>OY728159.1:1002008131-1007008131 GCA_963277665.1 Viscum album | reverse complement strand
ATTGAAAATATCTTTTCAGTAGTACTAATCCATTGTTCAGCAACTAATGGATCAATAGACCCACTGAATGAAGGTGGACGTTGTCTCATGAAGGATTCAACATAATTTTTCTCCTTCCTTTGCTCGTTTGGAAGTCCTGCATGATTCATAGCTTGAGAAAGTTGTGTGAGCATGGCTACAAGATTTTTCATTCCATCTCCGATAACGTTTGGTTGCTCAGTGGGACAATCATTGCATTGCCCGTCGCATTCCGCATTAACACGGTTCCTTCGGGTTCCATCCATTGACTAAAACCAAGATGAATAGTGTGAGCAACACTAATTATAATAGGAAAACCACATAATCAAGAATAAAATTTCACACTTAAGATCTTATCCTAGGTTATTCATGGCCATTTCTAAAACACTAAGATTTTGTTCTATGCTTAGAATTATCCTTAGGGTTCTTACTAAGGCTTTCACATCCTAGTTTCCAAAGGTTTACTATACCTTCCCTCTCATACCAACTATAATGACCCATACTTTACATACATTGTTATTACTTCGGAATTGAAGCACACTTATTACAACATATAACAAAACCAAAAAAAGACCGTATAGGTATAGTGTCTTTATAAACTGGGAAACATAAACAACTGGTTCATAAAGCATCTACTTTGCCTCCCATTTATTTCATCATATCTAGAGTCCATTTTTGGCATATTCTACTTAATAACCTTCTTCTTAACCTGGGGAAATAAAACATACAAAAGGGTGAGCTCAAATTCTCAGTAAGGGTAATCAAAAGAAATATCAATCACATCATATACATAAGAACACAACTTTTGGAAATCTTATCCTGCAAAAGAGATCATAATATCATAACATGGGATAAATCATAGAAGTGAAATGTAATCCCAATAATCATAACTTAAAACCTGAACCTTTGTGGCATACAAACATAATCATAGAGAATCATTTCATATTAGTCAAGACTCATTGCTAAGACTATCTTAGTGGACAAAGTCCATTTCTGAACCGAGTCACCCTCGTTTCATTCCTGTTTCACTGAACCGGTATATCCTACCGTTCCAGCCATTTCTATCTCATGAGATAAAATCTTTAACCAATGCATTGGAGGGAGATATAGGTCCCACCCATTTCATAATGATACCATTATTATGTGTGCCACAAAATATTAAATCATACATCATTGCATAACCCATGTAATAAAAATGGGAATCTTAAACATCGTGACATCATAAAACAATTCATATAAGATAAATGAATTCATAAAAATATTTCCATCACAACATAATCAAGTAAATGTAATAATAGGGATAGAAAAAGAACCCTATATTATCTTAGATGGAAAATAATTTTGATAAAACACTTGAACCCCATTCTTGATGAAAATATCCTTTCTACTTCAAAAACATTTTTTCTTTTCTTAACATGTCATACAATTTTAAACTAAAAGAAGTTGATTAAAAATAAACTTTAAAACTTGTAAAGTAAGCTTCTTGGAAATAATGTTTTAAAAATACATTCATGCTGTATAAGTTAAAAAAAATATTCTTCTCGTACTTTTGTCGGAAAAGTCCAAAAGTACCTCGTACGAAAAACGACAAATGATTCCTTTCATATCTTTTACTAAAAACTCACATAAGGGTAAAATTGGATATAAAATATTTTATAAGTATATAAATATTACATATTGGGGAAACATGGATGCGGATGATAAAACACACCCCAGTAAATTTCAAAGTATAAACAATCTCGGGTAAAAATGAGATTGTGATATTTTACCTTACCTTAGGTCCGAATTGCTTTGTAAGTGTCCGGACCTCCTGTATAATGATTTAAATAATGTTATTGACTTATTCCAGAATCATACTTATTTTTATGCTTCTTAGTAGTAATATTTCATTGCTACTTGTTATTCGGGTGTTTATAACTTTTTGTTCTTATGCGTGTTTTGTCAAATAAATTCTTATTCTTCTCTTTAGGTTATAGATACCTAATTTCCAGAATGGTATTAGTGTAATATATATCATATTAATTCATTCAATTCATTTGTATAATCATTATTAAATGAATATCATGTATAACGAGTCACATCACATCGTGGAGACGGTATTCCGTACGTACACACGAGTGATGATATCGTTCCTATGATCGTGGAATTGTATTGGAGTGTATGTATACTATTTCAGAATCAATATCACTTTATAATAGTCATATATAGTCATTATTTACACCATTATACCCATCCAAGAAAGGTGGTTGTGGAAAATAGATTACACCACGGCGTGGAGACGGTATTCCGTACGTACGCACGCGCGGTGATTTCATTTTCCATAGGATGGATAGATGGTTAAATAGGGGTTTTTCATACTTATAATAACATATCAGTATATGAGTGATACTGATGTTATTACATCATAATGAAACAACTAAAGAAGAAGAAGTTGAAGAAGAAAGAAATTGGAAAGGATCGGTAATGGATATTACCTCTTCTTTGAAGTGCTTCTTTGAGACCTCGTTTTAGGGCACTAGAATTGGTCTTTTAAGAAGACCAGGACCTCTAGTATTTCTCTAGGGAAGTGTAGAGGAGAAAATTGCAGGGGTTTGACGATCTTGAAGGCACAAAGTGGTGTGAGGAAGAGAGGGAGGAGGTGCCCTTTTATAAGGGAGGAGAGGGGCACCTTTGGAATAACTAAAAATATTATTTTATTATAAAGTCAAGTTCGGTTTTAAATAGCTCCAAATTGATTTATTTCGAGGCTAAGGTGAGGATGGGTCGAAATACTATCATCCAATAGAATTTATACAAGTTTAGGTTCCTATTTTAACCTTATCATTTAGATTTAACATTAAGTTAAATAATTTTACTTTTACCGTGTCTTCTTGTGTTCTTATACTATAAGGTTAATAAACTTACTATATCAAGCCAAAAGAAGACCAAGTTGTTTATTATTAATATATATAACCTTATCTATGTCATTTGTCCAAACCTTATATTTTTAGGAATAAAATAACAATTAATAATATAATATTTGTTTTAAAAACTATTTTATGTCAATTTTGACACTATTTAGTAATTGATTTTTGTGAAAATCCTAACAGAATGATAAGTTCGAAAAAAGTTAATTAAATCAATAATAACATGTCATATTAACCTATAAATTTATTGGAATTCATAAAAAGTCTAAAATTATATTTATTTGGGTATTTATAACATCAGTTATGTCAATATGTCATTAATAAGATAATTACTGCATCATCATTGTGTCATAAATAAATTAAATTATTTAATGTATAAAAATTACAAATAAAATACCATTATTTAGGAAATATTTTAATATTTCTAAGGAATATTTATAGTCGAATTTATCTTATGTATAACCCCATATTAAAAATGATTTAGTTATTAAATGTTGATTTTAACTATTTTAACCCTTCTTTAAATAAATTAATAATAAATGTCCTAATCTAATCCAAGTGGGCCTAAATGGTAATATTTTATTCCTAAGTTTGTTTTTGGTCGAATTACACTTGTCCAATAGAATTAGTACATGTGTTAGGGTAATAATAATATCATTTTTACCCTTAATTACCCTATTTACTTTTAACTGTGGTAAAAAAAGTAAAAAGTTACTATTTAGCAAAAAATTATTTTCATCTCATTGAACCAAATTTTACTTACTGACATCAACCGTGTCTCTCGGATTTTTGAAATTCCACTCACATAAGCGATAAAATTAAGTTTTATGAGAAATTCAGTTTTTTTAACAGCCACTTTGTAGTTTCACTATTCATCAAAAATTGAATGTTTTCAGAAAAATACCAAAATTTCACCCTAGGCTAATTTCGATATTCCGAGTTCAAAAATGAAGTCCATTTTGAAAAATAAAATTTATAAAATTTCAAAAATTGGTTATTACTATTCATAACGGCTAGTTTTAATAATATTTTAATAGCATATCATTGTTTAGTGAAACTCGGTATTGCGTATGACGCAAGCTATCGAGGAAGGACGCGGTTGCATGTAAAACAAGACAAGCTAGTGTTGTGTGTAGTTAAATATTCCTTTGATGATTTATATACCATTAAAACAAAATATTTCACATAAAAGTCTTGGGTGTTACACTGGTCCAATGGGTTAATGTGTAAACTGATTAATGACCATAATGGGATGAATTAGGGGTCTAGTGTTTAATGCTTAGTGAGATAGGAATAACACATGGGAATATGGTGAATGGTTAAATGATGTGAAATGGTAATATGTTAATGGGTTAAGGCATGATGTGAATTCCGGTGTGGTTTGTTGTGAATGGGTTGTCAAAGGGGAAATGTTATGGATGGTTGATGGTTACTTATATATATATATAAGCATGTGAACATGTCTTGGTAGAGTGGGATATGACTTGAGGATCTATGCCCATGGGTCGAGCGATGAAAGATGCTCTAAACTCCAACCTAAATGCACGGGTTAGAAATGAGGACTGATGATCTATTCTCCTAACTGTTCTATCCACCCAGATTGAGGCTTTGAGGTGAGAATATGGTTTCTATGAGGGAGCTAGTCCTAGTGAGATAGGATAACGATGTGTTTTCCCTCTTGCATGTGATTTTTGGCCTAAGAACTGTTTATCATATTGTATATGATTAACCCATGGAAATGAGATAAATTGGTAAGTGATGATTGTTCAGGTAAACACATCATTATCCTATCTCACTAGGGATGACTCCCTCATAGAAACCATATTCTCATCTCGAAGGCTCAGTTCAGGGCCAAATCCATTTCCATTTCCATTACTGTACACCAATTATCATCACTTACCAATTCATCACTTTTCCATGGGTTAATCACATACATTATGTTTCATGGGTCTTAGGCCAACAATCACATGAAATAGGGTAAACACATCATTATCCTATCTCACTAGGACTAACTCTTTCATAGCAACCATATTCTCACTTAGAATCCTCAGTCTGGGTGGATACTTGGTAATTATCATTCATATTCCTTTCCCATGCACTACTTGTTTATACTTGATATTTTATAGACACCGTGGGTGGTGGACTACTGAGTTGTACTCACACCATACTCAGTCCTTCGTTGGGTACCTGAGTAGACTTCATGTTTTTAGATCAGGAGAAGGGAAGCGGTCCTTTCTAGATAGTGAGTGGACATGGATAGCACTTGTTGGGGGATCCGTACATGGAGTCAGGACCATTTTGGGGATTATGGACGTTGTATTTATTTCGGGTTTTGTTAACTCTTTCACTTGTAGTATGACATGGAATGTTTATGTTGGGAAATGGTTGTTATATATGTTCCTTGTTTATTGGATATTGTTTCTGAAATTTGTTTTATTTCTATTGCGGATTACTCTGATGAAAAGGGGGTATAGTCTCCCCTCTTGAATCCATAGACCCCCGCTGCTAGTCGGCAGCCTTTGGCATACTGGGACGCTCACTTAAGGTCATGTAACCACCCGGAACGGAGCACCAGTTTAGTGGTTTCTAGGTCAGGGATGTTACAGACTGACCCATTGATTTCCGAGTAGCGGATCAGCTCTATTAAGAAGATATTTTCTATGCTCCGCTGTTCGGAGCAAGAGAAGGTCACCCTGGCCATCAATCGCTTAAAAGGAGAAGCTGATCAGTGGTGGGAGAGAATATAAAACATGAGATAAAGAGTGGAGGTTGAAGCTATGGAGTGGGAAGAGTTCAGAGGGATCTTCTTCAATAAGTATTTCCCTTGTTCCATGAGAACAATAATGGAGAAGGTGTTTCTCAAGCCGAAGTAGAGGGAGAATGAATTTGTGGGAAGCTACGAGATGAACTTAAAAAGGCTTTTACATTACAGCTCTAGCTTTGTCATGGATCCAAATTGCAAGGTAAATAGATTATTCGGTGGACTGAGACCTCATCTGCAGAAGAATCTAGCCAGTTGAGATTATGATAGCTATGAGGAGATCATGTGAAGTGAAATGAATGTTGAAATGGAGTTTGGTGAGATGTAGTGGTCTCATAAATCCCATGTTAAAAAGAGATCGATCGATCCATGATTGGGGAGGAGATTTGATCAGGGAAGGGGATGCAAGCATGTGAAATGTCCCACGTGTAATAAATGTGGGAAGAAGCATTCAGGGAACTACCTTCTCAGAAGCAGGAAATGCTACAGGTGTGGAAGAGATGGCCATATTGGGAGGAATTTCCATAGTTAGGTGAAATCTCAACTTCAAACAACTAACAACTCAGGGAAGATTTTATAGGCCCTACCTAATGTCTAGTGCTTTATGTGTGGGCAACTTGGGCACTTTTCCAATCACTGTCCAAATCCAATGGAATTGGAGGGGAACCACCATCAGCATCAGAAAAGGCCAAGGAAGCAAGTTCGTTCTTTTTCTATCACGATAACTCATGTTGAAACTCCAAATGATGTGGTAGAAGGTACCCTTGTTGTTATCTCAAAGATATCAAGTCCTTTTTTTTTATTCTGTTTCTATGAATTCCTTTATTTATACCATGTTTGCAAAGAATTTATAATCAACTCCCGATTTTCTAAAATTAGAATTATCAATCAAGACTCCTGGTGGGATTATCCAAGCATCGTCAGCATTTAGAAACTCTAGTATTTACATTTATGAGCACAATCTTATCGCAAATATAGTAGTCATTCCCATGCGGAAATTATTTGTTATACTAGGGTTAGACTGGATCTCAATGTATAATGCTAAGATCAAATGCAGAATTAAGGAAATCATAGTATTCTTGAATGGAAGACTTATAATTATCGTCCATGTAGAGTTCCTTATTGAACTCGTACCTGGATCTCATCTGATATCAAAGACCCTATATAGGATAGAAAATGTGTAGTTGGAGGAATTAAAGAATAAACTCCAAGATCATTTGGAGAAGCGGTTTATTTGACCAAGTGTGTCTCCTTGGGGAGCACATATTCTATTTGTAAAGAAGAAGAATGGATCAATCAGGATATGAATTGATTATAGATAACATGATTGGATCACAGTAAAGAAAAAAATACCCTCTTCCATGAATTGATGACTTATTTGACAATATTCATGGAGCTCAATTCATCTATAATATTGACCTTCAATCTAGTTATCATCAATTGAGTGTGAAGAAAGATGATATTACAAAAACATCCTTCCAGTCAAGATATGGGCATTATGAATTTGTTGTTATTACTTTTGGAATGAATAATGAACCTACTATTTTTATGAATTTTTTCAACAGAGTCTTTAAGGACTACCTTGATAACATTGTGGTAGTTTTTATTTATGATATTCTGATATATTCGAAAAGTCATGAGGTTCCTCAGGATCATCAATGGGTTATTTTTCTAACTCTATTGAAGGAGAGAATTTTTGGAAAGATCATTAAATTTGAATTATAGTTACAACAAGTTTCTTTTTTGGGGAACATTGTTACCAATGAAGGAGTCATTATTGACCATACAATGAAAAATGTTGTAGAGGTGTGTCCTCAACCATCAAAAATAACTTAGATTCATAGATTCCATGGTTTAACAGGATATTATAGGAGGTTTGTGAAAGACTTTTCATGACATTCTAATCCATTAGCAATGTTAACATGAAAATGGGTCAAGTTCATCGAGACAATGGCGTGTGACGAATGTTTCCAAGAGCTAAAGAATAGATTGGTTATAATACCCATGTTAACTCTTCCTTCAAGTGGAGAAGGATTCATTATTTTTAGTGATGTATCTCTAAATGGGCTTCGATGTGTCCTCAGGAAAAATGAAAAGGTAATTACTTATACATCTCAACAGCTAAAAACTCATGAGCAGAACTATCCTACGCATGATCGGGAGATGGCTGTAGTTGTTTTTGATCTGAAGATATGGGGGCACTATCTTTATGGGGGGAAATGTGATATATACACATAACATCAATGTTTAAAGTATATTTTAACCCAAAAGGAATTGAACATGAGACAAATGAAATGGTTGGAACTCTTTAGGGACTATGATTATTCAATTCATTATCATCCTAGAAGAGCAAACAAATTTGCTGATGCATTAAGTGGGAAAGACCCAATTGTTCTATCGATTATGAGGATTCAAAGAGATCCTTTGATCAATGAACTAGTAAAACTGGACATGGGAATTATAAACGAAGGGACATCATCAACCCTATCAAAAATGATTTCTCAACCGTCACTAGTAGAGAAGATCAAAAAATCTCATAAAGAAGATCCTTTGTTACAGGATAAGTTTGAGTCAGTGAAGAATGGAAAGTTTCCTGAGTTTAATACTATTAAAGATGGTGTACTGAAATTTCTTACAAGACTTTGTGTTCTATATATTCCATAAATATAGAAGGAGCTGATGGATGAAGCTCATAGCTCTACTTTCTCTATACATCCTGGTAGAACTAAATTGTATTTGGACCATAATGATAATTATTTGTTGGATAATATGAAAAGTTATATTTCTGACTACACATCAAGGTGCCTAGTATGTCAGTAAGTTCAGGTAGAGTGACAAAATTTTAAAGGGGTATTGCAACTACTACCCATACCAGCATGGAAGTGGGACAATATCACTATTGACATTGTGACTGGTCTCCTAAGAACTTCCAAAGAATACAATGTGATATGGGTTATTATTGACCATCTCACCCAGACTGGCCATTTTATCTCCATTCGGGATGATTTCTATCTTGATCAACATGCTAGGATTTACTTTAAGGATGTTGAAAGGGTAAATGGAGTTCCACTTTTTATCGTATTAGATCATGATCCAATGTTCACATCAAAATTCTAGAGAATTCTTCAACAAGCTATGAGTACTGAATTGAATTTCTGAACGGCCTATCACACCCAAAATGATGGCCAATCTGAAAGGACTATTCAAACACATGAGGAAATGCATAGAACATTATCAATGGAATTTAAAGGTGGACGAGATCAAAATTTCTCTTTAGTTGAGTTCTATTACAATAATAGATTCCACTAGAGCATTCAAATAAAACCCTATGATGCTCTATATGGAAAGCAATATAGAACTCCTCCGTGATGGGATGAAGCTGGTGAGAGAACGATTATTGGGCTTGATCTTGTGCAAGAGATGATAGAAAAGGTCCATGCCATCCAACAACACATTAAGGCTGTGTAGAGTCGACAAATGAGCTATGCCGACAACTGTCAAAGTGACTTGGATTTTGATGTTGATGACAAAGTCTTTCTTCGGATTTCACCTTTGAAAATATTCATGAGGTTTGGGAATAAAGGGTTGCTCAACCCCAGGTACATTGGACCCAATTAAATCCTTGATCGTGTGGGAGTAGTGGCCCAACAACTTGCAGTTCCTCCAAATATAGCACAAGTTCCTGAAGTCTTCCACATATCCCTCTTGAAGAAGTACATACCTGACCCTTAACATGTACTAAATCTAGAGGTTGTACAACTAGAACATGAACTCTCTTATGAGGAGCATCCGGTGGATATCTTTGATCATAGAGACAGGGTTATACGCAACAAGAATTCCCACCATGTTAAGGTATTGTGGAGGAACCTCAAATTTAGAGAAGCCACGTGGGAACTAGAGGAGTCTTTCAGAGAGAAGTACCAACACCATTTCCCATAAAATGGTACGAGATAAAATTTCTGGTTTGAAATTTCATAAGGGGGGAAGAATTTAATAACCGGAACTGTTTAATTATATTTTTTTTCTAATTTTTTTTGTTAATTTATATTATACTCGAAAAACAATATCTTTTAATTAACGTAGTTGGAATAAATAAAATGAGATCATTGGGTTTAGAATATCATAAAAATTTTGTTCTCATAAATATAGTTATCAAGGTTAATTAATACAAAAAGAAGATTGATTTGCCTCATCCAGTAGACTCGGGCCTTATAGATCCCATCTGTCGGAGCTTGGTAAAGAGGTAGCATCACAGAGCATTCCTTTGGACCAAACCCAAGGCGAGCATCAACATATGAAGCTCGAAAAGAATCACATAAGGGAGAATTTCAAGATGATAGAAATCACCACTCAAGAAATATTGTCCGAGCCACCACACAATTCTCCCACCATAACACTCCTTACACTTAGGTCCTATACTAGTGTTATAAGAGGTTATTTAACGAGACCTTTACTGCTTTCTATAATCTTTTTATATAAATAGAATTTTTATTTCTTATTATGGAAATGTTTTTGAATTTCAAATATTTGGATGAATATATGATGTGTATTATTGATGAATTTAGGAAAAAAGGGTATTTGAAAAAAAATTGGTATTCTTTAAATAATTAATAATGGAAATTATTTTCAAAAAATGGTCTTTTACGGTTGAGACCAAGGATAAATTTAGAGCCTAATTAGATCATCTTGGTTTTTTGTGAATAGTAAAGAATGAATTATAACATGCCCGTATGAATAGTAATGAATAGTAATGAATAATAAATTTTCCAAATAAATAGAAACTTCACCCATGAATGTATAAATAAAATTTAAACATCTTAAAAGTGAAAAAATAATCATAGTATAAGTTTTGGTATTTTTGTATGCCATAAATATTTTATTTATAATTTTATAATTAATTCAATAATTTAAAATGGAAATTTATTTTCATAAAATGTAATCATAAATTTTTTACTTTATTTTATTATGGTTATACGATAATTTTATGGGACCTTGATTACTTTTTTATGGTTTTACAAAATGAGTTATACTTTTAAAGATGTATTTTTGGAATAAATAATGATTTTATTTAAAAATTAAATTACAAATATATAGAAAGTCATTTTCATAAAATGGAATTATTTTTTAATTCAGAGCTTTTATATTAGGTTAGGTTTAATTTTTGGGTTTTTTTAAAGATTTGAATTTTGGGGAATAGTGAAAATGCAGTTATGAGTTTTTGGTGTTTAATAACTTCATTAATGATGTAATAATGATGTAATATTTCTAGTATACTAATGAATAGTTTTATATGATATTATGTGTCCCATGTGGACAATAACATGGGAAAATACCATGGGCAAGCCCTTGGTTTGGCAAATACCACCGTTGAGGTGTCCCTAGGAAATTTATAATTTATTCACTCACTTTTCCTACAAATACCAATCCATTTTCTTTATTAATTTCATTACAAAATCATATTAAACTAAGTTATAGTATCCTATATCCCAAGTATTCCTCCCTAGGTGACCTCAAGCCTCACAAGGTCCTGACCTTCATGCTTTATAAGTTACTCTTCACTGTAAGGGAATCTTTCACCCTCCTCTTTTAGGCAATGCCTTCCTTTATGTCGTGTCTTCTAGTTTCCATATCTTTTTGTTGATGGTATGTTCATATATGTTCTAATTACATTCCATTTCATGTATAATTTTTAAGATACCCTTTAATATCTCATCAATTTTTTTTCTGAATTTTTGAGTGACACTATTAGGCTGCCAAATTTCTTGTAAATGAAATCACATCTTCTCTTTTCATTCAAATTTATTTTTCTTGTGTAATGTCATTAAAATATCTATAAAATGATCTTATTTTGTACGAATACTATATTATGAATTATTTATGAGTTTTTTAACCTTATAACCTCTCTTTTCAATGAATTCTAAAACCATGTTATATATCCATTATGTTGCCGAAATTTCACCTCAAAATTTATATCAATTTCTCTCTAGAAATTCTCTTGTTTTATTTATGTGAATACCCACACATATTTAGTTTCAATGGGTGCTCATAAATATATTAATATGATATATTTGATTCTATAATTTACATAAATATAACCATCACTCCCATTCCATGGTTTATAAATGACACAATGATATTATTTATACAAACTTTTAAAACATCACGATATTGAAATGAAACCCATTTATTTTATTCTCCATGGGTTATTTATTTAATGTTTGACTGTTATCTATGTGGCTCACATTAATATAAATACATATTAGGGGTGCTTCATGAGAGTGATCCAATGCAATGTGTAAAAATTTATTCTCTAGAGATGACACATTTTACGATACCTTAGTGAATAACCTTGGTAATTTTTATGGCTCCTCAGGGATAAACTATGGTGATGTGTTCATTAATGTATAAATGAAATATTTTAGACACATATTCAAGTTAGGATTCATGTTATTTTTATCATGGTATTCTTATTCATCCATTTCTCGTTTCTTTATGACTTTTATCATGTTCTTATTAATATTCCTCAAGTTCACATGTCAATTGTTTCACTTGTTTTCCTTACTTAGCCTTCTGCTCACCCTTTACATTGATGTAGGTCTCTAGGATATGAGATGCAGTAATTTTACATAGTATGAACCTATGATGAATCCTTATGAGTGGTTTAGAAGAATATTTTATGTTGTTTTCATGTATTATGTTCCTGATTTCCAAGACACTAGACATTAAAGATCCTCTTTTTGTAAAATGTAATGAGAAGTGTTGTAATAAAAAGGTGGGATGCCATAATAATTATGATTTTAGTTATCGATATTCCATGTGATTATTTTATTAGATAGAATATCCTTATTTGTGTTTCATTATCATTTTATTATTTATATTTCATTGATTAATCAACTTTTATTCACGTTATAATATTCTTATGTTATTGATTAAATGGATTGTTTTATAGTTATTTTACTTGGAATTTTTATTATAACATATATATTTAAAGATTATGATACGCACCTACCATTACTATATAGTTGAGATCACCAATTTAATATCACTTATTTTTCCCACGGTACCATAAAGAAACTTTTGGTTGATATTCATAGATACACAATGTTGATGAATCAAATTATCTATATAATATTATCTCTTTATTTTATGTTTTCAAATTTAATTTAAATATAAATTATATATATATATATATATTACAAGTACTACTAAACTATTTAGTCCATTAATATCTGATTCCTTATTCATTATGAAAATATATTAATCTAAAGCATTGGATCCCTGTTTCTAGTGTCACGAACCACTCCCACCAAATATGCCCCTCCTAAGCTAGAAATAAAAGATTTGAGATAATGACCCTCTGATTCCCGAATCCAGTAGGCCCCAGAGTGGAAACATGACCTATGGGTATAAAAATCTCACAAAATGGTATTCATTACCCTTTTATAGTAAATATTATTAAGAATTAATATGTATCAACCTCAAAGTAACTCAATCAAATATATATAAAAGATTGAAAAGATCCATCCCACATGCATGTTTTAAAATAAAAATATTACAAATTTAATAATCCTCCAATATAAATACCAAAAAGTAAAGAAAAGCATCAACCTAGAAACTGTCCCAAAGTCTGATCTAGTAACTCTATGCACAATCCATGTAGCCATCCTGGAACCATGAAAATAAATTTCATAGCATATTGTGATCATACAAGTATACTAAATAGAAAAACCAAAGTATATCAGGTACAAGTGTAGAAGAAGAATAATTCCCCTATGAGAAAACAATAGAAAAAAACTACACCTAAAAAGGTATACTAGCCAACCCAAACTCACCAAAGGAATTCTCACTATATAGACAATGTATGGTTATGTAATATTGATCACATCTATGATAGGGTACCTCCCATAGCTTTACCTTCAAATAATGGCTTTGACACCATAATAAGAAAATGTTCTGCTACTCACAACTCATCAAAACACATCAAACCACATCCCTCCTGCACACACATGGGCCTCATAACCACACTACATCACACCCACAGACTCTTGGGACACATACCACACCACATATACCTTTTAGTAAAATGGTACACACACTACACCACTGTTATCCCATATACACATGATAAACCACAACATGATTTCACACATCGAGGCCCATAAACCCACAAATTTGTCATAGTATCTTGGGCTAACACCGCTTTTGCTAGGGAGTATGGAAAAGTATGAGGAAAACCATCCATCCTCTCACTAGGATGTTTGGGAAAGAGGCCCTCCCCTGTAGTAATGGTGTTTTTCATCACGTGGATCTCGAATAGGGTGGGGTTAGTATAGAAAATACAAGGAAGTGAAATTATATATATATAGGCAAAAAAACATAGGCTAACCTATGGGTTCTTAGTCAAAAAATCACATTTGCTGTTATACTTCCAAACCTGATGCAACATCTCTTTGAATTCAATAACTCTATAAAAAGTCATTTTGGATGTCCAAAAATGAAATCCATACAATTAAATACACTACTAAAACATATCCCCAACCAATTAGGTTGACTCATTATCATTCATTATTAAAAAATTCATTTATTCATTCCTTCCCTACGTGAGATGCTACCCACCGAAGCACATCACGAGCCACACAACATCAACCATAAAGTGGAAAACAAACCATAGAAAATTAACTCATTGTCGTCATCATTCTTCAATGACATTCTTCCCAATAAATTCTCTCAACTAAAAAACCCACTAACAAACTTCCAATCCCACCAACACATCACATCAAAAATAGGCTTCACATTCCCTCTATATAAAACCAAACCCATCACACCAGTAACATAAAAATAACACAAACCTAACCTATATCACCACTACTAAACGACTACCCATCAATTACCCAATCAATAAATCTCTAAACCTGAGATACAATTACACCACCAACATCTTCTGAGCAACAACCTCCTTCTCAACCCCAGAACCATGAAACCATGATAGGAAAAAATCAGAAAGAACTACACACAGTGAAACCAACAGGCAGGGTTTATTACCATTAAGGAAAAATTTGTTAATTAAATTCACTTTAATAAATTAGGGGTTTTCACAGAAAAATTTCGATCCTGAGGAACCAAATTATATAACCACATTAATGTGCTTAAAAAATTTCATAATAATAAAATAATTCGCAAGGGACCAATAATAAAAGTCCATATTCTATCCCAAGTGTGAAAACAAACACCTCCAATGAAAATGATTTTTAGTAGGAGTATATCCAATATATATAACAATAACTGTCTCCAATAAAACATATTCATGCATCACTTTTTCTCAGAACTTTTATATTGATGATAACCAAATTCAATTATCATTATTTGTTCATAATTATACTGTCTTTAAAAGAGAACATTCATCCCCCCCGTGTGATACCCAAATTGAAAGAGATGAAGGGATCCTAACATTAAATAATATACAATCGATAACTCCTACTCAAACCAAAATAGAGGGTGTACACGCAGTTGGTGAAACCTTTAGCCGGACAAGATCCCCATGTGAAACAAAGTTGCATGAATACTCGGGGAAGAGGGGTTGTGGTGGTGCTATATAGAAATGTTAGAGAGAAAATGGACAAGGTAAGAAGGATATCATGTTTAGAATAGAAAATTCCTATATCAAGAGAAGAATTGTTTTCAAAGACATTAAATATGAATCAAGATCAATACCACAAGTTTAATATTAAAATAAAGCCTCTCAGTTGACAGAAAATTTATGATTTATTTTATATCCTTTTAAAATGTTTCAAAAACATTTAAATATGGATTTGAACTCATTTTACAGAAAATAAAATGTTAAAAGGGTGCACTTAAAAAACTAGTAAATACTAGAAATTTTTATAAACTGCTAGAAATGACTCATCATTAGGTGAGTAACTGATGTGAGTCATTGATTCCTAAGTCACCATTGGATGAGTCACTAATGGTTGAGTCACTAACGCGAGCTACCATCAGCGACCCACCATTGAAAACTAGCATCTTTAAGTCGTTGATTTTATTCACTAACTGGACACACTGAGGCCACATACCAATTCCACATACCAATACCACCTACAGACACAACCTACCTACACAGCCTACCAACACCACCTACTGATCACACCTCATGATGCCACCTACTTGCGCCACCTTCGGACACAACCTATTGATTCCACCTTCTGATGCCACTATCGGACTCTACATATTGATTCCACCTACCATTGGGTGATTTTTTTAGACTCTTGGATTGACTACTCAGAACACCAAAAACACTAGTTTTTTTAAAATTAATTGACAAGTGAGCTACATGGAATTAAATTAGACATATATCAAACTATTATCATCCTTGAGACATTAGAACTAATACAGACATGAATACAGTGTTCTGATTAACCACCATGTGAGATACCTCTCAAGGTTCCCACAATACATGGAACACTATTAAGACATTATAGTTCAACGAAAAACCACCCTTTGTTGTTCAAAACTTGTAGTGAAACCTCAACATCCAAGAACACCTCCTTATAAATTTACTACACAAATCAACCACAAGACACACCAAAAAATACAAAAACCATGCCATCCCAACAACATGAACTAAATAATTCCTTCCTCCATGACAAGATATTATCTGCCCTGGGTGGCATTAACTCAGCGGCGTGAATTTAATCATATATCAATTAACGTATCCCAAGTAGGAATCTGGTCAATTACTCTTCAAGTGCTATGACATTATCAAACATTGTGGAATAAAGAAACAAATCATCTCCTAGAGATAAATGTTCAATCACCATGTTTCAAAGTAAAACAAAATAAGACAAATCCTCGAACAACACTGGGTGTTGGGAATGCATCTGCCTCTCCCTTTAAAATGTACTCTGCCCCAATCCAACGTGCCACCACAACACATGAACCTGGTGAATGGTATGTACATGAATCACATTCTCCCTAAGATCTTGGATCATAATAATATACTCCACATACGATGTGTCATATTTTGATATCCAACACTCCCCGGTTGATGACATGGGAGTCACTATAAAGATACCTGTGAAGCTGATAGGCGTGGAAGAATTCATGGATCTTATCCAACTACAATGGAAATTCCAACTAGTACACCAATTCACCAACTCATCCAAACACATCAAAAAATTCTCTGAACCCAAATGAAAGATTTATCACTATTCCTTACTTTTTATATCCATGTTGAGGGGATTTATTTTAGAAAACATGGTCCCCACCTGTGAACTCTAAGGGCCGCATCCTTTCATCAGTATATGAATTCCTTCATTCATGTGATGCTTTCATCATCTCACAAACAAGATGAACCTTTTCTGTTGTGTTGTGAGCCACATCGGGGCAAAGAATAGTTGTCTCCTGAATCTATTTCTAGCACAATGTAGAATGAAGTAGAATACAATTCAACACCTCAAACAGAGTCATGCCAATGGAAGAGAGATAACTGTTATTGTATGAGAACTCCACCAATGGAATGTGTCATACCCAAGATCCACCAAAGTGTAAGAAGCATTCCCAAAACAATTCCTAAATCATATTTATAGTCTTATATGTTTTCCCATCCAATGTGTATGAAGCATGAACCACCTCATAAAAATACCTCTTTTTTATGGAATCCAATGCACCTGACTCCTTAATCTCAAATAGGTGAGCCGATTTTGTCAGATGATCCACCACTACCCAGATTTCATCCCAACATCCCCGAGCCCTGGGTAATACTTTGACAAAATCCATCGATATTCCATCCCACTTCCAATCGGGGATATCTATCGGATGAAACAAACCACCGGGTACATGGCGGTCTTCCTTTAATATCTAGAACACTATGAAGATTTCAAAAAAAAAAAAATCCACTGCTACTCATTTCATCTTGGGCCACCAAAAATACTCTCTCAAACTAGGTCACATATTAGAAATTCAATGGTGCACTGATAATGGTGATCTGTGAAACTCACAGAGAACTCCCTCATGCCTTTCCCATTAAACAAGCATCCTCCCAAGGAAAATAAATTCTGACTATCCTAAGGTACATCACTATGTTCTACATGATTTCACATCAACTCTTCCTCTATGTCTCCCCACTGAGACTCAACCACCAATTGGATTAGATTTTTCTATTTCATCATCTAAAAAAGATAGCCTTTTACTCCACCAATTTTTCATCTAATAAAAAGGTTGAAAACTCATTCATCACCTTCCAAATGTACACATATTCCAAGAAAACTCATTCAATGTATTCCTCCTCTATGTATTATCCAAAAAATTCCCCTTTCCTTAGGTGAATGAGATCATGAAATCTCTATCATGAAGATACATCATCCATGTTCAATGTCGCATGTTCAGATCATGTTGGGATATGATATATCTAAAGATCATGTTATATGTGAAGATCATAAATAACTCCCCAATGAGGTAATGTATCCAAAACATTATCAAGAAAAGAATGTTTCTAGATCCACATCATGGGTGGAGTAGTTACATTTAGGGGGACGTAACTGCCTAGACCCATAATAGATAATTCCCCATTATTGCATTAGCACACATCCCCAAAACATATGGGAAGCATCCCCAAACACCTCTAATATCACCCCTTTGTATGGAAACTAGAGCACTAGGGCACTAACCAAATTCCCCTCCAGATATAAGAACAACGTTTGTCACTTCTCACTCTACAAAAAATCATTTCACTTCCTAGACAAGGAAGTCAATAGTAATGTTGATCATGAGAAATCTGTTATGAATATTTTTTAATAGCCTTCCAAACAAAGAAAACTGGGAACATTCACAACATTCATGGGTGATTCCCAAGAAACAACTACCTCGATCTTCTATGGTTCTAAAACTATACCCTGTTGCGACTCCATAATTCTAACGAAATGTACCAATCATGTACAATAATTACATGACGGAAACATCCTATAGAGATGGTGGCATCAAATAAAGTCCAAATTAGAAATGATATTCTTGGTATGATCCTCCTCTTACATCAAGTTGATCATGACATCATTGATGAATATGATAATGAACTAGTATAAGAACTCATTAATGAGGGAGAGCATGAGCCCCAGGAACATGAATGGGGTGTTTGTAACACTTAACTACATAGACAAGAACTCGAAGTTCCCATACCTAAAATTGAATGTAGTCTTTGAGATATCACCATATCTCACCCACAACTGGTGGTACATAAAAAAGAACCATTATTCTCTCCTCAGCTGGTAAAAAAGATCATCTATTCTCTTGATTGTGTAAAAGTTCTTGATTGTTACCCTATTTAACCATGATTTTTCTATACAAAACCTCATACCACCATCCACTAATTTGGTAAACAAGAACAGAAAACTCCGTAGTGAAAAAATAGTTAAGATAAATCCCTTCTTCATTAGATCATCAACCTGTATCCTCAAATCCCACATCTTTGAATGGTCCATCCGATATGGATCCATCAAAACCATTAATGCACTGGGTGGCATGACAATCCCAAACATAACATCGTCTCGAGGAGGTAGTGCCATAACCTTTTTGAAGAAGGAATACAATAATTCCACAACAACGATTGAATCCTCTTCCATCTCAGCATATATTTATTCCAATGACAGCTTGGCCAATAAGAAAAGACGGGGCCCACACACTAAATGTCAATATGAGAACCCTGCTTTCCAATGACATCCATATATTGGCCATCCATTTCCAAAAACCCAACTCTCCTAAAAGAGTAGTTGATAATAAAAAGTAAAGGGTACAATATTCTTATTCCATGGATGACATCATAAGGTTTCATCTGTAAGAAAAAAAATTGTGATGAGACTAATGTGGCCCCATCATCAGTCTACATCCCCAGAATACATCAAACATGCCTGTTTGATCTCCTCCTATCATAATCAATAATAGTGGCATGTGAAGCCTCTCTTATTCTAGACCATGATAATGGGCTACACCGATTAAAAAAAAGAGTGTGAAGTTATAGAATCAAACAATATGTATGAAAGTGTACTAAAAAACTGATCATACCTCAAACGATTGATGTCCATACTGAAATTACTACCTCTACAATATGTAATTTACCATGAAAATATCTTATTACCCACTACTGACGACTGGTTCCTTGACCATGCACAACTCAATGTCCCTGAGGAACACCTTGGGTGCATTTTGTACATGTTACTTCACCTCTTAGTGGAGCGTGAGGCTGATATCCCTACAACTGGAACAACCTTGTGAGTAGCTACTACCGAGCCAGGAGCTAGACCATACCACCTCCACTATAATGAGCTCGTGTGGACATCGGGTACTTATGATGACGATTCCCATAGACTCCATAGATAAGATAAAATAGAACTAGCATGAAGGATTGCAAGGATGACTATAGAGTTGAAATAGAAACTACATAAGTCACATCCCCACCAATAAGAACCTTGAAGTCCCTTACACATGAGAGGTACTACTGATAACCATTCCCTTAGATGAAGTAAGTTGAATCACCAATTGTGGTATACCTACATAGGAGTGCATCCTATCAACTACCTCGACCTTATTCTAGACAACCATGTATGTTGAAAATTTAAAGGGGGTAACCGCGTACTTGAAAGAAGGAAAAAGTGCCCACTCTAGGTGTCATTCATGAGACACCTCATTCAGAAAGATGTCTGGAGTAAAATGAATGAGATCCTGGAATTTTATCCCCATATACCACACCGACATACTCCCATGCTAGAAGGATTTTATCTCTTTCCACTTATCATACATCATTGAGGATGAAAAGAATTATTCCTAGAACTCCATCTCATAGTCATCCGAAAAAACATCTGCATCTTTCCCCTATCATAGGTATAACATCCACAAATGACATGTAGTTCCCAATATATGGATCACCACCAAAGAAACCCAATACTCTATCAGAGCTCGGATCAATCTGATGGTGATAAAAATTGTTAGAACCTAGTTTTTTCCATAAAAGACTTTGCAATATTCTTGATGTTATTACATAGCAGCCCCTTAAGATGGCATGCGATTCTGATCCCCGTTGTGGTTGGAATTAAATTTTCATTGTGTTCACACTGGGAATGCCAATTAAATGAAATAACTCTTAAATGGTTGCTCGGATTGGAAAAATGAGGACACCGTTGAGTCTGGAGCATGCCGTTTACACTAGGAGGGGTGTAATTTTCGCGAGCGCGACCCTTCTATGGAAAATGGCCCAAGGGGCGTTGTCATAATTTAGCGGCATCGGGAGTTGAGTTTTATAACTTTTGAACGGGGCCTCGGATTAAAATTCTGAGACATCCATTGTTCTTGGGAGGTGTTTTTTTACTCTAGGGTAGGTTTAATCTTGACCACGTTGGGGGTATTTGATGCTGGTGTTTTCAGGGGTCGAGTTTTTAATTAAAAAGAGTTTAATTACATAAACACTGCTCTCCCTCTCCGCCGTCATCATTCCACCCCATGTAGAAACCCACCTTCTCCCTCAACCATTTGCTATTGACCTCCTCCTCCTCTTCCTCCGATCAAGATGGGGGCGACCACTGAGATGTGCAGATCGACCGTGAAGCGTCGGGATAGGCCCCTACAGGTAGGAGATTTTGTTTTGTGTTTTAATTTCTAGACGCCTCATTCATGTTCAATTATAGCATCTAAATTCTCTTTGATCTTTGAGAAAATCCTGTATTTTCATAGATTATATCATGAGATTTCCGCTACACTTTACGGATTCAAAATCTGAGTTCTGAGGCGATGTTAGTCGTCCGACGCATTCTGGGGTGTTTATGGTGTTTTTCCGGCGGATTTGGGTTCTCCAGCGGGTTCGAGCGGTGGTGGTCAGCGGTGAGGTGTTCATAAAATGTGGCGGAGTGGGCTCAAGCAGTGGCGTGGGCTCAGGTGGTGGCGACGGCCACCCATGCGGTGCGGTGGGCTGAAGTTGTCGGTGCGGGGCGCGACCGGCGGTCGCGGCGTGCGACCCGAAGAGCGACAAAGACCCTCCCTTGACGGGTCTTCATTCGGAAAGATGACTGGCCATGAGGGTTGGTCTGTGGGTGGACCGCGGGTTAGTGCCAAGTCACACGGCTAAACCATAGGCCGGTGCTGCGAGCCGGGATGGCCCAGACCGGGTGGACCGGCCGGTCGAGCCTAAGGGGTTCTCCCCCTCCGACTTCAGAAACCCGTAACTTTTTCTCTGTGTGTCCATATTGTGAGCCGTCTATGGGGGTGCATTCTTGGGGACGAGAGGAAGATTTTGAGATGGTCTTGGGGATTTTTAATTCCTGATATGGGGGCCTCGGTGGCGCGACACACCCCTTATGTGGATTGGCATTTTTCCTGGGGTTCTTGTTTTGGATGGCACAGACACAATCAATATCTATTTTGAGGGACGTCCACGGTGTTGCGACCCTGGCGTCGAGGTAGAGGTTTCCAGTATAGTTTCAAGTGTTGAAACTAGAGTTGATGCGTGGGCCCCATGACCCGTATTTTATGCTACGAGCAGTGTTTAATAACTTTTTCATCGGATGTCCGTTCGGGGCGTGCAAGCAGTCGATTCAGGGTTTTTTCTGAGGTCATTGTAATGGCACAATCCGCATGCTTTATTTCTACATAGTGATGCATGCCCCACGAGGGATGCTTTGGGCGTTGACGGTGAATTCCATCATCCTCACCGGGCATCCATTTTGGAAAAGTGTTTAGTTAATCTTGTGTACTTTTATGAGAGGATCACAATGGTGAAATCCATTCGTAGTGCTTCTGGACAGGGATGAGGGTCTCACATAGCACCTCTCATGTGTGGTATGGCATTATGCATATTTTTCTCCGAATATCCATTACACTCAATTGACCAGTCAATTTGTAGTGTTTTCTCTAGAGGATCACAATGGTGCCATGCGCCCGACTGTTTTCGGGACCTGGGCTCGGGACCACGAGATGTCGTTCGGACATAAAGCAGTGTTGAATGTCTTTTATGTAGGATGTCTAAATGAGGTGAGTAAATAGTCGATCTCGTGTGTTTTTTCTATGAATATTACAATGGTACGATCCATTTGTATGTTCAGAGTCTCATTCGAGATCTCATTAAATGGGGAATCACGAAAGGTGATTCGGTGGCGGTTCTTCTTGATATGTTTGGAAGCAAACCCTTGGTGTGTGATTGCGTTCACTTCCATGTGAGAGATTTTTATGTTTAAAGAGATGTGGTTGGTCATGCTAGGGCTCTGGAGGAAGCATGTTGGCGATATTGTGTTTTTTACCTTCGCGTTGTCGTTGGGTGCCATGTGCACAATAGCCTTTGGGCTGGAAATGTGGTATACTCTGGGAGTATATGGGAATTCTTGGAAATACATGTTGTAGTTTGTACCTAGGAACGTTTGTACATTTTTTTCAGAGATGAGTTAGGGCTACACATCTTGTGAGCCCCATGTGCTCTCTGTGTTCTACTTTACGTACCTTTTACCTCTCCTGATGTAGAGGGTCCTTCCATTAGAGACGTTTAGACCAACAAGGATGAGTGGGTTCCCCTGGTCCTGTTTCTCAATGGTTTGACTGTTAGAGTTTATTAGGTTTTCCTATTTCTTCAGCAATGAGGTGTTTCAATATAACATCCCCTTGTGTACGCTGGAAGAATTATTGTGGAATGTGTTTGACCAATACATCACGAGGGTAGCAATCCTCCACCGAAGAGGTTGTTACTAGTAGGGAAGCCAAAGTAGTTTTGGGTTTACCCTCCAGTGGGGCTGGGCAGTGGGTTGGTCATCGACTTCTTCTGGTTTAACCTCCAGTGGGGCTGGGAAGTGGGTTGCTCATCGACTTCATTGGGTTTACCCTCCAATGGGGCTGGGAAATGGGTTGCTCATCGACTTATTTGGGTTTACCCTCCAACTGGGTTGGGCAGTGGGTTACTCATGGAATTCTTAGGGTTTACCATCTAGAAGAGACTGGGTAGTGGGTTACCTGATGAATTCTTAGGGTTTACCCTCTATTAGAGACTGGGTAGTGGATTACCTGATGAACTCTTAGTGATTACACTGTAGCGGGGCTGGGCAGTGGGTTACCCAATACTTATTTCAGACTCATTCATTTCTACTACGCTAGTATGTGTCATTTATCTATTACTAATGGACTGGTACCGTTGGTTTTACGGGTCAGTGATTTGAAAACTTTGACTTTGTGAAAACCCCTCGACTGTGTGACAGTGACGAGGTGTGGTTTGAATTTCCCCAGAACTCTCAAGTATGAGGGGAGCATTTCCCACCAAGATGAATCCTTCTAACGTGACCTAAAACTGTGAAGGCATGTCTGTGCCGCCCAAAGCGGATATTCTCAATGTGCGGTGATTTGAGCCACTTGACTTGCAGTTCGGGGAAGACTGATGGGATACTGGGCATCAATGGTGTTTACTTCTAAGACTTTTGGCTACTCACTTTCTTGGGCTGAGCTACGAGAAAGAGATCCCCTTTTGATCATGTTTTTGTTTTTTTTGACAGATCATATATATATATGTATACCTTGTTCTAGTACCCACTTCTTGGGTATTGGTAACTCTCCTTTCAGGAGAGGCGAAGACGTGAGGGGTAGGACACATGATTTCCGTGTCTAGCTTCTCATGGTTGGATGAGTCTACTCTACTGCTATAGGTAGCGAAGGCTCGACGGGAAGTTCATCTTCTCACCATTTCTAGATCCTTATGTTAGGATGAGTCTAATTCCTTCCTCTTGTTGGGTTGAGCAGTAATCTTTATTGCACTCTCTATTGTACTCCTTACTATTACCTATTCGATCTACTTCCCACTCTACAGTACCTCTTTTGTTTCTCCATTGAGCCATCAGGGTATCCTACTGAGTATTTTTATACTCACCCCTGTATGGGCTTTGCCAGCACATGGTGTGCCCGTGCAGATGACGGACAGGTTGGTCGTGACTTTAGTGTAGCTTAGGTGTTTGGGAGCATGGACCGTGTACGGTGGTCGTAGTCGGGTTCCAGGTGTGGGACACTCCCATCTATTTTACTTTTGTTTACTTATTGCCGGGTTGCGGCACTTTTCCGGTTGGGCACATGTTTTTCCATTTTCTTTTCAGTTTACCTTCAACACTCACTTTGTACTTTTTAGAGGTCGATGCACTCTTTGTGTTTGTTTATAGAAGTGGGTACATTACTTTATCATTTACTCTACACTATTGAATTGAGTGGGTTTTGTGTGTGTACAGGTACTTAGGCAAAGTCCTCCTCGATTTGTTTACCCTTCAGCGCTTGTCAATAGCCCCTGGCCTATAGAGGCATCCTTGGGGTAGTTACAGCTCGAGACCGGGTAGGGTTGGGTCGTGAAAAAGTGTTAATAGAGGTGGTTTGTTCATTGGGACATTGTTTGGACGTCCCTAAAAAGTAATTGATTGGGATCTAGGTCAAAAATGTCAACGTGTCTTGACAGTGTCTCTCAAGCCAAGGACTCCAATAATGGTGCGGTGGCCTACATAGCCATTCACCAGAACCCTGATAACCCGCTTGTTGACTCACCATGCTGAGACACTCGTTGCAGGTATAATTGGTTTGTGAATCACCTAGGATTGAGTATTTTACTGTCCTTATTGAGACAACTCCCAATTGTTGTTTCTGTCGTATACATATATGCTCATCTGATCACGGTGCAACTTGATAACATTCAGGATCCCTCTGTGAAGATTGCCAGCCAGGATAATAGCTTTGGTTCGTGACGATGACCCTGTGAGTGGTGAGGCCTCATTTGAGGACCTATAATGTGAGTCCCTTTCTCTGGGTGGGCTGGTAGCAGCACCCCCACCTGGTGAGCAGCAGACAGCTCCAACAGAGTAGACAGAGTTTGAGCGCAGGTTGAGCATGCTCTGTGAGTTCCAGCGACAGAGACCGTTGAGGTTTAGTGGTGAGACAGACCCTCATGCATCAAATGTTTGGAGGAAGACAGTGGTTTGCCTCTTCATGCATGCACAGTCTCCGGAAGATCAGATGGTTTCTTTGGCATCCAACCTTTTCCATGGAGCGGAGGGGCGTTGGTGGAGTCTGGTGACTCAGTTACTCAACGAGTCATCACTTTCGTGGGATGAATTTCAGCTGGTGTTTTATTAGGAGTTTTACCCCTCCCTTTTACTCTCCGTTCGGATCCTGGAGCTCCTGCAGTTTCAGCAGGGAGGGATGACGGTGACTGAGTATGAAAATAGTTTCGCAGACCATGCACATTTTTACCCGGATATAGTCTACAAAGGAAACTTCCGAGTGTGGAAGTTTGAGCAGGGTCTCCATAGAGAGATTCGTGCTGTCATAGTTCCTTTGTGCATTCCCACTTATGCCGAGGTGCTAGAATAGGCGCTGGTGATATAGAGCTTCCTGTCACGCTTTACGTTTGGTGGTGGCAGTAGGTGAAATAGAGCCGAGACGTCTATCGCAACTAGAAGGAATCAGCAAATGGATGCTCAACGCAGGCGGCCTTCTAACAACCAGTTCTAGAGACGTGGTCGTGAACCACTGTGGCGGCAGAACACAACGCCTCAGCTAAGGATACCCTTCTATGAGTGGACTCCAGACCATGGTCGTACACCGCAGTGGCGCCAGAGGGTGCCAGGGCAGCCCAGAGATCACAGGTGCTATGCTTGTGATGGGCGAGGTCACTTGGGATGGGACTGCCTGACCAGGCACGCTGAGAATATCAGGCAGGCAGCAAGTGCCCCACCACGGTAGAGGCAGCACCGTGATCAGAGGAGTGGCCAGAGAGGTGGTTCTAGCAGAGGATAGAGAGGAACTAGAAGTGGGGGAAAACATTATGATGTCTTCCCATCATCACCATGTGGTCCATGTCAGGCTCTGGGAGCTGAGAGTTAGGACCACAAACTTCCAGGAGCTTTGGATGTCTACGATCCTGCAGAACATTAGCTGATAAGAGGTATGCTCTACAGTTCTTATACATTTTGTAGTAGAATTTTAGACTATGTATGTGAAATTCATTCATCCCTGCTTCTTGTTTGAGGTGTTACCAGGGTGACATAGGGCGTCGGGTGTAACCTTGTGTTGGTAGAGTAGGAGGCATAGAACCTTTTCTGTTAGTCGATGGTGTCGACTCCATCGCTCTCCGATCGTGTATGAGAGTCTTGGTTGTGAGACATCGACTGTGAAATCTTGTGTCCCCATATATCCTTGGGTGTTTCACCATATAGATATTCTAAAAGAAGGGGATCCCCAACATTTGTGCCAGTCCAAGCGGTGATTTTGACCTTGGCGTGAAGCGTGGGGGTTCCACCATGGAGGTGAGCTACCCACGAGGGCCTTCAGGCCATTTGAGACCATTCGAAGGGATAGAGAGGTCCCCTACCGCGTTACCCTAAACCCAAAGGTTTGTTTGGGTGCATGATGTCTCCCACGTGACTCACCCGAGAAGAAGTGTACATGCTCCTATGAAAGTAATCAGAAGAGAAGACCTCACGTGAACAGATCAAATCCTTCGGTCTGTGTGTGGTGACGTGGGACTGTGCAAGAGTTCTTCTGGGTACGAAAGAGCTAGGTGTGGGTATAATACCATGAGTCGTTCCATGGTTTTTCTTTTCGGGGAAGAAAATAATTAAGGAGGGAATGATGTAAGAACCTGGTTTTTTCCATAAAATACTTTAGAATATTCTTGATGTTATTTCAGAGCAGTACCTTCGGATGGTATGCGATTCTGAGCCCTGGTGTGGCCAGAATTAAATTATTAATTTGTTCACAATGGGAATGCCAAATAAATGAAATAACTTTTAAACAATTTCTTGGATGGGAATCCCGAGAGCACTGTTGACTTTGGATCATTCCGATTACACTAAAAGGGGTGTAATTTTTGCTTGCATGGCCCTTCTGTAAAAAATGGCCCCACGTGCCTTTTCGTAATTTAGTGTAATCGGGTGTTGAGTTTTATAACTTTTTAACGGGGCCTCATATTAAAATTATGAGTCCACCGTTGTACTCAGGAGGTGGTGTTTACTCTATGGGAGGTTTAATGTTGATCGCATCAGGGGTTTTGGACGCGGGTGTTTTTAGGGGTCGAGTTTTTAATTAAAAAGAGTTTAATTACTTAAACTACCATCTCCCTCTCCCCCATCATCATTCCTACCCATGATGAAACCTAACATCTCCATCAACCATTCCCTCTCAACCTCCTCCACCTCTTCCTCCGATCAAGACGGGGGCAAAAACGACGAGGTGCGGATCGACCGTTAAGTGTCGGGATACGCCCCTGTTGGTAGGAGAATTCATTTTGTGTTTTAATTTCTAAACCCTTCTTTAAAGTTAAATTATAGTGTCGAAATTCTGTTTGATATTCGAGAAATGCCTATATTTTTGTAGTTTATATCATGAGATTTTCATTGCACTTTACAGATTCGATAACTGAGTTCTGAGGCGAACTTAGTCATCTGACAATGTCCGGGTTGTTTTTGGAGTTTTTATACTGGATCTGGGTTCTCCAGCGGGTTTTAACGGCGGTCGGTAGCGGTGTGGAGTTCTCAAGAGGCGGTGGTGTGGGATCAGTTGGCGGCAGAGGCCACCCAGGTGGCACGGCGGGCAGAAGCCCCCGGTGCGTGGGGCGACCGGCGGTCGCGGCGCGTGACCTCGAGCAGGACAAAGACCCACCCTTGGAGGGTCTTCACGCGAAAAGACGACTGGCCATGAGGGCCGGTCTGCGGGTCGACTACGGGTCAGCGTTGGGCTGTGTGGATGAACTGCAGACCGGCACTGCGAACTGGGCCAGCCCAGACTGTGTGGACCGGCCGGCCTAGGCCGGTCCAGCCCAAGGTGTTCACCCCTCTGACTTCAGACACCAGTAATTTTTTCTATGGGTGTCAATTTTGAGTTATGTATATGGAAGTGCATTCCCAGAGTCGAGATGAAGCTTTTGAGATGGTCTTCCAGATTTTTAATTCCCTTGATGGGGGCCTCTATGGCGCGACACGCCGAGTAAGTGGATTGAGGTTTTTTCGGGGGTTCTTGTTTTGGATGGCGCAGACACATCCAATGTCCGTTTTGAGCGTTGTTAGCGGTGTTACAACCCTAGAATCGAGGTAATGTCTTCTAGTATGGTTTTGGGTGTTGAGGCATTGGCCCCACGACCCATATTTTAAGCTTTAAGCAGCGTTTTGCAAATTTTTCATCAGACATCCGTTCGGGGCATGTGAGCAGTTGATTCTGGTTGTTTTTTCTGAGTGCTATTGCAATGTCGCAATCTTCTTGCTTTATTTCTGCACATTGGTGTGGACCCCATGGGGCTATTTTGGGCATTGACAGTGAATTCTAACTTTCTTACTGGGTGTCCGTTTTGGACAAGTGTTTAGAAAATCTTGTGTACTTTTTCGGGAGGATCGCAACGGTGCAATCCGTTCGTAGTGCTTCAGGATAGGGATGCAGGTCCCACGTAGCACAGCTCGTGTGAGGTATAGAAATATGCATCTTTTTCTCTGGATATCTGTTACACTCAAGTGAGCATACAATTTGACATGTTTTCCCGAGGGGATTGCAAAGGTGTGATGTGCCTGACTGTTTTCGGGACCGAAGCTCGAGACCACGGGATGCCGTTCGGGCGTAAAGCTGTGTTGAACAACTTTTATGTCGGATGTTTGATAGAGGAGAGTAAATAGTCGATCATGAGTGTTTTTTCCATGAGGATTACAACGTTATGATCCATTTGGATGTGCGAAGTATCATTCATGATCTCATTAAATGGGGAAGCATGAAAGGTGCTTCAGTGGCGGTTCTTCTTGCTGTGTTTGGAAGTGAAACCTTGGTGTGTGATCGCGTTCACTCCCGTGTGAGTGAAGTTTATGTTTTAAGAGATGTGGTTGGTCGTGCTGGGGCCGTGGGGGAAGGAGGTTGGCGAACTTATGTTTTCTCCCTTCACGATGACATTGGGTTCCATGTGGACGATAGACATTGGGCTGGAAATGTGGTATACCTTGGGAGTATATGGGAATGTGTGGAGGTACATGTTGTAGTTCGTACCTGGGAACATTTGTATTCTTGGTTTGGAGATGAGTTATTGCCACACGTCATGTGGGCCCTATGTGCACGACGTGTTCTACTTTACGCACCTTTGACCTCTCACAACGTAGAGAGTCTTTTCGTTAGCGACGTTTAGACCAGAAGGGTTGAGTGGGTTCCCCTAGTCCAGTTTATCGATGGTTTGACTAGTAGAGATGTTTGGGTTTTGCTATTTCATCAGCTGTCAGGGGCTTCAATATCACGTCCACTTGTGTACCCTAGTAGGGTTCTTGTGGAACTGGTGTGACCAAAACATCATTTGGGTAATGATACTCCATCTAGGAGGTTGTTTCTAGTAGGAATGGCCAGAGAAGTTTTGGGTTTACCCTCCAGGGGGGCTAGGAAGTGGGCTTCTCATCGACTTTTTCGGGTTTACCCTCCAGCGGGGTTGGCAGTGGGTTTCTCATTGACTTCTTCGGGTTTACCCTCCAGCAAGGCTAGGAAGTGGGTTTCTCATCAAATTCTTTGGTTTTATCCTCCAGTGGGGCTGGGCAGTGGGTTTCTCATTGACGCCTTAGGGTTTACCCTCCAATAGTGACTAGGTAGTGGGTTACCCGATGACTTATTAGGGTTTACCCTCCCACCGAAACTGGGTTGTGGGTTATCTGACAACCTATTAGGGTTTACCATATAGCGGGGCTGGGTAGTGGGTTACCCAATGACTTCATTTAGACTTAGCCCTTTTTACTAGGCAAGTCTATGACTTTTTTATGTGACTACCGGAGCTGTACCCTTGGTTATATGGGTCAGTGATGTGACAGATTTGACTTTGAGAAGACCTCTCGACTATGTAACAATGTCGAGGTGTGGTTTGAATTTCCCCAGAACTCTCAAGTATGAGGGAAACAATCCCCACCAAGATGCGTCCTTATGGCATAAACTAAAACCATGCGGGCGAGTTAGTTCTGCCCAATGTGGATAGTGTCAAGGTGCGGTGATTTGGGACCCATGACTTGCAGTTCGGGGCAGACAGGTGGGATGCTGGGCATCGATGGTGTTTACTTTTGGGACTGTTGGATACACACTTTCTTGGTCTGAGCTACAGGGTAGAGATCCCCTTACTCTCTTGTTCGGTTTTCCTAACAGAGCATATATATATGATTACCTTGTTCCCATACCCACTTCTTTGGTTTTGGTTACTCTCCATCTAGGAGAGGTGAAGACGTATGGGGTATACCACATGCTTTCCGTGTCTAGATTTTTGTGGCTGGATGAGTCTACACTCCTGCTATAGGTAGCAAAAGCTCAATGGGAAGTTAATCTTCTCACCGTTTCTAGCTCCTTGTGTTAGGATGATTCCACTTCCATCCTCTTGTTGGGTTGAGCTGAACTCTTTACTTCACTCTCTGTTGTACTCCTTAATATTCCATGTTCGATCTACTGCTCACTCATCAGTACCACCTTGGTTGCTCCCTCAAGCCTTCGGGGTATCCTAATAAGTATTTTTATACTCACCCTTACTTGGTCTTTACCCGCACTTGGTGTGCCCTTGCAGACGACAGATAGGTTGGTCTTAACATCAGTGGAGCTTAGGAGTTTGGGATCTTGGACCACGTATGGTGGTCATAGTCATGTTCCTGGTGTGGGACTCTCCGAGCTATTTTACTTTTGTTTACCGGTTGCTGGGTGGTGGAACTATTTTGGTTTGGCGCCTGTTTCACCCTCTTCTTTTCAGTTTACCATCAACAATCTTTTTATACTACTTAGAGGTCGATGAACTCTTTGTGGTTGTTTATAGAAGTTGGTACTTTAATTTATATTTTACTCTGAACTATTTCAATGAGTGGGATGCGTGTGTGTGTAAAAGTACATAGAAAAATCACTCCCTGAGTTGATTAGCCTTCGGCGCTTGTCGCCAGCCCCTTCCCTATAGAGGTGGGCTTGGGATAGTTACAGATCGAGGCTGGGTAGGGTCATGTTGTGACAAAAATATCTTTAAACCAACTCTATATTTCCATTTCTAAAATTATCTCATCAAACTTCTTCAAATTATATCACTGGAAATCACATAATATTTTCTTCGACCGATTTTCCTCTTCTACTCAGTTAACCCTCCGCAAAAAACCATATTTTTCCAGCCGACCCTCCATTGATTGTACTACATGAGGATGATGAATAGGTTCTATAGATGAAAGGTAACTTAGTAATTACTAATCCCTAATAGTATGGAATTTTATTTATTATTTATTTTTTTCCCTTTCAACTATTTTTTGTTATCCATTTCAAATTCACTAAAACACAATAATTTAGACAAAAACACAAGAAATTATGATGAATGTACCTTTTCTATGTATGTTCCCAACAAAACATTGTAGCCTCACTTGGTAATTTGTTAGGCTATGATTACTTGTCTTAGATAATGGGGGGGGGGCATAAAATCCAATGTCCTAGTAGTTATTCTCTAGCCTATGTCATCAACCAAGATCTCCTAAAAATGTATCCATACCAAACCATGAAATCATCTCAATTAATAACCTACACTTCATCCAACATATCAAACAGAGCCTCTTATACCATTCTTTCAGGATCCCCTCCCTCCAAATATACCGCTCCTAAGATGAAATGAATGAAGGGAGATAGTGAGCTCCTGAGTCCCACAACTAGTTGGACTTGGGTTTTCAAAAAACACTAATAGTATACAAATCACACAAAATAGGAGGCACTATCCTTTTTATATTAAATAAGACCGACATATAAGATATATCAACCTAATATAAACTACATGATATATATATATAACAAATCCATGACCCCTCCCTCATTCTTATTTTAAATTAAAATTGTTACAAATGAAATAATCATCCAATGTAAATACCCAAAATATATAGCTAATAAGCGACACCACAACTGGCCCAATGTATGAGATAGTAATTCCCTACACTATCCATGTAGTTCTCTTGGAATCCTATTATCAGCATCATAGTGTAGGGTGAGAATACAAGTATACTATGTATGAAAACCATTGTCTTTCATGAAGAAGTGGAGAAGCATACTAATTCCCCTCTGAGAAAACAAAAGAAATCTGCAACACCAAACAAGGTGTACTAGCCACCCCAACCTCAACAAAAGAATGCTACCCATATCATGCATGTCCAGTAATGTAATATAGAGAACATCGATGATATGGTACCCCACAACAAATTCCGACTGATTACCCACTCTCACCACCTAATGAAAAATTCTATCATGCTACCACAAATTCATAACAAATAAATCAACCTCCCACCCACACACACATAGGCCTCACAATGACTACACATCTTACTCATAGACATGTTGTCCATATACCACAACACATCCTTCTCGATGAGCCCTAGGACACAAAAATACCACATATCATCTTGAAGTCACATATAAAACCACATATCTCCCCCACACACTTGTGCCCCAGGAAACAAAACCTTCCCAAAAGATCTTTGGGAAACACAACATGGAACATGGAGCATGGAATAGCAGGTGGAAAGCCATCCATATTCCCACCAGGATGCTTGGGAAAGGCACCCTCCCCCATTACAATGGGGTTGTTCGAAACATGTTGGTAAACATGTGTGGGTAGCATAATGAAACCACAAGGATGTACAAGTCAATATATATATATATATATATATATATAGGAATAAAACCCTCATCCCAACCATTAGGTTCTCAATAAAATAATCAACCACCCTATGATATTGCAAACTTTGTTGCTACCTCTAAATTCATTTTTTAACCGCATCAATAGTCATCTAAATAATGATAAATGAAATCCATCCCCAAAAAGGGGAAACTAGAAAATATCCACATCCAATTAGTTTAACCAATTCTCACTCTTTATTAAAAAAATTCAATTTTTCATTTTATCTCTACTCGAGAAGCAACTAACAGAATCATGTCACAATCCACACAGTATCAACCAAATAGAGGGGAAAGGACCATATTAAAATAATTCACTACCATCATCATTATTTAATGTCAAACCAACCAATCTGTAATCTCTGCTACAAAACCCCCTGAACACACATCCATACCCAGAAATAGGTCTCATGAAAACCATACCTGACATCCCCACTGTATAACAAAACCAAAACCATTACATAAGCATTATAAACCTAGAAAGGCATGAAATAGTATCCTCTTTGCATAACCAATTTCCATCCATTCCAAAATCAGCCAATCTGTCAACCTAAGATTCCCTTACACCACAAAAATCACCACAGCTATAGCCATTCTCTCAAACCCAGCACCATTAATCCACACTAGTCAAGAAAAAAATAATGAACTACATAAAGTACACAACCCCACAAAATAGGTCAGGTGTATTCAGATTTAGAAATCACTCTTTCTTAAATTCCACTTTCATAATTGAATGGTTCTCACAGAGCATATTCGATTTTGAGGCATCCATTTATTTAACTGAATACACATGTTTAACCAATTTCATATTCATATGTTCATTCATAGAGGATCAATAATAAAAATACACAATCCATCAATGGTGTGAAATCAAATACCACCAACATCCATGATTCTCATTAAGAATATATCATATACATATCAACATAATAGTAGAAAATAAAACATAATCAAGCATCCCTTTTCCCAAAACCCTATATATGGATATTAAAGAGGTACAATTATATTTATTTTTTTGGAGTATTGATATATGTAAAATATAACATTAATACACCCAAACTGAATGATACAAAAATTAATAGAGATTATGTGATCCATATTTGTAAGAAAATAATTTCAGATAATCCTCGTTGCACCAATATTGGGGGTATGTAAGCAGTGGGAGGAACCTCTAGGGAGACATAGCCCACAGATGAAACATAGACACATGGCTCCATGGGTATGATGGTTAATGGGGATTCTTATTTGTATGTGTTAAGAAAAAAACATATAAGGAAAGAAGGATCATGGCTATCGAAAGGCTAGATCATATATCAATAAAGTAATAGTTTTAAAATCTATTAAAGTGGGATAACGATCAACAACATATATTTTTGACTAACATAAACCCTCTCGAATGATAAGAATTAAATGAAATATTTTACATCCTTTGAAATGGTTTAAAGGGAACTTATATAAGGTTTAAAACTCATTTTATTTCAAACAAAATGTTAATGTTGTGAATCTAGAAAAACTAGGAAAAACCTGAAATTTTGACAAATTATTGGAAATGGATCACCATTGGGGATTCACCAATGTGAGTCACTGATGGATGATTCACTGATTGTTCTGTCACTAATGGCTGTGTCACCAATGGTTGAGTCACCGACACGAGAAACCTTCAGTGACCCACTGTCACGACCTACCATCATTAAGTCACAAACACGAGTCAACGAAACAACTCCCTGATGATATTTACCAACACTATCAATTGACGCCACCTACAGAGAACAAATACTTAGGCTATATATTGCTTCCAACCACTGACGCCACCTACAGACACCACCTATCAATTCCCCATAATAACCCCACCTACAAGAAACACCTGTTGACACTATATATTGAAGCCACATGATAATGTCACCTATCGACACAACCTAATGACACTTCCTACTCATTCCAACTAAAAACACCTCCTCCTAACCCCACCTAATGTTTTAAGCATGGATATTTTTTTACAAATTCATGAAATGACTCCCCAAAGCACCCTAATTTTTTTTGGAATGTTATGGGAAGGGGATGTCTGATCCATTGCATCTAGTGTCAAGGGTCACTATAGTTTTTATGAAAGAAATATTATTTAAAACCTAAGGAAATATATATAGTAAAACATATATTATAGAATATAATAACATCATATAACATGGATTTAAGTGCATAAGAACATCCAAAATATTAGGTATTGTATAAATTTATTTTTTTCTATTGAAATAGAAGCCTTACATGATAATAAATTTTAGTGTGGTTCTAGATATTATTTACATAGTGGTAATACCAACAAGAATTGCACATCAGGTATGAATTGTGAAATACATTGTACATGATAATGAGTCTTAAGGTGCACATTTTTTAAACCCTTTTTGGGATATTCTCTAGAGTGTTTAAATTTTAATTACGTGCCTTTATAAAGGAATTGATAATAATGATATCCCAATAGAAATTATCTTTACAATTATGATATTATCTTTTCATAAATTTATCAATTTAGTTTTTATATGTTTTGGGATAATATATTATGTATCATAATATTATCTTCTAATATATTATATTCCATTATTTACTATGGGTTTATAAAAAATTAATGGTATCTAAATCAAAATGTATACTCCTTGAAGAGATTACCCTACTAACTGTGTTAAAGAAGAATGAAGTGTAATTATAGTTGGAATTGATTAAATTATAACTATATTTGGGAAAATACCTCGGGATATGAGGAATAAACATTCCCATATAGATGAGCATATTTATAAAAAATGTGGTGTGACAATGTTAGACCACTTCATGTGTTAACAGAGTACATAATTTAATGGACTAAAAATCTATTTTTAGATGAGAAATGTATAAGTTACTAATAATAGATATTTATCAATATGTGAAGTAGTGAAAGGGAGAATGTGGTCATTTAATTTTACTATATCCTAAGAGATGTAGAAAAATTATTTTCATTGATTCAATAAAATACAGATGAAATGGAAATACAAATAATCGAGTAAAAGGATTTCAAGATAATATTCTTTTAAAATTAGTTTCCCTATGAATAAATAGTTGATACAGAAAAATAATTCAAGAGCCGAAGGTAATATGAATCGAAAGATGTTTCTATGTATGAAACAATAATTACATGTTTATCAAGACTTTTATATGATGTTTATGTAATCTTATGTGAATGATTAACTATTTCATTGATCTTAGTATGCCAATTTTCTGAATGAAACTTCTATACCAAACATCTACATCATATAACGAAATTGTATCATGTGCTATCAGGATAGAGTATTAATTATCTATGATTTATGGTTTTTAAGGGATGAAAGAAAAGAATGGGAAAATGAAGAAAAATATGTATAATGGGAATAATGGAATGAATGATTTTATAACATCTGATACTTATGGAAGGAAATATTATTGCACATGATTAAAAAGAAAAAACAGTTGTCTTATAGTGTGCGGATGACCACCACCATTCATATTTTTTAATGAAAAGAAATAATTTTATAATTTTCAATGATGAAACTATAAGTATATGAGAATCTATATAAATGAATTTCCAAACATCCAGGGGAATATACCTAAAAAAATAAGGGATAAATCTTCTCTTATTACGTCAAATGTAGTGGAATGATTATTTTTTGTGTGATTATATACAAGAATTGTATTATAAGACTATTATAATCATTTATATTCTAGTAAAAATATTTAATAAATGTATAAGGATTTTACTACAGTCATTTTCAATTAAATATTTAAAATTATATGTTGAATGGTACCAATGTAAATGAATAACGATTCTGTGTTAAGATATGCATCATGGAAAACATGTGATGGAGGGAAATATTACAATTAATATAATATTAGTGATGAGATAATTTTTTAATGATAAGGAGATGAATCATATTTAAAATCTAAATTTTATAGTACTAACTACCTTGGAATATAATAATGATTAGTTCAATTTTCTATTTTTAGTGTCCTTCTTTCAAATGTTATGGATCTTAATATTTCCTAATTTTGATTATATTAACCAATTATGAAATGGATTAAGATGAACATTAGATGACACATTGGTGATTAATTTGTAATAATTAATATCTTTAAAAAGCCATATCATTTTTCAAAAATATATAAATATTGGAGGACATACATTTCACATTTATTTGGATATTTGAATCCATTAAAAGTAAATTTTAGTTCCTTATCCATAAAAATTAAAATCATGTACATTTATTCATTCGGTATGTGATGAGTTTAAAATTGTGGTTTAAAAACCAGATAATGAATATCACATATCAAATATAAATGCATCACATAAGTATATATCATTATACACATATATAGTAAATTAATCCATCAACATTTTGATAATTCAATTGAAACAAAAAGTATTATCATATTTTTTTTATATTTGATAAATAAAATTGTTTTCTTAAATCCTCACAAATTTATGGTTTAGAGATCCTTTGGATTCAATTGATATTTCAATTTATTTTGATCAATTTCCGAAAAAACTCCCTATAATTATATATAATTAGCTTATATGTTTACGATTTCATTTCCCATATATTTTCTTCAACATGGAAACCTAGTTATGTGTTATTCTGATTGATCATCATACTTTACATTCTCTTAAATATGAGGAAGTTTTATTAATCCTCTTAATATGTAGGTTTTTAATATATGGATGTTGGAAATTAAAAAAGATATATTATCCATATATTTTTTTAAATCATGATGATACAGTTTATTTAAGGTGGGTAAAATGTAACACCATGATATTTTAAAATATGAACATCATATTTTATATGTTATATATGTCATGACCCGTCCCCGGGGGCTTGTGCGGTGAGTAGCCCAAGCCCGGCTTCCATATGACAAGGTCTTGCGAATAGCACCGAAAGCGTAATTTCCTATAACTGGGAATGCATTGACATTATTACCTACACAACCGTGCACATAGCTGGATACGAATAACCAAGTAAAAATGTATACCCAATGAATAATGAAAGTAAAAGTTTTCAGAATATAAGCCCAATAGTAATGTACAAGAAACTGAATGTAAATTTACAACTGATGAAAATGGAAAAAAACTATTGGGTTGTCCTCCGAGATTCCTACATGAATGGTAGGTATATATTGCCTCCTCATAACTCTACATTCATCCATCCCCTCCGTGTACCGACTTGTCTTAAGGTCCACCTCTGGGTACCATCCAGTCCTAGTAATCTCATCCTCTGTTAGCACTGTCCATTGTCTACACCAAACACAACGAAGTGTGGGAGTATCCTTTACAAGAGTGAGTATAATTATACTCAGTAGGGACCCTAAGACCCTCAAGGTCTCTCAATATCCATCATGGATAAACCACAAAGTATGAAATCAATAGATAACCCTACATAGGTATATGGTCATACATATACCTATGTTATCAAGTAATCCCTCTCAATCATGAGGAAAACATAGAGATAATGACTCATCTCACAAAAGGATTTATTATTAGTGTAGTAATAATTAACATACCAGTAACATCATCAAAGACCTGGGCTACTGGGGAATCCCCTACTCTATTGAGTATAGTGGGCCTACTGTGTCACACCAAGGTGCTTCCCAGAAACATTGGACTACTGAGTTACTTCTCCTATCAATTACTATGGTTCTACAACATCATACCAAGGTGATCCCTACCGTGGGTCTACCGTGTCAGATAGAGTTTCTCCCCATAATGATTTTCTGAGGTACTCCTCCTGTCGAGTATCACGGGTCTGTCGTGTCACACATAGGCTCTCCCCACCGTGGCCTGCTGAGGTAATCCTCCTTTCATGTACCATTGGTCTGCCATGTCACACATAGGTGCTCCCCACCATGGGTCTTCCATGTCACACATAGGCACTCCGCACTGGGCTTGTCAAGTCACTTCTTGCCTAAAAGGTCAGTAGTCGTCATGTCTCAGCCAGCTACTAGGTTTATTCACTATACTCACTTGTCTTTGGGGGGATCCTCTCCATGTGATCTTGGTTGATAATCCAATAACCAAAATGTTCCACAAATAATTATCTCAAAGGTCCTCCATGTCATAGGGGTCTCAACGCAACAAACAGTGCGTCAATTGGATGCCCATTTTATGAGTTATTACCCTTTTAGTCCTGGGGGGCATGTTGGATTCATGATCGATCCAACCGGACTATTCACTGTCTAAATCCAAAACACTAATGGTGTATACTAAAAGGGACCATATTTCTCCATGATTTACAATTCCGCTGATGGTTCATCAAACGAAAGTATTGTGCCAATGTTATGGCGAAAAGAATGTAAATGAGTCATAGTGGGCATGTGCCCGGTCCAACCTGGTCAGACCGACCTGAACTGTTGGGTCTAGCCCTGCCCGTACTAGGCGTCCTGACTAGAAGGGCAGTCTGGTAGCCCACGAGGGACATGGGGGTACAACCGAGGACGACTTGATGCCGTAGGGTGTCTCTGTTGGGGTGGCTCGGCTAGGAGGGCGAAGTTTTCGGGGCAGCTCGGCCTGAGCAGGTCGTCTATGGGTGGCTCAGCAGAAGCGGCTCAGAGGGTCACATGTAGCTTAGATGGCCATGGGCAGTATAGCTTTGGTTACTTAGCCAACAGCTTGGCGGGACAGAGGTAGCTAAGAAGACGACGACAGCGGTCTGGCAGATGGTGGCAGCCCGACGGACGACGGTGGCGGCCCGACCCGACGGCGACGATGGCTCATCGGATAGCGGTGGCGGCTCGTCCCAGTCAACGTCGGCAGCCCAGCCCAGATGGCAGTGAACGTGGGCAGCACAATGGGGCCTTGGGTTGTGGAGCTGCGGGGCACGGAGGTCATGGGAGCCACGTAATGGATCATTCACGGGAGTGTCGCGAGGCGGTGTCGTTGCACCATCACCTTCACCGCGTTCAATACCACAAATCATCAGAAGATATGTGGAGGGGTCTGGCCAGGTCTCTTTGGACCATACCCTCTACGTTAGGGTGGTATCATATGTCTCTACAAGAACATGAAGAAGACATCAATCTTTATAACCTCCCACAATGATTTATTCCCAATCCTGAAAAATAAATCAATGGAAGTAAATGGGAAAAGTATTCATACACAAATTAAACCCTACCATGGATTGATCATTGACATTGTCATGAGAAGGAAGTACAGACATAGATTTGTCATAGTTGATGATGTCCGACGTTGTAGGAAGTCGAAGATATCGGCGTACGTCGCGCCTGCCACACGTCTTTGATCCTGGGATCATTCGATGGTTCTTCATTGATGTTATTTATTGGATATCTGTTCTCACAATTCTCTAAGAATCTCCCTTTTTTCGAAGAGTTTCCACAAATTCCTCCAAAATGATGATTAGCCAACTTAATTGATTAAGTTGGCATAATTACAAATTCGATTAAATAATTTATTGATGGGTGACATAATAAATTAAGAAGGGTTGGCACAATTAATATGGAGGAAGCTCAAGAGGATTCTCCACATTAACGAGGGAGTTGGGAGGTTTCTCCTTCATTTAGTAGGATTTTCAGGAGGTTTATACCTCCGGTAGTCCCCACCACTGTAATATCCACATTGTAGGTTAGGCTCGGGTTGTCCCCACCACCGAGCATTCAATTTGGAGAATAAAACATTTGTGGTCCCCACCACCATAATATCCACAAGTGGGTGGTTACAACAAAATAAAATAAAATGCTGGATTATAATATTTTATTATTTCAACAAAAAACCCAATAATTACCTTTCACACTCGACTGACTGCGATCGAGGTGAAAGTCTCCTTAAGCGGATACTACTGATGCGAGTTCAACGATGTCCTCAAATTTCAATTCTGAGCACCAGTTCAAATGTCAGAAAAACCCGCTCACACATTTACTGAATGTTCCCCAAAAAAAGTTCATAAATTCATTTCAGGAACTCCAGGCCTTGGAATCACGTGATGTGAATTTGAACAGATTCATAGATTTCCCATTTATTTAAAAAAATTACATGGAAATTATGGGTCTTTACATTCTCCCCACCTTAGGGCTTTACATCCCCATAATCCATATCACAAAACTATGAAAAAATGGGAAACTGAGACCTCATAGGAGCCTCTCACTCCCATGTGCTCTCCTGGAGGTTCCCATGCAGCAAGCGTACACGTACTAGAGGTATCAACCGCCCACTAAGGACCTACTCATGTTGATACTCAATATTCTGTGGAACCTCCGTAAAAGTCTCCCCATCGTCAACTTCTATCTCTCCATGGTCAATGATGTGGGATGGGTAGTGAACATGTCTCCTCAACAACGATATGTAGAAGACATCATGCACTGGGTGCAGCTGAGTTGGAAGAGTTAAGTGGTATGCCATCATGCCAACTCTGCTGAGGAACTGAAAAGGTCCAATGAATCTTAGAGATAACTTTCTTCCTCACCCAAATCTCTGTAAACCTCATCAGAATGAGACTTGTACAAAGATGTGGTCAACATCCTCAAACTCTAGGGGTCTTCATCTTCTGCCAGCATACAACTTCTGCATGCTCTTTGCAGTCTTCATCTACTCTTGGAGGATTTAAACCTTCTCTATGGTAGCTAGTACCATCTCTAGTCCCACGAGTGCTGACTCCCATGGGTCAGTCTAGTACATAGGTGATATGCAAAGTCTCTCGTACAATTCCTCAAAAGGTGTTGTCCCAATGGTGTATTGATAATAGTGGTTGTATGAAAACTCCACAAGAGGCATGTGATCCTCCAAACTGCGACTGAAGTCGAGGACGCATGCATGTATCATGTCCTCGACAGTTTAAATGGTCTGCTCAGTCTGGCCATCCGTCTGAGGATGAAAGGAAGATCTCAAATGGAGCTACATCCTAAAAGCCTCTTGAAACCCATTCCATAACCGGGATATAAAACATTCATCATGATTGGAGACAATCATAGAGCGTACTTCATGTATCTGCACAATCTCCAGCACATAGAGGCATCATAATCTCTCAACTGAACACTGCTCTCTTATCGGTAGAAAGTGGGTTGACATGGTGAGTTGGTCAACGATCACCCAAATCAAGTCATGACCCCTGGATGTACATGGAAGTCCGGTCACTATGTACATGGATATGCAATCATAATTCCACTCTGGGACCTCTAAAGGCTTAACCAAGCCTGGTGGTACCTGATGCTCCACCTTCACTTGCTGACAAGTGAGGCACTGAGAAACAAACTCCGCTACTGCTTTCATTATTCCCGGCCACCAGTGTTGGAGTAAGAGATCCTGGTACATCTTCAACACTCTAGGATGTACCACTATATGGTATGTTTGGAACTCCCTCAACACTTCCTCTTGAAGTGACAGTGGTACCACGGTATGTTCTCTGAAGAGGATGTCTTGCTCCCCACCTTCAGAAAATCCATCAGGTGCGTGTCTTGTAGATATCTGAGCACATCGTGTCCCGAAGTCATCATCCCCATGATGTGCCTCCTTGACTCGCTAAAGGACTGGGGGAGTGACAGTAAGAGATTGAAAAAAATATGCTCCATCTCTATCCATAAAGGATATCTATAAAGCATCCAGCTACTATGACTCCCTACCTAGAAGTTTTATTCCAGACCTCCTACTGAGTGCATCTTCTACAATGTTCCCCTTCTGAGGAGTATATACTATCTCAATGTCATAGTCCTGGAGGAACTCAAGACAACATTTCTATCTCAGGTTCAGGTCCTCTTGATAAAATATATACATGAGACCCTTGTGATCGAAGCACACTATAATGCACTCGTCCATCAGAAAGTGTCGCAACAACTTCAAGGTGAAAACCACTACTGATAACTCCAGGTCATGGGTAGAATAGTTTTAGTCATGCTATCTCAGCTATCGAGAACCATATGTGATCAATTCTCACTCTTGCATCAAGACACACCCATGTATGGTACCTGATGTGTCGTAGTAAAATACATACCCTACGCCCTCATTTGGAAGCCTCAAGATGGGGGGCACTAGTCATCCTCTACATCAGCTCCTGAAAAGTCCATTGGAATTTCACCGACCAAATGAAGTTTTTCCCCTTCTTCATCAATTATTATAGTGGTGCTGCAACTCTGGAGAAGTCTGGAACAAACCTCTGGTAATATCAATCCAATCCCAAGAAATTTCATAACTCTGTCACACTCCTGGGTGGCTCCCAAGAAAGTATCGCCTCAATATTCACTAGATCCACTACAACTCCAGCCTCCGATATGAAATGATCTAGTAAGTGAACCTCTCATATCCATAACTTCACTTCGAGATCTTACCATAAAGCTGGTGATCTAGGAGTGTGTCCAGTGCTGCCTGTAAATGATTGGCATGCTCTTCCTCAGTAGTCGAGTAGATCAGAAAGTTATCATCGAAGACTACTGACATCTGAAGGCCGTATTCGACACATCCTCATCTCACACTATGAGCTGGTGATAGCATGATCTACGGTCTATCTTCAAGAACCACCATGCTCCCTTCAGCTGATCAAATAGGTCGTCAATCCATGGGAGTGGGTACATGTTCTTCAAGGTCACCTGGTTCAGGTGCCGATAGTCAACACAAAGTCTCAAGCTCCCTTCCACGTTCTTGGTGAACAATATCGAGGCTTCCCAAGGAGAAAAATTACGCCTAATGAATCCTTTCCCCTGTAAGTTCTCCAGCTATACCCGAAGCTCACAAGGCTCTGCAGGAGCCATCAAATATGCTGGTGTAGATATTGCTGCCATCCTGAGATACAAGTCAATGTAAAAGTCCACCTATATGAAAAGAGGTAGACCCATAACATCATCATGGGATACATCTGTGTATTGGTCCACCACTACAAGATAGCTTGGACTCTCCACATCAACAACTCCAAGGGTAAGACTAGCCAAATAATGAGTGATCGACTGCATTCTCCTCCGGGTGAGTCCATCCTGCGCAGCAAATGCTGCCTTCTCACTAGTGAAAGAAAATCTGGTCCCATCCGTACGAACACACCTCAATTTTCGGCTAATACAGTTAATCTTTACATGGACTATAGATAACCAGTCCATAACAAAGATGACATTATAAGGCCTCAACACCGCTACTAGGAGATCCAAACTGAATCTCTAGACTCTTAGATTATGATCACACTGCTATCACTAGTGAGTAACCATCGAATCCACTCCCGTAAGAGTCTTTAGCCATAAGGATCGAGCTATCGACTCAGTCGAAATCTCCGGGATACAAACGAAGGCACTAGAAATAAAGGAATGAATGAAACCTATGTCTATAAGAACTGCATATAAGGTGCAGTAGACACATATCGTGCCTCATATAATCTCAGGTGCTCCATGAACATAGGCCTCAACTACCTGGTGTTTAGATCTCCCTATCCACCTTCTCCCTATGGTCGGGGTGGATATCCTGGTGGTGGTGGCTGTAATATATCGAATCGTCATCCACCACCAGCTGCACATCCAGCTCCTCTGCCACGTCTTCCTACTCCCTGTGGAACTCCTCAGTCGAACCTCTGTCTCTATTTGGGTGGTTCTTTGACCATATTTTTATCATCCATACGATGGGTTGTACAGTCACGAGCCATGTGACCCTTCCCACCGCATGAGTAACAATGCATTATCATTTCCTGACTGGTTCTTCCTCAGTGCCCCACACAACTGATCCTAAGTCATGAAGTTTTCCACATGTAGCTCTAGTCCTCTTGGACCTCTATGACATCTTTCTACTACCAGCTTCTGAAGACACTGCTACGTAACAAATGTTAGTGGGTCTCGTCGCTGGTGACTGCTCAGCAAGGAAACTCTCCACCAAAAGGGCTCTCTCTTACACCCCTCCATGCCTCAGGAGGCTGAGTGAGATCATCGAAGCACTGATCACCATCCTGAGCGCGTGTTCAAAGGTCCATTCCCTGATGAAAGGGTCCCTCACCATATCGGTGTAATATCATGAGAGGTAAGTGAACCTCTCTGAGTACTGAGCTACAGTCATGTTCCCCTGCTACAGATGAAGAAGCTCTTATACTTGCACTACATGAAGAGCCACTGAGACAAACTCTTCCCAAAAAAAGCTCTCGATGTCTTCCCAGAGAAGAATCACCTCGTTGTGAACCTAGAGCATCAATATCCACCATCTTCCAACTACTACATATAGAATGTTGGCGTCATGGATCACCATGAGATCTGCTAGTGTCCCTATGAGTCCGGAGACTCTCACCACATCCTCTAGATAATCCCCAACCGCCTGTGGGTCCGTATCTCCCCTGAACCTGGGTGGCCTTTGGCACTGGAACTCATGCAACGTGCTAAAGCGGTGTTCACTCTCTGCTGCTGGGGACATTGGAATCAATGGACTAATGGGTAATGGTACCACTGGTTCCTCCACTGGTGCCTCTCCTAGAAGAGGGCCATGCACCGCAGCCTCATTTCTCGATGGTCTATTAGTGCGTACAACTCTCAGAACCCTACCTGGTTGTCTGTGTAGAGGAATCCTGAGAAGAAATAGATGCACCCCATTTAATAAGTTATTCCTTCTGAGATGACTCAATAGTTCACAAATATGACTCTTCAAAACACACTCGTAAAAAGTTTTTTCATTAACTGAGTCAGAAATTAGAAGTCAGGATCCCGGAATATGGATACATCAGCCGCCACACCAACACTGGATTACTTAAAATGATATCCATGCTCACTAAACATAACATTACTATCATAAAAATAAAGATCAGAGTCCTATGTTATGTAGTTTAACAGACTCCTCGGATACTAATTTGTCACAACCCGTCCATCAGGGCCCGTGTCATGGCAAACCCAAGCACACCTTCCATAGGCCAGGGGCTGGCGACATGCACCAAAGGAGTAATTCCGTATAACTGGTAAGACATTTCCTTTATAACCCACACAACCGAGCACACAACTGGATATGAATCACCAAATAAAACTGTATAACAATAGAGTGCTGAAAGTAAAAGGGGCCGGAAAACAATCCCAATAGTAAAGTACAAGAAACTAAAAGTACAAGTACAACTGAAGAAAAAAGAAAAAATGGTACTATTTCATCCTAGAAGATTCCTAACTGAAGGTTATGTACACATAACCGCCTAATCACTCCATGTTTGTTCATCACCTTCGTGTACCGACTCGTCGTAAGGTAAACCTCTGGGTATCATCTAGTCCTGGTACTCTCTTCCTCATTCAGTGTTGCCCATTGTCTACACCAAAGAAAATGATGTGCGGGCATAGCCCGTGCAAGTATGTGTATAAAGATACTCAGTAGGGACACCGAGACCCTCAAGGTCTCTCAAAATCCATTAAGGATAAACCAAAAAGTATGAAATTAACAGATAACCCTACTTAGTTATATGAACATACATATACCTAAGTTATTAAGTAATTCATCTCAATCATGAGGAAAACACGAAGATACTGACCAAGCTCACACCAGGATTTATTCTACGGGTTGTAACAAGTAACATTCGTATTCACATCGTCGAACACCTCAGCAGCTGGGATTCTCATCCTTTATCAAGTAAAGTGGGTATACTGCGTCACACAGAGGCGCTTCCCAAAAACCTTGGGCTACTAAGGTACTACTCTTATCAACTACCATGGGTCTACCATGTCACACATAGGTGCTCCCCATTGTGGGTCTGCCACGGCACACAGAGGCACTCCTCCTAGTGACTTTCTGAGGAACTACTTATGTCATATATAATGAGTCTGTTGTGTCACACAGAGGAACTCCCCACCATGGCTTGCTGAGGTACTCCTCCAGTCGTGTACCATGGGTATGTTGCACCACACAGAGGCGCTCCCCACTGTGGGTCTGCCGCATCACACAGAGGCGCTCCCCACTGGACCTGTCAAGTCACTCAAAGTCAAAAAGGTCAGTAGTCATCAAGTCTCGGCCAACTAACGGGTTCCCGCACTATCATCACTCGTCTCTGGGAGGATCCGCTCAATGAGCATTGGGTCGATACCCCAACTCCCACGAAATAACAAAATGAAGTATCTCAAACTTCCTCCATGTAATAGGGTTATCAATGCAATAGACAACACGTTTATCGGACACCCAGTCTGTGATTTATTAGCATTTTAGTCCCTGGGACCTGGTTGGATTTGTGCTCGATCCATCCTGACCATTTCCCATATTAATCCAAATCTCTAGTGGGGTATACTCAAAGGGACTGTCTCAGTAAAAGATTTTCGGCACTGCTGACGGTTCGTCAAACAGACATCTGGGGCCAATGTTATGTCCAAATGAATGAAAATGGGTCATAGTCGGCCCGAGCCCGGTCTGAACCGATCTGTGTGGGGCGGCCTGGCCTACTGGGTGGTCCGGTAGGCTGCGATGGCCCACGGTGGTTCAGCCACAGAAGAAATGAGGCCGTAGGGTGATTCGGCTGGGGCGGATTGGCCGTGAGGGCGGAGGCCGCAGGGCAGCTCGACCATGAGGGCGGAGGCCGCAGGGTGGCTCTTCCGGAGTGGCTCGACCATGGGCGGCCCAGACGGAGAGGTTCGGAAGGCAGTGGGAAGTACGGCTGCGGTGACCCAGCTGGCGGCTTGACAGGGTGGTGATAGCTCAACTAATGAAGACGGATGTCCGGCGGACGGCGGCGACGGCTCGACAGAAGGCGGCGGTAGCTCAGCTCGGTCGGCGACTGCGGCTCAGTAGATGGCGGCTGCAGCGCGGCCCAGTCACCTGCGGAGGCTCAACCCAGATGATGGCGACAGCATGGCCCAAATGGCGGTGATCGTGGCCGTCATGGAGGAGGCTTGGGTGGTGGAGGCGCATGGCGCAGAAATCTTGGGTGTCGTAGTGTGGCTCGGCCACAGGGGTGACGCAAGGGCGCGAAGGTCGCAAGGCAGTGTCGTTGTGATGTCACCTTTAACACGTTCAATACCAAAAATCTTCACAAGATCTGCGGAGGGGTTGGGACATATTTTTTTGTCCCATACCCTCCTCTTTAGGGTGGTAGCATATGACTCAACAAGAACTTGAAGAAGATGTCTAGATTTACAACCTCCCACAAGGATTTCTTCCCAATCTTGAAAAATTAATCAAGGGAAGAACATTGGAAGGGTATTCATACATTAATTAAACCCATACCATAGATAAATTATTGACGTTGGAACGTGAATGAAGTATGGATGTAGATTCGTCATAGAGGAAGATTTCCCACATTAGAGGAAGTCAAAGATATCAGCATTCTTCTTGCCCACCACATGTCTCTGATCCCGGGCTCGTTGGATGATTCTTCGTAGGCATTCATTATTGGAGATCTATTCTCCTAGTTCTCCAAGCTTCTCCATTATTTCCAAGAGTTTCATCCAATTCCACCCAATTGAGGATTAGCTAACATAATAGATTAACTTGTAATTATTTCAAATTCAATTAAATAATTAATTGTTGGGTGTCATAATAAATTAAGGAGGTATGGCACAATTAATGTTGAGGAAGCTCAAGAGGAACCTTTACATTAAAGAGGGAGTTGGGTGGTTTCTTCCCCATTTAGAAGTGAGTTAAGAGGTTTATTCCTTGGGTGTTCCCCACCACCATAATATAAACTAGGGATGTTAGGCTCAGGTCGTCCCCACCACTGAGCATTCAATTTGGTGAATAAAAGTACTGTGGTCCCCACCACCACAATATCCACAAGTTGGTGGTCACAAAAAAATAAAATAAAATTTGTTCTTATTTTATATTATTATTTCCAAGAAAAATCCAAAAATTATCTTTCACCCTTGAAAAACTGTCTTCGAGGTGAATGTCTCCTTAAGAAAATACAGATGCTGCGAGTTCAATGGTGTCTTCAGATTTCAATTCCGAGCACTGGTTCAAATGTTAGAAAAACCCACATGAATGTTTTCTGAACGTACCCGAACAAAAGTTCAAAAATTTATTACGAGAACTCTAATACTTAGAATCATGTTCCGTCAATTTTTTCGGACTAGTTAAATTCCAATTTATTTAAAAAAAATACATGGAAATTACAGGTCATTACAATATAAATAGAAACATAAAGCGTAGATAGGAATATAGCATAAATAAAATTTATAATATATTTACTATATTATATAAATAAATTACATTTAATAGATTGAAATTCATAAAACACTATGTTTTTCTTGTGTTATATTCAATAACAAGTTTCTTTAATAGCATGTGTTACATGCAAGACTGACATTTTTAAAATAACAATATACTATAAATATTATTATCTCAAATGAAAATTAGAATTTTTGATATGAATATAATTATCTATACTATGAAAATATATAGTTTATATTCATTTATTTTTCATCTATTAACTATAAATAATAATAATATCCTTTTTAATGAAATAAAAATATTTTTTGAAAAACATGATTGTCTTACAAGGTAGTTTATCCACCCTTAATGCAGATAATATAAAATTAGTTTGTACAAATTTTAGGAACATTCTTTTACAAAATAAAGATAATTTTTTAAATTTATATATAAATATTGTATTTGGGTGGAATTTTTTATTTTTCTGAAATGTATCATTTTTTATGAATAGTGAAAGATGAGATATTTTAATTGAAAACTGCATTTTCATCAAAATAATTCATGATGATAAATTATATTTTAAATTTTTTTTAAAGTAACAATATTTCAATTATACATTTATTAAAAAAATATATTTTGGGTAATTTTTCTATTGAATTTATATATGAAACATTAAAATATTTCGAACATCTTCAGTTTAAAAACATAATACATTATAACATCTAGAAGATTATTTTTAAATTAAAATTTTCTACTTATGTGTATATAAAATAGAAAAATGGATTAAAAATTATAAATATGAATAATTTAAAATTATAAATAATTTCATCATAATTTTTGAAAAGTGTTATTAGTAATAATAGTTTCAATTAATTACAATGATTAAGAACAAAATGAGTTTACGTAGTGGTTACAAATTAAATATAAGCAATAAAAAGGCATAAAATAATTAAAAAACCTAGTTTATATTAATATTTAAACATTATACATTATAAAATTAATAATTTAACATTATTTGGTTTTGGTGGAATCAAATAAAACTTTGGTGTACTTTACTATTTAAAAAAAATTACATGTGTTCCACTCAACATGCTTATATAAGGCCACCCTCCACTCTTGAACATCACACCTTGAAAACAAATTGGATTGGGTATGAAATGACATAATAAATTACAAATTTCCATCTCCTCATCCTAGAATATTTTTTTGTGAAAAAATCCAACCTAGGACTTATATACTGAAAACCTAAGGGGGATACACAAAACAATGAAATGTTCTTCAACATGAATGTTTATTTTAAATATTTCTCCTCATCCGAACATTTTTATTATACAATTTTTATATAATAATTTTATTATCATCCATATAATTAGATGTTTTTATTCTATTTAAATGACCTAAAAGAATCTCCACTTCCATTGAATGGGTTACGAGTTCATCATTCATGTGCACCATAAACTATCTCCTCAGATACTGATTTCCTTCATTTTTTCCATTTCCACCTCTCATGGTTTTGAATAACGATGTATCAAATGTATATATATATATATATGATAATATATTTCTCAAAAAATATAAATATTTAGTTACTACAAATAGTAAATTTTTTTCTTTTCATTCCATTGGTGACACGATAATGTCACTCTAATGTACAGTGGATTATCACTTCACGAAGCGATGTGATTCTTCGGTCTGTAACGCTTCTTTTGTAAGGTTTTTAAGATATTAATAATGATTATGTGTGATATAAATGATAAAAATAAGATTTTAAATAAATATTTACCATTATGAAATTATAATATACATTATTTTATTTCTTTCATTATTCACTCACGTAATGATGATAACATCATTCATGTACATGTGGACTATAGCCTTCATGAAGTGATGTGATTCTATTTTCCCCACCAAACCATGTGGAATAAATATTTAATTATATAATATGGTATATATTATATAATTATCATTCATTAAATTTTTTATATTACATAACACCATTCCAGAATAATCTATGAAAAATAGAACCATTGCTCATGTGTTCCTATGGACTATCATCTCTTTGATCATAAAATTATTAATTTATCATTACAATTTTTAATTATTGATTTGATACAAATAATTGATGTCTGAATATGATAATTATTTTATGATAATTATTTTATAGTTGATATTACTATCAATATGTGCAATAATTGGATCTTTCATTATTTAGTAAGTCTGAGAAAACAAGGCAATTAACACCCGAATGATTGAAAAATAGAAAAATAATTATTAAAAATAGAGTGATAAGATGTTATAAAATGATCAAAAATTATTTTATATATATTAACATGGTCTTTATGTAAGTTAATAACATGTTTAGAACCGTTATATTAGATTCTAAATCATATATAATAATAATAAATCATGCGGTAAGGGTTTCTCATCTCACATATACTTCTATGAGACATAAACCAAATTTTACACTAATTTAATTTGTGTTGTTAATATTCCAAAACATTTTTTTTGTATAGAATTATTTTATTTATTGTCATGATATTTATGTTTAAATTTATTTTATTCAATTCATGGGTTTTACAATAAAAAATTTACCAAAGTGGAATGTTTTTAACTTATAACCTCATCGTTATTAAAAATAGTTTATAATGGTGTCCCTTGGTTTAATTATTTTACATTTAAATCATAAAATAAATAAAATTTATTATGCACTGGTAATATATAATATATTCATGTAATATTACCATTAATTCACTCTTTTAGTGTATACAATAATTGAGACAATGCTTTTACGAAAAGTCAACTCCATTTTTCACTTCTGCGGGAAATGTTTTTTCTTCTAGAACCGTGTTTTCAAAAAATATATTAAGAAATGTTTTTAAACATTTATGTATTATTTAATAAAATTAATTACCCATTTTTATTTTCAAGTATATATTTCAATAAAATCTTCTTTTCATTTTCCTATCTTCGTTTTTTTCAATCATTTTTTTGTGATAATGGTGTGTTTTTTTAACTGATACAACGTGTGTGGAATTACCCACCAGCAAGACCACCATTTCATTGAATCATCATTTGTTTCATTAAAATTTCATTTTTAATGAAACAGATTCCCCTTTTTATGTAAATATTCATTCATTAAATTTTATTTTCAAAGAGATGTATTTTAAAAATGATTTATGTTTTAAAATGTAATTCAAAAAATAAAATGGAAATTTTTATCAATAATATTTATAAGGATAATTTTAGGGTTTATCTAATCATGAAATAATATTAACCCTTACAAAAATGGGTATATGTTGTAATGATATAATTATTATTATTGATCTAACTTATTTATGATTATATATAACGGGGATGTACTATTTTTATAACATTCACTTTACTCTTGATAGCCAGTCATTATATATATTGATTAGGGAATGAATTCACATTTTGTATTGTAGATTTTAATATATGACTGTTTATGTTGATTACGATTCTACCCATTCATATAATGAATTCATTGGACTTAGTAGTTTATGTTTTCTTCCTATTATAGATACACCCATGATTAATTAGTAGGTTTGATGAGAAAATATAGACATGGTTTTGGATGTAGAGTTACTCTTATTTAGAATACTTTTAAATAAGACAATATAGTATTATTTCTCATGGAAAAAATATTTTATGGTATTATATGTCTCGGTATGAATCCCCCAATGATATTTTATAGATATCATTTGTGATGAATTCCTTAATTATGAATTTATTTATTGTCATTCAATGTTATTATTCAATTAGATTGAATATACATGGTTTAGCTTCATTATCATATTGCTATTTACATGGAATTTCTAGAACCCCTTATATTTGTTCCATAATATCAAAATTTTATTTATTATATGGGATGGTTTTTAGTTATTTACCATTCCATTTTTATTATTCCTTACATATTCATATCTCTTACTATATATATACCCTTACATAGCATCCGAGCTCACCCATTTCATTTGTTTTATTTTCGACATGATATGAGGAAGAGATTTTTGATTTCTATAAGGATATTCTGATAGGAATAATGGTGTTCTAAATGGTTTTGGGTTGTGTATTTTATGTTTTAAAATGTAATATATAATTCATTAATGTTTATATTTTACACAAACCACTATATTTTTCATTCCTTAAAAAAGTGATTACATATATATTATGAAAAATTAATAATGTACGGAACCAATTATTGGTTTCTGGGATCATAGTTTATACATAAATCATTATACATTAAAAAATTATGCCTTTATTATAAATTTATGAGATTGATGGAATTTTTCTATGAACATGTATCAAAATATGACTCCTTGAATATATTCCCCCTAAATAATTCTCACTAATAAAATGTATTGAAAATATCATCATTCTTTTATTCCCCATTCATGTAAAGTTCATCTAATGATGTACAACCAACCTATTCTTCATATAATTTCCCTTAAATATATATTTCTTGAAAAACACATTATCTCAATTAATGTTTCTTTATAATGTATTATTATATGGTGAAAAATTCTATAGATACCAACACTCTTTAATAGGTCTTATAATACCATATTTGAAATGATCAATCCTATAATATGGCCAATATATATAGTCTACATCATGTCTATAAAACCTTGAAAATTTATCCTAATATGAATACAAATATTCTTTGACCCTTTTACTATTATTGATGAACTAAATTTCCATTACATCACTTTAGTCACAAGTATTGTATTTTTCATAAAATACCTAATGATATGTCCTATATTTCAAAAAAATAATATAAAAATATTGTTTATTATTTTTAATTAAAACCCATTATTGGTACAAATCATCATCTAAAAAACTAAACCATAATGACTTTTTCATTTTAAATATATCCCAAATTAATAAATATATACTATATTGACTTCACCAATTGTTCGCATACCAATAGAATAGTAATTTACTTAGATATTGTATGTTTTTCCCACCTAAATCTATCTATCCTAGATGAAAAATATTTTATATTTCATGGTTGATCAGTATAGGTATGATTATTTTTAATAAAATTGGACAACTATATGAATATGGTGATGGAATAGAAATCCAAAAATCAATATTCATTGATTTAATATTTAAGAACATCCCTATAATTACTATGACTATTGATAATGTTAATATTCATCATGTTGGTCACCAACATTATTTAATTTAATACACATATCAACTATTGATATTGAATTAAAAAATGAAATTGCAATTTTTTAATAGAGTGTTCCCTATAAATAAAGTTATTTATTCATTTTTCATGAATTTTCTATTTACGTTACTTTATAAATTACACATAAAAGTTTTACTAATCATTTTATGAAACCAACTATAATAATACAGCCTCATGAAACATAGATCAAGTAGTTATATTATATTATTGGTGCATAATGTATGAGTTCCCCCACGTTGTACCTACTCATTTGTCTTGGAAAACAAGATATATAATTTTAAATTACATTTAAAAGATATGATATAATAAGAAAAGTGTGAGGAAAATTTATCATCCCTTTTATAGTATTCTTGGAAATTAAAAATAGATCCTCTATTGGTCTATAGGGGAAACAAAAAAATAAGGGTGAGTGGAGATGCTCGATATAGAGTAACATATATAGGATGATATAATGACATAGATTTTACATATGTTATGTGGTAGGAATAAATAAAAAATATGAATCCTTAATCAAATGAAACTAATGGCACGCCAAAAAATCAAAAAAATTGAAAAAAATGGATATCAATAATAATTGATCACAAAATAATTGAAATCCTAATGTTGGAACTCACATCACATTTTTATGAACATTTACAAAGACAATATTTTGATAATGGGAGATGTATGAGACCAAACTTAATAGTTATTTCACATGTGAGTTGTTGATATATAAACAGAATATATAATTTTGATAAACATGTTTCATTTCATTCAGACCAATTCATTCACCATAAGAGACAACTTCCATTTCATAACTTCATTTATGTATCCATAGGACAAATAAAAAATAGTTATACATGTAATGTAATAAAACATAGGAAAAAAATCTTTATTCTATTGAATAAGGTGGATATATAAGAAAGCATCCTATAATCAACTTACAATATATTTGGAATCATAAAAATAATATGAAGTACTCTTATATGTGATTTTTTTGAAGTTACTATAATGTGTTATTTATTTATGTAAGATGATTACTAGGATCATTAGTTTTAATTTTTAGTTAGGTTTTGAAGAATCCAACATCAAGGATCATAAATATAATGAGAAAAATCCTACATAAATCCATAGAGAGTGTATGAAATTTTTGGCAGTTTTAAGCCCATGGGGCGTGTATTAGAGTAATGATTTCTACAATTCTCAAAAAACCATTTAGGGGTGATTACCCCTAGGTGTATCCATTCTATTTCAATATTCGATTTTATGTATCCATGAAAGGATTCATTTTCTATGAAACTACACATAGATATACATTTGAAAAATATAGGATGGTTTTCCAGCCATTGAAATGATTGATTTTTTTCAATGGTTTTGATAACAAATTAATACCAATACTATTAGGAAAAGATAATATAATTTACATAAATATTAATTAAATATTAATATTAATATGGGGAAAATTATTCCAAGGAAAATTATTTACTTTAAAACATGAAATAAGATTTTAATATAACATGAGTCCCAAAAATTTAAAATAGGGATGGATAAATAAACATTTACCACAGGTATAATTTTAATAAAATATTCATAAAATATATATATTATAATTATTGTAAAATATATAGTCAATAAAGTAATTTCATGATATTACATAACATATTCGTAGTAAATACACCAAATAAATTAAATTATGTTTGTAATAAAAATCTTATCTTAAGTATAATATTTTAAAATGGAAAACTCTTAATACGTTTCCTAAATACAATAAAAATACATTACATCCAATATCAAAAAAACATTTTTTATAATTACTCAATTAATAGAATTAATCAGTTATATTTTCATCTATAAATTTTATAAAATTTCATTACCTCTATATATTCTAATTAATTTCTATATATGATGCTTAAAGTTTTTATTATTTTTACTAATTTCATCATAGTGGTATCTATATTTTTTTTTCAAATTTCATAAAAAAATTGAGTAACATTAAGTATATGTATGATTTATAAAAATTTAAGATGTTTCTAATTATCTTAAAAGATATTTTTGTCCATATACATTAATATGAAATCAATAACAAGAATTTTTCCATTATTAATGTTGACCAAATGGTGTTTCCTTTGTAAAAGAACTAAATATCGAAATACTGTATCTAGAAAAAAATTATTGTTTTCATATTTATTAAATATTATAACAATTATTATGATACCATAGTCATTAATGATTTAAATTTAAAAATATCTGGTATGTGGTCAAACTGACCAGAACATGAACATTTAATCATTACTATATGATTATGTATAGATTTAGTTGCAATAAAATTAATCTAATGGAATAGTGATAATATTTTTTGATCAGTAGTTTTATATATAATAATTATAGTGGTTTTATAAAAGGAAATTATTGATATGATAATAATATGTAATTTTTATAAAAGATGTTCCACTTTGTGCACTTATTTTAAACGATTCGGTTGTGAGTGATAATTTGTTGACCACATCATTAATACATAATATAATTAGTAAAATATAAACCTTAATGATACAAAAATATCATAATATAAAAGTATAATCACTCTCAGGATAATCTATGAATGGTTGTTATGAAAAGGAAAACATGTATATGTTGTTTTATGGCAGTGGTACTCTATATGTTTGCATTGTTGTTGACATTGTTCTCCATTGATCAAGATAAAAGTGTATTATAGTTTATTATTTTTAGAAACATAAAAAGTTCAAAAATATCATAATTATATTTTATATTCCTTATTAGGACTATCCATTTATGGAAGTGAATGAAAATGAACATGTTATATCATAGAGGTTCTATTCCATACATATGAGTTATTGTGGTTTTCTGTTTACATTACGAGAAGTTGACATGTGGTAAGTGATTATTAAATATATATAAAAAAATTCATTCTACTATTAAGAAATTAATATATTATACAATATTGGGGAGATAAAATTTAAAATCATTGATAAATGTAAAATATTTTATCGAAAGGATTGAATTACATCGATAACATTCAGTTTCACTTGAATAATTCCCTATAAATTAATTTATGAGGAAAATTTCATGTGGTAGGAAGATTATGAGTGAATAATATGATTCTCGGGGATGTTAAAATAAGATATTTTAAGGAATAAAATTAATTTTAAATTTTTTATTTAAATGGTGGTGAGTTGGTACTTTTATAAGAGGTGATAACGATTATTTTAAAAATTTCAGTATAATATAAATAGATAAAATCAAAAACATGTCATGTGGGACTAAATATATCTCATAACTGATTTTGTTTAGTGAGATAATGATTATATTATTTCAAAAAATAAATTCCAATGTTTTTCCCCACATTCTCAATCCCTTTACACCCTTTATTTTTGATGTTTTTTACTTGAGTTACTAGTTTTTATCTGTAATGACCCCAAACCCAACACCCAAAAAATTTACTTTAAATTATTTAAATTCATTTATTATATGTAATAAAATACCAAAGGACCTATCATGTAAGATGTTTTTTGAGATCCATACATATACAAGATAACTATATTACATTTGGAAAAAAATAAATCATAATAAAAGTAATGGGTCAATATACTTGAATATGATTTCAAGAAATCATGTTCATTTCATATGGAAATGATAGTACATAAGTGTGAGATAAAATTATTTTTAAGGGTATTATACAATAAAATATATGGAGAATCAATAAAAATAATTAATATGTAATGGTAAATAACTAAACATAGTGATATTAAAATAATTTGATAATGCATTAACAACTTTGTATTGTAAATAACTGAAAACACATGAAATTTAATTTACATTCTGAAAATAAAATGAATCCATATATTTTATAACAGAGAAAATATAATGGATAATAATAAATAATTATTTAATGACTGAATTACTATAATTGTTGGACACCATGATATCTGACATCATAGAAGCTCTTCTATCAAGACTGTTCTCAGAATTATTTAAAATTATAGGTAGAACCCCATTTAATTTGGAAAAATTAATTCTTGTAAAGATATATACTAATTAATGAAGGGAATATAAAATACCATGCCCTAGCCATAACGCAATTGCTAATCACTCTACATATATTAAATAATCGATCAAATTATTTATTATCCACTCTCATTAAATATTTATATTGAATAAAACATATGGATTAACCAATATTTTCCATGTTAAAAAAATTTATTCCAAAATAAAAAAAGTATGTAAAAAAGGTATATGTGTTAGGAAATAATCATATCTATCACAAGAGAATTTTTATATTAAAGAAAAAGGTATTGTAAACATTTACCACTTACTAATTTCGATGTTAAAACACCTTTGAATAACAGAACATAAAATCCCATGAATTATGAGGGAATATTTATATTAAATTAAAATTTTGAAAAATATACGACATAATAAAGTGAAATTGGTGTATAATAAAAATATAGTCTTAGTGGAATATAAATTTAGAAGAATCTCTTACTAAATAAGTAAATTTTGAATCATAAGGTGATATAAAATTGAAAATAAATGGAAACATTAAAAATAATTAAATAATGAAAATAAAATATATACCATCACATTAGGAATTATATACACCATACCAATGATATAAGTGCTGAAAATTGAAAAAGTATGACAAAAATAAAATTGAGATTAGAAATACCCATACCTCAATCTTTTTATTTGGTTATACATTACAAAAAGTACTATATATATTTTTTAAACAATATATTAACATAAATAATATCAATATTTATGTTTATTAAATCATATATCACCATTTTATAACATCTTACCAACCATTAGTAAATAATCAATCATTATTTTTATTATTTTATTATGTAATTTCCCTGTTTTTTTAGTATGTTTAGACTTGTTTTTTTACATTAACATAGATCATGATTACATAATAAAAAATTTTAATCCTTGATATAATTATCATATTTGTTTAGTATATATATTTTTAGAGTTATCAATAATATCTGGTGGTTGGATATAGAATATATCATTTATGGAGACAATATGTCATATGTTGGAAAGAAGACATTATTCATTTTTCTATCCTATTCAATAAAATAACTGGTAAATAATACATATTGATATTGAAACTTTATTATCGTATTTATTTATAAAATAATAAATATGTTTTTTAAAACCATCATTAAAACAATCAATTTAAAGTCTGAATGAATCACATCTCTTCGCATGGAAGTAGTTTTCCATACACATGAATGACCTTATCGTATTTTCCCAAAAGAGAAATCATGAAGTTATGTGTTATAAAATGATTAAATAATCATAAAAAATTGTAAATTTTGGACCCAATGATTGTCTGATTTTTTTAGAATTAATTTAATCTTTCTGATATTTTTCATTTCATGCTATAGTAAATATAGGTTTTCTATACAAATCACTAAAATAGGATTCCATTATATAAAACACTAAGTTATTAATGAACTATATGAAACTCTTACATTATCCTCTAGTACACAAAACAATATGATTTTCATTAATTACACAAAGTACAATGCCCCATTGATAGCTTGTGTTAAACACAATGAGAATATTTTCCTGAAATACATTTTTCTATTAATATGATTTGGAAAATAATTTTATAGGTAAAAACTAGAAATTGGAATGTAGGTTATGAATAATATTAATGAGATTTGTAAAATATTAATTAAAAAGTAAATAAAAATATTCATTAGGTTACAAGTAATATAAGTGAATGGATGAACTATTTGAAAATTAAGAAATTACATTTTAAGGAATACTATTTTTCTATGTTCAAGCTCTATTATATCACAATAAATTAGAAAAAAAACATTTTATTTATGTATCGAATAAATCTTAAATAATCTTTATTCCGTCAATAAATTTTATACTAATCTAATATATTTGATTGATATTAGATTCCAATAATCCAATTTTACGAAAAATAATATGTATTTTATAAAATGGAAACTATATTGCCTTTTATTGGAGATCCCATATTTAATATTATTTTTAACAGCATAATTTTTTTTTATAAGAAACAATATACTTTATTTTTGAAATCTTTTGATCAAAAATTATCTTCTTTGAATTTTTTGTATATTCCTGAGAAATTTCATTTTTTAATTAATAATGAAAACAATGAATTTTAATTCCAAACTCTTTTTTGAACTAATTTATTTATATAGATATATTTTTTATAATTATAAATTAAACTATATTTAGTTTATTTATAAATAAAACAATAATATTTGTGTTATTTGAACCAATTTTAGAAATACATTTGACAAAAAAAATATTTCAATCTTTCAGACCATATCTCCTAAAAACACATATTATCGTTCTGCCTTCAGGATTATCTTTAAAACATATTCTACCAATCATGTGATATGAATTTGGTAATATGATTGTAAAATATTCAATCATTAAAATTTATAATTTATAATATGTTCCTATTAGTTTAGAAAAAATATTATTAAATGTTATTAAAAAGAATTAAAATAATTAAGAGAAAAAGTAGTATAACAATGGAATAAGTAATAAACGTAATCCATAAATGGCATATAAAATTAATAGTAATCCATAAAAATTTTATATTTAGATTATATCACCCATTTAATATACGTTTTACCAATATTATAACAACATTACATGGGAAAAACCTGGGTGGAATTCTCTTTTCATAATATGTCAAGAATGTCACTCCTCCTCCACTACAAAAGGGAACTCACCCCTCTAACTAATTCACACTTATAAACACCATTGGGTCCCCAAAACACTTCTCCAATAACATAACAAAATACATACCTTAGTTTTAAAATCAACATTGTGAGCCTAAATCCAACCATTAAAACAATTTGGTGAAACCCTTGATTATTTACCCAAAGAAATGGTAACACCCTTCATCGAGATCCAATGAATCATTTTCATACTCCACCCCATCAAATATTATTATTCCATGATTATATAAAAAACTATTTATATTAAATATATTTATATTCTATTATCATAAGGTCTTACATACATTTAATCATACTTCTATCTAATGGTTAATGAACTTACTGTTCATGTGTATGGCGAAGTACCGCCTCATGAAAAAATGTTATTAGTGTTTCCATTACCATATATTATGGTTTTTTATTATGATGGAAAATATATTTTTTATAAAATATATGAAATTTTAAATTTATTCAGTGTTATGTAATTATTATATTACACATACCTTCATGCTTTCCATTTTGTGTAAATATGACAACTTTGTTTGTGGACGTGTGGACCACCACCTCATCCATTCTAAGAGATTCATTCACATGCTACATTTAATGTATTAGGTTTGGAATTCAGGAACATTTAAGATTTATAATAAATAATATTTATACTTTATTTTTATTATATATATACATATATTTTATTTACTTTACTTCTTTCAATATGACAAAAAAACATAAAAATCATTCATACGTATGTACAACCTACAATATTCATGAACAGTGTTTTCCATTTCCTATTTTTATATTATATATATTAATAAATACATATTAACTAAATATATATAATATTTGAATAAGTTATCTTTTTTAAATATATAAGTAAATCATTATTTAACTATGAGTATGAAAAATTATAATACAAAAAATATATAAAATACTATGATGCTATTATCTAAACATAATATTAACATATAGTTTTTAATGAAGGGTTAAAATAATGTAATAAAAATATATATTATATTATATGTAATAATTTGGTTAATTTTTATATTTCTTATTATTTGATATTTAATATACCAGATTTCTGAACATGTATGAATCAATTCATATATTAAATGGGGGGGGGGGGGTTCATCTTACTTTTTTTCTCTAAGATACATGGCATATTGACCACTCTATTCACATGTGTGGTGTATATACTACACTATTACATTTTATATCATTAAAATCCTATATTTAATGATATTAAAATATTTAATTGATGATATTATTTTTTGAGGATCACTATACAGAATTTATTAAACCAGTAAGGTTTTTTTCATCTCACTTTTATTTCTCTAAGACTTGTTCCTTATTCTAAGAATATTTATTTTTTCTGTAGTATATACTACCCATTAATATTTTATATAAATAAATTTATGTGTATTAATATATCTATTTTATAGTATTTATTTATTTTTTTCTATTGTTCAAAAGTTACCAAACCAGAAATCTCATTTTTACACAATTTACCTTCTTCGAGATACATGCTAGGTTATTCACCTATATTTTTATATGGGTTGTATTTTGTTCCCTTTGAAATTTTATATTAGGAATTTACTTTATTTAATTATATTATTAGATTTTTTAACGTTATTCTTTAGGGGTATTATCATTGAAACATAGTAATGTGGGAAGTGTTTTGTGTTACAATCTCTATATTTGTCATGACTTTTTATGATTATGCTTCCATTAATCACATTTTTTTAAAATATATTAATATGAGTTGTAAATTTTCATCTCCTTTGGTTATTCATGTAATATACATGTAGTGGAAAAATATTTCCACTATTTGATACATAATAAAATAATAATTTTTTTAAAGAAAATATGAATTTATTTTTCCTTTCGGTCACAAATATGATTTCATTGAAAATCATGATTTCTAAAAATGTTTTTAATTTTTTTCACTATTGCCCTATGTTTTTTGAAGGATAATTTTCAACAATGTTTTTCCTTTTTAGAAAATGGTTTTAAATCAAATCTTCTTGTCTTTTTCTGATCATGAATTTTTTTTAATCCTTTTATCGTGTGAAACTAAATTTCAACTTGTATAGACCTACCCACAGTCATGACCCTCATTTATTGAAGCATACTTGATAATTAAAAAACAAATTAAAGAACATTTGTGGATTATTTTTCAATTTTTTTTATTTTAAATTTGATTGCAATAAAAATGGTTTTGAAAAAAGTTATATGTCTTAAAATATCATTAAAATTATTTTCAAATAATCATTTATATGTTTTCAAAAAGTCATTTTAAAAGAAAATGATTTCAATTATTTGATGATTTATTTATAAGTTTTGGAATACATATTCAATGGAAAGAGTTATCAACATTATGTCAAGATGTTATTTATGTTTACAAATTATTTTCAATGATTATGGTTTATTTAAAAAAATTATAGTCTTATTTTAATGAGATCAATGCATTTTAAATGGAAAATTTTTTCAAAAAATTTTCTATCATTATTTATGAGTTGTATAGGCATTTTCAGATATATTGATTTTAAAAATAATTTCAATAATCTTTTTATTTGTTTTCAATGATTTTTTTAAAAAATAATGGTTTTCTTATTGATTTGTGTTTTAAAAATAGCTTTCCAATGGGGAAGATATATTCTCCTAAGGAAATGCTATAAATGATATTATTATGAATTATTTATAAGATGAATTTTTCAAATATTTTTATGAAAAAGATTCTCAGAATAAGGGGTTTTTATAAAATATCCCATTTGATGTTTTATGGTACATCTCTATCTAATATGACAAAAATTGTTATAGTTTATTATTTTCTAGGGAAATGATCCAAAAATACCATATATATTCTATCTTGAATGTTTTATGATTAGATGGGATGGTGTTTATGACTCCCATTTCTCTTCCATGAGGTAATGGATTTTGAAACCGATTTCTATTCACAGATTACTCATGGATGAAATGATTATGTAACCTATTTCTTTCTATAGGTAATTACATGATAAAATATTATGATACTAATTTTGTAACACTCTGAGATTTTATGTGATATATTCTTTTTAATTTCTTTGATGTATTATATTGTACACTACACAAAGATTAGCTTGTACTATACACAACACCGTATTAGATTTCAATATACTTGGCTCGTGTTACATAAAATGTAAAGTACGTTTTGTGTAAATTATTTTATGCATCATTAATTATAGATTTTGTTTAATGTATAAATGAAATAAGTTTTGAATATTTTATACGCAACACCAATGGGATCTTGAACTACACACAACCCTGACTTGGATTGAATTACATACAATCACAACCTTCCTCGATAGTGTGTATATTATGCAATACTGGGTTTCACTAAACAATGATATGTTATTAAAATATTATAGAAACTAGTCATTATGAATAGTAATACCCACTTTTTGAAAATTTTTAAATTTTATCTTTCAAAATTGAATTCATTTTTGGATTCGGAATACGAAATTAGCCTAGGGTTAAATTTTGGTATTTTTCTGAAATCTTTTAATTTTTGATGAATAGTTTTTTTAAGAAGACTGAAACCTTGCCTAGAAAGGAATGTCCCATTTAATAAAAATAAAAAAGATTACACAGGTCTGAATGTAGAAGTTTTACACTGATCCCTCCAATTAATATGAATAAGATCTTCCAAGACTTGATCCATGCAATGAAATGCATTACCATTGACCCCTTTGCTAGCATGCCCATCTGCCAAATAATTCGCTTCACGATATACATGAGTAACAATATTATCCTTTTAAAAAAGAAAATCCAATCACCTTTCTGATCGATTAGTCAACTTCTATGAAAGATGAATAGAACCATTTTGAAGAGCCCTAACTACAATCGTAGAATCACATTCAATCCATATCTTGTTCTATCCCCTTCAATCAGCTTGTTCAACCACCTCAATGAATCCATGAATCTCTGCTTCAATGAAAAAGACAACACCACACGAGCCATAAAGACAGCCAATAGAACACCTGTGATGATCCCTAAAAACTACACCAAAACCTGAAAAGTCCGTATTACTTATTGAAGATCCATCAGAATTAACCTTAATCAAGCCATCAAAAGGAGGCTTCAATATCACTTCTATTGTGCCATGAGGTGGCCAAAAATTCTCCTTGACACCAACCTGATTCAGAACCATCCAATCATGTAATTAATTTTCACAAAACCTGCTACCTGGAAGTGGCACAATGCGAGTAGCACTGAGGAGATGAACCAAGACCGTACAGACCTATAACTTGCCGCCTAGATGCAGGAAATCCTGGACATCATTAGATAACCCAACACTGCCATCATGAACACTACTTCCAGAATTCATAGTAGTAGGAGCAGTGGAGGAAGACCCTGCCAAATCATCAGATAACCCTGTCACAATATTTCCTACAAGAGACTCACTTCCATGGTTCATAATAGCATGAACATTGGAGGAATACCCTTTCAAAGAAAATCTATTATGAAAATCATACTGATCATGCATAATCTTATTCCAAAGAAGCCACAAAATATGCAAAATCTCCTCTACAACAGTGAGAAACAAGCATACAATCTGATGAGACAACCTAATTTCATACCAACAATACATAAAATCATCAATTGTATTTGTTTGGGGTGATTCCAATTCAAAGATATCAAACAATGCCTCCCACATAGCTGAAGAAACCACAGAAGTAAGGAAGATATTATTTAAATCTTTCCCGAGTTGATGACACAGAACACATCCGGAGCAAAGTGAAATCCCACATATTTGGAGAAAACCATTAGTTGGATGTTTATTGTGAGCAATCCTCCAAGCAATCAAGACCCTATAAGGCCTCAATAATCCCTTGCTCCAATGACCCATCCATTGAAGTCCATGGGTTCTCCCATTATTGTGCTTATAAAAACTCATGTAGGAAAGAATCCCATTTGGAGGCAGCTCCCATGCCCAAAAATCCCCCTGTGAAGAAAAGACATATTGTTCAATAACGAAACTGACTTGGCTAGGTATACCATCCAAGCATTCATGTTGTTCATTGATTGACAAGTCAAAATCAATATTAGGACTATCCTCAAGGACCATATCTTCCAATATATTCCCAATCCAATTACACTACCAAAATTGAAGTGATTATTCCCTCGAGACCATCTATCTATAATTGTCATCAATTCTAGAGAAAACAATCTTGAAGGAAGGCCAAACTGAAGATGTGAAGTAATTAAAGTTCCTTGCTTTGAGCCTGCTCAAGAACCTAGCTCGTAGAAAGGAAGGAGCCTTAGATTTCATATTCATTAACCTCTAAATAAAACCATCATACATAGAGTCATTAAAGTATTAAAGATTCTTGATACCCAAGTCCCCTTTTCTAAAGGCTTACAAACAACATTCCAAGAGAACATTGCACACTTCCTCTCAGTGACACATACACTCCAAATGAAATTCTTAATAGATGCAGAAACAATCTTTAATAAATAAATCGACCACTTATAAACCATGAATGAATAATTTTTTTTTGAAATGATGATGGATTTAACAAGACACACTCTCCCAACAATGGATAAAGACTTTCCCTTCCATTATGATAGTTGTCTTCTTATCATGATATCAATGGATGAAAAGTAAGAAACCTTCGGTCTTCTCTAAAACATCAGCACCCCCAAGAAGGTGAAGGGGAGAGATCCCTCCCAAATTTCTATCTCTCTGATGATATCAGCCTTCTTGCTGGGAGAAAAATTACTTCCAAAATAAACAAATGACTTATACCAACTTATCCCCGATCCTTATACCATCTAATAATGAAAAAAAACTCGCTTGATGTTCTTGATGTTTATCTTGTCCCCTTGGGTAAAGAGAATGATATCATCAGCATAAAGCAATACTAAAGGCGGAAACAACCCCCTAACAGCATAAATGATCTTCAACCTTCCATTTCTAACCATAATGGAGAGAATCTTACTTAGATAATCATCAGAAATAGAAAGAATGATGGCTGATAAAGGATCACCCTGCCTAACACCTCTTGAGAAGTCAGATTATCCCTCATGAGGTCCATTGATAAGAACAGAAATGTGAGATGAATTCAAAATGGACTTAATACAATTAATAAAAACACAATCAAAGCCATACATGTCAAGGATCTAGCATATGAAACCCCAATCCATTGTGTCATACACTATTCTGATGTCCAGCTTAAGAGCAATGTTACCACCCCTGAAAGAAATTTTAAGAAGATTCACACACTCCGAAGCAGTTATGAGACAATCCGGGATCGATCTTTCCTTGATGAATCCAAACTTATTAGCAGAAAATAACTTACTAGCAATACTTAACACCCTAGTAGAAAGCATTTTGCATAATATTTTTTAATTAGTGTTGACCATGGAAACAGGTCTGAAAATATGAATTTCATTGGCATTATTAACTTTCAGAATAAGGGTAAGGAACTAACCATTCAGGACTTTCGGAAGAGACCCACCTCTGAAGAGGTGAATGACCAACCTGAAAACATCTGCATGAATGATATCCCATAATGATTGTTTGATGAATAGTGAAAACACTGAGTTATTGGTTAAAACTGACTTTTTATTTAAATAATAATTTATTTTATTTAAATTTATTTTTGGTCACAATAGATACATAATACCTATATAAGTTAAATGTAATTCATTGGAGTCATTTTATAGTAAATTTAGATATATAAAAATTTTATTGAACTTTTTACTGTCTTTCACCCACCTCCTATGAGCTTTTGAAAATTTACATAAAACATAATTTTACCACTTCTATGAGTTGAATTTCAAAAATATGAGAGACACGGGTAATGTAATGACCTGCTAATTTTCATTGGCTTGAGAGTGAAACGATCCATTACTAGGCTATAAGCAACATCCCCTAGACGCCAAAGGCTGGCAGTAAATGCTGAAGTGTTTCAAGTACAATTGGGGGATGATTTACCCTTTAAGAAAAAAAAACACATCCATTAACCATTCACTATATGATACATGAAACAAATGAAAGACCAATCAAGAACTTCTTTTATATTAAATCACATCAGAGTACACAATAGTGGAAGACCAAACCAAACCTTAAGGTACACAGTGGATGAACAACATGAGACTCTCAAAAGACACCCTGACTCTGTGGTCCACAAGATCCATGCTCCATAGCATCTCCCAAACATCATCACGATCCATTAGTAATGAGATGATTTACCTTTACCTGTGTCTCAGAATACATCATCTATAAAAGCACCAAGGTTCCAAAGAAAGGGTGTGTATAAAACTCAGTCGGTTTTCCCCAATGACTTCCTTACTCATGCCACTAGGATAGAAGTGTTAGCCACATTTATATAAAAATGGTTTATATAAAACATTTTCACCAAATAAGTTTATAAATAAATATAAAATAGTTTTTCAAAACCATCCATGCACAAAAGTATCAATGTGAAAATTAAACTGGATTTTCCAACACATTATTTATCTAAAAAAATAACCAACCACATTTTCAAACCATTTCACAAACATCTCATTTTGGCAACACAACCATTTCAAAAACCCATGAAATCAACCATTCATGCTTTTTTATGATAGTTCCATACTCATGAGCAGTCTCTCATCGATCTACCAAGTCGTCACAAGGTAATTATTTCCCGTGTTCCATTACACCATTCACAACGACCACAAGGTCATATTTCAACCAAGCCTCGTACATATAGTTTCCATGTACCCTTAAATGTTTGGAAACGAGCACATGGTCTTACTTCAACCAAGACACATACATGCAATATGAACACACACCACACATTCCCAACAATCATTCCAAACCATCCTTTCAATAAAACACCATTTATTGAAAACCATTTTCCATCCAAACCAAGTGTGTTCAAACAATTCAAACCATTTCAATAAAGATTCATTTATTTTGAAAACCAAATCCATCAAAACCATTTCAACAAAACACCCTTTTTATTGAAAACCCATTCCCCATCAAATCATTTACTATTTCAACAATTTTATAATTTAAAATGAACAATTTAAATTTAAATAGAAAAGCCACTTCGCACAGAATTCAGCAAGATTTCACAATTTCATCAAAACCATAAATCATCACTATATAATATTTATTCCATTCTTTTCACAATAAATTTCATTAAAATAACCAATTTGAAAATTATCCAATCAATTCTAATAATAGGAGTCTACAGTGAAGCCACCTACCTCAACAAAAAGGCGAAATCAAGCAATGGATGAAGACCACTCAAGAATATGGGGTCAAGTCTCCAAAAACCCACCTTATATCTCTTATCCTAACACAACCAAGACCAAATCTAAATATATTTGGCATACACATACTTAGGTCTACCCCTAATAGGCATAAGTCTATGAACCAAAGAGAAATAGAGAAGTAGATCTATGTAGATCTAATAACCCATTAAAGAATGGAGGAGAACAATCACATACCTCAAGAATCTGGCTTTGATTCTCTAAGAGAATCCTCAGGATCGCCTCCGGAACAATGAGAGAACCCTCTTTGACATTAGGAGAACCAAAATACCGAGTTAGGGATTTTTAAAATATTTAATGAGGCAATTAAAGGCAAAACGAGTTAGATCCACAATTTAGGGATCTAATTTTAAGTGACAACACAATTAGTCCACACGATTTGACAAACTGTGTGCTAACCGTGCGTTAGAAACTGCCTCAGCAACCCTTATTGCACAGTTTGGCCACATGGATAGACAAACTGTGCACCAACCGTGTGGAAGCCACTGCCTCCATGACCTACTGTGCATGGTTTGGCCGCACGGTTTAGACAAACCGTGCGCCTCCCGTGTGACTTTCCCTCTGTCTCAAAACATCAATCCATGTTCTACCGACTCTCCCATTACTCACCCTTAACTTTATAAAAATTAAAAGAATAAATAAAGGGTTACTTACAAGAAACCTGGGGTATTACATTCTCCCCACAATTGACCTTTCCATCCTCATAAAGTAGAAAACCGTCGCTTACCTGAATGAATTCTGGCCACTTCTCTTTCATTTCTTTCTCGCGTTCCCAAACCTCTTCCTGAATCTGACCATGTTGCCACAAAACCCACACTAGATTGATTCTCTATCCATGCAAGACATTATCCTACCTATCCACAATCCGCATTGGGATATGTATCAATGAAGCATTCGGCTCTAGGTCAACGTGATCCCATCTGATCACATGGTCTGGATCGGGTTGATACATCTTTAACTGAGATACATGGAACACATCGTGCACCGAACTGAACCGTGGTGGTAATGCCAATCGATATGCCACCTCTCAAACCTATTATAGTATCTCAAAAGGTCCTATATATCGAGGAGATAATTTTCCCTATTTCCCAAAATGAAGATGTCCAAGTCTTGGAGAGATCATCAATGAGACATGATCACTCACAACGAATGCCAACGGTCTACGATGGTGATCTGCATAATATTTATGACGACCTTGAGCCATCTATATCCCCTTTCTAATCAATTGAATCTTCTCTGTTGTTTCTTGGACACGGATCGGCCCAACTAGTGATGTTTCACCAGTTTCCACCCTGCATAGTGGAGAACGATGAGGATTCCCATACAATGCTTCAAACAGAGCCATGTGTATTAAGGCCTGATAACTATTAATGTATGAGAACTCCATTAAGGTTATATTCTCCTCCCATGAGCCACCAAAGTCTATTACACAAGCCTGCAACATGTCTTCCAACCTTTTTATCGTCCGCTCAGATTTCCCATCCGTCTGAGGATGATACATTGTGCTCATCGTCAACTGAGTCCCCAAGGCTTACTGTAATGATTTCCAGAAACGAGATGTGAACCTCGAATGTCTATATGATACTATAGACACATGTACACCATGTATCTTTACCACTTCCCATATATAGATTTTTGAAAGATCTTCCACCGTATGGGTTTCACAAATCAGAATGAAATGGGCCGACTTGGTTAGGCGATCCACTATAACCCAAATGGCATCGTGTTCCCAGACCATTCTTGGAAGACCTGTAACAAAATACATTGCTATATGCTCCCATTTACACACTAGTATAAGTAATGACTATAACATTCCTACTGGTATCTGATGTTCTGCTTTAACCTACTGACAAGTTCAGCATCACAAGACGAACTCAGCCACCTTCCTATTCATGACGCTCTACCAAATCTGCACCTTTATCACTATATACATATTTTTTGTACCTGGATGTACATACCATCTCAAATGGTGGTAAACATGAAGGATTTGTTCTTGACAGACCATTGGTACAACCATCCAATCTCTGAAACCCAAGACTGAACTCCCATCTAGCTTCCATCCCACTATGGTCTCCCCACCATTGAGTTTTGAACTCATTTCAACACAGTCTACATCAGATTACTATTCCTCCTTTAATGTCTCCACCAGATCAGGAACAAGTGTATCTAAAATGAAAAATGCAACATCACCTTGGTTTTTACGTTCCACATTCATGTCGGCTAAGACATACATCAATTAACATTCGTCTGAAGCTTCCTTTGACAACTGACCATACAACCTCCTGTTTAATGCATCATCCACCGAATTTCCCTTACCCGATGTATACATTAAGTCAAAGTCGAACATTTGAAGATACTCCATCCATCTCCTCTGCCTCAGATTCAAATATCACTATGTGAATATCTGTTTCAAGCTTTTGTGATCCATAAACACATTAAATTTCTCACCAAAGAGATAATTTCTCCATGTTTTCAAAGCATTGATGGATATAGATAACTCCAAATCATGTGTTGGGTAATTTTTCTCATGCACTCTCAACTGCCTTAAGCCATTAGTAACGAATTGGTCTCCTTGAATGAGAAAAAAACCCATCCCTTTTCAAGAAGAATCATAATACACCCTATATCCTTGCCCTGATTCTGGAAAGATTATGTTAGGTGTTGATGTAAGGTGAACTTTCAACTCTTGAAAAGATCTCTGACATTCCTCAGCCCATTGAAATGTAATATTCTTCTTTTTCAATGTTTTCATAGGAAAATATAGTCATGAGAAGTCATGGAAAAAGAATTGGTAATAACCAGCTAGACCAAGAAAACTTCATATTTCAAACACATTCTTCGGTTGTTGCTAAGAAGGAACAACTTCTATATTTTCTGGATCCACTGAAATACCTTTCTCAGAAACAAAATAGCCTTGAAAACGTACATCTTGTATCTAAAAATCACACCTTGATAATTTGGCATACAACTGATGGTCTCGCACAATTTCCCACACTATCGCCATGTGTTTCTCATGACCAGCCCTTGTTCTTGAGTACACTAATATATCATCCACAACCACCACAACGAAAGAATCCAAATATTTCTAAAATATCCAATTCATCAAATCCATGAACAACACAAGAGAATTCATTAGATCAAAAGGAATGACTACATATTCATAGGGACTATATCTGCTTCTGAAATCTATCATTGGAATATCCTCTTTCAGAACTCACAATTGGTGATATCCTAATCGCAATACAATCTTGGAGAACCACTAAGGTCCACTTAATTGATCGAACATATCATAAATGTGTGGAAGTGGATATCTATTCTTTATCGTAACTTTGTTAAGTTTATGATAATCAACACACAACCGAAGAGTTCCATCTTCTTTCATTACAAATAAAACAGGTGCTGCCCATGGAGGCACGCTTGGCCGAATAAAACCCTTACTTTCCAAATCCTCTAACATAACATTCAATTCCTTTAACTCCATTGGTTCCATCCGATAAGATGGATGTGAGATAGGACTCGTCCCCGGAAGGAGATCAATCATAAACTCCACTTCTCTTACAAGTGGTAATCTTGAGAATTTTTCAGGAAAACATCCAGAAATTAATCCACCATAGCTGGAAAACTATTTTCCTCACTCTCTTCCAATGATGCAAAAGTCAGTGCTGCCAATTGGTAAGTGATTGTTCGCACCATGGCTGCCAACATGCTCTTTGCACCTTTCTTTACTATCCTCTCTCCTATGAAGAGATGCTCCATTCCATCCTCAGTCGTGAAACTAACTATTCTCCTATAACAATCGATGTGAGCCTTAAACCTTGTCAACCAATCCATACCCAGGATTACATCATAGACACCATGACCAACATGGAGAAGTCCCATTTCAGCTCAGCTTCATCAAACATTATAGCACATGATCTACACTCAAAGGCTTGATATTCTCTTTCACCATGAGGAGTTTGATGTTTCAAGACCGAAGGCTTCATTTCCAATTTTTTGTTTAGTAAATTAACTGTAAGAGAAGCATGAAAGGAATGTGATACACTGGTATCAAACAACACCAGCATGAGGGTAGAATTCAAAAGAATCGTACCTCTCAGTGTAGATGGTCCAGCCGGATCATCGACTATCATCTTTTAATCTCCATACAATTGCTTTGTTGCTTCACTTTGGTCCTTGTTGACTTGTTGATATTTCCCTGCCTTAAGAGTCATGGTATTCCTGAAATCACCATAACTAGCTCTATTCTTCTAGTGAGACTGATTTCTCTGTCCTCGCCCTGTAGATGCATACAATGCTTGCGATGCCTGGGAAGTGCCACGCACACCCGACCATAGATCATTTCTAAAATAGCGATTTAGATGCCCCATATTCTCGTAATTGTGGAATGATCTCGGTGGTGCTGCACATTCTAATTTCATGTGATTATTCTAACCACATTGAAAGCAGCCTGCTTTGCTCTAGGGTCTTAGAGGAAGGTTGAATGATCCAGCCATCTGGTTCTGATTTATACTCCCACCTTGTAAATAGGTTTCCGTCTTCTCCTTTTTCCCAGAATTTTAGTTCCCACCCATTCCCATGGGTATCATCATGCCTCCTCCTATCGATCCTGAGATATCATGTTCACCAACCGTTGCTCTGTTCACCATCTCTGTATAATCTTTAATATAGAGCACCGCAATCTTCGATTGAATCTCCATCCATAGCCCCGATTTGAAGATGCGTTCTTTCAAATAAGAACTTTCCACAACCTATGGTGCAAAACGGACTAAATTCATGAACATAGTCGCATACTCTGTGATAGGGAGGCTCTCCTATTTTATGCTGAAGAAGTCCATCATTTTTTGGATCTTGAACGTGTGAGGATATAATTGTTTGTTAAAAAATTATTCAAAATCCTCCCGTGTAAGGCCTTCTTCCAATTTAGCACACACCGATAAATCCCACCACTAACGTGCAAGACCCTCGAGAATATACTTCTCCAGCTTTACTTTTGGCTCCACTGGTGTGCTGATGAAATCAAATATATGATTCTTGCTGCTTAGCAACACCTCCACCTTCTCGGGTTCAACATCACCCCTAATGTTCGGTGGATTCTGCTTCATGAACTGGATGGTATGATCCATATGTTGTGGCTCATTTCTCCGTTTCCCTATATCCACAGCTTGAACATCTTGGACAATACTCTGAAATAGCTCTTGGTTCACTTGTGGTTCAGGTGCAACCACATTCTTCGCAGCTTCTTCGAGTTTGTTCCGACAATGCCTACTAGGTGCCATTTTCTAAACCAACAAAAAACTTGGTCAATCATACTCTCTAGCAATTTTTTTCTTATCATTTCAAATTATATCACATCAACTATAACAACATTATTCTCAAACAACCCTTTCCCATGTTCAACCATTTTTTTAAAAAATTCAACATACTTTTTGAAAATCAATCCTTTTTCAAAATACACTAAATACCCTGTTTTCAAAGACTTTCGGTTGAAAACAATTTCCACATTTTTAAAAAAATTTCACCTTTCATGAAATTCTTTCTCATCCCTCAAAATGAGATATGAAATCCTAGTAGGAATTCATTCCTCTACAATTCATGTCATGCTCCTCTCATTGGCTAAACCCACAACAATGAGATTTCCAACATTTTAGAATTGTATCCAAAACACTTATGTACCCAACACTTTAGTAACTTGAAGTTCAGCATTAACGGGGTAACTATGTTCCTTTATTCTATACATTTCAAATTACAACAATCCTACTCATGTCTAACATTTTAACCCAAGGAATAGACAAGAAGGAATTTCAACTCCAAGACCAAGAACATAAATGAATACTTGTTTGGCAAGAACAGAACAAGCTGATACCATTTGTAAGGACCCACCAATTCTCATTGGATTGAGAGTGAAACGATTCATTACTAGGCTTTAAGCGACATCCCCAAGAAGACAAAGGCTGGCAATAAATGCCGAAGGGTTTCAGGTATAATTGGGGGACGATTTACCATTTAAGAGAATATACCCATCTATTAACCATTAACTATATGATGCATGAAACAAATGAAAGACCAATCAACAACTTCATTTATATTAAACCACATCAGAGTACACAACAGTAGAAGACCAAAACAAACATTAATGTACATAGTAGAAGAACAACATGTGACTCTCAAAAGACACCACCACTATGTGGTCCACAATCTCCAAGATCCACAGCATCTCCCAAACATCACCACAAGCCATTAGTAATGAGATAATTTACCTTTAACTGTGTCTCAGAATACAACATCTAAAAAATCACTAATGTTCCAAAGCAGGGGTGAGTATAAAACTCAGTAGGTTTTCCCCAATGACTTTTCTACTCATGCCACTATGATAGAAGAGTTAGCCACATTTATATAAAAACTGTTTATATAAAACATTTTCAGCAATAAAGTTTATAACTAAATATAAACTATTTATCCAAAACCATCCATGCTCAAATGTATCAAAGTACAAAATATACTTTCTTTTCCAACACATTATTTTTCCAGAAAAATAACCAACCACATTTCCAAATCATTTCACAAACATCCCATTTTGGCAACCCAACCATTTCAAAAAACTGTGAAATAAACCATGTTTGCTTCGTAATGGCAGTTCCATACTCATGAGTGGTCTCTCGTCGATCTACCATGTCTTCACAAGGTAATTATTTACCGTGTGACATTACACCTTTGGCACCGTGCACATTGTCATATTTCAACCAAGCCTTGTACATATTGTTACCACGTTCCATTAAACGTTTGTCACCGATCACAAGGTCATATTTCAACCATTCCCCTTATATGCAATATGAACACACACCACACATTACCAACAATCATGCCAAACCATCCTTTAAAATAGCCAAGCCACTTTGCACATAATTCACCATGATTTCACAATTTCATAAAAACCATAAATCAACACTAAAGAATATTTATTCCATGATTTTTACAATCAATTTTTCTAAAATAACCAATTTGAAACTAAGCCAACCAATTCTAACAAGAGGAGTCAAAATTGAAGCCACCTAACACAACAAAAAAGTGAAACCAAGCAACGGATGAAGAACGATCAAGAACATCGGGTCAAATCTCAGAAAACCCACCATAGATCTATTCTAATAACACAACCAAGAAAAAATATCAACATATTTTCCATCCACATACTTAGTTCTACCCCTAATGGTCATAGATATAAGAAACCAATAGAAAGGAAGAATTAAATCTAAGTATATCTAAGAAACCATTCAAGAACGAAGGAGAATAATCACATACCTCAAGAATCCGGCTTCGATTCGCCAAGAGAAGCCTTCAGATCACCTCCAGATTGATGGGAGACCCGTTTTTGACTATACGAGCACCAAAATCCTGAGTTAGTTCCACTTAGGAGAATTAATGACGCAATTAGAGGCAAAAAAAGTTAGATCAGCAATTTAAGGATCTAATTTAATGTGACCACACGGTTAGTCCGCACGGTTTGACAAACTGTGGGCTAACCGTGTTTTAGCTACTGCCTCGGCCACCCTTCTTGCATGGTTTGGCTACATGGTTAGACAAACAATGCATTGACCGTGTGGAATCCACTACCTCTAAGACCCACTGTGCAGGGTTTGGCCGTATAGTTTAGACAAACTGTGCACCTCCTGTGCGACTTCCCCTTTGCATCAAAACATCAAACCAAGCTTTCCCGACTCTCCCATTCATCACCCTTAACATTATAACCATTTAAAGAATTAAGAAAGGGTTACATACCGGAAACCAGGGTAGTACATGTAATATCAAGGAGTAAAATGTGGTTTAATAAGATAAAAACATTTTTTGGTGAATAGTAAATTTTTTAATTTTATTTACCACGCTTAAAAATAACTAGGTTAATTTAGTGTAAAAATTATATTATTATTACCCAAAAAATGTCATTATTCTATTGGATAAGTTTAATTTGACCCAAAACCACAATTGGAATAAAATATGACCCTTTAGGTCCACATGTATTAGATTAGGAAATTTATTATTATTTTATTTAAAGAAGAGTTAAAATAGTTAAAATTAAAGTTTAATAACTAAAACATTTTTAATATAGGGTTATACATAAGATAAATTCGACTATAAATATTCATTTTAAATCAAAATATATTTATACATAATGGTATTTTATTTATATTTTTTAGAAATTAAATAATTTAATTTATTTATGACACAATGATGATGTATTAAATACCTTATTAATGAAATATTAATATAATTGTTACTAAAAATAAAACAATAATTGTAATTTGAGACTTTTTATGAATTAAATAAATTTTATCGGTTAATATAACATATTAGGGTTGGTTATATGAATTGTTTTTGAAGTAATAATGTTGTTATCAATTTAGAGAAAATAAAATACCAAATAGTGTCAAAATTTACATAAAAGAGTTTTTAAAACAAATATTATATTATTAATTGATGTAATGGTCCTAAAAATCAATGGTTCATCCAAAAGACTTATATAATAATATATATGACATTAATGAACCTATTGGGGTTCTATTTGAAGTTTATAGTAAGTTTATGAACCATATTGTGTAATAATAAAAGAAGACACGGTGAAAGTTAAATTGTTTAACATAGTGTTTAATCTAAATGATATGGGTAAAATGGTAACCTAAACAAGTATAAAACCAATTGGTTGAGAGGAGTGCGACACATCCCCATATTAGAAGAGAAATTAGTCACTTTTGAGCCATTATAAACCGAATATGAATTTATTATAAAATAATATTTTAAGTTTTTCCTAAGGTTCCCCTCACCTCTCTTATAAAAGGGAACTCCCCCTTCTCTCACAATCACTCCTCCCAAGACATTTGGATCAGACAAACCCTGCCAAAAAACCCTCTAAAATACCATAAATTTATTATAGAGGCCTTACTTTAGTCGGAAATCCATCTTAAAGAGCTCTTTTGATCAAATCAAAATGAAGAACCCGAAGAAGAGATAAATATCTCACCACCTATTTGAAGTTTCTTTCTTCTTCCACATCCTCCTTTGTTGTTTCAATTCTAAAATAATAACTCCAATATCTTATATATAATGTGATGTTATTATAGACATGATACAACCATATTAGTTATTTTATCAATCCAATTAATGAAAAAGTCACCACACATTCGTACATACGACTTACCATCTCCACGTCGTGGTTTAGTTTGTTATTCAAATATTTTATCATCTGGATGGGTATAATAATGAATATAAATGATATAAATAATAAATATAACATTATAATTATTCTTTATATTTGATATAAAATAAAATTATATACTATTTTAAAATCAAAATAATGATATTGTCTCTCGTGCGTACGTACTGATTACCGTATCCATGATGTGATGAGATTCATTCTCCATGTTGACCTTACAAGAATGATTATAAAGTATATATGATAAATAATAATGAATGATATTACATAATAATGATACATTATTTATGTACATATATTTTTCATTTACTTAATTTCATTCAATTCAATAATGAAATGAAAACAGCGTTCATGCGTACGTATGGCCTACCGTCTCCATGAACGGTGTATTTCATTCCATTTATCGATCTATCATAAATATTTATATGATGAATATGTATTATATATAAATCATGTTTTAAATTCTGGAATTAAGTAAATCATTATATATTTAATAATATCAAGAACAACAAGTTGAAACACGTACGATAAATGAAACCATTTTACACAAAACACTGCTTTATAATGGAATTTACAAAGGAACAGGTAATATAAAGTTATGAGTGAACCATATATGATATCATAAAAATGAACATGATTATATAATAAGTCAATGTCATTATTTAAATCATTATTTATGAGGTTCAGATATGTATGAAGCATATCATACCTAAGTTACGGGATAATTTTTCAATCTCATTTTTATCAGAGATTACTATACGTAAGTATTTACTAGGGTTATATTTTTCATCCATGTCCATAAAAATGTTTTTCATAAAGTGTTTAATGTTATTAAATGTATTTTTTAAGCCATTTTTACCCCTATTCGACTTTTACTTTTTATTATGGAATGAATCTTTCTTTTTTTACCATATGTGGTACCTTTTTGACTTTTCCGTTAAAAGTTCGAGGAAAATGTTTTTTAACTTATACGGCATGAACAGATTTTTACAGTTTCAAAACGCCTAATTTTAATGAATATTACTCTATAAGATTTTATGACTATTTTCAACAAAATCATTTTCTTTTAAAATTAAATGGAATTTTGTGAAAAGAAAATTATTTTGAAAAAGGAAACAATATTTTTCTCAAGAATTCATTTCAAGTGTTTTATAAAAAATCATTTTCAATATAAGATTACATTATTTCATATGTGTATAGTTCAAGTATAATAACTCTATGATTTACATGGTTTCACTTTTCTTATGATGAAATTATATCCATTTTTTATATGGATTATGTTTTGATGAGATGATGTTTATGAAACCCATTTTATTCATTTGGTTATGATGAATGATTTATGTTTATGTTATGGAACATGTAAGAATGATTTCATTATGAGATGGTTTGGACTTATATATCCCTCAAATTAATTGGGTAAATATTTATATCTCATGATATAGACATGGATGTAACGATAAGTAAATATGATATAGTAATACAGGTCTAGAACGACAAGTAAACCCGATTCAATAATGGTCTCTGTCCACAATAATGGTCTTGGAAGCAATGCCTTGGTAACTATGGAAATCAGATCATGTGATTAATGGTTTTCTAAAATTATATTTTTCATTCCCATGCTATTTTATCATTATTGATGTTCCTTTATGATATATGCCTTACGTACTTCCAAGATTTATGTCATAGGTCATGATTTTGATGTTTATATTTATATTTAATGTTCATGTTTTCGAAATCAAATGTTTACGGATTGTTTTATGTTCCCTATATTCACCCTTACTGATCAGTTGAGCTCACCCTATTTATGTTTTCTTTTCCCCAGGACATAACGAAAGGTTTTAGGTAAGAATACAAATGGGGAAGATCTTTATGGGAGATGTTGAAGATATTTCACCACGGTTAGAAGAATATGTTCTGAGATTCAAAAGACAATAAACTATTACAGTCCATGGGTGTCTGGTTTTGTTATGTATTAGGTTTTCCTCAAAAGTAATATAATATCCATGTATTTCATGTTTGGGGTCTCTACAGATGGTATCAGAGGAAAGGTTTAGTTAAACATTGGAATATAGGATGCAAAAACTTTATTTATATCCCAAGAGATATTTCTATAGTATGTCTAGATATGTCCCTAAGGTTATGTATAAGTATAGGTTATAGTACTAAAATTACGGTAATGATTTTAGAATTAAACCAAAGATGTTAGATATTGAAGGTACTCCGCCTTTATTATTTTATTTTCTCAAGAATGATTTTTTCCTCAAAAACTATATTTTTTTTGGTTTTAGATGATGGATGGAACCCGAACTAACCGTGCTAATCAATGTAATGGACAATGAAATGATTGCCCTTCTGAACAAACCAATGTTATTGGAGATGGAGTGAAAAATCTTATTTCTATACTTACAAAATCTATGAATCATTCTTGACATCCAAATGAGCAGAGGAGGGAACAATATTCTTTTGAGTCTTTCATGAGGCAACATCCACCTTATTTAAGTGGGTCTTCTAATCCACATGTTGCTGAAAAATGGATCAGTACCATTGCAAAGATATTTTCCATACATCGCAGTTCAGTACATGAAAAATTCATTCTAGATGTTTATTGTATAGAAGGTGAAGCAGACCAGTGGTGGACTCTAATTAATAATACAAGGCCCCAAGATGAAATTGAATCAATGGAATGTGATGAGTTCAAGAACTTGTTTTTCAATATGTACATCCCTCGTATTCTTCGAACAAAGATGGAAAAGATGTTATTTGAGCTTAAGAAAAAGGATGATGAATCTATTGGTATATACGAGGTGAATTTTATAGGCTTTCAAGGTATGCATCTGTATTTATCATCCAACATGAATGTAAAGCTAATCGATTCTTCAGTGGCTTAAAAACAAGTCTTAGAAGGGCATTAGATATAAGAAACTTCAATATCTATGAAGAAATTGTGCGTTTTTTATCAAGGTAGAACTGGAAGTTGGGGTCACATATCCATCTCATGGTTTTGACAAAAAATGAAAGATGGAGTTCTAGGAAAAATCTAAAAACAATGGTGAATAGAAGGTTAATGTTTCTTTATGCTCAATGTGTGGAAAGAAGCATAGTGGAGAATTTTTAAAAGGTACAAGAAAATGTTTTAAGTGTGGAAAAGAAGGTCGTCGAGCAGTTGAGTGTCGAAGTAATGGGAAAAAGGTAGGTAATGACGGGAATAGATAAAAGACTTTAAAGAACACTCCACCAACACATCAATGCTTCAAGTGCAAGGAAATGGGGAATTATGCTAATAAATGCCCTAATCCAATGGTTAATGATGATCGACATGAGTAAAATCTTAGTGCAAGGGATTAAGGGATGTCACATGTGATCAATATTTCTTATGTTGAGTATGACAATGATGTTATGGAATGATAAAGTGTTTATGTAATGGTATTTAAAAATAGTAACATAGAATCTCATTTATGGAATTGAGGAATTATTAAGTATCTATGTATTGGTTTTAAATAATTATATGGTACTGGTATCAACGAAAATTGATTGAAATGTATTTGGAATGAAGATGATATGAGCATAATGAAGGGATAAAGAGAAAATGAAATGATCTCATAACTGATATAAGGAAAATGTCGTATCATGGTTTGCGTATATAGAATTTTTTTGATTTTGGTATGTGGAAAGAGTTAACTTTTGACAACATTTATGTTTTCACTAAGGTTCAATGGGTATTCATTTTTTAAGAGAATACACGATTAAGGTATTCACATGTTTGGATTGTGACCAATAAGATATAATGTATTGACACGACCTGACTTCACCAAGATGAGGGAAGGGATAACATATTCCTAGATCCTTCCTTCTTCAAGTTGAAGGAGAGATAATGACCCCCGAAACCCACCTTCAATAGGTCCCGGAGTGGCGACCAGATCCAAGGGTATAGAATGACTCACAAGATGGAAGGAATTACCCTTTTTCTTTAATAGGATTGGGAGATAAGACAACAACCCCAACAATACCGAAGCTAAATGTAAAGTTAAGGCCACAAGTAAACCATTCCCAAATGCATGTTCAAAATTAAAAGATAAAATCCACAAAATTCCAAAGGTAAAGTACCAAGAATGAAAAAAGAGAAAATGAAAACAGAAACTGCCCCATGTTCCGCACTAGTATAGTCCCACATGATCCCTGAAGTCCTCTTGGAAACCTGAAAACCGTTTTATATACGTAGGGTGAGCATAAATGTACACTCAGTAGGTAAAACCAAAGACTCTCATGCAAAATTTAGGAGACATTCTAATGCCCCATGGAAAAATAGATAACCAAACACCTAACAAGGTAACTATCCACCCAAACCTCACCAAGGCACACTCCCTAAATAACACAAGTCATTTAAAGTATAGTAATAGCACATCGATGTTTGGGTACCCCGCGTAGCTTTCCCACTAGTTATTGAAGACATCCTATGCATCAAACCAATCTCGTCATTCTCACCACAGTCCCACTGCCACACCCACCCACACACACCTAGGCTACAACTACAGATCTTTCCAGCAGACACCTGGGCCACAAAAACCTCACGTAACCATTCCCGCAAACACCTAGGCCAGGACAACATTTACTACACCTGAAGACACCTGGGCTAGAAAGCTACCGTCATGCCCGAAGACACCTGGGCCTCATCCTGAAGATACTTGGGAAATAACCTTCCCGTAAACACCTATGCCAACCAACACAACCACCCCGCCCGAAGATTCTTGGTCTAATAATGGACCTCAGGCCATCCCAGCCTACCTGTAGAGTCTTGGGCTATCCGGGAAAGGGAGAAAAGAAGATGCTAATAACCAACCACTCATAGGAGTGTTGGAAGAACACCCTCCCCATAAAATGGGGTGTTCGACACGAAGTGATCAACTTGGGTGGGGTGCGAATAAGAAACATTAAAGCTGCAGTTTTATGTATAGGTAACAAACACTCATCCCAACCTAGGGGTTCCAAAACCTAAGCACAAACACCCTTGTTACTATTCATTCACGAAAGATGTCACGACACTCGCAGCTGAGTCAAAACTCATTCCCAAACTAATTTTCCACTCAACCATTATTGTTTGCATGTTCAAGTGATCCCATTAGGGTAAATTCTTCACTACCGGAAACTAACATGAATAACCGCAAGACAAAAAATAAATGAAATAGCCAGACAACAATTTAAGCATTCACACTCGGTTCTCTTGCAAAGTCAAAAAAAACAAAAGGATAAGTGAGATCCCTCGAAGTACTGGAACCAATGAAAACCCCGAGATACAGCCCCATATTCCCAAAATCCAGGAGCCAATGGTTTCTCAACAACAAAGGATTCCACCCGAATTTGTGATTTAATCAGAGTACCACAGAGCCTCAAATTCACAACCAGCAAAATTACAACAACATGGGATCCCATCCCCCCCGTATCACCCAAAAAATTGTCCTGTGAAGAAATAACCAAACCGCTACCACCAACACAAGGTAGGGCCATGCAGGTATTTTCAAATTTAAAATATTTAACACACTCCGTGGTTTTAATTCCAGTGTGCTTTAACCGGGGTTATCACAGAAAAGGGTTGATCTTGGTGCTTTAAATTTATTTAACTAAGTATACATAATTAAAAAATTCCATGTTACGGTTATTTAAACATCCAGGAGAACTGATGTCCAATAGTGCATAGAGAAATACCACCAACAACCATGATTTTCAGTAAGCATAGGCTCATATAATTCACAACAAATAACAATGTAAAGAGTACAATAGAACAATTACAGCACCCACTTTTCATTATTTAAAGGTCCGTTCATTATCTTCATTATGTTCAGTTTTAGCAATTTCCACAGAGGAAAAATCATTCCCACCCCACATGATACATAGAAAGGAGAGACGAATGAGAAAATACCTACTTGGTTGATCAATGATTGATGTTTTTCTCCACATGCCAAAATAGGGGAAGCATGACTCACAAGGCTCCCGCACAGGTGCACCACTTGCCTTATGATAGAAAAGACTTTGAAAAAACAAGGAAAATGAGGATACTAGCCAAGAGGAAGGAGAAAAAAATCCATCCTGATAAAGTGATGAGATCCCAAAGTTACGAGATAATAAATTTGAACGCCTTGGAAGCCGGATCATGGTTCTACCACACTGTTGGGTGGTTACACATGACTGAATTAATTTTTATTTAATAGGGAGGTTTATCAGGATTTTTAGATATTAATTATTGGTTAAAATAGCCTTGAAATTCCTTAAAAGGTCAAAAATGTCATAAGAGAGGCGTTACGGGGAAAACTTTCGAAGGAAAACCCGACAAGGATGGATAACACTAATCGGTCGTGCCGATCAGTCCCACCGACCGGTCACGCCAACCGGTCCTACCGATTGGTCATGATGATTGGTCACGCTGATCGGTGACACTGACGGGGTGAGACCCCTTAGGATCCTAGAATTTGGAAAAGGGATGGATCATGAGGGTCTGGGTCATTACATCAGATACCTCTCAAAATATTCACGCCCTCGAGAATCCAGAACCAGACCCGATGGAATGGGGGGGGGGGGGTCCGAACAACCACCCCAGAAGATACCTCTCAGGATTAAACCACTCTGACACATGAACACCTTATCTCCTGAACAATCATGGACGTCCTACCACTTCTTTCCCCGTGAAACCATGCAAAAAAAAGACTAAATTGTCCGGCCATGTGGGAGAGTGTTTCCCTTCATCCGTATTAATATACTATCCGCTTTGGGCGGCACTGACTCGACCGCATGGGTTTAGGCACATCCACTTTAATGCGTCATAACTAGGAATCAGGTCCTCCCCTCCCCATCCTTTAGGAAAATTCACACACCTTCATAGAAAACGGATACTGCACATCCCACAGTTAACAAGGTAAATCATTACATAGCAAACAAGTATTTAAAAAACACGATAAAACTCAAAAAAACTCTAGGTACTGGGTAGGAATCTGCTCTTCCCTCTCTAATGTACTCTCCTCAAGCCCACTATGACTCCATAACATGTGAACCAATGGGATGGTTCATCCACGAAGCACCTTGTCCTCATGAACCTCAATCATCATTGGCCGTTCCGCAAAGTTTTCATCGTCTTCAATATCTAGCTCTCCATAGTCGAGGACGTTTGAATCGTTGTGCAAATACCGATGAAGCTGGGACAGATGGAAGACATCGTGAACCCTTTGTAGCTGTGGTGGCAATTCCAGCTGATATGCCAACTCACCGACCTGGTGCAACACCTGGAAGGGTCCGAAAAACCTGGGAGAGAGCTTACTTCCCCAGACAAACCTCCACTACCCTCACCAAGGGGAGACCTTCAAGAACAAGTGGTCCCCGACCTCAAACTCTAAGAGACTTCTCATATCATCCGCATATGACTTCTTCCAGTCCTAATCCACCTTCATCCTCTCTCGTATAAGCTGCACCTTCTCCGTTGTGCTCTGTATAACCTCCAGGCCAAGAACACCCGCCTCACCAACTTCAGTCCAGCACACGGGTGAGCGACATGGCCTCCCATACAATGCTTCGAACGGAGCCATTCCAATGGTAGAGTGGTATCTATTGTTTTAATAGAACTCTATTGGAGGCAATGGTAACACCCATAATCCTCTGAAGTCTAGGACGCATGCTTGTAGCATATCCTCGAAATTCTGGATGGTGTACTCTGTCTGCCAATCTATCTGGGGGTGGAAAGCAGTGATAAGGCACAACTGGGTGCCAAAAGTATGAAGCAAACCCCTACATACTCGTGAGGTAAATCGTGAATCCCTATCCAAGACTATGGACCTTGGAACTCCAGGCAACTACACCACCTTGTCAACATACCTCCGTGCTAGATCTTCCACAGCACTCGACTCCCTGATCTCCAGAAAGTGAGCCGACTTCGTCAACGAGTCTACTACTACGCAGATGGCGTCGTATCCTCTTTGAACCTTTGGTATATATGTGAAAAAATTCATCTAGATTTCATCCCACTTCCACTCGGGGACATATAAGGGTTGCAAAAAACCACCTAGAACATAGTTCTCTCCCTTCACATGCTGGCACACTAGGCACTTGGCCACAAACTCTTCCACTGTCTGCTTTACCCTGTGCCACAAAAACAATCCCCTCAGACCTTGGTACATATTGTAAACTCTTGGATACACCTCTAGGGTTGAGATGTGGAACTCGCCAAGGACCCTATAGTGCATCACCTCCGAAACAAACATTCTACCCCGGAAAAGAATCTAGTACTGACCATCCTCTGTCCACCATTCAGGGGAATCGCCTTGGCTAACCCGGTCCCGCATCACTCCACTCTCTGGGTCTCCCCACTGAGACTCTTCCACCTGACGTAACCGAGAAGACTATACTATCATCTGATATAGTCAACCCCTTCCACTATCCATCCTCGCATCCGGGTATTTGGCAGCCAACTCCTCCATCGCCCTCCAAGCATCTGCCGACTCTCAGACTGCATCCCTCTGTGACGTTCTGCTCAAGGAACCAGCCACCAAGAGATTCCCTTCCCTGAGGTATATGATATCTAGAAATCATAATCCTAGAGGAACTCCATCCTCCTTTGCTGTTGTAGGTTCAGGTCTCACTGGGTGAAGATATACATCATGATTTTGTGGTTTGTGAAGACAAAAAAGTGCACTCCGATGAGGTAATACCACCAAAAATTTAGTACAAAAACGACCGCTGTGAGCTCCAGATCATGGGTGGAATAATTACGCTCATGGGGGAATAGCTATCTAGAATCATAGGAGATCACCCTTTTTCATTGCATCAGCTCATACCCGAGGCCTTGTCCTGATGTATCACAGTATACCTCATACGCCACCCCTTCTTCTTGGAACCTCAGAACTAGGGCACTCACTAACTTTTCCTTCGGATAGATGAAGGATGAATCACCCTTGTCATCCCATATGAATTTCCGGTACTTCTTTGTCAAGGCTATCAAAGGTTATGAATCTTAGGAAAAGTTGGGTACGAACCTCCGGTAGTAACCTGCCAGCCCAAGGAAGCTACAGACCTCTTCCACGTTCTTGGGTGCTACCCAAGAAACAACTACCTCGACCTTTGATGGGTCCACTACTATCCCCCACTCGGACACCAAGTTTCCAAGTAAGTGCACTTCTCGCATCCAAAACTTGAACTTGGAAAACTTCCAATAGAGCTCGTGCTTTCGGAGGACCTCCAAAACTATCCTCAGGTGCTTAGCATGATCCCCCAGTGATCTTGAGTATATCAGGATGTCGTCGATGAACACTACTACGAACAGATCTAGATACTCCCAGAAGACGGAGATTATAAGCCCCATGAACACAGCTAGAGCATTCGTAATACCGAACGAAATGACCACAAACTTGAAGTACTCATATCTGCACCTGATGTCCATCTTCGGGATGTTTCCCTCATTCACCCTAAAATGATGATATCCAGACCGTAGGTCGATCCTCGATAACCATACTACACCTTTCAACAGGTCAAAGGGAATGTCTATCCTTGGAAGAGGGTACCAATTCTCGACTGTTACCTGATTCAGTCTCCTGTTGTGTATGCACATCCTTAGAACACCATCCAACTTCTTCGAAAACAACAAAAGAGCACCCCACAGTAACGCAATTGGTCGAAAAAAAACCCTTCTTCATCAGATCATCAATCTGAATTCACAACTCCCGTAGCTCCGAAGGTGCCATCTGGTATGGAGCCATCGAAATCGGATGAGCACCAGGATGAAAGTCTATCCCAAACTCGACATCAGGTCGAGGGGGTAGAGTCATCACCTCATCAGGGAAGATGTCCATAAACTCACCAACAATCCCTTGTACCTACACCATCTCTGTATCCGTTGACTCCACTGATAGCTCAACTAACAAGGAGAGGATTTTTTCCTATCGCCTGCTACCCTTCTGGCCACCCCTCTTGCTGGTGAAAGTAACATGTCAGCTGCGTAAGTCTGAAAACATGACCCTTCCTCGAAATCAGTCAATGACAAAACATACAATGAAAAGCCATTCAATGCCTAGGATGGAATCAGATAGTTGTATATGCAAAACCATGAGGTCCCTGACTTATTGATGTGGCCCTATCGTCAGTATACATCCTTGAAAAACAAATATAAATTTAGTCTGACCTCCGACTGGTGTGCACATCACCAAGGGAACAGGAAGTCTCTCGAAATCTAGACCAAAAGCATGAGGTAGACTAGGTGTAACAAAGGAGTGAAAAACTCCTGTATCGAACAAGTCGTAAGCAAGGGTACTGAACAAACTGATCGTACCTCGAACGTCCTCTGGTCCTGCTAGAACTGCTGCCTCCGCTGCATGAAACTACCCATGCCCGGCTCCTCTGCCCCTCAGTTATTCACCACCTCCCTGATGACACCCTAGTCGAGGTCCCGGAGGAGCACCCTAAGGTCGGCCTCCCCCTGCTACATATGCCCTTAGAGAAGCAGGATCTCGATGACCCTACTGCTGCTGCTGGATAGGCCTTGTTGGATACTGCTGCTACTGAGGCGGGTGCTGAACCTGCCTGCCACCGCAGTACTGCACTCTATCCGGGAAATGATTTTGGAGGTGACCATTGCTACCACAGACGTAAAATCTTGGACCTGAGCCCGAAGAGAAAGGGCGAGGTCCGGGAGATCAGAACTGGAACAACTGGGGCATGCTCCCTACCGGTCGAAACCTAGAGGGCCCGGATGCGGGAGGCCTAGTGCTGGTGGACTTGCACTTTAATTATCCCAGCTGGATCCTGTCTCGTGACACACCTCCCAGCATGTTCATCCTCTCCACTACCACTGCCTTCTTTTGGACCTCCATGTATGTCGGCAAGGTGAAGGGGGAAACATCATACTGGAGGGAAGGTCGGAGCCCCTCCTCTAAATGTCTCACCCGAGACTCCTCATCCGGAAAGAGGTCCGAAGAAAAGCGTAGGATATCCTTGAACTTGATCTCCAGCTCCCTTACTGACATACTCCCCTAATGGAGGGAGAGTAGCTCCTGCCTCTTCTCATCTTTCCTCGTAGAAGAGAGGAATTCCGCGTGAAACTCCATTTCAAAATCATCCCATGCCAACTCTGCCTCTCTCCTTTTCCCCAGGTAGAGCATCCACCACTGATGCACTGCTCCCCGCATCTGGCTCATGACAAGAGGAACCCAGTACTCCATCGGAGCCTGGATCAAGCCGAAAGCTATCACCAAATCCTCTATCAAACTCTCAGTCTTCATGTCAGATGTACTTCCCTCATACTTTTCGAGGGTCTGTCACTGGAAGGCTCGAAGCATCTTCTTCCACTGGTCGTACTCCTACTCTTGATTGGCCCACTTCCAATCGACCACATCATCCTCCTGGGCCTCAATCACCCGCACCACTCATGGTCATCTCCCATGTTCAATAGATGTAAGATAAACAAGGAATGCCTAAGCCCAAGTAGTGCAAAATATTGTTCTTAAATTTTCTTAAACATATTATTTATTTCAATCCCCAAACATCCCAGAAACATGAGGAAAGAAGTCATTATGATTCATGTACATATCCTAGGGTCTCTACCCTATAATAAGTGTAGTCTCACTTGGTCGTTCAGTAGGTCTAGAGTCCTTGCATCGGATCATGGGGTCCCTAAAATCATGTGTCCTAACCGGTATTCCATGGCCTAATTCATGGACCATAGTCACCCAACAATGTTTCCCTAACATCCCATGCAATCCTCACTGTGACTAACACCATACTCCATCCTATATCTCAACCCTACCTCTGATACCATTCTATCATGACCCACCGTCACCAAGATGAGGGAAGGGACAACAGATTGCCAGACCCTTGTTTCTTCAAGTTAAAGGAGATATAATGACACCCAAAACCCGCCTCCAATAGGTCCCAGAGTGGCGACCAGCGCCAAGGGTATAGAATGAATCAAAAGATGGAAGGTGTTACTCATTTTCATTAATTGGATCAGGAGATAAGACAACAACCCCAACAATACCGAAGCTGAAAGTAAAGGTAAATCCACAAGTAAACGATTCCCATATTCATGTTCAAATGTAAAAGATACAATCCACAAAACTCCAATGGTAAAGTACCAAGAAAAAAAAAGAAAACGACAATAGAAACTGCCCCACGGTCCATGCTAGTACGGCCCCGCACGATCTCTGAAGTCATCATAGAAACCTAAAAAAAGTTATATATACATAGGGTGAGCGTACAAGTACAATAAGTAGGGAAAACCAAAGACTCTCGTGCACAAGTGATGAGACATTCTAATGCCCCATGGAAAAAGAGATAACCAAACACCTAAGAAGGTAACAATCAACCCAAAACTCACACAGGCACACTCCCCAAATAACGCAAGTCAAGTAAAGTATAGTAATAACACATCGATGTTTGGGTACCCCACGCCACTTTCCCACTGGTTATTGAAGTCATCCTACACATCGAACCAATCCCGCCATTCTCACCGCAGTCCCACTACCACAACCACCTGCACACACCTAGGCCACAACCCCACATCCTGCCCGCAGACACCTGGGACACAACAACCTCACGTAACCATGCCTATAAACCCCTAGGACAGAACAACCACTGCCATGCCCGAAGACACCTGGTCCAGAAAGCTACCATCACACCCTAAGACACCTGGGCCTCATCCTGAAGATACATAGGAAACAACCTGCCTGTAAACACCTGGGTCAACCACCACAACCACCCCACTAGAATATTCTTTGGCTAATAATAGACCTAAGTCCATCACTGCCTACCCAAAGAGTCTTGAGCTATCCGGGAAAGGGAACAACAAAGGATCTAATAACCATCCACTCATATGAGTGTTGAAAAAACACCCTCCCCATAAAATGGGGTGTTCAGCAGGAAGTTCTCAACATGGGTGGGGCGCGAATAAGAAACACAAAATCTATATTTATATGTATAATTAACAAACACCCATCCCAACGTAGGGGTTCCAAATCCTAAGCACAAACACCCTTGTTACTATTCATTCACAAAAGAAGTCACGACACTCACGGCCGAGTCACAACTCATTCCCAAACTACTTCCCCACTCAACCATTCTTGTTTCCATGGTCATGTGATCCCATTATGGCAAATTCTTCACAACTGAGAAACTAACAAGCATGACCACAAGACAAAAGGGAAAGAAATATCCAAAAAAAAATTTAATCATTCACACCCGGTTCTCTTTCAATGTCACAACAACAATGGGATAAGTGAGATCCCTCGAAGTGCTGGAACCAAACAAAACCCCGAGATACAGCCCCATGTTCCCAAAATTCAGGAGCCAACGATTTCTCGACAACAGAGGATTCCACCCCAATTCGTGATATAACTAGAGTAACCACACAACCTCAATTTGACAACCAAAAAATGTACAACAACAGAAGATCCCATCCCCACCCGTATCACCCCAGAATTCGGCCCGTGAAGAAATAACCAAACCGCTATAACCAACACAAGGAAGGCCCATACAGGTATTTTCAGATTTAAATGTTTAACAAACTCCATGTTTTCAATTCCACTGTTCTTTAACTGGGGTTATCAGAGAAAAGGGTTGATCCTAGTACTTTCAATTTATTTAACTGAGTATACATAATTAAACAATTCCATGTTACGGTTGTTTAAACATCCAGGAGCACCGAGGTCCAATAGTGCACAGAGAAAGAACACCAACGAGCATGATTTTTAGTGAGCATAGGCTCATACAATTCACAACACATAACAAAATAATGATTACAATAGAACAACGATCGTAGACCCCCTTTTCATTCTTTAAAGGTCCGTTCATTATCATCTTATGTTCGGTTTCTACAATTTCCATAGATGAAAAAGCATGCCCACCCCAAATGATAAACCGAAAGGAGAGATGAAGGATAAAATACCTACTTGGTTGATTGAAGATCGAAGTTTTTCTCCACACACCAAAACAGGAGAAGCGCGACTTGCAGGGCTCCCGCACAGGTGCACCACTTGCCTACGGAAAGAAAAGACTTAGAACGCACAAGGAAAAGGAGGAGACTATCCAAGTAGAAGGAGAATAAAATCCATCATTATAATGAGATGAGATCCCAAAGTTACAGGATAAAAAATTTGAATTCCATGGAAGTCAGATCGTGGTTCTAGCACAGTATTGGGTGGTTACATATGACTAAATTAATTTTTATTTAATAGGGAGGTTTCTTGGTATTTTTAGATATTAATTATGGGTTAAAAACTACCTTGAAATGCCTTAACATGTAAAAAAGGGCCAAAAAGAGGCATTACGGGACAAACTGTAGCATGAAAACACGACAAGGCTGGATAACACTGATTGGTTGTGCCGATCGGTCCCATCGATCAGTCACATAGACTGGTTGCGCCGATCGGTCGCACCGAGGGGTCGCGCCGATCAGTCGCGCCGATCGGGCGTGCCGATCATTTTCACCGACGGGGTGCGACCCCCTAGGATCCTAGAATTTGGAAAAGGGATGGATCATGAAGGTCTAAGCCATTACACGTATGATATATGGGGGATATATGATTTTATTCACAAGCTCGGTAGATGACATTTCTATTAATTGTTTTCTTTATACTATGAGGTTGGACATATGTATTTTGGATAAGCTTGAAGATTGGAATGGATTATGTTGGACATAAGTTAGTATTGTTTAAGGCTGGAACTTTTTTCAATATTATTGATGGAATGTTATAGTAATGTAGTTTTAGAAAAAGGAAAACCTGCAGGATGGGTGACAACCCGTCACGTCAGAGAAGGCTATGGGAATCGAACCCACAACTGATGTGCGACATGCCTTTATCTCCTAACAATGGCATACATGATTTCCCCAGTTAGTAGAAACTAGTTTTATTTTATTAATCAGTATGAAATATGCAGTAAAAGTCAATTTTATGAACCATATACGGTTAATATCACCATATATGGACTTATGTATATTAAATAACTTTTTACATCCTTTTTTAGAGGCAGATGGAAGGACCCATCATTCTATCGTATGATCTACTAACACTTCAATAATGACAAAATCAACTTCATTTATTCAAGAGATGAAGTGGAAATTGTTCAAGGCACGAACAATTAGGAGATTGTACCAAAATAAGGTATGTATTTCTTCTAATTCAAATTCTTCAACTTTAGGGGAATGATGCTGAAAACCAAAAATGTTTTCCTAGTGACCTCATATCCAATGAATCAAATGGAACCTTAGAACATCAAAAATTTATAGCTTTGTGATTGTTGTCTTTTTTTTAGCCATGTTCCCTACCATTATCCATCTGAACATGATGGTTATATTTCTCTTCTATATCCATATTTTCACCTATGTTCTCCTATGTGGGTACCCGGTGATAAGTTAATTTGGGTTACCATTATGTTTCATACATCACTTTTTAAAATAAAGTTTTAGTATTCCTTTCTACAATGTGGGTTTCTATGAATGAAACATTCAAGTAGTAAACTATTTATAACCCCGATGAATTTTGAGGGAGAAATTCATTTTAAGGGGTGTAGAATGTTACACCCCGAAATTTTATGAGATATAATCTGTCTAATTTCATTGATTCCTTCTAATGTACACTACACTAAGATTAGCTTGTAATATACACAATGTCGTATTAGCTATCAGTATACTTGGCTCTTGTTACACACAATTTCATGTTATTTTTATGGAAATTATTCTACGCAACATTAAGTACAGATTTTGTTTAATTTATAAATGAAATAAGTTTTGATTATGTTATATGCAACACCAAAGGGATCTTTCACTACATTCAGCCTTGACTTGTCTTAAATTACACCCAATCATTACCTTCCTCGATAGTGTGTATAGTACACAATATATGGTTTCACTAAACAATGATATGTTATTAAAATAATATTTAAACAAGAAGCTATGAATATTAATATCAACTTTTTAAAATTTTATAAATTTTATCTCTCAAAACGGACTTCATTTTTGGATTCAAAATATCGAAATTATCCTAGGGTGAACTTTTGGTATTTTTCTGAAAAATTTCAATTTTTGATGAATAGTGAAAACACTAAGTTATTGGTTAAGACCGACTTTTTATTTAAATAATAATTTATTCTATTTAAATTAATTTTAGTTCAAAATAGATACATAATACCTATATATGTTTAATGTAATTTATAGGAGCCATTTTATAATAATTTTAGATATATAAAATGTTTATTGATCTTTTTACCGTCTTTTAACCACCTGCTAGGAGCATTTGAAAATTTTAAAAAAACTTAATTTTACAACTTATATGAGTTAAATATCGAAAATCCGAGAGACACAGTTAATATCAAGGAGAAAAATTTGGTTCAATAAGATAAAAATATTTTTTTATGAATAATATCTTTTTACTTTTATTTACCACGATTAAAAGTAAATAGGGTAATTAAGGGTAAAATTGAAATTATTATTACACTAACAGATGTTTTAATTCTATTGGATAAGTGTAATTCGACCCAAAACAACCTTAGGAATAATATATGTCCCTTTAGGTTCAAATGGATTAGATTATGACATTTTTTATTATTTTATTTAAAGAAGAGTTAAAATAGTTAAAATCATTGATAAAAAACTAAAACATTTATAATATAGGGTTATACATAAGATAAATTCGTCTATAAATATTAATAATAAATATAAAAAGGTTTCCTACATAATGGTATTTTATTTATATTTTTTAGACATTAAATAATTTAATTTATTTATGATACAATGATGATGCAGTAATTACCTTATTAATGAAATATTAACATAATTGATATTATAAATACCCAAATAAATATAATTTATACTTTTTATGAATTAAACTAATTTTATATGTTAATATAGCATATTATGGTTTGTTACATGAAATGTTTTTGAAGCAATAATGCTGTTATGAATTTAGAGAAAACAAAATACCAAATATTGACAAAATTGACATAAATATGATTTTAAAACAAATATTATATTATTATTTGATATAATGGTCCTAAAAATATATTTTTCTATAAAAATACATATATTGTAATATATATGACATTAATGAACCTATTGGGGTTTTATTTTTAGTTTATAGTAATTTTATTTTCCATATAGTGTAAGAATACAAGAAGACACGGTGAAAGTTACATTGTTTAACTTAGAGTTAAATCTAAATGATAAGGTTAAAATGGTAACCAAAACTTGTCTAAAACCTAGTAATTGAGATTATTTCGACCCATACCCACCCTATAATCAATATAAGTCACTTTTGTTCCATTATAATCCGAATATGAATTTATTATAAAATAATATTTTATGTTTTTCCTTAGGTGCCCCTCAACCCTCTTATAAAAGGGAACACCCTCTTCTCTCACATTAACACCATCCGTGCCATTTGGATCGGCAAAAACCTTCCCAAATACCCTATAAAATATCCTAACTTTATTATAGAGGCATTCATTTAGTCATAAATTCAACCTATGGAGCCCTTATGATCAAATCAAAAGGAAGAACCCGAAGAAGAGGTATATATCTCACCACCTATTTCAAGTTTCTTTCTTTTTCCACTTCCTCCTTCTTTGTTGTTTCCATTATAAATTAATGACTCTAGTATATTATATATAATATGATATTATTATTTAAATGATATAACTATATTATTTATTTTATCCATCCTATGAATGAAAAAGTCACCACACGTGCGTACGTACAACTTACCATCTCCACGTCATCAGGTAGATTGTTATTCAAAAATTTAATCATTTGTATGGGTATAAAAATGAGTAAAAATGATATAAATAATAAATATAACATTATTATTATTCTTTATATATGATATAACATCCAATTATATAATATTTTAACACAAAAAATGATATTGTCGCTCATGCGTACGTACGAATTACAATATCCACGAAGCGATGAGATTCATTCTCCATGTTAAACATCCAAAAATGATTATAAAGTATATATAATAAATAATCATGAAAGATATTACATAATAATGTTACTATATTTATGTAAATAAATATTTAATTTATGTAATTCCATTCAATTCAATAATTAAACGAAAAGATCATTTATGGGTACGTACGACCTATCGTCTCCCTAAACGGTGTATTTCATTCCATTTATCGATCTATCCTATATATTTATATGATGAATATATATTATATATAAACCGTGTTTTAAATTATATAATTAATTAAATTATTATATAAGTAATAATATCAAGAAACACAATTCGAAACACGTATGATAAATGAAATGATTTTACCCAAAACGCTGCTTTAACATGGAATTTACAAAAGAACGGGTAATATAATGTAATGAGTGAACCATATATGATATCATTAAAATTAATATGATTCTTTAATGAGTCAATTAAATTATTTAAATAATTATACAGGACGTTCAGATACGTATGAAGCATATCAGACCTAATGTAAGAGATTATTTTTCAATATCATTTTTATCCGAGATTGCTTATACGTAAGTATTTATTGGGGTTATATATTTCATCAATGTCTATAAAATGGATTTTCATAAAGTGTTTAATATTATTCAATGTTCATTTAAAGTCATTTTAACCCCACTTTTACTTTTACTTTTTATTATGGAATAAATCTTTCTTGTGTTTACCATACATGGTACCTTTTTGACTTTTCTATCAAAAGTACTAGGAGAATGTTTTTTTAACTTGTATGAAAAGAACATATTTTTACGGTTTCATAATGCCTAATTTTCATGAATATTCCTCTACAAGATATCATTATTATTTAAAAAAAATCATTTTCTTTTAAAATTTCATGGCATTTTGTGAAAAGAAAATTATTTTGAAAAATGAAAGGATATTTTCCACAAGAATTCATTTCAAGTGTTTTATCAAAAACCATTTTCTATCTAAGATGAAATTATTTAATATGTGTATGTTTCAGGTATAATATATCTATAATTTACATGGTTTCATTTTTCTTATGATGAAATGATATCCATTTGTTTTATATGGATTATTTTATGATGAGATGATGTTTATAAAACCCATGATATTCTTGGGGTTATGATGAATGATTTATGTTTATGTTGTGGCACACAAAAGAAAGATTTCATTATGTGATGGGTGGGGCCTATATCTCCTACCAATTCATTGGGTAACGATTTATATCTCCTAAGATAGATATGGCTACAACGACAATTAAATTCGATACAGTAATAGAGGGTTGGAACGAAATGTAAACCCGATTCAGTAATGGACTTTGTCGACTATGATGGTCTTGACAGCAATGCCTTGGATACTATGGAAATCATATAATGTGAATAATGGTTTTCCACAATTACATGTTTTATTCCCATGATATGTTATCATGATTTTTTTTCTTTTATGATATATGCCTTACATAATTCCAAGATTTATGTCATTACTCAGTATTTTGATGTTTAGATTTTATGTTCAAGTTTTTACAATCAAATGTTTATGGATTGTTTTATGTTCCTTATCTTTACACTTACTAAGAAATTAAGCTCACCATTTTTATGTTTTCTTTTCCCCAGGACATAAAGAATGGTTTTAGGTAAGAAAACAAAAGGGAAAGATCTTTATGGGAGATGTTGAAGATCTTTCAGCACGATCAGAAGATTATGTTCTGAGTTTCCAAAGACACTAAACTATTATAGTCCTTGGGTGTATATTTTTGTTATGTATTAAGTATTACTCCAATGTAATCTAATTTCATTGTACGTCAAGTTTGGGGTCTCTAAAAATTTCATTTCATGGGTGATGATGCGATGTTTATAAAACCAATTATTTCATATGGGTAATGATATGATGCAGCTTTTATAATTTTGTTTTCTATATTTTTCTGATTATATTATGTGATGGGTGGGACCTAAAGCTACCTCCAGTGAATTGGGTAAATATTTATATCTCATGAGATAATTCTGGAAATCATGTCGATGGTTTTTATCCACTCTGGAATAAGGGGAAACACGATCTGCTATGGGAATATGGTGAATCTGGAACAACTATGGATAGATGGGGAAACAAAATCCTCTATAGAAATATTGGGAGAACTGATCTTATATAATGAAAGGACTTGTTCTAGGGATTGTTTTGTCCCTCCCAATATTTTTAGTCCCAATTAAGCTCACAAATATATTTTTTCCAATGAGACTTGTCTTAGGAAATGTATTTACATGTTTATTATTATGCCACAAATTCTATGTCTTACTCCTCTATTATAATTTCATAGATTATGATCTTGATTACCTTGTGGTTTATGTCATATGAACTGAAAATATTTATACCATTGCTATTTATTATTAACTTCTATATTCATAATATGATCTTATAATTTTATGATTATTTTTTCATACACTGGTTTTGATTTTATTCATAGGTATCTACCATGATTATCCATACCGAAAATTTGAGATCACCCATTTATTATATTTTGTTTATCAAGATTATGATGAAGAAATTTATGTAGCTATACTAAACAGGATGATCTAGGAGGGAGATATTTAATATCTTTCTCCAAGTTATATGTTATGATTCATTGTTTCCAAAAACACTAAACAATTACAGTTATCATGGATGATTTTTTTTGATGTTCTAAATATTAATATAAAATGATATAATATCCAAGTATTCTTTGAATGGGTTTATATATTTCAAATCAAAGGAATGGTTTAGTCAACCTATATAAAATATTATGAGAAAACCAATGTTGGATAACTAGGGATATTTATTTAGAAATGTCTAGGTGTGTATCCAAGGATATGGATAAGGTGTTATAGAAAGGTATCATAATTTTGACAACCTAAAATTGATTTTTCATTATTAGTTATATTTATTTTAAGACATAGGATTCTCAACCTATGATTTATTTTTATAGTAAATGGAGTGAAGAAGAATGTACTGGGTTATCATTGAATGTGATGGAAAATTTTCTGATCAGCTGTCAAATGGGATGACCACAAGACTGAAAGAATGTTAGGATCAAACCTAATCATTTTCATGAAAAATGAATTAAAATGTGTACAATAACTAAATATCAATCTCACCAAATAAATGAAGGAATTTTTTATATGATATTTAGGTTAAAGAATAATTTGGAATAATGAAGATTTAGTTCCCTCTGTCTCAAGAATCTGGAAACAATCACCTAGGTAAATGTCATAGATGAACAAGAAGATGTATTTCTTGTAGAAAATAAGGTCACCAGGAAAGTAAATTCAATAAAAAAAATAATTTTTTTGGTTAATGAAATATATGGGAATATTTAACTCTCATAGAAATCTTAAATGGCTAAATTTGTAATGTGTAGAATTATTTTTCATTATTAAAATTGATGTCCCATGTGGAAAGCTCATGAAGATAATTAGAAAAGTGTAAAGAGTAATTGTTATATTGATGAGATGATGAGAAATTAGGTGATATATGAAAGGAAAGATTTATTAAATGTCATGATTAGGTATCCTTATTAATGTATTATGGATGAAGTGGAATAAATTATGTTATTATTTTTTTGATTCATGTATTCTTAGTGGTGATGTACCAAATGTATGATATTAGACATCATAAAGATATGTAACAATATAAATTTATATTTCAATATTTAATTATTGTAATGAAATGTTTCTTGATAGTACTTTGTTTTCTTGGTGTGTTCTAGTGGTTCATAACTTGAGAATATGGTGAATCAGGAAAATTAATACAATGGGAATGTTTGGTACATGGTTATGAAATCTGTGCGGATTTCCTATGAAACCAATTAAGTTTATATAAGGACTTAAATCACGGTATGTTCATGGTTTATCAAACTGTGTGGCCATCCTAGGTAACTTTGTGACCTATATTCCCTTGTATAGTGTCTAGAATACAGTCTCCTCACGGTCATTCAACCTATATGGGTAAACCATGTGCCCTTGTAATGTTTGGAAAATTACAAAAACAATTCCGTTTTGGGATTTTAAACCCTCCCCGATTATCACCTATCATTTCCTCCAAATAACCCTATTAAATAAAATAGCTCTTAATGGATTCGAATGGTTATTATACATTATTCCTATATTGTGTGGAGTGCCTTTGGTTGTGGATCAATGATCCACGTAGGTCTAATCCATCTCTTGTTTCTATTTTTGGTTTATGGTTTTCATCATTCTCTTATCCACATCTAAATCACTAAAACCCTTATTTCTATTGAAATCATGTGTGATTACTTAATTGGTGATTGAATCAGGATCTAATATTTCTATTAAGACAATGTTCGTCAATAGAATTGAGTTTGGTGGTCAAAAATTAATATCCAATTTTTTATTTAGATTTGGGAATATGAGATTATGTTCTTGTTCAATCCTTGATGTTTTCTTCGTGTACTTTTCAATATTTGTTATAAGGAGTGTCTAAATAAAAAATTCAACCCCTTAATGATCCTCAAGGGATTCATGAATGACGACATGACCAATTTAGGGAATCCAGAGTGTGTGCTGACACACCCATATCTGTTTAATATAATTGAAATTTGTGAAATAGAATTGTGACTATGTAGATCCCTTTTATATTTTGTAAATGGATAAATTCCATAAACAATAACGTTTTATGGGTATATGATTCTATTTGTGTATAATGTCTATGGTATAGTTTGGTTTCATATGTGAATGGGTTATATTTGATTAACAGGTATGTGTTAATAAATCATGTTTTGTATTTGAATATGTGTAATGAGTTACACAATGAGATTGTGAATTGTGCTAAATGGTTATGAGATACTAATATTAAATGTGCTAAAGGATATTGGCGTAATATGAAATCCTTTTAGATTTTTAATTGTGGTGATATTAAAAATGATATTATCTAAACTTGGTAGTAATGTGGTTATGTGTGGTGAATGAATAAATAAGCATATGAACCTTGCTTGGTAGAGTAGGGTTTAGACATGAGGTTCTTCACACATGGCTCTATTTTGATATTGTTTTTAATCTCCACCCCTCAATTCAAATTTTAGGGAAGGGGACAATGTTCTATTCCAATAACGGTTTCATTCCACCCAGACTGATGATTTCAGGTGATGATAATGTGGTTGTTGTAATGTTTTTCTCTGATGATATATGACATTATTTATTCCCATATGTCTTGAGATTATTATCATTCCTAATCCATTAGACAGATGAAAATCGTGAATTAAGAACTAATATGTTTTATATATTGAATATGAATATAATAGTGGATTTATATAGGGAAACACGATTACTAATGGATACATGAACTATTTTATGTACTTTTAATTATATAATTTTTTAATGAAATATATATTATATTTAATATTTGGTATACTACACTTATTATGGCCTACTTGAATGAACTTACACAATTCTAGGGCCGCCACATGGTATTTGAGAATATTTTATCATTGTCTGTTAGGTAAAGGGAAAATTCCATGTGCATAGAAGATTAGTCATATGTGGTAGGTTCATGTAAGAGGTTTTGTACTTTGAGTAAGGAAACTCTTGGGGATTTCAATATTTTCCTTTCATTGGGGTTTTTCCAATTGGGACTGTAGCATGAAATGACATATTTACTCTTGGTTGTGATTTGTACCCAATTTGGGTGATGGTTTTCAATGTATGTTCATTGATTAGTCTATGTTATTTTTTAATATTTTATATGTTTTCTATTATGGATTAATCTAGTAAAGGTGGTATAATATCCACACATGGCTTTTATACCCCGCTTCTAGTCAAAAAATATAGCATATATGGATGCGCGCCTGAGGTCATGTGATGACTGGACTGGGGGAACAAGTTGATTTGCACTCGGTTCGGGGATGTTACAAAATGGTATCAGATGAGGTCATTTGTATTAAATAATATTCGAGAATGTTAATAAGGTTTTTAGTATGGGGATGTGATTTATAAATGAACTCCATATTGGGATTATCTAACCCACACATGAGGTAAAGCACAAGTCACACATTGTGGTAACTGTTTTTCATTTTATGTGTTATTATTGTTGTTTATATTTTACCATTTGGTGATGCACATGTGGTGTGATGAATCTATTTATAATACATTTATCATGAACTCAATAGAATAAGATTTTTCATTTTGGAATCATTATAGGAAACCTAGGTAAACATAAGACATGAATCATGGTATGTGTATATGAGATGCGTCTGTGAAGCATAAAGTATAGGATGAATTCAATTTTTTTGAAGTACTAGAAATGGTTAATAGTGACATGAAAATATATCTAAAATGGGTAATTATAATGTTAAATATTAATAAAATAATTATTCTTTATAAGGGGATGTAAGTTAAATAATATATCATTGGAGTATTTTGTGAAATGAAAATGGATGAATGGGTGTAGAGGGTAACGATGGTAACTGTTGGAGTTAGTAACCCCAGGTTTGTTGTTGCCTTTGTGGAGATTGTAGAGGGTTGTGTTTTGGATATTATTAGTTATTATATGTGAATTTATTTTTTATAGTGATATAATATTCATTATATACTATGAAATATTTATGGTCTTTGTTCTAAAGCATAAGGTTGGAATTGTAGAGAAATTACACCACACAGGAAAGTGCTAGTTGGATGACAAGAGGAGGTTACTGAGATAACTCCTAATGTAGTAGATTATCAAAACATGTTGATTCAGGAAAATAGAATAAAATATGTTCTATGATAATATTTATCCTCTAATGAAGATGATGTAATGAAACCCATAGTGGGTGGCATCGAGTATGTTCCACTTGACAAGTATGTTTCAGCAACAATACCCTCTGACTATTAATGAATAGGGTGGTCTAGTGGAAGAAGATTTCAGGATATTTTCCTTCCAGACATTTTTAAATCCTCTTTAGACTCATATTTAGAAATGTGTGATGTTAGTGACCTATATTTTGTAGGGATAGTAATAATTATAGTGGTACATCATGGTTCTAATAGAGAACAAATAAGGAATGATGTGGAAGTATTTATATTATAATTTCCTTGAACACATATATCCATAATCCTTGATAGAAGAAATGACTTTTGATTTTACATGTTTGACAAAAGGGAAAATGTTCGTGATGAATCATTCATGGAATTTCACATATTTTTAGGCTTCTTTCCAACATTGGTAGGAGACTACCCAGATGTGAGAAGCATTTACCTGATGGGATAACATAACAGATTAGCTCCTTGGTGACCATCTTATATGTGAAAATGTTTGCATAGGTATTAGACCCAGACCTTATCTCATAATAGAAACTAAAGGGAGGTTTATGTTATGGACTTGTGGTAACATTCGGGTAGATAAGTGTTGTAGCTTCTGAGTGTAGGAAGTATAGTTTTTGAAATTTTTAATAGGGTGGAAGTGATAATAGATGTTAGGGAACATGCACAACCATTTTTATGACCCACTAGTCAAGGACCAAACATGTGGTTGGTCAAGCCATGTGCAAAGGTACTACAGGATCCCACGGTCATTGGGTAATGATGGAGGTGAGAGGCACATTCCGAGTCTATAAAGAGGGTCTGTTACTCCATTCCAAGTAGGTGGTTGGATATATATGGGACATTCCAGTATGGGTGGTGGATGTGGAACATATGAGTGATATCATCCAAAAATTGAAGGAAATGTAGTGTAGAGTAATCAGGTTTGGTTCCATGGTTGATGTGAAGGTAATATTCATGCAGTTCAAAATACACATGAAATAAGCAAGGGCAGGACTGTCTTCAATTCAAGGCAATCTTTTTGTGTATTTCATGATCTCTAGTTCTTTTTTTGATATTGTTTTTACACATTATTTTATTTATTCTCACTTATAATTTGTGTTGGGATTAGCTTTTTAAATTGTGTGTGGAGTTATGTCACATTATACTCCATTTGGGGAATGAGTTAAGGATATAACAGTGTAAAGGTTGTAAAATTGAGGTTGGTGGATATAATTTTCTATGGAAACTATTTTTCCTAAAGATTCCAAGTTTTCACCCAACTGATGGTATGGATTGGTAGGTATTGTATCAAGACCATATCGACTATTACCCATGTCAGGATACATTATAATCATTAAATATATGCAATTCTGTCCTCTATGGTGAGTGGGTGTTCCGCCTAGCCATGTAGGTCCAATTTTCTATTAGTTAAGAGAGCACATCACTAAAGTGTCTTTCCTTATACTAGATGAAGGTGGAAGGCAACTACTAGTACTTCCTCCCATTTTGAATCAATTTTAGATTTTGTTTCTAGATGAATTATTAAGACTACCACCCAAGTGATATTTTGATGTTTAGATTGAATTTCTACTGGGGGCGGAAGCTGTTTCCATTTCTCCATATCAATTTTCCATGAAAAATATACAGGAATAATATTATTATCTTGAGTAGTTGGACTGTAAAGGGTTTATCCGTAATAGTATATTACCTTGGGACATCTCTTGTACTATTTTCTTATATGGAAGATGGATAATTTTTTACAAATTGTTAATTATATGAAGTTGAAACAGATGGTTATTAAGAACTGATACCCACTCTCCAGAATTGAGGATATCTTTGGTAAAATGAGGGGTGTCTTAGTGTTCTACAAGTACAATTTAGGATTAGGATACCATAATATTTGTGTGAGACATTCTTGCATAATTTAGATAGTGTTCTGGACTAGGTACAAGTTTTATGAGTTTGTTATGATTCCATTCAGGTTAACAAATGACCCATATGTGATCATCTCCTTAATGAATTGAATATTCTACACATATCTGGATTAGTTTTCATTCTTCATTATTGTTATTATCTTGGGGTACTCAAGGACTCTTTATGATCAAGACAAAAACCTTAACAACATCTTTAGTAGATTATAGAAGCATAGTCATTACGCCAACATATTAGACATTCTATTCTTAATTTATTGGTTGTATTTCAAAGGGAAAGTCATTTATGAGTTAGGTGTGTTGGTGGATTATATAATAATCAAGATGTGATATCTTGGGAGAATCCGTAATATGATTCTGATGTTTGGAGATATCTAGGTTTGGTTGGTTATTACAGAAGGTTCATCATGGTTTTCACCGATTTGGCAGTGTCACAGTCAATTTTGCCCACAATGTTAGTTTTCTTTGAGTGGTCATTGGCATGGGATAATGTTTTTCTAGAGATGAAGAATTTGTTGAATACCACACTGATTTTGATCTTAAATGTACCAGGTAAGAGGTACACCTTGGTTTTTAATGAATCTGTTGTTGGACATAGGGAAGTGTAGATGTAGGATTTTGGGTTATGGCATATGGGTCAATGCAGTTGAGGCCTCATGAAATTAATTACCCATTTCATATCCATGAGTTTGCTAATTTCCTTTATAATTAAATTATTGGAGGCATTAAATGTTGGGAGTGTGGATCATGATTCTTACCAGTCATAAATATATTATATATAATTTCTCATTGGGGGATTTAAATATTATTCCACAATAGTGGGATGAGTACATACAATATGTTGATTTTGAGCTGGTTTACACACAATCTAAAGGGAATAGTGTTTTGGATTGTTCGATCACAATAAGTCAACATATGTTTTTTCAGGATTTGAACTCTTATCGGAAAATGATGGCCTTATTTGCTGAGATACTCATGAGAGTGATGGATGAGCATAAGAAAATGACCCTTGCTTCTATAGAAATTAAGTTCGTGATTTTAAACATATTCATGAAAATACAGCTGGTGGATATTGATTTCATGGAATTGATGATATTTATTAAAGTTATGGAGTCCCCTTTTAGTTGGGATATTAGTGTTAATAGGATTTTCAATGTTTGTGTATATATGGTTGTATAGGGAATAGTTTCATGTATCAAAGTGGGTGGTGTATCATGGTTTGAATAATATGTATAATTATCTTTTTAGGTAGTATTGGTTTATAATAATGATGAAACTGGTTGTGGGATTTATGGGATGATGCATTACCTATCAATAGGTGAAGTCTGATCCTCAGCTCCCATGTGGGCTTTTACAGTCATTTCCAGTTCCAGAAGGGATGTTTAATGATGTATATGATGACAATTTTTGCGAGTCTTCATATAAATCCTACAAATAGTGATGTAGTATGGGTATTCAATGGCCGATTGGTTATGGTGGAACATTAATTACCGATCCAAGAGACTTAAACAGTTGGTCAGTTGAGTGAGTAATCAGTTCGATAGAATGTTCAGTTGTGTAGTGTTCCAAGCACCATTGATTTAGATCATGATCCAAATTTCACATCATTCATCTAGAAAGGAATAAAAAAGGTGCATGGTACCCACGTTCTTTTATGTATGGCTTATGACCCATAGACTAATGGGATGTCAAAGCGTATGATTCTGGAATTAGATGATATGATGAGATAGTGTGTTATGGATTTTTTTGGTTCATTTGAAAAACACATGCATGTTGTCCAGTTTTCTTATATCATCATAATTAATGATATAATTTAGATGGATCCTTTTGATTCACTCTATGGAAGAATATATAGATCTTTATTGTACTTGTTAAGATATAGGGGATCTTATATATTGGGACTGAGTCATGTGTAGGAGAAGTTGGATAAAGATTGATTGATTCAGGATCGTATAAAAGTGGCTCAGTGTAGGCAGAATTCTTATGCAGATCGGCATCATAAACCACTTGAGTTTATGGTGGGTGGGATTTTAATTCATAGGGTGTCACCAATGGAGGATAACCATAAAATTAAGAAACATTGAATGTTTGCTCCCAGTATTGTGGGATCATGAAGTGGTGGTGGAGAGAATCAGACTAGTGGCTTATCGATTGGTTCTTTCACACTGGTATGGTGGAATGCCTGAATTTTTTCATGTCTCACAACTTTACAAGTGTCACCCTAATCCAACTAACATGATATGCATTAAGGATGTACAGGTGGAGGCTAATGCATCCATCGAGGAGAGGATTGGACAAGTGGCTAGCCAATAGTCTCCTCCGCAATGGTATGGTGGCATGCATAGTTTTTTTCAAGTCTCCAAACTCTGAAAGTATCTCCCTAATCCATCTAATGTCATAAGAATTGATGATGTAGAGGTGAAGGAAAAGGCGTCCATCTAGGAGCATCTGTTTTGTATTACGGACCATAGTGTGATAGCCTTGTGTAGAAATATTGTCCTCTTAATTTCATTTTTATGAGGACATTGAAATGATTAGGAAGAAACATGTGGGTGAGATTTGAGTAATAGGTCACAATTTCCCAAAGGGTTTATGAATCATGATCTTAGGCTTTGATTAAGTTTTCATTCATCTATGTAATTGATCGAGGTATTCTACATGTTATATCCCTTGGATTGAACATTGATTTGTGCATGGGGGTTATTTTTACGTTCATTCCTTGATGTGTTCTTGGTTTCATTTTAAATATTTCATAAAATTACTGACTAAATAACCAATTTAATATCCTCATGACCCCCTAGGATTCAATAAGGATGGAATTATCAATTTATGGCCACCCAAGGGGTGTGTCAACCACCCCAAACATGGTGAACAAGAGTGTAATGGTTAAAATTGACTTGTCATGAGGTTGATCCCTTGGATAATGTGTAAATGGGATAATGTGATGATTAATAGAGTATTATGGGAAGTTTTTTCTTGTATTGGATAATGGATAAGGTGTTTCTTTGGAGTGGTATGTTAATGGGTTAAATTGGAATAATGGGATGTGTCAATGAAAAATGTTTTTTATTTGAATATTCTTAGCCAGTTCAGAATGGGTAATGTGATTTGGAATAAATGGTTATGTGATATAAATGATAAATGTGTTTATGGGTTGTGGTATAATATATATTACAATATTTGTTGTTATTGTTGTGATATTACTAATGATATTATCTATTCTTTTTTGTAATGCAGTCATGTATCATGATTGAATAAATAATCAATTGAACATGGATTTGTTTATGGGGTTATTAACATGATGTTCTACTCTCATAGATCGAGTTAGAATAATGATATAACATCCACACCTCAATACATAGTATTAACAACCGGATATAGTTCTATTCCTAAACTGACTGCATTCCACATAGACTAAGGCTTCATAGTGATGATATAGTTTCTATTGTGATGTGTTTACCTACCAATATAGAAATTTATTTATTACCATGCACATTGAAATTATTGAAGATTCATAATCCATTAAACAAATAGAAGGATTCAATTATGCACTATTATGTTATAATTATTTATTGTGAATTTAATTTTGGATTAACATTGAGAAACTATATTAAAAATGGAAACATGAATGAACTTTTATTTACATGTCATTATATAGTTATTTCATGCCATATCTGTTAGATAGGATATTTTGTAGGCTCCATTGTTGGCTTCCAAATGAGTTTTAATCACACCCTACTCAGGTCATCATTGGGTACCTGAACCATTTTCATGGTTACAAGTCAGGTAAAGTGAAAGGACCCCATGATTGAAGGTGGAGTTGGATTTTGGATGTGTGTGGATGTGGTTCTTGACATCGTGTTAGGAATATCTTGGGGATTTCTCTTTTTTTTATTTCTTGGGGTTTATTTACACATGGACCTGTACCATGACATGACATATTTAATATTGGTTGTGGTTTGTAACCAGTTTGGGAGATGGTTATGTATGAATGCTCAATGATTGGTCTATGTTTTTCCATTATTTTATACGTTTTTTTGTTGTGGATTACTATGGAAAAGAGGTAATAGTCTCAAACACTAAATTTTATTCTTTTTCTTCTAGTAGGAAATCTCATGTTTCTATGGATAAGAACCTAAAGTCATTTGATGACCCTGATTGGGGTAAAAGATTTTTGGAACCTAATTCAGGGAATTAACATATAATGATTATTTAGTTTATATTGTTCTAACAAGGAATAACAATATTAGGATAAGTGGTTACTATGGAAAGGAAAATTTATTTTATAAAAATGTGATGTTCATGGGAAAAATATGAATAAGGGAAATATAACACATAATATGTTACATAAGTTAAGATAAAGATTTTGTTGTTAATGGTGCATTGAATAAGAATATGTAAATTGGATGAATCTGATTTCCTTGGATGAAATTATGATTTTTAGAAAAGTGGTGTATTCTTTCATTGATATTTTTTAAACAATTTTTAATTTATATAATATATCCAATAATCATTGGAATAAGTAAACATTCATATTAAAAAAAAATGGAATTTATTCCATTTTCATGTTTCAATAGATTTTATGATGAAGGTATTCACATGTTTGGTATATGGGAAACAAGAAATAATATAATATATATATGGGATCAATGCTAAAAATATTTGATAAAATTAGTAACCTTATTTCTTAAGTTTTAGACATCCAGAATTAGGTAGAGTTATATGGATAACCATTTATGCAATGGTTTAAGTGAAATTTAGGATGAGGTTTTAGAGATTAATGTGTGATCTCACCATATGAGTATTTATGAATATCATATAACATATACTAAACATTTTTATTAGGGGATAACTAATGGTAGGTGGATTTAATTAACATTTTATTTCTGGATCTCATGGCCTGTTTATGCTTTAATAATGAAAAATTCATCTTCATTTCATCGAATAACAGATTAATTGGATGTTGACAAAGGAATAAAAAAGATTATGATTTTCCTAAAAACTGGTAATTATACATTTTCATGAAAATTCTACAACATTAGGAAATTTTTTCTCAAAATAATGTGTTATCAAGTTATCATTATTTCTTACGATATAAAGAACTTTTTAAACCACTTTATGTTATCGCATTGTGGTTGATAACATTTTCCAAACTATATTATATATCTCTATATATATGACCATAATGGTTGGAGATAGTAAAAAAATAATGGAGATATTTTATCTATATGTCTTGATTTTCAATATGATGATTTAAATATATAATAGCACCGAAGGGTAGATAAGAAATTTAAAGAATGGATTCTATTTAATATATTATTCAGAAGTTGTGTACGGAAACCAAATTGAACCAACATGAATTGAGACTATGAATCATAGATGTATTATGTAATATAAAATCAATAAAAATTTATCAAATTTTGATAGATTCAAAATAAATGGCTTGATCCCTCTATTTTATTTATCTTATCATGAGATCTATGAATCTGTATCCTAGTGAATTTAGATATAAATGGTCCAATGGGAGAAATAAATTCCATGAACATTTTTAGTTTGAGTAGAATATCCATTGGATTGTTTTGTTCAGTATCTTGAGTATACGATAATCGATCGATGGTGGTGGAGTTATCGTTAAAAAAGAGTTGTCCAAGTAACATTTATGTCATAGTGGGTTCCCTTATCTAACTCTATTCTATTTTGTTTATGAATTTAGGGAATATCTCTATTCATAAGTAAAATATCCACATCAACTAAAATGTAGTATAATATTACACCCCTGGATTTTATCAAAATATTTTTTGGAAATAATTTAATTGTTATGTTATTTTTCATTTCATACCACATAGAATAATTTTTTAATATAAAGGAAATATGCCAGGATTACATTGTGTAAAACAAAAAAATTAATATTTAATTAAATTGAACACATATATTATATTTTACTACATGAAAAAATATGTTTGTATTCAATTACACACAATAATGAGTCCGTACGAAAGCATGGGATAAATGAAAGATTGATTTTTTTACAGTTCTATATTATTCTAATTATATGATTATTAAAATATTATTACTGATACCACATATCCAATGTAATCGAATCCATGGAAATTATATAATAAATTATGAAAATAATATTTATATAAGTATATAAAATGAGTTTATTCGTTATCAATTACTATAATATTTTGAAATATCTATTTTAAAATAACGAAATTAGTTTTATAATAAAACTATTTTTCAATATAGAAACTCAATGTTATCTAAGTAAAATAAAAAACCCTTTTGATTTATTTTCCCAATAGAAATTATATATTATATATTAAATTAATATTAGTAATTCACAACCAATATAATTGGTAGATATAAGATAAGAATAAATAATATTTAATAAATGAAAAGATTTATTTTTCTGAATGGTGTTTTTACCAACTTTTAATAGAGAAACCATTTTATATCTGATGTTGACACATTTATAATTTTTATTTGACAATATAATCTTCATTTCTGAAATAGGAATATGAAATTGTTCTTGGGGTTATTTTTTGTAAATTTTCAATGAGGTTTTATTTTATGATTAATAGTGAAAAATGCTGAATTTTAATTCCAAACTACAATTTTTATTCTTTTATATAGAAACATAATTTTTTTATTGGTTTAAACATATTATTATATCTATTCTACATCACTTAATCCAATTAAGGTCATTATAATCAATTTCATATTGAAATTTGGCATAAAACAATTTTAAATATTCAAATAGTTTCTCATTTTCTCATTTAACACCTTCAATGTTCTACCACCAATGTCATTAATTTAATATTAATTTTTAACTCTCTATAAAAATTTACTAACAAGGAGGATATTATGATTGATTATTTTGAATCTAATGGTTTTCTTGACTCTAAATCCATCTATACATAGAAGTTATAGTGATCCTAGATATAGACGACTAACATAAAAAAGATATGGCTACTCCCGTAAAGTTTCTCTTTGATTTAGAGACACTCATTCAATATATATTATGTTTTTGTGTACCTTAAATATGTATATATAAAAATATGTTTAAAATGTGTTATCTAACATCTACATCATGAGGATGTGGACCATCCGTTTCGTTGTTTCCAAACTACCTCTACTTTATAGAAAGATGTCTTTTCCATTTTGGAGATTTATCCACCAAAGGCAGACATAATAAATTTATTTTTTCCTACTCATATTAATAATCAGATGTCCAAAAAACCATAATTATTTTTTAGGTATCATGTGCTAATATATTTTATGTAATATGAATTGGCCGGAATAAATCCATCCCCAAGAAGATCCCCTTTTACTCACTATCTACTCTGGCTGAGATCCTTGTTGTTAATCCCAAAGCTAATTCGATGCATGTAGAGAGATGGATAATCTATGTTCAAGAGCCCACTATACTAATGCATATTATGGAATCAAGTAATTACCCCATCAAATTTATTGACACACATTATACCTTATGGATTCCCCCTTTTTCTGGTTGGATCAAATATAACATAGAAGAGGCCTTATGTTGAAATCCGAGACATGCTGGAGTAGGTGTTGTATTATGGGATCCCAAAAGTGATTTAATGGAATTTCAGTATGGTCCTTTTGGATATGATACTTATTTATAATATGATATATTTGGGTGGATCTCTATTGTTTACATGATAAACCAAATGAACTAAAGTATCATCTGTTTTGAGTGTGACTCGACAACCATCATGAAGGCTGTCAGAATTGGACTGATCCACCTTGCATGGATTCTTAAAATGATAATGTACATGTGTATTGTTAATTTATCTTCACTGAAATACATTATCACACATGTCTATCGTGAGGAAAATTATCCAACTGATGCACCTGCAAATAAGGAAGCTATTGATGAGGACATCAATTGTACTTTCTTTCTCTCTAGTATGAAGATCCATTTTCTCCTAATGAAAAAATGTAAAATATATTTCTTCACAAAGATGTACGTTTTTTCTTTATATATTTCATGATCCTCTATGCTTATTTCCCTCCCAAAAAATAATGATAATAATAATCCAATTTTACACATAAGAGGATTTATTTTAACAAAGCTATTTTTACTGCCTTTTAATGGTGCACATTTTTAAATTCATAAATTTTGAACATTTATGAATACTATATAGAGAAATAAACATAACTTTTTAAATGAAAATATCATAAACTGTTTGGGTTTATTTTTTTGTATTTTGTAGTGATGTATTATTTTTTGATAAATTGTAAAAATATTGAATTTAAATTGTAAGCTACCATTTTTTATAATTTATTAATATCTATAAATACTATATTTAATTTTTTCAAAGACTAATTAAATAAAATTTAAATCAATTATTCCAATTTAGGTAATCTGAATCAATTTTAAATTACAATAATAATAAAAAACTTTTCAAATATTTAAACATTTTTTTATTTAAAAAACTTTTTTGTCTTTCCATAAACAAGATTAAAATAAAATTACTTATTGAAATTTATTTTATTTAATATTTATAGAATATTTTTGATATTTTTATTTATCATAATATTTAATTTCTAATAAATTAAACTTTATTTTTGAAAAAAATATTATTGAAATCGATTAAAATTAACTATAGTGAATTAGAAAAAACTAGCTAAATGTGGGACAAAAACATTATATTAACATCTATAATGATTTACAACCAGGTCAAAGAATTATTTTGTGGCCATATTCAAACCCTATACTCAATTGTTTGATGTTTTAACCATTATTTGAGCCAAATTTCATATAAAAAAATAGGTTCAATTTTCTTTAATAAAGTTTACACGAATGACACTCCTCTTCCACTATAAAATCGAATTCACCCTTCCCACATATTAACAAATTTAAAAGCCCTTTTATCACAAAATAATTGCTCAAATAATCTCCCAAAATCCCACCCCTACACATAAATCATACCTTTGGGATTTAATCCAACCAAGGAAGATTTTTGGTGCAAACTAAAAGTTGTTACCAAAGAGTTGGAAACACCCTTAGTTAAGCACATTTGTATTTTTTTTAATTTTACAAAACCTAAAATATTATTTGTGAATTATTACATAATAAACCCAATATCATAAATATATTTATATGTTTTTATTCTAGTCTATAACTTAATGATAGAAACACTTCAATCTAATGGGTATCGAACTTACAGTTTTTTGTGTATAGTGAACAATCATCTCATGAAACGATGTCGTACTTTTTTCAATTACCACATTTCATATAGAAAATTATACTGAAAACAATGTATTTATATGATACATATGATATTTATATTTTCGTCATACTTTTGGAAATTTCATTTAAAACATAACTCAAGCTTCTTATTTTTTGTAAATATGATAACATTGTTTGGGAAAGTATGAACTATGACCTCCTCAACGTGATGTGATTTGTTCATAGTAAACATAGAATGTGTAAGTGATTGTTTTGAATAATAATATGTGATTTACCTAACATATATAAAATATTCATGAAATAATTGTCTTTATTTAAATATAATATATCATTTTCCTTATTACCATTTCACACAATAAAAAAGTAATAACACCGTTCATAGAAGTGTTGCCTACTACCTCTTCAATGCGATGGGATTAATTTTACATCACATTCATTATATATATAATTTTATATTAATAATTGATATATGAATTTTGATATAATTATCATTAAGGAATGATAAAATTTTCATACTCTCTTTCAATAATGATCAGTGAAATTTGGATGGTTACTTATGCGTATGTACGACCAACCGTCTGTACGATTGTAAGGTTTGTTTATTTCTTCATAACCATATTTAATAATTATTTTTAATGTATAGATGATTTATAATGATGATTTTATTACATTATTTTTATTAGGGATATATTTATATATTGACCCCTTTGACCATATTTTACCTACAAAAGTTATATTGAGCACATTAATCGAATATGGTCAAAACAACCCATGTAAATTTAACTGTGTATATAGATTTTTAAAAAATTAAATAAGATAAATAAGTGTAATGATAAGCATTAAATGGTTCCTAAATAAGTTAAATAATTACCATATACTTATTATTCATGAATATATGTTAAGAAAATATAGCACAGACTCAAGATAAGGGATTATTTCTCTATTTACAAACATTTGAGACTTACTTGTTGTTATAAACCAATTAACTTTAAGATGTTGTACATACATCCCTTTGACATGTTATATCATTAATTTTTATACTATAATTATATTATAAAATTAATTTACTATTATTCCATCATGGGGATTATGATTCAAATGTTTCAAATTGGTATGGGACATATAGATATGTTTAATGATTATTCTATTCAAGAATGATTTAATAACCTTTTAATGAAATTTCCATTCATAACTATCAAAACCACTTGTTGTTACATATCCTCCTCTGAGGAAATATTGATAAGTCTATATTAATTATTCAATATGTATATTATAAGGGAATATTCATTATTAGTTGAATAGATAATTTGTTATGATAATAGAATTGGATAGGCAATGATGCATGGGTCCCGGTCTTTATATAGTGCCTTAATGAATTGATTGGTTCTCAGTAGATAAATATGTTGTGAAAATTAACCAATTTCTATCTATAGTATTACATCATATTGTAAATGGTCTTTACATTATATGATTTAATTTTTCTCATAAATTATGGAAAAAATTAATAATTTCCTTCATAGATATTTCTATTATTATTATTATTATCCTCGATATTTTCACTATGAAAAAAATTCATTTTTCATTTTATTCTTAGTGTATTGATAAAAACGTATTTGTTTCCATTTTCTTAACATTCCATATTGATAAATCAATATTTATTTATTATATAGAATTTGTTCTAATTTATATATCGTTCTATGTTGATTTCTTCTTATTGATTCATTATTTCCATTTCAATATTTACAATTATTGAGAAATCGAGTTCACCATAATTACGTATACATTCTATTTGTTATGAAGAGGAATACATTGAAAGAGTTTCAAGGATGATGATATTTTACTTATGTTTTGATTTGTTTTCTATTCCCAATGTAATATGGTTTGTCCAAATATACTAATCTAATAATTTATTTGGGATTTTAATCATAAATCTAGTACACTAAAATAAAGTGATGCACTGGGACTGGGATTTTGCGGTGAAGGTGTAATAATTCTATCAGAAGAAGTTTAGAAGTATCCTTAGAAACTATTATGAGAAAATATGGATTATAAACCATAACCCTAAGATATAATTTTAGGACAAGAATAGAATAACATCCTAGAATTTTGGTAATGTAGTGATTATGGGGAACATAATTGAAAAAAATCAATTTCTATATACTATATGTGGAGATGGATCTAGCCCCGATGTACCTATGGGTAACAACTCTGACATGTTGTGTCAGACCTAACTCTATTGTAACCTAGTACAAGAGAATGGTCCTTACTACACAGTTTTTTTGACACTCCTGGGGGATACAATTAAGATAATTTCAATTTTCATTACAAATTTTTATGAAGGACTGCAAATAAAAAATGTCTATGATTTCAAGATTGGTTATGAATTTTTTTTTATTTATGATAAGTGTAAGGACATATTTAGAATTATAAGAATTTCAGAATTTTATGATCTAATCCAGTGTATTCCACTGTTTGTAAATGCCTCCTACAAAAAGGAATATGATCCTAAACAATTTAAATAATCAAATGAATAAGATTTCTGATATATTTTGGGTTTTTATGTCAATATTTCGAATAGAAATTATCTCCAAATCATTCTCATCATATGCGTACATAATATCACATGATACCAGGATGTGTAAAATATTATCCTCGTCTTATGGATTTGTAGTAATGAATGAAATGAAGAGGATAAAATGTCAAAATATATATAATGTGAATAAGGGAACTAATTATTTTTTAACATGTGATAATTATGTAAAAAAAACTATAGTATATTCATAAATATATTGGGATTTTTTTGTAAGTGTGGATAAAAGGTCCCCATGTTCCTGAATTCAAGGAAGAGAAAAAAACTTAATTTTTAAATGAATCAACTACTAGGAGATGGTACGCAATATAAATCAATGACTCATTCATCAAAGAATATACCCTAATGAAGGATAATGGAACATTCCCAAGATTATGATAATACCATAGACGAAGAGGAGTGATTAAAGTAGTTATGTTTTTATTCAAGAATTATTTATTTTGAGTATATAATTAATGATGTAATGGTTATAAGAATTAAGAAATATATGATGATTGTACTATAGTAAATTTTTGTAAGTTATTTAAGATAATATGTTCAATGGTACTGTGAAATGTTATTCTATTTGAATGTAAAACTATTTGACAACATATGGTTAAGGGAAAGACAATAACTAACATGTATTTAATGTTATGAAAGTTACATTTTTATAAGTAATGATTGGTGTGGATAACAGGATTTGGATAAGTGATGAATTCTGTAGAAATTATAAATCAATTAATTACATAGTGGATTATTTTATTATTAATGCAGTTCACATATTTTTTGAATTTAAGGAAGATATAATAATAATCAATGTTCTATTTAAGGGATAATATTAATTCATGTTTCCAATTTTTTATAGTATTTCAATTCATTAACAATTTTACATGTTTTGTATTTGAGGATTAAAATCCACTTCATTTTATTTGATATATTTATTTCCAAATTCATTAACCTTCCTTCTAAAATATAGAATAGAAATCTTTTTTTAAAAACTATCCAATTGTGAAATGGTATTTATTGATCATTAGATGAGGTTTTATATGTTCATGTATTTCTTCACCATATATAGATCCTTTTATATGAAAATAATTACAAATATTTCATGGCAAACCCAAATTAAATGATTGTGCTTATGAAATAAAAATAAAAATTTATCTATTTTCATATAGAGTGAAAGAATTCCTCATCTATAAAAGAATTCTCTTGAAACAAAAATTATATCCTATTATCATCATTTTTAAAAATATTTGTTTATGTATTTGTGGTAATCAAAATTTATATGAACTTTTTCACTATCACCCTATATTAGATCATGATTAATATATTTTTATTCTCTATCCATGATTCCATTTCACACATGTGTTTTTATACTATGGAACATCTTTGAATGGCCACAGTACATCCCTTTCTCTATTATGAATAATATGTGTTGTTATCCATGTTAAAGATGTGGTGTTTTTAAAAATATTTTATTTTTAAATATCAATCCTATGATTACAATGAACAATTTCAAATTCTGAGGAAACATATTATTTAATGTGAAGAGAATGTAAAACCCCAATACTTTATAATATTTTTATTTTAGAATAAATTTATTTCCTTTTTCTATATTGTTTTAGACAAAAAAACCAAGCTAATATTATGTAACACACAATATATTATTATAGTTTTCTCGACATGAAATAAATAGGTTAGGTTACATTACATGTAATCCCCAATTTCCTCGATGTCTTTAGTGACAAGTAAGACCGAGTTTTACTAAACTATAATTTATTATTTAAATAAGTTTTTTTAATATAATATGAAAAAAACAATTCAATATGTTTACTATTATTAATATTATTTTAAAAATTATGAAAATATATATTTTAATTCATTGGATAGATATTTATTATTAAATAACATAGAAACCAAATTAATATATAGGGAATGATTTTATAAAAGATTGTTTTTAAGTGATAAAGAGGTTTATCTTAATAAGAAAAATTAATTACTATTATTGAATGATATTAATTAAAAAATAGTAGTTATTAAAAAAATGTTTTTGAATTCATCATGTATGATTTAAATTCATATGATAATAATAAACACAATTTTAAACATAAAAACTATATATTTTTTCAATGCAGGGCTTCCACCTTTTAAAAATGAATATATTTTAAATTTGAATTTTAGAACTTTTTGAAATTTTATATATAAAAATAAACATTATTTTTTATATATATACATTAAAATTATGTTTGGGTTATGTTTTGGTATTTTTCGGTGATGTTTTATTTTTTATGAATATTGATAAATATTGAATTTTAACACAAAACTACATTTTTTTCCTTGTTATTTATAGTGTAAAATTATATTATTAATTTGTTGTAAGGACTAATTTGTTAAATTATATATAAACTAATTAAATTTAGGTCATCCAAATTAATTTAAATATGAAATTAGACATTATAAATTTTCATACATTTGAACAGTTTTACTTCAAGAACAAGCATTATCGTCCTGTCTATGAGATTAAATATAACTTAATTTCTAAAAAATTTACTATTATAATTTTCAAACCAAGATTAAATATTTTCATTTATAATAATTTTGAATTTTTATTAAGGTCATATTTTTTTGATAAAATATATTATTGAATGTGAAGTAAATTATTTAAAGCTAATATGAGAAAAATAAAGCTATTAAGGGACTTAAATGTAATATTAAGGGAACAAATGACATTGAAAGTTGAAAAAAATATATTCGATAAATATATATATACCCTACACTTAATTTTATAATATTTAATCCATTATTGAATCCACATTTCATAGGAAAAATATGGGTGGGATTCCCTTTTCAAATATTTACCAGAATGCCATTGCTCTTCCAATATAAAACTACATTCACCCATCAAACATATTATGTTATATAAAGCCGCATGGAGTGACTAAAATTTACTAAAATAAGCTCCCAACATACATCCTCTTATCATAGAATCCGCCATATCATAATAATTCATTAAATTAATCCTTTTGATGAAAACCAAATAGAGCAACCCAAAGAATATGTCACATAATTCTTCAAGAACTTTTGTATTATTTTGATTTTCCTTCCAATAAAATCATTCTATTCCATGATTATATAATAAAATTTGTATAATCATTATTATGATATGATTTTATTCTATGGTTTATACCTTAAAATCCAAACTCTTCTATCTAATGTTTAATGATCATAATATTCATGTGTATAATAAACTACCACCTCACGAAATAATGTCATTCATTTTTTCATTAACATAATAAATAGTAATGAATTATTATTGAGATAATTTTTTTATTATATCTATGATATTTATGTTTTCATCAGTATTTTTTTCATTTTTGGTAACACATACCTTACGACATTACCTTCTCAGAAAATATAATAACATCATTAATAAAAGTGTAGACTACTGGTTCCTTAAATCGATGTGATTCATTTACACTATAAATTCCACAAAAATATATTATTAATTTAAAATGTGGGACATAAATTACTTAAATATGATACTCCTTAATTAATTAAATGATTTAAAATATTATATCTTATTTTCTTTATTATCTGTTTGCACATTGCAAAAAATGATACCATAATTCGTGGATTTGTGGACTAATACTTTATTAACATAATTTAATTCCTTTAACATTAGAAAAATTATATATATAAGAATTTATGATTTAAAAATGTGGTATTTATTTTATAATTCTAATTTTTAATGATAAAAGATACTTACTTTCATTCCACAATGATCACTGAAAAATGGCCATGTTACTTATATTTATACATGACATAACATCTATATGATTGTAACATTGGATAATTTTTCAATACAATATTTAATGATTTATTTTAAATGAATAATGTTTCTATAAATATTTAAATTAATTTAGTATAATTATTCTATATATTTTTATATAATAACATCTTTGATTATAGATTTCCTACAAAATTAATTTTTTACAAATAAAGATATTATAGTTAAAACACTCTAGATAAACATAATTTTTTAATTAGTTTCTTACATCATTGAAATAATTCAAATAAAATTAATGAAAAAAATTATTATTTTTAAGAAATAAATTAATTAACATTTGTTTTTTTCTGAAATATAAATACACCTGTGGCAATTCATTCTCTAAATTAGCAATTTCACCTAAAATTTATATTCTATTTGTATTTATTTGTTTTAATGCACCTATTATATTTTATCTTCAGTATATAACTACCATTTACATGTTATATCATTAATATTATTATTCAATTAACAATATATGTTTTATTTAATTTTATTCCTTATTTGGGATTATGATTGATATGATTCAATGTGTTATGGGAAACTTTGTATTGTTAAAATATAATTTATGTAAGAATGGTTTAATGATATTACAATGTAATTGAAATATATCAACATCAATAACCCCTATTATTACCTATAATCCATGGTGTAAACATTTATAAATCTATATTACTTTTTAAATATATTTTTTGAGGAATATTATTTATAAATCGAATTTATTATTAAATATAAGGAATAATTTGGACTTACCATGATGGGTCGGGTCTAGAAATTATATAGCAAATCAAATCATTGATAAGATCTCATGAGAAAAATAATTTGGCCAAATAAATGGATTCCTATCAATAGATGGAATGTTGTTGTGAATGGCCCAAATAATATTTTATTCATGTTACTCAGAAATTACGTCTAAAAATTATATATTTACTCCATAGATATTTTAGTTACTATTATTATTATCCTTCATATTTTCACTATGATGAAATATATGGATTAATTTCATTCTTATAATAATGATTAAATGAACTTTTTTTTTCAATTTCGTACATTTCCATATTGATTAAGCTTTATCTAGTTATTTAAATGGCATGTGTTCTTAGTTATTAACCTTTCAATATTTATTTATTCTTATTGATTCATTATTTAATCAAATGACCATACCCTTTCATATTTTTTGAGATGACCCTTATTATGTTTCATTTACTCATGAAATGAAAAAAAATATTTTAATTAACATTCAAATATGCCGATATTTTATTTATTTCATCTTTTATTTTCTTTTACCAATGTGTTATGGGTATAATGTGTGTTGTATAGTTTTTTCAAAAATGATAAATAGTTTAGCCCATTGGATTTTGAATCATGTATATATTTCTATGTAATAATTTAATTCGTAGGCTTTGGGATTTTGGGGTTATGATGCTACCATTTTTGGAGAAACATGACATTGGAATAATGTGGGTGGAATTCCATTTTCAAAAACATACATGAATACCACTCCACCTCCACTATAAAAGGGTATTCACACCTCCCAAAAATTCAGATATATAAATCCCATTGGTTGAAAAAATTTCAAATCATTGAATATCCCAACATCTGTACATTCATCTTTGACAGCCCTTTGGTCAGAATGCTGACTAAGGAATATCATTGTTCCAAACCAAGAGGAGTTACCCAAAGAAGACGTAACATCATTCCACGAACTCTATTGATTTGTTTTCATTCCCCGCCAGAAAATTATTCATATTAAATGATTATATAATAACCCCATTATCAAAAATAAACTGAGGTTTTTTTATTATAAGAATTTTACCTAAACTTTCACAAATATCTATCTAATTTGTAACAAACATACCATTCTTATGTACCTCAAACTACCACCTCATGAAATAGTGTTTTTTCATGTTACCACCTTCCATGTTTGGGAATTATGATGTAAAATATATTTTATAAACATATATATTATTTTTATTATGTATTTCTACATTTTTAATTACTATATATCACATTCTTACATGATTTCAATTTTTTTGTAAATACGATAACATCGTCTGTGGACATCTAGACTACCACCACCTCAGAGCAATGTGATTCGTTAATAGTAATAATGAAATGTGTTCTAGAAGATTTTATTGATATTATAATATATATATGAAATAATAATTATAATACAATGATCTTATATATAAATATAATTTACATTATTTTACTCAATATGATAATAAAATAGAATTCATGTTCATGTGTTTGTAGAAGCTACCGCCTCCATGAACCATGTATTAAATTTTTTCATTTATATATTTCTTATATTATCTTAAATATATATATACTGAAGATATATAATATTTATATCAGGTTTCATAACATTTCAATTTTTAAGTAATGATATAAGTTTGATTAAAAAGTATAACAAGACAAAATATATATGACATACAAAGTGGCTCTTACCAGAAACATAATATTAACATAGAGATATAAATAAATAAATAATATATTTTCATAACCCAATAATATATGATATTAGATATAATAAAATTATAAATTTTATTTTTTATAATAAACCTATAATTATTTTAAAGGAGGAATGAACTTGTACAAAAAAGTCCAGACTTATTGTAAGGGAATTTAATCTCACATTATATTTCTATGAGATATATTCCATATTCAAAAAAAATTATTTTTAGTGGTGTTTATAAAGACCTATGACATGTCACATCAGTAATATAAATTATATAATGATATTAAAATAACTAATTGATTTTATTCTCTCATGGGGAACACACTTCTAAAGGTACTCATGTAGTAAGGGGTTTCTCGTCTCACATTTATTTCGGGGAAACTTTTGTTAATTCTCCCTGAATTTATTTTTTGTGGTAGATATAATACACATGAATGATTTTGTTACTTAAATTAATGATTTTTTATATATCCATTTTATTGTTTTTATTTCATGGTTTTTTATGTCTCAAAATCTACCACATTGGTAATTTAATTTTGTCTCAATTTTCCTTGATTGTGATATATGATTTGTTATGCACCTATTTTTTTGGGAGTATATACAAACCTTAACATGTTATATCTTGAAAATACTCCCATTGAAGATATTTTATGCTTTATTAAATGTTATTTTTTGGTGGGTATTATGATTTAAAGTTACAAAAGTGGTTAGAATTTTGTGCTATAATCTAAATTTTTAGGAGGATTGTTTATAATTATGCCTTTACCAATGAAATTTTATAATCCATCCATTAATAAGTCTCTCAAATTTGATTTTATTCTGTTTTTTTATCTTATATCCATGTACTAGTACTATTTTTGCACACATTGGTACTTAATGAAATTATTATTACACTTTTATAAAAATCCAACATTATTCCCCCTTTTGGTAAGAAATATGTATTATTTCAAAACATTTTTCTTTAAATAAAATTAATTTTTATTAGTATTACCCATTTAAATTTATGGTATATTATTATCCTATGTTTATCCTTCTTATTAAAATATTTTTATTAGAAAAATAATTACACTTTTTTATTACAGAACTCTTCAAAATCATTTATACTGAAAAGGAATGTTCATCACGTTTGGAATTAAAAACTCTCAGGATCATAATTTGGTTGAATCATACTATATAACTTTATATTTATATTATTAAGGAAAATATTTTAAATTTTTTTTATAAATTAGATTGTATTAATTTGGTTTTCAATGATAAATGTTTTCAATATGGATTTATTTTTTTTACATTTTTTAAATTTTTTTCGAATGTACCTTTATATGATATAAAAAATTAATTGCCAATGAAATGAATTTAAATTATTTTAACATTTCGTTATATATTTTAAAAATCCATATTGAAACAAAAGGGTTGCCAAATTATTTCATTCCATATTTTAAATCTTTTAATATATAATCAATGAAAAAAATTAAAAATCTTTTCAATACTTTTTTAATGTTATCAGTTTATTTTTCAGTGAAAATATTTTTGTAAATGTTTTGAGGATATTTTTATGTGTTTTTGTGTTCTTTTAAAATAAAATAGAAACAAAATATTTATAATGATTCCATTAGGTGTTTTCAATGATATTTTAAATAAAAGTGGTTTTGAAAATTATTTATGATTTGAAAAGTATTTTCAAAATAAAAATATATATTCTCCCAAATAGTTTTTATATGAAATTATAATTCCTATTTATAAGAAAAAAATTTTCTAAATATTTTTATTAAAAAATATTTTTGATCATTTTATATTTCAATAATAAATGTTTCATGTGATATTTAAAATTTCAAGTCTATATAAGATAATAGAAATTGTTATTGTTTATGAATTACTCGGTATATTATCCACAAATATCGTTCATATTAATTATTGTATGTTTCATGTATAGATGAAATTATGTTTATAACACTTGTTTTTCTTACACTGGTTATATTCATTCAAAACTCATTTCATTTCATTGGTTATGTTATTATGAAATTATTTTTAGATATATATTCTTTCAATAGGTAATGTTATGATAAATCATTATGATACCCATTTTGTTTTATGTGTTATGCTATGATGTTTATGAAACCCATCTATTTTTTAGATCATAATAAAATGAATGTTTATTATATTGTTTAACATGGATGAATGATTTTATTATGTGATTTGTGGGACCTATATTTCCCTCTGATTAATTTTTTAATCATTCAAATATCTCGAGATAATGATGGGAATCATGTCGACAGACTTGATCCATTATATAGGATGGGGAAACATATTATACTATGGGATGATGGGGATTCCCGATCCAATATAGGAAGATAGGTAAACTCAATCTCTTATAAACATATGAATTCTACTTGGGATATTAGAGGGTCCCACCCACTAGATGTAGTCCCAATAATATTCCTTGAAAAGATATAGAAATGAGCCTCATATTAGGGAACATTTTTACATGTTTATTCTTCTTCCAAACATTCTATTTCTTACTCCTATGTTTTGATTTAATGGATTAGGCTCTTTATTACCTTAAGCATGGTGTCTTATATACTAATAATCATTGCGATAAGACTCATGTTTATTATATTTTATATGTAGGTTATGATCATATAATGTAAATATCAAGTTCTTTTACCATTATGATCATGTTATTCTAACATATCTCCCATGTTATCCCTTACAATGCATTTAAGAAAACCCATTTCTTATGATAAATTTACCTAGGTTATAAATAATGTATTTTAGATGGATTTCTCAGTGCAATGATCATTAATGGAGAAAGTGATGGTCTTTCACCATGTTTGGATATTATGTTTTAATGTTTCTAAATACCCTAAAATATTTCGATCCTTAAGCAGGTATTTCATTAATGTTCTGAATATTCATCTATAGTGATGTAATATCAATGTATGTTATGAATGGTATATTATAGTAAATTTAATTTATATGAAATATAAATTATATAACAATAATTATTCCCAATCATGAATCATTGTAATTGAATAATAAATTTCATCAATTCGTGGAGCGGTAGCCTACCGTACAAAAGTACAACTATTTTGTATCACATTTTATGGATATATGTGAAGATGCAGGTAATTATATAAGAACATGATGATAAAATTTTATTTGATATACAAAGGTTATTAACATATCATGACATGAGAATAATTTAAGTGGGAGGAGAAAGAGAAAAAAAGTCTTCAATGATGAACGTTACCTCTTCTTCAGATAACTACTTTTGGTTTATTCCAAAATAATTCTATGATTTGTTTTCAATACAAATAGGTGCTTCTAGGATGAGGGGAGGAATATCAGACTTAATTTGGGATGGTTTATTACAAAAAAATCATCATGGTTTTCATTAATATAAATTATAAATTATAATAATAAAAAATATAGATTCCATTTTTTAAAAATACAAAAAAACATAGATGGTATATTTAATTTCAAACTAATCTCATAGCTGCAATGAGAATATAGGTCCTATTTTAAAAATTGATAAAAGTTTACTTTATTTTTATATTAAAATTCTATATATATTTTTTAAAATTTTTATCTAGGATTAATATATTTAAAATATTCAGTAGTTTTACTAAAACCAATTCATAATATAATTAATCATTATAAATAATTTGCATGAAAATATAATTTTCAATTAAAAGTCAGTCTTTTCCATTATTCATCAAGAAAAAAATGTTCTCTAAAAATATAAAATATTAAACCTAAGATAATTATGATAATAATACAATGAAAGTGTTTTTTTATTAAATAAAATTTATGAAGTTGTCAAAAATTATTTATAAAATAAGTCCTCTATAAAAGATGGTATAACTACCTTTTGAAAAATATATCATCTTATGTCTAAAATTTTATTTTTCCATATCTTAATACTATAAAATATATTGTAAGAATATAAAAACAATTTTATTAAATAATATATATATATATTTAATATCATTACCTAGTAGTTATTTATTTAAATTACTAAGACACAATTCATTTGGTGAAAAAATGTTCTTTTATAAAAGAATTTACTCATATTCAATTGGTTTTTATATTATTTTATAATTAATAGGTAACCAATGAATTATAAAAAATATTTCATAATTGTGTTAATCATAATTATAAATACCAATTTAATTTCTATGGTATATCATTAATTTTATATAATAATATTAACAGTATTTGGAAATGCTTAATCTTATATTTATTACAAGCTATCAGAGAATATCTTTGTTGCATGTAATGAAATATATGTCATAATTACATGCATTAAATTATATAAAATGTATTGAATTATTTTGTAATAGTAAATATATGATTAATTTGGATGTTATATACCTTTTTATTCATAGGTTTGCATGTCATAAATGTTATTTAATAATTTGTTTATAAATTAGAATTTTAAGGTGTTGCATTATACCACCCATAACTAAATTGAATGATCTCAATATAAACCTGACCATAGTAATCAGGGGTTCAATATTTGGAAATAATGATGTTGAAAACCCTTGTTAAAAAATGGGGATTAAAGGATCCCTTAAATTATAGAGAAAGTGAAGTAAAAAGATATTTGAAATAACCATATAAATATGTTTCTAGATTAGATAACATAGGTGGGAAATTAAAACAATGACATGTAAGATAAAAGTAATAGTAATATATCGATAACGATAGATAGAGATAACATTATGTTGATATTTAATTATCACAATCCCATAAACCAATGGTGTGAAAATCCGGATTTTTATGATCATATTTGATGATAATATAGAATAAAATTTATTATAATCCATATATTATTTAGTTTTGGAATTCATTCACACTATATAAATAAAATAAAATAAAATAATCTTATATTTTTTGTAAATCATAAACTCAATATTATCCAATGGTTTTTCCATAAACTATTTATACATCATTTATTGTAATAGGTGTCATTATATGGAGAAGTAATATATTAGTCTCTAAAACCATGTATAAATATCAATACATCCCATTTAATAAATTGTTAAATATATGTACCTTAAAAAATATCAAGATCAAATAATATGTAAGGAAACATAATTTTGAAAAAGAAAAAATAATAATTCTGAACAACTTGATGTAGCTATCAATCATCACTTACCAATCATGTTAATAATTATATAGTGTAGTATCTGGATACATGGTAATAATAGAAATAAAATAAATCAACATCGACATTCATGGTTCTATATTACCAATTAATTATATAGATTATTGGATATGTTCTATAAATCTAAAAATGATATGAACACCATCAATTATGGAATAATACACTATGTAAAAAATTATTAATAAGATCCAACATATTCAGTACTATCCAATTTTATTTATAAATATCGATCATCTCATTATCAAATCATCATTGTCACAACATTAGAAACATATTTAGGGTTATATTTACCTTAATAATGAGATTCTCCAATAGGTGGATGTTTAAAATAAATCATTTTTGTTATTCATCAATATTACTCAACACATTATTTCAAATACATAATGAAATAGTATTTCAAAAAAATCCTTATATATTTCATAATTTAAATTATTAGTACACCATTACTAATATCCTTTTACAACATATTTTGTAGATCCAAATATAGATCAAATTAATAATTACACATTAGTTGTGTCAATAACATATGAATCCACATGATCCCATAGCTTATTCTATGGTATATTCTCTTGATGCAAGGAGAATTTATTTGGATATTGTTCCACATAATTACAACTATGACACTAAATTGAAATGTTTTAATTATTGAAATTTTATTCTTTTTCATGGTTACCATTTTATATACACTTATATAAATATTTCAATCCCTTTCAGAATTTGGTATCGTTATTATATCTAAAGTGTTCACATATGGGAAAATATTTCTTTCATTTCATCCCATTATATGTTATTTTTTTCTATAATCTTCTTATTTATATACCCTTTAAATCCAAACAACTTGGATAATTATTCTTCTAACTTGATATTACATTATCATATTTCGTTAAATGAATAAATTGATAGAGATACTAGTTACATTCAGAGACATGGTTTAATTACTTTAATGAAATTTTCTATCATTTTTTTTATCATATAAAATCCATAGTATACCTTTATATTAATTTAATGGTAAACATATAATCTAATACTATTTATTCATAATTTTTCTAATAGATAACTAATTTTTCTCTTCATCTATTTTTTATCATTAGGGAAATGTGTTTTAGTCAATGTCACCTTAAAGTATTTCTATTCCTTGAGTAATATTTCTTCTTCATCCCTTGAATTCTGGATCAAAAACCACCATTCATCAGAAAAAAATTTGGAAAATACATGTAAAGTGTATATTTTTCCTAATTACCAAATACTTATTCAATAGATATCTTCTCCAAAAACATAACTTATTTATCCTAAAAAATTGAATAATTATTCCCAATAATGTGTGGATTCATTTTTCGAATAATGAGATCCAATATTATCAAATCTAACTTGGGAATATGTTTCTCAATCCGATCAATGATATTTTTCAAAAAAATGATTTATCTTCCCATATATATATATATATATAATATTCTCATTCACAATTCCAAATATATTTAATATATTTGAAGGTGGGTCCCTACATTGGAGAAGACTATGGATACACATTTTCCATCTTAGAACCATATTTAAAAAAGGTCATACAATAGATTAGATCATAACAATATGAAACATAATGTATAATACTAAAATTCTTGAAATATAAAACATAAATTAAAACATTTGTGTGTAGCTAATATCATAATAATAAACATGTATTAATTGGGATTTTCATCTATACCCTTCCTAAAAATATATCTTATTATTATTTTCCCTAATGTATGTTATTCTGAAATTATTTTACATGGATTCCAATAATCATTATTTGAAGTCAATTTTAATGACCCGAGATCTAGAATCCCAAATATGGTGCCTTAATTTATTATATTGGCATTGTTATCAAGAATAAATTCCCAATGGACAAGTCAATTTAGTTTTTTTAGAACGAGGTATATACCTAGTACCCATATTAATTTTTGAAAAAAATAAATAACTCATAATATAAGTTGTAGATGGCCATCCCTAAAAGTAATTTTAATAATTATTCACCATATCATGGGCAATGGAAAATAATATGGGTACACTAAAATTATTTATAATGGTTATGTTCAATAGAAATTTTGATTAATCACAAATCATATTCAATATGGAATAGAAAAATAACATAACACACTTTCCATTTAAATAATAGCATAATACATCAAACCATGGAAAGGAAAATAACTGAGAACACATGCTATAACATCAATTTACTTAAAATGAAATGAATCCATATATTTTGTCATATTCAAAATATTATGGACAATAATAACTGAATATTTAACAAAATAAATGGTTTAATATTTTGATACCATTATATCTGTATTCATGTTATCTCTATCATAGATGCATTTCATAATATGCTATAAAACTACTGCTGGAATCCTATTTCATTTAGTTAAAATAATTTGTCTTATGGGACCTACATACATATCTAGTGAAACATTATACTAGGGAACACCCACCACATAAATTAGAATAAATTACTTATATATTCAATGAATGATTTAATTAGTTCATATGCCTTAACATTAAATATTACTCCTAAATAAAAGATACAGATTTTTAAATATTTCCCATGTTAATCAAATAACATTAAATATAAAAACCATAAGTAAAAAATGGAAAATGTCATAAGAAAAAGTAATTTACATCACATAGTATTATGAATATTTATAATAATTTTAATTTGTAATAAAATATGGTCATTGGTAAGTGATTGTATCATGATAATGTTAATGATAAAAAAGTGAGAATGTCAATATAACTTTCACCACATAGTAATTTTTTAGTTAAAACACATTGGATGAGATAATTATAATTGAAAAATAAAATACGACATAATTTGAGTGAATCTAGATTTTAAATAAAAATTTAGTATTAAATAATCCCAATAAAATTGAAATTGTTGCATAATAACAAATAAGTCTCGATGGAATATAAATTGTGAAGAAATCATATTCCACTTGAGTACCTTTGAATCCTTAGAAAATTGAAAAAATATAATATATTGAATCATTTAATACCATTATGTAAGGAAAATTCATGATACAAAACACAATATGGTGTTATATTCATATCATAAAAGAAAATAGTGTTAAATTTGGACTAATTGTCACTAAAATAAATGTGACACCAAAATCCCCTTACACCGAACTTTACATTTGGTTGTAATTTCATTAAACTTAAGAATATTAGTTTTTAATATTTTATTATCTTATTATATAACTTTATAAATATTAATGATATGATATATGACCCTTTTATAACATATTACTATACATATTTTAAAATCAGTCATTATTTTCATTGTTTTGGGTGTTAATTACCTTATTTTTTGAGTATGTTCGGGCATATTATTATTTTTACATTAATATAAATCATGATTTAATAAAAAAATAATGTAAAAAAATATTTATATAATATATATAATTAATATATATTTATTTATAGCAATAAATAAAATTTGGGGATAGAAATGGAATACACCATTCAAGGAGACGTTTTGTTGCACATACTCAGGAACGTTGTTCCAATTTCTTATCATATTGTGAGAAACTTAAATAAATTATTTATATATTTATATATTATAATTTATTTATCATATTTATGTATTTTTTATCAAATATATTTAATATAACCTTGCTCATTATATTCTAGTAAATCACTAATGAATCACAACGCTTCACGAGGTGGTAGTTTTTCGTACACACAGGTGTTGTAATCGTATTCCCAAAAAATGAAAATAATTTATGTTTGTTTTAAATTATAAATAAATAATAATTATAAATTTATAATCGAAATATATATAATATAAAAATTATAAATCAATCACTATTATCAACATTGAAATATGGTAATGGAAGAACTAATGACATAGGCTCGCAAGATGATAGTCCAACAAACAGAAGAAAAATGATTGTGTATCCCATTTTAGTAATGTTCATAATTTTTTATGCTATAGTATTATCATGAAAAAATCCCCATATGTTTAAGATACTATGAATTTTATATAATCAGAAAATATGAAAAATTTATGGGGATAGAGGTAGAAATACAAAAACGATTCTTATTAATGAACAATGGCTATCCCATGGGTAACAGATTTTTTGTCTACTAAAAAAATAAATAATTAGTGAACTTTATGTCCAAAAATATGGTTTGTGGAATTTTCGGGATTAAGGGAGTAGATTTAGGTAGGTATTGGATGATCCAAAGGGTTTGGGAGGTGTAAGAGAGATGGAGTGGTCATGGTCTCTTATAAGGGAGGAGTGTAGAAAACCATTCAATATAAAAAATAAACAATATTTGGGTGTATCTCTTAAATCATGTGTAAAACCCTAAGATATTGTAATATATATTGTTCAAATAATTTATTTATGTTGATATTATTCTTTTCACGCAACTCAAGAAAACAGTTTCTTATATAAAATCACTAAGTTTTTATTACATTATGTGAAATAAAAATTTAATATTTAACTACACAAAACAAACTAAAGATCTTGTGTCTTGTGAAATAATATTTTTGGATTGTATTATTGACAATATCTAGTCTCTTTTATTGCTTCCATTACATTAAACGATGATTTTTTGTCAAAATATAACATACTATTAGTTAGATAATTAAAATATTATTATAGCTATAACTTATATGTTGGAATTAAAGTTATTAATATGATTAAATAATTATTAAAATATTATTTACACATGTATATAAAATGAATCATTTGGTTATAAATTATTTTGAAATGAAATTAATAACTATTTGGGAATGCCTAAATTCCATTTCTTGGAAAAATAGTTTTCTATGTACAAATTTTTTTTATCTCAATATATTAAAAAACCACTTTAGATTAACGATTTCAATAAAAACTTATATATTATATAATATATGCATATATTTTATATAAATACGTGGCCATAGTACACTAACTATTCTTGAATTAAATGAATAATTCATATGGAGGATCTTTTCAGGTTTAGAGTTTTAGGGAATTAGGACATAACTATTACATCTCAAAGATTACAAAGAAGGCACATCTACTCAGTTTCCATTTTTTTCAAAAAATAAAAACTATTGAACAAAATAGTAATTTATAGTTCCTTGTTTTAGTCAACATAACATTTCCTTGATCCCATCCTTGACCCTATTCTACTTTATGTTCTGTAAAAAACATTTCAAAAAAAACATGGGATGAGCATAAAAAGCTCAGTAAGGATTATTACAATACTGAGAGAAAACATTAATCCATGTATACATAAAAATCAACGAAATCATACTTTACTAATAAAACATAAGCACTTTAACATACCTCATTAAATCATAAGATTTAGGAAGAACTCATAAAAATCATAAGATGTAAATGTAACATGAGGCATTCATAAAATTCTTACGCAGGGAGTAACCTTTATGGTTATGTTTGGAATACCCATCACAGTATATTACCTAAATATATTTAGATAAACCTTAGTGTTTAACCCCTTCGCGTTACCCAATGCATTGGAGAGATATATCGGGCTCACCTGCCCTTAGTTTATCACGGAACCACCCGTCATCATAAAGAATGCCCAAGAACCATAACATAATCGTATCACATAAAACATGCATAAAAGAAACATAATATTTCCACATTTCAATGAAAAGATATCAATAACACATTGATATAATAAAACTTTATAAAAACCATATTCAAAACCAAAATTAAAGGAAATAAAAACATGGAATTTATTTTTCATTTAAAAAGATGTTATGGTTTGTAGAGGAATCCAAAACCGAAATAATAGTCATGGAGGCAGAGAAGTCATTATCTCCACATACATACGATAAAAACATTCCCTTTTGTCATTTATTAAAAATCTTCATATAAAAATATTCCTTTTGAATAAACATAAAATTCAAAGGGGTTTATACACCGTGTAAAAGAAAGTTGTGTATAAAAAAAATATGCCTTAGTGAAAGGAGATTGAGACAAAGTCCTTTAAGTCTTTGAAGCTTTTAATATTTGAAACCATTAATATCCATATAAATAAATCCTTAAAAACCATTTTGAAAACATGTATATTAATAAGAAATATTTATAAGAATAAATCATTAAAACTTTTAAAACGATATTTTAGATAAAGAGTTTTTAACAAAATGAGAGACACTTGAATTCAAATAATTGAGGATTAAAATTTAATAAGAACTTTATAATATCATGAGAATAAATGGATTCATGATATACTATGAAAAAGGATAGTATATACACCATATAAGATTGAATGGGTTCATAACAACAATGAAGTCTCAATTGAAATGTAAAATGAGATGAAATCCCTTATTAAGAAGGTATCCTTAAATTAAGGAGAAATCAATCTCATAATTACGTGTGAAAAATATAAATACACCCAATATAAGTGTATATTAAGTGTAAAAAAACCATAGGTCATTCACACATATTCATAGGATGACATTTTCAATAACGACAAGTTTTACCCAATGAAATCGAAATTGGGTTAAGAAGTTCCCTTGTAAAAATTCGACAGCCTAATGGCGTCACATTTAAATTTAGAAAAAGAGTTGATGAGACAAAAAAATGTATCTCATCACTTGTAAATAAATTTTACATCAATAAGTATATAGAATAACATATCCCAACATAATATGATGTAAATTAAAAGACCTAACAAAAGAAGTCTTTTAAAAAGAGGAGGGTGAATGGTTCCCTTAACGACATGGGTATCTTTCGAAACGTACACCCCCTGAAAGAATGACTATACAAACTTGATATAAATACTCATAAACAAAAGTATATTACACAAATATTAGAGTAATGGGCAGTAAATACACCACTCAATGGATATGGTGGAAAATGTAGCATAAATCCCACGGGAATAAAAGTGAGATGATAAATCCCTTACGAAAACTCACCAGCCTAACGACACCCCTTAAAACTTCCAAAAATGGATATGTGATCAAATAGGGTCTCTAATAATATGAACATAAAAATTAAAGAATTAGTAATATAAAATAACATCCCCAAACATAATAAAGATGAGCTTAAAGTAAATTACATATAGGAGAGTACTTAAAAAGAAAGAGAGAGGTAGGATCCCTTACCTCGTGACTGACTTGACTCGATCGTTCTTTAATCATATGAATAATAAACTAGAGTTAATTTATACATGATTAAGAAAGTTTTTTTATGTTTATTATTTCTTTCATATCAATCATTACCATTTTATGAACATTATGTAATTATTTAAGTAAATTATAGTCATTTTGTAGATCATTGGTACTTGATTCAAAAATAAACTTCTTATAATTACAAGTTGTTCATGTGGTAAAATATACATTATATACAGAATTATGGTCAACATGTATATATCATATATATCATATATATACAGTAAATACATGAATTTATAATATTACAAAACATTTAGAGGTAAGAAATTAAATGCTCCATTCCTGGAGACGGTAAGCCGTACGTACGCATGAACGCTACTTTCATTTCTATTTCATATTTAATGAAATTGATACTAAATGAGATATATATATATATATATATATTATAATTACAGTATAATATATATGTTATATTGTTCACATAAGTCCATTAATTTCATTCTTTATACATTCCATGTATTGCATGAACGAGTCACATCACTTGAGGGGGCAGTAGTCCCCACTTCCTCAAATTAAATTTTCGCATTTGCACAACATACAAAGAATAAATGTATTTTTTAAATGTAAAATAATGAAGCGTAGAGAGGAAATAAATATAATATATATCATAAATAAATATATTTTCATCATAATGGCTACCATGAGAGGTGGTAGGAGAAGATAGAACAATCATCGTTTCGTGAGGCAGTAATTCACCATCCACAAAAACAGTATGTTCTTTAACCATTAGACGGAGGTGTGTGTATGTGTAGCTGGAATCCTTATCATAAAAACATCCTAGTATATTTAAGATGCTGGTGTTGTTAAAAAATAAATGAATATAAAGATTTTAGGGGGTTGGAGAAGTAAAATAAAACAAAACAACAAAAGAGAGGACATTACATTTAAATCGGGTAACTGCCTTTGGTTTGAACTAAAAAAGTTTCATTAAGAGATTTCTGCCTAAGGTAAGGCTTCTAGGATGAATATATGGATGTGGAGAGATAAAATTAACAGAGTTTGGTCGATCCAAATGCTTGATAGGTGTGGGTATAGGGGTAGAGGTGGGGTGTTTTTATAAGAGGAAGGAGGGGCACTCTTGGAATGTCTTGAAAAGTTACATTATTATAAAATGATTTTCAAATATTAAAGGTCCCAAAATTATATATTTCTAGGATAAGGTGATAAGGGTTCTAAATACACCAATCCAATAGGTTTTTGACCAGTGTAAGTCTTAGATTTTACCTTATCTTCTAATTTTATTTAAATCGTTCATTAATGAGGTAATCACTTCATTATCATGGTGTCATAAATAAATTTATTTATATAATGTCTAAAAATATTAAAAAAATATCATGTTGTAGGAAATATTTTATATTTATAATTAATATTTATAGTCAAAAAAAGGATTTTTATAACCCCATGTAAAAATTCTTTTATTAAAACAATACATGTTTGTGACATTTTTATTTTAACTTTAAATAAAAAGTTATTAATGTCATTTTCCTACCAAAGTGGATCAATGGGGTCCCCAAGTGGACCCATGGATTATCTTTGTCAGACATGACTCATAAAATAATGGTAGTAAATGTGTCAAAGTCATTTCATATTATTATAACATTTTCACTACCTTAAATTAAACTAATTACCTTTAATCGTGATTAATAAAACATAACAGTTATTATTCACCAGAAAATTATTTTAATCCCATTGAACCAAATTTTAAATCCTATTGACAACCATGTACATATTATTTTTGAAATTCGAATCACAAAAGTGGTAATTTTTCATTTAAACAAAAAATCATTTTTTAACTACCACTTAGTGGTTTCACAATTCATCAAAAATTGAAGTTTTTCAGAAAAATACCAAAAATTCACCCTAATCTATATTTGATATTCTGAATTCAAAAATTATTTTTATTTTGAAAAATTCAAAACATATAAGTTTCAGTAATTAATTTCATAATTAATTCCCGCTGTCAAAAAATAGCGTGTTTTTAAGAAACATTATCTATTAAAAGATTGACACTAGTTTAAGTCCTATTTCAACGTGAAATTAATTCCAATAACCACAATTGGATTAATTGGTAAGAATATATTATAATTGAACCTTAAAACCAATTAAAAAGAATATGTAATCATATAAATAAATTAGATTAAAAAGAGGTTTTGAATTAAAATACAACATTTTTCACTTATTCATTAAAAATGGACTTTATCAAAAAAAATAACAAAAACCTACAAAAAGTAAATTTTGATATCCCTATTCTAAAGAAGTATTTTATTTGGTCCAATGTAACATATAAAATTTTCATCAAGTGGATTTGAAAAGGGTTCTCCCTCAAAAGGCTGTTAATCGACCTTTTATAAATATTAGAATATTTACGCTTAAAATTTGATTATTTCGCATTTTAAGCCTCTAAAATTTATTGGATAAAAGTAAAAATATTTGAAAAACATATATAATAATTTTGTAGTTAGTTATTCTCATTCCTGTTATTACAACTGCTAGGCATTAACTACCATTTAAAATAATATTATTTTATTATTATAGTACAACGTACGATTTCCAAGAAACTCGTTGTTGCGTATTGGGTATGCCATCGAGCATAGAATTACCTTTAAATTAATATTATCATTTTACTCATAAATATGGATAAATATAAACATTTCATATTCATTATTTACCTGGTGTGTTACATCCTTCCCCCCTTTGGGAATTGTGTCCTCGCCATTTTAAAATTGGGCGCAGAAACTTCATTGAAAGTCACACATCAGAACAAGAGTCGGTAAAACTATCACATTAAAATAAAGAAAACAAAGTTCAAAGGTCACATGAGTTAAACCATACTAGGATTACATGAAAACATGGATATATAAGAAAAAACAAAGGGTCATGTTCTGATGGAGAGTGATTGAAAACATGTTTAAGAGAAAGTTAACCATCAGAAAATCACAAACTTGTGATGGGTTAAATGGTATTTGATTCCACATTAGGAAAGGTTAACAGAAAAGATTTCAGTTTTAAGTTACTTTTCATTGAGTAATTTATTTAAGAGATTAACTAAATCATAACGAATCATACTTTCTTGTCATGTTGACTTTGAAATTTTACTAGATTTCTTACACAAACTCATATTTTCCCCAAAAGAAGAGTATTTAGGAATACTTGTTCACATTAAGAGTACAATAATCAACTTATTGAGGATCCCTTAATCCAAAAATGAGAACTATATATTTCCCATGTATTTAGACCTTAACCAAAACCAAAACCAAAAAGGTTAGTAGAAGATCAGATAATACCCTAAAAGGATAATCCTTTATAAGAAAAAATCTATTCTTAATCTCTAAAATTTGGCAAACGATACCCAAACTTCAACAAAGACCATTCAATAAACATATATCCATAAAATTCATCAAATTAATCATAACTAAGATTGAAACCCAAATCTCTGAAGGATTTAATCACATTTTCTTTCAAGATAAACCATAACATTTATCTCCAATCATCAGTTACTCTTAATGTCTCATATTGAAATGTAATTAACCTAATCACATATCCTCCATGATAGGTTAATAATTTCCATTGATAACCCAAAATCAACTTATTCTAGATTCATAAGATCATCTAACTAGAAATAATTAGTAAAACTAACTAGGGACTTCATGTAGTCCAGTGGTAGGCGATAAATACCAGTTGCACTTTGGTTGTGGGTTTGATTCCCGCAGCTTCATCCGACGCAAGTGGTTGTCACACGGTCTATGTGTTGTCCTTTTTCCAAAACTAAATAATTCTTATAACATTCCCCAAAAAGTGATAAAATAATCAAAAATAACCAGAACATAATTTAACCTCATTTTTTTCTCATGTCATTCATATTCCATCATAACATATAGTAACCCAAAATTACCTCAAAAGTAAGGATCATATAAACCCTAATGGTTACCTTTATAATTATTACCTGAACTTCCACATCGAGTTGGTTATCTCGTACATGATGCATTAGATAACTCACCAAGTTTCAAGTGGTTGATCATGACTCATGATAGTTGGTTTATAATAACCACGAGATTTCTCATTGAATCCCCCATTTCATCCAGTCTCCTATTTAGAGAACCACCACATTTTCCTTCAAACCCATTGTCACTTTGGTTCCTGCTAGATTCATACATTTACTAAAACCAGAAAGTTCAGTGTGAGTATATCAAAGAAATCACCATGTACTAAAGAGGAAGATAAACACTAAGATATAATTATCCAACTTATCTAAAACTCATTCCAACTTTCATAAATAACAATGATTCTATCTAATATAATAACCATTGTGGTTATACGAAACTTGCCACTTATGCTTAAACAACACTCTAACATATAAAGTTATCTAAACTGACCTTTGATACCAACTATAATGTCATGGCCTTAGTACAATAAATATTCTTCAATTAAATAAATAATTCACATTGAGGATCTATTCAGGTTTAATGTTTTAGAGAATTAGGCCATAACAATTACATCTCAATGATTACAAAGTAGGTACATCTACTCAGTTTCCATTTTTTTGAAAAAATAAAAACTATTGAACAAAATAGTCATGTCTAGTTCTTTGTTTTAGACAACATAACATTTCCTTTATCATATCCTTGACCCTATTCCACTTTATGTCCTGTGAATAACATTTCAAAAAAACATGGGATGAGCATAAAAGGCTCAGTAAGGTTTATAACAATACGGAGAGAAAAAATTAGTCCATGTATACATAAGAATTAATGAAATCATACTTTACTAATAAAACATAAGCACTTTAACATACCTCATTAAATCATAAGATTTAGGAAGAACTCATAGAAATCATAAGACGTAAATGTAAGTTGAGGCAATCATAACATTCTTACATAGGTATTAACCCTCATGGTTTCATTTGGAATACCCATCACAGTATATTCCCTAAATCTCTTCGTAGAAACCTTAGTGTTTAACCCCATTGCATTACCCAATGCATTGGAGAGATATATCATGCTCACTCGCCCTTAGTTTATCACGGAACCGCCCGTCTTCATAAACAACGCCCAAGAACCATAAAATAATCATATCACATAAAACATGAATAAAGGAAACATAACATTTCCACATTTCATTAAAAAGATATTAAAAACACATTGATATAATAAAATCATTATAAAAACCATTTTCAGTATCAAAATGAAATAAAAGTAAAACATGGTATTTATTTTTCATTAAAAATAGAAGTCATGGATTTTAGAGGAAGCCAAAACTCAAATAATGGTTACGGTGGTGGAGAGCTTGTTGTCGCCACATAAATACGATACAAACATTCCCTTTTATCGTTTAGTAAAATTATTAGTATAAAAATATTCCTTTTTAATAAACGTAAAAGTCAATGGGGTTTATACACCGTGTAAAAGAAAGTTGTGTATAAAACAAAATATTCCTCAGTGAAAGGATATTGAGACGAAGTCCTATAACACTTTGAAGATTTTAACATTTTAAAACATTAATATCCATATATATAAATCATTAAAAAACATTTTCAATACATGGATATTAATGAAAAATATTTATAGGAATAAATCATTAAAACATTTAAAAAGATATTTTAGTTAAAGAGTTTTTAACAAAATGAGAGACACTTGATTTCAAATAATTGTGAATAAAATTTCATCAGAACATTATAATGTCATGATAATAAGGGGATTCATGATATAATATTCCAAAAGACAGTATATACACCATATAAGAGTGAATTGGTTCATAACAACAATGAAGTCTCAATAGAAATGTAAAATGAGATGAAACCCCTTATAAAGAAGGTATCCTTAAATTACGGATAAATCAATATCATAATTATGTATAAAAAATATAAATACACCCATTATAAATGGATATTAAGTGTAAAACAACCACAGGTCATTCACACATATTCATAGGATGAAATATTCAATAACTACATGTTGAACCCAAAGAAATCAAAGTTGGTTTAAGAAGTTCCATTGTAAAAATTCGACAGCCTAACGACGTCACTTTAAAATTATGAAAATGATTTGATGAGAAAAAAAAGGGTATATAACCACTTGTAAATAAATTTTACATCAATAAGTATATAGATGATCATATTCAAACATAATAAGATGTAAATTAAAATACCTAACAAAATAAGTCTTTTAAAAAGAGGAGGGTGAAAGGTTCCCTTACTGACATGGGTAACTTTCGATACGTACACCCCATGAAAGAAGGAGTATAAAAAATTGATGTAAATAATAATAAAATAAATTATACTACAAAAAGTGTAAAAAATGGGAATTAAATACACCAATAAATGGAAATGGTGGAGAATGTAGCATAAATCCCACAGGAATAAAAGTGAGATGAAAAACCCCTTATGAAAACTCGCCAGCCTAACGACGCCACATAAAACTTCCAAAAATGGATTTATGAGATCAAATAGGGTCTCTCATGATATTAACATAAAAAGTACAGAATGAGGAATATAAAATAAAATCCCAAACATAATAAATATGAGCTTAAATGTGATGACATAAAGGAGGGTACTTAAAAATAAAGAGAGAGGTAGGATCCCTTACCTCGTGACCGACTCGACTCGATCCTTCTTTAATATCCTGAATAATAAACTATAGTTAATTTATACTTTCTTAAGAACCATTTTTAATTTCATTATTCCTTTTGTATCATTTATTACCATTTTATTAACATTATGTTATTATATAAGTTAATAACAGTCATTTTGTAGATCATTGGTACTTGATTCAAAAATAAACTTCTTATAATTACAAGTTGATCATGTGGTAAAATATCCATTATATCTAGAATTATATTCATCATTTAGGTTTCATATATTTCATATATATCTAGTAAATACTTTCATTTATAATATTACATAATATTTAGAGGTAAGAAATGAAATGCACCGTTCATGGATACGGTAATCTGTACGTACGCATGAACTCCACTTTCATTTCTATTTCATATTTAATGAAATTAAAACTCAATGAGATATATAAATATATATATATTATAATTATATTATAATATATATGTCATATAGGTCACATATGTTCATTAATTTCAGTCTTTATACATTCCATGTATTGCATGATCGAGTCACATCATTTGAGGGGGCGGTAGTCTACACTTCCTCAAATGAAATTATCCCATTTTCACAAAAAGAAAATAATAAATGTATGTTTTAAATTTAAAATAAAGAATTTTAGAGATGAAATAAATATAATATATATCATAAGTAAATATAGTTACATCATAATGGCCACCATGAGAGGTGGTAGGAGAAGATAGAATAATCATCATTTCGTGAGACTGTAATTTTCCATACACAGAAACAATATGTTCTTTAACAATTAGATGGAGGTGTGTGTAGGTTTAGCAATAATAATTCTCATAAAAATATACTATTATATTGAATATTCTGTTTTTGTTACAAAAGAAAGTAATAAAAATATTTTAGGGGGTTGGAGAAGCAAAATAAAACAAAAGAATATAAGAGAAGACATTACATTTAAATCGGGTAACTCCCGTTGGTTTGAACCAAAAGGGTTTTGTGAAGAGATTTATGCCTACGGTAAAGGCTTCTAGGATGAATATAGGGATGTGGAGAGAAAACATATGCAATGTTTTGTCGAGACAAAGGCTTGAGAGGTGTGGGTAAGGGGGTAGAGGTGGGGGCCTTTTATAAGAGGAAGGAGGGGCCCTCTTGGAATGTCATGAAAAGTTACTTTATTATAAAATGATTTTCGGATATTAAAGGTCTAAAAATTATATATTTCTAGGATAAGGTTATAAGGGTTAGAAATAAATCCATCCAATATTTTTTTGACAAGTTTATGTCTTAGATTTTACATTATCTTCTCATTTTATTTAAATAGTTCATTAATGAGGTAATCACTACATCATCATGGTGTCATAAATAAATTTATTTATATAATGTCTAAAAATTATAAATAAAACATCATGATGTAGGAAATAATTTTATATTTCTAATTAATATTTATAGTAAAAAATATGACTTGTATAACCCCATGTAAAAATTGTTTTAGTATTACAATACATATTTTTGACATTTTTATTTAAACTTCAAATAAAAAGTTATTAATGTCATTTTCCTACCAAAGTGGCTCCATGGGGTCCCCAAGTTGACCCATGGATTGTCTTGGTCGGCCATTACTCATAAAATAAGGGCAGGACATCTTTCAAGGACATTTCATATTATTATTATTACATTATCTTTACCTTAAATTACTCTAATTAATTTTAATCGCGATTAATAAAACATAAAAGATACTATTCACCAAAAAATTATTTTACTCCCACTGAACCATATTTTACATCCTAATGAAAACCATGTATGTCGGATTTTTTGAAATTCAAATCACAGTAGTGGTAATGTTTCATTTAAACTAAAAATCAGTTTTTTAATAACACTTAGTCATTTCACTATTCAACAAAAATTGAAGTTTTTCTGGAAAAATACCAAAAATTTACCGTAAGCTATATTTGATATTCCGAATTCAAAAATGATGTCTATTTTAAAAAATTAAAAACATATAATTTGCATTAATTAATTTAATAATTAATTCCTACTATCAAAACAAATAACTTTTTTAAGAAATAATATCTATTAAAAGATTGACACTAGTTTAAGTCCAATTTCAATGTGAAATAAATTCCAATAACCACCATTGGAATAAATGGTAAAAATATATTCTAATTTCACTTTAAAACCAATTCAAAGGATTATCTAATCATATAAATTAATTAGATTTAATATAGGTTTTTAATTAAAATAAAATATTTTTCATTTATTCATTAATAATGGACTTTATCAAAAGAGAAAATAACAAAAACCTACACAAAGTAAATTTTGATATCCTGATTCTAAAGAAGGAATTTATTTGGTCCAATATAACATATAAAATTTTCAAAAAGTTTATTTAAAAAGGGTTCACCATCAAAAGGTGGTTAATCGACCTTTTAAAGAATATTAGAATATTTACGCTTAAATATGATTCATTTGCATCTTAAGCCTCTAAAATTTATTGGATAAAAGTAAAAATATTTGAAAAACATATATAATCTATTTTTATTTAGTTCTGTTCATTCCCGCCATAACAATGGCTAGGCGTTAACTACCATTTAAAATAATATTATTTTATTATTAGAGTTCAACATAAGATTTCCAAGAAACTCGTTGTTGCGTATTGGGTACGCCATTGAGGATAGTGTTCCCATTAAATTAATATTAACATTTTATTCACAAATATGGATAAATATAAAAATGTCATATTCTTTATTTTCCTGGGGTGTTACATTTTATACTCATCCAACAGTGTTTTTTAGTATAATATAATAATAAATACATTTTTGTGAATAAAAATGTAATTTTTCATGTAATATTACCACCTTTTAATAGAGAAAATATTTTAAATACGATTTATGACAACTTTTTAATTTTTATTTGATATAAAAATATTCTCTTTTGTAAGAATCATATGAAAATTTACATTGGGGGATTTTTTTGTATTTTCTGAGATGATCATTTTTTTATGTATAGTAAAAAACACTAATTTGTGATTAAAAGCTTCTCTTTCTTATAAATTATTTATATAGTGAAATTATTATTTAAATTTTTTCATGTTTAATTATTTCACATTTTGTAAGAGGAATATAAAAAAATACTTTGGGGGAATTTTTGGTATTTTTTGAGAGGGTCATTTGTTATGGATAGTGAAAACACTAAATTGTGATTCAAAACTTCTCTTTCTTATAATATATTTATATAGTTAAATTATATTTTATATTTTTTCATGTTTGATTATTTTACATTTATACAAATAATCCAATCTAGTTCATTATATTAAATTCTATATTCAAATTGAATATAAAAGTAATTCAATATTTTGAACACTTTAACTTTAAAAACCAACTATGTCGTCCCGTTTGCAGGATTAATTTAAAATTAATCTTTTCAAATCATGTGAAATAATTATCATCAGAATGGTTTATCCAAAAAGTTATGATCATCTATTTTCATTTTAATGATGATTTTATCACTTAAATTTATAATCTTTATCTCTTTTCATATCTTATATGTTAGATATTTACAGTAAAGTCCTTGAAATTGAAGGTATATGACTTTTTAAAAATACTCAATATGGCCTGGGGTTTTCCTAATATCAGATGTATCCAGGTAGGAATGGAAATTTTCAACATCCCCTTCTAAAATAATGATTTCATGCAATGTCCTTAGGTGTTTCGGTACATTTCCTTGAAGCCAAGCACAATAACCATTAAATAATGAGACTTCCCTTTCTACCCATTCTCTATCAAGAACTACAATATTAATTTATGGATTCAAATATTCCATAGGAATTAAATTTTTTGGCACCCTAAAATCATGTTTGATACTATTTAGGTGTGGGAAACCATATGAAAATGGATAGAACTATATAGATTGATATTTCAGAATATTTAGCCCGAGTTTTAGTTAAAATCTATATCAATTGTGTTCTAACAAATTATTCTATTAGACCATGTAAAAGTATATCATCAAATTTCTATTTACATATGAGATGTTTCCCTCATTTATTTATTACGTTCATCTTATTGAGAAGCTCATGGAAGATTTTTCTATGAATGATACTTGTAATATTAGTTTTTTCATGGGTCATAAAAATAATATATGAAATAATTTACATAAAATACAATGTATAGAAGTATCCCCAATGCATTTCAAGAATCAAAGGAACATGTTACAAAAAATTTAGATCTTATTGAAAAACATGGGGTTTCCCAAGAGACTTCTATTGTTCATGTCGTTGTAGTACAATATTATGCTACACAATATAATGGCAGTGTGCGATATCCACACAATGAGCCTCATTCTCATGCTATGGTGATGCAGAAGACTATTGATGAGCCTGTTGAACATTCATGGATTGAGTCCTTAGGACTTTTATAACAGATGTTTATGGTGTTGGTTTCTCATCATGCATCTCTACGAAGGCATTATATTACTTTCATTTCTTATTACTCAAAAAATGCTGCTTCTGAGATGATTAAGGAAATAAACATGGAGTGAAGTTTAAACAAAATTCGGGTAGCTGGGGTGACATAGAAAATGAAGAATCACCATAGATACAATCTTTTCAATGATACGTTGATAATGGTAATTCCTTTTTAAGGTTTTTTCCTAGCACCTATGAAGATGGAATCAGTACAAAATATTTAGATTTTTCCAATAGAACTTTAATGATAGATAATATATATATTTGAAAAAATGATTAATTCTATCAGATATTATGTTTTATCGGTATTATGTTTTACTAACAACACATGTTTTTACCGACAGATATATGTTCATTTTGATGGTTCAATACCAACAAATATTCTACCAATAGTTATATTTGATTCTTTATCATACTAATACCAACATTTATTTTACTAACACATAAATATATTATTAATATTAACTATTACCAAAAAATATATTACCCTTAATAAAATTTATCACAACAACTAAATAAATAACTACAAATATTTTTTCAATAACAAATTAAGAGAAAACATTTTTTTGTAAAAATTATTATTTTTTATGACCAAAGTCAATATACATTTAATGGGTTTGTATTAAAAATATGTCATTAATTTATTACAATTTTAAATTTTTTCCAAATATAAATAGTGTTTATATTTTTCAATGTTTATCAATTAATAAGCATTTAAATATACTTTATCAAAAAATTTAAATCATTATGAAATTTGATATATTTACATATATTTTCAATAACCTCTCTATAGAGGAAAATTTATTTTTTATATTTAAATTTAGTAAAAATAATTAAATATCATCAAAATAAATTAAAAATAGACAATTATTTAAATTTAATAAAAATAACATAACAGTCAATTATGTAATATTATTCTATTATTAATTTAATTTTACATATTGAAATTATTCATACATACACTTAGTATATTTATTATTTAAAATATTATATTTCATTTTATATTTTATATTTTAATTATTTGATTTTATTTTTATACAATTTATCCCATATGGTTCAATGGGAGACCCCAATGCATCCTCCATCACACTACTCCACGCCATTTGGGATTCACAGCCACCTCTAATCCATTCAACTTCCCACAAAATCATCAAATGATCCAAAATCATTACCACCGACATTCATACGACATAAAATCTCATTCGTGTGGGTTCCCTACAAGGTACTGTGGAAACCCTAATTTCTATACTTGATGTTACTTTCTTGTCACTTCCAATTACGTTGTTGGTCATCGACACAATTATTTTTTCATTGGGTTGATGTTACCTCATTTCATTATTTTAATAAATCTTCCTTCACTACTTCCCTTTATCATCCAATCTTGTTTTGTACCATAGGTAATTTTTATTAGAGCTTTGAATTTCCTCTATAGCCTGAAAAAAATGAAGAAAAAAATGCAAAATTAATATAAAATTTTAGTTTTTTTTCTTTTATTATAAAAATATTCTACTTTTAATTTCAATGTTAATTAATTTTATAATAAATATTAAAATGTAACAAGATTTATTAATACATTTGGTTGATCAATTTAAGATAAATACTAACTTTAATTTTAGAGAAATTCCATGGTAATGAGTTATTTTTTATTTCCCCTCTATTTGAATACTGAACACTTGTATTTTCAATGATGAAAAAGGCCCTTAATCATGGTTGTGGTTCTTTGATGTTTTCATGGTTGGTTTATAATTTTCTCTTGGTTTGCACTGAATTTTTTGCTTTTGAATGATGATTTCGTTGAACTGGATCCAAATGTTTAAAATGTTTGAAATCTATTTTCTTTTGTTGGAGATATTTCTACTCTAATGTCACTGCTAATGTGTTTGAATGCTTAGTAGAGTGTAATGGCACGAACTGTCTATGTTGTAGAGGTTATTTCACAATATAAAATTGTCGATCTGATAAATCACCATTACTCTCCATCTCATAAGTGCTCGATTGAGATTTTTCTTACTCCACCTGATGGTATGAAAGGTATAGGGTACTGCTTCTATTGATGATAATTATTTTTTTTATCATGTTCTATTTAACAGAAATCATGGCTCACATATGCTTAATTGAGGACCATATGGGATGCAATGACAATCTGATGAATCTAAAAAGGTATCATAATTTGTAGTGTTGGATTTCACCTGATACATTAGCGAATTCACGTATCACTACCATGGGAGGTCTGAACTGTACATGGAATGGTCTAAGTAGAGAATTTAATTAACAAATTTTCCTATTATCTCCTCTAATGTGGGTTTCATGATTGGTTTTTTGTTATCTCATTTATTTCCATGATGGTGTAAGCACATTACACCTTTTGTTTTCACCATATACGTCACTTTATATTGTAAAGATCTGAGGGGAATTGGTTGAGAAACCAACTCAAGACTCATTATTTAGTAAAAAAACAGTGGAATGGTTATAATAATATTTTTTCAGGCTCAGTTGTTTGTGTATTTTTTCAAAAGGAACAAATATTCCTTGATAATTTCCCAAATTCTAGTGGTTTTTGGTGGAAAAATACTTATTATGGCTGCATTATGAAATTTACGTATTGTCAAAAAGTACCATTAAAGGTTTTTCAACACTTCCCCTTGAAACCAAGGCTCAACCCTAGACTTCAACCAGTTCAACCTACCATACATGATTCATATCATGGATGCAGTTAAATGGACCCATCCTCACCTTATGGGCACCAATTTAAGGCATCTGATCCCTATGGTTAAATAAAAGGGGTTTTCCATGTTTATTCATTTTTTGGTTCTATTACGATTGCTCAAAATTTTTTATAGTGGTTCTTTATAGTGGAGAGCTGGTACTAATGTCATATTATTCATTGTAGATGGTTTTTATATGTCTATTATAAAATAGATAGGTGTAATAAGGATGCATGATGTTACTGCTTTGAGAGTATCGATGTAGCTGAAAATTGGTTAGGTGTTGCTAAACATCACTAGAAATTTTTCAAACAGTGCCAGAAGAAACATATTTTTCACTTAGTTGGATTTTGATATTTTGTATCAGATTCACTTCAATGGAATGACCTTTATTTATAGCAACTTGTGACATAAATAGTCATGATGTTTCTAGATTTATTTTTTCAGTTCTGTATTTTTCTCATAGGTTATTATACTATTTGAGATCTGTATTTTTAAAATCATATTATTATGATCTTCTTTAATGGTCATTCTAAATGTGAAAAATTTGGATTATCATAGTATACTATTCTACATTAATATCATTATAGGATATTCTACATTTTTTATATCATAACATACTTCTAAAAAGAGTCTTTGGGGGGGGGAATTAAATCCAGATGCGACCAATGTACCCTTAATTGGTCATGAGTAATTTGTCTTCTTATTCATTACTTATTTGTCCCTTTAGTAATCTATATATTATGATCTTGTATTTCATCTTCATCATGATCTATCACATCAATGGAATCAACTGATTCTCTCAACAAACAGCTCCTGGACGTGGTCCACTCTCACAGAACAAGTGATTTTTGGGCCATTAGTTTTGATTGATTATATATAAAAGCTTACAAAAATTACCATTTCAAGGTTTAACTAATTCTCATCTTTTTCACTGATGTACAAGTTCCCATTAGATAGATGACCTAAACACTGGATCAACCACTTCTAGATTTTCATGAAATGAATGATTGTTGCATCAAACATAGGAATAACATATTGTATTGGTTCTTATCACATGGTAGCTGTGTTAAACTTCATCAAGAAATCGAAAAAAAGTCTAATGAAAGGTGTCTTCTAACATTGAATGATCTCAAACATGAATTCTATAATTGTCATGGTGATTTTGACACAATACTTCAGTTAGAATGAATGTTTCCTATAAAATAAAATCACTAAGGTGTGATCCACTAGATTCAAAACATCATATTATTTTTATATATTCTCTTTTAGGAATAACACATCAATACCTTATACTCCACACAAACAATAAGACGTTTCAATAAACTATTTAGTGGTTTTATATTATCTTACTATAAAACATCCTTTGATGGTTTAAACATATATCTTATTTTACAAGTTGACATGTAATAATTATTCAAGTACTTTATGCTTGGTATATTGTTCTATATTATTAATATCATAGTAGACTGTTGTGTATTACAATCATATTAATACTGTTTGAAATTAATATTAATGAATTTTTTCCATAGATTCTTAAATGACTGTAGTTGTATTTATATGTGATTTATGTGGTTTAGGAATCAATTAGAAATTATTTTAGTAGTAGAACATGGACTATACTTGTCATTATATTCTGATATTTTCTATGTTTCACCTCAATGAACATTGACAGTAATGTTCATGTTATTTTCTGGTTGGATTTTTCTTTTTTTCTATATCCTTTGACATAATTTATTTTAAACGTTTAATTTCTTTACGAAATTCCTGTTATTGAACCTTAAATTCATGAGTTGTATTTGATTTTTCATTGATACTATTGAAATAGATTCCAAATCTGTGACCTATGCAACATGTAATGTGACACGCTAGAGGTTCTAGACTATCATTTCACTGGTAAGAAACTCAGGATAAAGGCTAATAGTTTTGAATATCATTAGGTTCAGATTTCTCCTTTTGGGATTTAATCACATCACCTTCCCAAATTGTTTTGAAATATATTACTCGCCAAATCCCATTAGTAGCAGTAAACATATTATGGCTGATAACATATTTTTCGAAACCAACGGTCCATTATATGCTGTTGCACTAGCTGGTTCTGATTTCAAGTCCTAATCCTCATGTTTTAGTAGGGATTGTTGGGTTACTTGATGCCCAACATCTATTTGTTACAATAGGATAAAAATCACATCCACATAGTGTGGAAATTGGGAATGAAGGTGTAGGTCTAGTTCCAAGTTCAGAGGTCCATGTTGAAGCTACTAGATGAGAATGTAGATGGGAAGCTTGAAGGGTCCATGTGATTATTATTTCTGTTAAAACGAAATCATGGTAGCACTGCATTTCAAGGTCTGTTATTGTTCTTCTAGTTAATTTTCATATGAAATAAAGTTAAAAATCAGTTGATACATATATCCACCAACACAGAAAACACTTTCAAAAAAGGGAACTCATCAAATTCTGTTCTTTTTTCATGATTATTATGTCATCCACATTTACATTATTTTTTACATTTTTTATTATTTTTTTTCAATTCATGCATATATTTTGAATGGAATCTTCAGTATTGTATTTGGAAATATGTGGTTTAGATCATGGAGCTGAATGGAATAGTATTTCATCGACGTGAGGTTCCTCGCTGACACTGGATATGACTTGATTTATTGAGATGTCAACAATGATGATAAAAGAAAAATACTCATTCTATCCATATCATTTTTTATATTTTCATTTATTTCAATTTTGGTTTCAATTCATGTTGACATTTGTCACTAATTTGTGGGTATTCTCTTTGGTAGTGTGTTGTAGACCTTGAAGCTGAATGATGCGGCATAGTAGAAACATGAGGTTCTTCACTGGTACTGGAGTTAACATGATTTGTTGAGAATTTTACAGGGATAATGAATGAATAAATCTTATTCTTTGTAGACCATTTTTTATAAATTCAATTATATTTGTTTCAATTCATACATATATTTTTCACTGATTTGTTTGTATTCTCTTTGGTTGTTTGAAAAGTAGATCTTGGAGCAAAAAGTGGGGTCATAACAACTTGAGGTTACTCTATTGTACAAGAGTTTACGTGGTTTTTTTATTCTATTGACCTACTTGGGTGTTGACGAAAGATATTTGACAGGAGGAACTATACGTCTACTATGATTGGTGATCAAGGATTAGAGTCATGTAATGATGAGCTTGTTTCATTTGGGTGGGGGTGGATCTTGTGTTTTTGGTTTTTTATGATCTTTTTAGGTATCAATCATCATTACAATGTATTGACTCATAACTAGGTAGGTACTATGTTATAATTATTTTATTGAGCCAATTCCATTAATAATAATGAATCTTGTGTTGTATTTGAATGTTTATTTCTTTATTTTGCAGGTATGACCTTTTTTGAATCTCAAAAGGAAGTTAAACACAAATGTTGGAAGTTCACAACAATTTTTTATTCCTTTATATGAAGGTACTACCTTTATCCTTACATTGTATGAATATTTATATCACTTGTCTTTGTATCTACTTCAATTCCATATGAGGTTATTGCTAATATATTTGTGTATCTACTAGAGCTGTCATGGATGGGGCATAATATTGAGCTGGCACAAACCGGAGGTGAAATTGAGGAGGTGGAGCCTAATGGACTTGAATTGTGATGTATGGTGATAGATCTGGATGAGCTGGCATAGACAAGAGCTGTTATTGATGGGGCTGGAGTTGGCATGGATGGGAGGAGATTGGAGATAACATGGATGGGGTGGAGCTACTAGTGTTGGAGTCACTGATGATGATGTGTTGGAGCTGATATGGTTGTTGATCCTATTTGGGGAGAATCTAGTGGGGGGGGGGGGGGGGCGTGGCAGGGTTGTCAAGAATTTTGGAACAGAATTGTAGAAAAACCCTGATGGGGATCCAAGAGGTTATGTTTGTAATGAATTTCATCATTAAAAAAATTAAATCTTGTCTAATTTCAAACATGTTTTAAAATCATCTTCTATTTAATAATTATAACATATTTTTTATATATGATAAATTAATATATATAATATAATATTTTACTAGCAATAAAAATTTATAATTTTTATTTAAATGTAATTTAAAAAATAATTATATATTGGTAATATTATTACCAAAAAATAAAATTTTCACCATAACCAATTGCTAAACACTTTAACCAACATATATAATATCTGTTGGTATTATTATAATTACAATAGATCTATTTTATCTGTCACAAAAACATTTTGCGATAGAGTTTTTACAAACTGTTTAGTGACATGGATATATATGTTGGTAAAAAATTCACCAACTGAAAATGAACTTTTACCAATAGAAATGTCCTTATTGGAAAATGTGAAACATTTTGTAGTACATGGCCGATAATATAATTCTATCACATGAAACCCACATTGAAATCTAAATACATATTATGTAGGAGAAAAACTCAATGTAATATTTTAAGTCCATTAGATGATGAGTTTGGCTGGGATTATGAGGAAAAAAATACCATTTGATTTTATTAATAATAGTCATTTTATATTTATTTATTTTTTGAATGAGGTCATTTTTTCTTGAATGACTCTATTCCCCTCCATCATTTTTTTCTTTTTATTTAATAGAGATTCATTGCCTATCCTTTCTAAAAAATACCATACCGTTTACATAAAAACTGAGATTACCTTTAAACATGATAAAATATCAATCTTCTATTCACATTTATACCCTATCCTCCACTGGACCATATTTTTATGATTATGAGGTCCACATGGCCAAGGAATAAAGTTGAAGGAATTCCATTTTAAAAAATATTCAAGTACACCACTCCTTCTCTACTATAAAAAAGAACTCACCCCACCAACTTATTCAAAACATTGAATTCCATTATCTCATAAAAACCTACTAAAATAATATATCACAGTACTTACCTTTATCCTAGAATAATTCTTTTGGGCATGAATCCAACCAAGTAAGCCCTTTTCTATAAACAAATAAAAGTTACATAAAGATCATGTAACATCTTTTTTCAACCTTCTTTATTTAATTTTATTCTTGAAACGAACAAATATTATTATTCCAATAATATATTATAACCTTAGTATCCATAATATACTATTAATTTTTTTATTCTAACATATATAACTACACTTTCACACACTTACATCTAATGTTTAATGAACTTATTGTTCTTGTGTACCTCTAACAACCACCACAAGAAATAATGTTATTAGTTATCCCTTAAAACATCTCATGGATGGGAATTTTTATTGACACAATTTTATAAAATTATATATATGATATTTAAGATTAATTTAGTCGTATTGAATTATTATATATCAAAAACCATTATCATTTCAATTTTTTGTAAATATTATAAATTCAATTGCAGATATGTGGACAATTTGTTACTCAAAGAAACGTGTTTCATTCACACAATACATTGAATGAATTAATGATGTGTTCAGTGTAATTTTACTATATATATGACAAATAATTAGACTATAATTATATATATATATATATGAATATATTTATTTTACATTTTTTCAACATAAAAGAAACTGAATCAATGTTCATGCGTATTTATGGCCTACTATCTCCATGAATAGTTTCTTCCATATCATATTTATGTATTTTATATATTTTTATAAATACATAAATACATAATATATATGATATTTATATGTTCTTTTAAATTCATTAAATAAATAAATCATAATCTATGTATGGGGATAAATAATAATAAGGAAAATCATATATGAAAAATAATACTGATATTAAATAAAATGTAATATTAACATGTATATATCAATAAATAGGGAATATAATGTCATTAAAATAATATATTTTATTGGTCATATTAATATGGTCATGTGGTATATTTATAATAAGAAAAAATTTATTATAAAATGGGATTGAATGTCTTTAATGAAATCAATAAATAAGGTAAATTTTTTTCATCTTGCATTTATTTATGTGAGACTTATGACTTATTCACCACTAAATTATTTTATGTTGCCTATATAAATCATTTGAATGTTTTCAATGACTATTTTAAAAAATATTTGTCTATTTACATATCCATTTGTTTATATTTTTTTTTGGGGTTTATGGTAAAAAAATTTCAAAATTAGAAAAGTAAAATTGTCTCAATTTTTCATTTTTAAGATACATGATATATTATGCACCTATAATTTAATATATTATTCATATACTTCCCTTTGAAATCTTACATCATTAATGTCATTCCATTCATGATATTTTAGTATTTATTTTTTATTTTTTCATTGGGATTATCATTTAATGATTCCAAAGTGGTAACTGTTTAAAGTTACAATCTCATCATTTATTAAGATTGTTTACGATTATGCTCTTGTTGATAAAATATTATAATAAATCTCTTAATAATACACAATAATTTTCTTATCATATGGATATTACTAGTATATCATGTTTTGGTACCATTTTTTCACTCATTGTTACTTAAAATAAATAATAAATTATATTTATAAAAATAAATATTTTCTCCTTTCGGTCAGTAATCCGTGACTTTCAAAACTATGTTGTCTAATTTTTTTTTTAAAATTTGTTTCATATTAACCTATTATATTTAAGTGAAATTATTTACCCATGTTTTTCCTATAAAAAAAATGTTCTAAAAGGAATTAACTTATCATTTTCTGATCAAGGCACTTTAAAAAAAATATATGGCAGAAAAAGAAAGATTTTTATGTACGGATATTCCCACTATCATGAACATGATTTTCATTATTAGTTCATTATAATAGTACATGATTGTTTTTAAATAAAATTTTCTCCTATTAATATAGAAATTTCTTTATTTAAAAGGGGTTCAAAAAATGTTTTTCATAATGGTGCTATGTTTAGAAGGTGTTTTAAATGATTATCAATGTTTCATTTAAATGTTGTAAAAAAATTATTTTCAAATAAAATGATCTAAAAGAATTCTTGAATTATTTATACGTTTTCAATGTCATTTTTGGAGAAAAATATTTCTGAAAATATTTCAATGCTTTTTTCTATTTGTCAATTTTTTTTAAATAAATTTTTTTTAAATAATTTATTATATATTTTTGAGTTTTCTATGTGTTTTTAAATAATATTTTGATCTAAATATTTATATTCATCATATATATGTTTTCAAAGTTATTAAAATATAAAAAATAATTAAAATATATTTATGTTTTTTAAAAAATCAAATCTAAATAAAGATTTTCCATAAGAAATTTTATAAATGTAATTGTAAATAATTGTTTATAAGAAAATTATATTTAAATTAGTTTTATAAAAATGATTTTCTAAAAAAGAATTTATCTTTTATAAATGTTTCATGAGATCTTTAAAAAACCCTCTCCAAATATTATGAGATTAATTGTTATGAAGTATTCATTACATGACATATGATCCAAGAGTATTATTCAAATTCATTCCTTAATGGTTTATGGTTATATATATTAATTATTATGGAACGTGTTTCCCTTTCAAGGGTTATGGGACTATGAAAACCACATCATTTCATGGGTTATGATTTTATGGGAATATTATGAAACTTGAATATCTCTCCATATGTGATTTTATGATTACATGTTTTGATACCCATTTCATTTTGGGGGTTATGAAATGAATTTTTATGATCTTATGGAAAATTTGTGTAACTTTTGATAATGAGATAGGTGGGACACATATATCATTATAATGAAGTTGGTAATTATTTAAATCTCATGTTAGATGGATTGAAATTATGTATACTGGTCTAATCATCTACAGAAGATGGGGAAAGTCGATCTAATACAGAATATAGGGAAATATGATCCACTCTGGGAAGAGGGGTAAATCTAATTCCCCATTAGACGATTCCGAAATCCCTTCCCTTATGAGGAATGGATGATGACATGGGATGGTGGTGTGTCTCTCAGAGTATTTTTAGTACCCATTATGTTCATATATTTGTTTATTAAATGAGTCATGTAATAGGGAATTTTTTTCATGTTTAAAATTCCACCACAAATTCCATGACGTAAACTTATTTTATTATTTTAAGGATTGTTCTATTGATTTGCCTATGATTAATATAATATGTATATCCAATATCTATATGATGACTCCTGATTATGATATTTTATATTCCAGTTACAATATTTTAAATCTATGTTCTGGTTATTATATATGTATTCTCATGTTATGATTACATATCTCACTTGTCTACCCTTACTGAGAAGCATAGATCACCCCTTTACTTTTATATATTCTCCAATTTTATAATGATAATATTTAAGTAGGAGTACTAATGTGTAAGATCATTAATGTATACATTAATTATCTTTGTCCTAGTTAGATGATTATGATTCTATATTTACAAAGACTATAATCGATTATGGTCCTCTAGCCTGTTTTTTTCAAATATGATTAATATTGATATAAAATGATGTAACATCCATGTATGTAAATCTTGGGTCACTATAGATTTTTCCAAAATAAAGGATTATAATCCTTTTAAAATTAGGATGGGAAAACCACAGTGACATCCCTAGCAATATTTATATTGAATTGTTTATCGATTTTTTATTAGGATAAACCAATGATGTCATAAAAATGTTTCATAATTTTGACATACTATATGTGATTTTTCATGATTATGTGGTTTTATACTATTAATAGTGATTATCAAACTTGGATTTATTGTTTTGGAAGTGGATGGAACATGAAGTAAGTGGGTTAATTTTGAAATTGACGATCAATTTTTCGATGAGATGTTAAATGTATGATCAATAGAGTGAAGGATGATATTATCATTCCTAATCAGTTTTCATATAACATGATTAAAAACATGTTATTTAAAAATCTATTAGAACCACCATATAAGATAATGAAATAATCCTCTATGATGTTTTATAATTATAACATAGTGGAAATGACAATTCAGATTCATATGTTTCATGATTGTTGAAAGAACATTTAAAGTGAATATCATAGTGGAAGAAGATGATTTTGTGATGTTTGAATATAATGGAACAAAGAAAGTAATTGTAATGAAAAAAATAAATAGTTTTGTTAATGAAAAATATATGACCGTTGGACTCCTAAAATAATCATCAAAGGATAAATTCATTATGTGTGTTAACAATGGTCATTAAGAAAATCGATGTCCCAAGTGGAAATATCATGAAGAGAATTAGCATAGTGGTACGACTAATGGTTATATTGTTGATGATATTGATACTAGAGGTGAAATATGAAGGGAAATAGGTATTATTTAATATTATAAGGTATCCTTTATAATGGATTAAGTATGAAGTGGAACAATTGATGTATCTTTGTATTTGTATTCATTAATTGTAAATTAAAAAACATATAAGGATTTATTTTCTCATTTATCACTAATGATTTACAGGAATATGTTGAATGGTTCTATTCAACTAAAAAAGTGTCTTAATATAAAGGATATATTCCTGGGAAACACATGATTAGGGGATAGATAATTGATAACATGTTCTTTATGCTAAGATAATTTTTTTTTGCATAAAGATATTTTAGATATGAATAAGTAAATTGTATGGTACACATTACTAAAGAAGAAATTAAGGATTATTTTAATAGTGGATTATATCATCAATTATGAATTGTACACAATTTTTAGATTAAATGAAAATATCCAATAATCATTGGAATAAGAAAACATGCATGTTTTTGGTAAGGACTTATGGTAATTAAATTTATTACCATGTTTCAATAGACTATATGATAAAGGTATTCACATGTTTTATATTGGAAGTTTTTTTTTCATTTATTATAAATGGGGGATCAGTTCAAGGTTATTTTTGAGAAAATAATTTTCCTTATTTCTAAGGGTTCGTAGTTCCTTAATTGCATAATTTTTTATTGTTTAATATTTATTGAATTCTTTAAGTTAAACATTGGATTATGTTTTAGATATTAATGTATTATCTTACAAAATGAGGATTTATCCATATTGGAGTACCTATGCTAAGAATTTTGTTTTAGGGTTATCTAAAGACATATTGATTTAGATATCAATATATTAATATATCTCTATACCTACTAATGATTTAGGAAAGAAAAATTCGACATCATTTCGTGGAATAAAATATGGAGTGGATGTTCATATAGGGAAAAAAGGGTATGGTATTACTGAGTTCATGTAAGTATAACATTTCAAAATAGTTCTTCTACATTAGGAAAAGTGGGATTTAAATAATATTTTGTCAATGTATCATCATTTATTGATGATATCAATGGCCCTTTTCTATTGTCTTTGGGTTATAAATTCTTGATTGTTATGTTTCTCCTAACCATGTTCTCTATCACAATAAATACGAGCATAATACATAAATTTTTCTTTTATGTCGATGAAATCATTTACCGCTTATGTTAAAACCTATGGAAACATAGTTATGTGTTACTTTGGTTAAAAATCATTTTTTAATAATTTACATTTAAAGGATGTTTTGGTATTAATTTTTACGATGTAGGATTTTATGAATAGAACATTCAAGCAGTAAACCATTAATGATGAAAAAGAATAAAAAGAGCGAAACTCAATATAATGGTGTAATAATGTAACATGTGATATTTTTTGTCTTATTTTTTCCAATTAATTTAATATTTTGGTTATTTTTCATTTAACACAACATTGATTATTTTTTTTATAAAAACATTATGGTTGGATTTCATTATACAAAAAAAGAAGTTATTATTTTACTATATGATACCGTTAGATTAACTTTTAAAACATGAAAAATTATTTTTTTCATATATTTTACATAATAAAGAGTCCATTTGAAATCCGGAGTAACATGCAAGGCTGATTTCTTACCGATCTACAATATACTATAATAATGAATTTTGAAGTGTTATTATGGATACCAGTTAGGTGTTTTAATGGAAGTTAAAATTAATATTAAATAAATTTTGAGAATATTATATTCCCATGTATTTAAAATTAATCCTTTGGTATTCAATTATTTATAAATTAATGAAATAACAATTTTATAATGAAGAAAAATCCCTTTCTAAGAAAATCATCTTCTATGTATAGACAAAATTTTATCTCAATAAATTAAAAAATTCACTTTTGAATAATTATTTCAAAAAAAAAATATATATTATATATTCATCCAATCTTTTATATACTCATACAATATATTTAATTGGAGTAATATTAGAATAAATAAAATTTTATGAATAAAACGATGTATTTTACTAGAGGAATCTTTTAACGCTTTTAACGGAGAAAAAACTGTAAATATAAATTTTAAAAATTATGTAATTTTTTTTAAAAATAATAATATTATTTTTTGTATTATAATATAAAAATTAAAATAGTGGGTATTCTTGGTAGTTTCAGATATGTTTCATTTTTTGATTTATAGTGAAAAAACTGAATTTTTCTTAAGTACTTATTTTTTCAAATTTTTTTATGTAGACAAATTATATTTAGATTGGTTTTATTATCTAATTAAATTAATTTTAAATCAACTAATCAAATTTAGGTTATATTATTCAATTTCACATTGAAATATGATATATTTACATTTCATATTTATGTACTTTATTTTATTAAAAACAATATTATTCAACCCTTCTATATGATTAATTTTAAATTGATTTTTTTACTTATATAATTTTAATTCATGAAAAATGTATTACACATTCGTAAAATATATTATTTAAAATTCATATTATAGTTATAATATTTTTTTATGAGAAATATTTGGGATAATGATCAAAATTAACTAAAGCGATGAAAATACATATTAGCTTAACAAAGGACTAAGACATAATCATAAGGTCCAAAATTACTTATAAAAATTTGAAAAATCCATTGGATTTTAATATTTTTATCCAATATATCCTTATTTCTAATTTGGTCTATTATTTGTTCCACATTACATGGGAAAAATATGGGTGGAATTTCCATTTCAAAAGATTTCAAAAATGCTACTGCTCTTCCACTATAAAAGTGAACTCACCCAAAAAACGTACTCAGCCATAAAAATCAATTTGGGATGATCAGAAAAGTCCAAAATAAGATCCCAAAATATATAACTGCATCATATACCCTTTTATTTGAGTATAATGCCTACCAAGTAATCTTTTTTCTGAAAACCTAGAGGTGTTACCCAAAGAAAAAGTAAGCTCCTTCCTCAAGATCCATTATATTATTTTCAATAAAAACAACCTCAAATATTCTTATTCATTGATTATAAAATATTATAATAATCCCAAATATAATTATAATTATTTATTCTTGGTGTTTAACTTAAAATTACACACATTTCCAACTAATGTTTAATGAAATTACTATTCTTCTATACGATGATCTACCACCTCACGAAACGATGTTGTCTTTTTTTTCCGTTACCACCAATAATGGTTGGTAATAAAAATATAAAATATATTTTCATATGATATATATGATATTTATTATTTATTATTTTTATTTATTTATTATATTACATGTACATTCATGTGTTCCATCGGTTTAAATAAGATATCTTCATTAGTGGATGTATGGACTCTAGTCTCCTCAAAGCAGTGGGAATCATTCACAATTTACTTGTACTTTATTAGTGATGGTTTAGTAAAACTATATGATCTATATGATAAAAATTATACATGAATCATATTATATTTACTTATATATCAAGGACATTTCTGATTTCAATACAATAATAAAACAGAAACAACATGCATGCTTAAATTCGACCTACTATCTCCATGAATGGTGTATTCTATTTCACATTTCATTATTAATGATTACATAAATACATATGTAGTGAGTATATATGATATTTATATGAGGTTTAACATTATATAAATTATAAAAAACTGAACTATGTAATATGATCAAATAGAACTAGCTAAAATAGACACAAAAAGAGTGTGGATTGAAGGTTCTGAGCGCAGCGGAAGCGCGTTAGTGGGTTTTCCCAATTTTAATTTTAACGTTAAACAATGTTCAATCCGAGATCATTCAAGATATAAAACGCCAAATCTTCGGAATAGAATGAAGAACGAAAAGAAAATAATAGTCCCGGAACCCTTGAGGAGGATCATCATATGTTGATTATAATTAATTTAATTAATGCATAAGAATTACCTTGTTGGAATTATTTATTCGTTGATGTGTCCGGTCACGATTCGGTGATCCGTCATTGCGTCGTAGAATCCAAGTGTAGGATTCCTCTATCAGTGATCCACACATGTGTCACGTATCTCCGGACGTCGCCAAAGGGATCTCCGAGTGCTAGCGCGGAAGAACCTTCGCTTGCAATATCCGCCTTTGACCGCCTTGATCCGGTGGAGGATATTGCTCTCGTAACATGAGGGCGTTCTTGGTGGAAAGGGAATTCTCTCTTGGCTTGAGAGTATTTACAAATCCGTTGTGCACAACCAATGGCACTTCAAAATGTTGGGGTTGTGAGGATATTTAAAATTATGTTTGAGGTTAATAGAGTTATGACAATAAATAAACGCGTTACACGTTTTATTTATTTTATTAACTCTTATTGAAAACCCCCCCATGTCGAATTATTAATTCCTTGACATGTGCCCATGCTGATTATAATAAAATAATAATAAATCCTCAAAATCACAACTGAAAAAACTACACGGCGTGTAATAATTAATACACGGTGTGTACTTCTTTTCCATAAAACTACACGGCGTGTATATATAATATACACGACGTGTACTTTTATTTTACATTTTTCTCCACCACATTTATTAGACCTTGAGTAATGATTATTTATTTCTTAAATAAATTTAACTGCATTACTCGCTAATAAATATATTATTTCGTCCACAATATATTCTCTCGAATAACTAGTGTCAAAATAAATGCGATCAGACATCCTTAAATAATTATTAAACCACAGTCAGGAATAATATTTATGTAACTTGTTAAATTGATATTTAACTAAGATACATGGACACACTTAGTGTGTGACCCTCTAGGCCTCTTTCTCAGTGGCATTAGGCTGATCCTGCCTAAAGTCCAAGGTTATCATCTAGCAACATGCCAAGGAACCCATAGAGAAATAAGTTAATGTCGCAATGACGTGTTACCTCCTTCGAACGCTTACCATGTAATATAATCCCTTTGTCTCGATATCTCCAATCAAGCGGGTTGCATGCTAGTGCCATCAACCCATGTGCTTGATTATTCTTTCTTTGACTTCCCGTAATTGAACTTGCCCATACCTTACCATGGCCATGGTTTTATTTAGGCTATATCAAGTCCATCAAAGGGCCTGAGATATCTACTTCCATTATGGAACGGAAGGGACAGATCCTTTCTCACATTATCTATTAATGCGGTATTACTCATGACGCACCCAACGTATCCTACCTCACTGCGAACAGTGTGTCGTCACAGTTTTCGTCAATACATCTAAGTGCACGAGTTGTAATACCCATTAATAATAATCTTAAAGTCTAAGGATCAATACACACGTCCATAGATAGGAACATCCAATGACACTATGAAATGTGGATTTCCTACTGGCGGGTCTCGTTCTCATAATATCCTCCTAGATATTACCAAAGGTGTACAGCATGAGAAGATGCCTCAATGTTTTATGAGTCCTCACCCCGAATGACCTGTATTATTTTTTCCCCTCAAATAATATCATCCGGTCATAGAACATACATTCAAGAACAGTGTTATGGAACTTCCGGGTTCTCATCATAGCAGGGATCCGCTACGACCCTTTAATGAAATAGCTGTCCTTAGGACATTATCACATGACATGTCATGAAGAAGAACAATCAAGATGTGATAAGGCTTTTATTTAATGAATAAAGTACATAGTTGTTGGTTCTAGACCACCAACTCCAACAGACTCCCACTTGGACTAGAGCCAACTGCTGACAACCTTTAACCCGCTATATCTCACATGATATTCATGCTTCTGCTGAGATAGGCCTTTAGTCATGGGGTCCGCCACGTTCTCTTCCGTGGATACTCTACTCACTGCAACTTCACCCCTTTGATAGAAATCCCTCAAGAGGTGATACATCCGGAGTATGTGCTTTTTCCGTTGATGTGACCTTGGTTCTTTTACAAGATCCACCTCTGCAGTATTATCACAATACAATGTAATGGGATCTTTACTGCTAGGAACCACATCAAGCTCCTGGAAAAAGTTCCGAATCAAAACGACTTCTTTGGCTACATCAGAAGCAGCAATATACTCGGACTCCGCTGTAGAATCGACGACAACTGGCTGCTTTGAACTCTTCCAGCTCACAGCTCCTCCATTGAGACAGAAAACATATCCATATTGCGACTTCAAATCATTCTGATCTGTTTGAAAACTAGCATCAGCATACCCTCTGATAACAAGCTCCTCGTCTCCTCCATACACCAGGAACATATCCTTAGTTCTTCTCAGATACTTAAGGATAGTCTTAACAGTAGTCCAATGCTGTTCTCCTGGATCTGCTTGATATCTGCCTACCATGCTCAGTGCATAGGCAACATCAAGCCTGGTACATAACATGGCATCCATGATGGATCCTATAGCCGAAGCGTATGGGATATTTCTCATCCTATCTTTCTCCTGTTGTGTCTCGGGACACATTTTCTTAGAAAGATGTAATCCATGTGACACTGGAACCAATCCCCTCTTGGATTTTTCCATACTAAATCTCTTTAGTATCTGGTCAATGTATGTACCCTGACTTAGTCCAAGCAGCCTCTTGGATCTATCACGAATGATCTTGATCCCTAGAATGTAGGCTGCTTCTCCTAAGTCCTTCATGGAGAAACACTTGTTCAACCAGTCCTTAACTGACTATAAGGATGGTACATCATTTCCAATAAGTAATATGTCATCAACATATACCACTAGGATGATGACCGCATTCCCATTAAACCGCTTATAAATACATGGCTCACATTCGTTCTTAATGAAACCAAATTCCATTATGGATTCATCAAATCGAATGTTCCATGACCTGGATTCTTTCATCAATCCATAAATAGATTTCTGCAACTTTCAAACCCGTTTGGCTTCACCTGGTGTCACAAACCCTTCTAGTTGTGTCATATAGACATCTTCCTGAAGGTTCCCATTAAGGAATGCTGTTTTGACATCCATCTGCCAAATCTCGTAGTCATGGTAAGCTGCTATGGAAAGTATGATTCTTATGGATTTAAATATGGCAACTCGCGAGAAGGTTTCATCATAGTCAATTCCTTGACGTTGTCTGAATCCTTTAGCCACTAGCCTTGCTTTATAGGTGCTAACTTGACCTTCCATGTCTAGCTTTCTTTTGAAAACCCATTTGCATCCAACAGGCTTTACATCAACTGGCTCATCGACCAGAACCCAAAATTGGTTCTGATACATGGAATCCATCTCAGAATTCATAGCTTCTAGCCATCTTGCAGCTTCTGAGCTTTCTACATCTTCTTTGTAGGAGAGAGGTTTATCATTGTCCAACAATAATGATTCACCATCCTCGGTGACTAGGAAACCAAATCTCTGTGGTTCCCTTACCTCTCTTGAGCTCCTACGCAGTACTTGTGTTTCTGGAACCTCTTCCATGGGGACCTGTGGAACTTGTTCCTGTACCAAATACTGTGTATCTTGAGCATCAACTTCGTTGAAGTCAATATTGCTCCCACTATCCTTCTTGAGGATGTGCTCCCTCTCAAGAAAGACGGCTTGTCTGGCGACAGTCACTTTCTTGTCTTGGGGGTTATATAGGTAATATCCTTTTGTTTCCTTGGGATATGCTATAAAGATACACTTCGTCCCCCGGGGTTCTAGTTTGTTGCCTGAGAAGGCCTTAACAAACACCTCGCATCCCCATACACGTGTGTGCGACAAAGTGGGTTTCCTTACATTCCATAACTCAGATGGAATTCCATTTTCCGCCTTAGTTGGTACTCGGTTTAATGTGTATTCTGCGGTTTGTAATGCATATCCCCAAAAGGATAATGGAAGATCCTCATGACTCATCCTCGACCTCACCATGTCCAACAAGGTGTGGTTCCTCCTTTCACTAACACCATTCCACTGTGGTGTATAAGGATGAGTGAGCTGAGATAGAATCCCAGACTCCCGTAGAAGATCGATGAACTCTTGGTTCAGATATTCTCCACCTAGATCCGATCGAAGCTTCTTTATCTTCTTACCAAGTTGATTCTCTACTTCATTCTTGAATTCCTTAAATTTCTCTAAGGACTCTGAATTATACCTCATTAAGTAGACATAGCCATATCTACTCAAATCATCAGTAAAAGTAATAAAGTAAGAATATCCACCTCTAGCTTCTACTGGAAATGGTCCACAGACATCTGTGTGTACCAATTCTAGAAGCTCTATGGCCCTTTCACCTTGTCCACCAAAAGGCAGCTTGTTCATTTTTCCTTGTAAACAAGCATGACATCTATCAAGTGGTTTTAGCCCAGTAGAGTCTAAATAGCCATCTTGGAAGAGCTTTGTCAAGCGCTTCTCGTTCACATGACCAAGGCGGTGATGCCATAACTGGGTGATGTATGAGTCATGAGAGTTTGTTTCATTATCGATTTCCAACACTTGGTTTTTGTAATTTAATACATACAAACCATTATTCAAATGTGCCAAACCATAACATACGTTGTTCTTATAAAAGAGACAACCCTTATTTCCAAACTTGAAAATAAATCCATCCATATCCAAAGAAGATACAGAAATTATGTTCTTGGTAACACTAGGAACAAAATAACAGTTTTGTAAAACCAAAATCATGCCAGTTGGAAATGAGAGGTGATAGTCGCCAATAGCCAACGCATCCAGCCTTGTGCCATTGGCAGCTCGAAGATGCACCTCTCCTCGGGCGATCTTTCTAAATCTACTTGGTTCCTGCATTTGAATACAGATGTGAGCCCCACAAGCTGTATCTAATACCCAATGTGTAGAAATAGAAAGATTACACTCGATAACGAATGCACCTTTAGCATCCCCACACTTCTGGGTGCAATTCCTCTTCCAATGGCCCTACTTGCCACATGAAAAACACACTGCCTCCCGTTCCTTGCCCTGCCTCTAGATCTTCCCCTTCTTGGAGGGACGGTGCTCGGGGGCTTCAGACCATTTATAAGTCTTTGGCCCCTTTTCCTTGTCCTTCCTTTTCTTGTTCACCATAAGGACCGCGAGTTTGTCACGCCCCATGTCCTTATCTACCTGGCGAATCAAGGTCAGAAGCTCCAATAGACTCTTCTCATTGCCTCTCATGTTATAGTTAACAATGAAGCTAGAGATGGTCTTGGGCAGTGATGATAGGATGAGATCTGTACGCAACTCATCCGGTAATTTAATCCCTAAGATGTCCAAGCGTTCAATGTAGCCAATAAGCTTGACTACATGAGGCCCAGCTGGCGCAGACTCTCAAAGCTTCGTGGTAAACAAAGCATTGGAGATCTCATAACTCTCTTGTCTCGCCTTCTCTTGGTAGAGATCTTTAAGGTGAGACATCATTCTAAACGCACCCATGTTTTCATGTTGCTTCAAGAGCTCATTAGACATGGCCGATAGCATGAAACACTGGAAATATGTGGCATCATCCATGTGTTTCATGTAGAGAGATAATTCCTCATCACTAGGCTCTTTCCTAGGTGCAACTGGAATAGGCTCTTCTAGCACATATAATTTCTTTTCGTGGAAAAGGACGATGCGTAAACGCATCTGCCCCTCTTTAAAATTGGTGCTGGTGAGAAGGTTTTCTTTCTCGAGTATGGTGCGCAATGATATGTTTGAAGTCATTTTCTTGCCGTTTCTACAAATTAAGATGAGCAAAGGTTTAGTAATTTATTATAAAATTGAGACAAATAAATTAATACTTATTAGTCTCCCACTATTTTATTGAAATCCAATATCCCTCACCATTGACTTCGGAATATTATATTGCGTGAATATTCTAGTGGAAAGGATCCATATTGCCCTTCGCATTACCCCAACTATGGTTGGTCAAGTAACTTGAAGGGTTTTAGGTAGGCCTTCCAAATGCCAACTGCATTAAATCGCAATTCCTTGATCCACTGAGTGGACTCCCCAATCCTGAAATCCTTTTTTGGATTTCCTCAACCTTTGCCTCTTGGTCACACCAAGTCCTGTTGTGGCAGTCAACCCTTGATACGAACCAAGTCAAGTCAACCCAAAACCTAAAATTAGAATTCCCTGATAATTGAAAGCACCCCAACTAGGGTTGGTCAAGCACTTTGAACTATGGTTTGAATCTAATTAAGATTATGAAAGGCTATGCCGACTTAATATTTATCTTGAGGGATTTTATCCTTATACGTAAATTGCCATTTTATTATCTTTGATTACATTCTTGTTAATATTAAGTGGGATATACTTAAGTGATTAACCATTTCTAAGATAATATTTACTTATAGGCAAATTTTATTTTAGTTCCATCTTGCATGCTCGTTTAATTCATTAATTGTGTGATCGTGAAAACACACCCATAATAAATAAACCATGAAACTGACAGAAATAAAATAATGTGTATGATCATGAGCTTTTCTATTGGTTAGTTTATCTAGCGGTTGATAAACCAACCCAAGACCTAGGGGAGAAACAACTTGAACCTTTCGGGTTCGTGTCTACAACTTTCCACCTGTCCACCTTTGTATCTCCATGGATTGGTTTCACCTTGGCTCTTGACTTGAGCCACCTCCACTAGCTTGGGAGCTCCATCCATTACATATGCATTTATCTCACACGCAGGTGAGGGGTAAAAAGGGGTTTTTACATAAAATATTCCTTGGGCGCGCATGCCCTACATATTAATGAGGAGATGGCTCGTAGGCCAACATATTTAATTTAAATAATTAAATTAAAAGAAACTATTCTCATAGAAAGGTCTCGGTCTAGCTCATGATCATCCATACACGCAACTTTATTTACGCATAAATAAAACTTGCATTCAATTCTTTAATCGTTATTGTTTAAGATAAATCACACTCGAATGAATTAATTATCTTTAATTAATCAATCCTTTTATCTTAAATCAATTTTATGAATTTCCTTGAGATTCTCATCCATCATAATTTTAAAAAAATAAATTCATTTAAAATTATCCTTGTACGTAACTTGTACCTTGGAGGCAACCCAGTGAATTCCCATTTATTACGCAGATGTTAAATTAAACATATATATATAAAACACCTATCACGTGTTGTGCCTCAGATTTACGCCTGCACCATGGTACACGTCTCAAGGGTTTGTATAATATAATAATAAATTTTAATAAATCTGCATAATTTGGGTGAGTACACAGCGTGTAGTTCTGAGTACATGGCGTGTACTTTTCTTCACCATCCATCTGAAGTACACGCCTGTGGATAAGGCGTGTTAATGTACTTGGGAAATTTTTGGAGTACACGGCGTGTACAGTGGGACACACGCCGTGTAGTTTCCGTGTTACACGGTTTCCAGTCGGGCAGGCCGTGTACGGAGTACATGACCCAACCCTAACCCGAAGGGACTACACCCCGTGTTCATTGGACCACACAACGTGTATTCCAGAAACAGTGTGCCACCTGTTTCTGGTCAACACACAGTGTCTTAAATTCTTAGAAAGAATCCAATACACGGCCTGATTTGGCGGATCAGTCAATGCAATGAACCTAGACTACACGACGTGTACTTCCGAATACACGCCGTGTATTCTGGTGTTATACGGCCAGAAACGTTTGGCTCCTCCGGATGAGTTCCTATATTTTATTTTAATAAAAATTAAAAGAAAAATCCATTTCTGTGAGGTGAACGAGATATGAGGGAGGAAGAACAGATCTCGAGATTCAGATTTTCAGAACGATTAAACATGAATTGAAATAACTAAATTATTAAATGCGTAAATCACCAACGAAAAACTAAATAATTATAACCAACGATATGACCGCTTTGATACCACTTGAAGGTTCCGGGCACAGCGGAAGCGTGTTAGTGGGTTTGCCCAACTTTAATTTTAATGTTAAACAACGTTCAATCCAAGATCTGTCATGATATAAAACGCCGAATCTTCGGAATAGAACGAAGAACGAAAAGAAAAGAAGAGTCCCGAAACCCTTGAGGAGGATCATCATATGTTGATTATAATTAATTTAATTAATGCATAAGAATTACCTTGTTGGAATTCTTTCTTCGTTGATGTGTCCGGTCACGATTCGGTGATCCGTCATTGTGTCGTAGAATCCAAGTGTAGGATTCCTCTAGCGGTGATCCACACATGTATCACGTATCTCCGGACGTTGAAAAAGGGATCTCCGAGTGCTAGCGCGGAAGAACCTTCGCTTACGATATCCGCCTTTGACCGCCTTGATCCGGTGGAGGATCTTACTCTCGTAACTTGAGGGCGTTCTTGGTGGAAAGGGAATTCTCTCTTGGCTTGAGAGTATTTCCAAATCCGTTGTGCACAACCAATGTCTCTTCAAAATGTTGGGGTTGTGAGGATATTTATAATCATGTTTGAGGTTAATAGGGTTATGACAATAAATAAATGCGTTACGCGTTTTATTTATTTTATTAACTCTTATTGAAACCCCCCCCCCATGTCGAATTATTAATTCCTTGACATGCGCCCATGCTGATTATAATAAAATAATATTAAATCCTCAAAATCCCAACAGGAAAAACTATACGGCGTGTAATAATTAATACACGACGTGTACTTGTTTTCCATAAAACTACACGGCGTGTACTTTTATTTTCCATTTTCTCCACCACATTTATTAGACATTGAGTAATGACAATTTATTTATTAAATAAATTTAACCGCATTACTTGCTAATAAATATATTGTTTCGTCCACAATATATTCTCTCGAATAACTAGTGTCAAAATAAATGCGATCAGACATCCTTAAATAATTATTAAACCACAGTCGGGAATAATATTTGTTTAACTTGTTAAATTAATATTTAACTAAGATACATGGACACACTTAGTGTGTGACCCTCTAGGCCTCTTTCTCAGTGGAATTAGGCTGAGCCTTCCTAAAGTCCAAGGTTAACATCTAGCAACATGCCAAGGCACCCATAGATAAAGAAGTTAACGCCGCAATGACGTGTTACCTCCTACGAACGCTTACCGTGTAATATAATCTCTTTGTCTCGATATCTCCAATCAAGCGGGTTGCATGCTAGTGCCATCAACCCATGTGCTTGATTATTCATTCTTTGACTTCCCGGAATTGAACTTGCCCATAACTTACCATGGACATGGATTTATTTAGGCTATATCAACTCCATCAAAGGGCCTGAGATATCTACTTCCGTTATGGAACGGAAGGGACAAATCCTTTCTCGCATTATCTATTAATGCGGTATTACTCGTGACGTACCCAACGTATCCTACCTCGCTGCGAATACTGTGTCGTCACAGTTTTCATCAATACATCTAAGTGCACAAGTTGTAATACCCATTAATAATAATCTTAAAGTCTAAGGATCAATACACACGTCCGTAGATAGGAACATCCAATGAAACTATGAAATGTGGATTTCCTACTGGCGGGTCTCGTTCTCATAATATCCTCCTGCATATTACCTAGGGCGCACACCATTAGAAGGTGCCTCAAAGTTTTATGAGTCCTCACCCCTAATTATCTGTATTATTTGTGTCCCTCAAATAATATCATCCGGACATAGAACATACATTCAAGAACAATGTTATGGCACTTCCGGGTTCTCATCATAGCAGGGATCCGCTACGACCCTTTAATGCAACAGCTGTCCTTAGGACATTATCACATGACATGTCACACAGAAGAACAATCAAGATGTGATAATGCTTTTATTTAATGAATAAAGTACAAAGTAGTTGGTTCTAGACCACCAACTCCAACATGGATATTACCGAAAACGTAATATTAACTTGGGATTGTTAATAAATGGGTAATATAATGTCATGAAAAATAATATATAGTATTAGATATACAAATATTGTTAATTAATATATTTATAATAAACCTGTATTTATTAATAAAAATCATTTAATGTGGATGAATAAATTCAAGACCTATGTTATGGGTTTTCTCACATCACATTTAATTTTGTGAGACTTATGCCTTATTCCCCATTCATTTATTTTGTGTGGTTTCTATAATAAATATTAATTTATCAATTTATTATTATATTTTAATTTAAGTTTATATAAATATAAATTTTATTCTCTTTCATTTATGGGTTCTATGGTTCAAATGTTACCAAATCGGTAAGGTAAGTATGTCTCGATTTACCTTCGTTGATATACATGAAATCATATGCACCTATATTTCTCTATGGTTTGTATATACTCAACATTTACATGTTATATCCAAAATAAAAATAATTTAATTTTTTTATACTTAAATGAATATTATTTTTCCATTTTTATAATGATTTATTGTGTACAAATTGGTATGATTTTAGTGCTACAATATCATATTATATCGGGATTGTTTAAGAATATTCATTGACTGATGAAATATTATAATAAAAATATTAATAAATCTCATGAAATGTTCTTCCAAAATATTATTAAATAAGTTTTTTTTGAAAAAATTATAAATATTTCCCTGTGTTGTTGATATTAATTTTTTATCGATTTTTCCATTTTTATGAAATGTTTTTCAATGGAATCATATTGTGATTTTCTGATCGAGGAACATTTCTAAAAATTTGATGGTGCAAAATTGAATACTCTTCATGTACTAATGATCCAATTTTTATAACATATATATATTTGATTCATAATTTATATTTTTATAGCATTGTATTTAAATAAAATGTTTTCCTATTATTATGGATTTTTTTATTTTAATTTTTTTTTCAACAAAAAACTACTTCAGAAATGTTTTATGTATAACATGAATTCAGAAGAATTTTTAAGGGATCCTTTATATGTTTTTAAAATTTTATTTTAATAGAATTTTTTTTTAATTATATCAATATTTTTTAATATTTTTTAAAATCCATTTTCATATAAATGTGCTTCCATTATATTTTCAAACCCCCATTTTATTTTGTAAAATTTTTCGTTATAATTTTTTTAAAATTTTTTCATTCTTTCTTTATGAGTAATCAATGTGTTTTAAAAGAAAAATGTTATCAAAATATTTTATACCTCATATTCAAGGTTTTTCTAAAAATTGATAAATATATTGGTTTTATAAATTCATTATAAATTAAAAAGAAATTTTGAAATTAAAAAATATATTTTATTCTTGAAATTTTCTAAATGAAATAATAAAGCCTTATTCATAACAAATAAATTTTCAATTAATTTTAAAAGAATGATTTTGTATGAATATATATATTCCTTATAAAATGTTACATAAGATAATTGAAAATTATTTTCCTTACAATATTACATAATTTTATATTGTTTATGATTTACTGAGGATATGATCTATTAATAGCATTCATATTAGTTCTCCAGTGGTTTGTGTGTTTAAGGAATGATGTTTGTGAACCATGTTTCACATTTACATGTTATATTCTTCTAAAATCTTATTATTTTCATTTGTAAATATTTCATTAACTGATTATGAAACATTTATATTTATTAAACATTTATTATATGATTACATTTTTAGGACACCCAATTCATTTCTAGGGTTATGATATGACTATTTGTTATTTGGTGGAACATGTATGTATTATTTCATTAAGATATAGGTGGGACCTATATATCCCACCAATTATATGGGTAATAAATTATATATCATGATAAATGATGGGAATCAAGTCTAATTTCTTGATAATCTATGTAATATGATTAAACTTGATCCACTATTGGATGATGTGGATCCTCATCCACTATAGAAAGATTTAAAAACTGATCCACTATGGAAAGATCGGGAAACCCGATCCCTTATAAGGAATGGAAAACCCCTTGGGATGGTGGTGATTCATTCTCAGCAAGTGTAGTCCTAGTTAAGTGCCGATATATTTTTAGGTCAATGTGACTTGTCTTATGTAACGTGCTTAAATTTTTATGATTTTACTTCAAATTATATTTCTTACTCTTATATTATCATTTCATAGATTATTCTATAGATAAAATTGTGATTTATGTTATCAAAATTCCCATAAGAATTATATTAATCATAATTATTAACTTTTATATGTAGGGTATTATATTGTAATGTTAATATCATGTTCTAATACCCTTATTCTCATGTTATACATACATATATCTAGTGTTTACCCGTAGATAACATCTGATCTCAACCCCTTCTTATATTTACATTCCCAATTTATGAAGAATGGTTTTTTGTATGAGTAAAAAAAGAGGATATCATTAATTTATATGTTGATTATATTTCAAAATGATAGAATATTATTTTTATAGGATCCTATTGACACTAAACTATTAAGGTTTCTAAGAATCTAATTTTGTAATGTTCCAAATATTGAACTAAATTGATGTAATATGCATATTTGTTAAGCATAGGTTATTATATCAGTTTCCCCAAATAATGAACCATTTTAAATAAAATAGGATATATGTTTGAACGATGTACATATATAGGATTATAGATAAAACTATTCACAATTTGGCCCATTTAAATTATTGTTTAGCAATTAATAAAACTCTTCTTTTATATAATTAATGTAATTATTTATAATTTTTTTCAATATGTAATTAATAAAAAATAAATTGACCATAATAAATATAAAAAATTATACTAATTAAAAGTATGGAATCAATTTTCCCAAATTATAATCATAAAATTGCAATAATTTAATTTAAAACTAATCCCTCAATCGCAACAAAAACTGAGGAATTAATGTGAAAAATTTCAATGGGTTACTAGGATTTTTTATCAATATTAAATTTAATTATAATAAAAATAATATAAATTGAATTCGAATATGTATAATTGATTTATTACTAATGATCTATTTTTCCTTTAAAACCAATGAAAAATATAATTTATCATTACAAATTATTTAGATGAATATTTAGTATTCAATTTAAATTCATTATTTTTTATTATTAATCAAAAATGGATCGTTTGTTAAAAAAAATCAAAAATACATCCAAATATAATATTTAAATTACAATTTAAATAATTGAGTAATTATTTTAATAATAAATATATAAATTAGTATTAGTTTGTTTTTAAAACAAGTTCTTCATTAAATGGTGTCAAATCAGTCCTTAAAAAATTGATTTCATTAGGTAAATTTGTTTTTCCTTTACCTAATGCCTATAAAATATATTATATGAATATAAGTAATATTTTATTGAATATATAATATAATTATTTCATTAATATATTTGAGTTATTGTAATTACCATAATTCTTTTGTGAAAATTTCTTTTGGGCATAAAAAAAGTTATTTATAAAATCATTCCATTTATATTCACTTTGTTAAGATATTAATTTCAAATTAACTTGTATCTAATGAATTAGACCATATATTTTTATGAGATATTTAATCCAATGTTTATCTACCAAATTAATTTCTTGGAGGTAATTTTCAATTTAAATAATATTATTGATTGTAGTCGGTATAACTCTATCTGGTGTGTAATGTAAGCAATCAAAGAATGTATTTATTGCATATAACAAAAAATTACATAGAATTATTTGTATTTAAATAAATAGAATACATTTAATTTATTTAAAATATTATAATATTGATATTTTTTTAGAAAATTTCATTTACTTTCTATGTTTTGTGTTGCATGTCAAGCATGCAATCAAATACAACGTTCTTACATTGTAATTATTGGCTGTCACATTACCTTTGTAATTTATCCATTGATCTAAATACGAAAATATATATTTATAAATTTTTTAGGCAATTTATTCATATTTTAATGTATATTTAATAATATTAAATTACTTAAAGTTATAAAAATTAATGTTAAATTAGTAAATATATAATTCAGAAAATCAATTTTGTTGAAAAACAAGTCACAAGTATTATGATACCAAATTTAGGATTATTTTTTAATAATAATATATTAAATTATATAAGAATAGGTATAAAACATGTAACACCCCAAGATTTCATAGCGTGTTATTTCTTCAAAATAATTCAATAACTTGCACTACACGCAACACCGAGTTCAATCGCACCATGAATTACCAAACAAGCCTTTCAAAAGAGGTTATGAATAGTATTAACTAAATTTTAAACTTTATATAATCCTTATAATTTTACAATCCATATTATGAGTTTCTTAGACATAATGTAAGAACTAATTCATTTTCAGTTTTGCACTTTTATCAACTTTTAATAGTGAACCCTTTTTAAATACAATATTTTAAACTTTTTGACTAAATGGGGACGTCAAAAATTTAAAATGAAGCATCCCAAGATTCCACAGTATGCTTTCTTTTGAATAATACAGTAGCGTGTGTTGTACGCAACTTCGAGTTCTAACACACACCACAACCAATCAAACTAGCCGTTATGAATAGTAATACCTACCTTTTTAAACTATATATATTTTATATTTCAAAATGGAATTCATTTTTTATTTTTGAATTTCGAATTTAGCCTAGGGTGAAATTTTGTAACTTTTCAGATAACTTTAATATTTTGATGAATAGTTAAAATTACTAAATTTTAATTAAAAACAATTTTTTTAATCAAAATAATTAAAAGTGATAAATAATTAATTTGAGTGGTTTTAAAGTATATTTAGAATATATTTTTACCATTTAATACAATTCTGGTCATTGGAGATAATTTTACAGTTAAACCGGACATAAACAAGTGTCAATCTTTTGATAGTTATTATCTCTTAAAAACACGCTTTTTGTTTTAACAACAAGAATTAATTTTAAATTAATTTCTGACACTTCTATGTTTTGAATTTGGAAAAATGGTTTCCATATTTGGAATCAGGATGTTAAAATTTTGTAAATAGGTAACTTTTATTTTTATACATTTTGAATAATTACTTCGGTAAATATTTTATTTATCGTGGTTAAGGGTAAATCCAGTAAATAAGGGTTAACAAATAATATTATAATAATAATTAATTATCCTAAAATGTGTCCTAACCTTATTTTTTGATACATGTTTGACCATAGGCATCTTTGGGTCGATTTTGGGACCCCATGGATCCACTTGTAGGTTATAGGGACACTTTATTTTAATTAAGTTAAAATAAGTACAAAAATGACATAAGGCTATATCTTTTAGAAAACCAATTTTTACATAGGGTTATATATGTTGGATTTTTTACTATAAATATTAATTATAAAGATAAAAGGATTTAATACATAATTATATTTTATTTATAATTTTTAGACTTTAAATAATTTAATTTATTTATGACACAATAATGATGCAGTAATTATCATAATAGTGACAAATTAAAATAATTGATATTATAAATACCCAAATAAATATAATTTGAGACTATTAATGAATTACAATAATTTTATAGGATAATATGAAAAATTAGGATTGATTTAATTATCTTTTTTCGAAGTAATCATTCTGTTATGAGTTTCACAAAAATCAACTATTGAATAGTGTTAAAATTGACATAAAAGAGTTTTTAAAACAAATATTATATTATTAATTGATATTAAATTCTTAAAAATCTAAGGTTCGGCCAAGAGACTTATATCATGATAGGTTCATCTTTAATGGATTACTTGGGGGTATCTTGGATGTATATAGTATGTTTATTAATCATATAATATAAAAATACAAAGAGACATTGTAAAAGTGAAACTAATTAACTTAGAGTTAATACTTAAAGATAAGGTTAATATAAGTACCCAAACCTGTCTAAATTCTATTGGTTGAGTTGTTTCAAACCCATCCCCACCTTAAAATTTAAATAACCAACTTTGGAGCCATTAGAAACCGAATATGAATTTATTATAAATTAATATTTATAGCTTTTCCAAAGGTGCCCCTCACCCCTATTATAAAAGGGCACTCCTCCTTCTCATTTCTTCACACCTTCAAAGACTTTTGGTTCGGCCAAAAACTGCCCAAATACTCTCCCAAATTCCCTCACTACAACCTATAGTCCTTAGATTGATCATAAATCCAACCTAAATAGCCCTTTTGATCAAATCAATAGGAAGAACCCGAAGAAGATGTAATGGTTTCACCACCCTTTTCCAAGTTCCTTTCTTCTTCCACTTCTTCTTTCTTTGTTATTACCATTATAAAATAATAACTCCATTATCTTATATATACTGTGATATTATTATAAATATGGTACAACCATATTCAGTATTCTATCCACCCTTTTAATAACATGTCACCATACGTGCGTACATACGACTTACCGTCTCCACGTCGTGGTGTAATTGTTATTCAATATATTATTATTTCGACGGGTATAATAATGATGTGTAACTAAGGTAAATAATAAATATAACATGATAATTATTCTTTATATATGATATAATATCAAATTATATATTATTTTAATATCAAAAGAATGATATTGTCTCTCGTGCGTACGTACGGACTACCGTCTCCAGGAACGTGATGAGATTCATTCGCCATCGTATCCATTCAAGTATAATTATAATTTTATGATTTAAAAATTATGTTTAAGGACATGATATCATTATGGATATGAATAATATACAACCTATCCATTACAAACATGGCTTACGTAACAAAACATATAAAAAAAATGAGTAAGTTAACACCCGAAACGACGATAATTCTAAGATATTATTAACAAAGCAATGTTAAAAGATCATATCTGATATCGTAATAATGTATATGATTATTAAATAATTTAATAACAATTATTTCACCATTAAACATGATGTTAACCTACCCCAACCAAGGAAACGTGCAAGGTAAGGTTTTATTTCACAATCTCTTCATTATCCGAGGTTGTTTATACGTAATTATCTACTGGGATCTCTTTATCATCCACATCCATGTTTCTTAAAAATGAATTTCAAAACCTTTTTACTATTTAATAATATATGAGATAAAGTCATTTATACCCTTTTTTGACTTTCTATAAGAGGTTTATAAAGGAATCTTTCCGTCGTTTTCCAAACAAGGTTCTTTTTAACCTTTTCAACAAAATTAAGGTAAGAATGTTTTTTTAAACTTATACGGTGGGTGCAGCTATTACCGCCGTTATAAATCCTTCAATGCTTCCCTTACAAGATTACAAGGACATTTTCAAAGTAAATTTTTTATTTTATAATTACGTGACATTTAAATGATTTCAAAATAAATATTTTAAGAATTTCGGAAAGGTACTCATTATCAAAATCAGAATTTTAAATGTTTTAAAGATTTATATTTCTAACTCTTTTTAATTAATTTCCATGTATTCAAAATGGTTTTCAAGGATTTATTTATATGTACATGAATATTTTTAAAATGTTAATTCCTTTCAAATGTTTTAAAGTGGTATGGGACACTTTGATTCAAAAATCACTTTTTAATTACTTCCTTTATGAATGTGTGACTTTTAAATGATTTCAAAAAAGGAGATATTTATCTCAAATAGTTTTGATTTCATCTATGTCAACATCCTTTTATGGATTTTATGATTATATGAAGTTGATTTATTATGATACAAAACTTCCACAATGTATTGAAGGTTTTGTGATATGTTTGACTGTGGATGGTTTATTTTTATACCATTCATGGTTTATAGAGAAAGTATTGACATTTCGTATGCTAGTTTTTATACGAATGTTTACGTTATGTTTAAACCTTTTCATATGGGAATGCATTGGACTTAGTAAGTGACTGGTGGAACCCGCTATAGCTCCTCGATGTATCGATAGGTCTCATGAGACAAACTAGTGTCTTGGCACAAGGCCTTGGCAAAATCTTATTTGTAGTCTTCGCACGAGGCCTTGGCTATGTGGTTATGATAATATGTAATTATGCATTCCATCATTATGAAAGTGGTTATTGATATTTCATGTGATTATTCTATTAGTAGAATATCCATGTGAATAAGTAAATGGAATTATTTAATTTTACTTTTGCCATACTATGTTGAAGTTCAAGTTTAAAAGGCTTTTGTTTTAGTTATACATTACCTTAAATGTTTATGCTTATTTTGGAATGTTTCCACTATATTGTTATCGTTACTGGGCATTTGAGCTCACCCCTTTTCTATGTTTTATTTCTCCCAGGATGTAAAGAATTAAGTTATGAATGACCTGTAGGTATATTATGAGGGGATAATAGTGTGGACTATGGAGACATTATGTTGTTGTAGTAGTTTTTCACTTTATGATGTAATGCAAAACTTATGAATATATCTAGTGCTTCCAAGGCTACTAAACCAATCGGTCTTTCGAGATTTGATCTTTCTTGTGATCATGCCAATGTTATGTAATAATGTACCGACTCTAGGTAACTAGGGTCGGGGCGTTACAGTTGGTATCAGAGGAAGTTTAGTACAAACCTTGGAAGCTATATTCAGATAAACTCTGATTAGAGCACATAGACCTAAGATGGACATTGAGGATTAATATAGAATAATTTCCTAGAATTTTGGTATTGTAGAGATTTTGTGAGTTTTCCAAGCAATACATCCCTGTCTGGATACGAGCAGGTAGAGGCGGCTCTGGCACAGATGTACCTAGGGGTAAAACATGAAAACACCGCTTTGAGCTAGACTCGAACGGGAACTGGTGCACGACAACGGGCCTTGCTGCACTCTTGGTTACGACACTCCCGGGGGATATGCTTAGGATAATTCTCATTTTCTTTACAAACCATTATGAAGGGTTTATGAGTATATACTTCCTCAAAGGTGACATTTTTATGGTTATTGATTATATCCATAAACTATTTAATTTATGTTATGTGTTTTACAAGTTTGGTATTAGGTATTGTTATTCATAAACTAATCTAGTGTATGCCATTGTTTAGAAATGGCGCCCAGTAGAAGGAATGAGAACTCCAACAATGCAAATGATCCAAAGAGAAAGAAGGATCAAATCTTTCATGGTCCTAATCCAGAATTTATAAGAGAAATAGTCTCCCATATATTATCATCATATGAAGAAATTATATCATGTGTTGATAAGATAAGTAAAGAGTTTACTGAGTCCTATGGATTTGAAGGGAATCAAGAGAAGAAAAGTATGGAAGAGGGAAAGATGGATAAAGGGAGGAGGGAAAAGAAGAATTTTCCCATATGTGATACCTGTGGGAAGAAAAACCCTGGAACTTTCCTGAAAGGAATGAGAGTTTGTTATAAGTGTGGAGGAAAAGGGCACAAAGTACGTGACTTCAAGGGTACGAAAATGGTTTCAAATATACAATTCTCGAATTGCAAGGAGTTTGGACACTACGCGAACCTATGTCCCAGTCATCCGACTATGCCTCAAATGATGCTATTGGATAATAATCAAGTTATGATACTATCACAGATGAATAGGAATGATTAGTTTTCTTGTGTTTATTATGTCATTTGAGTGTTGTATCAACAATTTACTTGTTATAATAATTATGGAGTATATAAGGATTGTACTACAGTACTATTTCATTATGGACTTGAGATTGTGTGGAACAAAGAAAAGTGACTCAATAGCAGGTCAAATTTTTGGAAAATATACGGTTGAGAGAGAGATAAACCATAATATGGTTCTGATACAGAGGTAGTAATTTTAGAATAATACATTATTTTTTTGGGTAAATTATATTGGATATTCTTGACTACCTTGAAAATGATTAATGATTTGTATATTCCATCAGTGTTGGGGTTTATAACATTTTTGGATTGAAAGAGAATATATATTATTCTATAAGGAATAAGGGATCATGAATGTAATCAATAAGGTTTTATGATAATTTAGGATGTTGTAGTGTTTTAAAAGAATACATGTTGAAGGTGATCACATGTTATTACGCGGCAAAAAAGGATCTTCATTGTGTTTACCTTCCTTATAAATTTTGGACTGAAGTATTTTGGATAGTTCTAGTTTGGATTATTTTGGATTTCCATAAAAGGTCAACCCGAAGGTCGGGCGGCAACCCGTCGCGTCCGGCAAGGCCGCGAGACTTGAACCCACAACTGAAGGGCGATAAGGGTGTATCACCTACCACTGACCCACATGATGTCCGGGATTAAATAATGTAGTTTTTTTAAAAGATCTGGTAGATGAATTATAAATTCGTATTTTTGGGACCCTATATGAATAGGATAAACAGAATATAATTTTTTCATTCTATTAACTTTTAGAGTGAAAAATGAGTTTGTGGTAGAAATTTGTTAAAGGATGGAACTCTACTTGTCAAGAATATGTTTTTCTTCTTATCTTATTTTATGAATAAATTAATTCTTATACTTTATTTAAGGAATCCTAAAACCAAAAATGTGTAATCCTAATACACTATGTTTTGTTGAACTGATAGTATTTCAAATCATCATAGATTGATGAATTCAAGGACCTCAATTTTACACTTGTTTGTGATTGATAAACTCAATCGCTACCTATAAATATTTACGTTTTTTCTCCAATTATATGTCTCTAATTTCCACCAATGTTCTCCTAATAGAGATAATAATTTGGTGGTGACCCTTTCATTTATCTTGTCCTCATATTAAGACTAAATTTTAGTAAACTAATTTCCGATGTGGGTTTTCCCACAAATATATTTTCTATTTTCAACCTTTTATTTTCGAAGAACAATTTCAAATTGTGAGGACACAATTTATTTAAGGAGGGGAGAATGTAACACCCCAAGATTTCATAGTGTGTTATTTCTTTAAAATAATTCAATAACTTGCACTACACGCAACACCGTGTTCAATCGCACCATGACTTACCAAACAAGCCGTTCGAAAGAGGTTATGAATATTATTAACTAAATTTTAAACATTATATAATCCTTATAATTTTAGAATCCATATTATGAGTTTCTTAAGCATAATGTAAGAACAAATTCATTTTCAGTATTGCACTTTAATCAACTTTTAATAGTGAACCCATTTTAAATACAATATTTTAAACTTTTTGACTAAATGTGGATGTAAAAAATATAAAATGAGACATCCCAATCTTCCACGGTATTCTTTTCTTTGAATAATACGGTAGCGTGTGTTGTACGCAACTTCGAGTTCTGACACACACCACAACCAATCAAACTAGCCGTTATGAATAGTAATACCTACTTTTTGAAATTATATATATTTTATATTTTAAAATGGACTTCATTTTTAGATTCAGAATTTCTAATTTAGCATTGGGTGAATTTTTGGAACTTTTCGGATAACTTTAATATTTTGATGAATAGTGAAAATTAATAAATTTTAATTAAAAACAACTCTTTTAATCAAAAAAATTAATATTGATAAATTATGAATTTGAGTGGTTTTAAAGTATATTTAGAATATATTTTTACCATTTAATACAATTTTGGTCATTGGACCTAATTTTAAAATTAAACCAGACATAAACAAGTGTCAATCTTTTGATAGTTATTATCTCTTAAAAACACGCTTTTTGTCTTAACAACGAGAATTAATTTCAATTAATATCTGCCACTTCTGTGTTTTGAATTTGGAAAAATGGATTCCAAATTTAGAATCATGATTTTCAAATTGTGTTAATATGTAACTTTTATTTTTAGACATTTTGAATAATTACTTCAGTAAATATTTTATTTACCGTGGTTAAGGGTAAATCCGGTAAATAAGGGTTAAAAAATAATATTATAATAATACTAAATTACCCTAAAACATGTCCTAACCTTATTGGTTGATACATGTTCGACCATAGGAATCTTTGGGTCGATCTTGGGACTCCATGTATCCACTTTTAGGTGATAGGGACACTTTATTTTAATTAAGTTAAAATAAGTACAAAAATGACATAAGCATATATCTTTTACAAAACCAATTTTTACATAGGGTTATAAATGTTTGATTTTAGACTATAAATATTCATTATAAAGATAAAAAGATTTACTACATAATTATATTTTATTTATAATTTTTAGACTTTAAATAATTTAATTTATGTATGACACAATGATGATGCAGTAATTATCATAATAGTGAAAAATTAAACAAATTGATATTATAAATACCCAAATAAATATAATTTGAGAATTTTAATGAATTACACTTATTTTATAGGATAATATGACATATTATAATTGATTTAATTAAATTTTTTAGAAGTAATAATTCGGTTATGAGTTTCGAAAAAATCAACTATTGAATAGTGTCAAAATTGACATAAAAGAGTTGTTAAACAAAATATTATATTATTAATTGATATTAAATTCCGAAAAATATACGGTTCGGCCAAGAGACTTATATCATGATAGGTGAATCATTAATGGACCACTTTGGGGTCTCTTGGATGTATATAGTAAGTTTATTAACCATATAATATAAAAATACAATGAGACATTGTAAAAGTGAAACTAATTAACTTAGAGTTAATACTTAAAGATAAGGTCAATATAAGTTCCCAAACCTATCTAAATTCTATTGGTTGAGTTGTTTTCGACCCATCCCTAACTTAAAATTTAAATAATCAACTTTGGATACATTAGAAACCGAATATGAATTTATTATAAATTAATATTTCTAGCTTTTCCAAAGGTGCCCCTCACCGCTCTTATAAAAGGGAACTCCTCCTTCTCATTTCTTCACACATTCAAAGCCTTTTGGGTCAGCCAAACTCTTCCCAAATACTCTCCCAACTTCCTTAAATACAAACTAGAGGCCTTAGATTGATCAGAAAGCCATCCTACGGAGCCCTTTTGATCAAATCAAAAGGAAGAACCCGAAGAAGAGGTAATGATTTCACCACCCTATTCCAAGTTCCTTTCTTCTTCCACTTCTTCTTTCTTTGTTATTACCATTATAAAATAATAACTCCAGTATCTTATATATACTGTGATGTTATTATAAATATGGTACAACCATATTCAGTATTCTATCCACCCTTTAAATAACATGTCACCATACGTGCGTACGTACGGCTTACCGTCTCCACGTCGTGGTGTAATTGTTATTCAATATATTATTATTCGGATGGGTATAATAATGATGTGTAACTCATGTAAATAATAAATATAACATGATAAGTATTCTGTATATATGATATAATATCGAATTTTATATTATTTTAATATCAAAATTATAGCATCCCGACTTTTTTATAACATAAACTTTCATTACATTACACAAAACTGAGGATCTTTAAGGTCTAGTGTCTTGGAAACCAGGAACAAAATACAGGAAAGCAACAAAAATCATTCTTCTTAAACACTTGAAAGGCTTCTCCTTAAGTTCATCCTAGGTTCATTACTGCATCTCATAACCTGGGGCATACATCAAAAGAAGGGTGAGCAGAAGGCCCAGTATGGGAAACAAGAGGAACATTTTACATGTGAACTTGATATACTTTAATAAGGACATGAAAAGAACTGTAAGGCATGAGAAAGAAATCGTGAGGAATTTCATAATAAAAATAACATTTTTCATAACTTGAAGATGTGGCTACATCATTTAACATAGAAAATCATGAAAATATCACCATGGTCCATCCCCAAGGTGTCATTTGAAAATTACCAAGGTTATTCACCAAGGTATCGTGAAAATTGTAATCTCTAGTGGTTACATCATTACCCAATGCATTGGAGCGCTATCAGGGCGCACCCTTAAATTTGCCTTTATTATCATGTGAGCCACATATATAATCATCAAACATTTCATAAATAACCCACATAGCATAAAATATATGGGTTTCATTTCATAATCATAACGTTTTAAAAACTGCTTTAAAGACATGATCTTTACGTCACTTTAATCCCACGAAAAGGGAAAGTGGGTCTCATGTATGTAAATCCCAGAAATTAAAATAGAACATTTTGATATATATGTGAATACCCTTGTATAAATAATAGCTTTGAGTATTCACTTTATAACATAAAATAATTTTGAGAAAAGAGAGAGGCATTTTGAGACGAAAATTCTGCAGCATAACGACTATGTTTCGGGGTTTTAGAAAACATTGAAAAGAGAGGGGACATGGGTCACCCACTCATAAATGATCCATAAAATAGTAGGGGGACAGAATAAGAAGGATATATGGACATGGTAATGAAATTTGGAGGACATACCATTTGTAATGAAAGACATGGAAGGAAGGCAAAAATTAGATTTCTCTTATGAAAATTCGGCAGCCTAACGACGTCACATAAACTTCAATAAAAATTAATTGACAAGATCAAATAGGGTCTCTCATCATATGATCATAAGAGATCAGTATGATAGGTATAGAGATCATACCCCAACATAATAAAAAAGGAACTTGAAAGACTTGATATGAAAATCGAACTTGAAAAATGAGAAGGGTGAAAGGATCCCTTAAAAATTCGGCAGCCTAACGGCGTCACTTAAACTTTCATAAAATGAAATGTTGAGAGTAAGAGTGGATCTCTCATCATATAAACATGAAAAGGGAAGTAAGAGGAATATAAAAGAACATCATCTCACATAAGAACATGTAGCATAAAAGGAATGAAATAAAAGAGATTACATGAAAAGAAAGAGAGAGGTCGGATCCCTTACCTTAAAACGTGACTCTTGAAACTCAAAGTTTTGGACCTTGAGGGATTGGGGGAACCTTGGGAGGACTCCTTGGAAGGTAATAAGACCAGAACTTCGTTGGGGGAGAGTTGGGAGTGAAAAATAAAGGAGGAAAGGGTGGGTATTTATAGGGAAAGTGAGGGGACAAGGCAATAATGGCCAAGGGACACCTCACATGTGCTTTTCTCAAACCCATGTGCTCTCCCTTGGCATTTATCAAGGAGTTAGGACACATGGGGCACCCAAAACAATAATTCATCACCCTTGGCCGGAAAAACCTTAAAAGATATCATGACATCATCATGACACAGTTACGATGTCATTAAACATACCGAAACCCTAAAACTGTATTTTTACTATTCACTGAAAATTCAACTTTCTCAGAAAAATCCCAAAATTTCACCTTAACCAAATATCAATGCTCTGATTTCAAAAATGAAATCCATTTTATAAAAATAATTTTCTAAATATTTTTAATTTAATTTTTAAATAAAAAAACTATTCATCGAAAATTCATTTTTTTCAGAAAAAACCCCAAAAATTACCATAACATAATATCGATGCTCTGAGTTCAAAAATAAAGTCATTTTTATAAAAATAATTTTCTAAATATTTTTAATTAAATTTTTAATTAAAAAAAACTATTCACCTGAAAAAACTAATACTTGATTAATAATTTATTAAACCGTTATTTACCGATTTTATTGAATCACATTACTTAATCTAGGTGTCTAAATTATATTAAAACTTTCTTTGAGTGAAATTACTAATCCATTTGGTCACATTACTAATCCTAAGCGTAAAATCACTATTCATAATTTACTATTCATCAAAAATTAAGTTGATCTTATTAGACTCCGAATTCCTTACTGAACACTTTTGTAGAAGACCATTTTTTGAAAATCATTACACATCATTAGTTATTTAGGGTTTACATAAATATTTTAAAATATCCTTTTTTCGAAATTCATCAATATAATACATTCTAAAATTATCTGGACATTTGAAATTTCACAAACATCACTAAAGGAAGAAATCTCAATTTATTCACCCGAAGGGATTACACAAGGAAGCTAGGGTCTCGTCACATAGCCCCTTATAACACCGACATATGACCTAAGTGTAATGTGTGCTATGGTGAGAGAATTTGAGGGAGGCTCAGATAACATTGCCCTAGTAGTAATCTCTACTAACTTGAACTTCTCCCGTAGGCTTTTCCGTTCAAGCTTGACACGCTGGAGTTCGGCTTGGGCTTGGTCCAAAGCAAAGCCCACAGATGCTACCTCCTTCCCAAGTTCTGATAAGTGGGATTCATAAGGGTGGAGTCTACTGGATGAAGCCATCGACTCCTCTTTCTGCATTAACTATTAACATCTTATTAAATCAATAAGAGTAAGTAAATATACTACTCAAAAAGATTGGGTCGTTACATTCATCCCCCCTTAAGAAATTTCGTTCCCAAAATTTATACTTGAGGCCTAGTCGAAAAGGTGAGGGTACTTTTGCTTCATCGTTTCCTTAGGCTCCCAAGTCGCTTCTTCATACTTATGATTCCTCCACAACACTTTCACAAGGTGGGTAGTCTTGTTTCGTAGAACCTTGTCTCTATGGTCCAAGATCTCCACTGGCTGCTCCTCATAAGAGAGGTCATGTTCAAGTTGTACCACCTCTGGGTTCAGTACATGCGAAGGGTCGGGTATGTACTTCCTCAAGAGAGATACATGGAAGACATCATGAACTTGAGCTAGGTTCGGTGGAAGTGCCAGACGATAGGCCACTGCTCCTATGCGATCAAGGATTTCATAGGGGCCAATGTACCTAGGGCTGAGCTTCCCTTTCTTCCCAAAACCGCATGACTCTCTTCCATGGAGAAATTCGAAGGAAGACTTTGTCACCAACACCAAACTCCAGGTCCCTTCGATGATTGTCAGCATAGCTCTTCTGCCGACTCTGAGCAGCCTTTATGTGTTGTTGGATGGCATGAACCTGTTCCATCATCTCTTGCACGAGATCAGGCCCAAGAAGCTTCCTCTCACCAGTTTCATCCCAACAAGTAGGAGTTCTACACCGCTTTCCATACAGAGCTTCATAGGGTGCCATCTGAATACTCGAATGGAAGCTATTGTTATAGGATAACTCCACTAATGGGAGGTATTGATCCCATCCAACTTTAAATTACATTGATCATAATCTCAACATGTCTTCGAGTGTCTGAATAGTCCTTTCATATTTCCCATCAGTTTGAGGATGATAGGCCGTACTAAAATTCAATTCAGTATTCAGAGCATGTTGAAGACTTCTCCAGAATTTTGATGTGAATCTTGGGTCACGATCAGATACGATGGATAGTGGTACCCCATGCAGCCTTACCACTTCCTTCACGTATATCTTGGCAAGCTGATCCAGAGAGAAATCTTCCCGAATAGAGATAAAATGGGCTGTCTTGGTGAGACGGTCCACAATAACCCATATCGCATTGTTTCCTTTGGATGTTTTCGGGTGACCAGTTACAAAGTCCATAGTGATATTATCCCACTTCCATACTGGTATGGGTAGCAGTTGTAATACCCCCTTAGGAAGTTGTCGTTCTGCCTTTACTTGCTGACACACCAGGCACCTTGTAGTGTAATCGGCAATCTCCCTCTTCATGTTATCCCACCAATAATGATCACGAAGGTCTCTATACATCTTAGTACTTCCCGGATGTATAGAGAAAGTAGAGCTATGAGCTTCATCCATCAGTTATTTCTTTATCTCCGGAATAGATGGGACACATAGTCTTGTATGAAATTTCAATACACCTTCTTGATCAATATTGAAATCAGGTAACTTCCCATCTTTTACAGCCTCCAACTTCTCCTGCAGCAAAGGATCTTCTTTTTGAGCCTTCTTGATCTTCTCTAGTAATGAAGGTTGAGAAATCATTTGGGATAGGGTTGATGATGTCCCTTTCCTTATAATTCCCATGTCCAGTTTTACTAGATCTTTAATCAAGGGATCTCCCAGGATCCTCATTGTTGCCAGAACAACCGGATCTTTCCTGCTTAACGCATCCGCGACTTTGTTTTCTCTTCCAGGGTGATAATGAATTGAAAAATCATTGTCTTTAATAAGATCCAACCATCTCCTTTGTCTCATGTTCAATTATTTTTGAGTGAAAATATACTTTAGACTTTGGTGGTCAGTGTATATATCACATTTCTCCCCATAAAGATAGTGCCTCTATATCTTTAGAGCAAAAACAACTACCGCCAGCTCTAGATCATGCGTCGGATAATTCTACTCATGAATCTTCAACTGTCGAGATGCATAAGCAATTACTTTGTCATTTTGCATGAGGACGGACCCAAGCCCTTTCAGAGATGCATCGCTAAAAATAACGAATCCTTCTCCGATAGAGGGTAGTGTTAACACAGGTGCAATAACCAATCTCTTCTTCAGCTCTTGGAAACTTTCCTCACATTCCTTTGTCCAGATGAACTTAACCCCTTTTCGAGTCAACTTGGTTAGTGGATTAGAAATTCGTGAAAAGTTTTTCACAAACCTCCTATAATATCTCGCTAAACCAAGGAAACTATGAATCTCAGTTACTGTTGTGGGTTGAGGCCACTCCTCCACAACCATTGTCTTTGCAGGGTCACCTGAGATTCCTTTATTGGTTACGATGTTCTCCAAGAAAGCCACTTGTTGTAACCAAAACTCACACTTGCTGAACTTCCCAAAGAGCATCTCTTTCCGTAGAGTTTTCAAAATAACCCTTAGATGATCTTCATGTTCCTCACGACTTTTTGAATATATCAAAATATAATAAATAAAACTACCACAAAGTTATCAAGGTAGTCCTTAAAGACTCTATTCATCAAATCCATGAAAATAGCAGGAGCATTAGTCAAGCCGAAGGGCATAACAGTAAACTCATAATGCCCATATCTTGATCGGAAGGCAGTCTTTGGAATATCTTCCTTCTTCACCCTCAGTTGATGATAACCAGATCGAAGGTCAATCTTAGAGAATAATTGAGCCCCACGAAGTTGGTCAAATAAATCATCAATTCTTGGAAGAGGATATCTGTTCTTCACTGTGATCCCATTCAGTTCTCTATAATCAATGCATAGCCGCATTGATCCATCCTTCTTCTTCACAAAGAGAACTGGTGCTCCCCAAGGAGACACACTCGGTCGGATAAACCACTTCTGAAACAAGTCTTGGAGTTGTTTCTTTAGCTCTTCTAGCTCCAAATTTTCCATTCTATATGGAGTCTTTGATATCGGTTGAGACCCAGGTACAAGTTCAATGGAGAACTCTACCTCTCTTTCTGGGGGAGGTCCAGGTAACTCCTCAGGAAATACATCCATGTATTCCTGAACAATCGGAACATCTTCAATTTTTATGCTCCCTTTCCCTTCTTCCTCATCACTGATTAACTCCATAAAGAAAGCTATAGGAGGTGCTTCTAGATAGGGATCATTTCGGGATATCTCTCCTCGGAAGATAACTGTAGGTCGTTCATTCAAGACTACTGAGATTTCCTTACTTCTGCATTAGATCTTAGCATTATACTTTGAGAGCCAGTCCATCCCTAGTATAATGTCGAATTCCATCATGGGAATGACTAGTAGATTTGCGATAAGATTGTGCTCACCAAAGTAAACACTAGAGTCTCTAAATAATTTTGATGGAAGGATAATCCCACTTGGAGTCTTTACTGACAACTCTACCTCTAGAAGTTCAGGGATTGATTCTATATTCCTTGAAAACTTGGAGGAAATAAAGGAATGCATAGAACCAGAATCAAATAAAGTACTTGCTAGTTTTGAGAGGACAACAAGAGTACCTGCTACCACATCATTCGGAACTTCAACTTCAGTTGTTGTGATAGTGAAAGCACAACCTTGCTCCCTTGGCCTCTGCTGAGGTTGATGGTGATTCCCCTCCACCGCCCTCGGATTTGGACATTGATTAGCAAAGTTCCCAAGCTATCCACACTTGAAGCATGTGACTTCGGGTAGGGCCAGAACCATCTTTCCTCTGTCGTTAGTGTTGGGAAGCTGAGGCTTCACATCACTACGACAATTCTGAGAAATATGGCCTTCTTTTCCACAACTATAGCACTTACCACTTCCGATCAAGCAGTTCCCCGAATGCTTCTTTCCACATTTATTGCATGTGGGATGTTGTATATGCTTTCCACCTCTTTCCTGATCAAAACTTCTTCCCAGGCTTGGTTCTAGAGTTCTCTTCTTCTCATTAGATTTGTGAGACCACTGTGTCTCCCCAAACTCTAGTTCAACTTTCATAGCACTTCGAACTATTTCTTCATAGCTGTCGTAGTCCCTGTTGGCTAGATTCTTCCGCAGATGAGGTCGTAGTCCGCCAAAGAATCTATCAAACTTCCCATTAGGGTCTATGACAAAGCTTGATGTATAACGGGAAAGCTTTGTGATGTTCATCTCATAGGTTCCAACAGATTTGTTCTCCTTCTACTTCAGCTCGAGAAACTCTTTCTCCATTTTAGTTCTCATGGAACGAGGGAAATACTTGTTAAAGAAAATTCCCCGAAATTCTTCCCACTCCATAGCTTCCATCTCTCATCGTGGCTTCGTGTTTTTCATCAGTGACCACCACTGATCAGCTTCTCCCTCTAGGCGGTAAACATCAAGGGTGACTTTTTCTTGTTCCGAACAATGAAGTACAGAAAAGATCTTTTCAATGGAGCTTATCCATTGTTCCGCAACCAATGGGTCATTAGATCCACTGAATGTTGGTGGTCGTTGACGCATGAAGGACTCAATAGAAATTTGTTCCCTTCACGGTGAGTTTGGCCTCTCAGCTTGATTCAAGTTATTACTCATAACTTGAGTCAGTTGGTTCATCATTCGCATGAATGTTTCCATTCCGGGTTCCATCGGAGGGCCGTCAGCACATGGTGTATTGCGGTCACCATCGGCACGATTCCTCCTATTGCCCGCCATTTTCTAAAAGAATAAAACCTTAGTAAGAAACTTATTTCATTTATGGATCTTTTAACTAAGACTTCATTCTTAGACAATTACACTTTTCTATAATTCCTTCATAATGATTCATAAAAAGCTTGTGATTAACCAAACATATCCCCCGGGAGTGTCGTAACCAAGAGTGCAGCAAGGCCCATTATCGTGCACCAGTTCCCATTCGAGTCTAGCTCAAAGTGGTGTTTTCGGGTTTTACCCCTATGTACATCTGTTCCAGAGCCGCCTCTACCTGCTCGTATCCAGACAGGGATGTATTTGTTTGATAAACCACTTACTCAATACTTACCAAAATACCAGGAAGTTTTCCTATGTTTAAACTTTTCTATGGGGTTCTTCCTAAAGTTTTTATATCCTAATTTCCACAAATAACTAAACCATCCTTTTATACCAACTATAGCATCCCGCCTTTTTTATAACATAAACTTTCATTACATTACACAAAACTGAGGATCTTTAAGGTCTAGTGTCTTGGAAACCATGAACAAAATACATGAAAGCAACAAGAATCATTCTTCTTAAACACTTGAAAGGATTCTCCTTAAGTTCATCCTAGGTTCATTACTACATCTCATAACCTGGGGACATACATCAAAAGAAGGGTGAGCAGAAGGCCCAGTAAGGGAAACAAGAGGAACATTTTACATGTGAACTTGATATACTTCAATAAGGACATGAAAAGAACTTTAAGGCATGAGAAAGAAATCATGAGGCATTTCATAATAAAAATAACATTTTTCATAACTTTAAGATGTGTCTACATCATTTAACATAGAAAATCATGAACATATCACCAAGGTCCATCCCCAAGGTGTCATTTGAAAATTACCAAGGTTATTCACCAAGGTATCGTGAAAATTGTAATCTCTAGTGGTTACATCATTACCCAATGCATTGGAGCGCTATCAAGACACACCCTTAAATTTGCCTTTATTATCATGTGAGCCACATATATAATCATCAAACATTTCATAAATAACCCACATAGCATAAAATAAATGGGTTTCATTTCATAATCACAACGTTTTAAAAACTGCTTTAAAGACATGAACTTTACGTCTCTTTAATCCCACGAAAAGGGAAAGTGGGTCTCATGTATGTAAATCCCAGAATTTAAAATAGAACATTTTGATATATATGTGAATACCATTGTATAAATAAGAGCTTTGAGTATTCACTTTATAACATAAAATAATTTTGAGAAAAGAGAGAGGCATTTTGAGACGAAAATTCTGCTGCATAACGACTATGTTTCGGGGTTTTAGAAAACATTGAAAAGAGAGTGGGACATGGGTCACCCACTCATAAATGATCCATAAAACAGTAGGGGGACGGAATAAGAAGGATATATGGACATGTTAATGAAATTTGGAGGACATACCATTTGAAATGAAAAACATGGAAGGAAGACAAAAATTAGATTTCTCTTATGAAAATTCGACAGCCTAACAGCGTCACTTAAACTTCAATAAAAATGAATTGACAAGATCAAATAGGGTCTCTCATCATATGATCATAAGAGATCAGTATGATTGGTATAGAGATCATACCCGAACATAATAAAAAAGGAACTTGAAAAACTTGATATGAAAATCGAACTTGAAAAATGAGAAGGGTGAAAGGATCCCTTAAAAATTCGGCAGCATAACGATGTCACTTAAACTTTCATAAAATGAAATTTTGAGAGTAAGAGTGGATCTCTCATCATATAAAAATGAAAATGGAAGTAAGAGGAATATAAAAGAACATCCTATCACATAAGAACATGAAGCATAAAAGGAATTACATAAAAGAGATTACATGAAAAGAAAGAGAGACGTCGGATCCCTTACCTTAAAACGTGACTCTTGAAACTCAAAGTTTTGGACCTTGAGGGCTTGGGGGCACCTTGGGAGGACTCCTTGGAAGGTAAGAAGACCAGAACTTCGTTGGGGGAGAGTTGGGAGTGAAAACTAAAGGAGGAAAGGGTGGGTATTTATAGGGAAAGTGAGGGGACAAGGCAATAATGGCCAAGGGACACCTCACATGTGCTTTTCTCAAACCCATGTGCTCTCCCTTGGCATTTATCAAGGAGTTAGGCCACATGGGGCCCCCAAAACAATAATTCATCACCCTTGGCCGGCCAACCCTTAAATGATATCATGACATCATCATGACACAGTTATGATGTCATTAAACATACCGAAACCCTAAAACTGTATTTTTACTATTCACTGAAAATTCAAGTTTCTTAGAAAAATCCCAAAATTTCACCTTAACCAAATATAAATGCTCTGATTTCAAAAATTAAATCAATTTTATAAAAATAATTTTATAAATATTTTTAATTTAATTTTTAAATAAAAATACTATTCATCGAAAATTCATTTTTTTCAGAAAAAACCCCAAAAATTACCATAACATAATATCGATGCTCTGAGTTCAAAAATAAAGTCATTTTTATAAAAATAATTTTCTAATTATTTTTAATTATATTTTTAATTAAAAAACACTATTCACCTGAAAAAACTAATACTTGATTAATAATTTATGAAACCTTTATTTACCCATTTTATTGAATCACATTACTTAATATAGGTGTCTAAATTATATTAAAACTTTCTTTGAGTGAAATTACTAATCCATTTGGTCACATTACTAATCCTAAGTGTAAAATCACTATTCATAATTTACTATTCATCAAAAATTATGTTGTTCTTATTAGACTCCGAATTCCTTACTGAACACTTTTGTAGAAGACCATTTTTTGAAAATCATTACAAATCATTAGTTATTTAGGGTTTACATAAATATTTTAAAATATCCTTTTTTCGAAATTTATCAATAAAATACATTCTAAAATTATCTGGACATTTGAAATTTCACAAACATCACTAAAGGAAGAAATCTCAATTTATTCACCCGAAGGGATTACACAAGGAAGCTAGGGTCTCGTCACGTAGCCCCTTATAACACCGGCATATGACCTAAGTGTAAGGTGTGCTATGGTGAGAGAATCTGAGGGAGGCTCAGATAACATTTCCCTAGTAGTAATCTCTACTAACTTGAACTTCTCCCGTAGGCGTTTCCGTTCAAGCTTGACACGCTGGAGTTCGGCTTGGGCTTGGTCCAAAGCGAAGCCCACAGATGCTACCTCCTTCCCAAGCTCTGATAAGTGGTCTTCATAAGGGTTTAGTCTACTGGATGAAGCCATCGACTCCTCTTTCTGCATTAACCATTAAAATATTATTAAATCAATAAGAGTAAGTTAATATACTACTCAAAAATATTGGGTCGTTACAAAAAGAATGATATTGTCGCTCGTGCGTACGTACGGACTTCCGTCTCCACGAAAGTGATGAGATTCATTCTCCATCGTATCCATTCAAGTATAATTATCATTTTCTGATTTAAAAATGGTGTTTAAGGACATTATATCATTCTGGATATGAATAATATACAACCTATCCATTACAAACATGGCTTACGTAACAAAACATATAAAATAAAACGAGTAAGTTAACACCCGAAACGACGATAATTCTAAGATATTATTAACAAAGCAATGTTAAAAGATCATATATGATATCGTATTAATGTATATGATTATTGAATAATTTAATAACAATTATTTCACCATTATAAAGGAGGTTAACCTACCCCAACCATGGAAATGTACAAGGTAAGGTTTTATTTCACAATCTCTTCATTATCCGAGGTTGTTTATATGTAATTATCTATTGGGATGTCTTTATCATCCACATCCATGTTTCTTAAAAATGAATTTCAATTTTTTTTTAAGATTTACTAAGATATGGGTTTAATTCATTTATACCCTTGTTTGACTTTTTATTAGAGGTTTATAAAGGAATCTTTCTATCATTTTCTAAACAAGGTGCTTTTTAACCTTTTCGACAAAATTAAGGTAAGAATGTTTTTTAACTTATACGGCGGGTGCGACTATTTACCACCGTTATAAAATTTTCAAAAGCTTCCCTTACAATATTACAAGGATATTTTCAAATTAAATGTTTTATTTTATAATTATGTGACTTTTAAATGTTTTCAAAATGAATATTTTAAGAATTTCGGAAAGGTACTCTTTATCAAAATCAGAATTTTAAATGTTTTAAAGATTTATCTTTCTAAATCTTTTTAATTAATGTTTTTAAAATATTAATTCCTTTTAAATGTTTCAAAGTTGTATGGGACACTTTGATTCAAAAATCCATTTTTAATTACTTCCTTTATAAATGTGTGACTTTTAAATGATTTCAAGAAAAGGATATATTTCTCTCAAATAGTTTTGATTTCATCTATGTCAACATCCCTTGATGGATTTTATGATTATATGAAGTTGATTTATTATGATACAAAACTTCCATAGTGTATTGAAGGTTTTGTGAAATGTTTGACTTTGGATGTGTTATTTTTATACCATTCATGGTTTATGGAGAAAGTATTGACATTTCGTATGCTAGTTTTAATACGAATGTTTATGTTATGTTTAAACCTTTTCATATGGGAATGCATTGGACTTAGTAAGTGACGGGTGGAGCCCGCTATAGCTCCTCGATGCATCGGTAGGTTTCATGAGACAAACTAGTGCCTTCGCACAAGGCCTTGGCAAAATATTATTTGTAGTTTTGGCACGAGGCCTTGGCTATGTGGTTATGATAGTCTGGCATTATGCATTCCATCATTATGAAAGTGGTTATTGATATTGCATGTGATTATTCGATTAGCAGAATATCCATGTGAATAAGTAAATGGCATTATTCATTTTACATTTGCCACACTATGTTGAAGTTCATGTTTAAAATGCTTTTGTTTTATTTATACATTGCCTTAAATGTTTATGTTTATTTTGAAATGTTTCCACTATATTGTTATCCTTACTGGGAATTTGAGCTCACCCCTTTTCTATGTTTTATTTTTCCCAGGATGTGAAGAAGTAAGTTATGAATGACCTTCAGGGATATTATGAGGGGATAATAGTGTGGACTATGGAGACATTATGTTGTTGTAGTAGTTTTTAACTTTATGATGTAATGTAAAACTTTTGAATATATCTAGTGCTTCCAAGGCTACTAAACCAATCGGTGTTTCGAGATTTGATCTTTCTTGTGATCATTCCAATGTTATGTAATAATGCACCGACTCTAGGTAACTGGGGTTGGGGTGTTACAAAACATTTATTTGTTCCATTTATGTATTTATTTAGGATATTATTTTAATTAGTAGCAAGATATGTCAAACTATATGTGGTTTTAATAATATTTGTATTTTCATTATTTCCAACCAAATAGACTTTTTTGAAATATCCTCATGATTTTCAATATAATATTTCACCATTATTATTATATATAGATATGTTTTAGAAATAAAAAAATGATAATCTAAAATTATTCGAGTAATTATACACCTAAAAAAATCCACTTTAGAGTACTCATTGTGTGATAATTCCATATTTTTTTATTTTCTTTCTCCAATTGGGTCTCACGTATTACATATCACCACTATAAATTATATATAAAAATCAAAATGTAATTAATTTTGAATCATTATTTTTATAAAATGTCATTATCTCATTTTAAATCCCACTTCCATCTTCCCGTTATTCTACTGGTAGATGAAACAATGGCTTATACATAAGTGCATATTGTAACCTCTGTAAAAATATATACATTTCATTTTTCATTTATGAATATCATTTTTATTAATATATTATAATTTATTAAATTTATAATATATTTATGATTTAATTTTATTAATGTAAAATTATTTTCATCATTCTTTCATTACACCCATATAAAAAAAATTACATAAGAGTATACATATAGATTAATTACACTACAAAGTTACATAATTAATTTTTCAAAACCTCCCTATATAGAATGATATAAATTTGTATAAAGTAAAAAAGTAGGATATTTATAACATGTTTGTGATCCTATATTTTTTGAAATCATGACCATGTTGAAAGTACCAATCAATCAGAACCAAAACATACTAGGAAGGCCTCACATTTGACACCTTAATATAACATTTGATGAATAATCATTAGTATTTGACTAATTGGAAACTATATATGAATAATATTATATAAGATAATTGATATAATGTTCCTTTTATAGATTTATTATATGTCTCAATTTATTTTCTTGTTTTTTTAGATTATGTACAACTCATTTAGGGACATGGGAACATTTCAACATCCCAATATCTAATATATTAGATTAGTTCTATATATACCCATTTCATTCTTTGGTATTGTGTATATAAAAACAATGAATGAATATTGTAGTATTTATTATAACCAATTTTTGAATTTTCTAATCCATATATTCTCCCATATTTCAATTTTTTTAATTAAATTTATTCTATTTTTTCATCATTTTGTTCTACTATTTGTGATAATCACGATTGATCATGATTCGACATCCATTAGAGGAGATATAAAAAATATCTCATGAAGACCATATTATTTATTTATGTTCTTTATATTTATATTATTTTAAATAATTCATTCTACCCCCAATGGAACTCAAATTCAATCAACGATTGCTTTTAGAAAAATTTATCCTTATCAATTCTTTTTGTTTAGGAATAATATTCCCCCATAAACATATTCATCAACATCATTATTGAAATGTATTTATGCAGAATTTATTTAAAGGTCTATTATAACAAATTTTTCATTATTTAATATTGAATATTATTAATATTTTGAAATAGATCCATAATAATCAACCATTGAATATCTTTAAAAAATTAAAAAATAAATTTTTTATTGTACACAGAAAGTACAGATTATGCTATCATTATGTGAGTTATTAGGAATTTATTTAAATTTATAATTTTCAATTACTATTTTAATAAAATCGTAATCTTAATTTTTTTATGATATATTATAATTTTAAAGTTACATATATTAATTAATATTTAATTTTTGTTTTTTATAAAATATTTACATTGAATTTATAAAAAATATTTTTAAAAAAATGAAATTATCCTTTAATTATTGTTATACTTTAGTAGGAAAATTATATTATTGTATTCTCAATTATCATTCTCTTGATTAAATATAATGGAGATATTTAGAAGATATTTTCATGAACACATCTATTCCCCATTGTTTACATATGAAATGATAAATAGAGGAATTAATATTTATGATCTTTTAAAACCATATATATGGTTTTTATTATATAATTTATATGACCAAAATTATTTAATCCTTAAATACCTTGGGTATACACTGATATTTTATTATATTATATTAAAGGGAGTCATTAGTGGTAAAAATACCTCACGAGACTCTGTAATCATTTTATGGGAATGGGGAGTTAACCCTGTCATAATTGAGCCTATATCCTCTATAATAGTTTCGTCAATGAACCTCAACTATATAAATGATTTTAAAATGTGTTATATATAACAAAAAATATGTTTTATTCCCAAGATATTATCTCTTTATAACTAATTTATTATTTGTTATCTTACATTCTTATATATGATTTATTTTTTTGTAGGAAATTCTTAGTCCATGATCCAAGATTTATGGTCTATGAATTGAAGTGTACGATTTTATATTTTATGATCATATTATCCTTCCCCTTCTTATCTTATTCTTATATATGATATATAATTTAAATATACTATTTTTTATTTATTTCATATCAAAATTATATTTCTTAATTTTTCAATTCCCTACATTTTATATAAAGGTATGAAGTAGGAATTTTATAATAAGGGTACCATATGGGGTGAAACATATAAGAGATATTTATGATCATTCATGAAATAAGATCACATTATATCTAGTATAAAAAATAATAATATCCATGGTCATTAAGTTTCAATTATTGTGAGGTTCAATATTTTTTCATATTAAATGATGGACTATATAGTTATGTTAAACCATGGGGGTTTTATTAATTCCACCAAGAATTATTATGGAATCATTTTTACTTTTGAAGCCAAAAAAAATTTCATAATGAATGTTTCGTGAAAAAAAAATAACTAGAGTAGATCTTTAGGGTACCAATTTTATTCCCAAATAATATTGGCTTATTTCATCCATAAATATGATGAATTTGAGTTTTCTACTAAATTGTATTTTCAATAATTAAATCTACCAATAAAACATCTATAACATTATTCATCTTGAATACCCTAATACATAGATAAATTATTATTTTTTAAAAAATTATCATATAAAAAAGGAATATTAGTGCATGGGTAGGGTATGAAACTTCCAATAACTTTATTGTATTCATGTTTCATTTCTATTGAAATAATATTTCTTGTAGAAACAATTTTATCGCACTACATTGAGTCCAATGGGAGCATTGGATTGACCTCAAACACACTAGAATTATTTTTACACACAATATATTAGTGGCCCTATTTGATTATAAAATTTTTTATTATATAATCATAAAATAATAGAAATATGTTATCTTAATACCTTGTTATGAATTCAGCGCATAACTAAACCAAAAACAAGAGAAACATCCTGATAATAATCATAGTCTTATACAAAACAATCCCTATAGTAAGAATATACATATCGATACAAGCATGTTGTATAAAAAAATATGGTGTGGAGCCGTATATGAATTATCAACTATGATTTACAGTTTTGGATGTCATTTATATATCATAAAATCATTGACATATATTCATCATGGCCATATTAAATCTAAAATTAACAATCATATATGTGTTAGTCGTTGATTCATAACATAATAAAATTATATTGACAAACATCTATGCAGTCATATCATTAATTAAGGTGGACTTTTATTTCATTATAAAAGGATACATAATATCAATTTATATATCTATAATTCAAATGTATATTAATATCTATTGTTCCTTGGTGATCAATAACATGATAGTTATTTTTATCCTAAATCAGGTCATTTATTATTTGAGTTATAAGGATAACATCATAGATACATTAATATTGTTAATTAAATTGTATGATAAGTTTGAAATTAAACCCCTGAGTAAATATATGTTTAATACCAATGTTTTAGAACTAATATCAAAAACAATTTCTATGCTAGTTTGATAAAATATTATATTCACTTGAATTTCGGGTATGAAATTTCACTATATGTATCAAATTAAACATTATTGATATTAGGAATATTTATCATATTCCAATGTTAAAAAATATTATTTATTCATGTCATAAATTACTTATTTGGACTATATAAATCATAGTACAATAATGTAGGTTACTATAATATATAAGGGAATCAACCGTTAAAAGGTGGTTCAATATAAATTAATTCCCCTATCATAATTGAATATGAACTTGTTAACCCCGTGATAATTGAAAGGGATATTTATAAACATTATATTTTTAAAAATGAAGTGAAATAAAAGAAATAATATGTTTTATATAGATAGATTTGAAACACATAATATCACATTTCTCTCTTATTATGAATAGGATGATGCATTTTTAACCTGACTGTATTTTTTGAATAGAAAACCCTAATAAAACTAATACATGTTTTACTAAACATGAATGAGTCAATCATAAAACCAAAAAATATACATAATGTAATAACATAAATGACTCATATATTAAATACATTCATATTAGGTAAAAAAGAAACACTGATTTTAGAATTTTTCACAATTCATAAGGTAGTTGTCGAGTGTAATAAATATCCCCCCACACTTGATAGAATCAATTATATCATGGATGATGAGAGTAATTTGAAGTAATTAGGGATTTTTTTGTTTGAACCCCACACCCACTAGACATTGATAATGAAGAAGAACCTATAGATGCACAACCTATACTTGAAGAAAGCTCCACTTCCACTATTAATGAGATAAAAATGTCAATCAATCAAATATAAAAAATCTAAAATTACAAAAAATAATGAATACATAACTGAATATGATTTAGATTATTAGGTTTTTTATAAAATAATGATATCTTATATCTACCTAAAATTGAACATAGATTCTATGAATTTATCATTAGTAATCTAATCATTAATTTGGAATATTTTTAAACTACTACTATTAAAAATAAAATATTGGGTGGGGAGCATGTAACATATTTTTAGATTATGGGTTCTAGTTTTAAAAAAGAATAATGTCAAATTTCAATTTTGATGTATAGAAAAGTAAATAAATTTCAAATATTGTCCTAAAATATAAATCCAATTGAATAACTCTATTTGGATTCAAATATAGTTATTATATTGATTATTTTACCTTAGATTACATTCATACCCTGGTCTTATTTCATAAAATGGATAGAATATCTAGTTTTTAATCCCCTTACGTTATAGATATGTATTTAATGTTTATCCAAATTCACATATTTCATTAAAAAAATTCACCACATTTTTCAAACTTTTATTAATATACTTCTATAAAATGAATCCTTTGGATTTCATAAATATTTGGCAAATATACTAAAGGGTGATGTACCCATTGTTAAAACTCACCTCATTATGACTGTAAATTACTTCCTACATGATATTGGTTTTAAATCAAGTAAAAATTTTAAAAAATATATAATAATTTAATTGTATTAACAGAAATTAAATTCATCAATTTTATGATGAATACTTTAAATTGTGTTTTAATATTGATGTTATCAAACACCATTAGATTTTTAGAATGCTAGATGGAAATTACAATAAATAAAAATGGGTTTAAAGAAATACATTTTATACATCCTTTGTGAAAAATTATAAAGTGTAGACAGAACCATAAGAGGAATTATTACAACATGTTTGTAACTTATTTTAATTTCCATGATTTTTTTAAATTTTATTGAATTATTTTGAGCCTCTGAAATTCAACGGCATGTAGTTATGAGGTTTGGAGATCTCAGAATGGAATTTTGAAATTTTTTAAGCTATGTTCAGTAAATGTTCAAAAAGGGAATTTATATCTTATAAATAGTCATTCTGATAAAAAATATGAGGGTACCATTGAATTCTAAATGTCGGGATTCTCCTAGGAAGACATAACATTGGGTGACCATGACAGAGAATAAATGTTATTTTTTTGACATTTCAAAAAAAATTAATAGAATAGAATTATTTTGTTTTCCTTCTAACATTGGAGTGGAAAACAGGGATGCTACAAGGCACAATAGGGAGGTGATGATGCGCATCAATGAGGATCATTAATGGATCATTAAACATGTAGTGTAAAGATGCTTTAATGATGTGTAACAATGAAATGGTTTCATAAAAATTAATGTATTGATGCAATGTCGCATCATAATGGGAATGTGGTGATGTGACCCTATTTATAATTCGACATGCTGGGAAAATATGGATTAATGAAATTAGAGGCTTTTTTAGAGAACCTATGATGAACTTCCACAGTTTAAATGAATGAAGAATGGTAGTAGAACATCTTCTTAATCGACTCCATTTGAATATCGGAGCAAGGAATAAATGTTAACATCTTAAACCCCTCAAGGAAAAATGTATGAAAATGAACTTCTATGAGTTATGGGTTTTTAATTTAAAATATCTTACCCATTTCTTCATGAAAAATGAAAAACACTAATCATTCCATGATCATGTTGATTCATGGATCATGGGTTATAACAAAGGGTTGAATTTACTTTTGGGGTGATTATTTGGGATTAAATATTGGCATGAACGATTGAACTGAAACCTCCTTGATCCTCCCCCTTGTTAAAACGTCAATCACAGAGGGCCCAAGCCGACACAAACAAGGATTGAACACCTCCACTTGAGTGTTATTGATGGATACATTGTCGAAGTGACATAAAAGTTGTTTTGAAGTCATCACGATAAATAAATCCGCTTTTCGATACCGTTGGGGAAAGGTCAACAAGGTACGGACCACCAGAGCACGTCTGGTGGCTGTCAAAGATTCTACTGGCACGCTGGCGCTGACAGAAACGACGGCGGCCAACCTTGCATGTTGCATGGAGGCAGCAGCCTATACCAATGGCTTGTGATGATCGGGAGGCCCCATCTCATCAGCCATGGTGGCACAAAGGAGGATGCAGACAAGGGGAAACTGTGTGGAGGGGTTACCCATGTCCCGGCCACCCGGTAGGATGGAGGCATCGCGACCCATCAACCGTGACAAGAATCATATGTGGTGCCTGGAGGGCGCTGTGCAAGAGGTGAGGTCCACCCTTACCAGTCACATTCGGACCAGAGGGGACACAGATAGCTACCATGTCCCAGGGTCTCAAATAAGCCACATTACACGACCAATCCCCGTTCTATAGAGGTGACCCCCAACTGGCTCGGACGGTCCCGCTACAAGAAATCCGGGCCAACACCAGCGGGCTCGACCTACACTCCATCGTGCCAGAACCATGCTCCTTCAAGCAAGGCCAGACTGGACTCAGTCACCGAGCAACATAGTCCGTTAGACACTATTCCAATCAGACTAAAACATGTTTGACCTATTGGGATTGGCTCACTTATTAGGCTAGTCAAGACTGACCCCAAACCAAACCAGGTCTGTTCTAGTCATTCAAAATGAACTGGGGTATGTGGAACCCCCAAGATGGGATGGTCAGTTCTGTCTGACCAGTATGGACTAGGGCCCATCGCTACAAGTCCCATGGTTAGTGAAATACCCCTATCTTGAAAACCTCACATATGATAGATGTGTCATTTTTCTCCTTGGGACCCTATCGAAGAGGCCAATCTTTATTAATGCTTTTTCTTGAAATTAATATACTTATATAAGTGACAACTGGATTATGAAACAGTTTTTCGAAGTGCACTACATACGGAACCCTGCGGTGGGATGAGACTAGAATACTTCTCGATGATGTGCCTGTGTGAAGTGGTTTTATGTGAACCAGTTGTCCCAAAGTGGATAGTGGATCTGTGTGACCTGATAGAACCATGGTACTCGATTGGAGGAGTGCCTTAGTTTGGACAAGGTGGAATGTGGGTTTGTGTGAACCTATAGGCCCACTGTGGGGAGCAGCTCTATGTGACCCAGCATACCCACGATACTCATCAGAAATGAGTACCACATTAGTCCATGGTTATTGGGAAGCAGATATATGTGACTGACAAAACCACTATACTTGATAGAGGAGGATTTCTCTATCAGCCGTGGAGTTCGATGTTTGTGACTGAAAATGCTTTTGTTACTATCATAGAATATAGCTTGTGTGAGTTGCCTTGTGTTATGTGCTTTACATTTAGGAGTTTCTACATGTTCATTCTTTTTTTGGGTCCCAACTAAGTAATGTGTTACCAAAAACTGCACGGGCTCCACCGAAAGGTTCTGTGTTTGGTGTAGATGACTGACATTTAAAAAAGGGTGATCAGGGAGATGGGATGGGTGGATGCGACAATGATGGACTTGGTGGCCTAGGACTAGGCAAGTCCATTTCGGATGGGTCGACCATGAAATACAGATTCATTTTCCAGTATCTTCACTACTCTCACGATAAGGTGGAGTTTACTATTGATGTCCATCATAGTACATTTTTTACAGTACAGATTTCAGTACTTTTTTCATGGGATTGTATTCTGTCCCACTTTCTTTAGTTTTACTTTCACTCAATTAATTCTATGGTATTCCATTTTCCTTTTTTGAGTGGGGACTAGTTTGGGTGTTTGTGTACATATAGGTTCCAAGTATAATTCCTCTCACTTGAAGGTTGATGCCTTCGACACTAGTCGCGAGCCTGTAGCCTTCGAGAGGCGGGACTGGGTTTGTCATGGAACGGGCCGCGGGGGATGTGTCGTGACAATGTGGCATCAAAGGGAGGTTGTTTTCGCCTCAAATACTAGATGTAAAATTTTCTGTTTTGGGGAAATAGATTTATTTGTTACAAGTTAGACTTTCAGATTTGTGGAGTCCAGTGTTTGTGTGGTAGCCAATGTATCCATACACCAGGAACTCGAATTATGTTTTTGCTCAATACAAAAAAAAAATGGTTGTATAAGTATCTACTAATTTTTTGAATACGAGTCATCTCACCATGTATAACATTATAAATGTGGTATTTATGGATCTATCTTAGGATTCATCCTTGTGGATGACCATCCAGGGACCTGATACTAGGTCATGAGGACTACCCACCTTGTGACGAGGCACCTGTTCAGGGATCCATTTAGAGATGGCCCTATCGGGTGGTGCACCAGTTCTACCACCACCCAATTGTCAACATCTACCGCTAGTGCTCCCAACATAGGAAGTTTGTAAGAATAGTTCCCTACATGATTTTAAGAGACAAATACCTATGGGGATCAAGGGAGAGATGGATCCTAAGTCGTTGAGGAATGGCTGGAGGCTGTGACATGGGTCTTCCGCTTAGTGAAGACATTTCTTGACCAAATGGCGATCTTGGTGGTGAGACTTCTGCTGGGCTCAAAAACGATAAAGTGGATCATGACCCTCCAAACACACGCTGAGGTAACCCTCACATTGGATGACTTGGAGAGTCATTTTTTGGAGAGTTTTTTTTCCATGACCTTGTGCATTGTGTACATCCCATAGCTACTTCACCAAAAACATGGCATCATGACAGTGGTTGAGTACTCATAGAGGTTCAAGGATCATTCCCACAACTCCACAGATAAGGTGTAAGACCCTTTCATTTGGGCTTGAGCCTTTGAGAAGGGACTCAGGTGGGAGATCATGGCTACAGTGGTGTCTCTCAGCATCCCTATCCAGGATGGGGTGTTGGAGTGTGCCCTTATAATGGATATTTTTTTTGACAGAGCAGGCTGCTTCAACTATATATACAAGAAGATCTTAGGTGGAGGAGTCCTCGGTAAGCATCAGCTAGTAGACGTGTCGACCCATGGGGGACAAGTCCATCAAAGGATGACCCTAGGACATAGGGTCAGTGGTTCGGGACTCCCAATATAGAGGGAGTCGGGAGGGAGCCATGCATTACTATGCGTGCAACGACCAGGGACACACATTATGTGACTACTAGACCAGTTGTATAGACGATCGACATACAGTCGAGGAATTGTCAATATTGGTGAAGTTGTAAGGCCCTAACACTAGAATCCTAGAGTCCGTGCATTATTACATATCATTGACATGATCACAACAGATCATTTCTTGAAAGGACAGTTAGTTTTAGTTTCCTTGTAAGTACTAGATACATTAATAAGGTTTACATTACATCATAAAATGGAGAACTACAACAACATTGTTTCTATAGAGAACACTTTGATACCAAAGGCTATCCCTGTAGGTCATTCATAATATACTTCTTTTCATCCTGGGAAAAATAAAACATAGAAATGGGTAAGCTTAGATGCTCAGTAATGAATGTAATATAGCGGAAGATTTCATAAATAAGTATACACATTTAAGGATATGTATAAAACTAAAACAAAAGGATTTTAAACTTGAAATTAAGAATAATATTGAAAATATAAATCAAAATAATACCATTTACTTACTCATATAAATATTTTACTAGTCAATCAATCACATGAAATATCAATAGCCACTTTCGTAATGATGGAATGTATAATACCAGACTTCATAACCATATAGTCAAGGTCTTCTTCCAGGACTACAAATAATATTTTGTCAATGCCTTGTTCCAAAACACTAGTTTGTCTCATGAGACCTACCGATGCATCGAGGAGCTATAACGAGATCCACCCGTCACTTACTATGTCCAATTCATTCCTCATATGAAAAGGTTTAAACATTATCTAAACATTAGTATTGTAACTATTATAAGAAATGTCAAAACATTATCTATAAGAAATGAATGGGGTAAAAATAACACATCCATAGTCAAACATATCACAAAACCTTCAATACAATATGGATGTTTTGTATCACAATAAATCAACTCAAAAAAAGCATAAAATCCATCAAAAGGATGTTGACAGAGATGAAATCTAACCCTTTTTAGTGAAATATATCTTTCTATTTTGAAATAATTTAAGAGTAACATAATTATAAAGAAAACATTTACATTGAAAATATTCTTATAAGATTTTAAGGGAAGATTTGACGTAGTTATAATGGTAGAAAATAGCTGCACCTGCCGTATAAGTTAAAAAAAAATTCTTACCTTAAGTTTGTCAAAAATCTCATAAATTACCTTGTTTAGAAAACGACAGAAAGAATCCATTAAAACAATTTTATAAGAATTCCAACAAGGGTATATTTTACATTAACCGATAGTCTAGTAAAATAGGAAAAAAGTTTTGTAATACATTTCAATGAAACATGTATGTGGATGATTAAGAGGTCCCAATAGATAATTACGTATAAACAGCCACTGATAATGAAGAGATTATAGAATTAACCCTTACCCTGTATGTTTCATTGGTTGAGGGTAGGTTAACCATATTTATAATAGTGGAATAATTGTTTTTTAAATTATACAAGAATCATATATGTTAACATGATATCATATATGATCTTTTAATGTTTCGTTATTAATAATATCATAGTGTTATCGTCGTTTGGGGTGTTAACTGATTCATTTTCCTTTATATGATTTTTTATGTAAGTAATGATTTTTATGGATAGGATGTATCTTATTCATATTCATAATGATATTAAGTATTTGAAAATTATTTTTAATCATCTAATGCAAATTATTCTTGAATGGATACGATGGGTAATGGATCTGATCACGTTCGTGGAGACGGTAATCCGTACGTACACACAAGCGACAATATCACACATTCGGTATTAAAATAATATATATTTCTATATAAACTGACTCCAACAAATTACATTGAACATATATATGTATTATGTATCAATTTGGACCTAAAATAAATGTAAAAAAATAAATAATTATTTAAATAAGAATTTGGTTTTAAACTATTACTAAGTGTTTTTCACTATTCATCAAAAATTGAATGTTTTCAGAAAAATAAAAAAAATTCACCCTAAGATAATTTTGATATTCTAAATCAAAAAATGAAGTCCATTTTGAATGATAAAATTTATAAAAATTCAAAAATTGGGTATTAACATTCATATTGGCTAGTATGATTGGTTTTGGTGTGTTAAAACTCGAAGTTGCGTAAAAAACACGCTATTGTATTATTCAAAGAGAAGCGTAATGTGGAAGCATTGGGTGTTCCATTATCCAATCCTTAAAATAATTTCTTCCAAGAAATTCCTATAATAGTACTTCATAAAAAGACTCGGGTGTTTTTTTATCCTATGTTCCTCGGGTTCCCATGTTGCCTCTTCCATGTTATGGTTTCTCTAAAGAACTTTTAACAGATGAGTCGTCATGATTCTCATCACTTGTTCTCTTGTATCAAGAACCTTGATAGGCTCTTCACAATAAGATAGATCAAGTTCCAATTATAATTCCTCATATTTGAATATATGTGTTGGGTCAGGCATATATTTTCTAAACAGGGATACGTGGAATATATTGTGAACGTTGGAGAGACATGGAGACATTGCCAAACAGTAAGCTACAACCCCAATTTGTTCTAAAATATCAAAAGGTTTTATGTACCTGGTACTCAATATTACCTTTTTACCGAAACATATAACACCCTTCCATAGTGATACCTTCAAGAAAAATGATCTCTTACTTGAAATTCCAAATCCTTGCTTCAGTTATCGGCATAGCTCTTCTACCAACATTGAGATACTTTTATGTTGTTTTGGATTACCTTCACCTTTTCAATTATTTCCTCCACTATTTTGGGCCTATGAGTTTTGTTTCACAAAAATCATCCTAACAGGTTGGTGTGAGACCTCTCTTTCCGTATAACTCTTCATATGACGAAATCTTAATACTTGATTGAAAGCTATTGTTATAGTAAAATTCTTCCATAGGTAAATATTGATCCCAAATACCTTGAAAGTCAAGTTAGCATGATCTCATCATGTTTTCTAAGGATTGAATAGTCCGTTATAATTGTCCATCAATTTGGGGGTGGTAGGCAGTACCCAACCAATGTTCGGTATCCATGTATTTTTGATGGATTTTCCAGAATCATGATGTAAAATGGGGATCACGATTATAAAAAATTAATAGTGGTAATCCATGAAGCCTTAGAACTTCATTAATATATAGTTGTGTTAATCATTCAAGTGGATAATCTTCTCAAATAGCAAGAAAATGAGCTAACATGGTAAGACGATCCACGATGAACCATATTTCATCGTTCCTTATAGGAGTCTTTAGTAGTCCCATGAAAAATTCCATCGTAATATTATCCGACTTCCACTTAGGTATGGGAAAATCATTCAAGACTCCTCCAGGTTGTTTCCTTCTAGCTTTCACTGGTTGAAAAACCATACATCTTGAAAAAAAATCAGCAATCTCTTTCTTCATTTTGTCCCACCAAAAATGTTCCTCCAAATCTCAATACATATTGGTGCTACCAGGATGTATAAAGAAATTGGAACTAGTATCATCCAACAATTCATTTTTTAGATCAGGTATATCGAGAAAACAAAGTCTCTTCCCAAATTTGAAAATTCCATCTTTATACACAAAGTCACTTAATATCCCATCATTCAAAAATTTTATCTTCTTTTCAAACTCTTTATCATTGGTCTGAGAACTCTTTATCCTTTCTAGTAAAGATGATTTGGAAACCATTTGAAAAATTATTGATGTTTCACCTTCCATGGTTATCCCCATGTCCATATTTACTAGATCACTGAAAATAGGATCTCTTTCAACTCTTATCTTGTTCAAAACTCCATGATCCTTTCTGCTCAAAGAATCTGCCACCTTATTTTCCTTCCCTGGGTGGAAGTGTATAGTGAAATCATAATCATTCAGTAGTTCAAACCATCACCTTTGCCGCATGTTGAGTTCTTTATGTGAGAAAATATAAATAAAACTCTTGTGATTGGAATATATCTATCATTTTTCACCATAGAGATAATGTCTCCATATCTTTAAAGAAAAGATTACAGCTGCTAACTCATGATCCTAAGTGGGATAGTTTTGTTCGTGAATTTTTAGCTATCATGATGTGTAGGGAATAACACTATCATTCTGCATAAGGACACAACCAAGTCCTTTATTTGAAGGATTTTAATAAATAACAAACACATCATTCCCCGACGGTAGATTCCAGATATGAGAATTGACTAAAATTCTCTTCAGATCTTCAAAACATTATTCACACTCTTTTGTCCAATCAAATTTAACCCCTTTATGTGTGATCTTGGTTAATTAGTTTGAAAACTGGGAAAAATTCTGGACGAAATTCTGATAATAACCTGCTAAACCAATAAAACCATGTACCTCAGTTATACTCATCGATGCTGGCCATTTTTGGATTTCCGTGGTCTTAGAAGGATCAATAGAGATACCTTACATGGATACAATATGGCCAAGAAAAGAAATATATTGAAGCCAGAATTCACACTTGCTAAACATGCAATATAATTTATGTCTTCTCAGAGCCTTCTAGATAATCCTCAGGTGATTTTCATGATCTTCATAGCCTTTCGAGTATACCAGGATATAATTAATAAATACCACTACAAAGTCATCAAGATGTTCCTTTAAAACTCTATATATTAGATGCATGAAGATAGAGGGTGCATTAGTCAATACAAATGGAACTACTTTAAACTCGTAACACCCGTACCTGGTTTGAAATGCTATTTTTCGAATGCATTCATTATTCACACACAACTGATGATATCTAGATTGAAGGTCAATCTTTGAAAAGTATTGAGCTCCATGATGTTGGTCATATTAATCATAAATATGAGGTAGGGGATACATGTTCTTTATTTTTATAGCTTTGATATCCTTGTAGTCAATGCACAATCTCAAAGACCCAACTTTATTTTTAACAAAAAGGACAGGGGCTCCCCATGGAGAAACAAAAGGGAGAATAAATCATTTATTAGTCAATTCCTCTAGTTGTTTCTTTAGTTCCAAAATTGTCACAGTGTCCATTATATAAGGGGTCTTCGATATGGGCCTTGATCCAGGAATTAAGTCAATGGAAAACTAAATTTCTCGTTCTGGAACATGTCAAGGTAAATCTTATGGAAACACATCATCATATTCATTCACAATAGGTACATCCTCTATTTGAAAATTCCTTTCCTCAACCAATGTTATTTCATTATCTTCCTCCCCAATTTTATAATTTAGTAGAGCTACTAGGGGTGGATCTATATAAGAATTAGGTGGTGGATATTCTGCTATAAAGATAAGGTGTTCTTTATCATCGTCATCAAAAATATTAACCCACTTCTTCTTACAATACATTTTTGCATCATGGTCCAAAAGCCAGTCCATTCTGAGGATTATATCAAATTCAATCATGGGCATGACAATGAAACCAGAAGATAATGAACATTTATATGCCATAATAGAGTCTGATTCACAAAAATTTGTTGTAATGATACTTCCATTAAGAGTTTTTACTGACAATTCACTTGTTATACAAAATTGGAAATATATAATTTTTGTAGAAAACTGGGAAGATATGAAACAATGCGATGATCCAGAATCAAATAAAGAATTTTATAAATTTTAAGAAACCATTAAATTACCTTCCACCACATCTTTCAGAACTTCAACCTCAGCAGTAGTGATAACATAAGCTTGTCATTGATCACTTGTCTTTTTCTGAGGTAATATCCCCTTACACTTTGGAAATTCATTCACATATTTCACCCTTTCACTACAATTGTAGCATTCAACATCGATAGCCTTTTTCTTCCCCTTGCAATCAATAGCATGGTGACCTTTTTCAGCACACTTGTAACAGACTCACATTCCCTTCAGTCAAGTACCAGGGTGTTTCTTCCCACATTTAATGTAGGATAGATATTACACATTTACCTTATTCCCCTTATTTTTATTTCCATAGTCTTCGACATATTTCTTCTTCCCTTTCTTTTCTTTAAAGTCGTAAGAATATGAAAATTCATTTTCTGTCTTGATAGCACATGAGACAATATCTTCGTACGATGAGAAGGATTTTTAGAAGAATGATCGATAAAGAAATGGTTTCAACCCATAAATTAAATAATCAATCATACTTTTTGTGTTATGTATATAATTTACAGCAAGCCTTGCTAGCCTTGTAATAATAGCTTCATACTTTGCGACATTCTCATCCTCCTTTTACCTCAAACTCAGAAATTTACTTTCCATATCCGCTTGATGGTCACAAAGAATGTATTTTTCAAAGAAAATCTCTTTAAACACCCTCCATTCCATATTTTATTCTTCATCATCTTCCTCTGTGTTTTGAATCAATGACCACCATTGATCAACATCTCCAGTGAGGTGGTAAACTACCATGAAAACTTTTTCCCTTTCCCTACTCCCCAAGGCATGGAATATTTTCTCTAAGGAATTTATCCATTGCTCAGCTACTAATGGATTTTCACCCCCATTAAATAATGTTTGTTGTTGCATCCTGAAGCATTATAACATTGATCCTTCATGCTGTGGATCAGGGTGCTCCATACTGTTAAGGTTATTATTTATAACCAGACTGAGTTGTCCCAGTATGGTGATAAGCTGATCAACACCAGTTTCTTCACCAGATCCACAATAATTATCATGAGTATGAGGGAAATCCCTACATTGATTATGTGCATTGATATGGTTTCCATTACATCCACTAGGTTCCATTTCTAAATGATGGAATATACTACATTAGTTTATGAATCAAAATATATAATTCCATACCTGTAAAACACTTAACATAAATTGGATAGATTAGGTATATAATCTATATTCATAAAAATGTTTTCATTGTGGATGTATATACTCATAAACCCTTAATAATGGTTTTTAATGAGAATAACAATTATCCTAAGCATATCCCCCAGAGTGTCGTAACAAAGAGTGCAGCAAGGGCTATTATCTTGCATCAGTTACTGATCGAATCTAGTTCAAAGAGGTGTTTTCGGGTTTTAACCCTAGGTAATTCTATGCCAGAGTGGCCTCTACCTGCTTGTATCTAGATAGAGATATATTTCATGGAAAACTCACTAAATATCGACAATACCAATATTTTAGGATGTTCTTCTATACTAATCCTCAAAGTCTATCTTAGGGCGATGTTCTCTAATCAGATTTTATCTAAATCTAGTTTCCAAGGATTGTACTAAACTTCCTCTGATACAAACTATAAAACCCCTACCTTAGAAGACCAGAGTCAGTGCATTATTATGTATCATTGGAATGATAAAAAAAGATCAGGTCTCAAAATACTGATTAGTTTAATAGCCATGGAGGTACTAGACACATTAATAAGGTTAACATTATATCAAAAATTGGAAAAACGCCACAACATTGTTTCCATAGACAAAACTAAGATCCCATAGACTATCCTAGCAGGTCATTCATAATATTCTTCTTCACATCCTAGGAAAAATAATACATAGAAATGAGTGAGCTCAGATTCTCATTAAAGATAACAATATAGGGGAAAGTTTCATACATAAGAATAAACATTTAAAGAAATGTATAAAACTAAAACAAATTCCTTTTAAACATGAACATGAACATAATATGGAAAATATAAATCAAAATAAAGTTATTTATATACTCACATGGATATTCCACTAGTCAAATAATCAAATAAAATAATAATAGCCACTTTCATATTGATGGAATGCATAATTCTAGACTTCATAACCACATAGTCAAGGTCTTGTGAAAGACTACAAATAAGATTCCATCAAGGCCCTATTCCAAACCACTAGTTTGTCTTGTGAGACCTACCGATGTATCAAGTATCTATAGAGGGCTCCACCCTTCACATAAGATGTTTAATTCATTCCTCATATAAAAAGGTTTAATCATAACATAAACATTCGTATTAAAACTAGAATACAAAATTCCAATACTTTATCCATAAGAAATGAATGGTGTAAAAATAACATATGCACAGTAAAAATTCCACAAAACCTTCAATACAATGTGGATGTTTTTTATCAAAATAAATTAACTTCAAATAAGCTTAAAATTCAGTCAAAGGATGTTGGAATAGATGAAATAAAAAAAAATTTAAGAGAAAAATAAATTTTTATTTTTAAATCTATTAAGAGTCACATAACTATAAAAGAAACATTTATTTTCAAATCATTCTTATAAGATTGTAAGGGAAGATTTGACGTAGTTATAATGGTCGAAAATAACTGCACCATCCGTATAAGTTAAAAAACATTGTTTCCTAAATTTTGTTGACAAGGTCATAAATTACCTTGTTTTGAAAACAACAGAAAGATTCCTTTCAAATTATTATATAATAATTCAAAAAATGGTATAAATTATATTAACCCATAGTCTAGTAAATAGTAAAAATGTTTTGTACTAAATTTTTAATGAACATGTATGTGGATGATAAAGAGTTCCCAGAAGATAATTACATATAAACAACCTCGGATATTGAGGAAATTGTCAAATTAACCATTACCTTGAACTTTTTCATGGTTGGGGTTAAGTTAACCTCTTGTATAATGGTTAATTTTTTTTTATTAAATTATACATGAATCATATACATTAATATGATATCAAATATGATCTTTTAGCATTACTTTTTTAATAATATAATAGTATTATCATCGTTTCGGGTGTTAACAGATTCATTATCCATTATATGCTTGGTTACATAAGTAATGTTTTTTGTGGATAGAATGTATCATATTAATATTCAGATTGATATTATATTTTTAAAAATTATTTTTAATCATATAATGAAAATTATTCTTGAATGGAAACGATGGGGAATGAATCTCATCAAGTTCGTGGAGACAACAATCCGTACGTACACACGGGCAACAATATCATTATTTTGTTATTATAATAATATATAATTGGATGATATATCATCTATATAAAGAATAATTATCATGTTATATTTAATATTTAAATAAATTACACATCCTTATTATACTTATCCAAATAATAATGTATTGTATAACAATTACACCATGACGTGGAGACGGTAAGCTGTGCGTACACACGTCTGGTGACAAGTCATTCAATGGATGGTTATAATATTGAATATGGTTGTACCATATTTATAATAACATCACATTATATAGAATATACTGGATTTATTGTTTTTGAATGGAAACAACAAAGAAATAGGAAGTGGAAGAAGAAAAGAACTTGAAAAGGTGATTAAATATTTACCTCTTCTTTGGGTTATTTCTTTTGATATGATCAAATGGGATACATAGGATGCCTTTATGACTAAATTAATTACTCTAGGATTAAGGAGAATAGTTGAGAGGGTACTTGGGTAGGATTTGATAGATCCAAATGGTTTTATGTTGTTAATTAGAGAGAAGGGTAGTTCTCTTTTATAAGAGGGTTGAGGGGCACCTTAGGAAAAGCTAGAAATATTATTTTATAATAAAATCATTTTAGGTTTCTAATGGATCCAAAATAGATTATTTAAAATATAATGTAGGAATGGGTCAAAAACCACTTTACCAATAGTATTTAGATAGGTTTGTGTCATGATATTATCTTTATCTTTTAGATTTAACTCTCTGTTAAATAGTTTGACATTTACCATGTCTCTTTGTATTATTATATTATATGGTTAATAAACATACTATATAATTACAAGAGAACCAAAAGTGGTTAATTAATGATAAATCAATCATTATATAAGTCTTTTGGCCGAACCTAAGATTTTTAGGAATAGAATATCAATTAATAAGATAATATTTGTTTTAAAATCTCTTTTAGGTCAATTTTGACACTATTTGGTATTTTGTTTTTTTCTAAATTCATAACCACATTATTACATCGAAATTAATTTATATAACCAACCCTGATATGTCATAGTATCCTGTAAATTTTTTTTAATTCATTAAAATTCTCAAATTACATTTATTTTGATATTTATAGTATCAATTATTTTAATATTTCATTAATTAGGTAATTACTCCATGATCATTGTGTCATTAATAAATTAAATTATTTAATGTCTAAAAACTATAAATAAAATACCATTATTTAGGAAATTTTTTCATCTTTCAAATTATTTTTTATATTCTAACTTTTCGTTTCTGTAACCCTATATTAAAAATGTTTTAGTTATTAAACTTTGATTTTAACTCTTTTAACTCTTCTTTGAATTATATAATAATAAATATCCTAATCTAATCCAAGTGGACCAAAGTGTTTCATATTTTATTCCTAAGATTATTTTTGGTCAAATTATACTTATCCAATAGAATTAGGTCGTCTGTTAGGGTAATAATAATATCATTTTTACCCATAATTAACATATTTACTTTTAACCATGGTAAATAAAAGTAAAAAGTTAATATTACCAATTTTTTTTCATATTATTGAACCACATTTTACTTATTGATATCAACCGTGTCTCTCGGATTTTTTAAATTCAACTCATGGAATCGGTAAATATATGTTTTATGTAAATTTTCAAATGCTCCTAAAAGGTGGGTAAAACAAGGTAAAAAGTTCAATAAATTTTTTATTTACCTGAAATTATTATAAACTGACACAAATGAATTACAATGAACTAATATAGGTATTATGTATAGATTTGAACAAAAATAAATTAAAATAAAATAAATAATTATTTAAATAAAAAATCAGTTTTAATCTATATCTCAGTGTTTTTCACTAATCATCAAAAATTGATTGTTTTTAGAAAAATAAAAAAAATTCAATTTAAGCTAATTTCAATATTCCAAATCCAAAAATGGATTCCATTTTGAAAGATATAATTTGTAATATTTCAAAAAGTGGGTATTACTATTAATAACGACTTGTTTGATTGGTTGTGGTGTGTTAGAACTTGATGTTGTGTACAACACATGCTATTGAATTATTCAAAGAGAAGCATACTGTGGAGGCTTGGAGTGTTACAGAAGTGGTTCGAGCAAGGAGGTCCATAGGGTGGCATACGTGGCATGATAGCTAGCCGAGTGGCAGGTGGTGGGAGATGGTTTGAGATGTTACCGCCTTCACCCCTAGGTAGTCCACCCCGACCTCCGGGAGTAGGTGGACATGGGTAGGCTCAGCTATTGGAAGTAGTGGCTTATAACCATGAAGCTCTAGAGATTATCTGAGGTTTGATATGTATATTCTCCACCCAAGATGCAGTATATATATACATAGGGGTAGTCATTTATTCTTTTCCACTCCTCTCCTTTGGATCTTGGTGATTCTAGAGGGTCTTTGGATCGATCCTAATGGCTAGAGACTCTTAAGCGATGGGATTTGAAGATTACACACTGATGATGGAAGTGTGGGATTTCTATAGGAGGTGAGAGCTTTGGATGGAATCTACTTATAGCAACATTGAGTCCTTATGACGTCATCTTCGTTATGTACAAGTTATCCATAGTCAATTCTCCGATCGACAGTTTTAGGCATACATTGTGGTGTGTCCATGGAGATGGGACTATGTTTTCCTTCACTGGTGAGAAGAAAACCCTTGCATAATAGGAAACACTCTAGTGAAGGACATTGCAGCCGATCACTCACCATTTGGCTAGCCTCACCCTCGATGCAGTGGATAAGAATAGTCCATGCATTCATATAGTTGTGGATGAGTATGAGGATGTTTTTCCAGATAAAGAGCCAATGAAAGCTATTCACAGAGAGGTAGACATCTGTATCGACCAGTTTCCCAGGATGAAACTGATATACACATCAACTTATCGAATGTCTCCCACAGTGCTTCGCGAGCTGAGGGTCTACTGGAGGACCTATAGGGGAATGGGTTTGTATGGCCCAATGTTTCACCGTAGGCAACCCCAGAGATTTATGTCATGAAGGAAGATTGGTGTTTTTGGTTTTTTGTGGAGTTCCAACTCCTGGACCAGGAGTCTCTTAATAACATGTTCAAAATTTTATGAATTGTTGACCTCTTCGACCAGCTGAAGGGAGAGAAGTTGTTCTCAAAGATATACCTCCTATCAGGTTATCCCTAGCATCAACTACGGGATGAGGATGTACGGAATTCAACCTTCAGGTGCTGGTATGTCCACTATGAGTTCCTGGGGATTCCTTTTATCAAGACCAATGCCCCCAACAGTGTTCATGGGACACATGGAGATGATCTTTTAGAAATACCTCGATCGGTTTGTCATGGTCTTCATCAATGGAATCGTGGTGTATTCAGTATTTGAGGTGCCACTTTCTATACACTGACTGACAGTCTTGGATAAATTCTAGAAGCAGAAGCTTTTTCGTAACCTCTTGATGTGTTAGTTCTTGATACAAGAGGTCCAGTTTTTGGGACATTCCATTTCATAGGGTAGAGTTGTAGTAGGTCTGGAGAAGGTAGATGTGGTTATTTCTTAGGTGCCACACATGAGCATGAAAGAGGTGTTAAGATTCTTGGGGCTGGCTAGTTACTATCGCTGGTTTGTGTCCATCATATCTAGAGTATCAACACCCTAATTAGCTTTCACATGGAAGGGACAACTGTTATTGTGGATAGAGACATGGCATCTCAGTTTCTATGAGCTAAGGGGAAGACTAACTAGTGAACCATCATGATATAACCCGAGGCGGGTGTGTGGTATGTAGCTTACTATGACACATTAGGGAATTTACTAGGTTGTGTCCTGATGATGGAGGGAGTGGTAATTGCCTATAGATCACAACAATTGAGGCAACATGAGCAGAACTACACAAACAATGACCTGGAGTTGGCATCCGTGGACTTTACATTGAAGATATGGAAACACTACTTTATGGGCGAGCCTCTTATACTTCACTTTGACCACATGAGTGTCAGTTATATTTTATTTCAAAATGACTTGAACATGGGATTATGGAGATGGATGGATTTCCTCTTGGACTATGATTTTTGAGATAGTAAATACTCCTATAAAAGAGAACGTGGTGGAAGATGCTCTCAGTAAGAAGACTGGGTTACAATGGCTATGTTTGGATACATATGAGTTAGTAGTGATGTAGATATCCCTCCTGGATGATGGTGAATCTGTTTACATCTAGTCGATTTATGTTACTCCCCCACTCGTACAACATGTCAGGGAGGCACACCTAGGGAATATTGATTTTGAGTCCTGACGTGCTCTTATACCCTCATGATGGGCTCCTAATGGATTTTCGATAGTTGGGGAGAATGTCATCGTTTTCAGAATGTTTACGATAGTTCTAGTGGCATTGTAGGAGTAAGTGTAGAAGGAGTTCCATACGTACCCTCTAGAGGTACATACTAGTGGGGAAACGAGCTTCGAAGACTTACCGATTATGTATTGGTGGCTAGGGATGAAGAATGTAGTGGCCGAATTCCTTTCATGATGCCTCACTTGTCAGTAAGTGATTTTTGAGCACCATGTTCTAGTAGACTTGTCTAAGCCACATAATTTAGCAGAGTGGAAATGGTACGATATCTTGTTGGGCATCGTGAAATTATTTTGACGTACTTATAGAGTTCATGAATCTATTTGGGAATCGTTTACTGACTCACCAAGTCATCTCACTTCCTACCCATTTGGGAGCATAAAATGGTAGATGTATTGGGAAACCTTTTCGTCTCCAAGACAATGTCACATCACATGGTGCCTTCAACTCTATTCTCAGATCATGAAGCCCGCTTTACATCTTGGTTGTGGAAAATGAATACAGGAGGCATTTGGAATGCAACTATTATTCAGAACGACTTTTCATCCCTAGAAGGATAATCAGGTGTAGTAGACTATACTTACTCTGGAGTAGATGCATCATTCTTGCATCCTTGACATTGGTCGTGGTAGGGAGGACCACCTACCATAGGTGGATTTTTCATACAACAATGGATATCACTCCACCTTTATTATGGAACCATTTGAGGTCTGGTATGTTCAACCATGTAGATCACACATATGATGGAAGAAACATGGGTAGTCAGAACTAATGGGGCTAGATTTCGTATGGTCTTTCACCAAGAAGGTGAAGATCAACCAGGAGAATATGATGATTGCATAGAGCTTGTAGAAGTCTTATGATGATAGAGATGGAGACAATTGGAGTTCGAGGAGGGAGATCATGTGTTCCTTCGAGCCTCACCCCATTGAGGAAAGCAGATATTAGGTCGATGTGGTAAGCTATCACATAGAATCATTAACCCTTTTCAGATCGGGAGCAGAGTTGGCGAGGTGGTGTACCTCTTATCTCTTCCCCCACAGATGCATCGGGCGCATGATATTTTCCTTGTTTTGCAGCTAAGATGGTAAGTACAAGATCCATCATACTTCAACAACTAGGGCGAGATAGACATTGATGATAGGGTGACATTTGTAGAGTTCCCCGTAGAGATAGAGGATCAACATGAGTGGGTCCCATATAGATGGTTGATTCCTCTAGTGTAGGTCTAATGGTAGCACTAGAATCTCCATGAAGAAATATTGGAAAATGAGGCTCAGAATTGTGAAAATTACCCCTTATTTTTGCTTAGTTTTTGTTTTAGGTTTCATGGATGTAAAGACCTAAGTTGTGGAGAATGTAACTTCTAGGAATTTTAATTTTAATTTTTTATTTTTAGGGAATTAAATAGAGACTTCCAAATTTAATGGCATGAAATTATGAGGTCTGGAGATCCCAAAACGGAATTTTGAACATCTTTTAATGAACTTTCAGTAAACGTGCAAGTGGGACTCTATATCTTTCTAACCATCACTTAGAAGAGAAATTGGAGGGAAAAGTTGAATTCATAATGCCGATATTCATGTAAAAATGACTTAGCATCAGTAGTCATTGGCCGAACAGAAGAGTTATTTTTCAAACGTTTCGAGAAAAATAATGAAATATTTTAAATGAATTATTCAATTTTCCTTCTCACTTTGGAGTGGCAGATGGTGACACTGTGTGGAAGGGACCTAGAGGCGATGATGTGTATCAATGAGTCAAATTAATGCATCATTAAACTCACAGTGTAATGATTCTTTAATGACACATAACATCGACATTGTTTCTTAAATAAAACAGTATAACGATGTGACATCACATCATAAATGGGATGATGTGACATTCTCCTATTTACAATTTGATGCACTGAGAAAATATGGATTAAAGATATTTGATTATTCTCTAGAGACCCTCTGATGAACAATAACCCCAATGAAGAACAAAGAACTCCAGCATAGCTTATTCTTTTTTGACACCTTTGGAAAATCGGAGTTGGGGAGCAACATCGAAATTTTAACACATTTAGGTTGAATGTGTAGAAATGAATAACTAAGAGGTAGGGGTTTTTAATTTTAAAATTCTTACATATTCCTTAAAAAAGACAAATGAAAATTTAACTAATAATAGATTTATATATGGATCACACATTATAATGGGAGGGTGACTTTTCTTTTGAAAAGATTATTCGGGACTAAACCATGGCATGAATGATTGAACACAAAGCTCCTAGACCCCCCCAATAAATCCTCTTACTCAGAGGGTCCAGGCAGGCACAAACAAATCATGAGAACCTCCGCTCATGTGTTCATGGTGGCCACATTCTCAAAGTGACATCAAATACGGTTTGAAGACTTTTTGGAAAAGGAATGATTGTCCAGAGACCGTTGGCGCAAGCGGTGAAATGAACTGACCATCAAAGAGTGTCTGGTGGCCTGACGAAGATTCAGTCAGCGCACCGATTCTGACTGTAGTAGCAGCAACTGACCCTACTGGCTGCATGGAGGAGGCATCCCGCACCGGTGGTGTGCGTTGAGTGGGAGACTGTGGGTCACCTGTCAAGGCGGCGTGTAGAAGGACGTAGAGCTCGAGGGGGGGGGGGGCTACATGGAGGGGTGTCCTGCGTTTGGGCCACTCAATAGGATAGAGGCCTCGCAAACCCTCTTCCACAACAGGAGTCAGAAGCTATGCCAGGAGGGCACCCCACAAGAGTTGTGGCCAGCCTTTGTAGGCCTTGTTCAGACCTGAGGGGACACGTCTCTATGCTGCATCCCAAGGGCTCACACTAGCCACACTGCATGGTCGGTCCCCTTTCTGGTGGTACATGCCCCACCAGGATGGGCTGGTCCCACTAATGGGCAGTCCCAAATGGCACTAGTAGGCCGAACTCGCTCCCCTTTAGTTCTTGATGGATTTGACCGGATCTCTGGGAGACCCAGTGGGAAAGACCCTCTACCTATCAAGCTGGGTACAGTGAGGCCTATTGGGCCTATCCCACTATCAATGCCAGACCTTACCGACCCCGACCTACACTAGGTCAGGTTGGGTTCGTCAGAATGAATTGGGGTACCTGGAACCCCCGATCTGGTGTTGCCTATTCGGTCCAACTTGGTCAGACTGGGGCCCATTGAAATAGGTCCCCTGGTTATTAAACACCCATATCTGGAAAACAACACATCCAATTGAAGTGATGTTTACAGATAGTGGGACCTTATCAAGAAGATAGATCTTTCCCCATGGATTTTAGTGACTTTAATTGATTTCATGAAGCATCAAATGGTTTGTGAAGTAGTTCTCTTCGGCGCGCTATGTATGGTACCCTACAGTTGGATGAGATCTGAAGACTGCTCGACGATGGCACAATGAGAAGAGGCTCTATGTAAACCAGCATTCCCATCGTGGGGAGAGGATCTGTGTGATCCTGAAAACCCATGATACTTGATAGAAGAAGTGTCGTAGTCCGTCAAAGGTGGGAAGCAGCTCAATGTGACCGAGCATGCCCATGGTGGGGAGAAGCTCTTTGTGACCCAGCTTATGCATGAAACTCATTAGTGTCAAGTTCATAGTAGTCCAAGCTTAGTGGGAAGTGGATCTTTGTGATGCGGAAGTCCCACTGTACTCAATAGATGAGGAGTTATCCAAATGATGAGGATTTAGACATTTCTTACTAACGATGCTACATTTACTAAACTAGAATATACCAGGTATGAGATGCCTTGTGTTCTATCCATTACATTGATGAATTGATGCGTATTATGTATTTTTGTTTTTCTATCCCTACAGAGTACTGTGTTACTCACCCCTACATGGGCTCCACTCGATCATGTTTTTTCCAGTGGAGATGATTTATGTTTCAACATGGGTGCACAGGGAGACATGATAGACAGACACTATGATGGTGGGATTGGTGGCCTAGGACCAGACAGATCCTAGTATGACAGGGCGGGCATGACATAATACTTCGGCTTCCAGTAGCTTCACTACTCTCAGGATTGTGTGGGGTTTACTATAGATGGCCATCAGAGCAGTAATTGTACTTTACAATTTTCAAATCTTTTTTATTGGTTTGTATTCAGGCCCCCTTTCATTAAGATGTACTTGAAGTCAGTTTATTAAATGGTATTATATTCCCTTTCACGTGTTGGGACAATGTTAGGTGTGTGTGAGTGTACGCGTTTCTAGGTACCCAAACTAATTCCTCCCACTTGCAAGTTGATGCATTCTGCTCTAGTCACCAGACCCTAACCATCGGGAGGTGGGCTTCGAGTAGTCACAACACGGGCCCCAGCGGACAGGGCATGACAATGTGATTCATAACAATCATTATTGAAATTATTTTTAAAATAAATTAATTTATTAATGCATTGTGAAATATTCATGTTATAATAATATTTTTAATTCTATTATGAAGGACTTATACAATATGTATTAATTCATCATATTTTAATAGAATTTGTATGAGGTAATCCACACATCCTATATATTGGAACATCATTTTGATCAATAGTTTATCTAAATTTCAAATATATTACTCAAGAAAATTTATTATTTTATAATACCTTATCCAAAAATGTTAAATATTAAGAGTTTTTACTATATAGATGAAAATATATTTCTAGATTAGATCTTTGTGCTAAAGAGGTAGTATCATTATTTTTTAAACCATAATGTAAACATTATATCATGTATGAGTCCATTGATTTATATATTTAAAATATGATATAACATAAAAGTTAGAAATAATAAAAAATAATTATAAAATTGAATGATATCAGTTTATCATCTAGAAAGAAAGCAAAAGATATGTGTTAGATTTATTTCATGAATCACATAATATAGTAAATAAATATTTAATCAATATAGAAAAACCAGAATATGAAATATTATATACTAATAAATCCTCCATAATGATCTGGATATTAGTTTATTATTTACTAATTTTAACTCATAATGAGATGAGGTTTAGGTTTTTGGTTATAGTGTAAGGGAATACTCGGTACCCCACATTTTTTTCAATAAAACGAGTGGATAATTTATGTTGAACATGAATAATGATGTCTAGATCATATAGAGAGAATAAGAAACATTTAATTTATTGAAGTATTATTTATATTTTTTCATTATTCATGCTAATATCCATTAAAAAATATCCATTTCTTATCTTCTTATGTTTTCCATTATAGTAGTGATTCCAAAAAATTAGTCTATTAGGTGTTTCCCAACATTCCCCATCAATATTATAATGCTTTTAATAAAATTTAATCAAATAGATTGGTGGAATATATGGATTTATAGCATTCATCATCGATTACAAAAATGATAAATTTGTATCCCTATTTGTTCTTGATATGAAGGTGGGATTATTATCTAGGTTTTGATAGAATTATGATATTTGAAAATGTTTATTCCTTAACTACAATATGATTTTTTTTCTGTTTTCTTAATGGAAACATATTTTTAAAAATTTATAGTTTAAAAAAATATAAATATTTAATATAAATTATTCACCATATAAAAAATATCAACTTTTCATTTTCTCATTCCATGAATATATATTATAATATTTTCTTATAAATAAGTAATCATATATTATCTAAATTAAATGATAATAAATAAAATATACCACTTCTAACTATCCATTTTACTTGATCATTTTACTCACTATGTTGTTTGTAGACAATTAATAATAAAAAATTCTTAAAAAAATATTATATTAAATATTCTAGCGAATAAGTACTAATCTAATTTACATATAAATAAATGAATATTTATGATAGTTTATTGATAAGAATTGTTAATTGTAATGGATATATTTATTAAAATGTTACTAATTTCAAAAGGGGTAAATTTCATATCATAATATCTCTAATAAAATATCTCATAATCAAACATATATGATTAACTTTAGATGAATAAATTATACTCCCCATGGCTAGAATAAATATTTTTTATATGAAATCCAAAAGTATTAAATGAAATTTTTATGAATAATGTGGGTGACGCTTATTTTGTCTTTGTCAATTGATATAGGTTGTTATAGATAAAAAAATATAATGGAGCTCATAGAGAAAAAGTTATCATAATAACATAAAAAACCTCTTGATTAATGATAATATGTAATTAAATATATTTTTCTACTGATTTCTTATTATTTTGAATAAATATAGGTTTTATCACCATAAATGGTATATTTATTAATAATAAAAGTGAATAAAATTACTTTAATGGAAACTATCATGTCTTTAGAAATCATTATAAAATTTTATTTCAATCAAAATCCAAGTGATATATACTCTTAGTAATATAAATACGATAAATACGTTATTCGGTTATCGAATTAATTCAATGTCAATTACGGTGGTCAAAAATATGTTTCCTATTTGTGATTATATGTCACCTAATTTCTCATATACACATCAAAGTACATGATACATGATATACTGAAATAATAATTTTAAATAAATTGGAAAAATACATACATTCAAATATTATAATATATAAAAATATATACACATTTTTAATATCATTGGAGGGTCTATCATCATGTATCTTTTACTTAAAGATAAGAAATTTAAAATTTCATGGGATGAAGTCTCAATTATTATGTGTACCTGACAAATTATTGTCATACATCATCAAATTCTTATTCGATTAATGCATATGGTCCATAATATATAATGTTTATGAATTAATTCATAGCATGTATGGGTTATTATTATATATTGGAACATATTTATACCTGTTGATATGAAGAAATCAATAAAAATATTATTACATTAATTTTATTAAGAGTACATATTATTATATGATAAAAAATATCATCCTATATAAATAATCCATGTAATCATCAAGAGTTGCGGGGGTGAATTTTATATGTACATAAAAAATAAAATTTTCAATGTGTCAAAAATAAAACATTCAGATGATATTTTCACCTATAGAATAATTATTACGATGAAATAATCTTATATTCACAATGGAAATAAAAAAATATGTTTAAAATAATAGTACACAGTAATAAATTAATCATTATTATGATAATTTTTTGATGAAAAATCATAGAGATCTGGTTTAAAAAAAATCCTATAAAGGTTATTATAAAAAACAAATCCAGTTCGATGAAAGTATACTGTTTTATTCCACTCTGGAAAGACGATATGTAAAAATTCATAAGGAAAACTTTTTTTCACCTCAAAAAATATTCATCATCCATAATAAATAATTTTTATTTATCACTTATAATATATTTAATGAACCTAGTGATTGTTTGTTTCTATATCCTAGAAATCAACCTCAATAAATACAATAAAAAACATGTCTAAGACCAAACACATAGATTATAAAATTATTGAGCACCATAATATTACCCAAATTGAATCTAATATGTTAAAAAGATATAAATAAAAGACTAAAATAAATTAAACAATGTGATTTCAAATTTTAATCCTTATAATAAAATTTTCATAGAAATCAACATAAAAATATTACAAGAAATCATAAGACAGTTGGGTTCTTGAAAAAAAATTCTATTATACATTAAAAATTATTATATATTTTTAAAAGATTAATATATGTGTTAGTAAAAATAAAACCCTTTTGTTACATCTGATATCCTTAAATTCATTTATGATTGAATTATAATATTTATATTGTCTTCCATTAAAATCATTCACTTTAACTTTACTATGTTATAATTATTTCTTAAATAATTTTAATACACTAAACTTATGAATCATATGTGAAGTCTTCATGAAAATTGAACTATAAAAAATTTTAAGATGAACCAAAATCAATATGAATACTATTTAAATTTCAAGACAAATCTTATGAAAAATTTCATTTATTATATAATAAATTTATATTATTTTAAAAAAATTATATGATAGTTTTTTGGGGATGTAACATATACAGAATGAAACATCCAACAAATAGAACTATAAAAATAATAAGTTATTATATCTAAAATTAAATCCATTCATTGGGTGAGGATTAATTATAGTCTCTAGGAATGAATAATTTTGTATACCTGGGAACTATGATAACTAATAATTCAACTCTAAAATTATTACTTTTAATAATTGGTATCCCATAGTATTTTCATTAAAACATTTTATATGGGAATTAATTATTGGAATTTACCATGATCATAAAATTAAATTAATATATATATATATATAAATTGAAAATAATTTAACATATCTATATAATACCATGTTATATAACAAATAATTTCATGTTTTATTCTACTTTTTTGGAATCATGATAGAATAAAAACAAATGATATCTATACATAAACATATCATTGGGATACAGAGGAATATATTGATCATATTTTTTACCTAAATGTTTTATAATATCATATTGATTTATATAAATACTATTTTCCATATAATTGAAATAATTAAATAAATTTATGAACTAGAATGGGATAATTTATACATATTAATATACAATTCGATAATTATGAATTTTATAACATGTTGATACCCTAAAACAATATGAACTTTTACTAAAATTATCTATGTATGTTATTGATAAAATCTATGTTCATATTATTTTTAATGTGATAGATCAGGATTCATTGAATGTATGGAGTATTAATATTCATAATAATATCTTATATTCACTATAAAGTTAATGAAGATTGATTTATTCTATATGATATAGGTATAATATATTTAATGATTTTATATATATCTAAATTTTCATCACAACTTTCAAGTATAATGTATGACTTATCTAAGAAATCCCATATATCAATCATATTAGATAATTTTTCAGAGAACATGGGTCTATATTTGACCTCAATCATTGATAAATAACCTTAAACATAGTATTATATAATTATATAAAATCTTTTGGTCATCTATTAAGTATTTCCATATTTTAATATGAAAAAATGGATCTACAACTAACCAATTATATCTCCCAAATAAATTATTATATATTTATTTTATAATAAATTGAATCTCTTTAATATTTTTCAATTCGCATAAAATTATCTTTGAATGAAATGTGATATTAAATTGAAATATTGTAATTTAAAAATGACAACTATAAAAAAGCTGTTATGATGGTTGGTCAAAAAATTTATAATTAAATTAATATAATCATATTAATTACTCACATATAAAATAAATTAAATATATCTCTGTTTACTATAAATAAAATAAGACATATTTGAATTATAATAAAAAAGTTTCTTGAATAGTTGAGATTTTTTGAAAGGTTAATTATTAACACTTAACAAATATATTACCAATTTAATTGTTACCAAATTTCTAATTTTTTTTAAAAAATAAACATAATTTTAAAAATATACTTGTAAAAACAAAAGTTTTGTGAATTATTGGGAATATTGTCAAATGGTGATTTTTTTATTAAATGGAGAAAATCTATATATTTAATAAAATGTCATTCTCTATAATTGATTACATTGTAAAATTATATATTAAATTAGTTATAAATTAAAACATGTTCAATATTGTTAATTTTTAACTAATTTTATTCATTTGAATCAAATTAGTATTTTATATTGATATTAAAAAATTCTATACTTCTGATATTTTCTCTTCAGAAAACCAATCTTTCATAACATCTATGGTATAATTTTGAATTGAATTATTCAACATCTCTGGGATGAATTTTCAAAAATAGATACCAAATTTTAATCGTTATTATTTATAATATTGATAATGTAAAAATAATATTTTACCAAAATTAATAATCAAAATAATCAAAATCAATTACTCCAATTAAGGTAAAAATGGGTTACCAGGGGGCCATACATTAAATAAAAGGGTTAAAATGAACTAAATGTTTTCAAAAAACCAATTGAAAGAAATATATATACATTAAAACCAATAATGTTTTAAAATAACTCATTTTGGAGGTTTTTGGAATGAGAAAAACATTGGTATCACATTGTCTTTTGAAAATATCCATTTGTGTCGTCTCCCCCACTTATAAATAGCCAACCCACTCATCCCCTCTTCATATATTCAAAACCCATTGGTGTAGACAACACCTTCTCATATACCATACCTAATTACCTTCCCTCTTCACAGAGTCCTTATTTTTACTATTAAACTATCCTAAGAATACATTATGGTTAAACATAAGGTGATACAGTGAAGGAGAGGTATAATTACTAATTGAATGTATTTCCTTTCTATCTTATTTTATATCCATTAAATATATTTATATATATTAATATAATAAAAAATATTGTATCGTATATATAGAGATATTATTATTCTAAAAATACAACCAAGATCAATCAATACCTTGATCTAATGTGATCCAAAATTGTTTATCGTGTGTACGGAGGATGGCCACCCTCGCAAACTGATGTAACTCATATTCCATCACCAACATTAAAGGATGGGTATAATTATAGAACTAAAATTTTAACATGATATTTATGAAATTATTATACATTCTTAATTTACATATAACTTCATTACGCTCCATTCCATTGCATATATGATAATGTCACTTATGTGTAGGGAAGAATATCTCCCCACGAAGTTATGTTACTCATGTTTTACATACGCTTTACAATAATGGTAGAAATGTAAATGTTAATAAATAAATATCATATTTATTATATGAATAAATTTATTGATTTGTAAAATCACATATTAATTCTTACTATTTAATCTATTAGAAAATAATAACATTTTTAGTGTATAAGTGTGGACTACAACCTATATATAACGATGTGAAATGATTGTAATTTTATGTTATCTTGGATGGTAAAAAAGAAGAATATGATTAATCTAAATACTACATATTAATTAAGAATTATTTTAGATAAGTGAATTAATATTAATTTTCTTTTTATTTCAACTTTCAAGAAAATGTGAATAACATACATATATATATATATATGTTTTCCCTATCATCAACATCAAAATGTATTCCATCTACTATAACTAAGATTAAAATATTACACTAAATAAATTTATAATGAATATATATGATATTTTTGTAATGTTTAAAAATATATATATGATGTTATACGGATAATATTTATGTAAAAAAATACCTCAGTAAAACATTCAAGAAAAATAAAGCAATAATCATCAGAAATGATTATTTTAACAATGAATTGTTAATATATGGTATGATAAAAACTATAAGTGAATAATTTATGGTAATCTTTATATAACTATAGTTATTTATTTTCATTGTAATAAAATTATATTTGTTATGTTGGAGATTCGAACACATATGAAGTATGTCAAACCCGATTTAAGGATTTCTCATATCAATTTCACTTCAATTAGATACATGCAATATTCACCACTTATTCATTTTCATTATCTATATAAATCCCTTATAAAAGTTTATCTAAACAATCTATTTAACTTATTTATAATAAAATTTTCATTTAATGTTTATTTCTTTTATGTGTATTTATATTAAGATGCTATGAAAATTGAAATCATCTACATTAGATATTCATCATTATTCTGGATTGCTGTTGCTAAATTTTCCCTAGGAGAATAAATTGATATTTCGATCTCAATCCCAATTTAATTTCTTATCTAGTTATTTTTTTTCAGAAATATTCCCTTATTCCACAACATTGGTACTTAAAATGACGAGAGAATATGTTTTTTTTGGCAATATGAAAATATTTATATCTTCTATCAAAATCCTTTTTCATTAAAGTACATGTTTTATTAAAAAATCAATAAATATATTAAAATTTCATAAAAGAATTATTGATGAAATTTTTACAATATAATAATTCTTGAAAATATTTTTTAATGGAGACCTCATTTCATTTAAAAAAATACTTCTTTGGATTATATATAAAATATAAAAGGAATATATGTTGAAACATGAATTATATTAAATTAATTCTCATCCATCTGGTACACAAAACATTTTACTTCAAATTTAAATTTTTTAAAATAAAATTTTCAATAAAATTTATAATAAATATATTTTTGAACATTTTTTCAAAAAATATCAATGTTAATTCTTATTTTCCAAAAAAATTAATAACTTTTTTACAGTATTTATATTCATCAATGACATTAATTCTTTATTATATATAAAATCTAATGAGGATACTCTATATTGATATAATTATTATTCATTTTTTGAATGGATTGTTATATATTTGTATACAGTTTTATAATTTTATAAACATTTATTATATTACGTTGTATGATATATGATTATGTTTATTCGATTGGTGAAATTATTAACCTATCATATGGTAATATTTGAAATAAATTTTTTTATGTATATTATGTTTCACCCATATATTATTGGGAAAACATTAGTCTTATTATGTCATTTGTGAGTCCTTATTATTAATATCCACTCAATTGATCTATATGTTTTATGAGAAAAAAATTATGCGAACAATAAATTCCATTCTACATACTAAATTAAATATTGAACGGAAAATACATGATAATATGTTTTAGATCTTCAAAATTTTACATTCAATCATTATGTTATTAGTTAATGATGTCCAGTTGAATATTAGAACATTTATAATATTAATGTATAAGATTCATTCCACTGTGATTATTTATATGGCCTTACATGATCATCATTTATTTCTTTCATGTTATACACATGTTATTTTTTAATGGAAACTGTTTCTGCTATTTTCCATTACACATGTATTATTCAAATATATTTTTCATATTTTTTGTTTTTTTATTACCCTTAATAGGAATATAATCTAACCACACTATTATGTTTTATTTTCCCAAGGATATATGTATGTGTTATATGATTGATATACAGGGTTTTACAAACCGTAATAAAAGATTTATAAAAGAAAACATGGTGAATTTTATGCATTTCTATTTAATTATAGTTTTATGTTTATATACAGTTTAATAAAAATACTAAACTATTGGGTTTTGTGGTATGTTGTTCATTGTATATTATGTTGATGTGATAATGTAGAAACATGGCTCTAGGATACTAAAGTTAGGGTATTTAAACTATTTGAAGGAACATGGTCCACATTCAATCAAAATGAACCCAATTTCTATTATTAAATTGTTAAGATTATTATTCGAATATCATGATTCCCGATTCAATCCATAAATTGACTTCATCAACTATTATAACAAACTAGTATTCCTTATTCTCATGAACCCATATTTTTATTCCCCATAAACCTCTTAAACAATTTATACATTAAAAATCAGTTATGAAATTCATTTGAGAAAAATTCTTATCTACTATTCTTTGTAAGATATATAGATTTATATATATTTTATCATAGACATTGATATTAAGGTTTTTCTATACAATTTCAGTTAGTAATACTATAAACCCATAGAAATAAGTCATGAATATTGGAAAAAATGTTACTATTCTTGTATATTTTTTATAGTGTTCCCAATAATTATATTTACATCCACTGAAAAACCAATTTATTACTAAGGATTACATTTTTACATAGAATCCATTTATTAGTGAATATCTAAATTCAAAAAATATGTTATTTCTATTAATAGAATTCACGAATAATACATATATTTACTATATTTAGTGAATAAAATATCACTCAAATAAATGGTAACAAAATCATCAATAATTTGTTTTACAATTCTCATAATTTTTAAAATCAGGTGAAAACAACACATGATATAACCAATTTTTTCTTAATTATTTTGATTATACATTTAGATTATAAATATGGATATAATATTTGAGTTTATTATAATGGGACAAAATATAAAAAAAATTTAACAATATTATGAAAATTTATCAATCCTTCATAATAATTTCACTCATGAAAAACACTACATAAATAAAAAATAATACTTATAATTATATATAAATTATTATAATTAAAATATGTAACATCATGTTAAATTATTAGGGGATAAATAATTAATGAAATATTTGGTATTTATAAGAAGATGATAACCCATATATCCATTTGAAATTGGATAATTGGAATAGTAATCTGACCATTGGAATAGTAAACTAAGAAATATGAATAGTAACCCTACCATTATAATAGAAAAATCATATATGAAATTATTAAATAATATTTACTTTTCATATAAAATTAATGTGTGAAATATTTATATCATAGTGCATGTATATAAATGTTTTAAAAATAGAAAATTAAAATTGTTAATATTTGAATTGCATAATTATTTTAATTTCATTTTTATAATTAAAATAAAAATCTTAATTAATGATATATTTTATAAAATGGATATATAAATAAATATTATTATGTATTATAATGATAATAAATTTTACAAGAATATTATTAATGTTTAAAAGGTTCCAAATACTAAACATAATATTAAAATTGGTATTTTTCAATTAAATGGTGTTTTAATTTAAAAATAATATATATATATATATATATATAATTATCTATATAAATTAAATTTCATTTCATAATTTAACATATCAAAATACATGTTCTGTAATTTTTTTACGTTTCAATAACTATTTAGTATTTTACAAGTTCAGAAATAAATTAAAAGACTATATTTAGCAATATAAGCTAAATCCCTAATTTTTTGAGTCATAGAGGATATATGTAACCACTATACCATAATAACTTTTAAAATTTACTATATATAGTGACAAAAATAATACAATTTTTTGTCAATCAGAAATAGAAAACTAATGATTATAACATTAAAACACACTTATCCCCTCTATAAAAACCCTTAGTTTTTATACATTACATTACATCATTTTTAAAGAATAATTAACATGTAACACAAAACTATTCTCAAGGTCCTTGTTAGTCTAGTTTCTTTTGAAATATAGAAACAAAAAAAATTGGTACATCAGTGGGATAAATTTTCTCACACTAGGTTATACATGACTTGAACCCTTATTAAACATGTAATATATAATAAATATCTTCATAACCAAATGATGGAAACATGAAATGGGTTGATCTCATATTCAAAGTAGTGGTTAAAAGGGAATATCTCTAAGAATAAACAATATAATAATGGCATGGGAATGTGATCGTGACACTATAATATCATACCATGTGATTTAATTATTATGAACATGAATCATGGAATAATGAATGGTTGTTCATAAGAAATGAATAATAAGGGAATCGATAGCATATGAAATAAATGAATAACACAAGAATAATATAGCAATTTTTTAGAAACATAACTAATAAAAAAATTTATAGAGTATTCATGGAGTCATTTTCAAATACTGCATAGTAGTATGGGTTCACTAATTATAAAATCTTAGTATAATGCAATGAAGGATGTACCACATTGAAAAGTATGGAAAAATAGTTTTGTAGGGTCTGTAAATATATTTTTGTATATAAAAAACCATTATCTCATCCTTAAGGTATAAAATTATTTATAAGAAGTGATAGTCACTGTCTGAAGAAATGGACATGTCCTAGGTAGTTCATGAAACAGAATTCTATGAAAGAGGGGAGTTTATAGAGTAATTATTTCCTCATAAGAGACATTTCACATAAATAGTTAATGAATGAATTTCATGGGGCCTTATATACTGCAACGGGAAAAGGAATACATTGGAATGGTTGACCGTGAGGAATTTTCCACATGTAAAGCAGACATAGTTCAAATAAAAAGATGTAGTCCGCAGAGAAATCACACAATGTTATATAATTTTGTTCATCAATAATATACGTAGTTCACAGAGGAACCAGAACAATTCATGGAGGAATAATGAAAGATCATACCACCTTTTGTGTAGAAAAAGGAAAAATTGTTTCTAAAGTCCAATTTTGTGAAAGGTTTCCAGGATTTACAATAACATTTAATGTCATAATTATTTTCTAGTTGAATCACACAAAAAAATGGATTGTTTTCTATGATATACTTGAGTGTAAGGGCGTGTAATACTCATGTTATTCTACAAAAATGGATTTATTTCTTATAAATCATGTGGTATTAGATTATTTCCAAACCATACCCGGGACATAGCTAGTCTTGTTGAGTAGTGAACATTGTAAATTATTATATTTTTGTGAATGTGTATTTGAAATGTGTTAATAAGAGTAAATATATTTAATATAAGGTGAAGGTTGTATCATATGTAAGGAAACATAAATGCATAGTATATTTTTGATTTACCCCATCCCCCTTTTAGTGATACTTTATTCATGACTAGGCAACATTAATTAGTATTACAGTAAATGTTCTTATCGTTTCATAATTATGGAAGATATGAAGATATGCGGTGAAGGAAAATCTGAATTTCCATAAGATTAAAGGTATTTTTATTTATTTTGGTAAGTATTATCATATATGGATAGATAGATTGATTATTTATCTTCTGTAACTTGGTAATGATGTTTGTGAAGCTACAAAAGTTGGATTTCCTTCAATTTATGTAAATGTTCCTCTTATACATATAGATAAGAAGAATATTTAGAATGAAAGAATAAATAAAAAAGAAATTAATCTCATTACTTTATGAATGTGATTTCTAATAATTAAAGGTGATTCTAGAGGTAAATGTATCTATGATGAGAATACAAAAATTTATAAAGTAAATACTAAATTTGTGAAGGAAAAACTAGAAATTTGGATTCTAAAGTATGATTACTTGAAAATTATTGAATATGAATCTGTTGTGGATTTATTTACCTTATTATATATAATTTGTAGCATAATCATATGTCCTGTTCAAATTGATGGAATCAACCATTGTTGAAGAGATATTAAAAATACCTCCTGACTAGTTTGATGCCAATGTTTCTTCCTTAGAAGAGAGATACCCTGAAACATTATCGATGGTTGATTTTCATATCACTTTCATCACATAATAAATGAAAAGCGAGAAGATTACTACGAGAAAAACTATATTTTATAGAGAAATATATTTTGTTTCTCTCAAGAATGAAAAAACTAAAATGTTTATTGAGTTAGATGATGTTGCTGACTTTAGATAAAAAAAATATGGAATGTATGAATATTGATTATATTTTATCCTTGTTGTATAATAATGTGATGAGAAATATAAGTAAATATAAAGGGAAAGACCCCTTGATGTTCTTTGAATGTTGATCCATTGGGAACATTTCAACTAATTTACCACAATGAAATAAAGAATATGATGATGATAAATAAAAAAGAATCCTAACAAGGTTGTGGAATAAAGGGGTTGATAAATATAAATATTTTATTATAGGTAAGTATAAAATATTCATCATTTCTAAAATAAGAAAATTTTTAAAAAATTATAATTATGAAGATGATAGTTTATTTGAATATGAATAATATTTAACATAGAATGTTGGACAGATTACTTTTATTTCAATAGGGAATAATAAATATTTTAGAAGCAATTTTTTATGAATAAGAACAAACTCAACATGAATATCAATTTAAATATAAGATAAAAGAATGTATGTGAATGTTTCAAAATGTTGAAAAGAAAAAAAAAGAAGTTGATAAAAGAAAATTTCTCATAAAACAGTGATGCATTTTTTTCCGACTGGGAAAGTAAAACTGGTAATATATATTTAAAATTTGAAAAATTAACATTAGATGAAATGATTCTTAATATAAATATATAATTTAATTTGAAGGAATAAATGAAGAGTTTGTTGTTTTATAACAAAAACAATATAAAGATAAACAAAGGAATATAAGTTTCAAAAAATATATTTCAAAATATTTTTAGTGTTCTAGTAATAGTGAACATAATAAATATCAAAAAAATATAAATTCGATTGTCATGAAGAAATCTAGATTTGGTTTATAGAAGAATAAAGTTTAGGATTTTATGTATGTGTCCAAAGTTAAAAATAATGGTAATTGAAAACTTTATATAAATCCTGAGATTGGAAAATTTTAAATTACTTCTCATTATCATATATTTGAAAAGAAAAAGAATATTTCAATTGATGAATGAAATTGTGGTGGTTGAAATTATAAAGGAAATAATGTTGTTGAGAATTGGGTTCACGACTCCCGTCATTAGGGAAGTTATAGAGGAAAATATAGTTTCTAGGGATACTGCTTGTATATTTTTGGATTCGGACATATGAAAAATATGTCTAGGTTCAACTAACACCATTCCTACTATCACCCGTAATTTTAAAGGAATTATTTTTGTGGGATTCAACCCTTTAAAATGATGTGTTGTAATGAAGTTAGGAACAAATATGAAAAGATTGATGACAGATTTGAGAATAAATTCCAACCACTTGAAACTATTAATAATGGTTGTGAACAACCTGTAGATCTTGATAAGGATTTTCATTTTTTATTAACTTCCTAACAAAAGTTTCTTAACAATTTTTAGAATCTAGATGTGAATAATGAAATGGAAAAATAAAGTGATCTTATTATTGAAACCTCTATTAATGCTATGAAAGGATAAATAAAATGAATTCATGATAGTTTTTGTTATTATCATATAAAAGGATACATTAATCTATTAAATAATTTTTATAATTACAAAAATGTAATGATTACATCTGTAAATGACTAATCACATTGTATCAAAGATGTTTGATCAACCATCATTGGGAATGAAAATATGATATCGTAGAAAACATTATATTTTTATAGGTTGAAACACAACCTACTAATATTTTCACATCTATTTATTGAGATTTAAAAAATCCATCAAAAAATATAATTTATTTTTAAAATTCTGGAATATGGAAAGATCATTATAGGTGGAAAACCTATAAAAAGATACTTTTTCCATGTTGGTTAAACTCAAAAAAACTATTACCTGGTAATGGTGGAATAAAATAAATTATGGTTTAAAAAGAAATTAATCATGTGTTAGAGAAACATTAGAACGTTATAAATGTCATATATAGTCCAATATTTTCTTGATATTTCATGAAGAAGATATTTGCCTTTCACAATTTATCAAAAAAGAATGATTTCTAATTCAGTGCTAGTTGGAATTGGTTCAAAATGAACAATGGATCTTATTCACACCGTTATTTTTGGTCTTATGTGCCCAAAATCTAAAAAATATAAATTAGTAATTAATAAGTTTCATTTATGGATTTTCTCAAATTACTTTTGTTATATACACGAGACATAAGTGATATTCTCTGAAAATGATTAAAAGATTCATGAGGAAAGCTGGGAGGGGTTTGAGATTTAAGTGAAGAAGATGAGAACTAATTTTTTTGTGAATATAATAATGATTAATTTTAATGTTATATTAAAATTCATGATGTCATACATTATTTTAGTTCCCCACACACTCCTCGAAAATAGGGATACAAAATGAAAGAATAGAAGTCTAGATTAAATGGGGTGAACATTGTTACATGAACATAGTCTCTCTCATTACTATTGGAGGCAAGTCATGAGTACTACTGTGTATTTTAAAATCTATTGTCTCTATTTTCTAATTCCATATATGAATACAAATGAATTTTTATATTGAAAACACAATGGTTGATACACTTAAGAGTTTTTGGTAGTCCATACACTATAAGAGAAGAATCTGTGAAACCATTGAATGTTAGAGAAAAGTGTTAAAGATTAAGTTTTTCATAGATATGTTCCATAAGGAAGGGGATATAAAATTTTCAACCATTAAACTGGTAGAATATATTATTTTATTAATGTGACAATTGTTGATATTTTTTAGAATGAAAAGTGGACATATATTGATAAGAAAATTGAATGGCATAAATAATATTTTGCAAATAATATTGATATAAATCAAAAATGTTGTAATCCTACTCAAGAAGAAGATTAATAGTAAGCTGTTTTATGTGATTAGAATGAAATTCAAATATATCATCCTATGATGAGGAAGCAAGTGGTCTATTAGAACATTACTGGTGGTCAATATTAAAAGGTTCAAACAAGAATAATTTCAAAATATTCATTAGACACCTCTTTATGTTCAACAGAAAATCCAAATGAAGTAAATTAAGTTATTGAGTATAAGAAAGTGTTTTAGGATATTAATTAAGAATGTTATAATATATAAATGAATGATTCTTGGGAACTGAAACAGATGTTAAATAAAAAAATGTTATTGTTAAAAAATGGGTTTTCCAGAACATTAAAAATGGAAAATTCAATGTGATAAAAAATAATTCAATATTATTGTGAAATGGTTACTCATAAATTTAAGGTGTATATTTTTATTAGATTTTTCCTCCTATTGAAATGTAATAAACACATATAATCTGTCTTTTTATTTTTTCAAAATAATGATTGATTTTTTTTAAATGGATGTGAAGTTTGCATTTTTGAATGGAGATCTTGGTGATGAAGTTTTCATTTTACATACATGTGGATTTATTGTTGGGAAAAATGAATTTCAAGTGTGCTGGTTCATGAAAGAATTGTGTGGGATAAATGAATATCTGAGGGAATGTAACTGAAAATTAGATAAATACATTTGTAAGATGTGTTTTAATAAAGGAATAGAAGACAACAATCGTTAAATAAAATAAAATTCAGGGTTTTCCCTGATCAAATTTCTTTTATGATGATGACATTATAAATGTTGTAAATGATGATTGATTTGAAGAAATCAAATAGTTTCTTGAGATTTCCATGCTGGGAGAAATGAATTACTTTCATTGGATATGAAATTTACAAAAGAAGAAGCATAATTCCCATTATAAAAAATGTACGCTAAAGAATGTATTTAGAAGTTCATCAGGGAATATTCAAAACCACTATCCACACAAATGTTTGTGGGAACAAACATCTCTAAATATTATCAATGAGGAACGATTTTGAATGATGATTGTATGTATGTTATATTTGAATTCTTCACGAACCTACAATGTTTATACTCTTACCTTATTTCCAATATTTATGAGTTCTAGTAAAGAATCTCATTTAATTCCCAAAAACATAATTCTCATATATATTAAAGGAACAAAAAATTCAAAATCCATTATTATAACTATTAAAATATTGATTTTTTTTGATTTTTTGATAATAATTGTGTATAAAATTATGATGATATAAGATCCAAATATTGTGTATCTTTTTCTAAAGAAAACATGTGTTAGTTGGAAAAAAATAAAAAATAGCTAGTAACTATTAGCATAGTTGATGCTAGGTATGTTTATTCTACTCATGATACTACCCTACATATGTGGATGAAAACTCATTTGGAATACATACTTGTTTTTGTAAATTTAGCTTTACTCTTGAGATGTGATGACCCTAGTGAAGTTAATCAAACAATGAATCTGGTATTAAATTCATGTTAAATGCATATTGAGATAATGTACTACATCATCAAATATCATTTGGAGATGAATTAATTGATTCTAGAGAATATATCTACATCGGAATAAGATGTGGAAAAATTCACAAAACCATTACTAGAGAAACCATTTTATAAATTGAGGTGGAAAATATGTGTGAAACCTATTTCTCATCTAGGTTTAGTTATGTGTAAATTTACCCACATTCATCATAAATTTGGATAGTATTTTCAAGAGAGATAATTAATTCATCAAACTATCTGTGTGGATTCATGAATGAATTGGAAGTAACGAGTAAGCTGTGAATCCAGAATGATGTAACTATGTGAGACATTCAAACTAATTTTTGGAGTGTTTATTGGGAAAAATTTCATTTGTTATTTTAATGTTCATGAAGTATATAATGACAAGGAATAAGTTTTTTTATGAAATATGAGTATGTTTTGTAAGATGATGAGGTGGAAATATTATGATTAGTCATAATAACTACTTTTGGACCTCATGGTTTTTTCTGTAAATAATTCTTGTTTCTAGTAGTGATTTAACTCAAATAAGAATATAAATATTGATATATAATATATATATTGAATATAAAATGTTTATTTATTTATGAATAATGGATGAATACCAAATTAAATGTAATAATGGTACAATGTAAACCTCTGAGGGAAAATGGTTTACAGAAGTATCATTGTCCATAGTAATGTCTATACAAAATTCAAATTTTTAATAAAAATAGATTAAAATGATTTTCAAATTTAATTTAATATAAAATGGACCCTAATACCATGATTAATATAGATAATGTTTTATAATAATTGATCAGCACTGCAAGAAGACATTGGAGAATTATAAGGCGGTTCACAAATGAAATTCCATGAACAATAAAAGTTTACGGAATTATTCATCCTTGGGGTAGAGACAGTCTACTAACAAAGAGGTGGTCTTCAAAGCACTTGTTCCACATAATGAAACTCAGTTTGTAGTGGATACATGAATTCATTGGAGGATGTGGAAAAGATCGTGTAGAAATTAATAAAGTTACTACTAAATTTTGGGTAGGAAAGAGAATATTTTTTTGAATGATCAAATATGTAAAACATGACCAAGATGCACTGTAACATTGTATTACATAATTTTTTAGAGGAGGAACTTACACTATTTGATTGTTTTCAAAGTGGTACAAAAATGTAAGGTAAAATCATAAACATTTTATAACACACAGAATGATTTTTTTCAATTGGATTATGTGGTATTATATTTTTTTTCCAACAATACCACAGACGTAGTTACTCTTGTTTAGTAGTTAACCTTGTACATTCTTATCTTCATATCAATTTTTTTTAATTGTGTTCTGTATGGATGGAAATCATTAATAATAGGTAAAAGTTCTATCATATGTTTGGAAATGTAAAATAAAATGATATAACTGATTCTCCCCCAACCCCTCACCCTCTTAGTGATACATTAATTTATACTGGGAAACTTCACATTCCCAATTCCAACCATCAATATATCATAAGATATAAATCATTAACCAATGCATTTGTGGGAGATATAGGATCCTCCAATATCATAATTAAATCATAGAAACATCTCGCATAAGATAACAAAAATCATATATTAACCAAATAAATAAAATCAAAAACAAAAAACATTTAATCACATGATAAATCATGGAAAATAGGTACATTTCAAAATAATTTTATCAAGGAATAACTAATTAAAACAACCATGTTTCATAAAAATATAACCCTTGAAATTGAAAGTGGTTTCATGAACTGATAACCCATGAATGTGAAATGGGTTTTATTAAGATATAACCCATAAAATGGAAACAGGTTTGATAAACAACATTAAATAAAAACATTATAAAATTAACAAAATAATATGAATAGAACCATTGGATCATTTCTATAAAATAAATGAGTTCTATAAATTCATGTCAACTTAGATGAAAAATTATTTTCCTATTGATTATAAAAACATTTCTTGGGAATATATACATTCATATTGGTAAACATATTTTTAAAGCATACATTTTTTTAATCTATTTTATTTGAATATAATAATGAAAATTATAAAAGAAGTTATAAGAAATTTTAAAAAAAATTAAATGTATACTATATTTTTTAACACTATTTTTTTTTGAAAATATCACTAAAATAATTAAAGTGTAGCATTAAAACCCATTTAATACACTTCTTGAATCATAAAACATGTGCAGAAAAACATTTCTAGAAACCCACATTAAAAATATTTAATAGTATTATGATAATATTTTTTCATGAAAATAAATATTTTAAACATTTAAATGATTATTAAAAGGTAAGATGCTCATAAAATCTGATAAATTTCAATATGTCAAACATTTCTTTTTCAATATTAATGATTAAAAAATTCCTTGATAAAAAAATGAAAAGAAGATTTATTTTTAAAAATATTTCTCAAAAAGGTAAAAATGAAAAAGAAAATTCATTATAAATTATATGATAATAGTAAAACATTTTTGATATAATTTTTAGAGAAAATCATATATATAGAACATATATTTTCAACTAAAGAAGAAATATTGTAAAATTTTCAAAAAAATATTTAATTAATTATAATAATAACCAAATAGTTTTATAATGTTACCATCGCATGGACATTATAGAAATAATGATAGACCAATAAAATTCATTAGAGCTAAACATTAATGGATCATAATATTTCATCAATAGATGATAAACCATATATAATCTTGACAAAAGAAAATATTGTTGTAGAAAATATTACCACTTTCGTCATGTTGAGTCATAATAAAATTGAATGAATTACATTAAATGAATATTAAAAAATCCATAAAATAATTAGATTCATGATATGACTTTTCAAATGTATTATATACACCTCATAGGGAAATATAGGTGCATAACATGGCATATGTCTCCCAGAAGGAAAAGTGAGACAAAATTGCATTACAAATTTTGTAAAATTTTCATCATAAGACACATGAATGAAAGTTACTAAAATGGATATGTATATACCCATAAATTTATCTATAATAGTCATAAAATAATTCCATGTTCAGTATATAGACCAAACAAATTAATCGAGTGGTGAAAACGTCATGTATCTCATAGAAATAAACAACGATTCCAACTTCTATTACCTTAAATGTTGACTTTATTCAAACATGTTCAAACCTCCATTATAATAAATATATGTTTATTATAAATATACCACATAAAAATATTATTATTTTTCATACAATATTGTATTGCGGTTTTTTATGTTACATGTTTCTTGACAAATCCATATTAACATTATGTTTCGTGTAGTATCAGCTTTGTTTTTCATATATATGTTTTGGATTATTTATCTTGATACTCTTACGTAGATAATGATTAAATTATTTATAGAATGTAAATAATGATATAAATATCATCTATATTTATTATATATGTATTTAAAACAAAATATATAAAATATAGAAATATGAGGTGGAGTTCCCTATTCATAGATACGGTACGTTGTACTTACGCATGAACATTGTATAAGTGTTGTTATATTATTGAACAAAAGAATGTCAATGAAATATATATATATAATATAATTAATTTTGTATAATTATTTAATATATATAATATAATTCCCCAAACCCATCTTTAATACATTCCATGTAGACTATGAATTAATTAAATCTTTTTGAGGAGGTGCTAGTTCTCACATCCACAAACTAAGAAATCATATTTACACAAAATACATATCATGAAATATTGTTTTATGTAAAAATTATTGAAGTATAAATAAATAATATATACAATAAGTATTACATGAAAATATATTTTGTAATCATATTTCTCAACCATGAGAGGTCGTAAAAAAATAACAAAATCTTTTCGTGAGGTGGTAGTTCACTATTAAAATGAATAATAATATTGTAATCCATTACATGGAACTGTGTGTAAGTGTAGGTACACGAATTTTAATTATAAAATATAAGTACATGGAGGTTATTTTTTATTAGATATTCATGATATGAAATTAATGGAAGAGGTGTTAAATTAATAGAATCAACAGATGGTCATTGAAGAATGTTACCTCATTTGGGGGTAAGTACATTTGGTTTATACCAAAAGTATTTTATGGTTTAATTTTTTCCCATATTGAGGATTATAGATTCATATTTTTTATTTAGGGATATTATTTTAGTATATTATGAGTGCTATAAAGTTATTAAGAGGTGTGAATAAATGGGAGATGTGAGTGGATTTTTATAGTTGAGGAGGAGTGCCATTCATTAAAATTCTATAAAAGGGAATTCCATCACCGTTTTTATCAATGGAAAATATCTCAAATAGTTATAAAAATTTAATTAAATGGATTATGGGGTAAAGATACTTATATCCAATGGTTTTTGGACTAGTTAAAAGATCTTTTTTCCATTTATTGTATGTTTTAGTCCATTGTTATGCTAATTTTCCAATGAATCGCTCTAATTAATTTTAGTTAGATTCAGTATTATTTTATGTAAAAACTTTTTTGACAAAATTTTTAGATAGATATATGATAATTAAAAATAGTATATCTATTATTCCAAATTCTAATCACCGAATTGGTAGAAAGTACATCATATTTAATTTTATAGATGGGATGTCAAAAAGGGTATTTAATGTAAAAATGTTCAAATGTTTGGTATATTTTTATATGAAATATCAAGGAGAAATTGATTACAATAACCTAAATTGAAAAAAAATATGTTTTACATATCCAATTTAACATTCAAACCTACCAACATCCAAATTTATAAATATAAATAAATTAGAAAAAAAACCATTTTGAATTTAAATTAATTATTATTCAGTATTCATAAAAAAATAAAAACATCACAAAAAATACCACAAAAGAAAACTAATATATTATTGTTGTACATATTTCAAAAAATATGATATTTTTTATCATTTAAAAATTATTATATTTATAAAATTTTGATTTATAAGTTATTCATCATTACATGAATGTAAAGTTACCTTTTAGGAAAATACAATATTTTATTCATAAAATTGTTCTTATTATTATATTAATCCTATAAAATATATTTCCTGGTTATCAAAATTATTTATTGTGTTCATAAATATTTTTTATATCATTTTTCAAAATTTTATTATTTAAATTATTGAGATAAAATTTTTATTTACAAACAAAAATTGTATTCTATAAAAATTAATTTCTATATTTTCAAATACTCCACACATTAAAATAAAATAATTGATAATCAAGGGATTCATTTTATATTCATTTTTAAATAATATTTTCACAATTTAGTGAACATTTTACGTAAATTCCATTCCAATTTCATGTTGTGATCTATAATATTATATTAATGATATTATTAAAAATATCTTGTAGTCTAGTAAAATTTGACCTTATATTAAATAGAATCTATCAAAGGGACTCGGTATTATGGGTAGTTCAAGACAAACATAATGTTTCATATTATGAAATATAATATAAGGGTTTCATGTAGTCTATTATTGGCTTGGTGTTTCATATAATGAATTATTTACATAGTGTTTTCATATAAAAAAATATCTTTTTTGTGTTGAGAGAAATGAGAAATATTAGAGGATTAAATTAAATTGTAAAAAAACAAAAAATATCAGGGTGATACATTATACCACACTAAAAATTAATTTATCCTTGTAATTTTTTTGCGTTATCAACAGTGTAAAACATGAATGATTAAAAATAGAAACCCACATCAAGAAAAATGAATACTAAAAGGCCGTTTAAAATAGGGAGATTGAAACAGAACTGTTACCCAAATTATTACATTACTAGGTATTTGTATTAGGGATCATTTGAGGGAATGGAATATTGGACCGAGAATGAAATTATATATAATTATAAATATCGAAAAATTTCATTGATCACCAGCATGTCAATGGGTAATTTACTATTATATGCCTCATAAAAAAAATATTTGATAATTTATAAGACCATATGTTTTATAAAATGATTTTGTGGGGGTCAATATATTTCTATACCCTTTTCCAAGGGTTCATGAAATATTTTTCTATGAAATAACTATAGAAAAAATACATACATGATTTTATTCCTTTTCATATCTCAATATCACTCCCTGGTTATACCTTGCATCATTTCCACTTAATATTATACTCTATAGGATGAAGGTGGTTTTTCCATTCCATATATACTAGATGATCATGAGATCCATATATTTAATGATATGTCATTTCATTTTACCTTATCACAATTTTTTTTTTCACAAGTTATCCAATATGCATAGATCTTCATATAGTGAATTAACACTTTAATCCTTAAAACCACATCTGAATTTTAAATTCATCTATTTCATTAATGGTTATCCATGTAACCATTACAAAACATAATTTACCCTTCTTACTGTAAATAAGATCTTATCTTATTCGGAACACATTTTTAATAGAAAACATGGGTTTATAATTGTGTTGATAGAATATCAAAAATAATTTTATTATACTATAATCCATGTAGAGGGAGATAGTTAGATGAAATATCACCAATGTATGGACACATATATCATTATAGGGATATGCACACAAAATAAAACAAGATCATTCCATCTATGTAGAGATGGACTAGTGCTCACTAATTCTCATTATTCACCTCATCCACTGTAATTTCATAATAAATCCCTTTATCCTTTTCATCAAATGTTTATGTGGATTATTATCAATTTTCACAATAGGATTGTTGAATAGATTTTCATAGTTCCCAATCTCCATAAATTTGATACCGTAGTGTGTGGGAGGTGAATTCTGTTAAATTTTCTATCTATTCAAATTGTTAGGCGATAAATTCCTATCACTAAAGAATTCAAACTCCTGTGGACCTTATTATTCCCACTTCAAATTTATTTATACCCCATAAAAAATTTCCTCAATGATTTCGTCCAATAATAGAGATTAATTAAAATCAATTCTTATTACTTTTAGTGTTTTAAATATAATTTCAAACTGCATCTTCTTTTTTTCAAAACCATGAGGTTATATATATCTCCAATATCTATTTAAACCGTGATTACACAATAAAAATTATCTTTTTAACTACTAAATTATTTTTTATTTAATTATTTTCAATGAATTTATTTTAAGGCATCAAATAATCATTTAACAATACATCCCAGTTGGATAATAATTATAGAAGTGTACAATAAATGACATGTAAAATAGACCTCACAGGTATTGATGAATTCAAAATCCATATGATTTAACTCAACGAACTCCACTTTGATCTTATAACAATTAAAAAGGTGAATATACTTATTTAATAATAATTTAGTTAACTTTTACCATTCATTTTATTAAATTTCATCTTACATTCAAATATTCTTTATTATGGTCCACCACTACTTTACTTCACCTTATAAATGATAAACTGCTAGAATAAATTTTTGATGTTCACAACACAAGAGAATGAAAAATATCTTTCTAGCAGTAATGATTTAATGTTCGTCAACAAGTGAATTATAAATCCTTTTTAATATAGGTTGATATTGCTTCATAAAAGGATCAACAAACAGCTTTTCCATGATTTTCACATATAGAAGTCCTTAATTATTAATAAATTGATAAATATATCTATTCATAGAAATATTATTTTCATTCTAGATCTCATAGCATTTTGATTCTTAAGTGAAAGATCATTTCACTTCACACCACATTCATCATTGACCTGGACCCTTCAGGTTCGTTCAATTGACTAAAACAAAAAATCATAGAGAAAAAAATAGTTATCATATTTTGGAACCATATGATCATGAAAACCACTTATTGTATTTCTAAATAATGAAGAATTATTTTATATATGAAACCTTTGGTTTATCCTAGGTTATTACTATCATCATAATGTTTAATAAGTTTGGGATGGTTCGTTAATAGTTCATCGATTTCCAGGATATACCCCTCAGGAGTTTCAAAACAGATGTGAAGTAAGAACTATTTTTGTGCACTGGTTATGGATCATGTCTATCTCAATACCATAATTAGGATTGATTAGACCTATTAGAATATATACTTGAGCATCATCCACTTTAATTATCCAGATAAGGATATTTTGATATAAAATCCCTCACAATATCTATTACTAAAATTCTAGGATATTTTCATATACTATTCCTAAACTATAGACTCAAAATTATGTATTTCCTTAAGGCTCTATCAATTTTTTTCTCATTCTATATTCTAATTGTAACACCCTGAGTATTTATGAAAAATATTCATTTAATTTCATTAATATATTGTGTTGTATGCTACACCAAGATTACCTTGCGCTATACGCAACACCGTATTAGCTTGCAGTATACGCAACACTATTCTTGGATCATGTTACACACAATTTTGATAATAGTTATTCTACGCAACATTGAGTATATATATATATATATATTCAATGTATAAATAAAATATGGTTGGATTATGATATAAAAAACAATTAAGGATTCTTGCACAGCATGCAACCCTGACTTGGCTTGCATTGCACGCAATCACGACCTTCCTCGATAGCGTGTGTTGTACGCAATACCAGGTTTCACTAAACAACGATATATTATTATAATATTATTATGAACTAGCTGTCATGAACAGTAAATTTTGAATCTTATAACATTATTATTATTCTTGCACATTTTCTAAAACATGGTATAAGAACAAAATAAATCATTCGGGTAAAATAAGTATTTTTCAAAAAATGCAGTTTTCCGCCTTTTGATGGCGCACCCACATTAAATCTAGTTTTTGACATGTTTATAAGTTCAATTTGACAAAATAAAATTCTTCTTTGGAATCATGAAATAAAAATTTACTTTGGATAAATTTTCATATCATCCTGGTAACTTTCATATTTTGATGAATAGTAAAAACACGCTATATTTTAATTAAAAACAAAAATTTCAATCGAAATAATTAATAGTGATAAATTATTAATTTGAGCGGTTTTAAAGTATATTTAGAATATATTTTTACAATTTAATACAATGTTGGTCATTGGATGTAATTTCACATTTAAACCAGTTATAAACAAGTGTCAATCTTTTGATAGTTATTATCTCTTAAAACACGCTATTAGTTATGACGACAGGAATTAATTTTTAAATTAGTTAATGTAATTGTTATGTTTCGAATTTGGTAAAATAGACATCATTTTTGAGTTCATAATATCAAATATAGATTAGGCCTGATTTTTGGTATTTTTCTAGAAACGTTCATTTTTTGATGAATAGTGAAACCACTAAGTGGTAGTTAAAAAAAAGAATTTTTCATAAAACATAATTTTACCACTTCTGTGAGTGGAATTTCAAAAATCCAAGAGACACGGTTGATGTTAGTAAGTAAAATGTGGTTCAATGAGATGAAAATAATTTTTGGTGAATAGTAACTTTTTACTTTTTTTCCACGGTTAAAAGTAAATAGGGTAATTAAGGGTAAAAATGTTATTATTATTACCCTAACACATATCTTAATTCTATTGGATAAGTGTAATTCTACCAAAAAAAACTTAGGAATAAAATATGATAATTTAGTCCCACTTGGATTAGATTTGGACATTTATTATTATTTAATTCAAAGAAGAGTCAAAAGAGTTAAAATCAATTTTTATTTGCTAAATTTTTTTTAATATAAAGATATACATAAGATAAATTATATTGTAAATATTCATTAGAAAGATAATAAAATTTCCTACATAATAATATTTTATTTATAATTTTTATACATTAAATAAATTAGTTTATTTATGACACAATGATGATGCAGTAATTACCATAATAGTGAAATATTATAATAATTGATATTATAAATACCCAAATAAATATAATTTGAGACGTTTTATGAATTACACTAATTTTCAAGGTTAATATGACATGTTAGTATTGATTTAAATAACTTTTTCGGAACTAATCATTCTGTTATGAGTTTCACAAAAATCAATTACTAAATAGGGTCAAAATTGACATAAAAAAGTTTTTAAAACAAATATTATATTATTAATTGTTATTTTATTCCTAAAAATCTAATGTTCAGTCAAAGGACTTAGATAAGGTTATATATATTAATAATAAACAACTTGGGGTTCATTTGGCTTGATATAGTAAGTTTATTAACCTTATAGTGTATGAAAATAAGAAAACACGGTAAAAGTAAAATTATCCAACTTAAAGTTAAACATAAATGATTAGGTTAAAATCGGAACCTAAACTTGTATAAATTATATTGGATGAGATTATTTCGACCCATCCCCACCTTTGCTTCTAAATAAACAAATTTGGAGCTATTTTAAACCGAATTTGACTTTATAATAAAATAATAGTTTTAGTTATTCCAAAGGTACCCTTCTCCTCCCTTATAAAAGGGCACCTCCTCCCTCTCTTCCACACACAACTTTGTGCCTTCAAGCTCGGACAACCACTTCCAAATTCTCTTCTCTACTTCCCTATCAACATCCTATAGGTTCTGGTATTCCTCAATGACCAATTTTAGTTCCCTAATGGGAGATCTCAAAGAGGCGCTTCAAAGAAGAGGTAATTTCCGTTACCGATTCTTTCAACTTTTTTTCTTCTTCCACTTCTTCTTATTAGGTTGTTTCATTATGAAGTAATAAAATAAGTATCACTTATATACTGATATGTTATTATATGTATGAAACAACCCTATTTTACCATCTATCCATCCTACGGAAAATGAATTTACCGCGCGTGCGTACGTACGGAATATCGTCTCCACGCCGTGGTGTAATATATTTTCCACCACCACCTAGCTTGTATGGGTATAATGGTGTAAATAATAACTATATATGATTATTGTAAAGTGATATTGATTCTGAAATAGTATACATACACTCTAATACAATTCTACTATCATGAGAATGATATCATCGCTCGTGCGTACGTACGGACAACCGTCTCCACGACGCGATGCGATTCATTCTCCACGTTAACCATTCATGATTGATTATAAAGAATATATAATAATTAATAATGAAATATATGACATAATAATGATTCTAGATTTATGTGTATATATTTATATGTCATCTGCTTAATTCCATTCAATTCAATAAGGAAACGAAAACAGCGTTCATGCATACGTACAGCCTACCGTCTCCATGAACGGTGTATTTCTTTCCATTTATTGATCCATTATATATATGTATATTATGAATATATATTATATATAAATAATGTTTTATATTCTGTAATTAAGTAATTATGATCTAAGTAATCATATGAATAATTACAAGTTAAAACACAAACGACAAATGAGACGATTTTACCCAAAACACTACTTTAACATGAATTTACAAAAGAACAGGTAATATAAAGTCATAAGAGAACCATATATGATATAATAACAGTGAATATGATTCTTCAATTAGTCAATGACATTATTTAAATCATTATACATGAGGTTCAGACACTTACGAAGCAAATCAGACCTAAGGTAAGGGAAAATATCACAATCTAATTTTTATCCGAGATTGTTTATACTTTGGCATTTACTGGGGTGTATTTTATCATCCACATCCATGTTTCCTCAATATGTAATATTATTTACATTCACCTAAAATTTTCTAAATCCTATTTTACCCTTCGGTGAGTTTTTAGTAAAATATATGAAAGGAATCTCTTTTCATTTTTCGTACGAGGTACTTTTTGACTTTTCCGACAAAAGTACGAAAAGAATGTTTTTTTAACTTATACGGCATGAATGGATTTTTTTAAAACATTATTTCCAAGAAGCTTCCTTTACAAGTTTTCAAGTTTATTTTTAATCAACTACTTGTAGTTTAAAATTGTATGACATGTTAAGAAAGGAAAAATGTTTTTGAAGTAGAAAGGATATTTTCCTCAAGAATGGAGTTCAAGTGTTTTATCCAAATTCTTTTCCATCTAAGATATTATAGGGTTCTGTTTCTATCCCTATTATTACATTTATTTTATTATGTTGTGATGGAAATATTTTTATGAATTCCTTTATCTTATATGAATTGTTTTATGATGTCATGTTGTTTAAGAATCCCATTTTTACTACATGGGTTATGAAATGATGTATGATTTATGATTTTGTGGCACAGATAAGAATGGTATCATTATAAGATGGTTGGGATCTATATCTCCCTCAAATGAATTAGGTAAAGATTTTATATCTCATGAGATAGACATGGATGGAATGGTAGGTTATACCGGTTCAGTGAAACAGGACTAAAATGAGGGTGACTCGGTTCAGAAATAGACTTTGTCCACTAAGATAGTCTTGGAAATGAGTCTTGACTAATAAGATATTATTCTATATGATTATGTGTGTATTCCACAAAGTTTCATGTTTTATGTTATGATTATTGGGATTTCATTTCACTACTATGATTTATCCCATGTTATGAAATTATGCTCTCTTTTGCAGGTTAAGATTTCCAAAATGTTATGTTCTTTTGAAAATGATGTGATTGATATTTCTTTTGATTACCCTTACTGAGAGTCTTAGCTCACCCTTTTATGTTTTCTATTCCCCATGATATATAGAAAGGTTTTATGTATAAAAAAGGGAAGATCTTTATGGGAGATGTTGAAGATCATTCACCACGATTAGAAGATTATATTCCGAGTTTACAAAGACACTAAACTATTACCATCATTGTGTGTGTGTTTTTGTTATGTACTAAGTATTCCGAAAAAGTAATGTAATGTCCATGTACGTCAAGCTTTGGGTCTCTACAGTTGGTATCAGAGGAAAAGTTTAGTCATCCTTTGGAAACTAGGATGCGAAAACGTTAGTGAGATCTCTAGTGATATTTCTAAGGTATGTCTAGGGACGTCCCTAAGGATAAGTATACGTATAGGATATAGTCCTAGAACTATGGTAACGATATTAGATTAAGCCCAAAGATGTTATATATTGAAGTTACTCCCCCTTTATTATGATTTGTTCCTCTCACACTATTCTTTTTGGGTTTTAGAAAATGGCTGGAAACAAGATGATTCACGATAATGGAGGATATGATGGAAAATGGAATGATATTATTCATGAGAAACCAAATGAAATGGGATTTTGAAGTCCAAACATCATTATTATTCCAAATAAAAATTCTCATAATATGATCAATAAAGTAAAATTTGGTAAGTTTCCTGACTCGGCTAATAAGAGAATGATGGAGTTTCATGATGATCATAGAGGAAAGAAAGTTCAATTTCCCCTATGTAAATCAAGTGGGAAGAGGAATCAAAGAGAATGTTTCAAAGGAACTGGAAGATGCCTTGTGTGTGGAAAAGAAGGACACAAATCCAGTAAGTACAAAGGAAAAGGTTCAGTTTACACCAGGGATGAGGATAATGGTATTGCTATGACATCAACAATGCTTAAATTTTTTAAATGTGGAATATACGGGCATTATGCAAACCAATGCCCTAAGGGAAAGTCTCATGAAGAGAATCAGTATGGTCATGTGGGTAATATTTATGTGGATAATGATGAAGAGACTACAAATGATATGTGAGATGAAATAATTGTTGAAGCTCGGTCAATGGTTTAAGAATGTAGTGTAATGATTACATGTTTATCATGTGTAATGTTGTATAAGTAATCTCATGGTACTATGGAATAAAGAGACATCTAAGGATTGTTACACTGTTGTCTTTCCTTGAGTTTTGAAAGTGTATGATTAATGTTACCAGTATCCATGAAAGGTTATTCAGATATTTTTGGAATGTAGATGATATACGCATAATGAGGGGATAAGGAGAAAATTAAATGTTTGATAGTTTTCATGAGCTCATGAATGATCTAAGGAGAAGGTTATATCATGGTTTGAGTATATAGAATTTTGAGGATTTTGGTATGTGGAAAGAGTTATCTTTTAACAGCATTCATGTTTTCACTAAGGTTCAATGGGTATTCAAGAGAATACATAATTAAGGCATTTGAATGTTTGGAATGTGACCAACAAGACATATCTTATGATATATGGGGACCAAAGATGGTATTAAATCTCTGGTAATCATTTTCACTATATTATGAGAGTGGACTGCAGTATTATGGATAAGCCTAAAGATTGGAATGGATTGTGTTGGACATAAGTTAGTATTGATTAAGGATAGAAGTTTTTTTCGATTTTATTGATGGGATGTTATAGTAATATAGTTTTAGAAAAAGGAAAACCTGCAGGACGGGTGATAACCCATCGCGTCAGACAAGGCTGTGGGAATCGAACCCACAACCGAAGTACGATTGGCCTTTATCGCCTACCACTGGCCTACATGAAGTACCTGTTTAGTAGAAACTAGTTTTATTGTATTAAGAAGTATGATATATAAAGTATAAGTCCATTTTAGGAACTATATATGATTAATCTCACTATAGATGGACTTATGTATTTTTTGATAACTTTTCTAACCTTTTTATTTGAGATATGTTGAATGACCCATCATTCTATCACATGATCAGCTAACACATCAAGAATGTCAAATTCAACTTCATTTCTTTGAGAGATGAAGTGGAAATTGTCCAAAGAACGACAAACGATAAGACTATACCAAAATCACGAAAGTATTTCTTCTAATTCCAATTTCATCAACTTTAGGGAAATGAACTTGAAAACCACATGTTGTCCTATTGCTCTTATATCTGATGAATCAGATGGTACCTTAGATCATCAAAAATTTATGGCTTTGTGATTTCTGGCTTTTCCATAGCCATGTTCTCTACCTGATGGTTAGATTTCTCTTCCATATCCATATTTTCACCTATGTGGAAACCCAGTGATTAGTTTATTTGGGTAACTGTTACATTTCATACTTTTGTTTTTAATGATTGGTTTTGGTATTCCTTTTTACGATGTGGGTTTCTATTAAAGAAACTTTCGAATAGTAAACCATTTATAAACCCGATGAATTTCGAGGGCGAAATTCATTTTAATGGGGGTAGAATGTAACACCCCTAGATTTTATGAAAAATATTCTTTTAATTTCATTAATATCTTGTGTAGTATGCTACACCAAGATTACCTTGCGCTATACGCAACACCGTTTTAGCTTGCAGTATACGCAACACTATTCTTGGATCGCGTTACACACAATTTTGATAATAGTTATTCTACACAACATTGAGTATATATATATATATATATATATATATTCAATGTATAAATGAAATATGGTTGGATTATGATATAAAAAACAATGAAGGATTCTTGCACAGCACACAACCCTGACTTGGCTTGCATTACACGCAATCACGACCTTCCTCGATAGCGTGTGTTGTACGTAATACCCAGTTTTACTAAACAAAGATATATTATTATAATATTATTATGAACTAACTGTTATGAATAGTAAATTTTGAATCTTATAACATTATTATTCTTCTTGCACATTTTCTAAAACATGGTATATGAACAAAATAATTTTTTCGGGTAAAATAAGTATTTTTCAAGAAATGCAGTTTTCCGCCTTTTGATGGAGCACCCACTTTAAATCCAGTTTTTGACATGTTTATAAGTTCAATTTGACAAAATAAAATTCTTCGTTGGAATCATGAAATAAAAATTTACTTTGGAAAAATTTTTATATCATTCTGGTAACTTTCATATTTTGATGAATAGTAAAAACACGCTATATTTTAATTAAAAACAACTTTTTCAATCGAAATAATTAATAGTGATAAATTATTAATTTGAGTGGTTTTAAAGTATATATAGAATATATTTTTTCAATTTAATACAATTTTGGTCATTGGATGTAATTTCACATTTAAACCAGTTATAAACAAGTGTCAATCTTTTGATAGTTATTATGTCTTAAAAACACGCTATTTGTTTTGACGACGGGAATTAATTTTTAAATTAGTTAATGTAACTGAAATGTTTTGAATTTGGTAAAATAGCCATCATTTTTGAGTTCATAAAATCAAATATAGCTTAGGACTGATTTTTGGTATTTTTCTAGAAACATTCATTTTTTGATGAATAGTGAAACCACTAAGTGGTAGTTAAAAAAATGAATTTTTTATAAAACATAATTTTACTGATTCTGTGAGTGGAATTTCAAAAATCCGAGAAACACGGTTGATGTTAGTAAGTAAAATGTGGTTCAATGAGATGAAAATAATTTTTGGTGAATAGTAACTTTTTACATTTTTTTACCGCGGTTAAAAGTAAATAGGGTAATTAAGGGTAAAAATGTTATTATTATTATACTAACACATGTACTAATTCTATTGGATAAGTGTAATTCGACCAAAAACAACTTTAGGAATAAAATATGATCATTTAGTCCCACTTGGATTAGATTAGGACATTTATTATTATTTAATTAAAAGAAGAGTTAAAAGAGTTAAAATCAATGTTTATTTAATAAAACATGTTTAATATAGGTTTATACATAAGATAAATTAGATTTTAAATATTCATTAGAAAGCTAATAAATGTTCCTACATAATGCTATTTTATTTATAATTTTTATACCTTAAATAAAGTAGTTTATTTATTACACAATGATGATGCAGTAATTACCATAATAGTGAAATATTATAATAATTGATATTATAAATACCCAAATAAATATAATTTGAGACTTTTAATGAATTACACTAATTTTCTAGGTTAATATGACATGTTATTATGGATTTAATTAACTTCTTTCGAACTAATCATTCGATTATGATTTTCACAAAAATCAATTACTAAATAGTGTCAAAATTGACATAAAATAGTTTTGAAAACAAATATTATATTATTATTTGTTATTTTATTCCTAATAATATAAGGTTTGTCCAAAGGACTTAGATAAGGTTATATATATAAATACTAAACAACTTGGGGTTCGTTTGGATTGATATAGTAAGTTTATTAACCTTATAGTGTAAGAAAACAAGAAGACACGGTAAAAGTAAAATTATCTAACTTAAAGTTAAACATAAATGATAAGGTTAAAATAGGAACCTAAACTTGTCTAAATTATATTGGATGAGAGAAATTCGAACCATCCCCACCTTAGATTCGAAATAAATCAATTTGGAGCTATTTAAAACCGAATTTGACTTTATAATAAAATAATAGTTTTAGTTATTCCAAAGGTACCCCTCTCCTCCCTTATAAATGGGCACCTCCTCCCTCTCTTCCTCACACAACTTTGAGCCTTCAAGCACGAAAAAACCCTGAAAAATTCTCTTCTCCACTTCCCTATCAAAATAATAGATATTATGTTCATCCTCAAAGACCAATTTTATTTCCCTAAAGGGAGATCTCAAAGAGGCGCTTCAAAGAAGAGGTAATTTCCGTTACCGATTCTTTTAACTTTATTTCTTCTTCCACTTTTTCTTATTAGGTTGATTCATTATGAAGTAATAACATCAGTATCACTCATATACTGATATTTTATTATAAGTATGAAACAACCCTATTTAACCATCTATCCATCCTACAGAAAATGAAATCACCACGCGTGCGTACGTACGGAATAACGTCTCCACGCCATGACGTAATCTATTTTCCACAACCACCTTACATGGATGGGTATAATGGTGTACATAATTACAATATATGATTATTGTAAAGTGATATTGATTCTTAAATAGTATACATACACTCTAATACAATTCCATGATCATGAGAACGATATCATCGCTCGTGCGTACGTACGGACTACCGTCTGCACGACGCGATGCGATTCATTCTCCACGTTAAACATTCATGAATGATTATAAAGTATATATAATAATTAATAATGAAATATATGACATAATAATGATTTTGGATTTATGTGTATATATATATGTCATCTACTTAATTCCATTCAATTCAATATGGAAATGAAAACATCGTTCATGCGTACGTACGGCCTACCATCTCCATGAACGGTGTATTTCTTTCCATTTATCGATCCATTATATATATGTATATTCTGAATATATATTATATATAAATCATGGTTTATATTCTGGAATTAAGTAATTATGATCTAAGTAATCATATGAATAATTACAAGTTAAAACACGAATGAAAAATGAGACGATTTTACCCAAAACGCTACTTTAACATGAATTTACAAAAGAACGGGTAATATAAATTCATAAGTGAACCATATATGATATAATAACAGTGAATATGATTTTTTAATAAGTCAATGACATTATTTAAATCATCATACAGGAGGTTCGGACACTTATGAAGCAAATCAGACCTAAGGTAAGGGAAAATACCACAATCTCATTTTTATCCGAGATTGTTTATACTTTGGCATTTACTGGGGTGTATTTTATCATCCACATCCATGTTTCCTCAATATGTAATATTATTTACATTCACCTACAATTGTATAAATCCTATTTTACCCTTCGGTGAGTTTTTAGTAAAATACATGAAAGGAATATTTTTTCATTTTTCGTACAAGGTACTTTTTGACTTTTCCAACAAAAGTAAGAAAAGAATGTTTTTCTTAACTTATACGGCATGAATGGATTTTTTTAAAACATTATTTCCATGAAGATTCCTTTACATGTTTTCAAGTTTATTTTTAATCAACTACTTTTAGTTTAAAATTGTATGACATGTTAAGAAAGGAAAAATGTTTTTGAAGTAGAAATGATATTTTCATCAAGAATGAAGTTCAAGTGTTTTATACAAATTATTTTCCATCTAAGATAATATAGGGTTCTATTTCTATCCCTATTATTACATTTATTTGATTATGTTGTGATGGAAATATTTTTATGAATTCCTTTATCTTATATGAATTTTTTTATGATGTCATGTTGTTTAAGAATCCCATTTTTACTACATGGGTTATGCAATGATGTATGATTTATGATTTTGTGGCACACATAAGAATGGTATCATTATGAGATGGTTGGTACCTATTTCTCCCTCAAATGCATTGGGTAAAGATTTTATATCTCATGAGATAGACATGGCTGGAACGGTAGGTTATACCGGTTCAGTGAAACAGGACTTAAACGAGGGTGACTCGGTTCAGAAATGGACTTTGTCCACTAAGATAGTATTGGCAATGAGTCTTGACTAATAAGATATGATTCTATATGATTATGTGTGTATGACACAAAGTTTCATGTTTTATGTTATGATTTTGGGGATTTCATTTCACTACTATGATTTATCCCATGTTATGAAATTATGCTCTCTTTTACAGGTTATGATTTCCAAAATGTTATGTTCTTATGAAAATGATGGGATTGATATTTCTTTTGTTTAACCTTACCGAGAGTTTGAGCTAACCCTTTTATGTTTTCTTTTCACCAGAATATAAAGAAAGGTTTTAGGTAAAAAAAGGGAAGATCGTTATGGGAGATGTTGAAAATCTTTCACCACAATTAGAAGATTATATTCCGAGTTTCCAAAGACACTAAACTATTACGATCCTTGTGTGTGTGTTTTTGTTGTGTACTAAGTATTCCGCAAAAGTAATGTAATGTCCATGTACGTCAAGCTTTGGGTCTCTACACTAATGAATAACTAAACCTTTTTTCTAATACCAACCAAGGAGACCATGATTAATGTAAATAGATAATAAAAAATATTTTATGAATATTCATTACATTAAATAGATACATTCATGAGGATTATAATAGTTCAGTTTCTTTGAAAACATGTAAGAAAATTATTCTAGTTTGGTGAAATGTCATCAAATATATTAAGTAATGATATTCCCCATTATTAACCATACTTTAAAAAATACTTTATAACCTAGATGATGGAATCATAAAATGGGGTGACCTCATATTCTTAGAATGGGTAAATAAAGATAATATGTATGCCTAAACATGATAATAAGGGTATCAAAATTTTCATATAAAATTAGGATATCTTACCCAACATATCAGAGATCAAAAAAATGAATCATGAAATAAATATGGTTATTTTACAAGACATGGTTTATAAAGGAAACAAAAGAATAATCCATGATATCATGTCATAAGAATAAAAGTTTGACATATGGTTGAAAAATAACAATATAAAATGAGTTACAAAATAGTCATGTTATTTCCTCAATGTACATATTAGTATTGTGGGGTCACTTCCCATAAAATATTTTTATCCATGGTTCACTCCCATGACCATCATTGATGTCCTGGTTCACCCCCTAGGCTATCTTATTTGTGAAGGTTAACTTTCAAGACTATATTAGCAGAAAAAGTCCTCTGATTAACTGTGTTCTCTTCTAATTATAATCATGTGTAAATCATGATATATGAATAAATACCCAGTTCATTTTAGATATATATAGGATTGACACATCTCATAATGGAATATTACATACGTGTTCCACAAGATTATAAACAATCCCATCATAACACATGAAATGAAATGGGAATCATAAACATATAATCATATCACAAACTATAAGGAATATATTAGTTTTTTAATAATTTCATATAATAATAACATGTGAAAATAAATTGGTTTCATAAACATATATAACAAGAATCTGAAATGGGTTTCATAAAAATATAATTCATGATATATAAATGAGTTTTATAATCATGTAACATGTGTAATAGAAATGTGTTTCATAAACATCATAAAATCAAAACATATTCCATTCTGATAAAGAATATGAGTGGAACCATTTGATCTTTCCCATATAAAAAAATTAGCAACAACAATGGCAGTAATATTGGAAAAACATTACTTTTAAAATATATTTTAAATTAATTTCATTATGAAAATATCATTTTTCATTGAATATTTTTTTTTCAAAATTTAACCCTTTTCAAAACAATTTTCATTGAAAGTAGACATGATAATTTATAATGTAATATATAGAATTTTTTAAAAACTATTAATTGAAAAACTTATTTTTAATTATTTTCCTTTGAAAATAGTCTTCAATCATTAAAATGAAATAGTTGAAATTAATTTAAAATAATTCATTAGTTGGGAAAAACTTTTCAAAACATTTTTCTTTGATAACTAACATTAAAAATAATGAATTAAGAGAATATTAAAAAACATAAAAATAATTATTGTAATCATATAAATGAATATTCATTATAATTATTGTCTTAATGATGGATAAATTTGTATATGTTGAACTATCATTTTTTCTATAAAATTTTAAAAAAGTTCCTTTTTTTTGGAAATCGATACGGTGTTTCCATTTATGAAACCATTGTTAAAAAATGTACAAAATTACAAAAAATATTATTCAAACATAATTGAAAAATATTATTAAATTTTTATATCATATTTAGAAATCATAGTTGTGAAAAAACATTGATTTCTAAAGGAAAAGAGAAATAATGTCTGATTTTCCTAAAAACATTTTTATAATTATCTTATGTAAATAAGAGATTAGAAATGGTATCATTACATGGATATAAAATTAATAAAAAGTGGTTAAGAAAATTAACATGATTTCATTATAGATAGATCATAATATTTATTTAATAAATGCTTAACCACAAATAATCTATATAAATGATGAGGTTGTTGCAATAAACTATTACCACATCGGTAACATTGAATCATAATAAAATGGAAATAATAACAATAAATCAAAATTATAATATCATTAATGGATATATATTAATGATATTACTTTTCATAGTATTTATATAAACATTATATAAAAATATTTGTTCATAACATGACATGTGTCTCAAAGAAGGAAAAATGAGACAAACATTATTTACAGATTTGGTAACATTGAGAACATAAAACCCATTAAAGAATGATAATAAAATAGAAAAGTAAATATACAATATATTTAGTAACATAATCACATAATACCTTTATTTTATTTAAATAAACCATAAAAATTAGTGTTTAATATCCCATGTAACTCACAAAAATATAAATTGATAAGAAATTACATTACTTTAACCCTTTACATTTTCCCAAAATGAAAGAAAATCGGGTATAATAAATATAATATTATTATAAATCTTCCCAATAAGCATATTATTATATGTAATAAAATATATTATTTGGTTATGAATTTATATTACCATTTATTAACAACTCGGGGTTAATGTTTTGTATTGGGTAATATCTGTTTTATTTTTTGTATGTGTTTTGGATTGTTATTCTTAACAAATTTAGATAGATAATGATTGAATTGCATCCAAAATGTAAATCACAATATAAATATAATTTATATTTCTAATATATATATTGTAATATATAAAGTATAAAAATATAAAATGTAATAGTCTGTTCATATAGAGGGAAAGTCATACATATGTATGAAAATTGTTTCCCCTTTATTGATATACTGAATGAAATAAGGTAAAAGAAATATTGGAATAAATATATAAAATATATAATTATTGTATAATTATTATGTCATATATATCATATATTATTTACAAAAATCTTCTTTAACACCTTCCAATTAGATTATAAATGAATCACATCATTTTGGGAGGCGGTAGTGTACACATCCAAAATAATGTTATATTCTTTATAGAAAATTGAAATTATGTAGGCATGTTTTATAGGATGATTAGATTAGAATATAAAATATAACTAATATCAAACATATAAATATATATAATATAAAAATAATTTCTGAATCATTGTTCCCACCCATAATATGTAGTAATGGAAAAATGAATTACATAGTTTTGTGTGAAGGTAGTTCTCTATATATAAAATTGAATGTTTATTACCCATAAAATGGATGTTTGTGTAATTTTTGATAAAAAATTTAGAATAAAAACAGATATTTATATTTAGTATAATGTTATTGTTAAATAATCATGATAAAAAATAATTGAATGGGTGGATACCTAATTAAATGAAATATTAATTGTTTAATAATGTAACCTCGTATTCAAGTATTTCTATTTGGTTTATAACAAAATATGTCATTAGTGGGATTTATTCCAATGTTTAGGATTCTATGTTGATGAATTGTATATTTGGATATTATCTTCATATATTTTTGGCCTTCTTATGGGCACCATATGTGATAATAATTGTGAGGGGTGAGTTTATTTTTATAGTGTCAGAGTGGTTTCATTCATGTAAATATTTGAAAAAGGTCATTTATCCCACGTTTTCCTACGACATGTGACTCCAATAGTGATAATAATTATAAAAATGGTATTATACATTAAAAATATGGTCATCCATTTGATTTTTTAAAGGTTTCTGTGTAATATTTCCCATAGGTGAAATTTTTTATCCTTGTTAATCTAATTTTTCATTTAATCTAGCTAATTAGTTAAATCTAAAGTAACTAATATTTTCTGAATAAAACAATAATGATATTATTTTACAAAATAAATTATTAATTAAAATATTTAATCAATTTTTCTAATTTCAAATCATATGATTGTAATATATTAATTCTAATTTAATCCCATTGACTTCACGGTACAATGAGTTTTTAAAGTAAAAATTGTTCTTCTAGTTTGGTAATTTTTTATATACAATTTCATTTTGAAATTTATTCAAATTAAATAAATTGTATTAGTCGATTTATTATTCAATTATTTTATAATTAAATATAATCAGAAATATAATTTACCATTACAAAAAAATAGACTAAAATGTAGTTTACATTTAAAATCCAGCATTAAGCACAGTTCATCAAAAAAAAACATTCATAGAGAAATACAATAAATTCAGAAAAATTTAATTTGTAAGTTACACATTCAAAATTGAATTTTATTTTTTAAAATAAAATTATAAATTTTCAAGAAATATATATTTAAAAGGGGATCCTTATTAAAATAATATAAAATTATATTTTAAAAAATACATCATTTTATTTATAAAATTTTATTTATTCATATATTTGATATATCAAATATATTAGTGGAGTATCAAAAATTTTGATTAAATAAATAAAATTTATTAAAACATTTATTAAAAAATATATAAGTTTACATTATTTTAAGAAAATAGTGTTTTTATGTAGAAACATAGTTCTTAGTGAAACATAATGACTTTGTTTTCAAATAGTTCATACATTCAATTATACTAATTGATATCCAAAGAATTATATTTATTTACTTGTGTAAATAATATTTTCATGGTTATGTTAATATTATTAATAAAATAATTTATATGGTATATGTGGTACTTATTATAATATTCCAATAATATTATAAATAGTAACTTCTAGTTCGGAAAAACTATAACTTGCGTGTAACAAAAGCTATCGAAGGGACTCCATATTGCGTGTAATACAAGGCATACATAATTTTTCATGTGGTGCAAGCTAATATAATTATTTCATGTATAACAAGATTAACTATTTGTGTCATATAACTCAATCCACAATTAGATATTTTGTATAAAAAACCATATTTGGTGTTCCCTGAGATGAATAATATCAAAATACTAAATTAATTTGAAAAAAATAATTCACAGAATCTCGGGGTGTGGCATCCTCTCCTCAGAAATACCACCCCTCACCACCCATTCTCTTCAAATAATCGAAGACCAATAGCTTCTAAACAGTTACCCAATTCTCCTCAATATCATCTACCACATTCCCTAGTGATGCTGGACTCAAAAAAAATACAAATTACAAATACAGTAACAATTATTTCAAGGAGATGATATAATTGAGGGAATATTCTCAAACTACCGCATTTAAATTTAATTTATCATCAAAATTATCATCAAATCCATTATCCATCATGGAAAAATAATTTTAGTACAATATATATAATTATATTATATTGATAATGGAATATCTATCATCCATCACCATCTCTTACATAATTATTAAAAAAATCTATTTCTCATGTCATATCAGTTCACCACCTCCACGTATTAAGAGTATTCATTATCAACTAATTCCTTCAATTATTTTATTAAAAATATTAATATTGTAAAATATTTTTAAAATAATTGTATATTAATATATTTTCTATTTGATAAATAATATATATAATCATATTGAATAAAATTTTTCATGAAAATTGTTGAATTTTTAAATGCCTAAATTTATGAACTACATTACATTTATATTTTAACAATTCGAATAGATTCTATTTATGAACCCAAAAAGGTATATAAGGAAATTAATATTTATAGAATCACATGGAAAGAATTTCATATTATTTGAATAGGTGTATTCTAATTTGACATGAGCTTCTCTAATTGTACAAAAGTGATCCAACCATGGATCCATGAAATTATCACCCATATAAACAATACACTAAAACTAATAACTCATTAAATAGATATAAATAAATATATTAAAATTATAATACATAAAATATAAATTTTTATGGTTATAAATTAGAACATAATTTAATTTAATTTTAAAATTCATGACCAAAAGTGAATGAGATGAACTGTCTTAGGTAATAATTTAAGGGATCTCTTAGAACATCCCATTTTCATTGAGTTATGAAGTCCATATACATCATTCTTTATCTTAATCCCCATTTCTTGTTTTGTAATAATTAAAAATTCTATATATATTACCTTAAATAAATAACATGTTAATTATAGATTTTTTATAATGGAGTAACAATATCCTTAAGTAGATTTCACAATTTCGTTATTTAGAAACATCTTAGATTGAATGGATATTTTATATATGTTAATATTTTTATGTAATTTCTATTTATAACATTTTATACAATATTTGATTTAATAATGTAACGTAATATTTTATGAATGACCAATCTTATTTTCTTCTTAGTATCATTGATAATTTAATACCTATTCTTTCTCTAAAAGTTATTATCCAATTATTTAAAACATTTTTTTTAAAGTTCATATATACAGTCAGTTTTATACATTTCACATGATGTTCATTACAACTGAAAATAATATTTAGAGGACTATACATATTTACCGGTATTTGAATGCCTAGAATATTTAATTTCATCTTTTATTTTGAATCATTATGAACCATCCTTTTATTTTGTTATGAGGAACGATTATGGAACCTATATTATTTTTAGGGTAATGCTTCTATTTATTCCTTATGAATTATTTCCTTTTGTATTATATATAATTATGTATATGTTATGATTTTATAACTAATATAGAACTCCATTACATTAGAAAATGGTTTTGTATCATGAGACGTTATATATGGGATAAGGGAGAAAACCTGATTCCATGTTAGGGCTACGTATGCTATTGGATGTTGTCTTGGTGGTTTAACCAGACTTATGTTAATTTTATGATTTATATTTCACCCACATTCCTATGTTTTTAGGAATTTATTATGAAATTTTATTTATATTAATCTCTACTAAAATAAATGATAATAATTATCTTTTATAATATCAGGATATAACGTCAGAATAACGTGTTATGATTTATTATCATGATTAATCAGTAATGAAAATTTATAGCCCCCCCCTTAATATTATGGATTAACAATGACATATTATACATTTTTTAAATATAAAAAGGTTTCTGGAACACATTGTGATTATTTAGATAATGATTTTCTGTTGTATTTTCACTTGGATTATTATGTTCTTATTCTTCCACATAAACATGGCCCCATGATCATTTGGTTTTGTTAAATTTAAGAATCATGTAGTCATATCTGTGAAATATTGAATTTTTATAATTGTTATTTGAGAAATTTATGTACATTTTTTGGAATTAGGTATATAATATATTATTTTGATCCCTAGGTGTATGTCTATATAAAGAAAAATATACTAGAATTATTGTGATATGTGGAGTTATTGTCTTAAAAAAAATCAATTCTAACTTAGAAATAAAATGTTATAGTTTCTTTGGAAAATATTTTACTGAAAACAATTAACATGGAAATGTTTAATTGGAAATTCAATCATTCTTAACCTAGTTCACTTCAATGATTACTTTAAAGAAACATGGTCTGGCACTCACAACGTTTATATATTAGAAAATACACATACTAATGAGGAAAAATTATGAGCTACATGAATAGATTTTTATTTGAGAAAAAATAAAATACATTACAATTTATAACATAGATTAAATCCTACTGTATGATTTTATAGGATTTTCATGTCATCTATATGTTATTGATTTTGAGTTTATAGTTTCCCTTTCTAATTAATTTTTTGTTTGAGTATTCTAATCATCAATTTTTTTAATGTAAAAAATTTGAGGAACAATGAAATATACGATTGTGATAGGAAATTTTTTGATTTCCATAAAAATGTACCTGTCAAAATTTTATCTATAGATGAATAACATACTACATTTATTGGATTAACTAAATAATGTTTTGAATAATATCTAGAATCATTTGGAAAACAATACTTCTCATAAGAATGATCTTGTATTGTTCAATTTCTTTATGATAAATAGAATCCTACAATTAATAAATCATATAATCCCCTCATTTTACAATAATGGATTAAATATGATGATATGATAATCTATAACCCGAAATTCTTCAAATAAAATAATTTTGTGCAAAACATTTGTCATATGGTGGGGGACGCTATTCAGTGGTGGAAACTGATAAAGAAATTGAAATACATGAAAGAAAATTATTTTATGGAATGAGAAGGATTTATGAATGAATTATATAATACATATGTTCTCTATATTCTCCATCTGAAAATTCATAGGTGGTTCATTGAACTGAGTCAAAGAGAATATCATTTATCCTATAGTTTGAGACAAACTTCAAAGGGCTTTCACATTATTCATTTCCCTTTATCGTAAACAAAAAATTTTACATGGACAATTTTATAAGTGGTTGAATAAAATATTTATAAATAGATTAAATAATTATAGACACTAAAATCTATTAAAATACTTATTTATTCCCCTATAGTTGATATTTGGAATAGAGATTATTAATCTCAATAATGAACTCATGATGAGAAGATAAAAATGAGTTTAATTCGGGATGATAAGGAGATAAATTTCCTAGAGGAGATAAAAACTAACATCTAACATATTAAAAATGTTGTAAGAAGAAACATAGAAACAATATAAAGGGAAAGAAGAGATATTTTATTTGTTTTAGAGAGGGGAATAAGGCAGATCAATACTGAAGTGATAATCAGATACCTAGCAATGATATGAATGAAATGAACTGTCATATCAACACTCATATACAATATGATTTTTAAACTTCAATTAAAAGGATCATTATGTGAATCAATTACCTTATCAATTGGATGTTAGATACAATGAAAGAAAAATTATTATAAGGCAATGAGACCATGTATGGGAATATTCTACCCCAACTATTACGATGATTCTTGAGAAATATGTGTAGAGTTTGTTGTTCATTATTATCTCCTGAATTATAAATATTATATTTGATTCTAATTCTATGCATTCATTTATATTTATTAACAATTAAAGAAATATTAAAAAACAAACACAAAAAATATGTGTTGATATGTATATAAGAACAACAGATATAGAAATTATCAAATTATGTATATACAACTCATTCTCTATTTTTTTAGTGTTCTTCCATGTAAATATTTTCCTATGAAATTTTTGGAGTTTGATTAAATGTTTTTCAATGATTGGTTATACTTATAAAAAAAGAATCAATTTTTGAGAAAGTGAGATCATTATTAACATATCAAGTAATCCTTTGATTTTTTATAACTCCATGGAAGATGTTTAATCTCATTCAAATTTTCTAGTCAATAATGGATACTGTTTCATTATGATAAATCATATATAACATAACTGGTTGTAAAAAAAGAGATATTAGTTCGTGAGTACATTCCCTTTGTGATGGGTTTTGATGATATATTCCATGATGAATTTCACGGGCCTCCTCCTTATATAGAATTTTTTCCCTCAATTGAACAAATTCTTAGATCTCTAGCTATATTAAATATTCCTTATAGAATAGACGATAGAGAGATGAAATAATAAAATTTTCATTGAAAATATAATAAAAAACAATTATTATATACACAATTGTTTCAATGTTGTATAAGTTCTTCCTATGGGTCTTTGAAAAGGATAGGTCAAATCAAATTTACAATGATTATCTTGAAATAAAAATATTTATATAAATAACAAGTATACCCTTGCATAGATACAGACTAGTTAAATGACCTTCATGCGACCTAGTATGTAACTATGGTTGCAAATTTCTCAAGATATAACCATTTAATAGTGAATATGGAAGATAATTTCAATACTGAATATTAGAAAAGGTAAATAAACAACTAGGTCATTCTGATTTTATTAAAAGTCACTAATTTTTTAAAAAATATAGAGGACATAATAACATATTAATTATATATTATATTTTAAAATTTGTGTTATCCTTTATAGAAGATATTTTAATATACTTAATAATAATATATTCCAAGGTAGAGAAATTGAATATTTTGTTAACTATATTATAAAGGGAGAATATATATGCAATGTATAATAAATATAAGTTCAGGATAGATGATGTATCTTTCATGGGTCATGTTATCATAAGAAATGGGATATATATAGTCCCTTCCATGTCATTGGGAATTGTATAGTGGCCTATGTCAATATATATATCATATAACCATAGTTTCATTGGACTATATTTGTATTATAAAAGATTTGTGAGAAATATATCTTGATAGTAATTTCCAAAAACCACATTCAATAAAAAGGGGGTGAATATCTCCTGGATTGATGAATTCAAATATAGCTTTATTGAATTCAAAACTAGTATTATCAATGTATAATTTCTCATATTTCCCTTAAGTGGGTAACATTTAATGGTATTAAACAATGCCTAAAATATATTCTTAGTTTGAGTTCTATTTTTGAATGATAAAGTCATATCCTATAGCTTATGTTAGCTGAAATTGAAAGAATAGAACTATCCAACACACCATTTTTGTTGTAAATAGGCCTCATCTAATAGAATATTTGTAATAACTCTTTATATAAGAATAAGAGTGAAATATATACATATTAGAATATCCCCAAAAAATATATTAAAAACTAAAGAGATTTATATATACCAGTGATTATGGATGTAGGTGATCATGGACTATGACTGATCATTTGACTACCATCATGGGAAATAAACAATGTTGCAGATTACCTATGAAAAATGATCAAGAAACCATGTCATGATTTGAATTGGGAAATGATTAAATCATTTTAGATATGAAAAGAATATAAACATGAATCATAATTAATTTAAAATTATCATCCTGTTATGAAAATATTACTCAACCACCCCTTATATAGACGATAAAAAATTCAAATAAAAATGATGTTGAAATTTTGATTAATTATGAAGCTATAATAAATGGGACATCCTTAGTGTTCATTAGTGGTGAATAATGAGTTTCAATATTTGGGTCAAGAAGTTTTTTACAATAAAATCATTATATGAAAATGTTTTCTTGAATTATTTATACATATCGACCTTCTCTAAACACTTAGAAAGCATGATGTTAATTTTTTATCTCATAAAACACATGGGGTGGGACAATATGAAAAAATATATCATGTATTATACATCAAAAAACTGTTATATCGTGATTTGATAATGAAAACAATACCCACTTTCAACATGGAAATAAGATAATATCACTATGGACTTCATCGTAAGACATCCAAAGACATCACGTATAAGTAATGAAATATGTGGTTTATTGTATTCTCTAACATGAATTTTTCTTCACATCTATTTGATCTTCCTTTTCACTAAACTGAATTGGAAGGATTTATATTAGGTAAGTGTTAGGCTATTATAGAGCACCAAAAATTATTATTCCTGGCTGAGATAATAGATTTACCTCAATGTTCTATAAATGCCTCTCACTTTCTCTTAAAAATAAATTGTACATTAGTGTTTCTTAACCCTGAAAAAAGATATAAAATATAATAGAATGATACAAACACATGAAGACATGTTGAGAGAATTCTTAATGGAATATAAATGCTGATGGGATCACAATCATCGTCTATTCATGTTCTCTTTCAAAAATAGATTCCACTCCATCATCAAAATGTGTCCATATGACGATCATTATACGAAGACATGTAGAAAACCTATCTACTTGTGTAAAATTGGGGAAACTTGCTATTTTTTCTTGAAATAGTGTCAAAAATGGAAGAAAGTGTAATCATAGTTTATCAATAAATTTTTTCTTATCCATGTTGGTAGAAGAGGTATAATGAATATAAAAACAATTCATAATGTATTAGGTTTGAGATAATTTTTCCCATAAATATCCCAATGGAAATATGTTATGAGATATTTAGAAGATGGGTAATCGAAGAGAAAATTAAATCATCCAAATTGGTATTATATATTGTATGTTAGATTTTTCATAATTACTCTCACTCATAATAACCCTTTCTCATGTCCATGATTTACTCTATCGAACCATATTGAAGAACTATATACATGATCCACCATATATTCTGAATTATTTGGTGTTACAATTGTAAAATAATATTTATTAGGTGGATCTTATTGTTAATATAAAGTAATATTAATATAATTGTCTACAATATTAGATAACACATCATGTTCTTGTATTGTGTAGATTCCATAATTACAAGGAAGAGACATGGGTATAAAAGACATCTGTAGAATAGAATTTACCCCACTAGTTTTTAAACTAGTATGAACAAGATATTTAATTGGTGAAAACTATAATGGGATTAATAATATAAAAACTAATAATTTTAAGAATGGAATCACTTTAGTAAATATATAATAATGTGATATTTTGTAATAAAATTTTAAATAATTCACAGGCATCGCATGATAAGTACAACAACATTGCATTATAATAATTTTTTCATTACATTTAGATAATAAATATATCAATAAGAATTATTATTTCTATAATGGGATTAAATAGATAATAAGATAAAAATTGGAAAATAAGGATATATTTGATCCCCTATAATAATCACACTCATTGAAAATATAGAAATTATGGTAATAATTAGTAATGAAATATGAATTTAAAAAAAGAAAATATACAAACTAGACATAATATGATTTTGATTTTAGATTGATTTTAATATGATATATTTATTAGATATAGGGAACACACATAATAATTATAAATATGACTTCTAAAATAGTTATATGATGGTTTTATTAGTAATTTTACTATCGAAATATTAATATGATCATTAAAAATATTTACATAATCATTAGATTTGAAATAACAACAATGAAAATGTAAAATAATATTTAGTTAGGTCATAAAATTGGAATATGACATACTTATCATAGTAAAAGTAAATAAATGTTTCAAAATGGTAAATTGAGTGTTAATATTTTTGTAAGACATAAATGGTTCAATTAAATAGTTATAAAAAATATGATGATTTGATTGAAAATTAATTTTCATGTAATATATTTATAAATTAATATTCTTTTTTTATTATAATGAAAATAAAATCTTATGGGACATAAAGTAATTTAAAAAATTTATTATATTTTTATCCGAATATTTAAAAATTTAATTTCCAAAAAATGATGATTTTGTATAAAAAATAAAATCTATCAAACATTAAAATTAATTTAATAAAATTGTTTGAATTTTTGAAATATAGTTTTCATAAAATGATTGTGGTGATTTTTTGGAATATTCCTAAAATTGATCATTTGTTTTTTATTTGTTAAATACCATAAATTATGATATTTAACATTATAAACTAGATACATTAATTTTTGAGTCATGTATATTTTAGGAACCGATAAGTTTTTATACAAAATAATAATTTACTATATATATCCACAATTAATAATACTATTTTTTGTTATAATAAAAAATAACATACAATTTAATAAAAAAATTTTTCCCCGTGATTTTATGGTGTGTTTTTAATGTGAATTTTTTGAAATCTTACTTTAAATACAACACCCAGCAAACCAAATAGTTTAATATTATTCTAAAAAAGGTATTACATTGAAAAGAATGAATATTATTACATTCAATAAAAAAATTTACTTTCATCCAACTGAGCTTATAGACATAAGATAGGAATGGATCCAATTTTATGCCTTAAAAGGCTATAATTATCTAAAAGTAGTTTTAACAACTTTTGATGGATCATATGTTTTATGTATATATTCTAAAACTTTTAAAAAAGTTATATTATAAAATAAACTTTTTATTGGAATGCAGAATATAAAAGTTTACTTCAATTTATTTTTTTGTATTTTTGTGACTGTTTTGGGTTTTGATGAATAGTGAAAAAATAATGAATTATAATTGAAAAATATTTTTCATCTTAATAATTTATATTGTTAAATTATATTTTAGATTAGTTTTAAAGTATAATTAGACAATATGTTTAGTTAATATAATTTAAATAATTTGTATCAATTTCATATTTAATTTGGTTAAAAAAATATTTAAATCATCTAAATGTATTCAAATTAATAACTATTTTTTGTGTTACATCAATGGTATTAATTATAAATTAATTCGATGAAAATAATTGAATTGAATTTTAAAAAATGGATTCCTTATTTTGAATAAGTGTGTTTAAATTAGGTAAATTAGTCCCATATATTTTTAGATATAATGAAAAGTAAATTTAGTAATTTTTTTATAAACAAGTTTATAATTTATGTGAGTATTCAAGGGTAACAAAAAAAATATAAATATTAGTAAATCACCCTAAAACATTTTGTAATAAGTATTAAATATTTATATATGGTTATTTAGAATATGCGTACTACCCTGATATTTTTTGTATTGTTTTTTATAATTAATTTTATCTTTTTGAAATTAGTAATTTGTCACAGATAAAAAAATAGTTTATTTTATATCAATGATCTATGTTTGGAATACATGATATGAAATAGCATGGTAGTCATGAACTAAACCAAAAACATACTATAATTATCAATATAGAATAGTTTTGTTAGATTACGTTACACACAATCATGAAACTCCACGATGCCTTGTGTAAAACACATGATAGAGGATTACTGAAAAACAATAAATAATTAATATAGAATTAGTTAATATATTAAGATATAAACTAGTCATTTAATTAAAACTTATTTATATTATTAACTAATTTGGTAAAGTATATGTTTAAAAAATATAATATGTATTTAGAGGTTACCTATTAATTATGAATGAATATGAAAACGAATTGAATATTAAGTGAAATATTATAATTTTTTATTATGATAATGTTTTTTTACAATAATAAATAAAATTAAATATAATTATAGATTGACATTAATATAATATATTTGATATATATTCAATTAATTATTTTTAATTATCATCTAATATATTTTATAGATATTAGATAAGAAAATCCCCAATTTTATGCTTAAACCCTATATAGTGAATTAACACTTTAATCCCTAAAACCACATCAAAATTTTAAATTCTTCTATTTCATAAATATTTATCCATGAAACCATTACAAAATATAATTTACCCATATTACTGTAAATAAGATCGTATCTTATTCAAAACACATTTTTAGAGGAAAACATGGGTTTATAATTGTGTTGATAGAATATCAAAAATTATTTTATTATACTATAATCCATGTAGAGGGAGATAATTAGATGAAATATCACCAAAGTATGGACACCGATATCATCATAGGTATTATTCACACAAAATAAAACATGATCATTCCATCTAAGTAGATATGGACTAGTGCTCCCTAATTCTCATTATTCGCCTCATCCACAGTGATTTCATAATCAATCCCCTTATCATTTTTCATCATATGTTTCTGTGGATTATTATCCATTTTCACAATTGGATCGTTGAATAGATTTTCATAGTTCCCAATCTCCCTAAATTTCATACACTAGTGTGTGGGAGGTGAATTCTGTTAAATTTTCTATCTATTCAAATTTTTAGGTGATAAATTCCTATCACCACATCATTCAAACTCTTGAGGACCTTCCTATTCCCACTTCAAATTTATTTGTATCCCACAAAAAATTTCCTCAATGATTTCATCAACTAATATAGATTAATTAAAATCATTTCTTATTCCCTTTAGTGTTTTAAATATATTTTTTAACTCCATATTTTTTTTCGAAACCATGAGGTTATATATAACACCAACATCTATTTAAACTGTGACTACACAATGAAAATTATCTTTGTAACTACTAAATTATTTTATATTTAATTCTTTTCAATTAATTTCTTTTAAGGCATTGAAGAATCAATTAACAATACATCCCGGTTGGATAATAATTATAGAAGTGTACCATAAATTTCATGTAAAATAGACCTCATATGTATTGATGAATTCATAATCCATATGATTTAACTCAACGAAATCCACTTAGATCATTTAATAATGAAAAAGTTGAATATAATTATTTAATATTAATTTTTTTAACTTTTACCATTAATTGTATTAAATTTCATCTTACATTCAAATATTCTTTATTACAGTCCACCACTACTTTACTTCACCTTATAAATGATAAAAAGCTAGAACAAATTTTTGATGTTTATAATACAATTGAATGAAAAGTATCTTTCTAGCAGTAATGATTCAATGTTCTTCAACAAGTAAAGTATAATTCCTTTTTAATATAGGTTGATATTGCTTCATAAAAGGCTCAATAAAAAGTTTTTCCATTATTTTCACATAAATAAGTCCATAATTATAAATATATTTATAAAGATATTTATTCAAAGAAATATATTTTTCATTATATATCTCATAGAATTTTGATTCATAAGTGAAAAATCATTTCACTTCACACCACATTCATCATTGACATAGCTCCTTCGAGTTTTTTCAATTGACTAAAACCGAAAATCATAGAGAAAAAAATTATTATCATATTTTGGAACCACATTATCATGAAAACAACTTATTATATTTCTAAATAATGAAGCAATATTTAATATATGAAACCTCTAGTTTATCCTAGGTTATTGATATCATCATAATGTTTAAAAAGTTTGGGATGGTTCTTTAATAGTTCATCAATTTAAAGGATATATCACTCAGGCATTTCAAAACAGATGTGAAGTAAGAAATATATTTGTGCACTAGTTATGAATCATGTCTAGCTCAATACCATAATTAGTATTGGATAGACCTATTAGAATCTATACTTGAGAATAATCCACTTTAATTATCTATATAGGGATATATTGATATAAAACAACTAACAGTATCTACTACTAAAATTCTAGGACATTTTAATATACTTTTTCTAAAATAAAGACTCAGGATTATGTATTTCCTTAAGGCTCTCTAAAATGTTTTCTCATCCTATAATCCAATGAATAACTAAAACTTTATTCTAATACCAACTAAGGAGACCATGATTATTGTAAATGGATAATAAAAAAAATTATAAATATTCATTACATTAAATAGATACTTTCATGAGGATTATAATAGTTCAGTTTCTTTGAAAACATGTTAAAAAATTATTCTAGTATTGTGAAATATAATTAAATATATTCATTAAAGATATTCCCCATTATTAACCATACTTTAAAAAATACATCATAACCTAGATGATGGAATCATAAAATGGGGTGACCTCATATGCTTAGAACGGGTAAATAAAGATGATATGTAATCCAAAACATGGTAATAAGGGTATCAAATTTTTAATATAAAATTATGAGATCTTACCCAACATATCAGAGATCATAAAATGAATCATGAAATAAATATGGTTATTTTACAAGACATGGTTTATAATGAAATCAGGAGAATAATCCATGATATCATGTCATAAGAATAAAACATTGACATATGGTTGAAAAATAACAATATAAAATGAGCTACATAATACTCATGTTATCGTCTCAATGTACATATTAGTGTTGTGGGGTCACTTACAATACAATATTTTTATCAATGTTTCACTCCCATGACCATCATTGAAGTCCTGGTTCACTCCCTAGTCTATCTTATTTGTGAAGGTTAACTTTCAAGACCATATTAGTGGAAAAACTACTCTAATGAACTGTGTTATCTTCTAATTATAACAATGTGTTACACATGATATATGAATCATTACCTAGTGCATTTTAGATATATATCGGTCTCACACATCTCATAATGGAATATTACATACGTGTTCCACAAGATCATAAACAGTCCCATCAAAACACAGGAAATGAAATGGGAATCATAAAAATGTAGTCATATCACAAACTATAATGAAGATATTAGTTTTCTAATAATTTTATAGAATCATAACATGTGAAAATAAGTTGGTTTCATAAACATATATCATAAGAATCTGAAATGGGTTTCATAAAAATATAATTCGTGATATATAAATGAGTTTTATAAACATGTAACCTGTGCAATAGAAATGTTTATCATAAACATCATAAAATCAAAACATATTCCTTCTTGAGAAAGAATATGTGTCACGACCCGTCCTTGGGGTCCGTGTTGTGACTACCCCAAGCCCGCCTTCCATAGGCCAGAGGATGGCGACTAGCACCAAGGTGTAAATCCCGATAAACAGGGAAGGCGTTGCCTTTGTAAAGTAATCATACACCACCGAGCAAGCAAGCAGAAGAAGTAAACACTAGTAGAAAACTGGGTACAATAGTAAGTGCGGAAAGTAAAGGGGGCCGGAAATACAATCCCAACTGTAAAGTACAACTGAATGGGGAAAAAACAGCAACTGAAAGAAAAAGCCACAGCATCGAGCCGTCCTCTGGAAGTCCCACCTGAAGGGTGAGTACAGATAGCCTCCACAGCTCCTTGGTCCAGCCGTCCGCTCCGAGTACACCCCGCCCAGTGGTCCACCTCCAGGTACCGTCCTGGTCCACAAACCTCGACCACGATCAGCGTTGTCTATCGTCTGCAACCAAAACAATGTAGTGCGGGCATAGCCCATGCATGGGTGAGTATAAGCTACTCAGTAGGGACCCCAAGACCCCCGAAGGTCTCCCAGAATCAACAAAGGATAATCCACAAAGGAAAGATTCAATCATGATGTAACATCCAACACTACTTAGTTATATGCCCATACATATACATAAGTTATCAATCTCAGATCAGCTCCAACATCCGAGCCCAAGTGAAACCCAGTCCACACAGGAAAAACATACCCTGTCCACAAAGGAAAGCATAACTTAGTCCACATAGGAAAGCACAACTCAGTCCACACAGGAAAGCACAAATTAGTCCACACAGGAAAGCACAACCAAATCATCTTGACGATAAGGGTTGAATGTCAAGACTCAGCTCACACAGGAATACATCATCGAAAAGGTGAAAGAGATGATCAGATATAGATACTGAATCATCATTGCTGGGACCCACATAGGATAAAAGACCAGCAGTCTTCATTGATTCATCTATGCAAGGACCCACATAAGATACAAGACCAGCACTGAATCATCTATGCTTGGACCCACATAGGATACAAAACCAGCAGTCTTCATCGATTCATCTATGCTGGGACCCATATAGGATACAAGACCAGAACTAAATCATCTAACCTGGGACCCACATAGGATACAAGACCAGCAGTATTCATCGATTCATCTATGCTAGGACCCACATTGGACTCATGACCAGTACTAAATCATCTATGCTGGGACCCACATAGGATACAAGACCAGTAGTCTTCATCGATTCATCTATGATGGGACCCACATATGATACAAGACCAGCACTGAATCATCTATACTGGGACCCACAAAGGATACAAGACCAGCACTGAATCATCTAAGCTGGGACCCACATAGGATCCAAGACCAGCAGTCTTCATCGATTCATCTATGCTGGGACCCACATAGGATACAAGACCAGCACTGAATCATCTATGTTGGGACCCACATAGGATACAAGACCAGTAGTCTTCATCGATTCATCTATACTCGGACCCACATAGGATACAAGACCAGCACTGAATCAACTAAGCTGGGACCCACATAGGATACAAGACCAGTAGTCTTCATCGATTCATCTATGTTGGGACCCACATAAGATACAAGACCAGAACTGAATCATCTAAGCTAGGACCCACATAGGATTCAAGACCAGCAGTCTTCATCGATTCATCTATGCTGGGACCCACATAGGATACAAGAAGAGCACTGAATCATCTATGCTGGGATGCACATAGGATACAAGACCAGATGTCTTCATGGATTCATCTATGCTGAGACCGAAATAGGATACACGACCAGCATTGAATCATCTATGCTGGTACCCACATAGGATACATGACCAACAATCTTCATCGATTCATCTATGCTGGGACCCACATAGGATACAAGACCAGCACTGAATCATCTAAGCTGGACCCACAGAGGATACATGACCAGCAGTCTTCATCGATTCATCTATGCTGGGACCCACATAGGATACAAGACCAACAGTCTTCATCAATTCATCTATGCTGGGAACCACATAGGATACAAGGCCAGCACTGAATCATCTAAGCTTGGACCCACATAGGATACAAGACTAGCTGTCTTCATGGATTCATCTATGCTGGGACCCACATAGGATACAATACCATCACTCTTCATCGATTCATCTATGTTGGGACCCACATAGGATACATGACCAGCACTGAATCATCTAAGATGGGACCCACATATGATACAAGACCATCAGTTTTCATCGATTCATCTATGCTGGGACCCACATAAGATACAAGACCAACACTGAATCATCTAAGCTGGGACCCACATAGGATACAAGACCAGCAGTCTTCATCGATTCATCTATGCTGGGACCCACATACGATACAAGACCAGCACTGAATCATCTAAGTTGGGACCCACATAGGATACAAGACCAGCAGTCTTCATCGATTCATCTATGCTGGGACCCGCATAGGATACAAGACCAGCACAGAATCATCTATGCTGGGACCCACATAGGATACAAGACCAGCTGTCTTCATGGATTCATCTATGCTGGGACCCACATAGGATTCAAGACAAGCAGTAAATTATCTAAGCTGGGACCCACATAGGATACAAGACCAGCTGTCTTCATCGATTCATCTATGTTGGGACCCACATAGGATACAAGACCTGCACTGAATCATCTAAGCTGGGACCCACATAGGATTCAAGACCCGCAGTCTTCATCGATTCATATATGTTGGGAACCACATAGGATACAAGACCTGCACTGAATCATCTAAGGTGGGACCCAGATAGGATACAAGACTAGCTGTCTTTATGGATTTATCTATGCTGGGACCCACATAGGATACAAGACCAGCACTGAATCATCTATGTTGGGACCCACATAGGATACAAGACCAGCAGTCTTCATCAATTCATCTATGCTGGGACCCACATAGGATACAAGACCAGCACTGAATCATCTAAGCTGGGACCCACATAGGATACAAGACCCTCAGTTTTCATCGATTCATCTATGCTGGGACCCACATAAGATACGAGACCAACACTGAATCATCTAAGCTGGGACCCACATAGGATACAAGACCAGCAGTCTTCATCGATTCATCTATGCTGGGACCCACATAGGATACAAGACTAGCACTGAATCTTCTAAGCTGAGACCCACATAGGATACAAGACCAGAAGTCTTCATCGATTCATCTATGCTGGGACCCACATAGGATACAAGACCAGCACTGAATCATCTAATATGGGACCCACATAGGATACAAGACCAACTGTCTTCATGGATTCATCTACGCTGGGACCCACATAGGATACAAGACCAGCTGTCTTCATCGATTCATCTATGTTGGGACCCACATAGGATACAAGACCTGCACTGAATCATCAAAGCTGGGACCCACACAGGATACAAGACCAGCAGTCTTCATCGATTCATCTATGTGGGGACCCAAATAGGATACAAGACCAGTACTAAATCATCTAAGGTGGGACCCACATGGGATACAAGGCCAGCAGTCTTCATCGTCGCAAACGCAGCCAGCTCTTGGGTTCCCGCACACAGCAAGCTCGTTCGGGAGGGTCTGCTCCACAAGCCGAGAGGCTGATACATCACCTGACACATAGTCCAGATTTGATGTATCCAAAAGTTCCTTATCGTCAACAGGAACTCAACGTTGTAGATGGCACGTCAATCTGATGCCCGGTCTGAGAGTTCTTGGCTTTTTCGTATGAGGGGCCCTGTTTATTTTTAAGGAAAAACCAATCCGACCATGATCCCCCTGCGTCGAAACCTCGGGTAGAGTAAGCCAAAGGATCTGTATCAATTAGAGGAATCAATCAAAGTCTACGGCACGTCAATCGGACGTCCGGAGCTCAAGTTATGAGTGTTTCCGCTCCGAGGGACCGGTTGGTTTCGTGGACGAACCAACCCAGGAGAACCCAAAGTATTCCGAAACCTTGAGTTTAATATAACTAAACGACCGTCTCGATCCAAGGATCGCATCGCCGCTGACGGTACATCAAACGGAGGTCCGTAGCCCAAGATATGGGTGAAAAACGAAAAGAGTCCGAAAATGGGGGGTCTGGGCCCGGACCGACCCGGACCGACCCCCCCCCCCCGGGTCAGCCCGAACAGGGAGACCCGACTCGGGTCTGGGTCTGACCCGGTTCGGTGCGACCCGGCCAGGCCAGGGCGGCCCGGCCCGGCCTGGGCATGACCCGACCCGACAGGTCGGGTCGGCCGAGTGGCCGAGCGAAGGAACCGCGGCCCCCGCACGGGGGCCGCTCCGCAGCACCCGGACTCAGCATGCCGGCCGCGTCCCGCCTCCCAGTTCTGCAGGTCCGCGGAACCGCCTCGCCGCCGCGGCTTCTGCCATGGTGGGTTTTGTTGGCGGCCCGCCGGGCGCCGCCTCGCCGGTGTGGCGTGCCGGCGTGGGATTCCATGAACCACCGGATGCGCTCCGGGGGTCCATTTTACGTGGGGTCTTTGCCAGTGGTCCTCTCGGGACCGGACCTTCACTGCAAGGCCCTCAAATCTCCCTTAGGTCTCCGTTGGTCGTCGTCCGCTGTTGCGCACACTAAGAAAGAGAATGAATGCGGTGGTTCGGACTTGTTCGTTGGTCCGCACCCACCGCGTTATCGGTTTGAAGCAACACCATAATATTTCCCATCAATTTGATAAACCCTGAACCGTAATAATAATACATGGACCAACATGTTAATTATTTGGTCCGTGTTCATTCCTTGAAATAAAACAAATATGGAGTATTATCATTTTCAAAACAACCCCTACATCGTCATAGTCGTCGGATGAGTTCTTCACGGAATTGACCGTCGCGGTAGAAGATGATCGTCACGTCGCGGAAGGGCATTGCATCGTCACGGTATACGGCGTCATGTTGGAGAACTCTGAGGATCAAGGAAATACAGATTTAATTATAGAGATTAAATCCATGTTGATGTTATAATCCATAAATAATTAAAAGGACCACATTCTCTTACCTCAACGGATGATCGAAGATCTGCCGCGGAAGAAGGAACGTCGCGGAAGAAGCATTGTGGAGGGCCAATCATCGGCGTCAATCTCTGGGGGTCCGGCGTTCTTCGTCGCCCTTCCTTTTAATAGGGGTTTTCGTGGGTGCATTATTTAGCGGAAAAAAATGGTGGGGCTCTTACGGTCCCCACCGCACAAATATCCTACCAAGAGGGTAGGATATTTTGGGTTCCACCCTATCCGCTTCAACTCAACTTAAGCAGCTTTAAGTGGTTTTAAGCGGCTTAAAGTGAAAATAAAATAAATTTTGTTGTACCACATTATTTTATTTCGTAACTTAAAGCCCAAAAATTTTAAAACCACACCTGGGCAAACGCAACTCCGGAAGAGGCGTTTCTAAGAAATTACCTGCATTGCGATTCCATCGGTGCCCTCAGAATTTGATTCCGAGTAACAGTTCAAAAGTTAAAAAAACCTGCTCGTTCGTTCACTAAACATACCCAAGCCCAAACTTCAGAAAATGATTCCCGGCACACCGGGCCTCGAAATCAGGTGCCGTCAGAAACTGAATTCTTGTAAAATTCCAAAGAAAATTAAGAAAAAAAATTGCTCGAAATTTACGGGTCTTAACATTACTCCCACCACAAGGCTTTACATCCCAATAAAGCTTCACCACAAACTTAGGGATACAAAGGTGGTACTGAGCATGCATCTGAGCCTCCCGCTCCCAAGTGCTCTCCTGGAGGTTCCCGACCTGCCATCTGTGGTGCACTAGAGAAATAGATCATCCATGTAGGACCCGCTTCTGTCAATCCCTGATATCCACTGGGACCTCCGCAAAAGTCTCCCCATCATCAATGACCAGCTCCCCATGGTCAAAGATTTGCATCGGGTCATGCACAGATCTCCTCAGCTAAGATACGTGGAAGACGTCGTGCACCCGTTGCAACTGGGGTGGTAGAGCCAGGCGATAAGTTACCTTGCCAATCCAAATGAGGACCTGGAATGTTCCGATAAAGTGTGGAGAAAACTTTCCGACTCGGCCAAATCTCCGTAACTCATGTCGAGGTAAGACCCGTAGGGAAACGTGGTCTCCATCCTCGAACTCCAGTGGCCTCTGCCTCCTGTCATCATAAGACTTCTACAGGTTCTGAGTTGTCCTCATCCGCTCCTGGATGACATGGACCTTCTCTGTTGTGGCCTGGACCATCTCCGGGCCCACAAGAGCTGCTAAGATTTCTTCTTTGCAGATATTAGGAATCTGGTCACATCCCCTGAATGAACCACTTTCTTTGCCTAATACAGTCAATCCCGACATGGATGATACTAATCCATACCAAGGATGATGTCGTAACACCTCGACGCTACTCCCAAAAGATCCAACCATTACTCTCACCTCCAAGGGTTGAGTCACACTGTTAGCATTAGTGTGTGGTAACTGGGTCTCCTCCATTAGATGTCTCACAAGTGAGGGTCAAGTCAACAGACTAAACTGGAACCTCTTAGTAACAACACAAAAGAGGACAGGAAAGAAAACATCACAAAGGTATGCGTCTTTTATTATTGCAGCTCATAATACAAAGACACTACATAACAGAAACAAGGAACTAGAAGTATAAAAGACATATCCACTAGTTCCGCTCCTGTCCATCTGCTCCCAGAGCTCCATGATCGAAGGCCTCAGCTGCCTGAAGCTAAGCTCTCCCATGTCCACCAACTCCCTGCGGTCGGGGTGGACCTCCTGGTGGTGGTGGTGGCAACACCTCGAAGCGTCGTCCACCACCTGCTGCTCGGCTAGCTCCTCTGCCTTGCCCACCTGCACCCTTCAGACCGCCATGGTCAAACCTCTGTCTGGGAGGTCCCTCTACAACCTACTTCTCCTCTGTAAGATGAGTCGAGAATTCTCGAGCCATGTGACCTTGCCCGCCGCATGCATAGCAATGCCTTCCCCCCGTGTAGCTGGCTCTCATTTGTGTGCCCCGCACAACCGAATCTTCATCTTGAGACTTCCCATCTGATGGTCTGGCCCGTTTGGACCTCTCCATCACCTATCAACTGCCAGCTGCAGAAGACCCAGCTACGGGCTGTCCTGCGGAGGGCCCTGTCACTAGAGCCTACTCGGTGAGAAAACTCTCCACTGGAAGGGCTCTCTCCAACACCTCTGCCTGCATCAGAATGTCGAGGGAGATCATCGAAGCCCTGATCTCATGCCTCAGTCCCTACTCGACGGTCCGAGACCATAAGAACGGGTCCCATACCATATCTGTGGAGTAGCGCAAGAGATCAGTAAATCTCGCCGAGTACTGGGCCACTGTCATGCTGCCCTGCCGTAGCTGTAGTAGCTCTTGGATGCGCACCACATAGAGGGTGGTTGGGAAGAACTTGGAGCAGAAGATGCTCTCAAAGTCCGTCCAGATGAGGGATGTCTCATCGTGAACCTGTAGCATCAAGCTCCACCATCTGCCTGCTGCAGCATGCAAGAGGCTCACTACGAGGATCACCATGAGGACTGCTGGTGTCCTCACTAACCAGAAAACTCGCACCACTGCCTCCAGCCAGTCCTCGGCTGCCTGGGGGTCCGTCTCCCCGCGGAAACTGGGCGGTCGATGGCGCTGGAACTCATACAGTGCACTAAGGTGATGTGCATCGTCAGCGGCTAGGGCTGGAAGCATCGGTCGCTCGGCGGGTAGAGGTGCCACCGGTGCCTCAACTGTCAAAGGGACCTGCACTGAGGCCTCGTCGCTCGGCGGGCTGTCATCACACTCAACTCTTGGAACCCTAGCTGGCTGCCATCGTGGGGCCATCCTAAAAAGGAAACAGGTGCGCGACGGTCAGAATAGTATACCTGGTGAGCTAATACAAGTAATCACAATGAAAACTTGACACACACATGCAATCAATGTTTTCATGCATTAAGTAGGAAATCAGAAGTCAGGGTCCTGGTGTACGGATACGTCGGCCGCCGCACCAACACTGGATTCACTGGACTGATAACCACACCCAATACGCTAAACACTATTGATTCACATATAAAAAGATCAGATTCTGCAGTAGAACCGAACCCCTCTGATACCAATTTGTCACGACCCGTCCTCGGGGCCTGTGTCGTGACAACCCCAAGCCCGCCTTTCATAGGCCAGGGGCTGGCGACTAGCACCAAGGCATAAATCCCGGTAAATAGGTAAGGCATTTCCTTTGTAAAGTAAACATACACCACAATGCAAGAAAGTAGAAGAAGTAAACACTAGTAGAAAACTGGGTACAACAGCAAGTGCGGAAAGTAAAGGGGGCCGAAAATACAAGCCCAACTGTAAAGTGCAACTGAAAGGGAAAAAAAACAACTGAAAGAAAAAGACGCAGCGTCGAGCCATCCTCTGGAAGTCCGACCTGAAGTGTGAGTACAGATAGCCTCCACAGCTCCTCGGTCTAGCCGTCCGCTCCGAGTACACCCTACCCAGTGGTCCACCTCCAGGTACCGTCCTGCTCCGCAATCCTCGACCACGATCAGCACTGTCTGTCTCCTGCAACCAACACAATGTAGTGCGGGCATAGCCCGTGCAGGAATGAGTATAAGCTACTGAGTAGGGACCCAGAGACCCCCGAAGGTCTCCCAGAATCCGCAAAGGATAATCCACAAAGGAAAGATACAATCACGAAGAAACTACCAACACTACTTAGGTATATGCCCATACATATACCTAAGTTATCAATCCTAGATCAGTTCCAACATTCGAGCCCATGTGCAACCCAGTCCACACATGAAAAAACATACCCAGTACACAAAGGAAAGCACTACTTAGTCCACATAGGAAAGCACAACTCAGTCCACACAATAAAGCACAACTTAGTCTACACAGGAAAGCACAACCCAATCATCTTGATGATAAGGGTTGGAATTCAAGACTCAGCTCACATAGGAATACATCATCGAAAAGGTGAAAGAGATGATCAGATATAGATACTGAATCATCTATGTTTGGACCCACATAGGATTCAAGACCAGTAGTCTTCATTGATTCATCTATGCTGGGACCCACATAGGATACAAGACTAGCACTAAATCATCTAAGCTGAGACCCACATAGGATACAACACCAACATTCTTCATCGATTTATCTATGCTGGGACCCACATACGATACAAGACCAACACTGAATCATCTAAGGTGGGACCCACATAGGATACAAGACCACCACTGAATCATCTAAGCTGGGACCCACATAGGATACAAGACCAACAGTCTTCATCGATTCATCTACGCTGGGACCCACATAGTATACAAGACCAGCACTGATTCATCTAAGCTGGGACCCACATAGGATACAAGACCACTAGTCTTCATCGATTCATCAATGCAGGGACCCACATAGGATACAAGACCGGCACTGAATCATCTAAGCTGAGACCCACATAGGATACAAGACCAGCTGTCTTCACGGATTCATCTATGCTGGGACCCATATAGGATACAATACCACCACTGAATCATCTATGCTGGGACCCACATAGGGTACAAGACCTGCAGTCTTCATCGATTCATCTATGCTGGGACCCACATAGGATAGAAGACCATCATTAAATCATCTAAGATGGGACCCACATAGTATAAAAGACCATCACTGAATCATCTATGCTGGGACCCACATAGAATACAAGACCAGCAGTCTTCATCGTCACAAACGCAGCCAGCTCTAGGGTTCCCACACACAGGAAGCTCGTTCAGGAGGGTCTGCTCCATGAGTCGAGAGGCTGATACATCAACTGACACATAGTCCGGAGTTAATGTATATAAAAGTTCCATATTGTCAACATGAACTCAATGTCGCAGACGGCGCATCAATCGGACGCCCGGTCTGAGAGTTATTAGCTTTTTCGTCCCAAAGGCCCGGTTGGTTTTTAAGGCAAAACCAACCCGACCGTGCTCCACCTGCGTCCAAACCTCAGGCAGATTAATCCAAAGGATCCGTCTCACTTAGAGGAATCCATCAATTTTGACGGCACGTCAATCGGACGTCCGGAGCTCAAGTTATGAGCGTTTCCGCTCCGAGGGCCCGGTTGGTTTCGTGGATGAACCAACCCGACCGAACCAAAAGTATTCCGAAACCTTGAGTGTAATATACCGAAACGACCGTCTCGATCCAAGGATCACATCGCCACTGACGGTACATCAAACAGAAGTCCGTAGCCCATGATATGGGCGAAAAACAAAAGAGTCCCAAAATGGGGGGTCTGGGCCCCAACCGACCCGGCCCGACCCCCCTGGGTCGGCCCGAATCGGGGTGACCCGACCCCCTGGGTCCAACTCGGTTTGGTGTGACCCGGCCCGGCCTGGGCACGACCCGGCCCGGCGGGTCGGCTCGGCTCGGCTCGGCCGAGCGGCCGAGCGAAGGAACCGCGACCCCCGCGCGGGGGCCGCTCCGCAGCACCCAGACCCGGCATGCCGGCCACGTCCCGCCTCCCGGTACCACGCGGACCGGAACTGCCTTGTCGACGCAGCTTCAGCCGCAGAGGGTTTTGCCGACGTGCGATTCTGCGGACGACCGGACGCACTCAGGTGGTCCGTTTTACGTGCGGTCTTTGCCAGTTGTCCTCCCGGGACCCGACCTTCACTACAAGGCCCTCAAATCGCCCTTGCGGACCCATTTGTCGTCGACTGCCGTTCCGCACACTAAGAAGGAGAATGAATGTGGTGGTTAGGACTTGTTCGTTGGTCCGCACCCACCGCGTTAGTGGTTTGAAACAACACCATAATATTTCCCATCAATTTGATAAACCCCAAACCACAATAATAATCCATAGACCAACTTGTTAATTAGTTGGTCTGCGTTCATGCCTTGAAGGGAAACAAACATGGAGTATTATCATTTTCATAACAACCCCTACCTCGTCGTACTCGTCGGACAAGTTCTTCGCGGAATTGACCATCGCGGTAGAAGATGATCGTCGCGTCGCGGAAGGGCGTCGCATCGTCGCGGTATACAGCATCACGTCGACAAACTCTGAGGATCAAGGACATACAGATTTAATTATAACAATTAAATCCATGTTGATGTTATAATCCATAAAGAATAAAAAGTACCACATTCTCTTACCTCAACGGATGATCGAAGATCTGCCGCGGAAGAAAGAACGTCGTGGAAGAAGCGTTGCAGAGGGAGAATCGTCAGCATTAATCTTTGGGGGTCCGATGTTCTTCGTCGCCCTTCGTCGGAGGCCGGTGTTCTTCGCGTTTTTTGCGTTCTTCGCGTTCTTCATATTCTTCGCGTTCTTCGTGTTCTTCACGTATTAGGATGAAGATCATTAGAGATTCTCCAAAGGTCTAACACAACAAACAGATAATAAAATAAGTCCTCATCTTATTTTATTATCAACTGAAGAATTTTAAAAACAAAGATAAGTAACGAAAAATTAATTCATAGAATTAATTGCAACAAACTAACCGCCCAATTAATAGGGGCGTTATGAATTTAGAAAACGCGCCAGTTGATTTTCGTTTAATAGGGGTTTTCGCGGGTGCGTTACTTAGCGGAAAAGAAACAGTGGGGCTCGTGTGGGCCCCACCTCACAAATATCCTACCAAGAGGGTAGGATTTTTTTGGCTTCCACCCTATATTCTTCAACTCTGCTTAAGAAGCTTTAAGTGGCTTTAAGCGGCTTAAAGTGAAAATAAAATAATGTTTGTCGTACCAAATTATTTTATTTCTTAACTTAAAGCCCAAAAATTTAAAAACCACACCTGAGAAAATGCAACTCTGGAAGAGGAGTTTCTAAGCAATTACCGGCGTTGCGATTCCATCGTTGCCCCCAGAATTTGATTCTGAGCACCGGTTCAAAAGTTAGAAAAAACCACTCATTCGTTCACTGAACATACCTGAGCCCAATAATCAGAAAATGATTCTGGGCACACTGGGCCTCGGAATTAGGTGCTGTCAGAAACTGCGTTCTTGTAAAATTCCAAAGAAAATTAATAAAAAAAATTCCTTGAAATTTACGGGTCTTTAAATTACTCCCACCACAGGGCTTTACGTCCCCGTAAATCTTCACCACAAACATAGGGATACAATGGTGGTAGAGCACACATATTAGCCTCCCACTCCCAAGTCCTCTCCTGGAGGTTCCCGAGCTACCATCTGAAGCGCACTAGAGGAATCGATCGTCCACGTAGGACCCGCTTCAATCGATCCTCGATCTCCACTGGGACCTCCGCATGAGTCACCCCATCATCAAAGACCATCTCCCCATGGTCAAAGATTTGGATTGGGTCATGCACGTATCCCCTCACCTGAGATACATGGAAGACGTCGTGCACCTGTTGCAATTGGGGTGGTAGAGCAAGGCGATAAGTCACCTTGCCAATCCAACTGAGGACCTTGAATGTTTTGATAAAGTGTGGAGACAACTCGCCGCCTCGGACAAATCTCCGTAACTCATGTAGAGGTAAGACCAGTAGGGAACCATGGTCGAACCTCTATCTGGGAGGTCCCTCTACCACCTCCTGCTCATCTGTAAGACGAGTCGGGCAGTCTCGAGCCATGTGACCTTGCCCGCCGCATGTGTAGCAATGCCTTCCCCTCGTGTAGCTGGCTCTCCTTCGTCTGCCCAGCACAACCGAATCTTTATCCTGAGACTGCCCATCTGATGGTCTAGCCCGTTTGGACCTCTGCATCCCCTGTCTACTTCCAGCTACATAAGACCTTGCTACGGGCCGTCCTGTGGAGGACCCTGTCAATGGAGCCTGCTCGGCGAGAAAACTCTCCACAAGAAGGGCTCTCTCCAACACCTCTTCCTGCATCAGAATGTCGAGGGAGATCATAGAAGCCCTGATCTTATGCCTCAGTCCCTGCTCGAAGGTCCGGACCTGGAAGAACAGGTCCCGTACCATATCTGTGGAGTAGCGTGAGAGAGTAGTAAATCTCGCCGAGTACTAGGCCATTGTCATGCTGCCCTGCCGTAGCTATAGTAGCTCTTGGATGCACACCGCATGGAGGGTGGCTGGGACGAACTCAGAGCGGAAGATGCTCTCAAAGTCCATCCAGAGGAGAGATGTCTTGTCGTGCACCTGGAGCATCAAGCTCCACCATCTTCCTGTTGCGGTGTGCAGGAGGCTCACTGCAAGGATCACCATGAGGTCTACTAGTGTCGTCACTAACCAGAAAACTCGCACCACTACCTCCAGCTAGTCCTCGGATTTCTGGGGGTCCCTCTCCCCACGGAACCTGGGTGGTCGCTGGCGCTGGAACTCATGCAGTGCACTAAGGCGACGTACATCGTCAGAGGCTGGGGCTGGAAGCATCAGTGGCTCGGCGAGTAGAGGTACCTCTGGTGCCTTAGCTGTCAAAGGGCCATGCACCGAGGCCTCGTCACCCGGTGTGATGTCGTCACGCTCAACTCTCGGAACCCTAGCTGGATGTCATCGTGGGGCCATCCTGAAAAGGAAACAGGTGCGCCACAATCAGAATAGTATACTTGGTGAGCTGATACAATTAATAAAAAAGAAATCTTGAAACACACATGCAATCAATGTTTTCGTGCATGAAGTCGGAAATCAGAAGTCAGGGTCCTGGTGTATGGATACATCGGCCGCCGCACCAACACTGGATTCCCTGGACTCATAACCACACCCAATACGCTAAACACTATTGCTTCACATAGAAAAAGAATAGAGTCTACGGTAGAACCAAACACCTATGATACCAATTTGTCACGACCCAACCTCGGGGCCCGTGCCGTGACTACCCCAAGCCCTCCTTCCATAGGCCAGGGGCTGGAGACTAGCACCAAGGCGTAAATCCCAGTAAACAGGGAAGGCATTGACTTTGTAAAGTAAACATACACCATAGAGCAAGCAAGCAGAAGAAGTAAACACTAGTATAAAACTGGGTGCAACAGTAAGTGAGGAAATTAAAGGGGGTTGGAAATACAAGCCCAACTGTAAAGTACAACTAAAAGGGGAAAAACAGTAACTGAAAGAAAAATCCGCAACATCGAGCCTTCCTCTAGAAGTCCCACCAGAAGGGTGAGTACAGATAGCCTCCACAGTTCCTCGGTCCAGCAGTCCGCTACGAGTACACCCCGCCCAGTGGTCCACCTCCAGGTACCGTCCTGCTCCGCAAACCTCGACCATGATCAGTGCTGTCTGTCATCTACAACCAACACAACGTAGTGTGGGCATAGCCCGTGAAGGGGTGAGTATAATCTACTCAGTAGGGACCCCGAGACCCCCTAAGGTCTCCTAGAATCCACAAAGGATAATCCACAAAAGAAAGATACAATAACGAAGTAACATCCAACACTACTTAGGTATATGCTCATACATGTACCTAAGTTATCAATCCTAGATCAGCTCCAACATCCGAGCCCAAGTGAAACCCAGTCCACATAGGAAAAACATACCCAGTCCACAAAGGAAAGCACAACTTAGTGCACACAAGAAAGCACAACTCTGTCCACACAGGAAAGCACAACTTAGTCCACACAGGAAAGCACAACCCAATCATCTTGATGATAAAGGTTGAAAGTCAAGACTCAGCTCACACAGGAATACATCATCGAAAAGGTGAAAGAGATGATCAGATATAGATACTGAATCATCTAAGCTGGGACCCACATAGGATACAAGACCAGCAGTCTTCACTGATTCATCTATACTGGGACCCACATAGGATACAAGACCAGCACTGAATCATCTAAGCTGGGACCCACATAGGATACAGGACCAGCAATCTTCATTGATTCATCTATGCTGGGACCCACATAGGATACAAGACTAGCAGTCTTCATCGATTCATCTATGCTGGGACCCACATAGGATACAAGACCAGCACTGAATCATCTAAGCTGGGACCCACATAAGATACACGACCAACAGTCTTCATCGATTCATCTATGCTAGGACCCAAATAGGATACAAGACCAGCACTGAATCATCTAAGCTGGGACCCACATAGGATACAAGACTAGCACTGAATCATCTAAGATGGGACCCACATAGGATATAAGACCAGCAGTCTTCATCGTTTCATCTATGCTGGGACCCACATAGGATACAAGAACATCACTGAATCATCTAAGCTGGGACCCACATAGGATACAAGACTAGCAGTCTTCATCGATTCATCTATGCTGGGACCCACATAGGATACACGACCAGAACTGAATCATCTATGCTGGGACCCACATAGGATACAAGACCAGTAGTCTTCATCGATTCATCTATGCTGGGACCCACATAGGATACAAGACCAGCATTGAATCATCTAAGATGGGACCCACATAGGATACAAGACCAGCAGTCTTCATCGAATCATCTATGCTTGGACCCACATAGGATACAAGACCAGCACTGAATCAACTAAGCTGGGACCCACATAGGATACAAGTCCAGCACTGAATCATCTAAGCTGGGACCCACATAGGATACAAGACCAGTACTATTCATCGATTCATCTATGCTGGGACCCACATACGATACAAGACCAGCACTGAATCATATAAGCATGGACCCACATAGGATACAAGACCAGCCGTCTTCATCGATTCATCTATACTGGGACCCACATAGGATACAAGACCAGCACTGAATCATCTAAGCTAGGACCCACATAGGATACAAGACTAGCAGTCTTCATCGATTCATCTATGCTGGGACCCACATAGGATACAAGACCAGCACTGAATCATCTAAGCTAGGACCCACATAGGATACAAGGACAACACTGAATCATCTAAGCTGGGAGCAACATAGGATACAAGACCAACAGTCTTCATCGATTCATCTATGCTGGGACCCACATAGGATACAAGACCATCACTGAATCATCTAAGTTGAGACGCACATAGGATACAAGACTAGATGTCTTCATGGATTCATCTATGCTGGGACGCACATAAGATAAAAGACCAGCACTAAATCATCTATGATGGGACCCACATAGGATACAACACCATCAGTCTTCATCGATTCATCTATACTGGGACCCACATAGGATACAAGACCAGCACTGAATCATCTAAGATGGGACCCACATAGGATACAAGACCAACATTCTTCATCGATTCATCTATGTTGGGACCCACATGGGATACAAGACCAGCACTGAATCATCTAAGATGGGACCCACATAGGATACAAGACCATCCGTCTTCATCGATTCATCAATGCTGGGACCCATATAGGATACAAGACTAGCACAGAATCATCTATGCTGGGACCCACATAGTATACAAGACCAGTAGTCTTAATCAATTCATCTATGCTGGGACCCACATAGGATATAAGACCAGCACTGAATCATCTAAGCTGGGACCCACATAGGATACAAGACCAGCAGTCTTCATCGTCACAAACGCCGCCAGCTCTGGGGTTCCCGCACACAGAAAGCTCATTCGGGAGGGTCTGCTCCACGAGTTGAGAGGCTGATACATCAACTAAGACAAAGTCCAGAGTTTATGTATCCAAAAGTATCGTATCGTCAACAGGAACTCAACGTCGCAGACGGCGCGTCAATCGGACGCCCGGTCTGAGAGTTATTGGCTTTTTCGTCCCAGGGGCCCAGTTGATTTTTAATTCAAAAACAACCCGACCGTGCTCCACCTTCGTTCAAACCTTGGGAAGAGTAATCCAAAGAATTCGTCTCACTTAGAGGAATCCATCAAAGTTGACGGCACGTCAATCAGACGTCTGGAGCTCAAGTTATGAGCGTTTCCGCTCCGAGGGCCCGGTTGGTTTTGTGGACGAACCAACCTGACCGAACCCAAAGTATTCCCAAACCTTGAGTGTAATATACAGAAACGACCGCCTCGATCCAAGGATTGCATCACCTCTGACGGTACGTCAAACAGAGTACCGTAGCCCACGATATGGGAAAAAAACCAAAAGAGTCCGAAAACGGGGGGTCTGGGCCCAAACCGACCCGGCCCGCCCCCCTTGGGTCGGCCCGAACTGGGTCGACCCGAACTGGGTCCATGTCCGACCCGGTTTGGTGTGACCTGGCCCGGCTAGGGCACCACCCAGCCCGGCGGGTCGGCTCAGCTCGGCCGAGCGGCCGAGCCCAGGAACTGCGACCCCCACGAGGGGGCCGCTCCGTAGCACCCGGACGCGGCATGCCTGCCGTGTCCCACCTCCAGGTTTCGCGCGGCCACACCAGCATGGGGTTTCGCGGACCACTAGATGCGCTCCGGTGGTCCGTTTTACGTGCGGTCTTCACCAGTGGTCCTCCCGGGACCCGACCTTCACTGCAAGGCCCCCAAATCGCCCTTGAGGCCCCGTTTGTCATCGTCCGCCTTTCCGCACACTAAGAAGGAGAAAGAATGTGGTGGTTCATACTTGTTCATTGGTCCACACCCACTGCTTTAGCGGTTTGAAACAACACCATAATATTTTCCATCAATTTGATAAACCCCAAACCGCAATAATAATCCATGGACCAACTTGTTAATTAGTTGGTCCATGTTCATGCCTTGAAGGGAAACAAACATGGAGTATTATCATTTTCAAAACAACCCCTACCTCGTCGTAGTCATCAGACGAGTTCTTCGCGGAATTGACCGTCACTGTAGAAGTTGATCGTCTCGTCGCGGAAGGGCGTCGCATCATCGCGGTATACGGCATCGCGTCGACGAAATCTGAGGATCAAGGACATATAGATTTAATTATAACAATTAAATCCATGTTGATGTTATAATCCACAAAGAATTAAAAGGACCTAATTCTCTTACCTCAACGGATGATTGAAGATCTGCCGCGGAAGAAGGAACGTCACAGAAGAAGCGTTGCGGAGGGAGAATCGTCGGCGTCAATCTACGGGGGTCCGGCGTTCTTCTTCGCCCTTTGTCGGAGGCCGGCGTTCTTCCCGTTCTTTGTGTTCTTCACATTCTTCGCGTTTTTCGCGTTCTTCGCGTTCTTCGCGTAGGAGGATGATGATCTTTAGATATTCTCCAAAGGTCTAACACAATAAGCAGATAATAAAATAAGTCCCCATCTTATTTTATTATCAACTGAAGAATTTGAAAAACAAAGATAAGTAACGAAAAATTAATTCATAGAATTAATTGCAATGAACTAACCGCCCAATTAATAGGGGCGTTAAAAATTTAGAAAACGTGTCAGCTGACTTTCGTTTAATAGGGGTTTTCGTGGGTGCGTTACTTAGTGGAAATGAAACGGTGGGGCTTGTGCAGGCCCCACCTCACAAATATCCTACCAAGAGGGTAGGATATTTTGCGTTCCACCCTATCCGCTTCAACTCAGCTTAAGAAGAATTAAGTGTCTTTAAGTGGATTAAAGTGAAAATAAAATAAAGTTTGTCGTACCACATTATTTTATTTCTTAACTTAAAGCCCAAAAATTTAAAAACCACACATGAGCAAACACAACCCCGGAAGAGGCGTTCCTAAGCAATTAGCGGTGCTGTGATTCCATTGGTGCCCTCAAAATTTGATTCCGAGAACTGGTTCAAAAGTTTGAAAAACCCGCTCATTCGTTCACTGAACGTACCCGAGCCCAAACTTCGGAAAAAGATTCCGGGCACACCGGGCCTTAGAATCAGGTGCCGTCAGAAACTGCTTTCTTGTAAAATTCCCAAGAAAAATAAGTAAAATATTTCCTTGAAATTTAAGGGTCTTTACAATATGAATGTAACCATTTCATCCTCACCAAATAGAAACATTAGCAACAAAAAAGGCAGTAATATTGGAAGAACATTACTTTTAAAATATATTTTAAATTAATTTCATAATGAAAATATCATTTTTCATTGATTTTTTTTAAAAACATTAACCCTTTTCAAAACCATTTTCATTGAAAGTTAACGTGAAAATTTATAATGTAATATAATTTTTTTTAAACAATATTTAATGTAGAACATATTTTTAAATATTTTCATTTGAAAATAGTTATAAATAATTAAAACGAAATAGATGAAAATAATGTAAAATAATTCATTAGTTTTGAAACACTTTGACAACATTTTTCTTTGATAACTAACATTAAAACAATGAATTAATACAATATTAAAAAAACATAAAAATAATTATTATAATCATATAAATGAATATTCATTATAATGATGGTATTAATGATGGATAAATTTGTACATGTTGAACTATCATTTTTTCTATAAATTTTTAAAAAAGTTATATTTTTGGAAATCGATACGATGTCTACATTTATGAAACCATTTTAAAAAAATACAAAAAATTACAAAAAAAATAATTCAAACATAATTGAAAAATATTATTAAATTTTTATATCATATTTAGAAATTATTGTTGTGAAAAAACATTGATTTCTGAAGCAAAAGAGAAATAATTTTTGACTTTCTTAAAAACATTTTTATAATTATCTTATGTAAATAAGAGATTAGAAATGGTTTCATTACATGGATATAATATTAATAAAAATAGGTTATGATACTTCACATGAGTTCAATAGAGATATATCATAATATTTATTAAATGAATGCTTACTCACAAATAATATTTATAAACGATGAGGTTGTTGCAATAAACTATTACCAATTCAGTATCATTGAATCATAATAAAATGGAAATAATAACAATAAATCAAAATTATAATATCATTAATGGAAATATATTAATGATATTACTTGTCATAGGAAGTATATAGACATTATATAAAAATATTTGTTCATAACATGACATGTGTCTCAAAGAAGGAAAAGTGAGACAAACAATATTTACCTATTTGGTAACATTGAGAACATAAAACCCATTATAGAATGATAATAAAATAGATAAGTAAATACAAAAAATATTTAGTAACAGAATCACATAATAGTTGTATTGTGTTTATATAAACCATACAAATTATTGTTTAATATCCCATGTATCTCACAAAACTATAAATTGAGATGAAATTCCATTGTTTTAACCCTTTACATTTTCCCAACATGATAAAACATCTGGTATAATAAATATAATATTATTAAAAATCTTCCCAATAATTATATTATTACATGTAATAAAATATATTATTTGGTTATGAATTTATATTACTATTTATTAACAACACAGGGTTAATATTTTGTATTGGGTAATATCTGTTTTATTTTTTGTATGTGTTATCGATTGTTATTCTTAACAAATTTACATAGATAATGATTGAATTGCATAAAAAAGGTAAATCACAATATAAATATAATTTATATTTCTAATATATATATTGTAATATATAAAATATCAAAATATAAAATGGAATAGTCTGTTCATAGAGACGGTAGGTCATACGTATGTATGAAAATTGTTTCCCCTTTATTGATGTACTGAGTGAAAGAAGGTAAAAGAAATATTGGAATAAATATAGAAAAAATATAATTATGGTAGAATTATTATGTCATATATATCATATATTATTTATTAAAATCATCTTTAATACATTCTACTTAGATCATAAATAAATCACATCATTTTTGGGAGGCGGTAGTGTGCACATCCAAAATGAAGTTATATTCTTTATAGAAAATTGAAATTATATAAGCATGTTTTATATAATGATTAGATTAGATTAAAAAAATAACTATTATCAAATATATAAATATATATAATATAAAAATAATTTTTGAATCATTGTTCCCACCCATGATATTTAGTAAAGGAAAAATGAACTACATAGTTTTGTGTAAAGGTAGATCTCTATTTATGAATTTTAATGTTTGTTACCCGTAAAATGGATGTTTGTGTAATTTTTGGAAAAAACTTTAGAATAAAAATAAATATTTATATTTAGGATGTTGTTATTGTTAAATAATCATGATAAAAAATAGTTGAATGGGTGGATACCAAATTAAATTAAATGTTAATCGTTTAATAATGTAACCTCATATTCAGGTATCTCTATTTGGTTTATAACAAAATATGTCATTAGTGGGATTTATTCCAATATTGAGGATTCTATGTTGATGAGGGTTATATTTGGATATTATCTGCGTATATTTTTTGGCCTTCTTATGGGCTCTAAATGTGATAACAATTGTGAGGGGTGTGTTTATTTTTATATTGTTGGAGTGGTTTCATTCATGTAAATATTTGAAAATGGTAATTTATCCCACGTTTTCCAATGACGTGTTCCAACAATAGTTATCAAAATTATAAAAATGGTATTTTATTTTCAAAATATGGTCATCCATTAGATTTTATAAAGGTTTCTGTGTAATTTTTCCCATATGTGCAATGTTTAATCCTTGTTAATCTAATTTTTAATTTAATCTAGCTAATTAATTATATATAAATTAACTAATATTTTCTGAAAAAACAACATTGATATTATTTTACAAAATAAATTAATAATTCAAATATGTAATCCATTTTTCTAATTTCAAATCAAATGATTGGAATATATTACTTTTAATTTAATCCCATTGACTACACAATACAACGAGTTTTTAAAGTAAAAATTGTTCTATAGTTTGGTATTTTTTTATATACAATTTAAATTTGAAATTTATTCCAATTAACTAAATTGGATTAGTCGATTTATTATTCAATTATTTTAAAATTAAATCTAATAATAATGATAATTTAACATTATAAATAAATTATACTAAAATGTAGTTTAGAATTAAAATCTAGTATTAAGCACAATTCATCAAAAAAGGAAAATTCATAGAAAAATACAATAAATACAGAAAAATTTAATTTGTAAGATACACATTCAAAATTGAATTTATTTTATAAAATAATATTATAAATTTTCAAAAAAAAATTTAAAAGGGTTTGTTCCTTTAAAGAATATAAAATTTGATTTTACAAAAATACATCATTTTATTTATTCATATATTTAATATATCAAATATATTAGCGGAGCATCAAAAATTTTGATTGAATAAATAAAATTTATTAAAAAAATTATTCAAAAATATATATGTTTACATTATTTTAGGAAAATATTGTTTTTATGTATAAACACAGTTCTTGGTGAAACATAATGACTTTGTTTTCAAATAGTTCACACATTCAATTATATTAATTGATTTCCAAACAAGTATATTTATATACTTGTGTAAATGATATTTTCACAGTTATCTTAATATTATTAAGAAAATAATTTATATTGTATATGTGGTACTTATTATAATATTCCAATAAAATTATAAATAGTAACTTGTAGTTTGGAAAAACTATACCTTGCGTGTAACAAACACTATCGAAGGGGATTCATATTGTGTGTAATACAAGCCATACATAATTTTTCACGTGGTGCAAGCTAATATAATTATTTCATGTGTAACAAGATTAACTATTTGTTTCATATAACTCAATCTACAATTAGATATTTTTTTATAAAAAATCAATATTTGGTGTTCCATGAGATGAATAATTTCAAAAGAATAAATTAATTTGAAAAAATTAATTCACAGAATCTCGGGGTGTAGCATCCTCTCCTCAGAAATACCACCCCTCACCACCCATTCTCCCAAAATAATCGAAGTACAATACCTTCCAAATAGTTACCCAATTTTCCTACATATCCTCTACCACATTCCCTAGTAATGCTGGACTCAAAAAAAATACAAATTACAGTTACATTAACAATTATATCAAGGAGATGATATAAATGAGGTAATATTCTCAAACTACCACATTTAAATTTAAATTTTCACCAACATTATCATCAAATCCATTATCCATCATGGAAAAATAATTTTAGTACAACATATATACAGTTATATTATATTGATAATGGAATATCTATCATCCATCATCATCTCTTACATAATTATTTAAAAAATCTATTTCTTATGCCATATCAGTTCACTACCTCCATGTATTAAGAGTATTCATTATCGAATAATTCCTTCAATGATTTTATAAAAATCATTAATTTTGTAAGATATTATTAAAAAAATTGTACAATAATATATTTTTTATTAGGTAAATAATATATATAATCATATTAAATAAAATTAAACATGAAATTTATCGAATTTTTAAATGCCTAAATGTATGAACTACATTGTAATAATATTTTTACAATTTGAATAGTCGTTATTTATGAACAAAAAAGGATATATTGGAAAATTAATATTTATAGAGTCACCTGGAAAGAATTTCATATTATTTAAATAGGTGTATTCCAATTTGACATGAGCTTCTCTAATTATACAAATGTGATCCAACCATGGATCCATGAAATTATCACCCATATAAATAGTCCACTAAAACTAATATATCATTAAATAGATATAAATCAATATATTAAAATTATAATATATAAAATATAAATGACTATGGGTATAAATTAGATCATAATTTAATTTTATTTTATTATTCATGACCAAAAGTGAATGTGATGAATAGTCTTAGGTTATAATTTAATGGATCTCTCAGAATATCCCATTTTCATTGAGTTATGAAGTCCATATACATCCATCTTTATCTTAATCCCTATTTCTTGTTATGTAATAATTAAAAATTATATATATATTCCCTTAAAAAAATACCATGTTAATTCGAGCTTTTTTTAATGGAATAATACTATCCTTAAGTAGATTTCACATTTTCTTTATTTAAAAAAACTCAGATTGAAAGGAAATTTTCTATATGTTAATCCTTTTATGTAATTTCCATTTAAATTATTTTATACAATATTTGATTTAATAATGTAATGTAATATTTTATAAATAACCAATCTTATTTTCCTCTTAGTATCGTTGATAATTTTATACTTATTCTTTCTCTAAAAAATATTATCCAATTATTTAATACATAATTTTTAAAGTTCATTTATAGAGTCAGTTTTATACATTTCACATTATGTTCATTACAAATGAAAACAATATTTAGAGGACTATACATATTTACCTGTATTTGAATGCCTAGAATATTTAATTTCATCTGTTATTTTGAATCATCATGAACCATCCTTTTATTTTGATATGAGGAAGGATAATCGAACCTATATTATTTTTTGAATAATGCTTCTATTTATTACTTATGAATTATTTCCTTTTGTATTATATATAATTATGTATATGTTATGATTTTATAAATAATATAGAACTCCAATACATTAGGAAATGGTTTCGTATCATGAGACGTTATATATGGGATAAAGAAGAAAATATGATTCTATGTTAGGGCTATGTATGCTATTGGATGTTGATTTGGTGGTTTGACTAGTCTTATGTTAATTTTATGATTTATATTTCACCCACATTCCTCTGTTTTTAGGAATGTATTATGAAATTTTATTTATATTAATATCTACGAAAATAAATGATAATAATTATCTTTTGTAATATCATGATATAATGTCTGAATAGCGTGTTATGATTTATTATCATGATTAATCAGTAATGAGGATTTATAGCCCCCCATAATATTATGAATTAACAATGACATATTATATGTTTTTAAAATATAAAAAGGTTTCTAGAAAACATTGTGATTATTTAGATAATTATTTCTTGTTGTAGTTTCTTTTGGTTGATTATGTTCATAATATTCCACATAAACATGGCCCCATGATCAGTTGGTTTTGTTTATTTTAAGAATCATGTAGTCATATCTGTGAAATATTGAATTTTTATATTTTTTATTTGAAAAATTTCTATACATTGTTTGGAATTTGGTATATAATATATTATTTTTCTCCCTAGGTGTATGTCTATATAAATAAAAATATTCTATAATTATTGTGATATGTGGAGTTATTGGCTTAAACAAAATTAATTCCATCTTATTAATAAAGTGTTATAGTTTATTTGGAAAATATTTCACTGAAAAAAATTAACATGGGGATGTTTAATTGGAAATTCTATCCTTCTTAAACTAGTTCACTTCAATTATTAATTTTAAAAAAACATGGTCTCGCACTCACAATGTATATCTATTATAAAATACACGTACTAATAAGGAAAAATTATCAGGGACACGAATAGATTGTTATTTGAGAAAAAATAGAATACATTACAATTTATAACAAAGATTAAATCGTATTGTATGATTTTATAGGATTTTCATGTCATCTATATGTTATTGATTTTGAGTCCATAGTTTCCCTTTCTAATTAATTTTTCGTTTGAGTATTCTAATCATCAATTTTTTTAATGTAAAAAAGTTGGAGGAACAATGAAAGATACCATTGGGATAGGAAATTTTTTGATTTCCATAAAAATGTACCTGTCAAAATTTTATCTATAAATGAATTGCATCCTACATTTATTGGATTAACTAACTAATGTTATGAATAATATCAATAATCATTTAGAATCCAATACTTCTCATAAGAAAGATCTGGTATTGTTCTATTTTCTTATGATAAATGGAATCCTACAATTAATAAATCATATAATCCCCTCATTTTACAATAATGGATTAAATCTGATGATATATTAATCTATAACCCGAAATTCTTCGAATAAAATAATTTTGTGCAAATCATTTTTCGTATGGTGGGGGAAGCTATTCAGTGGTGGAAACTGATAAAGAAATTGAAATACATAAAAGAAAATTATTCTATAGAATGAGAAGGATTTATGAATGTATTATTCAATACATATGTTCTCTTTATTCTCCATCTCAAAATTCATATGTGGTTAATTGAACTAAGTCAATGAGAATATCATTTTATCCTATAGTTTGAGACAAACTTCAGTGGGGTTTCACATTATTCATTTACCTTTATCGTAGAAACAAAATGTTATATAGACAATTTTATAAGTGGTTGAATGAAATATTTATAAATAGCTTAAAAAATTATAGACACTAACATATATTAAAATAATTTTTTATTCCCCTATAGTCGAGATTTAAAATAGAGATTATTATTCTCATTAATGAACTCATGATGAAAAGAGTAAAAAGGAGTTTAATTTGGGATGATAAGGAGATAATTTTTCTAGAGGACATAAAAACTAACATCTAACATATAAAAATGTTGTAAGAAGAATGATAGAAACAATATCAAGGGAAATGAGAGATATTTTATTTTTTTTAGAGATGGGAATAAGGCTGATCAATACTGAAGTGAGAATTAGATGCCTAGTAATGATATGAATGAAATGAACTGGTATATCAACACTCAAATAAAATATGATTTTTAAACTTCAATGAATATGATCATTATGTGAATCAATTCCCTAATCAATTGTATGTTAGATACAATGAAAGAAAATGTCTTATAAGGCAATGAGACCATCTATGGGAATATTCTACCCCAACTAATATGGTTATTCTTGAGAAATATGTGTAGAGATTTATGTTCATTATTATCTCACGAATTATAAATATTATATTTGATACCAATTCTATGCATTCATTTGTATATTTTAACATTTAAAGAATTATTAAAAACAAAAAAAAAATATGTGTTGATTTGTATACAAGAAAAATAGATAATGAAATTATTGAATTATCTATATATAACTCATTCCCGATTTTTTAGTGTTCCACAAAGTAATTAATTTCCTATGAAATTTTTGGACTTTGATTAAATATTTTTCAATGATTGGTTATACATATAAAAAAAGAATCAATTTTTGAGATAGTGATATCATTATTCACATATCAAGTAATCCTTTGATTTTTTTATAACTCCATAGAAGATGTTGAATCTCATTTAAATATTCTAGTCAATAAAGGATACTGATTCATTATGATAAATCATATATAATATAACTGGTTGTAAAAAAAGAGACATTAATTCATGAGTACATTCCCTTTGTGATGGATTTTGATGATATATTCCATGATGAATTTCACGGGCCACCTGCTTATATAGAAGTCAGTCCCTCAGTTGAACAAATTCTTAGATCTCTAGCCATATTAAATATTCCTTATAGAATGGACGATATCAAGATGGAATAATAAAAATTTCATTGAAAATATAATAAAAAATGTATTATTATATAAAAAATTGTTTCAATGTTGGATAAGTTCATCCTATGGGTCATTGAAAAGGATAGACCAAATCAAATTTACAATGATTATCTTAAAGTAAAAAGAATAATATAAAGAACAAGTATACCCTTGCATAGATACTGACTAGTTCAATGAGCTTCATGTGACCTAGTACGTAACTATGGTTGCAAAATTTTCAAGATATAACCATTTAATAGTGAATATAGAAGATAATTTCAATACTAAATATTAGACAAGGTAAATACAAAACGAGGTCATTCTGATTTCATTAAAAGTCACCAATTTTCCAAAAAATATAGGGGACATGATAACATATTATTTATATATTATATTTTAAAATTTGTCTTAACCTTTATAGAAGATATTTTAATATACTTCATAATAATGGATTCCAAGGCGGAGAAATTGAATATTTTGTTAACTATATTATGAAGGGAGAATCTATTTGCAATGTATAATAAATATAAGAAAAGGATAGATGATGTATCTTTCATGGGGCATGTTATCATAAGAAATGGGATATATATAGTCCCTTCCATGTCATAGGGAATTGTATAGTGGCCTATAAGAATATATATAACATATAACCATAGTTTCAATGGACTATATTTGTATTATAAAAGATTTGTGAGAAAAATATCTTGATAGTAATTCCCAAAAACCACATTCAATAAAAAGGGGGTAAATTTCTCCTGGATTGATGAATTCAAATATTGCTTTAATGAATTCAAAACTAGTATTATCAATGTATAATTGCTCATATTTCCCTTAAGTGGGTAACATTTAATGGTATTAAACAATGCCTAAAATATATTCTTAGTTTGAGTTCTATTGTTGAATGATAAATTCATATAATATAGCTTAGGTTAGCTGAAATTGAATGATTAGAACTATCCAACACAATATTTTTGTTGGAAATAGGCCTCATCTAATAGAATATTTGGAATCACTCTTTATATAAGAATAAGTGTGAAATATATACATATTAGAATTTCCCCAAAAATTATATTCAAAAATAAAGTGATTTATATATACCAGCGATTATGGATGTAGATGATCATGGACTATGACTGATCATTTGACTACCCTCATGGGAAATAAACAATGTTGCAGATTACCTATGAAAAATGATCAAGAAACCATTTCATGATTTGAATTGGGAATGATTAAATCATCATAGATGTGAAAAGAATAGAAATAGGAATCATAATTAATTAAAAATAATCACCCCGTTATGAAAATATTACTCAACCACCCCTTATATATATGATAAAAAATTAAAATAAAAAAGATGTATAAATTTTGAATAATTTCGAAGCTATAAGAAATGTGACATCCTTATTGTCCATTAGTGGTGAATAATGAGTTTCAATATTTGGTTTTGGAATTTTTTTACAATAAAATCACTATATAAAAATGTTTTCTTGAATTATTTATACATATCGACCCTCCCTAAAAACCCAGAAAGCATGTAGTTAATTTTTGACCTCAGAAAACACATGGGGTGGAACAATATGAAAAATTATATCATGTATTATACATCAAAAAACTGTTATATAATCATGTGATAATGAAAGAAATACCCACTTGACACATGGAAATAGGAAAATATCACTATGGACTTCGTCGTAAGACATCCAAAGAAATCAAGTAGAAATAATGAAATATGTGGTTTATTGTATTCTCTAACATGAACTTTTCTTCACAGCTATTTGATCTATCTTTTCACTAAACTGAATTGGAAGGATGTATATCAGGTAAGTGGTAGGTTATTATAGAGCACAAAAAATTATTTATTTTTACTGAGATCCTAGATTTACCTCAATCTTCTATAAATTCCTCTCGCTTTCTCTTAAAAATAAATTGTACAGTAGTGTTTCTTAACCCTGCAAAGGATGTAAAATATAATAGAAATATACAAACACATGAAGTCATGTTGAGAGAATGCTCAATGGAATATAAATGATGATGGGATCACAATCATCATATATTCATGTTCACTTTCAAAAATAGATTCCACTCCATCATCAAAATGTGTCCATTTGACAATCATTATATGAAGGCAAGAAGAAAACCTATCTACTTGAGTAAAATTGGTGAAACATGCTATTTTTTCATGAAATGGTAACAAAAATGGTTGAAAGTGTAATAATAATTTATCAATAAATTATTTCTTATCCATTGCGATAGAAGAGGTATGATGAATATAAAAAACAATACACAATGTATTAGGTTTGAGATAATTTTTCCCATAAATATCCCCATGGAAATATGTCATTAGATATTGAGAAGATGGGAAATCAAAGAGAAAATTACATCAGCCAAATTGGTATTATATATCGTATATTAGAGTTTTCATAATTACTCTCACTCATAATAACCCATTCTCATGTCCATGATTTACTCTATTGAACCATATTGAAGAACTATATACATGATGCACCATATATTCTGAATTATTTGTTGCTACAATTGTAAAATAATATTTATTATGAGGATCTTATTGTTAATATAAAGTAATATTAAGATAACCGTCTACAATATTAGATAAAACATCATGTTCTTATATTTTGTAGATTCTATAATTACAAGGAGGAGACATGGGTACAAAAGAAATCCGTAGAATAGAATTAACTCCACTAGTTTTCAAACTAGTATGAATAAGATATTTCATTATTGAAAACTTAAATGGGATTAATAATCTAAAACATAATAATTATAATAATGTAATAACTTTAGTAAATTTATAATAATGTCATATTTTGTAATCAAATTTTAAATAATTCACATGCATCACATGATAAAACCAACAACATTGCATTTAATAATTTTATCATAACATTTAGATAATAAATATATCAATAAGAATTCTTATTTCTATAATGTGATTAGAAAGATAATAATATAAAAAATTGGAAAATAATGATATATATGATCCCCTAGAATAATCACAGTCATTGAAAATATAGAAAGTATGGCAATAATTAGTAATGAAATATGAATTTTAAAAAATAAAATATTCAAACTAGACATAAAATGATTTTGGTTGAGATTGATTTTAATATGATGTATTTATTTGATATAGGGAACCCACATAATAATTATAAATATGACTTCCAAAATAGTAATATGATGGTTGAACTAGTAATTTGACCATTGCAATATTAATATGATCATTAAGAATATTTACATAATCATTAGATTAGAAATAACTACAATGAAAATGTAAAATAATATTTAGTTAGGTCATAAAATTATAATATGACATACATATCATAGTAAAATTAAATAAATGTTTCAAAAATGGTAAATTGAGTGTTTATATTTTTGTAAGACATAAATCGTTCAATTAAATAGTTATATAAAATATAATGATTTGATTGAAAATTAATTTTCATGGAATATATTTATAAATTAATATTCTTTTATTAGTATAATGAATATAAAATCTTATGGGACATATGGTAATTTAAAAGATTTATTATAATTTGATCAATATATTTAAAAATTTAATTTCCAAAAAATTATGATTTTATATAAAAAATAAAATCTATCAAACATTAAAACTATTTTAATGAATTTTTTTTATTTTTGAAATATAGTTTTCGTAAAATGATTGTGGTGATTTTTTGGAATATTCCAAAAATTGATCATTTGTTTGTTATTCTATAAATAACATAAATAATGATATTTAACATTATAAACTAGATACATTAATTTTTGAGTCATGTATATTTTAGAAACCGACAAGTTTTTACACAAAATAAGAATTTACTATATATATCCAAAATAAATAATACTATTTTTTGTTATAATAAAAAATAATAAACTATTTAATAAAATCTTATTTCCCCATGATTTTATGGTGTGTTTTTAATGTGAATTTTTTGAAATCTTATTAAAACACAACACCTAGTATTAAAAATAGTTGAATATTATTATAAAAAATATATTAAATTGAAATGAATGAATATTATTACATTCAATAAAAAAATTTACATTCATCAAACTTAGTTTATAGATATAAGATAAGAATGGATCCAATTTTATGCCTCAAAAGGCTATAATTATCTAAAAGTAGTTTTACCAACATTTGATGGATCATATGTTTTATATCTAGATTCTAAAAATTTTAAAAAAAGATATATTATAAAATAAACTTTTTATTTGAATGCATAATATAAAAATTTACTTCGATTGATTTTTGGTATATTTGTGGCAGTTTTGGGTTCTGATGAATTGTGAAAAAAATGAATTATAATTGAAAAATATTTTTCAGCTTAATAATTTATATTATAAAATTATATTTTAGATTATTTTTAAAGAATAATTAAATAATTTTTTAAGTTAATATAATTTAGGTAATTAGTATCAATTTCATATTTAATTTGGGTAAAAAAATATTTCAATCAACTAAATGTAATCAAATTAATAACTAATTTCTGTGTTCCATCAATGGTATTAATTATATATTATTTAAATGAAAATAATTGAATTGAATTTTAAAAAATGGATTCCTTATTTTGAATAGGTGCGTTTAAATTATGTAAATAAGTCCCGTTTATTTTTGGATATAATGAAAAGTAAATTTAGTATTTTTTTATAAACATGTTTATAATTGATGTGAGTATTCATGGGGAACAAAAAAACTATAAATATTAGTAAATCACCCTAAAACATTTTCAAATAAGTATTAAATATTAATATATAGTTATTTAGAATATGTGTACCACCCTGATATTTTTTGTATTGTTTTTTATAATTAATTTTATCTTTTTGATATTAGTCATTTCTCATGGATAAAAAAAATATTTGATTTTATTTCGCTGATCTGTGTTTGGTATACATGATATGAAACATAATGTTAACCATGAACTAAACCAAAAACATAATATAATTATCTATATAGAACACTTATGTTAGATTACATTACACGCTACAATGACATTCCACGATGTCTTGTGTAAAACACATGATAAAGGTTTACTAAAAAACAATAAATAATTAAAATAGTATTATTTAATATAATAAGATATAATTAGTCATTTAATTAAAAATTATGTATATTATTAACTAATTTCTATAATATATGTTTAAAAAATATAATATGTATTTAGAGGTTACCTATTAGTTATGAATGAATATGAAAACGAATGGAATATTAAGTGAAATTTTATAATTTTCTATTATGACAAAGTTTTTTTACAATAATAAATTAAATTAAATATAATTATAGAGTGACATTAATATAATATACTTGATATATATTCAATAAAGTATTTTTAATTCTCATCTAATATATTTTATAGATATTAGCTATGAAAAGGCACAATTTTATGCTTAAACCCTATATTTTTATAATTATTGTTTTAACACCTTTTAATGGAGAACCCATGTTAAATAAAAAATAACCAAATTTAATATAATTATTATTTAAATAAAAAATTTCACATTGAAAGAGAAAAATAAAAACCTATTTTGGATAATTTTTTGGTAGTTTTCTGTAAGGAATAATTATATTATGAATATTTAGATTTACTGAATTTTAAATAAGAATATATTTTTTAATGTATTTTTTATAAAGTTAAATTAAATTTTAAATTTGTTTAAAATTTTAATTACATAATAATTTTTTCAATTAATCCATATTACATCATTGGAATAAATGTAAAATTTAAATTAGACATAAAAACACATCATACTTTTTATCATTTTTACTTAAAAGACCTATAGTGTCATCCCGGTAGTGGGATTAATTTTAAAATAATTTCATCCAATTATATAATTTAAAATTTTTAAAACAGATTAAATATTATTAAAAATAATATTCTATAATTTATAATAAGTTAAAAATATATTTTTTCTAAATTTTTTAGATAATGTAATGAAAATTAATTATATCGATTAAGGTAAAATTGAGCTTAATAAAGGAATAAACATTTAATTTAAGACCAAAAAATCATAGACACTTTTCCAAGATCTTCTAGATGATAATATTTATACTATATCCTCTATTTCAACTAATTGATCAATTATTTTATCCACATGACAATTTAATAATGTCTATGATATTCATTTATCAATATATCATAAGAGTGTCACTCTTCCTCCAGTATAAAAAGGCATTCTCTCCTCCCACATATTCACACAACTAAAACGACATAGTATTAGACAATATGAATTGATATATCATACCAAAAACTCTCCCTTCATCATTGGATTTGGAAATTGTTCATAAATTCGTCCTTGAAATTCTTTTTGGTGAAAACCAAAATGAGTTACCCGATAAAGAGGTAACAACCTCCCTTAGTCCCCTTTTTTTTCCTTTTCCAATGCTTCAGTCCGACATAATTCATCATTATAATACTAAAAAAGACTACTGAATATTCTATGAACTTATATTTCATATTTTTACACCTACACCTAGTCACACATCATAAAATGAAAAAAAATTCTATTTATGTGTATGGAGAACATACACCTCCCTAAATGATGATTGTTCATTTTAAATTTACTACCTCTCATTGTGGAAATTATGATGGAAAATCTATTGAAATATTTTTTTTCTATTTATTAAGTATTTAAGAATGTTAACCAATTTACCACTCATATTATTATACTTTAAATTTGGATTAAATATGATAATTTCATATGAGGGAGTGTAGAGTATCTCTCCGTCGAAGTGATGTAATTTTTTCACACAATACAAATAATGTAATATGGATGGAGTTAGTAAAAATGTAAGATATTTTTTATATAATAATTATACATGTAAAATTATATATATATATATATTACATTTATTCTATTAATACACCAATTAAACATAAGCAATGTATGTGCATGTTCACGTCCTTCTGTCTCCATGAACATTAATTTCCATTTCAAACATCAACATTATATAGATTATTATAATACAAGTACAAATAATGTAAATTATATTTACATCATGGTTTAAATTATCAAATCATGGTCTATTTTTAAGTACATAACATATAACTTATTACGACACAAGTAAAAAACAAAATGAATACCACGTGAAGTTTAACCTTTACATGAAATTGCAAAAAATGGGTAATATAAAGTCCTAATAAAATAATTTATGGTATTAGATATAATAATTGTCACGACCCCCTCCCCACAAAGTGTACCCCTCTTGGGATGGCAATGTGAAAAGGGAGATAATGACCCCCGAGTCCCGCCTCCAGTAGGCCCCGGGTTGGCGACTAGCACCGAGGGTATAATACACACACAAATGGGAGGCATTACCCTCTAAGAGAACACATGCAGAAGAGAGAGATAGAATAGAATCCAACCAACTCCAACTCATAACTGAAATGTAAAAGAAACCCAAGTACATATATTAAATGTCATGCAAAAGTACTACAACTGAAAGGGGAAACTAAAAGTACCCAAAAGAAAGTAAAACGACAGCGACCACAAGCCCGAACAGCTCCTCCTCCAACCGCAAGCTAGTAGTAACCAGCTTGATCTCCAACCTGCTCCAAGTGACCTGAAAAACAGTTTATATGTACATAGGGTGAGTATAACAGTATACTCAGTAGGATCCTCCCCAAGCCTCTCGTGCAAAAGTAAAGAAAGCATGCTAAAGCCCAGTGAACAACAAGTGAAACTAACTCGTCACCTAAACAGGTATACTATGTTCCCAACCTCACCAAGGCTACTCTCACCAAGTAACGCATACAAGAATATAGCATGTAGTAAAGAATATCAAGGGTACCCCTCTACTACTTCCCCACTGGTTTGCCGCTTTGCCCCAACGACATACGTCCTGTGCATCTCTCTCCAAAGGCTTTCCCGTATCAACATGGGTCAAGCTCCACAATCGGCACCACGTGCACCACATAGGCTTGCCCGCAGACACCTGGGCTAAGCTCCACACAATCCTCACAACCAAAAGTAACCAGGTAGTTTCCGGGAGCCACCATAGCTCGCATAACGTGTATCATACGTCGGGTATTATACCTCAAGCCATTACAGCCCATACACCGAGTAAGGATCCTCAAGCCATCACAGCCTATACACGTTACACCTATAGTAGTCCATAGGATACTATATCCAGAATATATGTGTGTGAAATAACCACAAGCCATTACAGCCCTCTACACACATATATGGGTAAAACTAACCACTGTGCCTACCAGCACTAGATCTACCAAGAGAAGAGAGCGGGGCCAAAGGGGGTAGTCAGCCATTCAACCTCCTATCAGAATGTTGGGGAAAACACCCCCCCAGGCTCAGAATCCCCGGGGTGTCAGTTGCCCTTACCGACAGGGTGGCGTAGCGTATAGAAACACAAAAAGTACAGAGTATATAAGTAACTCACATCCACAATATGGGCATTGCCTAGTCTTAGATACAACTGCAACTAACATCTCTCAGACTCCAGGCTGCTACTTCTAAGACTAGGTATCCTATAAGCACACAACCAATTGAAGAGCTTTATTAGATTACTCCATTCTCATTTATCAGTTCCACTGTACATTAGTTAATTCTTTAAGCATTAATTAAGATTGAACAATTCCCCATTTAACTGAAATGGCGTCACTTCCAAAAACAACTGCTCCTTTTTAAGATTCACATCACCTTTAAATTCCAGCATCTCCATCCCCGTGGAGTTTCACCATTTAATCAAACATTCAATAAAGAAATACTTTTCCACATTCCCAGGCATTCTAGAAAAACATCCTATGCTTCTAAACACAAAGGAGGCTCAACACGGTGAGTAGATATACTACCCGTCGAGTCTTTGCCGCCTATAGAAAGAGCATAGACCCATCCTCCATCGAGAGGCTAAACACGGAAAGCACGTGGCATACCCCGCGTGTCTTCGCCTCCTTCAGAATGAGGGTAAGCAAGACTAGCTGCCTTGAGCAGTGGGGAAAAGCAAAGCAGATTAACATTCAAGAAAACCACAAGCAACCAGCAACCATATCCGTCCCATTCCATCACCCCCGGTGTCCTCCCTGACACCCATATGCATAAACCGATGCATCTCGCCACACTAGGCATCATCCGCTGCCACAACTATAAGGCCTCCATGCCTCCACATATCACAACAACCATCCCGGCTCACATCACAGCACAAACAGCAGGAAAACAAACATCACAAAATGGGCTCTCGGCCCTTTAACAAACAAGAGGGTAACTCAGAACCCTTTTTGAAATTCCAACATAATCTGTTCTCTAAACCATATTGAATTAACAGATTTGTTATTCGTAGGTTCCAATCATGGATACCTAATCAGTAAGCTATCACAATTAAATAACATGCTTACTTCCCTAATTTGATTATCCTCAAATTAGAACAACTACAGCAACGACAACAACCAGATTAATTTACATGCCTCTTTATCTTTAGCCAATCAATCAACAATTAATTCCGGCTTTACGTTCATTATCAATTTCTATCATGAAGGAACGACAAAACAAAGAAACATAGATATCACTATATCTAGGAAAACATGAGGCAAACCGTCATTACGGTATAAAGCAACAGCATGCGATCAACCAATTCTTTTAATCCGGTTCAAGTATTTAATTAGGTCAATTTCATTGTGATCCAAAGGAATAAATCATGCTAACTCTACGATTGCACATATATAATTAGAGAAGCCATGAATCCCCTACCTCGAAGAATTCTTGACGTCCTTTATCCACACAGCAGGTCACGATCCTCCCCTCGCGACAACTTATGTGGAAGAATGATCGACACGGCTTGGTTGCATCCAACAGAGCGGGACTGATCCTAGGAGTAAGGGTTGTTTGTGCAACTCCTACGGGAAGTATTGAAAGGTTCTAGTACCTCTTAATCGAGAACAAAGGGAAAGAACCAGGAATAATGATATCTCGTCCCTTTTTTAAGATTTAACGAGGTGATGGTTTAAGATCCGGTTAATTCTCCATTAAAAACGGATCGCATTAACCCACGCGGTTTGACCACGTAAAACATTCCAAGACTTAGGAATAATTAATATAGGACTTATGGCATTTGAAACGGCCTTAAGAGCCCTTAAAATAAGGCTTTAAATGTATTTTACGTCAAAGGAAACGTCAAAAGGGGCAAAACTGTAGGAGTCTGGAAACACTGTTCACCCACCGTTACTGTACATGAAACTGATCTGTGAAACTGATCTGTCACACCGATCTGTGAAACTGATCTGTCACACCGATCTGTGAAACTGATCTGTCTCACCGATCTGTCTCACCGATCTGTCTCACCGATCTGTCTCACCGATCTGTCTCACCGATCTGTCTCACCGATCTGTCTCACCGATCTGTCTCACCGATCTGTCTCACCGATCTGTCTCACCGATCTGTCTCACCGATCTGTCTCACCGATCTGTCTCACCGATCTGTCTCACCGATCTGTCTCACCGATCTGTCTCACCGATCTGTCTCACCGATCTGTGAAACTGATCTGTGAAACTGATCTGTCACACTGATCTGTCTCACCGATCTGTCTCACCGATCTGTCTCACCGATCTGTCTCACCGATCTGTCTCACCGATCTGTCTCACCGATCTGTCTCACCGATCTGTCTCACCGATCTGTGAAACTGATCTGTCTCACCGATCTGTGAAACTGATCTGTCTCACCGATCTGTGAAACTGATCTGTCTCACCGATCCGTGAAACTGATCTGTCTCACCGATCTGTGAAACTGATCTGTCTCACCGATCTGTGAAACTGATCTCTCTCACGGATCTGTGAAACTGATCTGTCTCACCGATCCGTGAAACTGATCTGTCTCACTGATCTGTTACTGTTCATAAAACTGGAAACACTGTTCACAGAACTAGAAAATTGGCAAAGTGTTGGGGATAAGTCCCCTTGACCTCCCGGAACACCTCCAACACCAACATTTCACAAAGTAATGGACCAGAGAGGTCCGGGCCATTACATTAGATACCTCTCAAAACATTCTCGTCCTCGAGAATTAAAAACCAACCCAGAAGAAAAGAGGGGTCCGAACAACCACCCCATAAGATACCTCTCAGGGGAAAACCACCATGAGTTGTTCGAAAGCTGGAACAAAACTATGACATCCGGGAACAAACAATCCATACCCAAACAATTCATTCACAACATCACATCAAAGGTACATAAACAAAACATGAAAGGTCCAACCACAGAGAAAACATCATTACATGAAAGGAGTTAAACATTAAACAACTCTGGGTACTGAGCACGTATCTGTGACTCACGCTCCCAGGTACTCTCCTCCATGCCACCGTGTCGCCACAAGACACGAACTAAAGGAATAGAACGCCCACGCAACACCTTCTCCTTGTGGTCTTGGATCTCCACAGGTCGCTCCTCGAAGGTTGCATCATCATCAATATCGATCTCTCCCCAATCGATAACATGAGATTCATCATGAAGATAATGACGGAGCTGCGATACATGAAAAACATCATGTATCCGACTCATCCGAGGGGGAAGTGCTACTCGATATGCCACAGCTCCAACACGAGCTAACACCTCGAAAGGCCCAACAAAACGGGGAGAAAGCTTACTTCCGCGACCAAACCTTCGCTGCCCACGACGGGGAGTCACCTTCAGAAACACATGATCCCCAACATTAAACTCTAAGGGTCTCCTTCTTTGATCCGCATAAGATTTCTGACGATCTTGTGCTGTCTTCATCCTCTCACGAATCACTTGAACCATCTCCGTCGTATTCTGCACTGGTTCTGGTCCGAGAATTGCTGATTCTCCGACCCCAGTCCAGCACAACGGAGAACGGCATGGCCGGCCATACAAGGCTTCAAACGGCGCCATGCCGATGGTAGAGTGAAAACTATTATTGTAAGCGAACTCTACCAAAGGTAAGTGTTTCACCCATGAACCTCCAAAATCAAGAACACAAGAGCGCAACATGTCTTCAAGAGTTTGGATGGTTCGCTCTGTCTGACCATCCGTTTGAGGATGAAAAGCAGTGCTAAGGCATAGTTGAGAGCCAAAAGCATGCTGGAGACCTCTCCACACCCGCGAGGTAAAACGAGGGTCTCGATCAGAAATGATCGTCTTAGGAACTCCGTGAAGCCTCACCACTTCCTCCAGATACTGCCTCGACAAAACCTCCACTGAGCTCGACTCCTTGATTGCTATGAAGTGGGCCGATTTAGTTAAACGATCCACTACCACCCATATAGCATCATGTCCTCCCGGAGCTCGAGGTAAACCTGTAACAAAGTCCATTGAGATGTCCTCCCACTTCCACTGAGGAATCTCTAAGTGCTGGAGAAGACCACCAGGAACACGGTGTTCGGCCTTCACCTTCTGGCAGACTAAACATCGAGACACACATTCTGCAACTGAACGCTTCAGCCCAGGCCACCAAAACTGACTCCTCAAGGATCGATACATCTTCGTCACACCAGGATGTACAGCTAAGGGCGAGCTATGGAACTCTCGGAGAACCGTCTCGCGCATCGCCAGGGGAACAAAAAGCCTGTCATGATACAACACTCGGTGTTGTTCATCCTCTGACCAACCATCAGGGGCCTCCCCACAAACAACTCTGTCTCTCAAAACTTCCACCTCTAGATCACCCAACTGAGACTCTTCCACCTTTTGCATCAGGGATGACTGCACCGTCATCTGGAAAAGACAACCTCTTCCTCCAACTTCTCCCATATCAAGATGCAAAGCTGCTAGCTCTTCCATCCCTCTCCAGGAATCACCAGATTCACGTACAACATCATTACATGACTTTCGGCTTAGTGCATCAGCAACAACATTTCCCTTCCCAGGTGTATACGATATTTCGAAGTCGTATTCCTGCAAGAACTCCATCCACCGACGCTGCCGCAAGTTCAAATCCCGCTGAGAGAAAACATACCTCAAACTCTTATGATCGGTGAAAACCACAAAGCGCTCTCCAATGAGGTAATGTCTCCACAACTTCAGCGCAAACACCACGGCTGCCAACTCAAGATCATGGGTGGCATAGTTGCGTTCATGGGGACGCAACTGCCGAGACCCATAAGAAACAACTGACCTCTGCTGCATGAGAACACAGCCTAGCCCCAGATGTGAAGCATCACAGAAAACATCAAACTGGACTCCCTCCGTTGGAAGACAAAGGACTGGAGCACTTACCAACTTCTCCTTTAGATACTCGAAAGCTGTCTGACACTGATCAGTCCATATGAACGCTTGATCCTTCCTGGTCAAAGCTGTCAGAGGAGTCGCAACTCGGGAGAAATTAGCCACAAACCTCCTATAATAGCCTGCGAGACCAAGGAAACTTCGCACCTCTGACACGGTCTTGGGGGCTGGCCAAGACACCACTGCTTCTATCTTCGAAGGATCCACAGCTACTCCCTGTTGGGACACAACATGTCCCAAGAAACGAACTTCTCGAGCCCAGAACTCACACTTGGACAACTTCCCAAACAACCGATGTTGACGAAGAACTCCCAAAACAGCTCGTAGATGTTCTGCATGCTCTTCTTCAGATGTGGAGTACACAAGGATGTCGTCAATGAAAACCACAACAAACTTGTCCAAGAATTCACGGAACACAGCATTCATCAACCCCATGAAAACAGCTGGAGCATTTGTCACGCCGAATGGCATTACAACAAACTCATAATGCCCATGACGACAGCGGAAAGCAGTCTTCGGGATATCCTCATCCTTTACACGCATCTGATGATATCCTGACCGCAAGTCGATCTTTGAAAACCAACTTGCACCCTTCAGTTGATCGAATAGGTCATCAATCCGCGGGAGAGGATAACGGTTCTTTATTGTCACTTTGTTTAAGCGACGATAATCGACGCACAACCGCAAACTACCATCAGCCTTTTTCACGAACAAGACTGGTGCACCCCATGGTGACACACTTGGCCGAACAAAACCACACTGCAATAGACCATCGAGCTGAATACGTAGCTCTCGTAACTCAGAAGGGGCCATCCTATACGGAGACATAGAGATGGGAGACGCTCCGGGCTGTAGCTCGATCCCAAACTCGATCTCCCGTCGAGGGGGTAAGGATACAACCTCTTTTGGAAAGACATCAGGGTACTCTTCTACGACCCTAGGAAACGCCAACTGTTGAACCTCTGAAGAACTCAGCATCATCCCAGCCATCATGGATGATAAGGATGAAACTCGTCTATGACTCATCCGAGGATCTCTCTCACCAACAAACACTACTTCCTCTCCATCTTCATCAAAGAAAACGACCTTCTTCCTGTAGCAATCCACAATAGCCTGCACCGAATACAACCAATCCATGCCGAGGATGACATCATATGGTTGTATTCGTAAACATAGGAAATCTCCCCAAGAGCGGTGCTGCCCCAACACTAGCTCACAGTCTCTACATACTTCAAACAAGCTAGCTCGACCTCCAACTGGCGTAGTCAACGCCAAGGGCACTGGAAGCCTCTACACCTCAAGTCCCAAAGCGTGGACAAGGGTAGGGGATATAAAGGAGTGTGTCGCTCCGGAATCAAACAAGGCATACACCAAGGTAGAAAACAAGCAAAGGGTACCTCGGACGACGTCTGGCTCGCCTGGAGCTGGCAACGCTAGAGCATGAAGCTGACCACGACCACCTCCACGGCCTCTCTGACCCTGATGACGACCACCACCACGGCCGCGCTCTGCTCTCTGAGGATGGGGAGCGTCATGGGGCTGTCCTCTGCCTGCTCCATCTACCCTCTGGTGATCTAAAGCTGGTGCAACCTGCTGCTGTTGCCTCGGCTGGAACTGCCTCAACGGAGGAACCTGGAGTGGAGCGCCTGGTGCACGATGACTGCTCTGAAAAGTTGGGCACTCCCGCTGCTGATGACCACGTCCACCACAAGAAAAACAAGCGCCTGATCCCTTGGCATAGGTCTGAGAGTTGCTACCTCCGGAGAAATGAGATGGGAAGGGCCGGGACCTACCCCCAGGTGAACGGAAACTCTTCTGTCCTGAAAACCGGGAACCCCGGACCACAGATCTGCTTCTTGAGGAATCATGACGATTCCCCTCTCGTGACGATCCGGTCCTAGCCAAAGTCCTCTCAACAACCTCTGCCCTCGCCAGCACCTCAAGATATGTCTTCAGCATAAATGGGGTGACCTGACGCTGGATCTCTGGACGCAAAGCCTCCTCGAAATGCCTCGCCCTGGCCTCATCATCTGGTAACAGGTCTGAAGCATATCGTAGAAGGTTCCTGAAACGGATTCCAAACTCCCGAACACTGGAGCTCCCCTGTCGAAGGGTAAGAAGCTCCTGGCGACTGGATGCCTTCGCAGTCGAAGAAAGAAACTCGACTCTAAACCTGTCTCGAAACTCCTCCCATGAGATCGCTGACTCCTCACGATCCCTGAGGAACAAGAACCACCACTGTCTCGCTGCTCCACGCAACATCATCACAACCAAGGACACCCAGTGTTCCTTCCGAGAACGAATCGAACTGAAGCCTATCTCGACCTCCTCCAACCAGTCTTCTGTGACTGCATCTGAAACGGAGCCCTCGTACTTCTGTAGACTCTGGCGCTGAAACTCTCGGAGTGTCTTCCTCCAAGTGTCATCTTCGTCAGCCTCTACCCGGCGGCGATCTGCTGGAACAGCCTGCTGGGCACCTTCTGCGCAAACCTGACGGGGACGCCGACCTGGAGCCATACCTGTAAAATAACAATCGTTAGAGCTCCTAAGCCTGGAATATGGAAGACTCAACATTAATTAATTAATTATTTTGTTTTATTAATTTTAGGTTACCTATCCCAAGGTCTACCCATTCAAACACAGGCGCAAGGAATAATGATGCATGATCCTTTCCTAGGTCTCTACCCTGCAACCAGTATCACTTTGTTTAGTAGCCATCGTAAACTTAAAGGTCCGTGCAACAGATCATAGGGGGCCCTGAACGCCTATGTCTCTGCCGGTCTCCAGTGTTTACCCCACTTGCTAAACATGAATGACACCGTTGCCCTACCATCCCATGCATCCTCACCTGTGCCTAACTCCAAACTCCATCCTATCCCTCAACCAGACCTCTGATACCACTCTGTCACGACCCCCTCCCCACAAAGTGTACCCCTCTTGGGATGGCAATGTGAAAAGGGAGATAATGACCCCCGAGTCCCGCCTCCAGTAGGCCCCGGGTTGGCGACTAGCACCGAGGGTATAATACACACACAAATGGGAGGCATTACCCTCTAAGAGAACACATGCAGAAGAGAGAGATAGAATAGAATCCAACCAACTCCAAATCATAACTGAAATGTAAAAGAAACCCAAGTACATATATGAAATGTCATGCAAAAGTACTACAACTGAAAGGGGAAACTAAAAGTACCCAAAAGAAAGTAAAACGACAGCGACCACAAGCCCGAACAGCTCCTCCTCCAACCGCAAGCTAGTAGTAACCAGCTTGATCTCCAACCTGCTCCAAGTGACCTGAAAAACAGTTTATATGTACATAGGGTGAGTATAACAGTATACTCAGTAGGATCCTCCCCAAGCCTCTCGTGCAAAAGTAAAGAAAGCATGCTAAATCCCAGTGAACAACAAGTGAAACTAACTCGTCACCTAAACAGGTATACTATGTTCCCAACCTCACCAAGGCTACTCTCACCAAGTAACGCATACAAGAATATAGCATGTAGTAAAGAATATCAAGGGTACCCCGCTACTACTTCCCCACTGGTTTGCCGCTTTGCCCCAACGACATACGTCCTGTGCATCTCTCTCCAAAGGCTTTCCCGTATCAACATGGGTCAAGCTCCACAATCGGCACCACGTGCACCACATAGGCTTGCCCGCAGACACCTGGGCTAAGCTCCACACAATCCTCACAACCAAAAGTAACCAGGTAGTTTCCGGGAGCCACCATAGCTCGCATAACGTGTATCATACGTCGGGTATTATACCTCAAGCCATTACAGCCCATACACCGAGTAAGGATCCTCAAGCCATCACAGCCTATACACGTTACACCTATAGTAGTCCATAGGATACTATATCCAGAATATATGTGTGTGAAATAACCACAAGCCATTACAGCCCTCTACACACATATATGGGTAAAACTAACCACTGTGCCTACCAGCACTAGATCTACCAAGAGAAGAGAGCGGGGCCAAAGGGGGTAGTCAGCCATTCAACCTCCTATCAGAATGTTGGGGAAAACACCCCCCCAGGCTCAGAATCCCCGGGGTGTCAGTTGCCCTTACCGACAGGGTGGCGTAGCGTATAGAAACACAAAAAGTACAGAGTATATAAGTAACTCACATCCACACTATGGGCATTGCCTAGTCTTAGATACAACTGCAACTAACGTCTCTCAGACTCCAGGCTGCTACTTCTAAGACTAGGTATCCTATAAGCACACAACCAATTGAAGAGCTTTATTAGATTACTCCATTCTCATTTATCAGTTCCACTGTACATTAGTTAATTCTTTAAGCATTAATTAAGATTGAACAATTCCCCATTTAACTGAAATGGCGTCACTTCCAAAAACAACTGCTCCTTTTTAAGATTCACATCACCTTTAAATTCCAGCATCTCCATCCCCGTGGAGTTTCACCATTTAATCAAACATTCAATAAAGAAATACTTTTCCACATTCCCAGGCATTCTAGAAAAACATCCTATGCTTCTAAACACAAAGGAGGCTCAACACGGTGAGTAGATATACTACCCGTCGAGTCTTTGCCGCCTATAGAAAGAGCATAGACCCATCCTCCATCGAGAGGCTAAACACGGAAAGCACGTGGCATACCCCGCGTGTCTTCGCCTCCTTCAGAATGAGGGTAAGCAAGACTAGCTGCCTTGAGCAGTGGGGAAAAGCAAAGCAGATTAACATTCAAGAAAACCACAAGCAACCAGCAACCATATCCGTCCCATTCCATCACCCCCGGTGTCCTCCCTGACACCCATATGCATAAACCGATGCATCTCGCCACACTAGGCATCATCCGCTGCCACAACTATAAGGCCTCCATGCCTCCACATATCACAACAACCATCCCGGCTCACATCACAGCACAAACAGCAGGAAAACAAACATCACAAAATGGGCTCTCGGCCCTTTAACAAACAAGAGGGTAACTCAGAACCCTTTTTGAAATTCCAACATAATCTGTTCTCTAAACCATATTGAATTAACAGATTTTTTATTCGTAGGTTCCAATCATGGATACCTAATCAGTAAGCTATCACAATTAAATAACATGCTTACTTCCCTAATTTGATTATCCTCAAATTAGAACAACTACAGCAACGACAACAACCAGATTAATTTACATGCCTCTTTATCTTTAGCCAATCAATCAACAATTAATTCCGGCTTTACGTTCATTATCAATTTCTATCATGAAGGAACGACAAAACAAAGAAACATAGATATCACTATATCTAGGAAAACATGAGGCAAACCGTCATTACGGTATAAAGCAACAGCAAGCGATCAACCAATTCTTTTAATCCGGTTCAAGTATTTAATTAGGTCAATTTCATTGTGATCCAAAGGAATAAATCATGCTAACTCTACGATTGCACATATATAATTAGAGAAGCCATGAATCCCCTACCTCGAAGAATTCTTGACGTCCTTTATCCACACAGCAGGTCACGATCCTCCCCTCGCGACAACTTATGTGGAAGAATGATCGACACGGCTTGGTTGCATCCAACAGAGCGGGACTGATCCTAGGAGTAAGGGTTGTTTGTGCAACTCCTACGGGAAGTATTGAAAGGTTCTAGTACCTCTTAATCGAGAAAAAAGGGAAAGAACCAGGAAGAATGATATCTCGTCCCTTTTTTAAGATTTAACGAGGTGATGGTTTAAGATCCGGTTAATTCTCCATTAAAAACAGATCGCATTAACCCACGCGGTTTGACCACGTAAAACATTCCAAGACTTAAGAATAATTAATATAGGACTTATGGCATTTGAAACGGCCTTAAGAGCCCTTAAAATAAGGCTTTAAATGTATTTTACGTCAAAGGAAATGTCAAAAGGGGCAAAACTGTAGGAGTCTGGAAACACTGTTCACCCACCGTTACTGTACATGAAACTGATCTGTGAAACTGATCTGTCACACCGATCTGTGAAACTGATCTGTGAAACTGATCTGTCACACCGATCTGTGAAACTGATCTGTCTCACCGATCTGTCTCACCGATCTGTCTCACCGATCTGTCTCACCGATCTGTCTCACCGATCTGTCTCACCGATCTGTCTCACCGATCTGTCTCACCGATCTGTCTCACCGATCTGTCTCACCGATCTGTCTCACCGATCTGTCTCACCGATCTGTCTCACCGATCTGTCTCACCGATCTGTCTCACCGATCTGTCTCACCGATCTGTCTCACCGATCTGTCTCACCGATCTGTGAAACTGATCTGTGAAACTGATCTGTCACACCGATCTGTCTCACCGATCTGTCTCACCGATCTGTCTCACCGATCTGTCTCACCGATCTGTCTCACCGATCTGTCTCACCGATCTGTCTCACCGATCTGTGAAACTGATCTGTCTCACCGATATGTGAAACTGATCTGTCTCACCGATCTGTGAAACTGATCTGTCTCACCGATCCGTGAAACTGATCTGTCTCACCGATCTGTGAAACTGATCTGTCTCACCGATCTGTGAAACTGATCTGTCTCACTGATCTGTGAAACTGATCTGTCTCACCGATCCGTGAAACTGATCTGTCTCACTGATCTGTTACTGTTCATAAAACTGGAAACACTGTTCACAGAACTAGAAAATTGGCAAAGTGTTGGGGATAAGTCCCCTTGACCTCCCGGAACACCTCCAACACCAACATTTCACAAAGTAATGGACCAGAGAGGTCCGGGCCATTACAATAATATTATTTTTTAAAAGATTTATAATAAACATAAATTTATTATATAGGTGGTTTGAATGCGTGTGACGAGATTCTTAACACATTATAATGGAATTTAATCTCACTTTTTTATTTTTATGAGATACATGCTTTATTCACCACCCATTTTTTTGTGTGGTGTAATAACTAATCAAGACAGTGTTCCAGGATTCTAATTATTCAACTGATATTTCATTAGGTATCATTTCTTTGATATTTTTTCATTAGGTTAATATTTAAAATGTTACCAAATCAATAAGATGTTTTTGTCTCAATTATTATTCTTTTAGACACTTGAGTTGTTATCTACCAATATTCTTTTATTGAGGTGTATATACTTTCATTTGACATGTTATATCACGAATCCCCTTATTTTAAAAATTATTTATTCATTATTTAATTTACTTGTATTTCATTATGTATATGATTCCAATTCACTTCGTGATAATATATTATTGAATCCATCATTTCTATTTTTGAGATTGTTATGTTTATGCTTACATGCATGAAATCTTTTTATCCATCACATAAGAACCTTTAATAAATTTCTCCACTATTTACTAATTATATCTTCATATATGTTTACCATTTTTTCATTTTTTGGTATATAAAATAGTTATGAAATTTTATTAAGAAATGTTTGACTTTATCCCCCTCTTTTATTGGAAATATGTTTTATTTCTAAAATCACATTCTCAAAATTGATTTCATATGATCATTAAATATTTTTTTCAATAAAAAATGGATTTTTAAATCATTATTTATTTTCAAAGAATAATTTATAATTTTATTTTCAATGAAGAAAGGGGTTTTTGACGTTTTAAATCTATCTTTGTATATTTTCAAAGTCATATCAACGTAATTGTTTTCAAAACATTTTCAAGATTTGTTTATTTATTTTCAATTTTTTTACAAATAATTGTTTTTTAGAAAACTTTCATGATATAAATATATGTTTTCAATTTATTTATAATGAAATGCATTTCAAAAATATCATCCATTATCTCTATGTCTTCAATGTGTTTCTATGAAAAAGTGTTTTAAAATTTTTTCATGATTATTTTGTAATGTTTCATGGAAAATAGTTTTCAAAAATTATTTCAATATTATTTTTTATGATTTCAAGGAAAACAAATTTCCAAATATTTGAAATTTTTTGTTATATATTTTCTAGAAATATTTGTCTATAAATTATTTCAACCATTATTTATATGTTTTGAATGAATTTTCCAAGAAAATGGTTTCCTAAAAGTTTTATGTTTTATAAATAATTTTTCAATAAAGAAAGAATATTTTTCCCGAAATTTCTCAAATTGACATTTTAAAATTATTAAACTTAAAATTTGACATCTTATTGAGTTACACATGAATTCTGGTGAAATTTATCAATATATCCATTCATATACATACTCTGAATTGTTTATGACTTCATAGAATAATGATTATGAATCTTATCTCTCTTCCATGGGATATATTTTTATAAAACCCATTTTTCATTCATGGGTAATATTGTTATGAAAAACACTTAATTTTATAGGTTATGATTAAATTAAATGATTTCAAAACCTATCATTATCGGCATGTAAATATATAATTACATATTTAAGATTACATTTCATTTTAGTGGTAATTATATTATTGATTATGAATTTATAGAACATAATTGAATGATTTCATTTTGAGATATATGGTACTTATATCTTCCTCTAATTCATTGGGTAATGATTTATATAAAATGTGAAATAAATTTCATTAATGAGGAGTGAAATCGGTTCAATATAACAGGGTCGGAACAACAACTAAACATGGTTCAGTAATACTAGGTTGTAATGAGGAGTGAACCCAATTGAGTAATGGACTTTTCCTATAAATATTCCATTGGAAGTGATTAGTTCACAACAATGAAAACCTATTATATGATATTGTATTTTTACAATTCAAATTTTTATTTTTATGATATTATTTCATATGTTGTGTTCTTTATTTACATATTATTCATGTCTTATGAATATCCAAGATTACTATAATTATTCATGTATATGATCTTTGATATTCCAGGTATGATATTCTATTTACATAATTATGTTCTTATACCCTTATCATCATGATTATTCATTCATATCTACTTTGTTTTCCCCTATTGATCATTTTTGCTCACCCTTTTTTATGTTTACTTCGGAAGCTTATGAAGATATTTATTATGTTTGATATGTCTAAAAAGGGTGGTAGTCCAGAAAAACCTAGTGTGGGAAAATTTATCTCACATTTGTATTAGTTTTTATGTTTCAATGTTTCCAATGGCTCTGGTGTATTTTGGTATTTGGGTGTTTATTGGTTTAATATTTTATGTATTCAACAATATTTATGTAATGGTAATATATGAAAATAGAGTTTCAATATAGTTGGTATGAAATAAATTCTAAGTTGAACTTTAGAAACAAGGATGAAAAAACATTATAATAAACCAGTTTTATATTTTTAAGGATTGGTCTAGAGAAGTCACTAAGGATAATTATATGGATAATTCAATATTTTGGATAATGTACGGAAATTTTGGTAAAAGATATATTGAGTGGTTTCATTGAAATACATCATTGTCTTGATAATATAAGTGTACATGGCTCTGGAATAGATATACATAGGAGAAACATATCTGACATGATATTTTTCAACTTAATTTGGGTAATATGGTACAAAAAAATAATACCTTTTGAACATTTGGTGTGATACTCCCGTGAGATATGCTTTTGAAATTTACAAAAACTTCACGAACCATCATGAAGCATTTAAATTTATGATGGTTATAAAAAACATGGGATAAAACTAATGTTACATATATTAATGAAGGTTTCATTATTTAGACACCATATATGTAATTATTTTCCTTTTCAATTATGAGTATTAATTAATACTCTATTCTTCTAGTTTTAGTCAATGATGTGAACATGATGAAATTTTATTAATGTTGAATGTGATTTATGATTTTATATTCAGAATTCATATGGGACGAATGTTTTAGAGAAATATATTGTTATTATTCCAAATCATATTTCATGATATATGATTAAATATGTTTATTTAGTGATATGCCAAGAACAGCTAACAAGAAAAAGATGGACTTTTATAAGTGGTCACATTGTACGGAACATAGAGGATTGAATATTCAGATTTCTTAATTTCAATAAGAAGTGATCAAGAACCTTGAGGAATTCCCTGAATAGATGGAATTGTTTTTTCAATATGGAAAAAATCATCATTGTGTGATGAATTTTCATAGAGTTAAATATCTTATCTTCGGAGAACACATGTATTTCCAAAATCAATACCACAAACTAAGAATTTACTTCTTAACAAATGAAGGACCTATTCTATTCCAATAATTAAATTGAAAATATTGATGTATTTATATATTTAGATTATATAATTATGAATGGTGAAACATATACTCATTGTTCTGTATTGTTTTTTTTCCTATGGATTTATAAAAATTTGATTAATTATTTATATGGACATAAAAAGAGATTTAATGGTAAGATTTTGTCTATAAAAAACACATGATTAAGAGAAATATAAACCATATTATATCCCTTATGTTATGATAATGATGATTTTATAATGATATATTTTATATTAATATTTAAAATAGATGGCAATAATTACCCTGTAACTAATGAATGATTTGTTGAAAAAGCAGTGTTTGATGTTAGGAATTGACTGTATAGAATTTATTTTATTCATGGATAATAAAAAATAAAAATTGGAATAAGGAAACATGAATTATTCAATAAGGGTTTATGGAAATTCAGGTCATTAAGTTCTTTAATGAGAATGCATAATGAAGGTCTTCAAATGTGTGGAATGTGATAACCTAGTGATACATTGAGTTATATGGGGAATCAATGTTAAGAAGATTTTTGGATTATTTTTAATGTTTTTTATTGTCATCATTTGTAATGGTTATGAGGTTAAGAATTAATATTATGTTAAATTTTGAATGATTTTTTTTATAATAATTAATTATGCCACCACACGAGGATTTAGGAATATTCGATAACCAATTCCATAAAATTAGTATTGATGATAACTGGTGACATATTGGATGGAACAACAAGGATCTCATAGTCTATTAGTGCTATAAGAATGAAAAATTTACCTTAATCTATGGAGAATGAGTTGAAATGGGTCAAGGAATAAAAAAGTGTGAGGTTGTGTTGAAATCATTCAAGTATACCTTTTCATGATTATTCTATAACCATTTGAAAAATGGATCTTGAAACCAGAGTTGTTGTCCTAATACCTTTATTTCCAATGAATCATTGAGCCCTTTAGATCATAGCAGGTTTATGAATTTATGATTGTTAACTTTATCCCATAATATTTTCTTTTACTCTCTATTAGAACATGATAATTCAATATCTCCTCCATATACATGTTTTCATTTCCCACATATGTTCTATTATGTGTATACCTAGTTTTACATTCCTTTGATAATCTGTTATGTTTCCAACTATCCATTTAAAGGGAGGCTTTATTATTCATTTTAATGATTTGGGATTATGTGAATGAAAGTTTCATGTTTTAAACCATTGATAAAATAGATGAATTTGTAAGAAAAATTCATTTTTATTGTTATAAAATGTAACACCCAGAGATTTGTTCAATTATTATTTTTTGAATTACTTTAATGTTATTGATATATTTAATTTCACACAATGCTGATAATAGTTTATTTTATATTCATGAAATCGGTTTGGAATGCATTATACGTAACACCCTGTTAATCACGAAATACAAGAAATATATTTTTTATATTTCTCTACATGGAACACCGATGATGGGTTACATTGAACTAAAAAAATGACTTTCCTTGATTCCATACGTAAGACGCATGACTAATGTACACCAAAAAATAATATATTATTTAAATTTTAATATTTAATATATTTATAATTAACTTAGACATTAAATTAGGGGTTTTGAATATTATTAAAAAATTTATGAATTTAATTGGTTTAAAAACATATAGAATGAATTCATAGGTTACAAAAAATTTAGAAATTAATTGGAAAATTGATTGAATATAACGGTAAATATTATTATTTTTATGGACAGAAAGATGTTTAACCCAAATAAATTAAGGTATTTATCATTATTGAGTAATATTATGGTAATATAAATGTTATATATTAAATCATATTTTTTTATATTCATCAAATATATTTGACAGACATATGATAAGAAAAAATCAAATTTCATAATTCAAAACATACATTTTTAAAATTGTGTTTATAAGACCATATAATAGAGAGTGAACATTAAATCAATTTTTTTTAAATTTTATATATTTAATATGTCAAAATATTCATTATCTCTAAAATGGAAACATAAAAATTATGGTAGGATATATTTCTTGTATTTTTCTATAAGTTTCCATTTTTAATCAATAGTAAAAAATATTTAATTTTATTTAAAAAATAATTATTCATTTTATTTATTTATATGGATAAATAATATTTTAGTTTTTTTTCAAGGATTAGTTATATATTATTTTTATAAATTAATATATTTTAGGAAATTATAACAAATTACTTAATGAAATTGGAAATAATTACATAGAACACTTTAGGTTATTTTTACTTTAATACACTGTAGTGTTGTCCCATCAGTGACAATAATTTAAAATTAATTTATTCAAATTATTTGAAATTAATTTTGTAAAATTGATTCCATATCTGGAATAAGAATTATTTATAATTTCTAATCAGGTCAACAAATGTTTTTACAAAAAAATATTAGTGAAAGTAGTTAATATTAATTACACTAATACGGTAAAATTATTCTTTACTGAGGATTAAGCCATAAATTTAAGACCCAAAATAACATAGAAATTTTAAATGATCCATTGGATGTCCATATTATGAACATAAAATTAATTTTATTTAATATTTTACATTATTGGATCCACATTACATTTGAAAAATGTGTATAAAATTTCTATTTCAAAATATCAGAAGAGTACCACTCCTCCATAATAAAAATGCCACAAACTCTCTCACTTATTACATATCTAAAACCACACTACATGAGCCATTATCTGCTCAAATTATGTTTCAAATCCCTAAATTCATCATTTATTCTTCCCTTTGTTCTTAAATTCATTCAGGTGGTACCTTTTGTGAAATCTAAAATGAGTTACCCAATTAAGTGGTCACAACCTCCTCCATGCTCCTTTTTTTAGTTTCATTCTTCACCACCCCAAATCACCATATTCAGTGATTATAAAAAAAACATTAATCAGAAATATTATTAGAATTTTTAATGAGATGGTTTCAACATACACTAAAAAATACATCGATAACATTGATAACAAACATACAATTTATGTGTATAGTGAAATAATACCTCACTAAAAGATGATTTTTCATTTTCCCATTACTTCCTTTCATGGTGGAAATTGTGATGGAACATATGTTTATACATATTACATATTATATTTTTATTTATTTATTCTTTGGTAATAATTTTACAACACATATTATTATTATTTCCATTTGGTGTATGAATGATAATTTTCATTGAGGAAGTGTGGAGCACCGCCCCCACAGAGTGATGTGATTTCTTCACACACAGTATGGAATATATTATGGACTGTTTTGTAGAACATATAATATATATATTACATGATAATATTAATTTAATAATTATAAAAATACATATATTTCATTTATTTTCATTCTTTCAATACAATATTTAATCGGAAACAACATTCATGCGTACGTAGGTCCTACCATCTCCAGAATATTTTATTCAATTTTATGAATCTATATTATATAAATTATTCTAATAATGATATAATGAATATAAATGATATTAATATAATTGTATAAATTTTTGATATCAGCATATATGTATAAGGAACATTTATATAAAAATTTATGACACATGTGAATAACAATGTGAATTTTACCCAAAGCGTAACCTTAACATGAAATTTTAAAACCATTGGTAATATAAAGGCATAATAAAACAATATTTGGTATTAGATATAATAATATGGTTCTGTAAAAGATTAAAAAAATTAATTTATTGTACATATGTTTTGAAAGAGTTCGTAGAGATTTATGACACAAGGTAAGGGAATTTCATCTAACTTTTTTTATAAGATACCGCATTTATTCACAACCCATTACATTTATGTCATGTATATACTACCCAAAAATGAATTAAATTTTTCTAATTATTAATTTTATAAGTATTATGAACTATATTTTATGATCTCACTTTCATGGGATTAATGTTTCCAAAGTTACCAAATTGGTAAGAGAGATTGGTCTCAATTTCCTTCTCTGTGACACATGTTTCGAAATGAACCTACATTCATTTTTTGAGGTAGTAATACTTCCATTTGACATGTTATATCATGAATCTAATTATTTAAATGATTTTTATGATTCATTTAATTTATTTCTCTTTCCTGGATTGTATAATCCCAAGTTAACACAGGATAATATTTTATTGAAACAATATCATCACTTTTCTAGAATATTATGTTTATTTTTCCTTTGAATAAATATCATGAGCCATTCTATAAATAAGAATTATCATGTATCTTATCCTATGTTAATTAATTATATATTCTTTTATTGGAACTATTTTATCACTCTTTGGTAAATAAAATAATTTCAAAAGTGTTTTGGATAATGTTCAACTTCATCTCTCTCTTCGGCCAAAAATCTATTTTATTTCAAAATCCATGTTTCTAGGGGTCTAAAAAAATTGTATTCCAATGATTTATGATGATTTTTATAAAGGAAAAAAATATATTTAAATGATTATTTATTTTAAATACTTATTTTATAAACACACTTTTCTATGGAGAAATGTTTTTCAAAACATTATATTTCTTTATTAATTTATTTTCATGGTATTTTCAATTGAATGGTTCTCAATATAATTTTAATATTTTTTTATAAGATTTAAATAAAATTTAAAATAAATGGGTTTCAAAATGTATTCTATTATATTTGAAAATATTTATTGTATTTTCATTGAAATGGTTTTGAATACTTTTTCTAGAAGTATTTATTTGTTTTCTATGCATATTCAGAGGAAAAGTTTTTTAAAATGTTTTGAAGTTTATTTTATATATTTTCAAAGAAAATAATTTTAAAAAATGTTTTAGATATTCTTTGAAATGATTTGAAGGAAAACTATATTCAAAATGTTATAAATATTATTTTATAATTTATCAAGGAAAATGTTTTCAGAGTGATTTTATGATTTATTTCACTGATTTCAATACATATTTAAAGGAAAATAGTTGACAAATTATTTTATGTTTTAAATACTCTTTCTAAAATTAGAAATGATATTTTTATTAAAAATTGATTCTAAAATAACTTCCAAATTTTTCCTATATATGATGACATATGTTGGTGTAACATATTCCATTTTTTGGAAAGTAATTAATTTTATCCATTCATATTTCTCCTCTGAGAGGATTATGTTTTGGTGGAAAGATTTTTTGAAGTCCCATTTATCTTCCATGGGATATATGTTTACGAAAACCATTTCTCCTTCACTGGTTATATGATTATTAAACTCGAATACCTTCACATGATATTCATTGATGAAATGATTGTGAAACCTATCCTTTTCTATGGGCTAAGATAAGATAAAATGTTTATGATATCCATTTCTGTTCATGGGTTATGACATGAATGTTTATGAACATTTTCTACATGTATGTAGTATTATATTATGAGGTAGGTGGGACCTAAACTTACAACCATTGCATGGGTAATGATTTATAGTTCATGTGATAGACATAGATGAAACAATATGTGAACTCAGTTCAGTATTATAGGGATTGAATGACCATTGATCTCAATTATGTAATGCATTCATAGAATGTATAGTGAACCCGATTCAGTTAAGGACATTATCCACTAATATTTTCTTGATAGTGATTCCTTGACCACTGTGGATATCATATTATATACTTAATGTTTTTCCACAATACCATGTTATATACCTATTTTATGCTTTCATGGATTATTTTCTTCATTTGCTTATGATTCATGTCCTATGAATGTCCATGTTTTATATCATGATTCATTTATATGATCCTTTATATACATGGTATTATATTATATTTTTTTGATCATGTTGTCTTATCTGAAGGCTCAAGCTTATGCTTACATACCTCCCCTGTTTAATATTATTTAAAACATAATCTCACCAATTTAATGTTTCCTTCAGAATGTTATGAAGTTATGTCTTATTTTTTATGTGTCTATGATGGGTTCTAGTTATGAAGAACCTAGTGGAAGATTATTTATATCACTTATGCATCACTGTATACATTTCCATGTTTGGAAATGCTCTAGACTAGTACTGTGATTGGGTATCTATTTTATAATGTTCAATGCATTCCACAAATTTTATGTAATATTGTTGAATGAAATGATGTGAAAACTATAATATTTCTTATACTATAAATATTAATTTCATCGTTAATCTGTTTTATTTTATAGTGATAATTTATATTTTATTTTTGGGTATATTTTTATTATTTTGAAGGCTTTCACAATGATGATGTAGTAATTGTTTATTTAATTGACAAATTAAATAAATGATAATGAAAATAATAAAAGACTATATTTTCATATAATTAATGGCATTGAAAATTTTTAGGGATTATTTTGATGTATTAAGGATGAATTAATTGTTTTTTGATGTTATCTAGTATATATAATGTTTTTAAATGTCAATCAAATAAATAGTCTCAAAATTAACTTTAATTATATTTGAAAATAAATACTATTATATAAAATGATTCAAAATTAATCAAAACCTATGTATCGGCCAAATTATTGTGATTATATTGATTATATAAAAATTATCCATTTATGGTTCATTTGGTATATGATAGTAACAATATTAACCCTTAGGAAGTGAAAACACATGTTTTTATTATAATAGATGATGAGAATAAATACGGGTTAAAGAAAATTGATAAGTTTAAAAATATTGCATAAACATGGATAAAAACAATTTTATGAATTGGATTTTATTGTTATCAACAAATTATCTAATTGGAGTTGATTAATGGACACATTTTTAGGAAAAAAAATTATTTATTATTTATATCAAATATAGTTACAAAATTTCACTCTCATTTTGTGTAATATCATTTATGTGTTCACATTTAGAAAAAATCATTCTATTAATGAAACTAAATTTATATATTGATATTAATTATATTAATTTCATTATATGATATTATATTTAATATTTATCAATTATATTCTTAGCATTAATTCATCTTAAATTTCTAAATAGTATTAGTATAATTAACAAAACAAAACAAATTAATTTATTTGAAAAGTAATTAATTTGATATATACTAGGATGAGTAATTATGTATAATTAAATTTGATGTATAAATTATATATTATAGATGTTTAAAATGTTTTTTTAATGCCTACTATTTTTGACATATTTAACTTCAAAATAACTGAATAATGTCAAATTTAACTATAATTGTATTTTATTGAATAAATTAATATAAAAATAAAAAGAAATATTTCTAAATTATGAAGGGGATAATATATGGTGTAAAATTTCATCCTATATTCATTTGAAATCCATTTTTAAATCGTTTTTTATAGAATATATTTATTATAGTTTAATATTTTGAAGATTTCTAAATGTTCCCCTCACCTAATTTAAAATATGGAAACACAACCCTCACATAATCATGCCAATTTGAGAAGTATAGCTTGACCAAACACTACTAATTTCTCATCCCAAAGTCCATCAACATATTTTTTATGTAATTTCCTTCCAAAAATACATTCACTATGTCCCTTAAGAGTATATCTAATGGATGTCAATCGAAGAAGGGGTCATTGTTTTTACCAACTCATTCATTTTCATTGCGTAATATAAAACCTATTAATGAGTTTTTTTACAAAATAATGGAATACATCATGAAAAATATATGTAATGAGATGTTATTATTATTATGGGAAAAACATATTTCACAATTTATTCATCCTATGTAAAACCATAACACCACACCAACGTACGTACGACTTATTATCTCTCTATCGTTGTGTAATTTTATTCCTCAACAATTTATTTGGATGGGTATAATGGTAGGTATAATTGATATTAATAATAAATATTACATGATATTTATTATTTATATGTTATATACAATACAATTTGTTACACTTTCACAGATAATTGAATGATATTGTCACTTCTGTATACGTAGGGTATACCATCTTCGCTACACAATGTGATTTATTTTCTATGTTCACCATTCATGAATAATATTAAAAATGTACATAATGGAAATATATGATTATAAAATCTTGGTTAAAATTATGGAGATAATTAAATCATTATATATGTAAAAATAACTAAAATAAAAAGTCAAAACCTAGTTGAAATCATGGAAATTAACACTCATATCAGTTAAAGTAATGAAAAAAAATTAAAAAATGGGTGATAATATGATATGATATGATCAGATTTGTTATCATACCTATGTATATGGTTTTTGTTTTAAATAATTAAATAACATAATCCATTATATATGAGTTTAAATAATGATAATCATGTTTAAAATTGTATGGTAAGGGACTATATATCAATCTCCTTTCATCGAGGCATATTTGGTTATTATACATTCACATTCATTTCTGAGGTGTATATCATGTCTCTTTGACATGTACTAAATTTTTTTTTTACTCTCATGTTATTTAAGGATTATTTAAATTTTATTAATTCGTATTCCTTGTGATTAAAATATTTAAATCTGGTTTGAGACACTTTTATTTATAAAATCATAATCATTGATTAAAGATTAAATTTAAAAATATTTTTCTCCCTATATAAATATTGTTTATATTATTATATATATCAATTTATATATAATTTCCATAAAATATCCATTTATTCCAAATTTAAAATTAAATTAATGGCCTTATGAATGAAATATGTTTACTTGTATTATATGGAATAAACGAAAAAATGACAAAAGAAATGCTATATTCTTTATGAATACCACAATAATTACTTTTCCACTATCATGGAAATTATTTCATTTTTACATAATTTTTTTATTTAATTCTTCCTTTAATTAAAGACCATATATCTAATTTTTTGGTATTTTTATTGAAATGATTTTTCAATGAAAATAGTGTTTTAGTTTTCATATGGGTATAATTACACATTTTCATCAATATCATTTTTGTTATATCATTTAATGCATTTTCATTTATGTTAATATCCATGGTCAAAAATTGTACTTCATTGAGGTTTATCTCATATAATATCACATTTAATACTTTAGTAAATGGTTATGGTTATTTTTAATTGGATGTATTGATATACCATAAGATTGGTTATTGATTTTGTTATTACATACTAATTTGGTTGTATTATATATTAATTTGAGGAAAGCAGGAGAATTAGTAAGTGATAATAATGGACTATTGTAGCCACTATATGAATTAGTAGTCTATTGAGATGAATTAGTTGGAAAAAACACCTTTCATTTGTTTCCAAGTAGATTTAAATTTTCTAGAGGATAGACCATGACAATATTTAGATGGGATTCTACCAAGAAACTTAAATTGACTTGAGGATAGATCTTGATATTAACTTTCTTCAAGATTGAAATTTATCATGTAAAAATCCAACATTATAATTTTTTAATTTTTTTGTTATTATTATATATAATTATTATTTTTATTTTTATATACCAGGTATTGTTCAAGGATCATATGGTTATCTATATGGAAATAATTTCTCATTTTTAATATTTCCATATTTATTATAAATTATAAATTTATGATAGTATCTATTGTATTTTACCCATACTGAGAATATTTACTCACCCCACTATTATGTATTATTTTTTCCTAGGATTCTAATATGTTTATTATTACTGATATGCATGGTTAATCTATGAAAACATTAATGTTCCCTACGGAATCATTATTTTTTTATTTTATAGTTTCAATTTTAAATAATATTAAAAGTATGCATCAAGTTTTTCAATAATAATAATCTATTTGGTCTGTCATGATGCGATTCGTTGTATAATATAATAGTATAATAATGTATCCATCGAATCTATGATAATGGGTTTGTTGTATTTATAGTTTTTCATAAATGAAATTTCAGTATAAGCCTTAGTAACTAGAATATAGAAACATTTATTTGGGAAAATAACTATATGGAATAATTTGAGGATAAGCCTATGCAAGTGATTTATCCTATTGATTTGGAAATGAAAATTAATAACCTAGGTTAAACCTAAGGATTCTTATATAGGTAATTTGTCATTATTTGTACATCCTATAAATTATTTTTCAATATTATTTCAATATAAATAGTGTTGAAAACATTGTGCTTTAGGTTTTGGTCAGTGTTTAGAATCAGAAAGGATATATATGTAGTGGTTATACGACTATTGAAAAAGATACTACCAAATAAAAATGATTGTATGTAGGTATTAAGGAATTATATGATTATACATAGTTAATGATTTAAGAATGATGAATAATTATTAATGTTCTTTAGTATTTGGATAGAATAATTATTTAATCAATGTTTCTCATATTATTTGAATCATATGATATATAATTACTATAATGAAATTCTTATTCTCTAAGGATTTGGAAGCATTTTATTTTTAATTAACGGATTTAAGGTTATCAATATATTCATATATGTGGTATGTGAAAATAAAAGATACATTATATTGTTTAGGGAATCCAATGTTCTGAATGATTTTTTGAATATAAAGACATTCATTTGGTCTATGAATTTGTATACATTTTTATTATATGAGTCTTATGATTGGAATGAATTAAGATGAACACTTGATATTATTCATTGAGTTTTTTGTATGATTCATCAGATTGGGTAACTTTTGGTAACCTTTTTGGTTTCAATAATAATTTTACAACCAAAGGAATGAATTTTGGATAATTTTATTCATAAAATATTATTACATATGAAAAAATAATATTAGAAAATAACTTGTAGGTGTAGGGGATGTAGTAAAAATATATCGATTCATAAAATTGTGTTATATTAGACTTATGAAACTTAATGTAATCGATGTTTATTTTCTGATGTTTTTATCTTAAGTTTATAAAATCCCTCAAATCTAAAAAAATTATAAATTTTTTTATCTACTTAATTTTCTCTCTAAAAATTCAATTGTAATTTAACTAATCAAATTTTTTTGTTTTATAATGATAAAATTATATATTTAATTACTATGATTGGTATTAAAAAAATATTTAATAAAAATTTGATAAATATGAATTGAATTTCATAAAATAGAAGGATATATTATTCAAAATTCAATTTTAACACTTTTTGATAGTGCACATTATTTTAGTTCAAATTTTTTACATTTTTATAAATATTATTTTATAAAACGAACTTATTTATTGAATGGGGAATATCAAATTTATTTTTAATGGATTTTTATTTTTATTTTTTATGTTATGATTTTGGTTTCCATAAATATTGAAAAAATACTAAATTTTAATTGAAAATTACAGTTTCATCTAAATAATTTATAGAGTGAAATTGTATTTTATACAAGTATGAGTTAATAATTTGATCAATTTTTATCAGTTAAACTAATTTATTGAATCAAAATAAATTTCAAATATAATTTGGATATAAAAAAATTTCAATCATAATAACATATTAACTTTAATTTAATTTTTCTAATTACATCAGTGAGATCATTTTTAAATTAATTACTAAATATTATTTATTTTAACTTTTGATAAATGGTTTCCATATATTGAATTACTGGGATCAAATTAAATAAATATGGTTATTTTATATTTGTTCACTAAGAATATTAACTTTAATGATTTATTATTAATAGGGTAAAAGGTAAATCAAGTAATTAAGGGTAAAAATAATATTATATATCTTATAAAGTTACCATTATACATGTCCTAATATTATTGAAAGAGTTATTTTCGACCAAAATCATCATCAGGTTGATTTTATGGCCACTTCGATCCACTTAGATGGATTTTAGAATGTTTATGATTTTATTTTATGTAATGTCCAATATGACATACTAATGATTTAAATAAGTGTTACATATATATATGTTTATTAATATGATATCATCATCTCTAAAATACAATATGCAAATATAATATTTTTATCTTTGTCATGATAATTTATTTTTAAATTAAGGAGAATAAATATTTGAATTAAATTCTTTCCCAATGATTATGTCGTAATTTTTTAATTAATGGACTTACCAAATAACTATTATTAATTATACTAAAATAAATATTATTTGGCAAACATTATGTCATAAATTAATTTTACGGATTTTCATGACATATTAGGGATTTAATAAAGTTTTGTTTCAATTTTATTTCGTGTATTGATATATTTAAAATTTTAACAAATTAATTTCTTCAAAATTGACATCAGTAATATTTTAAAATATATATTATTATATTAATTTTATTGAAATTAATAAAAAAATAAAATTGAAACAAATTATTGGGATTATGTAAATAATTTCATTATATGTCCATTTTTGGTTCATTTAGTATTTTTAGAAACTATATTATACGATATTTAGTAAAAAAATATATTGTCACAGTAATAGTTAATGATGTAAAATAAGCTTTAAAGAAAAAATATAAGGCTCAGAATATAACCTATGCATGTATAAGAATTATTTTATGAATATTATTATACTTATATAACCATACGATCTAATTAGAGTTGTTTAATAGAAACTTTTCCATGAAAATAAGATTTATTTTTTTTAAAATCAAAGATAGTTACAAAATGTCAATCTATTTTTATTTAATATCTATTAAATTTACACATAGTGTAAAAATAATGATATGAACTACACGAAATGACTATACTACTCTGATGGAAATTAATTTCATTATATTTTTTTTTGTAAATTATATCCTAACCTTAAAATGATGTGGAATGACAATACAATAATTAGTTACTTATAAAAAAAATAAAATAATAAATTTTAAATGTATATCATTTCATACATCTGGAATCAAAAAATGTGACTAATTAATTTTTTATGATATAGGTTATATTAGTGATTTGGGAAATCATTATTATCTAATTACCACTTTTTGATGATGTATTGAATTTCAAATTAAATTAATAGTATTAAATTTGAAAGTAATGATATTTAATTGAATTATTATTTTGTAAAAATATTTAAAAATAATAAAAATATTTAATAATTTAAAATTTGATAATATATGGTCTAAAATGTAATCTAATATTGATTTATAGTCCAATTTTTTAGTCTTTGTCTCGAGAATAGACTTATTATATTTTCATATATTCAGGATTTATAAAAGTGCCCCTCACTATAATTATAAATGGGAACATCTCTCACACTTCATTATGCCACATTTATCCATTTATATTGAAAAACACTTGGCCATTTCTCCTCCCAATAACCTTTTACAATTTTTAGAGGTATATTTTTTTACAAAAAATACTAACTCTATATCCCTTAACATGAGATCTAAATGAAATTTTTTCATTGTAGATGAAATTGTTTTACAAACTTATTCATGTTCATTTGTTCATATACATCCCATTTCTATATTATTTACATAATAAGGTAATAAATACACTATAAAATATATTTTTAAATGTTATTATGATTATGCTTTAACTATTTTCCACCTTCAACATATCCTACGTAAAATGAAATCTCTATTCCTGTGTACGTGCGTCTTGTTGTCTCCACGCTGTGGTGTAATTTTGTTCATCATCCCATTATTTGAATGGGAATAATAAATGGTTATAATGTATATAATTAATATATATAAAATCATATAGATTATTTATATGTAATATAAAATCTAATTGCATAGCCTTTCAACACAAAGGAAATGATATAATCTCTTCTGCAATGGTATGATCTACCATCCCCATAACGGAATGTGATTAACTTTAACTGTTCACCATTGAATAATTATAATAAAAATGTATATAATTAACCAATATTATATTGGAATAATGGTTTAAAAATGGATATTATTATATCATTATATTCTTTAAATAAAAAAAATAACATGTCATAGAATCCTTGAAAACTGTTAATTTAACACATCAACTAGTAATAATTACCAATAAATATTAACAAATGGGTAATAAAAAGATATATGAGGATAATATTTTACATAAAAGTATGTATATGGTTCTAGTATAAATTAATGACTTGATTTAAACCATTATACATTAGGTTAAGTCACATTCAACTAATGCATAACATAAGGTAAGGGAATTCATAACAATCTCTTTCCCATGAGGCATATTTGGATGTTATACATCCACCTAATTTTATGTGGTGTATATATACTCCCTTTAACATAAAATATCATAATTTTATTTATTATCATTTTATTAAAACATCCCTATATTTTAATCCTTCATATTCTTCAGGATTCAAAAATTCTAATGTGTTATGTGACACCATGACTTATAAATATCTTATTAAAATTTTAAAGATTTAATTTCAAAATGACTTTCCCTCGAGGATAATATTTTCGATATCATTATATATATATATTTATATAAAAGTATTATAATGTAATTTTGATAACAATTTTTAATTTAAATGAGACATTATCAAAAATTAATCTTCTTATGTGTGTTAAAAGGAACATTTTGACCAACAAAAAATGAATGATTTTTTTGATAACGTATATGACAAAAATAACTTTTCTACCACTATGGTTATTATTTTATTTTTATATTAATTTTCAATATTTCATGTTTCATTATATTTAAACCCATATTTATTTTTATTGGGTATTTAGTTATTGAAAATTAATTTTTAAATAATACTATGCTTTGATTTTATATGTGTTTAAAAAGATGTTTTTCTCAATAATATTACAGTGATCTCATTTAATGTATTTTCATCAATGTAAGATTCATTTTTTGAATTTCATAATTAATTGAGGTTTATCTCTTATGATGCTGTCATACATATTTTATTAAAAAAATATATAGTCATTTTAACTGGGAGGTATTGTTATACCGAATCACTAGTTGTTGATTTTTTAATACGGATTGATTTAGTTGTATTATTTTTTCATGTGATGTAGGAATTAGAAATATTTTTTTTGGGGAACCCTATATTCTCCTTCTACCAGTATTCTCAGGGTATGAAATCAGTCAGTGAAAAACAATTCACATTATCCCCATGTAGTTTTATATTATCCAGACGAATGAAATTGATACAAATCTGATAGGTTTATACCCACAAACAGAGACTATGTTAAGGATAAATGATGATTTTATCGATCTTGAGGGTTGATCTTGTTACAGTGGACACACAACGTTATGTATTTCAACATCATTATTATTCAATGTGATTATATTATTAGTTATAATTTTCATGGTAATTCTCTAATCTATTATTGTTATTCATAAAGAATTATTTAATTATCCTACATTCATTCCATATTAATTATACATTATTAATTCTAAATAAATTTTGTTTTTTTACGCCTATTAATCCTTTTATCTATCCCCTTTATTATGTTTTATTTTTCATAATAATTCCATGATTTCTATTATGAATGATATGTAGGGTCATTCTAGGAGAACAATTATTTTCAAAATGTAATCATTATGTTGAATTTTTATAGATTCAATTGTAATGTATGTTTTGTGTATTTATCTAGTTTTTAAAAAATTCTATACTTTTCAATCATTGGGATAAAATTCCTTGTATAATATTAAAATATAATATATCAACCATCAACTATGGTCAATTGGGTTTGAGGTGTTTAAAACAATATTCAAAGCGCATTTCTCTTCATCATATAAATTCCACCTTTCATACCCTTTTTTCTCACACATTCTATGAAATTTATATTTCATGTCTTAGCCCAATTAAAATCCCAATAGGCTATGAAACATCCCGTTTTTTTTTGTTCACAAAAAAATAGCAATTTTATTCTCCATATTATGATTTTCAATGAAACAAAATTTGAGTGGTAATAATATAAAAATACCTCCCTTAAATTTATTCTTCTTCAACCTTATCCTCACCTTCCAATAATTTTTTTAAACTAATGTATTACTATATATAAATTATAAATGTGTTATTTTAATTGAATATCTATTATCCATCCACTTATATTGTCCTCTTTTTCATAGAATGAAACCACTTTTTATATTATTTTATGTTCACTACCATTATGGGTGATGAGTTTTGGTTTTCCCCGGTCAATTTTAAGGCTAGTCACACAAATATTTTTCTAGATAAATAATATTAGAATAATTATTTGACAATATTTTTCATTTTATATAAATATTATATGATCATACTAACAAATTAATATATTTTATTTTATGGTGGTCTGTAAAACTACCTAATTATTTTAAAAATGAAATGTCTAATTTTATTAATAAAACCATACATATGATGAAAAAGGATATACAAGACCATTAGTATTTCTTGATGGACATGAATATCATTTCATTAAACTTATGGTTTGTTATTCCCATTTATAAAAAACATTAATAATTATTTAGAAGTGATCTGACCATGGAACCATAAAATGAATGACCTGAAAAAAGAAAAATTAACCATTATATCATAATGAAATAATAAAATTTGATAATAATAAAATCATATATTAATATAATACCAATTAAATGGTTATTTAGTAATTAATTAATGAAGATTATTTGATTATTTATAACCCCTTGTGAATGGGATGAGTATTAATGGAAATATGTTAATGATTTCTCTAAACCACCAATTTTCTTTGGGTCATAAACATTATACCTATAAATAACAATATATCCATCTATTTTATATTATTAAATTATTATAAATTATATATATATATATATATTACATATATTAAATAAAATTATCTATTCCATTTACAGGGTCATACATGCCTTAATAAAATTTCTCAAATGCATTATTTAAAATAAAACTCAATTAAAGGAAGAATTTATATCCCTTTATCAACATATATAATGGATATATAATTTTAGTTATTCTATTAATGATTTATTTATATAATATATTATTATTTGTAAAAAAATTATGGTTTACCACTAATATTCATAGGATGTTCTATATAATATTTTTTTTCAATCATTCTTTAACAGATTCCTTAAAACACAACTTTGAAAGTTAATTTATATACCAAATTTTCATGCCTTTATCATTATGTTCTATCACAATGTACGCCATATTTTGATACATATTCTAATGTATTAAAATATTAACATACATAATATTTAATTACTCATTCAATATTAAATATTTATTAAATATACATTGATTATGATATGATGCATGACTATGAATCCCATTTCATTCCATGGGTAATTTTTATGTTTATTCATTAGGTATGATTTAATTTTCTAGAATACATATTTATTTACGTGTTATGATGGGTGCCTTCAGATAACACATTAATTCAACATTTTTTTACTCATGAGATGTTATGTATGGGATTATAGAGTGATTCTAATCCATTATGGCACACTATCAACATTTTTATGTTGTCTTGTTGGTTACCCTTAAATTATTGTTTTGTCATGTTCTATGTTGCTAAAAAATTTCTTTATTTCAATGTTCATATGAAAAAATGTCATTTATGTTACTCAATAATGATATTATTTGTAATAATTATATTGCCATAGTTTTATATCATTTGACACAAATTTTAGGCATAATTATTATTTTTCTTTCATTATTGGGATTTATGTGTCACCTCACCTTAATATTTTATATATTCCGCAATTTTTCCTATGTTGTTTTAAAATATTAATGGGATCTAAGAGGTCATTATTGAGATTAAAATATATTTTTTAGGTTTTTGTATCTTTGATGTGTTATAAACCCATTATTAAAAATGAATAATGTGTCATGATATATGGGTAGTGTTTATATTTAAAATTATGTAATAATATATGTAAATTTATTGGTTTTCTATGCATTTTAATCTAATTTATTGAATTCATTTATATCTATCCCTCCACCACTATAAGAACTAGAAATTTTTTCCCTTCATATTGATTTATCTCTAATCATTTTACTAACACTTTTTGTATCCTAGAAATTGTTTTATCCTTATTACCCAATAATAACAAACTACAATGTACTATATGGATTTATGTTTATTACTTACTAAAATTTTTGTTAAATTTTTGTTTTAATTTTTAGAATTTAGTTTCTAACATAATATACATATTTTATAAAAAAATATTATATCATATCTACTATTAAATAAAATAGTTATATAGTTACGTGTTTATACCTTATTTTCCAAGGAATATATCATTATGAGTAATAAATGACTTGCAACACATATAAGATTCCTCACCAGTCCCCAATTTTCTAATATCACCATAATATAATATACATGTAAATTTTAATTTAATGAAACATATAATAATAAATTTAAGGATCAATGAATAAATTAAAAAAAATATTCAACAGCTCCCTCACTTGAAGAATACGATAATAGTTTATGAAGAGAATTTCAAACATTTTCAATATAATGATCTATAACAAATTTCAAATAGAATAAATTAATTAATGAATATCTTCTTTATATAATTGTTCATTCGTTTCATGTTTAATTGATTTTATATTAAATATTTGAATATGAATATTTCAATAACAGTTTTTATTCCTTTAATCATATTGGAAAAATATTTCGTGTTCCTACATTTTTTTATGAAATAGTATAATCACTCTTCTTGTTATATCATTTGGAAATAAATTATTCACCTTAGAAATCATTATATTCTTCTTTGGATCATTTTAGTTTAAATACATGAGCAACATATTTAATTTATTAGGATATAATAAAACCATTAATATGAAATGTATCGATGAATACAGAAGAAGTATAATACTTCTATTTCTTTCTCATAAATTCATTATGATTATACCTAAAATGATTCTTCCTACCATATAGGAAGCAGATCAAGTCTTATTTATATAATCTCATTTTATGTTTTTTTATGATAGATACTCTTGTGGATTAACATACTTTGATACTATCATAGTCTTTTCAACCATGTATTTCTCTTTTTTCAACACTAAACTACGAATATAAATTCCAAAAAATCCTTTTTAAATAAGAGAACATTAGTTGGTATAATAATCATGTGACTTTATAAACCATTGAATTTGTAGTTCAGGGATATAATGGATAATATATTAGGTATAGAATAAGTAATGTGAATTAAATATAATTTGATATCCATATGAATACAATCATTATTAATTGGTTAGTATTCATTAACATAGTGATCATATAGTCCAAAAATTGGTAAATATATTTTTTTTACATAAAAAATGCATTAAAAATTTCATTTTTTATTTTAGTTGATTTATTCTCCACATATTCCAAGAACAAATCTTACATATTTCATTCATACTTGATATCATGATTTATTTGGAAAACTTATTAATCATCCACATACCTCATGTAGGGATCATTCTCGATCTAAATTTCCCATTAAGATTGTTTGTTTGAAATTCTGGAATTCAACACAATTAACAACCTCTATTGGAATAATATGATTCAAGAAAATACTACACCACTAAAATATTTTAGTGACTTGGAACCATTTTCCCCTCAAAATAACCAAAAAATTACCCTTATCGGATTAATTTATGGAAATTTGGTTGTCTTTAATTTCCTACAACATCAACACAACAATCCATAGTCGATTATATGGTGTCACAGTCATAAATTACTAATGAAATACTTATTTTACTTGTTCATTGAGGTTACATTAATTATTTCTCATGAAAAAACTTCTAACTCTAATATAGTTATGTCAACATAAAACTCTTTTCACAGATAATGTATAGATTCCTAATAAGGGATTGTGTAATATATTAAGCCATAGTTTCATTGAACCTCATATGATGATATGCATTTTGATGAATAAATATTTTAAATTAGGTATTTTTATATTTTTTCAACAAATATCTAATATTTATACTATCACATTATTGGTAAAATAATTACTAATGTACTTAATATTTAATCACTTCCAATAATATAATTCATACAATTTTGTATTTACACATATAAGTTATTGTATTTTACCTATTATAAATTAATTTATGTCGGACCCTCAAAACTAATCTACTGTACATAAAAAATATATGGACTTTAATTTATTTAATAATATTTATTTATTTAATAATATTAGTTTATTTATTTTAATACATTTTCATGGTTCACCAAACATATTAACCATGTTTCACATATTAAAATAAAAACATGAAATAACTAAAAAAATAAAACATGACATAATCAAAAGAATGTATCTATTATTCAGATTGTAGATTGCTGAAAAACGAATGTAATAATAAGAAATTTAACTTTTTGAGTAAAAATATTACACTAGAAACAATATTTCACTATTATTTGATGTAATTATATTGCTCTATTTTAATCTTGTTGGGTTATGAAATGTAACCTCTAGCTGAAAACACCCATCTTTATGAATTAATAGTCATAAAACCTTAATAGGTACAAGTCATGTAAGGCTACATAAAAAAATACATGGATATACATTATCATACATAATATAGGATCAAGTAATGATTAAAATATAATCTGATTTATTTTATTAATAAATATCACCTCAATAAATTATTAAATTAAATTAATTAAATCATCAAATAAACATATTGCTCAATACCGTATTTTATTAACAAGGAATAATTGATTTTCTATTTTTCATTTAAAAAATTTATATTTGAATAAATTTAATATAAATATTAATTTAAAAAATAAGTTTTATATTATTTATTGGTATTGAACTTTTTTATGCTAAATACCATGACCAACAATTTAAATTCCATAAATTTAGTGTTAAATATATTAATAAATTTTGCCGATACTTTAAAATATTTCCTTCAATCATATATATTTTAGAGGTCACATGAATTATACTGTTTAATATATTTTAAATAACACTTATTGAATATAATTTTAAATAATAATTAATTTTATATAAATTCTACAGTGAAAACATTATTTTATGGTCTGTGTATTTTCTCATATATATACACACACACACACCACATGTTTTTCTATATAGAATTTAAATATAGGCACTGTGTAAAGTACAATATTGTAAAGCTAAATATTATTCATGACATATTTTACCACTAAACATTATATTAATATTTGAGGCTTTTCAAATAAAGAAAGATAAATATTATGATTTTGTGATTAATTTTAAACATACACAATAAATGATTTTAAATGACCTGAATTTATTATACATGTTGAAAAACATTACATGTTGAAAGAATTTTGATTACATGGTGTGGATTAGAATGTTCCTTAAATAATATATATTTTTGTAAATTTTAAATCATTTATATAATGTATTGTTTCATGGATTGTAGTTAAAATACAACATGTAATAATTTTATATACTCATCTATACAACGTGATGAAACTTACATGGAGAGAGGACTTTGTGGGGTAACATTGTGTGTCCAGGAAAACTACATTTTGTCTAGTCCCTTATAAATCAATTTTCACGATTTTTTTAATATATATATGTTATGGAAATAGCTTAGAAGTCCATGAAATACACCTTGTTTTCTGTTTAAAATTCATTATGTAGTGAATAACTACATACATGGAATGTAACTTTCAATTACAAGTTCTGTAACTATGAAATATAAATACTTACAGTGGTATATTTGAATGACATAGTCAATGATTTGCCCATGGTTTTTACTAGTTCCTCATAATGTAAAATATTATTAATAATCCGTCCTAATTTTTGGACGGTAAACAAAAATTTATGATGAAAACAAATTGAAAAATCAATGAAATTGATAATATAAATTTACAATTGACTTACATTATAATTGAACAACTATAATGACATTATTAGGTTCCATGTAACATCATAAGTGTTCATTCAGTTCTATATATTATTTTTTATCAATTCTAGTTGTTTCTATCAAATGAAATTAATGAATTTCAGAGGGATTCATTAGAGAGGGGATTTCACATTAAATTTTAGAATTAGGTAAATATATAAGAACCCCATATATAGTCATTCCCATGATCAAACATTTATTTTCAACAATTATTCTTTTCAATGTTTTTGTATGGAATCAAAAAAATAATTCGACAAGACGTATCAAATGGTACATTATTAATCTCAGAGACATATTATTAAAAATTTAGATGCAGATGTCGTAAAAACAATTACTTTAAAAAAATTACCTTCGATCTTAAAATGGGTTTCCAGTTTTCTCCCAATGTTATTTAGATAGAGTAATATATCATTTTTTGTTCATTAGATAATATATTTCTAATGTTTTTTGAAAAAAAATTCATATATTCTAGAAGCACTTGTTGATACATCAAAATGAATATATCTTGAGGGATTCTCATTTGGATAGTTACACAACAACCCCTTTTAAATGATATTTTCTTATTTTCTCAGCACATAAAATAAAAAACAATCATTTATTTATAAAACTACTGATTTTTTCATCTTTTAAAATATAATTAATGTAATATATATATATACATATATATTAGTTTAAATGAAATTAAATAATAATTATATTCCAATGGATACTTAAAATCCACCCATATAGAAACATATAAATTATTTAGAATAATATAATGAAATATTGTCTTAATAAAACATAATAACTGTAACATATTATAAATAAGAGAATAAATATTTTTATTATTATTCATGTGATTAAAAACATATATTTATTAATATATTAACCAATTTTTTTGATTAAATACATATTTATTTAATACATTATATAAATTTTAATAAGAAATGATATTTTATTGGAATATTATATACGTGAATATACGACGATTAAATTTATGTGATCTTCGTTAAAAGGATAAATAATATTCAACAACATTGGATTAAATTTTTTCTATATTAAATCAGATATAAAATAATGAAATTTGGTTACAAATAATTTATGATCGTTTTGAATATTTTCTCATTAGAAATTGGGGATCACATCAAATTTAACAAATTAGTTTGTAGAAACACATAATGGTAAAAAAATATTATTATGTTCTTATATTAACTATATAAAAAACCCTAAAAAATTTATTATTTAATATAATGCCTTTGTTAAATGATATCTCATCAGATTGGTTCATACATTTTAGTCACTCCAAAAAATTAAATTTTAATTTATTCATCTATCCAAAATATACATTATTGTAAACTACAATGGATATAAATTTCATAAGACACATTAATTTCATTCAATGTAAAAATGATAACATCATCCATAAATAATGGCTAGGGGAACCCTTTTTTACGTGATTCAATTAGTGTAATATCACTTATGTTGTTTGAAAATTCATTTACCATGACATGAGAATTTACCACAATAATTTACACTATATATCAATGTATCAGATTAATTATACAAAATGATAATGAATTTAAATATAAGGGCTAATACACACATTCGATTATAGTAATATACACTGATACATGATCAAGGATAATTACAACTAGATGATATGTTATCATGATATCACTACATAGGATCACTAATTTCATCCATTGTGAGATGTAGTATCAATTATTATAGGGACCTAGGACTCAATAGTCAATCACTAAAAATGAAATATTAGTGTAATATATTAGAACAATAAGAAAAAAAATTATATTTATTATCCCAACATATCTAGGTTCTATAAATATTCAAGAACTATATATAATTATATGACATGAAAAATATTATAAGGTAATAAATATATTAATATTTTGTAAAATGATAATAATAATTTCATATGAAATATTAAAGTATACCTTTTGTTAATGAAAATACCAATTCTAGTTTTTTCTATGATACTCAATATAATATTTAGAACCAATAATTAAATAGAGATGTGTTGGGATTCATTTTTTTCATTAATGGTTCTATAATAATGTTTATTAATTATTTTAATAATTATCCACCAATAATGATATTTTATCATAAAGTCCTCATTTTTTTATTTGAGTAAGCAGAATTAATACAAGTTATCTGATCACATGACAAGGAAGACATAGCCATAGTGGATAAATAAATTAAATTTTTTCTCAATAAAAAAGAATTATGGATTCTATATGAATACTTAATTAAATTATCATTTTATTACACTTCATAACAAGTTATTTATAAAATTTCATGTCGTCAGAAGGAACTAGCGAATGCTTCTATTGACATAGAGACCCCAATAGTAAATCATGATAAGAATTAATTAATTATTCTTATATAACATTAGAGTTTCGACATTTCATTTACTGATAAATAAATTAGTTAATAGGTATCAGACATAAACATTACTTAATCTTGAGTGAAGTCAAAAATTTGATTTTATTTCAAATTTGGATATTTTAATTTTTAGATAATTACATAATCAGGCCATCATTTATACATAACAAAATGATTATTATAACTCAATTTCTATTTTTTTATAAAACAAATTTTTTTAAAAAGAAACATGGTTTCTCTTAATATTTAAACATATTAACTTATCCATGATCCCATTCTTGATTATATTATACTTTAAAATACTCTAAAAAACATTTCAAACATGTGATGAGAAGAATAACTGAATAAGGGGTAAAACAAGAGAGGAAAATGGTAGTCCCTTCATATTTTTAAACCAATAAATTTCTAATAATCTGAAAAAAATCACATCAATCATAAATCAAAATGTTAACTTTGGTAATTCATATCATACGTACATTGTAGCTTTCAAAATTACGTAGGGAGTAACATTCATGGTTAATTTTGGAATACCCATCACAATATATTCTGTAAATATCACAGGAGAAACCAAAACATTTACCAATGTCATGTTACCCAATGAATTGGATTGATATAATATGAACACCCTCCTGTGGCTTATCATGGAACCACCCGTATACACATGCAATGTGCAAGAACAATAACATTATTATAACACTTGAACAAGAATAAACGAGGAATAACATTTTCACCTAGTAATTATATTGCATTATTTTAAGATATTGATATAATAAATCCAATTTCAAAACCATTTTAAATACAAAAATAGATTTAAAGTATTACATTATTAAATTTTCTTTTTAAATACATTACAGCTTATAGAGGAAGAAAAATAAAAAATAATTGTGACAGAGGAATAATGTTTGTTGTGACTACATACGTTAAAAAAATATTAATTTTTGTCGTTTAAGAAAATTATTCATATAAAAATATTCATTTTTAAATCCATTGAATGGAAAAAAAATTCAAAGGGGTTGAATATACAACATATAATATAAGTTTATGTATAAATTATAATATTCCTCAGTGAAAAGAGATTTAGATGAAGTCCCTTACGTAGAATCCGATGTATCTCATTTATTATTTTTATTATGGAATAATAAACATAGGTTAAATTATACATTCATCAGAACATTTTCCATGTTTATTATTAAATTTATATTACTTATCAAGATTTTATAGAAATTATTAAATAATTTGAGTAAATGTTAGACATTGTGTTGATCTCTGGTACATAATTTAACAAAGAGCCTTTTATTATTACAAATTTTCTATGTCATCAAAATTAAATTATATCTATATTATCAATAATGATTTATATATTATATATATATATATATACTATATATGTAACCATAATAATCCATAATATTTGGATATATTTAATGAAATTAACCGTTAATAGAGATGGTATATGGTATGTACTCTTGCCTGGTACTTTTATTTCTTTTTCAAATGTAAATTATGAAAACTAAATGATTAATAGTTATATTATAATTCTAGTATAATATCTATGTTATATATGTTACATAAGATAATTAACTCCATCCTTTATACGTTCCACATATGTAATGAATGACTCGTATCAATTTGAGGGGGCATGTAGTACCCCATGTTTCTGGGTTGTGACATCTTTTCACCTTGATCAACTATTTTCCCACCTTTTCTAAGTCCATTTTTATTAAGAATCCTTAAAAATAGTTTTCTGGGGTTTCCAAAAAGTTTCAGGTTTTCTACCTAAATACACACCATGTTCATGGGGAAAACAACATGTCATGAAGAATGGGTAACACGAGGAGTTGGTAATCATTTTATACCTGAGGCACACGTTCTGTACTGATTATTTATTGTTTTTTAACAAATATTACTAGTTTTTTGGGGTACGTATCAAGATTTTCCTTCACATCATGACCTAGGGGTACACGTAATGAGCCATCCCACGATCAACTTAAATTTCCATGTTTGTATGTTAATCTTAGTCTATTCATTCGAGAGATCATTTTTCAAAACCCTAGACCATACCTATGAATTTTTTTAGAGGCCTTGCTTCTTCACGATCGATCTCATCAGTTTTGGATCTTTGTTTAATATATAATATGTCTCCCCGAGTAAGAGTTATATTAGTTTTACTTATCCACTTCTCTTGGTTCTATGATCTATTGCCGTTATGGGAAGATCTAGGTTATTGTTTTCCAAATAAGTTGATATTTGGAATTTTTGTTGATAGGAGAAGATATATTAGTTATTTTCTATGAAGAATCGAATTAGTTTTTGGGAGCACTCTTCATCCGTTGTTTGGTCTCGTTAATACCATTGAGGTAGGAGGGTTCACTATCGAATCCTCTTAGTGTAACTGATTGGAATGATTTATAGTTTAATTTATATGAATTCATTGTGATTTTCTTGTTAAACACATGTTGGAAACGTTCATGGTTGAGAGTTTTGGTAATCTAGAGAATTGGGTTAATTTTTAAAGTGATTTGGATTTTTGTTTTATAATATGGATTCTAAAAAGGGGATATTTAATGGATTGTTATTGAATTAAATGGATTAGATATTTTAACTAATAGGGACTATTTTATAGAAATTGAAGGTTTCATGGAAATTGGTTGTGCTTTGGTTTTCAATAAAACTACAGTTTTATTGAAGTGGTTTATTTTAGAAATGGAAATATTTGGCATACATGGTATCGGTGTGAGTTCATGATTTACGATCCCTAAATAAGGGATTAGTATCATTTTGTTACAAGGTACAAATCCATGGATAAGGGGATGGTGTCATTGGTATACAAAGCGATTGGAGAAGAGACCGCTCATGAGTAAGGAACTGTCGAATGAAACAAGAATTTCTTGATGTTTTATAAACAATGGAATGGGTATACCCATATAAAAATTATAATATGTTTATAATATTTTATTATATGTTTTATGGAAAATAACTAGGTGAAAATTGGTTTTGTTTACATTTTATTATAGTAGGTTATAATTGGTTTTCAAACTTATTTATATTTGGTTATAAATTATTTTGGTATATTGTTTTATATTCACTGATTTATATATTGTTCTGACCATTCCAACCTAGTTGCATGAGTAGGGATGTCATTAAGGAAAACCTACTATGTTTTATACTCAACCCTACTTTGGAACATTTTTTATTTTCAAATACTATCTTTCTAGACATGGGAAAAGGTAACGTTTCACACATTTTTAGAACTAACTTGTGATACATGAATTGTTTGTTTATTATGGAGCTTAGATCATGTAGAGCATGGTGAATCATGGTCACTCAAGAGTCTTTAGTTGTGTATCCACTGTTTATTTTGATACTTGTTTTGTCTTCCTCTATTGCACACTTTGATGCAGTTTCGAGATACATGAAGTTATTTAGACATCATTATTTTGTTCATTCATTATTTAGTGAATGGATTAGGTAAGGTTTATTTATTTATTGGTTTATTTATAAAATAAAAATTCATCAACCACTTGTATTTGAAACCATTCATCATTTATTTCTTGCTTTTGGTGTCTTGGGGATGTTGCTTAAGGCCCGTAATGACTCGTTTTACTCTCTAGCCAATGAGAATTGGTGGGTCATTACAAATGGTATCAACTTATTCGATTGTTTCCTAACACGGGGTCACAAATGTTCTTAGTCATATAGTTGGAATTCATTCTATTCAATTCCATGGGTAGGAATCTTAGACACGAGTTGGATTGTTAGAACATTAAATATATAGAATAAAAGGATGTAGTTGTCCCTTCTATGCTGATCTTTAAATTACATGGGATTTTTGTATATAAGTTATTAGATACACTTATAGAATGTTAAAAATTTAGTTTTCATGGGTTTATCCAATGAGACAAGCATGTCATCAATTGTATAAGAAATACTTCCTACTAGGAGTGAATACATCATTTCGAGTAACAATTCATGTTGTAAAAAAGTGTTTATTTTTCAAAATGTATGTATATTTTAAATGACTGTTTTTTAAAAAGTTAATGATTATGGTATTTTGAAAATGATTTAATTTAAAAAAAATATTGTTCAATGTTTCAAAAATGGTTTAAAATTGAAAATGGTTTAAATAAAAATTTTTGTGATAGTTGATGTGATATAATTTTAAATGATAAGCCATCAGTTACTAGAGGGTGAGTTTGATGAAGTTTATTGTTGGTTTCCAAAATGGAACCTGATAGGCGTCATCGAATCCAACCTGATGATGTTTTAGAGAATGTTGTTTCACATGAACCATTTTTGAACCAAGAGCTAGTTCAATGAATTGTACATTCTTTTCAATTGTGGATATGGGGAACTAGAGGAATTAGCCAAGTCATGTGGATCATAAAATCTAGATCATGAATTAGAATCCACCTAACAATCATGGTGATTTTGAACCGTAGAAGGTGGAGGTGTGGCTCAATACGATGAATTGTATCTTCAAGTTCACCGACACAACAGTTGAGCTAATGGTAATGTTTGAGACTTATATGCTTGAGGATCTTGCATTCAAGTGGTGGGATTTAGAGGTGTCAGATAAATTAGATGAAGGCCTTATATGGGAGGATTTTGAGGAATTGTTCCACAAAAAAATTCTATACTCAAACCTTCAAGACCCAAAAAATTATGGACTTCTTTATCCGAAAGTAGGATAATCTATTGGTCACATAATATGTGCCTAAATTCCTTAATTTAGTGCACATTGAACCAGAGTTTGAGACAATTTCATCATTGAATTAATGCATCTTCAAATTGAGGCTGAGGAATTATATTTGATCACATGTTTTGGTGATATTCATTAATAATTATACAATGATGTTGGATAGGGTGATAGTTATGGATCTTGATATCTCAGGATCTATGGGAGGAGGTATAATGGTACATATAGGTAGTAGTGTTAACTCAAACACATGGATCAAGAAGAAAAGGGACACCTATTTCCTTTATTGAAGTGGAAATCAGAATTATACAGCTGGATCAGTAAACCTTCCTCCACAACCCGAGAGCAAAGAAGGTTGGTTTCAATGTGGTTCACTTGACCAAAAAATGTGATAGTGTATATAACAACCTAGAGCATTCAATTAATGAAACATGATGGGGCATATTCAGCACTATTTTTGTAGTGATCCAAGGTCAGGTGCTTGAGAAACTTCTCAGGCATCTCAAGCATCATATGCTTTAACAGGGTGAGGAAGGAAAAAAAATCTTCCCCACATACAAAATAAAGCCATGTTGATTCTAGAAATACCATGACTCCTCAACTGTGGAATCCCAGCAAGGTAACGAGGAGAACAGTGCAGTGATGAAGCAATTATATGGAGCTGAGAAAATGATTATAGATGATTAGGTTGAACCATCTACTATGAAAGGTACAATTCATTTGAATTCTACCCTTCTGCAAGTTCCCTTCGATACTGGTGAGTCACATTCATTCATTTCTAATTATGATGTTGAATTGGTATATTTAATATTTTAAATGATGCATTTTTTTAAATAGAAAACTCTTCTTGGTGAAAGAGAATATAAAGCCTTTGTGTGTAGAGAATGTGCAACAACACATGGTGGGTATGACCTAAAATGGTAATTCAAAATGTTGTACATGATGGCCTATGATGTTTTCCTTTGTTTGGATTGGTTGAAAATGTTCAAGGCTCACATCGACAGTAATAAGAGAATATTTAGTTTCATTATTGAGTATGTTATCGAACATCTCATCAGAGAAGAGATAACGATAAAGAATAATGAAAATAGGTTTTTGGAACTGATGGTCAGAATGATATATTACCAGTTGGCAGTGTTGACTTCGGAATCAATATAAGAGATCAGCAAGAATAATTTTCTAGCAGTTGTGTATCAATTTCCAGGTGTTATTCCCAAGAAATTCTGATGGTTACAACTTATATGGGAAGTTGGATTTATGATTGATCTCCTTATGAAAACCAATCTTATTTTCCTTTCATCTTATAGAATGGAACCGATATAGTTATTGGAATATAAATTGAAATTGAAATAACATTAAGGAAAGATTTTCATTCGACCATGTTTGTCTTTGTATGAAGAACTGGACTTGTTCGTGAAGAAATTAGATGGTACTCTTTGGTTGTATTTTTATTGTCATAATCTTAACCAAGTAATGATAAATAATAGATACTCAATTACACAGATTGATGATGTGTTAGATCAATTGAATGGATCTCAGTGGTTCTCTAAGATTGATTTGTGATCAGGATATCACAGATTGCAAATTTAGAAAAAAGATTTTCCAAAGATAGATTTCAGAAGTAGATATAGCCACTACAAATATGTATTATTTCCCTTCTGTCTACCGACTAAACTGGTGGCCTTCATAGATTTGATGAATCAAATATTCCAATGACACCTGGACTCTTTTGTTGTGGTTCTTGTGGATGAAATCATTGTGTATTCAAAAACAAGGTATGACCATGAGAAATACATTGAAACAATGTTGGGAATCTTGAAATATCATTATATGTATTCCAAATTAACAATTTTTGACTTTTTCATACAATAGGTAAGATTTATTATCCACATGATCTCCAAAAAAGGTGTTTCTGTTGATCATAAAAATAAAAGATTTCATATCATGGAAACCACTGAAAAATTTCATCAAGCTATAAAGTTTTCATTGTCTAGTTGGTTACTACAAATCCTTTATGTGGGATTTATCCTGACCATCTCCTCCAATTATATCTCTGAAAAAGAATAATGCTCCATTCCAATTGATGGAATAATGCCAGAAATAATTCTAGGAACTAGAAGTTCATCTTACAAATGCACTTATCTAGATTTTTACAGAATTGGGACATGGGTATATGGTGTTCATTGAAGCATCAGGATATGAGACGAGATGTTTTCTCATGCCAGGAGACCATGTGGTTTCTTAAGGATAATGTATTTTCAGGATGAATAAGATGAATTACCCAAAACTCGATTTGGAGTTAGATTCATTCATCCACGCTTTGAAAAAGTAGATACACATTCTCTTTGGTGATAAATTCACTATGTTTACAGATCATAAAATCAAGAAACATTTTTTCTCAAAGCGAGATTTGAATCTAAAGAAAAGGATATAGATGGTGTATCTCTATAAGTCTAACAGTGACATGATGTATACACAATGAAAATAGAATTTAGTGGTGGATTAATTTATTAGAAGGTCATGTTCTCAATTGGAAAAAGAAGCATCAGACGAATGGATGTTGATGTCTGTCCTAGATGACATTCTTGTGGAATGTGAATATTACATTGATGTTACGCATTTTTTTTCAGCAATGCTTATTCATGATTTGATAAGTTTGGTCAACGAATCACAAACATCTGATGTAAAATGTCTGTTTATGTGCTCAAAACTAAATGGTGGGGAGACCATTGAGGACTGAAAACTTGATGGGAGTTTAGTTTTGTGTTTTAGAGATTAGATAATTGTACATATTTCTTTTCTGGAATAGATAATTTACGATTACCATCATTAGAGATGGGCTATAAATCTTGGCACATAGAAGATTTATAAGGTGTTAATGAAGCATTTTTGAGGGAGCAACATGAAAATAAAGGTGGATGATTTTGTCTCGCGGTGATTAACTTGTCAGAAGGTTAAAGCATAGCACCAGAGACCAAAAAATACATTGCATTCATTATCTATACCAATGTGTAAATGGGATCTAATAGAAATGTATTTTTTTATGAGTCTTCAAAGAATTTTCTGTAATCATGATGGCATATGGGTGATAGTGGATCGTCTTACCAAGTAGGCCCGTTTCATTCCAATTAATGAAACTCATATGGTAAAAAATCATTCACAAATATATAAAAAATATGTGGTAATGAGACCTTGCGTACCCGTTTCAATCATCTTAGATAGCGACCCAAGGATAAATTTTTTTTTTGGAAATCCTTATTGAATTCCCTTGGGACTCAGTTTACTATATGCACAACATTTCATCATCAGAAATATTGGCTGACTGAGCAGATGAGACAAATATTGGAAGACACATTATAGGATTGTGTAATGTATTTTCATGTCTCATGGGTGGATCATATACCCTTAGTTGAGTTATCATATAATAACATAAATCATTCTTTGATACATATGGCTCCTTTTGAAATATTGTATTGGCATCCATGTTGTTCTACACTATTCGTGGCCGAAACGGGTGAGACTTCATTAGTAAGGTCGAAACATTTCCAAGAAACAATGGGGAAGATGAAGAATGTTATAAAGGGGATGTAGAAAGAATATATTCATTAGAAATCATTTTCAGATCACCATCAAAGACCATTTTCATTCATTTTGTGTGAACCTTTGTTCTTGAGGATCTCTCCAAGACTTGAACATTTTCATTTAGGGAAGCCTGGTAGGTTATCTATTAGATATATTATCCCTTTCGAGATACAATAATGGATTGGAGAGGTGGAATATCATTTGGAATTAACACCACAGTAATGTTCAGTGCATAATGTTTTCCATGTATCTCAGTTAAAAATGTATCACTATGTTCATTAATATGTGATCAGATGTGATCATGTTGACCTAGAGCCAAATTCATCCTTGATAAAAATCCTTTTGTGGATTATATATAGGAATGAAAAATTCTTGAGAGGAAGAAGATATGGTCTAGTATGGGTAATATAAAAGTATGTTTAGATTCAGAAAGAGGAATGATAATGCGAGAAGGAAATGAATGAGAAATGGCTGGAACTCTTTCATAGAAGGATTGTTTTCTACATTCTGAGGATGGAAAGACCAATGTTGGGGAGAATTTGGTACCACCATTTTAAGTGTTCTGACAACTTTTCACTATTATCAAGTGTGTTTTTCACCATTTCTAAGTCCCCTTTTGATTAAGAATCCTTAAAAACTGTTTTATGGGAATTTCTACATGTTTCAGGTCATTTACTTGAAGTACATGCCACGTACCTGAAGTATAGGTTGTGTCCTTGGGGATAGATTCATGTCGTGAAGATGGGGTCATTCTGTGAGTTGTCACAAATCTTATACATGAGTTACACTTTAAATAATGTTTAATTACTATTTTTATAACCCGAGGTGACAGGTTTTTCAATATACTTATCCAAGTTGGCCTTCATGTCATGACTAGGGGTACACATCGTGAGTCAGCCCACTCCTAGCTTAATGAAAAATGATTTGTAGTTTTTCTTAGTATATTCATTCCAAACCACCATTCTCATGACCCTAGACTACCCTTAGCTTATTTTTTAGGGCCGCACATTCTTTTGAATCAATCCAATCATCTTTGGATATTAGTAGCATCTGTGGTACATCTCTCCGAGTAAGATTTATGTTAGATATATTTCACATATCCTCATGTTCTAGGATCTAGGCCTTTTATGGTAAGATATAGGCTTTTGTTTTCCATATATGATGAGATTTCTCTTTTTTTGATAGGATAAGGGATATAAGGTAGTTTCGTTGATGAATCAAGCCTGCTTTTGTGAGCATTCCTTGTCCTTTATTCAGTTTCATCAAAACCATTAATGTAAGAGGCCTCACTCTCGACTCCTATTGGTATAAATGGTTTTATTTCATTAAATTGTATTTTCTTTTACATAATTGTGTGTGATTTGGATGTCGAACACTTGTTGGAAACCATCTTGAGGTATTGTTTGTGAAATCTAGAAAATTGGGTTAATGTGCAACGTGCATCAGTTCGTTGTTTTAAAATATGGATTTTAAAATGGGTATTTTTCTAAAATTATGGAACATGAATAGGATTATATTTTTTCAGTATGGGGGAATGTTTTTTTTGAAAAGAATTATTTCTTTGAAATTGGATATTCATTGCTCTTCAATAAAAGTTTCATTTTATTGAAGTAGTTTATTTTGATAATGGAAATATTTTTCACACATGGCCTTTGGGTGTGATCATGATTATTGTGTCTGGAATAATGGAAAGTACCATTGGGGTACAAGGAATGTGATATTATATTTGGGGTTGGTGTTAGTGGGACACAATGTGATTGGACAAGAGACTACTCATGAAGATGGAACTGTCGAATAAAGAAATCATTGGTGGTTTAGTTGTGTACTATGGAATGGGTATGTCAAAATAATAATCATAATTGGTTTATAAGATTTGATTAGTTATATTCTAGAAAATGAATTTTTGAAAATGGGTTTCATTTTCTTTTTTTGCAATTTTTTATAATTTTTTTTCAATCATTTTTATATTTGGATATTAATTTTTTGATAAATTGTTTTATGTAAATGTCATTGTAAAATTATCAAACCATTATATCCTAGAAGAATGATTAAGAAATTAATTAGGGGAAACCTACTATGTTTTATACTCACCCATTCATTTGTACTTTATGGCTTTTGGAGATGATATCTTTGAGCACAAGGTTAAATGTAATGTTTCACATGTTTTTAGCACTGCCTAGTGACACATTTATGTTCTATGATTATGGATCTTGGAGCTTGTGGAGAATATAGTATCATGGTATCCTAAGAGTCTTTAATTTTTTATCCACTATTTACATTTTTTTGGTTTGGCCTTCCTCTATTTTACACCTTGATGTGGTTCTGAGATACCAGAAGTTGTTTAGTTGCCCTTCTTTTGTTCATGGATCATTTAGTGAACGGTTTGGTTATGGTTTTTTGGTTTAATTGTTTATATTTAAATGGGTAAATAGCCCCCCCACTTGTATTTTAATCCCATCGGAATTTATTGGTAGCCTATAGAATCTTCGGAATGACACTTAAGTCCCAATAATGACTGATTGTACTCTCAAGACAATGATAATTGGAGGGTCATTACAGGGAAGTAGTCCACACTACCTAAAAGGAAATTAGCATTTTTACACATTTTTTAATGCATAATTCTATGTTGTAAATAAAAAATAACGAAGTAAAAAAGACAATATAAATATAATATATATCTTATATAAACAATGTCACATTATAATATCAACCATGAGATATGGTAGGATAAAATTGAACAATCACTATTTCGTGAGGCAGTAGTTCTCCATACACAGAATCAGTATGTTCTTTATCCATTAAGTGGAGGTGTATATATTTTTAGGTATCACCATTTTAAAAAAGAAATTATTTTATATTTATTATATGGTTTTTGGGTTAATATAATGAAATAAAGTGAGGTTAGGGGGTTTATGAAGGAGAATAAATGATAGGATCTATAGAGAAGATGCTACCACTTAATCGGGTAACACTTTTTAATTTGAGCCAAAAGGCTTTATGAAATTTTATTCTTCCCATGGTAGGGACTCTAGGACTAGTTTAATGATGTTTGAATACTATTTGCCTATATATAGGATAAACTAATGGGTAAGATAGGTGTGTGTATGTGGCTATAGGTGGTGGCCTTTTAGAAGAGTGTGGGGGGCACTTCAGGAACGTCATGAAATATTATTTTATTATAAATTGATATTGGAATTATAATAGCTCAAATGTGAGAAATTTATTTGATATGATAAGTATGGGTCTAAATCCTCACATCCAATTGGTTTTAGGAACGTTTGGGTCAAAAATTTAACCGTATCTTTTGGCTTTAACCCTTAGTAATATTAATTAACTCTTACCATGCCTTCTAATATTTTTTAAATATATGGTTAACATTGTAAATATAAAATGCCAAGAGAACGTAAAATGGGTCATTAATTAAATTTTTACCATTATCTATGTCATTTTTCTTAATCATATATTTTTATTAATTTTATATCATTAAATAATATTGTATTTATTTTAAAACTCTTTTATCACAATTTTGACACAATTTAGTAACTGATTTTTGATAAAGCCATACAAATATATTCACTCTAAAAAACTAAATTACCTAAAATATATCATGTCATAATCATATTGAAAATTTATTGATAGAATAAAAAGTTTTAAATAAAATTTATTTTAATTTTTATAATATCATTTATTTGAATCATTCACTTAAAATGTAATCATTCCATCATCATCGTGTCATAAATAATCTAATTATTTAAAGTATAAAAATAACAAATAAATTAAAATGATTTTGGAAATACCTTTATATTTATATAGACTGTTTATATTAAAAATTATCTGGTATATAACCCGGTATTAAAATTGTTTTAATAAAAATATATATGTTTTTGTTATATTTCTATTTAAATTAATTATCTTAGCATGTCCTTATCACACCCATGTGGTTCCTGAATGACAAAATTTTTTCTTATTGATTTCATTGGTCACCCATCAATCATAAAATAATATTAGCATACATTTTTGGGTAGTTTAATATTTTTACCTTGTTATTTTTAATGTTATTTAAATAAATTAGAATTTAACTTTGGTAAATACATATAATTTCCCAAGTTTCTATACATTCTGTCCAAAAAAACAAAAGATTACTATTTAAAAACTTTAGATCTATTGAATCCTAATATGGAATTCATGTTTCAAAATTCCTAACCCAAAAGTTTCATTAATTAATTTATAATTAATTCATGGTTTCAAAACACAAAATTAGGTTATTAAGAAGTCAAAACTATCAAAATATTGACATGTGTTTATGTCCAATTTAACTGTGAAATTACATCCATTGACCAAAATTAGATTAAATGATAACAATTAATCGAGTTAAACATTTAAACCAACTAAAATATAATCTAACTATATAAATAAATGAGAAGTAAATGTAGTTTTGAATTAAAATGTAGTATATTTTATTATTTATAAAAAATGATTTTTATCATAAAAATACCAATATTAAACCAAAGTAAATTTTAATGTCCCTCTTCCAAAGAAGAATATTATTTTTTAAAATATTAATTATAAATGTGATAAAATTATATTTAAAAAATTATCTCCATCAAAATGAAATAAAACAACCTTTTAAAAATATTATTGTATTTTATGTTTAACATTTGATTTATTCTAATTTTAATCCTCTAAAATTTATTGGATAAATTTAAAAATATTTAACAAACTTCTGTAATAATAATATTATTATTTCACTTCATTCCCACCCATATAATGACAAGGCATTAACTACCATTTAAAATATTATTAGTACAATGTCATTGTTTAGTATAACTCAATGTTTTCTGCAAAATAAGATTTCGGAGAAACCCATTTTTGGTTGTGAGTATGCTATCAGAAAAATTGCCTCCTTTATCATAAAATTAATATCATATTCATAAATATTAATAGATATAAAAGGTATTAATCTATAAATACCTTGGATGTTACATCTTCTTATCCATTTATAAATTGTATCCTCACAATTTAATATTGTGTCAGTAACTACTGTATGAATTTTAAAAAATTCCATTATTGGAATCCCAAATAGAAAAAAGGGTTAATAAAACATCTACATTAGAAGAATGAAATATATTTAGACATTTCACACTATATAACACATAATATGATTCCATATAGGAAAGCATATATATAAGAGTAAAACTAACCATCTTTTTCTTAAAGATAGAGATATGAAACATGACCAAGAGAAAGTTAAAATTTAGAAAACCACATACAAGTGATGGGTTAACTAGTCTTTTATTTCACAGTTGGAAAAGTAATATAAATTTTATTTGTTTTAATATCATTTTCATAAATATGAGCAATTTTTTTAGCTTTACTTATAATAAAAGGAAACATAATTACATGAAACGTATAGTTTCATCCTTTAAAAAATTCATCCAAAAACTTATCTTTTTCAAATAACGGGTATTCAGAATGACTTGATCACACCTCAAGTGGTACAATCAACTTCTTGTGAATCACATTATCTAAAAAAATTAACAATCTCTTCATAAATTCAGGAAAAATTAACCAAAACCAAAATAGTTAGTACAATATCTAATTTTTTCTCATAAATAATATTCCTTTATAATGAGAATGACTAAATTTAATCACTAAAATTTAACAGTGAAACTTAAAGTTCATCATAAACCATTCAAAAAATTACTGATAATAAAAATCCAAAAAATAATCAAAACTAATATTAAAAATAAAAAATTAGTGGGATTTGATAACATATTTATAAGGCCCCGGCCTTAAACCTTACTTAATATTGAATTAAATGAATAATTCACATTGATGATCTTTTCAGGTTTAGAGTATTAGAGAATTAGGACATAACTATTACATCTCAAAATATTACAAAGTTGTCACTTCTACTTAATTTCTATAAAATAAAAACTCTTAATAATAAACATGTCTAGTTCCAAGTTTTAGATAGCATGACTTTCCCTTGATCCCATCCTTGACCCAATTCCACATTAATTCTTGTGAAAAACATTTCAAAAAAAACATGGGGTGAGCCTAAAAAGCTCAGTAAGGGATACACAAAGAATGAAAACTGTTAGTTATTCAAAACAACAAGGAAACCATGTATACTTTATCAAAGTAATACATTTCACCTTTAGGAAGTATTAAAAACTCTTCACTGAATAAAATATCATTACTTACCCTTTTGTAACCGAAATATTACCATAAAACCCATATAATGAACACATAACATATAAAGGTAACTTGGGACATAATCATACTTAAATGGAATAACCATAAGGTCGACTTCCACACATACTTAAATGGAATAGCCATACGGCCGACTTCCATACGCAATGCATTGGAGGTTATAACGTAACCACCCGTCCTAGTATTCACGGAACCACCCGTCATATGGTTTATCACGTAACCACCCGTCAAATGTCCAAGTACCATTATAAAATCATAAGACATAAAACAATATAATGGAAAGAAAACATTTCCACACTTTGATCATAATATATCACTTAAAAATATTGACATAAAAAATCCATTATAAAACCCCATTTTCAATACCAAAATATATAAAAGAGTATATGGTATTTATTTCATTTTAAAAACATTACGGCTTGTTGAGGAAGCCAATGACCAAATAAAACTCGCGGTGGTGGAAAAGGTCATTGTCACCGCGTACGTTAAAAAACATTCCTTTTTGTCATTTAGCAAAATGATTCGTAGAAAAATATTCATTTTGTATAAAAGTAAAAGTCAATGGGGTTTATACACCGTATAAAAGAAATTTGTGTATAAAATGAAATATGCCTCAATGAAAGGAGATTGAGACGAAGTCCCTTACAATGTCGGTATCCTTAGATTAAGGATAAATAGATTACATGATTATGTGTGACAAATATGAATACACAAAATATAATTGGATATTATGTGTAAAACAATTAGAGGTCATTTATACATAATCTTGGAAAAGCAAAACCAATGACATAGATATTTAACTCAATGAAATGTTATTGAGTTATGATTTCCGATACATGTTCGTCTAAACTACATAAGAATTTATCAATGAGATGATTATGTGTAAAAATAGTATATCCACACAAACGTTTGTGGAAACTAAAACATATATATTCCACACATAATATTGGCATAATAAAATCAAGAAGTAGAGGTTTAACCCTATGAATTGAATGTGGGTTAAGAAGTTCCCTTACAGAAATTCGACAGCCTAATGACGTCACTTCAAAATTCAGAAAATGAGTTGATGAGAGATAAAAAGGGTATCTAATCACTTGGACATAAAATTTACATTAATAAGGATATATAATAACATATACCAATATAATATTATGTGAATTAAAAGACATAACAAAATAAGTCTTTTAAAAACAGGATGGTGAAAGGTTCCCTTACCAACTTGGGTAACTTTCGAAACGTACAGCCCATTGATGAGGGGTCATACAATAAATATGTAAATAACCATAAATGAAATTATATTACACAAAGAGTATAATAATTGGAAGTACATACACCACTCAATAGAAATGGTGGCAAATGTATCATAAATCTCATGGGACTAAAGGCGAGATGAACAATCCCTTACGAAATCTCGGCTGCCTAACGGCGCCACATAAAACATCCAAAAATGGATTGATGAGATCAAATATAGTCTGTAGTCATATTAAAATTAAATTTACAGTAAGAGGAATATAAAAGAACATCCCCCATAATAACAAATAGGAGATTAAAAGAAGTTACATAAAGGAGAATACTTAAAAAAAGAAAGAGAGAGGTTAGATCTCTTACGAACATTCGGCAGCCTAACGGTGCCACTCAAAACATCCAAAATGGATTTATGAGAGAAAATAGGGTCTGTCATCATATGAACATAAAAATTACAATAGGAGTAATATAAAAGAACATCCCAATCATATGAAATATGAGCTTGAAAGGAATGACACAAAATAGTGTACTTAAAAAGAAAGAGAGGAGTAGGATCCCTTACCTCAAGTCTGACTTGTCTTGTTCGTTTCTTTATATTCCTGAATAATAAACATTGGTAAATTTATAATTTCTTATGGACCTCTTTTAAATATTATTATTCAGTTTAAATCACATATTATAATGTTATAATAATTTGTTAATAATGTGAGTTCATATCAGACGCTTTTGTCGATGTTTGGTACATAAGTCAAAAATGAACTTGTTTGAAAATGATTTTCCATGTAGTTATAAGTAAATAATCTCCAGAATAGTATTAATGATTTAAATATCATATATATCCAGTACAGTTTCATTTTATAATACTCCATAACATTTGGAGATAAAAAGAAACGAAATGCACCGTTCATGGAGACGGTAGGTCGTACGTACGCATGAACACTACTTTCATTTTTTGTCATATTAATGGAATTAAAAATAATTGAGATATATATATATTATAATTAAAATATAATATATATTTTATATAGGTCACATATTTTCATTAATTTCATTATTTATAAATTCCATGAATTGCCTGAACGAGTCACATCACTTGAGGGGGCGGTAGTCCACACTTCCTCGTATGAAATTATCTCATTTGCACAACATGAAAAGCATACAGGAATGTTATAAATATAAAATTTAGTTGAATATAGAAAACATAAATACCATATATATCATATATAAAATATATTTACAACATAATGGACACCAATAAAGGTGTTAAAATAAGATTGACCAATATTGTTTCGTGAGGCATAAATTCGCCAACCACAGAAACAATATGTTCTTTAACAATTAGATGAAGATGTGTGTAAGTGTAGCTCGAATACTTCACATAAAAACATCCTAGTATATTGAATACACTGGTTTTGTTACAAAATAATAGAATAAAAAGAGTATAGAGGGTTGGAGAAGGAATATAAAACAAAAGAACCCAAGGGAAGACATTACCTTTAAATCGGGTAACTCTCGTTGATTTGAGCTCAAAGTATTTTTGGAAAGGATTCTGCCCAAAGTGAGGATTAAATAGTGAAAAGAGGGATGTGGAAAGATGAAATGGGAAGGGTTTGGCCGAGAAAAAGGCTTGAGAGATGTGTGTAAGGTGTTAGAGGTGGGGGCCTTTTATAAGAGAAAAAGAGGGGCACTCTTGGAATGTTATAAAATATTACTTTATTATAAAATTATTTTCTGATTTTAAAGGTCCCAAAAGAATATATTTTGAGGATAAGGTGATAAGGTTTCGAAATAAACCCATCCAATAGTTTTGTGACAAGTGTAGGTCTTAGAGTTTATATTATCTTTTCTTTTTATTTAAATCGTTAAATAATAAGGTAATCGTTGCATCATCATGGTGTCATAAATAATTTAATTTATGAAGTGTCTAAAAATTATAAAAAAAATATCATGGTGTAGGAAATATTCTTATTTATCTAATTAATATTTATAGTAAAAAATTTTACTTGTATAACCCCATATAAAAATTGTTTTAGTAAAACAACACATGTTTGTGACATTTTAATTTTAACATTAAATTAAAAGGTATTAATGTAATTTTCCAACCAAAGTGGCTCCATGGGGTCCCTAAGTTGACCCATGATTTTTCTTGGTCATCCAGGACACATCTAATGAGGGTAGGAAATGTGTATAAGTCATTTCATATTATTAAAACATTATTTTTACCTTGAATTACACTAATTACCTCTAATCGCGATTAATAAACTTAAAAGGTACTATTCACCAAAAATTTATTTTAATCCCATTGAACTACATTTTACTTTTTAATGAAAACCATGTATGTCGGATTTTTTAAATTCAAATCACAGATGTGGTAATTTTTCATTTAAACGAAATATCAGTTTCTTTAACTACCACTTAGTGGTTTCACTATTCATCAAAAATTGATGTTTTTCAGAAAATTACCAAAAATTCACCCTAAGCTATATTTGATATTTCGAATTCAAAAATGATGTCCATTTTAAAGAATTCAAAACATATCAGGTGCATTAATTAATTTAATAATTAATTCCCACTGTCAGAGCAAATAGCGTGTTTTTATGAAACAATAAGTATCAAAAGATTGACACTAGTATAGGTCCAATTTCAAGATAAAATTAATTAAAACGACCACTATTAGATTAAATGGTAAAAATATATTCTAATTTTACTTTAAAAACAATTAAAAATATAATCTAATAATATAAATAAATTAGATTAAAAAGACGTTTTGAATTAAAATACAACATTTTTCACTATTCATTAAAAAATGGACTTTATCGGAAAAATACCAAAAATTTACACAAGTAATTTTGATGTCCCGATTCTAAAGAAGAATTTTATTTTGTCAAATATTACACATAAAATTGTCAAAAAGTGGATTTAAAAGAGGTTCGCCATCAAAAGGCGGTTAATCGACCTTTTAATGAATATTAGAATGTTTACGTTTAAAATTTGATTTATTCGCATTTTTAATCCTTTAATTCTTATTGTAATGAGTAAAAATATTTGATGAACATATATAATCATTTTTTTGTTAGTTCTTCTCATTCCTAACATTACAATATCTAGGCCTTAACTACAATTTAAAATAATATTGTTTTATTATTAGAGTGCAATGTAAGATTGCCAAGAAACTCGTTGTTGCGTATTGGGTACACCATTGAGCATAGAGTCCCCTTTCAAGTAATATTAATATTATATTCACAAATATGGATAAATGTGAAAATTTCATATTCTTTATTTACCTGGGGTGTTACATCCTTCCCCCCTTTTTGGAATTGCGTCCTCACAATTTTAAAATTGGTCTTGGAATCTTCATTTAAAATCCCACAATGGAACAAGAGTCAGTAAAACAATCACTTTAAAATAAAGAAAGAGAAGTAAAAAGGTCACCTGAGTTAACCCATTCTAGGATTCCATGTAGGAAAACATGAATATGTAGGAAAAAACTAAGGGTCATGTTCTAAGGGAGGATGATAGAAAACATGTTTAGGAGAAAGTTTATCACAAGAAAATCACATAATTTTGGTGGGTTAAACTGTATTTTATTCCCCCGTAGGAAAAGTTAATAGGCAAAATATTTGTTTTAAGTTAATTTTCATTGAGGAATTCATTTTTGATCTTAAGGAAACATGCTTACTTGTCATGTTGACTTTCAAATTTTACCATATTTCTTACACAAACTCTTACTTTCCCCAAATGATGAGTATTTAGGAAGACTTGTTTACATTAAGAGATATATAACCAACTACTAGAGAATCACCTATTCCACAGAAGAGAACTATATACATCCCATGTATTTAGACCTTAACAAAACCTAAAACCTAAAAGGTTAGTATGACATCAGATAATACCCAAAAATGATTACAAAATCTATTCTTAATCTCAAAAATTTGACAAAAAATACCCAAAGTTCAACAAAGACCATTCAATAAACAAATTTTCCATAAAATTCATCAAAGTAGACCAAGATATGATTGAAAGCCAAATATTTGATGGATTTAATCACATAGTCTTCCAAGGTACAAATATACACTTATCTGCAAATAACATCAGTTTCTCTTAAAGTCTCACATTGAAAAGTAATTAACCTAATCACATATCCTCCATGATAGGTTAAGAATTTACATAGATAACCCAAAATCAACATACTCTTAATTCATAAAATCATCTAACTAAAAATAATAAGTTATACTAATGAGGGACTTTATGTAGTCCAGTGGTAGACGATAATTACCAGTCTCACTTTGGTTGTGGGTTCGATTCCCGCCGATTTCTCCTACGCGATGGGTTGTCACATGGTCTGTGTGTTGTCCTTTTTCCAAAACTATATAATTCTTAAATCATTCCCCAAAACGAGATAAAATATTAAAAAATAATCATAACTTATTTTAACCTCAATTTTATCTCATGAATTTAATTTTCCATCATAATATATTACAACACATAATTACCTCAAAAGTAAGGATTATATAAACCCTAATGGTTACCTTTATAATTATTACCTGAACATCCACATTGATTGGTCATCTTGTACATTATGCATTACATAACATACCATGGTACAAGTGGTTGATCATGACTCCTTGATAGTTGGTTTAGAATAACCAAGAGTTTCCTCATTGAATCCCCCATTTCATCCAGTCTCTTAATCAGAGAACCACCACTATTTCCTTCAAACCTATTGTCACTTTGGTGCCTGCTAGATCCATCAATTCACTAAAGACAGAAATTTCAGTGTGAGTATATCAACAAAACCATCATATACTAATGAGGAAGATAAAAAATAACATATACATACTCATTAACTTTATTTAAAACTAAGACTCTTTCTGAAATCCTAACCATTATAGTAATGTCACTTATGCTTAAAGAATACCCTAACATCTAAAGTTATCTAAACCGACCTCTGATACCAACTATAAGTTCTCGGCCTTAAACCTTACTTAATATTTAATTAAAATAATAATTCACATTGAGGATCTTTTTAGGTTTATATTTTTAGAGAATTAGGACATAACTATTACATCTCAAAAGATTACAAAGTTGTCACATCAACTAAATTTCCATAAAATAAAAAATCTTAATAAGAAACATGTCTAGTTCCTTGTTTTAGATAGCATGACTTTCCCTTGATCCCATCCTTTACCCTATTCCACATTAAGTCCTATGAAAAAAATTTCAAAAAAATACTTGGGGTGAGCATAAAAATCTCAGTAAGGGATACAAAAAGAATAAAAACTGTTAGTTATTCAAAACAACAAGTAAACCATGTATACTTTATCAATGTAATACCATTCACCTTTAGGAAGTAGTAAAAACACTTCACTGAATAAAAGATCATTACTTACCCTTTTTTAACCGAAATAATACCATAAAACCCATATAAAGAACACATAACATATAAAGGTAACTTGGGACATAAACATACTTAAATAAAATAACCATACAGTCGACTTCCACACATACTTAAATGGAATAGCCATATAGCCGACTTCCATACCCAATGCATTGGAGGTTATAATGTAACCACCCATCCTGGTATTCATGGCACCACCCGTCACATGGTTTATCACATAACCACCCGTCAAATGTCCAAGTACCATTATAAAATCATAAAACATAAAACAATATAATGGAATGAAAACATTTCCAAACATTGATCACAATATATCACTTAAATATATTGACATAAAAAATACATTATAAAAAACCATTTTCAATACCAAAATACATAAAAGAGTATATGGTATTTATTTCATTTTAAAAACATTACGGCTTGTTGAGGAATCCAAAGACCAAATAATACTCGCGGCGGCGGAAAAGGTCATTGTCACCGCGTACGTTAAAAGAAACATTCTTTTTTGTCGTTTAGTAAAACTATTCGTAGAAAAAGATTCATTTTGTATAAATTTAAAAGTAAAAGGGGTTTATACACCGTATAAAATAAAGTTGTTTATAAAACGAAATATGCCACAATGAAATGAGATTGAGATGATGTCCCTTACAAAGTCGGTATCATTAGATTAAGGATAAATCAATTACATGATTATGTGTGAAAAATATGAATACACATAATATAAGTGGATATTAAGTGTAAAACAATCAGAGGTCATTCATACATAATATTGGAAAAACAAAACCAATGACATATATATATAACACAATGAAATGAGATTGAGTTATGATTTCTGATACAAGTTCATCTAAACGACATAAGAATTTATCAATGAGATGATTATGTGTAGAAATAGTATATCCACACAAAGGTTTGTGGAAACTACAACATAGAGATTCCACACATAATCTTGGCATAATAAAATCAAGAAGTATAGGTTTAACCCTATGTATAGAAAGTGGGTTAAGAAGTTCCCTTACAGAAATTCGACAGCCTAACGACATCACTTCAAAATTCAGAAAATGAGTTGATGAGAGATAAAAAGGGTATATCATCACATGGACATAAAATTTATATCAATAAGGATATATAAGAACATATTCCAACATAATATTATGTGAATTAAAAGACATAACAAAAGAAATATTTTAAAAAGAGGAGGGTGAAAGGTTCCTTTACCGACTTGTGTAACTTTCAAAACGTAAACCCCATTGAAGAGGTGTCATACAATGAATATGTAATTACCCATAAATGAAATTATATTACCCAAATTGTATAATAATGGGATGTAAATTCACCACTCAAAGGAAATGGTGGAAAATTTATCATAAATTTCATGGGAATAAAAGTGAGATGAACAATCCCTTACGAAAACTCGGCAGCCTAACGGCGCCACATAAAACTTCCAAAAATGGATTGATGAGATCAAATAGAGTGTCACGTCATATTAAAATAAAATTTACAGTAAATGGAATATAAAATAACAACCCCCATCATAACAAATAGGAGCTTAAAAGAAGTGACGTAAAGGATAGTACTTAAAAAAAAGAAAGAGATAGGTTAGATCTCTTAAAAAAATTCGGCAGCCTAATGGCGCCACTCAAAAATTCCAAAATGGATTTATGAGATAAAATAGGGTCTCTCATCATTTGAACATAAAAATTACAGTAGGATTAATCTAAAAGAACATCCCAATCGTAAGAAATATGAGCTTAAAAGGAATGACATAAAAGAGTGTACTTAAAAAGAAAGAGAGGAGTAGGATTCCTTACCTCAAGTCTGACTTGTCTTGTTCGTTTCTTTATATTCCAGAATAATAAACTTTGGTCTATTTATAATTTCATAAGGACCTATTTTAAAGATTATTATTCAGTTTAAATCACATATTATAATGTTATAATAATTGGTTAATAATGTGAGTTCATATCAGACGTTTTGGTCGATGTTTGGTACACAAGTCAAAAATGAACTTGTTGGAAAATGATTGTCCATGTAGTTATAAATAAATCATCTCCAGAATAGTATAAATGATTTAAATATCATATATATCCAGTAAAGTTTTATTTTATACTACTCCATAACATTTGGAGATAAAAAGAAACGAAATGCACCGTTCATGGAGACGGGAGGCCGTACGTACACATGAAAGCTACTTTTATTTCATTGTCATATTAATGGAATTAAAAATAATTGAGATATATATATATATATTATAATTAAATTATAATATATATGTTATATAGGTCAAATATTTTTATTAATATCATTCTTTATACATTCCATGTATAGCATTAACGAGTCACATCACTTGAGGTGGTGGTAGTCCACACTTCCTCGTATGAAACTATCGCAAATGCACAACATGAAAAGCATATAGGCATGTTTTAAATATAAAATTCAGAGGACTATAGAAAACATAAATACCATATATATCATATATAAAATATAGTGACATAATAATGGACACCATTAAAGGTGTTAAAAGAAGAATGATCAATCATCGTTTCGTTAAGCAGAAATTCGCCAACCACAGAAACAGTATGTTTTTTAACCATTAGACGAAGGTGTGTGTAAGTGTAGCTCGAATCCTTCAGATAACAACAGACTAGTATATTGAAGATACTGGTTTTGTTACAAAAGAATTTAATAAAAAGAGTTTATAGGGTTGGAGAAGCAAAATTAAATAAAATAACACAAGGGAAGACATTACCTTTAAATCAGGTAACTCTCTTTGATTTGAGCTCAAAGACTTCCTTGGAAAGGATTATGCCTAAAGCAAGGCTTCAATGATGAATAGAGGGATGTGGATAGATGAAATGGTCAGGGTTTGGCCGAGAAAAAAGCTTGAGAGGTGTGTGTAAGGTGGTAGAGGTGGGGGACTTTTATAAGAGAAAAGGAGGGGCACTCTTGGAATGTTATAAACTATTACTTTATTATAAAATGATTATCAGATTTTAAAGGTCCCAAAAGGATATATTTCGAGGATAATGTTATTAGGTTTCGAAATACACCCATACAATAGGTTTTTGACAAGTTTAGGTCTTAGATTTTACATCATCTTTTCATTTTATTTTAATTGTTAAATAATAAGGTAATCGCTGCATCATCATGGTGTCATAAATAATTTAATTTATTTAGTGTCTAAAAATTATAAAATAAATATCATGATGTAGGAAATCGTTTTATCTTTATAAGGAATATTTATTGTAAAAAATATGACTTGGATAACCCCGTATAAAAATTGTTTTAGGAAAACAACACAAGTTTCTGACATTTTAATTTTAACATTAAATAAAAAGGTATTAACATCATTTTCGAACCAAAGTGGCTCCATGGGGTCCCCAAGTTGACCCATAGATTTTTCTTGGTCGGAAATGACACATAAAATGAGGGTAGGACATGTGTCTTGGTCATTTCATGTTATTAAAACATTATTTTTACCTTAAATTACACTAATTACCTCTAATCGCGATTAATAAACTTAAAAGCTACTATTCACAAAAATTTATTTTAATCGCATTGAACCAAATTTTACTTCTTAATGACAACCATGTATGTAGGATTTTTGAAATTCAAATCATAGAAGTGGTAATGTTTCATTTAAACTAAAAATCACTTTCTTTAACTACAACTAAGTGGTTTCACTATTCATCAAAAATTGATGTTTTTTAGAAAATTACCAAAAATTCACCCGAAGCTATATTTGATATTTTGAATTCAAAAATGATGTCCATTTTACAAAATTAAAAACATATAAGTATCATCAATTAATTTAATAATTAATTCCCGCTGTCAGAGAAAATAGCGTGTTTTTATGAAACAATAAGTATCAAAAGATTGAGAGTATTTTAAGTCCAATTTCAAGATAAAATTAATTCCAACGACCACTATTGGATTAAATGGTAAAAATATATTCTAATTTCACTTTAAAAACAATTAAAAAGATAATCTAATCATATAAATAAATTAGATTAAAAAGAGGTTTTGAATTAAAATACAACATTTTTCACTAATCATTAAAAAATGAACCTTATCAGAAAAATACCAAATATTTACACAAAGTAAATTTTGATGTCCCAATTCTAAAGAAGAATTTTATTTTGTCAAATATAAAACATAAAATTTTCAAAAAGTGTATTTAAAAGAGGTTCGCCATCAAAAGGTGGTTAATCGACCTTTTAAAGAATATTAGAATGTTTACGCTTAAAATTGGATTCATTAGAATTTTTAATCCTCTAAAATTTATTGTAAAGAGTAAAAATATTTGAAAAACATATATAATCATTTTTTAGTTTGTTCTTTTCAGTCCCACCATTAAAATGGCTAGGCGTTAACTACCATTTAAAATAAAATTATTTTATTATTAGAGTGCATCGTAAGATTCCCAAGAAATTCGTTGTTTCGTATTTGGTACGCCATCGAGCATAGCATCCCCTTTAAAGTAATATTAATATTCTATTAACAAATATGGATAAATGTGAAAATGTCATATTCTTTATTTACCTAGTGTGTTACAATAGTCATCCAAGATAAATTTTATCATTTATCTATACATAACCTCAAACACTCGTAATATATCATTCAAAAAAAAAAATAACATAATCACATTTTCTCCAAGATAGGTTAATCACCTCCCTAAATAACTTGAATCTCCATATGTAATGAACAAAATTTTTATTAATGAAATTACTTTCTGATTTTATTTAATGTTTTATTATGTAAAATGGCAATATACACTTCCTTCGTTTTATGTTTTTAAATTTTAAAATACCATTATGAATTGGTACCATGGATAATATAGTCATCGAATAGTAACCAATTGATTAATATAAATATACGGCTTTAACAAATCCAATTTACTTAGACAAAGGACGCGATGACCCAATGTAATAGAATTTCTCCCTACAAATCCCATTTGTCTGGGCTCGGAAAGGAGATGCTTCCATTGGGATTCACTCTTTATCAACCCCAAGCCGAGATTCAACACCAAAATCATGAACAAAACTTCCTATGAGAGTAGTTGAAGCTGATAGAGATTACCACTCGAGCAATGTTATCTGAGCCACCCCAAAAGTAGGTCACCATCACACACCTTACCCATAGGTCATTTGAAAGTGTAATAAGGGGTTATGTAACATGACCCTAGAACTATGATTTTGCACATTAATTTTTTATATAGAATATAAATTCATTTCATTATTTTTACTTTGTAAATTGTTTTTAATGGAAAAATAGTATTTTTTGTTGATATTAAATTAAAAAATATATTTTGATTAATTAGAGTATATTTTATTTATATAAAATTTTAATTAAATATTATTACTAAATTCCATTTTGTTAAGTATAAATGATTGTATAACTTTTATGAATACAATTGTAATTTTTAATATGGTTTAAAAACAGTTTTTTCAGAAAACATTAATGTTTGATAAATATTTTAATTTATATAAAAAGTAAAAATTCATATATTTAGGAAAATATTTTGATAAAATGAATATTATTTTATGAAATCATTATTTTGAAATAATCCAACTTTTAATTTTTCATAATTTTCGGAGACTGTCGAATTTTCGTGTAAAAATTAAATAACATTAAAATATAAAATTTGTTTTATGAAATCATAATGCCCCAAAAGTGATGTAATAAAATAAAATTAATGATATTTTCCAAAAATAAATTTTTTAACTTTAAAACATCGTGATATTAGATGTGTTTTATTAGTTTTATAGTTCCTTAGGGGACCCTTCAAAATGAATAATACATTTTATCTTTTAAAATGATTTCGTTGACAATGTGACAAACCTCCACATAAGCATAATATTTTATGAATATATACCATTAGACATATAAAATATGTTTTCCACTCCCCATTATTGATAACTATGATTTAAACCATTTGTTGGATTGTGGTTTTGATTTTTTCAATTTGTGTTGCCCAAAAGCTATTTAATACAGAATTCCCTCTCTTTTCAAATAAAAACCCAGCCAATCTATAATTACTACTAACTAAATACTTATATAGACTGACCAAAACCTGTAATATTCTCTCTAGAATCCTCTTATGTCACCCCATTATCCCAATAATCCTCTCTCAAGCCCCTCCCAAGCATTTGCAATAACACTTCCAAGTAAGGGATTTCTTCCTTTATCATTTTTTTTCTAAATTTAAGTATGTTGTAATAACTTTCGATTAAAGTAAAAATGTTGGGGTCTGATTTCTCACCTCCCCCATAATTTCCACCTTATGTTTTAATGATGATATATAACTATCTTTCTCATTAATGCCTCTCATGTACACTCGTTACCGTGTTGAAATTCTGTAAAGAATTTCTCTATTCACATTCACATTCAAGAAACAATTTTCCATTATGAATCTAAATTCCATTACATTAGTTGGGACATGTATCTATATGACCCATGTAATTTGTATTTCATGTAAATTTGAAGAGACACCACTATCTCTCTCATTATCCATTTTTATTAATTCTTATGTCAGACCATTATGCTGCAAAAATTACATCGGGATTTTCCAAGCCAAAGTCATTTTGTATTGAATACCATGCCCATTTCTCTATCAATGGAATTCACCTTTATGTATGTTTAATTATTAATTATATAATTTCAATTATTATTTATATATTAGTTTATCGTGTAATAAATGATGATGTCTAATGAATCCATGTTCAATAATCCATGTGGAACACTTATGGATGAAATGAAATGATATGAATTGGGTAAATATTAGTATCGTGAAACATCATGACCAATGGAGGATTACTCAGTATAATTCAAGTGAAGTGAGGGTTTACTCATGATCAATTTTCAATGATCCTTGGCTCATGCTAATATCATGTTAAATGTTGCGACCATTTTCCATATTATGATAATCTTGCTATATCATTATTTTATGTTAATGTATATCTTCTGTTCCACTGATATGTCTATTGACTATCATGTACTATATTCTTCATGTTATACCTTTTTTACTCCCTTACTGATCTTTGTGGATCCCCCTATTATTAAGCATTTCCATAGGTTATCCCATGCAATTTTTAGTACGAAATAATGTGTGTGGTCATGTTGAATACGTTTTTAAAAAAGATGTGTATTTATTATTTTAAGTTATTATATAAAGTTATATTCCACTCTGAAACTAGAACTCATGATCTTATATTTCTTATCAAGTAATTGTTTTATATAATAAGATATGTTCAAGGATGAAATAAAGAACCGGGTTATTATAGTTGGTATTAGATGATATGTTTTGTTATATAAAGGATTTGGATTAGTAAAATACTTATGGATAAGACTATGTATAATAAAAACATACCTAAATTTTAGTTAGTATTGAGAAATATTTTTATCAAGAAAATGATTCCATGTCCAGATATGAGCATGTAGAGGCAGCTCTAGCACATATATATCTACAGGTAAAACCTAAAAACACCGCTTTTAGAGAGACTTGAATGGGAACTGGTGCACAAAAATGGGCCTTGATGCACTCTTGGTTACAACCCTACTAGGGGATATGCTTTTGTAAAATAATAATCCTAGTATGAAACATTAGTAAGGGAATTAAAACAATTCTCTTAAGAATATATGTTGGGAATTAGATCATGGATTACATAGATTAAAACCTATAAATTCATTTGTTAAGGAAATAAAAGTAATTTATATTTCATTTTTCATTATGGATTACCCATTATGTGTCACCCATGACAATCCTCTTATTCCATCCAATGGATTTTATATGGGGGACTCGAGCTAAAAACTAGTGGTAAGATAAATGCGATGATAGTTATAATGAGATGCCCAATCTGATGGGAGTGGGAATTGAGAACTTTCTCACAATACTCTCTCAATTTACTAAAAAAGGCCAACTACTTTTAATGGATCATTTGATCCCTCAAATTCCAAACAATTGATCATCTATATTGAAAAGATCTTCTTCATCCTTCAATATTACATAAAAGTGAGTGTTCTTATTGATACCTATTGAATGAATAGTGAAGATGATCAATAGTGGACATTGAACAACAATATAAAGCATGAGGAGGAGATTAGGGCCTTGGAATGGAAGGATTTCTAGAAAATGAATTTTGATTAATATATTCCTTGCACCCAACGTCTTAGGATGGAAAAAACTTCCATTCCCTGAAGAAAAAAAGGTGACAAATCCATCAGAACCCAGAAGGAAGACATTATATGCCATGTAGGATATGCCTCTAGCATTATCATTACACCAGAATTTAAGGTTATACATATTATTTTAGGAATAAAAACTAGCCTATAGAAATATCTAGGGATACATGACATCAAGAGATATGATGAAATTGTCTGATTTTCCCTCAATGTCGAAATGGAGATCGATAAAGCTCAAGGGTATCATGGAGATAAGAATCACAAGTTGGACATTAATTGTGGTAGTCAGATTGATAAATATAATGGTGCTAAGAGAATCAATCACACCAATTACCAAAGGTGTTGGAAGAATAACAATTAAAACTTCCTGTTGGTGATGAAAAAATACTTTAGGTGTTGAAGATAAATTAACCTTTCCATTAACTACCATGAAGAAATACATGTGGATGTGATAGATAAGTGAACCACTCCATTCGACCCTCAACAAATTGTTCATTGTTTCTACTACAAAGAACCAGGGAACATTGAAAACTAGTGCCCTAATCCAATGTTTTTTTGAGGCAATCAACTACCTCCAAGTCAACAGGGGTGGGAAATTTACATCACTACTGCCAAAGTGAACCCTGAAAATGAAGTAGTGAGATTTATGCTAGTTATTCATTAAATATTAGAAAACCTAATTTTTTATTCTGGTACTATGAATTATTTTATATCATGAAATATTAGTAGAACAATCGAAACACCACCACACATAATAGAATTGAAGAAGTTGGTGGGAACAGAAAATGGGGAAATCAATGAAACCCTTGAATATAACTCTTCCCCTGTCATAATTTGTGAATTGAACATCTCATAGAACCTTGAAATAATCCCTTTTGTGGAATTTGATGCAATTATTTGTATGGATTTCCTTTCCTTATATAGAGTCACCATAAATTTCCATGAGAGGTAAATCACTCTATATATGGCGTATCAAACCTCGATTATGTACAAGTTCATGATGGATGATGAATCTTCTTTAGCACCATAATCTCATGCATGGATATTTCTAACCTATGATCACATGTATCTTGCTCATATGATTTCAACTCAGGATGAAAACATCCTTGAAGAGATTCCTATTGTGAGGGAATTCGCTAAAGTGTTTCCTGAGGAATTTCATGTTCTTCCTCCAATAAGAGATGTTGAATTATCAATTGATCATATACCCAGGGAGTTTCCACTATCCAAGAATCTGTATAGAATGGATATTGTGGAGCTTGATGAAATGGAGAAAAAACTACAGGAGAATCTATATAATGGGTTTACATGCTAGTTTTCTTCACCATAGAGTGAAACAGTCCTCTTCATCAAGAGAAAGAATGGGTCAATGCATATTTTCATTGATTATACCGAGCATAACAATATCATGATAATGAATAAGTTTTCTCTTCCACGAATTGATTACTTGTTTGATCTGCTACGTGGAGCGTAATACTACACCAAGGTGTATTTTTTGTCAGGATTTTACCATTTCATTTTGAAGAAGGAGGATATCCTGAAGACTGCTTTTTTTACAATATACAGGAACTATTAATTCATATTAATTCCTTTCAGACTCTCTAATGATCTATAAATCCTCATGGACTTGATGAATAATGTCATTAGAGATTACCTCAACAAATATTTGGTAGTGTTTATAGATGATATTCTAATGAAAACTGAAATGAAGGAGGTTAATGAGAAAGATCTATGAACTGTACTAAGACCATGCAAAAGGAGAATCTCTATGAAGAGTATAGAAAGTGTCAGTTCTCATTGAAGAATGTGTCATTCATAGGTCATATCATCATTAGAAAAGAGATATTTATGGTCCCTCCAAGATATTATCAATTGATGGATCATCCTGGCCAACATCGGTAATAGATATTTGTAGCTTCCTGGGATTAGCTAGATATTATCTCCAATTTGGGTGAAATTGTTCTTGATTTTCCATCCCTCTTACAAAGAAAACTCAAATAAGAGTAATGTTTTCTTGAAGTTATGACTGTGGAGAAAGCTTCAAGGAGTTTAAAATGATGCTTATCACTGCACCCATGCTCACATTACCAACAAGTGGAAAAAATTATGTGGTATTTTGTGATGCTTTAAAAAATTAAAAAGGATGTGTATTGATGAAAAATGAAAAATTAATTGACAAATTTTAAGGAAGTTGAAATATCTTGAGAATAAATATCCAACTCATTAACTATAATTGGTTGTTGTAATATTTGTTTTAAAAATTTGGAAACATTACCTCTTTGGGGAGATGTGTGAAATATACATGGATCACAAAAGACTCAAGTATATATTATCATATAAAGAGTTTAATATGTGCCAATAAAGAAGGATAGAGCTGATTAAAGTGTACAACTACTCAATCCATTACCTCCATTGGAATTTGAAAAAGGTGGTAGATGATCTATGTAGAATGGACATAGAGATTCTATCATTGATTAGAATTTTAATGGAACCAATATTATATTTTTTTTCATGTGGATTGACATGGGAAACATAAATAAGGGGACATAAACAATCTTTTTACAATAGATTTATCAACCATCTCATTTAGAATGTAAAAATGGATTCTCAAAAGAATGATGTGGGAATTTTGATGAAATTGGAAACTATCAGAAATGATAAATCATAAGAGTTCAATGTTAATGAAGATGGAATTGTGAGATTGGGATCAAGACTATATTTCCCATAATGTCAATATATAAAAAATGAACTTTTATATGATTTATATAGTTAGAATTTCTCCATTAATATAGGAAACACAAAGATGAATCGAGATCTCCGAGATCATTTGTGCAGGGATAAGATGAATTAGGAGATCATTGTGCATACATCAATGTGCCTGGTATGTCAGCAAGTAAAGGCTGAGAGGAAGAAGTATAAGGGGATGATACAACCATTACCCATACCAGCATTGAAATGTGATAACATCAACAAGGACATTGTCCCGGAAGTTCGAAGACATCCAAAGGAAACAATGTTATTTGGGTTGTTGTGGATCATTTTACAAAGACTGAAAACATCATTAAAATTTGATAGAATTTCTCATTGGATCAACTGGAACTAATATATAATAGAGATTTGGTAAGGTTACATGGAGTTCCACATTCTATTGTATATGATCGAGACCCAATATTTACCTCTATGTTTTTGAAGAGTCTTCAACATGCTACGAATACAAAGATGAACATCAGTACGGTGTATCATCCTCAATGTGATGGCCAATCTGAGCTGAAAATACAAACACTTGAGGAAATGTTGAAAGCATGATCAATGGACTTATAGGAGGATTGGATCAACATATTCCTCTTGTTGAGTTCTCTTACAATAACAATTTCCACTCATGTATCAAAATATCTCATTTAGAATCCCTCTATGGGAAGAGGATAAAAACATCGGTATGTTGGGATGAAGTTGGGGATAGAAGAATCCTAGGTCCAAAAATGGTTGATGAAATGGTCAAGAAGGTTAAGGCCATCCAAAATCACCTTAAAGCTTCTTGGAGTTGACAAAAGAGCTATGTCGATAATTATTGATGAGACCTAAATTTTTAGGTTGTAGACATGGTATTCCTCCACATATCACCATGGAAGAGAGTTAGAAGATTTGGGAAGAAGGAAAAGCATAGACTAAGGTAAATTGGTCCTTTTGAGATCCTGGATCACATTGGGGTAGTAGCCTATTAACTAGTACTCCCACCAAACCAATCTCGAGCACATTTTCCACGTATCACTCTTGAGGAAGTACATTATTAACCCATCACTTGTATTCAATCTAGAGGTGGTACCATTGGATAATGGCCTCTCCTATAAAGAGAAGCTAGAGAATATATTATACCGTAGGGAAATATTTAAATTATATAAGTAAATTCCCCTCGTTAAATTGTTGTGGAGAAAACCCATGTTTGAAGATGCAACGTGGGAATCCATGGATGTGATGAAGCAATGTAACCCATATCAATTTTATTGTGTGAATAGGAAATTTCGAGGGAAAATTATCTTAGTTGGGGATGATTGTAATGACCCAATCATTTATTAATGAAAATTCCTCTTGATCTAATTAAATGTTTTTTTATGTAAAATAGTTGTATGCAATTCCTTCATTTTATGTTTTTTTATTTCTAAATACAGTTATGAATTCTTATCGTTTCTAATATAGTTGTGTAACATAGACCACTTTAGTAGTATAAATATAGTGCTTCAACAAATCCAATTTACTCAGACAACTAATGAAATGGCCTCATCCACTAAAATTTCCACGTACGAAACCCATTTTTCAGAGCTCGGAAAGTATGTGGCAACACTGGGCTAGTCTCTTCACCGATCCCAATTCAAGCTTCAACACGTTAATCTCGAACACAACCACCTAATGGAAATGTGGAATTTGATAGATATTTCACTCGAGTGATGTTATAGGAGCCACCCAAAGAGTCTGTCACCATTGCACACCTTACTATTAGGACATATAAAGGTGTTATAAGGGGTTATGTAAAAAGAACCTAGATCTATGATTATGTACATTGTTATTGTATATTGAATATTCATTCATTTTATTATTTTTACTTTGTAAATATATGTTTAGGAAAAAAGATTAATATGAGTTAATATTCGATTAGGACATATAATTTGATGAATTATTGTATTTTTAATTAATTAATATGTCAGTTAAATATTAATACTAAATTACTTTTAATTAAATACAAATTATCATATAGTTTTAATGAATACAATTATAATTATTATTATGCTTTAAAAGTTTTTTTGTCTAAACCGATATATTTTTTAAATATGTTTGTTATTGTTTTCAAATATAAAAATTAACATATTTGGAATTTTTTTTTTTCAAATTAATATTATTTTTTGGAATCAATATGTTGAAATTATCATATGGTTAATTTTTCCTAATTTTTTGAGACCATTGAATTTTGTGGGTAAAAAATAAAATAATATTTAAATATATTATGTGTATTATTACATTATAATGACCTAAAAATGATGTAATAAAATACTATAATTGTGATTTTAATCCAAAATAGGATTTACATTTAATATATTGTGATTTTATAATTTTTTTTATTAATTTTATGATGCCTTGGTGGACGCTTCAAACTTATAAAACATTTTAGTTTTAAAAATTATTTCATTGAGTGTGTGACTCACCTCCACATAACAAAGCCAAATATTTTAAAATTCTTTTCCATTTTCCTCATAAATTTTTTTTCCACTCCCCTTTTGAAAAAAAATTGTCAAAACCCATGGTTTGGTTTGTTTTTTGATTAGTTGATTGTGTAGTGTGAAAAACTTAAATTATTAAGAATTCCATCTCTTTTCCATTATAAACCCACTGAATCTCCCATTACTATTCACTAAAACCATTTGGTTCATGATAAATCCATGGAATCCTCTCTCTAGGATCCTCTCAAGGTAGCCCAATCCCACATGAATCCACTTGCAAGTCCTTCCCAAGCCTTCAGATCACACTTCCAAGTAAGATATTTCATTCTTTCTAATTTTTTTCAAAATTTCATTACATTTTTATACGATTTTATTTAAATTAAAAATGATGGGGAATGATATTTCTCATCCTGCATAAATCCATATTTATGTTTAAAGGATGAGACACCAATTTCTCTCTAATTAATGCCTCCCATGTACGCATGTTACAATGTCGAAGTTCCATAAGGAATTTTTCTCTTCACATTTTCATTCAAGAAACTCTTTATTATTATGAATATAAATTGCATTACATATGTAGGGACATGTTTATATATGACCCCCCTTATTTTCCATTTCATGTACATATGTCGAGAAATATATTTCTTTCTCATCAACCATTTTTAGGAATTTTTATGTCAAACTGTTATGTAGGTGAAATTGCACCATGATTTTCCAAGAAATAGTCATTGTATAGTGAATTCCATGTGCATTTATCTATCAAGGATATTCACCTTATTCTCATTTTCTTATTGGTTATATTGTTTCATTTATAAATTTCAAATTCCTTTATTATGGAATAAATGATGATGTTTTATGAATCCAAGTTATATTACCCATGAGGAACACATGTGCGTGTAATGAAATGGTTAGGAAGGGTGAACCTTGATGGTGATCCAATGCATTGGCTAAATATTAGTATCATGATATGTCATGTGAAATGGGGGATTACTCATGATCATTCAAGATCAATGAGGGTTTACACATTCTCCATTTGCAATGATCCTTGCCTCATGCTAATATCAAGTTAAATATTGTGGACATATTTCTGTGTTATGATAATCTTGAAATATCAAGCCTTTATATTAAGGTTTCTCTTAGGCTCCATTGATATTCCTATTGCCTAAAATGTACTATATTTTTCATATTATACCTTGTTTACTCTCTTACCATGCTTTGAAGAACACATTTTCCTATGCATTTCCTTGGGTTATCCCATGCAATGCTATGTACAATGTAATGTGTGTTGACATTTAAAATATGTATTCGATAAAGATGTGTATTTCATGTTTTACATTGTTATGTAATGTTCCTTAGCCCCAAATACCCTAGACCTATTGATCATTAATTTTCTATCAGGTTATACATTTTATAATAAAATATGTTTATGTCAAAAATAAAGGTCAGGGTTGTTATACCATAAGTCATCTACAAAATGTAATTTAACTAAATAAAATAAGTTACACTAACAAGTGAATTTATGTAGGATAGTGGTAGGTGATGAAATATTTTCTCCCTTTGGTTTTGGGTTCAATTTTTGAAACCTTGTCAGATGTGATGGGCTGTCACCCATCGTATGAGGTGTCATGTTTCCAAAACATTATTATTCTTATAACAATTCTAATATTTGATAATGTCTTAATAAACATAACATTTTTTAACGACATTGATGATATCATGCCAATCATTTTTAATCCCAAAATGTAATAACCCATAATTAACTTATAAAAAATGTCCTTATGAACCCAAAATTTTATCTATAATATGACCAAAAAAGATAATTATTCCAAAAATATCATTTTTATGAAAACAGAAGGAAAAATATAAGTCAATTATAATTCCAAAAAATTACTCACAGAAACAAAATAGTAAACTTATTGTTATAAAATTTCATCTACCATAAGTCTAACATAACTCTTGAAAACTTTTATACTAGGAATATAAATAATTAATCATTCTTCATAATTTATTAAGCATGCATTGCTAACTTATTTCTTAATCTGCCATTCAGGCACATCAAATAACCTAATTTTTTTAAATATAAATCCAATAGAGTTCAAATATATATGGATAAAAAATAAATTATACATTTAATTAATGTATCATGATTTTCATGATGTTCCAATTTTCTTTTGGCATATTGTCCATCTTTCAAAAATTAAACGTTCACTACTATTCTGTAATTTGACATTTTAGTAGAGTTGGACAAGTGGAGATCATGAAATCATATGAAAAAGATAACCTGACCCATAAATTTGATTTAGAAATGAGTATGTGTTTAATAACTCAATAAATTTCATGCATTTGATATGAATACTCACGAAGCTATCAAAATCATTCCGAAATTATTTTTAGATAATATTGATGATAAAATCATCGAGGTGGGATTAGATGGTTGTGAAGGATCTCTTTCCTTCCATCCTAAAAAATGATCCTTAACATATTGAAAATAACATCACTTAAATAATAAATGAATTATTAAAACAAGAACACAATATTGGAAATAGATAATAACATAACATTTTTATAATACTCAAATCCACCAACCTCTTTAAATCTCAGTTGATTTAGGACTTTTTCAACCCTACCTAAATTGTCATAATAATCCAAAATTTTCAATAAAATAATTACCCACTTAGATATAAATTATCACTTACCTATACCAAGATAAAATCATATACTATAATGTTATCTGAACTGAACATTGATACCAACTATAAAGTCCTAGCCAAAATAATTACTTAATTTTGAGTTATCCCACTAATTTGACATTATTTCCCATTAAGGATCTATTCAGTTTTATAGATTTAGATAATTATTCCATCACTTATACATAAATACATAATTATTACATAGTTGGAACATATACTCACTATCCATTTTTTCATAAAACAAAATATATTAAGAAAATTGTTTCCCTTAATGTTTATATATTATAACTTTTCCATGATCCAATCCTTCACTTTATTTCCTTATATAATAATGTTAAAAACATTTCAAACATTGGATGAAAATAAATACTCAACAAGGGATAAAATAATGAGAGAAAATAGTTTTCCATGAATGATTATAAACCCATGAATTCATAAGAATAATGAAAACTTCATAGAAACAATATATCATAAATGTATCTTGTGGCATCCATATCATACTTACAATATAAATTTTAAAGATACTTAGGATGTAAACTTCATGGTTATGATTGGAATACCATCATATTATATTTCCTAAATCTCTTAGGAGAAACCATAACATTTACCTTGGTCACATTACCCAATTCATTAGAGAGCTATCATAGGATCACCTTCCCTTGGTTTATCACAGAACCATTTGTATACATAAGTAATGACCATAAACCATAACATAATAATAACACATGAAAAAGCATAAATGAAAAATAACATTTCAACATTGTAATCATAAGACATCATTTAATGATATTGATACAATAAATTCATTCTCAAAAACATTTTGAATAACAAAATACATAAAAATGTATATACTCTTTACATTTCTTTTTATACAGATTAGAAATTATAGAGTAATCCATATACCAAATAATTGCCATGATGACATTAATGTGGTTGCCTCTATGTACATTAAAAAAAATTAAATTTAATTATATAGTAAAATAGATTATAAAAAATTATTCATTATGAAAACCATTGAATTAAAATATTATTCATAGGGGATGAATACACATCATAAAAAATAAGTTCATGTATAATTTCATATATGCGTCAATGAAAGGATATTGAGATGAAATCCCTTACCTCAAATCGGACATGTCTCACTCATTCTTTATATTCATGAATAATAATCATTTGTTAATTTATAATCTTTTTTGGAACCATTTTCATGTTTATTATTCAATTTATATTACTTATTACTATGTTATATAAATTATTTTATTATTTCAGTTAATATTGGATGTTTAGTCGATGTTTGATACCAGTGTCAAAAAATGAACATGTTATGACTACAAAATGCCTATGTGGTCAAAATTTCATTATCTAAAAAAATATACATCATGATTTAGAAATCATTTAAATCTAGTTTATATGTATTTAAAATAATTCCTAATAGTTTGATAGAATAAAAGTAATGAACTATTCCTGGAGATGGTAGGACAAACGTACACATGAACGCTACTTTTATTTTTTTGTCATATTAAATGTAAGAAAACTAAAGAATAAATAGGTATATTATAATTACAGGATAATATATATGTTATATATGTTACATAATTTACATAAATATATTATATATATATTGCATGTATGGAATTAATGAGTCATATCACATTGAGGGGGTGGTAGTCCACACATCCCCAAATTTATTATTATATATAAACATTATAGAAATCATAACGGTATATTTTAAATAAAAATTATAGAAGTATATTGAAAATATAAATATAATATATATCATATAAACATATAGTTCCATCATAATGGCCACCATGAGAGGTGGGTGGATAAAACTCAATAATCATCACTTCATGAGGCACTAGTTCATCGTAAACAGAACCAATTGGTTTTATATCCATGACATGGAGGTGTGTGTACCTGTAGATAAAACTGTTAGCATAAAAACATCATAGTATACTTTTTTATACTAGTTTTATATTTTAGAAAGGATAAATTATGGTGAGGGTCTTGGATAAAGAATATAAATGAAATGAGTTTGAGAGAATACATTACCTCTATATGAGGTAACTCCTTTTTATTTTAGCCAAATGATTTCTTGAATTATCTTATACCAAAGGTAAAGATTTAAGGAGTAAGGTAGTGATTTTGGGGGATAATTTGAGTAGCATTTTTATAATCCAAGGGTCTGGATAGGTGTGTTTAAGTGTGTAGAGAAGGTTTTTCTAAAGGTAAGAGGGGAATTTTATGAATGTCTTGAAATATTATTTTATTATAATTATTTTTTTTCAATTTATAATATCTCGAAAGTGATATTTTTCTAGGATATGATGAGTATGGGTTGAAATCCCCACAACCAATTGGGTTTATACAATTTTGGATCACATATTTAACAATATTGTTTTTTGTTAACACTATATTATATAAATTAACTCTTATAATGTCTCCTTATATTTTTAATTTATATGGTTATTATAATTACTATAAAATTCCAAAACAACATCAACTGGATCAATAATTTCATTTTAGGCATTTTCTAATTGAGTTTTTGGAAATAAAGATATTTATTTTTCTTATATCATTTAATAAAATCATATTTGTTTTGAAAATTAATTTATGTTAATTTTTACACTATTTAGTAATTGATTTATCATGAAGCCATAAAAACATGATTTATTCAAAAAAACTAAATTAATGAAATATAACATATCATAATCATCCATAAAATTCTAGTATTGCATAAAAATCTTCAAAATTCATTTATTTTTATAATTATAATATCATTTATTTGAAAATTTGTTTCGTAAGGTAATCACGACATTATCGTTGGGTAAAAAATAAGGCTATTTATTTAATTTTTAAAAATTAAAAATAAAATACAATGTTGTATGTAGTCTTTTTATATTTATAATTACTATTTATAGTAAAATATATCTTTTATATTAACCTATATTAAATTTTTTTAAATAAAATTATTCATGTTTATGTTATATTAGTCTGTACGTTAAATTAATTATTATAATATGTAATTATCACACCCAAGTGGTTCCAAAATGCTAAAATATAGGAATACAGATTTTTTTGGATGCCAATAATCATAAAAAAATTTAGGTCATGTAATAGGGTATTATAATATTATTATAAAATAATTTTTACCCATATTATTTTAATTTACCATTTTACATTGTTAAATAAAAATAATTACTGAAGTTACTATTCATAATGTCCAAAAATAAAGTGTACCTGTTTACATAATTTGGACCTTGGGGTCCAAATATGGAATCTATTTTTCCACATTCAAAAAACAAAAGTTTCATTAATTTATTTAAAAATAAATCTCTATCAAAACCAGAAATTTAGTTTTTATGAAGAAAAATATATCAAAATATTGGCATGTGTTTATGTAAAATTTAAATGTTAAATTACTTATAAGGACAATCATTGGATTAAATGGGAAAAATTGATCCGACGACTATTTAGAAATAATTAAAAATGAAATCTAACTATAGAAATATATTATTTGTGAAATTTTTACTTCAATAATATGTATGTGAAACTATGATGTTATATCAAATAATCGATGACCACAATCAATTAGATGTGAGATAATAAATTTTGTATGTTAGTATTTCCTGATGTTATAGTTTCAATTGAAATATCATGATGATTCATTCATATGTTGTAAAGTATAGTGGAATGTTGTCAAACTACCCTGAGTAAATTGTGTGTATATGTTCCAGGACACATCCTTTAAGTGTTATAGAAATTTAACATGTCTTCATGTTAAATAAATTATATTAGGATTAAAGAAATATACTCTTCTATATGTTTAAAAGAGTATTACTTGATTAAATGGTGTTAGTAATGGTTGTGAAATAACTAGAGACAATTAATATCAATTTCATGGAAGTATTTACATGAATATAGTACACGAATGATTTTAGATGATGGGGATTATCCATTGACAATTGTCTATGAGTGAATTGGATGTGTTGAGATAATATTAAAAAAAAACATTATACGATTTTTATATAATATTTAAATTATTCAATGTCAACTATATGTAATAATTTATTATGGTTTGTGTGTGAATTTATCAAGAAATAGTTATGATTTTAAAAGATCGTACAATGGTTTAGAAGTATATTATTTATTTATGATTAATATAATAAATTTTCTTATATCCAAATTTATCTAGGATTCTAAAAATACATTGTTTACCTTATATGATATATTATTTGAATAATATTACAGATTTTAATTGAATTTGGTGATGGTTTCCATATTTATGAAATTTCATAACTGAAGGTGGCCATGTACACCAAATATGACTATTAGTAATATGATATGAAATTAATTAAGTTATAATATAATTAAATTCTTTATAATATGTATCGCATCCCATGATACATTCATAATGGTCACTAGTTATAGCTACCCAGTTAACATTAATGACATAGAGAATGTGAAAGATCAAGAATTTGGGTATCATGAGAAATTACAGAACAAAAAATTCATAAAATTTAAAAATTAAATAAGATAATGTCTCTTTTATGATCAACAGGTATTAAAATATAATGATCAATCAAATGATCCTAATTCCATCCAATATTGAATTATTAATGGATGAAAATGATATTAGGATAATGTGATGAGTTATATTCTATATTCATGATTTCCAAACAGCATGATATATTGATAGAATTAACAAGTATTTCAATACTATAAATTTTTCAAAAGGAACTATTTTAGAGAATAATTTGATATGTAAAAAATATAATATATAAATTAGTGAGATATATAATTGAGAAAAACCAAAAGAGAAATATACATGATATATAATAATAAATAATATTCATTGTGTCATAATTATAAAAATAAATATTCATACAATATATTTAATATATATAAAATAAATAATAAGAAATATTTATTGAACTCAACACTTTTTTAATTTAAAATATTATTCATGTTGATTGAAAGAAGTTGAGACCCAATAAAAAATTATAAACAAATTATAATGATGAAATTGAGATACATTTTATTCCATGAAATTCAAATAATATAATGTCAATGGTAAATAATATTTCCCAGTCTTTAAAGAGATGTGTAATTAATATTCACTAAAGAATAAGGAGAATGGAAATGTAGTGGTCCACCACTATTTGATATTCATATAAGGAGAATAAATTTTTGAGAGATCCAAAACACTCTATCTTATGATATAGAATGCAAAATTTTCATGATTTTATTGTTATATATTATAAATTACATTATAATCTATGTGGGTTATTGAAATAGCTTATAGTATTAGTCTACTATATTTTTATATAAATGTTTGTGTAATTTGATTTGATGATTTCATGTGAGGAAGGATATTATCTAAATTTTAAATGATGGACCCAATAGTTCAATTATTGATCTACTTAATATGGTTATTTTAAAAAAACTATTTATATTGATAAATTAACTTCTTTTATTTCATTGTGACTTGTTTGTTCTAGAAAGAAATCCAATTCCTAAACAAGTTTGGTTATAAAAATGTTTTTTTGTGTTCTTTATAACAACCAAAACATTTTGGATACATAGTCATCCATTTTTTATATATATAAAATTCTTAAACATTAAATTTTTTGGGTGTTTTTCAGTGTTATATGATGTGAAATCTATCTGATGGAGATATATGGGGAACTAGAATGTTAGATAGATATACAAAATTTTAGAAAAGTAAAAAATGGGTCATGGTTTAAATCAATGAAATGATGGTAGTACACTAATACACCACCCCCTATCAATGCAAGGTATATAATATTTTTATACAAACTGATTGTCTCTAGATATTAATTACATGAAAGAAATAAAGATTATGTGGAAGGCATAACACTTATCAAAATAAGTAGAATATGAAAATATATATTCATATAAAAATATTTATATCAAAAAATCCATGGATTAATATAATGAGGAGAAATAAAAATTAAATGGTAGGAAGATGTCTTACGTCAAAAATATCAATTAATAATGATTTTTATGAGGTATATAAAATTTTATCTGATAATTCATTTGATAAAAACTGTAAAAAATTTATTATGATAGCATGAAATAAATTCTTTAAGATGATTCAGTCTCATCACTAAATGTTATTATACATATATATCATATTAGATTGGTTTTTTATATTTATGTACATTGTTGAAATATTTAGGATCTAATTACCGATCTATTATAAGAGTTATAAAATAAATATAAATCGTTATATATAATAGTACTTACATATGTATGGTTCCTCGAAAATGATAGGGTAAATGAACATAACACAGAACTTGATTAGTGGTGTGGTATCAATTAGAATGACTGGATTGAAGTAATCCATGTTGTAGAAGAATATATAAATGGCTCTAAATTATGAGTATATCCTTTATTAGAATATACAAATCATGTATAATTATATAAAGGGATCATCTTGTGTGAATATACATTTTTAATAATGATCCTTTCAATTTGGTATAATATGAGACTAAAATTAATGTTAATGGGATTGATAATACAATGATGTTCAATAATGATATTATAGTATCATTAGATGATTAAAAAACGGTCAAGATTAAAATATTTTAGAATGACGTTGAACTTGAAAATATAGAAATAGTTCAAACATGGTCATTATAAGATGATTGAAGTATATTTGTTTCAATAACTAATTCCATAGAGCAATCATGTAGAGTAATAATTATTCTTGATCAATGAAAATTTACATCTTAATATAATTAACAGTTTTTAATAGAAACTATTGGACAAAAACAAGATATATCAACTGAAAATTACCATTTTAAATTTCATTGTGAAGGTAGTGTATGTCAAAAATTAATTTATACATAATAATGGTTGTAAATTTGTTGTGATAGTCCCACCACTATATCTAGAATGGGAAGAATCATGAGTGAAATAATATATTATATAGAATACATGAGACTATTAGAGACAAATTCCATAAAAACCCAATATATGTTTGAAATTTGGGGAATCATACAATCTAATAAATAAAAAAATGATTTTTCGAAGGTGATAATGAATAAAAATTTTCATATTATGAGGATTAATGTTTGACTATGAAATATTAATTACTAATTTTGAAATATAGGTCATAGTGAGGGAGGTTAATCTATAGAAAAAATAATATATAAATATAAAAAGAAATAATTTATAAATCATAATTATATAACAATAGATATAAAAACATTCTGAACTTTTCAATGATATATCACTTTGGAATAATAAAATCCTAATGATTTCCATTAAATGGTTTTCCAAAAATAATGATAAAAGACCATATATTATTTTTGAGTATGATTAGAGAGATTGCAGAATGATGATTTAATATATTTTAACTGGTTTTCGTAATAAATAATGGTAATGGATAGTGAGGAATACATTAAAAGTATTTAGAATAAAAACCAAATAAAAAATAAAACAAGATAATGAAGAATAATTCCCCAATGATGAAAACATATTTAATTAGTAGAAAATTAGTGTATACCATAGTCAAATGAAGACTCTATTTTTTTTGTTATTTTAATTTAACAAATCATATATAGAAAGAAACATCATTCCAACAAAAAATTACAATGATTGTACTAGTGATGATGTCACACCCCAAGATTTCATTGTATGTTATTTCTTCAAAATAATTCAATAACTTGCACTACACGCAACACCGATTTCAATCCCACCATGACTTACCAAAAAAGCCATTCAAAAGAGGTTATGAATAGTATTAACTAAATTTTAAACTAATATATCCTTATAATTTTATAATCTATATTATGAGTTTCGTAGACATAATGCAAGAACAAATTCATTTTCAGTATTACACTTTTATCAACTTTTAATATTGAAACCTTTTTAAATACAATATCTTAAACATTTTGACTAAATGGGGACATCAAAAATATAAAATCAAACATCCCAAGGTTCCACAGTATGCTTTCCTTTGAATAATACAGTTGCGTGTGTTGTACGCAACTTCGAGTTTTAACACACACCACAACCGATCAAACTAGCTGTTATGAATAGTAATACCTACTTTTTGAAATTTTATCTCTCAAAATGGACTTCATTTTTAGATTCTGAATATCGAATTTAGCCTAAGGTGAAATTTTGGTACTTTTTGGATAACTTTAATATTTTGATAAATAGTGAAAATTACTAAATTTTAATTAAAAACAATTTTTTAAAATCAAAATAATTAACAGTGATAAATAATGAATTTGAGTGGTTTTAAAGTATATTCAGAATATATTTTTACCATGTAATAAAATTTTGATCATTGGAGATAATTTTACAATTAAACCGGACATAAACAAGTGTCAATCTTTTGATAGTCATTATCTCTTAAAAACACGTTTTTTATTTTAACAACGGGAATTAATTTTAAATTAATTTATTCTATTTCTGTGTTTTGAATTTGGAAAAATGGATTCCATATTTGGAATCAGGATGTTCAAATTGTGTAAATTGGTAAATTTTATTTTTAGACATTTTGAATAATTACTTCGGTAAATATTTTATTTACCATGGTTAAGGGTAAATCTGGTAAATAAGGGTTAAAAATAAAATTATAATAATACTAAATTACCCTAAAACGTGTTATAAACTTATTGGTTGATACATGTTAGACCATAGGCATCTTTGGGTCGATTTTGGGACCCCATGGATCCACTTGTAGGTGATAGGGACACTTTATTTTAATTAAGTTAAAATAAGTACCAAAATGACATAAGCATATATATTTTAGAAAACATATTTTTACATAGGGTTATATATGTTGGATTTTAGACTATAAATATTTATTAGAAATAAAAAAAGATTTCCTACATAATTATATTTTATTTATTATTTTTATACTTTAAATAATTTAATTTATTTATGACAGAATGATGATGAAGTAATTACCATAATAGTGACAAATTAAAATAATTGATATTATAAATACCCAAATAAATATAATTTGAGACTTTTAATGAATTACACTAATTTTCTAGGATAATATTACATATTATTATTGATTTAATTGACTATTTTGGAAGTAATAATTCTTTTATGAGTTTCACAAAAATCAACTATTGAATAGTGGAAAATTGACATAAAAGTTTTTTTAAAACAAATATTATATTATTAATTGATATTAAATTCCTAAAAATCTAAGGCTCGGCCAAGAGACTTATATCATGATAGGTGAATCTTTAATGGACCACTTGGGGTTCTCTTGGATGTATATAGTATGTTTATTAACTATATAATATAAAAATACAAAGTGACATGGTAAATGTCAAACTAATTAACTAAGAGTTAAAACTGAAAGATAAGGTTAATATAATGACCCAAACCGGTCTAAATTCTATTGGTTGAATGTTTTTCTACCTTTCCCCACCTTATAATTTAAATAATCCACTTTGGAGCCATTATAAACCGAATATGAATTTATTATAAATTAATATTTCTAGCTTTTCCAAAGGTGGACCTCACCCCTCTTATAAAATGGCACTCCTCCTTCTCATTTCGTCACAACTTCAGAGCCTTTTGGTTAGGCCAAACTCTGCCCCAATACTCTCCCAACTTCCCTCACTACAACCTAGAGGCCTTAGTTTGATCAGAAAGCCATCCTAAGGTTCCCTTTTGATCAAATCAAAAGAAAAAACCTAAAGAAGAGGTAATGATTTCACCACCCTTTTTCAAGTTCCTTTCTTCTTCCACTCCTTCTTTTTTTGTTGTTACTATTATAAATTAATAAACCCAGTATCATATATATACTGTGATGTTATTATAAATACGGTACAACCATATTCACTGTTCTATCCATCTTTTGAATAAAATGTCACCATACGTGCGTACGTACGACATACCGTCTCCACGTCGTGGTGTAATTGTTATTCAATAAATTATTATTTGGATTGGTATAATAATGATGTGTAACTCTTTTAAATAATAAATATAACATGATAATTATTCTGTATATATGATATACCATCCAATTATATATTATTTTAATATCAAAAGAATGATATTTTCACTCGTGCGTATGTACGGACTACCGTCTCCACGAACGCGATGAGATTCATTATCCATCGTATCCATTCAAGTATAATTCTCATTTGATGATTAATAATAGTATCTAAGGACTTGATATCATTCTTTATATGAATGATATACAACCTATCCATTAAAAACATGGCTTACGTAACAAAACATATAAATGAAAACGAGTAAGTTAACACCCGAAACGACGATAATTCAAAGATATTATTAACAAAGCAATTTTAAAAGATCATATATGATATCATATTAATGTATATGGTTATTGAATAATTTAATAACAATTATTTCACCATTTTACAGAAGGTTAACTTACCCCAACCAAGGAAAAGTGCATGGTAAGGTTTTATTTCGCAATCTCTTCATTATCTGAGGTTGTTTATACGTAATAATCAACTGTGATCTCTTTATCATCCACATCCATGTTTCTTAAAAATGAATTTCAAAACATTTTTACTATTTACTAGAATATTTGTTGAAGTAATTTATACCCTTGATTGACTTTTTATAAGAGTTTTATAAAGGAATCTTTTCATCGTTTACCAAACAAGGTGCTTTTTAACCTTTTTGACAAAATTAAGGTAAGACTGTTTTTTAACTTATATGGTGGGTGTGGCTATTTACCACCTTTATAAAATTGTCAAAGATTCCATTACAAATTTATAAAGATATTTTCAAATTAAATGTTTTATTTTATAATTATGTGACTTTTAAATGATTTCATAATGAATATTTTAAGAATTTTGTAAAGGTACACTTTATCAAAATCAGAATTTTAAATGTTTTAAAGATTTATCTTTCTAAATCTTTTTAATTAATGTCCATGTATTCAAAATGTTTTTTATGTATTTATTTATATGGACATGAATGTTTTTTTAAAATGTTAATTCCTTTCAAAAGTTTCAAAGTGGTATGGGACACTTTGATTCAAAAATCTCTTTTTAATTACTTCTTTTATAAATGTGTGACTTTTAAATGATTTCAAAAAAAGGAGATATTTCTCTCAAATAGTTTTGATTTCATCTATGTAAACATCCTTTGATGGATTTTATGATTATATGAAGGTGATTTATTATGATACAAAACTTCCATAATTTATTGAAGGTTTCGTGATATGTTTGACTGTGGATGTGTTATTTTTATACCATTCATGGTTTATGGAGAAAGTATTGACATTTAATATGCTAGTTTTAATATGAATGTTTATGTTATCTTTAAACCTTTTCATATGGGAATGCATTAGACTTAGTAAGTGACGGGTGGAGCCCGCTATAGCTCCTCGATGCATCGGTAGGTCTCATGAGACAAACTAGTGTCTTGGCACAAGGCCTTGGAAAAATCTTATTTGTAGTCTTGGAACGAGTCCTTGGCTATGTGGTTACGATATTCTGGCATTATGCATTCCATCATTATGAAAGTGGTTATTGATATTGCATGTGATTATTCGATTAGTAGAATATCCATGTGAATAAGTAACTGGAATTATTTAATTTTACTATTTCCATACTATGTTGATGTTCAAGTTTAAAAGGCTTTTGTTGTAGTTATACATTGCCTTAAATGTTTATGCTTATTTTGGAAAGTTTCCGCTATATTGTTATCCTTACTGGGCATTTGAGGTCACCCCTTTTCTATGTTTCATTTTTCCCAGGATGTGAAGAAGTAAGTTATGAATGACCTGCAGGGATATTATGAGGGGTTAATAGTGTGGACTATGGAGACATTATGTTTTTGTAGTAGTTTTTCACTTTATGATGTATTGTATAACTTTATGAATATATCTAGTGTTTCCAAGCCTACTAAACCAATCGGTCTTTCGAGATTTGATCTTTCTTGTGATCATTCCAATGTTATGTAATAATGCACCGACTCTGGGTAACTGGGGTCGGGGCGTTACAGTTGGTATCAGAGAAAGTTTAGTACAAACCTTGGAAGCTAGATTTAGATAAACTATGATTAGGGCACATAGATTTAAGGTGGACTTTGAGGATTAGTATAGAAGAACTTTCTAGAATTTTGGTATTGTAGAGATTTTGTGAGTTTTCCAAGAAATACATCCCTGTCTGGATACGAGCAAGTAGAGGCGGCTCTGGCACAGATGTACCTAGGTGTAAAACCCGAAAAAACCGCTTTGAGATAGACTTGAATGGGAACTGGTGCACGACAACGGGCCTTGCTACACTCTTGGTTACGACACTTCCAGGGGATATTATTAGGATAATTCTCATTTTATTTATAAACCATTATGAAGGGTTTATGAGTATATACTTCCTCAAAGGAGAGATTTTTATGATTATGGATTATATCCATAAACTATTTAATTTATGTTATGTGTTTTACAAGTTTGGGATTAGGTATTGTTATTCATAAACTAATCTAGTGTATGCTATTGTTTAGAAATGGCACCCAGTAGAAGGAATGAGAACTCCAAAAATGCACATGATCCAAAGAGAAGGAAGGATCATATATTTTATGGTCTTAAGATAGAATTTATAAGGAAATAGTCTCCCATGTATTATCATCTTATGAAGAAATAATATAATGTGTTGATAAGATAAGTAACGAGTTTACTGAGTCCTATGACTTTGAAGGGAAACAAGAGAAGAAAAGGATGGTAGAGGGAAAGATGGATAAAGGGAAGAGGGAAAAGAAGAATTTTCCAATATGTGATAACTGTGGGGAGAAACACCCTGGAACTTGCCTGAAAGGAATGGGAGTTTGTTATAAGTGTGGAGGAAATGGGCACAAACTACGTGACTGTAAGGGTAAGAAAATGGTTTCAAATGTACAATTCTTTATTTGCAAGGAGTTTGGACACTACGCGAACCTATGTCTCAGTCATCAGACTGTGCCTAAAATGATGCTATTGGATAATAATCAAGTTATGATACTACCACAAATGAAGAGGGATGATTAGAGTTCTTATGTTGATTATGTAATTTGAGTGTTGTATGAACAATGTACTTGTTATAATAATTATGGAGTATATAAGGATTATACTGCAGTACTATTTCATTGTGGACTTGAGATTGTGTGGAACAAAGAAAAGTGACTCAATAGCAGGTTAATCTTTTGGAAAATATATGGTTGAGAGGAAGATAAACCATAATATGGTTTTGATACTGAGGTAGTGATTTTAGAGTAATACATGACTTTTTTGGATAAATTATATTGGATATTCTTGACTACCTTGAAACTGATTAATGATTTGTATATTCCTTCATTGTTTGGGTTTACAACATTTTTTGATTGAAGGAGGATATCTATTATTCTATAAGGAATAAGGGATCATGAATGCAATCAATAAGGTTTTATGATAATTTAGGATGTAGAAGTGTTTTAAAAGAATACATGATGAAGGTGATCACATGTTATTTTCGGCAAAAAAAGGATCTTCATTGTGTTTACCTTCCTTATAAATTTTGGACTGAAGTATTTTGGATAGTTCTAGTGTGGATTATTTTGGATTGTCATAAAAGGACAACCCGGAGGTCGGGCGGCAACCCGTTGCGTCCGGCAATGCCACGTGACTTAAACCCACAACCGAAGGGCGACAAGGGTGTATCACCTACCACTAACCCACGTGATGTCTGGGATTAAATAATGTTGTTTTTTTAAAACATCTGGTAGATGAATTATAAATTCGTTTTTTTGGAACCCTATATGAATATGATAAATAGAATATTTTTTTACGTTCTATTATCTTTTAGAGTGAAAGATGATTTTGTGGTTGAAATTAGTTAAAGGATGGAACTCTACTTTTCAGGAATATATTTTTCGTCTTCTATTATTCTATGAAGAAATTAATTCTTATACTTTATTTAAGGAATCCTAAAACCAAAAATGTGTTATCCTAATACCCTATGTTTTGTTGAACCGATGGTATTTCAAATCATCATAGATTGATGAATTTAAGGACCTCAATTTTACACTTGTTTTTCATTGATGACCTCAATCAATACTTATAAATATTTATGTTTTTCCTCCAATTATATGTCTCTAATTTCCACCAATGTTCTCCTAATCAAGATAATAATTTGGTGGTGACCCTTTCATTTCACTTTTCCTCATATTAAGACTAAATTGTAGTAACCTAATTTCTGATATGGGTTTTCCCACAAAGATATTTTCTATTTTCAACCTTTTATTTTCTAAGAACAATTTCAAATTGCGAGGACGCAATTTATTGAAGGAGGGGAGAATGTAACACCCCAAGATTTCATAGTGTGTTATTTCTTCAAAATAATTCAATAACTTGAACTACACGCAACACCGAGTCCAATATCACCATGACTTACCAAACAAGCCATTCAAAAGAGGTTAGGAATAGTATTAACTAAATTTTAAACTAATATATCCTTAGAATTTTATAATCCATATTATGAGTTTCTTAGACATAATGCAAGAACAAATTCATTTTCAGTATTGCACTTTTATCAACTTTTAAGAGTGAACTCTTTTTAAATAAAATATTTTTAACTTTTTGACTAAATTGGGACATCAAAAATTTAAAATGAAACATCCCAAGTTTCCACGGTACGCTTTCCTTTGAATAATACACTAGTGTGTGTTGTACGCAACTTCGAGTTTTAACACACACCACAACTGATCAAACTAGCCGTTATGAATAGTAATACATACTTTTTGAAATTTTATCTTTCAAAATAGACTTCATTTTTAGATTCGAAATCTCAAGGTGAAATTTTGGTACGTTTCAGATAACATTAATATTTTGATGAATAGTGAAAATTACTAAATTTTAATTAAAAACAATTTTTTAATCAAAATAATTAAAAGTGATAAATAATGAATTTGATTGGTTTTAAAGTATATTTATAATATATTTTTACCAATTAATAAAATTTTGGTCATTGGAGATAATTTTACAATTAAACCGGACATAAACAAGTGTCAATCTTTTTATAGTTATTATCTCTTAAAAACAAGCTTTTTGTTTTAAGAACGGGAATTAATTTTAAATTAATTACTTCCACTTCTGTGTTTTGAATTTGGAAAAATGGATTCCATATTTGGAATTAGGATGTTAAAATTGTGTAAATCGGTAACTTTTATTTTTAGACATTTTGAATAATTACTTCAGTAAATATTTTATTTTCCATGGTGAATGGTAAATCCGGTAAAAATGGGTTATAAAATAATATTATAATACTAATAAATTACCCTAAAACATGTCCTAAACCAATTGGATGATACATGTTCTACCATAGGCATCTTTGGGATGATTTTGGGACCCCATGGATCCACATGTAGGTGATAGGGACATTTTTATTTTAATTAAGTTAAAATAAGTAAAAAAACGACACAAGCAAATATCTTTTAGAAACCAATTTTTACATAGGGTTATATATGTTGGATTTTCTACTATAAATATTAATTAGAAAGATAAAAATATTTCCTAAATAATTATATTTTATGTATAATTTTCAGACTTTAAATAATTTAATTTATTTATGACACAATGATGATGAAGTAATTACCATAATAGTGACAACTTAAAATAATTGATATTATAAATACCCAAATAAATATAATTTGAGACTTTTAATGAATTAAACTAATTTTATAGGATAATATTACATATTAGGATTGATGTAATTGACTTATTTCGAAGTAATAATTCTTTTATTAGTTTCACAAAAATCAACTATTGAATAGTGTCAAAAATGACATAAAAGAGTTTTTAAAACAAATATTATATTATTAATTGATATTAAATTACTAAAAATATAAGGATCAGCCAAGAGACTTATATCATGATAGGTGCATCATTAATGGACCAATTTTAGGTCTCTTGGATGTATATAGTATGTTTATTAACTATATAATATAAAAATACAAAGTGACATGGTAAATGTCAAAATAATTAAATAAGAGTTAAAACTAAAAGATAAGGTTAATATAATGACCCAAACCTGTCTAAATTCTGTTGGATGAATGGTTTTTGACCTTTACCCACCTTAAAATTTAAATAATCCACTTTGGATCCATTAGAAACCGAATATTAATTTATTGTAAATTAATATTTCTAGCTTTTCCAAAGGTGCCCCTCACCCCTCTTATAAAAGGGCACTCCTCCTTCTCATTTCTTCACACCTTCAAAGCCTTTTGGATTGGCCAAACTCTTCCCAAATACTCTCCCAGCTTCCCTCACTACAACCTAGTGGCCATATTTTGATCAGAAAGCTAACCTAAGGATCCCTTTTGATCAAATCAAAAGGAAGAACCCGAAGAAGAGGTAATGATTTCACCACCGTTTTTCAAGTTCCTTTCTTCTTCCACTTATTCTTCCTTTGTTGTTACCATATTAAAATAATAACTCTAGTATCATATATATACTGTGATTTTATTATAAATATGGTACAACCTTATTCACTGTTCTATCCATCCTTTGAATAACATGTCACCATACGTGCGTACGTACAGCTTACCGTCTCCACGTCGTGGTGTAATTGTATTCCATAAATTATTATTTGGATGGGTATAATAATGATGTGTAACTCATGTAAATAATAAATATAACATGATAATGATTCTTTATATATGATATACCATCCAATTATATATTATTTTAATATCAAAAGAATAATATTATCGCTCGTGCGTACGTACGGACTACCGTCTCCACGAATGCGATGAGATTCATTCTCCATCGTATCCATTCAAGTATAATTCTCATTTGATGATTAATAATAGTATCTAAGGACTTGATATCATTATGGATATGAATGAGATACAACCTATCCATTACAAACATGGCTTACATAACAAAAAATATAAAATAAAACGAGTAAGTTAACACCCGAAACGACGATAATTCTAAGATATTATTAACAAAGCAATGTTAAAAGATCATATATGATATCATATTAATGTATATGATTATTGAATAATTTAATAACAATTATTTCACCATTATACAGTAGGTTAACCTACCCCAACCAAGGAAAAGTGCAAGGTAAGGTTTTATTTTGCAATCTCTTCATTATCCGAGGTTGTTTATACGTAATAATCTACTGGGATCTCTTTATCATCCACATCCATGTTTCTTTAAAATGAATTTCAAAACATTTGTACTATTTACTTGAATATGGGTTAAAGTCATTTATACCCTTGTTTGAATTTTTATAAGAGGTTTATAATGGAATATTTCCGTTGTTTTCCAAATAAGGTGCTTTTTAACCTTTTCGACAAAATTATGGTAAGAATTGTTTTTAACTTATACGGCGGGTGCGGCTATTTACCACCGTTATAAAATTGTCAAAGTATCCATTACAAGATTACAAGGATATTTTCAAAGTAAATGTTTTATTTTATAATTATGTGACTTTTAAATGATTTCAAAATGAATATTTTATGAATTTCGGAAAGGTACTCTTTATCAAAATCAGAAGTTTAAATGTTTTAATGATTTATCTTTCTAAATAATTTTAATTAATGTCCATGTCTTCAAAATGGGTTTTAAGGATTTATTTATATGGACATGAATGTTTTTTTAAAATGTTAATTCCTTTCAATAGTTTCAAAGTGGTATGCGGCACTTTGATTCAAAAATCTCTTTTTAATTACTTCCTTTATAAATGTGTGACTTTTAAATGATTTCAAAAAAGGAGATATTTCTTTCAAATAGTTTTGATTTCATCTATGTCAACATCCTTTGATGGATTTTATGATTATATGAAGTTTATTTATTATGATACAAAACTTCCATAATGTATTGAAGGTTTCGTGATATGTTTGACTGTGGATGTGTTATTTTTATACCATTCATGGTTTATGGAGAAAGTATTGACATTTCGTATGCTAGTTTTAATACGAATGTTTATGTTATGTTTAAACCTTTTCATATGGGAATGCATTGGGCTTAGTAAGTGACAGGTGGAGCCCGCTATAGCTCCTCGATGCATCGGTAGGTCTCATGAGACGAACTAGTGTCTTGGCACAAGGCCTTGGAAAAATCTTATTTGTAGTCTTGGAACGAGGCCTTGGCTATGTGGTTACGATAGTATGACATTATGCGTTCCATCATTATGAAAGTGGTTATTGATATTTCATGTGATTATTCGATTAGTAGAATATCCATGTGAATAAGTAAATGGCATTATTTTATTTTAATTTTTCCATACTATGTTGAAGATCAAGTTTAAATGGATTTTGTTTTAGTTATACATTGCCTTAAATGTTTATGCTTATTTTGGAAAGTTTCTGTTATATTGTTATCGTTACTGGGCATTTGAGATCACCCATTTTCTATGTTTTATTTTTCCCAGGATGTGAAGAAGTAAGTTATGAATGACCTGCAGGGATATTATGAGGGGATAATAGTGTGGACTTTGGAGACATTATGTTGTTGTAGTAGTTTTTCACTTTATGATGTAATGTAAAACATTATGAATATTTCTAGTGTTTCCAAGGCTACTAAACCAATCGGTATTTCGAGATTTGATCATTCTTGTGATCATGCCAATTATATGTAATAATGCACCGACTCTGGGTAACTGGGGTCAGAGAGTTATAGATGAGGTATCCTATTAATCCATGTGTATGAACATAGAAATATGATCCCAATCCAAAAAATTAAATGATAATTTATGTAGTTCACCTGGGAATATAAATAGAATAAATGAGACATAAAATGAAAAAATTAATATAACTAAACCACTTATGGAATACTGTGAATTTCAAGATAGATTTTCAAGATATGATGACCAATGATTTTCAATGGTTTTTTGGAGGTATAAATATGCTCGTCACAATTAAAAATATTTTCTTGTATTAAAATTATCTCAACTAGAAATTTTATGATTATGAGGATTAAACATTGTGATATATTTTTTTGGATGTTTATGGAGAAAATGGAGATCCCAGAAATGGAATAATATTAAATGTGTAATGCATAAATACATCCCAAAACATTTGTTAGACCAAAAAATTCCAATATAATGAATTATCAAAAAATTAATTTAAAAATCCAATATCATTAGTTTTGAGATATATTTTCATCCATGATTCTCACACGATGTGATATATGTTATACCTATTTATCATTTTATTTCATTAATTATATATTTATTCATTCATTGTATTGAATTGAAGGAAAACCATTTTCTCAATATGAGAACTAAAAATTATAAATAACCTAATATAATTATATAGAGATGAATAATTCCTCAAATGAGTGGGAATGATTGATTTATAGAATAATGAACATTGGAAGAAAACTTCCCAGGGTTGATGTAAATATATATGTCATCTATTAAGGAGGTTATTTTTTAAATGAAATGAGACATTTATATTCCCTAAAAAACATATGGTTTTAGAGTGGGTTATAATGGTAATTTATGTCGTATGTTTATATGTTCTCAAATAATTATTTAAATTTTTTTTAGATTGATAATATATGGTAGAAATATAAAATAACCAAATGTCTAAAAATAAATTTCTTGGAGGAGTTCATGTTCTATTTGTGAAAAGAAAAAAATCTATGTTATAATTTTTATGGTTTTAATTTTTACATTGATATGAGTGAATTAATTTTAATATATAATACTTATAAAGAAATATTAACCAGTTGGACTTAGTATATTCATCCAAAATACATCATTCCCCACATATAGAAAAATATTAGTTTTTTGTATGAGTTTTTATAATACTAATGTAAAAATTGATACAATTATAACGAATTAATACCATAGTGTCTCAAAAATGATCATATATCTTATAGACATTAAGTGGGGTTATTAATATCTAGTTTTATTTGTATGATGATATATCATAATCTCTTAGATTCACTTTTTTTAATAAGGGGAGGTACGAAGATGAATGATCTTAATGAGACAAGGGGAGAGAATAACTTTTAGATCCTATATTGATATTTAATTTATTCTAAGAGAACTAAAAAATTTATAAAAATGGGATATTATGAAGGTTTTAATTCAAACATTATCTTTATGTTGTATTAATTTTAAATAATTTAAAAGTTGTCCCATGTGACCATGAGGTCGAATAATGAATATGATTTAGTAAATATTTCCAATTATGTTTATGATTATTGATGTTTCCACATTTATTTATTATGATGTGTAATAAATTGTTAATATTACATCATGTTTTTTGATTTAACAATATTATTAAAAGTTATTTAAGCCACCAACCCTAATTTTATTAAAATAAATGAAAATAAAAAAAATTTAATTTATATAATTATTTTCCTAGATTCCCAATCACATAATGACAAGGTTGATTATTGTAATGTTTTTTTGTTGTTATTATTAACATTGAATATTATGATATAACTAATAAGGATTGATTTTAATAATATGTTAAAGTATATTTTGAATCATATTGAGAGATAATCTCATTCAGTATAGAATATGAAAATATTTATGATGTTTCTTACATTGATTATATCCTTATGGTTTATAAACATTTCATGTGTAATTTATATTTTTTTATTATTCCTTGAAAAAATTCACTAGATTAATCAAAGGTTGTGGAATTTAAATATTATTATTATTGACATAATATTTTATTCAAAAAAAATTTAATGGACTTATGGACCAGAATATTATAATTTATTATAAAGATAGTTATAGTGGTATTGGTATAATGAGTGTGTGTTAAATCGTTTGTTAAAATGGTCATGTGTATCATACATTATTATCTATGAAATGAGTTCGAGAATGAGAATTTGACATCATGATCAATAGTTTAAATTTTCCTAAGAGTAATTTGGAAGGGTTGAGATTTGATTTTGAGGAATATATAATATCCATGTAACACCCTATGTTTTATGAATTATTATAATTTGAATAAATTAAAATTCATTAATGTCTTGAATTTTATGCTACAATACGTAAAGCATGCTTTAAACGCTGCACTATGATAAAATTATTTTCTACACCACATTGAGTTATTAATGAACTAAAAACAAAACAGTCATCATAAAGCTATTGGAATGGAAGATATAAAAAGAAATATCTAAATTATAAAAATATTGTTTTTTAATTTTTTAATAATATATTTTTGATAAAAATTAATTATAAATTAATGTAAGAACTATTTTGAAATAATAAAATTTCTTTTTTAGAAAACTATTTTCATATAGAAAAAATGGTTATTATTAACAAATATGAAAAATATCTTTTGAAGAATAATTTTAATGATAGTTATATATTTTATATTCAATGAACTATTACTCATTTATTTTATGAGTTCACTAGACATGTTATAATAATAAATCCAATTTTACACATAATATATTTCTTTTATAAAAGGTAATCGTACCACCTTCTAATGGAAAACTTATTTTTAAAATAATTTTTTAATGTTTTAAAAATTCTATTTTAAGAAATTTATTTCTTTTTTGAAATAATTTTATAAAAATTTTCATGGGATGGATTTATGGTCTATTTTTGAAAAGAATAATTTTTATAAATATTGAAAAATAATTATTGTTAATTGAATTTTTTTATTAAGATAATTATTATAAAATTATTTTTTAAATTTGTTTTAATGTAAATTGGTATTATTATTAAATATATTAATCAAACGTATTAATTTTGAATAAATTTCATTCTAAATTTAGATATAAAACGTTTTTAACTTTTGATCAATTTTTCACATAAAAAACTCACATCTCATCTTGTTTGTGGGATTTATTGGAAATTAAATACATCCACTTATGAGAATTTAATTTATAACAATTGATTATTTATTTGGAATAATAATAATTTCTAATTTCTAATAACAAAAACATAATTTTTTAGAAATGTATTTATTGAAAGGTGGGTAAACTTATTTATAGTAATAAGGTAAAAAAGAGTTTACTTAGTAGTTAAAAATTTAATATATGGTGTAAAATGACCATAAAAACTATAAGAACCCTATTTTATATGCGTACGTGGTCCCTTAACATAATGGTATTTATTTTTTTATTTATTTGTCATTATTTTATTAAAGTGACTAATATAATTAGTTGTGTAACATATAAAAGATATATATATCTTTACATTAATTTTATAAAGATTTCTATAAGGAAAAAACTCCATATCTATGGTTATAAATTTTATTTTCGAAGATAATTTTTTTCTATAATCATTAAAAATAATTTCAAATTTTTTTTGATTATATAATGGAAATAAATTCTTATGCACCCCAAATAAAGTAATAATTTACTTAATAATTAAATAAATCAAATGATAATAAAAAATTAAATTTAAAGAACAATTGAACACATTATTGTCCCTAGTTAAATTTTTAGATGAATATATATTATTACATAGGTGTCAATATAATATATTTTAATTCCATCATTTTTTTATTATTTTTAATTTAGTTAAATAAATAATGTAAAAAATTTACAATAATGTAATTTTATAATAAATGATGTTTTCTTAATTTAATTAAAATTACTAAAAAACCTATCATATGTATAAAAAATGTTAAATATTAATTAATATATAAAATACGACCCATTAATGGAACAAGTATTCTTTTATAGTTAATATATTGACTTTGAATTAGAGAAAATATTTGTTACCACCATTATGGTTAATGTAATGTTTTTTATGTTACATACACTTCTATTAATGTTAATTTCCAATATATTTTTATTTATAAATGTTTTATATTATATATAAAATTTTCAATCATGGAGTAAAAAATATCTTATAAGTATTATTAAATCTTATTGTTATAATATAAACTACTTAGTTTATAAAATTCCTTAACATATTGATAAACCAAAATAGTAAAATAAGGAAAAATAAGTGTTAAATAATTAATTGTTTTAATCATGTATAAAAATGCTTTATTAGATAATTATCAACTAAATAATCCATACAAAAAATTAATTTACTTTTTTTTGGGAATCCTGAGTCTAGGGAGACCTCTCATTATTGAATACTTTTGGTTATTTTAATGAATGTCATTACTCTTCCATTTTAAAATTGAATTCAATATCCAATGTTATTATAACCTATCAATCCATTTGGTTAAACTAAAAACCAAAAATATCACTGAATAACTTCTCTAATTGCATACTAGAATCCATAAATTGGGATTAAATTCAAAAAATGGAGGCCTTTGGTGAAATCTAAAGGAGATACCAGAACAAGAGGTAACATTCACCAACAAACATTTTTTTCATTATAAAACCCATTTAATTAGTTTTATGAAATTATTATATAATTTATTAATATTATTAAATATAATAATAATTTTCTATATTATTTTAATAACATAAAACATCAAACACATATATAAAATTGGAACTGAGATCATTGTTTGTGTGTTTTAAAGAGTACCACCTCACGAACTGATAAAGGTTTTTTCCCATACCACCATTCATAGTTACTAATAATTATAGATATATATATATATATATATATATATTATATGATAGTTATGATAAATTTATTCTTCTATATCTTTTATATAACCCATACGTTCATTCTCTCAACTTTGGGGGAATACGATAACGTCGTTAATTTTAATAGTGGCCTACTGAGTTGTGAATCTATGTTATTTGTTCACATTTTAATGGGAATGTTTTAAAGAAGGTTTTAGGAAAAATATTTGATATATATAAAACATAAATTAATCATTAATAATATTATATTATAAACATTTTTTATTTAATCTAGAAAGAAAATGGAAAAATTTTCCATGGGAACGTACGACCTACCGCCTCCTTGAATGTTGAATTTTTTTCCACTTTCTACATATATAGATTATAAAAAATATTTATTTACATAATGTATATATATATATATTATTTTAATAATGCGTTTCATTTTGAGTATGTTTAAATCATGAATATTACCACAAAACAAAAAATTTGAAAATTTAGTACATTTACGAAAAACAAATCAGTTATTACCCAAAATGTAAGTTTAACATGGAATCCTTAATAAAGAGGTAAGAAAATGTCAGAATAAAATATTATATGGTTTTAAATATATTAATATTATTTGTAATAAATCTATAATAAACTTATATTTATTATAAGTGAGGTTTGAACGAGTATGATAGAAGTGGAGACTAATGATATGGTGTTTTTCTTTATAAATTTACTTTTTTCAGACACAAGATATATTCACCACATGTTTTGTATATGTGGTATATATACATCAATTTAATTAAATTTAGGATGATTAAAATCAAATCAAATTTTATTTAAATAATGATTTTGTATGTATGTCTCAAAATGTTTATGGTTCAAAATTTATAAAATCAAAAAAGTATTTGTGTCTCATTTTTCCTTCTTTGAGTCATATATAATTATATGCACGAATATTATTTCATGTTGTATATATAAAGATCATTTTAAATGTAACATAATGAATTTATCTATATTAATGGTATTCTATGTTATATTTTTATTATTCCATCATAAAGTTTTTTATTCAATGTTACCAAATTCATAATTATTTATTGTACAATAACGTCATTTATCATGATTGTTTTAAATTAAGTGCCAAATACTGAATTCTCCTAATCTACCTATCAAAATTTCCCAAGAAATATCATTTAAATGTTTTATTTATGATAAATTCATGAAAAGGTACAATTTTTCCAATCTTTTGTACTTAGGATATTTTATAAAATGCTTGGAAGAAAAAACAACTTTATTCCTCTCTTCATTTAGAAATCAGTTTTACAAAAAAAATCCTTTGTTTTAAAAATCTATTATGTTTTTTTAAAATGATATTATATGATAATTTTAGAAGAAAATATCTTTTAAAAGTTAATTATTAAATATTTTTCTAAAATATTTTCTAATATTTCTTTATATGTTTTAAGTGATTTTTTCAAAAAAAAAGTATTTCAAAATGTATTATGTTTTAATACGAATTTTAAAATAGGAATGAAAATTTCCTCAAGAAATGATTTCAATGATTCATGAATATTACTTTATCGATTATTATGTGGGTTTTAATGAAAAGGTGTTTTATAATGATCTATGTTTTGTAAGATATTTTCAAAAAAAGGTTATCTATCTTAAGAAATTTTACATGTGATATTTAAAAAATGTTTTACTATATAAGATGAAATATTATGATAAAGATTGTCATTTTAGGGGAATATTATCTAATTACTCCATTCTTATTATTAATTTCAATGTTTTATGTTTCATATGAAATGTTATTTATGAAACATGTTTCTCTTCCATAGGTTATTACATGATAAAAGCTTAATGAAACCATTTTCTTTTTTAAGGGTAATTCTACCATGAAATTAATATCAAACCTATTTATTTCCCATTGGATATGAAATGTGGACCAGTTTATATTTAAAATTTCAATTCACGGGTTATGATAGGATGAATATTAATTATCTTGTGGAACACAAATGTAAAATTTCATTATATGAAGGATGAGACCTATATATCACTCCAATGAATTAGTTAAAGATTTAGATGTCACGAGATAAACATGGATGAAATGGGGAGTGAACCAGGTATAGTACGGTACTTTTTTCATTATGATGGAATTGGTACTTAACTAATTCTACTAAAAGGAATTAGTTGTGACTGGTGATGGTCATTTGTCCCTCCTTATAGGTGTATCCCCTATGATGTTCATTGATATGTTTTTAAAATGATCCACCACATCAATGATTTTATTTTATATGCTAATGTGTCTACCCATTTTCGTTGTCGATGTTATTTCTAATAATCTCAAGGGATACGCTCTTGATTAACTCATGATTAATGTCTTTTGAACGATTAATCCTTATGTATTATCTCATGATTATTGTCTTTCATAATAATGGCCGAGTTTTTAAATGTTATGCACATATTCCCGTACACTTATATACATGTTTGGATTACATATCTCCATTAATTACCCTTATGGAGCATCACATATCTCCCTTTAAATTGTTTCATTTTCCATGGCTATTAAGAATGGTTTTATAATTGAATTCTAAAGGGGAATATCTTTAATGGAGAAATTGAAGTGATTTTAGAAGATAATATGATTTTTTCCACTATTCCAAAGGAAAAAACTACTATAGTCATTTGGAATATAGTATTGTAATCAATTGAATATTCTTGTAAAATGTTTTAACATCCATATATGAAAATCCCTGTCAAATATATTTAGTATAAAAGTAATAGAATAGTCATCCATGGAAAAAAATAATAATAAAACATTAGTGATATCCCTATAAATATCGCTGTAAAATTTTCTACAAATGTATCTAAGTAAATTTCCAAGTATTTGATAATGTATAATAATATATATAGGAATTTGGGTAAAGGATAGAGCAAGAAATTTACAAAAAAAAATCATTGTTTCAATACTACATGTGGATGTGGCTAGGGCAGAGATGTACCAAGTGTAACTACACCAATGACACTGTATTAGGTAGACCCAATCTAGAATTGGTCCACAATAAATGAACTTTATCCACACCATGTTTGGAACTACCTGTGATAATTCTTTTTAAATTTATAAACTAATTATCAATCATTATGAAGGATTTAAATAGATAATGTCTACGAATAATCTAGGTTGATTTAATGGTTTCATTTATTTGAATTAGTATGTTATGACGTAGATATCATATAAGTTATTTTTCCAATTTTATGTGGTTTTCCACTATGATTAGTGTTCCTCACAATATGGTTTCTAGTTAATTCCTAGAACCCAAATGTAATGTCATGGACACGAAAAACCACCCAAAGAGTGCAAAAAAGTCAGGTGTTACTCTCTTAGGTGCCCCTCCCTGAATGCCAATGGTTTCCAACTAGAGTCGTGGGTGTAACATGTATAGTATGGAGGATATAACCTCTCATACGATAATAATTATGCTGGTCTAAGTAATAATATATAACATGTAGTAGAAATAAATGACTCAGAAGACTTAATAAAACCCGTAGAGCGGAAGCACAATCAATAGATGATAAAAAATATAAGAAACATAGAAACACAAACACCAAAAAGTAAATAGATACCATTCCACAAATCAATTGCAACAAAAACTAAACAATGACCATGAATCCATTACATGTCAAACATGTAAATATAAATATAAAAAAATGGATCCAATGGATAACCAAGAGTTGCTACATATTAATGTAAGCATGAAGATACAGAAAAAAATGGAAACTAACAAGTTAACTCCATTTAGGAATAACCTCAATGTCCATTCCATCTAGATGAAATAAAGAATACAATCCAACTCCCAAAGCTGGTCACTTTCATGCACGTATATCCATAATTTCTCCAAGCATCTTGAAGGCCTCGTGAAGGGTGTTAGAATAATGTCAACAGGATACCACCCAATGGTGTGTACCTATTATAAGTGTTTACAAAATAATAAATTTATAAGAAAATAAAAAAATTATGATTCGCAAATAGACATAAGATCCACTAGTGGTCTATAGCCACCATGGAGTTTCAACTTCGTCAACAAATGCTTGAATCTCTATCATGTGACTTGATACCAAGTGCCTCCTTACACCTCGTGTCTCAAGTACTGACATTCTAAAGGCATGGCCAAACAACAGTAACCCTGCATAAAATCCAAGTCCTTCCCATAGAACCAAAACTAGCAGAGCAGAGATGCCTATCCACTAATAGGAACTGGAGGGACAATGATGAGTGCCCACAAATCAAAAAATGGAGGGACAACAATTTGTACCATCAAATCAATGTGATCCTCTTCCCCCAAACTTATAGTCAAAATGAAATCCCTATAAGTATCCTCACTATCAATGTGTATTCCTATTGAATGCACCCCCAAACCACTATACCTAACTGCATCTATCAGGGGCCTCGACCCAATGAGTAGTCAAACCCACTTCATCAAAGATCATACCTATGTAAAAAGTACTCAAGGTTCTGGGTGAGTGGTAATAACAAAAATAAGTTCCCAAGACACAAAATCTATGGCACCTTGTTCCCCTACAACTATGTTGCTCATAATCTAATGGACTTTCCATCCAATTAACCCGCACTATGACAAACATTACATTCACAATGCCTCAAGCCTATCTCCCTAATACCCAGTCAGGTCATCAGAACCACCCATTATAATCTGGGCTAATCAAAACATGTGATCCGCATCACTCAAAAATACCTATCCCCTGCCCAACACAACATGAAACATCCATCATATACAATATCACACATCAAATATATATAATGAAAATAAATACATCAAACATGAAAACAAACTAAACAGTTGAAATACACTAGCCATCTATTGTCCAATACGTGCATCAAGGTCTTGAAAACCTTTAAAATTCTAATCATGCTTAACAATTCAAACTGAAAAATTTAATTCACAACAATTCAATTATAACAAATTTGGAACCCTTTACCAAAATTTCAAAAATGAGTAGTGGAATCTATTTGAGACTTTCTCTAGCATAACATGATAAGGGAATACCCAATGGAATCCAAAAAATCATATCGTCAGTTCAATATAATAAAAAAAGTGTTGAGCTCAGTACTCGTAGTCGCACAATAACCAGTAACCCTAAGCTGACAATGAAAACACTAAATGAGGTATACACCAGCTACCCGAGTCTCGTATTCATAGGCATGTCCAATATCAAGCACTAATTAAAAGCTGATCTTCAAATATCTACATTTTCATCATATCCCAGCAATTCTCATCCGATGGAAACTACGGAATGGGAGGAAAAAGATAAAGAATGAAATAGGTTACGTTGGTTTAGCCTTGTTTATGAAATACCAAAGCCACTGAAATATTGAACAACAAACATTAAGTGAATAATCTTGGAGAAGAAATGGTTTCAGCCTCTTGGAGTGTCAAGGTCTGAGAATGGGGAAGAAGAAGGTATTTCTGTAAATGATATGTGACACTATTTCATATAAACAAAAATAATAATGTACATGGTGAGTATGTTTAACTAATCGCCATGTAGTATCCTTGTCTGTATTTTGACTTATGTGGTGGTTGTGACACGGTATAGATGTGCCACACAGGTCAACACATGACAATGATTCATCCAGTACACAGAAGGATGATACATGACATCTCAATTATCACCAATTGCCGTGTAGTTGAAAATTCATACACTATCACCACATGACATGTACATCCCCAGCACACAGCTGGTACACGCCTAAAAACACATGATATTTACTAGAGAGTACATGACGTGTAATCTGGATATTTCTGGAACATCACAGATTTCCAGGTTTTGAATGAAAAATGTCAAAAATTTAACAGGGTCAGGATTTTGACCTATTCCAAAAACGTAGATTCATACAACCTCCCCACCTTAATATAGCTCATCCCCATGCTATCAAATTATTTCTAGATATGGCATTAAACATACCTAGTCAAGATACATGAACTACCCTGCTATCAAGGGTTATAGCTAAATTCTTCAAGGGTCTCCCCACCTTAGGAATTGCCAGTCTCAATATCTACTCGACCAAACTCAAACCAAGAAATTGTTCAACGACCTATTTTCTGGTCACATGGTCCTCCCGTGATGCATCCTAGCCCACACACCTTATTGGTGCTCCCATTTTTTTTCCAACACTCAAACGTATCCCACAGTGCAATAGCATCACCCTCAATTATTTACTTGAACTCATTTACTATAAAAACAATAGTTGCTGCACTGCACCTCAAATAACCCACATCTATGATGCCCCGATTCCCACAATACCTCATGTAACATGCATCCCTTATGATCCAGATTCTAGTCATATAACATATATATATAAATATAACACAAGAAAAATGGTGTCAATGCCACTAACCAGCATCTAGTCAATCCACATATATCATGTGCACATCGTGCACTCAAAATGGACATTCCTCAATAGATATGGCCAAAAATAAAATAAGAAAATCATGATCATAGTCACAGTGTACCTCTAACCGTCATCAGCTGCACATCATGCTCATCCCCTCGAATCTCCACAACATTCACCTTACCTGAGACATGGATTCTTGAAGAATGTACTACTTGTGGTGATTCACTAGTCGCTTTCCACTCTCCCCCCAACTGGGAACCACAATCTTTGTCGTATGCACCTCATGCAGCTAAAACTCGGGTACCCTATCTTGATTTGAAACCTGAACCAAATCCTGATTCCATAGTCTCTCCTGGTCTTTGACTACCAACTTTCTAAGAATGATTCTAGAAGAACCTCTCAGGATACCCAAGATGTCCACAAGTCTGACACTCCTTTGGAGGCCTATCTCACAAGTTGTGGATATTCCATAGCTTCCCACACATAAAAAATCATTACAGAACTACTACGAGGTAGTCTAGTTGAGTCCTTGGCCTGACAAACCAACTGGAACTCATCTCACACTAACATCCTGTTATCTAAACCATCCCTTAAAGGCGTCGTCCGACCAAAGTGATACATCTTTTTCTTGTTTCCCTCCAATATGAGAGCGAAATTATTTTCTTATAAAAATGAACCCTTCCTAATGATATTTACCTAGATCTGAATCATGTGTCATAATCTATCCTCGATGTTCCTCACCCTTTTTGAGTCATCTAATTCCACACGAGGTGTATAAAATATATCTCATTGATTGTAGTTGCATAGTCAATGAAAGACATGTCTCCATTATGATGGCTTAAGACCTCCATCGCTCCCTCATCCCTTATTGTGTCTGGGGAAAAGTGCTCGATGAATATACCCTTATAGTCATTCCATCCTAGACCCTCGTATCTTCGAACAATAACTTACACATCCCACCAATGCTTTGCCTATCCCTTGACCATGTACGTCACTAGCTTGACCCTCTACATAAGAGGAATCTCGAGATACTCAAAGAACATTTCCATGCTCTCTCTCTAGTTCTTAGCCACTTGTGGACCACCCTCACCTTTAAAAAGCAGCGGTTGATGCAACTGGAAATCCCACATCAGTTATTACATAGATGAATTTATCCCATGTGCGCCTCGGTTGATTCCATTCATGACACCAACCTAGCTAGTTCTAAGCTTCTCTTCAATCCACAACCTGAATGCTGCCTTGCCTAGTTTTTGTCTTTCCTTCACTGGATACAGAAACAGATCTTATCCTTGATGTAACACCCCTGTTTGAGAAGCCACCCAGAGGTGCCCCGTACCCAGTTGGTAACATGGCCTCAAGTGCATTTCCCCAAATTCCAGAGGATGATGACTAGAAGTGAAGGCCTTGGGTGTGATAGTGGGAATACTATTCCCTCGTTGGCAGAGTACACAACAGAAAAGTGAAATAACAAACAACAATTGATGTAGTAAAAAATCCATACACAATTGAATTGCAGAAGACTAAATAAGATAAACAGCAGAAGAAAATATATATATAAATGATTAATGATACATATATGTCTAGGAATATTTCCAAACAATTCACAATGCTTAATACATTAATAAACCGAAGTACAAAAGAAAAACAGATTAGAAAACTCCTCAGCATCGCAAGCCTCAGCTTGGTCCCATGCTCTCCAGCTCCAGTGCAATCAAGAACCGGATGTAGAAGGGCAATTTCCCTTGTCTATACCTGCAACAATATAATCTGTTTGGGTCCAAAAGCATGACCCTAATAGGTTGTGAGGAAATATCCTAGAAGGAAACCACCCAATGATTTATGCCTAACAGTCATTGAATATATGGAAGGTAAAAATGTAGTAAACAGTAAACTGTAACAGGAAGTACTGAACAACAAAAAATCTACAGTTATAGCATATAATTTACAAACAAGAAATCAGCAACTCAAGAAATTAGAACAAACAGGTAACCTCTAGGTAGTTCTCACAACCTAACCCCTATGGGTTAACCTACAAGTACTAGAAACCCTTTGGGAGGAACACATAGTCACACCCATATATTTCAGCTAAGAAGAATAGACTCTCTGAGAAAGCACTCACCTTAAATTCCCTATATAGACTCATATAATATTAAAGGAACTTCGAGGAAGCATTCAACGTCTCAATCCCCCTATGTCCCGTGTCAAGGAACTAAATACACTCTAAGGAATCACTCAACATCAGTTCCCCCTGTGGTCTCGCATCGTAAATTAAAGGCACTCTAGAGAATCCCTTACGTCCCTTCTCCCTTTGGTCTACTACACTAGGTTCTCACAGCCGTATGTAAAGTCAGCAACAATCACATCACATAACGGCCAAATTATTCTCAAGAGCTACTTGGATAGCATTCTATAGCATCTCGGCATGGGAGAACTGTCACACCATCCTATAGACTGGGCACGGAACTGGAAAATTCCTAACAAGCCAAACTAGACCAAACCGTCATAAGTAGGAAAACCATGCATGGGAAAAACATCCAAAGAATAGTGAAATTACCTTATTCACAAGCAATGTCCTATACATAGTTATATAATAAAATCAGGAATATAGTATGGCAAAAACCAGACACACCCAATAACCCGTTCAGGGGTATTGATGGAATTTGAACCAAATACTCAAAGAAATTCTACAGAAAGGCACAAACCACCTACCTCGACGTTAGGAGATCAATAAACTCAAACCTCAAATCTTTAATCTCCTTTTAATGTCGTAGATATATGGAAATGTCCAAAATGCTAAACCCATATAACATGATAAAGATTAGGAATTGGAAAATAAAGCACTAGGAGAAGGAAGAGATTACCGTTGCGGTTCCAACGCAATGAACGACAGTCAATTTGGAAAACAGACAGAGGCTCAGGGGCTCGGAGGTGATTCGTAGCTGTACGAGACACTCTCTGTCAAATAAGCTAGAGAAGAATACCACTCTAGAGATTAAATGCTACCTCAGTCTATTTAATGAGAAAAAGAAAGTACACATCATGTACTTTTGGAGTACGCTGTGTGTACAAGGAATTTCCATACTCTGCTTTAGGAAGCCTCCATGTCACCCCTATATGTCCCTGTGTGTGTCCATGACATGTCCCACACATGACCTCATGCGGTAATAAAGTACACAGCGTGTACTTATAATGTACACGGTGTGTACTTCAAAAATTTCCAGAAAATCCTCTTTTCTCAAAAACTATAGAAAAAGGAAAAACATACCTAATAGAAATGTCCTGGTTCTTACAAACACCCCCCTTAAATAAACTCATCCCCAAATTTCCTTAGATTGGTGAAGAAGAAGAAACCCCGAACAACTCCAGCCACTGCAATCATACATCGGCCTCCCTCTCACATGTCTCATCCTATACTTGCCTGTGCTTCCATAGAACCCATACTAGAGGAACAGAACGACCACATAGAGCCTCCATACTACAATCAAAAAACAGGATAGGATGCCCCTCAAATGATGCATCCGTTTCGAGCTCAACCTCCTCAGGTGGAAGGACGTGAGATGTGTCTGAGAAGTAATGTCAGTGTTGGAAATGTAGAAGATGTCGTGCATAGCCCGCTACCTCTAAGGTAACTAAAACCGATAGGAAACCGTCCCAACTCTCTCAAACACCTCAAACAACCCAACGTACTGTGGTGAAATCTTACCTGATCTCTGAATCCTCCTGTGTCCCATCCTTAGTGCGACACACAGGAAAACCTGATCCCCGACATCAAACTCCAGAGGTCATCTCCGCTGATCAACATTAGACTTATGACGAGACTGTGCCGTAGCCATCCTCTTTTGATTCAAATCTATCTTATCAGTATTCTCCTTAACAAGACGAGGTCCTAGAAGAGCTACCTTTTCTACCTCCAGCCAACATAAGGGTGATCAGCATGGCCTACCGTACAAATCCTCATACGGTGCCATCTGAATAGTTGCTTGAAAACTATTATTGTCGGAAAACACCACTAGATGTATATTCTTCTTCCAAGAACCTCCAAAGTCTAGAATGCAAGCTCGGATCATATCCTCAAGCACCTGTATCATATGCTCAGACTAGACATCTGTATGAGGATGATATGTTGTACTCAAATGAACCTATGTACCCAAAGCCTACCGAAGCCCCTGCTAGACCCAAGAAGTAAAATGCGGATCTCTGTCTGAAATAATGGAGGGTGGAACTCCATGTAGACGTACAATCTCAGGGATGTACAACTGTCCCAATGCATCAACATGGAAGGTCTCCTTGATTTCCATGAAGTGAGAAACCTTCATAAGCCTGTCAATGACAACACAAACAACATCATTTCCTCGAGGCGTCCTCAGAAAACCGGTCACGAAGTCCATCACGATGTCAATCCACTCCTACTAGGGAATGGGTAACTTCTATAAAATACCTGTTGGTCATTGATTTTCTTCTTTCATCTGCTGATAAGTGGAACATATCATGACAAAACAATTAACATCACTCATCATACCTGGCCACCAATACTGGTGGTGTAGACAACGATACATCTTGGTGACGCCAGGATGAACTGCCAATACCGAGGAATGAAAATCCCACATCAGCTCCTTGTGCATGTTTTCTGGCACCCATATGCATCCCTGGAAATGCAAGATCTCATCCTCACCTACTATCCATCCAAGAATAGGGTCCTCTCCTGACATGATTTTTTTATAGGACTATGCCTTCAGAATCTGATAGCTTCCACATTCGTACCCAATCAAGAAGTGTATAGGTAACAACTATAAAAGATAGGAATGTATGCCCCTGTCTGGTGTGCAACTCAAAATGCATCTCAGAGAATAGAGAAATAAGGTTCCACTCACTGCTGGCCTCTTGAACTTATGGTATCTGAGTCCTCCTTTTCTAGGCATTAGCCACTGTGTTTCCCTTTCCTGGCATATAGGCAAGCTCAATGTCAAAGTACAGAAGATAATAAACACACCTCTGCTATCACAGATTCAGATCACGCTGAGTGAATAAGTTCCTGATACTCTTGTGGTCAGTGAAATCCACAAAGTGTTCTCCCAGAAGATAATTTCTCCAACAGTGTAAGGCATGAACAACAGCTACCAACTCTAGATCATGTGTCGGGTAGTTCCTCGAATGTGGCCTCAACTGCCGAGAACAGTATGCAACGAGTCCATCTTCCAGCATAAGCACAACTCCAAACCCGAAACATGAGGCATCGTAGTAGATAGTGTAGCTCTTACGCAGCTCTGGCATGACTAGTATCAGTGCTAAATTCAATCTACCTTTCAGATTCTGAAAGGCCGACTCACAAGAATCACACCATAAGAACTTCGCACCCTTCATGGTCAGACCTATCAGTAGTGCATCTAGGCATGAAAAGTCCTCTATGAAGCATCGATATTATCCATCCATCCCTAGAATACTCCTCACCTCAATGTTTTTCTTTGGCGGATCCCAAGAAACTCCTTCTCTCACTATCTCTAGGTCCATAGATACTCGTTTCTCTGAGATAACATGGCCCATGAAGTGATCTGATCCTTCCAAAAGTGGCACTTTGAGAGCATATCATATAACTGATGCTCCTTCTCTGTACTCAAAAATATCATAATATGGGTAGTATGGTCATGTTGAGTTTGAGTGTACACCAAGATATCTTCCATGAGGACCACCGAAAAAGAGTTTATGTATGGATGGAACACTTGATTCATTAGTGCCATAAAATATTCAAGCACGTTCGTGAGACCGAACGGAAAAACGATATACTCGTATAGACTATACCTACACCGAAAAGTTGTAAGAGATATATCAGATGGTTTAACCTACAACTGATGATAATCGGACCTCAAATATATCTTCGAGAACACCTTGGATCCTCGAAGCTGAACATTGAGGTCATCAATCCTAGGAAAGGGTTATCGGTTCTTGAACATCAACTGGTTAAACTTATGATAATCCACACAAAGCCTCAGGGAGCCATCTGCATTCTTCTCAAATAGGATATGAGAACCCCAAGGAGAAGTACTGGTTCAGATGAAACTGTTTGCCTGCAACTCCTCCAATAGCTTCTTGAGCTCCTGTAACTCAGGTGTTGCCATCCTATAAGGAGGAATGGACCCCGGTGCCACTCCTTGCATACGATCAATTAAAAATTCTACCTCATGCTATAGAGGAAAACCTAAAAATTCTTTTGGAAAGACATTTTTGAAACGATCCACCAATGGAGGAAAGTCTAACTATGAGGTCCCCTTGTCATCCAGATGCATACCTGAAATCTGAGCTATAACCCCACCTACACCATGATGCTCTGGTCCTGCTCTACTCACCTGGACATCCCACTCACCCTTATGAAGAAAATATTCACTCTATGGTGATATGAAACTAACCCTTCAGTGATAAAAGTCAACGACTTCCCAGAATGGATTGAGCCAGTCCATTCTGAGAATGACATCATAGCATGACATCTCTAGAACATAGAGGTCCCATAGAAAGTGATACCCAACCACCTCTAGAGGGCACTCCTTCAACTGATGTACAGTAGTCTTTCTAGTCCCCAACGGTGTGTCTACTATCAATATGTCAGTAGAAGAAAAGATATAGTGCCCAAGGCTCTCCACAACGGCAACAGAGAAAAAGCTATGCATAACACCAGTATCGAAAAGATCAGAAGATAGAACTGAGGCTACTAAGATCATACCTCAATCTATAAAGGTTTTGGGATCTTTCTCATGCTGGGTCTACTCCACTGCAAAAGCGTGACCTATACCATGACCCTATTACCCTACATGACTTCTCTGAGATGATCCACCCTGTTATCGCAGGAAGGCCGGTGAATGACCACCCCGAACTCGACCCCCACACCAGCCCGAATGGCCGGAAGAACTCCAGTTCCTAGAATGTCGAGAAACATGTGGCACTTCTCCTAAATGAGGAGTCATGGATGAACTTCTGTCACCAGCTGATGGTGATAAAACCACATAGAAGCACTAGAGTTGACTTATATTTCCGCATGATCGGCACTCCACGGGGTCTCTCTGGCACATCAGCCTCATATGCCCAGCCCTTCCACACTAGTAGCATAGCACCTGGCTACTTGAAGATGTATCTCGCTGCCTCGGATCACCGCACATAGACTCCCTACGGTGCTTCGTGTTGTCAGTTGTTGAAGCACAAAATCTAGTTATTGAATCACCATGGCTCTCAGCTCCATAATCTCTCATATTACGCTTCGCAACTAGTGCCTGGTTGACGATGGAAGTGATTGAAGTCATCCTGAAGATATTCACCTATAAGTGGATCTCACGTCTGAGACCCATTCACAAACATCCCAAGAACAACCCATCTCTACCCTGGAGGGGTATGAAACCTTGAATATCCATGAAACGAAAGTAATAATACATGAAAGAATGATTACCCTACTCAATACTCACAAACTCCTCGGCCTGGTTGGCCCTCAGGGTTTCTGGATAGAAGTAATTATAAATGACGCATTGAAACTCCTACCACGCCATAGCCTGCTTATGACCAACCTGTGAGATCACGTCCCACCTCCTCTTAGTGGGTTCTCATAGAATATAGGTAGCGAGTTTGTCCCACCAATCTAGAGGCATCTCCAGATGCTCGAAGATCATCATCATGGCTTCTAGACATGGCTCTGCAGCCTAAGGTCCTCTTACACCTAAGAAGGTTGGAGGATGCTGCTGCTGGAAAACCCCAGTGAAGTCTGTCGTAGTCGATAAAGGAGGCGAAGCTCCATGGAAGGTCTACATCATCCTTTTAAATCCTTACCTAAACTGCACATCGATTATTGAAACTTGTATAACTACTGGTGCCAAGGCTGGAATTACAGGATGAACTTCATGAGGTCCCTGATCAGCCATATCTGGCGTTGATCACTGCCCTGCAACTGACGGACAACTAGAGGATGTCTCGATGCCATAGATATGAAAGCTCAAAAGAACACCATAGATTCAAGATTAACAAAGACTGAAAAACTGAAGGAATAATAAGGAACAGGTAAAATAAGGCATTCAAGTTTTACAAAACATGACTACACAACGTGTTATTTACTTAAACAGTGTGTTCCCTTAGGTCATTCACATGGGTTTCCAATTTTACCAAAACTAATAGTTTAACGCCCCAAATACACATCATGTTGTCTTAACACACTGAGTGTACTTGAATCCTCTTCCCTGCCAAAGTCCTTTTACACGGTTAAGTCACACGACTCCTCTAAGACAAAAATCCATGTCGTGTTCAAGGAAGACACAACATTAACTAAACATGCCTTACTTGGCCCATGTTGTTAGCGACACGGCATGACACATGGCCAACACTACACAGTGTATTCCAGAAATACATGGCATGTATGAGAAAGGGATACACCGACCTGTGTTGTTCGTGACATTGTCGGGTACCTAGATCAGACGACACAGTGTGTAAAATTCAGACAAAATGTGTATGTGAAAAGATAACATGAACCGTGTTGTTCATGACACAGCCATGGTGCCTATTTCATACTACATGGTGTGCTAAACTAGTTCATGGTGTGTTCATACAGGATTTTTCAAAACCTCGTGTCCTTTCATGCACAGTCAGTGACACGGCTATAGCCTACACGTAGTGTATTATTAAAGTACATGTTGTGTATTATAGGGTTTTCTAAAAAGTAGCCTCAGAAACTCCTCCGGAGCACAGAAAACACTAAAAACCAGCGCTAAGGAGCTGAATTCTGATCCGCGAGGGGCCATACTCCTCGCGATTCAATGCTTGGAATATTATACATGTTAAAAAAAGTAAACAATTCAATGATCCACCACATTAATATCCATGAGGTCCCATAACACCTCAAGATCCAAAATCTGGCATTCATTTCGGTAAAAAAAATACACAAACTAGGATCTAACAAGAAGCGGATATTTTTATCAAGTCATATATCACAACAGCATTCATAATCTACACAAAACCTATCACAACAACATGCAATTGCTAATGCATCCAAGATGACATGGTAAGAATGCATGACATGTGATTTCTAGCGACTACCTATATGATGCATGAGATGGAATACCCTCATCTCATCTGGTTGCAACAAAAATTGAACCTCAATAACCTCAAAAATAACAACACAAACCAAGTGAATTACTCGAGGAGAAATCAATCAACAATAAAAATAAAAAAAATGAGAAAGATTGAAATTAAGGAGGTAGATTGGCTTTTCCCTGTACATGAGTTAGCTACTCCAGGACACAGCTGATAACCAAGTACCTATTCTATCTTAACCCTGGATAAATGATCCAAACAGTAAGTCAAGAGAAATGAATACCTCTGATACCACTTTGTAACACCCCATTTCTGGAAGGCACCCAGAGGTACCCCGTACCCTGTTGGCCACATGGCCTCAAGCGCATTTCCCCAAAAGATAGAGGCTATAGACTAGAAACGAGTGCCTTGGGTGTGATAGTGGGGAAACTATTCCCTGATTGGCAATGTACACAATAAAATGATAAATAATAAACAATAACGGAAGCAGTAAACAATCCATACACAATTGAACACCAGAAGACTGAATATGATAAACTCCAGGAGCACATATATATAGAAATGATGCGTGATACATATATGTCTAGGAAATAATCCAAACAAGTCAAAATTCTGAATACAGTACTAAACCAATGTACAAAAGAAAAATAGATAAGACAACTCTTCAGCATCGCAATCCTCATATTAGTCCCATGCTCTTCTTCTCCAGTGCAATCAAGAATTTGAAGTAGAAGGGTGCTTTCCTATATCTAAACCTGCAACAATATAATCTGTTTGGGACCAAAATAATTACCCAAATAGGGTGTGAGACAAAGTCATAGTTGGAAACAACCCAAATATCTATGCCTAACAGTTAGTGAATATATGGAAGGTAAAAAAAAATAAACAGTAAAAAGTAATAGGAAGTACTCAGTAGTAAACAATCCAAAGTTCTAGCATTTAATTTTCAAACATGAGTGCAACCACTCAAGAAAGTAGATAAAACATGTAACCTATGGGTAGTTCTCATAGCCTAACCCCTATGGTTCAACCTACAAGTACTAGAAACCCTCTGGGACGCCCACAAAGTCACACCCCTCTGGTTCAGCTAAGAAGAATAGACTCTCTAGCGAAGCACTCACAGTAAATTCCCCATATAGTCTTGTATCATACTAAAGGCGCTCTTGGGGAAGAACCCTATGTCTAATTTCCCCTTGTGGCCCACGTTGAGGAACTAAATACACTCTGATAAAGCACTCAATGTAAATTCCCCTTGTGGTCATGCATCGTAAATTAAAGAAACTTTGGAGAAGCGCTTACGTCCATTCTCTCTATGGTCTTCTACACTACGTTCTCACAGCCCTTTGAAAAATAAGCAAGTATCACATCATGTAATGGCCAAAGTTTCCTCAAGAGCTACTTATATATCATTCTACAGCATCTCATTATGGAATAACAGTCACACCATCATACAGTCTATTCACGAAACTGGAAAAATCCTAACAGGAAACACTAGACCAAACAGTCATAAACAGGAAAAACATAAATGGTAAAAACATACAATGCACAGTAAAATTGCCTTATTCACAAGAAATGTCCTCTACACAGGCATATAAGCAAAGCATGCAAACAAAAAGGGAAAAACATGAAACACGCAATACCCCGTCCAAGGGTATTGGTGGAATTTGCACAAAATACTCAAAGAAATTCTACAGAAAGGCACAAAACACCTACCTATATGTTCGGAGATCGATATACTCGAACATCAAAGGATGAATCTCCTTGGGACACCGTAGATATAATAAAACATCCAAAACACTCAACCCATGATAACTTGAGAAAGAGGAGGAATTGGAAAATGAAGCTCTAGGAGAAGGAAGAACTTACCGCTGCGGTTCTAATGCAATCGACGACGGTCGATTTGGAGAACAGATGGAGGCTCGTGGGCATGAAGGAAATTCATGGCTATACGGGATGCTATCAATTGTTTAATCTAGAGAAGAAGACTGTTCTGGTGATTAGACATGACCCTGGTCCATTTAATGAAAAAAAGAAAGTACACGACATGTACTTTTGGAGTACATGACATGTACTATGAAATTCTGTACACCGCTTTAGGTGGCCTCCATGTCACCCCAACATGGCCGTGTGTGTGTCGATGACACTGCCAGCACAAGGCCTCGAGTGGAAATGAAGTAAACAGTGTGTACTTATAAAGTACATGGCATGTACTTCAAAAATTTCTTGAAACTCCTCATTTCACAAAAACTTCATAAGATGGAAAAATATACCGTAGAAGATGGTCCGGGTTCTGACACCTGAGCCTATATATGCAGGTGTTTCCCTTATTTCCCATTAGGATTCTAATCTTGATTTTTCTCTTATAGATCTGTACCATCTCCCACCTGATGTTCCATCTATGTTTTCCAGAAGGAACATGCTGAATACCATAAATGGTCAGACATCCCATATATATATACACACAATATAATCAATACAGATAATAATACTAGTAAAGAAGTAGAATATTAAAAATACGCTAACTCTCCATTATTGAAACCCATTCCCACAACATCCGGCTTCATGGCCTCCTTACCCACCCTCAACGGAACCATGTATCAAAAGTACCTTGATCCATGCATGTCTTCAAAACCGATGTTTCCTCAAACGACATCCGAGATTCCCAATCCGGATGATTAGAATCACCTCAACTATAGTACCTTCTGGATCATACATAAGCTAGATCAAAGTACCCTTCCACACGAAATTCATCAAATATGTAATAAGAGTGGATTTTTACAATTCAATAAACAAGAAATTATCTCAATATTTTCACCCTTCACATTTCAATAGCATCCATGACATGTCAATTGATATTATTCACATAGAATTATCACATCACAAAGAATACATACAGTTATGAAATTGAAATACTCTAAAAATGTTCCAATCAGAATCCAAATAAAATCACACCTTTTCATACCTAGCCAAGGTCCAATAATCCATTACCTTATACGGTCATTTTCACATATCACAATCAATAACATCACAAACCATGTAAGCCACCGAGATGGGAATCATATAAAATATAATCTGAGAAAAATAAAAACAAAAATCCCCACCTAAGGAAACATGGTCCAACCCTCATAACTAGGGCTATAGGCACCCTAGAATAAGCTATAATCATAGTTCCACTTATAACCTATCTCCAATCTACAATATCACAAATAGTAAACCATTAAAAATAAAAATAGTCGCCTCAATCAAATTTTTTTCAAGAAAAAAAATACTTCTCTATCTCTTTCAAGAAATCCTTTGATACCACTATGTAATGTCACAAACCTGAACAACTACCCGAACAGTGAAAATTAGGTCTAGTCTTACTACCATAGGCTCACCTCCCCAAATTTTAAGGGCTTAGGACAAGCACCTAGGGTGCATCAGGTAGAGTGGGAGGCTATACCATCTTTGAGGATAATAATGTAACTGGTAAGAGTAATAATATTTAACATGAAGTAGAAATAAATGACTCAGGAGACTCGAACCTAACCCGTATAGGGTAAGCACAATCAATAGGAGATAAACATAGAAATGAAAATTGAAACAACTGTAGTGGATAGTAAACAAATAGAATGGCATAAATATATTGAAACAACAACTAAAAAATGATAATGCATCCATAACAGGCCATTCATATTAATATATATATATATATATATAATGGCACCAATGTCCAACCAAATGTTTCTACATATTAAATTAAGCATGATGAAATATAAAAAATGGTAACTAACTAGTAAACTATATCTTGGCCTAAATTCAAGGTATATACCACATTTAGGAAACTGCTAATACAATCCATCTCCAAAGGATGGTATCTTTACTACACGTAAATCTATAAAATCTACACACGTCATGATGGGCCCATGTATGGTGTAAGACGAATATCAGAGTGATACCACCCAATGGTGCATACCATGTGTATGTTTTTAGAAAATCATGAATTTATAAGGAATTTAGTGAAATTTATAATGCACAATTAAACATAAGCTCCATCTGTGCTCCGCAGCCACTATGGAGTGTCTCATGCTTTATCCAATGCCAGAATCTCTATCATGTATCCTGACACTATGTTTCTACTCAAACATCATGTCTTAAGTACTGATGTCATGACGACAAGCTTAAACAACTATAACCCTGCTCTAAATCCCATGCCTACCCTTGGTACCAAAACCAGATGAGTAGTGATGGTTTTTATCCAATAAGAACTGGAGGGACAACGAGGACTTCCCTCAAATCAGTAACCAAATGGAATATGGTGTCTACACTCAAATCATGGAGAGCCTCTTCCCCTAACCACATAGTCTCAATTCTATCCCCTGAAGGCTCCTCAAATTCCATGTGGCTTACTATGGTATGCACTCCCAAACCAATTGTGCCTATCCACATCTATCAAGGGCCTCTACTCAATGAGTGGTAAAAATATCCTCATCATGGAATCTACCTATGTGCACACTACTCAATGTTTTTCATGAGTGATAATCACCAAAATAAGTTCCCAAACCACAACATATCTGGAACATCGTTCCCCTATGACTATTTAGCTCATAATCTGATGGCCATTCCATCAAACTAACGAAGGGTATGCCCAACCTGGCAATCACACTACCTCAATCTGATGCCCATGATGCAGAATCTCATGTTCAGAACCACCAAATGTAATTTGACCCAAGCCCAACCTATGATCAACATAACCCCACAGTACCCAAGTCATGCCCAAAACTACACGAAGGTTCCGTCCTATGCAATATAACACATCAAATATATATAATTATAACAAATACGTCAAATATGAATACAAAATAAATTGCCGAATTGCACTAGTCATGTTTTGTCCCATACCTTCCCAATGGTCTTAAAAGCCTCTAAAAATATAATCATTCTGAATAATCCAAACTCAGTAAATTACTTCAGAAAAATTCCATCATAACCATTTTGGAACCCCATCTAAAATGCCCAAAATGAGTAGCAGCCATTAACCCATACATTATCAAGTATAATAGGATATGGTAATACCCAAATGGCATCCCACAAATCATGCGGTGAATTCAATATAATGAAAAAAAATTTCTATCAATACCCAACATCATAGTAAAAATCTATAACCTTTAAATGACCATGAAAACATGAAATAAGGTACGCACTAACTACATGAGAATTGTAGATATAGGAACATCTTATATTGATATCCAATCCAATTATGATCTTTATAGATCTATGTTACCATCAAATCTCAGCAATTCTGATTGGATGGAAACTACGAAAAGTAAGGGAAATGATCGATAAAGGCATAGGGTGTGTGGGTTTATCATTTCTAATGTAATCTCGTAGCCTCTAATAGATTAAATAATGGATGTCAAATGAGGAATCTAGGAATGAACTTTTCCGGCCTCCTAGAGCATCAATGTCCAAAAATGGGAATGAAAAGGTATTTTTGGAAGAGATACAAGAGGTTATTTAATTTAAGAGAATTAATATAAAATTAGACCGCACGTATATAGGATTACACTCTATGTAGTAGCCTTGTTCATACTCTAACATAAAAGGAGGTAGGCACATGGCTTGGACGGGCAACAAGGGCAACACAAGACGAAAATTCAGCTCGTAAATGGAAGGATGATTCATGGTGTGTCAACTATAACTACACTCTATGTAGTAGGAAATCCATACATGATCACCACATGAAATGTACATGGCCAGTACACGGCCAAAATATTCCTAACATAAAAAAGATATGTACTTGATAGTACATTACGTGTAATCTGGAAATTTCCGGAACATTCTAGATTTTTCCACTTTTCTAACAAAAAAGTAAAAAATTCATACAGGTTTCTGATTTTGACCCATTCCAAATATTCAGGTTCTTACACGGATGGAATCCCATCACTGTTGTATCAGATGGATATATTAGTGACTATGAGGTAAAAAATTGGAAGATGACTAGGGAAGCTGATATTTTCATAATGCCTAATAAATTTTCAAAGAACATGATGGAAATTGTATAACTAAAAAAAAATTGGAATTAGTATATAATAAAAGGATATGTTTTACTAATAGTGTATAGAATGGATAACATGGAGGAAATATGTGTCAATTTACTTTGTAACAAGAATGTGTAAAGGAAAACCCATGTGGATGTCTAAGAGGAATATGAAAATGTATTGACTGTGTAAAATAAGGACACAAATCACATTAATGAAAATAGAAAATTAATAGTTTAGATAATATAAAAGATGAGAATAATTTACTCATTAGTGTGTCTTTATGTATTCAATTTTTGAAATCTAGAAAATATTGGGAATTATGTAAACAGATATCTAAAGGGGAAAGAGCTTGAAGAGAATCGACATGGTAGTACGAGTAATGGTTATACTACAAATGATGAAGATAATATGAATGAAATTTGCAGGAAAATATTTAATAAGGAATATGATGATGTATAATAGTTAATGTATTAATGATGATGTAGAATATTTTATTTATTTGTTTTAGTATTCATTAATTATTTTATATGAATTTTTAAACATTTTTGGATTGTTCTATTTTTTCAAAGTATATTATACAATAAGTTGAATGGTGTGGGTAAACTATATAAGTGATTTAATAGAAATGTGATATATTTATTAAGATAATATGACCCTTAATATGTTTTTAATGTTGATATAATGTTATTGGGATAAATTTATGTGACATAAGAATAATTAAAGTGGATGATACTAATTTCATTTGAACTGATTAATTATTTGTAAACAATGTAAATTTTGTTATCCTTAAATGATTTTATTTTATTATTTTATTTTTGGAATATATTGAATAATATGTAGATTTATTCATGGAATCATAAATAATGTATGTTATTGACAAGTATTGATGGTAATTCATGTTATTACAATGATTATGGAGAATACACGATGAATGAATTCACGTGTTTTTATGTGAAAATTAGGTATATTATGAGACATATCCTATCAATGTAAAGCTGATTATGAGAAATTTAGTGATCTACATTTTTAAATTATTATATTTTAATCATTGAGAAGGTTAAAAATATTTATATATTTAAGAAATGGTTTATGACTAATTCTAAAAATGGTTTTTGTGATTAATGTTTCATAATATAAAGATTAATCCACATTGGATAACTAGTGATAAAAAATTTTCAATGATGGTATCTATAGATAGAAATAAAAAATTATTATTGTATTTATGAAGCTTAACATCTATTAGTTCTTCATTTATAAAAAATTAACCATAATTTTTTGGTGTGTAGGGTGAAGTGGAATCTGATCAACTTAAAAGAAAAGGGTGAGATTATTCTTTTCAAATGGAATGAAATCATGTACATATAACAGCTTGTGAAAATTTATAAACATTAGTAGATAGCTCATTAGAAAATTATATTCATGTACCATCATTTTCGATTAATCAAATGGACCCATAAATCATCATAAATTTATGGTTTCGTAGTAGTTACCTTTTTATTTATCACCCACTTTTTTATGTTTAGTGATATCTATCCCTCCCTATAATTATTTATTCTTTTCTTTTATGTCCAAATACTTATATCCCACTTATGTTCTCTAATGTATAATCCTATATATGATTTAATTTTATTAATAGTTATGTTTCCAACATTCCATTTTATTGGATATTTTAACATTCACTTTTTCTTTATTGGATTCTATGAAGGAAACTTTAATGCATTAAATCATCGATTACCCAAGGGAATTTCATGGTAGAAATTCGTTTAATATGAGGTAGAACATAACAACCCAATATTAATGAAGTATTTTTTCGAATAAATCAAAATTAATTAATTAATATATATATTTTTATGCTCCACCATGTTACGATTGCTTTATGTACTACACCATGATATAATTTATTTATATGAACCATAATGTTAATCATTCACAACATGAAACACTAAATTTATATTATCGTACACACAAAAATATATTGTATTTTGTCACACAAAACACCATTTTTATCTTGTGTTACATGAAACAACAAGATTAAGATGTATTATACACACTATTTAATATAAATGAAACATAACATATTATTTAAATATTTTTATCATTGTCACATAGATATTGAGATGATGAGTTTGAAAATAATTAAAATAATTATAAGAATACAATTTATGTATGTCTATAAAAGCAATTATTTGGTATCTAGTTAAATATAAATTGATGTATGATGTATTTGAAAACAAAAAAAAATTAATTTTTTGAAGTCTATTTCAATGAAAAAATTAGTTCTATACAAATAAATTAAACAAAGAAATTATGATGAAATGTATTAAATAAATTTATCTATTTTAAATTCATTCAATAATTATACATTAGACTCATTTATTTTCTATACGAGAGATATGAATACATCCAATTTTACTCAAATCATGTATTTCCCTATATGGTGTTTTTACATAATTTTAATGGCTATCTTACTTAAAAACTAAATTCTCAATCTTTTATAAATTTTATTTTTCAAAAAGAAATTTTTTTTTTAAATAATATAAAAAAAAATTTATTAGGTGAATTTTTTGTTTATTTCTAAAAGGTATCATTTTTTCCTGAATATGAAAAAATATAAATTTTAATTCAAAATAACATTTTTATTTAATTTATTTATAACAGCAAAATTATATATTAAATTAGATCAAAATATAATTATTTTACCTATAAAGATTTTAATAAAATATAGTTCATTTGATTAAATTTCATACTAAAATTAGTCATAGAAATAGTGTAAACTATTGATCACTGTATCTCATTAAAAAAATTTCTCATCACATTTGGTAAAATAAATTAATCCAATTCAATTATCTAAAATTATAAAAATTTATCTCACATTTTAAAACATCATAATTTTTAATATATAACAATTCCAAATTTTTTACCTTCGTAATTAGTGAAAACCGTTAAAAAATAATTATAGTGATTATGGTAAAAATGAGTTTACATAGTTGTTAAAAAGATAATATATTTTCTAAAATGACCAACCAACTTGTACAACGCCCTTTTTTGGAATAATTTCCAGATTTAACACCATTTGTATTTTTTTTTGATATCATGGGATACTATTCCATGAAGGTTACAAATATAAAAATATAATTAATGAATAAGATACAAAAATTTAGCTTTCTTAATTTAAATTTCAATAATTCATACGAATAGAGACAAACTTCGTAGGTTTTATAAAAAATATTATTTTGGACGATAAATGATTTATTTTAATCAGTATAAATTATGTTAAATTTTTAGATATTATGAAATTGCATTAAATGATTAAGAAACGCATACACAGGGAAATATTTAGGTAAAATTTTATTAATAAAAATTATACAAAAAGAATTAAAATTAATGAAAATTGAATGAATTATTACCATAAATTTTTTGTATGTTACAAAAAATTTAAATTTTTTTTAATTTAATAAATTTTTTTCCATCAATTTATTTATACGTTTTTCAAATTTAGTTAAATTAATATTGTGACAATTTACATTAATGTTATTTTATAATAAATGATATTATATAAAAAAATTAAAAATCATTGAATATATATTATGATCTAAAATTATTATAAAATATAAATAAATATCCTCTTTTTTCCATTAATGGAAACATTTTCTATTAATATAAATATATTTATTGTTTAATATACAAAAGACTCGACAAGTACGCTTAGAATTAAAGCGTTGTTTTTCATGTTACCTACCCTTTGGTAGATGTTAATTTACAACACACATAGGTTTTATACATTATAAATTAGATATAAATAAAATAATTATTGATTCTAATTTATCTAAAAATGATCAATAATATATTTTGTTAATAAATAAATTACATCTGTTGCAGAACTAGTTATCAAAATGAAAACCATAAATTGTAAAATAAGGAAACATAAGAGTTATGAAATAAAATGTCCTAAAAATGATTATAATTGTGTGTTGTAGGAGATAGTCGACAAAAACATCTCTACACCCCTTTAATCATCAGTTTTTAAGAAACATGAGTTTAGGGAGACATGCAAAAATAGAATAATCATGGTTATTTACAAGAATGCAACTCTTCATCCATTATAAAATAGAATTCACTCTCTACCATTATTAACCCCATAAATAAATTTGGATTCACCAAAACATGAAAAAATGGCTTCCATAAATTCATATCCTCATCCTATATGACAAAATTTTAGAATAAGTCCTACTAAGAAAGGCATTTTCCACGAATCAAAATGAGATACTCGAATGAGAGGTAATGTTCATCAATGAATGTTTTTGTTTTATTTCTTCTTAAAACATCATTATGACCGTTTATATCATGATTATATGAATTCCAACGTATCCTAAATATAACGTTATATTTTTATATTAGCTTTATTACCTAAAAAGAGACACACATCCATCCAAACTTTTTCAGAATAATCTCTCATCTATTTGTATAACTACCACCACATAAACCTGTGTCTTTCCTTTTTCAATAACAAACATTCAAGGATAGTAATAATGATGGAAATACTATTTATAAGTCATATATTATATATATATATGATTTATTTAATGTTATATAATTATTATATAACACATATATTCATGCTTTCTATTTAGTGGGTATATAATAACTTCGTTTGTGTGCATGGCGGACTACCACCTCATGAATAGTCATGATTTGTTCATGAAATAAATGGAAAGTATTAAAGAATGTTTTTAATACAAATATGTGATATATATGAGAAAAAAAGTATTATATAATGAAAAAACATCATGTAATTTTCTTTATTTATTCAAAAAATAAAATAGAAACAACATTGAAGCGCACATACGACCTAGTTTCCCCACTAACTGTGTATTTCATTTCCTTTTTTTATATTTATGTGTCTTTATAAATAATTATAAGATGAAAATATGTATGTATATATATATATATATTAAATCATATATATAATTATTTATACAATGAAATAATTATTAATTGAAGGTAACTAAAAATATAACAAATCCAAATATTTACGAAATGAAAATTGGTTATTACTTGAAATGTGACATTATCATAGAATTATTAATAAACGTGTACTAAAAAGAAATGATATAATCATATAGGTTATTATTTATATGAATATTAATATTTAATTTTTTTTTAATTAAATTATATTTATTTCATGTGAGGATTTAATGAGTATAGGAATGTCTATACATAAGGTAACAAATCTTCATCTATCTTTTTATATTATGAGACACATGATATATTCGCAACCAATTTCATCTATAAGCGGAATATAATTCACATTAATATATTTAATGATTCTTATAAAAAAATTTATTTACATATATATCTTACAATATTCCTTTCACATAGTTTAAGGTTCAAAAGTTTCCCAATCTGTACATGATTCGGGTTTCAGATTTCCTTCATCTAGATTCAGGTTTTGATATGAACCTATATTTTTTCATTCGATGTGTATACAGCCCAATTAACATGTAATATCATGGAAATATATATCATAATAATATTTTATCTTATTTCATTATGGTTTTTAGGATTTAATGTCACCAAAGTCAAAAATATTTATGTTACAATATCAAATTTTATCATGATTGATTATGGTTAAGTCCAAAATATTAAAATGTAATGATCTCCCTCTCATGATTTATAATGAATATATTTATATTTATTTAGTAATGAGATCTTAAAATACTGGTACAAATTTTTCACTCTTAGATAATTGAAGTAATTATGAAAATAATTTTATGAAAATATGAACTTTTTCCCATATTCTGCAGAAAATATTATTCATAAAAAAATGTTTTTAACAAATTTCAAAAAAAATTTAAAATTATACTTTACTATAATTTTTTAGTAAAATTTTATTTAAAAAAATTATTTCAAAATTATTTTAATTTTTTTTATATAATCTTTTATAAGATTTTAATTTTATTTTCATAGAAAAATTTTTTCATAAGGTTTAATTTTTTAAAAAACTGTATTTCAAAAAATAATGGAAATTTTATTAAAGAAAAGTGTTAAATGAATTTTAAATATTAATTTGTATATTTTCTAATATTTTTAAAATAAAAATTAATTTTCATATACATTATTTATTAGAAATTATTTTTTTAAAAAAATTATTTTCAACAAGAAATGATCCATGTTAGCATTAAAAATAATTCCCCATCCAAGATGAAATCCTTTGATATAGATTATTCATCAATGGGTATATACTCTAATGAATTTATTATAATTATTTATTGTAATTGATTATTTTTTAGTTGATATTTTTTTATGAAACTTGTTTCCCTTCCATGGGTTATAGCATGATCAAATTATTATGAAACCCACTTATTTTTTCGAGTTAGAAAATGATAAAATGATTATGAAACCTATTTATTTTCAAAATGTTATGATATGATAAAATGTTAAAGATACAAATTTTATTTCATGGTTTAGGATATATTGAATTTTTATGATCATATGGCACACATATGTGTGATTTCATTATGTGGTAAATAGGACATATATTCCATTGTAATGTATTTTTGTAAGAATTTTTATATAATGAGATACACATCGAACTAATATTGGGTGAACCCAATGTAGGAAGGTATTTTTTCTGTTATGATGGTTAGGGATGTGAACCGAATACACTATAGAGAAAAGTATGTGACTGGGTGTGGTGGTGTGTCCTGACCAGTAAGTCTAGCCCCAATTAGGTTTACTGATAATACTTATAATTGATAATTTAATGTTGGGGAATGATTTTACAATCATATGTGTCTTCCATAATTCAACTTTAAATTCATATGTTATGATCTCATGGATTACTATCTTGATTTCGTTGTGATTCTTTTCTTATGAACTACCAATCCTTATTACATGGATCATGATTACTACCTATGATATTAAATGTTTGATTTTAAAATGTTATATTCTTGTTATCATTCCCGTATGTTCATGTTATTCTTACATATCTCATTCATTTACCCTTACTGAGAATTACAACTCAACCTTTCTTATTTTTCCTTTTCCTGGGTAATAAATAATGGTTTCAAGACGGAATAATATATGGTAGTATGTATAGGGAATATTTTTAAGATCATTCACTAGATTAGAAGATTTTTTTCCATGATTTCGAAGAAACTAAACTATTATGGTCCATGTTCAATTACTATTGTAATGCATTGAATACCCATCTAAAATGATGAAATATCCAAGCATGAATATATAAATTCACTGTAATCTAGGATTAATAAAATATTTTTCTTATTTGTATATATGAATTATTTTTTCATCAATACATTCATATATCTGTAGCAGTTTATAATTTTTAATTTGTGAAAATGTAGTTTGATACATTCATTTAATATTTATGAGTATTATAAGATACTTCTACATATTTAATGATTTATCATATTCTCTTATGATTTCAATTATTTTAAAATACTTGATTAATGTAATATAATTGAGTTTTTTTGGAGAATAAAATCATATACTGTGTATGCATTTATATAAGTTCAAGTGGTCACATATGACTTTGGACAACTTAATACAATAACAATTAGGTGAATTCCTTTTTAATATGTATAATATCTAAAAATGAATCAAAAAATCTTAAACATATGATGATACATTCTTCACATAAAAAATATTTTAATCCCTAAAAAAATTAAAATTTTATGATATTTGATTAGTAATAAATATTCACATGAAAATTTTAATAAATAATTTATTAATTCTGTCAATATTTCGTTAATAATTTTCATGTATTCAAGAATCATAGTCATTCACATTATCATTCTCTTATACATTATTAAAAAAACTATGTCACGGTAATGTTTAAATTACCAAATAATTATTCTCAACAGATCCCTCTATTGTGTTATTTATATTCACTTTTATGGATGAAAAACTGTAACTATTATTTATGTTTTCATTGCAGACCCATGAGTTTCACAAACGAATTCAAATAAACATTATATCCATATTATGATACATGGTTTGTTATCTAAATATATCATTGTATTTTTTTCATGTTTATTTTATTTAATATTTATAATAATTTAATCTTTTAATCCATATATTTACTCTTGATTTTATGTTCTCCTTCTATTTTATTGTTCAAAATTCATGTCATGTTTTTTATACCCTTTCACGAACAATATTAAGATTAAATTCATCATCACTACCACAAAAATCATTTCCAAATTGTATGAATCTATAACACTAATGTTGATAAAATAAATTCACTGGCATTATTATTGAAGTAGATAATTCACATTTTTTTGTTTTACTATTATAAAATAACAAGATATGTGTTTAATATATTATATGTAATGTATGTTATTTAAACAAATAATTCAACCTCATATGGTATGGATATTAATGGAAACCTAGAGGGATTCAAAAAATAATTAATCATATTTATACTATTATTTAGTGAATAGTATTTAAAAATCAAAACAGATAAAATATTTAAATAGATTTTATGCATTTCATACATTGCCCAAAATCTATAACAAAGAGACTCCCTATTAATTTTTACCTAAAATTGATGAATTTTTACATATCATGGTTTAGTAACCATTAATAAATATTAGTATTTTGACAAAAATAATTAGGATGAGTGGTGATATATTAACTATAAGGTTATATAATATCTTGAGAAGAAGAGATTTGATATACTTCAAGAACATTTAATTCATAAAAAGTATGATTCATTTACATAAATCATCAATAATTTTCTGTTATTGTTATTTTGAGATTAATTGGCTTCATCATAGATAATTTTTATAATACCATGGAGGAATTTTGAAACGATTAAAGAAAAATAGGATGAACTGTGCATAATATAAAAGGTGTGTTTTAATTGTTGATACTCTATAATTACCACTATTGGAAAAAATATCACGCCTTCCATAAATGATATATTTATTAATAATTACATCACATATCATCATGATATGTGCTTAAATTCTAAATCATATGATACTAACTAAATCAATTCAATTTTAACACAAATGAGTTTACACACTATGGTATTTTTTTCCTTATTGTTAGGAAATAAATTTCATTATATGTGGCCTATAACACAAATTAATAAACTATATCTAATATTGTATAGGTCGTACGACCAAAAACTCTATGATATGTGGGAATATCATATGAACATAAATTTAAGAGAGTGATCCATTACAAATAAATTAGTCCCCTTACTTTTCAAAATGACTGTTATAATGGTTCCATTTAAAACCCTAAGAATTTATTCATATTCTTTGGAAATAAATTTATCATATACAAAAACATTATTTACAAATAACCAAGAATATGAATGAACCAGGATATATTATAACGTCTAAAACCTCACTTATGGGTATGTACATATAAATATGATATAATGTACACAAAAAACTTGTAATTTTTTTATAAATTAAAATTTATTTATTAGTTTTTATAAAATAATAGATATATTAGGGTGAGAAGAATGTGTTTTATCATAAATATTTAAATAATGTTTTATTTTTTAATTATTTTAATGAATTTTATAAATAAAATATTATGTAAAAAAATTAACATACCAAAAAATAATTAAATATAAATTAACTGATGTGAATTTAGTTTTACACTTATAATTTAACTTTTATATAAACCAATTTCCACTAAATTTTGAGAATTTTTTTGAAATAAATTTTAAACCACATGTGAAAATTTAATCTGATTAAATATAATCTATATGAATTTAATATTCACATAATTTTTTTTAATGATGATAATCTAAAATTATTCCCATTATAATTGTAAATATATTTAATATTTTCTACAATAGTTATGGTTAAAATGAGTTTACATTGGGTCAGACTAAGGGATACGTGTGAAAATGCTTCCAAATATTTTCTAAATCATATTAGACAATTATATTCTAATATTACATTATTGTAAATTTTAACATTTGACAATTAATTTCAAATTTTCCATTAAAATTATTTTATATTATATAAATATTTTTTATAATTCAACCACATTCCCTCCACAGACGTATAAAATAAAACCTCCTCTCCTAACATATAAAAAAATTGATCACTCTTTTGTAAAAATTATACTACCAAAACAATTATTGTATTCATTCCCTTAGTTATTTATTTTTGGTTATAACACTAACGATTTTCTTTAGAGGTTATAAGTTTTAATTTCATTAATGATGATCAAAGAAGAGGTAATCATCTTATCTGACTCATTTGAAGTTTATTTATTCTTATACATCCACTAAAAATAGTGTATCCATCCAAAAAATAATTAATATATTACCATAAATATAAGTCTATTTCTTAATAATTATTTAAAACTATTTTGGGCATCCATCCAATCAAATGAAATGTGAAAGTATTTCTCGTACATACCTGTGGACCATCTCCTCGACATAACTATGTAAATAAGTATTTTTCACCACCTCACAATAATGGATATACTGAATGTTTTAATGAATATATATATATATGATATATATGATATAGTTATGATTCTATAATGATAAAATATTATTTATAATTATTTTACTCTTTCTACTATAAAATGTATACACTTTCAGGTGTATATACAGACTTCCATCTCAACAAAAAGTATAATTAATTTTTTATAACTATAAAATTTATGGTTGATAAAAAATATGAATATAATTAATATATTGGATATTTATATCATTACTAATATAAGGTATATTATAGATCCAGGATGAAGTTTTATGTTCTATAAATACTAAATTAAAACATACCTGCATAATAATGTTGTTCCAACCTGAAATGTTACAGATAATCATAAATTATTAACGAATGGGTGATAAGATGCTTTAAGTAATCCATGATTGGTACTATATGTATGAATATGATGTTAGAAAATAATTATAAGAAATTTAAATTTATTGTACTTGAATGTAAAATCACTTTCAAAAAAGAACACTTTATGTATGGTTTTTCTATTATAGTATCAATATTTATTAGGATTTTGTCTGATTAAATATCTGATGATTAAATAATATGTTCAATTTATAAAAAATTTTAGGTATTTTGATGCAATAAATTTATTTCTAAATATATTTATTTTTTATTTCATTATCATTTTTTATGTACTCATATGTTGGATTAAACGTCTTTATAGAAAACTAACATTATTTTTCTACTAGGATTGGGATGTTTTTCTTCCATCTCTAAATTAATTTTAAAAAATAACAATATTATTATTATTATTATCCATTTTTGAAGAGAATTATATTTTTCCCTCATTTTGATATATATATATATATATATATATAAACAAGAGGATTATTCTTATTTTTTAGAATGATGAACATCATATTATGAATTTCAATTGAATATTTTTAATGTATACAACAATAGTGAATATTCCAACCACCATGCCAACTAATTAACATAATCATTTGATTAAATTTTCTATAGGTTATATAGAATAAATATTTTTTATAATATAAAATAAAATTTTATAAAAAATATGTGATTTAAAAATTAAATGAATATAATAATCTTAAAATGAAATTTCTATCTATGTCAACATCTATTTATGTTAGTTACTTATAATTGAGGAAATGATTCAATGATATAATCTTTTTTCCTTTAGATGATTGTTATTGATTATTTTCATGAAATTTTAAGGAATATCATTATCATATTTAAGGATTAAGAAATCTAGAAATGTTAATATTATTAATGATATTATTTAATAAATATGAATAAATTTATATTATGTGACTACTGGATCAATTATATCCCTCCAATGAATTGGTTGTTGGTTAATTTATATTATCTCAGTGGGGGATATAAGAGGTTATAGTTTTATAGAATGATAGTACACATGGGGTTAAACCTAAGCCTAAAGTAGGTACAAATATCATTATCCAAAGACTAACATTTTATGAATATCATGGTTGTTATCCTTGCGATATTGTTTCTTTGATTATGAATATTACAAAAAATATTACAAAAATTAATGGGATGATAATTCTCTTGTGATATGATAAATTTTATAATCATTTATTCATATATTATTAATTTCCAAATCAATATTTAAGTAGTAGGATATATGAATTATTGGAGTTGATTTTTATATGAAAAGATAATATTCTCATACACTTATTCTCATGACTTTCTCACATATGATTATTATATGATATCACCATGTATAACATTTCTAAAAATCTTTGCTAACCCTATATAAAGTTTTAACTCCCCATGTATTGAATAAGGGATTTTTATTGTATGACTATACAATTTTCATTGTAAATAGAAAATTATTTTATAAAATAATCATATTTCTAGAAAATATATTTTTATTTATAGTCTTAAATTATTCTAATGAAATAAATTTATATAGAATTTACTTTTTTATGTTGTATTGAATATTCCTTGAAAATTTTGCAGTATTTCTGTATATAATTTTTTTCTTTCCTCAATTGGTACTAGACTTGGTTAATTTTTTTGCATAATTAAAATAGATTTTTCTTTTAAACCCATGAGATACATCTATGAATTCAATATCATTCAAATTCTCTCACAAGGTAATAATTTTATGGTTTTCCTAGTAAGTACATCCCAATTTAGTTACAGTCATGTGAATAAGGTATTATCACAAATTAACCTATGAATAGAACCAATCGAAGTGGCATTTTGGATGTTTGATCAATTTTCACTTTTAAAATATTATTAGACCTATTACTAAAAAGATATTTTTATAAAATATATAGGGAATTTCCTGATCTAATTCACATTTTTAATTTTAAACAATTATTTTGTATTTGAATAGAGAAAACCCATAGATAATAAATGTTAAAACTTTTCATTAATGGATTTAAAATAATGGGAAACTATTGATATATCACTTGAATTATTTTACATGATTATATGTTTTATGAATATTGTTATTATTTCTCAAAAATTGATATTTTTTAGTCCATATATGAATAAAACGAATCATGTCATAACTAAATGTTAATGATAGTTCGATATTGATAATTTTGTGTTTCCAAATATTATGGGAGATAAAATGAGAAATTATATTTCTATTCTTATTATATATACTAATGTTATGAATCATGTTGAGATTCTATACAAAAAAATAAGAAAACAATGTACAGTTTCCTTCTTCATGAGGAAACATCCTCCTTCAATTATATGGGTCCATAATTCCTCTAATTAATGTAAAAATTGTTCTATTCAATTGGAATGATATTTAAATACATGTATTGTTTAATCATTAAAAATAATATATTCAGTTTTTATTGTTTTAACAGTGATGTAGATAAATGGTAGACCTTTATCATGTATATAATGGAAAAAGACAACATTCCCATTATAGAGCATGATGAGTTTAATATATCATTCTATAATTGGAAGAATCATCATATTCTATATATGTGAATAGATAAGGAATTCCAAGAACTAAATAGGGGGATGATGAATCCATTAGTACCTATGCCGGAAATTTTACTAGTCCAGAATGGTACATTTGGATTATATTCATCTAACTTTAAATAAAATTTGAATAATTATTATGTCTCTTAAAATCATATCCATGAATTGAATAATCCATAAGATACATAGGAAAAATTAATAAATAATTTGACTTTCTCTCATGGTGTAAATGGGTTTCACAGTCTCCTAGAAATTTCATTGTTTTCAAAAAAAAAAGAAAATGAATATCTATGGATCTTTTTAACATAATGACAATGGACGGAAAATGATGGTACATCTATTATGCCAGAACTGTAAAAAAAATATTGATGTCATTTTTTATGGGGATAATAAAATGATTTATACGTGGAAGGGAATTTTTTATGTTAATTTAACGATGATGTGATAATTTTAGAAATGTAATGAAATAAATGGAGTGGAACCATCACAGAATGATCGAACAAAACAATAGTGTTTCAAATTAAATGATAAACCATATTATGGTTAAATGTTCATGAATACTAGTGTTATTAGCTATGATCAACCAAAATTGCCCCTTATGATTATAAGAATAGGGGTTTTTCATGAAATTTTTAATTTCATTGTGAGTTATAAAACCAATGTGGTGAAAGTTTCAACAACATTTAACTATATAACTACTATTGTATTATTTAATTAATGTTCTATTGAAATATTTCTATTGGTGGAATTTTTTATGGGTTTCAAACTACCATCTCTATGATTACATATTAAACATGTAGAAAAAATAATAATTTTGTAATGACACTTATGATGTCTATGATTTTCATTTAATTATGGTTGTTTATAATTTTTTTCTTATAAATATTGTTAATCTATCTTTATTTGATATTAATGTGAATTTGGAATGGGATTATAATTATATTCAAAGTGAAAATATGAATTAATACTGAAGTTTTGTCACACTATAATATTTAAAATGCACATATGATGATTTATTATAACAATAATGAATATGAAATTATAATGAAAATAACTTAAATTTTAATGGTCATAATTAAAATAACAAAGGGGTAAGTATCTCATATGTTTTGTATGTAGCTAACCATTGATAGTATTTCTATTCTACTAGAGTTTATTATTATCTTCTAGGAATATATTATGAATAATTATCTTAATAATGAATTTATATTTTCAATTTATCTCTAACCAACTGACTCATATATTTTGATGTCACTATAATAAATGGCCTCGATTAAGTGAAAAAAATAAGAAACTATAGATTAATATTGAAAATGTATTTATTTTTATAATTGAATCACCATGCAGATCCCCAATTATTTTCAATAAAAATAATAATTGATCAATATGACTCTACATAGATCATCGGTAAAATCAATAGATCATAATCAAGATTAATTATAATATACCACATTTATGATTTATTTTATCGACATTGAGGGTATCAATATATTTCGAATGCTATTAAAGATTCTAGAAAGTATAAATTGATGGTAAAATGTGAATACACAGCTAATATATCCTTTTATATATGGTATAAATGGTTTTTAAATATTATCAATCAAATTATATATTATAATTTCCCCAAAATAATCATATATTTAATGAATATATTTTTTGATGTTATATTAACCAATTTGTGGTATTAATTATATATGATACTCATATAAATCAACATTGCATTCTTCTTATAAAAGACAAAGACCCACAACAGATAGTGATATGGGAAGAACACATATTGTTTATAGTAGTCTAAAATAGTAGATATGAGGCTTCTATCCCCTAATTAAGTCCACCCCTTCCAGTTCAACATGAAGAGAACTAAGACAAAAAAAATATAGGACCTTGATCTACTACCATCAGTGATTTTATGTAGTTTTCTACATTGTTACATTCAAACCTTGTATGGGAATACTGTGTTTTGTTGATACAATGGATTCCTCAAAATTTCATGATAATATAAACAATTGTCCATGGAGGATAAATCTTGCCACTCATCGAGTCATGGATAATCGTTGAGGAATTTTCAATTTGACGGAGTTATAAATTCCTATGAACCCATAGTGATCCCCATATATATACTCACATCTTCAACTTTGTTGGAACTTCCCCAACCATAAAAATTAGTAAATGAAAGAAGTATACTTCCATACCTATCCCACACAACACCACCACCTAGAATAATTCCACAAACACATGAGAAATAAAATTTATTTTCATGAACCATGGTTGGAGGAACCCAACAAATCCAATTACCTCTTCTCAAATGATCTGAATGAACAAAATTGGAATTATATATCTGTGTTTTCCACAAAGAATGATTATCATTAGATATCATAAAATAATGTACCAAATCACGCAGCATGAATCATGTATTGATGATAACTGATCACTATGATCAATGAATACCTTCAAAATGATCTTTGTTTCATGCATTTCAAATGAACAAACACCCTACACTTAGAATCATATCTCTTGAAGTTTTTTAAAAACCTACACCATTCAAACCATGAAACATCTTTTCCAGAAAATAAGTTCGAGTTGGGAAGTTTCTAAATATTTTTTGAATTCTATAAACAACCTCTCAACAAACGTGGCCCATTCAATATCGTAGAATATATGATTGGATTCCTCCACCTTATTAAGGATAAAAAAGTGGAATTTCAATCCTAGGTTAATTCCCTTTAATTTTACATTTTCATCTATAGAGATATTTTGGATTATAATTCTCCATACAAAGAAAAATATATTTTGTGGGATGTTGTCACACAAAACCATATTATTCCAAATGACATGTTGACCCTGAGGAATAGAAATTATCCTAAAATCTTTAGAATAAAACATAATATACTTTGAAGCATTAAACACACACCTCTTCAAATCCTGATTTAGTACAATAAGATCAAAAATTCTCTTTTTAACCTTATCCTGAATAAAAATGATAAAATCAATACATCTAATGGCCTCTATGAATGAAATCATAGGTACTAGATAGCCAAGGAAACCGATAGTCAACCCTATCCATTTATGATTCTAAAAAGAAATATTTCCCCTTACAATAATTCATCATGATGATTTACAGATGTGATAATAAATACGTCGAATTAAATACCATAAAGGCGATACATGTCTATTTTCTTCAATAGAGTTCTCTTCATATAAGGATATGTTTTTAAGCCAAAGCATACGACCCTCCATAACCTCCAAGACTAGTTTGGAATGTATGCAGTGTACTGTATCCCTTAGACATCTGTCATTAATACCAATTTCATGAACAATTCTAGACACACTTTTCCATGATGTCCTATAAAATTTCAACTCAACGTAATCATCCCAAAAAAATCATCTCGGATTTTATCAATAGCTCTAATAAACCCCTTCAGAACATTTCTAACCGAGAGAATGTGAAATAGAAAATCCATCAACATGCTATTAAATAATGTGATTCAACAACCAAAAGGTAGAAAATTATTTTTCAAGTGAAGAATTAGGATCATTATTATGTTAACAATTCCATAAATCTTCCTAACCCAAATACAACTAGGAGAATTATTTGATCTAAGATAATCCAAGGGAAACAGATCCTTCTAAATGTTCATCAACCAAGAAATGGATAGGAACTACCTATCACCACATTTATTAAAAATATATAAACTTATGTTCCCCCTTTTGATAGTTTTGCACGTCCATAAATAGTACTCATCCTGAACATTCATAAGACCACTAACAGATATAACACTATAATTAATTAAAATTAATGTTTCATCTAAAAAGATCAAGTGAGAGATCAATGGTTAATTCACTTTCCTATGGTATGCAAAAATATCACCTGTTAAAACATTATTATTGATAAGAGGGCTATGAAAATATTGCATAAAATTAAATAGGGTCAGTGAAATAGGGTCCCCTTTCCTGAGACGATGAGTTTCCATGAAAAAACCACGAGTTTTTATCATATATGAGACTGTCATCCCTGAGGAACTAAAATAGTGAAATTGAATATCAATAAACCATGATGATAATCTAATACCTCTCAATACCCTAATGATGAACCCTCATTACAATATGTCACACACATTATTCATATCCATCTTCAGAGCCATATTTGAACCATGGAATTTAATATTGATATCAATAATCATTTCATGATCCAATGTAACCACTCTCGGGATAGAATATCCTCTAACAAAACCATGTTACTCGTATATACGAAAAGATAAATTAAGATGATTATGATCACAAAATAATTATATATATACCATTGAAGAAGGATAAAATATTTTTAAATTATGAAACAATGATTTCTAATCATAGAAAGTATCATTATTTGGGAATATTATCACAACTGAGGGTATACAAATAGATCTATCTAATACTGAATTCATTGAGAATTGGCCCAGAAAATCCAGCTTGATAGAGATCTTCATTTTTATTTGATTAAATGATTTTGATTGTTCATTTTTGATGAATATATCATAGATATAAAATAAACTAACAAAGATAAAAAGGAAAAGGGTAAATTTCTGTAATACTGTTGAATGTGACGCAAATTTATTTGAGATAATGTGAAGGGTTATACAAACACATGTACTCACACTACCAAGCTCTGTATAATGGAATATTTTTCATTTTTTATTTAAAACATGAATATAATGTGTTATCATAGATAATAACATTGTGTGGTATCATTACACTTTTTTGTTAATTGATCACATGTTTAATTACATAACACATGACATGTAATTATCAATATTAATCTTTCAAATATTAATATGGATGTATTATAATTATTTTAAAATTTGTTTCATATATAGTGATAAAAAAAATTAAGGGATATATTCACCCATAATGTTCTGAATTTTTGAAATAGTGTATGGTTTGAGTTTATTACATATTATTACATCTTAAAGAATTTTTATTATGTTAATTGTAAACAAGACTTCAAGGCAGTTTAGATAAAAGGATGGTGCCAGATTATCTATTATGTTTATAATATAATGGTTGATATTTATGTATTTTTAGATAATTAACTTCCAATATAGGTATAATTGATGAAATATTATATGTATCATATGACTGTTCGATCATTTACACATGTATTTATTGAATAATAGTAAATGTGATAATTTATGTTGTGAAAAAATGTGAAATTTGTTACAATGTTAATCCTCTATTATGATTTAATAATAATTTTAATCATCATAGTAGGTGTCCTCATTGTATCTGAATGGAATAATGATATTTTGGCTAAAGATCGTATCACATTATATTCAATTTACCATTGATTTCAAATTATTATTAAATACCATTATATACATTCCTTATATAATAACATGATCCATTATATTACAATGTATAGATCACGGTTCCTGGAATTAAAACAAGATATGGTGGAGTGGTATAATAATAATTTTTTCTCACCACTATCAACCATACTTGTGTGGAGATAAGAAAACATTTAATGGATATTTTTTACAGCTCCACATTTTATCTAAAGGGAATAATGATAGTTGATTTAACTTTTATGACCTTATATGGTGATTACACATTTTTTCTATTATAGAATATTTCAATCTTGATCCTTTATCCAAAATGCATATTATGTATGTGGTAAGGTAATGTGGTATAGAAAATTATATATTATTCAACTTATATCTACTGTTTACCAGGATGACTATAAAATTTATCCAGTATGATCCCAATATGATGTTGTGTTTCAGTTAAAACGATCATCTTTTAAAATATAGTCAATATATGAGAAATATTAAAATTATGGAAACATTTTTGAGATTCCATTATCTAAATTTCAATGGTTTTTTAGATCATCCATTTTCATGTATCGAATAATATTATAAAATATGTTTAACATGATCGTTCTGATGTAACATAATGAATATCCTCATAAAAATAAGTTCGACTCATAATAAATTGGGGAGGAAATTGGATAATTAAAGCTATATAGACCTAACATAGCTAATGAAATGGTATATATGTTTTTATTATATTAACAACACATTATAGAATCCCAGATTTGACAAATGATTTATAGTGAAAATCATCAATTTGATCTATTAATTGCAGTTAGTGAGTATATATTCTTATGAATTCCTCCATGGAAATTTTTTATATATATGTAAGGTAGATCCATATATATAGTTCATCTTTATGATTCATAAACAATTAGGGATGGTTGAGTATCATGTGGTTGTTTAACCAATCATCTCTTAAGTTTATGATGTGTTCCATGAAACAATATTATTGAAGTACGTACCTGATTATTCATATGATGAAAAATTAAAGGATGTACCATATGAGACTAGTCTTTTTAAGAAAAAATAATTGTTTAAATATTATTTCATAGAGGTGAATTTTTTCTAAATAATATTACTCATCTTTTTAATTTCAACCATATGAATTCAAAAAATAATGTATGATATATGGGAACATGAAGATGAGATCATGTATATGTATACATATTTTAAGCATTGATATAATGGAATTTAAATTAAAATTTTATTAATTTGGGTTGAATTTAACACCATTATATTTTCATTCAATTTTATTGACTTTTTTATGTATTCAATATCTTGATTTACATCCAATCATAAGTTTGCACGACCCATGATATAATTTAACATTTAAAACCTAGAAATTAGATTAATTTGATTGAATAAGATTAAAAAATATTAAAAATATTTTATATAAATTTCACCCATAATTCAAATAAATTGATTTATATGAAAGGATTAATCATAATTATTTTAAAAAAATCAGATCATGATTAAACGACATATTTTCTCAAATAAAATTTCTTTTTCATTGAGTTTCATAAATATTAAATAATAAAATATATTTATATGTTACTAAAAACTATTTATAAAATTATATAGTTATTTTATGGATAGTCATTCATATATCAGTTATCTAATCATTAAAAATAAATGCAAATCAATTTTAATGGAAAATACTATTTTTTTAATATTTGTGTTTTTGCAATGTATATTTTTAATAATAATATAAATAAATCACAGTTGATTAATTATGATAAGATAATTTATAAAATGTTCATTCAATAAATATTTCAACATTAATATAATAGTTTTTTCAATTAATATAATGAGATTAATGTTATTTTTATATATAATAAGTCATCTACCCAAAAATAGATTTTCATTGAATTTTTTCAATTTATTTTATAATTAATATTTACCACTACTTTAAATAAAATTCAATGAAATTTATTCCTAAAATTTAAAAAGCATGTTCCAAATCTGTTATGAGGCCTCATTCATTGTTTTTTTCTTTTGAACATTAAAAGCATTAAAATTATTATCATTGTTAGGGTTATAACATGCTTAACATTGTTATAAATAAGATATCTCTAAAAAAACTATACATAATAATTTCCTAATATTATTAGATGGGTATATTTTAGGAATATATTTTAATAACATTTATTCTTTATCTAATTTTATCCACATTTATAATGATATTTCATTAAATTATTTATATATTATTTTAATTTTATATGTGTCTCGTCCCTCCCTTATAAATGGGAAGTCCTCTTCATTTATTAAAACTTATTAAGAACTCTATCTTATCCATTTCATACACAATATAATTCCTATAAATCCTTTATCTATTGTTTTTTATTTATCCTAACCTAAAACAATCATATTATGTATTAAGTTCTAATCCAAAGGACGCTTATCAAAGAAGATATAATCAAGTTACATGATTTAATCAATATTGATAAATTTTTAAATTTACTAGAAAAACATTCTACAAATACCAATATAATTTATATCATACCACATATATACAGAGATATTTTTATGATTATGGGATATCCATATTCCACCTTCCTTCTATCAAATGGGAAATTACTGCATCACTAATGCGTACATGTTGACTAACTCATCCACATAACGATTGATTCTTTTTCTATCAATGATACAAATTTATGTATATAATTATAGATTTAATAAATTTAAATTATATTTATCATATAATTTTGATAATTAGTTCTAGAAAATTATAATATTACTTTCTTTCATAATCTAAGTAAAATAAATTTGTGTTCAAGCCTAAGTGTAGACTACCATGCCCATGAATGGTGTAATCCCACATTATATTTGTAACTATTTTCGATAGTCTTAAGTTTTTACATAATGTAAATATAAGATATTAATAAAATTAATAATATTATATATATGATGTAATAAAATTGAGATGCATGGGCAAAAATAATGAAATTTAAACATTCCTGAAAAAAGAAAAATCAACATTTAAAATGGTGAAGATAAATACATTTTATTAATGAAAGGGTGACAATAGGATCATCATTTTTTCATTATAATTATGTATACAATTATAAAATTAAAATATAGTAAATGAAAATTTATTATACAAGGGGTGAAAAAAACATACCATGTGATTCAGAGATGGGGTAAGGGTTTATTGTTATAATTTCACTATACACTATAACTATTTATGTGTAAATAGTTGATGATGAAATTATATTACATAATTTTGATAAATATAATTTAATTAACTATTATATTTTCAATACTAAATACTACATGTTTTTACATTCATTTTATTCTCTCTATGTACTAAAAAATTTTAAATAATGTTTTTTTAGAAATCCAAATTTCTTATTCAATGCAGTCAAAAATACTATTCCTTCTTGAAAACATATTATAATAATAAATTATATTTTTTTAATATTAGAATGATTTATTACTGTATGTATTAACTACATGTGCTCTTTTATATAAATGTATACTTGTAATAATCTTGTCTTTTTTTGATTGAGGTATTTTTCATCAATAGTGGGAAAAAATATCATTTTTAATATACTCTATATGGGCATTATTTATCAAAATCAATAATAATATTTGGATTTAACATTTCATTACATGTATCCATTATTCCAATAAAAGGAAATTTTTTTCCCTAAAATAATTAAAATTTTTATATTATAAATATATGATTCTTAAATTAAATGTGTTTTTCACCTGAAATGTCCAGTGATCATATAATGGTAATTAATTCTATGAAAAAAATTAATTAATGATATTTATTATACATTTTGGATATGATGAAATTGATAAATCTATATTCATTCACTATATTGTTTTTCATACTGATGTTTAATTCTTGATGAAATGCTTTTTATTTTCCATGGGTTGTGTAATGGAGAAATGATAAATTTTTCATAGTATCTTATCATACATATGAATTAATTATGATAATGTGACATCTAGGTCCATAATAGACCACTATTGTATTTATAAATGATTATTATTTATGGTATTAATGGGTTAACATGAGATCATCAAATTCTCTAATGAGGGGACATGTGAGTTCATACAATGTTACAAATAGGTATATGTGTGATAATAAAAAGCCCATAAAAATTAATTCCTCAAGAGGATACCATGATAATCACAATTATATGATTATGATTAAGCCACACATTATTATAACCTATTATAAACTATTTTTTCTTATGAAATGTTCAAATGGATTCTGAATATTGAATCATTTATAATAAATTTCCTTAACTTATAATGAATTACTCTTTGACTTAGATAAATGAACTTTAGGTTCTGATTTTAATGTTTTATAAAAATATTCTCCAACTAATTTTCTCTTTTTTCTGTTTTATTTAATAATTAATTGATACCATCATTGATTACCATTAAGAAGAATCTGGTTTCTCATTTTCTTGTTATTCTTTTTCTGAGGTTTTCATGTTTATTTATGTACCATAAGATTGAGAAGTATCTTTTTTTAGGAGATTAATGTTATGATATTTTATCATATTTCCCAAAATATAATGATTATGTATCTTTTCTCCAAATAATATCATTTTATGGTTCTAAAGGGTGAATAATTTTTTAATTTATTGAATATTAATCAAATCTAGTTTAAGGTTAATGTATGTAATGATTGGCTGTTCTCATTCCATATGTTTGGCTTATTTATTCAGATTCTATTTCTATAAAAATACCTACATTAGGGTAAATCCACTATACATCATAGAACATTATTTGGTGTGATTAATTTTCATTCATGAAATATATTGATGTCCATACTTCCCATCCTATGTAGACATTATTGTCATTCCTGTATTTCAACATTTATATCATGTGTGAGTTAGTGCTGAAATATACATCCCTAATGATTTTTTAGTAAACTGCCATTTAGAATTGGATTAGAGAAAAAAATGGCACAAAAAATCACTCTAAAGGGTCTTTTTTTACAATGCTCAGTCGCTTCATGAATGGTCAAACATACAAAGCTACCTATCCACCACGTCCCTTCATGAGTGTGCAATGGCTTGGTGTTAACTTATCATGACGAGGGATTTGGAGTTGCAGAGTGAATCCAAGTCACATTAAAGGTTAATGGTGTCTTCATGAGTCCTACTATCAAACATATCAATATGTGCCAATTCATGATTCTCACACCACTTAACGAATACCACTAATCTTAGAGGAACATATTTACTATAAATACTATTCCAGCCTTCTATTTTGGGAATGGTTACCCAACCTCTAGTCTTCCAAATTGACCATAATTATAAAACCTCTTATCCATCACGATCCAACATGAAATGGATCTTCTATGATATCCAAGCTTCTTAAGACCCTGATCACATGTTCTTTAAAGACACCATTCTATATTGTGATGACTTTAGTGAAGGCCTACACCATTTTAAAGGAAGAAGTCCCTCAAGGACTATTAGTTTTGTATGAATCATTCATCCCTTAGGCTGCACACCTTTTCTGAGCTATGACTTCACACTATGGAAGGGAAACCCTATTTTTGAATGCATAACCCTAAACAAATCCCCAAAATGTTTTCAGGATTGTAATCTTCATGAATTACTTCCTTGTGTAGCCCTAGTATTTTATAAAACCTTCTCATGGGCATTTCTGTAGTTCATATATTTGGTAAAACCATCTTTATTATGTTTGAGTGTAGAAGACCCCCACACACATCCAGGACATGTCCAACAACACCACAAGCCCCCATGGAACATCTTCCTCCTTTCCTATTTCTACCACCTCCACTTTGAGTGTGGATCAAGATTACCACTTACCTTTTTCATCTCAACATAGTTATGAAAACTAATATTTTTTCCTACAATAGAGATTTTTAAATGAATATCATGATCGAGGAATATTCTTATTCCTACCTGTACTCTGTTTTTCTATGGTTTTGCCCCACCCAAAGGCACATGAGAAATATTTATGTATGATGAAGGTTTGAGGAGTGAGTCCAACCATGTATGATCTTCATGATTTAATGTTTTTTCATTCCACATCATAGTTATACAATATTAAATTATGTGATAAACTCTTCTTCACATTCCATAAAACTATGAAATTACCCTATGTGATGAAAACATGATTCTCCATTTTTGAGTGGTATGGTATGACTTCAAAAATGATATCATGTATACAGTCACAATGAATGAGATCCTACTAGGGAATCTAAAACCTCTAAGACCACCCATGTCATTAGGTCTCATAGAATCACCCCTGCATTCATCCACCACCAAAAAACATAGATAATATGATCTTAAAATCTACTTGTTTCTATTATTAATCACACAATCCATGAGTCACATGAGATTAAAGGTTTGTGGAAATTAAGTCATCTACATGATCCCAAACTATTTATGGGTATCCTCTCTGATATTAGTCTTAATATCTAGTTCATTAGGGAATCCTTCCACGTGCAAGCCCCAAAAAATCTGAACAATGTGGTATTTAATACCCAACGAACAGGGATATATATGAAGCCTCATAGAGGTCCAAAAACAACACCAAAATCCACCCTCATGTGTTCTATATCACATAACCAGTAAGATCATCCCCATAAATTGGGAAACCACATCTCTTCCAAATGCCTTGGGAAGCTCAATGGGTCATCCTTAAATGAACTCCAACCAATGACAATCCTCTTTCTGATGGATGACTTAATTAATAATCCCCCAACCATGGTAAATCAATTCTTATCTTTCGACATGATATTCCATACCACATGAGGCAAAATTTCATGGATTGGTCATGTCACATGACCTTAAACTACGATATCAAATTATGTAGTTTATAATTCTTCTCCCCCAAATAGGGAAAATATGAATAATACAAGATGATCATTATCAACCATGGTAAACTCCTGGTGTTTCATCCTGGGGACACACCCACCAGATACACATCCTTTGGATATTAAAATAAAACTTCCTAGTTCTGCCTCCAAATACTATTAGATCTAACCATACTCTATTTGTCTAAAAAGGAATTCTAATCAAAATATTTCATCTCCACAATATATTAAACATGTGACCTGATCTGTTCTAACAAGACATTATAATCCTTCTATTAAATATATTAATCTCATGCCCTTATTTAAAAAAATACTCCATGATAATTGTGGGATACTTGATGTGATTTTCTAGTAAGATATGAACCAACGACCTCCGTGACTTAATGAAAAACATGGCATTCTTAATGTGAAATAATAGGAAGATCTACAAACCCATATTAAATAAAATAGAGATCATTGTGGAATTCTTAGGTTATAAATATGATATTCCTCATATGAGATTCCCTCCCAAGTGGAAGAATACTTGTAACTAATGTTCTCCGTGTCCGGACATGCCAGAAATTCCAAATGTGACTACTTTCATAATCAAATGATGCTAACATTTTGATAGAGAATAATAATATTGAGAGAGAAGGGATGTAATTAAATAATATCAACCAAGAGATGGAATATGATATGACATTCATCAAAATGGATTAACTCTATGATGGAGACCAATACTATGAAACTAGATCCATGGAGGAATTAATGGATTTATGTGCTGAAAACACATAATATCATTTTGATAAACGATCATACATCACCATTTAATGTGATGAATGTCTCTCACAATTGGAAAGTAATAAATTGGGGTAAAAAATAAGTCAGTATGTACATACCTAATGTATGGATGTTCGTGTCTTCCCCCATTGAAATAATTATAAACTGAAACAATGAACATGTCGTGAAAATCTTCTCCTAATCATATGGAATAGTTGTCTTTGGGAGATCATTATATTATATAATCATTAGATCCACCAATAAAGTTCTAGTACCCACTATGAAAAGTGTTGGTTTTCCAAAATATTGCCTAAAATTGAGGTAGTTAGAAGTTGGAAATCCATCGTCAATGAAATTATCAGTGGGGATCTCTCTCCATCCATGGAAAATAGGATGACGTTGGGGCATTGGACATCGGTTCTCAAATATATTTACTAAGATCTACATCCATCAACCTTTCATGACCCCATCTGAAATAAAAAATCTATCCTACTCCCACAAGATAAGGGGTAGGATAAATGTTAATTCGTAAATAATGATCAACACCACCACATAAAATATTTCAATAAAAACCTCATCTGTTAGTTGCCAAGACCCCATATCACCCATGAAGGTTTTCAAGTGGTCGGTGATGGAAACCCTCATAAATCGGCATGATAAAGAGGGGATCATTCTAACAAGGGACATTTCACTCCATCACCAGTATGTTATAGTTCCTCAGTGACATCACCACCCCCAAGGGCCTTTCATGGGGAAGTCACACCTCTTTACAACAAAGAACATCTTTTGGAGTATCCCTCTAGAGTGATCAAATGACATGTACCCCTATGATGAGGATGTGGGGGATTACAAAGTCACCCTAACCATGACTACTACCAATGAGTCTCCAAAGAGGGATCCCACCCGGCTATGTCAGTAGGGGAAATGACCATTACTTCAGAATGTCGAACATGTGTACATTACCCTCTCACTATCATCCTCGGTCCAAAACACCCAATGCCATCATCAGGGGATAGCCCGGGGGACTCCCGATAAGGGGAATCATCCTCTATAGCCTTAATTCCACTTCCACTTCAGGAGCATTATGCCAAATCCCTACCACTGATGAACATGGTAACATCATCACCCAGTTGGGATCGAGACCTCATCTGCCATATACGTAGGCTGGACTGAGTTTTCCAATTTCTAAAGCCTCAGATAGCCATTATGGGATAAACATTGATGACCAAATTCAATGAAGAGGCCATCCCTAGACTTTCCCAAATACCTGTTGAGGTCCTACCTACTATAATAATCACTAAAATGGTCCACATTGTGTTACTCACATGTCAAGAAGAGCTACTCCCCACACCAACACCAATCTAAAATAATGTAATCCCTCCTTTCTCGAAAACTATTATAGAAGTCTTCCCCATGCTACTAACATCACACAACACGGAGTTCCTCTACATGTCATATACCCTCAAAGTTTATTTAATCCCCTCATTTAGTTGTCATCATGGAGGTCCTCCCCATGTTTACATGAATCAAATTGATGGTCCTCCCGAAAAATTCCCAAAAATTAATAGATTTTTTCACCATATTACTTATTCTCATCACAAAATTACTCATTATGTCAGTTTTTATGAGAATAATAATCATCCTTTGGTAGTAACTAATCATTACCATGTTTCATACTATGTTGTTACAACAATTAAGAATGATGTTTCTACACATGTTCCCACCGACCATTGAAGAGGCCCTCCCCACATAAAAAAATTAGTATGGAGGTCATACCAGTGATACCAAAACTCCCCAATAGAGAAATAATCCAAGTGAAAAAGTCATAACCTAACATAAAGAACCATCTTGTTGGAGAAGGACGAACAACCACCATCAATGGTGTAATCCTGGAAGACTCACAGTCATAATAGAAGTCATTGATCTATCAGACTCATAGTATATATATGTCTTGGTAATGATTTTACACCCCAAAATCCATAGTCTAGGGTAAGAGTTCAATAGGTCAAATTCTCCATCTATGTAGGTGAAATCCAAGACATCCCCATATCCCTTTGTAGGTATGTACTATCAGAGAAAATTATTTCACCATTTAAGGATATCACAATGTAGTTAACTCTATTATCACTGACATATCAGCCAAATATTACCCAAGATAATAGAGATCTATTTATGTATGATATATATCGTTTAGATTGTGAGTTACATAAATATCCATCAATGAGTGATTCTTACCTTGTTCATGGGGAAGTGTACAACAAAATGTCTTATAGGGATGTAATGATTCGATAGTTACAACCTCCACATGATGACCCAAAGAGATGCAAGAAGATGACTAATGGTGTGGAACCTCTACTAGTAAACTACCTTCCAAACTGATCCACATTAGTGACTCCAACCATCCCCCAACAAATGTTGATAATAGAATGGGAATACCAAGAGTAAATCCCAACCTCCGAGTAATAAAACCTATTGGAGACCATGGTTTCCAATCAGTTTTTAGTGTTGTTTTGGCCAAATGAAACATTACAATTAAACTTCCTAGAGTCCCTCATTGAGGGACAAGCTAGGTGTCTCAAACAGAACCTCTATGAGATGTTTCAACTCCCTTTTAAGTGTTATATGACTTACTAATTAATCCATGGACACCTCCAATATAATAATCATTAGTTTTTAAAGGTTTTTTGGGCATTGAAACATTTTTCATAGAACCCAGTTTCTCTTAATTATTTATAGAAACTCTAAAAGGGGAGAATGATAATTCCAAAAGTGCATAACATAATATTGTAAGAGGCATCTCTGTATGTGTAGTTGGGGTGATGGGGATAGTATGTTGCTATCCACTTCAGTCCTATCATGTAATAGCCTTACGTATTCATCTATGCTGATGATAATTCTTATTTGGTTATAAGCATGCTAAATTTTTTTGTTCCTATGATATATTAGTATATAAACGCCAATATAGGCCTTGATTAGGGATGCATATACAAATGGGAACAATAGTACTATACAAACCCTCATACATGCATCCTTAGCCACCAAAAAAAGAAGGATATCTACCTCATGAATCCATTACATACATTTCCTACCTGATAGAACATTGAAAATGGTACAAATCCTAAATTATCCTCTAATTCACATGAGTTTTTACCAATATAGAGGTAGAAATCATTGTAGCTACCTGACTCTAGGTTATTGGAGAGGAAAATAAGAACATTTCCAAATTAATGGTGAGTCATCAACCATATTATATTTCTTCTCGATGATATATCACTCCCACTCCAACATGGAATCCACCAATCTTCTATGGCTACCTTCCCCCATGCATGTTCGATAACTCTACACATTATTATAGAGGACTGAAAATGTTTCACGGTATGTAACAATGATATGAGTCACTAAAACCTCTTGAATAGTGTAATTAACCACCTATATACCTAGTTGATATTCAATATGAACAACCATTCCTTCATATTACGTCAAAGTTCCATTAAATGAATTGTTGGTTAAGAATCCTTTTACTGATAGAAAAATTCTCTGATAAGATTTGGTAGCTTCACTCAACGCTACTAATGAGGCCCTAGAAACAATGTGGGTGGAAATATCACCTAATGTGGAGTCATATACACTATGGTTGGATGATATTTCAGAACCCTTATATTTTTCAAACTCTATATATTCCCCTCCAATAATAAAGGAGTCCTAGTAAATCATTTTACCCACATCATCTTGAGTAGTGGGACAATTTTTTTAAATATAGAGTAGCATTAGGTTGCCAAACTCTGATGTTTCGACCACAAATTAGACTAATGTGAATTATTTTGGTATGTAAAGATGCATATAAAACCATCATTGATCGTTACTATCATCATTGGATTTTCTTTTACAATTTCGGATCCACTAACCAAATGTAAATCATTCTTGACCTCTTCATCTCCAAGAAAAATCATGATGAGTGCATTATAGATTTCTGGCAAGGTCGAAATGACCCACTCATTGAATCGACACGCCACTGAATCTGGAGAATATAAAATTGATTTGTGTCATCAATTTTATGATTAATCAATTCCCTACCATCATTATGTAGAACTTACCTGGTGGGTTGCAAGATTTTTTTGATAAGGCTCATTATCTAATTGAAGATTTACGTTATGCTAAGCGGAAATGCCCATTACATCATTTAAAACCACTGAGAATAGATTTAATGTAAATAAATCTACCACAACATATATATGTGATCCATGATACACTATAGTGGTTGACCTCATCCCAAGAAGAGCCTCTCAAGGAGTTTAATCCCTGTCAAAGTTCAACCTCTCTATTACTGAATCAATTGGTGAATACTAACCACAAAAAACAACCTTGTTTATAGAATGTGGCCAAAACCCATCACTAGGACCCATACCCTCGTTAGGTCTAGGATACCGGATTGATAATCCCATATAAGATAAACCAAACCAATTATTTCATATATTAAATGTTCTTCGATTATTTCTCTAGTTCCCTCGAGTATTGGATTCAAAACACTACAGGAAAACTGAATATTTGCGACGGGCGATTTGCGACGAGATCCCATCGAAAAAGGTATTTGGCGACGGAGCCTCGTCGCAAATCAACCGTTGCCGAAAACAGTGTCGCAAATAGATGTTTTTGCGGTGGTCCCATCGCAAAAAATGTTTTTGTGACGGTATTTTTCCCCATCGCAAATGGTTTTTCATTTATATATAAAGAATATATTTATGACAGGCCATCGCAAATAGATTAGTTGTGACGGGTTTCGCACCCATCGCAAATGCAAAATTTAAGAAAGGTATTTGCGACAGACCGTCGCAGAAATGTTTTCCCGACGAGTATTCTTCCCGTCGCAAATGTCCCAGTAAGAAAATATTTACGACGGGAAATCCCATCACAAATATTTCCGTCAAAAATACTAATTAATATAAAAAAATAAAATAATTAATACAAATCATATAATATTATATAAAAAAATAATAATATTAATAATTTAAAAAAAATTATATTATTATAATATAAATAAAATAATGTATATAATATAATTATGAAATATTAATATACAATAATAATAATATGAATATAAATAATATAATATAATAATAATAATAATAATAATAATAATATTAAAAATTAATATAATATTATTATTTTTAAATTCTGTATATAATAATTATATTAATATTAATAATATAAATAAATTATATTATTATAATATTAATAATAAAAAATTTATATAATATAATTATGAAATATTAATATCAAAAAATAATAATAATATGAATATAAATAATATCATATTATATGATATGAAATGTTAATATCAAAAAATAATAATAATAGTTCTAATATTAATAATATAAAAAATTAATATAATATTATTATTATTTAAATAAACATACATATTTATGAAAAAATAATTTTAATATTATTAATATTAATAAAATTATAAAATTATAAACTTCTCAATATTAACAAAAATTATAAAATATTAAAAGTAATATTACTAAAATAAGCAGACATTAAAAATAATACTAATAAGTAATAAAATAAAAAAAGAAATATAAACAAATTAAATCATGCAATATTCATACCAACATGAAAGAGGAATTGTAAATAGTTAATATGATAATAAACTACGAACTCAAATGTTTATTACATCTAATAAAATCACTGGGGGTAGATAACATGGAGGACCTGGAGGAGGTGGTGGAGGAAACTCCATCCATAAACTATGAGTCAAACGATGCATATAATCCTTATACTCATGATGTTGCTCCACATATCGACGTATCTCCTCATCCTGCTACTGATGCATCTGCTCTTGCCATCGACGCATCTCCTCATCGTGCTGCTAACGCATCTTCTCCTTCCCCTGATGCAAATCCTTTATAAGCTGACTCTGAGCACGCAACTACTTCTAATACTGTGAGGTAGAAGATGATGTCTCTCCATGAGATCCTCTCGAGCTAGATTCCGACATCGCAGATGTACCATAATAAGCTTTTGGAGTCAAATCAGAGCTGATACCAACTACTCGGCCCTTTTCGAAGCTATACTGGGTCGCCTGCATCTATGACGTCTCATTAAAATGGTGGGCACTAGTCTGATCACCCGTCTCGTCATGACTCTCAGCCTGTGTCTGAGAGGCCGCGGTCTCATATGACTCCTTATGTTTCAATTAGAAATTTAAATAATAAAAATATTATATGTATTTAATTTGCAAACAGAAAAGAAAATAATACTATCCACAATCTGGCACTGGCGGTCGCCTCTAATCTCTCCAGTAGCCGGGTTAGTGTACATCCTCCGATAAACACCGTACGTCGTAATACCGGGCTGCTTGACTTACTATATTAATATAAAATAAAGTTTTTTTATTTTAAGATTTATAAAATCTTAAAAAAAGTACTTAACAGACGCTCTCTATGCGCAATGAATGTACGACTACTGCCTCGATTCGTCACCTCTTGTCTCGCCCGATTCTGTCAACCCAATACAGATCTCCTCTAAAACCCACCACCCAACCAGTGTGTACATAATCCATCCCAAACATGAGATTAAATTTACTCTGGTCAGCGGGCTCTACATGACTCATCAAATTTTGTCACTCCGTCTTTCTTCATAGCCATCTTTCTCATATTATGCAAAAACTGACAGAAACAGTCACACATAGACACCACCCATGCTGCGTGGATAGTGGCACACATGCTCTCATCGATGGGATACCATAAACTCTGATATAATGTTATTAATGAATTAAATTTAAAAATAAATAAGAATTAATTACGTACCACCAATGATCAAACATGGCGGCCTGCACATCATCTGGAATCTAATCCCATGTGATCCAGGGTTGAGAAAAATAATTGTGCAAGATAGTGCTCCCCTATCCAAGATCTATATGCTTAAAACTGTAGAAAAAGAAAAAATAATAAATCAATTATATTATTAATAAATTATAATGAAAGATAACTAAAATACACAGGTTATTATACCACCTCGTGTGCGCATCAAATCCAAGTGGTGGACGTTGCTCCGGGATAGGATCTGGAATCATCAGTCTGGAAAGACCACGCCCCCTCCGAGTGCTCCCTGTAGTGCCAATAGCCTGAGGGTCAGATGACTCAAGAACCTCATCATCCATATGTAGATCAGCCTCCATCAACTGACGAAACGATTCTGAGTCCATCTGAAAAATGAAATGATTGTTATTAGCAGACAATTGAAAATAACTATTATGCATAGATATATATTTGTTATTATTCTAACGAGCATTTTATTGTGTAAATGTTCATTTACATCATCATCTTCATAGTTTTCAATGTCAATGTCTTCATCTTCCTCATCAACATCATCAATTTCCATATTAGTTTCACTGTCATCATATTTTGTCATTTCAAATTCAGTAGTCACATCATGGACAACATTGTCACCATCGACCCATAACTATGGGGTGTCATCCTCGATATTCATGTCTCTTTTTGAAAAATATGTCTTTTGAGGAGTGTCCTGTAAAATTTCATTTCCTTGCACTTTAGTGGAACCGCATTCAGTTTGAGTAAAGTGATTTTCTCGAGATTCAAATTTTATTGTACTCCACCAATAATCCAACTCTTTTGCAGTAGCACAATATTTTGCATAATAAATTTCATGTTCCTAATGAGCCAATAAAATGGGTCATTTACATCAAGAATACTTTTATGTTTAATATCAACAATTCCATGAGTCAGATGAACACACAACCCTCTCTCAATATCTAGCCATCGACATTTAAACATTGTTACATAATTCTGTCCCAAATAACACTGTTCAATAATTTCTCCAAGCATTCCGTAAAAGTCAACTTCAATATCTCTATGATGTGATCCCTTCAATCAAACACCACTATTCATTGTTTTCTTTGATTCCCCATATGCACGTGTATGAAAGCAATAACCATTCACCTCTATTCTGGAGAGGAGGTTGGTAATTTTGACAGTAAAAGCAAATATTACATGTAGAGGCAGAAGTTTCATGTCAAGCCTCAACACACAAATGAAAAGAAAATTAGGGTAGATGATCGGTCAATCATGCTTGTTGCCTAACTATTTAATTTCTAATTATTTCATAACTATTTAATTTCTAATTGTTTCCTAACTATTTAATTTCTAATTGATTCCTAACTATTTAATTTCTATTTGTTTCCTAACTATTTAATTTCTAATTGTTTCTTAACTATTTAATTTCTAATTTTTTCTTAACTATTTAATTTCTAATTGTTTTACAACTATTTAATTTCTATTTGTTTTCTAACTATTTAATTTCTATTTGTTTCTTAACTATTTAATTTCTATTTGTTTCTTAACTATTTAATTTTTATTTGTTTCCTTACTATTTAATTTCTATTTTTTTCCTAAGTATTGAATTTCTATTTGTTTTCAAATTATTAAATTTCTATTTGTTTCCTAATTATTTAATTTATATTTTTTCCTAATTATTTAATTTTTAGTTGTTTCATAATTATTCTTTTTGTTTCCTAATTATTTTATTTGTTTCCTAATTATATTATTTTTTCCTGATTATTTAATTTGTTTTTTAATTATTTAATTTGTTTCTTAATTATTTTATTTCTATTTGTTTCCTAATTATTTTATTTCTATTCTTTTTTTAATTATTTTATTTCTATTCTGTTTTTTCTTAAGTATTTAATTTCTATTCTATTTTTTTGCTAGTTATTTAATTTCTACTCTAATTATTTCCTAACTATTTAATTTTTAATTGTTTCCTAATTATTTAATTTCTATTTGTTTCCTATGTATTTAATTTCTATTTGTTTTCTATGTATTTAATTTCTATTTGTTTCCAAATTATTTAAATTATAGTTGTTTCCTAATTATTCTATTTGTTTTCTAATTATTTAATTTTTTTCCTAATTTTTTAATTTCAATTTTTTTCTTAATTATTTTATTTATATTATATTTTTTCCCTAATTATTTAATTTCTATTTTTTATTTATTATTTAATTTCTATTTATATCCTAATTATTTAATTTCTATTTTTTTCCTAATTATTTAATTTCTATTTGTTTCATAATTATTTTATTTTTTTACTAATTATTTTATTTGTTTCCTAATTATTTAATTCATTTCTTAATTATTTTATTTCTATTTATTTCATAATTATTTTATTTCTATTTATTCCTAATTTTTTAATTTTTATTTTTTTCCTAATTATTTAATTTCTATTTGTTTTCAAATTATTTAATTTCTATGTGTTTTCTAATTATTTTACTTCTAATTGTTTCCTAATAATTTTATATAATTGTTACCTAATTATTTTATGTTTAATAATTTCCTAATTATTTTATTTCTAATTGTTTCCTAATTATTTTATTTATAATTTTTTTTAATTATTTTATTTTTAATTGTTTCCTAAATAATTATTTCTTAATTATTTAATAATCATATAATTATTCCTAATTAAATATAACTCGTTCTAATTATTTCTAATTTAATATGTTTATTTCTAATTATTACCAAAACATCCTCCAGGAGTGTCGGACCAAGAGTGCAGCAAGGCCAATTGTCGTGTACCAGGTTACCCCGAGTCAAGCTCGAAACACCTTGTCAGAGTTTTCACTCCTCGGTACATCCATGCCAGAGCCGCCTCAACTTTTTCGTATCCAGACAAGGTCTATTTGGTACAACGAAATAATCTAACTATATTATATAGCTATATAAACATTTTATTAAAAAATTTAAAATTTAAAATTTAAAATAAAATTACCAATTTAAAATAATTTAAACTATAAATACCTTCTCAGTTTGCACCTCCTAACTCCTTCTCAGTTTGCACCTCCAAACTCATTCTCAGTTTTCACCTCCTAACTCCATCTCTTCTCTTCCCGTAAGAAAAAAAAATTCTACTTAGAACAGAAATTTAAAGAGAGAAAGGGAAGAATAAAAACATAGATCTGAATGATTTGAAAAAAAATGGATGGGGGTATATATAGGTTAGAATATTTGCGATGGTCTTTTTTGTGACGAGACCTGTTGCAAATACCTTCGCCTGCATTAAATACCAGTGGCGATTAAAAGGCTATTTGCGATGGGCGGACAATTACAAGTCGCAAAAGCCTATTTACCGCCGCTGGTATTGGCAACGGGATGCATCACAAATAACACCTGTGGAATAGTTTTTTGTGATGGTTAATTGTCCCGTCTCAAATAGTATTTACCACCTCCGGATACTTGCGATGGGACAAATGCCACCGTCTCAAATAGGCTTCCTATGTTTTGGTGCGCAAACCGTGACATTCATATTGCGACGGGTCTTGTATTCCCATCCCATCTACCTAATCGTTTGTGACAAGAATTTATTCCCGTCGCAAATATGCTTTTCATTGGATTTATTGCGATGGGAATAAATCCCTTCACAAATAACCCGTCGCAATAATCAATTTTTCCTGTAGTGAAATATTTAGTAGTGAAAGAGGCCCAAGGAAGGTATACGCACTTACCACCTGGATCATTTATCTAACCAAGGTATCTATTTCTATAGAAAATATTATAGATCCTTCACAAAAGGTTACCTCAACTGGATATATATAACATGACCTTTCTATATCATGGATATCCATTCGTACATTATTGACATAGGTTTTGGGATTAATCTCATATCGACCTAGAGGATTTATAGTTTGGGTCTGATCAAAGTAGACATGAGCTGCTATGACCTATAAAATTAGGTTTATAATAGGACCAAGCATAAACCATGTTGAAGAATTCATATAGACCTATCTAAACACTTCAAAATAGAAAAAAACTCATTTCAGTCTCAAAGGATATCCTCATGTACTCTATGAATTGTTATGTAAGTTGAACTAAGGATTTACAATACTAGAAATATTGAAAATGTTGTGTTTGTTTTCAATACACATTGGGTTGATAGAGGAGTTTGGATGATAACTGTTTTTATTTTATGGATGTTTTAGTGTTTATGGATGGATTTTGGAGAAGGTGTGTTTTGGTATCCTTTCATCAATATAAACAAAGAAAATAATTTTGTTCAAAAAAATTAATTTGGTGGAACAATCTTACACTCTAAATGCAATGTCAAATGTGAGTTTTACACAATAAGAGTTTCGGGTAAGTCACATCAAAATATAAAAAAGTAATGGGATGCATGAATGGATATTACGTGAATGATACGAAATCAAAATCATGATTACTTGAATAGTGGTTTGTGGTGAAGGAATTAGTGGGTGAATAAGTGGAATCGTCCTCCCCTCTTCCTTGCCTTTGGGTTTACTTAACAATGATTTGGAGAGGGAATTTTGTGTGCCTTCTCTAGTTCCTCCCCCTACCCCTCTCCCTCACCCTCTACCTGTCTGTTCATCCTTTTATCTCTTTCCTGTTTCAATTTCTTGATGATGATTCGTGCTTCATCCATGAAGATAACTCTTTCATGGTGGTGGTATTCTCATGGAGACAGTTTATCTTATAATTTTTAGTGGGTCAGATGATGATTGTGCTGTAAATGTCCTACAATTCATATTCCATGCTCTGAACCCTTGTTTCACTGTGAATTTTCATGTCAAAGCTGGATTGGATACAAAATAGAAGTTTTGGGTTATGGTATGGTGGATTATGGATTTCATGATTCTACTCTAGTCAACTCTGGTTTGTTGATTTTTTTGGGACGTTCGTTTGTGAGTTCAGTTGTTGTGATGTTCATTTCTAGTTGTTTCAATTATAGTCAGTGTTTAGTGGCCATGGATACAAGACCATGGTTGAGACTACGGTCTGATCCATATATTTCTCTTACACTATGATTCCACCACTCATCTCTTTTTTGAATTTTCTTTGTAGTTCCCAATGTGATTTGGGATGTCAGTTTGAGTGGGAGATAATGATCCATGTGGTGTATCATATGGTGGTTTCATATCTATCTATTCTACTGGGTTAATCCTTGTATTTTGTGTTGTTTTGCCTAGACTAGATATCTGATCAATGTATCTGGTGGTTTTTAGATGATGATGTCGATGGTCATGTTCCCTTTGTTTTCATTTTCAGCTAAGGGTGGTCACCTATGTTTTTCTCAACATCATGATTGATTTTTTTGACATTAATATGTTGTGGTAACTCGGTGAGGGTGGTTTGATGGTGTGATTATTAGATGATCGGAAGATCTCACCAGTATTGGTTTCACTAGTGATTGATTTACATGGTGCCAGGGTGTATTACTTCCTGTTCGTGGCTCGAGCTGGTTACATGACCAGAATCTCATGTGTTGGTGATGGGAGTTTTTCAGACATGTATTTTTTAATTTTTAATTCTTAAATTTGTGGTTCTCAACATCAAATAATAATGGCTTAAGACAGTCTATCTTGTTGGGTCGCACATTAACCAAAAAAGTGGCTTATAATAAAATGGATGTGGTGTAACATGTGGGAATGGTAATCAAGGTATATAAATATGATGCTACCCCATTTGAATACTAAAAATGTTTTCTAATGAAGATTTAGTGTCTCTACCGTGTGAAATATAGGTTCTCAAAAGACTTATGTGGTGTAAATCATACATATAGAATGGTCTTTGATTCCAAATATACTATGCGAATTTCATGCTGGTATTTCAATGATGATAAGCTTTATGCTATAGGAATCTTTTATGACAATCCCAAAACTGGTGGCCAAGAATAGATGTTATACGAAAGTGATGTGTCATGATAATATCAGGTTTTGAGTATCCAGTTTGTTTGATTAGTGATTTCACGGGCATCAGGTGAGGACTATGGTGAGAGTAGTGTATCCTTATTTTTAGAGATAAATACATAAATTCAATCCTAGTAAAGAAAAAATCATGTCGATAAACTGATTAAGGATTCTTCCAAAGCTGTTAGATATGGGGATTTGATTGATGTATTCCATGAGCCCTAGTGTAATAACCCTAAAATCTTGTAAAGTAAGTATTCATTACACAATTTGTAGCAATTTGAACACTTTTATTCCACAAATATTGATGTTGTTTTTATTTATTTATAACTGGAACACTATCGGTGTATCCTCCAGGGACTAGCCCCTAGTGGTGAACCTAGTAAAATTATTGTGTTTTCCCTTTTAATGTAATTGTATATTATTATTCATTCTAATCCAAAGAGTTCAACTGGTCCCTAACATAATGATAACAAAATCCATATCTTTGGAAAAAAATTGACACCTCGATTCACCCCAAATCTCTCAGGGTGTTCAAGGGTCCTATTGAGTAATCATGATTCAAGGTTATGTATCTCCCTTTAACTCCTATAAAACTTCTATCTAGAGACAACTATTTCAAGGGGGTGGGAAATAAGGATTAGACCATTGAGTTTGATCACACAACCATATCTACAATCCCATGGGTAGACATGGGTTATGATTTCATTCTCATTATTCATCTTTTTGTGGAAGCACCACCAAAAAATGGGATGTTGCTTCGTCATCTAATAGATAATGTAATGTTTCATCCAAAAGTATAAGGAACATCAAATTTATTCACCATACTCATATATAATAAAATCCTCATCAATAATTGAAGACACTAAACCATTATGGTACAAATAGGTTCACACTATGGCCACCATTTCATTAGAATCCCACATATTCCTTACAGAATGATTTAATCACTAGAAGATGACTCTCCACTATTTCATTGACATGAATCAAAACCCCCATGTTCAATTTCCTACTAAAATCATCTCGAAAGTCTCTGTTTCCAATATTCAGTATATTAGGATTTCCCCTGTGCTTCCACAACCTCCCAAGTAGATACTAGTGTTCACCATGAGTTAGCTATCATGTATAAACAATCTCCCCTAATTGATTCTCCTACCTCATATGATGCACATGATATGGGAGATGATTCTCCTTCATTAAAATAGGGTGTCTCCACCACTATCGATGATATAGTACAAGTATGCCAAGGAAGTAAGAAATATCCATTTCCAATTCTGACTTGTGTAGCTATTCTCCTAGATGAACAGTTGTTGTATATAATATCCCTAAAGAATTATTGTGATTAACTCACCTAGAGTTACGATCAGATTTCATTCCTTAACCCATAGGCCTCCGTCAATTTTTTGGGTCACTAATGAATCCATTTTGGGGTAAAGTATCATCTTAGGAAAAGTCACTCTTCTCATGGTGTTAGGGTTGTGGACGAGGTAGTTAAGCTTATTAAAGACATCATAGTTATGGAAGATCAGTATCCAAAATCGATGGAAAGTGTTTTATCATTCTAGAAGAAGACATAGAACATCAGAGGATGTATTGAATTACTGTAACCTCGATATCCATTTCATAATGTACAATTTTCCATATCTAGTGGTATATGTGATTATCCATTCTAATTCTAGGTTCTAAGATCTATCCTTCACGGATGGATACACCATGTATAGTCACATCAAGATGTCCACTAATAAAAAATATTCCACCACTCTTAGAGAACTACATGGGTATTTTTTTAATAGGTGATCCTTTCATCATAAATAATGTAGGATCCACTTATTAGGAAGCCCTGCATAACATCTTCAAACCAATCATCATGGAACTAGTTGACTTATACATGGTCTACTTAACTTTTAAATCACTCTAGTTTTTATACCATCTACGAGACCTTTTGAAAGATTTCATACTTCTTCTCTTCCAACATTTAATGATGAACTGCTTGATGTGATTCATTGGTGTTACCTCTGGGATATTTCTCATATTCATTATCATATATAGATTCTTTGATATTATTATATAGAGGATCAAATCAATCCTCCATATTCGACCCTCAAGAAACATCTACGCGGAACAAGTCCTCCAAAGAAAATTATCCTACAAAAAGAGATTCACCAGGACACAATAGAAAATTGTAATCCATTCACTTGATTCATAATGAAATGTACTCCCAACAAGTGGGATGAATAGTGTTATATAATATTTAGTGAAATGAGATAATATCAACTAATCCTCCAGTTTCGATGTCACTCCTCTAAGGGATTCCTATAGTCATTTATAAGATTTCCCATTGATGTATCCTTAGTTCACTTCTCACCCATAAGCACAATAAAGGTTGGGAGAATATTTTATTCCATCCCGTCACATGATCCTTTCAACAAAAGTTAGATATCTATTATCCATATTTTCATCTTGGTGCTTTTTTTCCCAATGAAGAAGTTATAGCATTTTCTATATCATCATGAGATATAGTAATTGACCCATGTGGAACCCATGTTGTATATCCTGATTTGTTCCATGTTTCAATGTTGTTTGGAATGATTGGTTGTGTTCCTCCAGGAGTTCATCATCTACGTCATTCCACATAATGTCATCAATGTTTGGGAATTGTATGTCTTTTTGGCCACCCATCCAGCCACAGAAGAGCTTCCTCTAGACTACAATTTTGAAGATGAAGCCATCCTCTTTGTGGATAAGGATATTCCCTAATGGATGATTTATATCGATGTTTCCTCCCAAATCCCAAGTGGTAATGGTCTCAATGATACCAATCTCATCATAGTAGGAATATGTATCATCTTTATAACTCCTAAAACATCCATCATTCCATTCTAATTTATGCTTTCATAATCATGCACAAACATTGAGGTAGAGTGTCAAGTTCTCATCTTTAGTCTTGATATGGAACTCGATAATGATTTCCCCTAAATTTATTTGATGGGATACACTTAGTTAGTCATCAAATGGATTAATTTCATCTACATCATTAGGAAACTAGAGATAAATTCCACATAAGAGTGAATTCATCAGTTGATGGCCCAATTCCCTTCTAATCTAGAATTGAATCATGTCCCTCGATCATAAAATGGTTGAGTTGACACCCTATCTAGTTTAGTCATGACTCTTTAAGAGACAAGATATGATAACATGTTCATTCATGTGTCACATCAGAAGTTCATCAGTCATTCCATATGTGATGATGATGTCTATCAACTCATAAACCACATGAATATAAGATGATTCAACAACGTCACTCCTAGGTCCCCCAATAGTAGAGGAATTTATTAACTAGATATCACCTTTAATTCATTATCTATATTGTGGTGTTCTCCCTCCATATCAAGCTATGTTTTAGTGAACTATTCATCATGCTATGCATTTTACAAATTAGAGTTGGCCTAAAGAAAGGAAAAAACTATAATGAAGGGTTTTTATAAGAATTATCATCCACTAAAATCATAACAATGATATTTACATGATTTTTCTAGATGGTCATAATGGGTCATATTCGTCCCATATAAAAGGATTAATGATTTCCCATCAATTATAGAAGTTGGATACTTCTTTCACACCATGGTCCATGATGGTATTGAGTATTCGAAAAGGTAACTTTCAAATCATATCCAATTCATATTTACTCATTAAACTCCAAATATCCATCATAAAAACATGTATTATTATCCCACTTCCTAAAATTCACTTGATGTTTTGGGATTGTAACCACTAGAAATTGATCATAAGTGAAATTTTATTCTAACTGCATGGGATTTATTCTCCAAAAGAGATGAATTTATTCTCCACATGGAAGTCAAGGACTAATTCATGATTATGATTTTATTCTGCCACATTATCTATTGATGTGGATCTCATCACACCATTTTAACTAATAACGACACCAATTGTTTTTATGAGATTATTAAATTTTACGCCATGTATAGTATCTTGTTTGACCAAACCTTCTATTCCAATTAATAATCAAATTTATTGATCAATTCATTCAAAACAAAACTCTCTTCAACATTATGTAGATTAGAATCGGACAAACTAGATAATTTTTCTACAGAAGATCCCCAATTCCCTCCTTCATAATTAGATAACAACTCGACATTTCTCCCAGGTGACTCTAAATTGATTGTTATATTGATACACGGAATTAATTCCAATGAAATACTACTGTTCATCACTCAGAACATTTTCATACAACCACCAGACATCCTTAGATATGTTTCTCATGTATTAATTCCTGTGAGGAAAACCCATTATTCCGAATAGAAGATGATAAGCTACATAGAAATAGTGTCCAAGTTTCATGGGTCCAAACTACATAACAACTATCATTCCCATAATATGTAATTAAACTACGTTTACATATCCTATGAACACGACGTTAAACTATATTCTCAGTCTAACTAACAAGACCTTATACTTTTAGGATACCTCTATAAATAATGAATTTAATCCATGTGAAAGCCTTATTGGGAATATTTTATGTTGTTTTTTTCCTCCCTGGTACTCATTCAAGTTGGGTTTTCCGTACCACTAGTCTATATATGTCTATTTGAGAATCAACTCTTCATGGTCCAAACTCTATGCCATTAAACTACGAACCTATGGTACATGAAACACAAACATGTATTATATGAAGTAATTCCAATCATTATGGCCATAAACTATGAATATCCCCTCTATCATCAAACAAAAATGACATTAACCAATGATATTACCAGATAAAAACCACAGATTCATGTGAATAGGAGATGAATATTTTCTCATTTTAGATAGAAATGCCTCATACGATAATAAAATGATGTTAAAAATACTTATATCATTCCCCAAATTTGGGATTCCTTATAATAACTGAGGGAATCCATGTTTTCTTATCCAAAATTTGATTTCACACAACTGTTTATTTCGCTTGTCACACTATGTTCTAGAACAATGTCTATATAGATTCTCGTTATTATGGGATATGCAGCAACATCTGAATTACAGACCATTGGTCCCATACAAAAATTCACCATCCTTGTGGTTCATTATCCTCATTTGTGGTCTATGTATTACAACTATCAACTATATACAATTTATTTTAAGGTTTTTAGGTTGTACATGAGTCACCATGGCTTTATTACACACAAATGTATACCCCTTTTATACCGTACATACACCCAAGAAGAAAACATTCCCCCATACAAAAACCCATGTATCAAACTATATTTATGATCTCTTCACATGGTGGTTGTTCTTCTAACCCCCCATTCACATTGGGTTTTGACTCTTGCTCCACATTATCACCATCAAATTCCCCGTTTTACCCATGATCAAGACTCTATGACCTTAAACTGTGAAATTTAGCCTATAGAAATTTGTGTTAGTGATCTCCATACTCATTGGATACATAGGGATGCTTTATTTTCTCACTTATATCCCATATCACCAATCCATCATCCATTGGGACCCTTGGACCATGTTTTTATCCAAACACTTCTACAATAATCCAATACCCATATTCTTTGCGATACGACCCTAAACTATTCCCATAAATTATTCGATCAGTGAAATTAAACTACTAACACCCTTAGTCTTTGATGGATGACATTAAAATACCGAATATCAAAAACATATATGCATGACATCAAACTACATTCCAACTCTGAATCATTCTAAGTTGCATGTTGAATGATGTGATATGAACATGTCAAATCAGAAAAACTATAAATTCCCACAAATGTGAGTTAATATGATCCTCCCAATACTATATTATTGAATTATACATTTGAAAACACCCAATATACATGCTTAATTTTACTGTAACAATTAATTTTGATTGTGGGGTCCCAGACATGCATTCCCTCAACGCAACTCCACACTTCAAATTCATCTTGGTTTGAGTTTCATCATCATTGAAATCTAAACAAGAATACCTAATTTCAATTGTGTTTTTCCAATTCAAACCTAGCATCCTATGAAATTCATTCATGGATTTATGGATTAAAATATTAGGTCTTATGTTGATAGCATGGTCAACAGTCAATCCTACGTTTCCTCTCTCTGTTCAGGATTGGTGTAGGCATCGATCCTTTGTTTAGAACATGGTCAAAATTGGAACGTTCCCATCGGTCTCTTATTTATATATACCACATATGGTATTAAATACCTTCATTTTTACCTCTATATATATGATGAATTATAACACCCATGTTGTTATCCTTCCATGCCTCTAAGTGCATCAAGTTGGTAAAGTGGTCGTCAAGACATTCTTAATCCAACTTCTTTTTACCCCTATTGAGAATTACCATATGTCATGGGAATACCTTCATCACTCAGTGTTTCTTACTCTAAGCATGGATCACACGGGCTTAGGTCTCATGGTAGGATTTCTACCAATGTGTTCAAGATGCATGACATCCTAATCCAAGAATAATGATATAAAGTTGTCTATCAATCCTCTCCAAAGAATGTTGTTTGGTTCTGGGACTCAATTTCCCTCATTCACAACATATTTTCCAACACAAAACATTATATAGATCTTTTTGAGGTACCCCATGGTAAAAACTATATGATAATGATATTTTCATTATTTTTATCAATGTAATTTTTCATGACATTATGTGGCCTCCTAGGCCCTACCATTCATGTTGGGTAACATTCCTTCAATACATAATATAACCCTTTACGACACGTATCCTTTATTGTGCAAATCATGAATTTAAAATATTTTCCATTATCTATGGCATACAACAATAAATTGTCTACAGTGTACCCATAACATGATGTTAAACTATATGAAACGTCCTACTATCAATTATATAAACAATACAATACCTTATCTCACCATACGATGTGAAACTACTTAACAAACATCAAAGTTTAAGGTTGTAAAATTATGTTGTTTGGCATCTATTACATCATTAATAATTTTATAATGTTTCTCAGCATTCATGAAAATGCTTCCCTAGTAAATGAGTTTAACATAATTTGAGGTTGATATACCCAAACCAATTTTCTCTAATCCATTGTGTCACAATTCAAAAAGTGATGGAATCCATTCAAACATTCCATCTCTTCATTCGAACACTTCACATTCCTCTTATTTGAATTGTAAAAATCTTTCAAAATTTAAGGGACCCAATACCCTAATAGAATGGTTTATACATAAGGATCATCTACCGTCATATTTACATGTACCTAAATAAAATAGATGACACTCCCATACATTTTGTTTTTTAGCATGGAAAGTGGAAAACTCTCATTTTCATGTCTCTATTCCACTATTAAGGGATAAGGATACTATATTTTGAACATGATTAATATTTATCCTATATAATGAAGTCACTCCGATTTTATTCCAAATCATGAAATTTTTAACCCAAATCTCTCCATTACTTTTTGTTCGTGTTGAATTAAATTCCTTGGTGTTACCCCATTTGTTAACTAGCACATGCTGTCAATGAATGTTGATTTTTCAGAGATCCCAATTCTCTAGCGACGATCTTTTGCATCCTGATCACTCTATGTGGTATCTCAGAAATAACAAAATCTGAGAGTTTAATGATTGAATGAAACTCTCATATGAATGAAAAATCATAAGTTAATCCATTATTTTGGACACTAATCATGACTCTCTTGATCTTAGGTATTGGTCACTGGATGTCCAAAAAATATGATCGATGTGCGATAAATAGTGTTAAATAAACATGAACAAATACGATTAAATAAACCAATCAAATGGTATGTAGGGTCTTTCAGATATTGTATACTCTTCTTTGAATATATTAATTTGATATCAACATCATAAATAATATGTTAAGCTTAGAAAACATTTTTTGAGTGGCTTCAAGGACCTTTTTATAATACTCTATTACTCTTTTCTGCTCACAAACCCAGCGGAAATATCATAGCTCTGATCTCTTGCTGATGTATCTCGTCCTGTCACACAGTCACCTTGAATTTCTCTTCCACTTCCTTGGACATGGCTACTTAAAAATAGAACATTATTCTATTGATTAACACATTTTGAGTATTAGTGGCCGCCACATGTTCCTAGGAAAACTCCTCAAGATGATTGATCTAACCTTTGACATTCTCAACAACCACAGATCCCTCAACATTTTGTTTATTCTAGGATATGTCATGAATCCTCCATTACACACATGAATACTAAAAGTGGATGTATTTGTCTAGTGCATGAGGGAAACTGGAATCCACCATAACATTAACAAAACTAAATATCTAGTTCTGATGAGACCCCATCAGGATTGGATGTTCAGCAAACCTATCATGGGTGATGATTTTTTATACGTTCCTCTATTCATTTTGCTATAAAATCTGGTTTTATTTTGTAATTTATGAGCTATAATACATGAAATATTCATGTGGAATAGACTCATAAAGAATAATGTTCCCATATATATTATCACCTTGGTATTCCAGATTCATCCCTTCATCTATGAGTGGTTGGAGAACTATATCAGAGGAAAATCACATTTTAACAACTAGTAATAAGTTTGAAGTCCCCACTACACCCAATGGGGGTGCTAAGATAGATCTCATCATACCATCTTTCATTGATACCCCTTTTGGTGGAATAAGATCAACTTCATGCCCCTCAGATGCCATTAATGGAAATTATGGGGTGGGAACATCCAATATAGCCTCCCAAGTAAACCAAGAACCAAGAATTATTGCATTTTACTCCATTTGGACTTCATCACTAACAACAAACTCCATTGTAAGCTCTATATTTATCTCATTCACAACATGCATCTCATCCAGCCATAGAGTTGGTCCCATCTCAACACCCTCCATTGAAGATGTGGACTTAGTGGTCCCCCCCAGTGGAACCTCATCGATTGGCCCAACAACCACGATCTCCCCAACCATGATGGATGGTAGAGAATCATTGGATATCATTACTTCATCCACATTCACTATTAATGCAATAATTGGGGGGTGATTCTAAATCACCATTTGAAATGTAGTTACAAAATTTGTTAGTTAAGAAGAGGGATGTATGAAAAAATCTAGTGGGTAAATGAAGATGAGACTTACATGAACTATTCACTACAATGAGGATCTATTGGTGGTTAATTGGTACCCCCCCCTCGAGAGAGATTCCTTCTTTAGTCGCTACCCTAGTTATGGGCACTGATGGTTGATTGCTTACAACTACAACATTGGGTGGGGACCCCACATACCCAATCACGATTTTAGGTATAATCTCCCTGAATTTATTATCAATTATAAACCGCCCCCTATTCCATGACTGAATCCTTCATCTGATGAGAAATGTGATTGGAAATAAATCTATGAACAATTTATATATGAAACACATCAGATCAAGATGTTTACCAGGTTAGCACTACTACTTCCTCCAATGGGAAATCCTTTGTGCGATTCAATTTTCCATGAATCATCAAAATCCTTTGGTAGAGGTTCACACACTGGTAGACCTAGCACCAAAAGCTACTGGTGAGATATTTCTTCTAACATCACATTTACTCGGTTAGTCATTGGGTGTGTAGGGACATGGGAATGGGTTAGGTCCTCCACCTCTAGGGCATTTTCCTTACCTTTCCCAAAGTTACAAGGATTACTACCTTCTCATAACCAATCACAATATGATACATTTTTTCCCATTATAGATACTAACACATCCCACAATAGCTTGATGAAGGAACGCAGACATCATAGTTTTCCGTGACTCTGGCAAAAAAATCATAACTTGAATGTCCACATGATGCAATTGATTTCTAAGAGCATAGATGAATCTCCTCAGGACCACTCAATATGGATCCCATTATTTCAGTTTCAACCTTCCTTTGAGTGTTAGTACTAATGATGTCACTACTCTTTTTATGCATCATGCTTATTTGGGTCTTGAATTTATTCTCCAATTTATGATTCATTATCCACTTGGATAGTGATGTTTCCACAATTTGAAGAAAAAATCCACAAATCACAGGGTATGTGTATGAAGCATCACCCCTTCATTGTCTCATGTGGCCCACTGAAAATGAGTATGCACAAAATATGCTCACTCCCAACCCAGTATGTAATTATAAACTAGACTATACATAGAAGTAGGAATAAGATGAAAATTATCTATCATTTCATCCTCACATTTGATGATGTTTCATATCTTCCTCATAAAAAAAGGGTGACCCTCACGATTCACCCCTATGTATATCTTACGTTTCATCATCGATTGACATTAGAACTAACTTGTAGACCAGTGAGGATTATATTTCTCACAAAATTTCTAGAAGTATACCCTCACTAATAACACCCCACATCTAAAGAGTGTCTGGAACAATCTTAGCTCCATACTCCCCATGACTTTTTCAATCACCACTCATGTCGATTTCAGGAAAGAGTGAAATAAGAAATTCTCTACCATCCTAACTATCTCCCATCATTTAATCAGACTCTACATGAATAGAAAATCCATATAATATTCCATAATTTAGACTAGGTAGTTGTTGTAAAAGAATAAATATAGATTAGGTACTCATATACCCCATATGAGCAGCCAACCTATTGTATAGGAAATTCATAGGCCCAAACACAAGTAATGTTATCTTACCATCAGTGATATGTGTAAGTACCATGTATATGATCAATTTTAATAGGATGAGAAGGTTGATACACTATACATGACTAGTATCCCCGCCATTATAATTGTTTTCAACAGATCTCCAATGTCTGCGTTCCACACTTGGAACATCCAACAATAGATGAGAACAATAATGAATCATCCAAGCATGTCCATTGGTCGAGCCTCTATCTTGATACTATATCCCCAATCCACCACTAGATTTCATCTAATATACACTAGTAGGATCCTTCATTGCCTGTTTGATATTCTCCAAGATAGGTCCTCGATCCCATCAATTGTTTCATTGTAGTCTCCCCTCCTACAATAATACTTTCGACAACATCATACAAAATGTATCTAAACCACTTCATGAAAGTTATATCCCCATCTATATATTATCCTTTTTGTATCCCTATACCAGATCAAGATGATCCTTTTTAGGGATAGAAACTATTCCTGGTCATCCCATGCATTTTGTTCAGGGAAGAATCCATCATACATCACCCCCCGGATCTGGATCCCCGTGGTTTCATCAAGATTATATAGGATGACACCAACATCACCAAAATGAAAATTAAATGTTTTGGATCCCAATGATCAATATCCCACCTACACAACAATGATCTATTGAGGTCGGTATAGATGGAACTATGAATCCCATACAACAACATAGTGACATAATAACATCATCACATATTCAAATTCATGGCATGACATGGATGCCAAATATTCCCAAACCTACTTATCCATTGGGTTTCCACTCTCATATATATCCAAGTTATCATTCCATCCCTTGACCAGATCCCTGAAATCCAATTTATGATCATATAATATTTTTGTTTGGATGTATCATCGTCTAAAATCTCCATATAAATATTTTTGATTTATTCTTAAATAATTTCTACTCTGATTGTTGAATGATCTTTTAATATATGTCTTGTAATATCCAAATGAAACAAGTATTTCTCTAATATTCCTCTAACCAATTATGTTGGTTCATCCCTCCTAGCTATTGGGATGATGACATCATCTATAAACATAAAATCATTTAATAAAGCCTGTACAACAGGGTATATTACATCCAATACTCTATCAGAAAAATGGGAAAAGATTTTTGTCCCAAACTGATTCAGATGCACTCCCTGATCCTGATGTTACTCGACAGTCTGTCCATATGATAAGCAGAAACATCGAATCCATTATTATCCATTTGATTCATGATTTCATTGAACATTCTAGTATAATTCATGAAGGTTGTTCGTGAAGAAAATTCATTTAACTTTGTCATATATATCTATATCATGGGTTCTAGTGTGAGAATAAGTGGTTCATGGTGTTTTTCTTCTAAGAACAATTTACAGGGAAGGAAAAAGATGTCTAGTTCACAATGAATCAAACCTAGGGTACAGTTTGATGAGATTTTGAGCATCATGAAAATAGAAAAATAGTGTTTCCACATCATATAATTTTAGCGAATTTGAGGTTCCTAGATCTATTTTTGACTTATGACTCTCTCATGCAACATGATGGACTTCACACACATATCTATCATGAACTGTATCTTAATGAGTGAGCTTCATGAATGGGAGTCGATCACCAATTTTATGTGTTTCTTTCGTAATATATGAATTTCATTTTATCTACATTATATAATTATGAGTGGGGTGATTTTTTGACAAAAATATAAAACTATAGGAATGGTTGAGCATGAAACAACTAGTTTGAAGATAGTTTGATAAAAAAGATCAAAATCCCTTAAATGCATTTTCATTACATAGTGCATCCAATTCACAGATGGATTGGGCTCATGAAGCTCCATGGATATGGTGCATCTTCCTAAACATGTGATGGAATGACACTAACTCTCCACTAATTGACATTCTGAATAACTGAGTGCTATATGATGGCTTAAAAATTAAACATTATATTTTCTAGCCTGATTCTCATACTCGATGAGCCCCACTACTTCGTGAAGATCATGCATTGTCGTACAATTCATTAATAATTTTGAAACCCATTTCTAATAAATACCACTTCATTTATCTATTTTTTGGATGATTACACAACCATCAATCTCCCTTGTTCCTCCCAATTCACAATACCCCTCATGAAATCAAAATAATTTTAAATATATCATTTTATGTATCCAAGATTCATGAGACCCCCTTTCAAAGGTTCTTTAATCTGACTACTCTTTGAGGGGATTCTTTTCCCAAATGGCATTGACCTTCATGGAGGATGTAAGACCTTGTTTTTTAGGGTTCAAGAAACATGTATCCTTCATGAAATTTGTTTCCTGAGCTAAAAGATAACTCTATGGAATGGGAACCATATTATTTGAGGGATAACCCTTCGTGAATCTCCTGACATTCATGATGCACCTAAATATCATGTATCCCATCCCTATGTGGGACATGATTTGTGATACCCTTCTCATGGGCTCCTCATAGTGACCCCCTTCTACGGACCCTACTACATGAAGGTTGAGTGCCCATGACTTCCACAACCATCATGAACTAGTCTAACTAATTCTCAAGCCCATATGTGACATATCCATCCCTATCATATGTCTGCTTATTCGATTTAGTGTGTAGATCGAGCATACAAGCTAACTTCTTTTTCTCAACATTGGAATTCTTTTTTTTCTTAGTATCAGAATGCTAATGTGGAACTCATGATTGACCACTACTACAGTTTCTATACATAAGTCGTGAAAAATTCATACCCCACCCAAAGGTTCATGTTAAATGGTTATGTAATCCCAATGGGTGAGGAGTTATTCCAAACATATCGGAGATATATGACATAAAACTTCATTGATCCTATTAAATTTTTATGCATTCAACTACAAGATAACTTTCTCATAACATGTTTTAATATCACGACATTATCCTCTATGATGAGAACATGATCCTTCATATACAAGTGGCATGAAATTTCCTCAAATATGATGTCCTATTTACCAATCATATGGAATGAGACCATCGTTGTGTAACTTACAGGACTAAACTCCACCATCATCATTTTTTCTCCTAGTAGAGCCATAGCTTCCATCCGCCAACCAACAAAGTGGATTGTTCTTTCTTCAGATCTATTGCTATAACTTGTTTCTCATGTTGATCCTAACTCATGTGGTCTTAGAGGTTAAATAAAATCATGAAATAGAAACCAGTCCTTCAGTTGTCCTATTAACTAGTATATTAACAAATCATGATCATAGAAGGCTATTTTCCCATTTGTAATCCCCAAATATTCTGAACAACCTTTTATTTGATTTAAAACTAACTGGGATACATAGAAATCCTCCCTAAGGTCAAAACCCATTACCCAAATTAATCTAATTGTTCTCAAAGTAACATCCTTGGTAAGATCATGACGCTCAAAATGGAGACCACTTCTCTTCCATGTCCCTTAGGAAGCATAATGTGTATTCCCTATCCCAAATCCAATAAATCTATATCCTATTGTGAGTGGAATCATACATTAATAAGCCTCAAACCATCCCTATTGGACAATAATTTCAATACACCATCATCCACAAAAAATAATGTTAAACTCCATGGATCATCCCTACCACTTGATCATAATCTATGGAATCGCACAATGTGGTTTCTTATCAGTGTTATATTAATAGGGAACATATGATTCCCCTAAGAGGTCTAATACCAGCTATGGTTAACTCATGGTTTTCGTTATAAGGGACACACCATCATGATCCACCTCAATGGGACGTTAAATTCCACCCTCCTTGTTCTAACTGCACATGGAGTTATATCGAACCATACACATTACATGTCATGGGTAATTCTGATCCACCCATTATGCATCCACAAGAAATTAAAATCCACACTGAATCGTTCATGAATAGATTTTCTGATCCTTCACTATAAGAAGTTAATGTCATGACCTCATTGAAGCACATTCCCAAAGTGAACCATGGGATGTCTAGGGTGTGACCCTTGGTAGATAAGTTCCAACAACAATAATAAACTCATAAAAACCATGGGATGAATATGGTGAATGACATGGAATATATACAGCTCTGGAATCAAATACCTCATTATCACCATAGTATGCATTGAGTCACATTCCAAATGTGTATCATTTGAGATACACTTCCACGAGTAATAATACTAGAGTCTATGTCACTCTACATCCATACATACTAGTGATTTTCAATGTGACTACTCTCCATACCAAAGGATAAAACCCTCTCAACATAGAAATATAATTTCTACGCAGAATGAGTGTAATTAAATTGTTTCCACATAGAGATGGAATTAGGTATGATTTCTACAAACATGAATAAACTCTTTTAGGGAGACCCGGAATAGGAAACAAACTCTAGTGAGGAATCCAATGGAGGAAACAACATCACATTAATATATTTTTATCATGGTGTGGACACCATCATTGAATGTGATTAAATACACAATCCTTATGAAATTAGTATTGTGAGGTAAGGAAAAATCCAGCATGCATAACCCAATGTGCGGATGCATGAGCATTCCAAAATGAAAGCATCAAAAAATAGTTTCATGTAAGATCAAATTTAAGTTTCCATTATTAATAATTCATGAATTAAAAAAATTATGTATAAAATAAATTCTATTTTATTATCTAGAATATATACGGTGACATATGAATTTCATATCATTTTCTTATCCACAAAAATCTCTTTCACCTATTTTCCAATCTATCCAACTGTATGGGATTGCCAATTCTTTTTTAACATTATCAATCATCTATTTACTATGATAATATACTCAGTCATTTAATGAACTATATAATTATTCATTCATGCTACCAAATGTTACGTGGGGAAACCCGTTATCTATCCATACCTAACTGTACACTTAAATCAATAATATTGCATTGGTTTCATATTTTATATTTCACATTCCCCACAAATATTATACTAGTACGAAAATTCTCTTCTTTTTAAAGAAGATATATTACCTGATTCGTGGATATTTAATGATTTACTGATCACTAACATTTGTCCCTTTGAAAACATATCATCAATTTAATTACACATATAGAATATTTATTTCAATCAACTTTATTCAACTTATAGTTGGAATATTATAGATTCCATTTTCCTTTACCTTTTATAAAACCATGAATTTTACATTATGAAATTGAATTACTAGAAATTATTCGTGATTATACGAAATTGTTATATTTTATATTGTGTGAAGAAATTAAATTTATTAATAGTTAATGTTTATTAAATACACCACAATTATACATAGAAAAGATATAATAATTAGATCTTTTCAAAAAATATCTAACATCATATTTATTATATGATACTGAAACGAATCTCCAGATTCAATCATGTTTATTGGATATTATATCTCATCCCATATCATCCAAAAATTACATATTTCAATTAAATTAACATGTAATTCATATGATTTAATACCCATGGTTCGATAACATAATAATGTTTTTGGTTCATGGGCCCTTATTTTGTTTATCATATTCGTTTTTCAAAATAATAAAATTTCAATTATTTTAGAGTCAATTATACACTATGGGGGACATCTCTTTTTAATCATTATGGTGAGAGACACATTGAAAAAAAAATTCAGGTCACTTTTATCTGATCTTTGTATCCATAAAATAAAATAATGAATATAGTAAAAAATGTAAGAACATTAACACAATCTATACTTTAGTGAAAATATATGACACTAAATTTCATATTTATTTTCCTTATTTTTACCAACTATTGTGTTAGAATAATCATTCTCATTAAAATAATCATTCCACTATAATTTTATATGCCACATCAATGTCATTGAATGTTATATGACTCTAAACATCATCTCTTTTTGATTATATAAGATAAACAAAAATAATTTTTACAAGATACTAGTGTAATAAATATAAAAGTGACATGGAAAAGAAATAGAAATTATAATAATTATGATAAAACTATGTCATGATTATCTAAGGGAAGATTCACATTTTCAATTATTGATCAAATAATTTCATGGTTTTATTATCTTTTAGGAGTATGAAAATTAACAATGCACAAGAGGTTAAATACTTTTGCACTATTAAATGCATTTATTGTCCTGAAATATATATAGACCATGGAAAATGGTATATTTAAATTATTATTTATATTTAATCTAATTTTGAAAATTTTATTAAGTTACATGATGAGGTGATTTATTTTTATAGAATCCATTAATAAATATTAATTCATATATACCAAACACCCTTTATAATTTTAGTTGTATTTCGTCATTGATACTGTCTTATCTAAATAAACTAAAAAATGTTTAAATTAATGGATCGTGATATAAAATTTAAAAATTTGTATACTCTTCTTTTAGAATAGGTCCTTATGGATGGTAAAATCATATATTCTTATATTTAACATGAAAAACGAGGTTTATGGTGAGGCTATATGTCTAGCATGTATTGTTCAAATTTATCAGCCTATTTTAATGTACTCTATGTTTTAATAGACCAATAAACCACTAGACTTTTAATGACTCATTCACAATGAAATGTGATTTATGATGACTGTATTGATGAAATGTTTAGAATAATATTACTATTTTGTTATTTCATTTAGATGATATTTAAATTAGCAAAAAATTAAAATATTAAAAGCGATGTATATTATTCATTATAGTAATGAATTTTTTTTTACCAAAATACCATAATCTAATCATTTCATTAAATAAATGAAGGAGGACATCTAAAATATGAGGTTTTCCTTTAATAAACATATAGATAATGAAACATATATATATTATAAAATAAATATATATAATTTAATTTAGTAAGTTGAATATTAAATATCACCAAATGGATTGTGGGGGGAATCAATCAATAATTATAGGTTTAACATTTTATGGATTCTACATTAGTTAGTGGTAGTAATAATATAGTCCTAATTTAATATTCCAAATATCCTTTTTTATTTTTTTATATTATCATAAATTACCCTAAAATTAAAATTATATATTCCATGAAATATTATTTTTTATATATCACTTCTATCTAAATGGACCGAAAAATTTATTTTTTGAGTTTCTATATCTTGTTACATAAATACGAGTGTGAATGGTTCTATTAATTTTGTCATGGAACTATGATTTTCATAGCTTTAATAACCTCTTATCAGTTCATAATTCATCACATAAGAATTTTATATTTTGAGTGATGGTATATAGTTATCTAGTGAGCCTAAAAATTAATATATATATATATATATATATATATATAGTTTATAATTTTATCGTATTAAGTCATATAAATTTCACTAGTGTTTTTAGATAATATTTTGAAGACAGGTCATAATGGTGTATTATTATGTATCATAATTATAATGAACCATACTTTACATACATTGTTATTACTTCAGAATTGAAGCACACTTATTACAACATATAACAAAACCAAGAAAGGACCGTATAGGTATAGTGTCTTTAGAAACTGGGAAACATGAACAACTAGTTCATAAAGCATCTACTTTGCCTCCCATTTATTTCATCATATCTAGAGTCCCTTTTTGGCATATTCTACTTAATAACCTTCTTCCTGACCTGGGGAAATAAAACATACAAAAGGGTGAGCACAAATGCTCAGTAAGGGTAAACAAAAGAAATAACAATCACATCATTTACATAAGAACATAACTTTTGGAAATCTTATCCTGCAAAAGAGATCATAATATCATAACATGGGATAAATCATAGAAGTGAAATGTAATCCAAATATTCATAACTTAAAACCTGAAACTTTGTGGCATACACACATAATCATAGAGAATCATTTCTTATTAGTAAAGACTCATTTCCAAGACTATCTTAGTGGACAAATTCCATTTCTGAACCGAGTCACCCTCATTTCAGTCCTGTTTCACTGAACCGGTATATCTTACCTTTCCAGCCATGTCTATCTCATGAGATATAAAATCTTTACCCAATGCATTGGAGGGAGATATAGGTCCCACCCATCTCATAATGATACCATTCTTATGTGTTCCACAAAATATTAAATCATACATCATTGCATAACCCATGTAATAAAAATGGGAATCTTAAACAACGTGACATCATAAAAAAATTCATATAAGATAAATGAATTCATAAAAATATTTTCATCACAACATAATCAAGTAAATGTAATAATAGGGATAGAAACAGAACCCTATATTATCTTAGATGAAAAATAATTTTGATAAAACACTTGAACTCCATTCTTGAGGAAAATATCCTTTCTACTTTAAAAACATTTTCCTTTCTTAACATTTCATACAATTTTAAACTAAAAGAAGTTTATTAAAAATAAACATTAAAACTTGTAAAGGAATATTCTTGGAAATAATGTTTTAAAAATCCATTCATTCCGTATAAGTTAAAAAAATATTCTTCTCATACTTTTGTCAGAAAAGTCCAAAAGTACCTCGTACGAAAAACGACAAACTCTTTCTTTCATATATTTTATTAAAAAATCACCGAAGGGTAAAATTGGATATAAACTATTTTATAAGGATACAAATATTACATATTGAGGAAACATGGATGTGGATGATAAAATACACCCCAGTAAATTTCAAAGTATAAACAATCTCAGGTAAAAATGAGATTGTGATATTTTCCCTTACCTTAGGTCCGACTTGCTTTGTAAGTGTTCGAACCTCCTCTATAATGATATAAATAATGTTATTGGCTTATTATAGAATCATAATTATTTTTATGATAACATATATGGTCATATTATTAGCTTCTTAGTAATAATATTTCATTGCTACTTGTTATTCGGGTGTTTATAACTTTTTGTTCTTATGCGTGTTTTGTCGAATAAATTCTTATTCTTCTCTTTAGGTTATAGATACCTAATTTCCAGAATGGTATTAATGCAATATATATCATATTCATTCATTCAATTCATTTATATAATCATTATGAAATGAAGATCATGTAGAATGAGTCGCATCACATCGTGGAGACGGTATTCCGTACGTACGCACGAGTGATGATATCGTTCCTATGATCATGGAATTGTATTGGAGTGTATGTATACTATTTTACAATCAATATCACTTTATAATAGTCATATATAGTCATTATTTACACCATTATACCCATCCAAGTAAGGTGGTGGTGGAAAATAGATTACACCACGGTGTGGAGATGGTATTCCGTACGTACGCACGCATGGTGATTTCATTTTCCGTAGGATGGATAGATGGTTAAATAGGGTTGTTTCATACTTATAATAACATATCAGTATATGAGTGATACTGATGTTATTACTTCATAATGAAACAACTAAATAAGAATAAGATGAAGAAGAAAGAAAATGGAAAGGATCGGTAATGGATATTACCTCTTCTTTGAAGTGCTTCTTTGATACCTCTTTTTAGGGCACTAGAATTGGTCTTTTAAGAAGACCAGGACCTCTATGATGTCTCTAGGGAAGTGTAGAGGAGCAAAGGGAAGGGTTTGGCCGAGCTTGAAGGCTCAAAGTGGTGTGAGGAAGAGAGGGAGGATGTGCCCTTTTATAAGGGAGGAGAGGGGCACCTTTGGAACAACTAAAATTATTATTTTATTATAAAGTCATGTTCGGTTTTAAATAGCTCCAAATTGATTTATTTAGAGGATAAGGTGGGGATGGGTCGAAATCATCTCATCTAATAGAATTTAGACAAGTTTAGGTTCCTATTTTAACCTTATCGTTTAGATTTAACATTAAGTTAAATAATTTTACTTTTACCGTGTCTTCGTGGGTTCTTATACTATAAGGTTAATAAACTTACTATATCAATCCAAACGAAGCCCAAGATGTTTATTATTAATATATATAACCTTATCTATGTAATTTTTCTAAACCATAGATTTTTATGAATAAAATAACAATTAATAATATAATATTTGTTTTAAAAACTATTTTATGTCAATTTTGACACTATTTAGTAATTGATTTTTTTGAAACTCATAACAGAATGATAAGTCCAAAAAAAGTTAATTAAATCAATACCAACATGTCATATTAACCTAGAAAATTAGTGGAATTCATAAAATGTCTCAAATTATATTTATTTGGGTATTTATAACATCAATTATGTCAATATTTCATTAATAAGATAATTACTACATCATCGTTGTGTCATAAATAAATTAAATTATTTAATGTCTAAAAATTACAAATAAAATACCATTATGTAGAAAATAGTTTTATCTTTCTAATGAATATTAATAGTCGAAATTATCTTATGTATTACCCCATATTAAAAATGATTTAGTTATTAAACTTTGATTTTTACCATTTTAACCCTTCATTAAATAAATTAATAATAAATGTCCTAATCTAATCCAAGTGGGCCTAAATGGTCATATTTTATTCCTAAGTTTGTTTTTGGTCGAATGAAACTTTTCCAATAGAATTAGGACATGTGTTAGGGTAATAATAACATCATTTTTACCCTTAGTTACCCTATTTACTTTTAACCATGGTAAAAAAGTAAAAAGTTACTATTCACCAAAAAATTATTTTCATCTCATTGAACCACATTTTACTTACTGACATCAACCGTGTCTCTCGGATTTTTGAAATTCCACTCACAGAAGCGGTAAAATTATGTTTTATGAAAAATTCAGTTTTTTTAACAGCCACTTAGTAGTTTCACTATTCATCAAAAATTGAAAGTTTTCAGAAAAATACCAAAATTTCCCCCTATGCTAATTTTGATATTCAGAGTTCAAAAATGAAGTCCATTTTGAAAAATAAAATTTATAAAATATCAAAAATTGGTTATTACTATTCATAACGGCTAATTTTAATAATATTTTAATAGCATATCATTGTTTAGTGAAACTCGGTATTGCGTACGACGCAAGCTATTGAGGAAGGCCGCGGTTGCGTGTAAAGCAAGAAAAACTCGTGTTGTGTGTAGTGAAAGATTCCTTTGATGATTTATATAACATAAAAACAAAATATTTCACATAAAAGTCTCGGGTGTTACATTCTACCCCCCTTAAAATGAATTTCTCCCTCGAAATTCGTCACTTTGTAACAAACAGATGAAGATTCCTCTCCCTCATCATATCCTCAAGCTCCCATGTAGCTTCATCTAATTGGTGGTTCCTCCATAAAACTTTCACCAATCAAGTGGTTTTGTTTCGTAGGACTTTTGCGCTACGATCCAGAATCTCTATCGGTTGTTCTTCATAAGAAATATCTTGCTCCAGCGGTACAACTTCTGAGCTAAGAACATGTGAAGGATCAGGTATGTACTTTCTCAGGAGAGATACATGGAACACATCGTGAACTTGAGAGAGATTCGGTGGAAGCGCCAATCGGTAAGCTACCTTCCCAACACGATCCAGTATTTCGAAAGGACCGATATATCTAGGGCTCAACTTCCCCTTCTTTCCAAATCTCATGACTCTCTTCCAGGGAGATATCCGTAAGAACACTTTATCGCCCACTTCAAACTCTAGGTCTTTTTTACAGCTGTCAGCATAACTTTTCTGTCGACTCTGAGCTGCTCTTATGTGTTGTTGAATAGATCTGACCTTTTCTTCCATTTCATCAACGAGATCAGGTCCTAATAGATTTCTTTCCCCAACTTCATCCCAGCAAGTTGGAGTCCTGCATTTATTTCCATAGAGAGCTTCATAAGGAGCCATCTGAATACTGGAGTGAAAGCTATTATTATAAGAAAATTCCACCCAAAGTAGGTGTTGATCCCAACCACCTTTGAAATCCATAGAGCAAGCTCTCAACATATCTTCTAGAGTTTGAATTGTTCTCTCAGACTGATCGTCTGTCTGAGGATGATAAGTAGTGTTGAAACTCAAATCTGTATCTAGAGTAAGCTACAAACTGCGCCAGAACTTCGAGGTAAATCTCGGATCCCGATCAGATATAATAGAAAGTGGTACTCCATGCAATCTTACCACTTCCTTTACATATATCCTGGAAAGCTAATCTAGAGAGAAATCCTCTCTAATAGCAATTAAGTGTGCAGACTTTGTAAGACGATCAACTATGACCCAGATAGCATTATTGTCTTTGGATGTTTTAGGAAGTCATGTGACAATGTCCATAGTGATGTTTTCCCATTTCCATTCGGGTATGGGTAATGGTTGTAACATCCCCTTAGACTTCTGTCTCTCAGCTTTAACATGATGACAAACCAAGCATCGAGAGACATATTCAGCAACATCCCTTTTCATGCCATCCCACCAGAAGTACTCCTTCAGGTCCCTATACATCTTCGTGCTTCCAGGATGAATAGAGAATGAAGAACTATGAGCCTCATCCAGCAGCTCCTTCTTTAATTCGGGGAAGGGAGGAACACAAACCCGATTCCTGAACTTTATTATCCAATCACAATCAAGGTTGAATTCAGGAACATTTCTCACCTTCTTTAGTAACTCGACATCTTCTTTCTGTGCCTCCTTTATCTTCACATGTATAGATGGTTGAACATTTATTTGAGAAAGATAAAATTTTTCCCCTTACATTATAATTCCAAGATCCATTCTTTGTAAATCCATAAATATTGGATCTTTTGTGATCCTCATCATGGATAAACTAGCATGGTCTTGTCGACTTAATGCATCTGCCACCTTGTTTTCTTTCCCAGGGTTGTAATGGATTGAGCAGTTATCATCGTTAATCAGCTCCAACCATCTTCTTTGGCGCATATTCAGCTCCTTTTGTGTGAAAATATACTTTAAAATTTTATGATCAGTATAAATATCACACCTTTCACCATTAAGGTAATTTCTCCAAATCATTAATGAAAAGTTTACCACAGCTAACTCCAAATCATGAGTTGGGTAATTTTGCTCATGTATTTTCAACTATTGTGAGGCATAAGCTATCACCATATCATTTTGCATAAGAACACACCCAAATCCCTTCACGGATGCATCACTGTAGATCACAAACCTTTCTCCATTAAAAGGTAGTGTGAGAACAGGTGCACTGGATAACCTTCTTTTCAACTCTTTGAAATTCTCTTCACATTCCTCTGTCCATACAAACTTAACTCCTTTCCGAGTCAACGTGGCGAGTGGGTTAGATAATCGTGAAAAATCTTTCACAAAACGTCGATAATATCCATCCAAACCAAGAAAACTTCGGATCTCAGTTACTGTTTTTGGTCTCGACCATCTTTCGATAACATCAATTTTTGATGGATCCACCGATATCCCCTCTTTTGAGATTATGTGACCCAAAAATGCATGTTTTGGAAGCCAAAATTCACACTTTGTAAATTTGGCATAAATCTTCTCCTTTCTTAGGGTCTTCAATATAATTCTCAAGTGATCTTCATGTTCTTCCTTGCTTATTGAATAGACAAGAATATCATCTACAAAGACTACCACAAACTGATCAAGATAGTCTCTAAAGACTCTATTCATCAGATCCATGAAGATATCAGTGGCATTAGTAAGACCAAATGGCATCACTATAAATTCATAGTGTCCATACCTTGTACGGAAATCCATCTTTGGTATATCCTCCCTTTTGACCTTTAATTGATGATACCCTAAAAGAAGATCAATAATGGAAAAGTATTGAGCTCCACGTAGTTGGTCAAATAGGTCATCAATGCATGGGAGATTATATTTGTTCTTGATAGTGATCTTGTTAAGTTCTTGAGAATCAATGCAGAGTATCATTGATCCATCTTTCTTCTTAACAAACAGAACAGGTGCTCCCCAAGGTGACGCACTAGGGTATATGAACCCCTTATCAAGATTCTCTTGGAGTTGATTCTTCAATTCCAGAAACTCAATTGGGGCCATTCTATATGGTGTCTTTGAAATAGGCAAATCACCCGGTACATGTTCTATTGAAAACTCAACTTCACGATTCGGTGGAAGACCCGGTAATTCCTCTGGAAAGACATCATCAAACTCCCGTACAATGGGCATATTCTTAATCGTGAGTTTCTCACCAACAATTTGAGATAAATAACCTTCATTTAGTGGAATCAATACCCATAAAATGGATGAAATTTCCACTGGAAGGTTATGTTCATCCTTGCATCGATAGACGATCATAGATTGATCTGGAATATGAAATGTGACCTCAATTCTTTGGAAATTGATATGAGCTCCATGTAGAGAAATCCAATCCATGCCAAGAATCACATCAAATTTCACTATAGGAAGGATCACAAGATTTGCAGGAAGCACTTTCCCACAAACTTCAATCGGAGAAGAATTATAAACTTTTGATGCGACTGTTGTGCCATTAGGTGTTGTCACAGCTAACTCAACATCTAATTGTTGAGGTAATACGGTGATACCATTAGAAAATTCTTCAGAAATAAAGGAGTGGGTGGATCCAGAATCAAATAAAACATTTTCTACTTTAGAGTGGATGGTATTTGTACCTTTCACCACATCGTTATCGTACTCCACATCGCTGATAGAAATTGCATGTGACATTCTTTTGTCTTTATCCTTAAGATTTTGTTGACGTCGACCATCATCATCAACCCTTGTATTTGGGCATTTATTGGCATAATGTCCCATCTCCTTGCACTTGAAACATTGAAGTATAGTAGGTTCATTCTGTTTATCCCTTCCTTTGTTTGCATCATTAGTCATCTTCCTCCCATCATCGCGGCAATCAAATGCCCGATGACCTTCCTTTCCATATTTGAAACATTTAATTGTCCCTTTATGACAACTCCCCCCATGTTTCTTTACACACTTTGTGCATAAGGTAAAGCTCATATTCTTTTTAGTGTTCTCTTTAGATTTTCCTTTGAATTCCATTTTCCTCTTCTTATCAAACCCATATGACTGATGGGTTAATCTAATCTCCATCTCAACTTTGAGAGCACATCGAACGATTCCCTCGTAGCTATTGAAGTCCCTTATGGCTAAGGCCCTTCGAAGACTTGGTTTTAAGCCACTAAAGAATCGATCGATCTTACTCTCAGGTTGGATAATAATACCAGAAGCGTACCTTACAAGTCTTGTAAATTTGCTTCATAGGTACCAACAGATTCATCATCCTTTTTCTTCAGTTCAAGAAACTCTTTCTCTATCATTGTTCGGAGAATATGATGGAAGTAATTATTGAAAAATAAGTTATTGAACTCGTCCCATTCCATGGACTCAATTTCATCCCTTTGCCTCGTATTCTTAATAAGATTCCACCATTGATCAGCATCACCCTCCAAACGATACACTACTAGGATGAATTTATCATGCTCAGAACATTGAAGAACTGAAAATATATTTTCAGTAGTACTAATCCATTGTTCAGCAACTAATGGATCAGTAGACCCGCTGAATGAAGGTGGACGCTGTCTCATGAAGGATTCAACAGAATTTTGCTCCTTCCTTTGCTTTTTTGGAAGTCCTGAATTATTCATAGCTTGAGAAAGTTGTGTGAGCATGGCTACAATATTTTTCATTCCAGCTCCAATAACGTTTGGTTGCTCAGGGGGACAATCATATCATTTCCCGTCGCATTCCGCATTAACACGGTTCCTTCGGGTTCCAGCCATTAACTAAAACCAAGAAAAATAGTGTGAGAAACACTAATTATATTAAGAAAACCACATAATCAAGAATAAAATTTCACACTTAAGATCTTATCCTAGGTTATTCATGGCCATTTCTAAAACACTAAGATTGTGTTCTATGCTTAGAATTATCCTTAGGGTTCTTACTAAGGCTTTCACATCCTAGTTTCCAAAGGTTGACTATACCTTTCCTCTGATACCAACTATAATGACTCATACTTTACATACATTGTTATTACTTCAGAATTAAAGCACACTTATTACAACATATAACAAAACCATGAAAGTACCGTATAGGTATAGTGTCTTTAGAAACTGGGAAACATAAACAACTGGTTCATAAAGCATCTACTTTGCCTCCCATTTATTTCATCATATCTAGAGTCCCTTTTGGAATATTCTACTTAATAACCTTCTTCCTGACCTAGGGAAAGAAAACATACAAAAGGGTGAGCTCAAATGATCAGTAAGGGTAAACAAAAGAAATATCAATCACATCATATACATAAGAACATAACTTTTGGAAATCTTATCCTGCAAAAGAGATCATAATATCATAACATGGGATAAATCATAGAAGTGAAATGTAATCCCAATAATCATAACATAAAACCTGAAACTTTGTGGCATACACACATAATCATAGAGAATAATTTCTTATTAGTCAAGACTCATTGCAAAGACTATCTTAGTGGACAAAGTCCATTTCTGAACCGAGTCACCCTCATTTCAGTCCTGTTTCACTGAACCGGTATATCCTACCGTTCCATCCATGTCTATCTCATGAGATATAAAATCATTACCCAATGCATTGGAGGGAGATATAGGTCCCACCCATCTCATAATTATACCATTCTTATGTGTGCCACAAAATATTAAATCATACATCATTGCATAACCCATGTAATAAAAATGGGAATCATAAACATCGTGACATCATAAAAAAATTCATATAAGATAAAGGAATTCATAAAAATATTTTCATCACAAAATAATCAAGTAAATGTAATAATAGGGATAGAAACATAACCCTATATTATCTTAGATGGAAAATAATTTTGTTAAAACACTTGAACTCCATTCTTGAGGAAAATATCCTTTCTACTTTAAAAAAATTTTCCTTTCTTAACATGTCATAAAAATTTTAAACTAAAAGAAGTTGATTAAAAATAAACTTTAAAACTTGTAAAGGAAGCGTCTTGGAAATAATGTTTTAAAAATCCATTCATTCCGTATAAGTTAAAAAATATTCCTCTCATACTTTTGTCGGAAAAGTCCAAAAGTACCTCGTACGAAAAATGAAAAATGATTTCTTTCATATCTTTTAATAAAAACTCACTGAAGGGTAAAATTGTATATAAACTATTGTATAAGGATATAAATATTACATATTGAGGAAACATGGATGTGGATGATAAAATACACCCCAGTAAATTTCAAAGTATAAACAATCTCGGGTAAAAATGAGATTGTGATATTTTCCCTTACCTTAGGTCCAACTTGCTTTGTAAGTGTCCGAACATACTGTATAATGATTTAAATAATGTTATTGACTTATTCCAGAATCATAATTATTTTTATGATATCATAGATGGTCATATTCTTATCTTCATAGTAGTAATATTTCATTGCTACTTGTAATTTGGGTGTTTATAACTTTTTGTTCTTATGCGGGTTTTGTCGAATAAATTCTTATTATTATCTTCAGGTTATAGATACCTCATTTCTGGAATGGTATTAGTTTAATATATTTCATATTCATTCAATCAATTCATTTATATAATCATTATGAAATGATGATCATGTAGAACGAGTCGCATCACATCGTGGAGACGGTATTCCGTACGTACGCATGAGTGATGATATCATTCCTATGATCGTGGAATTGTATTGGAGTGTATGTATACTATTTCAGAATCAATATCACTTTATAATAGTCATATATAGTTATTATTTACACCATTATACCCATCCAAGTAATGTTGTGGTGGAAAATAGATTACACCACGGCGTGGAGACGGTATTCCGTACGTACGCACGCGCGGTGATTTCATTTTCCGTAGGATGGATAGATGGTTAAATAGGGTTTTTTCATACTTATAATAACATATTAGTATATGAGTGATAATGATGTTATTACTTCCTAACGAAACAACTAAATAAGAAGAAGTTGAAGAAGAAAGGAATTTGAAAGGATCGGTAGTGGATATTATCTCTTCTTTGAAGTGCTTCTTTGAGACCTCCTTTTAGGGCACTAGAATTGGTATTTTAAGAAGACCAGGACCTCTAGGATGTCTCTAGGGAAGTTTAAAGGAGAAAATTTCAGGGTTTGGCCGAGCATGAAGGCTCAAAGTGGTGTGAGGAAGAGAGGGAGGAGGTTCCCTTTTATAAGGGAGGAGAGGGGCACCTTTGGAATAACTAAAAATATAATTTTATTATAAAGTCAATTTCTGTTTTAAATAGCTCCAAATTGATTTATTTCTAGGATAAGGTGGGTATGTGTCTAAAACCTATCATCTAATTGGATTTAGACAAGTTTAGGTTCCTATTTTAACCTTATCATTTATATTTATCATTAAGTTAAATAATTTTACTTTTACCGTGTCTTCTTGTGTTCTTATACTATAAGGTTAATAAACATACTATATCAAGCCAAACGAAGCCCAAGTTGTTTATTATTAATATATATATCCTTATATATGTCATTTGGCCAATCCTTATATTTTTAGGAATAAAATAACAATTAATAATATAATATTTGTTTTAAAAATTATTTTATGTCAATTTTGAAACTATTTAGTAATTGATTATTGTGAAATTCATAACAGAATTATAAGTTCGAAAAAAGTTAATTAAATCAATAATAACATGTCATATTAACCTAGAAAATTAGTGGAATTCATAAAAAGTCTCAAATTATATTTATTTTGGTATTTATAACATCAATTATTTCAATATTTCATTAATAAGATAATTACTGTATCATTGTTGTGTCATAAATAAATTAAATTATTTAATGTCTAAAAATTACAAATAAAATACCATTATGTAGGAAATCTTTTTATCTTTTTAATTAATTATTATAGTCGAATTTATCTTGTGTATAACACCATATGAAAAATGATTTAGTTATTAAACTTTGATTTTAACTATTTTAACCCTTCTTTAAATAAATTAATAATAAATTTCCTAATCTAATCCAAGTGGGCATAAATGGTCATATTTTATTCATAAGTTTGTTTTTGGTCGAATTACACTTGTCCAATAGAATTAGGACATGTGTTAGGGTAATAATAATATCATTTTTACCTTTAATTACTCTATTTACTTTTAACTGTGGTAAACAAATAAAAAGTTACTATTCACCAAAAAATTATTTTCATCTCATTAAAAAAAATTTTACTTACTGACATCAACTGTGTCTCTCAAATTTTTGAAATTCCACCCATAGAAGTTGTAAAATTAAGTTTTATGAAAAATTCAGTTTTTTTAACAGCCACTTAGTAGTTTCACTATTCATCAAAAATTGAAAGTTTTCAGAAAAATACCAAAATTTTACCGTAGGCTAATTTCGATATTCCGAGTTCAAAAATGAAGTCCATTTTGAAAAATAAAATTTTTAAAATTTTCAAAATTGGTTATTACTATTCATAACGTCTAGTTTTAATAATATTTTAGTAGCATATCATTATTTAGTGAAACTCAGTATTGCGTACGACGCAAGCTATCGAGGAAGGCCGCGATTGCATGTAAAGCAAGCCGAGCTAGTGTTGTGTATAGTGAAATATTCCTTTGATTATTTATATAACATAAAAACAAAATATTTCACATAAAAGTCTCGGGTGTTACAATAATGATTTTGAAGAAAAAACTAATGAATTTCCATTTAATCCTATAAATAAATGAATGATTTACTCAATATAATAATAGAATATGAAAACTATGGAGAACTCATAGAACATATAAGATCCTCGAGATATAAATGAGAATAATTTGAATAAAGAAATGTGGATAAGAAAGAAGTCATATAATAGATTGAACATTTTAATCATCAATACCATCATATGAGAATAAAATTGATATACAAAAGTGAAATATAATTTTATGTTTGGTTTTATACATGGTAAATATTTTATAATTTAGGAAATGTTGTGTTTATATTTGATAATACACTTTTTAACCATTGTTTTTAATATCACACGCACACTAAAGTTAGAGAGTATTCGATTATGAGGGACAAAAAATTGTACTAAAAATCACATTTTAATGAAAATCAATCATATTTTATGGACTAGAAATCCATAATCTGTATATGAAGTTATATTGTATTTCCTAAACAATGAACTTATATCCCCTTACAATGCCTATTTCTTCATAGGAATTTCCTTCATTTTATTTTTTTGGTTCCTTCACCATGGTTTTGACAATCAATCTGTATTTTAGTCACATAATATTAACATGAAATAGATTATTTATAATTTTCCTAAGCATGTGATCTGTGACCTAGAGGATATATATATAGAATAAACACTTGATATGGAATAAATTACAATTATTCCAGATCAGTCACTAAACCCAATAGAATAATTAATATTTCATTAATGAAACCACTTTGAAGAAAACATAATGACTTAAATTTAATATTTTCGATACTATGAATTTTAAAAGGGACATATTTTCATCCAGGTTTCTTCTTATTTATTTTTATCATGAATCATTTTATCACATTGTGTAAAATATGAAATATTAATATGTAATTTAACGATCAAGATTCCTCTTCCACGTTTACGTTATATTTATATAATATTTATGATACAAAAAAATTTATCTAGATATTTTTTGAAGTATATAATAGATATTGAATCATTGAAAGTGGGAAATATTCTAAGAGAAACCACAACCTCATAGATAACGTTTATTTATTCATATTACAATGAACAATTAGTGATTGATATGTGTATATTTTTTATGTTAAATTTTTTATGTATCATTTAATAATTATTTCAATAATGGAGAATCATTCATTCATTGAGAATAATATTTCATTCCATTTGGTTAATCATCACTGCATCATTGAGATGATTATTATTGGACACTGGATTTAAAGTTAGAGGATGAATGATTAAAAATGAGTAATATTCCATGTGATTTTCATGTGTTTAATTAATATATCAATTTTCTGGAATCAAATTATTTAATTAAATTTATTTGAAATAATTTTGGTATTTATTGGATAAACCGTATCATTATTGAGGAAAATGAGAACATGAGATCTGACCTTATTTCTATATTTTTATTTATATAAATTTTATTAAATATATGAATTATATGTTTTTTATGAAAATGAGTGTCATATAGAAATTCATAATTTTATTTGTTAACAACTAGGTGTAATTATTTACCTCAGGAATCCTTCTTCTTAACTAAACATTTAATAATCATAACATGTTGTCAAAATAATTTTTTTAAACTAACTCAAAAATATTACTATTATTCTTACTAACTAAAATAATATTTTCATCAATTAATAATCACGATTTAGTTTATTTCTATTATTTAACTTATTTCTTCAAAAAAAAATATTTTCAATCATTATTTTTTATAGTCCTTTATGAAATGTTTATTAAAAAAATATTTTAGTATTCAAGGATACCCTTATTCCCAATGTATTGACCTCATATCTTATTTATCACATACTACAAATTCAATATTGTTATTATGGGCACATTATATAATGATAAATCCTATAATATACTTATTGAATTTATAATTTATAATTATATGTGGTGGGTTGAGTAATATGGTTACTTTTAAGGAATACGATTACATAACATGTTGAAACACATATTACTAGTTGATATGATATTTATTCTCATTACGTTGTATATTTTTTTATTTTTTATTTTTTATTTCAAAGGAGATTTTTTTTCCATATTTGGATTCCATTCATACTAACCATAATATAAAAACATGATCGAAACGCACATAACCTGAGGAACCACTTATAATCAATACTTAGATGCTGCTATATATTTTATTATACTAAGAAACAAAGGTTGTGAATCATGTATCATTTGAAGAACATTAAGAGGTGGTGAAAACATTAGATGATTTTAGATATCACTATAAAGGAAATAATTTAGGGATTAGAAACATTCCCCCACTTATTGATCAACTATAATCACTGTTAGTTCATGTATTCTATAAATTAATTTAATTTTGAATCTAATATTTCTTCATATGATTCAAAATATTGGACATTGTTTAATGAAATTTAATAATGACATTAATGATAATAACAAAATATTCATAGGGATCTATAAAAAATAAAATGATTTAGAGAATACTAATATTCCATAAGACTAGTATAATATCAACTAAAAGGGTCAATATTTCCATCTAGAAATCAAAGGAATGCTTTCTATAGAAATTTTTACATTGAAAATGTAAAAATATTAAGGTAAATTAAGAATATTTTATATTATGTTGGGGAATATACTTATTATTCCTCACATTGAGTGATGGATATTAAAATCATATTATAATGTTATATAATTACACATTATATGAAATTAATATATTTGAAATGTTTATTATTAAAAAAACCAATCATATTGAAGACAGTACTTTGATTGTAGGGGGAACATTGATAATGAAAAAATCATTGGGATTAATAAATTGTGAAATATTGTATAAAATATATATTTAATGAATGTTTATTGAGGATAAAAAAAAGGATTATAGTAGGCAAAATAGACTACCATGCTTGCTACTGAATATTAAAATATTTATATTATGATTGAGAAATTAATCACCATTAAAAATAAGGGCACACCATACAACCCAATACAAGTTCTTCCATGTTGAATTTGTATATATCTACTCATATTTTATGGATTTTATGTCAAAAATAATGATTACAATAGAATTAAAATGGTATTTTTTAGTTATAATAATCCTTAACCATGAAATTGAACTAAATTTGTATGAAATGTGTTTTATGCTACACAAAATAAGAGTTTGATATATAGGGTAGGGAATAATTTGTGTCTTCACTAAGGTATTATCGATTATCACCACACAAAAAAAGAACCAAATATCATTGAGAAGTTATTTTGGGCCATGATGACAAAATTTTATGGGAATCATTAATTGTTGATTCATGAAAAATATCATGAATCATACAATTATTTGTAATATATAGTGAAAAACTATTACCTAATAATGACATGTGTCTCTATTAATATCAAAACACTGAAAAATGTGATAACTATATAAAAATTCTAATAGAATAAAGATAACCAATTCGGTCCTTTTCGAATATATTTTTTGTGAATTCCATTGAATAAAACTATCTAATCTACCAAGAGTGAAAAAAAATACCAAGTGAGAAGGTGGATGAAATTATATTATATATTATACTGATTCAATATAATAGTACTAATCACATCATAAATATGAAACACCTTTAATTAATTATAATATTGATGAAATTTTTTTGAATAATGAAGTAGTGAATGGAAGAGAACCCAATGAGAGTAGAAATACATGCTAAGAATATTAATATCTATTAATGGAGAATAACACAAAAAATAATAATATTATTTAACAATATAGAGATCTTATTTTTATGGTAGGACTATCTAATGGGAAATGGAACAATTATACATGGTTTTCCTTCAAATTTCTAATATTCCCTCTTCAACAACCCATAGATTAATGAAATATCATAAATATTTCCATATACTATTTCTCTTAAATATCAACTATAAATCAAAAAAATATAGGTCTTGTTAATAATATTATAGACAAATAATAGTTTAGTAGATATTCAATTTATTATTTAAAAACAATATTTGAAGTAAATAGGTTTTTATATTCAATAAATAATCAAAATCTATATCAATTCAAGGATCCATTGCTTTTTAAGGTCTGGAATTACCATGATTCTACTATAAATGATTTATATCTCAGTCTTGGAAATCAAAATCATATGAATGTTTAATTGAAATTATTAGACTTATTTCAATTTTACCCAATTGAAATATTAAAATTAGACTTAGTTATGTTCTAAAGGTTTACATGCCTTTTAATATAGTTGTAATAGAGATAATAGATGAAATAATAGTCCTGATAATTTTTTTCTAATAACTGTTAACTAATTCTTATATGAATGACATCAATCTAGTTCATTTGAAAAAACATTGGAAGGGAATATTTACCTTATCCTCACGAGTTCTGTTACAAATGGGAATGAACTAACAGATTTTCATCATATCACTACAACTCAACATATATATTTAATATTAGAGATACAATAAAATAAAGAGGAAACAATATATAAATGTTTTGATGGGAAAAAGGGGGAAACTAATGATGTATAAAAGAGTATTGTTTGGGGGTTTTACACAAACATTCTTTTGATTCATTTCATGATCATATTTTATTAGTAAAAAATGAATTAAAATAATGTTATATAAATTATTAAGAAACAAACAATAATTATTTTTTAAATAAAGAGAGACACCACCAATGATATAAAAAGATTTATTTTCAACTGATCTAGAAAAATAACTACTCATGATATTGTAAAATATATAAAGAAAATTATCATTGATAACTAATTATATAAAAAATAATATCGGCCACATTTTTACACAAAATTTGAAAATAGAAAAATCAAAATTCCAATAAGAAAAATAATTAGCGTAAGACCTACATTGATGAATATTGTTAATGAATATAACATAATGTTTCTAGTAACATGAATTATCATTATATTTTGGGTTCATTAATGGGTAAAACAAAAAATTTTATTTAAAATTATATCATTAACTCATTTAATTTTAAATTATTAGATGAAATTCAATAGAACATTGATAGGGGGTTTGTACTGATTTCTAAAATCTAAATGATTCCCCATAGAAGATTAATTTCACTATATATTTAATAATTAATTTCTCAAGATTCATATAAAGAACACATAATATTTCCTTCAATCATTTATTCTAGTTATAATAAAATTTGTAAGGAACTCAGTGTCCAAGAAGAAGAATGCTTCATTTTCCCCAATAAATTCATAGCATATCAATGAATGCCTTAATCATTTTTAATGAACCAAACAATTTTTAGTCGCACATGAAATATAAATTCAAAATATTTTAGTGGAATTCATATGAGTATTAATATATAAATTTTTGTTCTATTAGTGGTCAATGAAAATATTCTAAATGATTCCACATTCATATTTTTATGATATTACTAGAATATTCATCTGCCAATATGGAAAAAAAATTATTTTATGGAAAAATAATGAGTCAATAGTTATCACTAAATTTTAAAATAATCTAATTACACTCAATAATCGTTTATAAAACCCCAATATCAAAATATTATTAGTGAAAATTTTCCCAATTATGAAGGAAATATATTATTAGCGGCATTACTATATTTCCTGATTTAATATGGTGGTGTAGTGTGGTAAATATTTATCTTAAATGGGGGTTAGGAATCAAAATAGTGGCATTGCACCATGTATAATTAATTCCATCATAGGACATATGGAACATGGTCCACGAAGAACTCAGATAAAGTATTGGTGGGGGCAGTCTAGTGAGTCTAAATATAGGGAGTCTATTGAATGTGTAGTCTTGTTGAAAAAAAATTAGTAATAGAAGTGAAAATTAATATGACCAACCAACAGTATATTTAGTATATTTCATGGATACATTGGCGAAGAGCAAATGTAGGGTGTATATAATTAATTGAACATGAGTAATCTAAGTTCCTTTTTCAATGGGCTTTTAGGCTATATAATATAAAGTTGGTTGCACCTCTCATCCGTCATATAATTTAATGGGATCCCACTCAACCTTGATAAAATGTGTAATTTTAATAAAATAAAAATTAAAAAAATTATAGGTTTAATTTTCAATGTAAGGTGTATGTGTATAAATATCGAATATCAAGGTCATCATAGAGCTCCATTATCAAAAAACAGTCGGTAAATTTTATATTTTCATTGACTTGTTTGTCTATATAATTTATTATTCTTATATTAATAATGATTTGTGTTAAATCATACTCAATTTTTATGAGATTATTTGGAATTAAAATCTAGGGATGAATCCAACGAGTCATTCTTTGAGTTAACATTAAGGCCTCTCAAATCACCTGTCATTATAATTCCTAATAGGAAATATATATTCATATTTATTTATTACAAGGGCTATTAAATGGTGATATCAGTTCATAGAAAATTGTAGGGATTAAATTATAGTCTATTTTCAATTACAAATGACTGTAATATGAACCTATATAAATTATAGAAACATTGATAGGGAGTTACTTTTGATATTCAGTTCTTTTGAATCATTATTAATTTCCCTTCTTCCCTCCAAAGTGGTGGTTTATGCTGATCATGTTATGTTTATTTATGTTATGAAAAAAATTTATAAAAACAATTCATGGTTCATGGGATCCTTTTTCTATGATCACAGTATTTAGGCTGAAGCACATGAATGGTTCATATAATATTTTTCCTAACCAAATATTATGGATAGAGTTTCTAGATTTTGGTGGAAAATATTATTTCTTACTTGATCATTTGTTTTCAATTAAACCTACCTTGTAATATATTGTTTAAATTATAACCTTAGTTCCCCCATTTAAAAAAATAATTTGATATTAAAACCATTAACACAATATTCTCACAATAAAAAAATAGATTTTTAGAAAATACCACTATTAATGTTTTTTGGATTTTATATAATGATTCTTTTAGTGTGAAGACTGATATATTTTTAACATTTTATAAAAATTTACCTTGAGAAATTTTATTTGATTATCCACTCATTAATATTTTGAATACATTATATACTACATGGAAAAATATATAAAATCATAAAAACTGTCTTCCATTAACTTCTCAACATAATGATTCAGTTTTATAAGTTTTAATATATGACCACTTTTAATTCATTGGAAAATTTATCTAGTTTTTCAAAAAGTTAGTATAAAAGGTTATGCACTTGAAAAACATAACTTTTTGGATTAAATGAATAAATCATAATAATTCGATGTATATTTATTAAGGAAAATGAATATAGTCTGACATTCTGCACAAATAATACTTGAAATAAGAAGAGAGGATATTTCACAATAAATTTATAATATATTTAATAGATAAAAAAATATCCGAGGCATTAGATATTCAATTAATAATGATGTTCACTAATAAAACTCTACTCAAGTTGTTGAATAATTCTACTGGATGGTTTCTATGTTGAATCTATCTCTTTATATTGACATAATGCACATATTTTTTAATTGACAATAATGTAAATATACATTCCAACATGGGGGATCCAAAAAATATAGCATTTTTTTTGGATAACAACATATTATATGATAGTCAGGATATCCTATTTTTCCCCCTTACAAGGGGGATGAATTAGTTGAAGAAATACACATCATATTTTGATGTTCCTAATAGATGTTCTATGTTGATAGTGTTCCATAGGTAGGGGATGTGTTGGGAAAAAAAATTGATTTTTGAGATTGTACAAAAGGATATATTTTGTTATATTTTGAGCGTGGGTTCAATATGTAATATTTCATAAATCCCATTAATCCAAAAATGTAACTAACATGTTACCCATTATAAAAATAATGTTATAATTATTAAACAATGTGTCAAATCAACATGAAAAAAGTTATATAATTTATTAAAATAAGTATTTCAATATTTATATTAATAATATGTAATATTATATTATGTTGATTAATGAATTATTTAATTATACCAAACATATACTATTTCATTTAAAAAATATTATATATATATATATATATTAATTAATCAATATTTTTTTCAAATAATTTTAATTAATATTTATTTTAATATGTACAAATGTAAATAAACATTTATTTGATGAAAAATATTATTTAATATGTTTCAAAAGAAATAGAGCTTAGAAAATAATCTTTTGGATAGTCTTGTGAACAAATATATTTATTTAAATATTCTTCATATATATCATTAGTGAAATAATAGTTAATCTCAAAAAAATCATTCTTAAATTTTATTTCTCAGCAATTAAAAATTCATTTAGTAAATCATTTATGAAGCAATTATAACAACCCAAAATCTAGTAACCTATAATCAGTGGTTACATCATTACATCGGTATTAATTTTTGGGAATCACATTATGATGGAATGAATAGTTCATTAGTCCTTAAGGAATAGATAAACATATTGTACCCTTATTAAATTTGTAAATAATAATAAAACATAACTATGAAATGTAATTTTCATCGTTGAAATCATCAAAACATCTCATCCTCATAACCCGGGGAAAAGAATACAAATAAAAGGGTTAACATAGATTCCCAAAAATATTTACATACGACAAAAGATAAAAACTCATACCATTTAATAAATAATTTTTCCATATCAATGTGGATAAAGAAACTACATTATACAAATGTAAATTTCATAAATTAAAATCTATTTCATCCATAATTTTTGGAAAAATATAATCCATAGATAATGTCATAGTGAAAATAAAATTGATAAATAATATCTAAATTTATAATGAAATAATTTTTTAAAATTTGATTTGATGATCTTAGACATCATGATATCTTTATTACAAATACATTTCACAAGTTAGATTTATCATTATTGGTAAAACCTATTTAATTTTCACAATTTTTCATCTCTTTAGTCTTCAGAATAATATAAGGGATTTTCTATATATAGATGATCGTTGCACATTCATTCATGTCCAAATCATTCCTCGTATATCAACAGGTTCAATTACATTAATTAATTAACATTATATTTTAATAAATTTCCATATATTAAAAGTAATATGAATTTAACATTATTTCTCTACTAATCAAATCACCTTAAATATAGATAAAACCTATAAAAATGGAATATGCCTTTTGGAAAAATAATACCCATGATATTAGAAATATAGCTACAAATTGAAAACAATGGTTGGTATCATTTAAACATATACCCATTGGAGTGTCAATAAATGGGTTTTTGGCATTGATAAATAAAAATACCATTAAAAGATATTTAAAACCATTCCATCTATATTTTTTTAAAGAAATAACAAGAAATTTTTTTTGAAAATGAGAAGTCATACCTTTTAATGAATTTTTTTAAAAACATAAAAAGGAATAAAATTAAATTAAAACAAAATTTTACACTAGTAAAAACATTATTGGAAACTTCTTTTGAAAAAATGGATGGGGACGAGAATTATTCCTTAGCTGAGACTTAAATAAAACAATATCGAATAACAATGGTATTGTGAAATAATCCATTACCACTTTGTAATTAGTGAAATCATATAAACCCTAAAATGAATTATTATCACATGAAATAATGATTAAAATTAAGAGAAATAGATTCATGATATTATATTATAAATGGAATTATGTAAAACACACACATGAAATATGGTTTGAATAAGGAATATATCTCATAAAGTTAAAAGTGAGTCGAGAAAACCATTATCTCAAAAATCCTTGTGGTTATACATTTTTTAACATATTATATAATGTATTAAACAATGTTATTAATTTATAACATATATATTTTCATATATATGAAAAATTATATCATTGTTATATCATTTTATCACCCTTTTTTTAATATATTTCATTATTACCCTTGTTTTAGGTCTTAACCATATCATTTTCCTCGGCATGTTTGGTAGTGTTAGTGTCCATTATTTTTCATATGATATAGTTACATAATAAAAATTGATATTTAAGTTATTAATATCATATATAATATATAAATAAAATTTTATACTTATTATTTAATATTGAACATAGATAATGAATTGCATAATGTCATGGAGATGGCAGGCTGTATGTACGCATGAGCGATGGTAACATTTCTTTACTAATAAAAAGGTTAGTAATTTAATTGTATATTAATTATCTAGAATTAATTTAATCTAATAATTAACAAATATATAAATTATTCAATCATTATAACCATCCATTTAAATTTGTGATGAAAAACAAATTACATCAAAAATGTGGATAGAGTAAGCAGTATGTACAAATTTGAAATAATTTATTTATTTATAGGTTGGATTAAAAATATAAAATCATTATTCAGTAATAAAAAAAATATAATAATATATATGATACTAGACATATTAAAATATCATAGATATAACTTATGAAGAGATTTTAGATGACAATTTAGTTTTGGATGAGTTGGTAAAGACGATTACCTATTTTAAAATGTTGTTATTTTATAACTTCTCATACGGGGACCAAGTTAGGTAATTTTGATTGGTAAGGAAATAATAACATGGATAAGGATGTTTTAAAGAGAAATTTTAAGGGTTTTTTCATTACATGAGGTTCAAAATTGTGTGAAGAGGTGATAGAGGTGGTTACCATTTCTAATTGCAGTGAGACGAAATTTTGGAAAGAGGTAATGAATTTAATTTGTATGAATTATATAAAATTAAAAAATGGATCATAAGAGAGTTATTAAGAATATAATCTTTTTATAGGTATAATTTATATCATAAAATAAATTTTAGATATATTTTGGTCACATTATTATATTAATTTTATGTTTTAACTCTTATGTAAACCCATTGAATCCAACTGTGGGAACATGTATTTTTACAATTTAAGGGATCATATAATTACAATAAAATTAAAAAAAACCATAAATGAATCATGGGAGAAATTATAAACCACTTCTTTTCATGGTGGAATAATTTTTTATTTTTTAAATATCATAACATTATATAAAATATTATTTAATTCAAAATATTATCAATTCCAATCATTAAACTATTCATTACATGATATTTTAACAATATCATAAAAATTATGACAAATTCAAAAAACATTTCCAACTATATAATAACATGTATTACACACATATAAAATAAATTTATGACATTATTTATATTATATTATATTTATTTTTATATTTTTATTATAATTTATCTGATATGTCCATTAATTAAATAATTATTACATCATCATTCTAAAATCATTTAATTTGTTTATTTATTCAAAAAAAATTTAAAACAATTATCCTGATAAATATAAAATTATTATATATAAAATTATTATTTATAGTCTAAATTATCTCCTATATATACTCATATTAATAATGTTTTACATGTTAAAAACAAAAGTATGACATCATTATTGGAAAGGGGACTTTTCCCAACACTTGTATACCAACGGTTCAGAGAACCGTTGGTATATGTTGACTTTACTAACGGCTTTCATAAACCATTGGTAAGTACCTTGAACAGGTGACTTTTCCCAACGGTTTTATGAAACTGTTGGGAAAAGTGGGGAAAATCACTTTTCCCAACGGTTTGAGGAAACTGTTGTGAAAGATGGGGAAAATTTAGTTTTCAAAACAGTTTCATAAATCCATTGAGAAAGATTGTGTTTTCCCAACAGTTTTTATAAACTGTCGGGAAAAGAAGCCTCAAATTCTCCAAATGTAGGCAGCGGCCTCCCCAAGATTCCAGAACCCTTCTGCTGGTCTCTAGAAGCGATTCCTTGGCAGAAGCACTTCTGAATCACCACCTCTTCCATCGGATCAGCAGCTACCAGGTTAGACTCCTTCCATATTTTACGAAGGATATAGTTCCACCTCTTATAAATCATATCCTTCTATTCTCAAAGATTTTGTTCTCCAAATTTTTATGGTTTTTGTAAAATTTTATGATTGTTCCATGAATTGTGTACTCAAATCCCTATATCGGTGTATGTCCAATTAATGTTTTCATTACACATTTACATTTATAAGGTCATGGTGTCTCTTTATTGTGTTTTAATTTTGAAGATTCCTAGTTCTTTTAATCTCAATGCTTCAAATATTATAGCTTCATTTATATGAACTAATAAGATTTTTTTTATATTTATAGATATTATTTCAGGAAAACCGCTCCATTCATGAAGATCATGACAAACCTGAAGATCTTATTCATCTTAATTTTTTTACTCTAATTGTATTATATAACAAGTGTGTATCATGTTTTTATCAAAATCTATATATATATAAAATGAAACACTGTTCACTTATCCTTTGAGCAATAGAACATATGGAGTATCTTCTTGAACTTTTCCAAATAGTAAGTGGTCCCTAATTAGTACTTCTTCCTTCATCATGAAACTAATTCACAGAATGTCAAATTCACAATATTTATGGATATTTGTTTTTTTTAATATAACCATTAATCATTCTGCCTTTGACATCATACATGTGTTTTTCAATAACCTTTTTAAAACATAATTACCATTTTCATTGATTTGGGGTTCCTCAAAATTCTTGGGAAATAAGAAAAATGCATGTATCGAATCATGTTTGTCATATGGTTTCATGGATACAAGTTCATCTCAAAAATCATGACTATATGGCTCAAATAACATGATGAACATGAGATTATTATTCTTCACACAAATGATGTTTTTCTCTACAACTATGTGTTTTTGTTTTCACTTTTGATTTGGACGAAAGGGGAGGTTTTTGGTCACTAATCATGGTTGTGGGTGGTCATTTAGGATGTAAGATAGTATGACATCATTTTACTTGATGTATCCAATATTATTATTGATTTATGTTCAATTTTATTATCTTTAACAACTGATTTTATTTAATAAGTTGTTATTAATTGTTGTAATAATGACGATATGGTATAAGGGTTCATATGGTGTGTATAAGGGTTCACATGGTGTGTATAACGGTTGATATGGTATCAGTGACCACAAGTCATTAATTTAAGCCTTCATTCTCACTATCATGTAAGAAAATGAATGATGTAAACCCATCCTCACATGATTTTTTTCCTTAGATAGTGTCCAACAAATGGAATACGAGCTTTTGAATTCCTTAGTTAACCACGATCATATATTCCATTTCCCCCAAGATGACTATACTAATATAGCATTAGGGTCAACTAAATATAGTTCTCATTGTACATTGTATATTATGTGTCCTTCTTGGCCAATACTCACTTTTATGAGGGTGGGGTGCTTTTCACGACCCATTCTGGTATGTGTAGACAGCCATAAAAATTTTAGATAAGTCACAAGTTTAATTCAGAAATGTTGTTATTATTGAAATACATTATTAAGAATTTCAAATATAAAAATAAATGTTTTTGTCTATACATAATGAAGTTAAATATTTTTATAGGCCATGAACAACCTATTAGTGTAGAAGCCTAAAATATATTTACCCATGGGGTGCGCTTGACTTGGGAAAGTAATTGGGTAATGAAAGGTAAGGCCAGGTGTCAATAATGAGTTTTTGAACAAGAGTGAATGATTTGGGATGCCTATAACACATGATGGGACCTGAGGCATGTTCCTTTTATAGACCTAATTAAAATGAATAAAAATAAATTTTAAATTAATTTATGTGTACTTGTTCTTTACATTATTTTAATAGTTCACTACATCGACTAGAAACTTCTTCCTTTATCATTTACTTAAATGTATTTTCTATTAAAGTTCAATCATGTTGAATTGTTTATGAAAAAATGACTTATATAAATTCATTTTATAGAATGGGCATAAGTTAGATGTATGAAACTGATCGAATCTCAAGCAATTTTCAAAACAATTTGGAGAGCTTTATAGATTTTTCATTTCAAAATGCTTCAGATAGTGGTCGCATACAGTGCCCATGTTCCAATTTTGTTGGTAGACCTTGGTTGAGCCATGAATAAGTTAGCTACCACATAACCAAAAATGGTTTTTAAGCAAACTACTTTGTATGGTTTCACAATTGGGAGAAAATGAAATCTCAAATTGGTGATGATTGAAATGAATAGACTAGAATGGATAATTTGTTAGATGGTCGGTTTCCGTTTATTCTTCATCATGAAAAAGAAAGGATTTCAACTCAAGAAGACTTTGATATGAGCAGAGCTAATGCATCTAGTGAAAATGATGATATTGATAGGGAGAAAAAATTGAATCATGCTGCCATGACTCTAGTATATCGACAAAGTGATAAAATAAAAAAGATGGAATTTTTAATCCAATTGTTTCATGGGAAAACGATGTATGGGATTTCTAATACAGCAATCGATTACATTCTTACCCTCTTGAAATATTTACTTCTAGATGATGCAAATATTCCCTCAAACCACTATATGGCATGGATGTTAGTTGAGGAACTTGGGTTTTCAAGAAACAAAATTAATTCTTGCCCGAAAGATTGCAGTTTATCCTGGGAGGAAACCACCGAACAAAATGATTGAATAAAATGTGGCACATCCCGCTTAAAGTCAAAATCTTATGGAACACCATCTCGCGTTCCATTGAAAGTAATGTGGAACTTTCCATTGATCCCCAGACTCCAAAATCTTTTTATATCTGATGACATATCAATAAAAATGAGATGGCATGAAACCGAGAGTAAGAAGACTAATGATGAGTTGGTTCATCCTGCAGATGGATTTTAATGGCAGAGATTTGATGCTCGACATCCTGATTTTGCAGCTGACCTGCGTAATGTGAGGCTGGGTCTTTCATGCAAAGGTTTTAATCCGTTTGGGAACATGATTTCTTCGCACAACACATGGCCAATTTTTATACACATTTAAAATCTTCCCCCGTGGTTGTGTATGAAAAAACCTTTCACTTTAATGAGTATACTCATATCTGGTCGTTCTGATCCCGATAATGATATTGATGTCAACATGTAAACATTAATAAAAGAGTTGAAACTTCTTTTGGATGTGGGTGTGCGCACATTCGATGCATGTTCGATAGACATATTTCAGATTCGTGCTATGCTTATGTGGACGATCAAGGATTTTCCACCTTATGCAATGATGTCTTGATGGAGCACGGAGGGAAAATTGTCTTGTCCAATTTTTATGAAGAATACACGATCCAGAAGACTGAAACATTTCTATAGTTTCATTTTTATGGGACATCAACGATTCTTTCCAAAGGATCATCCATATAGAATGAATCGTCAAAGATTTGATAATACCATAGAGAACAATGATCCACCTCAGCATATGTCTGGAACTGACGTTCTTAATGAATTGAAATATTTCAGTTTTTCATTTGGTAAGGGTCAAATGAAATCTGTAAAGAGAGAGAATGTTTCCACTGAAACCTGTTACAATTGGAGGAAGAGGGGTATCTATTTTTATTTGACTTATTGGTCAACCAATTTGTTAGTTCACTTCTAAGAAGTAATGAATATTTAAAATAATATATGTGAAATGTTGCTTTCAGTTCCTCTAAATGTAAAGGGGAAGACACAAGATGATTTCCGATCTCGGCGTGACTTGGTGGATTAGGGCATCAGACTAGAATTACATCATGTGCGTATCAGTGAAAATAAATGGCAACTTCCATGTGCTTCTTATGTGATGACACCTACGAAAACAAAAAATTTCTGGAAGTATTAGAGACTATTATATTTCCTGATTGCTATTCAAGCAACATATCTAAATGGGTCAACATAAGAGAGTTGAAGCTAAATTATTTGAAGACTCGGGATTATGACGTTCTACTGCATCAGTTTTTTCCAATAGAAATCCGTCATCTTTTGTCCAATAATCTAAGGGTGGCTATTATTCGGTTGTTCCATTTGTTTAGAGATCTTTGTGCTAAGAATTTTTTCAAGTATTTCTTGAAAAAATTGATGATAGATGCCCCATTAATTTTGAGTGAGTTGAAGAAAATATTTCATCCATCATTTGTCACATTCATGCTGCATCTGACTGTCCATATTCCCACTGGAATAATTCTCGGAGGACCTGTTTATTTTCATTGGATGTATCCAACTGAAAGAAATATGATTACATTAAAGTCTTATGTACGAAATAGAAATCATCCTGAAGGTTCTATCATGAATGGTTACTTGGATCAAGAATGTATGAATTTATGCTCGATGTATTTGTCTGATCTTACTACAAGATTGAATAGACCAATAGGAAATGAAGAAGAACAGTATGAGCAAATTGAACCCAGTTTTCCATCACTTACTCAAACAATAGGAATTCAAGGATCATATACCTTGAAGACATTAAGCCATGAAGAGCAGGAGATGGCACATCACACAGTTTTGTTCAACTGTTATTTGTTCGATGACTATATCAGGTAACTAAATTGATTATGTATATCTTACATATATATCTGTTAAACTGTTCATATTTTTTATCTACAGGGAACAAAAAAGAATGATAAATAGGAAGAATCGTTCTTTATCTTTGAGAAGGATAAAGACTTTTCATAGCAAATTGTTTTCTGCTTGGTTAAAATTGAAGGAATAAGAAAATTAATGTTTAAAATAATTATATCAATATTTAATTAAGTTTAATAGTCATTTATATTGCAGGTATTGAGATTTTCTGCTGACTCTGTCTCTGAGGAAATACGAGCTTTGGCTTTTGGTCCTAATACTGTGGTTCGTGACTGTAAATAAATTGTTATCAATGGGTACACATTTATTGTCACTGAATGAGAAAAGAACACGAGAACACAAAATGATGGTGCAATTGTAACTGTAACAACAGATTGTTATGCCAGTGCATCAGATAGTAGACCGCGATTTGAAAATGTGGGTTATTATGGAGTTGTTGAGAAAAAAATAATATTGGATTATTACTCTCATGGACGAGTCACAATGATGAAATGCCATTGGTTTGATTCGAGGATGAGACATGGAACATTTATTGATGATTGTGGATTTCAGGTAATTAATATGACTCACACTCTTGCAACTAAAGATCCATATGTGTTGGCATCAATGGGTAAACATGTTTTTTATGTCAAAGACCAGCTTTGACCTGAATTTGGTGTCATAGTTGAAGTAATTCCAAGTGATATTTTTGATGATGATGATGATGGAATTGACACTATCCCTAGTCCCATTGGAACCAATAAATTTATTTCTTTTATGACTCAAATAGCTCAATTGTCAGAGTTGATTGTGAACCTGAATTTGTGGTTGAAAATAAATAGAATCATTAATCCATATTCTCAATTATTTTTGTTTACCTAGAGTTGGGTTGTTAAGGATGGTATTATTCAAATTGATTTAATAATGATCACAAATATTTTTGAACTTACTTAATCGTTATGTGAATTTCCAAGGTTTATTGGTTGTATTTTTATTTGAATTGCATTTTCTAATTTGGAATTGAGCTGTATTCAAACATTTTCAAACAATATTTCTAAATTGGTGAACACTAAAACATGTTTGATTTATTAAATCCATTCAAGAACTTCTAAAACAATTGATATCTGGAATGGCTGTTATGTGAATTTTCAATGTTTATTGGTTGCAGATCTATTTGAATTCCATTTTATAATTTGGAATTGAACTGTATTCAAACAGAGTCAAACAATATTTCTAACTTGGTGAGCATTACAACATGTGTGATTTATTAAATCCATTGAAGCTCTTCTAAAACAATTGATAGCTGACTTGACCATTATGTGAAATTTCAATGTTTTTTGGTTGCAGTTTTATTTGAATTGCATTTTCTAATTTGGAATTGAACTGTATTCAAACATAGTCAAACAATATTTCTAACATCGTGAACATTACATCTTGTATGATTTATTAAATCAATTCAAGCTCTTCAAAAACAATTGATAACTAAATTACCAATGAATCCCCCTATTCCCTCATATATTTATTTTTTTCGGTTACACATTAGTTTCCTTTTTCTAATTAATTACAGATTTGTTTTCAAAAGTAGGAAATGAAGCCAATTGAAGAGAGACGAAGGAAAAAATGATGGAAAATAATTGTCGAATGATGGAGTTGGGAATTCCATCATTAGTTCATGTAGTGAGTACTTTATTTAAAATTGATATATTTAATGAATATATAATTTCATGTGATTAATTTTTTTGTAATCATTTTTATAGGATCCACCTATACGTCGATAGTTATTTGACAAGGAGCCTAGTACGGGTCCTAGTACTCAGGCCGGTGTTACAAGGAGGGTTCGTACCAGAGGTGGACAAGAAGCTACGCGTACCCGACTAGACCATGCCCCTCCCACTGACATGTCATCCTTACCACATTCTGATCCTGGTGTGTCGTTAAGGACACACAGGATATTTAGGCCTACAATGTTTTTGCTACCTTCTGCATCCTCTGGCCCATAATATTTACATCCCATGATGATTCCCACTCCCTAGTCAGCATCCGGTCAGGCAGCTGCCCCCTATTCTGTTCTTTCTACTTCTGTCTATCTGTGCTTCTATATTCTGTTGTCTTAGACTCCTGTTCCACCACAGGGTGTTCCATCAGTTTCTTTGGATCCAGCAGCGCTCAACAATCAGACCGGCACAAAAATATTAATAGAACCCTAACTAATATTTATAGGAATACGTATTTTCATTATAACATGTTTTGGTTAAACATTTGTTTTTCTATCATGACAGATACATCTACTGATAAGAGGTGTGGGAGGGGGCGTACACGCATGTGTTTGGTGTGGAACCGCCACACACAGGTTATGGTAGATTGTAATGAAGACAACCAAATAGTTGAGAAAACAGGGCAGCAATGTCGGAGTTTTTTGGAGACGCTGGCCAAATACTCCGACATCATTCATGTCATCCCACTATCATGGAGACATTTTCAAGATGTGGTCAAGGAAAGATCTTGGGCAGAGATATGGGTAAAAAAATCTATTCTATTTAATTCCATGAAGTAATTTTGTATTTATCTGAATTAATATTTTTATTTCAGCTTCGATTTAATTTTCTCGATGGCGAGGGTGCACAACCGGAATGTATAAAGGATTTAGGCGAGCTTTGGTGAGCCTACAAGCATGAGTTGTATATTGGATGGGTTTCTAGAGTTGGCACTTAGTTAGAGGTGGTACCAATGGTGGATGATTGTCCTATAGAGCACTATCGTCGGATGATTACTCATTGGATGAGTTCCCAGTTTAAGTTATTAATAAAATTTAAGGTATTTAAATAATAACATTCATGTTTTGAATTAATAGTATCTGTTGAATTTTCTAAATTTATTTAGTAATCATTGGGAAAAAATAAAAAGAACATTGATGCAAAAAAATACCTCCACACACTGGGACGCACTACGATACCTGATCATGAGAGGAAGTAGGTTTGACAATTTTTTATAATCTTTCTTTACGAATTACACTTTACTTTTTTTCCTCAATTATTTAATAGTTTGAAAAAGTATTCATATAAATATAGTTTTCAATGTAATTGTAGAGGCAAATAAAAAATATTGGAGGACGTGTGCCTTGAGCAAAACTGTTTTGCTCGAGTAGACAGAAAAAACGAAGCGACTCAGAAGCAGATTATATGTTTTAATATATTGAATTTATATTTTAATATCTATTTTGTAACTTAATGATATATTTATATTTGTATCAGGCTGCTTTAGAGGCCCTCGATGCCCAACAACCAGACAATTTTAGTCCAAAAGATCACTTACATCAGGTTTTGGGAGGGGAGCCTTCTGGCAGAGTACACTGCCGACTTAAGATAGCCCTGAAGAGGTATTGGACCTCTTCAAGTACGAGTTGTAATTCCATAGAGCTACAACAAGTTAGGGCACAAGCATAACAGGCTGAGAAAAGGGCCATAGAGACGGCAGAACAATGTGCTAGGGAAAAAAGTGAGTTTATGAAATTTATTTATGTTCTACGTCCAACACTTCTAGCAGAGGCCACTCCAGCTTTCGATGAGTATATGTCATTGAAACGTTCTATATAAGGTTCACCAGGTGGAAATTCTAGTGGTGGTTAGGACGATGTCCAGATTGACAATGATGATGGTGAGGAGTCTGATACGGAAGTGGAGGGAGAGGAGGGAGAGGCGGGTGGCGAGGAGGGGGAGGAGGGAGAGGGCGAGGGGGGCAAGGATGATGATGGGGATGAGGACGAGGGTGATGATGATGATGATGATGGTGATGGTGATGTGAGACATTTTTATCCATTACATTTTTTACTGATATTACTAAGAGTTGATATTTAATCTATTCTAGTAGTTGGTTTTATCTAGACTCGTAGTATAGTATTGGAGTTGAGTTATTTTTATATATTATCTGTTTTCATGGATGTAGTTGTCTTTTAATAATTGTGTGTTTGGGAAACCCCCTCCTTCCAGGACCTTGGACAACCCCCCACCCTCCTCCCTAGACCCTGGACAGCCCTGCCGGACAGCCCCCCGGACAGCCCCCAACCTCTTCCCTGGACCTTAGACAACCCCCTGAACACCCCCCAGACAGCCCCCGAACAGCCCCCTGAACAGCCCCCCGGACAGCCCCCCACCCTCCTCCCTGGACCTCGGACAACCCCCCAGACAGCCCCCCTAGACAGCCCCCGGATAGCCCCCTAGACATATAGCATCCCGCATTTTTATCACATAATCTTTCATTAAATTTTACAAAACCGAGGATCTTTAAGGTTTAGTGTCTAGGAAACCAGGAACTTTAAACATGAAAACATAAAACATTCTTCTAAAACAATTGAAAGGATTCTCCTCATGTTCATCCTAGATTCATTACCGCATCACATAACCTGGGGACATACATCAAAAGAAAGGGTGAGCAAAAAGCCCAGTAAGGGAAACAAGAGAAACATTTTACATGTGAACTTAAGATACTTCAATAAGGTCATGAAAAGAACTTTAAGGCATGAGAATGAAATCATGAGGAATATCATAATAAAAATAAAATTTTCATAACATGAAGATTTGGCTACATCATTTAACATAGACAATCATGAAAATATCACCAAGGTCCATCCCCAAGGTGTCATTTGAAAATTACCAAGGTTATTCACCAAGGTATCATGAAAATTGTAATCTCTAGTGGTTACATCATTACCCAATGCATTGGAGCGCTATCAGGGCGCACCCTTAAATTTTCCTTTATTATCATGTGAGCCACATATATCATCATAAAACATCTCATAAATAACCCATATAGCATAAAATAAATGGGTTTCATTTCATAATCATAACATTTTAAAAACTGCTTTAAAGACATGATCTTTATGTCACTTTAAACCCACAGAAGGGGAGAGCGGGTGTCATGTATGTAAATCCCAGAATTTAAAATAGAAAATTTTGATATATATGTGAATACCGTTGTAGAAATAAGAGCTTTGAGTATTCACTTTATAACATAAAATAATTTTGCGAAAAGAGAGAGGCATTTTGAGACGAAAATTCTGCAGCATAACGACTATGTTTCGGGGTTTTAGAAAACATTGAAAAGAGAGGGGACATAGGGCCAACATTCATAAATGACCCATAAAACAATAGAGGGACAGAATATAAGGGATTTAAGAACATCGTAATGAAATTTTAAAATATACCATATGAAATGAATAACTTGAAAGGAAGACAAAAATAAGATTTCTCTTATGAAAATTCGGCAGCCTAACAGCGTTACATAAACTTCAACCCAAAATGAATTGATGAGATCAAATAGGGACTCTCATAATATGAACATAAATAACATCATTATGATAGATATAGATATCATACCCCAACATAATAAAAAGGTACTTTCAATACTTGACATGGAATTAGATCTTTGAAAAGGGAGAAAGGTGCAAGGACCACTTAAAAATTTAGCAGCCTAACGACTCCACTTAAACATAAAAATACTGAATTGAAGAGATAAAATCTGGTCTCTCATCATATGGTCATAAAAAACCAGTATGATTGATATAGAGGTCATACCCCAACACAACAAAAAGAAACTTGAAACAATTGACATGAAAGTAGAACTTCAAAACGAGAAGGGTGAAGAACCACTTAAAAATTCGGCAGCCTAACGGCGCCACTTAAAACTTCAAAATACTGAATTGAATAGATCAAATGGGGTCTCTCATCATATGATCATAAAAGATCATTTTGATAGATATATATATCATACCCCAACATAACAAAAAGGAACTTGAAAAACTTTACATGAAAATAGATCTTGAAAAATGAGAGAAGAATCTGTTACAAAAATTTTGGCAGCCTAACGGCGCCACTTAAAACTTCATAAAACGAAATAATGAGATTAAGGGGGGATCTCTCATTATGTGAACATGAAAAGGGCAGTAAGAGGAGTATAAAATAACACCCTTTAACATAAGAACATGGAGCATAAAATAAATTACATAAAAGAGATTTCTTGAAAAGAAAGAGAGGGGTCGGATCCCTTACCTTAAAACATAACACTTAAAACTCAAAGTTTGGGACCTTGAGGGCTTGGGGGCACCATGGGAGGACTCCTTGGGAGGTAATGAGACCAGAACTTCGTTGGGGGTGAGTGGGGAGTCGAATGGATGAGAGGATGGCTTGGTATTTATAGGGAAAGTGAGGGGACAATGCATTAATGGCCAAGGGACACCTCATTAGTGGTTTTGGCAAAACCATGGGCTTGCCTATGGTATTTTCCCATGGTATTGGCCACTTGGGACACCTCATACCTTATCTTACTATTCATAAGTCGACCATATTGATTACATACTTAATACATCATTTAATGATGTCATTAGACACCCATAACTTAAAAACTGTATTTTCACTATTCATAAAAAATTCAACTTTCTCAGAATAATCGAAAAATTTCACCTTAACCAAATATCAACGCTCTGATTACAAATATTAACTCCATTTTATAAAAATAATTTTTTAAATATCTTTAATTTAATTTTAAAATAAAAACACTATTCACCGAAAATTCATTTTTTCAGAAAAACCCCCAAAAATTACCATAGCATAATATCGGTGCTCTGAGCTCAAAAATGAAATCCGTTTTATAAAAATAATTTTCTAAATATTTTTAATTAAATTTTCAATTAAAAAACACTATTCACCTGAAAAAACTAATACTTGAATAATAATTTATGAAACTGTTATTTAACCATTTTATTGAATCACATTACTTAATCAAGGTGCCTAGATTATATTAATAATTTCTTTAAGTGATATTACTAATACATTTGGACACATTACTAATCCTATTCATAAAATCACTATTCATAATTTACTATTCATCAAAAATTAAGTTGATCTTATTAGACTCTAAATTTCGTACTGAACATAATTGTGGAAGACAATTTTTCGAAAATCATTACACATTTTAAATTATTTAAGGTTTACAAAACCATTTTTAAAATATCCTTTTTCTAAAATTCATAAAAAATATGCATACTATATTTATCCGGTCATTTGAAAATTCATAAACTTCATCATAAGAAAAAATCCCAATTTTTATTTAAAACAAAGGATTACACAAGGCAGTTACGGTCTCCTTACATATCCCCTTATCACACCAGCATAAGACCTAAGTGTAAGGTGTGCTAAGGTGAGAGAATCTGAGGGAGGCTCGGCTAACATCGCATGAGTAGTAATTTCTATTCGTTTGAACTTCTCGCAAAGGCGATTCCGTTCTAGCTTCACACGATGAAGTTCGGCTAGGGTTTGGTCTAGAGCAAAGCCTAGTGGTGCTACCTCCTTCCAATGTTCTGTTAGATGGGCTTCGATCGGTCCAAGACTACTGGGCGAGGCCATCGAATCTTCATTCTATAATAATTAACCAAGATTACTTGTATTTAGAGGCAATAATCAAAACATTTAGTTTCCAGTGTTCATATTAACCAATGGTTATATAACAGTCAAAGCCCAACGGTCTCATTTTAATTATACTCATGTTATCAAATGAAAATTTTTTGTTGAGTATAAAATAAAATAACACACAAAATTAGGAAACAATATTTATTCAAAATTTCGGGTCGTTACAATCTTCCCCCCTTAAGAAATTGCGTCCTCGCAATTTTTTTTAAAAAATCGGGTTTTGAAATTTCATTGAAAGTCCCACATCGGAAAAGGAGTCAGAAAAACTATTACCTTAAAAGAGATAAAGGGAAGTACAAAGGTCACCTAAGTTAACCCATACTAGGATTCCATGGAGAAAAACATTGACATGGAAGAAAAACAAAGGTTCAAGTTCTGGGGGAGAGTGATAGAGAACATGATTAGGAGAACGTTAACCATAAGAAAATCCCAAACTTATGATGTGTGTAAACGGTATTTGATTACCTATTAGGAAACTTAAACCAACAATGTTTTTGTTTTACGTTCCTTTTCATAATTTGGAGGAATTCCTTTACAACATAAAACAAAAACATAAAAAAATATACCTATCTTCATGTAGAGTTTCATCCTTTAATAAGTTTCTACCCAAAACTAATCTTTTCTCCAAACTATGAGCATTAAAAACTACTTGGTCTCATAAAAACACAATAATCATCTTCATAATCCCCAAAAGATTAACTATCTATTTCTTCTATCTTTAAACATTATCCCAAAAAGAAAAAGGGTAAGGTAAAACAACTCTTCAAAAAGAAATTATCCCATAGGAATGGAAACTACTTTTAAATCTTCAAAGTTCCATGGTACTACCCAATGTTCATTATAGTCTATTCCATAAATAACGGTCCCTAAAAATTCCTCAAAATAAACCAAACTAAGATTGAAACCCAAATACAAGAAGGATTTGAAAACATAGTCTTCCAAAATAAACTTCATTGTTCATCTCTAAACAACATCAACCACTCCTAACATCTTATAACAAAAGTATCTAACCTAAACATATTTTACCCAAGATAGGATAATCATTGCCATAAGTAACCTACATTACTATCAGTCCACCTAAAATTCATCTATTCTTCAAAATATAAGTCATCCTTACTCCTCAATGAAAATACCGTAGTAATCTATTTACCTCAATCATATAGGGTCCCCAAAATAGTGAACATCTTCCAAAATAATAATCATATTTTAATCCCATAATCATCCCTGTCATATTAATACGACAATAGTCGCATTTCTTATCACATTGGTTGTTGGGACATGTTCTTCCATTTCCCACCATTAACTAAGAAGAGAAAGCATAATTAGGGGCTTAAGTAATTAGCCAATAATCATGAAAAGGAACTGAAAGCATATAAGGATAACTTGTAGAAGGAAAGTATACCCTAACTTGTGATCCCCTAGGTTCCCATCTAGGTTGTCCATGATCATATATTCTTATGTGAATATTTATTTTATTTTATCTTTGTTCCTTTAACAATGGTTCATACTAAGCTTATGAATTTACCAAAGCATATCCCCCGGGAGTGTCGTAACCAAGAGTGCAGCAAGGCCCATTGTCGTGTACGAGTTCTCGTTCGAGTCTAGCTCAAAGTGGTGTTTTTGGGTTTTACCCCTATGTACATCTGTGCCAGATCCACCTCTACCTGCTCGTATCCAGACAGAGATGTATTTTCTTGGCAACCCCTTACTCAATACTCACCAAAATACCAGGAAGATTTCCTATTTTTTTTAACTTTTCTATAGGGTTCTTCCTAGAGTTTTCGTATCTTAATTTCCTCAAATAACTAAACCATCCTTTGATACCAACCATAGCATCCCGCCTTTTTATCACATAATCTTTCATTACATTTTACAAAACCGAGGATCTTTATGGTTTAGTGTCTTGGAAACCAGGAACTTTAAACATGAAAACATAAAACATTCTTCTAAAACACTTGAAAGGGTTCTCCACATGTTCATCCTAGATTCATTACTGCATCACATAACCTAGGGACATACATCAAAAGAAAGGGTGAGAAAAAAGCCTAGTAAGGGAAACATGAGAAACATTTTACATGTGAACTTGAGATACTTCAATAAGGTCATGAAAAGAACTTTCAGGCATGAGAATGAAATCATGAGGCATATCATAATAAAAATTACATTTTCATAACTTGAAGATGTGGCTACATCATTTAACATAGACAATCTTGAACATATCACCAAGGTCCATCCCCAAGGTGTCATTTGATAATTACCAAGGTTATTCACCAAGGTATCGTGAAAATTGTAATCTCTAGTGGTTACATCATTACCCAATGCATTGGAGCACTATCAGGGAACACCCTTAAATTTGCCTTTATTATCATTTGATCCACATATATCATCATCAAACATGTCATAAATAACCCATATAGAATAAAATAAATGGGGTTCATTTCATAATCATAACGTTTTAAAAACTGCTTTAAAGACATGATCTTTACGTCACTTTAAACCCACAGAAGGGGAGAGCGAGTCTCATGTATGTAAATCCCAGAATTTAAAATAGAAAATATTGATATATATGTGAATAACCCTGTAGAAATAAGAGCTTTTAGTATTCACTTTATAACATAAACTAATTTTGAGAAAAGAGAGAGGCATTTTGAGTCGAAAATTCTACAGTATAACGACTATGTTTTGGGGTTTTAGAAAACATTTAAAAGAGAGGGATAATGGGTCCAACATTCATAAATGACCCATAAAACCGTAGAGGGGCAGAATATGAGGTATTTAAGAACATGGTAATGAAACTTGAAAATATAGCATATGAAATGAAGAACATGAAAGGAAGACAAAAATAAGATTTCTCTAATGAAAATTCGGCAGCCTAACAGCGTTACATAAACTACAACCAAAAATGAATTGATGAGATCAAATAGGGTATCTCATCATATGAACATAAAAGACATCAGTATGATAGATATAGATATCATACCCCAACATAACAAAAAAGGAACTTGCAATACTTGACATGGAATTATAACTTTGAAAAGGGAGAAAGGTGCAAGGACCACTTAAAAATTTAGCAGCCTAACGACTTCACTTAAACATAAAAATACTGAATTGAAGAGATCAAATGGGGTCTCTCATCATATGGTCATAAAAAATCATTATGATAGATATAGAGGTCATACCCCAACACAACAAAAAGGAACTTGAATGAATTGACATGAAAGTAGAACTTCAAAACGAGAAGGGTGAAGAACCACTTAAAAATTCGGCAGCCTAACTGCGCCACTTAAAACATCAAAATACTGAATTGAAGAGATCAAATGGGGTCTCTCATAATATGATCATAAAAGATAAGTTTGATAGATATAGAGATCATACCCCAACATAACAAAAAGGAACTTGAAAAACTTTACATGAAAATAGATCTTGAAAAATGAGAAAAGAATTCGTTACAAAACTTTCGGCAGCCTAACAACGCCACTAAAAACTTCATAAAACGAAACAATGAGAGTAAAGGGGGATCTCTCATTATGTGAACATCAAAAGGTCAGTACGAGGAGTATAAAATAATACCCTTTAACATAAGAACATGGAGCATAAAAGAAATTACATAAAAGAGATTTCTTGAAAAGAAAGAGAGGGGTCAGATCCCTTACCATAAAACATAACTCTTAAAACTCAAAGTTTGTGACCCTGAGGGCTTGGGGGCACCATGGGAGGTAATGAGACTAGAACTTCATTGCGGGAGAGTGGGGAGTCGAATGGTTGAGAGGATGGCTTGGTAGTTATAGGGAAAGTGAGGGGACAAGGCATTAATGGCCAAGGGACACCTCATTAGTGGTTTTGGCAAAACCATGGGCTTGCCCATGGTATTTTCCCATGGTATTGGCCACTTGGGACACCTCATACCTTATCTTACTATTCATAAGTCGACCATATTGATTACATACTTAATACATCATTTAATGATGTCATTAGACACCCGAAACTTAAAAACTGTATTTTCACTATTCATCGAAAAATCAACTTTCTCAGAATAATCCCAAAATTTCACCTTAACCAAATATCAATGCTCTGATTAAAAAAAAGAAATAAATTTTATAAAAATTATTTTCTAAATATTTTTAATTTAATTTTAAAATAAAAACACTATTCACCAAAAATTCATTTTTTCAGAAAAACCCCCAAAAATTACCATAGCATAATATCGGTGCTCTGAGCTCAAAAATGAAATCCGTTTTATAAAAATAATTTTCTAAATATTTTTAATTAAATTTTTAATTAAAAAACACTATTCACCTGAAAAAACTAATACTTGAATAATAATTTATGAAACCGTTATTTAACCATTTTATTGAATCACATTACTTAATCAAGGTGCCTAGATTATATTAATACTTTCTTTAAGTGAGATTACTAATCCATTTGGACACATTAATAATTCTAATCATAAAATCACTATTCATAATTTACTATTCATCAAAAATTAAGTTGATCTTATTAGACTCTAAATTTCATACTGAACATAATTGTAGAAGACCATTTTTTGAAAATCATTACACATTTTTATTTATTTAAGGTTTACAAAACTATTTTTAAAATATCCTTTTTCTAAAATTCATAAAAAATATGCATACTATATTAATCCAGTCATTTGAAAATTCATAATCTTCATCATAAGAAGAAATCCCAATTTTTATTTAAAACAAAGTATTACACAAGGCAGTTACAGTCTCCTTACATAGCCCCTTATCACACCAGCATAGGACCTAAGTGTAAGGTGTGCTAAGGTGAGAGAATCTGAGGGAGGCTCTGCTAACATCGCACGAGTAGTAATTTCTATTATTTTGAACTTCTTTCTAAGGCGATTCCGTTCTAGCTTCACACGATGAAGTTCGGCTTGGGTTTGGTCTAGAGCAAAGCCCAGTGGTGCTACCTCTTTCCCAAGTTCTGTTAGATAGGATTTGATCAGTCCAAGACTACTAGGCGAGGCCATCGAATCTTCTTTCTATAATAATTAACCAAGATTACTTGTATTTAGAGGCAATAATCAAAACTTTTAGTTTCCAGTGGTCATATTAACCAATGGTTATATAACAATCAAAGCCCAACGGTCTAATTTTAATTATACTCATGTTATCAAATGAAAATTTTTTGTTGAGTATAAAATAAAATAACACACAAAATTAGGAAACAATATTTATTCAAAATTTCGGGTCGTTACAATCTTCCCCCCTTAAGAAATTGCGTCCTTGCAATTTTTTTTAAAATCGGGTTTTGAAATTTCATTGAAAGTCCCACATCAGAAAAGGAGTCAGAAAAACTATTACCTTAAAAGAAAGAAAGGGAAGTAAAAAGGTCACCCGAGTTAACCCATACTAGGATTCCATGGAGGAAAACATGGACATGGAAGAAAAACAAAGGGTCAAGTTCTGGGGGAGTGTGATAGAGAACATGATTAGGAGAACGTTAACCATAAGAAAATCCCAAAATTATAATGTGTGTAAACGGTCTTTGATTACCTAGTAGGAAACGTAAACCAACAACGTTTTTGTTTTATGTTCCTTTTCATAATTTTGAGGAATTCAGTTACAACATAAAAAAAAACATAACAAAATATACCTATCTTCATGTAGAGTTTCATCCTTTAATAAGTTTCTACCAAAAACTAATCTTTTCTCCAAACTATGAACATTCAAAACTACTTTGTCTCATCAAGACACAAGAATCATCTTCATAATCCACAAAAGATTAACTATCTATTTCTTCTATCTTTAAACATTATCCCAAAAACAGAAAGGGTAAGGTAAAACAACACTTCAAAAAGAAATAATCCCATAGGAATGGAAACTACTTTTAAATCTTCAAAGTTCCATGGAACTACCCAAAGTTCATCATAGTCCATTCCATAAATAACGGCCCTTAAAAATTCCTCAAAATAAATCAAACTAAGATTTAAACCCAAATACAAGAATGATTTGATAACATAGTCTTCCAAAATAAACTTCATTGTTCATCTCCAAACAACATCAACCACTCCTAACATCTTATAACAAAAGTATCTAACCCAAACATATTTTACCCAAGATAGGTTAATCATTCCCATAAGTAACATACATTACTATAAGTCCACATAAAATTCATCGATTCTTCAAAATATAAGTCAACCTTACTCCTCAATGAAAATACCGTAGTAATCTATTTACCTCGATCATATAGGGTCACCAAAATAGTGAACGTCTTCCAAAATAATAATCATATTTTAATCCCATAATCATCCCTATCATATTAATAAGAAAATCGTCGCATTTCTTATCACATTGGTTTTTGGGACATGTTCGTCCATTTCCCACAATTAACTAAGAAGAGAAAGCATAATTTGGGGCTTAAGTACTTAGCCAATAATCATGAAAAGGAACTGAAAGCATATGAGGATAACTTGTAGAAGAAAAGTATACCCTAACTTGTGATCCCCTAGGTTCCCATCTAGGTTATAAATGATCATATATTCTTATGTGAATCTTTATTTTATTTTATCTTTGTTCCTTTAACAATGGTTCATACTAAGCTTATGAATTTACCAAAGCATATCCCCCGGGAGTGTCGTAACCAAGAGTGCAGCAAGGCCCGTTGTCGTGTACCAGTTCCCATTCGAGTGTAGCTCAAAGAGGTGTTTTTGGGTTTTACCCCTATGTATATCTGTGCCTGAGCAACCTCTACCTGCTCGTATACAGACAGGGATGTATTTTCATGGCAACCCTTTACACAATACTCACCAAAATACCAGGAAGATTTCTTATTTTTTTAACTTTTATATAGGGTTCTGCCTAGTGTTTTCATATCTTAATTTCCACAAATTACTAAACCATCCTTTGAAACCAACTATAGCATCCCGCCTTTTTATCACATAATCTTTCATTACATTTTACAAAACCGAGGATCTTTAAGGTTTTGTGTCTTGGAAACCAGGAACTTTAAACATGAAAACATAAAACATACTTCTAAAAAACTTGAAAGGATTCTCCTCATGTTAATCCTAGATTCATTACTACATCACATAACCTTGGGACATACATCAAAATAAAGGGTGAGCAAAAATCCCAGTAAAGGAAACAAGAGAAACTTTTTACATGTGAACTTGAGATACTTCAATAAGGTCATGAAAAGAACTTTAAGGCGTGAGAATGAAATCACGAGGCATATCATAATAAAAATAACATTTTCATAACTTGAAGATGTGGCTACATCATTTAACATAGACAATCATGAACATATCACCAAGGTCCATCCCCAAGGTGTCATTTGAAAATTACCAAGGTTATTCACCAAGGTATCGTGAAAATTGTAATCTCTAGTGGTTACATCATTACCCAAGGCATTGGAGTGCTATCAGGGTGCACCCTTAAAGTTTCCTTTATTATCATGTGAGCCACATATATCATCATCAAAAATTTCATAAATAACCCATATAGCATAAAATAAATGGGTTTCATTTCATAATCATAACATTTTAAAAACTGTTTTAAAGACATGATCTTTACGTCACTTTAAACCCACAAAAGGGGAGAGCGGGTCTCATGTATGTAAATCCCAGAATTTAAAATAGAAAATTTGGATATATATGTGAATACCCCTATAAATATAAGATCTTTGAGTATTCACTTTATAACATAAAATATTTTTTAGAAAAGAGAGAGGCATTTTGAGACGAAAATTCTGTAGCATAACAGCTATGTTTCGGGGTTTTAGAAAACATTGAAAAGAGAGGGGACATGGGTGCAACATTCATAAATGACCCATAAAATAGTAGAGGGACAGAATATAATGGATTTAAGAACATGGTAATGAAATTTGAAAATATACCATATGAAATGAAGAACATGAAAGGAAGACAAAAATAAGATTTCTCTTATGAAAATTCGGCAGCCTAACAGCGTTACATAAACTTCAACCAAAAATGAATTGATGAGATCAAATAGGGTCTCCCATCATATGAACATAAAAAACATCAGTATGATAGATATAGATATCATACCCCAAAATAATAAAAAGGAACTTGCAATACTTGACATGGAATTAGAACTTTGAAAAGGGAGAAAGGTGCAAGGACCACTTAAAAATTTAGCAGCCTAACGACTCCACTTAAACTTCAAAATACTGAATTAAAGAGATCAAATGGGGTCACTCATCATATGGTCATAAAAAATCAGTATGATAGATATATAGATCATACCCCAACACAAAAAAATGAACTTGAAACAATTTACATGAAAGTAGAACTTCAAAACGAGAAGGGTGAAGAACCACTTAAAAATTCGGCGGCCTAACGACGCCACTTAAAACTTCAAAATACTGAATTGAAGAGATCAAATGGGGTCTCTCATCATATTATCATAAAAGATCAGTATGACAGATATAGATATCATACCCCAACATAACAAAAAGGAACTTGAAAAACGTTACATGAAAATAGATCTTGAAAAATGAGAAAAGAATCCGTTACAAAAATTTCGGCAACCTAACGGCGCCACTTAAAACATCATAAAAAGAAATAATGAGAGTAAGGGGGGATCTCTCATTATGTGAACATGAAAAGGGCAGTAAGTGGATTATAAAATAACACCCTTTAAGATAATAACATGGAGCATAAAAGAAATTACATAAAAGAGATTTCTTGAAAAGAAAGAGAGGGGTCGGATCCCTTACCTTAAAACATAACTCTTAAAACTCAAAGGTTGGGACCTTGAGGGCTTGGGGGCACCATGGGAGGACTCTTTGGGAGGTAATGAGACCATAACTTCATTGGGGGAGAGTGGGGAGTCGAATGGATGAGAGGATGGCTTGGTATTTATAGGGAAAGTGAGGGGACAAGGCATTAATGGCCAAGGGACACCTCATTAGTGGTTCTGGAAAAACCATGGCCTTACCCATGGTATTTGCACATGGTATTGGCCAATTGGGACAACTCATACCTTATCGTACTATTCATAAGTCGACCATATTGATTACATACTTAATACATCATTTAATGATGTCATTAGACACCCGTAACTTAAAAACTGTATTTTCACTATTCATCGAAAATTCAACTTTCTCAGAATATTCCCAAAAGTTCACCTTAACGAAATATCAATGCTCTGATTACAAATATGAACTCCATTTTTTGAAAATAATTTTTTAAATATTCTTAATTTAATTTTAAAATAAAAACACTATTCACCGAAAATTCATTTTTTCAGAAAAACCCCCAAAAATTACCATAGCATAATATCGGTGCTCTGAGCTCAAAAATGAAATCCGTTTTATGAAAATAATTTTCTAAATATGTTTAATTAAATTTTTAATTAAAAAACACTATTCACCCGAAAAAACTAATACTTGAATAATAATTTATGAAACCATTATTTAACCATTTTATTGAATCACATTACTTAATCAAGGTGCCTAGATTATATTAATACTTTATTTAAGTGAGATTACTAATCCATTTGGACACATTACTAATTCTAATCATAAAATCACTATTCATCAAAAATTATGTTCATCTTATTAGACTCTAAATTTCGTACTGAACATAATTGTAGAAGACCATTTTTCAAAAATCATTACACATTTTTATTTATTTAAGGGTTACAAAACCATTTTTAAAATATCCTTTTTCTAAAATTCATAAGAAATATGCATACTATATTTATCCGGTCATTTGAAAATTCCTAAACTTCATCATAAGAAGAAACCCCAATTTTTATTTAAAACAAAGGATTACACAAGGTAGTTATGGTCTCCTTACATAGCCCCTTATCACACCAGAATAAGACCAAAGTGTAAGGTGTGCTATGGTGAGAGAATCTGAGGGAGGCTCGGCTAACATCGCATGAGTAGTAATTTCTATTAGTTTGAACTTCTCGCAATGGTGATTCTGTTCTAGCTTCACACGATGAAGTTCGGCTTGGGTTTGGTCTAGAGAAAAGCCCAGTGGTGCTACCTCTTTCCCAAGTTCTGTTAGATGGGCATCAATCGGTCCAAGACTACTGGGCGAGGCCATCGAATCTTCTTTCTATAATAATTAACCAAGATTACTTGTATTTAGATGCAATAATCAAAACGTTTAGTCTCTAGTGGTCATATTAACCAATGGTTATATAACAGTCAAAGCCCAACGGTCTCATTTTAATTATACTCATGTTATCAAATGAAAATTTTTTGTTGAGTATAAAATAAAATAACACACAAAATTAAGAAACAATATTTATTCAAAATTTCGGGTCGTTACAAGATAGCCCCCCGGATAGCCCCCGCACCCTATTCCATGGACCCCAGACAACCCCCCAAACACCCCCGGGCTGCCCCCGAACAGCCCCCCAAACATCCCCCCTGACATCCCCCCACCCTCCTCCCGGGACCACAGACAACCCCCCTGACATCCCCCCAGACAGCCTCCCGGACATCCCCCCACACTTTTCCTTGGACCCCGGGCAATCCCCTGAACACCCTTGGATAGCCCCCATATATCCCCTCAAACAGCCCCCAGGACAGCCCCTCCACCCTCCTCCATGGACCCCAGACAGCCCCCAGAAATCCCCCCACCCTCCTCCTTGGACCCCGAACACCCCCCGGACAACCCCCCCCGGCACAGCACCCCCACCCTCCTCCTTGGTCCTCGGACAGCCCCCGGACTCCCACCAGATAGCCCCTCGGAAAACCCTGCTGGACAACCCCCCAACCTCCTTGATTTCATTTAATACTACTAAATGTATAATATATATTTTATTTATTTTCATCGTGATAATCTATGTAAATCACATTTACACATCTAATCAATATCATAGATTCTTAGTATGTTATAAAGAGATGTATTCATTAGGCATGAAATTGTTAGGTCCGAAATGATTCATAGCATGATAAACTAAAATATAATCCATACTATGAATGATATAAAAATATTTTATATAAATGTCCACAAGATTTTAAGTAAATACCATTCCACTAATAGACACATGAAGATTCTCATAAAATGGACAACATTTTATTTTCATACGTAAAACCAGACAAACGCATTAGGTTTCTATTGAATAATTAGGAGAACGATCCATGGGTAATATGTGACGTGTACGAATCAACTCCGCCTCAATCTGAGGCGCGGTGTGGCCGCCACCACTCAAAGTGTCTGCCTTTTGTTTCAAAAGGATGTCATTTTAATTGAAAAACATCAACTGGAATACAGAAAACCAAACAAACGCATTCAGATTGTGTCGATACTTTAGCACAACGATCCATGGGTCATATGTGATATGTACGAGTCAACCCTGCCTCAATATGAGGTGCGGTGTGGCCGCCACCACTCAAAGTGTCTGTCTTTTGTTTCAAAAGGATGTCATTTTAACTGAAAAACATCAACTACCATACAGAAACATGACCAAATGCATTCGGATTGTGTCGATACTTTAGCACATCAATACATGGGTCATATGTGATGTGTATGAGTCAACCCTGTCTTAATTTGAGGCACGGTGTGGCCGAAATCACTTTAAGTGGCTATCTTTTTCTTAAAATGGACAACATTATAAGTACATATAGAAAACTGACCAAACTCATTCGGTTTCCATTGAAAGATTAAGAGAACGATTCATGGGTCATATGTGACGTATACGAATCAACTCTGCCTCAATATGAGATGCAGTGTGGCCGTCACCACTCAAAGTGTCTGCCTTTGATTTCAAAAGAACGTCATTTTAATTGGAAAACATCCACTGGCATATGGAAAACCGACCAAACACATTCAGATTGTGATGATACATTAGCACAATGATTCATGGGTCATATATGATGTGTACAAGTCAAACCCTCTTTAATCTAAGGTGTGGTTTGGCTGAAACCACTAAATGTGTCTGTCTTTTGTTTAAAATGGACAACACTTTAAGTACATACAGAAAACTGACCAAACACATTCGGTTTTGGTTGAAACATTAGGAGAACGATTCATGGGTCATATGAGACGTGTAAAAATCAACCCCACCTCAATCTGAGATGCGGTGTGGCTAGGACCACTCAAAGTGTTTGTCTTCTGTTTCAAAAGGAGGTCATTTTAATTGAAAAACACCAACTGGCATATGAAAAACCGAACAAACGCATTCGGATTGTGTCGATACATTAGAAAAATGATCCATGGGACTTATGTGACATGTACGAGTCAACCCCGCCTCAATCTGAGGCATGGTGTGGCCGCCACCTATTAAAGTTTCAGACTTTTGTTTCAAAAGGATGTCATTTTAATTGAAAAACATCAATTGGCATACGGAAAACCGACAAACGCATTCGGATTGTGTCGATAATTTAGCACAATGATACATGGGTCATATTTGATGCATACGAGTCAACCCCACCTCAATCCGGGGCACGGTGTGGCCACCACCACTCAATGTGTTTGTCTTTTGTTTCAAAAGGATGTCATTTTAAGTGAAAACTATTGACGTGAATACGGAAAAGTGACCAAACGCATTTGGATTGTGTCGATACATTAGAACAATGATCCATGGGTCATATGTGACGTGTTCGAGTCAACCCCACCTTAATCAGAGGCATCGTGTGGCCAAAATTACTCTAAATGGCTCTATTTTGTTTAAAATGGTCAACATTTTAAGTACATACGGAAAACCGACAAAACGCATTTGGTTTCCATTGAAACATTGTGATAAAGATTCATGGGTCATATATGACTTGTAAGATTCAACCCTGCCTCAATATGAGACGCGGTGTGGCCGATGCCACTCAAAGTGTCTGCCTTTTGTTTCAAAAGTACGCCATTTTAATTGAAAAACATATACTGGAATACGAAAAACCAATGAAATGAATTCGTATTGTGTCGATAATTTAGCACAAAGATCTATGGGTCATATATGATATGTACGTGTCAACCCCGCCTCAATCGGAGGGGCGGTGTGGCCGCCACCACTCAAAGTGTCTGTCTTTTGTTTCAAAAGGACGTCATTTTAAGTGAAAAACATCAACTAGAATACGTAAAACCTAACAAACACATTCGGATTGTGTAGATACATTAGAATAACGATCCATGTGTCATATGTGATGTGTATGAGTCAAACCCGCCTTAATCGGAGGCACGGTGTGGATAAAATCACTCTAAGTGGCTCTCTTCTGTTTAAAATTGACAACATTTTAAGTACATATGGAAAACTGACCAAATGCATTCCTTTACTGTTGAAACATTAGGATAATGGTTCATGGGTAATATGTGACCTGTAAGAATCAACCCCACCTCAATCTGAGACGCAGTGTGGCCGGAACCACTCAAAGTTTCTGCCTTTTGTTTCAAAAGGACGCCATTTTAATTGAAAAACATCAAACGACATACTGAAAACTGACCAAACGCATTCGGATTGTGTCAATACATTAGCACAACGATCCCTGGGAAATATGTGACGTGTACGAGTCAACCCTGTCTCCATACGAGGTGCGGTGTGGCCGTCACCGCTCAAAGTGTCTGCCTTTTGTTTCAAAAGAACGTCATTTTAATTAAAAAACATCAACTAGCATACGGAAAACTGAACAAACGCAATCTGATTGTGTCGATACTTTAGAACAACGATCCATGGGTCATATGTGACATGTAAGAGTCAACCCTTCCTCAATCTGAGGCACGGTGTGGCTACCACTACTCAATGTGTCTGTCTTTTGTTTCAAAAGGACATCATTTTAAGTGAAAAATATCAACTGGCATGCGGAAAAGAAACCAAACGAATTCAGATTGTGTCGATACATTAGCACAACGATACATGGGTCATATGTGATGTGTACGAGTCAAAACCACCTTAATTTTAGGCACATTGTGGCTGAAATCACTCTAAATATCTCTCTTTTGTTTAAAATGGACAACATTTTTAGCACGTATAGAAAGATAACCAAACACTTTCGGCTTCTATTGATACTTTTGGAGAATGATTCATGGGTCATATGTGATGTGTACAAATCAACCTCGCATCAATATGTAACAAGGTGTTGTTGACACCAATCAAAGTGTCTGCCTTTTATTTCAAAAGGATGTCATTTTAATTGAAAAACATCAACTGGTAGACGGAAAACTAACCAAACGCATTCAGATTGTGTCGATACTTTAGCACAACAATCCATGGATAATATGTGACATGTACGAGTAAACCTTTCCTCAATCAGAGGCACGGTGTGGCCGCCACCACTTAAAGTGTCTATCTTTTGTTTCAAAAGGAAGTCATTTTAAGTGAAAAACATCAAATGGAAAATGGAAAACTGACCAAACACATTCAGATTGTGTTGATACTTTAGCACAACGATCCATGTGTCATATTTGACGTGTACGAGTCATCCTCGCTTTAATTGGTGGCATGGTGTGGCCATAATCACTCTATGTGAATCTATTTTGTTTAAAATGGACAACAGTTTAAGTACATATGGAAAACTGACCAAACGAATTCGGTTTCCATTAATATTTACGAGAAAGATTCATGGGTCATATGTGACGTGTATGAATCAACCTCGCCTCAATCGGAGACATGGTGTGGTCGGCACCACTCAAAGTGTCTGCCTTTTGTTTCCAAAGGACGTCATTTTAATTTAAAAACATCAACTAGCATACGGAAAACCGACCAAACACATTCATATTGTGTCGATACTTTAGCACAATAATTCATGGATCATATGTGACGTGTACGAGTGAACCCCACCTAAATTCAAGGTGTGGTGTGGCCGCCACCACTCAAAGAGTCTGTCTTTGGTTTCAAAAAGACATCATTTTAAGTGAAGAACATCAACTAACATACGGAAAACCGACCTAATGCATTCAGATTGTGTTGATACTTTAGCACAATGATCCATGGGTCATATGTAACGTGTAAGAGTCAACCCCGCCTTAATTTGAGGCACGGTGTGATCAGAATCACTCTATGTGTCTCTCTTTTATTTAAAATGGACATCATTTTAAGTACATATGGAAAACCAAGTAAACACATTCGGTTTACGTTGAATATTTATGAGAATGATCCATGGGTCATATGTGACGTGTATGAATCATCCTCGTCTCAATATGAGATGTGGTGTGGCCAGAACCACTCAAAGTGTCTGCCTTTTGATTCAAAAGGACGTCATTTTAATTTAAAAACATCAACTGGCATATAGAAAACTGACCAAATGTATTCATATTGTGTCGATACTTTAGCACAATGATCCATGGTCATATGTGACGTGTACGAGTCATCACCGCCTCAATCTGAGGTGCGGTGTGGCCAGTAGCACTTCAGGTGTATGTATTTTGTTTAAAATGTACATCATTTCAGGTAAAAATATATGGTATACAAAAAACCGATAAAATAATGAATTGACTTCCAGATTCCACATATAATTGTCATCTAAATTTTAAATTGAATTCTAAATGAATTATGTATATTTATAATTACGTTATGAATTCTAATTTAATTATGGATTTGTATAGTTCCAGCATTATATGTTAAATGTGTATGAATTTGTTCTCTATATGTATTTGTTAGTTGGTTATTGTAGGTACAATAATTTTATATGTATGTGTTAGTTTATTGCAGGTAATGTAATTGGATTGAAAATGGGAGGGTACAAATTGAGGCATGCTGTGTAAGTTGCAGACCTTCTGTACAAATGGCAGGCTACTGTGCAATTTTCACAGCATATGCTAAGCTAACTGTTCAAAATCGTTGGCATAGAATCTTGGTTTATTTTTTTACCAAATGTTCATTGAACCATTGGTAAAAATCCTTTCCCAATGGTTCAAGACAAACTGTTCGAAAAAACTATCCAAACAGTTTGGCACAACCATTGGGATAGGTTCGGCTTTCCCCACCCTATCCCAACGATTCATAGTAAACCATTGGGAAAACGTTTCCCAACAGCTTACATCCTATATGGTTTGCATAACCATGGGTATAACATATACCAACCATTCGGCAGCCTTTCCCAATGGTTCAGAACTGTTGGGAAAGGCTGTATTTCCAGTAGTTCATGGTTGACTTTTCTTTGAATATAATTTTACAAATAACATAATCCCATCCATGTGGCTCAAAGTGAAGATGAAATCGTCCCAAGTATTGTATTTTATGAAAATAACTAATAAAATATAATTATTTTAAGAGTTAGGTTAATTATCTAATATTAGAAATAGTATTTTTACCTTTAAATACCTAACTTACCAATAAACATGGTAATAAAAAAATTACAAAAGTTACTATTCATAATGTTAAAAATTAAAAGGTACATATTTAAAAAATTTGGACTTTATGATTCTAAGTATTGAATTTGTTTATTGTAATTCAAAAACTCGTAATTGGATAATATTAATTTAATCCCACTCTTGTTGTTAGAATGAAGAAACATGTTATTAAATTGAAAGCAATAAAATTATTGAATTTTTTTTTCATCCAAAATCATATTAAAATTGATTTCATTGAACTAAATTTCATTATATGACATAAATGTATATAATTATACCTTATTTCCAATAAAGAGTATAATTTTATAGAATTAATTAATAAGATGAATGATTTGTTTTTAATTAAAATTTAATATTTTTTTATTATTTCTCAAAACGTGAAACTTATTTGAAAAATAATAAAAGCCATCCAAATTAAATTTTTGGAATTAATTTTTCAAATAATTAGTTTATTTTTAAAAATACAATTTAAATAATTATCTAAAATAATATCTTAAACTAGTGTCCCATTAAAAGGCGACATCACTACCTTTAGAAAAATATAACATATTTCTGAATAAAAATGGATTTATTCTAATATTAATCATAAAAAATAATAATGGATGAGTTTAAACAAATTATGGAATATATATGATATAAAGTTCATTAATATATTTTAATAATATTTATTTATTTAATTTTTTTACATAAAACATCATTATGGGCCTAAAATAATTTTTTATATACAAAACATAAATTTTTTAAATTTATTTTATTTTATTTTAAAATTAATTGTTAACCAATGATATCATTTTAAAATAATGATTAAACTATATTTTCATAATCTAGTTAATCTTTCTCATTCCCACCATTGAAATGGGAATGTGATAATTATCATAGTTAAACAATTTAGTCATTTTTTAGAGATTGCTGTTTTGTGTGTAATAACATATCAAATATATTAAATATAAAAAGATATATTAAAAAAAATATTGTAGTGTAACATTATCCCCGTGATAAATAAATTAAATTTTATATCCTTGAAATTTTACATCAAAAAACAATTATTGATAAATAAAAATACCCTATTTTGAAACCCACATCATAAATAGGGTTGATAAAAAATACAATTAATTAGAGGGGGAGGGAAATGTCAAGGTCACCAAAAAGGAAATATTTTGAATTGAATAACTTTACTGTGAAGTGATAACTAGGACATGGAATATAAATATAATTATCATGTTTTGATGATGATTCAAAAAGAACATGGTCATCGAAATTTCTACTATAACAATATCGTTAACATATAATAGGTTAAAGAGCACATTAACATATAGATAATAAAATTAAATGAAAATCATTTTTATAATTTAATAATTTTAACATAGTTGAGTAGTCGGTATAGTTCATATATTGATAACATTAGGGAATATTCTAACTTGATAGGTAGAGCTCCATCCATTAAAAAACCCCACCAAAACTCATCTTTTCCTCCACATGATATTTAAACATCTATTCCTAAATAATATTGAAAAATATTCTTTGTATCTTAATAAAATGGTGTACCCAAAAAAATTATACATTATATTTTATATTTATTAAATATTGAAAAATAACTTTTACTGAACATGTCATCACGTAGGCCAATTTTATGTGATTCACCCTTATCACCCTTCGATTTGGAGTTCATGTCTCGTGGCCTTGTCTAATGTGACAATTTATATCTTGGTATGTAGGTTTTCTATTTTATAAAATTAATTATTCATATATATATATATAAATTTTCAAAAATAAAAATAATATATTCAACTTGTAATTTTTTTTTCACTTCAATGTTTATCTCAGACCATTCAATTAACATTCTCATATTGAATCATTATTTTATTGAGTCATTACTAAATAAGTGAGGACTACATAGTAATGTATTCCCACAATCCTAGAAATGAACATCGTAAATTTAATTTTTTATGAATACGACATCAAAATTTTATTTTATGTGATCATATGATTGAAAAAGAGGGGCCATTAATTTTTATCTCTCAATTTATCTCTAAAAACAATATTGTAGGCTTAAGTTATCCAATTTTCATAATAAAATTAATATTTAAATCTTGTTGAGAGTTTAAATTAAACCACAACAAAAATGGTAAACCTGATAACCCTTCCGAAACATCAAGATCTAAAACATTATAATGAAGGATATTAAATGTCTAAACTAAACCTACCACTAATAAAAAAATAATATGAAGTAAAACATATCCATCAAATAAAAAACATGTAAATACTTTATTCCGAATTATCTATAAACATAGAAATAACTTGAATTACCATAAATCATTATTTAAAACATGAATTCTTGATTATTGCTTAAGTAAAACCTATATTATTGGATATTTTACTTAAATCCATGAATTGAATTAACTCCATTAGTGGTTTTATAAAGTATATGCGAAAAAATAATTAGTTATTTCCAACATAATTAGTAAAATCCAATTTAAATTATTTATATCAATAATATCTTTTTCCCAACATAATTATCTCATCATTGGGAAAATATTATGGTTATCCATTACATAATAATGTTTTTTTCCAGGACATTTAACGTTCAACTAAATTATTGATTCTCAGTACCATGAAACATATGATTTCAAATCCTTAATGAAAAACTATTATAATAAAATTCAATAACATTAATTAATGATCCAAATTCATTATACAATTAATAATTATATATTAGATATATTAGTAGTAGAATGGTGAACTTAATCATTTCTCATATTTTGATGTAACTTCTCTTGATGCTTAGTGAATTCATTACGATAGTTTCCTATTTCCTTATAGTTTTAATATTAAATATCATTTTTTATAGTCACCTTTTCATTATTTATCCTTCTAACCAATACAATGACCCTTATAACAATCTCAAAATCTTTTTAAGAATATCTCGTGGTTTTTCATCCCACAATTACCATATGTGGGAAAATAATAATTTCCCTTATTCAATTTATTCATCTCTTCCTCTATCATTAACTATTTCTATTTCATTCCATTAAAGTCATATTAATCACATATTTCATTATTTTTCTTCTAATGACATTATATTATGTCTTTATGTGATGATAATATTTTGGGAGACTATATATCTACTAAAGTCTAGCTTACGATCTGAAAATAAGATATCATTCTTATTCTTCATATCATGTTAGTTGGGGAGGTTCATATTATTCATCTAGTTTCCATTTCTCAATGATGATGTATAATATAATAGGTCATGTTGTAATGAAATAGAAGTTATAATATAAAAACTAGTGAAATAAATTACATAAATCGAAAAATTTATCTATATCTAATCTCATAAAAAGAAACATAGTTTTTTCGGATGTTCTTTAATGATTCTCCAAAAACCCAATCATAGGGTTCTGTTACATAATATATTGTTTTCAAAATAAAGTACCCAAGGTAATTACTAAACATCCTTTGATACCATCTCTAACAATTCCACGTCTTGTAACTCATATGTGGGTTTTAATTCACTACGTTAGTATTAGTTTTAGTGAATAACATACTGAACGACTAAATAGTTTCATAATATCTAATATGTAGATACATTTTTGGTTTCTTTATAATATTAGTAATTAACAACAAAACAAAACAATGGAAAATAATTTTCATACTTGATCTCATTCAAACATTCTATCTCGAAAAACTATAGGAATACAAAAAAATAATTTGGGGTATCTCAGATTCCTCATAAATGTTATATATAGAATAAGATGAATAATAATTCTAGTTAATCAATTTAATTTATTTCATGGTAGGATATGAAAATGGAATTAGGTAAATGTAAATGATAGAAATAAAATTATATTTCATCAATAACTTGTTCACAAACTAAATCCACCGATAATATCATAGTGAAATTCACATGGATAAGTATTTAATGAATTATTACAAATAGAAATACATATTATTTGAAGCCATGATTGAAAATATCATGGTACATTTACTATAGATACCATCCATATTAATTATTAATCATTAAGGGAAAAAACATTTTAATTTTCCCAATATTATTGTCTCATGAGGCTATTGATTCATCTAGGGGCATTTCTATATAGGATCCCCATCATTTATTTCATGTCCCACTAATTCCTCATAAATAAAATATGATTTATTTAATTATTGAATAAATATTCATTACTAAGAAATATTATTACTGATTAAATTATACAAATATAACCTTATTTCACTGTATAATTAAATCAGTTTTATTGTAAATATTGATTACAAAAAATCACATATAACTTAAGAAATAATCAAATCCGTGATATATGAATTATGGATATAAAATGATAAAAAATAATGGTATAATTTATAAATAATACATTTTAGTACGAATTATGTTTATTTGTCTATCAATAATATAAATACCATAAAAATATAGTTAAAATCATTTCTTTTATAGTTTTTAAAAAAATTATGAAAGAACCTTGTTTATAAAACAACAAAATACACCATTGAAAGAATTTTGTAAAATATAAAAAATGGTTAGAATAGAATTTCTATATTAATGGATTATAGAAACCAAATTTTATGAAAATTAATGGACATAGACATATATGTGAAATATTACAAATTGGATACACGAAAATAAACAATCCCAAATAATGATGAGATTATGAAATAAACCCTTACCACTCTTAAATAAGTTGAGTTGTATGGCCCATATAAATATTGAATATATAATAAACATTTCATACCATGAAAATTAAGACATTAATGGTATTATATACTAATGGGAAGTATGAACAATATAAAAAATATATATGGTTTGAATTAGGAATATGTATTTTTCAGTTGCAGTAGAAGCACATTGGTGGGTGTAACGAATGATAATTTTTCAACTAACAATGAAAAATCTTAGATTTATCATGATAATAAAATGTTGGATCATAAGAATATAATGAATAATGAATGAAATGTGTGGAGTCTTCGAACCATTGAGAGAATCATCATATGATGGTTATATGTTTTTTAATTAAAAGACAAGAATTACCTTGATGGAATTATATCTCCATTTATTTTTCCTATCATGATCTAAAGTGATACATCCTTTCATCATAGAATCTATGTTTTGGAGTCCTCATGAGGTGATCCTAACATTCTCCACATATCTTTGGATGTCACCAAAGGGATCTCTGGGTGCTAGAGCGTAAGAGACATCACTAACAATGTCTGCCTGAGATCACCTGGAGAGCTCCTTACAAGGCACTCTCCTTGATCTACTGGGGGAGGATATCTCTCTTATAATGAGATAATTCTTAGAAGAAAAATAATTATTATATAAATATTAATTATATCTCAAAGATCCCTAGAAAAATTACATGGCATGCATATTAATATACATGGTGTGTACTTTTGTTTATCCATTCTCTTTATTTCCTCTACCTTATTTATTAGACCATGAATAATGACTACTTATTTCATAAATAAATATTAACTCATTAATCGCTAATAAATGTATTATTTATCCTAAAATATATTTTATCAAATAACTTGTGTTTAAATAAATGTGACAAAAAATCCTTGAATAAATATTAAAAAACAATCGAGAATAATCTTTATTCAACATGACACATTAACATTTAAATAAGATAATTGGACCCACTTAGTGTGTGATTATCAATGGATATTTCTCAGTGGCATTATGTGGAACGTTCCTAATGTCCAAGGATAGGGTATCGAAACACCCCAAGACACACATATTGAAATAATTTAATGATGTAATGAATATTTTCCTCATATGAACACTTACCATTTAATGTGATCCATTTTTCATGATATATGTAATACAGTGGGTTCCATGCTGGTGCCATCAACCCATGCACTCAGATGTTCTCTGATTGGCTTCCTAGAATTAAACGTGCCCATTCATTACAATGGACATCTATTTATTGAGGTAATATTAATTCCATCAATGGTCATGATATATTTATATCCATTATGGAACAGAAGGAAAAAATCTTTTCTCGGATTATCTATTAATGCATTATTACTCATGACACACCCATTACATCCTACCTCGCTACAAATAGTGTGTCGTTAATCTTTTCATCAATACATCTATGTTCCCTAGTTTAATTTCACTTTAATAATAATCTTAATGTCTATTGACCAATACACATGTCCACAAATTGGAACATCCATTGACACAATGAAATAGTGATTTCATTCTAGAGGGTATCATTCTCATAATATCCTCTACGATGTTACTAAGGGCCTAAAATATGAGAAGGTGCCTCAATGTTTTATGAGTCCTCACCCCTAATAGCATGTATTATTTATGTCCCTCAAATAACATCATCTGTCCATAAAACATATAATCATGACAATTTATATGAAACATTTCGGTTCTCATCATATTATGGATCATCTATTACCTTTTACTGCAATAACTATCATTAGGAAATCATCGCATGCATTGTCATACAGAATAAAAATCAGGATGTCGTAATATATTTATTAATTAATAAATTACAATGTAGACTATTCTAGGAAAAAAATACAATAGACTCCCACTTAGACTTGAGCCAACTGCTAAAAAAATTTAAACTGTTTTCCCTCACGTTATAGTCATGCTTCTGTTGAGATATGACTTTAGTTATGGGGTCTTCCACCTTCTCTTCCATGTAACTTTTCTCACAAAAACACCACCCCTTTGATAAAAATATCTCAAGAGGTGATAATTATGGATTATGTTCATTCATGGGACATTGGTTTTATTCCACGAGCCACCACTACAGTATTATCACAATTGAATGTGATAGGATCTTTACTGCTAGGAACCACATCAATCTCCAAGACAATGTTCTAAATCTAGATGGATTATTTGGCTGCATCAAAAGAATTTTAAAATTTGGACTCCTCTATAGAATTGGGGAAAACTATTTTCTTTCATCTCTTTTATATCACATCTCTTCCATTGAGATAGAAAGAATATCTAGATTGCGACTATAGATCATTATGATCTATCTGAAAACCATCATCCACATTCCATCTCTTGAAAATCTAATCCTCTACTTATACAATAGAAACATATCCTTATAATTTCATAGATAATTAAGGATAGTCTTAAAAAAAGTCTAATGTATTTCTCTTGCATCTGATTCATATTTGACTACAATTATCATTTCATAGGAAACATCAACCCTGGTACATAACATGGCATACAATATGGATCCTATATCCGAAGTGTATGGGATATTACTCATTCTATATTTCTTATAATAGGTTGTAGGAAACATTTTCTTAGAATGATGTAGGCCATGTGACACTGGAACAAATCACCACTTGGATTTTTCTATAATAAATCTCATTAGTATCCCGCCAATATATATACCCTTACATAGTCAAAAAATCCTCATGGATTTATCATGAATGATCTTGATCCCTTGAATGTAAGATGATTCACCAAAGTCTTGCATTAATAATCACTTGTTCAACAAGTCCTTAACTGACTGTATGTATGATACACCATTCCCAATAATCTATATGTCATCATCATATACATCTAGGATAACGACCACATTCCTATTAAATTGTTTATAAACACATGGATCACATTCATCCTTAATGAAAAAAAATTCTTTTTTGGTTTCATCAAATAGAATGTTCTTTGATGTGGATGATTTATTTAATCTATAAATTGATTTATGTAAATTGAAAACATGTTTGGGTTCACTTAGATTTACAAACCATGTGGGTTGTGTCATATGGGCATCTTTTTGAAGGTTCCCATTAAGGAAGGATGTTTTGACATCTATTTTCCAAATCTCATATTCATGGTAAGCTACTATTGCAGGTATGATTCTTATGGATTTAAAAATGGAAACTAGTTAGATGGATTCATCATAGTTAATTCATTGATGATGTATGAATAATTTATCCACTATAATTACTTTATTGGTATATATATGACCATTCATGTCTAGTTTTCTCTTGAATAGACATTTGTATCCAACATAATTTAAATAAAATGAATCATCAACCAGAACCCATACTTGGTTCTGATACCTAAAATCCATCTCAAATTTTATAGCCTCTAGACACCTACTAGCTTATGAGCTCTCCACTTCTTACTTGTAGGAGAGAGGTTCAACATTGTCCAAAAATAATGATTCACCCACCTCGGTGACGAGGAATCTAAATCTATCTTGTTCTCTTACATCTCTAGAGATCCTATGCAGTACATGTGTTTCTAGAACCTCTTCCATGGGGATATGTGGATATTTTTATTATACGAACTCTTCTATATATTGTTAATTAACATCATTCAAGTCATTCTGGATCCCCCTATCCTTTTTAAAGATGTTCTGCATCTCATGTAAGAAGACATCTCTGGCTACAATGACTTTCTTATATGAAGGGTTATATAAGTAAAATCATTTACTTCCCTTGAGATATCCTATTATGATATTCATCGTGCCCCGTAGTGATATATTTTTCTATGATAAGGCCATAAGAAACACCTCTTATACCCATACACATGTGTGAAACAAAATTGGATTCTTTCCATTCCATATCTCAGAAATAATTACATTTTCTACCTTCGTTAGTAATCAGTTTAATGTATATGCATCAGTTTCTAATGTATATCCCCAAAATGATAAATGAAGATCTGTGTGACACATCATCGACCTAACCATGTCCAAATAATTTGGTTTCTACTTTCAATAACACCATTCCATTATAGTGAATAAGGATATGTGAGATAAAATAGAATGCCAGACTCCCATAAAACGTCAATGATCTCACAGGACAAATAATATCCACTTAGATCAGATCAAAGTTTCTTTATCTTCTTACAAAGATGATTCTCTAATTAATTCATGAATTCCTTAATGTTCATTAATGACTTTAAATTATACCTCATTATGTAGGCATAGACATATCTACTCAAATAATCATTGAATGTAATGAATTATGAATATCCACTAGTAGCCTCTTCTGGGAATGGTACACACATATCAATGTGCACTATTCCTTGAAGCTCTATGGACCATTCACCCTATCCACTAAAAGGTGGATTGGTCATCGTACCTTGTAAACAAGTGTCACATCTATCAAGTGTTTTTTAGTTAGTAGAGTCAAATGAACCGTGTTGATAGGGATTTGTCAAGCGCTACTTTTTTATATGACTGAGACTATGATTCCACAACTGGGTGATGTATGAGTCATGTGAGGTTGTATCGTTATTGATTGCAAAAACATGGTTTTCTTAATTTAATACATACAATACATTAATTAAATGTGGCATAACAATACATAAGTTTCTTTTATAAAATAATCAACCCTTATTTCCAAATGTAAAAATAAATCCATCCATATCCAAACATGAAACAAAAATTATATTCTTGGTAACACTAGGAACATAACAACAGTAATGTAAAACCAAAATCATCCAACATGGAAATGAGAGACAATAATCACCAGTGGACAATGTAGCCATCCTCATGCCATGGGCATCTCAATAATCCACCTCTCCACAAGAAATCTTTCTAAATCTAGATAGTTCATTGATTTGAATACAAATTTGAGCCCCACAAGCTATACCTAATATCTAATATGAATAAATGGAATGATTACACTTGATAACAAACGCACCATTTTCATCCTCACACTTTTGGGTTCAGTTCCTCTTCTAGTGCCCTTGCTTTCAACATTTGAAACATACCTCCTCTTATTCCTTTCCCTACCTCTATATCTTTCACGTCTTTTTGGAATGGTGCCCAGGGGCTTCATACCATTTATGAGTCATTGGACACTATTCTTTCTCCTTCATTTTCTAAATCACCATAAGTAATGTGGGTCTGTCATGACCCAAGTGTTTATCTACCTGGAGAATTAAGGTTAGAGGTTCGAATAGACACTTCTATTTGTTTCTAATTTTTTAGTAGAAAATATTGATTGGGATGGTCTTGGGAAGTGATGACAGGATGAGATCTATATGCAAATCATTTGGGAACATAATCCCTAAGATGTTTATGTGTTGAATGTAGCCAATAATCTTGACTACATGAGGCCCATCTGTCACAGACACTCCAACATTATTTATCAAAAAATAATTGAAGATATCATATCTCACATGTCTCATCTTCTCTTAATAGAGATACTTATGGTGAGATAACGTGCTATAGGCCTCCATGTTTCCATGTTGATTCAAGATCTCATTAGAGATGGCAGATAGAATAAATCAGTGGACATCTGTTGAATTATCCATATGTTTAATATAGAGTGATAGTTCTTCATCACTTCCCACTTTTCTAGGCACAACTAGAATAGCCTCTTTCATCACATAAAATTTCCTCTCATGGAGAAGGATTACTCGTAAACGCATATACCATTCCTAGAAATTGTTGCTGGTGAGAATGTTTTACTTCTCAAGTATGGTTCAAAAATATTTGTTTGAAATAATATTTATTATTTCTCTAAAAAAATTTAATGAGAAAAGGTTTAGTACATAATCTTGATAATGATGAGACAAATAAATAAATTAATACTTATTAGTCTCCTATAATTTTATCTAAATCTAATAGCCATCACCATTGACTTCGTAATATTTTGTTGCTTGAATATTCTAGTAGAGAGGATAAATATTTTTCTTTTCATTACCCCAACAAGGGTTGGTAAAGAAAATTAATTTTTTTTGGTAGGAATTATAAATTTCAAATTCATTAACTCGCAGATATTTCATCAACTGAGTGGACTCCACAATCCAAAAATCCTTTAATTTTTGGATTTCCTCAATCTTTGCCACTTGGTCACACAAATTCCTGCTATGGTGGTCAACCCTTGTCGTTAATGAAGTCTAGTCAACCCAAAACCTTGAATTATAATTTTTCAATAATTGAAAGAACCCCAACATGGGTTGGTCAATCACTTTTAACTATGGTTTGATTCTAACCAAGATTAAGGAAGGCTGTGACAACAAAATATATTCTTTGAAGGATTTTATCCTTATATGTATATTTTCTTTTTATTATCTTTGATTACATGATTTATAATATTATATTGGATATAATTAAGTGATTAACCAATGTCTATGATAATATTTATGTATAATATGGTGTTATTTTAGTTCCATCTTCATTGCTTGTAAAATTCATTAATTGTGTGATTGTGAAAAAACACCCCTAATAAATTGGGCTTGCAACTAACAGAACTAAATTAAATGGTATGATCATGATCTTCTTATATTAGTTATATTCTCATGCAATTGATAAAAAACCAAGATCTAGGGGAGAAACACCTTGAACCTTTTGGGTTATGGTTTACAACATTCCACTTGTCCACCTTTGTATCTCCTTGGATTGGTTTCACCTTGGCTCCAAACATGAGCCACCTCCACTAGCATGGGAGATCCATCCATTACATATGATTTTATCTCACTCATATGGGGGGGGGGGTGTAAAATAAGGTTTCACATAAAATAAACCTTATCCATGCATGCCCTACATATTGTTGAGGAAAAGGTTCATAGTACAACAAATTTAATTTAAATATATAAAATAAAATAAAGTATTCATAGAAAATGTTCTTGGTCTATATCATGATCATCAATACATGAACTGATATTTTTGCATAAATAAAACTAGCATTCAATTCATTAATCGTTCTTGTTTAAGTTAAATCACGCATGAATCAATTAATTATCATTAAATAATCAATTCTATTATCTTGAACCCTTTTTTATTAATTTCCTTGATTCTCTCAACCATCATAATTATAATGAAATAAATTAATTTAATATTATATTTGTACGTAACTTGTACCTTGGTGGAAACCCGATGAATTCCCATTTTTAACAACCCAATGAGTTGAAATAAAAATTAAACATATGTTTAATTAAACGCTTATATCTAAAACACATTTCACATGTTGGGCCTTAGAATTATGCCCACAGTATGGAACACATATCTAGTTTTTGTATATTATAAAATAAATTTTAATAAATCGGTGTTATTTGGATGAGTAAATGACAAGTTGTTCCAACTACATGGGGTGTACGTTTGTTCACTGTCTATCCAAAGTACAAGTCTAGCTACATGGCGTGTATATGTACTTCGTAAATCATCAGAGTACATGGCGTGTTCAGTGGGAGACACACTGTGTAATATCAGTGTAACATGGTTTAAATCCAGGAAGCCATGTATGGGGTACATGGTCCAACCCTAACTAGAAGGGACTACACACCGTGTTTAATGGTCTACAAGATGTCTATTCTAGAAACTGTCGGCCACCTATTTTGGGTCAACACACAGAGTCTTAAATAGTTTGATAGAATCCAATGACATGACCTAGATTGGTAGACCATCCCAGTGCATGGAACCCATATCACATAGTTTGTAATACAGAATACATGTCGTGTGTTTTGGTGTTATACAACTAGGAAGCTTTGGATCATCCGGATGTGGTCCTCTATTTTATATTAATCAAAATTAAAATAAATAAATTATTTCTGTAAGGTGACAGAGAAATGAAATAAGATGAACAGATATAGATATTAAGATTTATATAATGATTAACATTAATTAAAACAACTAAATTATTATATGGTAAAATCACCAATGAAAAAAATAATTATAATCAACGATATGACCGCTTTGATACCACTTATAGGTTCTGGGCACAGTGGAAGCGCGTTGGTGGGTGTACAGAATATTAATTTTTCTGTTAAAAACAATAAATATGTGCTCTATCACGATAATAAAACATTTAATATTCAAAATAGAATGAAGAACAAAAGAAAATAGAGGAGTTCTATAACCATAGAAAGATTCATCATATGTTGGTTATAATTAATTAAATTAAAAGACAAGAATTACCAAGATCAAATTATCTCTCCTTCGATGTTTTTAGTAATGATCTTATGTGATTCTCTATTACATCATAGAATCCAATAATAAGATTACTCTAACAATTATCCACAAGTGATCCACATATCTTTGGATGTCACTGAAGGGATTTATGGGTGTTATCATGGAAGACCATTCACTTCCGATGTTCGTGTTAGATTGCCATGAGATAATCTTGCAAAGCGCTCTCCTCGATCCGGTGGGGGAGGATATGCCTCATAGATTGAGAGCATTCTTGGAAGAAAAAGAATTCTCTGTTTTCTAGAGTGATTTATATAGATCTTTTGTATAAAACCAACAAAAAATTTATATTCTAATGATTATTATTTATTTAGGATTTTTATTAGTTGGAATAATAAAATGAATTAATTACATGAAATCATTTATTCATTTTAGTTAATTCAAAGAAAGACCCCAAGTCTAAAAATTATAGTTCAGTATTATTATTACATGACATGCACCAAATGAATTACACATAATTTTATTTAATTAAATAATAATAACATTTCTCACAAATAACTAGAAAACTTACACTACATTTATATTAATATACGTGGTGTGCACATTTTTTTCCATTCTATTTAGTTCATCCACCTTATTTATTAGACCGCAAATAGCAACTATTTATTTTATAAATAAATATTATTGCATTACTCACTAATAAATATATTATTTTTTCCACAATATATTCTTTCGAATAACTGCTGTCTAAATAAATTTTCATAAGGAATCCTTGAGTAATTACTAAACCACCAACAAGAACAATAATTACACAACATGTTAAATTAATATTTAACTAAGATACCTGTACACACAAAGGGTGTAGCCCTCTATGAATTTATCTCACTGGAATTAGGTGGATCATGCTGAATGTCATTGTTTAATGTCTTACAACACGCCAAGGATCTCATAGAGACTGAAGTTAACATTATAATGATGTGTCACCTCCAACGGATGCTTACCATGTAATGTAATCCCTTTGTCTCGATATCTTGCATCATGTGGGTTGCATGCTGGTTCTATCAACCCATGTGCTCAATTATTCATTCTTTGATATCCAAGAATTTATCATTCCCATTATTTTCAATGGCCATGGATTTTTTTGTTATATCAATTACATCAAAGGTCATGAGATATTTACTTTCGATATTGAATAGAAGTTACAAATCCTTTCTTGCGTTATCTATTAATGTAGTAGTACACATGACACTCCCAACATATCCTACATGCTATGAATTGTCTTTCTTCACATTTTTTATAAATACATCTACCTGCACAAGTTGTAATACACATTAATAATAATATTAATGTTTATGGGCCAATACACATGTATGCAGATAGGAACATCCATTTACAATATGAAATTTGGATTTCCTACTGGATTGTCTCATTCTCATAATATTCGTTTAGATATTACAAACAGCTCACACATTGAGAATGTTCATTAATGTTTTTCTGATTCCTCGGCCCTAATGGCGTGTATTAATTTTGTCCCCCAAATAGAATCTTCAGGACATAAAACATATATTCAAGAATATTGTTATGGAAATTATAGGTTCTGAACATTGATGGGATCCGCTATGGCCATTTAGTGCAACAGTTAACCTTAGGACATTATCATAGACATTGTCACATATAATAAAAATCAATATGTGATAATGTATTAATTAATGAATAATTTAAAATTTAGTTGGTTGTAGGGTAAAAAATCCCACATAATATATATCATAGTAGTAAAAGAGATACACTAAAACACCTTTCCTCACACATCTTTCTAGATTTAAGTGACATAACCTCTTATATAATGGTAAAATAAAGTTATTAACTTTTTAAGAACAATTATAATATTTATTATATCTTATATTATCATCTTATATCATTTTTTCACCATCTTGTTAGTAATATTACATTATTACCCATTATTCGGGTGTTAATAACTTCATTTTACTAGACATGTTTTGTTGTGTAAGTTCGGGTTCTTATGGATAACATATAGTTCTGTAATCTAAAAAAATATATTAATGTTATTAGTATCATTTTTAATCATTACATATAGTTGTTAGATCATTATCGAATGTTGACAATGTAAAATTAATGTCATCAGGTTGTGTAGACGGTATGCAGTTCATACACGTGAGAAACAAAATCTTACTCCTAATAGTAAAAGGGTATGGGATTTGATTGTATAGTATTTATTTAAAATCAATATCATTTTTTAATTTCTATATTTTTAATTATTTTCATCATTATACCCATGCATGTATATTGGTCATGAAAAAAATTACACCACGACATGAAGAAGGTAATTTGGTCATACACACATGTGATTCAATCATTTTTAATATGATGTATAAACCATGTAATATGGTTTCCCTAATATGATTATATAATATCATAATATATATTATAATATATTAATTACACTTTCATGGAAACAACTCACTAAGAAGAAGTAGAATAATATTTATTTCTTGAAGAGTTCGTAACAATGATTACTTATTATATGAAGCATATCGTTAATAACATAACCTAGGGTAGGTATTTTTGAAAGATAAGGAGCTCCATAAAATGGGAAAAAATTGGAAGATAAAATGGAATTTATTTGTAAATAAATAAGGCTAATATTCATATTTAGAATTGTGGGAAGAGGTTTTATTTTATAATTTAGGTGAGTGACATACTTAGAAACTATAAAAATATTAAATTATTATGATTTAATATTCGGTTTCAATGGAGAAAAAGAGATTTTTTAGAAGTTAATATTTGTATTGGTATAAATAGTCTCATCCAAAAAATATAAAAGTTTATTTTAAATTATTACCAATATCTTTTGGTTTTAGTCCTTATTTAATAACTTTTTAACTCTTACCTTAATAACATGGTTTTTCCCAATTTTAATGGTTAATATATTTACTATAAATATAAAAATGAATCATAAATGGATAACAAATGGAATTTTAGACGTCAAACCAATCTTTTGGAAAAAATTTTATTTTTATCATTTTCAAATTAATTAATTTAATTAATTTATTTTTAAATATTAATTATGTCAATTTTGACCATGATCATTACAGGCCTTTCTAAAAACATAAAAACAACATTATATATTCAAAAACACTCTATTAACTCATCCATAACATGTAAAATTACTCTATAAATTTGTATCATGAAATTAAATATATAAAATTTTGTTTTCTTATATTTTTTTTAACAACATTAATTTAATATTTAAATTAATTGAACAATTAATGCATCATATTTGTGAAAGCCATTAATTTAATTATTTTTTCCCTAAAAATTAAAAATAAATTATCAATATTTGGATAAATATTTTATTTTTAAAAATAATATTTATAGTAGAACATATCCCATTTAAAATCCCGTATTAAAATTATTTCACTTGTTAAAAACAAAAGTATGCCATGAATGACTTTTCATTGAATAAAATAATTTAAAGTGTTTAAATTCATCCATGTAGATCTAATAAATCATAAATTTAAACGATGAATGATTTAGGATGAAAATCACCCATCCCAAAAAATATTATATGTGTTAGTGTAATATTATAATATTAATAAAATTATATTTACCCTTAATTTCTGGATTTACAATTAATTGTGGTAATAAAAAAGTTATAATGTTAATTTTAATATTTCCCAAAAATAAAAGTGACATATATACTAAGCATTGACTATAATATTACAAATGTGGATTCCTTTTTTCCATATTCAGAATACATAATTTTCTAAAATTTATTAATAATTAATCTCATTGACGAAATGCGAAAACGACTAATTAAAGTTAAAATGTTGAAATGTCTGAAATTTTTTATATCTTAATTCAATATAAAAATGATTCCAAAGATCTAAATTTCATTAAATGATATAAATAATATTTAATTATACTTTAAAATATGATAAATTGACACATTACTTTATTAAGTCGAAAAAGATCTTTTCTATTAAAATTGTGTATTTTTTACTTTTCATTAGAACATGACACTTATTAAAAATTAAAAAAATTCTACAACAGTAAAATTATTCCCCAATATTTCAAATAAAAATAATATTTTTTTAAATATATTTTAAAAATGTTTTAAAATTTTGATCTGAAAAACATATTGATTCAAAGGTTTCAAAAGTTCCTTTGTGAAAATGATTCTTTTTATGCATAAAGGTGGATTTATTCTTATCTTAATCCTAGAAAATATAAGGGATTAATATCAAGGGTTTTACTGAATATAAATAATATAAATTTCATTAATATCATTTAATTATTGTGATTAAATTAATTTTTTATGATAAAATTTCATTATGGTCATGAAAAATGTTTTTTATAAAAAAACACATCCTTTATATTCACTTAGTTTGTATTTAAATTTATATTTAATTTTAAACAAATGAATTCGGTTTATTAAAATGTGTAAACTATATTTTAATAATTTATTTAATATTGTTCATTCTCTCTATTTATATAGGCTAGGTGGTAATTATGATAATTATATAATTTATTTCGTTGTTTGAGTTCATTTTTTTGTCTGATGTAAGCTGTCAAAGTGATTAAATTTGAAATGATTAGTAACATAAAATCAATATGTATTACCATAATATTTTTTAACTATATGTTATTTAAATACTAATTATTTGACCCTTTGTGCCTTTTCCAATATGGAATTAGTTGTGGTGCCTAAATTATAGGTTAATCACCAATAAAAACATTCAGAACATGTTAGTGAAAATGATACTATTGTAAGGTCGATCACCACATATAGACTCTCACTATGTAATATTATCTCTTATTATTTATATCTCAATTATCCAGATAAATACATTTTTCATATACTTATATGATTAGAAAAAATATTAATTGTCTTCTTGAAATGAAATTTCAAGTCACCAATGTATTACATTATATTAAAATAGTTTCATTTTAGTTAATATGATGAAATATCATATTATTTAATTTATTTATACATAACCATTATTGAATAAATTATTCATGAATTATAAAATAATGATATAGAAATAATTTTCTTTGTAACACTAGGTATAGAAAAACAGTTATATAAAACCAAAATCATCCCAGTTGTAAATGAGAGATGGTAATCAATAATGGCCAACACAGCTATCATTAGGCCATTGGTAGATCAAAGATCCACATATCCTTCGGTAATATTTATTAAATCAACTTGGTTCAAACATTTGAATACATATGTGATCCCCACATTCTACATATAATACCCAATGCGTAAAAATTTAAACATTACAATCGACATCAAACACACCTTTAGCATCTACACCCTTATGGGTGTAGTTCCTCTTCCAGTGTCCAAGATTTCCACATGTAAAACCTACTACCACTTGTACATTGACATTCCTCTGGATCATCCCCTTCATGGATAGATGGTTCTCGAAGGCTTTAGACCATTTAAAAATCATTGGCCCCATTTCCTCGTCCAGTCTCTTATTATTCACCATAAGGACTACGGTTTCTTCATGGCCCATGTCCTTATCTACCGGGTGAATCATGGTCAGAAATTATAACAAGATTTTATCATTGTTTCTCATGTTGTAGTTGATCAAAATGCTAATGATGGTCATGGGTATTGATGATATGATGATATCTATACGCAACTAATTTGAGAACATAATCTTTATGTTTTCCAAACATTCAATGTAGCCAATAAACATGAATACGTGAGGCCCAACTATATGAAACTCTCCAAGATTAGTTGAGAAAAAATTATTGGAGATCTAATACCACTCATATCTCGCATTCTCATGATATATATCTTTATGAAAAGACATCATGTTATATGAGTCTATGTTTTCTTGTTTCTTCAGGAGATCATTTGACATGTTTGATAGCATGAAACATTGGGAATATTTGGCATCATCCAAATGTTTATTATAGAGATATATTTACTCATAACTGCCCTCGTTTCTACGTAGAACTGGAACTATCTCCTCTAGCACATACAATTTCCTCTTTTGGAAAAAGATTATGCATAAATGCCTCTACCCCTCATCTAAATTGGTGTCAGTGATATGGTAGTATATTATTTAGTATGGTTCTCAAAGATATGTTGGATTTAATTTTTATTTTCATTTCATCAAATTAAAATATGAAAATATTTAGTAGATTATCATGATAAAAATGAGACAAATTATTAAATTAATACTTATTAGTCTCCCACAATTTTATTAAAACCAAATAGCTCTCACCATTGACTTATGAATATTCTATTTCCAAGAATATTCTAGTGGATAGGATCCATATTTCCCTTTAAATTACCACAACAAGTGTTGGTCAAGAATATTGAAAGGTGTTAGGTAGGGATTACAAATTCCAACTACATTAACTTGCATCTCCTTGATCTGCTGAGTGGAATCCCCAATCTGGAAAATCATTAATTTTAGATTTCCACAAGCTTTTTTTCTGGGTAACACCATGTCCAAATGTGGTAGTCATCCTTTTATGTGTAATGTGTCAAGTAAAACCAAAAACTCAAATTAGAATTCCTCAATAATTGAAAGCACCCAAACTATGGTTGGTCAAGAACATTGACCCATGGTAAGATTCTAACCTAAATTATGGAATGAAATACCGACTTAATATTTTCTTATGGGATTTTATCATTATACATAAATTCCCATTTTATTAACATTATTACATGAATGTTAATATTATGTTGGATATAATTAAGTGATTAACAATGACTATGATAATATTTATGCATGACCTAGTCTTATTTTAGTTTCATCTTCCATGCTAGTTTAACTTATTAATTGTGAGATCGAGACAACACACCCACAACAAATAAAACATGATAATGACAGAAATAAAAAAAATGTAAGGATCATGAGATTTTTTATTGTTTAGTTTATATAGAAGTTGATAATCTAATCTAATAACTAATGGATAAAACAACTTAATCATTCTTGGTTCTTGTTTATAGTTTTCCACATGTACACCTTTGTATCTCCTTGGATTGGTTTTTCCTTGGCTTCTAACTTGAGCCACATCCACATGATTTCATGCTCCATTCCTTAAATATTATTTTATCTCACATTTTGTAGAGGGTTAAAATGTAGTTTTACAAAAAATAAAACCTTGGTCATGTTGGGAAAAAATATGAATGAGGAGAATGCTCATAGGCCAACTAAATTAATTTAAATATATTCATTAAAATAAACTATACACATAAAAAAGGTCATTACCTTTCTTAATATCATCTATACATGGAATAATATTTACACCTAACTATAATTATCGTTCAATTCTTTAATCATTCATCTTTAAGAAAAATCATGCCCGAATAACTTAATTTTAATCTTTAATTAATCAATCCCTTTCTCATAAATCAATTTCTAGATTTCCTTCATATATTCATCCATCATAATATCAAACAAATAAATTCGTTTAAAATTATCATTATATATGACATATACTATGGAGGTAACATGGTGAATTCATGTTCATAACAACACAATGAGAAGATATAAACAATATAAAGATGTTAAATTAAACACATATGTATTAAACACATATGTATTAAACACATATCAAGTGTTGTGACCCATCATTATGCCCAACCCTTGGTAATCTTCTCAAGGGTTTGTGAAATACAATGATAAATTTTAAGAAATATGTGTAATTTGTTTGAGTGCATGGTGTGTAGTTCGGACTACATTGCATGTATTTTCATTCACCGTACATCCCTAGTGCACGCCTGAGGTGTCGATTTGTAGATGTACTTCGGAATTCATTGGAGTACCCAATGTGTCCAGTGGGCCACACGTCCTGTAGTATCCACATTACATAGTATCCAAATAAACAATCTATGTACAGCATACACGGTCTAAATATAACCTATAGGAAATACACATGGGGTCAAGTGGGACACATGGAATTTAACTTAGAATCCTTGTGCCACCTATTACTGATCAAAAAACGGAGTCATTAAGTATCAGATAAACTACAACACATGATATGGTTTGGCAGACCAGTCCCGATGCATTCATATGTGAATACATGACATGTGATTCAGAATACACACCATCTGTTATAGTGTTGTACGGCTAGGAAAATATTGAACCTCTGGATGAGATCCACTTATTTTGTTTTTCAAAATTAAATTAAAAGATCATTTATGATGGTGAACAAGAAATTAAATAGGTGGAATAGATCTCACGATTTATATTTACAAAACAATTTACATGAATTCAAACCACTAAATTATTATATTCTTTAATCATAAATGAAAAAACTAAATAATTAAAATCTATAATTTGATCCATCTGGTCTAATAGGTAGTTTATAGGCACAGTGGAAGTGCGTGGATGGGTGTAGTCAACTTTACTTTTACCGTTAACAGTGATCAATTCGAGTACTGCCACACTGAGAAAATGTGTGATCATCCGAATAGAGCGAAAAATGAAAAAGATAGATTGGTGTCCGGAAACAATATATATGATCATCATTTGATTATTATAATTAATTTAATTAGAAAAATAGTTACCATGATAGAATAATCACCCTTTTGACGCTTTCGGTCATGATCCAATGTGATCTATTGTTGCGTCACAGAAGCCAAGTGTAATATTTCCCTAGAGATGATCCACACATTATATATGTATCTCTGGACTTTGCCGAAGGGATCCTTGGGTGCTAGCGTAGATATTCCTTTACATGATAGTTCATACTTCAATCGCCTGGAGAGCCACATACATGTTTCTTTTCTTTATTTGGTGGAGGTGTATATCTCCCATAACATGATAGTGTTCTTGGTGGAAAAGAAATTTCTCTTGTCCTGAGTGCTTTTTCCCAGATCGTTTCTTCACAAACAAAGATAGTTGATAGATCTAATGAGAATAATAATATTTTTTTTATATTAAATAGAATAATATAATTAATTAATTACCCAAATGCATTTATTTGTTTCATTTAATTAATAGTAAGACGCCATGTCTAATAATAACATTTTTATAATATTATCACTTGACATGCACCCATAGAATAACACCAAAAATTATTTAATTAAATAAATAGTATTATTTATCAAAAACCCCATGAAAAAACTACATGGTGTTTATATCAGTACACATTGAGTGTAATTTTCTTTTTCTATTTTTGTATTTCCTCTACAACATTTATTAGACCGCAACTAATGACTATTTGTTTCTAAAAAGAAAATCAATACATTATTCCATAATAGATATAAGATTTCTGCCATAATATATTCTATAAAATAATAGGTGTCAAAATATATGTGGAAAGGCATCCATAAATAATTATTAAACATCAACTGGGAATAATCATTACTCTACTTTTTAATTGAACATTTTACATAGATACTTAGATACACTTAGTGGGGGCCCTCTTGGTCTCTTTCTGAATGGAATTAGGTTGTGCCTGCCTAATTTCCAAAATTATCATCTAGAAATAGGCCAAGAAAAACATATAGAATGATGTTAACAACACACTAATATGGCAGCTCATACAAATTCTTACCATATAATGTAATCCAATTGTCTTGATATCTGGAATCAAGTGGGTTGCATGCTAGTGTCATCAACTGATGCGGTCAATTACTCTTTCTTTGATCTCCTTGAATTGAACATTCCCATTAATCACCATGGAAATAGATTTATTTAGGCTATATCAATTCCATCTTAGGGCCTTAGATATCAACTTCTATTATGGAACAGAATGGATGAATCCTTTCTCTCATTATCTATTAATGCATTACTACTAGTGACTTGCCCAACATATCTTACCTTACTGTGAACAATGTTTCATCATATTTTTCTTCAATACAACTATGTTCACGAATTGTAATACACATTAATAATAATCGTAAATTTAACGAAAATCACACATTTCTATCGATAGGAACATCCAATGAAACTATGAAATGTGAATTTTCTACTGGCGGGTCTCATTATCATAATATCCTCTAAGATATTGCCAAGGGAGGACACCATGAGAAGGATCCCCAGTGACTTTCGAGTCCTTAACACTAATTTCTTATATTATTTGTATCTCAAAAATAAAATCTTTTTTCCAAAGAACATATATTCAAGAATTGTGTAATGGAACTTTCAGGTTCTCATAATAGCATGGATCCACTATGACCCATTACTACAAATACTATTTTTAAGAAATTATGACTAAAAAATTCACGTAGAAGAATAATCAAGGTGTGATAAGGTATTTATTAATATTCAAATCCATTAATACAAGATTATCAAGAAGTAAAAATTAGTTGGTTCTATGCCACCAACTCCAATAATAACATCAATCCCCTAATCAGAAAGTCACATTCCATTCAATGCATATCTTTACAAAAAATATTATAATCTAAAATTATGCATAATAATTTTCATTCACACCATTAATGCATAAGAAAAATGATTTTATACTTACCAAGACATCACATAATTAATTCCAATTAATTTTTCCCATTTCTCCATTCATTTGTGGGATTAAGACCTATGGTCTTTTGGATGTGATGAGTTGTCACGAAGCCATTATCTCATGATTTTCTCGAAAGTAATATTTCATTTTAATGTTCATAGAAATATAAAAACATTATTACAAATAATCGTATTTATTACTAATTGTATAAATCATAATGGCTACTAATACATTCAAATTTATCTTCAATTATAAAATTGTAACCACATGATTTTATCCATAATTCTTAATATAAACTCACATGAAAACATTATGATATCCATATTCTTATAAACCATTATCTGTTACCAAAAATAGAATTCACGAACCTATATTCCCATATCTGGTACTATAATCGTAAGAAAGACAATCCTTTTTATCATAATTATTAATGTCACGAACCGTCCTTGGAGCCCGTGCCGTGACTACCCCAAGTCTGCCTTCCATAGGCCAGGGCCTGGCGACTAGCACCAAAATAGTAAATCCTGATTAAAAGGGAAGGCATTGCCTTTATAAAGTAAACAAACACCACAGAGTATGCAAGTTGAGTAAACACTAAGTAAAATGAGTACAAGAGTAAGTTATTGAATGTAAATGGGCCAGAATACAAACACAACTGAAAGTAAACTACAAATGATATGAGAGTAAAGCGGAAAAAACGTAAAGTAGAAACATTTAGCCATCCTCTGAAAATCCCACCTAAAGGGTGGGTAAAGATAGTCTCCTCCGCTCCTTGCCTCCAGCCGTCCGCCCCATGTATGTCTCGTCCAGTAATCCACCTCCAGGTACGGTCCAGTTCCACGAGCTCCTACCTTGATCATCGTTGTCTATCGTCTGCATCTAACACAATGTAGTGCAGGCATAGCCCGTGCAGGGGTGAGTATACGCTACTCAGTAGGGACCCCCGAGACCCCAGAAGGTCTCCAAGAATCAACGTAGGATAATCCACAAAGGAAAGATACATTCACGATCTAACAACCAACTCTACTTAGGTATATGCCCATACATATGCCTAAGTCACCAATTCTAGCTCGGATGCAGCACATGAGCCCAAGTATAACCCACTCCACACAAAAAAACATAACCCATTCCACATAGGAATTCACAACCCAATTTACACAGGAAAGCACAACCCAATACACACAGGAAATCACAAAAATTATATCGATGATATTGATTATAATTTAGGACTCAGATCACATAGGTATACTTCTTCTTAAGGTGATAGAGATGATCAGATGTAGCCACTGATTAATCGAAGATATCAGACCCACATAGGATACAAGAACATCTAAGCTGTCAGACCCACATAGGATACAAGACCAGCTACTCTGCCAGACCCACATAGGATACAAGTACATAGTCAAATACTGTCGGACCCACATAGGATACAAGAACAGTAGTCAAGTACTATCGGACCCACATAGGATACATGAACAGTATTAATCACCGTCGAACCCACAGAGGATTCCAGTATGGTCGTTGTCGCTACCGAACCCACGTCGGATCCCAGTACAGTCGTCACCATCGTCGCAGTCGCAGCCAGCTCTTGGGTTCCCCCACACAGCATGCTAGATTCTGGGAGGGACTGCTCCACGAGCCAAGGGGGTCGATACATCAACTGACACGATGTATGGAGTTGATGTTTCCCAAAGATCGGCCTCGTCAATAGGAACTGAACATGACAGACATTGCTTCAATCAGACACCCAGTCTGAGAGTTGTTGGATTTTTTCGTCCCAGGGGCCCTATTGGTTTTTAGGATAAAACCAACCCGACCATACTCCAACTGCATTCAAACCTTGAGCTAAGTAATCCAAAAGAACCTTCTCACTAAGAGGAATCCATCAAAGTTAACAGCACGTCAATCAAACGTCCGGAGCTCAAGTTGTAAGCATTTTCGCTCCGAGGGCCCGGTTGGTTTCTTGTTCGAACCAACCCAGCCATTACCAAAGATCTATGAAACCCTTAGTGTAATATACCAAAACCACTGTCTCGATCCATGTATCGCTACGCAACTGATGGGGTGTCTATTGGAGGTCTGTAGCCCATGTTATGGGCGTTTGAACGGTTCTATCCAGAAACAGGGGGTTTGGGCCTGGTCCGACCCGGCCCAATACCCCCTGGGTCGGCCCGAACCGGGGCGACCCGAACCGGGTCTATGAACGGCCTGCTCGGGCGCGGCTTGGCCTGGCTGGTGTGGCCGAGCCTAGCCGGCGCGGGTGGCCGACCCGCGTGGCCGGATGCTCGGCCTGCGTCCGAGCGGGATGCGAGGGGGGGGGGATACCCCCCATGACTGAGGAACAGCGGACCCCTGTGGGGTCCGCCCTTGCTACCTTCCAACGGTTACGACCCCCACGGGTCCCGCCTTCCGAAGCGCTTCACCCCTCCACCGTGGCCCGCCCCGACCGCGCCCCTCCGCTGCGGCCCGCCCCGGCAGTGCCCCTCCCCTGCGGCCCTACTTACTCGTGACCTTCCATGGTGCTCCGGTGCAACACGACGGCGCCGTGCCCCTCTATCGCGGCCCGCCCTTGGCCGCAGTTTCCTTTGACTTCACCGGCGCGATGCGACGGCACCACGTTCCTTCGTCATGGCCTGCTCCGGCCGCGGTTCTCTCATTCCAACGTGGTGCGATGGCACCGTGTCACCACTGTTCCAAATCACAATGAAGTCCAATAACAAAGGGGGAGGAGGGTCAACCATGTTCGTGCGTTCCAACCTCCTCCCATTATATTGATAACAAGCATCCAAGAAATAATAAAGAACGTCAAAATATTAATCCTTGAACGATAAAACAACCCCTATCTCAATGAAGTTCGAGAAAGCTCGCATCGTGGAATACTGCGTCGTGGGTGACGCTCCGTGTATGTTGACGATGAATGTCCGTGGAAGAAGCAGCGTTTCCCTTTCTTCTACGGGGGAAGAAGATGAAACGGCATGTTGAAATCCTTCACGTTCATCAAGGAGGAAGATGAAGTTCTTCAAAGTGTATAACTCTCCCTCTCTCAACACAACGAAGTAACCAAAATAAAATAAGGCCTTTTCCTTATTGTATTACTTTTTCCAACATTTTTAAAATTTAAAAACCTAAACCCACTAAATTAATTACGCTTGAATTGTCCAAATTAATGGTGAGTTTAGTTGGCATGCATTAATGTGGAAGATGGTAACCACAACATTTAATACATGGGAGGTTTAGAGGGGTTAGAGAATTTGAAAAGGTGGGGGCTCATGTGGGCCCCACCTCACAAATATCCTACCAAGAGTTAGGATTTTAGTGGCTCCCACCCCAACTCCCACACATGGTGTTTAACCTCTTATAAGTGAAAAATTGTAACACAACTTATTTCAATTAATTCATAATCAAAATTTTTAAACAACACATCACAAGCAAATGATACTCCAGAAATGGTATTCTTATGTAATTACCTGCGATGTGGTTTCATCGGTGCCCTCTGATTTGGATTCCGAGCACTGGTTCAAATGTTAGAATAACCTGATCGTTCGTTCACGGAATGTACCCGAGCTAATCTTCGGAAATTGATTCTGAGCACACTGGGCCTCGGAATCATGTGCTGTCAGAAACTATGAACTCATAAAATCCCAATGAACTTAAGAAAAAAAAAATTCTTTGAAATTTACGGGTCTTTACATTACTCACACCTCAAGGCTTTACGTCCCCGTAAATATACATCACAAACTAGGGGAACAAATGAGGGTACTGAGCACACATCTGAGCCTCATGCTCCCATGTGCTCTTCTATAGGTTCCCGTGCTAACACCTGATGTGCACTAGAGGAATCGACCTCCCACGTAGGACCCGCTCCTATCGATCCTCAATATCCACCGGGACCTCTACAAAAATCTCCCTATCATCGATGTACAACTACCCATGGATGATGATATGGGACGAGTCATTCACGTATTTTCTCAGCTGAGATACGTGGAAGAAATCGTGCACCCGGTGAAACTGAGGTGGTAGATCCAGTCAATAAGCCACCTCGCCTATCCTACTGAGAACCTGGAATGGTCTGATGAATCACAATGATAACTTTCTACCCCAGCCAAATCTCTGTAATCCACGTTGAGGTGAGACCCATAAGAAAACGTGGTCACCATCCTCGAACTCTAGTGGTCTCCGCCTCCTGTCAGCATAACACTTCTGTCGGCTCTGAGTTGTCCTCATCCGATCCAAGATGACATGAACCTTTTCTATCGTGGACTGGACCATCTCTGGTCCCACAAGTGTTGACTCCCCAGGGACTGTCCAGCACAGAGGTGATCTGCAAGGTCGGTCGTACAATGCCTCGTATGGTGTCATCCCGATGGTGGAGTGGTAGCTGTTGTTGTACACAAACTACACCAAGGGTAGGTGATCCTTCCAACTGTGACCAAAGCTGAGGACACATGCATGGAGCATGTCCTCAAGAGTTTGAATGGTCTTCTCTGTTTGACCATCTGTCTGAGGGTGAAAAGAATTGTTCAAGCATAACTGCGTCCCGAATGCCTCATGAAACCCCTTCTAAATCCGAGAATTAAAGCGAGCATCTCGATCAAAGACAATAGATAATGGCACACCATGAATCTGTATGATATCCTGAACATAGAGGTGTCATAAGATCTCCACTGATCCCTTCTCTCTGATGGGTAAAAAGTGGGCCGACTTGGTGATTCGTTCGACAATCACCCAAATTGAGTCGTTTCCTATGGATGTACGTGGAATTACAGTCATGAAATCCATAGATATCCCAGCCCACATCCACTCTGGAACCTCCAAGGGTTGTACCAAGCTTGTTGGTACCTGGTGCTCCACCTTCACCTGCTGAAAGATGAGGCATTGAGAAACGAACTCTGTCACAACCTTCATTATACCCGGCCACCAGTGATTTCATCTGAGATCCTGGTGCCTCTTCCATAACCCTGGATGTACCCTGTAAAGGGAAAATGTGAAACTCTCTCAGAACCTCCTCTTGTAATGCAGCGGGTACCATAGTAAGTCTTCTGAAAAGGATGACATGCTCTCCTCTTACAGAAAATCCATCATGTTCTTGTCCTGTGGAAATCTGTGCATGTCGCGTCTCACAGTAAACGTCCCCACACTATGCCTTTCTAACCCACTAAAGATGTCGTGGTGTGTCTATGAGAGACTGAAGGAAGATTTCCCCGTCCCTATCTATGAAGGATATCTGCAAAGCAGTTAACTGATCTGTCGTCTCTCCAAGAAGCTGAAGGCCCGTCCTCCTGCTGATAGAATCAGCTACTATGTTCCCCTTACCAGGAGTATAGACTATCTCAAAGTCATATTACTAGAGGAACTCGAGCCATCGTCAATTTCTCATGTTCAGTTCCTTCGGCGAGAAGATGTACCTGACACTCTGGTGGTCAGAATAGACTGTAAAGTGCTCTCCCATCAGATAGTGCCACCACATCTTCAAGGCGAAGACCACTACGGCTACCTCCAGGTCATGTGTAGTGTAGTTATGCTCATTTTTCCTCAAATATCATGATACATAGGTGATCACTGCCTACTCCTACATCAGGACACACCCTAGTTGAGTCCCTGATGCATCGCAGTAGACTACGTACCCTACTCCCTCCTCAAGTAGCCTCAAGATGGGTGCACTAGTCAATCTCTGTCTCAGATTTTGAAAGCTTTACTGACATCTATCTGACCACACAAAGGGTCTCCCCTTCTTCGTCAAAGCTGTAAGTAGTGCTGCAACGCTTAAAAATTCTGGCACAAATCTCCAATAGTACCCAGCCAAACCTAGGAAATTCTACACCTCCTTCATGCTCCTGGGTGGCTCCCAAGCTAGCACGACCTCAATATTCATAGGATCCACCACAACTCCCACCTCAGAGATGACGTGCCCTAAGAAGTGTACCTCACATATCCATAACTGACACTTCGAGAGCTTACCATAAAGCTGCTAATCTCATAGTGTGTCCAGTACAACCCGCTAATGGTAGGCGTACTCTTCCTCGGTTGTTGAGTATATCAATATGTCATCGATGAAAACTATGAAAAATCATTCGAGGTAAGGATGAAAGATCATGTTCATGAGACTCATGAACACTGGTAGAATATTTTTTATGCCGAAAGCCAAAGCCATGAACTCATAGTGTCCATACCGACATTTAAAAGCCATCTTTTGTACATCCTTGTCTCGAACTCTGAGCTGATGATAGCCTGACCTGAGGTCTATCTTTGAGAACCATCATGATCCCATGAGCTGATCGAAGAGGTAATGAATACTTGGATGTCGATACTTGTTCTTCACGGTCACCTGGTTCCGACGATTGTAATAGACACATAGTCGCAAGCTCTCGTCCGCCTTCTTGGCCAACAAAATTGGGGAAGCCCCGGGTGAAGCAATGGGTCAGATGAATCCTTTGCCCTGCAAGTCCTCCAGCTGTACCCGTAGCTCTTGAAGCTCTGTGGGAGCTATCCAATATGCTAGAGTAGATATCGGGGCTGTCCTAGGGTACATGTCAATATAAAAGTCTACCTCTCTGTTAGGAGTTAGTCCTGGATCTTTGTCAGGAAAAATGTCCGCATACTGATCCACCACCACAGGAAAACTCGGACTCTTCATGTCCACTACTCCTAGGATGAGGCTAACAAACTGATGAGTGATCGGCTGTCCTCTACTCTACCTGAGTCCATCATGTGCTGCAAAGGCTCCGTTCTCACCAGTGAAGGTGAACCTACTCCCATCGGTGTGGACACACCGCACCGTGTTCCCAATACAGTCGATCTGAACATGAACTGTATATAACTAATACATGCCCAAGATGACGTCGTAAGGCCTTGACGCTGCTACAAGAAGATCCCAGCCAAAGCTCTCACCTCTTAGAGTAATATCACAATTCCGGCACTAGTGCGTAATCATCGAGTCTACTCTCATAAGAGTCTCGAGCCATAAGGATCGAGCCAATGACTCCATCCAAATCTCTGAGCTCTGAACAATGGCAGCGACAATGAAAGAATGACTCGCTCAGGTGTATATAAGAACTGTAGTGAGGGTAGATTAGACAGAGATAGTACCTTGAATCATATATGGTGCTCCATGGTCATAGGACTCCGCTGTCTGAAGCTGAGCCTACCTTTGTCCGCTAGCTCCCTGTGGTCGGGGTGGACCTCCTGGTGGTGTTGGTGGCAGAACCTCAAAGTGTCGCCCACCACATACTACTCAGCCAGCTCATCTGCCTCGTCGGCCTGCTCCCTACGAACCACCACAGTCGAACCTCTACCTCTTCTTGGGTGGTCCCTCAACCGTATGATGCTCCTCTGCATGGCAGTTCGGGTAGTCACGAGCCATGTGGCCCTGCCCGCCACATACATAGCGTTGTCTGCTCCTCGTAAGGCTGGATTTGGGACGTGTACCCCGAACCTCTGAGCCAGTATCGTGAGGTCGTCTTCCGGATGGTCTGGTCCGCTTGGACCCCTGTGACAGCCTTCGACTGCCAGCTACAGAAGACTCCGCTATATGCCAACCTGCGGTAGGTCTCGCTACTGGTGTAGACTCAGCAAGAAAGCTCTACACAAGAAGGGATCACTCCAGTACTCCTGCATGTGTCGGAATGCTGAGGAGATCATCGATGCCCTGATCTCATGCCTCATTCCTTGGTTGATGGTCCGGGACCGAACGAATGGGTCCCGTACCATGTCTGTGGAATAGCATGAGAGATCGGTAAATCTCGCCGAGTACTGGGATACCATCATGCTGCCCTGCTGTAGCTATAGTAACTAATGAATGCGCACCGCACGGAGGGTGGATGGAACAATATGTGAGCGGAAGAGGCTCTTGAAGTCTGACCAAAGGAGATATGACTCTTCATGCACATGGAGCATCAGGCTCCACCATCTACCTGCTGTCGCATGCAAGAGACTCGCTGCAAGGATCACCATGAGGTCTGCTAGTGTCCCCACTAACTTGAGAACTCATACAACAGCCTCCAGCCAACCCTCGACTACCTGTGGGTCCGTCTCCACATGGAACCTGGGCGGTCTCTGATGCTGAAACTCATACAATGCACTAAGGGGACGTACACTCACAGCTGTTGGGGTTGGTGGCATCGGTGGCTCGGCGGGAAGTGGTACCGCAAGTTCCTCCACTGTAATAGGGCCCTGCACCAAGGCCTCGTCACTCAGTGGGCTGTCATCTCACACAAAGCTTGGAACCCTAGATGGCTGCCATCGTGGGGCCATCCTAAAAAAAACAGGTGCGCCATGATCAATACAGTATACCTGGTTAGCTGACAAAAAGTTATCAAAAAGAAAACTTTTGTAACACACATGCAATCAATTTTTTCCTGTATTGAGTCGGAAATCAGATGTCAGGGTCCTGGTGTATGGTTACGTCAGTCACCGCACCCACACTAGACTCCCTAGGCTGGTAACCACACTCAATACCCTTAACATTATTGCTAGACATAGAAGAATGATCGGAGTCCTTAGTTCTACAGCAGAACAGAACTCCTCTGATACCAATTTGTCACGACCCATCTTTGGGGCCCGTGTCGTGACTACCCCAAGCCCGCCTTCCATAGGCCAGGGGCTGGCGATTAGCACCAAAGGTGTAATCCCGATTAAACGGGAAGGCATTGCCTTTATAAAGTAAACAAACACGATAGAGTACGCAAGCTGAGTAAACACTAAGTAAACTGAGTACAAAAGTAAGTGCTGGAAAGTAAATGGGCCTGAACACAAACCCAACTAAAAGTAAAGTACAACTGAAAAGAGAGTACAGTGGCAGAAAAGTAAAGTAGTAACACCGAGCTGTCATCTAAAAATCCCACCTGAAGGGTGGGTATAGAGAGTCTCCTCCTCTGCTCGGCTCCATCCATCAGCCCCGTGTACGTCCCGTCCAGTAATCCACCTCTAGGTACCATCCAGTTCCATGAGCTCCTACCTCAATCAACTCTATCGGTCGTCTGCATCCAACACAATGTAGTGCAGGCATAACCCGTGAAAGGGTGAGTATACACTGCTCACTAGGGACCCTGAGACCCTCGATGGTCTCCAACAATCCACGTAGGATAAACCACAAAGGAAAGATACATTCACGATGTAACAACCAACTATACTTAAGTATATTCCCATACATATACCTAAGTCATAAATTCCATCTTGGATCCAGTACACGAGCCCATGTACAACCCAGTCCACACATGAAAACATAACCCATTCCACATATGAATTCACAACCCAATCCACACGGGAATGTACAACCCAATCCACACAGGAAAGCACAACAATCATATCGATGATATTGGTTGTAATTTAAGACTCAACTGACACAGGTATACTTCTTCGTAAGGAAATAGAGATGATCATATGTAGCCAATGATTCAACTATGTTGTCAGGCCCACATAGGATACAAGACCAGCTAAGCTGTCAAACCCACAAAGGATACAAGACCAGCTACTCTGTCGGACCCACATAAGATACAAGTACAGAGTCAAATACTACTGGAACCACATAGGATACAAGAACAATAGTCATGTACTGCCAGACCCACATAGGATACATGAATAGTAGTCATCATCATCGCTGTCAAACCCACAGAGGATCCCAGTATAGTCATCATCGTCGTTGCAGCCGCATCTAGCTCTAGGGTTTCCCGCACACAGCATGCTCGATTCCAGGAGGGTCCGCTCCACTATCCAAGGTGTACAATACCTAAAATGACATAAATTCTTGATTTGACATATCCCAAAGTTCCATCTCGTCAATAGGAACTCAACACAATAGACATCGCGTCAATCAGACGCCCGGTCTGAGAGTTTGGCTTTTTCGTCCCAGGGGCCCGGTGGGGTTTTTAGGCTAAAACCAACCCGACCATACTCTAACTGCATCCAAACCTCTAGAAGGGTAATCCAAAGGAACCGGCTCACTAATTGGAATCCAAAAAATTCGACGACACATCAATCGGACGTCCAGAGCAAAAGTTATAAGCATTTCCGCTCCGAGGGCCCAGTTGGTTTCGTGTTCGAACTAACACAGCCATACCCAAAGTTCTCCAAAACCATGACTGTAATATGAAAAAATGACCGTCTTGATCCAAGGATCACTATACAACCGACGATGCGTCGATCGAAGGTCTGTAACCTAAGTTATGTGCATTTTAACGATTCTATCATGAAACAGGGGGTTTGGGCCCGGTCCGACCCAGCACAATACCCCCCCCCCCCCCCGACCCAGGTCCGGGTCCGCCCTGTTAGGGCGCGGCCCAACCCATCTGGCATGGCCCGGCCCATCTGGTGTTGCCCGGCCCAGACGGCGTGGCCCGGCCCAGTGCGGGGGTCTGGCCCAGCACGGGCAGCCCAACCAGGCGTGGGCGGGCTGGCCCACGTGGTCGGTGGCTCAGCCTTCGGCCGAGCGGGCTGCGGGGGGTGGGGGGGGGGGGCTGCCCCCAATGATTGAGGAATGACGGAACCCTGTGGGGTCCCCCCTTTTAACCCTCCAAGGGTTACGACGCCAGGTATTCCCGAAAACGGTCGGCCGTATTGGCTGGCTGGTGTGTCGCCGTGGGACCCCCGCGGGTCTCACCTTCCGAAACTCCTGTGGCCGGCTGAGTCTGGCCACCCTCCTCTGCACCGACGCGGCCATAGGGCGCGTCCCTTGTCCAACTGGCACGACGCGCCGATGCCTCACCCCTCTTCCGCAGCCCTCCCCGGCCGCGACCCTCTATCATGCTCGGGGGAGGCGCGACGGTGTCGCACCCCTCCGTCGCAGACCGCCCTTGGCCGCGGTTCATTCGACTTCCCTAACGCGGTGCTTTTGTGCCTCGTTCGTTCACTATGGCCCACTCTGGCAGTGGTTCTCTCGTTCCGGCGAGGTGCGACGACATCGCGTCGCCTCCGTTCCAAATCACAACGAAGTCCAACAACAAAGGGGGAGGAGGGTTGGCCGTGTTCGTGCGGTCCGACCTCCTCCCGTTATATTGATAACAAGCTTCCACGAAATAACAAAGAACATCAAAATAATAATCCTTGAATGATGAAACAACCCCTACCTCAAATAATTTCGAGGAAGCTAGCATCACGGAATACGGCGTCGCGGGTGAGGCTCCATGTACGTTGGTAGTGAACATCCGTGGAAGAAGCGGCATCTCCATTTCTTCGACGCGGGAAGAAGATGAAACGGCATGTCGACATTATTTGCATTATTCAAGGAGGAAGATGAAGTTCTTCAAAGTGTAGAACCTTCCCTCTCTAAACAGAATGAAGAACCGAAATAAAATAAGTCCTTTGCCTTATTTTATTACTTTTTCCAACATTTTTAAAATTCAAAAACCTAAACTCACTTAATTAATTAGTCTTGAATTGTCAAAATTAATGGTGAGTTTAGTTGGCATGCATTAATGTTGAAGAGGGTAACCACAACATTTTATACATGGGAGGTTTAGAGGGGTTAGAGAATTTGAAAAGGTGGGGGCTCGAGTGGGACCCACCTCAAAAAAACATACCAAGAGGTAGGATTTTAGTGGGTCCCACCCCAACTCCCACACATGGGGTTTAACCTCTTATAAGTTAAAACTTTCAACACAACTTCTTTCACTTAATTCTTAATTCACATTTTTAAACAACTCTTCACGAGAAAACCCAACTCCAGAAAAGGTCTTCAAAAGCAATTACTGGTGCTGCGGTTTCATCGGTGCCCTCGGATTTCGAATCCAAGCAACGGTTCAAAAGTTAGAAAAACACGTTCGTTCATTCACTGAACAAACCCGAGCTAAACATCATAAATTGATTCCGAGCACACCGGGCCTCAGAATCAGGTGCCGTCAGAAACTGCGTACTCGTAAAATACCAAATAATTTATGAAAAAAAAATTCCTTTGGAATTTAAGGGTATTTACAATTAATGAGGAATAATGTTTGTTACCTAAAACATAAAACATCATAAGAAGTAGTTGAACACTTACATACCCATCTACCATTTATGATGATCGTTTAAGAGTACTTGTAAAAACTATTTCATAAACAACACTAACACCTTCTAGAGAGTTTTTTTACTATTATACATATCTTTTTATACTCCATATTTGGTCATAATCATCATCAATATCATTCCATTCTTGAAATTACTCATTTATAATCATTTATCATGACTTGTTGAAGTGGAAACATAATATTATTGAGCTTCAAACCTATTATGGTTAAACATAATCAACAATAGTTGAATTTAATTATTTATAAAAGTGATAAACATGGGCATGATGATATTATCAATGTGCATGATCGTAATAAAAGATAAATAAATCCAATTAAACACGGATCCAAAAAATTTTGTCATGACATAAATATTTTAAAAAAATATTAATTACAATAAATTATAATCAGCCATGTCATGTCAATCATGAGCAACCGAAACATTTTCAACCCATATTTTGAATGAATATAATGGGTAGGTTTATTTGGGAAAAAACATTATAAAACTAATAATACCCCTTATTATTGGAAAAACCATTTGGGAGACTTGATATATAATTCTACAAATAAAACTAATTAGTTTCTAATACATTAGAGATCTATAATAGTTCTACTCAATCAATTCTTGAGATATAATGGAGGTTAATTTATCGTTTCACCTTTATCATGAACTCCAATGAATAATAATGGGACACCTACATCATATAAGACATTATTTGATCACCCATAGTCAATATTCTGTCAAAACACATTTTAAATATCAATGATGAATAATAAAAAATAAAACTCTATGAAATAATTATTATTTATTTCATAACATCATTAATCTATGAAAAAGAAGTATTTTTCATGATAATCTATTGAAAAAATCATTATCCATATATGGAAATAATAAGGATGGTATTATGTCACCATATCATAGTAGAGAGTAAGTAACATACATGGTAATTGATTTCTGTTAATTTAAATTCAATTATATAATCATTAGAAAATTATTGAGGAAATTTAAATTTTCAATTTGATTATCATTAAAGGATGTATTTTTTATTGGAAAATGTTTTAGAAATATCACTTGGAAAATTCATTAGTGATAATATAATTTCAATTTTATAATCATTTATTTAAAATATAAAGATTATGAAACATTATTGAAATATTTTTCTTTTGAAATACAATTTTGATAAATAAAAATACGATTAATTCAATGTGTATTGATGACGAATGAAATTTTTTCATGTTGAGTATTTTAAAAAAGAGATATGTTTCACATTTTCTAAAAAATAAAAGATCATCATTCTAGAAAATATTAGATGAATATTGTAAAAAATAAATAAAAAATAAAATTATTGGCAAAATAACTATAAACCATTAATGTGACACGTTCTTTGAATAATTTTTAGACCATATGGATTTGGATCAAAATTTATTTTTTGACCAAAGTGATAAATAATGTCATATTTTCATAAAAGTATTTTCCAAATCTATTTAAGTAACAAAGGGACGAAATGGTACTATTACAATGAACATTCATGTGTAACCATAGGTGAATACATATATTACATTAAATAATTATATTATATTATTTCCACCCAAATAAATGTCATAAAAAATAATCTCAAAAACAATGGACACAGTATAATAAATCCTTTTACACTTTTTTACAATTCAGTTGTAATCATTAAAATATTATAAAATTAGATTAATATTAAATATAATTAAATAAGAAATATTTTTGTTATAAAATATCATATTTGTTTTATATATACATCCTAATGTAATATAGGTATAAAATTTTACTTTTCCCCCAAAAAGAAAATTTAAGAAGGGAAACCCTTAAAATATACATAATATTGATGTGAGAATTAATAAAAGATCAAATTATTTATATAAAAAGTATATAAAATTAATAAAATTTAAATTACAATATGGAATATTAATATTTCATTATAAACATAATCTTTGTATATGAAATAATATGATAAACTAATATAACTCAATTTAATGAAATTTAGTTCTGAAATTATTTACCTTATAGTAAGATTAATGTCAAATCCCCATAGATGAAATAATTTAAATTGAAAAATCCTATACCATGATCAATGAATTATTAAGGATGTAACTTATAATGGGGAAATATATTGACTATATTAAATAAATTTGATGAAAAACATTAAAATATACCTCAATATTGGATGATTGAGATCAATTCCCTTACATACAGTCCAAACATTCATTTTGTGTCTATTAACTCTGTATAATAAGATTATATATGTTATTTTATTTCATAAGAAAAATTTACTAGTTTAATAACTAATAGCTATATTTTTTTTATATGTTCTAATTTCATATTCAAAAAAATAATTAGTTATGTCTAAATTGTTTGTTTTGTGCTGATTTCATCCATCGTTTAAAAATAGATTCGTTGTGTTTTCCATGGACAAACAATTAATTTTTACATTATATAATGATAAATATTGGTGAAATGATAATTTTTTTATACAATTATAATTTTTTAAAAACAATGAAGAAATATATTTAAGAAAAATGATCTATATTAAAATCGTATAAATAGATGGTTTTATGTATTTGTAGTAATGTTTCTATTTTCTAATGATCTTTATGTAAATAAGGTAATAATTGTTTTAGAATATTATATTGATCATTAATTTTAAAATAACATATTATTTTATTATACATAGTTATATATATCAGAAATTTTATTTAGTGATGAAGAAACAATCACAACACATTATTGACGTGGTAGTCCACACATACTCATTAATTACATTTTCATTTTTCAAGGAGTAGAATTATAATGAATAAAATAATATATTATAATTTGGTAATTATATATACAACATTAGTTTAATAATTATATAATATATATAACATATTTTCAATTATTTTATCCTTATTAACTTTCTATTATTATGTTAGTGAAAACAATTCCTCCCTTCATGAGGCGTTAGTCCACTAGAAAATTGAATGATGTTTGTATCCCCCAAGGAATAGATAGTAAGAAGGTATTAATGTAATCATAATTCTATAAGTATTATAATGTTATAAATATAATATATATACTTTAAATAAATCATTATAACAATCTATGAGTAGTGATGAGGACTTTTAAAATACTCCGATTCTTGAGGAAATCATTATCAATACACATGAATGATGGTTTCATTTCCCATTTGATTCAAGAGGAAATTGATTTTAATTATTTATATCGAATAAAAACAAATAATTATATATTGAATATTTTTTTTACCATATCTATATAATTTAACTAGTTTTTATGGAGGATGATGAAGAAAAAAAATAAAAAATCTCGATTAATCCTGATGCAACTTCTCCAGAAAACCTCCTTAGGATATTAGTAAAAGACTTCATATGATTTAATTTGAATCATACCAAGGACACTACGATGTGTGGTGGAAATTATTGAAGTAATTTGGGTCGTTACTTTCCATATTAAAAGGATTTTAATGTTTGAATAGGAGAGGAGAGTGGGTGGTCATATATAAGTGAGGTGAGTGGAAAACATTTATTATATGAAAAGAAATGTTGATACCCACATTTTGCACGTTTTTCAGGGATCCAATATGGGAAATTCGATATAAATAGACAATATAAGGTATAAATATTGAAGTGCACTGTGTTGCATTTATTGTCAATGAGACATGTTGTTGTCTTAGAATGAATAGATGTCAAGAATTGTCAAGATGCGAATGCCAAAGTTTGTGATGGTGTTGGTGGTGAAGGAGAATGGCCATGGTACTAAGATGCATGTCACTTAGGAGATTCACTAAGTGGTATTGGAAATTGTGGTTGAAACATTCTCCATGCAAATCAGACGATTGTTGAGCTGTTCTTAAAGTTCCAAGAACTTGTCTCAAGTGGATACAATGTTACAACAATGTTAGAAGACCATGCATTGTATTGACAATGCATGAGGAGTTCAAGATGATCCATCCACAACTTCTAAGTGGATGAAGTGAGCTGAAGAAGACCATGTACTAATTCTTAGTGCATGACAATGTCAATGTGATCCAACTTGACCTCTAATTGGATCATTAAAGAATATTGAAGATTTAATTGATCCAGGAGCTCGGTTGAAGAAGGAACCTTCGTAAGTAATGAATACATGTTGAGGAGGATTGAAGAATTCAAGTGAAGAAGAAATGTAGAAGAAGGATGGCTTGAAGCGGCTTAGAAGAAGAAGATGTGGCATTTGGATTATACTCATAGAAGAACTTTGTATTTGACAAAGTCTTATTCATGCCTTTGCCAAAAAATATGGCCAGCCATGGACACCTTGAGGGTTCAACCCCAAGGCATGGGCGCTAGGCACCACACACATTGGGGAACCCGTGGGGCGAGCCCAGGGCGGCAGGGCGCACACCCAAGACACCGCATGGGCGCCTGGGGCACGCCCGAAGGAGCGCGGCAGGGGCGTAGGTGCGCGCCCCCGAGAGTGTCAAGAGTGCATGGTGGGCGCTAGAAGCGCGCCCGCAGGGAGCATAGGTGGGCGCAAAGCGTGCCCGCAGAGAGAACTCGGTGCGGGGCGGCACCGGGAGGGGAGAAGTTCAACTGAAGTGTGGTGGAGAGCGCCAGGGTGATAAAGAGCGGAAAAATCGCGGCTCGTTTCGATGTGGGACGCGGAAAAATCCCCGGGAGAAAATCTCAGCCGTCCGAGCGATCTCGCGCTTGATCTGCGCCGCACGATTCATCTTCCGCGCGCCGCGATCTGATCTAGCCGTCCGATGTCTTTCGATCACCTGATCCGACGGCTCCCCGTCCATCTCCTTCCCCAAGCTCAGCCGAGGCCTCCCCGTGAGCCGCCGCTGAACCAGAGGCTTACCGACGACGGTTTTTGAGTTCCCGGCCACCTCCGAGCAAACCGAGACCTCCATGGAGATCGTCTGGCTCTACTGATCACATTCATGCTTAAAAATACATTTGCATGCAACGCATGGGAGATTTCGAGGTTGGCTGAAGCAACCGGAGGTGCGAGGCCACGTGATTTATTTTCTGCATGGTTTGGACCTAAACGAAGGTCGTGCATGCGTTCTAAGTCGCATGCACGTAGAGGAAATGAAAAATAAATGAGCCCGTAGTGAAACAGGAAAGGAAAATAAAGATTTGGAGAAACTCTTGAAAACCCGAAATCTTCGAGGAATCAAGTTTAATTCACGCGGAAGATATGGCATCTCCCTCTGCCTATAAAAGAAGAGCCAGAGGCTCTCAATCTGCTTGCTGATGCGCTGAAGTTTTGTTGAAGATCTGTCGTCCCGCGTGTGCTCTGCCTCGCGAAGTTGAAGCCCCCGTGCAATTATATTTGCGCGGTTGAGTTCCTTGCGCGCAACTTCTTTGCCCGATAAGAAGGTTGGGTGAAGTCCCCTGCGCGTCTTTCTTTTGTGCGACAGGAAGTACCCGAGGCCGCAAGTACCTTGCGCCCCCTCGAGGTTTGTTGTGGCTTGCGCGGCAGTGTTGAAGAAGAGGAGGCCGCGGCTCATCAAGCACTTGCGCGCCTTCATATGGGCAGTAGGAGATTCGGGTGATGAGAATTACACACAAAGTGTGTGTGTGCTAAAATGAGAAAACTCCCTCGCCGTGGACAGTGTGTGTGCATAGTGAACAAGATGTTGGCCATAGCCATTTATGTGCAAGAAGAAGAGGCCAAGCTCACTTGTGTGCAAAAAGTGGAAGAAGTGTGTGCAAAGAGAAAAGAGGCCGAACCTTAGTGTGTGCCTAAGTTGTGTGTACACACTAAGAAGGAGAAGAAGAAGGATACCTCACACTAAAGTAGAACACACATTTAAGTGTGTAACCAATAAGAACAAAGTGTGTGAAGGAAGTGAGAAGGTGTGTGCTTGAAGTGATTACACCCTTTGTGGGTTTATTGCACCAAGGAGAAAAGAAAGGGGAATGCATGCATGAATGCATGCATGTGCACACGTGAACAAAGAGAAATCAGTGGTGTGAAATTGAGTTGTCCAAGACCAGAAGATCTTGAAGAATCAGAGTTTCCATGCATCCAGTGCATGAAGTTGAATTGAGTGAGACTGAAGCCAAGCTGAAGTGAAAGATATTATTTGGCTGAGTTTTCAGTAATCGAGAAGACCCTGATCAACAAAAGTGATCAGAAGCTGTGAGCCAGACCAACAGACCTTTTCAGAGGCTGTTGAAGATTCTTGAAGAGAGGAGCCAGGTCATCCTTAGAAGAAGGTGATAAAGCCTGAGCAAGACGAGAAGACCTGTTCATCACAAGTGATAAGAGGTACAGAGCAAGGCCAGCAGCCTTTATCCCAGGCTGCTGAAGTTACTTGAAGAAGTTAAAGAGGAGAAGAGCTACTCGTGTGACTCGAGCAGCCAAGAGAAGACCCTGTGGGACTCAGGGAGAAGAAGTCTTTAGTGGGATTCTGGAGCAGGCCAGTGGGACTCTGGTAACACTGTGGGACGCAGTATAAAGACCCTCCTGTGGGACTCAGGAGAGATACAATGGGATGCTGTATCGAACATTGTAATACTAACAGATTATAATGGGAGAATCCATGCTGGGAGAGCATGGCAAGGATGTAGGCCTTTGGTGCCGAACCTTGTAAATCCTTGTGTCCTGTGCCTTTTCATTACTGCATTATCCGGGAAAGGTTGAGAGACATAAGAAGAGTGGATCGAGGCCTTAACAAGCCATAGAGGTTTAATTGGTTAAGAATCAATTAGTAAAAAGTTTTAAAGGATCACTGATTCACCCCCTCCCCCTCTCAGTGATTCACACTGATCTGGGCACTTCAATTGGTATCATAGGGTAGGTTACCTCTAAAAGATCCAAGGCAGTCTTTATGGAGTGCAGATTTGAGGAAATGAGTGACCAACATCAAATGGAGATATCTTCCAAGACTCAGAAAAATAAAAAGAAGAAACAGGCAAAGAAGATGAGGAAGAAGGTTGTTGCAATCAGAGAAACTCCTTCTATGGAAAGAAATGTGAAAGTCACATCATATGACAATTCCTTTTATCATTCTTCTGATGAAGCCTGCTCTAGCTGTGATGAAGATGGAAGGAACAATGATCTTCTAAATGCAATCAAATATCTTTAGAAGACAGTCCCCAAGGAAGTGGCAATGTGTATAGCTACAGGCCTCCTTGATCTTCAAGAAGAAAAATTACAGCTAGAACATGAAGCCAATTCTCTGGAAGTCTAATTGGAAAAAAGGGTTGGCATAACCAACACTCTCAGAAAGCTGGTGAAGGCTAAAGATGAAACAGTATCTCTTTGCAATGAAAGATATGAAGACACTACTGAATAATTGCAAAGAAGCCTTTCTGAGAAAGAATTATTTAAGACTTTGGTCAAAGATGTTTTCCATGCACTGGAAAATAGGCATAAAGTATCAATGGTTGTCAGAGATGCTCAACTCGAAGAAAAAGTCAAATTGGTGAAGGAGCTGGACAATTCATTGCAAGAATTGAAGAAGGTGCATGAAGACCAGATGAAACAACTGGTGGAGAATTGGGAAGGAAAGCTAAGAACTGTTGAGGATGAGAAGAACTCCCTTAACATGAAATGCTTAGAACTAGAGGTGATATTGAAAAATCTGCAATCACCCAAAGCTGAATCCTCCCAGTCAGCTGAAAGTAGAAATGTTGCTACTCAAGTGAGCTTTGAGAAGGATGATTCTAAGAGAAAGACATCCTCTAATGAAAGGGAAACATCTTCTAAAAAGAAGGTACCATCCATCCCATCTTGTACTGATGCTTCTAATTGTGTTTCCACAAAAAGTGCAGGATGGAAAAATAATTCCAAACAAGTATGGATGAAGAAAATGAAGAAGAAGAGCTCTCCTGAAACAACACAGCAAGTCAAGAAAAGTACCCAACAATCAGAAGGACTGAAGAGGTCAATATTTGCGGGTCAGTGTTGGTGTTGTAATAAGTATGGTCACTGTGCAAAGGATTGTTGGTACAATCCACTAAATGTCAAAGCACAAAGGAAGACCATGCCAAGGGGGAGCAAGCCAGAAGGAAATAAGCAACATCCACAGGTCCAGAGACATCTGTTTGCTGCTAATAGATTTGGATTGCTTGACAACATCTGGGATGGCTGAAAAAGTGGTCAAAAGAATGATACATGTCAATCTCCAACTGTATCCAAAGCTGGAATGAAGAGAAGATCACTGAACCTGGCTAAAAGAGAATCCTTGGGAAGCAAGCAGAAGAAAGCTGAAGATGCTCTCAAGAAGATTATGAAAAAGGAAGAGAAGACCTTGGAGTCTAAATCCAAGAAGGGTGATGCATCCAGAAGGACCACAAAAAAGACATGCTTCTACTGTGGAAAGAAAGGACATATCATGGATCTTTGTAAACAAGCCATGAAATTCAATAGAGGCAGACCGGACTCAAACAGACAATCAATCCAGAAGAAGCAGAAGGGATTCGTTGAAAATAAGTTTCCTAAGAAAGGTGGCTTAACAGCATCTAAGGAACCATGTGGAACTTCCAGAACTGGGGCCACTCTTCCAAATGATTTACTTGTCATATGGCCACATCAGTTGCAACTTGCCAGAGAACTACAAAGAGTTGAAGATGAAGCTCTAGAAATTTCTAAAGCAAAAGAGAAGAAGAAGGTTTCACATGAAAATGTTTTGAGAACCACACCAGCACAATCATCAATGAAGATCAAATGTGCAAGTTTGAAGACTGGTGAAAATGGGACATCTCGGTTGAGAGAATCTTCTCAACCTTGTTGTTCACATTGATGAACCAAGGAGGTTCCATCTTATTCCCTTATAATCTTGGTATATACATGTGATAACATTGCAGGGAATTGAAGATGATGATCATTCTCATCTAGAGGATGGTTTGGACAGAACGGAGTGCACCCCTTGAGGGGGAGAAAATCTGAAGAAGATGATGTTCTGAGATTAATATCATCTTGAGAAAGTAGATGAAAGGGGGAGCTTTATCTTTGCACCTGAACATTCTAATGTGTTTTTTGAAGTATGTGCAGGATTCAGCAATTCATTGTTATATCTGAAAAATTTCAAACCCCTAAGCATGATCTCACATGTGTAGAGAATTATGGACAGCTTTGAATTCCTTGGTCATATCACTCTTGTTTTCTACACCGGGTTATCCCAAGTAGACTTAGAGCTGATTTACTAAAGGTTCTTTGCTGAAGAGAACATGTGACATCATCCCACTCTTAGTTCTTTTTAAGAAGACGCTATTCGAAGGGAGGAAGAGATATTGTGGAAGAGTACCACACCACACCTTTGCATTTGATTGCCAATAAGGGGGAGAAAATATTGGCACACATATTGACCCATTAATATGTTCTAAAGGAGTGTATTGACAACAAATACAAAGGGGGAGATTGAAGTGTACTGTGTTGCATTTGTTGTCAATGAGACATGTTGTTGTCTTAGAATGAATGGATGTCAAGAATTGTCAAGATGTGAATGCCAAAGTTTGTGATGGTGTTGGTGGTGAAGGAGAATGTCCATGGTACTAAGATGCATGTCACTTAGGAGATTCACTAAGTGGTATTGGAAATTGTGGTTGAAACATTCTCCATGCAAATCAGACGATTGTTGAGCTGTTCTTAAAGTTCCAAGAACTTGTATCAAGTGGATACAATGTTACAACAATGTTAGAAGACCATGCATTGTATTGACAATGCATGAGGAGTTGAAGATGATCCATCCACAACTTCTAAGTGGATGAAGTGAGCTGAAGAAGACCATGTACTAATTCTTAGTGCATGACAATGTGAATGTGATCCAACTTGACCTCTAATTGGATCATTGAAGAAAATTGAAGATTTAATTGATCCAGGAGCTCGGTTGAAGAAGGAACATTCCTAATTAATGAATACATGTTGAGGAGGATTGAAGAATTCAAGTGAAGAATAAATGTAGAAGAAGGATGGCTTGAAGTGGCTTAGAAGAAGAAGATGTGGCATTTGGCTTATACTCATAGAAGAACTTTGTATTTGAAAAAGTCTTATTCATGCCTTTGCCAAAAAATATGGCCAGCCATGGACACCTTGAGGGTTCAACCCCAAGGCATGGGCGCTAGGCACCACACACATGGGGGAACCCGTGGGGCGAGCCCAGGGTGGCAGGGCGCACACCCAAGACACCGCTTGGGTGCCTGGGGCACGCCCGAAGGAGCGCGGCATGGGCGTAGGTGTGCGCCCCCGAGAGTGTCAAGAGTGCATGGTGGGCGCTTGAAGCGCGCCCGCAGGGAGCATAGGTGGGCGCAAAGCGCGCCCGTAGAGAGAACCCGGTGCGGGGCGGCACCGGGAGGGGAGAAGTTCAACTGAAGTGTGGTGGAGAGCGCCAGGGTGATAAAGCGCGGAAAAATTGCGGCCCGTTTCGATGTGGGACGCGGAAAAATCCCTGGGAGCAAATCTCAGCCGTCCGAGCGATCTCGCGCTTGATCTGCACCGCACGATTCATCTGCCGCGCGCCGCGATCTGATCCAGCCGTCCGATGTCTTTCGATCACCTGATCCGACGGCTCCCCGTCCATCTCCTTCCCCAAGCTCAGCCGACGCCTCCCCGTGAGCCGCCGCTGAACCAGAGGCTTACCGACGACGATTTTTGAGTTCCCGGCCACCTCCGAGCAAACCGAGACCTCCATGGAGATCGTCTCGCTCTACTGATCACATTCATGCTTAAAAATACATTTACATGCAACGCATGGGAGATTTCGAGGTTGGCCGAAGCAACCGGAGGTGCGAGGCCACGTGATTTATTTTCTGCATGGTTTGGACCTAAACGAAGGTCGTGCATGCGTTCTAAGTCGCATGCACGTAGAGGAAATGAAAAATAAATGAGCCCGCGGTGAAACAGGAAAGGAAAATAAAGATTTGGAGAAAATCTTGAAAACCTGAAATCTTCGGGGAATCAAGTTTAATTCACGCGAAAGATATGGCATCTCCCTCTGCCTATAAAAGAAGAGCCAGAGGCTCTCAATCTGCTTGCTGATGCGCTGAAGTTTTGTTGAAGATCTGTCGTCCCGCGTGTGCTCTGCCTCGCGAAGTTGAAGCCCCCGTGCAATTACATTTGCGCGGCTGAGTTCCTTGCGCGCAACTTCTTTGCGCGACAAGAAGGTTGGGTGAAGTCCCCTGCGCGTCTTTCTTTTGCGCGACAGGAAGTACCCGAGGCAGCAAGTACCTTGCGCGCCCTCGAGGTTTGTTGTGGCTTGCACGGCAGGGTTGAAGAAGAGGAGGCCGCGGCTCATCAAGCACTTGCGCGCCTTCATATGGGCAGTAGGAGATTCGGGTGATGAGAATTACACACCAAGTGTGTGTGTGCTAAAAGGAGAAAACACCCTCGCCGTGGACAGTGTGTGTGCATAGTGAACAAGAAGTTGGCCGTAGCCATTTATGTGCAAGAAGAAGAGGCCAAGCTCACTTGTGTGCAAAAAGTGGAAGAAGTGTGTGCAAAGAGCAAAGAGGCCAAACCTTAGTGTGTGCATAAGTTGTGTGTACACACTAAGAAGGAGAAGAAAAAGGATACCTCGCAGTAAAGTAGAACACACATTTAAGTGTGTAACCAATAAGAACAAAGTGTGTGAAGGAAGTGAGAAGGTGTGTGCTTGAAGTGATTACACCCTTTGTGGGTTTATTGCACCAAGGAGAAAAGAAAGTGGAATGCATGCATGAATGCATGCACGTGCACACGTGAACAAAGATAAATCAGTGGTGTGCAATTGAGTTGTCCAAGACCAGAAGATCTTGAAGAATCAGAGTTTCCATGCATCCAGTGCATGAAGTTGAATTGAGTGAGACTGAAGCCAGGCTGAAGTGAAAGATATTATTTGGCTGAGTTTTCAGTAATCGAGAAGACCCTGATCAACAAAAGTGATCAGAAGATGTGAGCAAGAACAACAGACCTTTTCAGAGGCTGTTGAAGATTCTTGAAGAGAGGAGCTAGGTCATCCTTAGAAGAAGGTGATAAAGCCTGAGCAAGACGAGAAGACCTGTTCATCACAAGTGAGCAGAGGTACAGAGCAAGGCCAGTAGCCTTTATCCCAGGCTGCTGAAGTTACTTGAAGAAGTTAAAGAGGAGAAGAGCTACTCGTGCGACTCGAGCAGCCAAGAGAAGACCCTGTGGGACTCAGGGGGAAGAAGTCTTCAGTGGGATTCTAGAGCAGGCCAGTGGGACTCTGGTAACCCTATGGGACACAGTATAAAGACCCTCCTGTGGGACTCAGGAGAGATACAGTGGGATGCTGTATCGACCATTGTAATACTAACAGATTATAATGGGAGAATCCATGCTGGGAGAGCATGGCAAGGATGTAGGCCTTTGGTGCCGAACCTTGTAAATCCTTGTGTCCTATTCCTTTTCATTACTGCATTATCCGGGAAAGGATGAGAGACATAAGAAGAGTGGATCGAGGCCTTAACAAGCCATAGAGGTTTAATTGGTTAAGAATCAATTAGTAAAAAGTTTTAAAGGATCACTGATTCACCCCTCCCCCTCTCAGTGATTCACACTGATCTGGGCACTTCAAATATTGACATAAAATATTTCTTATAAATGTCGTTATGTTATTAAAACCCTTATAATTTTATATTAACCCCCATTTAATCAATTTTTACATTGACCAAAGAAAATGATTTTTAATATTATCGGTATATATTATGATGAAAAATTAAGATGAAGTTATTTGATAATATGAATTATTTTTTATAAAAAAAGATTAATAAATTTTAATAATTTGAATTCATATAAGTAGATTAAATAATTTAAAATAAAACATGCAGATGTTATAGAAATGTATTTATCAAGAAAACGTCATTTTATACTAACATTATGACTAGAAACAAATTTTTTTTAATTTGAAAGTAATATTTATTTTTATATCATATAAAATTTAAATTTAAATAACTCTATAAAGTTTATTATATTAATTAAATATAATGGAGAAACATTATACATTAAATTTTTTTAAAAACAAATCTATTTTAACCCATAAACAATCATATACTAAAGTCCAACATAATGAGTATTAAAATGTAATTAATAGGATTAAATGAAAGTAATTAATAAATAATTTACATTAAATGATATTAAAAATATATATGATTAAATTACTTAATTTCTTTCGAATAAATAATATTTTACAAAAATATCTTTATATTGATCAACTCCTTGAAAAATCAATATTTATTGAAGGATCCCAAAAATTTATAATAAGTTATTGTGCTTTTAATGATTTTATAAATTCATTTTATTTTCTAAAATAAATTTTAAAATGGATTTAGATATTAATTGTAATATTTTCCAAAAAACAAATTTTTTTTCATAATAAATTTTTTTGATAAATATTTAATTTATAAATTATGAATTTAATATTTATTAATAATATTTCTATAAATTTATATTTTTCGGAAAAATATATATATATTCCCAAAATTTGATAATACTATTAATACACTTTAATTAAATGATTATTTTATAATAAACATATTTTAAAAAATATTATCACATTATTTGTTTAAGTCTCAGAGTTTCATGTCTTGTAAGAAATCATTAATAGAGTCTTTTTTTAAATATTGGGGTGTTATAATGAGTAACAAAATCTATTTATAATAAACAACATTTATTAATAAAGAAAATTATATCAATAGAAATCATTAATTATTTATCTTTCTGAAATTATTATTAAAGTGCACTGATATTTCAAATAAAAAACATATAAAATCAGGATTCCTTTTAAATAAGATTATAATCCTCTTAATTATCATGTATTATGAATTAGACATAGACATTGTTATTTTCTTTTGTATACTCATATTTCCCTTTATATGCATCACCATAAAGACAGAGGGCTTCTGATTCATTATAGTTGTTTTATGTAGTAATTAACAATATGAAAATATAGGGAATACATTTTAATGTTGTTCATATTACATTATTAACAAACCAAGAGAATATCATGAATGTATTCAATTCGACTTAAATTATTCAAGTAGATTAAAATGCAGAATATATAATCTCTCAATATAGAATAGAATTTGTACTACATGAGGTCTACCTGGATCACCTATCCATGTTTTCTAATATTTTGGGGCATAGATACCAAAAACATGCATTCACTAACCCTCACATAATATTTATCACTGATATTCTTTAGAAATCATCTATATCAAATTTCATAGGAAACTTCTATAATTCATTATACATGGATAATAACTTCAATTACTAGGAATATAATATATCATCACTTTTATCTTATTAGATATAGGCACATTCATCACATTCCACTTTAGTACATTTATACGAAATGGGAGTCTAATGTATGCGATGATTGTATTATAAACACGGAAAAATTTGTTTGTTTCTATCCATATCATGGAAGATTTATCTGGTTTGAAGGTTTCATTTAACTAGAATAAATCATATGGATTTCATGGTTTAATAACATTCCATTTTGATCTAATAAAATAAAATTTAAATTCAGTATTTTACAATGATTATAGAAATACATGTGATGAAATTTCATTTATGATCTTTCTAGTCTACCAAAAATTTTCCAAGTCACAATACCTCTAACCATTTGATATTGGATGTGTTATATCTATTAAATTCTAGGTATATAGAGCAATATTTTCCTTTTTATAATCTATACCTAGGAATGGAAAATTATTTGATAGTAATTAGATAAGATGTTTTTTCAATTACTTACCACAAACAAAAAGATTCATCACGTAAACTATAATGTCCCAAAATGCTAACTCAACTTTCTAAAACACTTACTCTAGACTACACAAATACATCCCTTGGTAATCATCCAATAATTACCCATTGAATCACATTGTCATGAGAGTACAACAAGTCATTACATGGTCTTAAGAGAAATCCTTATGATGACAAAGACTTTAAATAAATGCCGAAGGGTTTCAAATACAAGTGGTGGACGATTTACACATTAATAAATAACCCAATAAACCAAAAAAAACATAACCAGAACGTTAATTAAATGATTCATGAGTTAAATAAGGCAACTAAACAACATCATGTATCTCAAAACTGCATCAAAGTGTAAAACAACGGTTGACCAAAAAAGCGTCAAAGTAAACAGTTAATAAACAACTAAATAATCACAAGAGAACAGAAGACCCCATTCTCTAAGTGATATAATCTCCACAATCACCGAACAACCCAAGTATCATGTTGTAGTGCTAAAAACATGTGAAATGTTACCATTTCCCCTGTCCTGAAAGATAGAATCTGCAAAAGAACCAAAGTTCCAAAGGAGGGGTGGGTATACAACTCATTAGTTTTCCACAATTACTTCCCTACTCATGCCATAAGGCTAGAACTATTAGTACATTATATAAATGTGTTTATCTAAATCAATATAAAAAAATTGTTTATAACAAAATACAAGAACGTTCATTGACCAATTATAAGCAAGTGAAAAACAAGTATATGAATCCAATTTTACAGCAATATATTTTTTCAGAGAAATAACTAATAAAAGATTAAAACCAATTCTTATTATCATCTGGGATAACCATTCGATAGTTAACAACAGACCCACACATGCATGCTTTGTTTGAAAGGTCCATACTGACAGGTGGTATCTAATGCAATAACCTTTTTTCCCAATGACACACACCCCTGATCGAGGGTCACACACCGTTTACACTAATGGTACTTGTCCCCTATTAAGGGATTGTTATAAATGAACTCAAACATACACAATTTATAAAAAAAATTCCTTTTAAAAAATAAACCACTTTATGAAATATGAATTTTTATTGAAAACAAAAGCACAACCAGTTTAAAATAATCACTTAATTTCAATAAAATATTACCTTTTATTGTAATCATATATCCCCATTTATGTGACAAGTATCCATAAAAATACCATTTTCAAAAACCATGTTTTAAAAATAAGAACCAATGCTCTCATTTGAAATCCACAAGTTTCCATATTTTAGAAATTTCAATCAAGATGGTTTCAACAATTGTTCAAAAACCAATTCATAATAAATTCAACATAATATATTCAATTTGAAAGCATGAAAATTAGTTATACTAAGTGGATTCAATAGAGTAGCCTCCTAACTTGATGGTTTGGACCAAAACCATAATGAACGTACCAAGCACAAGAAAATCGGGTCGATTCTCCAAAACCCATCTTTAGATCTCTCCTCCTAGAAACATCAAGATCATTTATCATCATAATTGGAATCCACCAACCTAGATCTACTGATAATAGGCATAGATCTGAGTAACAAAGAGAGGGGTAGGAGTAGATATAATTAGATCTAAGAAACCTATCATGAACGAAGAAGAATAATCATATACATCAAGAATCAGGAATCAATTCAGAATGGGATGACTTCGGAATGCCTTTAATCTAATGAGAGAAACATCATTGGACTTACGAGAATAAAAATCCTGAGTTTGGTCTATTTTGGGTAAAAAAATATAGGGAGTTATCGAAAAACTGAAAGAGATTATATTTGTAAGGATATCATTTTGGCTCTATTCAGAGTTTGTCGACACGGTTAGGAAACTGATGTGGTAAATGTATCGTATCCACTACCGGCCTGGCCTCCCCTTGCACGGTCTCCCAAACCATGCTATAACTATGCTACAACTACTGCCTCAAGTTGAAATCTACGCACAGTATGGGTATACAAATAGACAAATTGTGCTCCTCTTATGTGACTTCCAATTAGTCACAAAAACATTTCCAAAATTCTTCTAACTCTCACAATCATCACTATTACAATTTAAAAAAATAAAAAACATCATGTAATGGTGCCATACTATAAACTACGGGAACTAAATTATCCCACCATTGGTCTTTCAATTCTTATAATGTAGAAATGCTTCCCAAATAAGAAACAGTTTTCTCCATTACTCTTTCGTCTATTTCTCAAGTTCCCTTGTCTCTTATAGAATCTGATCACGCATACACTAAACCTGTACTAGACTGATGATTTTTCCATGAATGAATTTCCCATTCCTCTACAAAATCTATACTAGGAAATGTATCCATGAAGCATCCATCCCAAGTTCAAATTGGTCCCATCTGGACACATGGTTAGGATTCGGCTTATAATTTTTTAAACTAGGATACATGGAACACATTCTGTACTAAACTGAATAGTGGTGGTAATTCCAACTAATATTACAAATCTGTAACTCATTAAAAAGTCTAGAAATGGCCATTTTTTCTAGGATATAACTTTATCTGGTTCATTAAATGACAATGGCCAATCATTGTAGTTATAGACAAGATAACGTGATCACCCACAATGAATGACAATGGATTTTAATGATGATCGACATAGGATTTCTAATGACTCTAAGTAATCTTGATCCTCTTTAAAATAAATTTGATCTTCTTTATTGTTTTCTATACAGGACTCATCCCAAATAGTGAAGTCTCACATATTTCCACCCAATACAATGGAGAACGACAAGGACGCCCTCATAGGGAATTAACCAGAGACATATGTATCAAGGGCTGATAGATATTATTATATGAGAACTCCATAAAGGATAACTGCTCCTCCAATTATCCACCAAAATTTATTACACAAGCCTACAACATGTCTTCCAGCATTTTTACCATCCAGTCTGACTAGCTATTTGTCTGTGGAAGATATATTGTGCTCATAGTAATCATGGTCCTAAGGGATTTCTATAATTATTTTCAGAAATGAGATGTGGACATTGGATATTTGTCTGATTTTATTGAAATTGGTTCTCCATGCTTCTATACCACTAATCAGAAATATATTTTTGAAAAATCATCCACCATATGAGTTTCATGAATTAGAATGAAATGAGTACACATGGTTAGAATATTCACTATAACACATATAACATCATGTTTTTGATATTTTCTTGGGATACCTATAACAAAATCCATCGCTATGTTCCCCATTTTTACACTGGGATAGTTAATAACTGAATCATACCTGCAGGTCTTTGATGGTATACATTAACCTACTAATATGTTAAGCATCACAAGATGAACTTAGCTACTTTTATTTTAATCCCTCTCCACCAAAACATTCCATCAAAACCTTATACATTATTTGTGTACATGGATGTCCTTCCCATATTTAATGGTGTTAAGCATGAGGGATTTTTTCCTTAAAATCCAATAATACAACCTTCCAATATCTAAAATACAAAACTGAACTCCCATCAAAATTCTATCCCTCAATTGATTCCCCAACATTGAGTTTTGAACTCATAACCAGAAACTCACCACCAATTGTTTGTGCCACTTTGGACGTATTCACTAAATCATGAAAAAATGTTGCCGAAAAGAAAACCACAACATCACCACGGTCTTCATATAACATATTCTTGACAACATGGAACGACACTAAATGTCATTCATCTGATGATTATTTCATCAACTGAGCATATGAATTCTTAATCAATGCATCCGCCAAAAAATTTCCATTCTCCTGGTGTATACATCAATTCAATAAAATCAACTCATGATACTCCATCCATCTCCATTGTCTCATATCTCAAGTCTCATTGTGAGGAAATTTGTTTCAAGCATTTTTGGTCCATGAACATGGTAAATATCTCACCAATGAGATAATTTATCAATGATTTCAATGGATGGAGGATTTTAGATAACTCCAAATCGTGGGATGGGTAATTATACTCATGAACCCAAAATTGTCCTGACCCATAGGAAACCACATGTTATCCTTTCATGAGAATACAACTCATCCCTAACCAGAAAAAATCATAGTACACCACATACCCCTATCTTGATTCTAGAATGATTAATATTGGTACCGATGTAAGATGAATATTTAGTTCCTGGAATGATCCCTTGCATTCCTCTTTCCATTTTAATGGAGCATTATTTTTTTTGTAAGATAGTTCATTGATGAAGCTAGTCATGATAAATAACACAAAATGCTTCAATAGAATCCATTTGGACTAAGAAAACATTATATCTTGAAGACATTCTTTGGTCATTACAGCGAGATAATAGCTTCTATCTTTTCATGATCAATAAGAACCCCTTTCTCACAAATTTCATGGCCTAGAAAATGTATATATTGTATCCAAAAATCACACTATAATAATTTTTCATACAAATGGTGATCTCTAAAGATTTGTTACACTACTTCCAGGCATTGACCATTGTCATCCCTTCTCTTTGAATACACCACGATGTCATCCATAAACACCACAACAAACGCATCCAAATATCACTGAAATACCCAATAAATCAAATCCATGAATATCGTTGGTGCATTAATTAGACTAAAAGGCATGACTATATATTCATAGTGTCCATATCTGCTTCTACAAGTTGTATCTTCCTTCTAATCTCTCAATTGATGATATCTTTATTGCATGTCAATCATGGAGAACCACTGATCCCCCCTCAATTTATAGAACTAATCATAAATGTCTAGAAGTGGATATATGATTTGTATCATTAAATGGTTTAGATTTTGATAATCAATGCACAACTAAAAATTTATATCTTATTACTTCAAGGTAAAAACTGGGGTTGCAAAAAAAGATATACTTGTTCGGATGAAATACTTGATTTCATTCACTTCCAAATACAAATTCAATACATATAACTTTATTGGTGTTATCATATATGATGGAAGGTAAGTAAGATTGTTTCCCGGGAAGAGATCAATTGTAAACTTCACTTCCCTTATTGGTAGTAACTCTGAGTAGTTCTCATAAAATATTTCTGGCAATTGATTTATAACTAATAGAAAGAAATACTCCCCAATCTATTCCATTGATGAAAAATTCAATACCATAAAGTGGTTAGATATCGTTCCAACTATTATTTCCCATAATTTCTTTAACATCCTATAGCCTTTGAAGAGAATCTTAATTTTATCATATGTCATGAAACTAAAAATTATCCAATAACAATCGATGTGGGCGTTAAACATTGTAAACCAATCTATTTCCAGGATTACATTATAGACATTCATTTCTGACATCGAGAAGTTCATTTTCATCTCAAATGCATCTATGGTTATAGAAGACACTCTATAAACAAAAGCATTAAATTATCTTTACCTGAAAGGAGTTTTCACTTTTAAAATAAAGGTAACATTTCCAACATTAAACATAGGCAATTAGTAGCACAAGAAGTAGTGAAATAATATGATATACCAATATATAAGAGCACATTCATAGGGGTAGAGTTTAAAACAATCATACCTCTCAATATAGATGGTTCATCCTAATCATCAACAATAATCTATTTAGCTCCATAAAATTGTTTCCTTACTGCACTTCTCTCATCATTTCCTTTCTAAGATTGCCCTGGTTGATGAATTAGGGTATTTCTTGAATCACCATTTCTAGGTCTGCTCTACTGAGGAGACTAATTCTTATGTGCTCACCCTGTCAATTTATATGATGCTTGTGATGTCTGAGACGTGTCTCCCGCACCAGACCAAGGAGAACTACGACAATAGCGCTGAATATGCCCCATATTATTATAGTTATGGTATGCACATGGTTTTTTTATACTTTATTAATTGATGTGTTATTGCGAACAAATTTGAAAATAACCTTCTTTTCTCTTAGGTCATGGATGATGGTTCACTGATCGAACCATTTGATTCTGATTTCCACTCCCACCTTAGAAATTGACATCCCTCTTCCACTTTCTCCCAGCGATTGAGTTTAACCATTTCCTTTTAAGTACTATCATACCTCCTCCAAGAGATCCCAAGATATCCCATTATGCAACTATTTCTCTCTTCATTAACTCTATATAATCCATAATGTAGAGAACCACAATCTTTGAACGAATTTCTTTCAATAACCTAGATTTGATGTTCCGTGCCATCAAGGATGAACATTCCATAACTTATGGGGAAAGGAGAACTAAATTCATGAATTTAGCCACATATTCCATGACATAGAGATCCTCTTGTTTCAATCTGATCAATTCCATAATTTTTGGATATTAAATGTGTGAGGATATCATTGTTTGTTGAAAAACAATACTCAAAATCCTCCTATATAAGGCCTTCATCCAATTTTTTCATGCACTGCTAAATCCAATAGCTGGCATAAAATATCCTTGTGCATATATGTTTCTTGATAGACATTGAGGTCTGATGGTGTACTGATGAAATCGACGGTATTATTCATCTTACTTAGCCAAACATCTGCTTTTTCTGGTAATGAATCACCCCAGATATAAGGTGTATTCCGCTTCATTTACTACATTGTATGATCCTCATTCCTGGGATCATTCCTTAGATTCCTCATATCCATAACATGAAAATCATGGAAAATCCTATGAACCATCTCAATGTTCACTCGTGGTTCTGGTGAAACCACATTCTACATAAATTCTTCATCATGTTTTCTATGTCTCTTATTGGGATACAATTTGTAGACCAACAACAAACTCCATCAATCTCACTCTCTAGAATCATATGGCATAACATTTCATGTTATATCACATCAACTATCACAACATTGTTTCCCAAAACAACCTTTTTCCATGTTCAACCCTCACTCAATACATTAACTTTCTTTTTGAAAATAAAACTATTTTCAAAATACCACATACATTTCCTTTTTAAAAAAAATTATTTAAAAATAATAATTTCAAACATTTGGAAAAATATATAATTAATCAAAAAATGAATCATTCCTCGAAATGATTTATGAACTACTAGTGGGAATTCATTCCTCTAAAATGCATTCCATGCTCGTCTCATTGAATAAACCCATGATAATGATATTCAAAAATCCTAGAAGTGTATTTAAAAAATTGTGTACCAAACTCTCCAGCAACATGATGTTCCTCATAAAAGAGTTTGATAGGTCCTTTTATGTTATACATTTCATTTTCTGACAATCCTACTCATCTTTAAGATCCCATCCTAAAGGTTATACATGAAGTAATTTCAACACCATGACTCATAACACTAATGGACAATTTTTCGGCAAGGAAAGAACACACTGATACTATTTTTACCACAAAAAAAGGACCAGAATGATACCATTTGTAATAACCAGCTAAATTACATTGTCTTTAAAGTACAATGAGTCATTACATGGCCTTAATCAACATACCAAATATTCTAAATGCTGAAAATAAATTCCTAACAGTTTCAAATCCAATTTTGTGACAATTAACCATTTATGAAATAACCCAATAAACCAACAAACAATAACAAACCACTAACTAAATGATGCATGAACAAAAGAAGGAAACTGAAAAAAAAAACATTTATCTTGAAACCACATCAAAGTGTTCAACAGAGGATGACCAAACAAGTATCAAAGTAAACATTAGATAAAAAACTAAACACAATCAAGAAACCAACATACTTTATGCTCCCATATCTCTAAGATCCACAATCACCGAAAAAGCCATGTATCATGGTGCAGTGATAAAAAAAGAGAAACGTTACCTTTTCCCATGCCTCGGATGATAGAAACAACAAAAGCACCAATGTGGCAATGAAGGGGTGTGTATATAACTCAATAGTTCTTCACTAATAACTTCCATACTCATTCAACTATGAAATAATGATACTCAAACTATATAAATCAATTTATATTAATAAAGTTTCCCAAACATTTTATAACAAAATATAAGCAAGTTTGATGAAAAATTATATAATGTTCAATCCAAATGAAATACAACCAATTTTCCAGAATGTAATGTTTCTAGAAAAATAACATATAAAAGATTAAAACCAATTATTATTATCATTTGGAATTACCAGTCTATAGTTCACAACACACCCACAAATGCATGCTGTGTTTTACTGTTCTTTACCCATGAGAGGTCTCTCATCCAATTACCTTCTGTCCCAATGACACACGCCCCCTTTCCTGGGTTGTGAACTTTGTACTCCAATGGTACCTATAACTTTTTTAAGGCTCATTAAGAATGAAATAATACCAAGACAATTTATGCAAAATATTTCCATTACTGAAATAATCTACAAAAATATAACCAAACATTTATTAAAACCCGAAGCACAACCATTTTCAAAGAAACAAATCATTTCAATAAAACTATCCCTTTTACTGAAAACACATACTCTAATTTGTTTTCCAATAAAATATAAAAACACCCATTTTATACCCAAGTATTAAAATTTAGAACTAAACCACTCATTTAAAATCACCAATTTTCCATATTTCACAACGATCAATCAAGAGGGATTCCAACAAGTGTTCAATGACCAAACCACTATAAATTTGGAACAATACATTCAATTTGAAATCATGCCAATTAGTTCTACTATGAGGAATCAAGATTGAATCCTCTTACATAGATGGTTTTTACAAACAACACAAAGAATGAAGAATTCAGAAGGAAACCATGTTGATTCTCCAAGAAACCTCTTTAGATATCTTCTCCAAGAAAGATCAAGACCAATTGTCATTATAATTGGAATCCAAAAACATAGATCTACCCATTAAGAGCATAGATCTGAGTAACCAATATAGGAGGAGTAGTATATCTAAGTAGATATATGAAACCGATCACGAAATAAGAATAAAAATCACTTACCATTAGAATCTGGCTTTGATTAACAAAGGGAAGCCTTCTGATTGAGTTCAGAACTATGTGAGATCCTTCATTGGCCTTAGGAGAAGAAAAATCCAGAGTTATGGCTGATATGGGTTAAAAAATGAGGGGGTTATAAAAAACGATTGAGATACTGTTTTAAGGATCTCATTTTGAATTAGTGTATGGTTTGACTACATGGTTAGGAAAATCATTCATTTACCATGTGGTGGCCACTGTCGACAAGATGTCCCCATACACCATCTCCCAAATGGTACTCCAACCATGCTGAAGCTAGAGAATCAATTGAACCACTATGCACTATTTTCCCACATGATTAGACAAACTGTGTGCCGCCCATGTGACTTCCAATTATCCCAAAAAACAATTACATTGTTTTCCCAACTCTCCCACTCATCACCCTTACATTTTATAAGAATAAAAATCACCATGTATTGTTTACATTCCAGAAACTGGGTGTAGTACACAACCCGTGATGAATAAAAATATAAATTAGAGTAAATGATTATTTAAGTATTCATTTATATATTTAATAACCCATACATGTTCTAGAAAATAACATGAGACAATGTTTTGAATTATAAATAAATTAAATAGAAGAAATTATGACATTATAATACCTTGATAGATTCTATTATTATATTGACATTGTTTTCTTATATTTTACAGGACATACTAATAACATGTTGATTTTATATAATTCATTAACCATGTAATGATTACTTATTTATGTAAAATCCATTTATAATACATTATCATTCATTTATTGTTATCATATTTAATTATTTTGATCGTGTGTATCATTATTTAAAAAATATTCTCATAAAATACATTGTTATTCAATTTGAAAGAATAAAACATATTAAGTGCATTGATAATGATCATTTTAATGGTTAGATTATAATGAAATCAACAAGCTACCTATTTTTAGTGACTCGTGTAATTTTAGAATAAATCATTATTATTTTTTTGATATTCATTGATTATATTTTATATATTTAAATTCATTATATAAAAAATAATAAATTTCTCTAACTAAGTTGGGTTTTCATGCATTATATGGTCCTATATAAAATCACCTTTTTTAAATTATATTATTTTAATTTGAAAAAATGAAATTTTTTTAATTCATTATTTAAAAAAAAGTATATGACATATTTTTGAAAATATTTTGGAAATGTTTAAATATTTATTGAATAATGAAAATATTAAATATCTTTGGGAAATATTATATTATTTTATGAATTTAAAGGGAAAAACCTATTTAATTTTTTTATAAATTGATTTTTTTTACTTTTGAATAAAAATTGTACTTTTATGGTATTTTAAGTTATTATTATTCATGAATTTGGTAAAAAAATATAACTGTACATCGAATCAATATTCTAAAAAAAGGGTTTCATCTCCTTGTGTGTGATTAATTATAAATTAAATTCAACTATCTAACAAATTGAATCCTAAATATTTAATTTTATAATTTTAACGAAAAAGAGAATTTTTTATAAATATTCTCTTTTAATTTTTATCATTGTGAAAACACCATAGTAGAAAAATATACCCTATGAAATATAAAATTTGTTAATTTTTGGGGAAATTTTTTGATTAGGTTTAAAATTACGTCAAGGACATGGATTTAATTATTTTATAAGATTATTAGGACTATAATTATATAACATTATAAAATATTTTCTTTTTAATATTTATCATTGATTTGTACCAATAATATATTTTATGTATAGAAAAATACAAAAATAATGTCTTTTTCTTTTATAGTTCTCTTATATGTTTTAGTAGGGTTAGAAATAAGTTTTTAAAATTAATAAATTATATTTTTAGATTAATTATAATATTATTTTTATTAATTATTTTCAAATTTTAATGATCATAAAATTCAAATAAATCCATATGTAATGTCAACATTACATCGAGGAAGACAGTAGAAAAATTAGGTAAATGATTTTAAAAATAGAAAAAGTAATATTTTTTATGTGATTTAGAGTATCGCAATAATTTAATAAATAAATTTAAACAATTATAGATATTTTAATGGTTTATTATGGAATTAATTTTTCTATAATTATGTCTTCAATGTCAAATTAAATTATGACTTCTGAATATGACATTATTGATATTTAATATTGATGAATATATTAATAAATGTTTTACGACCCATAACAATATTTAATTTAGACAAGTGATTGAGATAAATTTTAAATTATCAATATTATTATATTTATAGTTTATTTTACTTTTATTATAAATTTATTAACCCCAAAATAGTAAATATGATTTGTATCGACATATTTTTTTGAACTGTTAAGAGGGTTATTAAAACAATTTGATAAGGGTAAAACATTATCATGTATGGTAAAAAAATTATTACGTGAGATTATTTTGAAATATATTAATCATATATTTGAATTATATCAATTTATAGAAACATTAGCATGAACATATATTTATATTAATTCAATACTATAATAATTTACAAATATTCCCCTCTGCTCGCATATAAAAAGAAATAATATATCCTATTTTAAATTCAAAATTTCGGCACCCAATATAATCCAAAACCTGTAAAAATGTATTCATAACATTCCTACTGACATTCTAGTTGATAATTTTGGTTATAATGAGTACCCAATAATAATAAAGGTTTAATGAAAATGAAGATGTTTGAGAACAAGGTATAGTTTTTTACCAAAGGATATATTTTTATTTTTTAGTCTACCAGCTTAAAAAATTCTTAATTATTTTAGCATAACATATATATTATATAAAAAATAATATTTTAATAGGATTATTAAAAACCATATATCTATATCCTCTCCCATTAAATGGGAAAAAATAATTATCCATGTGCACGAATGACAATAGTCATTCAAACCATCGTAATTATTTTTCAATAATATCCTTTGCTGTGGTTATAATGAATGATTCAGTTTTTATATATGGTACTTATAAAATGTTTATCACTTTATAAATAATATATGTCATCAATATTTTTACCTTCTTATAAAAAAATGATAATTGTGTTGATGAATTTGTAATGATTACCATCTCCCTAAATCAATGCGATTCTTATTTCAAGACCACATAACGTTGTTACTATATGTAAAAGTATTTAATTAAATTATATTATACTAATAATATAGTCATAATTATTTAAAGACAGATATAATGTTACGATAATTCTATTATAAGAATTGAAAACTGAAAAATTTACATGTTCAAATTTATAACCTACCATTTCCATAAATGTAACATTGTTCATTTTTCATAACCATCTACTCTATTTGTTTTTAAATTATTTTTAATTTAATTTTTTTTATTAAATTCCTTACTATTATTATGGAGATGATGAAATAATGACCATAATAAAAATAGTGGACTTACTAATTTCATTTGGATCATATTAGATGAATATCATCAAAACATATAACGTATACATAATGGATTAATAATTTTATATTAAAAAGTAAGAGTTAAAATAATTGGAATATTAAACATGAATAGGGTTCTTAATAAATTATGTAATTAAAATACGTTTTTTAGTAAAATAAGGAACATAAATTATGATTCATACCCAATGTAAGAGATTCATTAATTTAAAATTTCATTAAAATATTTTGAAAATATATTTTAAAACTACTGAACTCTAATTTCATCATTAATGAAATTGCTTTTTTCCTATATTTATATAAAAAAAATTAAATAAAAAATAAATTTTATATTTCATTCTAAAATTGATACAATTTTATTTGATGGAACATTATTAATTTTAATGTAAATAGATATAATAGTTTTTATATTTTTATATATAAATGATCATTGGTTTTCTCACTATCCAAACCATTATTTGATTTTTTTAATAGATAAAAATCCATTTATTATTCTATGAAAATCCACTATTTCCCTATTTTATGGTCATTTTATTTTGTGAATTTGTGATTTTTATAATAAAGGGTATTTAGATATCCAATAAGGTTGTGTATATAGATTCAAAAGTCGTTTTGAAGGTATCTATGATTAAAAAAGGGACAGATTAAAATGTTTTATTCCTTATATGGTCATATGAAATTGATTATCTTGATGTTTTAGCCCAATATTTATAATTTTGTTTGCTGATACTACGATATATTATTATGAACAATGAATATGATATAACTCATAATGATGGGTGAGCATGATATAACTCCACATCGCTTTGGATAATGATTATGTTCATGAAATATTTGTATTATATGTGGATCATAATTTTTATTCCATTGGTAATGGATATTGTAAATATTCTATAATGATGATTTGTAAAAGGATATACTTGAATTTTCTATAATTTCATTTGATTATTCAAGGTAATGATTTTATTTAAAAATAAATAAATTAACATTAGTTTTAATGTAATGAATTTTCTTCTTTTAGAATAATGTGAAGTTATGTAAAATGTATATCATGGGTTGTCATGTTTTTATAAAACCTCCATGGTTATGGCTTATAATTTACGTTTTAGATAATGTTTTTTTATGAAAAAAGGGTAGTAGTGCTTATTTATTATGTGTGTAAATGATAATTTTGAACTCAATGTTTCATATGCTAACCAAAAATAGTTCTTTATGACCTATTTTTATGATATTCTAATGATAATATTTCCATCTTTTATATCCCATTCTTATGATTTTGTTGTCATATAAATTTTTTAAATTTTTTTATTATTTTTATGGATTATTTCTAATAATTATGAATTAATATATAATGTCATAATTTTTTGACAAAAAATGAAAATGTGTATCATTATTGAAGTCATATGTTTTTGGAAAAATTTATATAATGAGAAATTTTACAACATGTAATGTATTTTTTTGAAATATGTGAGACTTAATTATCTAAACCTAACATCATGAACAAAACATTAGGGAAATACTAAACCAAATTCATGTTTATGATTTCAATTATGGAGATAATAAAAATCATGTTATTATAGTTAGTATCAAAACAAAGGATAATATAATTTTAGTGGTATTAATAATTTATGTAAGTAATCCTATGATATTATAATGTAGATAATTTATGATATTTAATTTAATGATATCTATATTTAATTATCTAAACTATGTTTGTTCAGAATGTTTTTCCTCATATGAAATAGGGAAGTCCAGATAAAAATATCTAAGAGAAAAAAATCCTTACTAATGATAAATATAGAGTTTTAATAAGTCTAAAATTATTGATTTTTGTGGTGATTACATAGTTTACATAGTCTATAATGTGTGTTGGAATCCATATGAGAGTTAATCCTTGTTCACTATAAAAGATAATTCTTTTAGATGGTCCTTTCATGAAACAAATCACACTATAATTTATTGTGTCTTCTAACAATGTGGTAGAGGATAAATTTATTATGTCCCTAGAGAATGATATATTATGTCATGAGTTATTCGTAGTTCAAAAATATAACTCCTATTATTTACTATTTTGATGGTGAAAGTTACTACTGTTGGTTAAAGGAGAATAATATTATAAAAGGAGAATATATTTATTCATTTTAATGGATTAATGTGTGAATAGATTAATATTGAAATATTTTACTAATTTTTTTGATTTATAATGAAAAAATAATTTAATTGATATATAATAGTGAATTTTTGGTGGCCGTGTATCCCGTAATTTACATGATTGGCATTGAACTCCAGAAATTTAAACTAGTATCTTAATATTACAAAAATATTGGTTAAAATCTATATTAAATAAATAATATCAAAATAAATTTTATTTTGATGATTTAAATAGTTATGATAATATTTTCCATTATTATAAAATTTAGAAATGGAGTTTATGAATTATTTTTCATGAAACTAATAAGATTAATGGATGAGATGGAATGAAATTGGGATGTATCCATAAAATAAAAATTAATATTAGAGAATAATGTATCTAATATGTGATATATCTAAAAACATTATTTGGTACACTATTCAATAAAATCTATTAAGTAGTTACATTATGGAATTGTTAGTTATAAGAAATTTTTCAATAATTAAAGTAGTCATAAAATATCTTGAAATAAGGTAAAATATATCAGTTGAATGATAATATATTTTAATTGTAATGAATTATATAATTATGCTAACATGAGTTACATGTTCCTACATTGGTTGGAAATCAATATGATAAAAATAAATTGTTCAATAGATATTTTATATTACCATGGGTGAAGTTGGGGTATCTAATTAATTGGATACATGTATGTTGTTTTTATATTTGAATTATGTATATTCCTATTTTTTGGTTTGCAACTTTTCACTCAATTAAGTTCAACATAATGTATTGTTAAATTTGGAAAAGCCATATTAAATTAGATTTTAATTTTGATGATAAATCATTGTGGTTTTATTAAATTATCCAAGATTTATTGATATTCCTTTATTTTTCAAATTTGTATGTCCATACAAAAAAATCTATTTGAACTACCCATGGTGTTATATGTTGTTATTTTTTGTATGGATTTGATTTAGGATTACCATGCTATGACATATTAAAATGTTAATAAAATTATATTAGTATATACCATAAAAATGATAAATTATCATGATGGTGAAAAAAATTTATAGGTATGGTAGTTATTGTTACCAATTTAATGACTTTGAAAATAAAGAAACTATTCGAATTAGTGATTTTTTAGATTTAATTATTATATGAATGTATCTTCTAGTGATTTCTGTTACACCTCAATATTTTCTGAATTTTTTTCTTTCAAATGATTATAATCATTTCGATATTAGGTGGAACATACATTACTAGTTATATCTTTCATTAAAATACACCATGTTTGTCATTCATTAATGAATCAATGAGTTTTATCAAGAGTTTGTGAGACACGACACCGAGTTTTAGTGATCCATGAAATAATTTTATTTTAGATAGTACTGCTATAACCAAGAAATTAAAGAGGATGGCAGAAATATTATTATACACATTATGTAATATAAATTCAAATTTACTAATAAATATTAATTTATTTATTATCTCTTATTAAATAATCAGAAAATCCATGGTAGGGTAATAATACTGATCAAAATTAAGATTTCGTCAATTATTATTTATGTTGATGATTAAAATAAAATATTATTATTAGTTTATAAAAAAATTAGAAAATTTGTTATATAAAATTAACATCATTTTTGAAATAATCGTGTTTAAAATAACATATCGTATAATGATATTATTTTTTGGAAAATATACATTTTTATTAAATATTTAAAAATATCAATTTTTTAAAAGTATAATTTATTATAAATTAATTACATTATTTAATATTAATATTCCATTTTAAATTAATATAATATTTATTTAGTAATTTTTGAATCATTTATTTAACATTGAACCAACATTATAATGGATTTTAGTATAAAATTATTTTTGGGGTTTTTAAAGTAGATTTTGTGGACACTTTTTTGAAGTGAATAATTTTTTCCCTTATTAACTAATTAAAATAATTGCTATTAAGGACTTTTTTGAAGGGAATCTATATATAATATATAAATAAAATGTAATTAATATTCATAAATAGATTATTATTATATATGGAGTTACAATGAAATCATTTTAGCCTTAAAGAAATACACTTCTCGAAAACCCACTTATTCCTCACATATACGTGTTTTGTATCGAATTTAATTTTATTTTCTTTTATAAAATGTAATTATTAAAATTAACTTAAATTTTTAAAAAACCATGATAAAAGTAATTTAAGGTAAATATTTCAAAATTTTCTTATAAGAATAATTTATGATGATTAGTAAAAGATGCGAAATTGTTTTCAAAAACTATCATTTATAAACATATATATAATGATAAATGACATTTTAACATTTTTATAATGAAAAATTAGTACAGAGATACATATCTTAATGCAATTTAGATCATTTTAATTAACATAATATAAAATTTATATTTAAAAATTTAATAAAATTTTGAACATATTTTATTTAAAAATTTTCCTTCAAATCAATTTATGTGGATTAATTTTAAGATAAAATTTTATACTTATAAAAATGTAATTTGAAAAATATATTATATATTTTTAATAACCATAATTTATATTATATTATAAAGAAAGATTAATATTTCAAAAAAAATAATAATAATAGAAAACATTATCTATCATAGTTAAGGTAATGATGGGTTTACTGGTGGATGAATCTAAAAAGATAAGGTTTAGAAATTATTGAAAACATTTTCAAGACCTATTGAATCAGCATATTGGGATCTAATACCTTTTAGAGTTTATAATATTCCATTATTACATACTTTTCAAATGAAAAAACATGGGTGGAATTATTTCTTTCCATAAATTACATGTATACCACACAATTCACTTATAGAAGGCCAGCAATTTGCCTCTCAAATTCACACTATGAAACCATTTTAATCCAAAAATACCTATCATAATCACATACCAAGATCCATCATCTAATTCCAGTAGCCATTGTATTGACCAAAATCCAACATAAGAAATCATTTATGGAAAACCGAAATAGGATACCAGAAGAAGTTGTAACGTTCGTCCACAAGTGTTTTTTATTTATTAATCCACCTTCATAAATTATAATTATAAAATGAGGATATAATTAAACCAATATCATTCAAATAATTAGAGCTTTTAGGTTATTTTCATGTCTTATAACAATATCCACTCAAGTCAAATGGGATACAACATCATTATTTGTGTATATAGTGCAGAACATATTTAAAAACTAAATTCAATTCTTTATTAAAGAAAAAAATAATGGTTGTAAATAATGATTGATTTTTTATATAAGATATTAATTATATTATAATTATTATTTACTTATTATGTCACACCTATATTCATAATTTATAATTTTTTGGTATACAATAATGTCCCTTGTTTGAATGGTGGATTACGGTCTTAAGAAGATATGTGATTCATTCTAGATTTAAAAAGGGAGTTATTAAAGATTTTATTAGTGAAAATATGTGATATATATAAAATTAAAATAATTATTTAATTTTAATATTTAATTTACCATTACTTATTTCATTCTAGTAAGAAATATTAGAAAACATTCATCTGTACGTACAACCAACTTTCTCCATGAATGATTCATTTTATTTTCCATTAATAAAATCTATAAATTAATTTACATAAATATACAGTAAATATATATGATATTTATGTCATTTTTAATAATTTAGAGATGGTTAATCCAAAAAAATTTATTAGGAATATAAATAATAAATAAAATTAGATAAGAATAACAAGTAGATATTTCCCTAAATGTTACATTAATATGGGATTGTTAATAAAAATGTATTAGATGTTCATAAAAAAATATATTCTATAATAGAAATAAATATTCTCCAGTAATTTTATTATAATAAACATATATTTATTTTTTTAGTAGGTTTTATCATGTACAATAGAAAACAAGATTATGGTACGAGATTTCTAGTGTCTCCCTTTTTCCTTAGAGACATAGAAAAATCCACCATTATTTTCCTTTTTTTGGTGCATATATAACCCCCTATAAATGTTATATAATGAATAAAATTTCGTTATTGATATATATATTTTCATTTTATCTTATTCATTATTAGTTATTGTTATTCTAATGACTACTAAAGCGGTATGAATTTTCATCTCTCAATTTTTGTGAGAGAAATGCTATGTTCACCACCTATTTATTATATATGATGCATATCATACCCAATAATTTATTTTTTGATAAATAAAATAAAAATTATTGTAATTTACTTATCCATTTTAGGATCTCCCTTTCATGTGGTTTACAGTTCAAATGATAACAAATTGATATGGACTTTTTTTCTTAATTATGTTTCTTTGAGATAGATGTTATGTTATACACAAATATTAATTTACAAGGTACATATACAGACCCATAAATATGTAATATAATAAATTTTTTTCCTATTTATATTTAGAGTTTCATTTTATGTTATTTTATAATTAGATATATTTTTCACAGTAACTAAAGTGGTAAATGTTTTATATTACAGTATTTCCTTTATTATGATTGTTTATAATTATGTTTTCAACGATATATTCATATGATCAATCTTCAAAAAAATCCATTTATTTTTTCATAAATAGATTATTTGAGGGTGATACTTATTTTTCCATCATTTTACTCTATTAATTAAATAGTTCAACATTAATTTTTTTACGATATATCTTCTTATCATTCACTGTACCATCATCTTCCAAAACCATGTTTTCAAAATAAATTAAAACATATTTTAAAACATATTTTTGAAATAATTTATTTAAGTCATTTTTACTGATTGTTTACTTTTTATAAAAAATTTAACATTATTATTCATGTCATTTTATAAGACAATCCCCATTTCTATTGTACTAAAAATATAAAAAAATGATTTTATGATGCACATCCTGAAATGTATATCATACTTTCATGACATATCAATGATTTGAATAATCGTATTCTTATTATAAAAGTTATTTTCAATGAAAATTATTTCCTTAATATTGAGTAAAAAATTATATTTTCAAAAACTATTTTACCGTATAAATAAGTGATTTTGAAAATTTTTCAAATTGTGTTTTTCAAAGTGGAAGTGATATTTTTCTCCATAACTATTTTAAAATGGTTTTATGCATCCTTTATAAGATTTAATGTTTTTCTAAATGTATATTGATTTATTAATATTTTATTGTTTAAGAATTTATTTTCAATGGACACTTATTTTATTCAACAAAATTATCCAAACGCTATTTATATGTCATTCTAATCTATGATGATGTAAATTTATGTTAAATATTATTTATTTTGGTTATTATCCAAGGATACCATTATTATAATTTCAATGATTATTTTATATTAATGATAATTTCATACTTATGAATCCCATTTCAATTCAATGGGTTATACAAAGATAGAATTACTTTGAAACTGATATATTTTTCCATGGGTCATGATGTGGTGAGACGGTGAAATGATTATGGAACATATTTCTAATCGATATGTTTTGATATCGTAAAATTTTTATGAAACCCATTTCATTTCATGGGTTATTATATGATTAATGTATTATAATCTTGTAAAAAAGCAAATATGGGTATCATTATGAGATGGTTGAGACCTATTTATCACCCCAATTCATTGGGAAATGACTAATATCTCTTGTGATATTGAGGAATGAAATCAAGAGTGAACCCAGTTCTGTAAAGATATGTTTTTCCTAGTGGTATTGAGAGTGTTATGTGACTAATATTATAAATTAAATAGTAATCTCATTACCATATGATGGTTCTCTCCATAATCTTTAAATACTATGGAAATGTTATCCTCTTTATATGTTTATTGCACAACTCTATATTTTATGTCAATTTTATTCTCTCACTAATCATGATATTTGATTTTCTTATGATTTAGGTCTTATGAAATCCAAATAATTATAACATGACTCATGAATATAATTTTTGAAATACATGGTACATTTTTCAAAGGTTATTCTCAGGTTATTATACCATTTTAGTCATGTTGTTATTATCTATCTTTATTGTTTACCTATACTGAGAATCATAGCTCAATATTTTTTTAATTCCCATGGTTATTAAGAAAGGTTTTATGTTTGGTATTTATATGAAGAGTATAGAATGTGAATATATTTAGAGGATAAATTGAATATATTTCATGAATAAGGAATAAATTTTTCCATGATTATAAATATACTCAATTATTACTCATTTAAGGATTGTTTTCCTATATTATAATGGATATTCATATAAAAGTATGTAATATCCATTGCTTGATAAGCATTGGTAAAAATGTTTATTAACAGAGGATACATTATGATAACATATTAAAACAAATATGGGAATACTTTATTGAGATCCTATGGGATATTTCTATGGATATTTCTATAATGGTATCTATGGATAATTTTAGGGATGACTCAAGGTTTGTGAAAAATTCTCGGAACTTTGGTAAAGGATATGGTAACTTGTTTCCAAGAAATTAAAACCCTATATGGATAATAAAACTAGACGTGTCACTAGAAAATACCTTCTTAGTTGTACTGAATCTAAAAAGGATGGATTGAGATAGACTTGTTCATTGCCTGGATCATGGAAATAAGATTTTCGGTCATCATTGTTTGACACTTCCAGGGGATATGTATTGGAAATTAAAAATCTATTTAAAAAACATCTAGAAGGATTTAAATATATTATGAATATGAATGAACTAGAATAATCCTATGGTGTGATATAATTTTTTTTTCAGGATTTAGAAATTATATATTTGTTTTAAATGTTTTTTGTTTCCCAAAATGATTAGTGTTTCTCACACTATGATTTGTGGTTTTAGTCAAAGGTAGGCACCAGAATGAAATGATTTAACATTGAGTGTAAAATAAAAAATTTTAAAGTGAAATAAATTGGGATAATTCCTACGCACAAGGATTTGGTTATTATGTGTTATAAAATACCATGAAAAGGATTTAATACATACACATCAACCAACTATAAGACTCACTAATGATGGGAAATATATAGATCAATTATAGTTTAGGTAGTTGAAACTATGTAGGAATAATGATTTTTTCTTTAATATTACATGAATGTGGAAGAAAGAATCAATTGAATGTCTCATGGGGACAATGAATTTCTCCTAAGAACATTAATATGTTATGTTTGTAAAAAAGAGGGACATAACATTTGTAACCACATTGGAATCAAGAAAATTGAGGTTAACCAAATACAAGAGAATAATAATATCCATAATTTTTCATTTATAGATGACAATTTTAAATATAGAATGTATAGTAATTATTCAAATTAATTTTCACAAGTGAAATATCATGATGAAAATAAGAATTATTGTGCATGTAATGGTTATATTTCTAATGATGAATAGTCGGAAAATTACAAATGAAAGGATTATGTGTCTAGGAATATAGAAATAAATTCATGTTAAATATGTATGAATGAATTATACTGATTAATGAATTATTGTATTTAGATTCAATTGAATATTTTTTATGGTTGTATTTTAATTATTATAAACCTAAATCATTAACGAATTTTAACATGATAGTTTTACATTTGGTAGTTTCATGGATATGTTATTTGGTATTGATGGTGTAGAAAAGTGATTTAATGGAATTTTGATATGTTGATTAATTTGATGTAGACCGATAAAACGTTCCTTCTGTCAAATTTTTTTTATATTAAATATACAGTTTATTTACATGGATTATGTAAATTAAAAAATAATGATGACCTCCTAACTAATAAATTATTTTTTGAAAAAGTTTTTTAAATTTTCATTGTGGGAGTTTACAATATTACTAGATCTCAAGAATATGTTAAATAATCTCTTTGTTTTTTAACGAATAAGGAATATTGCATATTTATATTGAGGTTATATGGAAATTTATGTTATTACCATGTTTTAGAAGAATACAAGATGAAGTAATCACATGTTTTTATGTGACAATCAATAGATAATATTTTACATATAAGGGATTAATGTTATGTGTATATTAAGAAATTTAGTGACCTTGTTCACAAATTTCTAAAATCAGTAGGCATATAAGGTTAACTATTTATGGAAAGTGTTAAGGTCAAATATAGAATAATTTTTAGGTATTATATTATAAAATCAAAAAATGAAAATATATACTTATTGGATAACCGTCATTTTCTCTTTTTAGTGGGAAATATATAATTACTTATAAATACATTATGTATTTTATTAATAACTTTAGACATGAAAAAACCGATCTCTCAGATTAAGTGAAGAATTGAAAATTTATTAGGTTACCACCAAATGATGAATATTTTCCCATAAAATAAAAATATATCTAGTATATAAATAATTATATATTCTCATTCTATATTGAAAATGTATTCCCCAGAATTAGGGAAATTATCATTAAATAACATTATATCATGTTATATTTATTCATAAAAATATAAACAACCTCTTTCATTCTACTTTTTCAATAGATTCGTGGTTGTTAACATTTTATTGATCACACACATTTTTTGATCAATGTCCAATATCACTCTCCATCAGTATTTATGTGTTAGTTATCACTTATATGTCCTTGTTTTCACTTCCAACCAATGTTCCCCTATTTTGAATCCAAATATGTTTTATTTCAAATGAAATTCAAATATCCTATTCTATTTTTGAGGAGTATATTTTTCAAACCCTTTATACTATATTGGTTTCTCAGAAATAATATTCAAATGTTAAACCAATAATGACCATGATTAATTTTTTAGGGGGTGTAGATTGTAACACCATAATATTTAGTGAAATAATTTTTTTAATATTTTATTCATTTAAATTAGTTGTGTAATGTGAAAAACTGATTAATGAATTCATTATACAAAACAAAAATACCAGGTTATACTACAAACACCGATATTATTCTATGTACGTGTGCATGACTATTGACTTTGGGCTTCAGCGAACCAAGAAATATGTTTTTTTAAATATGTTTATAATTAGTTATACATTACATAGTCAGATAAAAAGATTATCAACCACATAATGAAATATAAATATAAATTTCTTAGTCAATATAAGTTTTTCTTATAAATTCTTAGAAAATTTTAAATCAATTTATTTATATTAAATTATATTCATAAAAATGTCATTTCTTCAAAAATTATTTCTAGTTATTTTAATAAAATAATAATATAATTAATTTATAGATATTTTGTTATATTTTTTTGAAAAATTTAACATTTTTTTAATAAACCTATCAAAATCAACATATGGTGAAATTTTGGGAATTTTTGGAAAATATTGAGTTATCATAGAATAGTGAAAAATATAAAAAAATTTAAACTATATTATCTTATATTAAATTTAAATAAAATAAATTAAAAAATCTAATTTAAATAAATTTTTCTTAATATTGTATCGATATAATTTATTTTTAATCATTTTATAGTTGATTTTAAAATATGTATATTTTTTCAATTAAAAATATATTTTTTCAAAAAACTATTTTGAAATGCATAATGCTTCTCAATAATAAGTGATTATAATATTTGATAATGATTATTTTATAAGTAAAAAAATTATTATATGTTAATAAATCTTAATAAATAATGATACAATTATTATTATAAAACATATAGTAAAAATAAAATCAAATTTTTCCAAAAAATTTATTTCTCAAAAACCGACTTTCTCGTTAATTCTGTAGGGTTTTTTGAAAAAAATATTATTTTTCCCACATTTAGAAAATTGAATAGAATATAAAATATTCATTATTTAATTCATAATTTCAAAATTATATATTTGTAAATATTTAGTAATTTGTTAAAAAACATTAATTTTTTTAATGAATATTGAAAAACATAGATTTTAAAATAAAATATCATTTGGTTTTATTTATTATTGATGATATAATATATTATAAATTGTTCTTAAGGTAAATTAGTCAGATTATAGATGTATTAATACTTCTTAGGTCATTTGAATATATTACATGAGTAATATATATATATATATAAACATTGTATAATTTTGAATATTTTCTCATTCAAGCCCACCTTATTGTCACATCTACAAGACAAATTTTGAATTAATTTTATCCAAATATGTGAAGAGAATATACATAAATGGATTACATATTATTTATATTTAAAATTCATATTATTTAAAAATATAAACATATATATTTACCAAAACTAATAGAAAAGGAAAAAAAATATGTATCATGATTAAGGAAAATATCAATTAATTAGGGGATAATCTAAACTAGTAAGGTTTTAAAACAACACAAACATATAAAAACCAATTCTATATCCATATTTTTTCAATATATCATGACATTTAGATAATTTATTATTAGTTTAACCTCAAAATATTTCAAACAATATGGGTCTTATTCTTTCATTAAAAAACGACTAGTGTGCTACTCACATCACTTATAAAAGGAAAACCCTTATCCTATCATATTCGCACCAGAAACCATTTTCGTTAAACCATTACCTAACTAAATGACTTACCTACTTCCATAACCGCATCAGAGACTTCTTATCTTTTATATACATCCAACATATGTTGGCTTTAATTAAAATATATGGAGGATACCTGAAAAAAGATGGAAAATTCATCAACAGGGCTTCTTTAAAACAATAGACCTCAAACTCCATAAAATATAATTATATCATATTTAGATAATAAAAATATTACATTTCATATACTGAGATATGTTTAGATTAATTTCATGGCCTTCAACTATCTCCAAATATATCAAATGTGTTATTAAATCATCATTCATGCGTGTGATGAAATACTGCATTAGGATTTGATGTCATTTGGGTTTTCCATAACTATATCCCAATATGGAACATGAAGAAGGATTTATATTTTAAAAATTATAGTTATGATATTATTATTCGTCTCAGGTCATTATATCATGCATACATTCATTATTTCAATTTTTGGGATTACAATAATGACGTTGAGGTGTACGAAGAAGTACCAACATGAAATTTGATGTTGTTCATTAATGAATTACATTGATGGTATTAAAATAGTGTTAATTGAAAATATGTGATATCTATGAAATAAAAAAATTTATGATTTATGTTTATAAAATGCCTTTTCTGATTTAATTTCTATAAGAAAACATAATCATTTCTCATGTGTGTGTATGCCCTACCATCTCAATGAGTGGTGTATTTTATTTTTTTCATTAAATATAATACATTATTCTAAATATATATATAATAAATATATCATATATTTAAAAAAAATTAATGTTTTGTATATGATAAATCATTAACAATCTTATAGTTCCAAAAAATGAAAATTCATAACATATATGAAAAAATAATATGTTAATACCCAAAACAAAACATTAACATGGAATGATTAATGAAAAAGGTAATAAATTGTTATAATATAGTAATATATGTTATGATATATATAAATATTTTTTTATTTATAATTAACATATAATTTTATTAATGGTTTTCTCAACATGTATGCTATAATTCAAGATAATAGGTATGGTGTTTCTACTATATCTTTTATTTTTGGGAGATATTCGAAAATTCCACAGTCATTCCTTTTTTGGGTTATATACTACCCCTTTGAAATTCTATATCCTGAATCCTAATATTTTCATGATTTTTAATGTTTCATTTTAGGTTATTTTTGTATTATTACACAACATAATATTAAAGCAGTAAAGGATTTTTATATAACAGTGTACTTTTGTGAGACGCATACCACATTAATCTCCTTTTTCGTGTATTTAGTCTATATAATAATCTTGAATGTGTATTTTTATTATTATAATAATTATTATTGTGTTTCAAAAATGCAATTTTTTATCTCTACTTTGTGGTGTTTTGAGATAAAAGATTCCAATGCAGTATGGGGATTTTGTATCAATTAGCATTTTTTAAGACAATTGTTATGTAATAAACCTATATAAATTTGTGAGGCCTATATAAATACCTTTATAGGAGTCATATTATTAGTTTATTTACCTTCATGATATTTTCAGTTTCATTTTATTTTATTTCTTTTTGTGGGACATACATTTTAGAGTTTCAAAAGGCATACGATTTTAGGTCAAAATGTCATCATTTATCAGGATTATATATGGTAATGTATTATATTATATAATGTTTCTATCCATAGATATAGAAAATCATGTAATTTATCCTCATCTAGTTATGTCATTAGAATAAATTTCATCCCATAATTTTCCTATATTTTGTTAATCAATAGTTAAAAGACAATATTTTTAATAAAACAAATCTTTATTTTCAATAATAATTTTTCACAAAAAACAAGGATTTATAATTATGTATTCAACGAATTGGTAACCTACATTAATAATAATATTATTCAGTACATTTTTACTAATATTTTAATTTTTTAAAAAATTAAAAGTAATATTCATGTGGTTTTTAAAAAAATTATGGTTGGTGTTCACTCAAAATGTAAAAATAATATTTATTTTTACCAGAATGTCGTGAATATTATTTCCAATTGTCATGACCTTTCAACTATTTTAATAATGCTTCAGATATTGTCAACATAATTTACTTGTAAAATGTAATCCATATTATTTGAGTGAATTTTTATTTTAATGAATGATTTAAATGTAATTAAAATGTTTTTTAAAATTATTAAAATATTTTTTTCAATGTAGAAATGATATTTGTCAAAGGAAATGTTTTTAATTATTTTGAAAGATTCCTATTTCAGTTATCAAGATTTTATAGTAATAAATGTATTTATAAAATATGCATTTTTTTATAGATATTTTAAATGAAATATTTTTATTCAATGATATTCTATAAGTTATAATTCAAAATAATTTTTCCTCTAAGATGACGTCCTTTGATGTTACATATTATTTTATGGGGCTACGATCCAAGGATTAAAATATTATTATTTCAATGAATGTTTTTTATGACATGATGGTTATGAGTCTCATTCCCCTTACACTTGTTATACCATAGTTGAAGTCTTCAGAAAGACCCATATTTTCCCACAGGTTCTCTTATCATGAAATGATGAAATTATTATAAACATTAGTATTTTTTAAAGGTTATGATATGATGAATTTTTCATGGAAACAATTCCATTTCATGGGTTATGATGTGATTAATGATGTATGATATTTTGTAACCAATAAATATGGTCAAATATAGGATACTAGTTAACTAGATATCTACCTCCATAATATTTCATAATGATTTATATCTCATGATATAGATAAGAATGTGATGGGGAGAAAATCAATTTCAATAAGAGAAATTTTCTTCAATGATGGTCATGTGAATAAAACATGAAAAAATGATGGTATAGAGATTAATCCCATTCCACTATAATAGTTTTCGAAATGATCCTTTAGTACAAGTAAAATGATTTTCTATGCTTGTATTTATGCCATAATTCCATTTCATATTTCAATGTCATGATTTCATGGATCAGGTTCATTGATTTCAATATGATTTAAGAATTATAAACATCCAATATCTGTCCCATTTTTAAAATTATATTCCTTGATTTTTAGTTTATGGTTTAATAATTTTATGATCATGTTCACATACACTTGTAATCAAGTTATGATTACATATATCCCTTGTTTGTTGTCATTGTGAATTGGTGCTCAAACATTCATATGATTATGTTCCCTATGTTATGAATTAGGGTTTAATTAGGGTTTCATTGGGAAGAGTTAAAAAGGATATGATCTTTATGATTAAAAACAAAGAGAATTCATGAATTAATATATATTGTGTTCCATGTTTTCAATGGATTTAAACCTTTACAGTCCCCAAGGGTGTGTTTTATTAATAAAATGAATATAAATATATAAATATTTAATATTCATGTATGATAATCCAATTTCACTATACTTTTCATATTGATATAATAGATTATGAGTTTTAGGTTACTTTTGAATTAGAGTATGATACTATATCAAATTTCGAACCCCTCAATAGAAATGCCTCATGTAGAACTTTTGAAATTAAAAATTAAATCACTAAATTTTATGTATAAATACAATATTCATAAAAGCACTTAACCATGGTGTGAAATTTCTATTTTTTATAGAAAATTAATAATGTTCATTTAGAAATTAGTTATATTTTAGGGCATTGAATAATAATTACAATCATCATCATTTTCTTCAAGTCGATGATTTTATATCCACTTTAGTAACATTAGTGATTTTTTAAGATCAATCATAGTTTAGGACACCATTAATATATGTTCATTGATGATGATATTCTAAATAGAATACTTCATTCTATATATACTAATTATGTATTTTTAATTTTTATCTTTGGGTTGTCTAATGCTCCATTTGTATTCATGGATAATTTGAATAGTGATTTACGCAAATATTTATATATGTTTATTTTAATATATAACGGCATATTGGTATACTATAAAAATCATGAGGACCATGAATATAACCTATGGAATTTTTTAAAAAATGTATTATAATATATTATATTGAATATTTAATAAGTGTGAATTTTGATTATATTATATTTGTTTTAATGGATACATGTTTCAATATATTGTATAACCATTAAACCTACTAAAAATCTGGATCTGTATGTTGTACAAAGAACTAAAAACTTCCATTTGATTCATATATTTGTTTTCTCTTAAGGTTATTATTGTTTTTTTTTCAATATATTGATTAGTTCTTCATCCCATGGATGTTGTATACCATAAAATGAGTTAAATTGATCATTAAAAATACTATGATTATTATTTCCAAAATATGAAATGATGATTTATTAATATTATCCGGTTTCCCCTACCCACTACAAATGGTTAATTTTCTATATAGAATTATTCTTATTTTATGGGACATAGATTCATTCAGATGTAGAATTATCTATCAATTTCTTCTACATCAATTCATTTAAAATACATGAGAAAATTTATCCCATAGATGACCATCAACTAGAAGCCATAATATTTTATTTTAAAATATGGATGAATGATTTAAATGAAGATAATTTTATGATATATAAAAATAAATTTTTTTTTGAAATATTGACTCAAAATATGTAGAAAATTATAATGAGGAAGTTTCATGATTTGATTAAGGATTTTGACTACATATTTCATTACTATAGATGTAATTAATGTATAGAAACTGATTATTTCAATTAGAAATATAATTCTTCTTTAACTTTTAAATGTATAAAATATAGTCATTTCGTTAAAAAAAATTAATAAATATTGGGTTAAAAATTATACATATAGGATATAGTAATATTTTTATAAGGATCATTGGAATAATCATTGTCAGAGAGAATTATGAAATCTAATATTGAAGGAAGTATTTTACAAGAAAAATTATATTTTGGTTTAAAATGTATGTTTCTTAAATTTAATATTATAAATGAAGGGGATTTGAGATTATGAAAAAGGTTATAGGTTTCATGTGATCCTTAATTAAAGAAATACCAGGAAAGTGAGGTTTATAGCACCCTATTTTCAATTCATCATGACATTAATAAATTTAGAGTGACCATCAAGAAAATCTTTTTTGTGATTTAATGATGAAATATAATAATTATAATAGAATGAAAATTTTTAATTTTAAATAGGTTATTTTCACGAACTGATCTGTATCGACCCTGAACCAGTCACCCGAGTCGTCCCATGACATAGCCCGAGAAGTTTTCTTGATCTTTTTTAGCTATTGAAAAGTGCAAAGGGAATCAACAGAATGATGATGAAAATGATTTCAAATAATATAAATAAGAAAAATTATTATATTAATATAATATAATCCCTGAATTAATATGATTAAAAACCGTAACTTCTTTTATACTTAAATAGAAATATGAAAAACACGACATGATATCTAGAAGGAAAAACCCACAACTAAACTTGAAAAACAAGATATCGCCATGTGACCCTAAAGGCCGCTCTCCAATCCATATAAAATTTTCACCAATGGAAACCAAAACTGAGGTGAAACATACAAAAAAACTAAAAATAAGAAATAACTATAGGCTTGAGTATTAACACTAGATAGTTATACCGGAATAAATCTATTCCCAATGCACTTAATTTTAATAATGGGTCATTGATTTTTGGTTTGTAATACATTTTATAAATTTTGGTTGTCCAAACTTTTGATTTTAATGAAAATAAATCACAATTAATTTGTATCATGATGTAAAACAAGTATATGTTCATTGATGAGGACTACGATCCATGGGAAAATAAGGGAAGGGGAACAACACACGATATATTCGTTTTTCATACAAGTTAAAAGTTTAAAACAATTATTAATTAAAAACATCATTCAAGAAACATTTTTATGAAAAACAACACATTATATTATTACCAAGAATATATAATCAATCATGAGAATAAACTATGATCACATAATGATGGAAATTCCCTAATGTTCCTCAAGAAAACATATGAGAAACGATATATAAATCATCCACCAATGATAATCTAGTTTGAGAGAAAACATGGGAATACCTTGGATCATAGGGGAAAATATAAAACATACTATACATATGAAACATCCAAAAGGAATTCCACACCTGATGAAATCATAACAACCAAATTCTTGATCACACCCTACATAGCCTGACCGAGGGGACACTCTTAAAAAAGATAGTATATATAAAGGGCAGATAGAAAGTGCGTAATCTTAAATAGGGGAAAATTATTTCTCAGAAGCCATTGAATCTATTCTAGGATCCTATATCATGTTCGTAATGGGTGTTCCAAAACAATCTAAGAAACAAATGACACATAAAAGACAACACATAAACTAAACAATCCAACACAAACCCAACCATCCCAAATAGTATTCCATTTCCATTAAACCATAATCACATAATTGGTGTCTAATCCCAATAAATATCCCAATCAATTTAAAACCAATAAGGAAATCGACTCGTTCTGATATGTTTTTCCAAATAATATGTTTTTAATATTCCAATAAGATCTCATATAACATTCACATTTGAAAACCTTTTCTTAATCAACTATACACACAACACTTTTAAATAAAATCCCACTTTCAGAAACCCATTTAAAAACCCAAACCATTACATAAAATCCAAAATTACAGTTTGAAGAATGAACCAGTCATTTCATCAAGCACATAGTGTGAAACACCCTATATATCCATTTCAAACAATTAAAATCAAGCCAAAAATCACATCATTTCTCATCAATAGTTAATCATTAAAATCTTATTTAACTAACTAAAATCCATGGAAGGTCTGAAATGCAAGAATTCACTGTATTCACAACTTTAAAGGGGAGATATAGAGGGATTCTACTTCAAATCATATCCTCGTCAAGGATGCCAACCCCAAATTCCTCCCTAATGGATTCAGGAAGGAATAATATCCCTATGGAACCCTAAGAAGAAAACCAACAAATTGAATACAACCCTATTTATTAAAATCATACAAACATGAACACTATGGATAATGTATAATGGGAAAATAGAATAATATAAAATATGAAGTATATGGGATTCCTAGCCATTCGATCAAAGTGGAGAATCACTAAGAAAACCCATAAAACACATTGGAGGAGTTCATAGGAGCCACAATACTCCATGGGAGCCATCTAAGTTGAGAGAAAATGAATAGATGTTTTAGAGGAGAAAGAATAATTAATTAATTGAAATCCCCCAAAATAATCTTTCCCTATTGGGTTTCACGGTTAGCTCACACCGTTTAACTAACTGTGCACAAATCCTGTGATTTCCAACTTTTTAGTGTTGTTAGAGCAACGAACATTAGCTGAAGTACCTGATAAATTATGTCCAAAATAAGAAACCCCTAAACATGTACAAGCATGGTTAAACAAACTATGTTCTTTATCCATGTATCCTATAGATAAACCCACATTATTAACATTTTCACGAAAACAATAATATGACTAATTTGGATAAAACATCCACAAAACACATCCCAAAGAGAAGAGATTCTAGGGGATTATAAAACACTCCACCAAGATATTTTCTCCCCATACATTCCCACTAAAAATGAATATGGCCAATTACCACTGAAAAGGCCCATGACTCAAAATTAATATCATCAATATTCGAAACAATAAATTTAATATTGAAACACCAGGATCTCAATCGAAAAAATAATAACCAAAATATTTTTGGAAATAATGGATGGAAATGAAAATATGGGCATGATAGTTACATCCACAAAAAAATTACTAGTAGGGTAGTTTCTTATTATTTTTGTGTCATAATACGAATGTGAGATTATATCATTATATTTCATATTGGGATTAATAGATACACGTAAAGGTTATAAAAATATTTGAGTATTTGTTGAATGATTAAATAATTCTATTCATTTATTTTATCTTCATAATTATACGTATTTAATTAGTATATCTCAAGTATATATCAATGTAATAATCTTGTAAAATCAATTTCCTCACTGTATTCTATAAAAAAATAATTACATTTTATTCATATATTTCTTCCAAAACTTTAGTATGATTCATAGTGTACTAAATAAAATTTTTTTACACCATTTCATCTTCTATGTAATTAATATTAAGAGAAAAAATTTAGACATTATATCACATTATTTTTGGATTATTATAAATATAACATTGAGTTTTGGGATAAAACTATTTAATTAGATGATTTTTCATTTAAAAATATTCTTATTCCAATATACATATGGAACATTTTGAGGAATTTTGTGACTAGAGGTGTTAAACTACTTCTTGTTAATATAAATTATGTTAATAAATTATTTTGGGAAATGAATTGTTTAAATAAACAACAATGAAGGTGAATATGATTTACAAAAACATGAGGATGGATAAAAGCGGGCTAAATTTTATTGAAAATAAACAAAATAAATTACATTCATTTGAGGTAGGAGGTCATGTTTTTTTAATGACTCTTAATAGAATAGTGGTTTTTGTTTTAGTAAAAGTGATAATCATATTAAAATATTTATTAGATCCTTTGAAATACTAGATAATGTTGGATAAATTTCTTATTGAGTCTCATTGTCGTCATTTTTGTCATTGGAACATGATGTATTCCATGTTTCATTGTTAGTAAAATATATTTTATATTCATGTGATGTTTGGTGTCCTGATGTAGTTTAGTTGGATGAAAACCATTCTTATGATGGAAATACATTTTATATTATTGACCATGTAGAGAATGTGAAACGGAATAATGTAATTAATTATGTTAATTTTTAATATTATAAATATATTTTTGAAGATAAAACATATGAATATGAATATATTATAAATGGAATATATCCCCAAAGGTTTGAGAAATGAATGAAATTCTTAAGAAAATGTTTTTGAATGGGGGGATAGTAACCCAAGAAATGTTAGAATTAATTATTTTTATTTTTATTAATATAAATATATTTGATTTTATTGAGTTATATTCAACATAATAATTTTAGTGATTTTTGAATTAATATTTAAAATCATTATTTCAAACCAAATTCTATTTTAATTTAATAGATTGGTATATTTTAAAGATATATTTCAAAATACTGGAACTTTATTATGTCACTTAAAAAAATTTATTTTTTCCAAATATTCTAAAATGATTGACTTTTCAATTACTAGTGAAAATTATTTTAATTTAATGGAAACAATAATTTCATTATAGTATTTAAAATGTAAAATTTAATATTTAATTAAAATTAAATTTTTATAAGTAAAATTTTATTTAAATAAGAAATTTTATTTCATGGATTATTTATATTCTTAATTTTTGTATAAAAATAATTTGATACATAATATTATATTTTTATAAAAAAAATATTTTTCATAAAATTTTATGGGATTAATTTTAAAGTAAACATTTTAAATTATATAAATGTAATTATTAAATGTGGATTTCATATTTTGATATAGGATATCCAAAATTGGTAGATACCCCCTTTAATTTTTTATCATATTGATTACTAACCATATTAATTTGTTTTACCACAATAAAAGTAAAATAAGTTAATTATGGTTAAAACCAATGTGATAAGATAGAAAATTCATTTAAGTAGTTGGAATTATTTTTTAGATGATATTATTTCATATATAATCATCTAGAAAATAAATATATGACATTTATTTCTTTTCAACGTTTATTTTTCTCTTTATAATATTTTAATTAGAGTGAAATATAAAGTGTCACACTAATATTGTTTGGGTGACATTTAATATATCATTAATTGTTTAAATAAATATAACAAATTAGATAAATGTGATAGTTGTATATTCAAATTATATTTCCATAAAATGCTTTTATTTTGAAATCAAAATAATTGAAAAAATGAAAATAATTATATTTTATAATAATTTTTACATTGAGGTAAAAAATATAAAATATATATATATGTCAATATTACATTTATATGGCTGATGATTTAAATATTGTACATTTATGGGACATTTTTCCATTTCAAGTAACATTTATTAACCAAAAATTGAAAACTGCATTGACATTGATGTAACTGTCAATTGATTTAATGGGGTTTTGAAAATAGAGATAAGGGTAAGAACATAATGTTAACTTTTGAAATGTTTTTTAAATATTTTTTTAATCTAGATTATTTTAATAAGTTAATTATATCTATTTTTAACCAATTAACTATGAAAATTAATTCATATTAATTTATTACTTTAGGAAATTCCTCAAATGTCCCTACCCTTAAATATGAAATTTAACCTCATATCCTCTCTCCCGTAAACAATTGGATTACACATTTATGTCGAATTCCAACACCTATCTCTTAATCTCACCACTTCACACATCATACATGTCATATTTAATTCCAAATGAAAACCTTGGCAGATATACATTGTATAAGGAAAGTGGTTTCCTAATGAATATGAATTGTTTTCACCCAAATGATTTAGTGTAATGTAAAATTATACAACAATTAAATATTGTAACAAAATAATGAAATAACTAAAAATATATCTCCCAAATACTTATTATTTTTATGTTAATGGATAAACCTATATCCGTTTCCCCTTCCCTCAAATAACAAATAAACATCCATTCATGTGTGTGATGAACTATTTCATCATAAAATAATTTAATTCGTTTTAATGGAAAAATTTTAGTATAAATTTATAATAATGAATGTAATATTTATATATAATATTAAATAAATATTTCAAACTATATAAATATAATGTGTCATTATATTTATAACCATTTAATCTATTGGGAAATTATATCATCATTTTTGTGTACCGATTGATTACGACAACTAAGAAGTGATGCGGCATTTTTTATGACCACTAAACATAGTTGCAATATATATTTTATTTTGATAATTACTATGATATTTCATATATAATCATACATTATTAATGATAAAACAAAACATACCTTTTACTATATTGATCTTTTGAAAATGGAATTGTTACTCATGTATAGATACAACGTATCACCTCTATGATTGTAACATAGTTCATTTTTCATAAGTAAATTTAATGGAATGGATTAGAAGTATAATTAATGAATAAAAATTAAAATAATTTTATGATTTTTTTCTAGTTATTATTGAGGGATTACCACATTGATCTTCATCAACATAAAAATTTCATTTAAAATATATAACATTAATATCATCAAAACATCCAACATAAACATTATTTGTTATTTAATTATTTAAGAAGTCATAACATATAAAATAAAATGAATAAAAATATTGGGAAAAGTAACCAATAATTTATATAATTAATAGATTATTGTTATTCAGAAATATATAGAGCACATGTGTTCAGTTATACTGAAGATACTTTTCTTTTAAAACACCATTTTAAAAGTTTTAAGGATTTTAATAAAATTAATTTTATTTCATTTCTATAATACTAAAAAAGATTAATTTATTTTTGTGGAAATAAATAAATTAATATTTTTATTTAATGTTTATTTGTTGTACTAATACAATATTAGTCATAGTTATGTTTTTATTCAATATTTTATCATTTTTTATAAAATAGAAAAATAATGGAATATTTTAACATATATGGAATAAACATCTATTATCACCACTAGAAATATTATATGAATTTCTTATTATATTAAAAAAATACACTTTTTATTCAATTAAAACCTTCATTGAATTCTTTTTATTTTTTTAATTTTTTAATATGAATTTTTAATATGAAAAGTAATTTGGATATTCAAAAATGTTTTACAAGTGGATTTAAAATATTTTTCCAACAAATGAATGATTAATAATATGTACAATAACAATTTTTTATTCAATTTACTCTATAGGGTAATTAATTAGGAATTTGGGTGATATAAATATATACTATTATTATGGGTGAGGCTGATGTGTCATATTATAGTGTTTGAAGCTAATATAGCTCCTGATGGTGAGTTGGCCAAATATAGCTAACCCATTTATTTAGAAAAGATAATGTTATCTAATGAAATATCATATATTTCTTCAATAATGGCTATTCCAACTATAATGGTTCTTGTAAGGGTAATATAAATATGATATTCCAAAGAACCTACATGTATTTTCTATAACGTCTAATGATATTTCATTGATATTATTAGATTAGAGATGGTAAGATGAAAATAATTTAATATAACGTAGTGGTTAATCCTTTTTTTGATAAATAATAGTATTTATGAAAAAAAATCTCAGTTTTCACCTTTTATAAAAATCAATCTTGACTCTCACTTTTCTTCAATGATTTCTTATAAAGTTTGTTATGAAAAACATTTGGCAGAAATGTTGATTTCATGACCATTTAAATGATTATTTTTAACTCCATGTTTTTAATGTAAATGGAAAACTCCATTTATGATCTCATGGATGGAAAATATACTAATAGGTATCTTTTATTCATGTTATTTCAAATGATAACATTTTTATACTCATTACATATTTTTTCAAAAAAACTGTCTTTAAAATGATTAGAATTATATAATTATAACATTGAAAGTTAAAATGAATTTTTATGAAAAAAAATAAGTTTATTTTTTATTGTTAGTTGTTGTGTTAAAGATTTATTCTATGGAGATGTTTAAAATATGTAATTTATAAAATTTTAACCAATAGCTAGGACATAATTATTTAAAACTATAATTCTGAAAGTAATATCTATAATGCATTAATGTTATACCTTGTTTAATAATGAAATTATTGACTTAAAAATGAGTTCCATATTCAATGAACATAGGGAAGAAAATAATTGATCCAATAATATATTTATGCTGTTTCCACCATCGATGATTGTATCATCCTACTTGGTTTTACTTTGTCATAGGTTCTGGGCCTCCTCCTCTTCTCAAATCTATATCATTTGAGTGATTTATTCTCAAGAAAATGTGAGGTGAACATGTGGTCTTGAATACATAATATGAAAAAAAACAATTCATATATATTAATGATGGAAACTATGACATATAGAAAATATAAAATAATTAAAAAAATTAATATCACATATTAAATCCTAGTGAATGTACATTACAACAATGATTAATATCTAAGAACATTTAAAATCTGATACCAGGTACATTCTCTCTGAACAGCTTTCCAATATTGTTGTTTTATAATAAAGGAATCACCTGTTTTGATAATCTCAATTATGTTTAAATATGTTTTGATAATCCCAAATAATAATTATCTATATATTAATTATACTTTCAAATTATGAAAGCATGCTATTGAGTTAATATGAATGTCAAAATGATCATATCATATCATTGGAATAAGTTACTCTATGTTTATTTATGATTATAAATGATTAAAAATGATTAATCTTGATACTAACTCAGTATGGAAATGATATACACGAAAAAGATTCTATGTAAGAATTCGAGATTTTGAGTCATTGATACAGATAGAGCTACAAATAATCAAAGTTCATTGATTAACCGAGCCTTCTGTTATATAAATTCATACGTACTAACAGCTACCGATATAATGAGCTGCTGCTACACAAGCATCTACTAATATAATGGGCCACCGCTACACAGATATCTAGAAATTTAAGGAGCTATGGCTACATAAGGAGCTACCGATACAACCGAGCTACCACTAAAAAGAGTTATTGATACATAAAGACACTGTTATAGGAAGTGACATCCACTGATACATGACCTACCTACCCCATTCCACTGTTACAAGTTCATTAATATAAAGAGATAATGATGAAAACCAATCACTATTTCTCTAAAATGTTATTCTGTTTGTTTAATAGAAACTGTCATATTTGGTTCTTTTAATGTAACTTTTATTAATTAATGATGTTTTTGGATGTAAGGAAACTGTACCTCGTACCTGGAAAAGTAATCATGCCTTATTTCAGACTTCATGATCTATAAAAGGAACATCAAAACTTCTCATAATAGATATAAATATAAAAAAAAGAGACATATGTGGTAAACAAAGGAATAGATACATGAGAGCTTCAAAGAAGAACTTTAATGAGAGTTGATGGAGAGTGATGTGATACAATGACTACTACAATCTCAAGAAAAACACCCATACCTAGAAGTCCAGAAATACTACCCCGATACTCTGTATTCCAAAAAAATTCCAGGGAAGTACTCAAAACAACATCTGCTCAATCCAAAAGGTGTCTAGATATGCATTGCCATCACATATTGTTTTCCAAACTCATCTCAATCTTATTATATTTATTGTGATTTGTTTATTTACATGTTGAGCTATTTCTGTGCTTCTATTTTTCTTGAACACACACTGTATCCTAAGCATAACTAGATCATATCTAAAATCCAAACTCATAATTTCTAAATCTTCTTGTATACCACTATGAATTGTGGTAGAGGTCAAATGTGTCTTGGATAGCATGTGTGCTATTGTTAATGTTTTTACCATGTAGAACTCTGTTAGAGGTCTTAGTACCTAGACAGCCTCAGTACTTTGGTTTACTATGATCGAGGGTGTAGACCAATGTTTTATATAAACTGTTTGAGATGACTAATTATCTTATTGATACTGAACCTCTTGGTTAAAACTGTTATGCATTTTATTTTAGTTTAAACTATTTTCACTTTTCCGCTTCTAATTACATTGAAATTCAAATCTGTTTTAAAGTCACTCTGATATTTGAACTAGTAAGTGTTTATAATATTCTGATTACATTAACTGAGAAATAATCAATCATTTAGAAACTAATTTAACACTTAAAATATTTATAAATTCCCTATATTTAATATGTTTTTTAAATTGAGGGTCTTTAACTAAACGCTTTTAATATGAAATTTTTTATTTGGTATTTATTTACCCCCCACTTGAGTATCCTATGGGACAACATTTGGTATCAGATCAGGTTGATAAAAGTTTTCAAAACACTATGTTTTTCAACTGTGATTCTAGTTATATAATAAAGATCTTAAATTTCTGTTATTTCTAATTTTTTTTCTCATTTAATATATTAAAAAAAATCTAATTAAGGATAATAGATTAGAAGGTGCAGCTACCGATAAACCACCTTTCTTTAAAGGTGTTAATTATGCTCAATGGAAAATCAAAATGAAAATTCATTTTGAAAGTATGAGATTTGACATTTGGACTACTATAGAGTCTGAGTATGAGATTCCAATGTCTGCTAGAACAACTTGGGATTATCCTACATAATCTTTTTACAACAATAATTTTAAAGAAATTAATTCTCTTTAATTCTCTCTAGGATATGAAGAGTTTAACAGAATCTATGGTTGTCAAACAACACATGAAATCTGGGATAATTTGGTTGTTTCTCATGACGGAACAACCAATGTGAAAGATATGAGATTTAACACTTACACTATTAAATATGATAATTTCAAAATTAGTCATGATCAGCCTATTTCTAACATGTAACTCAGTTAACTATGACCTCACTGGGAAAAGTGGTTCTAGCAAAGGATCCAATCTTGAGAATACTCAGCTGTCTACCAAAAATATGGAGAGTCACGTCATATTCAATAAGTGAATCTTGTGATACATGTTTACTACCTATTAAGGAGGTAATTTGTATTTTGATGATGTATGATGGAGAGATAAAGGTAAACTAAGAGGAAGATGATGAACCTAAGAAGAAGTCAGTGGCATTTAAGACTACTGACTCAAAGAGAAAGGACAAGTAGAAAGTTGACATACATATTTAAATCTCAAAAAGTGAAAGTTCAAATTCTAATAGTAATCAATAGATGGCTCATATATTCACGATATTGAAGAAATTCTATAGGAAGAAGAAATTTTTCAGAAAATCACATTATATCAGTATGTATGACAAATGAGGTAATTGGAAGAAAGATTGGAAGAAAGCTGATAAAGATGATGAGATAGTCTGTTATGAATGTAAAAGGAAAGGCCATGTAATGGTTGACTATCCAAAATTGACTTTTAAGACGAAATATGATTACAAGGACAAAAAAAACGAAATATCTGAAGGAAAAAATGGAGTGCTTCGGAAGACAGCAGAAGTTAGTCTAAGAATTTTGATTCGAAAAAGAATCATACCAACATGTGTTTCATGACTGAAATATATAAGGTGACTATCTCCCCTATGTTGAATGATTTATATTATGGGAATGAAAGTTATTCAAATAATGATGATAATATATCTAAAGAGGAATGATTTAAATATTGTAATATGTTTGAAGAAACTTATAATGAGCTGAAAGATAAGTAAAATTTATTAAATAAAATGTATGCCTTGACCAGTACTATTATATCAGATCTTAAAATAGAAAAGAAAAAGAATGGTCAACTGTTAAGGGAGAATATTGAACTTAAATTTTCCAATGAGATACTTAGAGAAGACTTAGAGAAGTTCACAAATGGAAAGAATACTCATACCCAAATTTTTGGAAAAAAATGTTGCACCAATGTGTAATACTGGTTTAGGATACCAACCTGAACATAGATAGTTTATTAAAAATAAATTTCTTCCAAAAACAATATAGTTTTATTCAAGTTCCAGTTCTGTAAAACGTGTATCTTCATCTAGATATTTGTATTCTAGTATACAAAAAAATTACATTATTCAAAATATTTTGAATCTGTTAATTATTGGAAACTTGTTAGACAAATATGTACGCCAAATGTTTTACTTGCTAACCTGTCTGGACCCATAAAAATCTAGGTACCAAATCATTTTCTGTTTAAACATGTTTTGTAGGAGACCTGCATGAAGAGTTCCTATAAAAAGATATGGTACTTGGGAAGTGGATGTTCACTACATATGTCTAGAGACTACTCATGTTTTAAGAGCTTAATCATGGTTGATGGAGGTCATGTCACCTATGGTGATAATTCAAAAGGAATGATCATTGTCTTAGGCTACATTGGTAACAATTATTCAATTTTAATTTCTATATTATTATTTTTTGAGGGACTATAATACAACCTTTTAAGAATTTATGAGTTGTGTGTTGATGGTTTCAATGTTAAATTTGAAAATAATTGTTGAAATGTAATTGATTATAAAAATATTTTGCTATTTACTGCTTTAAAAAATGAAAATGTATATGCTGTTGATTTAAATTATTTATCCAAAAAAGGTTATTTTTTAAAGGCTTTTCATAAAGAATCATGGCTATGGAACAAATGATTAGGACTCTACAATGTTCATTGACTTAGAAAACTTACTAAGAAAAATTTAGTTATAGACCTACCCAAATGAAAATTCTCAACAGAAAAAGTTTGTATTCCCTGTCAAATGGGAAAGCAACATAAAGATGTATTCAAATTAAAGAATGAAGTTTCAACTTATCAATCCCATGGGTTGGTTCATATGGAATTTTTAGGACCATCTAGAATTTCTAGTTTGAATGGGAAGTACTATGTCTATGTTCTGGTGGATTACGTTTTTAGATACACATGGGTATACTTTCTTACTCACAAAAATGAATCTTGTTCTTATTTCATTAAATACTCTAGGTCTGTAGAGAACTTTAGTGGACATAAGATTAAGACCCTGATAATTGGTCATGGACCTGAGTTTGAAAATCATGACTTTGAATCCTATTGCTCACATAATAGCTACAATCACAATTTATCTTCCCCTAGGCACCTCAACAGAATGGTGTGGTAGAAATAAGGAATAGAACCCTTCATGAAATTGCAAGATGTAGGCTTAATAATTTTGACTTACCTATTTACCTCTAAGCATAAGATATAAATACAACTTGTTATATTATAAATAGAGTCTTGATTAGACCTGTTCTTAAAAATATCCCTTATGAATTGTGGAATAATATGAATCCTAAATTTAGTTACTTTAGATTTTTTGGTTTTAAAGTCTATATTGTCAACAGTAAACACAATCTTGACAAACTTTCTTCTAAAAGTGTTGAAAGAATATTTATAGGTTACTCTAATACCAGTAAATCCTATAGATCCTTTAAGAAAAACGTAGAGCTTCTCTAAGAAATCAGGTTGAACATAAAGTCTCTCTTTTAGATTTAGAACCTAAAAATATCAATTATCCTATTAATGATGAATTTTGGGTAATGACTATGCAATAAGAATTCAACCAATTTCGAAGAAACAATGATATTGAATTGGTAGATAGACCTAAGGACACTTTTACCATAGGCACTAACAGGGTTTTTAAGAACAAATTCAATGGATCTAGAAATATCATTATAAACAAAGCAATACTAGTTGCACAAGATATAGTCAAGAGGAAGAAATAGTCTATGAGGAAAATATTGACTGGTAGCTAGGTTAGAAGCTTTTAGGATTCTACTTTCTTATTATGCTCATTTAAATTTCATGTTATAACAAATGGTTGTTAAAAGTGATTTTCTAAATGGTTTTATAATTGAAGATGTTTTTGTTGAACAACCACCTGGATTTACTAATCATCATTTTCCAAATCGAGTTTTTAAGTTTTCTAAAGCATTATAAGGATTAAAACAAGATCCACAAGCTTAGTATGATAGAATCAGTAATTTTCTAATCTCAAAAGGTTTTATTTAAGGGATTGGGGATCCAACTATTTTTATCAAAAGGATTTGCAAAGATGTTTTGATAGTAAAAAATCAATATTGATGATATTATTTTTCAATCTTCTAAAAATGCCTTCTGTATTAATTTGTTAAAAAGCATAGAAAGTGAATTTGAAATGAGTTTAATGGGAGGACTCAAATATTTTCTTTAATTTCAAGTTATTCAAAATGAAAATGGTATTATTTTAAATCAATGTAAATATACAAAGTATCTTTTAAAACATTTTGGATTGGATAATAATAAAGGAATGTGATACACCTATGAGTACCACTTGTAAATTAGATGCAGATAAAAATGGGAAACCAATGGATCAAACTAATTGTAGAGTAATGATTGGGAGTTCACTTTATCTAACTTATATTCAACCAGATATTATGTTTAGTGTGTGTATGTATGCAAGATTTCAAGCTAATCCAAAGAGTCACACTTGCTTGCTATTAAAAGGATTTTCAAATATCTTAAACATATTACTAATTTAGGATTATTTTATCCAAAAGGACAATCATTCGATTTAATAAGTTATTCAGATGCTGACTTTTCTGGTTGCAAGTTAGATAGGAATAGAACTTCTAGAACATCCCATATTCTAGGTATGCCCTTAGTATCTTCATTTAGTAAAAAACCATAATTCTATGGCATTGCCTTCTGCTGAAGCAGAATATATTACTGCTCGTAGTTCTGGTGCACAAATTCTATGTATGAAACAATCTTTTTTGGACTATGGATATTTAAGCATGTATCTATAAACTGTAATAACACCAGTTCGATTAATATCTCTAAGAATCCTATATATCACTCTAGTAATAAACACATTGATATAAGGCATCAATTTTTGAGGGATCATTCTCAAAAGGGTGATACTAATCTATAATTTATAGGGACTGAATATCAATTAGCTAACATATTCACCAATCCTTTAAGTGCAGAAAGCTTAAATTACATTAGAAATGAATTAGGAATGAGAAAATTTCCATAAACCTCATTATTAGTAAAACCTCACAATTTGTAAAACCTCACTGTTAGTTAAACATCAATATTAGTAAAACCACACCATTAGTAAAACCTCATTGTCAATAAAACCTAACCTTTAGTAAAACCTCACCTTTAGTAAAACATCACCATTAGTAAAACCTCACCGTTAGTAAAACATCACCATTAGTAAAACCTCACCATTAGAAAAACCTCGTCATTAGTGAAACCTCGTCGTTAGTGCATCCTTACCGTTAGTGAGACCTCGCCGTTAGAGAGACCTCACCGTTAGAGAGACCTCGCCATTAGAGAGACCTCACCTTTAGAGAGACCTCACCATTAGAGAAACATCACTATTAGGATTCTCATCGGTAGTTATCACCAATATATTTTTCACTGTTTGAATATCGGGATTTTATTCAAAACCTATATTATTTTTAATATATTTATTTTTATTAAATATCGATTCCTAAATGATAAAAATGATGTCTAAATCACGTTTCAATCCACCTCAAACTCTCTTCACTTAATACTCTACTTTTCGAATCCCCACATTTCTTGCGAACCCTAAGTTCTTCTATTCAGAAATGGCATGAGTAAAAAGGCTGGTAGTCAAAGATTAAGGTGATGCGCCGTGTGGAAATAGGTAGAAAGAAGGACCTAGAGGTAGTGGCAGTGGAAAAATTCATGGGAAGAGTGTAGTGAACCCACACTTACTAAATAGAAATATTGTAATCGAGAAAGAACACTACGGAGAATGACTCTTTCCTAGAAAATATTTGATTCTAAGGATATTGGAAGAACAAGGGTGGAACAATTGTTTTGCGAATAAAAATGGTCCTTATTATCCAAAAGTGTTAAATAATACAATGAGTTTGTTCGTTTTGAGAAATCCAAAGGAGAGAACAGAATGGTATTAGTAGTGAATGACAAAATAATATATTTTTCTTCTATTGAATGGGCTGAGATCTTAAATGGTCTGTACGAGGGTGGCTTTAGATATTCCTCAAAGTCAGAACCTCCTACGAGTGACATTTTTTGAGTATGAAACTACTTTAGAAGAGCTCACTAGATACGACACACCAGGAAAAGTAGTTGCTATAGAAATGGATGGAGACAACTGGTTACTATTCAAATTTATCCAGCATGTGTTAGGTCCAAAAAGAAGGGATTTTGCGAACTGTAGGTTCAAAGATATATTCTTGTTTTATCTGCTAAGGAAAAATGTCAAAGTAAATGTGGTTTGTCTTTTAATGATTCAAATAGATGATATGACTAGGCCAAAGTAAAAAATCAAATGCTCTATTCACTGCAAAGATAATTCCATTGATGATAAAGGTAAAAGGTGTGGTTGAGTCTCACGATGAGACCGTGGTTGTGAGAGACAAATTTTGTATTAAAAAAATAGTTTGAAAGTTCCTGAACATTGGATAGAACACATGGAAAAGGGAATGGGTAAATGATGATAAAAAAGATTATGATAAATTTAACACTGTTGAGCATCCCAATCAGCGAAGATATGGAAGAGATACATGTCTAGAACCTGATGAGAAGGAACCTAAATATAGTGATGATGTTTATGAGGAGGATACCAATATAAAATATTGATGGGATCCTGATTTTCCTCTAAACCCAGCTACTGAAAAGGTATCATATGGGAATGAAAGTACATCTTTGACCCCATCTATAAGGGAATTAGTTCTGGGAGAGAGTTTTGAAGAAATATCTATAAATGAGGAATCCCTATTTAGATCAAATCATGAGAACACTACTCCAGATTCTAGTAGTAGTGATGATGAATAAGAAAATGTATCCGAAATTAGAGAACCTATTTCTGTTAAATCTGATGGAAGTACCTGTTTGAGTCTTAGTCCTCTGATTGAGACCTCTATTATGCATATTGAGGAGTTTTTTGAAGTGGAAAGACTATTACCTATTGCTAATAGACCCCTGTATGTGCCACCTAGTTTGGAAATAAATATGGTTGTAGAATAATTCTCTGAAGAGGAGATGGCTGCAGTTGGTGCTGAAGAGGAGAAAGCTCCACTTGAGGGGGAGCAATGTACTAAGTATTGTTCTGTCTCAATTGTGCCTGAGATATAGCATTGGTCAGAGGAGCTAGGATTTCTGGTGCATGGAAATTATTATTCAAGATCTGATGAAGACTAACCCAAAGGAAACTTTGTAGCCTCATTTGATTTTTTTTTCTTAGAGAGCCTCAATAGTTTGGCCTCAAAAAATTGTAACTATGGATGATCTTAATTCATGAAAGGCTGAGTTAAATGAGACTTTGACTGGATCTGTTTCAGGATTGAAGAGTTGTTTTGTTGATGAGCTAAGCAGAATGTACAAATCATTGGAATTGTCTCTTGAAAGAGATGTGTTTAGTGTTGTGATAGATATGATGAATGAATTGAATGTGTGTCAAAAACATATTAAGACTATGGAAATGGTTGTTGATTCTTTGAAGCAATCTATTTATTCATTTGATAACTTTTATATTTCTTAATCTCATGTTGATGCTAAAATCAATTACATCAAAAGTGTAGTGAAATAGTTTGTGGATGTTTTTGAGAGTTTTAAACAAACCATAAAAGAGCATGTCAATACTCAATATTTGGTTGTAAAGTAGCTAATAAGTAATTTGACCCAATGTTTTAAAGAAATAGTAGCTTTTACTATAAAGCCTCTTAGTACCTTCAAAGTTTAAGTTGATGTTTACAAGTTTAAATCTGTTCTAGAAGAAGAACTTGGTCTAGTTAGTGCCAGTATCTCATCTGATTCTCAGGTGATATCTACCACATGGGATATCAGAAAGAGCGTTCAGGACTATATGAGAGGTGCTACTGCTGCCCGATTTCTCCTTTCAGAGGGTTTATACCAAGCATTATCTAAAAAATTATTTCATGTTTCTATTAGAAATCATGAAACTTCCCCCAGTCACTCAATATTTCAGATATCAAGTTAGTATGCTCATGGAGTTGACTCCTAATTTGGAAAAGTTTATGGAGAAAAAGGATGATTTTCTCTCTACCATGGAGAAAGGGGGAGGAAACATCATGGAATTTAGGAACCTGTTATTGCCCTTTTTGCATGTGGACAGTATCCTTATTATTGTTCCAACAGCCTTGCATGCCTCTACTAAGTCTACATCCACACCTCAGATTACTTCAGTTCAAGCTATCAGAAATCTTACTCCTATGATCACACAAAGGAGTACCCATTACAGGCTCGACAATGTTTTATTTTTTCAACCACCTTTGATCATTACTAGTGTTCCCTAGCCTTCACCTATTCATACCAAGCATGAATACACTTCTAATCCTAAGGGAAAATCCAAATTACATATTAGGGAGGTGGATTGATTAGTGGATAAGAAATTTGATAGGGATCACTAGAATTGTTTTTATATCATTTCTATATTTCCTTGTATTTTTTCATGAAGTGATATCTACACGATCTCATTCTATTTTACTTTCTATTGTTTCGCTGATCCATATTTTTTATTTTTTATTTTCTAATTTTTCTAATAAAAAAGGTGGAGAAATCATTATATAAAGAAGTGGGGGGGAGTAATAATATGGATAAAGATAAGGATAACGAGTCTCAAATAAATACCGAGTCTATTAAATTTCTTTCCTACCTCTGATAAATTTTTATATAATAATATACTCTCTGATTCATTTGAAATATTTCATTCATGGTTACAATGTATGACATTTTTAAATCATTTAAAAATGTCATTAAACGCACTGATAAGTTGGAAAACATTAATTTTATACTGATACATTAATGATTATTCTGGATTATAATGCCATAACTTGTAATTATCAAAAAGGGGGATATTGTTGGACTTAAGTATTTTGATAATCTCAATTATGTTTATATATGCTTTGATAATCCCAAATAATGTCTATCTATATATTAATTATACGTTGAAATTATGAGAGCAGGCTACTGAGTTGATATTAATATCGGAACAATCATATAATATCTTAGGGATATGTTAATCAATGACTATTTATAATTATAAATATTTAACAACAATTAATCATGATAATAACTCAATCTAGAAATCATATACATAGAACATATACATTATAAGAATTCACGTTTTTGGGAAACTGATAAAGACAGAGCTACCAATAAACAAAGGTCACTGATAGACCAAGCCTTCTATTATAAAAAGTCACCGGTACACACAGCTACCAGTAGAAGGATTTACCACTACACAAGGAGCTACGGATAAAAAGAGCTACCACTACACAGACTGCTACAGATTAAAGGATTTACCACTACACAAGGAGCTACCGATACAAGCGAGCTACCACTAAACAGAGTTCCTGATACATAAATCTCTTATTACAGTAAGTGATAGCCACCGATATATTACCTACCAACACAGGTCCACCATTACAAGTTCACTGATATAAATAGCTACAGATGGAAACCAGTCACAATTTCTCTATACTCTATTTCTGTTTGTTTATTAACAAAGGCTATATTTTGTGCTTTTAATGAAAATGATATTAATTAATAATGTTTGTGGGATGTTAAGAAACTGTACCTCATACCTGTAGAAGTAATCATGCCCTCTGTCGGACCGCATGAGCTATAAAAGGAAGATCAAACCTTCTCATAATAGATATAAATATTAAAAATAAAAAAGTAGCTTACATAGTAGAAAAATGAACTGATACATGAAAGATTAAATAAAAACTTTACTGAGAGTTGAATAAAATTTTTGTGCTACAAATACTACTGCAATCTCAAGAAAAACACCCATACATGGATGTCATGAAACAGAACCCTTATACTCTATCTTCCAGAAAAATTCAAGTGAAGGACTCAAAACAACATCTTCTCAATCCAAGGGGAGTCCATAGCTGCATTTCCATAACATAGAGTTTTCCAAACTCATCTCAATATTATTAGCACTATTGTGATTTATTTATTTGTATTTTGAGAAGTTTGTGTGCTTTTGTTTATCTTGAACACACACTGTCTCCTAAGCATAACTAGAGGATGTCTAAAATCCACACTCAATCATTATAGATATTCTTGAATCCCACTATTAATTGTGGTATAGGTATTGTGTGACCTGGATAGCCTGTGTGCTATAGTTATATTTTTTCCCATTTTGAACTATGGTGGATGTATTATTACCTGGACCGTCTCAGACTTGTTGTTTACCATGATCCAGGGTTTGGATCAATGTTTTATATAAACTATTTGAGAGGACTAAGTCTCTTCTTGAGACTGAACCTCTTGGTAAAAACTATTATGCATCATATTTCAGTTAAATCAATTTTCACTTTTCCACTACTGATAACATTGAAATAAAAATATATTTTTTTAAAGTAACTCTGATAGATGAACAAGCAAGTGTTTGTAATTATTTCTATCCAGTAAGTTAGTTTTAAATTCTAACATAATCATCAGATTATGTTAACTGAGTAATAATCAATCTTTGGGAAACTAATTGAACACTAACAATCTTTATAAATTCATGATAGTTTAACTTTTTTGTTAAATTGGAGGTTTATAATTGAACTCTTTTAATCAGAAATTTTTTATTGGGTCCTCAATTCACACCCCCCCTATTGAGTACCCTCTAGGACAACATAGATTGTGAAAATTTGGTTAATGTGATTTGAATTTCTTATTATTATTCCATTAATTAACATACAAACATTAAATATAATTCTACACATGTTCATTTTATGGAGTTCATGAAAAATGAATATTATATTTAAAATGGTCACCTTATTTTATCTATTAAGGATATTATAGTCCCAAATTGTATTGGAAGATTAGATAAATTTAAGACCCATTTGAGAACTCTTTGATCCAGGTAGGATAGTTATTTTATTTGATTGATTAATTCAAACACAAATAATGATTTGATATTAAATGTAGAATATTCTCGATTTGGATATGTCTTCAAAATTCACAACGGTGGTGTCAATATATTTCTCCATAAGACATTCCGAGCTTAGAAATATATTTACAGAAAATATTATGGGAGTTATTAATTTCGTTAAATAATAATAGAAATTCGGATTTTGAATTTTTTTGTTGGAATTTGAAACTACCACTTTTGCATGAGCTAGAAATAATTATATAATTCCCATATATTTGAAATTAATTTCTAGATGGATCAATTTCATGGAATTCATTTTTTCCATGTCCTACATTATAAGAAATAAATATCAGGAATTTATTTATTTTGGTTGTGTTTTTGATAAAAATTATGACAGATAATAATCACACATCGGTAAGGGATTTGACGAATGTGTTTTTCCCTCTATTTTAAGGATATTTTAGTATAATAAATTAACAAATATATTTTTTAGATTTTTATTATTAGTTAAAACATAATATTCATCTAAAAATATAACATTTCAAAAAAATATTATTTATGATAAACTTAAATTAATTTTAATCATTATTGGTATTATTAATAAAGAAATTTTTTTACAACATTTATTTTTATATAATGTTAAATATAGAAATGATAATATCATCCTTTATAATTAAAAAAAGTAATATAACATAATAAATTTTTTTATTTCTTATGGTTATGATGTGTACTTGAGGAATCAAGACATGTTTCTTATAGAATGACATAGTGGCATGTTTTAAACTTGTCATGTACAATGTAGTAACATGGAAATTTGTATAGAAGTTATGTAATGTATCCCATAATACTCAATAATAGTAATTGAAAATATATACAAATATAATTATAGAAAATTTTAATTTAAACATATTATATAAAAAATAATAATTTTATATGATGTATATCTATACTGATCTTACTTGGTCAATAGAATCAAAGACTATGCTTATTAAATTTTCCAATAGATATAGGATATTATTAAAAATTAAAATTATTGTTTTTAAAAATTATGTCTCTTATTTTAAAAAATAATTAATAAAATTTTAATAAAAAATATATTAAATATCTTTTTTATAAAAATAATATTTGATAATTTGGAGGTAAAAAAACTATTTTTCTTAATTTTTTTAGAAAACAAATTTCATTTTTAAATTAATAAAGACTATAAATATAAATTAATTTAAATAATATTTATTTATGAATGACTTATATTAAATTTATATGTTAAATATTAATAAATATGTATTTATACTCTTCTAATGGTAATTATTATTATAGGACTCTAGATATTTTAATCCAAAATTTTCTCTCTTTTTTACATGACATATCATTGAAATATCTAAAATAAATCATATTTTATTTTCCCTTTTTATCGAATATATTTTTTCTTCCATGACTGTGTTTTATAATTATTTTACAAAAGTTATTTTAATAAATGATATGATTTAATAATGAAATTTTATATTTCCATTGAATTTTAAAATTAATATTCATTGAATATTTATACTATTTTTTAAAGTATTGTTTTCAAGAAAATTAAAAATGTAATTTCTTTTGTCGAATACAACAATAACAGACATACAGGCCCCCAAAACAATTTTATGAAATATAAATTCATCAACACATTTTTTAATTTTTTCAAAGAATTTTTCTCTGAATTATTATATTTATAATTTTACTTTCATTTCCAATATTCATCCAATGTACAGGATTTTAATTCAAAACCAAACCTTCCTGATGAACCGATGGTCACCTCCTATTGCATGAATATAATTGTCAATTTTAACATTCTTTTGACAAAATACATTTCTTGTGATTATTTTTCATTGGTAATTACATTTAATTTGAATATCAATATTCTTTTCACATTTCATTAGTTTATTTCATAAACTATATTCCATCATTACATACAGTGATTAATTTTAAATTTGATTTATTCACTGTTGAATTATTGATATATTTGTCTTCTTTACCCAATATATATTTTTATTAACATTTCATATTGTTCACTAATTAAAAATATTATTTTATATATTAAGAATACTTTATACATAATGTGACATGTTTTTCATGAAATTATATAGCCCCTCAATTCATCTATAGGTTTTAAGAGACAAATCAGTTGGCCTAATAAAATTGGTGTTTATCCATAATTTTAAAAATTATTTTGAGTGGTCTTGAATTTATATATATCTTAATTTATAATCTCATAACATTCAATATTAATCATGCTAATAGTTATTAGCTAAGTAATTATTTTCCATGAAATTATTTAATGATATTTTCTATGAATTAATTATTATGGTAATTATAATAGTTAAATTAAATGTGTGCCCAGTTTTTTACCCTCCCATATTAATTATTCCTTATCAAGTAATGATAGTAAATTACATGATTAAACGAAATTATTGTTCAGATATTCAACATTCCATATTAACTATTCGTTATTCATTCTTGATATATCCAGATGTACATAATCCTTGCAGATAATTTGATTTTGCCATTATTTTTATCCCTTCTAATGGATATGTTGAAGAATATGGTGAATGAGTATTAAGGATATAAAGAATATTATTTGGTTACTTTTAATATTTATCTATACTATAAACATGGTATAATGTACATATCTATATCCTTAAAACTAATATATTGATTAGTCTATATATATTGTAATGCCATTATGAAAAATTAGACTCTGATCCAAGGTTACATGAGTCATATTTGATATTGTTCGTATCAAAGAATTTTTAGTAGACACTATGGGAAATAGATAATTGAAAACATATATTAAGGGATATAACCCTATGATGGACTTATAAGATACGTATAATATTAAATCCTACTTTTTTTGAAAAATATTTTTTTGGTTATTCAAAGAAATTCATCCATTTCTAGATGGTACCTATGGATGTTGGTCTCACATAGTTTTACCGTGGGGTAATAAATCTGAAAATAATGCATTCAGGTTTGACTTGATCATCTCATGGTGTATGGAAATGAAATTTATTGTACACCTAATTTCACAATCTCGTGGTATATCATATGTATAATTCAAATCTTATTTACAAATAATTATGAGTAATTTTAAAATAAATACATACAAAATGAAACTGTCTTTATGATTCCATGATTAGTAACTTTTTTTCAATATCTGGTAACTTTTTAAAAAACTTTTTATTTATTTATTAATATTAAAATTCATAATTTTCTAAACTAATTTTGTATAATTTTTTTTTAGAATTTATCATTATAAGAACTATTTATATCAATGCTCTTAGTAAATAAAGATGTATTACAAATGATAAATCCAATTCAACTGGCATTGGATCTGGGGACATCTACGTTGTATTAGTTAAGATTACTTATTTTATAAGGAATAAAATTAATCTTATTAAGAAATAAGTTATTCCAAAATTTGTTTCTTCTATGTTGGATTTCATTATATGATATAATACCCCTTCATTAAATGGGATTACTAATTAAGTGTTATCTCGACAAGAGGTTAATTCCATTGAAACGTTATTTCATCACTTGGGATTTGATGAAATGAAAAATGTAACATTTGAAGTTTATTATGTTGAATATGATGGCCATAAATGGTATTTGTTGATAAAGAATAATTTGGAAGGAGATTAAATTAAAAAACATGTAATGGAATGATTCAAAAAAAAATCCTTCTATAAATAATTTCTTATAATTATTTAATTTAAATGATATTAAATATCATTATAATAGAATAAAATGAAGAAGAAAATATTATAGATTTTGAGACTGCCATTACAAGATTAACATGATATTATACATATTACATAAACAATATATGAAGCAATATCAACAGTTCCATTGATGGGGTTATTCCGTGCCTCAGAAGGGTGTTGGTCTCTCAGCATTTTTCTTTATAATGAAACTGTGTTATGTACCATAAAATTTAAATATAAATTTTGAATATAATATATATTTTAAAAGAACAAATAAAATAATATTTCATGATAACCACATGAAAAATAAATAATTTTAAATAAGAATAAGAAAATGCGGAATTTACCATCAAGGGGTAATTACAGAAAGAAAAGTCCATAAAATGATAGATGGGTGTGGGACATTATTACAAGTGCTGTGAAAAGTTTAACTTTTATAATGAATGAAAGGGTAATAATAAAATAAATAATGTTATGTTATTTAAATATAATTAGTGTGTAATTGTTTACACTAATACCCCACGTTTTAATTGAAAATTCTATATAAGAGGTCATGGGGAGAATATCAATGTAATTTTGTCACTAAAGAATATATGGATGTTTCAAAATATATATTGGAAGGCACATTAATCTTAAAAAAAAATTAAAAATGATTTATTATATTCTTGATATTTTAACTAATTTTTACTTTCATTAATTTCGATGAAATAATATATTTATCTAGAACATTAAAAGGGGAATTTTCATTGAAAACACAATTTGGAAGTCTCAATGTATCCAGGATTGTCCAAAAGTTCCTATTATTTCAAATAAACATTCTCAATTTGCTAAATTTATTATCATCATAATTTTTTATAATTATATAATTATTTATGTGTATTTTAATTCAAAATATCATTAAAAAATAAAAAAGCAATAGGAAATTTATATTCATGATTAAGATATTGAATTCTTTCTCTATAGAGTAGATGCATCATCATTTTTGTGATGTATATATCCACCTCAATATCTATTATTAATGATATTCTTGTAGAAGATGATAAATCACAACATACCAATGGAAAATGTAATCCTAAAATTGAGGATTTTAATATTTTATAGGAATACATTGATTAATATCCTATATAATCACCAAGACATTCAATAGAGCATGAAGATGAGTTGTACATAGGTTTAACAAATGATTGAAGACCAATATCAAATACACTCTATAGATTTGATATAATGGAACTAGTTGAGTTGATGAATGAAATACAGTAAGTATGTGATAAGGTATTTATTCCACCATGTTTTTCACATGGGGTTTGATTATTAAATATATTAAAATTAAAATATATACATGATGTTGTGAATTGATTATAGTTAAATGAATGCTAATATGAAGAAAATAATGATTTTTTTTCCTGAAATTAATGAATTATTAGATCCACTTCACAATTCTAAATATTTTTCATTGATGACCTTTCCTAATGGTTATCATTAATTATGAGTAATATTACAATAGTTTTTTAATACAACATTACAAATTAGGTATGGACTTTACTAGTTTATAGTAATTATGTTTCGATTGATTAATGTAGCATCATATTGTCAGGATCTAATGTTTAGAATATAAGGAATATCATGATTATTTTTTATGGTATTCATTGATTAAATGGTGTTTCATTATAATATATCTATGTACTATTATAATAACTTGAATATAAATCTTTAAACACATAATAGAGATATGTTATATGGAAAATTTATTAAGTGTTATAAATATATTGTAGAAGATTCTTTTCTTGGAAATATTTTAATCAAGTGTTTAATCATAGTAAATTTCATCAGGATAAATAAGGTAAAATAATGGAATACACCAACGAACATTAGTGGGATATATAGTTTCATTAGTTTTTGAGGTCACTATCCCGAATTTTTCATTATTTTTTTCCAATTCGATAACCCATTAATTATGACTACATGTAATGGAGTTAAGTTCATTTGGGAAATGAAATTTGAACAATACTGTGATGAAATAAATATGTTATTTTTTATTTCTATATTTTTTAATTTAACATCATTAAATTATGGGGTTTTGATATATATTCATTTTTTGTAGAATGGTGTAGAAAGTTTCCTTATGAAAAATGTTATTTCTATTTCTTGTACATAAATGAAATTATTGACTCAAAAAAAATAACCCAACCTAATATCATGAATTTGATAAAGTAATGTTTTCTTGGATGATATATATACATTATCTCTATAGTTATTGATTCTAGATATACCAAGACTATTAAATCATGAAGTATATTATTTCATAGAATGATTGCAATAATAAGAAAATATGTTTGATCAAGTTACTCGATGATTTTTTTGCCAATACACTATCCCATTGTAACAGATAATACCATTGCAGATGCATTAAGTTGGAATGGTCATGGAGTTCTAACCCAACAAAGTATTGAGAGTGATCTTATGTTCATGGATTTAAAGAATAAGGGTATAGGAATTATTGTGGAACTGGGTACCTCACTCCTTTTTCATGTGGGTTTGAAATAATATTTATTAGAAACAATAGAAATTTATTAGAATGATGATGATATTTTATTGAAGAATATTAATGATCTGAATGATTTCAATTTTACCGGCTATTTACGAAGATGAAATCCTAAAATATAAAATAATATTATGTGGTACAAATACACATTATCTAAAAGTGAATTCTTGGATAACCCTCAAATATCCAATTTCTCAATACACCCAAGTAGTATTAATATGTATAGGTATTTGAGAGAAACATTATGGTGGTATAATAGGAATTGTTAAATTGATGATTATGTTTCAAGATATTTGGTGTTTGATTAAGTGAATGATGAAATATAAAACAATGAAAGATTTATATATCCATTTCCTATTCCTGTGTGTAAATGTGGTGAAATTACTATTGACATTTTAATAGTACTAACAAATACTCCAATAAAGGAATGATGGAATAATGAATTTTTTATATCACCTAAACAAATCTACACATTTACTTAATATAATATATTATTTACCTTTTTAGTACATCAAAATACTCCACAGTAATGAAATTCTAAGGGATAATTGTTCACCAATTTTATTTATATTTTATCATGATATCTTCTTTACATATAAACTCCATAAGAGACATTAAACGGATCTTGATACTAAGATTAATTGGAGTGTTTCATACCATCCTCTAACCAATTGATTGTACTAAAGGGAAATTCACAAATTAATGTACGTTTTAGGTAATTTTCACTTGGATTTAATGTTATGTGGGATTAGTATTAACCTTTAGTAGAGCTTTCATATAACAATAGTTTCCATTGTGGTGTTTATGTAGTTTAGTATGAAGCATTATATAAAATAACATTTTATACTTCATAATGACTGGATACAGATAAAAAAAATATTTGGAAGTTAAGAACCATCTTGAGAGGAAAACACAAAGATAAAAAATACATTGAATTATATTAATGTAGATCAATAAAAGAAAAAGGTTTTATGCTATTAACCAAAGTAAATATTTGGATTTTCATGGTTTCAATCGTGTTTTTATATATATATCTCTATGGAATGGTGTAATAGTATTTCGTAAGCATGGAAAAATGATCCCCATATACATCAGACACATTTAAATTCTAGATGGAATTAGATCTATAGAATACCAATTAGAAAATATTCCAAGTCTCTATAGGGTATATAATTTTATCCATATATCGTTGTAATGGCTATACTTGTATTACCCTACACATGTCCTCACATTGGAAAAAATATAATTTAAAAAAGAAGTATCTTACTATAAAAATCCATCTTGTTAATTGATATTAGAGAAAAATTATTAACGAATCAGTTGATTTGTCTAGTATATCTACTTTTGGGAAATATTAAATTTAATGATGCAATTTCGATATCATAGGTTTTTATGAATAATAACAACCCACATTTTTTGAAATGTAATATTCCTGATGATCTCGATGAAAAAAATTATAGGATGTAATATTTTTACATGCAAACCACAATTATCGTAAGTTAACAAATATATTTATAAAATAAGAAAATATATATAAATTTAAAACATCATCACATCAAAAATCAATCTTTAAAATATTATAATTGAAATTATACATAATTAGTCAAAATAACCATAGAATTATTTTTTCATATTTTCCATTAAAATGTGGTTTAATGAAAAATAATACAAGTAGTATTTACCTAAAACACTATTTATTATAATAATGTGACAAAATATTATTAATAAATATTTAATTAACAAAAAATTATATATAAAATAATATATTATAATATTGAGGTATAAAAATGTATTTTATAGAATTTTTTTATATATTTATTTTTTAAAAGGGAATAAATATATATCGATTCTATTTTATTAAATTATTATTGAATGATAAAAATATTATCTTTCTTCTATAGATTTTATATATAAACAAATTTAAAACCCATATAATGTAAAAAACTTGTGATATTGTAAAAAATGTGATCATATATGGCTTGAGAAATTCATTTCATAAAAACCAGTTTTTTGAGAAGAATTGTGGGGTTTTTGAAAATAAATTCAACCAAATAAGTGAATTGAAATTAATAAAATTTATTCATTTTTTTAGAAATCATAATTAATATCTTTTAATAATTTAAACAAAATTTATCTACATAATGATTAGTAAAATTAGAAAAAAGTAATAAACGTGATTAGGATTAAATCTAAGAAATACCCATTACATGAGTTTGAGTTGAAATTACTTTTCGATGGTCCTAGAATTTTTATTTTAAAAAATGGATTTCTTATTTATAATTTGGGTTTCAAAATTATCTAATAAGATTGCTTTTATTTTATGCATAATGGATTAATTTTTCTTGATTTATAACATATTTTTATAGTGAACACTAAAATGATAAAATTATGTAAACATAGAGGATAATCTAATGAATTTATTGAAAGATGATTCATTTTATTGGTGGAGGAATAGATTAACCATATCATTCATCCAATAAAATATATATAAATTTTTGTGCACATTTCTTGATAGTGACTTCCTATTATTGAATTATTTTTGGGTTTTACAAAAAATAAAACTCCTACTCAATTATAAATTGGAACTCATAGAAAAAAATAATAATGTATATCAATAAGTTTTTTTTCAACCAAAACATACCAAATCCCAACCATGAATACTTACAAGCATTCTTGTGATTCTATTCTTCCAAAAATTCCATCCCTATATTAATTATTAATAGATCTAAAAAAGGATTCTCAGTTATATAGTAATTGTATTAACGATTGTATTTCTTTTTCACTTTATTTTACAACCATAAATTATATATATATATATATAAATATTATAATAACATTATCTATCATAAAAAAATATTATAATAAATTTATGTAATAATACTTATCATTCTTCTTCTCCATCAATTGAGAAATAGTTCCATTGGTCATGTGAACAGTGGTCTACCATAGTGTGAAACAATGTAAATTGTTTTCATATGAAAATCTCATGTATTTTATAGATGATGTAAATAATAAATAATTTATTTTGACATATATGGAAAATTATTGATTCTAGAATATTAATATAATAATAATTTAATTTCTCTTTCACCCATTAAGGTAATGATATCATCACTCATGCATAGACATGGTCTAATATATCTGAAAAGCATTGTGATTCATGATTCATGTCCAAACTTCATTAAAGGTTAAAAAAAATAATTTCCAGATTTAATATGATATTTATAACATTACTATTATTATACAGATTATGGATCTATATCCATCTATGATGAACAAAAAATTTCATGATCGATTATATAATACAAAATATTACACAATAGTAATAACAAAATATTGTTAGAGAAAAAGTGGTAAAATGTTACAAGAGGATCATATATGGTTTTATAAATAATAAACTATTTTCCATTAATTAATAACATTATTAAAACCATAATATTGGATTTTAATTCACATTTATCTAAAAAAAGTGTTTGGTGTTTGATTTACTACCAATTTCAAATCTATCGAGACTAATTTGTGAATATGAACATATTCACAATTATGTGATGTATATAATACCCATATGTATAATTTTTAATAAAGTGGTTACAAAGTATTTCATAAACTCACATTCTTCTGGGATCACACATAGTCATGTTAAATTAATTTTATCATTTTTCCTCCAATAGCTCAAATAAATTTCATATCCACTTGATATGTAACAAGATTCTGTATTTTATTCAAAAATTTTCTGTAATTGTTTCTTAGATTCATGCATAGAAATGTTAAAAATAAAAACCTATTTTATTTCCCCTTTTTTAATATATTCTTCTACCGTGTAAATGTTTTTCAAAATTTGTTTCAAAATGTCATTTTAATTACTCAAATGATATATTATGAAAAACTTGTGATTTATATTACTTATAGGAAGGTTATTAAATGAATCAATAAATTTTATTTGAAATTTACATTTTAATAAAAATTAAAAATAATTATTTTTTATCATATATAGTGATAAAAGACTTTTCTATTACCAAAATCACTTTGGGAAATGTTTGTTCCAATCTGTGTTATTAAATGTATTTAATAATAAAACTACTTATGAACTATTATTATAATATTTCACATCCATTTATAATAATCTTCTAATAGAAATGTTATTTATGTAAAAACCTATATTCTTGATGAACTGGTGGAAACCTCTCGTATCTCGAGTAATTTATGTGATTATTATCATTATTTTTAGACAACATCTTTCTTATAATAATTATCATTTGGAATTTTGTTTTGTATAAATATCTCTTTTGTATTTTATTTAATTTATAATTTTTAAAATTATATAACATTTTAATTATGGTATTTATTTTGATTTTAAATTGAATTTTTTGGAAATATCGATAATATAATATTCTTTACTCAGTCATGATGTTTTTTGATATGGAACATTTTTCATGAATTAAATCAACCATGTGATATGTGAGGAATTATTTTAAAATCTATTGATGTGTGGGGTATAAATTATATATATCCTTGATGAATTGATAGCTCTGTTGAGTCAAATTAGTTTTAGATATTAATTTTCTTTTTAACCACATATTTAAAATGACATGTGAATGTCATGATAGCATATATATAATGATATTTGGTACCAAAACATCCAATATTGATCATTTACATAAATAAAAATTCAATTTTTATAATACATGCAATTATTTCATTGGTATTATCAATGGATTCAATTATTGTGCTCATTATAATGATTAAATATCATTTGTGTTTTGTTTTTCTGATTTCCATGTTGATTATTCCTTATCCAATCATTATATTAATGTATTGATTGAATGTAATATGTTTTCTTTCATTACCCTTTAAATTTTGATTCTAAAGTATTGAATTATGGTATATTTCAGTTTCTGTAACCATTTCTATGTATGTGATCTCGTTGATATTTTGTTTCCTTTCCCAAATATATGAAGAATAATTATTTGAGTGATATTCAATGATTCTGAGAATATGATTTATTTATTTATTATATTTTATCCCCAATGGAAAATATGGTTCATGTATGTATACAGTTTCCCAAAACCTCTAACCTGACCAGGCCTTCAATATTTTCACCCTTGTATCTATGATAATGTAACAAATTAGGCACCCATTTTCTGTTAATATGGATGTCATTATTACTAGTCATGTATTAAATAAATTTCATTTATTTATTTCAAGACTTGTTGTCCAGCCAATTTGAATGAAATTTCAATGACCTTGATATACATGGTGCCTACACCAATTAATGAATGTTTTAAATACCTAGTTTATATTATGTCCACACACATTGAATAGTTTTAAAATAACAAGAAATGTAATTTCGGATCTAATATTCTGTAAAACGATGATAGACAATGTATACACCACATATACATAATGTAATTTGGTTTTAATTCTACAATTAATTTAACTACGTATATTTAATTTTACATGATGTACAACACTGTATGTCAATAACTAAATGTTATTCTATTTAAATGTCTCATAATTTAAAACCTAATATAAACCTTCTAAAACTTATTATGTCCAATGGTAAAACACACATAAGGAACAAATCTGTAAACCATATGGATATTTGTGATTTTTATTGCATATGTGGAAGATAAATTCAATGAAACACTAACTTTCCTGAGTTGTTTTACTGGAAGTAATCAATCACAGTGGGAATTAATTTTCAAATTTTGAAATTAATTCTACACCACACCCATTGACAACATGATAACTACATAGTTTGGTGTTACAAGAAGTGTATATTAGTTATATACCTTGTATCCCAAAGAAATGTTTTCCAACATGGAGATCAATATGTGGTGTAAGTACACACTATATATTAAAACCCCACATGACCAGCACAAATTGGTAAAACTGCATATACTGATTTTATATCATTTTTATCTTAATATTGATCTAGAATATGGAGGTAAAAATGTAATATCAATAAATAGAGTACAGAAAAATATAATTTTTTTTGGAATAATTACTTCTTTGTAGTTGATGTTCTATAGAAAACTGAAATGATTTCTTGTAGTCCATAAAAATTTATAATATGGTATATATAGATATCAGATTTAATATTGATAACTTACCAATGTCCATATATTACATAATAATACTAATATATTCTACAATATAATAATTACATTATTAATATTATTTAAGGGAATTTGATGAATTGAAAAAATATATGTCATTTAATAAAAATAATTCCTATTTTATTTTATTTATATTTAATATTATTTCAATTTGGTTAATGAGAACACTACTCATCCTTATCACATTCTTCTATAATTTATGATCCTCAAGTTTTTAATATTATTCTTTTGATAAATAAATAAAGACTTCCCCCATTGTTTTTTAGTAAATATTATATTAATATTTAAATTTATAAACAAAATCTATTCAATAATATATATAATATTTTATACCTTGTGATTCAATTAGTAGATTAATAAATATTCTATTTTATTATATTAAAAAAAATATAAGAATAATTGTCCTACAAATTTAAAATTACTAAAAAATAATTGTAATAAGTAATAAAATAGTAATCTTTATCTATATTTCTTAAGAATAACATTTATTCGGAAAATTATATAAAATATTTTATTCAAATGATAATGAAGGAAACCCTATGTATTGACTCTCTTAGGAACTTCCTTTATATAATTCTTCTAGGATTCGAAGAGTTGATGACCATCATTGAATATCAATGCATGGAATTAATATATGAAAGTAGTAATTATAAAATCAAAGAAAAAATATTATTACACTCACTCATAAATATATTATATATTTTATATCTCATCATGTAGGTTGCATATTCTTGTTATTAACCCCTGTGATCAATATATATTTTAATTTACATACCGAACTGAACTCATCAACCATCATGGTGATGGATTTGAGTTTTATAGTCACAATTCAATAATTGTTTTGTGATATCATCATTGAGTCATGGAGTTTAAAAAATTCTTTATTGAATTATTTATTAATTACTTCTCAACGACGATGCACCCAATGTATTATACATCAATGTGAACAATGGAAAGCATGTTTATCATTAATAAATAAATGAATATATCATTATATGAATTATTAATAATCCCATGTACAAGGATCATTAAATGAATTTTCTAAATGTAATGTTAATTGACACAAAATACAGGTAATTCATATTTATAAGAATGTACTTATAATCCCACTTCCACTAGATTACCATATTTGTGCTTCATGAGATGAGACCTTATACATATAGATGAATAAGAACTAGATAAAATGCATTATTTCTGTCATGCTAGATAATCGATTTAACTATAAGTCTAATAATTATTTAAAATACTTTAAAAATACTTATGGATGACATCATAGTTGAGAAATTCAATGAAATGTTTAAGTGAAAAATACTTTATTGACTTGTTCCTAAAGAAATTTATGTATTTGAACAATAAATATATGATAATTTATTTATTAAAATAATCATATTTCAATATATAATTAATTTAATATACTTGGTTCTAAAGAACAAAAAACAACCCATTGAAAAGCATGGTTAAATTTAATAAGACCCATTAATTTAAATTGAGATATATGACCCATGTAGAATTAATTTCACGCTCCCTCCCTCAAATAAATTTGATAAAAAAATATTTTTGTATGTGTTGATTATTTATAAAAATTTGATAGTGTTTAAGAAACTACTATAAACACTATAAATATAGTTATATAATTCTATATTAAATATATATTTTCTATATTTAGAGGTATTATATTACTAATTAGAAGTTTGGAACACAAAAAATAACTATGTTTTAACGAGATTGCTATTGAAGTAAGGGGTCTTCGACAAAATGGGCACCCCATATCACCCACATTTGTGTAAAAATGTAATAATTTAAAATATTGGGATAATGGATATTATAGAAGATACAAAAAACTTATGGGGAAGTATACTTTGATAAAATATGATGATGTTTTCTTGGCATAATAAATAGTTTTCAAGACACCATTCGGGATGTATCTATTTTGGATTTTTTGTGAGAATCTAGGATGCATTTTAATGGATATTGATAATAATAATACTATGTGATCAAAATTTAAAATTGTAATTATGATGATTTTTAATCAATTGTTTATTTCAGTTAGATGAATTAGATAAATATAGAAGGATAAATTTATCACATGAAAAATAAGGAACTTTTTGGGAAAAATCCCTCAATGTGTCCTCTTAATATGTTTTGGATGTGATTTTGTTTGTTGATAAAGCCAGATGACCATGAAAGATCATGGTTGGTTTTTTTCAATGCCATGTTTTTATGGTGGCCAAGTATCAAAGTGTTTTCTAAAATTTAGGGACTCAATATCAAGAGGTTGATGTTGGAAAAGGAATGTCGCCATAATAGGAGTGATTAATATGATGAATTGTGGGGAAAATCTGTAAAATAATGGAATTTTGTACCTCCTAACATGGTATGTGTACCATTTCAAAGAGTGGTTCGCTAACATAAACCAGGAAGCGAGAATGGTAAACAGAGTGGAAGAAATTCTATGTGTAATGGTTTCTGGTAACGGTATTGCAATACGTGGAAGAAATTGTGGTTCGTTGGATGAGCCTCCCCATATGAAGAGTTTCAAAATGCAGACTATGGTAGAATAATGGTAGAAGAACAGGTTGAGGTTCATGACAAGAGGATATGTAAGCTGTGAAGGTGGTGCTGAATCAATGATTTGAAAAATCTAGATGTAATCGACCAAACTAAAATAGTTTCCTATATAGGGAGAGATAATACCACTTCATAGAAGTGGGAGTGAATATCACTAGAGAACATCTATTTTCTCTAAGAATTAATTATTGTCCAAAAGTGGTTCGTGTGGATGTACCTACACCCAAGGTTTTTTTGAGCAACTATATCTTACAAAGGACGTGGGGAGGATAGGAAGAAATTGCGATACAAAGAGATAGAAGGTGTGGTACAAATGAGATTCTATGAAAGATAAGTTGTTTGTGGAGGATGATTCTACAATGGGAATTTGTTCATGTGGAAGTTATTCAAATAAATTTTCTTCTGAGGTATTGACACCCGCAATGGATGAAGGGTTCGTGGAAAGAATGTAACATCCCAAGATTTTATAAGATACATTCTTTTTAATTTCATTCATATCTTCTATTGTACGACACACCAAGATTATTTTTCACTATACGCAACACTATATTAGCTTGCAGTATATGCAACACTTTTCTTGGATCTTGTTACACACAATTTCAGGTTCGTTTGATAGAAGTTATTCTACGTAACATTGAGTGTATATATATATATATATATTCAATGTCTAAATAAAACATGGTTGGATTCTGTTATACGCAACAACAAATGAGTTGTGCACTAAACGCAACCCTGACTTGGCTTGCATTACAAGCAATCACGACCTTCCTCGATAGCATGTGTTGTACGCAATACCAGGTTTTACTAAATAATGATATATTATTATAATATTATTATGAACTAGCCGTTATGAATAGTGTTAAATAAATTTTGAATTTTATAACATTATTATACATCTTACACATTTCTAGAACATGTTATAAGAACAAAATAAATTTTTCAGGTGAAATACGTATTTTTTCAAAAAAATGCAGTTTTGCCGCCTTTTGATGGAGAACCCACATTAAATATAGTTTTTGACATGTTTATAAGTTCAATTTGACAAAATAAAATTCTTATTTTGAATCAGGATTTAAAATCTTACATTAGATAATGTTTTGATATTTTTCCGATAACTTTCATATTTTAATGAATAGTAAAAACACAGTTTATTTTAATTAAAAACAACTTTTTTCATCGTAATATATTATGTTGTTAAATTATAATATTGAATGGTTTTAAAGTATAAATAGAATATATTTTTTCCATTTAATATAATGTATGTTATTAGCATTTATTTTACCTTGAATTCGTATGTTAAATCAATTAAATCTTTTGCAATGTTTTATAGAAAAACCTGTTTTCTTTCGACAACAAGATTAATTTTAATTTAATTTTGGAATCTTTTCTGTATTGAATTTGAAAAAAATTTATTCCATATTTGGAATAAGTGGGTCTAAATTATGTTAATAATCTACTTTTTATTTTTGGGCATTGTGAATAGTAACTACGGTAAATTTTATTTACTATAGTTAAAGGTAAATCGCTTAATTAAGGGTAAATATAAGATTATAAAATTACCCTAACACTTGGAAAAATACTATTGGATTGCTAAAAGTATATCCATATAACCTAAGGGTCGGATTAGATTCATTTTATGGACTTTTCTCCATGAAAATAATTTAATTATTATTAAAACCGAAGAATGTGACAACATGTCTCTTTCGTAAATCTTATAAGTATAATAATTTTAATTTAGTGATAAACTTCACGAAACATAGAACATGAATAGTATCCATAAATCTAATACAATTATCTACATAATTAGAATTTATTTATAATTTTTAGGGATTAAATAGTTTTCATTTATTATGACACAAAGACGATGCAATAATTGTCTTATTAAACTAATATTGACATAATTGATGTTATAAATGCCCAAATAAATGTAATTTGAGACTTTTTATGACTTACATTAATTTTATAGGTTAATATGACATGTTATTGTTGATATAAGTAACTTGGTTTGAACATATCATTCTGTTATAAATTTCATAAAAATCATGTACCAAATAGGGTAAAAATTGACATAAATTAGTTTTCAAAAAAAATATTATATTATTAATTGTTATTTAATTCCTAAAAAACTAATGTTCGTCTAAATGACTTAGATAAGGATATATATATTAATAATAAAAAACTTGGGTTTCTTTTGGCTTTTTATGGTAAGTTTATTAACCTTATATTGTAATAAAACAAAAAGACACGGTAAAAGTTAAATTATTTAACTTAGAGCTAAATCTAATTGATAAGGTTAAAATAATAACCTAAACTTGTCTAAATCCTATTTTATGAGAGGATTTCGACCCATCCCCACTTTATCTTCGAAATAATACCCTTTAGAACCATTATAAACCTAATTTGACCTTAATATAATATAATATTTTGAGATTTTCCTAAGGTGCCCCTCTCCTCCCTTATAAAAGGGCACCTCCTCCCTCTCCTCCTCACACCAATTTGAGCATTAAAGCTCGGCCAAACCCTTCCAAATTCTCTTCTCCACTTCCCTAGTATCATCCTATAGGTCCTGTTATTTTTCAAAGACCATCCTTAGTTCTTTAAGTGGAGGTTAAGTGAAAGTGCGTCAAAAAGAGGTAATATCCATTACCGGTCTTTTTCAATTTCTTTCTTCTTCAAAATCTTCTAATTTAGTTGTTTCATGATAAAGTAATAACATAAGTATTTATTATATACAGATATGTTATTATAAATATGAAACAACTCTAATTAAACTTCTATCCATCCTACAGAAAAAGGAAATCACCGCGCGTGCGTACGTACGGAATACCGTCTCCATGCCGTGGTGTAATATATTTTCCGCCACCACCTTAATTGGATGGGTATAATGGTGTAATGAGTAACTATATATGATTTTGATAAAGTGATATTGATACTGAAATAGTATACATACACTTCAACACAATTCCACGACCATGGGAACGATATCATCGCTCGTGTGTACGTACGGACTACAGTCTCCACGACGCGATGAGATTCATTATCCATGTTAACCATTACAGAATGATTATAAATTATATATAATGAATAATAATGAAATATATGACATGGTAAATCTACTGGATTTATTTATATATATATATGTCATTTACTTACTTCGATTCAAGACAATAAGGAAAGGAAAACAACGTTCATGCGTACGTACGGACTACCGTCTCCATGAACAGTGTGTTTCATTTCATTTATCTATCTATTATATATATATATTGAATATATATGATATATAAATCATATTTTATATTCTGGAAGTAATTAAATCATGATATAAGTAATAATAATGTCAAGAACAACAAGTCCAAACACCTACGATAAATGAAATGATTTTACCCAAAACGCTTCATTAATATGGAATTTACAAAAGAACGGGTAATATAAAGTCAAAAGTGAACCATATATGATATCATAACAATGAATATGATTCTTTAATAAGTTAGTGACATTATTTAAATCATTATACAGGAGGTTCAGATACGTACAAATCATATCAGACATAAGGTAAGGAAAATATCACAATCTCATTTTTATCCGAGATTGTTTATACTTTGGTATTTACTGAGGTGTATTTTATCATCCACATTCATGTTTCCTCAATATGTAATATTTATATCCTTAAAAAATATTTTATATCCTATTTTACCCTTCGGTGAGTTTTTAGTAAATGATATGAAAGGAATCTTTTTTCGTTTTTCGTACGAGGTACTTTTGGACTTTTTCGACAAAAGTACGAAGAATGTTTTTTTAACTTATACGGCATGAATGGATTTTTAAAACATTATTTCCAAGATTCATCCTTTACATGTTTTCATGTTTATTTTTAATCAACTTATTTTAGGTATAATTTTATGACATGTTATGAAATGAAAATTGTTTTTGAAGTAGAAAGGATATTTTCCTCAAGAATGGAGTTCAAGTGTTTTATCAAAATTATTTTCCATCAATGGTAATATTAGGTTCTGTTTCTATCCCTATTATTACATGGATTTGATTATGTTCTGATGGAAATATTTTTATGAATTCCTTTACCTTATATGAATTTTTTTATGATGACATGTTATTTAAGAATCTCATTTTTATTACATGGGTTATGCTATGATGTATGGTTTATGATTTTGTGGAACACATAAGAATGATATCATTATGAGATTGGTGGGACCTATATCTCCCTTCAATGCATTGTGTAAAGATTTTATATCTCATGAGATATACATGGCTGGAACGGTAGGTATACCGGTTCAGTGAAACATGACTAAAATGAGGGTGACTCGGTTCAGAAATGGACTTTGTCCACTAAGATATTCTTGGCAATGAGTTTTGACTAATAAGATATGATTCTCTATGATTATGTGTGTATGAAACAAAGTTTCATGTTTTAAGTTATGATTACTTGGATTACATTTCAATACTATGATTTATCCCATGTTATGAAATCATGATTTCTTTTGCAGGTTAAGATCTCCAAAAGATATGTTCTTTTGAATATGATGTGATTGATATTTTTTTTACCCTTACTGAGCATTTGAGCTCACCCTTTTATGTTTTCTTTTCCCCCAGGATTAAAAGAATGATTTTAGGTATGGAAACAAAAATGGGAAGATCTTTTTGGGAGATGTTGAAGATCTTTCACCATGATCAGAAGATTACGTTCCGAGTATCCAAAGACACTGAACTATTACGGTCCTTGTGTGTGTGTTTTTGTTATGTACTAAGTATTCAGAAAAAGTAATGTAATGTCCATGTACATCAAGATTTGGGTCTCTACAGTTGGTATCAGAGGAAAGGTTTAGTCAACCTTTGGAAACTAAGATGCAAAAACGTTAGTAAGATCCCTAGAGATATTTCTAAGATATGTCTAGGGATGTCCCTAATGATAAGTATACATATAGGATATAGTCCTAAAACTATGGTAACGATATTAGATTAAACCATAGAAGTTATATATTGAAGTGACTCTTCCTTTATTATGATTTTTTCCTCTCACCCTACACTTTTTGGGTTTTAGAAAATGACTGGAAACAAGATAATTCACGATAATGGAGGATATGATGGACAATGGAATGATATTATTCATGAGCAACCAAATGAAATGGGATCTGGAAGTCCAAACATCATTATTATGCCGAATCAGAAATCTCATAATATGATCAATAAAGTATATTTTTTTATGTTTCCTGACTCGTCTAATAAGAGAAAGATGGAGTTTCATGATGATCATAGAGGAAATAAAGTTCAATTTCCCTCATGTAAATCATGTGGGAAGAGGCATCAGGGAGATTGTTTCAAAGGAACTGTAAAATGATTTGGGTGTAGAAAAGAATCACACAAAGCCAGTAAGTGCAAAGGAAAAGGTTCAGTTAACACGAGGGATGATGATAATGGTATTGCTACGACATCAAAAATGGTTAAATGTTTTAAATGTGGAATGTACGGGCATTATGCAAACCAATTCCCTAAGGGAAAGTCTCATGAAGAGAATCAGTATGGTCGTATGGGTAATATTTATGTGGATGATGATGAATAGACTACAAATGATATGTGAGATGAATGAATTGTTGAAGCTCAGTCAATGGTTTAAGAATGTAGTGGAATGATTACATGTATATCATGTGTAATGTTGTATAAGTAATCTCACAGTACTATGGAATAAAGAGACATCTAAGGATTGTTACACTGTTGTCTTTCCTTGAGTTTTGAAAGTGTATGATTAATGTTACCTGTATCCATGAAAGGTTATTCAGATATTTTTAGAATGTAGATGATATGCGCATAATGAAGGGATAAGGAGAAAATTAAATGTTTGATAGTATTCATGAACTCATGACTGATATAAGGAAAAAGTTATATCATGGTTTGAGTATATAGAATTTTTGGATTTTGGTATGTGGAAAGAGTTAACTTTTGACAGCATTCATGTTTTTACTAAGGTTTAATGGGTATTCATTTTTCAAGAGAATACATCATTAAGGTATTCACATGATTGGAATGTGACCAACAAGATATATGGGGGATAAATGATGGTATTCACATGCTTGGTTGACGAAATTTCAACTAATCATTTTCTTTATACTATGATCTTGGACCGAAGTATTTTAGATAAACCTAAATATTGGAATGTATTATGTTGGACATATGCTATGTATTGTTTAAGGATAGAAATTTTTTCGATATTACTGATGGGATTTTATAGTAATGTACTTTTAGAAAAAGGAAAACCTCCAGGACGGGTGATAGCCCATCGCGTCGGACAAGGCTGTGGGAATCGAACCCACAACTGAAGTGTGACTGGCCTTTTTCGCCTACCACTGGCCTATAGGAAGTCCCTGTTTAGTAGAAACTAGTTTTATTATTTTAAGCAGTATAAGTCCATTTTAGGAACTATATAAGATTAATCTCACTATAGATGGACTTATGTATTTTTTGATAACTTTTATAACCTTTTGTTTAAGACAGATGGAATGACCCATCATTCTATCACATGATCTGCTAACACATCACGAATGACAAATTCAACATCATTTCTTTAAGAGATGATGTGGAAATTGTCCAAAGAATGAAAAACGGTGAGACTATAACAAAATCAAGAATGTATTTCTTCTAATTCCAATTTCATCAACTTTAGGGAAATGATCTTGAAAAACTGAAAATTTTGTCCTACTTCCCTTATATCTGATGAATCAGATGGTATCTTAGATCACCACAAATCAATAGCTTTGTGATTGATGGTTTTTTCATAGCCATGTTCTCTACCACTCTCTATCAGAACATGACGGTTATATTTCTCTTCCATGTCCATATTTTCTCCTATATGGAAACCCAGTATTGAGTTCATTTGGGTAACCGTTATATTTCATACTTTTTTTTAATGTTTAGTTTTGGTATTTCTTTTTACGATGTGGGTTTTTATGAATAGTAAATGATTTATAACCCCGACGAATTTCGAGGGTGAAATTCATTTTAAGGGGGGTAGAATGTAACAACCTGATATTTTATAAGATACATTCTTTTTAATTTCATTCATATCTTCTATTGTATGACACACTAAGATTATCTTGCGCTATACGCAACACTATATTAGCTTGCAGTATATGAAACACTTTTCTTGGCTCTTGTTACACACAATTTCAAGTTCGATTGATAGAAGTTATTATATGAAACATTGAGTGTATATATATATATATATATATATATATTCAATGCATAAAGAAAATATTGTTGGATTCTGTTATACGCAACAACAAAGGAGTTGTGCACTACACGCAACCTTGACTTGGCTTACATTACACGCAATCACGACCTTCCTCGATAGCGTGTGTTGTACGCAATACCGAGTTTTACCAAACAATGATATATTTTTATAATATTTTTATGAACTAGCCGTTATGAATGGTGTTAACTAAATTTTTAATTTTATAAAATTATTATTCATCTTACACATTTCTATAACATGGTATAAGAACAAAATAAATTCTTCGGGTAAAATACGTATTTTTTCAAAAAAATGCAGTTTTGCCGCCTTTTGATGGCGCACCCACTTTAAATCTGGTTTTTGACATGTTTATAAGTTAAATTTGAAAAAATAAAATTCTTCTTTTGAATCAGGATATAAAAATTTACATTAGATAATTTTTTGATATTTTTCCGATAACTTTCATATTTTAATGAATAGTAAAAACAAGTTATATTTTAATTAAAAACAACTTTTTTCATCGTAATATCTTATGTGGTTAAATTATAATATTGAATGGTTTTAAAGTATAAATAGAATATATTTTTACCATTTAATATAATGTATGTTATTAGCAATGATTTTACCTTGAATTCGTATGTTAAATCAATTCAATCTTTTGCAATGTTTTAATGAATAACCCGTTTTCTTTCGACAACGGGATTAATTTTAATTTAATTTCTTCATCTTTTGTGTATTGAATTTGGAAAAATGGATTCCATATTTGGAATCAGTGGGTCCAAATTATGTTAATAAGCTACTTTTTATTTTTTGGCATTGTGAATAGTAACTACGGTAAATTTTATTTACTATAGTTAAAGGTAAATCGGGTAATTAAGGGTAAATATAAGATTATAAAATTAACCTAACACTTGGAAAAATCCTATTGGATGGCTAAAAGTAGACCCATATAACCTAAGGGTCGGATTAGATTCATTTTATGGACTTCTCTCCATGAAAATAATTTAATTATTATTAAAACCAAAGAATGTGACAACATGTCACTTTCTTAAATCTTATAAGTATAATAATTTCAATTTAGTGATAAACTTCATGAAATTTCGAAAATTAATAGTATGCAGAAAGCTAATACAATTATCTACATCATTGGAATCTATTTATAATTTTTATGGATTAAATAATTATCATTTATTATGACACAAAGATGATGAAGTAATTGTTTTATTAATGAAATATTGACATAATTGTTGTTATAAATGAACAAATAAATGTAATTTCAGACATTTTATGACTTAAATTAATTTTATAGGTTAATATGACATGTTATTGTTGATATAAATAACTTGGTTAGAACCTATCATTCTGTTATGAATTTCATAAAAAACATGTACCAAATAGTGTCAAAATTGACATAAATTAGTTTTTAAAACAAATATGATATTATTAATTGTTATTTAATTCCTAAAAATCTAAGGTTTGGTAAAATGACTTATATAAGGATATATATATTAATAATAAACAACTTGGTGTTCCTTTGGCTTTTTATGGTAAGTTTATTAACCATATAGTGTAAGAAGACGAAAAGACACGGTAAAAGTTAAATTATTTAACTTAGAGTTAAATCTAATTGATAAGGTTAAAATAATAACCTAAACTTATATAAATCCTATTGGATGAGAGGATTTCGACCCATCCACACTTTAGCTTCGAAATAAGACCCTTTGGAACCATTATAAACCGAATTTGACCTTAATATAATATAATATTTTGAGATTTTCCTAAGGTGCCCCTCTCCTCCCCTATAAAAGGGCACCTCCTCCCTCTCCTCGTCACACCAATTTGAGAATTCATGCTCGGCCAAACCTGGAAAAAATCTCTTCTCCACTTCCCTAGTATCATCTTAGAGGTACTGGTATTCTTCAAAGACCATCCTTAGTTAATTAAGTGGAGGTTAAGTGAAGGCGCGTCAAAAAGAGGTAATATCCATTACCGAACATTTTCAATTTCTTTCTTATTCAAATTATTCTTATTTAGTTGTTTCATGATAAAGTAATAACATCAGTATTTCTTATATACTTATATGTTATTATAAATATGAAACAACTCTAATTAACCTTCTATCCATCGTACGGAAACATGAAATCACCGCGCGTGCGTACGTACGGAATATGGTCTCGACACCGTGGTGTAATCTATTTTCTGCCACCACCTTAATTGGATGGGTATAATGGTGTAATGAGTAACTATATATTATTAAGATAAATTTATATTGTTACTGAAATAGTATACGTACACATCAACACAATTCCACGACCATGGGAACGATATCATCGCTCGTGCGTACGTATGGACTACCGTCCCCACAACGCGATGAGATTCATTATCCATGTTAACCATTCCAGAATGATTATAAAGTATATATAATGAATAATAATGAAATATATGACATGTTAAATCTACTGGATTTATGTATATATATATTTCATCTACTTACTTCCATTCAAGACAATAAGGAATGGAAAACAGCGTTCATGCGTACGTACGAACTACCATCTCCATGAATGGTGTGTTTCATATCATTTATCTATATATTATATATATATATAGTGAATATATATGATATATAAATCATATTTTATATTCTATAATTAAGTAAATCATGATATACGTAATAATAATTTCATGAACAACAAGTCCAAACACCTACGATAAATGAAACGATTTTACCCAAAACGCTTCTTTAACATGGAATTTACAAAGGAACGGGTAATATAAAGTCATAAGTGAACCATATATGATATAATAACAATGAATATTATTCTTTAATAAGTTAATTACATTATTTAAATCATTATACAGGAGGTTCGGATACATACAAAGCATATCAAACATAAGGTAAGGAAAATATCACAATCTCATTTTTATCCGAGATTGTTTATACTTTGGTATTTACTGGGGTGTATTTTATCATCCACATCCATGTTTCCTCAATATTTAATATTTATATCCTTATAGAATAGTTTATATCCAATTTTACCCTTCGGTGAGTTTTTAGTAAAAGATATGAAAGGAATTTTATGCCATTTTTCGTACGAGGTACTTTTTGACTTTTCCGACATAAGTACGAAGAATGTTTTTTTAACTTATACGGCATGAAAGGATTTTTAAAACATTATTTCCAAGAATCTTCCATTACATGTTTTCATGTTTATTTCTAATCAACTTCTTTTAGTTATAATTTTTTGACCTGTTAAGAAATGAAAATTGTTTTTGAAGTAGAATGGATATTTTCCTGAAGAATGGAGTTCAAGTGTTTTATCAAAATTATTTCCATCTACGATAATATTGGGTTCTATTTCTATCCCTATTATTACATGGATTTGTTTATGTTGTGATGGAATTATTTTTATGAATTCATTTATCTTATATGAATTGTTTTATGATGTCATGTTGTTTAAGAATCCCATTTTTATTACATGGGTTATGCTATTATGTATGGTTTATGATTTTGTGGCACACATAAGAATGGTATCATTATGAGATGGGTGGGACCTATATCTCCCTCCAATGCATTGGGTAAAGATTTTATATCTCATGAGATAGACATAGCTGGAACAGTAGGTTATACCGGTTCAGTGAAACAGGCCTGAAACGAGGGTGACTCAGTTCAGAAATGGACTTTGTCCACTAAGATTGTCTTGGAAATGAGTTTTGACAAATAAGATATTATTCTCTATGATTGCGTGTGTATGCCACAAAGTTTCATGTTTTAAGTTATGATTATTGCGATTACATTTCACTACTATAATTTATCTCATGTTCTGAAATCATGATCTCTTTTGCAGGTAAGATTTCCAAAAGATATGTTCTTTTGAATATGATGTGGTTGATATTTTTTTTACCCTTACTGAGCATTTGAGATCACCCTTTTATGTTTTATTTCCCCCCAGGATTAAAAGAAATATTTTAGGTAAGGAAACAAAAATTGGAAGATCTTGATGGGAGATGTAGAAGATCTTTCACCATGATTAGAAGATTACATTCCGAGTTTCCAAATACACTAAACTATTATGGTCCTTGTGTGTGTGTTTTTGTTATGTAATAAGTATTCTGCAAAAGTAATGTAATGTCCATGTACGTCAAGATTCGGTTCTCTACATAGAAGGTAGCCCGTGGAGGAAAAAATAGCATTCAGAAGCAGAGGTGGTTCACATAGGAGTTTTCTAGAGTTAGTATGTGGAGGTAGTATGTAGCACCGAAGGAAGAAGAGTCCATGGACTAAGGTTGGTTTACATAAGCAGTATCGATATGTGGACGAGGGGTTCTGCATACCATACCTGGTACACAATACCCGTGAGGAGAAACTGGTTCACAAAACACACAAGGAATCTTGAAAAAACATCAATTCAGTTTTCAAAATTTATTTTAATTACATAAAAGTACACAAAAAGGTGGAATTCATTTTAGGATGAAGAATAAATTCAGTAGATCATGTATATATAGTCGAGGAAGTGGTCTTTCTTGGAAATGAAGGGACCATCAAGTCCATAAACTATTAGTAGATCCCTTCCATGAGTAGTGATAGAATAAATAGGTGGATAGTGATCCATATACCTTTAGTGAGCCATAAAAAGAGAGATATGGGGTGTCCCTTGATAATGTAGTGAGAAAACCCTAAATCTTGATAAATCAATGAGCTTGGGAATAGAATATATTTCCCAAACCTTGTAATTGGTGCTGATCATTAGAGGATTTCGTACATCAGATCATTGTCGTTGTATGCTTCATGTACATATCCTCGTTAGGGTGAACGAAGTAAAAAATAGATATATCCTTTGCATGATTACATTAATGTTCACTTCTTTCTTCGAGTAAAAGAGAGATGTGAGTTTTTTTAATGATAAAAAAATATCCAAAGAAAAAGTAGTATTAGTATGTCATAACATGATTAACCAACCACCCCCCCCCCGCACCCCCACCTTCATAGTTTATTTTCCCTAGTGGACTTAATAATTGGTATCAAATGTAAAGGCTAAAAGTCAGGGAATCACCTTCATTAGAGGAAATATAGGAGGTTCGTCCCAAAGGGATTTCTATCATTCATGGAAATAATTTTCATCATTTGAAGATTCAGATGAAGAAAAACTTTTTATCATTTCGAATGTATTTATTCATAATATCTGTGTATGGAGTCTCCATCGATATCAATAGTGGTGCTCAATCAGAAGCTGAAATAGTGGAATTGGATGTGGATTCTAAATGAACCGTTTCTTTAGGGGGATCCTTATGAAATGAAAATTACATTAGGGAAATTATTTGTAAACCATCACATGATATGTGGGAAATTGTTTTTATTATTAATGAGGGAAACACAAAAGTGAGAGAAGAAAAGCTGGAGGTTCTATGGTAAAACTATGAAGATTTCATAATGTACCCTAATGAGTCTGTTGATTAATTCTTTAATTGGGTGAATCTCTTCGTGGAAGATATGTGTGATATTGGGGAACCATTTAAAGATATAAATATTTTCATGTGCATCTTGAAAAAATTTCCAAATATGTTTCATACTATGGTTTCTCTATTAAAAGAAAAATATCTATGTTAAAAGACACTAGATATCTCACATAGTGCTCTAATTGATTATGAATTAAGAAATGATGACAATGATGTAGAGGAAGAGGCAGCGTCCAAAAAATTGGATATCAAGGCCATGAAGAATATCACATTTTTAGATAGTCCTTAGGAGAACAATTTAGATGATTTCTTGTCATTTACATTCTAAAATATCATAAGGGTATTAAAGTTACATGGTAAATATTCATTCAAATCCTTTCGATGCTGAAAGATTGGGTATTTTTTGGTAATTTGTATTAAGAAGTATGATGATGATAATGAATACAATAGTAAAATTACCCAAATGAAGAATTCAGAAAATTTAAAATGTAGGAGATGTTCTACCCGAATGTTCTTCAAAAAGAATAATCTTCTTTCAAAAGAAGATAAATGTTTAAAAAACTTAGAGGTAGAAGATTTGGAGGATTATAAGGATCCCAAAGTAGATGCATTAATTTCATCTGTCATATATTATTTAACAAGAGAATAAATTGGAAATAAAGAAGAAGAGATTAATGTATGAATTGATCTTTAGGATTAGTTAGAATCTTCCCGGGAAGAGATAGCTTTCTTGTCAGCCAAAACATGGAATATTAACAATGTTTGTTGTGAACCAAAAAAAAATAAAGCATTAGGAAGAAGAAAATTCTGAGCTGAATATAGAAATTGAAATGAAGAGGTTTTCAATGCCAGAAGTCTCAAAAAATATTGTTGAGTACAAAATAAAAATTGAATAGTAGAGAAGATAGATCAATTGTTTTACTGAAATTGGAAAATGTAAAAACAAAAATATCTATGAACTTGAAGTGGAATTATTTAGCCTACGATGAATTGTTAAGGAGAATGAAAAATTGTTTACTCCCAAAACATCGTTGAGAAAACATATATCATAGGCAATAGAAAAGATGAAACTGGAAAATAGGTTTCAAACATAACAAAATTAGTAGTCATATCTAAATGATAAGACATGTATAGGTCATGATTCAAAATAGAAAGAATTAATGCTGGTAGTTACACCACATCAACCCAATCCAAGATAGAATTATAGTTTTTTGTATGATGAAGAATAATAAGATTTAGAGAACCCATGTGAGAACCAATGGTACTTTATTTTTAGGAGGGAATGTACCCTAAATAATATGTTATTGATATGGGAATATGGAACATAGAAAAAAAGTTTGTTCCATAGAAAAGTGTTACAAAATTGAAAAGGACCAATAGATGCAGCAATATTGAGCTCAATATTCAAGGTCATCATTTGATGGTCACTACATTAGGAGTGGAGGAGTAGGAAACATAAAAATATATTTCTCATCAGTAATATAGATGAATGTTCCAAATTAGACTAAGGTTATATTTAAGAAGTAGTAAACTGTATAATAAAATGATATTAAAATGAAAAATATATTTGAATATCTACCAGATGAATCTGGTCTGTCATATTCTGAGTAATTTCAAGAGAATCAATTCTTACAGAGAATGAAATTATATACATGGGTCTATGAGAAATGATCTAATCAAACTGTGGTTTTAGAAATTATGTTCAAGGCATAAAATCACACTAAGATATGGAAAATTGATAATGTATGCACCTCCCATTTGACAGGTAACAAGGATCTGGTGATAGAAATCAGTTATGATAAAGAATGTATTGAGATATTTGGAAATGATTAGGGGATGATATTTATTAGCTCTAGGAAAGAACATTTTAGGGGAAAAGACACGAGACATGAATATTTCTTGGTTGTTTAAGGTCACAGATTGAACTTTTTATGTGTAAGTCTATTTTGTGCCTCCGAACATACCAAAATCATTTTCGTGATATCATGTTTCATCATGGAAAAATATATTTCTTCTATTTTTCAGGGAAATAGTATAAAGAGAATCCCTACCTTGTGAGTGGATAAGAAGATTTTTTTTGTCCAATGAAGAAGAAAATTATATCTCGTATAAGAGTCTATGTAATGTGAGCCCAAAATCATTGGAAGATCTAGTGAAATATTATGCTGATCGAGATCTCCATAGATTATCATATGATCTTACACATATCTGTGATTGCTGCGAATAAGGAATGAAAATTATAAGTACATAAAAGGGAAAAGATAAAAGGTCAAAAATATATCTCCATTTGGTTTATATTGATTAGTGTTGACCAATATAACAAAGAGAAATTGATGGGAAGAGATATTATTTTCTCTTCCTTGATGCATATAGATGAATTGAATGTTTTTCATTCATAATCTACAATCCGGAGGGGTTCAGTTGCATTACAATATACCGAAAGGAATGTGAAAAGATTTATTGTCTAAAAATCTAGAAGATTCAAACTAATAATTGAACAGAGTTCACAAATATCCAAGTATTAGATTATCACAAGAAACGTGTTATGTGGAATTAGGTTTTACTGGTACAAACACCTCGGTATAATAGAGTAGTTTAGAGAATAAATTGTATTGGGAATTACATGGCTCGAACAATAATCATTGAGAGTGATCTTACAAATATTTTTTGGAAAGAAGAAGTGATGATAAGAGCATACACATCAAACAAAGCTTTATTATTTCCAAATTAATAGAAACCCTCATATAAACTATAGTATGGAGAAAACCCATCAATAAAGTACTTTTGAATCTTCATAAGAAAGTGTTTCATTATCAATATGGATAAACAAAGGATGTTTGAATATCATGGAGATGAAGTGATATTTCATGGATACTAATTGAAATGAAAAACATAAAAGTGCTTCAGTTAATGGATAAGAATGATTTGTGAATGTGATTATGTAACCATAGTGAATAATGATCAAAATCCATTGAAATTACATGATTTTTATCAATAGGATAATGATAATGATATAAGTATTTTAGGAGGCGCTATAGTTTAAGAGGATGATTCAAAAGAAGAATCTGATGATGAGATATATGAGAATGTTCTAGTATCTCTAGAAAGATATAAGAGAAGAAAAAAATTGATAGTTAGAATATATTTTGTAATCATAAAGCACCGGTGCATAAATAAAGAATGAAGACATTATAGAAATCATCGCACGAATCACAAGTAGAGCCAAAATGATTTAGAAAAGTGGCTGGGGATGAGAATTGGTTTGAAGAATTGATTAAATAGCTTGAACAAGATGATAATGATAAGAAATGAGAGATTGTTTTAAATTAAGGAGACATGAATGTTATCGTGACTAAATGAGACCTTTTAATCTAAATAAATTGAGATGTTATTGAGATTATAAACAAATAATAACTTGTGTGCAAAGGGTAATCCCAGATAAGAGGCATTGATGTTGATGGAACATTTAATCCAATTGTATGGATAAAGAAAATTAGATTATTCTTGTGAATAATAGTGTAATTGATGTTCATGGTATTCTAGATGGATGTGAAATCTTTCTTTCTAAATGGTGTTTTGGAATAAGAAGTTTACATTGAGAAACCATGTGTTTTTCTCATTCTTGAAGATGAGAACCGTGTTTTCTGGTGGAATATGAAATTTTATGGGTTGACTAAAGAAGCAATAGCATGGTATTCAAGGTTGATATGTTTTCAAGGAATATTAATTTCTAGCGTGGTGGTGTATATTACCCCATCTATTACAATATTTAAAATAATCAGAGGATGACAGTGTTTTTTTATGTCGATGACATAATATTTGGCGGATCAAATGAAGAAAAATGATGAATGTTTTCTATCATCCTAAAAAGTGGTTTCTAAATGCCAATGATTGGTGGTATTATGTTTTTCCTTGGTTTACATGTGATAGAAGGAAGGAATTGTACTTTCATTTCACAATCTATATATATCAAGGAGGTTCTGAGATGATTTGGACTGGAAAATTACAAGGAGTTGGAGACTCTGGTTTCTACCTAGATGAAAGTATCTAACAATGTTGATGGAAATGAAGTTAATATTATAAAATACAATAAAATTTATAGATGTATACTGTATATATCATTGAAAAGACCGGATTTTGTTTTTCAGCATGCTAAGCAGCGTGATATCAAATAAATCTTAAAGAAAGCCACATTATTGAAATGAAAAGAGAAACTTCTGCATATTAATGGGGATATGGATTTGGGATTCATGTATAATTACATAACTCAGTCTGAGTTATTGGGATATAAATATGCTAATTGGTCCAGTTTAGCAGATCACCGGAAATCAACGTTTGGAGGTTCTTTCTGTGTTGGTGGATTATGCATTTCTTATCTAATCATGAAACAAGATTTCATTTCATTATCCATCATAGAAGCTATGTTTTTGGCGTCCACTCAAGTGTGCATATAACTGTTTGGATGAAGCTTCAGCTTGATGATATTTGTGTGGATGTCAAATATCCAATTAGAATTCGTTCTGATAATTCAAGTGATATAAATAATAGAAAATATCTAATTCCTCACTCATGGACAAAGAAAATTTAAATAAAATTTCATTTTAACCTGGGGAAGGTGGAACAAGGGCTATTGAAGTTATATAATGATCAATAAAAAACAATATTTAGATATTCTAACGATAATCATACCCAAAGAATAATATGATAGGAATTGACTTGCTCTAATAGTTTAGTCAACTCCATGCATAATAAAAAGTGTGGATGTGGGACCCCCTCTCCCTGATGTATGAAGTTTCATTCCCTAATATACGGATATGTTTTATTTAACATATTATAGAAAACCATAACTTTCTCATTAGGTTTTCTGACAAAGGAGGATATAGTGTGACTATTCTAGGGGGAGAAATGGCTGGGTGGAGAAAAGTGTAGGTTGAAAAATGACCAGGGGAAAATAAATGAGGATATAATGTAAATAGATAAGTGAGATTGGGGGAGCTGAAGCTGGGCTGATGATCATATGATGACCTATGCCATAGTGGGAGTATTAAATATGATGACACTATAAGTGATCGATCAAATATTAAATATCACCACAGCTGGGGTTCATGATGAAATCATTTCAATGGTTTCAAGAGTGGGTGTTAGGAATGAAGTGATTCATTGATGAACTCATTATTATAATATTGTTTCACCTACCCAGAATGTCTTATATGGGCATAGAGTAAGTGTTGATTAAATATGGGACACTATGAAAATCAGATGAATAAAATTATATTTAATGAATGGAGGATCCTTAATGAGGTTTCAAAATGTGATGAATTGTTTTGAGAAGAGTTGTAAAAGAACCCAAATGGGGATATTAATAGGAAAAAATCCATCAATGTGTCCTATTGGTATGTTTTGGGTGTGATTGTGTTTGATAAAAAAACCATATATCTGCGAATGATCATGGTTGGTGTTTTCAAATGATAGGTATTTAAGATAACAATGTTTCTCAATGTATTCCAAATTTTTGGTCATAAAAAATAGGGAGTTTGTTGATGGAAAAGGAAGTTCTTACACATAGGAGTGAATGATAAGAATAACTAAGAAGTATATCGGATAAATAAGGGAACTGTGTAGCTTGGAATGTGGTCAGCGTACCTTGTCCAGGAATGATTCATGAAAACCTACCAGGAAAGGGGAACAATATATGGATTGGTGGAAATGATACGATTACTGGTTTTGGTGATGGAATTGCACTTCGTAGAATGTAAGGAGGTTCGTGGAATGGGATACTAGATATGAAAAGTTGCATAATGCGGTCCTTGGAAGAAAAATTGAATGATAAAGGGTTTCTGTTCATGATAATAGAATCGGTACTCTTTAAAGGTAGTTACAAATCAATGATTTTGTAGATGAAAATTTAGATGATTATGCGGATGTCATTGCCTATATATGTATAGTTATTCATACTGATTAATCGATTTGAAAAATATCATTAGAGAACATATTTTTTCTCCATGAATTCGGTGATGTCTAAAAGTGGTTCGCATAGAAGAAAACCCATTAAAGGAATATGTGGGAAACTATATCCGAAAAACAACACAATTCACGTAGGAAGAAGGTGTGGTATTCGGAGGAAGTACACATGGTATGAAATTGATTTTGTGAAGGATAAGTGGTTTTTGGAGGACAATTCCATGAATGAATGTGGTTCGCACGGAAGGAATTACTTTGAATGTTCTTTCAAGGTAAATAACCATGGAAATGAAGAAGGGTTCGTAGAAGGAATGTTGTCTGTGGATAATGAACTCACCTACAGATGTAGAGGTGGTTCACGAATGTCGTTTGCAGAGGAGGTTTTCGAGGTCAGTACATGAATGTGGTACACAATAGGGAAGGCATAGGAGTCTATGGATGGAGGGAGATTCACAAAAATTGTATTTGTATGTAGAGGAAGAGTTCTACATTCCATACATGGTGCATACTATGCGAGACAAACAAGTGATTTGTAGAACACACAAGGAAGCATGAAACATCTGCATATCAATTTTTGAAAGTCATTTCCATTACCATTAAGTATGTGGAAAATAATGATTCATTTGTCGATAAAAGGAACATCAATAGAGAATCTACATATAGTTTAGGGTGTGTCTATTAATGAAAAGGGACACACAAGTTTATAAATAGTGAGTTGAACCTTTGCAAGATCAGTGAGGGAAGGAATAGGAATATAGTGATCCTTTCCACTGGTAGTGTGCGAAACGAAGAGACAACGTGAGTGACCATTGGGAATGTAGTGAGATTACCGTAAATATTTTTAAGACTGTGAGCCTGTGCATAGATTATATAGCACAATCCTTGAAATTAGCAGTGTGATTTAGTGGATTTGTTATATCAGCACATCAACGTTGTAAGCTCCTTAGACGTCGCATAGTGATGTTTAACCTTGTAATAAACTTGTTGTCATGTGGATGATTTTATTTTTGTTCATATATATCTACAAGAGAAAGAGATGTCTGTGTTTTTTTAATGATGAAACACTATCCAATGGGGTAGTGGTTTTAATATCTCATACCATGATTCACTCCATCCCTGCTAGGGTATTTGACACAGTGGACCTACAAGAAATTGATTAACGGACAGAACATGAGAAAATCAAAGCATATAGTAGAAATATTATGTTTAGTTAATTAATGATTTTAGTTTTTATAGGTTATTCATGGTAATTTTGGTTTCATCTATTAATGATCTAACATGTGATTCCATAAGGTTTTCTTAGGAATGCAAACTTTTAGTAACAAAAATTCAATGTGAATTAACAATATATCAATCCGTAAGACATCAAATCATCAATAGGAAGTATCCATTCACTCTAAAATGAATGTGAATTGAAGGTATGTCAAGAATTATAAAAATAAATATTTAAGTAACTAAGAGGAATAAATTGTAACTTTATTTCAACCATAGTGAATTTTTAATATTTTATTTTATTTTGGAAATAATTATTGTATTTTAGTTATATATCTATTCCTTATGGTGTTATATTCAAACACTCTCCACTAGAACCCGTAACACTCACTAAGAAAATTAATAATTAAATAATAAGTGTGCTAGAGATGTGAAAATATTATTTGAAAGAATACTATATGAATTTATAAAGGATACATATTGTATGAAATAATAAAGAAGGTAATATTAGAATATATAGGGAATCCTGAAATTGAAAATTATGGATCCTAGAAATGTTTGATACCTACTCTAAAATCAATCCATAATATAATAAATGTGTATAGAAATAGAAAATTAATATCTTAAATATACACACTAAAAGTCACATATAGTGTGGTATGTGATAAATTATTTTGTTGTTTTTAATGGATATATTCGAATTATAAAAAAAATTATATTTAGATTTTATAGTGATAATATCATGATAATGTGGAAGATAATATTGACATTTAATATCATATGATGATAATTAATATTAAAATCAAATAGAATCTTTTCAAAATGATTAGTGGAATGGAAAAAAGTAATGATTTATTAGTCATTGAAATTATAGAATATTCACAACACAACTAATATACAATTAAATAAAATTAATTTCTATAGTTAAATTTGAGTTTGAATTTAGAACACCATTGAATGCCATGATGCCAATTCCATGACAGTTCATCTTATGTATTTCATATGCCTAAATATTTTTAGATTATAAACAAAAAATTTATTAATCAATGAAAACTAGAATATATTTTTTATACATGATAGAATATTTGGAAAAATATTGTGACCTTAAAACCCCATTATTTTGAATATCATCATTATTCACTCCCTTAGAGCTCAAGTTTCTCATTTTGGCCATGATTGACCCTGGTATGATCCTGATCAAATTTTTTTCTTGTATATAACGTTATCGTGTAATTTTGATTTTATATCTCACTATTATTTACAAAAACAACACCTGTAATATTAATTATAACCTAAACCATAATCACAATCAAAATATCCATTAAAATTCCTTTTAATTTACAAATTTTACTATTCCAAACCATTTCCCATGTTCCTTAATGATTCGTGTAGAGTATTCCACGTCCTCATTCAATCCCTTAAGCTCTATCTTCTTACACATGACCTAATTTCAAACTACCAAATTCAATAATCCACCAACAACCTAAATTATTCCTAAAAATAAGAAACAACATAAGGTAAATTACCAAAAAACCCAAACCCCCCAAAAATGTAAATGTAATTTTTTAATGATAAATATGACCCTATCACTTGACCATGTTTTAGAACAAACACCTTGTCCAAAAAAATAAATATCTAATTTATTTTCTCTAATAAATTCAATATATTATCTTTCAAAAAAAAATTCACCCTTATTGATTCCATCACATTAATAGTATAACCCACCACTTCATGTTTTCAGAAATGTATATAGGAAAAAAAATTTGGAATTAGAGGTTATGTAGAAAATTTTAATTTATGGGAATGTTATATAAGTCCATAAATCTATTTATTTAGAGAGAATCATTATTACCATTGTAAATGATTTTCATGATCATTCTACCATGTTTTTTTACCAAATTAGATATGGAATTTGATGTAACATATTTAGAGTGGATAGAAATCATTGTAAGAAAAATTAACTATATATTAATTAGGAATTAATGTATCTATTATTTAATTTTTGCAGAGATTATTGAAAAAATGGAATTATATCACACCCATATTGTTTTATAGAATAAATGGATATATATTTTCTATATACCATTTAGTGATGAATGATTCTAGGATGTAAAATAATCCTCATCATAAGAAGTACCTTTACGGGATTTTCCACACCGAAATCACGCAATCCTAGATATTAATGGTTGTTTCATAAGAATAAATGTTGAAATTTTATATATGTATTATATTTTGGATTGATAGATAATTAAAATAATCCTAGAATTTGATTTACTATTCTTCATTTAGGGGAAATGAAAAAATAAAAATGTGATGCTCATATTTGGAAATTTTGAAACATCTTACAACACCATACAAATATACACCCTAAGAGGTTAGTGAATTAGTATGAAAATCTTCTTCTTGTCATTAGATCAAATTTGATCTTACATTCTACTTTAAGAAGAAACTGTGAATATTATTCATCATATTATCTTTATACATATATATAAGGATCATGATAATTCAATATATTACGAGTCTTATATATATAAGTATACTCAAATGGGAACTTATCATCGATATATAGATATGTAAAATAATCAATACCCTAATAGTATGTAATTACAAATTGGGAATGATATCATTACTCAGAAAAAGTAAAAAACAACTTTTTCTCTTATACATACATCATTTTATTATGGAGAAATATAGAAATAATACTTTATTTTATCAATATAAATTATTATATTTAGGTATGTAACAAAAATCAGTGATTGTGTTAATCTGTGATACTTCAAAAAAATAAAATCCAAAAATTTTATAATATAAAATTAATGCTATTTTCATCATAACCTCAAATATATTTTCATTTTGATCCTGTGTTCTAAATATTAATATTTGAAAACTATTTATATTCTTATCATAGTGTTATTTTTTTTCCACAGGGTGACTATTATTATTCAAAGATGATTAGATTTAGAATTTGAGATTCAAACAATAATATGTATTCACATAATTCATATTGAAAATAGAATATTATTATCATATAAAATAAAATCCTTTCCCATTATATTTTAATAACTTCAATTAAAATATTAACCAAAACAATTAAGATATTTTTAGAGTTCCAATGCATCATAATCATATGTAACTTGTATATTTTCAAATATTCATATTGAAACCCACTTTCAAAATTTATTCTCTTTAATACTTTTTTACGCTCCAAATAATCTTTTACCAATACACAATTCTGAACAACCATATCCACACAAAAAATTTCATATTGACACTATATTAAAAACCCCCACCATGCGATGCTTTACACCCATTTTGGGATCCATATTTATCAAGGTTATAACACCATTAGAATTACACACTGTGAAATACAATACATTTTGCGAGAAAGATGTAGAGGTTCCTACTGTAATCCATATCACATGATTCTAACATGACTATTAAACACCTATATTAGGTATTTTGTTTCGCATTAGTGATTCAAAAACACCTACATGATTATCAATATCGTGTGGACTATCCCATATGAATATTTTATGTCTTATATATGTCCATTAACTCTATTTTTTGGTGTATCCATTCCACCAATTATTATTGGTGAAATAATTTTGTTATGGATGAAAATATAAACTACTTATTTATTAAATCCATTTATAAATTTAAATATGATTCATCAGTATCACGGCTATGTATTCAGAGCCATGGGAATATTTTTTCATCATATGTTGATCGACCTCTACATTCACAATTATCAATTATAATATCTCAAAAAATTATAGATGAAAAATATATATTGCAAAAAAATAGAATAAATAAATATATATGGTCCTAAAATTCTCTTGAATTGGATTTTATATGATGTTCTTTATTGGAAAATATCATGACTTGGGAAATATTTATGAAATATTATATCCTTCTGTTGTTCTATTTTCACACTCCTCCATTGAAAAAAACAAAAACCACCAGCAATTTTCCATTACATAAAAAACAAATCAAATATGCTTTAATAATTTCCTTGTTCCAATGAGAGACAGATCTTAGTTTAGGAATGAAGTGGAATTTTTAAGAACCAGAATGTGGTTAATTTTATTTTTGATAATGCCTTCTCTTTAGAAGCTCTAAATAAAGAAAATTACCCAATATTAGACATAAAAACCTCATATTATCTAATAAAAATACACATACATAATTTATAGAATTAAAAATGTTGTGAGGGATTAACTCTCGACCTTTTTTTAGGTAATTTATTTATTTTCATTGATTGAACTTTGAGTTTCAAAAAAGTTAGCATCCAATATCATTACCAAAATTCTGACCATTAGATATTTTTTTCAAATAAATTATAAAATATCTATATTATTTTCCAATATCTTAATTATCAAAAGGTGTCACATTTCAATGTGTTATGTGAAATAGTTCTAAAATTGTTTTTCTTTACAATCAAATTTCACTTTTTTGAATTGGATATTAATATATTGATACACAACTCATCAATTATTTTTTTGTAGCTATTAAATCATTATGATATTTTATGTAAAATATTTGGTCTTTGAGATATATTCTTATTTACTTTCTTTTTTGAATCAGAATCCCATATTTTTCTATCCAACCATTTAAATTATTCACAAAATAGAAAGCCTTTCCACTTGTGGATTTTCAATCCACAGTTTCAAAAACATAATAAATATCATTGTATTCTAATAAATTTTTTATTTTAGTCTTTAATCGATAATATAAAATGAAATTTTCATTTAAAGTGACATATAAATAATTTCACCACTATGAGATATTCCACCAATGGAAAAATATAAAATCTTACCACCAAAAATATAGTATAAAAAATATAAGGCTACTTCTTTTAGGGAAGAGTAAACTACCAATGATTCTTATATAGGTGGTTGATCCATAAAAATTAATTAATATAATGTGTACGATGTTTTATTCCAACAAAAATGAAATTTGAAGCAATAATACAATTTTCGATTATAAATATAATTAATTATTCCCTTGAATACATTATCATTTAAATTAATGTTTCCCATCACTAAGATGAAATTTTACACTTTTAAAATATAAATACTCACCAAAACATGAATGTTTGACTATTAACTCATAACTATATAAATTATATAAACATAAATATTATTATTTCAATTGATTAAAATGTCATTGGTATAGAACAAATCTATATTAATCTCTTATCCTGAAACAATTAGTTAGATGTTTAGATCACCCCTCTTAACTCCATCTACTATAGAAAATAACCAACCATAAAGGAAATTTAGGTGGATCATTAATTATTACATAAAGTGTTTTTCTCAAAAGAAATCGTTTTAGATATAATATTTAATAATTTAAAAATAATATGTTCTATATATATCTCATCATTGAATACACTATTTATGAATGTAGTATTCATAGCCCCCTAAAATAGTTTAATCATTTATTGTCTACAAAATAATATTAATATTTTAATTGAATATATAAAATATGAAAGGGAAAATATATCTTTTATGTTAGTTTATTTTACTTGAGTAGATCCCTTGAAAATATATCTTTATTTACTCTAGATAACCATTCCATTTTTATTTATTTTATTAAACAACCACAATTTATCATTTTCACCAGTATTTTCATGTAAATCCATATGATTTTAGATCGTATTTTTATCAATTTCATCCATTTAATCAATAATTCATAACATCATTGAATCTTAATTTTTATATTATTTAAAAAATATGTGTTAATTAATCAATAATAGAGAAATGGTTTACACTTTTTTCACCCATTTTAAGAATTGTAGAATATTTATCTGTATTTCAATTTCTTTATCCATTTATTCCCACTTATTTATAGAAAGAGAAATATGTTGTCAAAAATTTCCATGTTTCCTATGTAAATATTCAATTTGAAAACTATTATCTTCATAAAAAACATGAATTTCTTCTAGATCAATATTTGTTCAATGCTTTGAATAACTATATAGATTTTGAATTTCCACAATTTCATTTCCTATATATCTCAAAAAAGGGACACCACTACCCTCAGAATTTTTATTTATTTTCTTATTTAACTATTTACAATCCATTATCATTGATGAGTATCCTAATAAGACATATTACTATTCTTCATCAATATACATCAATTTATTTTCATTTTTTATATCAAATTAAACAACTTCAACCAAATACTATGAGGTAAATAATATTAGGTTTCTATTAATAAAAAATTTAATATTGTTTCTTATCTACTATTGTAATATATATAAATTGTTTTTAATACATAAAAAAACATAAAACAGTAATTTATAATAGTTAAATGGAAAGTTACTATCTATCGGAATTTTTTCTTCCATGTTATTGACATTTTATTCCTTCATTAAATGAACCCATTTTTTTGTTCTCTCATTAATGAAACCTCATTCTAAATACCATTTTACTCAAGAAATTTTTAAACCTAAAAATATGTATATTTTTTCCATTATCAATTAAAGAATGTTTCATTATTATTCTATTTTTCTGGTGTTACCATCTTTAAAGACACATTATATAATACAAGTCTTATATTTTTTGAATGTATAAACAACAAAAATATAATTAGGAAATAATAATCTATATGTACGATTAAAAACATGTCAACCAATGTCATGAAAAGTTCCCCAGGGCTCGTGTTTTGATTACTCCAAGCCCGCCTTCCATAGGCCAGGGGATGGCGAGTAGCATAGAAAGTCGTATTCTCTAATACCAAGAAGTCATTGCCTTTATAACCTGTAAACACATGCAACCAAGCACACTATGAGATAAAAACACAAGAAAAATAGTATAGAAAAAATAGTGTTGAAAGTAGGAGGGGCTAGAATAAAATCCCAATACTAAATGTACATGTACAACTGAAATACAATACAAATGAAGAATGAGAAAGATAACTTTTGGGTCATCCTCCGAGGTTCCAACCTGAAGTGTAGGTACATATCGCCTCTTCATTACTCCACATCCACTCATCCCCACATCATAATGATATGTCATATGGTCCGCCTTTGGGAACCGTCCAGTCCTGGTACCCTCATCCACAATTAGTGTTGTATGTCATCTTCACCAAAAACAACAATGTGTGGGCATAACTTGTGTAGGGGAGAGTATAACATTACTCAATAAAGACCAAGATACCTTCAATGTCTCACAATATTCACAAAGGAGAATCCATAAGGCATGGAATCAACCGACAACCCTACTTAAGTATATTCCCATACATATACCTATGTTATCAAGTGTTCCCATCTCAATCATGAGGAAACACAAATTAAAACTCAAAATCCCAAGCACAAATCTTTCAAAAAAGAAGGAGTAACAAAATGGTATGTACCACACAGGTAAGCCACATAGAAAATTACCCCCAAGGTATTACCATAGAGGAAATTACCACACATGTACGGACTCAGCTCACACAATGTATATCTTAGGTATAGTAGTAAAAATGATTTTATGGTACTACAGAATCAACTTACTCTCTTAAAAGGAAGACCCACGAAGTATCCTAAACAATTATTAGACCCAGAGAGGATCATAGTACATCACCATACCAACACAGGATCCTAGTACCTTATCAGACCCACACAAAATCCTAGTACATAGTCAGATCCACAGAGGATCCTAGTACATCGTCAATATGTCGTCAGACCCACACAGGATCCTAGTACATAGTTTGTACGTTGTCAGACCCATACATGATCTTAGTAAATCATCAGTACATTATTAGACCCACACTGGATCCTAGTACATCATCAGTATGTCGTCATACCCACACATGATCCTAGTACATCATCAGTATGTCATAAGAGCCACACAAGATCCTATTACATGATCAATACTTCTTCAGACCCACACATGATCCTAGTACATAGTTAGTACGTCATCAGACCCAGACAGGATCCTAGTACATCTTCATTACATCGTCAGACCCACACAGGATCCTAGTACATCGCCACTGCCAGTTACAGGGTTCCTGCACTAATCTCGCTTGTCTCTGGGAGGGTCTACACCTCAAGACACTACTCGATACTCTAACTACGACAAAGTCCCACAAAGAATTATCCTAATGGAATTCCATGGAATAGGGGTCTCAACACAATAAGTGGTGTGTCAAATAGATGCATGGTCTGTAAGTTATTAGCATTTTAGTACCGAGGGCCCGGTTGGATTCATGCTCAATCCAACCTGACCATTAACCAATTTTATCCAAATAACTAGTGGTATATACTAAAGGGACAGTCTCTCTCCATGGTTTCGAGTTCCATAGACAGTTCAGCAAACTGACACTCGGTTCCAAATATATGGCAAAATGAGTGGCATTGAGTCGAATCTTTTCTATGTTTGGTCCAACTCGGACCGACCCGACCAGGTTTGGGCTTACCTGACCCTGTTCGGGTTTACCCGGGACGGTGGGTCTGGCCCGGCATGGCAGATGGGCGGCTGTGATGTGACGCGGGGCCACAGGGCGGCGTGTTGGCGACGGGGCAGCGTGTGGGCGACAGGGCAGCGTGTGGGCCACAGTGCAGCGCGGGGGCCATGGGGCGGCGTGTGAGCCGCTGTCCGGAATGCGGGCCGCGGGGCGTCGTTGGGGTCGCAGGGTAGCGTCAGGGCCACGTGCTGATGTGAGGAACGTGGGTGCGCTGTCGACTTCTTTGCAGCCGGCTGTGTGTCGGCCGCCATATCTGAATCCCACCGATGCCATTCACCGGAACCGGTCACCACCTTCTTTTATTGCGGGGAACACAACAAAAACGCAAGAAAAATTCATAGTGGATAGGCCATGTTCATTTGGCCCGAACCCTCCAAGTTTGGGAGGTAGCAATCAGCTTAATTATTCTTTTATGAACAATGTCAAACACTACAAACACAAAAAATTATTATTTCCAATCCTGAAAACAAAAATCATCCATGGTTCAACTAGTTAAAGAGTTGATCAACGTTATTTATTTAGAATAGAAGAACATTGGAATCCATAATCACACATAATTAAACCCCTACCTCGGAGGTTTGTTGAAGAAGGTTTCAAAGAAGGAGACAAAGTCGTTTGGGATAAGGGTGTTTGCATTCGTCGCTTCCGGAAGACACTTTCAATGTTACCATGAACGTTGTCCTCGTTATTCAATTCTGATGTGAGTTTTTTTGGAGAATGAAGAATCCCTCCATGGTTCTCTCCTAATTTTTGTTTGGCAACCCTTTCCCCAATTCCTCCAAAAACAAAAATCCAACTAAATTTTAATTAAGTAGATCAATTAAGTTGGCACAATTAAAGATGATAACACATCTCATTAATTTTTATTTGGCTCCAATAATTACATGGGGAGTTGGCATAATTTATTTAGGGAAGTTGACAGGTTTTCTTTCATTCAATGGGTTCGGGTGGTCCCCACCACAAGAATTAAAATTAGGAGTTATTATGATTTGTGGTCCCCACCTCCACAACTTTAAAAGGGAGTTTCAAACAAAATGTTAAAAAAATAATTTTTAATTTTCCACGAAAAAGTGAAAAGCTATCTTTCTCCCTCAACCTACTATGATCATGCTAAATGTCTTCTTATCTGAAAACAGGTGATGCGAGTTCAACGGTGTCCCCGGATTTCAATTCTGAGCAATGGTTCAAAAGTTACAACAACCCACTCATACGTTTACTGAACGTACCCAAAAAAAAGTTCAGAAATTCATTTGGGCACATCGGGCCTCAGAATCACGCGCCGTAAATGTTTTCAGACTCACAAAATTCCAATATCACTAAAACAATTATGTAAAATTTTTGTGTCTTTACATTCTACCCACCATAGGGTTTTGCATCCGTGAAAACCACAACACAAAACTTGGAAAACAAGAGGAGGTACTGAGCATGTATCTGAGCCTCCAACTCCCATGTGCTCTACTGGAGGTTCTCGTGTTTCCAGAGAATGCAGAAGAGAGTAATCAACCACCCATGAAGCTTCCGCTCCTATCGATCTTCAATCATCGCTGGATCCTTAGTAAATTTCACCCTATCATTGATGTCTGGCTCGCCATGGTCAATAATTTGAGAATGGTCGTGAAGGTATCTCCTCAGCTAGGATATGTGGAAGACGTCATGCACCCGGTGCAACTAAGGTAGACGAGCTAGGTGATATGACTCCTCTCCAACAATGATGGGGAAATAAAAGGTCCGATGAACCTCATAGATGACTTGATGTTCTGACCAAATATTTAACAACCTCATCAATGAAAGACCCGTAGAAAGACATAGTTGCCATCATTGAACTCCAGAGGTCTTTATCTCCTATTGGCATAAGACTTCTGCCTACTCTATGCAGTCTTCAGCTACTCCTAAATGATATGAACCTTATTTGTGGTATCCTATACCAGATATAGTCCTACTAGTGCCGACTCCCCTGGGACTGTCTAGCACAAAGATGATCTTCATTGTCACCCATATAATGCCTCAAAAGATGTCATCCCAATGGTAGAGAGGTAGATATTATTGTATGAAAAATACACCAAAGGCAAGTGATCCTACCATTTGCGACCAAAGTCGAGGACGCAATCATGCATCATGTCCTCGAGGGTCTGAATGGCCAGCTCAGTCTAGCCATCCGTTTGTGGAGGTAAGGCAGTGCCCAAACAAAGTTGTGTCACAAAATCCTCCTGCAACCCCTTCTATAGCCAGAAAGTAAAATGTGTATCACGATTGGAGACAAATGTCGAGTGTACTCCATATAGACACACAATATCCTACACATTGAAGCGTCCCAAGATCTCTAACGAACCCTTCTCTCTGATCGATAGGAATTGGGCCAACTTGGGGAGTCGATCATTGATCACCTAGAGTGAATCATGACCCCTGGATATAAATGGAAGTCCTATCATAATGTCCATGGATATCCCATCATACTTCCACTCTAGGACCTCCAAAGGATGAACCAAGCCTGTTGGTACCTGAATCTCTGCCTTCAATTTCTGACAAGTGAGTCACCTAGTGATAAACTCTGATACTTCTTTATTTATTCGCATCCACCAGTTCTATTGTCGGAGGTCCTCTTAGATATTCACCACTCCTGGATGTAACACTAGAGGGGTTGTATGGATCTATATCAACACTTCCTCTCGTAGCGACACTAGTACCATGGTACATCCTCTTAAGATAATGAGGTGCTTCCCACCTTCAAAAAATCATCAGGTGCATGTCTTCTAGAAATCTAAGCACATCAAACTTCATAGTCAGTATCACCACGTTGTGCCTCACTAACTATCTAAAAAAGTGGGGAGTGGCTGTATGTGACTAAAGAAAAGCTGCTCCATCTCGATACACAAAGGATATCTACAAAGCGGCCAGCTGCTCTTTTGCCTCACATCATTGTCTCTGGTTCAGGTGCTTCTGAGAAAATATATACAAGTGACTCTTGTGGTCAGAGTTGACTATAAAATGACCTCTCATAAAATAGCTTTGCTCCATGTTTAGCGGAAATACCACTACTGCTAACTATAAGTCCTCGGTAGAATAGCTCAACTTGTCAATCTCTGTCTCATATCTTGAGTGCATTGCTCACACTTCTCCATCTACCATAAAGAATCCCCCTTTTCATCAATGTTGAAAAAGTTGTTGCTGCCCTTGAGAAGTCGGGTACAAATCTCTTGTAGTTCCAAGCTAAAGCAGACGTCCATCTCCCTTCAGTGAGGTATTCTTGGAAACATCTTTTAAAAAGATATCCCCATTCTCTACCACTCTTATTTGGAATTGAAAACTCAAAAATATTATGCATGATTTTATCCTGTGGTACCTAGGGTTCCTTTTTCACTGACCAAGGAAAACCCCCTTCCAATTTAGTTGGTAAACCACAAACTCTTTTCCTAATACAGTCAATCTACAAATGAACATTGGATGTCTAGTTCATACCCAAACTAACATTGTAAGGCCTCGACACTGCAACCAAGATGTTTCAAATGAAACTCTCACCTTAATTTATAATCACATATTTGGAGTAAGTGTGACATTCAAGTCTCCTCCCAAAGGAATCTCCAAATGTGAGGGTCAAACCAATGTCTTGACCGGAAACTCTAGGTCTTGAAAAAGATTTGTGAAAATAGGGGATTATTGGTGCCTATTTCTATATATATGGCATCTAGTAGTAGACACAGACCATACCTTGAATCATTTCTAGAGCCCTTGGGTCACACTCCTTTACTTCATGCAGCTACCCCATTCCCCTTTCCTCCAGTTCCATGAGCCTGGTGGGTTTCATAAAAAATTGGTGGTTGTGAAATGTCGAAATGTACACCACCACATACTACTCTTCTAGCTCTGCTTCCACATCTACTACCTTAAATATTCAACTGTCCAAGTAACATACTCATCCCGAAACAACTTACACACCCAAGTCTCAGATATTGGTGCCAGTTTCCTACTTTCTGACTATTAACATTCACTAGTTTTATCCGCTCATCCAAAGAACATTCAACCACAAAGGATCTCTCTAGCACCCTAACATAAATAGGAATGCGTAATGGAATAGTGCTAGCTTATATGTCCTTAAACACACCTTTCTCAGTAGTCTGATCCCTAAAGAACTGATCGTATCATATTAATCGAGTACCAGGAATGATTGGTTCACCTTGATGAATACTCAGCTACCAACATGTCATCCTGTTGAAGCTGTAGAATCTATAGAGAACTCTCCACCACCTCCTCAATCCAGTCATCATCCACCTATGAGTTGGGATTTCCTTGGAACCTGAGGGGTATCTAATGTTGATACTCATGTATGGCACTAAGCCTAAATGTGTCAATTACCTATACCACCGGTTGTAACTACTTCCCAACATGTAGTGATATAGTTGACACACTACTTGAAGGTACTATCTCCAAATTCTATCCACGTACTGATGCCTCATCACAATTGAGACCATCCTCATGATCCCTCACGAGAATTGACTAGAATCTATGTTTACCATCTTCTCTACTAGTGTCTCAACTAGGTAGAAAACTCTATCAAATCACCTCATGCTAACCCTCGGCCTTGTGAGAATATGTCTCTCCTTGAAACATCAGTGGCCTTTGCCCCTGGAACTCATGCAATGTGCATAGTAAGATTGAAATGATTACCATTGTGGCTGGGTGTAACTATTTCCCAATGGGTGGTGGTGCTGCCAATACACCTACCAAAGGTGCCAACATAGTAAGAGGTCCCTGAACCAGAGCCTCGTCACTCATTGGGCCGTCATCATTTACTCTCTCAGGAATCAAAGTGGGATGTCTACATAGTGGCATCCTAATAAGGAATAGGTGCGCCTTAGTTAATATGTTATACCTGGTGAGCTGAATCAAAGAAAACACAAGAAAAAGTTACAAAACACACATGCAATAAGTGTTCTCGTTCACTGAGTTAGAAATCAGAAGTCAGAGTCCTGGTGTATAGATATATCATCCGCTGCACCAACACTAGACTGCCTAAAATAAAAACCACACTCAAAACACATAACACTATTTCACTACATAGAAAATATTGGAGTCCATGTTCTGTGGTAGAATTGACTCCTCTGATACCAATTTTTCACAACATGTTCCTCGGGGCCCATGTCGTGACTACCCCAATCCCACATTCCATAGTCCAGGGGCTAAGAACTAACACCGAAAGGCATATTCCCTAAAACTGGGAAGGCATTTCCTTTATAAACTATAAACAAACTCAACCAAGAACACAACAAGATACAAACACAAGTAATACTGTATAGCAAAAAGTGTGCTCAATGTAAGAGGAGACGAAATACAAGACCAACCGTAAAGGTACAAGTAAAACAGAAATACAATACAACTGAAGATAGATAAAGACACATACTTGGTCATCCTCTGAGGTTCCTACCTAAAGGGTAGGTAGAGATCACATCCCCAGAACTCCACATCTGTCACAACCCGTCCTCGGGACCCGTGTCGTGACTACCCCAAGCCCGCCTTCCATAGGCCAGGGGCTGGCGACTAGAACCAAAGGTGTAAATCCCGATAACTGGGAAGGCATTTCCTTTATAAAAGTTAACAAAACACCACAGAGTACAAGCGGAATTAAAACACTATGTAGAAAGAGAAGCGCTGAAAGGTAAATGGGCCAGAATACAAACCCAAATGAAAGTACAACTACAATTGAACAAAGTACAATAGAAAAATACAACAGCTGGAAGAATGGAAGCACCTCCTGGGACATCCTCCTTGAATCCTACCTGAAGGGTAGGTATAGATGGCTCAGCTCTTGGATTGTCCACCACGTATCCTACCTGAAGGGTAGGTAAAGATATCCTCCACAACGCTCTCACCCGTCAACCTCCTCCGTGTGTCGTCTCGTCGCAAATTCCACCTCCGAAAACTGAATCGTCATGTAGTCCTCCTCCGGGTACCATCCAATCCTCGAACACTCGGCCTCTGTCAACACTGCCCGTCATCGCAACCAACACAACGAGGTGCGGGCATAGCCCGTGCAGGGGTGAGTATAACGATACACAGTAGGGACCCCAAGACCCTCAAGGTCTCACTAAAAACCAACAAGGATGACCACAAAGAAGATCTCAACAGATAACCTCTACTGAGGTATATGTCTATGCATATACCTAAGTTATCAAGTAACTCATCTCAATCATGAGGAAAACACCAAGATCATGAAATCAATGGATAACTACTACCCAGGTATATGCCCATACATATACCCAAGTTATCAAGTGACCCATATCAATCATGAGGTAAACACAAAGGTCAAAAGTCTCAGCTCAAACCAGGATTTTCATTATCGAAACCGTAACTGGTGAAGAGCCCCATCTCTGGAGTGTACAGTGGTCCTGTCATGACTCCGAGGTATTTGTCACTAACCTAAGATTGCTGAGGTACTCCTCCTGTCGAGTACCGTGGGTCAGCCACCCAAACACAATAGTGCTTCATGCCGGGGTATGTCACCCAAACATAGTAGTGCACACCCCCTAGTAGCCTGCTGAGGTACTCTCCGGACGTGTACCACGGGTCTGCACTATCACACAGGTAGTTCTCTGTCCACCATGGGTCTGCACCTCACAAAGTAGTGCTCCGTCCACTAGGCTAGTCGACTCACTCCAAGTCGAGTCGGTCAAGCAGTCGTCAGGTCTCAGTCGGCTACACAGTCTCCGTACTCCGCACGCTTGTCTCTAGGAGGGTCCGCTCCACGAGCTATAGGTTGATACTCCAAGTATCTCAAAGTCCCACGAAGAAGTATCTCAAAGGACCGCCTCGTCATAGGGGTCTCAATGCAACAGACGGCGCGTCAATCGGACACCTGGTCTGTGAGTTATTAGCCTTTTCATCACAGGGACCCGGTTGGTTTTTCTTAGCGAACCAACCCGGCCGTATCTCAATTGTACCCCGAACTCTCATAGGGTATACTCATAGGGACCACTTCTCAACGAGATCACCAATGCCACTGACGGTTTGTCAAACGGACGTCTGGTCTGAAAGATAACAGCTTTTCCGTTCCAGGGGCCCGGTTGGCTTTCAGGTACAATCCAACCCGACCACTATCCAACAACAACCAAAAATCAGGGGAATTATGTAAAAAGTTCCGCCTTATCAAGAGGAATTCAATGAGACAGACGGCGCTTCAATCAGACGCCCGATCTGTGAGTTATTGGCTTTTTCGTTCTAGGGTCCCGGTTGGTTTCGTGAGCGAACCAACCCGACCACACTCCGAAGACATCCAAACCTTGAGCGGAGTAAGCCAAAAGATCCGTCTAACCTAGAGGAATCCTTCAAAGTCGACGGCACGTCAATCGGACGTCCAGAGCTCAAGATATAAGCGTTTCCGCTCCGAGGGCCCGGTTGGTTTCGTATCCGAACCAACCCGTCTGAACACAAAGTATTCTGAAACCTTGTGTGCAATATACCGAAATGACTGTCTTCTTCCAAGGATCGGTACGCAAGTGACGGTGCGTCGATCGGAGGTCCTTAGCCCATGATATGGGAAAATTACCAAAGAAGGTCTGAAAACGTGGGGTCTGGGCCCGGCCCGGCCCGGCCCGACCCCCCCTGGGTCGGCCCGACCGGGTCGACCGCACTCGGGTCTGACCCGGCGGGGCCTGGCCTGGCCCGGTCGGGCGGAAGCCGCGGAGCGGGGTGCGCCCCCCCCCCCCCCCTCGCCGCTGATTGAAGCTGGGGGCGATCCGCCGCCGCGCCGGCGTGGCACGCCGCCACTGCCTTCCGCGGACCACTGGATGCACTCTGGTGGTCCGTTTCTCCTGAAGTCTTCGCCAATGGTCCTCCCGGGACCCGACCTTCAATGCGAAGGGATTCAAATGCCATAGTGTCCTTCTTCGTCGTCGTTCATTGATCTGCAAATCGATAAACAAGCTGCAGAGGGTTGTCGGGCCGTGTTTGTTCGGCCCGCGTTAGGTGTTATCAATTGGAAAATAATAAACACATGGTTTTAATCACGACGAGGGTATAATTTATCCAAAATAAATTATATGAACACCTTTCAATCAAAAAAAAAACACGCACGAGAGTTTAAAATTTGAATGTGCGGTGTGACGACGTCCCACATTCTTGCCGCTCGATCCTGCGCGGAGTGACGATGTCGCACATTCTTGCCGCTCGATCCCGCGCGGTGCGACGACACCGCGTCAATTTCATTTGATCCGCAACAACAAGAAAAACAATACTGGAGGGGTACGACCATGTTTGTGCGGTCCGGCCTCCTCCCTTTAACTGATATCATGCGGTCCAAATATCGCGTATAAAAAATGGAAGAGAATCACGTATGGAAAAACACGTAAACCCCCCTACCTCGATCATGGCTTGAACGAGGTTTTCGTCGTGGAGAAATTCATCGTATAAAAACCGTCGCGGGAAGAGAAGTCGCAGAGAGAGGATTCAAAGACTTCGACGGAGATTGTCTGAGATGGAACATCATCTCCCTTCCGTTGACGTGGGAATAAGAATGAAGGGTGGCGAGTCGCGGGTATGGCGTCGCGGTAAACGGTCTCCGAGGGCTCAGCCTTCTTTATTGGGAAATGATTGTTCTTCGTGTTCTTCGTCGAAGATGAAGAAGATTATCTCTAAGCTCATTGCCTTCTTTTTCCCCCAAGTCCTCTCAAGAAACAAAGGAACTAACCCAAAATTAATTAAGCCACACTAAATTTATTATCATAACATGGCTTTTGAAATTCAAGTGTTTGAATTTCAAAAACTCACATTAAACTCACAACATTAATGTCATAAGTTGTTAACAAAAGTTAATAATATTAATGGTGAGTTGAGGGGGTTAGAGGATATGAAGGGGTGGGGTTTGTGTGGGCCCCACCACCCTCATAACCTCCCAAGGGAGGTTGGCAAGTTACCCAACATCCTTCCAAAGGATTAAACACTTAGAGTAAAATAAAAATTGTTGTTAAATTTTTATTTTTAACTTCCACAATTTTTATCAACTTCTCTCGAGTAAACGCATCTCCGGAATAGGCGTTCATAAGAAAATATCGGCGCTGCGGTTCCATCAGTGCCCTCAGAATTTGATTCCGAGCACCGGTTCAAAAGAAAGAAATTCCTGCTTGTTCGTTCACTGAACCTACCCGATCTAAACATCGGAAAATGATTCCGGGCACACTGGGCCTCGGAATTAGGCACCATCAAAAACTGCATTCTTGTAAAATCCCAAAGAAAATTTAGAAAAAATTTCCCTTGAAATTTTTGGGTCTTTATATTACTCCCACCTCAGGGCTTTACGTTCTCGTAAAGCTTTAACACAACTAGGGTCACAAAAGCAATACAGAGAACGCATCTGAGCCTTCCGCTCCCATGTGCTCACCTGGAAGTTCCCATACTGCCAGAGAAAGTGCACCCGAGGAATCGATCATCCTCGAAGGATCCGCTCCTGTCGATCCTCGATCCCCACTGGAACCTCCGTGAAAGACACCCCATCACTATCGTCCAGCTCCTCATGGTCGATGATATGGGAAAGGTCGAGCACGTATCTCCTCAGTTGAGATACGTGGAAGTCATCGTGCACCTGGTGCAACTGAGGTGGAAGGGTCAAGTTGTAAACCACCCCGCCTACCCAGCTGAGGACCTAGAATGGTCCGTTGAACCTCAGAGATAACTTTCCGCCTTGGCCACATCTCCGTAAACCTCGTCGAGGTGAGACCCGTATAAGGACGTGATCGTCATTCTTGAACTCAGAGGTCTCCAACTACATTTAGAACTAAAACATAAAACGACTGCTACCACGAGTGTAAGGTTGACCGACTCAAGAATTATCGACCGCACCCTCCTATGCATGAGTTATCCTGTGATTCCTAGGGTTTCCTTTTCGCCGACTAAGGAAAACCCATCCCGACGTCGTAGTTAAACCACAACTATTTTTTGCCTAATACCATCAATTTGTGTATGAACTGTGATTGCCCAGTCCATACTCAAATCAACTTCGTAAGGCCTCGACGTTTCCACAATGGGATTTCAACTAAAACTATCGCCTCGAGGGTCTGACCACACCGTCGGCGTAAGTGTGATTATCGAGTCTCCACCCAAGGTATCTCTACACGTGAGGGTCAAGTCCACGGCTTACCAGAAACTCTAGGTCTCGGAGAAGATTTGTGAAAGTGAGGAAATATTTTTATCAACGTCTGTTACTATAGTAGCTAGTAGTGGACATAGACTATAACTTGAATTATTCATAGAGCCATCAGGTCACTCTCCTTGACTGCATACAGCCGCACTCCTCCTATGCCCTCCAGCTCCCTGAGCCTGGCGGGGATAACTAAGGTGGGTGGTTATGTTAAGATGTACACCACCTCATGCTGCTCTCCTAGCTCTGCCTCCACGTCTGCTGCTTCGCAGACTCATCTCTCCTTTAAGATTCCTCTTCTTGATACATTTAACATGCCCGAGTCTACAAGACTGGTGTCGGTTTCCTGTTTCTTACTGCATTGTGCAGTCTTCATCTGCTCCTGGATGATCTGCACCTTCTTTGTCTACGATCTGAAAGAGCTGATAAAAATTTCTCCTTTGCCGAAAAGGGAAAATCGGTCTCATCCTCTGGATGAACCACACCCATTTCCTAATACAGTCAATCCCAACATGAATGATGCATTAATGCCATGGATGACGTCGTAAGGCCTCGACATAACTACCAAGAGATCCTACTGTCACTCTCACCTCCAATGGTCGAGTCACACCGTCGGCATCAGTGCAAGGTCAGTGGGCCTCCTCGAGTAGAAATCTCAAAAGTGAGGGTCATGTCATCAGTCTTAACAAGGACCACTCAGTATCAAGCAAACAAAAAGGACAGGAAAGCAAACCTTACAAAGATAAGTGTCTTTTTATTATTGCAGCTCATAGTACAAAGACACGAACACAACAGAAACATGGAAATAGAAGTACAAGGGACATATCCACTAGTTCCGCTCCTGTATACCTTCTCCCGGAGCTCTACTGCCTTGTCCACTGCTCGGCTATTTCTCAAGCACCTGCCGCTTCTTCTGAATCAGTGGCTCCTCCAAATCTTGCGTATCAACTGTACGAGGAGTCGGACAGTCACGTGCCAGGTGACCCTTTCAGCCGCATGAGTAACACAGTCCGTTTCTGGCAAGCCTGGCTCTGACCCCACCCCGGGTGCCCCGCACCACCGATGCTAAAACCCGAGATCACCCAACTGCTAGTCTGGTCCTCTTGGACCTCTGCATCATCTGTCTACTGCCCATAGATGACTCGGCCACTGATCAAAAAACATGCGGCAAAGGCAGCAGCTTCTGAACACGCTCAGGGGGTAGAGCTACTGGCACAAACTCCACCCTGAAGAAGGTCTCGAAGTCTTCCCATTCGAAGGTCATCCCGTCGCAAAACTGGAACAAGTGGCTCCACCACCTTCCTGCTACTGCCTGAAAAAGGTTGGAAGCAAAGATCACCATGAAGTCTGCTGGCATCCCCACTAGACTGAAGACTCTCACCACAGCCTCTAGCCAATCCTCAGCCGCCTGCGGGTCCGTCTCTCTCCAGAACCTGGGTGGCCTCTGGCGCTGGAACTCATGCAGTGTGCTCAAGTGGCATGCATCGCTTACTGTTGGGGCTGGTGGCATCGGTGGCCCAACGTATGTTAGTACCGCTGGTACCTCAACTGCAAGAGGGCCCTGTACCGAAGCCTCGTCGCTCGACAGGATGTTAGTATGCACATCCCTCTAGGCACTAGCTGGTCGTCCGTGAAAAAGAATCCTGAAAGAAACAACGTGACACAGTCAAACGATTATACCTGTTGAGCTGACCTAGTTTGAGCTGATATTTAAATAAAACTTCTGGAAACACACATGCAATCAGTGTTTTCGTGCACAAGTTGGAATTCAGTTGTCAGGGTCTTGGTGTATGGATACATTGGCCGCCCGCACCAACACTGGACTCCCTGAACTAAAGACCACACTCAGTACCCTTAACACTATTGCTTCACAGAAAGAAAAAATCAGAGTTATATGTTCTGCGGTTGAACTGACTCCTCTGATACCAATTTGTCACAACCCGTCCTCGGGGCCCGTGTCGTGACTACCCCAAGCCCGCCTTCCATAGGCCAGGGGCTGGCGACTAGCACCAAAGTCATAAATCACGATAAATTGGAAGACATTGCCTTTATAAAAGTAAACAAAACACTACAGAGTACAAGCAGAAGTAAAACACTATGTAAAAAGAGAAGTGATGAAAGGTAAATGGGCCAGAATACAAACCCAAATGAAAGTACAACTACAACTGAACAATGTACAATAGAAAAAGACAACAGCTGGAAGAACGGAAGAGGCTCCTGGGTCATCCTCCTCGGATCCTAACTAAAAGGTAGGTTCAGATGGCGCAGCTCCTGGATCATCCATCACGGATCATACCTGAAGGGTAGGTACAGATAGCCTCCAGAACGCTCTCCCCCATCAACATCCTCCGCGTGTCATCTCGTCGCGATGTCCACCTCCTGATACTGACTCGTTGTGTAGTCCACCTCCGGGTACCGTTCAATCCTCGAACATTCGGCCTCTGTCAGCACTGCCCGTCGTCTGCGACCAACACAACGAGGTGCGGGCATAACCCGTGCAGGGGTGAGTATAACGATATTCAGTAGGGACCCCAAGACCCTCAACGTCTCACTAAAAACCAACAAGGATAACCACAATGTAGATCTCAACAGATATCCTCTACTTATGTATATGCCCATGCATATACCTATGTTATCGAGTAACCCATCTCAATCATGTGGAAAAAATCAAGATCATGAAATCAACGGATAACCACTACCCAGGTATATACACATACATATACCTAAGTTATCAAGTGACCCATCTCAATCATGAGATAACACAAAGGTCAAATGTCTTAGCTCAAACCAGGATTTTCATTATCGAAACCATAACTGCTGAAGAGCCCCGTCTCTGGAGTGTATAGTGGTCCTGTCATGAGTCCGAGGTACTGCTCACTAACCTTAGACTGCTGAGGTACTCCTCCTGTTGAGTAACGCGGGTATGTCACCCAAACACAGTAGTGCACAACCCCTAGTAGCCTGCTGAGGTACTATTCGGACGAGTACCACGGGTCTGCACTGTCACAAAGGTAGTGCTCCGTCCGCCATGGGTCTGCACCTCACAAAGTATTGCTTCGTCCACTGGGCTAGTCGACTCACTTCATGTCGAGTCGGTCAAGCAGTCGTCAGGTCTCAGTCAGCTACAGGGTCTCCGTACTCCACACGCTCGTCTCTAGGAGGGTCCACTCCAAGAGCTATAGGTCGATACTCCAAGTATCTCAATGTCCCACGAAGAAGTATCTCAAAGGACTGCCTTGTCATAGGGGTCTCAACGCAATAGACGGCGCGTCAATCAGATGCCCGGTCTGTGAGTTATTAGCCTTTTCGTCCCAGGGGCCCGGTTGGATTCATGGCGAACCAACCCGGCCATATCCCAACTGTACCCCGAACTCTCATAGGGTATACTCATAGGGACCGTTTCTCAATGAGATCACCAACGCCGTTGACGGTTCTTCAAACGGACGTCTGGTCTGAAAGATAACCGATTTTCCATTCCAGGGGCCCGGTTGGATTTTGGGTACAATCCAAACCAACCACCATCCAACAGCAACCAAAAATCGGGCGAAGTATGTCAAAAGTTCTGTCTCATCAAGAGGAATTCAACGAGACAGACGGCGCGTCAATCGGACGCCCGGTCTGTGAGTTATTGGCTTTTTCGTTCTTGGGGCCTGGTTGGTTTCGTGAGCGAACCAACCCGACCGCACTCTGACAACATCCAAAACTTGAGCGGAGTAATCCAAAAGATCCGTCTCACATAGAGGAATCTATCAAAGTCAACGGTACGTCAATCGGACATCCGGAGCTCAAGATATAAGTGTTTCCGCTCCAAGGGCCCAGTTGGTTTCGTATCCGAACCAACCCGGCCGACCACAAAGTATTCTGAAACCTTGAGTGCGATATACCGAAACGACCGTCTTGTTCCATGAATCACTACGCAACTGACGGTACATTGATCGGAGGTCCGTAGCCCGAGATATGCGAAAAAGACCATAGAGGCTCTGAAAACTGGGGGTCTGGGCTCGACCTGACCCGGCACGACCCCCCCCCCCCTGGGTCGGGCCGGCCTGGCCGGGAAGAAGACACGGAGCGGGGTGCACGGTCTCCCCCCCTCACCACTGATTGAAGCCGGCGGCGAACCGCCGCCGCCAGCCTTCCGGCAGCGCGCCACCGTTGCCGGTCGTCGGCGCCGCCGCACCGGCGTGGTGCGCTGCCACTGCCTTCTGCGGTCCACCGGACGCGCTCCGGTGGTCCGTTTCTCCTGCCGTCTTCGCCAACAGTCCTCCCGGGACCCGACCTTCACTACGAAGGGATTCAAACGCCATAGTGGCCTGCTTCGTCATCGTTCGTTGATCCGCACATCGATAAACAAGCTGCGGAGGATTGTCGAGCCGTGTTTGTTCAGCCCACGTCCTCTGTGTTAGGTGTTATCAATTGGAAAATAATAATCACATGGTTTTAATCATGACAAGGGTATAATTAATCCAAAATAAATTATATGAACACCTTGCAATCAAAAAATATCCACGCACGAGAGTTTAAAACATGAATGTGCGGCGTGACGACGTTGCACATTCTTCCCGCTCGATCCCGCGCGGTGTGACGATGTCGTGCATCCTTTCCCCTCGATCCCGCGCGGTGCGGTGGAACCGCATCAATTTAATTTGATCCGCAACAACAAGAAAAACAATAAGGGAGGGGGACAGCCGTGTTTGTGCTATCCGGCCTCCTCCCGTTAATTGATATCATGCGGTCCAAATATCGCTGATAAATAACGGAAGAGAATCATGTAAGGAAAAACACGTAAACCCCCTACCTCAAGCACGGCTTCAAAGATTTTTTCATCGCAGAGAAATTCGTCGTAGAGAAACCGTCACAGGAAGAGACGTCGCGAAGAGAGGATTTGAAGATGTTGACGGAGATTGTCCGAGATGTAACGTCGTCTCCCTTCCTTTGACGTGGGAAGAATAGCGAAGGGTGGCGCGTTGTGGGTACGGCGTCGCGGTAAACGGTCATCGAGGGCTCAACATTCTTCGTTGGGAAACGTTCGTTCTTCGCGTTCTTCGTCGAAGTTGAAGAAGATGATCTCTAAGATCCTTTCCTTATTTTTCCCACAAGTCCTCTCAAGCAACGAAGGAACTAACCCAAAATAAATTAAGCCACACTTAATTTATTAACTTAACATGGCTTTTGAAATTCAAGTGTTTGAATTTCAGAAACTCACATTGAACTCACTACATTAATGTCCTAAGTTATTAACATAAGTTAACAATATTAATGGTGAGTTGAGGGGGTTAGGGGTTATGAAGGGGTGGGGTTCATGTGGGCCCCACCACTCTCATAACTTCCCAAGGGAGGTTGGGTAGTTTCCCAACTTCCTTCCAATGGATTAAACACTTAGATTAAAATTAAAATTGTTGTTAAATTTTTATTTTTAACTTCCACAATTTTTATCAACTTCTATCGAGTAACGCAACTCCGTAATAGGAGTTCATACGAAAATACTGGCACTACCGTTCCATCGGTGCCCTCGGAATTTGATTCTGAGCACCGGTTCAAAAGTTAGAAATTCTCACTCGTTCGTTGACTGAACGTACCTGATCTATACTTCGGAAAATGATTCTGGGAACACCGGGCCATAGAATCAGGCGGCTTCAGAAACTACATTCTTGTAATATCCCAAAGAAAATTTAGAAAAAATATCCCTTGAAATTTCAGGGACTTTACAACATCCTTCCGTCTCCTATTCATACTGACATGTTGTATGGTACACCTTTGGGAACCGTCCAGTCCTGGTACACTCATCATCAGTCAACATTGTTCGTCGTCTGCACCAAACCCAACAATGTACGGGCATAACCCTTACATGGGTGAGTATAATGACACTTCGTAGGGAACCCGAGACCCTCAAGGTCTTAAAAAATTTATAATGGATAAAAGACAAATCATGAAATCGACTGACAACCCTACTTTGGTATATGCCCATACATATACCTACGTTATCAAGTATGACCATCTCAATCAAGAGGAAACACAGAGTCAAAATCAAATGACCAAGCTCGAATGTTCCACAAAGGATAAAGTACAACGATGGTAGGTACCACACAAGTACGCCACACAGAAGAATACCACAAAGGTATTACCATAACGGAAAGTACCAAACATGTACGGACTCAGCTCAAACTAGGTATATCTTAGGTATTGTAGTAAAAATGATTAGATCTTACTACTGAATCATCTTACTCTATTAAGACGCAGACCCACGAAGGATCCTAAATCATATTCAGACCCACAGAGGATCGTAATATATCTTCAGACCCACAGAGGATCCTATTACTTTGCAAGACCCACAAATCATCCTAGTACATAGTCAGACCCACAAAGGATCCTAGTACATCATCAGTACATTGTCAGACTCACAAATGATCCTAGTACATCGTCAGTACATCGTCAAAACCACACAAGATCATATTACACCGTCAGTACGTCGTCAGACCCCCACAGGATCCCAGTACATTGTCAGTACATCGTCAGACCCATATAGGATCCAAGTACACCATCATTACATCATCTGACCCACATAGGATCCTAGAACATTGTCAGACCCACACATGAACCTAGTACTTCTTCAGTACATTATCAGACCCACGCAGGATCCTAGTTCATCGTCAGTACGTCCTCAGACCCACACAAGATCCTCTTACATAGTCAGTACATTGTCACACAAACTCAGGATCCTAGTACATCTTTGATACGTTGTCAGACCCACAAAATATCATAGTAAATCGTAATTATGTCGTCAGACCCCCACAGGATCCTAGTACATCGTCACAGCCAGCTATAGGGTTCCCACACTAAGCTCACCTGTCTCAGGGAGGGTCTGATTTTCAAGCCACTAGTTGATACTCCAACTACCCCAAAGGCCCATGAAAAAGTGTTCCAATGGACTGACACATCATATGGGTCGTAACGCAATAGACGTTGTGTCCAACGGATGCCCGGTTTGTAAGTTATTATCCATTTAGTCCAGAGGGCCCGGTTGGATTCACACTCGATCCAGCCCAACCATTCCCCGAATTTATCCAAATATCCAACGGGGTAGACCTGAGGGACCGTCTCTCTCTATGGTTTCCTTCACTATAGACGGTTCGTCAAAAGGTCGCTCGGGGCCAATGATATTGCAAAAAGAGCGTAAATTGGTCGATGCAGGTCCCGATGTGGTCCTACCCGGTCGGACCGACATGGATCGACCCTGTTTGGGTCGACCTATCCCGGTTTGGGTCCAACCGGCCCACTGGGTCTGGCCTAGTCTATGAGGTCTTGTCCCGCATGTTGGGTCCGGCCTGGCCAGTGTTGGGCGGCCATGCGGTGGGGCGGTGCGAGGGCGGTGGGGCGGTGTGGGGGCTACGGGGCGGCGGGCGGTGTTGGGGCAGCGGTGCGGCGGGGCAGCATGGGGATCGCAGGGAGGCGCGAGGGCCAAGGTGCGGCGCGGTGGTCACGGGGTGTCGCATGGGCTGTGGTTCCACCGTCACCTTTTTCACGGCTAGCAGTGTGTCAGCCACCGTATCTGAGTCACACGGTTGCCATTCGCCAACACCTTTTTCCTCTTTATCCCATTTCGAGGAATACAATAAAAAATCAAGAAGAATGCAGAGAGTTCGGGCGATGTTCGGTTGGGCCACACCCCCCCCCCCCGCATTAGGGAGGTTGAAAGCGTCTAAATAATTCTTGTATAAAGAACGTCAAACCCAACAACCTCCAGCTATAATTATTTCCAAACCTGCAAAAAGAAAACATTAGTGGACCAAATAGTTAGAGAGTTTATCCACATTATTTTTTTTATAATGGAAGAACCAGTGAATCCATAATCACACATAACCTCAGATGTTTGTTGAGAGGGGTCGCGAGGAAGGAGATGAAGTCGTTGGGGATAATGGTGTCATCGTTCTTCGCTTTTGCAAGACACTTCTGAAGTCAGCTCAAACGTCATCCTCATTCTTCAATTTCGGAGTGCGTTCTTTGATAGAGAGTGAAGAATCCCTCCAAGGTTCTCTCCCTATTTTCCTTTGCCAACCATTTCCCCAATTCCACCAAAAATTAATGGCCAACATAATTTTAGTTTAGTAGATCAATTTTGTTGGCATAATTAAAAATACTGACACATTTCATTAATTGTTATTTGGCACCTACAATTAAATGGGAAGTTGGCATAATTTATTTAGGGATTTTGATAGGTTTTATCCAATTAAATGTGGTCGGGTGGTCTCCACCACTAGAATTAAAATTGGTAGGTTTTAATCTCGGTGGTCCCCACCTCTATAACCTTCACATTGGAGTTTACAAAAATTCAAAATGTTAAATAATTTTTCTTTTTCTTTTTCCCGTAAGAAGTGAAAAGCTATCTTTCACCCTCGGCCTACTATGCCCATGGTAAAGGTCTCCTTATGTGAAAACTGGTGATGTGAGTTCAATGGTGTCCTTGGATTTAAATTACAACCACCTGTTCAAATGTTACAAAAACCCGCTCGTATGTTTACTGAATGTACACAAAAAAATTTCAGAAATTCATTCTGGGCACACTAGGCCTCGGAATCACGCACAGTCAATTATTGAGGACTGATAAAATTCCCATATAAAAAAATTGAATTTCCGGGTCTTTACACCATATGTTACATCCTATCCAATCAAACCAAACACATTTTTGTGAATCAAATTTAATAACTCAGATGCTTTCTACTTAGTTAGAGTATATAGATTTCAAAACATTTTCCTACCAAATGCATGACTCAAAAAATATTTACCAGCCTCTCCTAAAAGGAGGAATATCAACTTCTATATTAAACCATTAGAATTTGTTAATAGTTTTTTATTAGAATGTCAAAGTATTTAATTTGAAAATACATTTTCATCAGCCTATACTAATAAGTGTTTGAATTTAAATGAACAAGATTTATATATTAATTTTTTATTTAATAATTTATTAATGAATATCATATTTTTTAAAGACTAAATGACATTTTATACAAAAATTAATATAACAAAAATTAATTTATAATTAAAGTTCCCTTTTGTGGTTGAATTAACTATCTTATTATGTGTTTCGGTAATAAAAAACACATGAACAACATTATAATTATTATATTATATCATATTTAAATGTTCATTAATCATCATAACCATTTAGACTAAAAGGTCTGGGTAGAAGCCTTTTAATAAAAAGGGATAGGAAATGTATAAGGTTATATAGAAGGGGTTACAAAAACATGTGTTTCTTCTTTAAAAGTGGATCCAAATGAAATGAATAACTCAAAGATCAATTTCACATTGATAGAAAGAATTAGAATCACTATTCCAATCAGAATAATAATATAAAGTTCCATGAGTGGTGGTAAACATAGTCTAGTTTATATTTGAGTATTCTCTAATTCCTCTAGTTTTCTTATGAACCAAAATTTTTAAAAACATCGTCATCCTCTAAAACATTTTATCCTATGGGAAAAGTATTTCAATAGGTTTGTTTTTTTGGGGACTCATCTTCTTAATTCATCTCACCTTCAATGGATTCCCTTTGTTTCATTCAATTTAATAATTTCTTCAAGAATTGGGATCATATTATTACTATAAATATATTAATTTGAAAAATCTAATTCATGTCGAAAAATGATGTGGGGCCCTCAACCAGTAGGATCGTGACATATAAAGCCCATTTAAAGGAGAATCAAAGGGAGATAATATCACTGTGTTTTCCCATGTCCATGCATAACATGAGACCCAATAACAAAATAATGAGAGAAACTATTTATAATAGATTTACAATCCAATCAATATCATAACCTGAATAATATACATTGAACCACGCAAAATATATATCACCATCCTGCTCCTTAGGCTTAGATTGTTTTATGGTATAATAATGAAAAATGTATAAAGACCATAATAATATGAATTTGTATATTTTAAACAATAATGTATTTTTTCTTCTTATTTTCATTACTTTATAAATTATTCTTATTTTGATATGAAAAAAAAACATTTTATTTTTTTCGTAATATTAAACTTCAATGTATACATTTATTTTGACGAAATATTGTATTTTGAAATTAATTACATTTTAATAAAATATTATTATTAAAGGATAAATATTAAATTCGAATTATAATATAATTTTTTTAAAAATGTAATTTCTATAATTTTTTGAAAACTGTTATTATAAAAAATTCAATATTTATCTAAAAAAATTTTGATCTATTTAGAAATTAATCATTAATATATTTTAGAAAATTATTTGGGAAAATGAGTATTATTTTTGAATCCAAACATCACAATTATCCATTTTTATTTTTTATTTTTTGTAATTTTTTAAGATAGTCGTATTTTTGGGAAAAATAATCATTATTGTATAAATATATAGATTTTTTGAGACATTATAAAATGAAAATGTGTTGTAATAGATTTTATTTATGTTATTAGACAATGAATATATTTTCACCCTTTAAAATGATGTAATTTTTTGTCATTTTGTTAATTTTATAAATCCTTTATGATTTCTCTAAATCCTATATTATATTTTTGGGTTTTCTAATTATTGAATTAGGAACATGTCTCACTTCCACGTCACAAAGGCTAATATTTTTAAATTTGTTTACCATTTCCTTTTAAAATAATTAAAACTAATCCTTTTTTGTATATACCATGGGAAACCCCAATGTATGTTTTGTAGTTTCGAATACATTTTTTGTAGCTAGTCCAAAACCAATATTTGAGAAATACTAAAAAACTCTCCTATATTTTCCAATAGAACCCCAGTAAAAATCATCCTCCCTTTCACTCATAAACCATTCAAAAATCCCTTAAACTAGCAACCCTTATCTAATGAATTCCCAATAATCCTCATGGAATCAAGAAGCCCCTCCAATGATGGTGGTATCACCCTCTCATGGTAAGGGAAATCACTCCATTATTTTCAATTAATTAACATTCACTATAATTAGCCATTGTAATATAAATTAGTTATGTTTCCAATACATTATAAATCTCTCCATATTATCCAATTTATGTTAAAGCAAAGTGATATCATTTAAACACTATAATTATAGGGTTTTCTCTTTTTTCATGTTAGTGTTTAAGACATCCCAAACATGAACACCATATATCATGATGAGTGAATGTGGTTAAATATGACTGTAATGACATTAAAATTGTACTATATTGATATTTTTTATATTTTATGTATTAAAATAAACATTATTGTGGTTTATATAATTAATGTATTTCATGATGAAAAAAATGACTCTTCATGGAGTTCCTTCTTTATAAAATTATTGATTAACATTTCCATTTCACAATATGTGAAAAAAAATAAAAGATATTAACACACACATAATTTTTTTCATTAATTTATTTATTTATATTATTTAACAATTGTTTCATACCCACATTAATTTTGATGAAAAAATACATAAAATGTGGGTGTGAAATAGGGAAATGAAATTGTTACCGCATGATTATAGGTATGTCTATGGAGTTACTACGAGTAATTATGAAATATTAGCATGCCAATTTACCATTGTTGGAACATGGTTCAGTTAACCATGCTGATCATCTTGTTTTGTTGGTAAAAGGGTTTTGTAAGATCCCAACATTTTCTATATATATATATATCAGGCTAGTTTATAGGTACACTTATTCAGTATATTGATTAATTTTTGTTTGTGTTTTAACATGGGGCGTGTTTAGGAGAAATTTTTAGAAAAATCAAATAATGTGGGTTGTTCACGGTTGGTGCATAGTATTCTATAAACCATGCTCTCTATCTCTGCAAACTGTGATACCAACGATAGAGTTTATTCAATGGATGGCACATGATTTGTTAAATCATGCATTGTATATTTAAAAATAGTGCACCGCAGTGAAGAGGTTCATGGTTATGGAATATGATAAGGGAAAACCATCTGCCCCGAGTAGCATACTTTGGATACAAAATTTTATTTCCTAAAAAATTAATAAAAAACTTCCCAACCACCTTCCCCTATAATTACCCAAAATCAGCTATCTTGATCTATAATAATTTACTTTTAATTACAGAGCCTCCCATAGGGAATAAAATCCATTATTTCCTCCATTATTTTAAATAAAAATCTGAATTAGAAGATCTACACCTCTTTGGGTATATGAACTCTTCCTCAATGATTTTTCATTCTTCACAAATTATTATTTTTAGATATCCCTTTTTTTAATGTTTAGATCGAGATCTATTTTTTTGGATGTATATCTAGGATCGTGGATCTAGGTCTAGATTTAAAACAACCTTATTTTTATATTAATGCAAGTATTACGTTATGGATTTTTATTTACGTTTGTATTCCAATGAAATTGGGGATTTTTCAATTGTTGAGTTTTTTCATGAAATTGAGCTATATGGTTTGTAATTAAATTCTCATTGTGTTAATTTAAAATATGTGAATTTAATTTTAGGATTGATATTTTTTTTTTGTAAATTTAGTTACTGGCTGAATTACTTTATTTGGGAAATTAATTAAGTAGGTGATATATGATATTGGGTGTATTTCCGATCATTGATTTTAGATAATTAATTATGGATTTAATGGTGATATATTGATATAATTTATTTTAGATAAATAATTTATTAGTTAATTATGAGATAATGAGATTGTGAAAAGAGATAAATAATTATTGAATTGTTTATGGTATAGAGATTAATTAATTGTTCACATTATGAACTGGATTGATGTTCTTAATCATTAAATGGAATTAATGAAGGGGAATTGTGTGCTGACTAATTGTTGAATTAGTAATATGATTGAGGTGATTATGGTGAATTTTTTAATGAGGGTGATATAGTAAACTAAATATTTAATTACTAAGGTAATTTGTGTTGATAATTAATTGTTGATTTATGTATGTGTTGACGAATAGTATCACATGAATTCATGTGTGAATTAAGGAATGGAAACATGATCATTCAATTAGGTGGGGTTTGAATGGTAACATTTTCATTCAAGTGGTAATTAAGGAATAAGAACATGGTCATTTATTTATGTGTGGTGTAAATGGTAACACGGAAATTTAATTATGAATTAAGGAATGCGATCAAGGTCATTCAATTGTGTGAATTAATGATTTCTAACATGTTAAAAAATTGGGTTAATTAATGAATGGTATTAGTGGAACAGTATGATATAATATCCTTTAGTAATATTTCAGCCTATAACATGGGAAGAAGTAGCTAATGAGATACGAGTTTTTATAGGAAACTGAGGGTTTATGTGGCCAAATATCAAATTTTTTATAATGTGATATCGGTTAATTTATTATTTATTATTTAATATTTATATATATTAATATATTATCATTTTACTAGATACTATTTTAGATTATATCAGGTGTGGCCTACTAAGTTGTACTCACACCCTACTCGAGATACTTGATCAATAGCCAAATAGATTTCATGATTTCATGACAATATAAGGGAAATTCCTTATGTTAGATGGTTGGTTGTTGGTAGTAGCATAGTTGATGGAACCATAATAATTCGGGACCTATTTGGGAGTTTTCAATGTTCTTATTAATTCTAGGTTTTTCATATTTACACATGGTAGGTTCGTTAGCATGTCATATTTATAATTCATTTCAAACATTATATTTCCAATTATGGTCATCTTGTGATATTTTTATTATCTTGTATATGGTAATTTGTAATTTGGTTATTATTTTTTCATTTATGATATGATTTTACCCTAATAATGTTTGTATTGTTTCCCCATGATCGATATTATTCCCTCTCTACTAGTTGACAACATATGGTGTATGGGGAGGCATACATAAGGTCATGAGACTAGTCGGGTCAAGGTAATATAAAGTGAAACTCAATCTGGGATGTTACAATGATCTATCAGAGGTGTTATATTTTTTATTTTTCGTATTTCATTATATTATGGAAATGTAGATGGGTGAATATGATGATTTAGGACTTTTTCTATGAGCTCATTCATGGGATTATAAAACCAATTCCAAGGGGGAATCCCAGGTACATAGATTGGGAATTTCTGTTATTAGTATTTTCTATTAGAATCGAATTTTATTTCACTATGGGTGACACAAATATAGTGTGATTTGATTTTTGTTTCTATGATTTGATATGAAATGACTTGTGGCCATGTATGGAGTGAGGTGTGAGTTTCCATGATTCATTCCAAGGCCTCAGGATTATAATGATATGTGTCATTTCAATAACGCAAGGTAAAATAGGTTTTTCATTAGTTTTTGAACTAATACATTTGAAATTGAATGGAAAATATCCCAATCATTAATGATTTTTAAATGATGAAAAATGAGAATATATTAGTATCAAATGATAAATAGGAATACGTGAATGTTTTTATCATTTATAAATAGGACCTAAGTGTAGTGTGGTTACATGTATTGATAGTGCCTTAGTTTTTACTGTGATGTGGGGTTTGGAGAAATGACTTATTGTGTATTATTATGATTTTCCTATTACGTAAACACTATTTAGTGGTTATATGTTTCCTAAAATGTTTTTTGTTAAATTTTAGATAAATTATAATATGATGATACTTGTGGATAGAATGAAATTAGTTTATGGATGTGGAATATCAACTTGTAGTGTGACCGGAGGTACTGATTGTGCCGGGTGAGGAAGCAGGGAAATAGTTCGAAGAGAAATTATATAACTTAATATAATGCATAAAATGGGACCAATGATGGGTTTTGAATGGTATGAAAGATCTAATAAGGTTTCATCATTTGACGAACCGTCCATCTTTTACTAGGGATAGTGAATCTATGATAGATGAGTTAAGGGATGAGCCAACCGATACTATATGTCACAATTTAGATAATCCTGATGAGAGGAGGGTCAAGTTGGTTACATATATGGAATGATGATCAAAGAAGTATTGGTGGGACATTTAATTTTAGACTAGATAAGATTATGGTATGTTATGGAAGAACATTTTGGAGATGTTTATAGAGACATTTTATCTAGAGATTCTACGGAAGGAGAGATTAGATGAGTTCATATGGTTTAATCTAGGGATTATGTCTATGATAGACTATGTCAGACACTTTACAAACTCATAACACTTTTCTCCACCATTGAAATGGGATGATATGTTTACAAATAGCTGTTTCAAGTATTAAAATAAAAGTGAAAATATGTCTCAGGATAACCTCATATGGTTAAAGATGCTTTCTAAGGTGGTGGATCTGGCCCTCGTAGTTAATGGGAACCAGATGTAGGATTCTAGTTCAGGGAAAATATTTAATGATTGATGATTATGATTTACAAAATCTGAGAGTAGGAAGCATCACTATGACAGTGTTAGTTAAGGTAATGGTATGTTGGGTGCATAAATATGGAGATCAGATTCTCATGATCTTACCCAAGAAATTTTTTACCAGTGTTTCATGTTTGAAAATTTCAATAGATAGTTCCCCCAACAACTTGTATATTTATAGTCTTGAAAAATAATGGGACATATATAGTTTTTTATACAACACCAAAACTGATGAGTATAGTATAGAATCTTGAAAGAACTAGTGTGTAGGAAGTGGATATTCAACACAATATCAATATGGCACCTAGAGTTAGGTTGTCCATGGTCGGGTAGACATTTGATGTGGTGTTTTTGGGAATGATTTCCCATAATAGTATTGTAGCCATGCCCAGTGGAGTTAGACTACATCAAAATAAAGAGGGGAATGATAGTTTGATGTGTTATAACCTAAATTTTGGGATGGAAATGTAGAACCATCAATAGGGAGAAGTAATATTATTTTATATTGTATTTATATAGTTCAAATTTGATACTAATTTTTCTCTTTCCATTAATTATTCATACCATGTTACCAGTTTTGGACTAGTAGTGTAGTTTGAGAGCAGAGTTATGATGATTGATACACCATTGCGATTACACTCTAGAGACGAATCTTATGCAAGGTATTACCTCTCAAAGTTTAAGTGTATCATTTTCTATTGTATAATTAAATCCTTTACATTTCAGGATTCAACATAATTATGGGTATTGGCTAGTTTTATTATTCCAAACCCACATTGTCTCTTACCACATGAGATAGACTTTTACACTCCTATGTGTGACAATTATATCTTGCATGGATAGTGGGATATCTTGGGGGAATGAGTAGGTCTTTTTTTCTCAAAAATTAGGAGAGCACATCCCCATGATGAAACTCTATTGATGAATCATATAGGTTTAAAGAGAGATTTATTTCAACCAATAGAAGACAAGATTTAGGATGTGTTCACTAAATAATAATCAAGGCATCATAAATAGATAGACATAGAGTTTAAAATTAAGCTCATTCCTAGGGATGAGATAGTTTCTATTAAATAATTATGTTTTTATTCTTTAGATCTTCAATACCACAACACTCTGCATGAGGAGTTAGAGGATAAGGTATTTATCTTCCAATTATGAAACATTGGGACTCACTAGTGTTCTTTAAAAATAAAGATGATTGTACTCTATGATTTTTACTAATTACTATATGTTTAACCTAAAGAAAGTGATGAACTAGTATTTTCCTGAACATAACAATGATCTAATTGACTAGTATAGATGATCTTATTTATTCTCAATGATCCACATCATATAAGGGTTACATCTTTTTAGAGTTTTTACTACTGATATAATAATGAATACATTTATATTCTAATATTGATTATTTGATTTCATTATAATTCCATATAGATTGATTAATGCTCTTGTAATTTTTATGGCCTTGATGAAAAGAATATTCCATCTGTACCTGGAATATTTTACGGTAGTGTTTGTGGATGACATCTTAGTGTACTCAAACAATCATATTGATGATTCCCAACTTATTAAAATCATTCTATGATTTTTATGAAACAATCAAAAATTCCAAATTATATTTAAGAGTAAGTACTCTATTTATTAGGTGCATTTATATGGTCACATCATCTCATTGTATCGTGATTCTATGGATTCAAAATAATTTTAGTCATTGGTTTCATGAGTGTAGTCCAGGATTTTGTTCAATATCCCTATATATTTGTGGATAGATTTATTTTTTTATAGATTAATCCAAGAATATTACCATTTGGAATCACCACTTTCGTTCTTTCCCAAGAAGGGTATATATATATATATTCTTCAAAAGCATGCGAGAATGCTTTTTATGAGTTTATGATGCACTTTAGATCGACATTGATTTAGATCTGTCCTGAGCCAGGTGAGTAGTATACGATGTATTTTGATTATTTTGGCATCATACATGGTGATATGTTGATTTATAGAGATCTATTATTTGTGTATGGTTCGTGGAAGTTGATCCCACATGAACATAACCATTGTATACATGGCTTCGAGATAGTAATAATTTCTTTTTCGTTGAACTATTGGGAAAAATATTTTTTAGGTGAAAATTTTACTATGTTTATAGACCACAATAGCCTAAATTATAAATTTTAATAGTTATATTTAACCATTAGTATAAAATACTATATAACTATATCAAATAATTTTATTTTTGTGCTAGCATATTCACCTAAAAAGGTAAAATGTATGGTGGAATCATTGAGAAGAAAAACTCATACTCAAGAAGTCCATTAATATAGTTCTTAGTAAAATATGATGAATTATATAGAATATATAGATGTATAGGGTCATAAGTGTCAAGAGAAAATGAATCAGGTGTGTATTTAAATAGAGTATACCCAATTGATATGGATCAGGGAAAGAAGGTATGAGATTTCAGAGTGTTTCAACATTACAGAAAGCCTTAATGGTGGGGAGTCACCATCTGGTTAGACTATAGATGCGGATTCTCTCATAAAATTCATGAATCTAGTTTTTGTTTCTACAATAATTTAGGTGGATTTGATGTGATAATTTCATGCTATAAATGGGGAAGTACGTATAGGTGTGACCAAAATTTATAGTGACCTTTGACAAAATTTTGGGTGGTTAGGCATGAAAAAGGAGATATTATGTTTTATGACATGATGCATTACCTATTTGCATGTGAAGTCCAAGAATCAATTTCCTGAGGATTTTTACATTAATTTCAATTCTATAACTGACGTGGGATCATGTCAGTATTGATTTTTTTTGGGTCTCCGAAGGACGCCTCGAAAGAAAGACGCTATTTGGGTGGTTGTTGACCATTTGTCAAAGGTAGTTCACTTAATACCTATATGTGATACATTCTCAGGGGATAATATGGAAGATTTTAAGGTACATGAGATGGTATATCTGTATATGGATTCATGTACAATTGTTCAAACCATGATTTGTATTTTATATCACACAACTAGATAGTCATATTGAAGGTTTTAGGTATAAATATTTTTGTTGAGTACATGTTTCCCCAAATAGATAGAAGTGAAGCTGGAGAGTACTATATATATGATTAATGATCTACATCAATCATATATTATTATATATAGTGGGACTTAGGATAATAACAAGGATTTGGTAAATTTGTCCTATAACCAAACTTATAAGAAAACTTATAAGAAAACTATACAGATGGAATAGTATAAGGCTCCTTATGGTTGGATATGTAGTTCACCAATATGATGGATGGAGGTAGGTGAGTCATGGTTTTTGGGAAAGATCCTCATGAAAGATTTGTCAAAGAAGTTATAGATTACATGTATGTGTACAGAAAAGGATCAGAGTATATATAAGTTTTATTCTAATAGAAGTTAATGACCAAAAGAGTTTACAAAAGAATATTTTGTTCTCCTTTAGGTGCCACCTACATTGGGCCAACACAAGATACATAGAAAGGGATTTTTTTTTTAATGACCCAAGCATAAAATACATGGAAATTAAATTAATTTTGTGGAATACTTAACATATGATAGAAAATGACACCCAATGACTATATTAGTATAGTTCTTTGGGAAACATGGAACATAATCTTCTAACTTGGTGAAATATCTTCATCATCTCCTATAAATACCATCCCCTTTAGTTTCATACTAAAAACCAGTCTTTATATCATGGGGAACATAAATCATAAAAAGGGTGAGCTAAAATACTTAGTAAGGGTAATCATGGACAATAACAAAATGCAATAAACCTAAGAATGTAATAAAGTGAAAATAATTTTTATATATCAATATCATGGGTCATTAAATAAATCTGGGTAGTAACTAAGGCCTAGATCATTAAAAAACATAAACACAGATAAAATTGGATTTTCATAAAACATGGAAATATGGAAAAAAATTAAGCATATAATGTAATTTCCATAGTAGCCGAGGCATTTTTTTCGAATACCATCATAGTGGACAAATTACATTACCGAATCAGACTTACAATCCATTCAAGCCATGTATTACCAAACTGGATTTACATTTCATTACAACCATGTATTACTAAGAAATATTTTCTTTATTTTTAGTCATGTCTTTTTGTGGATATATAAATATTTACCTAATACATTTGAGGGAGTTATAGCTCCCAACCATCTCATAATTAAATTAGTATTACATCTTCCATAAAATATAAATAATTCATCATAACATAACACAAGCAATTAAATGGGTTTCTTAGACATCAGTCCATCATAACATAGTCAATAAAAAATATAATTGAATAATAAAAACTATCTAGTTATTTAAATATAAATTATATAAATATAACCGTATTTAAGAGTGTCCTCTTTGGTGGAAAATAATTTTTATAAAACACTTGAACTAAAATCATGAGGAAAATATGCTTTCTTCTTCAAAAATATTTTTTTTATCTCATAATGAAAATAAATTTTATAAAAAATAATTTTATGTTAATATATCCTTGTATGATTATAGGAGATTCTACATAGAAATATTTCATTATGAAATCATAAATATCTATTTATTCTATACAAGTTAAAAAACATTCATTTTTTACTTTAACTGGAAGAGAAAAAAAGTACCTCATATAGAAAACAAAAATAATATTCCTTCCAATCCATATAGTAAACTTCATAATGAGTAAAAATGAATTTCATAAAACATATAACAACATTAAATATTTTGTTAAAACATTCTTACAAAACATCTACAGAGATGATAAATATAACCCCTGTAAATACATATATATAAACAATCTCAGATAAAAATGAGGTTGAAAAATTATCCCTGGACAATTTGTAATCTGTAAAATCAAATTGGATTATAAAATAAGGAATAATATTACCATATTAAACTGTTATAACATTCATATTGAAAATAATAAAATCATATAGGTGTAACAAAAACTTTCTACAAAATAATTAGACATTTTATAAGGCATATTTCCCATAGAAATAAAAGAGAGATGATATAATCTCTTACCTTAGGTATGATATACATGGTATATATCCAAAACTCATGTATAATGATTTAAATAATGTTATAAACTTATTATGGAATCTATATAATTTATATTATATTCTCATTCATTTGTTAGTAACATTTATTTGTTACTCATTATTTGGGTATTAACTACTTTATGTTCATATGCATGTTTTGTTTTATATGTTCTTCACTCTCTTATTGAGATATATTTATATAATATAAAAAAATTTATTATAATAATACATATCATATTTATTCATTAAAATAAATTTTATAATCATTATTTAATGGAATTCATGTATGACAAATCACATTGCATCATTGATATGGTAGGTAGTACATACACACAAGCGATTATATCATTCCAATAATTATTGAACTGTATTGACATGGATAGTATATGATGTTTCAGAATAAATATCATATTATAATGATATTATATATTTATAAATTCCATAATTATTCTTCTCCATGTATGTTCCTCATGAAAAACATATTACACCACAACGTGGAAAAACTAATCCATATATATGCACGCGTGGTGATTTCATTTTCAAGGGATTTATAGAAGATGAAATATGGTTGTTTCATATTGATAATAACATATTATGTTTTCATGTGATACATTAGTTATTACTTAATTATAAAACAACTGATGAAGATGAAGTATAAGAAGAAAGAAGTTTGATAGAATCAGTAGAGGAGATTTGCTCTTCTTCAACGTTCTTCGTCTGAATCTCCTCTTAGATCGCTTGAGATGGTGTTTTAAGAAAACAAGAAACTATAGAATTTTTTTAGGTAAGTATATATGGTAAATTTTAAGGTAATGGGCGACCTTTAAAGCTCAAAATTATGTGAAGCGTTGAGAGTGAATGTATCCTTTTATAATAGAGGTGAGAGGCACTTTTGGAATCAAAAAAACAATTAATTTATAATATAATCATACCGCACTTTAAAACCTCTTAAATGTCCCAATTTCAAATATGATATTATATAGAGTAGTAATATATTAAAAAATAAATTTTATACAAGTTTTTATGTCCATGTAAACCTTCTATTTTGAATTTAAGACATTATTATGGTATTTCATTTTGACTAGGGTAACAAATATTTCAGTATTAAAAGGGTAAAAAAATTACATATTTGATGTAAATTTTATCATTAATAAATAATTTAGAACATATAAGACCATATAATAATTATTATATATTTTAAAAATGTATATGATTTTTTAAATATTTTAATAAAACATTATTTTCAAAAAATATCAATTATCTCAATTTTGACAATAATCATTTCATGGAATTTTAAAAATATCAAGATAAATTGTTACACTATAATAAAATATTTTATCATATTCAAAATGCTCAAGATATTATATAATATTCATTGGACATAATAATTATCCCATATTATATTTATTTCAATCTTTTTAAAAACATTTTTTTTGATATTTTCCTTAATAAAATAACGACTACATCATTTTTTGTAATTATTTAAAATACATATTTATTTAATAAAAAATAAAAATAAAAATATATGATGAATATAAATTTATTATATTTAAGGATAAAACATTTATTATAATTAATTAATAGGAAAATATTCAATTAAAAATGTTATATTTATTTGATTCAGAATCTGACAACTTTAACAACCTTTAAAATAAAATCTTATAGGTGACACAATATCTAATATAAGGCTCCAAAAGGTCAATAAATCTCCCTTTGGATGAATTTGGTTGATATATACTCAATAAATAAAATTTCTAAAAGTTTTTTTACCTTTTAATTGTTATTATTATTTTAATAAAAATTATTTTAATTATGTTTTTTCAATTAAATAGTTTTTGCATCATCCCTATATAATACATTATGGTAATTACATCATTAATAAAAATTAAAAATATGTTACCATGTTAAATTGAAACAAATTAGCTTCCAAATGAGTATTTATAGTGAAAATTTACATCTATATAATCTAATTTTGAAAATGATATATTATTTAAAATATGAATGGGATGTCATTAAATTTTCATTAAATAAAATATTATAAATACCATAATATCTTTCAAATGGTCCCAAAACGTGAAAATTAAATGTATATTCTTGAAATTTGATATTAATTTAAACTTTTCCCTTTATATTTGTTGATATTACCCATTTTTTATATGTGAACACTTAAAAGAAATTAAAGAATGAAAAAATGGCAATTTTTTTCTTTCTTTGGTTTAAATATTATTTAAGCCATTTTCATAGACAAGTTCCCATTAAACAACATTATTTCGACATAAAATTTCAAGGGTCATATTTAATTAATAAAATAAAAAATTTCATTTTTTTGTCATTTTATAGTCATTATAATTGTATTTTTAATCAAAATTACCAAATTTACCCTTTTCCGTTGTAACAAATTTTTCATGCTTACTATTCATAGAGGTAAAAAATAAAATGGAAAAACATACCAAATTGTATCTTTTGAATAAAATTTTTGAAAATATTTATCAAAATTCAATACACAATTGATAAAAAATTATATTTAAAATAACACCATTAAAATGTCACAAGAAACAGTTTTCGGAAAAATGCCCCATTTTAATTGAAAAATGATTTTATAATACATTCAGGTAGAAAATAATTTTCAACAACCATAATTGGATAAAACAAAACCAATTAAAATTTTAAACTAATCCAAATTTTTTTTACTATTTAATGACTTTAATATAATATAAAATAATTATCATCAGTATTTATAAAAAATGGAACATATCAGAAAAATACCAAAAATTTAACCAAAATACATTTTCGTATTACGAAATAATATAATGTGTTTAATTTTTCCAAATTTAATTTAAAAAGTGTCAAAATTGATTTAAAATTTGTGTGCCATAAAAAGCGGTAAAAACAACATTTGTTTTAAAAGTACATCTTACATTAAAAAAATTGATTTTGTTTTTAAATCATGTTCTAGATTATATATAATATTAATTTTATTGTTATATAAAATAAAAAATTGGTTTAACAATATTATTAATGGATATTTAATATCCTATAATAATATTCTCATATTATATCATTGTTTATTGAAGCATTGTGTTTCGTACAACACAAGCTATCAAGGAAGGTCACTTTGGCATGTAATGTAAGGCAATTCAATGTTGCATGTAGTGCATGCATCCATTGGTTTTATGTATAACAAAATCCATACATTGTTCATTTATGAATTGAAATATATCTATTTATAGAATTTAATGAAACGTAATCTTACAAAAAACATAAAATTGTGAGTAACACATGCAAAGAATAGGGTTTTGTATACTACAAGATACTAGTGTGTTGTGTATAGTAGAATAGAATATTGTTGTAGCATACAACAAAAGATAAAAATGAAATTAAATAGAATCTATCTCATCAAATCTAGGGGTGTTAACTTTTATCCCCCTTAAAATGAATTTCACCTTTGAGATTCATCGAGGTTATAAATAGTTTACTACTTTGTAGTTTCATTCATAGAAACCCACATTATAAAAGAGAATACTAAAACTTAATTTTAAATATTAACATTAAGAACATATTGGTTACCCAATGTAACTCATCACTAGGATTCCACATAAGATATCAAAGGTGGTATGTTAAAACATGGATATGGATGATAAAACTAAACATCATATTCCGATTGATTGTGATTGAGAATAAGGATTGGAGAAAGTTAACATCCAAAAATAAATAAATTTGTGATGATTTATTAGACCATCTAATAGATTGGGTAAGAAGGTTCTTGTATAACATTATTCGTTTCAAGATCCTTTTCCTTTATATGATAAATGTTTTTTAAAGTTATATATTTACATGATTATAGTAAAATCTCATTTTTGGTCGTTCCCTAAACAATTTCCACTTCATCTCTTATTTAAAGAAATGCTTTTGAATTTTTCATTCATGAAGCGTTATCAGATCATGCAATAAAATGATAGGTAATTCCATCTGTCTCAACAGAAAGGTTAGAATAGGTTATCAAATATACATAAGTCCACCAATAGTGAGATAATACAATAATATAACACACTTAAATAAGAATATAACATATACTATCAATAAATGGATAATGATGCAGTCCTTACAAACATTGAAAATATAAATATTTTGAATGAGGTTAACTAAATTGACATAAAATTTATCTAACTTATCTCATAAGGTATTTATTTGTTGTCAAATTCCATACATTTGAATACCTTAATCATGTATTCTCTTGAGACATAAGAGTAACAGGAATTACTATATAACCTTAATGAAACCATGAATTATGTTAAAATTAACTCTTTCTACACACCAATAATACAAAAAATTATATATACACAAATGATTATATCATTGTGTCCTTATACAGGTCACAAAGTCCTTAAGGCTATCAAACATCTCATTATCTCCATATTCCTTCATTATGTCCATATCATCTGCTTTTGAAAAATATTTCAATATCTTTTCATGGTTACAGATATCAGTAAACTTATACTTTAAAATTCTTAAGAACAAACAATAGTGTAAAGATACATAGATGTTTCCTTAATCAGTAATACCACAATGTTATTATACATCATTATTCATGATAATAATGTAGTCATTCCACTGTCTTCTTAATAAAATGACCAAGATGCATCTTTTTATTCATCAATAGTTCATTCATGTCATATATCATTTTTAGTATCTTCATCATCTTCAACACAAATACTACCGACATGACCATGATGATTCTCATCATGAGAATTTTCCCTAGGGAATCAATTTTCATAATTTCTATACATTCTACATTTAAATCATTAAACCATTGTTCATTCCATAACAATATCATTATACTTTTCCATTTTATTAACTGATCAATTTCCTTTGCAATTAATGGATTTGTATCATAATTTTCCACATCCAAAGCATCTTCCAGTTCATTTGAAACATTCTCCATGATGCCTATTCCCCTAGGATTTTCATGATGAAAATTTAATTTACTTTTATCTATGATCACTATAAAACTCTATCTTTCTCTTAATAGTTAGGGCAGATAACTCCCAAAAGGTATTATTATTGATCATATTATGAGATGGCTGATTAGGAATAACAATGATGTTTCCATATACCATTTAATATTGTATCATATTAATAATATCATTCCATTTTCCAACATATTCACCATTAATATTAAAACTCCTATTTCCTTCCATTTTCTAATCACTAGAAAATAATATTTTTGGAGGAAAAAATCATAATTTGAAAAAAAAATTAAATGGGGGTATATTCAATCTCTAACATCTTAGTTTTAATACATGGTTATTCATGATTGTTAATATAATTCTAGGACTGGGACCTAGAGTTATAATTATATTTAGGGACATCCTTATACATTGTAACGCCCTGACCCCAGTAACCCAGAGTTGGTGCATTATTACATAACATTGGCATGATCACAAGAAAGATCAAATCTCGAAAGACTGATTGGTTTTGTAGCCTTGGAAACACTACATATATTCCTAATGTTTTACATTACATCATGAAGTGAAAAACTACAACAAAAACATATTGTCTCCATAATCCAAACTATTATCTCCTCATAATGTCCTTGCAGGTCATTCATAATTTATTTCTTCACATCCTGGGAAAAATAAAAACAAAGAAAAGGGGTGAGCTCAAATGCCTAGTAAGGATAACAATATAGAAGAAACTTTTGTAAATAAGGACAAACATTTAAGGCAATGTATAACTAAATCAAAATCCTTTTAAACTTTAACTTCAACATTGTATGGAAAAAATAAAATTAAATAATTCCATTTACTTATTCACATTGATATTCTATTAATCGAATAATCACATGCAATATCAATAACCACTTTCATAATGATGGAATGCATAATTCCAGATTATCATAACCACATAGCCAAGGACTCGTGCCAAGACTACAAATAAGATTTTTCCAAGGCCATGTGCCAAGACACTAATTTGTCTCATGATACCTACCGATGCATCAAAGAGCTATAGCGGGCTCCACCCGTCACATATTAAGTCCAATGCATTCCCATATGAAAAGGTTTAAACATTACATAAGAATTCACATTAAAACTAGTATAAGAAATGTCAATAATTTAACAATAAACCATGAATGGTATAAATATAGAACATCCACAATCAAACATATCACAAATCCTTCAATACAATATAGAAGTTTTGTATCATAATAAATCAACTTTAAATAAGCGTAAAATCCATCAAAGGATGTTGACATAGATGAAATCAAAATTCTTTTTAAAGAAATATTTCATTCTATTTTGAATTAATTTAAGAGTCATATATTTATAAAATAAAACATTTTCTTTGAAAATATTATTATAAGCTTATATGGGAAGCTTCGAAGATTTTATAACGGCGAAAAATAGCCACACCCGCCGTATAAGTTAAAAAAACATTCTTACCTTAATTCTGTCGAAAAGGTTAAAAAGCGCCTTGTTTGGAAAACAATGGAAAGATTCCATTATAATCCTCTTATAAAAATTCATACAATGGTATAAATGACTTTAACCCCTAAAAATGTTTTGAAATTCATTTTTAAGAAACAAGGATGTGGATGATAAAGAGATCCCAGTAGATTATTACTTATAAACAACCTCAGATAATGAAGAGATTGTGAAATAACCCTTACCTTGTACATTTCCTTGGTTGGGGGTAGGTTAACATATAGTATAATAGTGAAATAATTGTTATTAAATTATAAAATAATCATATACATTCATATGATATCACATATGATCTTTTAACATTGCTTTGTTAATAATATCTTAGTATTATCGTCGTTTCAGGTGTTAACTTACTCGTTTTCTTTTATATGTTTTGTTAAATAAGCCATGTTTTTCATGGATATGTTGTATATTATTAATATATAGAATTATATCAAGTCCTTAAACATTATTTTTAAATCATCAAATGATAATTATACTTGAATTGATACGATGGAGAATGAATCTAATCGCGTTCGTGGAGACGGTAGTCCGTACGTACGCACGAGCGACAATATCATTCTTTTGATATTAAAATAATATATAAATGAATGGTATATCATATATAAAGAATTATTATCATGTTACATTTATTATTTACATGAATTAAACATCATTATTATACCCATCCAAATAATAATTTATTGAATAACAATTACACCACGACGTGGAGACGGTAAGCCGTACGTACGCACGTATGGTGACATGTTATTAAAAGGATGGATAGAATACTGAATATGGTGGTACCATATTTATAATAACATCACATTATATATATTAAACTGGAGTTATTATTTTATAATGGTAATAACAAAGGAAGAAGAAGTGGAAGAAGAAAGGAACTTGGAAAAGGGTGGTGAAATTAATAACTCTTCTTCGGGATCTTCCTTTTGATTTGATCAAAAGGGCTCCATAGGATGGCTTTCTGAACAAAATATAGCCCCTATGATGTAGTGAGGGAAGTTTGGAGTGTATTTGGGCAGAGTTTGGACGAACCAAAAGGCTTTGAAGGTGTGAAGAAAAGAGAAGGTGGAGTGCCTTTTTATAAGAGGGGTGAGGGGCACCTTTGGAAAAGCTAGACATATTAATTTATAATAAATTCATATTCGTTTTATAATGGCTCCAAAGTTTATTATTTAAATATTAAGGTGGGGATAGGTCGAAAAAAATTCAACCAATAGAATTTAGACAGGTTTGGATTACTATATTAACCTTATCTTTAAGTATTAACTCTTAGTTAATTAGTTTGACATTTACCATGTCACTTTGTATTTTTATATTATATCGTTAATAAACATACAATATACATCCAAGAGACCCCTAAGTTGTCCATTAATGATAAAAATATCATGATATAAGTCTCGTGGCAGAACCATAGATTTTTAGGAATTTGATATCAATTAATAATATAATACGTGTTTTAAAAACACTTTTATGTCAATTTTGACACTATTAAATAGTTGATTTTTGTGAAACTCATAACAGAATGATTACTTCGAAAAAAGTTAATTAAATAAATCCTAATATGTCATATTATCCTTTAAAACTATTGAAATTCATTAAAAGTCTCAAATTATATTAATTTGGGTATTTATAATATCCATTATTTTAAATTTTCACTATTATGGTAATTATTGCATCATTATTGTGTCATAAATAAATTAACTAATGCAATCTCTAAAATTTATAAATAAAAGATCATTATGTATGAAAACCTTTTATCTTTCTAATAAATATTTATAGTATAAAATCCAACATATATAACCCTATTAAAATTTTTTTTTTCTAAACGATATATGCTTGTGTTATTTTTGTATTCATTTTAACTTAATTAAAATAAAGTGTCCCTATCATCTACAAGTGGCTCCATGGGGTCCCAAATTCGTACCAAAGATGCCTATGGTCGAAAATGTATCAAAAAATAAGGCTAGGACACGTTTTAGTGTAATTTAGTACTGTTATATATTATTTTTTAACCCTTATTTACCGGATTTACCCTTAACCATGGTAAATAAAATATTTACCGAAGTAATTATTCCAAATGTCTAAAAATAAAAGTTACCTATTTAAAAAATTTGAACATCCTGATTCCAAATATGGAATCCATTTTTCCAAATTCAAAACACAGAAGTGGCAGAAATTAAATTAAAATTAATTCCCGTTGTTAAAACAAAAACCGTGTTTTTATGAGATAATAACTATCAAAAGACTGACACTTGTTTATGTCCGATTTAATTGTAAAATTATCTCCAATGACCTAAATTGTATTAAATGGTAAAAATATATTCTAAATATAATTTAAAACCACTCAAATTCACAATTTATTACTATTAATTATTTTGATTAAAAAAGTTATTTTTAATTAAAATTTAGTAATTTTCACTATTCATCAAAATATTAAAGTTATCCGAAAAGTACCAAAATTTCACCTTAGGATAAATTCGATATTAAGAATCCAAAAATGAAGTCTATTTAAAAATATAACATATATATAATTTCAAAAAGTAGATATTAGTATTCATAACGGCTAGTTTGATTGGTTATGGTGTGTTAGAACTCGGTGTTGCGTACAACTCATGCTATCACATTATTCAAAGAGATGCGTACCGTAGAAGCTTGGGTTGTTACATTCTCCCCTCCTTAAAATAACTTCGTCCTTGAAATTTCAAGAATACTACCGCGTGAAAAGGCTCGGGTGGTTCTTCATCATAAGTTCCTCGGGTTCCCACGTTGCCTCTTTCATCTTATGGTTTCTCCACAAAACTTTTACCAAATGCGTCGTCCGGTTTCTCAGTACATGTTCTCTCATATCAAGAATCCTGACGGGATTTTCGCAATAAGACATATCCGGTTCCAGTTCTAATTCCTCATAAGTGAGTACATGCGTTGGTTGAGACATGTATTTCCTCAACAGAGATATGTGGAACACATCGTGAACTTTGGAGAGACTTGGCGGCATTGCCAATCGGTAAGCTACAGCCCCAATTCGTTCTAGAATTTCGAAAGGTCTGATGTACTTGGGACTCAATTTACCTTTCTTACCAAAACGTATGACTCCCTTCCATGGAGATGCCTTCAGGAAAACATGATCACCGACTTGAAATTCCAAATCCTTCCTTCGATTATCGGCATAGCTCTTATGCCTACTTTGAGCTACTTTGATGTGATTTTGGTTTACCTTCACCTTTTCCATCAATTCCTCCACCAGTTCTAGACCTACAAGTTTTCTCTCATCAACGTCATCCCAACAGGTTGGTGTGCGACATCTCTTTCCGTATAACGCTTCATATGGTGCCATCTGAATACTCGAATGGAAGCTATTGTTATAATAAAATTCTACTAGAGGTAAATGCTGATCCCACATACCCTGAAAGTCAAGTGAGAAAGATCACAACATGTCTTCTAAGGATTTAATAGTCTGTTCTGATTGTCCATCTATCTGAGGGTGGTAAGCAGTGCTCAAATGAAGTTCAGTATCCAGGTATTTCTGAAGACTTTTCCAGAATCATGAGTAAAACAGGGATCACGATCAGAAACAATCGATAGGGTTACTCCATGAAGTCTCACAACTTCATTAATATATAGTCTTTCTAGATGTTCCAGGGGTAGATCTTCTCTTATAGAAAGACAATGTGTTGACTTGGTAAGACGATCAATAATAACCCATATTGCATCTTTCCTATCTAGGAGTCTTTGGTAGTCCCATGACAAGGTCCATCATAATATTGTCCCATTTCCACTCCGGTATGGGAAGAGGTTGTATGACTCCTCCAGGCTGTTGCCTTCCAGCATTCACTTGTTGACAAACCATATATCTTGACACAAAATCAGCAATATCCCTCTTCATGTTGTCACACCAAAAATGTTACTTCAAATATCTATACATTTTGGTTCTCTCAGGATGTATAGAGAAATTGGAACTATGAGCATCATCCAGCAATTCCATTTTTAGATCAGGTATATCGAGAACGCAAAGTATCTTCCCAAATTTCAAAATTCCATCTTCATACACAAAGTCTCTCAATCTCCCATCATTCACAGGTTTTAACTTCTTTTGAAAGTCTTCATCATCGGTCTGAGAACTCTTAATCCTTTCTAGTAAAGATGGTTTGGAAACCATTTGAAAAAGCATTGATGTTTCTCCTTCTCTGGTTATTCCCATGTCCATCTTCACTAGATCCATGAAAATTGGATCCCTTTCAATTCTCATATTGTTCAAAACTCCATGATCTTTTCTGCTCAAAGCATTTGCCACCATTTTTTCCTTCCCCGGGTGGTAGTGTATCGTGCAACCATAATCCTTGAGTAATTCAAGCCATCTCATTTGCCTCATGTTGAGTTCTTTTTATGATAAAATATACTTCAAACACTTGTGATCAGTATAAATCTCACATTTTTCACCATAGAGGTAGTGCCTCCATATCTTCAAATTAATGATCATAGCTGCTAACTCGAGATCATGAGTAGGATAGTTTTGTTCATGAATTTTCAACTGTCGTGATGCATAGGCAATAACCCTATCATTCTGCATATGGACACAACCAAGTCCTTTATTTGATGCATCACTATAAATAACAAACCCCTCATTCTCCGATGATAGAGTCAATATAAGATCATTGATAAATATTCTCTTCAGTTCATCGAAACATTCTTCACACTCTTTTGTCCAAACAGATTTAACCCCTTTATGTGTGAGCTTCATTAATGGGTTAGCCAATTGGGAAAAATTCTGGACGAAACATCAATAATAACCTGCTAAACCAATTAAACTACTTACCTCAGTTATACTCATTGGTGATGGCCATTCATGGATTTCCTTAGTCTTAGAAGGATCAACAGAGATTCCATCTTTAGAGACAATATGGCCAAGAAACAAAATCTCCTGAAGCCAGAATTCACACTTGCTAAACTTCCCATATAATTAATGTCTTCTCAGAGTCATCAAGATAATGCACAAGTGATTTTCATGATCTTCGTAGCTTTTTCAGTATACCAAGATATCATCAATAAATACCACCACAAATTCATCAAGATACCCCTTGAAAACTCTATTCATCAGATCCATGAATACAGAGGGTGCATTAGTCAATCCAGAAGGCATTACAGTAATCTTGTAATGCCCATACCTGGTTCAAAATGCTGTCTTCGGAATGTCTTCATTCTTCACACACAACTGATGGTATCTAGATCGAAGGTCAATCTTTGAAAAGTATTGAGCTCCATGCTGTTGGTCAAATAAATCATCAATTCGAGGTATGGGATACTTCTTCTTTATTATTATAGCATTGATCTCTCTGTAGTCAACACATAACCTCATAGATACATCTTTCTTTTTAACAAAAAGAACAGGGGCTCCCCATGGAGAAGCACTAGGGCGAATAAATCCCTTATTACTAAATTAATATAGTTGTTTCTTTAGTTCAAATAATTATATAGTGGCCATTCTATAAGGGGTCTTCGATATAGGCCTTGATCCAGGAATTACATCAACGGAAAACTCAACTTCTCGTTCTGGAGGATGTCCTGGAAAATCTTCCAAAAATACATCTACATATTCTTTCACAATATTTACATAATCTATTTGAACATTCCTTTCCTCACCCACAGTTATTTCATTCTCTTCCTCCACAATAATTTAATTTAGTTGAGCTACTCGGGGTGGATCTAGATAAGAATTAGGTGGTGACGATTCTACTCTAAAGATAAGGTGTTCCTTATCATCATCATCAATAATCGTAACCTCTTTCTTCTTACAATAAATCTCTACATCATAGTCCGAAAGCCAGTCCATACCGAGGATTATATCGAACTCAATCATAGGGATGACGATGAGATCAGCAGATAAAGAACATTTATATGCTCTAATGGGGACGGATTCACAAAACTTTGTTGCAATGATACTTCCCTTAAGATTTTTAACTGACAACTCACTTGTTAAATCAAATTGGAAATATCTAATTTTCTTAGAAAACTGGGAAGATATGAAACAATGCGATGATCCAGAATCAAATAATGCATTTTCTAAACTTGAGGAAACCATTAAATTACCTGCCACCACGTCTTTCAGTGCATCTACCTCAGCAGTAGTGATAGCATAAGCTTGGCCTTGATCCCTTGGCCTTTTTTGAGGTAATTTCTCCTCACGCTTAGGACATTCATTTTCATAATGTCCCATCTACCTGCAATTGTAGCACTGGACATTGGTAGCTTACTTCTTCCCCTTGCAATCATGTGCTTGGTGGCCTTTTTCACCACACTTGTAACAGACTCCCATTCCCTTCAAGCATGTACCGGGGTGTTTCTTACCACATTTACCACAAGATGGATATTCAACCTTTCCCTTCATCCCCTTATTTTCATTCCCAGATTGATCATCAGGTCTCTTCTTATCTTGCTTTTCATTAAAGTTTTAAGACTTAAAGAATTCCTTTTCGGTCTTGATAGCACATGAGACAATGTCTTCATTCGATGAAAAGGATTGTGAGACTAATGCTCGACAGAGAAATGGTTTTAACCCATCAAAGAAACGATCAATCTTACTTCTTGGTTTATGTATATAATCTCCAGCATACCATGATAACCTTGTAAAGTTATCCTCATACTTTGCGACATTTTCATCCTCCTTCTGTTCAGTCTCAGAAATTTCTTTTCCATATCTGCTCGATGGTCGCCAGGAAAGTATTTTTCTAAAAACAGATCATTGAACACCCTCCATTCTATATTTGATACTTCATCATCTTCCTTCGTGTTTTGAATCAATGACCACCATTGATCAACATCTCTAGTGAGTCTGTAAACTTCCATGATAACTTTTTCCCTTTCACTACTCCCCAAAGCCTGAAATATTTTCTCTAGGGAATTTATCCATTGCTCAGCTACTAAGGGATTTTCACACCCATTGAACATTGGTGATTGTTGCCTCATGAATCGATCTAACATTGATCCTCCACGCTGAGGATCAGGGTGCTCCATACGGGTAAGGTTTTTCTTCATAACCTGAGTAAGTTGTCCCAGTATGGTGATTAGCTGATCGACACCAGTTTCATCACCAGCTCCACTATATTTTTCTTGAGCAGGAGGGAAATCCCTACATGGAGTGCATGCATTGATAAAGTTTCCATTTCTTCCACTAGGCGCCATTTGTAATCAATGGTATAAAGTAGATCAGTTTATGAATCAAAATACATAATCCCATACTTACAAAACACTAAACATAAATTGAACTATTTATGGATATAATCCATAATAATAAGAATGTTTTCTTTGAGGAAGTATATACTCATAAACCCTTCATAATGATTTATAACGAAAATGAGATTTATCCTAAGAATATCCTTCATGAGTGACGTAACCAAGAGTGCAGCAAGGCCCGTTGTCGTGCACCAGTTCCTGTTCGAGTCTAGCTCAAAGTGGTGTTTTCAGGGTTTACCCCTAGGTACATATGTGCAAGAGCCACCTTTACCTACTCATATCCAAACAGGTATGTGTTGCTCGGAAAACTCAAAAAATCTCTACAATACCAAAATTCTAGGAATTTATTCTATACTAATCCTCAATGTTCATCTTAGGTCTACATGCTCTAATCAGAGTTTATCTAAATCTAGCTTCCAAGGATTGTACTAAACATCCTCTGATACCAACTGTAACACCCCGACCCCAGTTACCCAGAGTCGGTGCATTATTACATAACATTGGCATGATCACAAGGAAGATCAAATCTCGAAAGACCGATTGGTTTATTATCCTTAGAAACACTAGATATATTAATAAAGATTTACATTACATCATGAAGTGAAAAACTACTACAACAACATATTGTCTCCATAATCCACACTATTATCCTCTCATAATATCCCTGCAGGTCATTCATAATTTACTTCTTCATATCCTGGGTAAAATAAAACATAGAAAAGGGGTAAGATCAAATGCCCAGTAAGGATAACAATATAGCATAATCTTTCATAAATAAGAATAAACATTTAAGGCAATGTATAACTAAAACAAAATCCTTTAAACTTGAACTTCAACATTGTATGGAAAAAATAGAATGAAATAATTCCATTTACTTATTCACATGGATATTCTATTAATCGAATAATCACATGCAATATCAATAACCACTTTCATAATGATAGAATGCATAATGCCAGACTATCATAACCACATATCCAAGGCCTTGTGCCAAGACTACAAATAAGAATTTTCCAAGTCCTTTTTCCAAGAAACTAGTTTTTCTCATGTGACCTACCGATACATCGAGGAGCTATAGTGGGCTCCACCCGTCACATATTAAGTCCAATGCATTCCCATATGAAATGGTTTAAACATAACATAAGCATTCGTATTAAAACTAGCATACAAAATGAATATAATTTCACCATAAACCATGAAAGGTATAAAAATAGCACATCCACATTCAAACATATCACAAAACCTTCAATACAATATATGAAGTTTTGTATCATAATAAATCAACTTTAAATAAGTGTAAAATCCATCAAAGGATGTTGACATAGATGAAATCAAAATTCTTTTTAAAGAAATATCTATTTCTACTTTGAAATCGTTTAAGAGTCATATATTTATAAAATAAAACTTTTTCATTGAAAATATTATTAGAAGATTGTAAGGGAAGCTTCAACGATTTTATAACTACGAGAAATAGTCGCAGCCACCGTATATGATAAAAAAAACACTCTTACCTTAATTCTGTCAAAAAGGTTAAAAAGCACCTTGGTTGGAAAACGACGGAATGATTCCTTTATAAACCTCTTATAAAAATTCATTCAAGGGTATAAATGACTTTAACCCATAAAAATGTTTTGAAATACATTTTTAATAAACATGTATGTGGATGATAAAGAGATCCCAGTAGATTATTATGTATAAACAACATCGGATAATGAAGAGATTGTGAAATAACCCTTACCTTGTTCTTTTCCTGGGTTGGGGGTAGGTTAACCTCCTGTATAATAGTGATATAATTGTTATTAAATTATACATGAATCATATACATTCATATGATATCATATATTATCTTTTAACATTTCTTTGTTAATAATATCTTAGTATTATCGTCATTTCGGGTGTTAACTTACTCATTTTCTTTTATATGTTTTGTTACATAAGCCATGTTTGTCAAGGATTGGTTGTATATTATTCATATAAATAATGATATCAAGTCCATAATCATTATTTTAAAATCATAAAATGATAATTATACTTTAATGGATACGATGGAGAATGAATCTCATCAAGTTCGTGGAGACGGTAGTCCGTACGTACGCACGAGCGACAATATCATTCTTTTGATATTAAAATAATATATAAATGGATGGTATATAATATATAAAGAATCATTATCATGTTAAATTTATAATTTACATGAATTACACATCATTATTATACCCATCCAAATAATAATTTATTGAATAACAATTACACCACGACGCGGAGACGGTAAGCCGTACGTACGCACGTATGGTGACATGTTATTAAAAGGATGGATAGAATACTGAATATGGTTGTACCATATTTATAATAACATAATAGTATATATATGATACTGGAGTTATTATTTTAGATTGGTAATAACAAGGGAAGAAGAAGTGGAAGAAGAAAGGAACTTGGAAAAGGGTGGTGAAATTATTACCTATTCTTCGGGCTCTTACTTTTGATTTGATCAAAAGGGCTCCATAGGGTGGATTTCTGATCAAAATAAGGATTCTAGGATTCAGTGAGGGAAGTTGGGAGAGTATTTGGGCAGTTTTTGGCAGAACCAAAAGGCTTTGAAGGTGTGAAGAAAAGAGAAGGATGAGAGCCTTTTTATAAGAGGGGTGAGGGGCACCTTTGGAAAAGCTAGAAATATTAGTTTATAATAAATTCATATTCGGTTTCTAATGGCTCCAAAGTTGATTATTTAAATGTTAAGGTAATTATAGGTCTAAAACCATTCAAACAATAGAATTTAGATAGGTTTGGATTACTATATCAACCTTATCTTTAAGTATTAACTCTTAGTTAATAAGTTTGACATTTGCCAGGTCACTTTTTATTTTTATATTATATAGTTAATAAACATATTATATACATCCAAGAAAACCTTAAGTGGTCCATTAATGATACAAATATCATGATATAAGTCTCTTGGACAAACATTAGATTTTTAAGAATTTAATATCAATTTATAATATAATATTTGTTTTAAAAACTCTTTTATGTCAATTGTGACACTATTCAATAGTTGATTTTTGTGAAACTCATAACAGAATGATTACTTCGAAAATAGTTAACTAAATAAATCCTAATATGTCATATTATCGTAGAAAATTATTGAAATTCATTAAAAGTCTCAAATTATATTTACTTGGGTATTTATAATATCCATTATTTTAAATGTTCACTATTATGGTAATTACTGCATCATCATTGTGTCATAAATAAATTAAATTATGTGATCTCTAAAAATTATAAATAAAATATCATTGTGTATTAAATTATTTTATCTTTCTAATTAATATTTATATTATAAAATCCAACATATATAACCCTATGTAATATTTTTTTTCTAAAAGATATATGCTTGTGTCATTTTGGTATTCATTTTAACTTAATTAAAATAAAGTGTCCCTATCACCTACAAGTGGCTCCATGGGGTCCCAAAATCAAACCAAATATGCCTATGGTCTATCATGTATCAACCAATAAGGCTAGGACACGTTTTAGTGTAATTTATTATTGTTATAATATTATTTTTTAACCGTTATTTACCGGATTTATCCTTAACCATGATAAATAAAATATTTACCGAAGTAATTATTCAAAAAGTCTAAAAATAAAAGTTACCTTTTTACACAATTTGAACATACTGATTCCAAATATAGAATCCATTTTTCCAAATTAAAAACACAGAAGTGGGAGAAATTAATTTCAAATTAATTCCCGTTGTTAAAACAAAAATCGTGTTTTTAAGAGATAATAACTATCAAAAGATTGACACTTGTTTATGTCTGGTCTAATTGTAAAATTATGTCCAATGACCAAAATTGTACTAAATGGTAAAAATATATTCTAAATATAATTTAAAACCACTCAATTTCATAATTTATCAATATTAATTATTTTGATTAAAAAAGCTGTTTTTATTTAAAATTTAGTAATTTTCACTATTCATCAAAATATTAATGTTATCCGAAAAGTACCAAAATTTCACCTTAAGATAAATTAGATATTACAAATCCAAAAATGAAATCCATTTTGAAATATAATATATATATAATTTCAAAAAGTAGGTATTAATATTCATAACAGCTAGTTTGATTGGTTATGGTGTGTTAGAACTCGATGTTGTATACAACACACACTGTCACATTATTCAAAGAGAAGCGTACCGTAAAAGCTTGGGGTGTTACATACATACCATATAAATATCTATAGATATCTCACTAAATTTTATGAATTAGAGTTTCCAATGGTTGAAAAAAACATCACTATGATACCAAATGTAATGACCCAAGCATGAAATAAATGGACATTACAATACATTTTGAGGAATACATAATACCTAACACAAATAGACGCACAATGACTATAATAGTTTAGTCCCTCTGGAAACATTGAACACAATATTCTAACTTGGTGAAAGATATTCAAAATCTCCTATAAAAATATTTACTATTTCATTTCCTACCTAAAAGAATTATTTATATCATAGGGATAATAATTCATAAAAAGGGTGAGCTGCAATTCAGATTGTGGGTAATCGTGTAGAAAATAAAACAAACCATAAACATAAGAATGTAAAAACATGAACATAATTTTTAAATATCAATATCATTAGTCATAAAGTAAATAATTGTAGTTCAAAAGGCATAGATCATAAAGTGAAATTATCCATGATAAAATACCATTGGAGAAAACATGGAATTATGGAAATTGATGGATAACATAATATTATTTCCACAAAATCCAAGGCACGGTTTCTTAGACCAACATAGTGGAAAAAGTCAATGAATGAACCGAGCTTACTTTTCATTCGTTCCACGTATTATTAAAAGAGATTTACTTTTCATTCCACCATTTTATTAATAAACAAGATTTACATTCCATTCCATTTATGTCTATCTCATGAGATATGAATCATTACCAAATGCATTGGGGAAAGATATTGTTCCCACCCATATCTTATTGAAATCATTCTTAAATGTGAAATAGAAATATAAATCATTCATCATAGTAGAACCTAATTAATTAAATGGGATTCTAAAAAAATATACCATCATAAAATAATCCATATTATATATCATTCCAAAATTTAAAAAAATCATATAAAAATATTAATAGGCATAGATACATAACCCTATTTAAGAGCATCATCTTAGATGTATAATAATTTGGATAAAACACTTGAACACAAATCTTGAGGAAAATATCCTTTCTTATCAAAAAACATTATATTTTTACAAAACTCCATGCAATTTCAATAGATATCATATTATGTGAAATAAACTTGCAAGATTATAGTGGATGCTTTAGGGAAATAATTCATTTTGAATGCATTAAAAACTGGGCATCTCGAACAATTTAAAAAATATTATTCTCATACTTTTTCTGGAAGTGTCAAAATGTACATCATTTGATAAAAAAATAAATGTTAGTTCCAAACCATGTAGTAAAAGTAAAAAATGGGAAAAAATTACAATAATCATATGTAGAATAATTGTAAACATTTTATGAAAATGATTTTAGAAAATGTGGAAATTGATGATAATTTCCCCCCAATAAATACTTATGTATAATCAACCTCAGATAGAATGTGGTTGAAAAATTATCCACGATGAATTTATAATCAGTAAAATTGTAATCCACATAATATAAAGCAAATTATATGAATATTTAAATATAATAACCATAAAAATTATAATAATAATATCATTCTTGGGTAATGTAAGAATCATACAAAATATTTAGATGTTGTATAAGGCATATGTCCCATAGAAATAAAAGTGAGACAAATTAATACCTTACCTTATGTATGATATGTTTTCTATATATTAGAACCTTATGTATAATTATATAAATAAATTTATTATCTAATTAATTAATAATAGTCATTTAAATCATATTCTCATACTTTTGTTAGTAGTGTTTCTTTGTTACTCGTTATTTGGGTATTAACTAATTTAGATTCTTATACATGTTTTGTCAAATAGTTACTTGTTTCTATTATTATGTTATAGATATATCTTATAAATAATGATATTATAATAAAATATATCATATTAAATCGTTCAATTTTTTTATATAATAAAGATTTAATGGTTATCGTGTATAACTAATCGAATCGCATCATTGAGAAAATAGGTCGTACGTACTCACAATTGAGGATATCATTCATATAATTCTTGAAATATAATGAAATGGATGATGTATAAATATGAATTCATAATAATCATTTTTAGTTATTACTTCCATCGTTATTGCCATAAAATTATGTTGGCGATGAAAAACATATTACACCACATCATGGAGACGGTAAGTCATACATATCCATGCGTGGTGAATTTGTTTTTCCTTGGATATATAAAAGATGAAATATGGTTCTTTAATATTCATAATAACATATCATTATAAAATGTATACTATATTAATTAAATAATAATGAATAAACTCATGAATAATAAGTAGAAGAGGAATTAGGTTTGATAGAATCGGTAGAGGAAATTAGATCTTCTTCCACGTTATTCCTTTGAATATCCTATTAGAGCACTAGAATTGGTATTTTAAGACTACCAAAACCTCTAAAATGTTTCTAGTTAATTTGAGAAGGGAAATGATCTAGGTATGGTTGAGCATGAATATTCAAATTGAAGTGAAGAGTTGAGGGAGGAATATCCCTTTTTTAATTAAGGTGACCAGAACTTTTGAAAACATCAAAAATATTAATTTATAATAAAATCAAACCCAACATAAAAACCTAAAACATGTACCAATTATGAATATGAGATTAGATAGGGTTGTAATATCAAAATAAAATTGATGATAATATTATTTCTATATTTAAAACTTATCTATTCAATTTAAAATATAGTTATTCTATTTCATATAAACTATCGTAACAAATATTTCAACATTAAAAGGGTAAAATATTTTCATACATTATAATAATTGAATTATAAATAAATAATAATAAACATATTAGAACATATAATAATTATTATATATTTTTCAAAAAAAATTAATATTTTTATATAATGTAATAAAACATTATTTCACAAAATATCAATTGTTTCAGTTTTGACACAATTCAATTCATGGATTTTTAAAAATATCAAGATAATATGTTTTGAACAAAAAACTATTTTTTCGCATTTCTAACGAGTGAAGTTCATCTATAAAATTCATGGGACAAATTAATTTTTCCCAATTATATTTATTTCATTATTTTTAAAAACATTTATTCGAAATTATCCATAATAAAATAATTATTACATCAATATTGTGTAATTATTTAACATATTTATTTTGAAGCATAAAAATTAGAAATAAAATTATATAATAGAGATAAATATAAATTTTTTTAGAATAATAATTTTAATCGAATTTAATAATCGGAAAATATTCCACATAAAATGTTATATTTATTAGATTTGGAAAGTGACAACATTAGCAGCACTTGAAATAAAATAATATTAGTGTCAGAATCTTTTATAAAATGATCCAAATAGTCTATAAATCAACCCATGAATAAGTTTAGTCTCTATATTCTTGATAAATAGAATATTGTAATGTTTATTGTCCATTTAATTGTTATTAGTATTTTATTAAAAATTATCTTATTGATTTGTTACCAATTAAATATTTTATACATCATCCATATATAAAACATTAAGGTAATTATTTATTTCCTAGAAATTAAAAAAACTACAATGATAAATAAAATAATTTTAGAATTAAATTTAATTTTTATAGACTAATTTATCTTCTATATATCATTTTCTAAAATTTTTATATTATTTAAAACATGAATATGACATATTTAAATTTTCATTGAATAAAATGTTATAAATAACATATTATTTCATAAATGGCCATACAACATCAAAAGAAAATTTATATTATGTAAATGTGTTTATTATGTTATAATTTACCATTTATAATCATTGGTATCGCCTATTTTTCATATGGGAACACATATAAGCTATTAAAGACAACAAAAATTACACTTTGTCTCTTTCATTGATTAAAATATCATTTAATTCATTTTCATGGACAAGTGACCATTAAATGAAATAAATTCATTCCGAAAATTTTAAGGGTTGAATTTAATTCATCAAATAAATTTTTTTAATTTTTTTTCACTTTTTAGTCATTATAGTTTTATTTTTATCCTAAATTACATAATTTACCCTTTATCGTGGTAGAAAAATTTACCATTGTTACTATTCATATTGTTCAGAAAAAAGGTATATACTTAAAATATTTTTACCATCAGAATCAATGTTTTACTTCAATTTATCGTAATTTAATACATATAAGATATATAAATAAATTTAACATACAATCTTTAACATGTAGCGAAGAACACTTTTTTTGAAAATTCACATTTTTATATGTAAAATTGTTTTATAAAAAATTCACATATAGAATATTAAAAAAAAAATAAGATAAAACTGAACTAATTAAAATTTCAAACTAATATGAATAATAAATTTAAAATCTAATGACTTAAATAAAAAAATTAATATTTTATTATTCATCAAAAAATATATAAACTTATTAGATAAAATAACAAAAAATAAATCAATGTAAATTTTTATATTCTTCTCTACAAAAGTAGTTTATTTTTTAAAATTGAATATAAAACAGTGTAATAATCAAGATTCAAAAGTTGAGATCCATCAAAAGAAGAAAACAACAATTTTTTGCAAAGTACTTCTTTTTATCTAAAAAAATAATTTTGTTCTTATATCATGTTCTAGAAAATATATAAGATGAATTGTAATGTTATATAAAATTCCAAATATTGTTAATAGTACACGTAATGGCTTGTTTATTTAACATAATAATATTTTACTAATATATTGTTGTTTTGTGAAATTTTCTATTGCATACAATGCAAGATATCGAGGATGTTTGTTTTTACGTATAACGCAAGCCATGTCATTGATTCACAGTGTTCAAGGTTCCTTCTGTGTTTATTATAACATATTCCAAATATAGTCTTTTTATTCATTGAAGAAAATCTATACATAGTGTTTCATGAAATTAATTCTATCAAAATAACATGAAATCGTGTGTAACAAGATCTAAGAATTGTGTTGCATTTACTACAAGCTAATACAGTTATGTGTATAGTGCAAGACAATCATGGTTTAGAATACTAAATAATAAATAATTGAAATTTTGAATAATCTATCTCATAAAATATCATGCTGTTATAGGTAGCTCATAGTTTCATTTCATCATTTGAGTTTTTGAATAGAATTAGGCTAGTAGAATACTATTTGGATCTTCCATAGAAATAAAATTATATACATGATGTTTTTCATGTGTCACAATTACAGTGGTATAACCCTGACTCTACTAAAGTGATCAATGTTTATGATGTTGAGTTTGTGATTGATGAGTCTTTGAGGAGTAACTAGTAAATGTGATAAGTCATTCAATGAGATTGTTGAGGGGAAATACTCTAATGATAATTCATTTATAATGGAAACCTATCCATTTTTATGAGAGCACATGGGAGAGGGAAGTATATATGATATATCTGTAACCAATTATCTTTTACTTGGAATGATACTTGGGTGTATATCTCGAGGATGAGATATTATAAGGTGGGGAGGTTGTATGTTCCCTGTCCTTTTTTGAGGTATCTTGGGATCAATTATAATTTCTATTTTTCCATTCTGTTGAGTACTTATTGTTTTTTTTTGATGTGGTGTTTAGGGGAGAAATTTTGATTAAAATGAAATTATGAGGGTAATTCCTGTTTCGAACATGTTTTTCTATAACTGTGCACAATGGCCTAACAATCCATACACCCCTACACTAATTAATATTTCATATCTATAGAATTTTTTTTCAAACCATGCACCCTAATAGAATATATCATGAACCCCCACCCCCATTTAATAGGCAAATAGTTCTGTAAAAAGATTAGGGGAAACAAGGTGAATCAAGCCTCAAACCTTCCATACGAGGTTTGTATCCAATGATAATTAAATAAAATTTTCTAGAAACCCCATCAAATACACCCCGAATGACTGAGATCGTCCCGTAATAATTTTTTCTCAATTTCAAATCCTCTTAGATGGATTCCAAGACTCTCCAACCATTGTTCTTGGTTACTCAAACTTCATCTAGAAAATCGATATCTCTTCAAGTATCTAGTTTCTTCCCGAATGATATTATGTTCTTATCCAATTCTTATTATGGGTTTTTATTCCTATTTTGGTTAGATATAGATCTATTCATCAGATCTAGATATTATATTGTGGATCTATATCTATATTTATGTGATCATGATTTTTTTATCTTGATTTTTAGATTAAAATCTAGATCTCGTTTTACATTTTTATTCAAGTAAAATTGGGTACTCTACTATTGGTGCACATTTTCTACATATTGGGGATAGTAGATTATAAATTAAAACCCTTAGTCATGATTGTAATTATTTTTATGTATTTTTAGAATTACTATTTTATGTTTATATATTTTCTTCATCATGGAATTAATTAATTTTTTTTATTAATTAATTTAGGGAGATGTGAAATTGGAGATTTTTAATATTATATATTTCAGATAGAAAATTGTTTAACTAGTTATGAGATACTTAGAAAGTTTATTTCAGATAATTAATTGATGAAATAAAAATAAAATATTGACATTGATAATTGAGATAAATAGTCATTAAATTAATTGTTGGTTAGTGATTTATTAACTACTGACATTATTACAGGTATTGAGGTGCTTAATTAATTGTGGAATTAATTAATGGGATTTCTATGATGAATAATTTATGAATTAGTAATGAGATTCAGATGATTAATTACTCAATGAATTGATTATTGAGATTGATATGATTAACTAATTGTTTAATTACTAATGAAAATGATAGGTATAATTAATTGTGGAATTAATTTTTTTTCAATGAATGGTTACATGGTTTTTCATGAGTGAATTAAGGATTGGAAACATATTCATTATACTGTGGGTGGTATGAATTGTAACATGAAAATTCATGTTATAATTAAAGAAAAAGATCATGGTCATTCAATTCTATGAGGTATGGATGATACCATGGGTATTAAAATGTGAATTATGGAATGAGAATATTTTTATTCAATTGTTTGAGGTATGAATGGAATCATGGGTATTCATCTATGAATTAAGGAATGGGAACATGATTATTTAGTAGTTTGAATTAAATAATTGTAACATAGTTATTCAATTGTTTGAATTCAAGTAGGGTAACAATGGAACTCTTAGATTTGATACCATTGGGAGTAGTTCATACTTCAGCATGAACAGAATAATTTATTATGATACGGGTGTCGACAGGAAACAACGGTTTATGTGGTTAAATAAATAATAGTACATTTTGTGATAGCTATTTATTTATTTTTTTTATTCTTCTTCATATGAAATCATACAATATTATTTAACTAGATATTATTTTTGATGTTGTTGGTGGTGTCTTACATAGTTTCACTCAAACGCTACTATATTAGTTTTCTTAGTACCAGAATCAATTTTCTAGTTATATGATAGGATATGGTAAAATTCCTTGTGTTAGATATATGGTGTTGTGTTGGATCATGTATTTGGGAACCAGAAGTGTTTAGAGACTATTTGGGAGTTTTCAAAGTCATTAAATTTTTTTGGGTTGTTCATATTGACACATGGAATATTCTTTAGCATGGGATATACATTATTAAATTTTGACATTAATTCTAGTTTTAGTCATCATGTGATATTAATATTATTATGGTTATGGTACTACTCCATTTGGTTGTTGTTTATTTATTCCCATTAGTTTTTCACTCTATTAAATTGGTTATAATATCCGCATGATCGATATTATACCCTCATTGGTAGTTGACTACCTCTAGCATAAATGGTGTCACACATGAGGTCATCGTCCAGACTGGTTCAAGGCACCATTGTCTAGCACCTTGGTTGTGATATTTTAGGTGCATGGTTGGTGCCTGTTTTAGGTAAATCATGTGGAAACTGTTCAATTCTCCTAGCCCTAAAATTATATTTGATAACAATAGTATAATTATTTTTATTAACAATGTAATTTTAGGTATTATTTTATTTGGGTATTATTTTAATTATATTCATTGTTTTTATTATTAATATTTGGTTTTATTTAAAACCCTAAGTGGATTTTTTTCACTCTCCCACTCTCCCAATCATCATAACCTAGCCCCCCTCCTCTCTACCCTCAAGAGAAATAACCTATTTCCCACAACCACCTTCTAATTTTTTTCTTCTTCTTATACTCGCATAATCACATAAGGTATAGTCTCTTCATATTCCTATTACTTTTCTATAAATATTTCTTTTGTGTTCTCTCTTCCCTCGAGTAGCATTCATGGCTCGTCAAATATCATTCACATTTTTCAATATTTCTCTTATCGGTTTATTTTATCCCCCGTTGAGGTTGATTCCATCCATAGTTGTCAATGGTGTCACGTTCCCCCACTAAATCAAGGTTTTTTCATCTTATATTCTATTGTTTTATGTTTTTAATTAGTGATTTTCTAGTATTTGGGATTCTCGTATTTTTATAGTGTGCCTTCGACCTCTTTGAGTTGGAGTTGAGTCAATATTGAGGAATGCGACTTGCAAGTGTATAGATCATTATATATATATATATATATATATATCATAATTTTACATATTCACATTTGGAGATGGGTATATTTACTTTTGGTAAAAGGGTATATATATGTGTGTGTGTGCGTGTGTGTGACAATTTATATATGTGTAAGTTTGAAGATACCAACCTTAATGTTAGCATGTTTTGTAGAAGGTTACACTATATATGAACCATTAAATAGAAAAATATTATATATTTTTTGTTTTATTCAGAGTTAATATTATAATTTAAGTATAGGAAATTATAGAAAAATTTTGTGTTTAATTCAATTGGTTTGTTTCATGTTTCCATTTCATTTCATATATTTTACATAGATTTTTTCTTAATAAAACATGCTTTCCCTTAAGGTTTTTAAATGGTAATATTATTGAGTGCTTGATTGGTATTCCAAATTTTTTATATCACGTTAATTAGAAATTTCAAATGATTTTTACCTTCTGGTTTATTATTTACAATACATTAATGACATGTTTATTTAAAGTGAATGTAAATTTATTAAAGGGGAAAATATCATTTAAAATATTAAAGTTCTATTGGTACCACTAAATATATTAATGGAAATTTGGTTCTTAAACAAATACTCTTAGTTCAAGGTTGAATTCAATATGATGTTTTTAGGATCTGGGATATAACATGTTTCGTGGATTTATGTTATTTAGATGTTATATTAGTGCATTCATATTCACCATCCATGATTTCTATAACCATGAGATACTAGGTGTATGATTGAAATTCAAGAAATTATATCTTCTTATTCTTGATTAGGTGTACTAAATAACCACTGTGTATCCATATGGGATGATCCACAATAGATTATAGTTGAAAAGATCTAGGTTTGTTATTGACATTGGATTACATTGATAGGCCAGAATATTGATTCTGAATAAAGCATGAATATCGATTGTTAACCATTTGTATAGTTATTTCCAATGATAACTATTTTACATGTATTTTACATTCCCCAATTTTTTGATTTTATATGAAATCTTATAAAATGTCATTTATTCACTAAAAATTATTATATATACACTTTTTACATGTAATATATATTCACTAATTCAATTTCATTGAGATATTTCCTTCACTAAATGATTATTATTTGAAACGGTATTTACTAAAAAATATGATAATCTTTTGAATCAATTTTTTAAAATGGATAAGAAAATGGTTCTATAATGTTATAATGATATTACTTATTTTTAAAGTAAATGAAAACCATTTTTTAATATATGTACATCAAACTAACTAGACATGTTGTTTTTTAAGGATAAACAATTGGGTTTGGTTCTTGTTTTGTAGAACCCCTACTGAGAAACATGGTTATCACACCTACTTTTATTATAATTTTTCAGTTTTGGGTCTCCCAACTCTAGTTCCATAATGGATAGATCATGGTTCAATAGATGGAGAGGTCTTTTATGTCACAAATAATTATATTCATCCATTTAGATATAATTTCTGTTCTACTAATAGTTTATTCTGTTATTTTGAAAATATATATTAGTTACTCTATAATTTATTTGTTAAATAATTCCTAATTTAATTTAATCTGAGGATCAAAAAAAATTTCATGCTCATGAGTATCGAGAACACATCTTGGGCCTTGTCTTGGGATATCTTTGATGACTAGTTTTTGGGGTAAACCAATGTAGGTTCATGATAAAATAGTATCAGAGTAGTTCTTTTTATTTTGGTGTATCTAATAGAACCAATATTGGCGATATCAAAAATCAATTATTATTAGAGGAGATAATGTCATGAGTTCTTTATTTTTCTAAGCATCTATATTTTATAGGATGTTGGTCTTTGAGTCTTACGTCATGAAGATGGATTTTATGGTGATTCTCTGATGGATGTGGGGAGTGATTTGTTGGTTCTTGGTGATCTATTAGGGCATGGGAAGACAGGTTGACCCCTATAACATGGATCACGATGGCTCATAGAATTGTTTGTGTAGTTTGAAGAAGGCTTATCATTCCATTTTTCCATGATATTCACCAACACTGACCCCTCTTGAAAATATTCGTTACAATCATTTAGTTTAATATGGATTTTATTATGGTTTGTTTTGTTGTTTGAAATAAAGGGAACAATTTCAATTTAAAATATATTCTTAAATAATCCTATATTAATTTTAAAATTGTATTTTTTTGGTGTAATGATTGAAATTGGATTACATTTAAATCGATTATGAAAATTATTCTGGGAATAAATGATTATTGAAATATTTTTGTTTTAAATAAACATGGTTTTCATGAAAATGAAAAGGTTCATTTTGAAATTTTAGGATTCCACTCAGAAAATACAACCCAACATAAGGTAGTCACTTATTGTGGAATGGGGATATATCAGAATTTATTATTTTTGCATGGTTATGGGGATTGTATCTTTTTGTGACTAATGGAAATTAAAATAGTTTTTTTAAAAGGGGTTTGAGGTTGAGAACTATTGAATTACTTAAATAAAATTCCTTGTTTTTATTAATTGGGATGGAGTGGGGAAAAGTTTTTCAATTTAAAATATGTGACATAAAATGGTTTTAAATTTGAAATTATGAATTAAAAATACTGAAATGTGAAATGTAATGTTTAAAATGGTTTCAATAGGTGATATGTCTGAAATTTAGTTTTGTGATTTCATTGATTTCCTTTTTTGAAAATATTTATTATGTTAATATTTAGATATTTTTGTCTAGGATTAAAAATTTGATTGTCGTTGATTTGGATATTTTATTTTCTTATTTTTTTTTATATTTCCTAGAAGAGTTATAATGATTCATAGCTTCTTAGGTGTGGATCGGTCTATTGAAGACAACATAATTAATCAAAATAGAGTGTTGGGGATGTGTTCTTTATGAGGTTAACCATTCCATCATGGTGATTTGGATTTCATAGACCTGGTAGAGTGGGTTGATGTTGTTGAATAATTCTTCTACCCCTTGGGAAATGTTTTTGTGTTTAGGGATATATTTTTTTCAATTTTTTGAACAGAAGATCATTGATTAGTTGATGGTCAATATCACATATTCATTACAATTTAAAATTTCATTGGATCTTTTTAAGAACATGTATTCTCAGTGGTTCATGTGTATTTTATGACAAAGAATTTGGATTGGATTATTGGCCTCTAAATTGGTCAACCAATTTTGACAGGTTAAATTTATGATTTTATTGAAAAATTAAATTTCTCTCTAGATATTTAATTGATTAATTTTATGAGGACTCACCATTTAGTGACGTGACATCACCCATATCTTAGTGGTGGTGTCTATAATGTTTTGAATCCATCAATTGATTATTTGGAGAAAAAAACCTCTCTGTCAAAGTTTATATATTTTATGAAACCATGGGGGGGGGGGGGGGTTGTGGTTATCTTCCATTTGATGTCGGTGAGGGATCCTTATCTGGTGATATGTTTAGACCAAACGGTCTTATCATGATTGAAGCTCCATTATTTGACGCTTATTCTAAAAGGGAGCCACCTCTCCTATAGTTCTAATACAAAAGATTAACGGAACTGTAATTCCTCTTTCCTAGATGATATAAATACATATCACTACTGGGGTTGGTTGGGGAATCTCTATATGTTATTTAGTTAGAAGCATAAGTTAATAATGAGATCAACTCTAGCCTCAAGATATTGATATTGGTTATTATAGTTTGAGATATTATAACCTTTTTCTATTCATTATTTTATAGTTCTATAACATCATGATAATCATTTTGAGATTTCTCTTTGTATGGATTTTAAGGATCTATGGTTGTATTACTTATGAATACTACTTTTTGTTACATGATATTTAGAGACATTTCTTCTTTTTTTGTGATTTTTTTTCCATGTGTGGTTTATCCATGGGTAGTTAGTTCCTTAGTGAAATTTTTTATTATTGGGAGACCCATGAAATAACATACTCTTGATCACTCTTGGTCTAGTTGGGTGTGAATTTTCTATATAGGGATGACACTAGGTTCAGTATTATTTATTATTATATGTGGATTTTTTAGATATCTAGTTCCAAGAGTTCCTCCTCTTGGATTGAATGCTTTAATTTTCTTCCCCATTTGGTGGGGAGAATGTTCATATTCTTTTATTAATTTATTATTTATTTTATTTTTGTAACGCCCCGACCCTAGTTACCCATAGTCATTGCATTATTGCGTAACATTGGCATAATAACAAAAAATAAAGTCTCGAAAGACCGATTAGTTTAGTAGCCTTGGAAACACTAGATACATTCATAAGTCATAAATTACATCATAAATTAAAAGAAAACTAAAAAAACAGCATGTCTTCATATCCCCTCATACTATCCCTACAGGTCATTCATAATATACTTCATCAAATCTGGGAAAAATTAAAACATTGAAAGGGGTAAGCTCAGATGCTCAGTAAGGATAACAATACATCAGAAACATTCATAAATAAACATAAACATTTAAGGAAATGTATAACTAAAACAAAATCCTTTTAACCTTGAACTTTAGCATAATATGGAAAAAGTAAAATGAAATAATGTCATTTACTTACTCACATGGATATTCTACTAGTCTAATAATGACATGCAATATCAATAAGAACTTTTATATTGATGGAATGTATAATCCAAGACTATCATAACCATGTAGATAAGGCCTTGTGCCAAGATTACAAATAATATTTTGTCAAGGCCTCATGCCAAGACACGAGTTTGTCTCATGAGACCTACTGATGCATCGAGGATCTATATCAGGATCCCCCCGTCACATATTAAGTCCAATACATTCCTCGTATGAACAGATTTAAACATATCATAAACCATAACATAATCGTATCAAATAAAACATGCATAAAGGAAACAAAATATTTCCACATTTCAATCACAGGATATCAATACAACACATTGATGTAATAAATGAATTATCAAAACCATTTTTAAAACCAAAATAAAATAAAATTAAATCTGGGTATTTATTTTTCATTTAAAAAAAGTTATGGCTTGTAGAGGAAGCCGAAACTCAAATAATGGTCATGGCGGTGGAGAAGTCATTGTAACCGCATACGTACGACAAGAAAACCATTCCTTTTTGTCATTTAGTAAAGCACTTCATATAAAAAGACCCTTTTGAATATATGTAAAAGTCAAAGGGGTTTATACACCATATAAAAGAAATTTGTGTATAAAACAAAATATACCTCAATGAATGGAGATTGAGATGAAGTCCCTTACAAAAATCAATTTTTATATAAACTATATATATTATGTGTATTCACGATAAATACACATAAATAAATAACAAATACAAGATAGGACATAATAATATCATGAAAAAATTTGAAAGTAGGAGATTAACCCAAAGAACGGAAATTGGGTTATGAAGTTCCCTTACCTCATGTCCGACGTGACTCGATCGTTCTTTAACCTTCTAAATAATACATTAGAGTTAATTTATACTTTATTGAGAACCTTTTTCAAGTTCATTATTCCTATTATATCACTTATTACCATGTTATGAACATTATGTAATTATTTAAGGTAATAATAGTCATTTTTTCGATCTTTGGTATTTGAGTCAAAAATAAACTTCTTATAATTACAAGTTGATCATGTGGTAAAATATCTATTATATCCAGAATTATATTCATGATTTATATATCACATATATCATATATATCCATTATATACATTCGTTCATAATATTACGTAACATTTAGAGCTATGAATTGAAATGCACCGTTCATGGAGACGGTAAGCCATACGTACGCATGAACGCTACTTTAATTTCTCTTTCATATATAATGGAATGAAATAATACTGATATAAAGGTGTATTATAATTAAATTATAATATCATATGTAATATCATTTACTCCATCCTTTACACGTCCCACATATGACCTTAACGATTCAAATCACTTTGAGGGGTCGGTAGTCCGCACTTCCAAAAATGAAATTATCGTGTTTACCCATAATGGAAATCATAAAGGTATGCCATAAATGGAAAATACAGAAAAATAAGGAAAACATATACATAATTTATATCATTTATATAAATATTTACATCATAATGGCCACCATGATAGGTGTTAAAAAAAGATTAAACAATCATCGTTTCGTGAGGCAGTAATTCACCACCCATAGAAACAGTATGTTCTTTAACCAATAGACAAAGGTGTGTGTAAGTGTAAATAAAATATTTATCATAAAAACATACTATTAAATTAAATATACTTATTTTGTTACAAAATAAAGGAATAAAAAGATTTTATGGGGTTGAAGAAGCAAAATAATACAAAAGAACATAAGAGAAGACATTACCTTATAATCGGGTAACTCTTTTTGATTTGAGCCAAAGGCTTCCTTGGGATGACTTATGCCCAAAGTGAGGTTTCTAGGTGTAATATAGTGATGTTGAGAGAGTATTTGAGAAGCGTTTGGCAGAGACAAATGGCTTTGAAGGTGTGAATATGGTGGTAGAGGTGGGGGGCCTTTAAAAGAGGAGAGTAGGGGCACTCTTGGAAAGTCATGAAATGTTACATTATTATGAAATTATTTTCGGATTTCAAAGGACCCAAAATTAAATGTTTCTAAGATAAGTTGATAAGGGTCCAAATATACTCATAAAATATGGTTTTTACAAGTGTATGTCTTAGATTTTACATTATCATTTCATTTTATTTAAATCGTTAATTAATGAGGTAATCGCTGCATCGTCATGGTGTGACGAATAAATTATTTATATAATATCTAAAAATAATGAAAAAAATACCATGATGTAGGAAATCCTTTTAGATTTCAAATTAATATTTATATTCTAAATGTTAACTTATATAACTCCATGTAATAATTGTTTTAGCAAAACTACACATGTTTGTGACAATTTTATTTTTACTTTAAATAAAAAGTTATTAATGTCATTTTCTTACCCAAGTGGATCAATGGGGACCCCAAGATGACCCATGGATTTTTGTAGTCTCCCATGACTCATAAAATATGTGTAGGACAAGTGTCAAGATATTTTAATATTTTTATAAAATCATTTTTACCTTAAATTTCATTAATTACCTTTAATCGCGAATAATAAAACTTAAAAGTTACTATTCACCAAAAAATTATTTTAATCCCATTGAACCAAATTATTCTTGCTAATTACAGCCATGTATTTTGGATTTTTTAAAATCAAATCACAGAATTTGTAATGTTTTATTTACATGAAAAAATATTTTTTAAACTACCACTTAGTGGTTTCACTATTCATCAAAAATTGATGTTTTTCAGAAAAATACTAAAAATTCACCCAAAGCTATATTTGATATTCCTAATTCAAAAATTATTTCTATTTTAAAAAATTCAAAACATATAAGTTGATTTAATTAATTTAATAATTAATTCCCGCGGTCACAACAAATAGCGTGTTTTTAAGAAGTAATATATATCCAAAGATTGACAGTTGTTTATATCCAATTTCAATGTAAAATTCATTCTAATGGCCACCATTGGATAAAATGGTAAATAAATATTATAATTATACTTTTAAACCACTCAATAGTATAATTTATCACTATAAAAAATTATTAAAAAAGTTGTTTTTAAGCATTTTCTCAATTCATAGAAAATTGGATGTTCTCAGAAAATTAAAAAAAATTCAACTTAGGATAATTTTGATATTTCGAATAAAAAAATGAAGTCCATTTTGAAATATAAAATTTATATAATTTCAAAAATTTGGTATTACTATTCATAACTTCTACTCTGATTGGTCACGGTGTGATAGAATCTCAAACATGCGTACAATACAAGCTATTGCATTATTGAAAGAGAAGTGTATCATGAAAGATTGGGGTGTTACATTCTCCCCTACTTTAATAAATTGCATCCTCAAAATTTGAAAATGTTCTTCAAAAATAAAAGGTTGAAAATAAAAATACCTTTGTGGAAAACCCACATCAGAAATAGGGTTAATAAAAATATAACATTAAAAGAAAGAAAGTTAAGTAAAAAGGTCACCTGAGATAGCCCATACTAGGATTCTATGAAAATATGGATATGGAGGAAAAACAAACCATCAAGGTTTGATAAAGAGTTGTTGATAAAAGGGTTAAGAGAACGTTAACTACAATAAAATCACAAATTTTTGATTTGTTAAACGATCATTGATTCCCCGGTAGGAAAAGTTAACCGACAATCTTTTGTTTTATGTTACGATTTAGAAAGTTGAGGAATTTATTTTGGAGATTTACTAGGAACGTAATGAAATATACATAAATGTCATGTAGAATTTCATTCTTTAAATATTTACCATAAACCCATCATTCACTCAAAAACATAATAAAACTCAAAAATATAATATTTATCCTAATCGGACAAGGTTCCAAATCATAACAAAAACCATTTAGATTAAGAAAAATATTTTGTAATAACCAGGGATTTCCTGTAGGCTAGTGGTAGGTAATAAAGGCCTGTCACACTATGGTTGTGGGTTCGATTCCTATAGCTTTGTCTGACATGACGGGTTATCCCCCGACCAGCAGGTTTTACTTTTCCTAAAACAATAGTATTATAATATTCAAAAAATAATCTTCATAAATGTTTCAACATTAAACAATACCATGCAAAGTTCAACTTAATCCATTCCAAACTTTATAGTTATCCAAATTACCTCTGTCCAGACATTCTCTAAAAGGTCTCTAAATTCCAAAATCATTTGGAACATCAGATTCCGCAAACAAATCAAAGTTTTTCTTATTGTCAAATACTAAAATATGATTACCTTAATCCTATTAAAACCTTAATGAAAACAAAAAGTACTGCAGTACAATCCTTATATATAACACATTATTCTTACAACCAGAATATAATCCTTGAGTCCAAAAGCACCAATACATTAATTATATAACTCAAACTGTAGTAAGAACAGAAAATCATCCTTGATCCCTTGTCCTTTTCTTATGTCTGTTTCCTTGGATCTTAGGGAATTCATTTGAATAATACCCCATTTCCTTACAATTTTAGCATTCAACATTGACAACCTCTTTCTACCCCTTACAATCACGAGCCTGGTGACCTTTTTCTCCACATTTATAACAAACTCCCATTCCTTTAGGCATGTATCGGGGTGATTCTTCCCACAATTATCACATAATGAAAAATCCTTCATTCCCTTTTCCCCTTTATCTATCTCTTGTTCCTATGTTCTCTTCTTCTCTTGCTTTACTTTATTATTATAAAATTTAGAGAATTCCTTTTCTGTCTTGATAGAACACGCGACTATACCTTCGTATGTTGAGAAAGATTGTGATACTAATGCTCGATGGAGAAATGGTTTTAACCCATCAATGAAATTATTGATCTTACTTCTTGGGTTATGTATATAATCTGCAGCATGCCTCGCTAAATGTGTAAAGTCAGACTCATACTTTGCGATATTGTCATCCACCTTGTGCCTCAGACTCAGAAATTTCCATTCCATATCCGATCGATGGACATGTGGAAAGTATTTTTCTAATAAAATCTCATTATAATCACTACATTCCATATTCGATACTTCATAATCTTCCTTTGTGTTTTGAATCAATGACCACTATTGATCAATATCTCCAGTGAGGCGGTAAACTTTCATGATAACCTTTTCCCTTTCACTACTCCACAAGGCATGGAATATTTTCTCTAAGGATTTTATCCATTACTCATTTACTAATGGATTTATACCCCCATTAAATGTTGGTGGTTTCTTCCTTATGAAGCGATATAACATTGATCCTCCATGCTACGGATCAGGGTGCACCATACAAGTAAGGTTATTATTCATAACCCGAGAGAGTTTTCCCAGTATGGTGATAACTTGATCAGCACCAGTTGTATCACCATCTCCACTATAATTATCTTGAGCAGGAGGGAAATCCCTACATGGAGTGTGTGCATTGTTACGGTTTCCATTCCTTCCTCTAGGTACCATTTCTAAACAATGTCATGAACTGTATTAGTTTATGAATCGAAATACATAATAAAAAAACTTGAAAAACACTTAACATAAATTGAACTATTTATGGATATAATCCATAATCATAAAAATGTTTTCTTTGAGGATGTATATACTCATAAACCCTTCATAATGGTTTGTAAAGAAAATGATAATTACCCTAAGAATATACCCCAGGAGTGTCATAACCAAGAGTACAGTAAGGCCCGTTGTCGTGCACCAGTTCCCATTCGAGTCTAGCTCAAAGAGGTGTTTTCATGTTTTACCCTCAGTACATCTGTGCCAGAGCCGCCTATACTTGATCGTATCCAGACAGGAATGTATTTCACGAAAAACTAACAAAATCTATATAATACCAAAAATCTAGGAAGTTCTTCTATACTAATCCTAAAAGACTATCTTATGGCTATGTTCTCTAATCAGAGTTTATCTAAATCTAGATTCCATGTTTAGTACTAAACACCCTCTAATACTAACTGTAACACCCTGACCCCAGTTACCCAGAGTCGGTGCATTATTTCATAACATTGGCATGATCACAAAAGATCAAGTCTCAAAAGACCGATTAGTTTAGTAGCCTTGGAATCACTAGATAAATTCATAAGTCTTAAATTACAACATAAAGTAAAAGAAAACTAAAAAAAATCATGTCTTCATATCCCCTAATACTATCCCTGCAAGTAATTCATAATATACTTCATCACATCCTATAAAAATTAAAACATTGAAAGGGGTGACCTCAAATATTCAGTAAGGATAACAATACAACAAAAACATTGATAAATAAACATACACATTTAAGGTAATGTTTAAATAAATGAAAATCCTTTTAAACTTGATATTTAGCATAATATGGCAAAAGTAAAATGAAATAATGCCATTTACATACTCACATGGATATTCTAATAGTCGAATAATCACATACAATATCAATAACCACTTTCATAATGATAGAATGCATAATTCCAGACTATCATAACCACGTATCCAAGGCCTCATACCAAGACTACAAATAAGATTTTGTCAAGGCCTCATGCCAAGACACTATTTTGTCTCATGAGACCTACTGATTCATCAAGGAGCTATAGCGGGCTCCACCCGTCACTTATTAAGTCCAATGCATTCATCATATGAACATTTTTAAACACATCATAAACCATAACATAATTGTATCACATAAAACATGCATAAATGAAACCTAAAATTTCCACATTTCAATCACAAGATATAAATAAAACACATTGATATAATAAAAAATTTATCAAAACCATTTTCAATACCATAATAAAAGAAAATTAAAACTTGGTATTTATTTTTCATTTAAAAAATGTTATGGGTTGTAGAGGAAGCTGAAACTCATGTAATGGTCATGGCGGTAGAGAAGTTGTTGTCACCGCATACGTATGACATGAAAAACATTTCTTTTTGTTTTTTAGAAAAACACTTTGTATAAAAATATTCCTTTTTAATAAATGTAAAATTCAAATGGGTTTATACACCATATAAAAAAATTGTGTATATAACAAAATATGCATCAATGAATGGACATTGAGACGAAGTCCATTACATAGATAATTTTTTAAATAAAATAGATCTATTATGTGTATTCACTATAATTACACATAAATATAGTAAAAATACAATATAGGACATAATAATATCATGAAATAATTTGAAAGTAGGAGATTAACCCAAAGAACAGAAATAGGGTTAAGAAGTTACCTTACCTCATGTATGACTTGACTCGATCGTTCTTTAACCTCCTGAATAATATAGTAGAGTTAATTTATACTTTCCTAACTAACTTTTTCAGGTTCATTATTCCTTTTATATCACTTATTACTATGTTATGAAAATTATGTAATTATTTAAGGTAATAACAGTCTTTGTGTCGATCTTTGGAACTTGAGTCAAACATAAACTTCTTATAATTACAAGTTGTTCATGTGGTAAAATATCCATTATATCCAAAAGTATATTCAGGATTTATATAACATATATATCATATATATCCAGTACATAAATTCATTCATAATATTACATAACATTTAGAGGTAAGAATTGAAATGCACCGTTCATGGAGACGGTAAGCCGTATGTACACATGAACCCTACTTTCATTTAAAGTTCATATTTAATGGAATGTAATCATAATGATATAAAGGTGTATTATAATTCCAGTATAATATCATATGTAATATAATTTACTCCATCCTTTACACATCCCACATATGGCATTAACGATTCAAATCACTTTGAGGGTGCGGAAGTCCGCACTTCCTAAAATGAAATTATCGCGTTTAGCAATAATGGAAATCATAAAGGTATGCCATACATGAAAAATACAGAAGAATAATTAAAACATAAACATAATATATATCATATATAAAAATAGTGTCATCATAATGGCCACCATGAGAGGTGTTAAAATAAGATTGAACAATCATCGTTTCGTGAGGCAGTAATTCGCCATCCATAGAAATAGTATGTTCTTTAAACATTAGACAAAGGTGTGTGTAAGTGTAAATAAAATAAATGTCATATCAAAATCCTAGTATACTTAAGATACTGATGTTGTAACAAGATAAAGGAATAAAAAGAGTTTATGGGGTTGGAGAAGCAAAATAATATAAAAGAACATAAGAGAAGACATTACCTTACAATCAGGTAACTCTTTTTAATTTGAGCCAAAGGCATCCTTGGGATTACTTATGCCCAAATTGAGGCTTCTAAGAGTAATATAGGGAAGTTGAGAGAGTATTTGGGTAGATTTTGGCTGAGAAAAATGGCTTGGATGGTGTGAATAAGGTGGTAGAGGTGGGGGCCTTTTATAAGAGGAGAGGAGGGGCACTCTTGGAAAGTCATGAAATGTTACATTATTATGAAATGATTTTCGGATTTAAAAGGTCCCAAAATTATATATTTCTAAGATAAGGTGATAAGGGTTCTAAATATATTCATCCAATAGGTTTTTGACAAGTGTATGTCTTAGATATTTCATTATCATTTCATTTTATTTAAATCGTTATTTAATGAGGTAATCACTGCATCATCATGGTGTGACAAAATAAATTTCTTTATATAATGTCTAAAAATTATAAAAAAATATAACTATGTAGTAAATCTTTTTATATTTCCAAATAATATTTATATTCGAATATTTAACTTATATCACCCCATGTAATAAGTGTTTTATTAAAACAACGCATGTTTGTGACAATTTTATTTTTACTTTAAATAAAAATCTATTAATGTAATTTTCTTACCCATGTGGATCCATGGGGTCCCCAAGATGACACATGGATTGTCTTGGTCGGACATGAATCATACAATAAGTTTTGGACATGTGTAAAGATATTTTTATATTTTTATAATATCATTTTACCTTAAATTTCACTAATTACCTTTAATCGTGATTAATAAAACTTAAAAGATACTATTCACCAAAAAATTATTTTAATCCCATTGAACAAAATTTTACTTCATAATGACAACCATGTATGTAGGATTTTTAAAAATCAAATCACAGAAGTTGTAATGTTTTATATACATGAAAAATTAGTTTATAAACTACCACTTAGTGGTTTCACTATTCATCAAAAATTGAAGTTTTTCAGAAAAATACCAAAAATTTACCCTAAGATATATTTGATATTCCTAATTATATAATTTTGTCTATTTTACAAAATTAATAACATATATGTTTTTTTAATTAAATTAATAATTAATTCTTGTTGCCACAATAAATAGCATGTTTTTAAGAAGCAATATATATCAAAAGATTGACAATTGTTTATGTCCAATTTCAAAGTGAAATTAATTATAATGACTACCATTGGATAAAATGGTAAAAATATATTATAATTATTCTTTAAAACCACTCAATAGTATAATTTATCACAATAAAATTTTTCAATAAAAAAGTTGTTTTAAAGTATTTTCCTTATTCATAGAAAACTAGAAGCTCTCAGAAAATTGCAAAAATTTCAACATAGGATAATTTCAATTTTACGAATACAAAAATGAAAACCATTTTGAAATAAAAATTTTATATAATTTCAAAAGGTGGGTATTGCTATTCATAACTTCTACTTTGATTGGTCGCGGTGTGTTAGAATCTCGAACTTGCGTACAATGCAAGCTATTGCATTATTGAAAGAGAAGCGTATCGTGAAAGCTTGGGGTGTTACAATTTTCATTGGTTTTGAGTGATTAATTCTTTAAAAACATTAATATAAGGGGGGATGGAAGTCACACGGTTAGAAAATTTTTATAAGTAACCATCTATATCCCATGCAGGTTCGACCATAATTTTATCAGCCTTATTTAGAAACTTTGCTACATTATTTCCTTAATTGAATGGGCTAGTACTTCGGCTCTTTATGTTATCCTGATATGGGGTATGTTATTCTTGCACAGTTTGAATAAACTATAATGAAACCCTTCAAATCACCTAGCACATAAATTGTTTTTAATAAAAACATAATAATTATTATTATTTTATTATTATTCATATTATGATTTATATTATTATTATTATATATCCCCCCCACCACCCTAAATAATAAATGTTTCTTAATGGGGTTGGATTAGTGTATCGTGTAAGAAGGCCACACCATGTAAACATAACTTTCTCAGGTTCGAGTACTACTTAACTCAAATTTAGCTAAAGGTGTGTGATATGTAGGTGGTGAATTTGGCCTAGGAAATGTGTGGAGGGGATCCAACCTATACCTTATTACACAATAACATGTTTTTATTCCGGTTTTACTTAGTTTTATGGACCCCATAATTGTACATGAAAAACGAGTGTTCAATCCCCCATTGGAAAAAGATGCTCTAGTGGTAAAATAGAGGTATTATTGTAGTAAAGGAACTGTAGAAACATCTACACTACTAAAGTGGTTGGTAATATTGCTATAGTAACGGTGGGTATTATAGCAAGAACTGTATCAGTGGAGGTATTGAGGAAGGTACTATAATAACTAGGTACTATAGTTGTACTATTCACATAATGGGCCTTGGCCTAAAAATGTCATGCCTACTAGCCATGTAATGGGATACATGTCCATTGGGCCTTCGGAAAATATATATATAATTTAATAAAGTAATTGGTTTTTTGGGTTATCCCTTGTGGGATATAACCAACCTTTTAGGCTTGTGTGTGTGCGGTGTGTGTGTTTGAGGTAATTGTACCCCCAATAACCTAATATATAGTATAATATTATTATTTGGCTTTATTGAACCTTCTAATGGGTTTCTTTTTTCGCTCTCCCCAATTCCCTTTTTTGATAACCCTCCCCTTTCCCCTCTAAATGGGTGTGCAACAGCAAAATCCAAAAACCACATTTCCACAATGTTTACTCTACCGATCTATGGTGTGTTTTCATTGTCAGTTTTCACTTCCCCCATTAGGCATGGGTGATAAATCTAATCCCTAATTTTTTTTGGATATTTTATTTACCAATTCATGATGGTTATGAATTCTTTGTCCAATTAAGGGAGATTCTAGTTGTGGTTTTTATAGGATTCATGTTCTCCACCAAATCCAAGTAGAGTTTTATTTTATTTTATTCAGAGCATTTTTTATATTATGGATTTTCTAATTTTTGGGATTCATGTATTTTTATAGTGTGCCTTGAAACCTTATTGTGGTTGATCCCAACACCCATTATTGAATGTGACATGCATTTGTTTTCATATGTAAGCACAGATATACATGCGTGTATATATATATATCCTCCCTGTACATAGATATTTATGGTTATGGGAATATGTATATTAGATTTAAGAGTGTATATATATATTTAAGTGTGTGTAATGGTATAAATTTGTGTATGTGTGAAGTGAACATCGTCGAAGGTATCATGTTTTGATGTAGGTCACCCTATTTCTGAATCCTTAAATAGATAATTTTAATTTATAATTTTTTTATGGGGTGATCCCATTATATTATAACGATATTAAACTGTAAAAACTTATTTAATGTAGTTTGTTTATTTTGTTATTTGAAGTACATTAATTATGTTGTAGAATGAGTTTTTATTTTCAAAACATGTTTACAAATTTTAATCTTTTTGAGTTCTTGATTGGTTTTGGAGATTACTTATATCAAGCGAATTGGAAATTTAAAAACATGTTTTTAATTTGGGTTAGATTATCAGAATATTTAATTACATGTTTTCCTCAAAATTACTTCAAAATCATTTTTCAGATTAGAGGGGATCATTTTCAAATGATTAGGCTTTGTTGGTACATTTAATAATTTTCATGAAAAGATGGAACCTCCATGGATTCTATCAATTGTAGTTGTAATTATAATGGATGGTGATTGGACTTTTTTTACCATGTATGGTGCTTTTACATAATTGAGATGTTGTATTTATGTTTACTTAATCACCTCCCATCTCTTTTATAGACATGGGATCCTAGTTTTAATATTGAGAATTAGTAGATGATTTCTATTTATTTTTGATTATACGGGATAGAACCCCGTGGACTAGATAGGTGGGGTTTCCCCTAGTGAGGCTGGTTGAGAGATGATGAGTTTATTATTGACTATGGATTGCATCGATAGGATAACAGATGAATTATGAACCAAGTATTTCTAGACTATATTCACATGGCTTCTTAGTATATCCCATGTAATATATTTTAAAATTATTCTATTATCCTTCATTTTGTGATGTTCTAATAAATTAATTTTAGTTATTTTGTTTTCATTGAAAATTCTTATATCAGAACTTATTTACAAGTACATGTTTTTCAATGAGATATTTTCATCACAAGAAAGAGATATTGTTTAAAATTATTTATTGGAAAATAAATATTTCTTTTTAATCCATTTTAAAAAAATGTTTTAGAAAATGTTTATGTGGATTTAATTATCTTTTTCCTTGTTATTAAATGAAATCAAACCCATATATTGAATATATATTTTTCAAACTTTCATGACATTGTCATTTTTTAATGTTAAGGAATATTATTTGGTTCATAATTTTGGAATCACTAACAATAATAATTGTTCACAAGCCTACTTTCCTTGTCCTTATTCATTTCTCAGTATCCAAACTCTAGTTCACTCTTTGAGTGAGTGTGCTTCATTGGTTGTCAGTGGCCCATGAAGTTATTTGGATGTATGTTTAGTAATTTAGTTTTTATATAATATTCTCTATCAATTAAATATTTTATATTAATTAGGTTTACTAATTATTATAATATTTAAGGTCTATATAATTCTTATCTATGTTTTATTTGATTCCTGACACTAGGTTCCATCTAAAGAGGATCGAGAAAGCTTGTCAGTCCTTGTTGTGGGATGGCTTGGTTAACGTATGTGGGGATTACCTAGGTTGGGTTGTGATATAAATGATACATTGAAATTAAATAATCATACTATTATTATAAATATCTTTTTTATAAAAAAAACAAAATAATAAAATGCAAACTTATGATTCATTCTAAAAAAATTAATTACAACATTTCAACCAGGCAGTAGTCTATAAAAAACCACCAACAATGCTTTATTTTTTTTAGTTCATAATGAGTGTTAAATAATGTTTCTTAAATTAAAATAATGTATTTTTCTTATAATATTGATATTTATTTCATTATTTTGGTATTGAAATATGAGGATTATTAAATGAATATTAATGAAAATTATTAAAAATTATGTAACACATATGTTCGAGACTTGATCACCTCTATGAAATATTCTTGGAAATCATGGACAAATGAAAAAATAGAGGTTAGGACCCTGGATTTGAGAAATGTGATTCTATGATTTATTTATTAAGAAGTTTTTTTCGGGTAAATTATAATTTTATTTGTTAATTAAAATGGATAAAATGTTCTCATTTTATAATTGAATAAATGGAAAATTTGGTGAATGCTCGTTAAATTAAATAACAAAAAATACAATGAATAAAAAAATAATAAAATAATGGTCGATGGGTAAAAATTTGGTTAGGATTTCCTCAAATTTTATTTCTTAAATCTGTTTAAATCATGTTTTTAGTAATTTAATTTTATATTTTTATGTTTTAATTTTTTTAATTTATAAAATTATAAATACTTGTAATATATTTATTTTTCATTCATTTAATAATTAAATGTAAAACATCATAATAAATATCTATCATATAATCTTAGCATTAATATCTATTTAATTTACTTAGTTATATCAATAATAAAAGATATTATTTTTAATTAAAAATATTATATATAGAAATTACACCTAAAAAAAACATGTTTTCAAAATTACTTTTTTCTTAATAATATTAAGTATTAATTGAAAATTTAATGAATCGTTATATATATATATAGATATATTAATATATTATAAAATTATTTCTCAATCACTGCTCAAAATTAATTTTTTTTTTATTTTTTTAAACTATGCTATGATAATAAACACACTCTTTGAAAAAATCAATTTTAACATAATCAGTAGTAGTAATCTTTAATACTAGGGATAAATTTTCCCATAAAATTAAGTGGAAAAAATTACCCAATTTTTTTATTTTTATCAGAAATATGAAATCCATTTTATTAGATTGTATTCTCAAAATGGAAAAAGGTGTATTATATATATAACTTTATAGAAAAAATTTATTTTGAGTGATCAACTGCTTACATAACAAAAAGGATGAATATCAGGTTTATATATTCAAAATTTTATTATAAAATAAGTTGGTTTAATGTATAAAAATGAAGATTTTTATTTTAAAATGATTAGTTTAGATATATCTTTTTAGTAATTTTATTTTTCCAAAAAATATGATTTCTACCTAATTTCCAAAAAGAAATTTTAAATGTCTTGTGTATTCAAAATAATATAATTTTGATTTTTAAAATTATGAAATAATTTTAAATTTATCAAATTAAAATCAGATTTTTTATAAATATGAATTGTAGATTACAAATAAAAAAATCTGTTGTGGGTAAATGATAATTTTAAAAAAAATCGCAATATTATTTATAATCAATTATTAATTATATTAGTTTTAATATATTTCAATAATAATAATTTTCATAATTTAACAATAATATATTATTTATATTAAAGAAACAAATTCCATTATGTGTTAATTTTTAAAAAATAAATTATTTTATAAAATATGATATTTTCAAAAATGTATTTATTAATAATTGTTTATATCATAATTATATAATTTTATTAATCTATTTATATTCTAATATATAATTTAATTTTATGAATTTTTTTCATAATAATATTTTAACGCAATCAAAAAAATTATATTTTTATCTTGTTAGTTTTATTTAAAAAAATAAATATTTTAAATTGTTACAAATATAAAATAACTCTTGGATAAATATTTTAACATATATATCAAATTCACAATAATCCAATAACAATAATTACCAACACCATTTTTGTAACGATTATATTTTCTATTGTCAGATTCCAAATCTATAAATACAATTAATAAAATCATTATTTATTTTCTCAGATCTTATTCAACAATTATCATTTCAATAGTTTTAAATTTACATATGACTATATGATTTCTCATTTCAAGTAATTATATCCCAATTAAAATTTTGTTATAAAATTAATGAATATTAAATTTGAATGTGGTCCATAATTGTTTCTTGGTCAACATATATAATTATATTTAGTTTATTATCCAACATTTATTTTTCATGTTTTAATTGATATAATAACCCACGATGTGAAATAATAACATACATGTGATTATGGGATTCATTTACCAAATTAATAATGATCTGTTAAAATTAAAAAAAATTGGTTTGTTCTTATTATGTATGGCCTAATCATTAATCAAGTACAAATTCAAATACAATCATAAATAACCATTATTTATATTTATATGAATAATAACAATGGATCATAAAACATGTGGTGTTTTATTCTCCAACATTTAATAAATCGGAACCTTGTCATTTTAATAATAACAAACTCATAAAAATAGAATAGGGTATCAAAATGGATATCGTGAATTAATATATATTTTATAGAGAAATGATAGCTTTAACAACATATAGAAAATTTCATTTTCCTAAGAATATCATATGTGAAAATATTTGGTTTTTATCCATTAATTTATGCCTTTTTTATCATTAAGAATCCTTTTTTCCATAGACTATTATATGTATATATAAAAATCTATTTTCTAAATAAAATAATTCCGTTTTGTAGAGATAAAATAATAAATTCTGAATATATAATTAAAAATATCTAAATTAATGAAAATAAGACTCACTTGTACCATAATTTCAAGGACATGAACAATATTTACAGACATTTTGTATATTAACTATACCACTATGTGTTTTTAATTCAATTATATTTAGTTTCTGAAAGAAAAAATGACATAATACTTCTGTAAATATCGAATGATGAATCAGGGAACCAAACACCATTTAATTATAAATATATATTTTAATGGTAGTTGGTTCATTTTATTTTCATTGTTTCAATCATCTAAAAGTGTATTACTCTCGATTATCATCTTATTAAAATTGATTAGTTACATATTATAGATTATGCTGAAATAACTGAATTATAAAACATCAACTTTCTAATAAATCTATACACATATCATTATTTTCCCTTAGCTTATTAATAGGAATTGTTTATTTTTACATTATATCTTCTCCGTGTATACCCTATATTATCTCCGATTGAACTTATTCTTTTTCCCTAGAGGCATTACCATTGGTTCATGTTCCCAAATTTGTTTCATAGATAAATTTGAACAATTGTTCCATCGTCATATTTTACATGTGAACATTCCTCAAGAACTATCATTCTCTCATTTTCTTCATTATGAAACTCATTTAAGTAAAAACCGTTAATTATAATTCATGATAGTTGGTTTGTCATAATCATAATGTTTCTAACTCTATCTCTTATCCCATTTTTTTTTCACTAGGAGAAGTAGAACATCATTAAGGGAAACTATTTTTAACCACATTTTTTATACTATAACTATTTCTAATACTAAAATGGGAAAATTTGGGTGTTGAATATTTAACATCATAATAAAGTGATCAAAATGATCTTATAAAAAACTTATCCTTGAAATCTCTTTCTCATTAAAACCATTATAGTACTGTTAAATTTTAGAAAAATTCCACTTGGCTTAAACATGGATTCAATATAATTGGGTTTTACCTAATCCATGACCTAATTCCGTAACATAATAAATCCTTCATCATGGAAAAAGGAGACAATGTGATTTAACAAATATTATTTTATTTGTTTGTTAAACCAAGAGCCTTGGTAGGCCACTATTACATATTAAGAGATTATTGAGTTAAATCCCAATACAAAAATTTCATTGTTATTTCCCATATATAAATTTGTGACAGATCAAGCATCCTTCTGTCATATCATGGCTAGTATTTCTCAGAAAACACATTTTTGAAAACATATCTAAAATTTCATAAAATATTCTAATTGTTAGTCTTATCCCATTAAATTCAACATTGTATTTTCACATCTTTTTATCACATCCCATTTGACGAAAATAACTAGTATTTTCTCCAATAAAAACTCTAACGACTAAATCCATAAAAAAATCATTTCATAACTTTTCGCATTTATTCACAACATGTAATAACCAAATATCTAGTGTTCGAGCAACATAGTATGGTTATGAATAAAAATACATTATAATAAATGATAAATTCCATAATTATTTAATATTGGAAATAGTGATACGAAATATCATAGATAATTAAAAATTAAAATGTATACAAATTGGAAAATGAATAACTAATGGGGATGGATTGAAATCCCAGTAAGGGAATAAACATTTAAATAAATCATAACATAAGATTCAATACAAATACCATGATATCATAAAGAACATTATTATTATAATATAAAAAGGTAATAATGAAATTAAATTAAAAATTAATCGAATAATGTTTTATTTTGAAGCATTATAATATCAAACATGATAATCATATGTCAAGGTTCACTCTCAATACCAACATAGTAATGTGGTCAAATCCCTACTGTGGATTACGCATACTCTCTCATACCTTATATAACATCTCATAAGATAAAAAGAATTATCAATTTTATTATAATGATATATAATTCATGTATAACATATCACTTAATGATTCTAATACATATGAAATCCACATGAGGAAAAGTTACATAGCTAAAAAATAAGAATTATGAAGCCCATGATAAAGAAGTGGGTATCAAATTACAGATTAAATTATTTATTAAATTATTAATAATAAAGAGTCTTAACATAATAAGTAATTATATTACATTGAAATTGTAACATTGTATAAGGGATATATTTCTTTATCATGGAGATCAAATTTTGAAAACTGATGAAAAATATCCTGTAGAAGATTGATTACAAATGAGCATCAATGGTTAATCTATGTTAAATATATAAAAACCATTTCAAAGTATAAAATATATTATTTTAATTTATATAAATATAATTGGACTAAATTTATCCCAAGAACATAATGATATTTTCTATATGGTATTCATGGTTAGAAACATTTTATTGCGATTATTCATGACATGTTATAAGAACTTATAATGTTCCCTTAAATTGTGATTACATTTTAGTGGTTCTATTAAAAATGAATCAAAAAACATGTATAACTATATTAATTAAATATATATTTATGTATATATATGGGGTATATATATATAAATAGAAGCCTTCAGGTGAATAGCATAGCATTAATTAATGAAAATGTTAGAGAATATGTAACCATCATGTAACGTGGGTGTTACAAGATTTTCATTTTATGTTTTACAGTAGATTTTTTGAAATACTACATCACAATAAGCGTAAAAAAATTCATTTTAAAATTATATAAGCTAAATATGATGTTTAAATGATATAATATAAAATATTATTTCCAATTAAATTGAAGAAATATTACTTGTAATGTAAATTATGGATTAGAAGGTGAACTATTTGTTTTATTTTATTAGAATTATTCATAACGTATGTGATTTTTATGCATGACATGAATATATTCGAAAATAACTATTTTAACCAAAATTAATCTTTGATCATTCAAATAATTTATAAAATATAAAATTTTTGATGAAGCTCAAGGTGAAATATTAAAATTGAGGAATAGAAATTTATTTATGGAAATACATAATATTATAGTGGAGAAACCAATCATTTACCACAACAATAATAGAATGAATATAAGTGATTATTAATAGTAAAATACTAAACTTTTATATTATGATTCAACATTATAGTATTTACCCAATAAAAATGATGATTGGTGAAAAAAATCAAAGCATTCAACCATGAAGGGTGGTTATGATTGAAAATATCACTGTGTTCATGATTCATTATATGAATGGGCATAAAATATAGAAGAATAATATTATGGGTGTTAGATACCATCATTGGAACAATATTTATATATATATTTAATTCAGTGTGAAACATTAATGATGAAATTCTATTTATTTATTAAATGGTTTTTAGTTTAAATTTTTTTTAAATGTTTGTCAACATAATTTAGTGATTTTATAAAATAAAAGATGTGATTTTCAAAATAATATAAACACATAATAATATAATTTAATAACTAAAAATAATAATTATCTTATTATCTTATAATAATATGATTATTTAGGATCCCATTGTTCTCCATAAATGTCATTTTTTTCATTATTCATAAAGGTGATTAATATAACCCAAACATGAACAGTCTATATCTAGATATATGAGTATGGTTAGGAATTATTATAATATAATTATTAAAAAAATAATTAAATTATATTTAAATATTAATTATTTGAATTATGTTTTTATTTTTTATATTAATAATTAATATCTAGCTGAAGAATATAAAATGTTACTCTTTGGAGGTAGTAGTCCGCAATACGCACAATTAATATTTCCATTTCAAAAAAATAGTTCAAATTATTTTATATTTTAATTATTAATTTCAGAATAATATATATATTATATATATCATATTTTTTCTTCAATACCATCATTAAACAAACCATGATAGGTGGTTATTAGAAATATAAGATGTCACTTTTTTAGGCGGTATTCTGTACACACAAACTGATGAAGATTTTGTTTTTATTACTAGAAAGAGAGTAATTATTAATTCTTATTATATTTATATAAAAAACAAAATACAATAATTATGATGAATTCATTACATTTCTATGGATTTTAGAGGTTTATAAGAGCAATATTTTAAATATAATATTAAAATGTAGGTAATATTTTTATTATTGACTTGATCTTATCATAGAGATCATCATTAAAATGAATTATTAGACTAAATTATAGATATTATGGGTATAATGATGAGAAAATGGATTATATTAGAGGTATAGTGGGTAGATTTTGAAAAGAAATTTTGAAATATAACTGCAACATTGATAAAGTGAAATCAATCTCCTTTTATAAGTGAAAAATTGGATATTTTTTCCAATACCCACGATATATCAATGATAACATTTTATAATTAAAGGATAAATGACTCTAAAATTATTGAATAATTATTTGTTATGAGGTTTTGGGATGATAATTACTCAAACCTGATTTATATAAAATAATACATATTTTTTATCTATTCCCCATATTATTTTTATATTAAATTATTCTTCTTTTACCGTCATTAGTAATTATTATCATAGTTATTCATTTTGATAAAAATATAATATTACCATATTAATAAATTTTTTCTTATGATTCCTTATTTAATATTTATTTTTACTAATTCAATTTCTAAACATTAGAAAAATATTTTTTAAAATTATACTAATTAAAATATAAATATATTATTAATTTTATATAAAATTGATGTGTTCACAATTAAGTGTTCATAATAATATTTATCATTGATTTTGTATTGAATAATTATTATTGTAATTATATATTTGGGAAAAAATTACTCTACTCTAATAATTTGAAAGGTATTAATTTCAATTGTTGTATTAAAATTAGAAAAAATGATTATATAACAAATAATGTTGAAAAACAGTTTTCCCTTGATCGAGATAATTAACAATAATTGTAGTACCCTAATTTTTATGCATATAAATGAAATTTACTATATTAAAAATTATTAAAAAAATTTAACTGAAATCTGATATATATTTTTAGATTTAATATGTAGAAGTGAAAAAAAATTTAATATAAATATTTTTTATGTAAAGTAATATATATGATAAAAAATATGAATATATGTATTATAAATTATTATTATTTTTAAATAAATTATTCAACTATTAATTTATATATATATATATACATATATATTATTTTAAAAAACATAAACTTTTAATATTGATAATTTTCCTACAATATGTATTTTCACAATTCCCCTAAAAATTAATTATTTTTTAAAAAATTAAGTAATACACATCAGGGTAGTTTTGATATGTCAAATTAAAATGTGTGATTTATTAAAATTAAAATTTAATTATTTATGAGGTTATGTTTAAATTAATTATATTTTAAAAAATTAAAGAAAACTATTAATATACAAAAAATAAGTTTTTAGAAATTATGTTTTCTTAATTATATCACATCACATAAAATTAACATTACTGTTAATAAATATAAATAATGACTATCATCATTATTTCACCATAATATAACTTCTGTCATAAAAAATTCATAGTCTAGAAAAATATAACATTTAAAAAACATTATATATAAAATAATTTTAGCCTTAATAAAATTCTAAATAATTATTTATATATTAATTTTTTAATTATTTAAATATATTTATATTGAAATATTATACTGATTTTTATGAATTCATTGTCTTTATTAAAATATTTTAGAACAACAAAATAAATATCATACCTATATTTTAGTTTTTTCATTTCACTGTTATTATACAAAAAATATATTTTTTATGTTAACTAATATCAATACATAACTTTGGTATACCTATTTTACACATGTATATCCAATTACCATTACTATAATAAAAAAAATCAGAAATTGAAATAATGGTAATGGTTAGATTCTATGTTTATATTTAGGAATAATAAAATCATTATTTTATTATCACATCTTGATACTTGCTTTTGAATTCCATAGTTTTCATTTTATATCTCACAATATAATTACCGTTTTCATGGTATTCTATATAATTGTTGGTTTTGTTACCCTAATATTGATTCCTAATGGTTTTGATTGTCTATTTTAGTTACCAATTCTAATGATATTAGTCAGTTCAATTTATTTTACCATTTTAATTTTTATAGTTTTATTGGATAAAGTCATCTATGTTTTGGGATAATCCATTTTGTGTAAAACCTAGTTTCTTGTAAAATTATTATTTTTTTCATTTTAATTGAATAAAAATTCATTAGATATTTTCATATGTTGTATGGATAATTATGTAATAAAATATTACTTCCACTGAATGAATATAGAATGATTTATAATAATTATATAAATCAAATTACTGGCTCATAAAACCTAGGGGGTTTCAAAATGGATATATATAACTTATATAATTTATTTTAATCCTATAGTTCCACAATTCCTTTTGTATGGTTCATATAGATATCTTTTATGTGGTTCTCTTTATGTAATATGATCATAGAATTCATCTAGAAAATAACATAATAATGTAGTGATATTGTGTAACATACAATTCAAGTTGATTCTATCATGGAAAGTAGTGAAATGGTTTTCATATTTTTTGTAACTTGAGTATTGAAAAATCCTTTAAAAATTAATTTTTTTTCATAGGTAAAATTAGTTAAATATGTTTCTAGTTTCTTTATGAAATCATTATACCTCTCAAGAGTATTTACATCTTCTAGTTATTCTTTTGTAATAAAAACATTGTTCTGGTACCTGGATTATATACCATAATTTATGGATGTATACCCTCTTTCAACATCTCAACTACTTATAACCAATTTTTATTATATAGTTTCACCTTTTTCAAACGACAATGTGTAATTATACTCAATGAAAATAAAATCATCTCTCTAGTTCTCAAACGTCTACCAAAGGTAATATAGAGTATTGGTGTCTCTCAAATAACTTCTTACATGGGTCTGTTATGATGTTAATCTTGTTCCAACTCGTTTTTATATCTACTACAACTTCATTAATGTCAATTTAATTCCAAATATCTTTTTTTAGAGATGTTTTCCATCTCATGAATAGTGTTATGACTACTGACCATTATTGAATTATCTATTTTTCCCCTAGATAATATAATTATGTTCTTAAGGGATATCATATAATGAAATACATAGTACCTCATTATTATTGATTGTTTTTATATATTGTCATAATAAACGACTCATAACCCAAAAATAATATATGTTAGTAAATAGATTTATTTAGAATACATTGCTTGAAGTATAATTAATGATCATCTTGACTCATTATTAACCTCACAAAGTTAAAAGAATTCTCATTTCATCCTTCTTCTAACACCATTCTAATGTGGTGTATAAGCAGAAGTATGTCCGGATAGAATCCCAATCTTCTTAAGGATGTCTGTGAATTATTGGTTAAGATATTATCGACTAAAATTTATTAAATTTATCACTAACTTATTATCAAGATAACTATACACATTAATATTTAATTCCATAATTCTTTTAAGGATTCATATTTATAGATTATTAAATGAACATAACCATATATTCTTAGTCTATTGATAATAGTTTACACATATGATTGACCGTATACATAATAAAATAAAAAATTTATACTTTCTTCTTAGATCACTATTTCATAAAGATCTATTTTATATTCACCATTTACACTAAATAATGATTTGGTAATTTATCTATGTAAATATGTTTTTTTTAATTTTTATATGCTTCTAATTTGTGTGGAAAAATCAAATAATCCTCAACTCTATGTGATTTGAGTCCAGTAGACATGGCTTGTAATAAATTCCAAACACATAGATTATTTATTATAGTATATAAAGACCATTGTTGTAAAGTCTCATTAATTCCATGGAATTTTTTTTTCTTAAATTCTTGGGAATTTCACGAGTCTGCAGTTTCTGACGGCCCATGATTACGAGACCCGATGTGCCTTGAATGATCAGTCAAAGTTTTTTTATGCTTAAATTAAAGCGTGTATGCAGTTTTCCTGAAAAAGATGAATAACATGTAAATGGTTACTGAGATTAGAATTCTTAGGCCACCATTGCGCTTATGATGGTGGGTTTATCCTCGGCATAACATAAGTTTGTTCAGCACGGGCCTCCTGTGAGAAAACCCAAAAATGCCATAACCATAAATAAAATAATTAAATAAAGTTATTTTATTTTTCAAATTCTTATAACTCACAAATGGTAACTTGGATTAATAATCTGATACCACCATTGAACTAGTGAGTGTATGTTTTCTTTATGTGGATACTAATATGGGTCGTCAAGGTCCACCAGAGAATGTTAGTTTTTGCCCAAAAATAAAATAATTAAGTAACAATTATTTTATTTTAAATTACATAACTTTTAAATGGAAACTCGGATTGGAAATATGAGGGTACCGTTGGGTTTGTTGGGGAGTGTTTCACCTAGGTATAACCTAACATTGACAACAGTGGATCAAGAGAGTCTGTTAATAATTTTCCGAACTTTTTTTCTAGTACGTTCATTAAACTTACGCTCAAAATTTTAAATTGTTTAAACCAGTGCTCGGAATTGAAATCCAGGACATCGATAAACGCACAGAGCCGGTATTTCCTTAAGGATACCTTTACCGCTGTAGTGTTTTAGCAGGATTGGATGTTAATTTTTGGGGATTCTTTATAAATTAAATAAAATTATGTGTGACATATGTTTATGAGGGTGGTACTTTCTATCTCCAAAGGAATGTTGGCGGTACGGCCGACCCCCACATAACCTCCCATGGGAGGATAATATGTGGTGGGTCCCACACAAGTACAAAATCTTCAACTCCCCCTTAATATCCTTAAACTACTTGAACTCCTAATTAAGGAAGATGAAACTTCCTTTATTAATTGGGATCCTCTTCATCTCCTCCCTCCCTCTTAATGACACAACTCAACTTTTACTTAATTAATTGATATGGATTAATGAATTTGAATCCCTTTGAATTCATTAAGACATCCATTAAATAAGTTGTGTGTTATTTTTTTTGGTTGGACATATTACCTTGGGAGGATTTAGAGAATTAGGAAGAAATTGTTCTTCCCACGAAGAACACAATGACATCTTCAACATCGTCCATCCGCAATAGAGAATTAGACGTCGCCCGCAAAGAACATCGCCAACGATGAAGTCATCTCTTCTTGACATCAATGGAATGATGTAGTCTTCCCACTACTCCGCCGAGTGAGAATATTTTATGAGGTAGTTGGTTTTGTTTAATCTTAAGTGAATAAAATTATACCCTCGTTCTTGATGTATGCTTCGGTTCATCTTTGTCCTTTTGTTATCAACTAACGCAGAGGGCGCAAAAAGAACGAATACGGCCTGACAACCCTCTGTTGATTATTGTCTTTGTTAAAACTGGATTCAGAGCTGAGAGGGCGCGGTGTCGTCGCACCACACCAGAGACAAAAGCCACGACCATGATGTGGTAGCAATCGAAGGTGGTAGCAACAAAAGGCCGCAGCCATTCCAGGCCGCAGCGGTGGAGGACCGGCGCCGTCATGCTGGCTATGTGGAGGAAACCGAGGCCCGCATCTGCGGGCCTCCCACATAGACTTAACCAGCAGGCCGCCTGCCGGCTGAATAAGACGACCGTGGCGTTGCTTGGCGCAGCGCTGCGGAGAAGATCGCGACCCACAATCTGGGGGCCAATCGGTGGGAAAATCGGCCAGTCACATGTCAGACAGGCTAAAGGAAACTACGGCGCCAAGCGAAACCACGTGGGAGAGACATCGGCGCATTGTGCGGACCGCTCGTGCAGGACATAACTGGCCATCATCGGCTGGCCAGGCAGGGAGTGGCGGCACCGCAAGGCACCGTTGGGCGAACCGGACCGGCCTGCTCTGTGGGCCGCGTCCGTGTGTGGGCCACGCCCTAGAGGGCAGGGGCGACCCCCAGCCGGGTCAGACCCACAAAACCAGGATGGGCTGACCCTCATCTGGGTTGGACCCGCCAAACTAGGTCAGGCTAACCTGGCAGCCCACTGGGCTTGATGGGTCAGGCCTGTTTTGCTTAAACATGAATAACTTCTAGACCGCTCGTCCGATGGATGCATCTTCTATGGTACATAGACCCTTGTGATGATTTGATCCTTTTTTTATGCTCTAAGTGAGTTTTGGAATACTTTGAAAAAAAAACGGGTTTGGATCGTGCATAAATCCATCATGGCCCTTTAAACAGAAAAGCCAATAACTCTCAGACTGGGCGTCTGATTGACGCGTTGTCCACCGAGTTGGTTTTCTTTTGATGAGACGGAACTTTAGGATACATCAACACAAGACTTTGTGATATTTGATGTAATGAACCCTTTTCTCTGGGAGAGAACTCTCCAAGATTCGAGCGTGCTTTGTGCGGGAACCCTAGAGCTGGCTGCGACTGCGACGATGACTATTGTACTTGAATCCTCCGTGGGTTCGAAGACGATAACAACTATACCAGAATCTTGTGTGGGTTCAACAGTTCTGACAGAGTGGCTGATCCTGTATCTTATGTGGGTCTAACAGCTTAGATGAATCAGTGAATACATTTGATCATCCCTTTTACTCTATAATAAATGGCATGTATCCTGTGTGAGTCTGATAGCTTAGACGAGATCACTAGACTGTATCATGTGTAGGTCTGACAGCTTGGATGAGATAGCTGGACTGTATCCTATGTGGTTCTGACAGCTTAGATGAGATAGGTGGACTCAATTCTGTGTGGGTCCGACAGCTTAGACAAGATAGCTGGACTGTATCATGTGCTGGTCTGATAGATTAAACGAGATAGTTGGCCAATATCCTGTGTTGGTCCGACAGCTTAGCTGGTCCTGTATCCTGTGTGGGTCCAACAACTTAGATGATCTAGTGGCTACATCAGATTATCTATATCTCTATACAATTGTGGCATACCATTATGAGCTGAATCATGTCTTTCAACCATTATCATCATTGTGATTGACTTACTTTTTGTGTGGACTGGTTTGCGATTGGTCTCGATAGTTTGAGTCGGGCTGAGATTGGTAACTTAGGTATATGTATGGGCATATATCGATGTAGGGTTGGTTGTTACTTCGTGGTTGTATATTACTTCTTTTTTTTACCCTTAGTAGATATTGTGAGACTTTGTAGGTCTCGGGATCCCTACTGATTATCATTATACTCACCCCTACACGAGTTATGCCCGCCCCTCGTTGTGTTGGATGCAGACGACGGACAGCACTGACAGAGGCCAAGAGCGCCACGACTGTACGGTAACCATAGGCAGAGCTTACGATGAGTCGGAACATGGAGGAGACTGACAGACATGAGTTCTAAGGTGGCCTTCTCTACCTACCCTTCAGGAAGGAACCCTGGAGTGCGATCTAGGAGTTGTTCTGTTCTTATAGCTATTTTTCCCATTTTACTTGTACTTGTTGTTCAGTTGGGTTTGTATACTAGCCCATTTACTTTCCAGCACAATCTTTTGTATTTTGTTTTACTTAGTGTTTACTTCATGTTTCATGCTCTATTTTTTTGTTTACTTTTATAAAGGAAATTTTTTCCCAGATTAGAGATTTACGCTTTCGGTGCTAGTCGCCAGCCCCTGGCCTATGGAAGGTGGGCTTGGGGTAGTCACGACACAGGCCCCGATGACGGGTCGTGAAAATTTGGTATCAGAGGAGTCAGATCTACCACAGAAAATAGTACTCTAATCTGTCATTCTTTGAAGAAATAATGTTAAGAGTATTGTGTGTGGTTTTCAGTCTAGGGAGTCCAGTGTTGGTGCGGCGGCCGATGTACCCATACACCAATACCGTGACATCAGATTTCTGTCTCAGGGCAAGAAAACACTGATTGTATGTTTGTTTTCAAGAGTCTTCTTTGTGAACTCTTTGATTCAGCTCAATAGGTATAACTTATTGACTGTGGTGCTTCTTTTCCTTATTAGTATGTCTTTGCATAGACAGCTAGCTAGGGTTTCTGAGAGAGTACACGATGACGTCCCACCAAGCGACATAGATCTGGTTTAGGTCCCTCTTACTATGTTGGCACCTTCAGGTGGTGTACCAGTAGAACCGCCACCTGTTGGTCATCAGATACCACCAGCCAAATTGTAGGATGGTGCATGAAGACTGAGCGCATTGCACAAGTTCCAGCGGCAGAGGCCTCTAAGGTTTTCTAGCGAGAAAGATTCCCAGGCAGTATAGGACTAGATGGAGGTGATTACTGGAGTTTTTCGCCTAGTTGAGACACTATAAGAGAAGATGTTGATCTTATCTACTTATCCTTTTCAGCACCAGATATCCCTCATGTTCTGAGGCGAGCCCGAACCACAGTTGGCTGAGGACCGGCTTGAGGAGTAGGCTGAGTGTTTTCTAGAGCTCATACATCTTCGGCAAGATGACCTGTCAGTAGCTGAGTATTCATCATGGTATTCTGATCTTTCCTGGTACTCGTTGATTTTGAAATGGTCAGTGCTTTAGAGATCAGACCTCTGAAAGAGGTTTCTTTAAGGATATCTGAGCCAGCAAATTTTCCTCTATGCATTACTACTTATGTTAGGGTTCTAGAGAGAACCATTGTGGTTGAAAATTCTTTGGCTGAGCGGATATAGATAGTGAATGTTAGCAATTTGAATCCATGAAACTGGAACCAGTATCAAAGACTTGAGTGTGTAGAATGTTTCAAGAAGAGGAATTGTTATGGAGAGATGAATCTTTAGGGAAGTAGACATGGAAGCAGAGATAAAAGAGAATCATAAGGTGGTGTACATTTCGACAAGTTACCACCACCAACCTTGAAGTCCCCTTTAGGCTTAGAGAGCTGGGGTGCAGGGGAAAAGAGTAGGTAGATGCGGTAAAAGAGTGTGACCCAAGGGCTCTAGGAATGATTCAAGGTATTATATGTGTCTACTACTAGCTGCTGTATCAATAGAGATAGACCTGAACCATTCTGTTCTTCCATGAATAATTTCCTAGAATAAGAGTTTCTAGTTATGGCATTGACCTGACCCTTAGGCCTGGAGATACCGTTGGGAGGAGACTCGATAATCACACATACGTAAATAGTGTGATCTGAACCTTGAGGCGATAGTTTAGGTTGGAACCTCTTGGTAGCAAAGTCAAGGCCTTACGATGTTAGTTTGGGTATAGACTGGGCAACCACAGTTCATACATAGATTGAATGTATTAGGAAATAAGGTTGTGGTTTATCTACAACACTGGGATGGGGTTTTCCTTATTCAACGAAAAAGGAAACCCATGAAGCACATGTTAAACTCATGCATAGGAGGGTGCAGCTGATCAATCTTGAGTCAGCCAGCCATACCATCGTGGCAGCATAAGTTTTGATTATTGAATTCTACCAGGACTATGACTTCGGGATAGTCTATACTTATAGGAAGGGGAACGTTGTAGCTGATGCTCTTTGTTTGAGATCTGGCATCCAACAGTCAGGAGAGGCGACAGAGAAGATGGCCATGTTCCAGATATCCTTTGTCAATAGAGATGGAGCAGTTTTCTATAGTCTCTCATAGTCACTCCTCCACTTCTTCAGCGAGTCATGGAGGCACAACATGGGGACATTGACTGTGAGACGCAACATTCTCATATATCCATAGGGCAGGCACCTGATGGATTTTATGAAGGTGTGGAGAATGTTGATCTATTCAGAGGACGTACCATGGTACCAGTTACACATCAAGAGGAATTGTTGAGGGGTTTACACATATCTCTTTTATTGGTACATCCTTGAGTGGCGAAGATGTATCAGGACCTCCGATGACAGCATTGGTGGCCTGGAATAAAGAAAGCACTGGCAGAGTTTCTCTCTCAATTCCTCACTTGTTAGCAAGTAAAAGAGGAACAAAAGGTAGCAGTAGGCTTGGTTCAGCCATTGGAGGTCCCAGAGTGGAAGTAGGATCAGATATCCAAGGGATTCCTGAAGTGTCTTCCACATACATCAAGGATACAGAGACCTCTAGAGTTCGAGGGTGGTGACCATGTATTTTAATAGGTCTCACCTCAATGAGGTCTATAGAGATTTTGCTGAGGCGGAATGTTATTTCCATGATTCATCAGACCTTTCTAGGTCCTCAGCATAGTAGGTGAGGTGGTGTACCACTTGGCCCTTTCACCTCAGTTGCACCAGGTGCACGATGTCTTCCATGTATCTCAGATGAGATGATACGTGCACGACCCGTCCTACATCATCGACCATGGGGAGCTGGATATCGATGCCGAGGAAACATTCATGGAGGATCCAATGGAGGTTGAGGATTGACAGGAGTGGTTCCATCATTGATGTTCGAGTCCTAGGGTGCGCGTTCTCTGGCAGCTCGAGAACCTCCAAGAGAGAACATGGGTTAGGGAGGCTCAGATGGGTGCTATGTTCCCCCTTTTGGCCCCTTAGTGTGAGTTGTTGATTATGGGGACATAAAACCCTGAGGTGGGATGAATGTAAAAACCCAGAAATTCCATGGAATTTCTTTTATTAAATTCATGGAAATTTTACGAGTCCGCAGTTTCTGACGGCGCATGATTCTGAGGCACAGAGTTCCTGAAATGATCCGTCGTAGTTTTGTTAAAAATAAATTAATGCGTGTATGTAGTTTTCTTGAAAAAATGTAATAACACATAAATGGTTACTCATATCAGAAATGTGAGGCCACCATTACTCTCAAGATGGTGGGTTTACCCTAAGAGTGACTTAATTTTAGTCGGCGTGGGCCTCCTGTGAGAAACCCAGAAAATGGCATAAATGTAAATAAAACAATTAAATGAAGTCATTTTATTTTTCAAATGCTTATAACTCACAAATGGTAACTCAGATTAAAAATCCAGGACCACTGCTGAACTCGTGACGGTATGTTTTCTTTACACTGATACTAACATGGGTCGGCGAGGGCCATTAGAGAAATTTATTTTTTGGCCCAAAACAAAATAATTATGTGACAATTATTTAATTGTAAAATTTGTAACATTTAAATAGAAACTAGGATTTGAAATTAGAGGGTATCGTTCGGTTCGTTGGGGCATGTTTCACCTAGGAAGATCCTAACATCAACTGTAGTGGGTCGAGAGTGGTTGTAAATAATTTTCCGAACTTTTTTTCAGGTACGTTCAGTAAACGTAGGTTTGGAATTTTATATCTTTTGAAATGATGAACAGAATTGAAATCTGAGGACACCGATGAACTCGCACCACCGGTATTCACTTAAAGAGACCATTATCGCAGTTTTGTTTTATCAGGAGTGGAATTTATGTTTTTTGGGATTCATTATATATTAAATAAAATTTTGTGTGACAACATTTTATGAGGGTGGTAGTTTTTTATCTCAAAAGGGAATTTGGTTGTGGGGCTAACCCCCACATAACCTCCCATGGGAGGATAATATGTGGCAAGGACCACATGAGTAATAATTCTTCAACTCCCCCTTAATATCCATATACTCCTTGAACACCCAATTAAGGAGGATGAAACATACTTTATTAATTGGGATCCTCTTCACCTCCTCCATCCCTCTTAATGATCCAACTCAACTTTTAATTAATTAAAGGATGTGCCTTAATGAATTTGAATCCATTTGAATTTATTAATCCATCCTTTAAATAAGATGTGTGTTTCTATTTTATGTTGGTTGGAAATATTACTTTGGGAGGCTTCAGATAATTTGGAAGAAATTGTTCTTCCCAGGAATAACATGAAGAACATCTTCAACATCCTCCATCAGTGAAAGAGGATTTGGCGCCGCCCACGAAGAATGTCGCCAACGATGACATCATCTCTTGCCGATGTCAACGGAATGACGACATCTTCTCGCGACTCCGCCGAGTGAGCATCATTTACGAGGTAGGGGGTTTTGTATAATTTTAAATAAATAAAATTATACCCTCGTTCTTGATGTATGCTTCAGTTTATATTTGTCCTTTTGTTATCACCTAACGCGGAGGGGGGGTGCCAAAAAAACACGGCCCGACGACCCTCTGTTGATTCTTGTTTGTGTTAAAAATGGAGGCGGAGCCGAGAGAGCGCGGTACTGTCACACCGCGCAGGAGAATGAGGCAACGACCATGAGGCGACGACGACTGAAGGTGGTGACAACTGATGGTCCCGGCCAGGCCGGGCCGTGGTGGTGGGGGACCGAGGCCGTCACGCTAGCCACCTAGATGAAACCACGGCCCACATCTGTGGGACTCTTGGATGGACTGAACTGGCCAGCCACCTTCCAGCCGAGCTGGAGGACCCCGGTGCCCATTGGCACCACGCTATGGACAAGACCACGACCCCGAAACCGTAGGCCGCTCGGCGGGAGAACCGACCAGTAGCCTGCATGATGGGCTGAAGGAAACTATGGCACCACTTCGTGACGTGTGGGAGAGAAAGTAGCCCACTACGAGGGTCACTCGCGCTAGACATAACCATCAGGATTCAGTCGGCTGAGCATGGAGTGGAAGCACCGCTCAGCACCGTCGTGCGAATCGATCCGGCCCGCTCCGCGAGCCGGCTCTACAGGTGGGAAGCACCCCACTGGGCCAGTACAACCACCGAGCATGGTCGGACCCTCGAAACCGGGCCTGACTGACCCATAGCCGGGTCGGACCTGCTGAAACAGGTTGGGCCGACCTGCCAGCCCACTGGGCTTGACAGGTCGGGCTCATTTCGCTTAAACGTGAAAAACCTCTCGACCGCGCATCCGATCGACACGCCTTATTTGGCATTGGGACACTTTTGACGAGGAAATCCTCTTTCTATACTCTAAGTGTGTTTTGGAAGACATTGAAAAATGGTCGGGTTTGTATTGAGCGTAAATCCAACAGGGCCCCTGGAAGAGAAACGCCAATGACTCTCAGACCGAGCATCCGATTGATGCACCATCTGTCACGTTGGGTTCCATTTGATAAGACGGAACATCAGGATACATCAACTCAAGACTTTGTGATAGTTGATGTAATTAACCCTTTGCTCGAGGACCGAACCCTCCTAGAATAATGTGCATGTGTTCGGGAACCTTAAAGCGGGTTGCGACTGCGATGATGACAAACGTACTAGAATCCTCTGTGGGTTCGACGACGACGACAACTGTACCGAAATCCTATGTGGGTTTGATAGTTCTGACAGAGTAGCTGGTCCGATATCTAGTGTGGGTATGAAATCTTAGATAAATCAGTGACTACATCTGATCATATCTATTACTCTAGAATAGCTGGCATGTATCCAGTGTGGGTCAGACAGCAAAGATGAGACATCTGGAGTGTATCGTGTGTGGGTCTCAAAGCTTAGACGAGATAGATGGACTGTAACTTGTATGGGTACAACAGCTTAGATGTGATAGATGGACTTTATCATGCGTCGGCCCGACAGCTTAGACGTGATAGATGGACTATATCCTATGTGGGTCGAATAGCTTAGACGGTCCAGTATCCTGTGTGTGTCTGACAGCTTAGATGATCCAGTGGCCACATTTGATCATCTATATCTCTCTACAATTGTTGCATAAATGTGTGAGATGAGTCATGTCTTTCAATCATTATCATCATGGTGATTGACTTACTTACTGTGTGGACTGGGTTGTGAATGGTCTCGAGAGTAGGAGTCAGGTGAGATTTGTAACTTAGGTATATGTTAGGGAATATACCTAAGTAGGGTTGGTTGTTACTTCATGGTTGTATCTTACTTCATTTTCTATCCATAGTGAATATTGTGAGAAATTTCGAGTCTCGGGGTCCCTACAGAGTATCGTTATACCCACCCCTACACGGTCTATTCCCACACCTTGTTGTACTGGATGCATACGACAGACATCACCGACGGAGGTCGAGGGCGCCACGACAGGCCGGTACCCGGAGGTGGACCTAGCGATGAGCCGACACACAGAGAAGACTGACGGACGTGAGTGATGAGGTGGCCATCTATACCCACCCTTTATGTAGGAACCCCAGAGGACGATCCAGGAGCTTACATTTACTTCTAGATATTTTTTCCTTTTTACTTGTACTTGTTGTTCATTTGTGTTTGTATACTGGCCCATTTACTTTCTAGCACACTCTTTTGTATTCAGTTTTACATAGTGTTTACTTCTTGTTGCATACTCTATTGTGTTTTTTTACTTTTATAAAGGAAATGCCTTCCCAGCTTAGGGATTTACGCCTTTGGTGCTTGTCACTAGCCCCTGGACATTGGAAGGCGGGCTTGGGGTAGTCAAGGCGTGAGCCTCGAGGATGGGTCATGAAAATTGTAATGTTGTGACATATCATATCAAATTCTACTGTAAATATGTATTAGTTTTTAGTTTACAACAATTATATAATTCATTATATATCAAAAACATATTATGATACAATGATATTTCTAGAAATAAGAATGGAATTATAAATCATTTGGTCTATAATCATTATCTTTACAAATTTATGATTGTATTATGATATCACCATGCATTAATTAATTCACTATTGAATCCTCAGAGATCCCCCAACATTTACAATCCTTCCACAATCTACTTGCTTTCTATATATGGGTAAAAATTTAAATTCCAATATCTGTATCTAATAACAAAATTTATTTACAAAAAGGAAATATTGAATAAAAAATTCACCTAATTCATCCTTGTGTCTCATTATTGCGGTCAAACTCTACAACCACAGACCATTTATTCCATATGCATGATACTCTTTATATTTTTAATGACATAACCTTTAGATCAAAGTAATCATTTTTAGGATGGTTCATCATATTCATAGACATAAAAAAATAATATATCTCTTTTCCTTTAACATTAAAATTCTAACTATATGGACTCATATATTTCCATTCCCTATGACATAAGTTTTAATAAATTAAAAATATAATGATCAAATAATGGATTATCCTTATTGTTTATCTAATAAATTATAACAAGACAAGAGATTCTATAATGGTGTGAGGGAAATATGATTCCATTTTTCAATATCTCTTATATCATAAACCCAATATGTCCAGATTCTCAATATATTATATAATAAAGAATACATTATTTCCTATATACAATCATTTTATATACTTCCACTTTAATAGTTCTTCGGAGATATCATACCACTATTACATAACCTCATCCCATCAATTATGGTGAAGATAATATCCTAAGGAATATGAAATTATATCCTTAAGAATAATCTATAAAGAAATGTATTTTTATAATGACATACGATTCAAGATGTCTTGTTCATAAACTAATATTATCATATATATAGAGATATATTTTCTTACTCAGCACCAAATATGTATCATTAGGAATTGATGACACTAACATTTGAGACTATTGTTCTTTGAGTATTTCAATTCTCTAGAATTTATTTCACTGTAGGAATATATTTCTTATAATATGATTTTTTACCGGATATAGAAACATTTCAAATTTTTAATGTAAATTTTTATTCAATTACCCACAAAATTAAATTCATTTTCACCACATATTGATTAAAAATAGTTCAAAACAATAATTTTTTTTTGTTACCCAATATTTTATAAAATTCAATTTGAGGTCACTGTTGGATTCAAAATATATAGTATTATGGATTTTATATTTTAAGGATAAATATTTTTAATCTCATACCCTTTACATTTCCCTTTATAATTAGTCAAATGAAATTAGGTATGTGGTTCTTCTCTATTATATTAACTTATAAATCTACAATCAATAGAGTGGACTACATAATAAACATATTCCAAGAACCATGTTTTCTTTAAAAAAATCATTCAAATGATTGTAAACATGATATTTTCATTTAGAGGAAATGTGAATTTTTTTTATTTTGATCAATAATCTTTGATTAGACTCTCTAGTAAGAAAAATTTATCAATGAATATGACCAGATAGATAAATTAACTATGGTTTTATAGTTACTTAAATAACTGAAGGTTCCTTTTGAATTAAAATTTCCAATGGGGGATTTTATCTATATTAGTCAATATTATTTATTTTATTCCTTTTCATTCTTTTTAATTTTTTGTCAGTTTATCAAAAATGATTAATCGTGTAATGATAAACTAATTTATTCATGATAAATTTATTTTATTCTATATATAATTCGTGATAATTATTATAATTTATCTCATCTAGAAAACATGATTGTCAAAAGTAATGTTAACCATGAAAACTAGAGAAAAAAATTTATATGTGTCATGAGTGGGAGGATTTATTCTTTTAAATTCATTAAAAAGATGATAAACTATCTCATTTACCTAATATAATATTTCAATCAATACATATAGATTGAAGTGGTAGTATATCATCTTTCACCTATATATCTCTTTTCATGGTTTCAACATAGCTCCATCTTGAACATCCCCCAACCACATAGAATATTCATCCATTATATAATTTTACAAACACACTCTGAATATATTTATGTGTATGATAATACATAAAGAAAATTTTGGGAAATGACACCGACACATAATAAAGCAGGGGAGATAATTCATTGATCATCAATTTAATTTAACAAAAAATATCAAATTCACTCATAAAAGTAATAATTAAATACCATTAATCCAACATGTTCGTATTTAAATATATCCCTTGATCATTGAGGAAATAAATTACATTACAATTAAGAAAAATTCCTAGTTTTAAATTATATTCTTATTATGTTATAGTAAATCACATACATAAGAAAATTCGTTATCATAATTCATAGTTAAATAATTTATATAAATTTATAATGTAAAAAAACCTAGACATTCTGACCATCTATAAATATTAATAAGTTAAATTAATTTATAAATTTATTATTAACAAATATATTATTTTTACTATCTTCGAACAAAACATGTACCCTTCTGGAATATTTTAAATCCTATCTATAAATTAACATGTATTGTACATGAGGCATTATGGCATGTAGAAATATTTAGGGAATGAATTGTTACTCACATTTCATGTGAATATGCTATATATGTTCAATTTATTGTATTGTAAACCTAAATGTAATTAATAATACATTATTTTTCCTGATATTAAATTATTTTTAGTTCCATGAGTATCATTGCATGGATTCTATGACATTGTTTATTACCCATAATGCCCAAAATATATTTTAAATGCACTAGATGATATCTCATTATCTAATGTGTCTTCATTATGACTATAAAAATAACACATACCAAAAATGTAATGGAAAATAATTAATTAAGAAATTATTTTTCTCAAAACCATTTCGCACATCATTTTCACCAATACACACCTTGAAAAGTGTTTTAATGCCTAAATTATTATTGACATTAAATATATAATTCATGTATTATTTATCATAGGTAAATGTGTTATTTACATACAAATGTATGAGAGATTGGGAAGAAACATTATGTTACCCATTCTGTTTTGTTCATTGAAACTCTTTAGAGGGATGAATATGCAATCCATGTATAAATTTTTGAGTTACACAACGTGTATGACAACAAGATGTTATGTAATTTAATCTAACTAAATTCTCTCCATAGTCATTAATTTAATTAAATTTAATTAAATAAATTTTCTTATTTTGACTATAACAACACATATACGTTCACCCAAATTTGGCCCAAAAAAGAGACTCATTAAATTTAAGGATTTGATATCCATTATAACGCCACGAAATTATAAATTAATAAAAAATTATTCCATATAATTTATGAAAAAAATCACTGAGAGTAGAAGTAAATATAAAATGTTGAGACCTTATTGAATAATTTTAATATTTTAAAAAATTAAATCTATTATAATTCTTGCAATGCACACAACGTTCAGTAATATTTTGTTACATGGAACAAAGACCTTAATTAATAGTTTGTGTTACACAAAAGACCATTCCTTAATACATAAAATAAATATTATTATTTAAAATAAAAATTATATCCTAGATATTAAATTGGACTGTTTGAATAGTATTAACAATCATAAAAGATATATGGTTGAATTCAATGGTTACTAATTAATTATAAATTAATATTAAAAAATAAAAATAAATGAAATGTTTTCATAAAAATTTATTTTCATGAACCAAAATATCATTATAATGATTATTTATATTCATTAGGGGATGGAAAAATTGAATTTTTAATACAGATTATTCAAATAAAATTTAAATTCTTCCAATAGATTTAATTGAAAAATATATTAAAAACAAATTTTCCCATAAAAAGATTTATTTTCCTAAATGAATATTTATGTTTTTAAAATATAACTTATTCTATAATATAATTTTAAAATTTGTTTGTAAATTTTATTTTAAAAAATATTCATCATTTTGTAATTTTTAATATAAAAATTATCTTATGGTGTTTTTTGTAATCTTATGAGATGTTTTTTTTGATGAAAATTAAAAAAGTACTTAATTCTAATTGAAAATTGACTTTTCATCTAAGTATTTTATAATATTAAATTACATTATGAATTGTTCTTAAAGCCAAAATATTTCAATATAGAATATATTAATCCAATTTAGGTCATTCTAATAATTTTTATATTGATTTTTTATATATAAAAATTTCATACTTTTGAACATTCTCGCTTTAAAAACCCATTTTTCCTACATGTATGCAAGATATATTTTAAATAATATTCTACCACCTATATGAGTTTAATTTGGAAATATTGATTCCAAATTTTAAATAATAATAACATATACTATCTAATATGATCAACAAAATTTTCTACCTATGTTATTAGTAAGACGGGATGATGTTAATCACAACATTTAAGTGAAAATAACGTTATATATTTTTAAATCATAAAATATAATGTGATAAAATATTTGAATACATGTTCAAAACAAACTTAATATCAATATTTAGACCATATATTTTCATTCATTGAAAACCATTCATTATTTTTGGCACATTATTTAAGAAATACTTACAAATAGTTTTTACTATTTGGTATTAATAAGAATGCCACTCATCCTTCAATTTAAGAGGTATCTCCCTCCCCTCACTTATTCACATCTCTCATTTAATTTTTCATGTCCATAACCTTCCCAATTCACTTATCATCCTCTCAATCCTCATCCTAGAATTCAATGATTGGGAATTAGTCTATCCATGGAAGGTCATCGAATCAAACCAATAGGAGTTACCCGAACAATAGGTAACCTTCATCGACCTATATTTTGGTTTTATTTAATTTTCCACCCCCTTTAATTATTACAATAAGTTAATTATATAATAAAATACTTGTACTAAAAATTATTACATGTTCTTATGTTTAGGATATTTTATAAACCCACACACATGTCCCTAAAAATGGTTATGAAAGCACCATTCATGTCTATGGAAGACTACATCTTGGTGAACCATTGTCATTCATTTTTCCATTCCCACTGTTAATGGATGGGAATGATGATGTAAATACTATTTATATATTATATTTTTGATGTATTTATGATTATTTATTATTATACTACACGTAACATCATGATTTACATTTTTTAATATTATAATGGCATTCATCTATAAAATGGATTACCAACTCTCGAAGCAATGTGATTCATTCACAGTGTACATGGATTGTATTAAGGATGGATTTAAAAAATATATGTGATGTATATGACCAAAATATTATATTTTAATGATAAAATAAATATATATAATTTAATTACCCAAAAATTTCAAGGAATAATTTTTTAAATACTTTGGTATTTTACGAGTCTGCAGTTTCTGACGGCACTTGATTCCGAGGCCCGGTTTGCCCAGAATCAAATTCTGATTTTTTGTTCGGGTACGTTCAGTAAACATACATGCAGGTTTTTTTCTCTTTTGAACTGGTGCTCAGAATTGAAACTTGAGGACACCGATGAACTCACAACACCGGTATTCACTTAAGTGGGCCTTTACCGTTGTTGCATTTTATGCGGGTTGAGAGTTAATATTTAGGGATTTGGAATAAAATAAATAAAATTTGTAGTACACCATTTTATTTATGGATGTTAGTTATTTCCTCCCAAGGGGAGTTAGATGTGGGGCCCACACCCACATAACATCCCATGAGAGGATATTTGTGAGGTGGGGCCCACACGAACCCTAACCATTTCATCTTCTAATAACCCCCTTAACTCTTTCCCTCGTTAAGGTGGAACCTCTCCACCTCCCATGCATTTATGAGGCCACCTCCTATCATAGATTGTGTTAACCCAAATAGTTAATCTAATTTAATTAACGTGAGTGTTAATAATTCTTTTTGAATTATTTTGAATTTGTTGGAATTTATTTAAAGTTGGAGAAGTCTATTTTAATATTTTAATAGAAAATAATTTTGGTGTTGGAACAATGGGGAATTAGAAGAACTTCGTTCTTCAACTAAGAACATCGCCCTTCCAATGAAGAACCACCGAAGAATGACAATCGTCTCCTTAGATCTTCGACCAAGCCAAAGGAGAAGGAGTCACCCACAAGAAATGTCGACGATGCTCCATCCTCTTCTCTTTCTTCCCTGACAGCAACGAGTTGACCCCGTCTCCCAGCGACGCCATCTTCTGTGATGCCCAACTACAGTGAACCTTATTTCAAGGTACGGGTTTCACATAATTTATAAGTGAATAAATTATCTCATTTATGATGAATTGTTTAGAAAAAAATCAGACCATTTGATACCGCCTAACGCAGAGTGTGCGGGCCGAACGAACATGGCCCGACGACCCTCCGTAGTTTCTATTATTTTTTATAGAGACCATGTTGGAAATGTGGCGACGAGCGAAGGCGACAGCCACGCACTGATCACGTGCGGATGAACCGCGACCCGCAACCGTGGGCCACTCGGCCGAAGGAGAACCATCTAGCTATAGCCGTCCGGGACGAAGGGAGACCACGCTGTCACAAGAGATGTTGTGCTGCAGAGAACTGGGGCCCGTGCTACGCGGGCCGCTTCGACTGTGAACTGGCCGTGTCGTCAGCCGACCGGGGTGAAGGAGTTGCGACACCATTAGGTGCCGTGTCGAAGGACTGTGGCCCGCCCGTACGGGCCTCTCATGCCAAGAAGACTAGCTGTATTTGGCCAGCCGGATAGTAGGGCGACACCGCTTGGCACCGTCGGTTGGAGAGACCAATGCCCCCCCCCCCCCCCCGCAGTGCTCGGCCACCAGGGCTGAGCTGCGAAAGGTCGGTCCAGGCCGCGCCGCGCCCCCTCGGGCCGAGCCACGCCCCACTAGGCCGAGCCGCACACTTCACCAGGCCGTTTTGATCCTCTGCCAGGTCATACCAGCCGAACAAGGAAGGGCCGACCCGCCAGCCCACCGGGCTTGACGGGCTGGCCCCATTATGCTTAAATGAAAAAAACATAAACACCGTGTGTCTGATCGATGTGCAGTCTACAAAATTGGGACCGTCGCGACGAAGAAATCCTTTTGTGATACTCTATGTGATTTTTGGAAAAATTTGGAAAATGGTTGGGTTTTGGAAAGAGAGTATTTCCAACCGGGCCCCTGGAACGAAAAAGCAAATATCTCTCATACCGAGCGTCCGATTGACACGCCGTCTATCACGTTGGGTTCCTTTTAATGAGACAGAACTTAAGGGTACATCAACTATAGACTTCATGATAGTTGATTTGACTACCCCCTTTGATCGAGGAGGGGAACCTCCCGGAATAGAGGGTGATGTGTGCAAGAACCCTAGAGGTGGCTGCGACTGCAATGACTACTGTACTGGAATCCTCCATGGGTTCGACGACAACGCCTACCATACTAGAATCCTTCATGGGTTCTGTGATGATGACTACCATACTGGAATCCCCTATTGGTTCGATGGTGATGAATACTGTTCTTTTATCCTACGTGGGTTTGACAGTTTGACTTCTCTTCTAGTCGCCTACATTGGTCCGACAAAGTTGCTGGTCTAGTATCCTACATTGGTCTGACAATTTAGCTAGTCTCGAATCTTACGTGGGTACAACATTATAGATGAATTAGTGTCTACATCTAATCATCTTAATCACATTATGAATGATTTATACTTGTGTGAGATGAGTCTTGACTTTCAATCATTACCATCTGTGTGATTGACATTTTTCCTGTGTGGACTGGGTTGTGCTTGGGCTCGAGAGTTGGAGCTGAACTGGAAATGATGACTTAGGTATATGTAAGGGAATATACCTAAGTATATCTGGTTGATACAACATGATTGTATCTTTTTATTTTTGGTTTATCCTTTGTGAATTCTAGGCGACCTTCGGGGGTATCTGGGTCCCTACTGAGTATCGTTATACTCATCCCTGCACGGGCTATGCCCGCACTACGTTGTGTTGGATGCAGACGACAGACATAACATATTGTGGCAGAGACTTGTAGAGTTGGACAGTACGCAGAGGAGGATCACTCGGCGTGATGTACACGGAGCAGAAAGATGGACCCGAGGTGCTGAGGAGACCATTCGTACCCACCCTTCAGGTGGGATTCCTGGAGGTTGACTCAGTGGTTGCTGCTATAATTTACTATTGTTGTACTAGACATTCAGTCATACTGTACTTACTGTTGGGCTTGTATTTCCAGCCCCTTTCTTTTCAGCACTAACTTATTTATATAGTTTTACATTGTGCTTACTTTAGTTGCATACTCTACTGTGTTTGTTTACATCTAAAAAGATAATTCCTTCCCAATATATGGATTTATTTCTTTGGTGCCAGTCACCCATGACTGGCCTATGAAAGGCATGATTTGGGTAATCACGGCACGATCCCCAAGGATGGGTCATGATATATCATTTACTTTTTTCATTAATATAATAATAAAATCAAAACAATTTTCATGCATACGTACCACTTACGATTTTCATGAATGGTGCATTTTATTTCCTATCAGTAAATATTATAAATTAAAATAAATATTTATATATTTTACCTATATTATATTTAAATCATTGTGTACATTCTATATATGATAAAAACACGATCAATGTAATATTTATAGAAAATAAAAGGTAGAAACATACTCAAAAAATAAGGCAATTAAAACCTTAATGAGTGAAAATAATGAAATATTTTTATCAAAGAAGATATAGGACTATTTTAAATTAATATTTATAATATTATAATTATTAATCTGGTTTTTCATACGGTTGATAAAGTTATTACAAAATTAATATACAAATTTAAAGAGATTTCAACTAAATAATGAGTATGGTAAGTGATTTTGACTCAATATTCCATCTTGTGAGAATTAATTTTTAATATGAACCAATTGAATTTTATGTGGTGTATATACTTCCCTATTAAAATTTAGTATCATGAAGACCTTATCCTTCATGTTAATTTAATTGTAAATTATAATTATCACACATAAGAGGATTTTACATTCAAATTATCATGTGGTAAAAGATATTGTCAAATCAAACATTTTTTTTGGATATTTTACTTTCTCCTAAAATAATAACATTTTTTTAAATATTTTTCATTGTAAATTAAATTTATATTGAACATTCATATAATTTTATATTATTTATTGTCATTTCATAAATCATATAATATTTTTTACATATAATGTTTATTTGGAATGATATTGAATAATTGGGGAAATGTTGACAAATTAATATCCTTTACTCAATCTGTATATTTGAACAGGTATATTTTTATGGAGATAAATAAATTATTCAATATATAAGAAATTATTTTTTCTAGAATTACATGTATTAGGTATAATATAAAATAATCCCCTAAATGTGGCGTTCATCTCATGAGACAAATCATTTGGAAAAATTAGATGGGTTTCTACCTGGTATTTTTTAAACCCTCTTGTGTATGATATTGGACGTAAAGGATACATAATCCTACATTACCTGGAATCCAAAAATTAAGAATTAAAATAATTTCTAATTAATATATTATAATTATTTTACATGAGATTTTTACTGCGAAAAAATATTTGGATTCCATTCATTCTATATTTATTTTTTAAATTACATTTTTTTCTATTATTTACAATTCCATGTTGACTCTAAATTATATTTTCATGATATTAAATTAAATTAAATGGTTTTTTAGTTATTTAACATTCCAATATATTTATGAAATTCCATATATTTTTTTCATTATGAAGATTGTGTTCTAAAATATATACCTTGCCTTATTGATTATGATCCTTGATTCATGATTTATTCATTTGTATATGACCCTTACTTAGAATTTAATCTCACAATTATTCTTTGTATAAACTATTCTATGATGTGTACTATGAAATATATTCATATATATTCGTGATATAGTGAATTTTTTCTTGAAAAAAAATTATGTCGTCATTTAGTATTTATTTGTTATAAAATTCCCATGTAGGTTTGTATTTTAGCATAAATACTAAAATATAAGGTCCTTTGGAATTTTATTTCCTTTTATCTTATGATAAAGTAATGGTAGTAGGAACTAGATAAAATCTACTAATTTTTGGGTATCTATGGTTTCTATAAGTGCTTGTATAGTAGAATCCATGGTATCTATATTTAAGAATAAATAGATTTGGGAACATAACTCTATGATTGACTTGATAAACTGTATATTAAAACATATTAATGTTTGTATAAAGTAGATATTATATGATATTTCCTGGAAATTAATCTATTTCTATATACTACAATTAGATATGGTTCAAGAATAGACCTTCCCAGATGTAATGTCTCTGGAAATGGTGCATCGAACTTCACACGAGTGCATCCCACAACAAGATAATGTGCCTTAATACATGTAATTTCTGAAACTCATGGGTTATATAAATAAAAAATTCACATTTCCATTAAAATAAATTATATAGGAATTTAATTGATAATGAAAATTAATTCCCAAGGTTAATCCCTAAACTATAGAAGGGCCTTGTAAAAAATGGATGATGTATTTTTGCATTGTGTTTCATGAAATTAGCTGAAAAACTATTTTTAAATTTTTTTTTGGTGATAAGATTAATTAAGCATCTATGTATTGTTTTAAATTGTAAGAGAATTTGTGAATTCATTATGTTAAGTGTTATTGATACCACCATGGGTTTATTATTTTTAATTTGAACACGAGTTCATAGTCTTAAACTCTATATCATAGTTTTATGTGATGAGAGTCTACAATCATTGAGGAGGTTTTTTAGAAACATGGGGAATGTATATGTTATATTGAAAACAATATCTAATTAATAGTGTATTACTATTTTAATGGTGTTGAAAACATTTTGGTTTTATAGGATTATTAATGATATTGTAATAACAGTCATATGAGATTTTTAGACCTTATATAAAAAATATTATGAACCCTATTAAAAAGGATATATAATGTTCATCATTAATTAAAGTATGACCATCATATTTTTAGGGAACTTTAAAAGAATTATATTAATAATCTTTTAGAAAAAGGAATATTATCATCCAGGGTGACAACCCATTGCCTCTAGAAACGTGTGGGGCTTAAAATCATTACTGATTGATGATAAGGGTTTTACACCTATGAAAATTATACATGATTTCATGGTTGATATGTAATCATTTGTAGTGAAATAATTGGAATATTAAAAATTAATGATGAAATAGAATTATTACTTTTTTGGATTATAGATTAATTTATTAAACATATTGGATTTAGAAAATAGTTTGAGACTGATAGAAATATTTTCTCTCTACAATGGATATAATAAAATATTAAAAGTAAATTTTAGTTCTTCAGACATAACAAACATTTTTTTATATTCATTTGTTGACATAAGGTGAAAACTATAAACTGATAAAATCACAACCAAAGGACGTGATTCTGATTTTTGAAAGAAATGAAATAATGTATGTATACCTTCTCAAGATTGTTTACCATATTTAGGAAAAATATTTTGAAAAATGAAATTCTAAAACAATAATTTTTTAGAACCAATGGTCTTTTAAATCTTCAATGATTTATGGATTTATTACCTTCTCTTTATCATTCATTAATAACATGTTTGTGATGAATTTCCTCAAATACTCTATACGAATACATATGCTTATAATCTATTTCCATATCATCACTTGACACCTAAGTTATCCATTGTATATAACTAGGTAAATGTAAATAGATATAATTTTCGTACTTACCAATCTCTTTTAATAAGTAGATATTTAATTAAATCATTTACATTGTAGGGTTTTCAGAAAATGTATCTCATGATATCAAACCATATACTTCTAATATCAAGTTCAAATTTTGAGTTTTCTACTATTTTAATGTGAGGAGAATGTAACTCCCCAAATATCAAAAACAATTACATTATCGCGATAAAATTTTTCACATGAAGCACCATGAAAGGAAGAAAATATAAAATCCCAAAAAATGAAAAATATTTAAAATTTTAAATAAATTCAACCTATTATATTTTCTAAAATGCAAGAAACAGTGTCTTAGATTTTTTTTAAATGCATCAATGGCTTTCATTAATATCTTGGGTTACACAAATGATAGAGTTTTACCAAATTCTAATAATATTATTATTTATAATAATCGGTATCTTCCACTTATATAATTTGACATAATAAATATTTATAACATAATTATTAAAATGTATCTTAGAAATTTTTTGTTACAAATTCATTATAAAAGAATATAAAAACATAATGAATACAAAGAAAATGTTTATATAAAAAATGTTTTCATGCATTTAAAGATTATAATCATAATAAATTAAATAAATTTGTGAATTATTTTTACTAAATTAATAAATTATATATTCATAAAATGTTTCTAAATTCATCAAATAGATTTGACAGGAATGAATTATACCAATTCCAGTTTAATGAATAAAAAATGTATTTGTCAAAATGGAGTTTTTCCACATTTCAATGGTGCAAATGTTCTAAAAATAAAAATTGAAACTATTAATAATCATATTTTACAAAATAAACATTGTTATGAAAATTATAATGTAATAAGATTCATATGGTGAATTGTTGGTATTAATCTAAGAAGTACCATTTTTTATGAATAATTAATATACATAATTTTAATTGAAAATATACCTTTTTTATAAATAACTTATATGATTAAATTAAATTTTTAATATTTTATTTATTCCAATATTTCAATTATTAACTTATTAAACCAATTATTTTAATTTTAAGAAAATTTGTTTCATTTTCAATGAAAACATTATGGACATTTGTAAATGTTCACTTTAAAAAATATTATTATTGTCACGTCTGTGGGAAAATAATTAAATTTAATTCTACCATTTATGTTAGTTGAATTTATAAAAATTTATTATATATATGGAATTACGTGGTGAAACCAAATAAGTGTTACATGAAGAAGAGGAAAATTTCATCAATATGCAGCTATGAATTATTTAATTCTTGACCCCCATAAATTCTTCTTATTTAATTTATATTTAATCCTTAATTAATAACCAAAGTAGAAAATAACATCTGATATTTTTTTTGTAAATTGTAAAACCTACACCGACACACACTTACATAAAATGGTATATGATCATTCATGTGTATGGTGGACTACTACCTCGTGAACTGCTATTGTTCATCTTTTCAATACCACTTTTAATAGTTGGGAATAATTATGGATATAACATTTTTATATAATATATATTCATTTTATTTTTCCTTAATTCTTATATAATTATTATATTACACATACATTCACACTTTCAATTTTTTAATATGATAACCTCATTCATTATGTACGGCAGACTATCGCCTCAAAAATTGATTTTATTCAGTCACAATTCACAAGAAATGTGTTATGGGTGGTTTTAATATACAATTTTTGTATATATATATATATAAAATATGATACTGGAATTATAATATACATATATATTATTTAATTTTTTTCTTTAATTGGACAATAAAATGGAAGCAGTGCTCTTGCGTATGAATAGATTACTGTCTCCAGGAAAGATGCATTTCATTTCCAATCAATAAATATTATATATTTACATAAATATATAAATACTTAATATATATTTTATTTACTTAGTTATTTCAATACATCATATGTAAAAAATGATCTATTTTAGAGGACCAAAAAATAGAAATTAGAAACATGCTCGATAAACAATGAAATTAACACCCATAATAGTGAAAATAATGAAAGATTATTAACAATCTAGTGATTGAATTTTATAAAATAATCATAATTTATATTTTATAAACTAATATGGTTCTTGGGATAAATAATAATATTATAAAAACATTAAATAGATATTTTAAAATGGTTTAACTAAATGGAAGCATAAGGTAAGGGATTTCTTCCCAATTAACATTTAATTGAGACTTATTTGTTATTATTCACCAATTCCCTTTTTTGTCCTATATATATTTCCCCATTGACTGCTGATATCTTGATTAATTTTCCATATTGGTATTTTATCATTTATTTTGACTTAACTCACCTAATGAATTTTGACTTCAAAATTGGAATTTGTTAAATGTTATTTTGAGATCTCACATTCTTTTGTGATTAATAAAATTCTCAAAAAAATCACTTTAATGTAATTATTTCTCATTGGAAAACACATTTATCTTGAATATACATATTATTTTTTATCTTGAATATACTTTTTATTTTTAATGGATATTTTTATTTCTTATAATGCCTATCATTGTTATATATGGATCTTAATTTTAATAATTTTAAATTAATTATAGAAATATTAAGTAATCTATATCCATTAATCATTATGGATATTAGAAATGGAATATTGTTTATGTATTAAATCATTTATTAGTTATATAAAAATTATATGAATTTCTAATGACCATGATTTTCAATGTAATTTTATTAATTATATTCAACTGTTATTAGTATACAAAAATTTTTGGCAAGTGATTCCGAGGCCCAGTGTGCCCAGAATAAAATTATGAACATTTTCAAGTATGTTCTAGTAAATGCCCGAGCATCATTTTAAAAATTTTGAACCTATGATCAGATTAAAAATCTGACAATACCGTTGAATCCATAGCACAAGTATTCTCTTATGGGAGGCTTCACTTCTACCACAGCAAGTCGAGAGAAAAAGTTATATTATAGGAAATTTTTAAAGAAAAATAAAATAACAATGTTATTATATTTATATCTTCCATTTCTTCCAACAGTCAAGTAGTAGAGTGGGACCATAAACGTGTCAATCCATTTAAATTCTTGACCCTTCAAATCCTATTTAACATCATCATTTTGATTTAGTAAGGTTATTATTAAATGAACCCCCATAAATTCCACGAGCATTACTTACCACCCTCCACTCTAATTTATATAATGTAAGGGGGGGTGTAATGGCACAACATCACCATGCGACAAAGCACTGGTAGAGTGTTGCGACACCCAACCCATTGAGGAAGGGATAGGTTCCGGTAAGCGGTGATGAACGTCACTGAAACCCGAACGGAAGAAAGATGTTTGAGTAGCATCATTGGTGGCTTGTTGCGGGGGGAAAAGAATACCAAATCTTCCTCAATCGCGGGCATCTTCCAATGATCTCGAGGAACAATTTTAATCTTTTTATTCTTTCAAAGAATTGATTAATCTTTCTTGCTACCCACTTTCTATCAAGAAAACATGGATGGTGTGGGACAAACGAATAAGGCCTGAACCCTCTACCATTATTTTAATTTTTGGTACGTTCATCGAAAGCATTATCAACGGGTTGGACAAGGCCTGAGAGGGTAGATGATTGTGGCAAATGGCCCTGGCCAACAATGATGGAGGTGCCACGTCATTGTGCACCGTAGGTGAAGGCCGGTACACTAAGCTCTGATGGTCAGCAGAGTGGCTATCACTGGCCGACCATAGTGGTGACATGGTGTGCCATCATGCACTGACAGTGGAGAAGGGACGCAGACTTTATGCCGCCGCATGGTCGAACAGGGAGGCTGACATTGGCCATCCACTAGAGGATACAGTTGTACACCATCAGAATAGCGGCAACTCCAATGCCATGACTGTTGAACCCAGCGTTCATCTTGTGGGTGACCTGGCACCACTAAAGGGTGTTTCCGCTTCACCTTCCAAATAGGGAACCCCCCCCCCATTCCAACCCGGTGAACCCCAAATCACTGTGCTGGTCCACCTGCGAGTCATGCCCCACAATAGGCTGTGTCACGTGAGCCTAGTGGGACGTGCCTCCATGGGCCGGGCCACGTGAGAAAAGTGTACTTCTCCTCCATGCGTTGGGCCACACAAGCTCAGCGGGCAGCCCCTCCTCGGGCCGCGCCGCACGAGCCCTGCATGTCGTGCCTCCATGGGCTGGGATGCGCAAAACCTATCAGTGGTTCCCTTACGGGCCGGGTTGCACCCCCTTGTGGGTCAGGTCAAGCACACCGTGGCCCGGGCCATCTGGGTCAGACCCAGACTGGGTCGGACCGGACCCGTACAGGGCTGGGGCAGACCCGGACTAGGTCGTGTCAGACCCAAAATGTGAAGGGAGGATTCGAAATAGACTACTCGTACCCAGACTTTTTTGGGTCTAAAGGTGGCAGGTCGGACCAGTGTGGGCAGACCAGGACGGGGTCCAGTCGGGTCGGACCGAATTCAAACCCTACCAGGCCCAATTTCACATAAAGAGCCATAACATGACAACCGGTTGTCCGTTTGACAAACCGTCTATGGTGATGGGACCCTTACAGCGAGAAGATCCTTCTAGTATATTCCACTTGAGTTTTGGAAAATGGTGGATTATGGAAAATTTGGATCAAATCTGAATCCAACTAGGATCTCAAAACTAAAACGCTTATAAGTCACATACTAGGCATCTGATTGATGTGTCGCCTGTCATGTGGGAACCCTTATGAAATGGCGGTCCTTTTTAAGACATCATCATGGAGCTTCGTGGTGGTTTTGGTATGAAATATAGCCTAAGAAGTATATCCCATGAGAATCAAGCGTACTATGAGCGGGAATCCAGTGGTTGGCAGTGAGGCAGAGGTTGGAGACAGAGCATACAGAGGTTAGTACATAGCATTCTAGTGTAGATCAGATCCAATGTGGGTGAGAACTCAGCACTCTTGTGTGGGTCAGTGTATACCGATCCTTTGTGGGTCAGATCCTATGTGGGTTAGCGCTCAGCAATCCTATGTGGGTCAGTGCATTGAGATCATGTGCAGGTCAGATCTTGTGTGTGTCATTGCAGGGGTTTGTATTTATTGACTCCGGGCGGGTCAATTTCGGTTCGGATCATTGTAGGGGTTAGTATGTATCGTATTTGTGTGATTAAGACTTTTTATAGTCAACAGTAGTGCCTCTTAACTGAATAAGATGATCTAGCTTCACGACTGATTATCTGTACTTCTATACTTCTCTAATACCTAGTGTGAGATGAGGATTTTTCCTTCATGGTGGTACCTGTGTGGTAATTTTACATTCGGGGGGATATCCTTATTTTGATACAGGTGTGGTACTTTTACATTATTTGTGTTATAATTGTGGTGTTACCTATTCAGTACATTTTAATTTGTGATGTTACCTTCATTGTGTTACATGTGGGGTACATTTACCTTCGTGGTGACACCTTCGTGGTGTTACCATTGAGATATTCTTCCCTCATGTAGAGATGAGTATATCTGGATAACATAAGTTTATGTAAGTGAATATCCCTAAGTAGAGTTGATAACTTCTTCATGATTTGTCCTCAAGGTCTTGATTTGTGGATTTTCCATTGTGAAACTCTGGTCGACCATCCGAGGTCTCTGGGTCACTACTGTGTATTGTTAAACTTAACCCTACACATGCTTCAGCTGCACATTATTATGTCTTGTGCAAATGATGGACAATAATGATTGAGGCTGAGGGAGCCAGGAGTAGATGGTGCTGAGAGGGGAACCATTTTACATGGCATGACGCCGAACTACTAATCATGAGTTGTACACACCCTTCAGGTATGATCCTCAGTGGACAATCCAATAGCAGTTTTTATCTTTTTAATGGTACTTTTACTTTCCGTTTGGGCTTGTATTCCAACCCCTTTACCTTTTTCACAGTTTTTACTATAGTAGTTTACATTGTGGTTTCCTCTTGTTATTCATTGGGATTTGTGTGGTGGCACAGGTTTAAAGGTAATGCCTTCATGTTAAGGGATATGCCTTTCCGGTTCTAGTCGCATGCACATGGCCAATGGATGGTGGGCTTCAGGTAGTCACGACACTGGGTCAGGGATGGGTCGTGACAAAGTGGTATCAGAGGGTCAGTTTTACTGAAGAACTAGTAATCTGATCATATAACCAAGAAACCGTGTTAAGTGTTCTGATTGTGGTTTTCTGTTTAGGGAGCACAATGATGGTGTGGTGGTTGTGGTATCCATACACCATGACCCTAAATTCCGATTTCTAACTAGGTACATGAAAATACTAATTGCATGTGTTTTTGAAATGTTTTACATTGTTCTATTTAAATTATCACACCATGTATAACTTATTGACCATGGAACGCCAATTACTTTTCATGATTTCACTGCATAGACAGCCAAACATGATTCTTGAGAGAGTATATGATGAAGGCCCACCGAGTAATGAGGCTTCACTATAGGGATTTCTTAATTTGGTAGCACCATAGGGTTGTACCCTAGTAGCACCACCACCCATTTGGCAGCAGATGCCACTAGCCCCACCAACAGACCATGTATGATGAAAGAGTGCATTTCTCAAGATCCAAAGATAGAGGACACTATGATTTCAGGGCAATACATATCCCCAAGTATCCAAGGAGTGGCTGGATGATGTGGATAGAGTTTTTCTCTTGGTTGAGACACCAGGAGAGCCGATGGTTATCCTAAATGATAGCCTTTTCCATGGAATATTAGGTAGATGGTGGAGCTCGCAGATCCAGACACATGATGAGGTGACCCACACCTAGACAGACTTTGAGAGCCTCTTCTAGGTAGAGTTTATCCCAGTCACTCTACGCTTAGAGTGTATACAGGAGCTGCAACAATTACATCATGACGGTGTGATTGTGGACCAATACTCAGTGACATTCACTAATCTCCCTCTCTACTCCCCTAAAATGGTAGATGAAAATTTCTTCAGGGCTCAGAACATTAAGCAGTGTCTTCGACATGAGATCTATGTATCAATGGTATCACTCAGCATTATGACACAGGATGGGCTTCTAGAGAGATTTCTTTTGGTAGAGATCTTCCTAGCTGAGAATACAGCGACATCGAGAGCCACCTTTGGAGGTCAAGTAGCGAATTCATCCATAGCGGGCAGTAAATGGATGATGAAGGGGCCCATACAGACCAAATATTTTGGTGGATGACCTCAGGATATAGGGTCAGTTTTGAGGGGCTCACAGGATAGAGGAGGAAAGTTGAGGATCAGGCAGTCCTACTCATACGGTGGGTAGGGTCAGATGGCTCATGAATACCCTATCAGATATGCAGATGACCAGTGGATGGTTGTGGGACTATTGAGGAAGAGGCAGAGATTCAAGCGAGGAGGTCCAAATATTGGTGGTTTAGGCAGAGGAGCTGGTCGTACATCAGATGGTGGGAGGCGATTCAAGGTTCTGCCACCACAACCTCCAGGCACACCACCCTGACCATAGGGAGCTGGAGGAAAAGGACACTCTCAACTCTATGAAGCAGATACCTACAACCACAACACTCTGGAGATGATTAGAGGTTTGATCTATATCTATTTCCCCTAGATGCAGTACTTATAGGCACATGTTCTAATCTCTTTTTTAATTCCACCACCCTCATTTGGAGATCAAAGATTCTAACAGAGTCGTTGGATCAAACCTTACGTCTAGAGACTCAAATGGGAGGATATTTGACTATTACACACTGGTGTCCGCAGTGTGAGCTTACTCATGGAGGAGTGAGCTTCAGGTGAGATCTTCTAGTAGCAGACTTGAGGCCTTACAACATCATCTTGGGTATTGAATTGATATCCACTGTCCATGCTCTAATTGACTATATTATGCACAAAGTGCAGTGTGTCCGTGAGGATGGGGCCAGATGTTTCTTCACCGGTGAGAAGGGAACCTTTGCAGCATAGGATATACTTTCCCAGAGTAGGGTGAAGCAGATCACAATTTAGTTGTCTAGCCTTACCCTCGGGGTAGTTGATGTTTAGGGACTGAGATATCCTGTAGTGGTGGACCTATATGATGATGTCTTACCTGTTGATGTTCTAGGGCAACCTCCACCCAGAGAGGTGGACTTTTACATCAACATGTATGACGAGACGACACTTATATCAACCCTAGTATATCTTATGGCTCATATAGAGCATCATTAGTTATAGTTACTGTAGGAAGACTTATAGAGAATGAGTTTTATAAGACCTAGTGTCTCTCCCTTGGCCTCCCCAATTTTTTTCCCATGAAGGAATATGTGGGTTTGATACTATGTGTGGATTATTGGCCCTTGAAATAAGTGATTTTGAAGAACTAGTATCCACATTTGAAGATTGAAAATATTTTTTATTAGTTGAGGGGATATTGATGGTTTTCGAAGATAGAACTCATATCAGATTATCATTATCTGAGGGTATGAGAGGTGGAGGTGCAAGATATTACCTTTAGATATCGGTAGGGCCACTATGAGTTCATGGTTATGCCATTCTTCATGAACAAAGCCCATGAAGTGTTCATAGGACTTAGGAATAGGATCTATCAGTCATTCCTCAATCACATAGTGGTGGTCTTCATTGAAGACATCTTAGTGTACTCGGTGTTAGAGGAGGAGAATGCCTATCATCTGCAGATAGTTCTAGATACACTCCATGATCACCAACTTTATGGTATGCTCTCGAAGTGTCGGTTCTAGATATAAGATGTCCACATTCAAGGAGATTTTATCTCAGAGGCTGGAGTTGATGTGGATCCAGAAAAGGGAGAGGTTGTGCTTTCTTGGGATCCACCCATGATTGTGACCAAGGTGATGAGTTTCTTAGTATTGGCTGGATACTACCAGATATTTGTTCTTGTCTTTTCTTGATTTGTGGAACACTTTTCCATGTTGATGGAGAAGGGAGTGCCTTTCATGTTGATAGAAAGATTCAAACAGATCTTTCAGGAGCTGACATAGAGACAGATGAGCGCCCCCATCATGAGGATACTAGAATAGGTCGTTGGTTATGTAGTCTATTATGATGCATGAGGTTCAAGACTTGGATGTGTTCGGATGCAGGAGCAACCAATGATCATGTATGGCTTTTAGAAGCAGAGGAATCATTAGAAAAACTACACTACCCATGACCTGGAGTTAGTAGTAGTGGTCTTCTCCATGAAGATGTGGCGACATTAATTGTTGGGAGAATGTTTTACAATCTACTCTAAACACCTGAGTTTTAGGTATATAATCTCTCAGAAGGACCTAAGCCTGGGAAAGTTATAATGGATGGATTTCCTCCATTAATATGACATTTAAATAGTCTATACACCTTGGAAGGGGAATGTGGTAGCAGATTCACTCAGCGTGAGGTATGGTTTGTAGTTTATGAATGAGGTGGAATAGTAGCTAGGTGCGTTGAAGATATCCTTTTTTGATAGAGATGGAGAAGATTACCTCTATTCTATGATTGTCACTCCCCCACATAATCTGTGAGTTCTGGAGGCACAGATTTGGGACATTGACTGAAATGTACGAAATGCTCAGACATCCAAAAGTTATTCACCTAATGAAATTTAAGAAGGTGGGGTTCAAGTCATCCTATTTAGAAGATGCACCACGGTACCAGTGGCTCTTAGATAGGAGGTGTTGAGGGAGTTCTATACATCTCCTATAGAAGTACATACGAGTGTGGAAAAGATGTACCAGGAACTATGGTGTCAACACATGTGTCCAATGATGAAGAAGGCACTTTTTGAGTGTGTTTCACGATGCATCACGTGTCAACAACTGATTGTTGAGCATCAGGTTCAAGAAGTCTTAACGCATCCACTAGTGATGCCTAAGTGGAAGTGGGACGGTATCTCCATGGACTTTTTGATAGGGATTACATGTTTCTCTAGAGGACATTCTTCTATCTGGGTGATTTTTTTACTGACCCACCAAGTTGTCCCACTTCCTACCAATCCTAGTGCAAGGATCAGTAGAAGGCTTGGGATACCTCTTTATACAAGAGATTTCACAACTTTTAGGGGTTCCATCGATGATCATCTCTGGCCATGATGAATGATTTACATCCCAATTAAAAGAGGGATTACAGGAGGCATTCAGGACTCAACTATGTTTGAGCATCCCATTTCATCCACAGATGTATGGTCAAATAGAGCGGACCATTCAGACACTGGATGACAGGCTACGTGATTGCGGCCTATATTTTGGTCATAGTTTGGAGGATAACATTCCCTTGGTGGAGTTATCATACAATAAAAACATCCACTAAACCATTGGTATGGTATCATTAAAGGCCTTATATGGTTAACCTTTTAGATCACCTCTATGCTGGACAGACCAAGGGGAGTCAGCACTTATGGGTCTAGAGTTGGTACGAGCTACCACTGAGAAGGTGAAGATCATCCAGGAGTGGATGAATACTGTATAGATAAGGGATAAGTCTTATGATAACTATATATGAAGACCATTGGAGTTTAAGGTGAGAGACCATGACTTCCAACATGTATCAAATCAACAAGGTATGAGGAGATTTGGATGGGGAGACATGCTATCTCTGATGTTCATCAGACCCTTCAGTTTCTCATCAGAGTTAGTGAGGTGGTGTATGATCTAGATCTCCCCCTACCAGATGCACCAAGTTCATGATGTTTTCCACATGACATAGATGATGAGGTACATGCATGATCTATCGCATGTCATAGACAAGAGTGATATAAACATTGAATATGGGGAAACCATTTCATAGGTTCTACTGTAGATTGAGGATCAACATGAGAAGGTCCTCTGGGGATGATCGATAAATCGGGTGCTCATTCGCTGGTAGCACAGAAACCACCAAGGGAGAACAAGGGAGGGGTGGGGTGGGGGCTTTGATTCGTGCTTAGTACCCCCATTAGTTTCTTTAGACAATGTTGTGGCTTTTGGGGATGAAAAGAACTATGGTGGAGAGAATGTATTGACCCGGATTTTCAATGTATTTTTTTTAATTTTGTGGTATTATTATGAGCCTACAAAAATTGATGGGGTATAATTATAAGGCCCGGTGTGGCCAGAATGATATTATATTCTTTTTTATGCTACGTTCAGTAAATTCTCGAGCTCTGTTTACTAACTATTGAATTTGTTCTCGAATTAAAAATATGAGGGCACCGTTGAATCCATAACACAGATATTCTCTTAGAGAATGGTTCAGATCAACCACAGTAAGTCTGTATAAAAAGTTAGATTTTGAACATTTTAAAAGAATAATAAAATAACTATGTTATTTTATTTATTTCTTCATTTTCCTCCAACATACATGTGGTAGTGTTGGACAAGATACATGTCATTCCATTAAATGGCTTTCCCCTTAAAATCATTCATAATAGTGTCATTGAGATTAAGGAAGGATCCTATTAAATGTACCCCCATAAATTCCACGATCGTTAGTTACACTCCACCTCTCGTATGTATATGAAACATGGGGAGGGTTAGTGGAACGACTTCATGAAGCGATGAAGCTCTGGTAAGGTTTCGTGATGCCCAACACTTTGAGAAACAGCCCAGTTCTAGAAAGCAGTGTTGAGAGACACCGATACCCGAACTGAAGAACAATGGTTGAGGAACATGATTGGTGGATTTGTTGTGGGGGTGATGAATACTGACTCTTTCTCAATTATGAGCATCCTCAAATGATCTCGATGTATGGTTTTAATCATGTTTTTATTTCAAATATTTGATGAAGTTTTCTTTCTATCATCTTCCTATAAAGATAATGTTCAGGTTGTGGGCCAAATGAACAAGTCCTGGACCCTCTCCCCTAGTTGGAATTATTGGTTCCTTTATCACAAGAATTATCTTTCAGTTGGACAAGATGCAAGATGGAAAATTAAGTAGGTGACTAGCAACGTCAAAAAACAATGCAGGTGGAACGCCATCACATGCCATATGAGGAGGCCACGTCACTATGATGCGACTGTCAGTAGAGTGTATAGCACCGGCCAACCATGGTGGTGATGCACCGCACCATTGCGCACTGCCGGTGGAGATGGGTTACATATTTTCATCCATAGCGGTGTTGAATAGGGTGGCTGACATCGGTCGTCCATAGGGGAAGCAACGGTGTGTAACAACATGCCACCAGAGGATCCAAAGATCCAATGATATGGCAGCGAGAACCTCAATAGGTACCACGATTGACTTGGCAGTTCCAAAGGAAGCTTCACTTCGCCTTCCGAATGGAGGAACCCCCCACCCCCATGCCAGCCTGGAGGACCCTGTATCACGGGGTCACATAACATGTGGGCCACACCCCACCACGGGTTGGGCTGCGCCATAGCAGGCCGGGGGGAACCCTTGGGCGACGGTTTGGGGACCCTTAAGGGTTGGGAAGAACCTCGACCTAGTGGGATGAGCCCGTCATGGCCTAGCCATACCAGGTCAGACCTAGACCGGGTCAGGTCGGCCAATACCGGGTCGGACCAAACCCAAACCCCACAAGCCCAATTTCACATAAAGAGTTGTAACATGATAACCGGGTGTCCGTTTGCACACCATTTGTGGCTCTGGGACCCTTGGAGCAAGATGACCATTTTGGTATACTTCACTTGAGTTTGGGATAAATTTGGGGTATGGATGGGTTGGATCGATTCTGAATCCAACCAGGTGCTTGGAACTAAAATTCTTATAAGTCATAGACCAAGCATTCGATAGACGTGTTATCTGTCGCGTTGGAACCCTTATGACATGGAGGTACTTTGGAAGACTTCTTCCGCGTCAATCATGGAGGTTGAGGTACTACTGATAGGTTTTTGAGTTGTCCTCCCTTAATCAAATTTACTTTTAGGCATAATCCTATGGCTGGTAGTGAGGTGGAGATTGGAGACAGATCATACATACATTAGTACAGAGAGATCATGTGTCAGTCACATCCTATGTGGGTTATCACTCAATGATCATTTGTGGGTTAGTGCATACATATCCTATGTGGATCAGATCATGTGTGTGTTATTGCAGGGGTTAGTACCTATTGACTATAGGAAGGTCAGATCCTTTGTGGGTAATTGTGGGGGTTAGTACCTATCGATCATGTGTGTTTCAGACTCCTTATGGTCAATAGAAGTTCCTCTTGATAGAATAAGATGATCTAGCTTCGTGACTTATCATCTGTACTTCTATACATCACTAATACCTGGTGTGAGATGAGTCTTTTACATTCGTGGTGATACCTATGTGGTACTTTTACCATCGTGGTGACATATTTGTGGTGATACCTGTGTGAAATATTTACCTTTGTGGTGTTAAAAGTGTGCTACTTTTACCTTTTTGGTTTTACCTTCATCGTGTTACCTTTGTGGTACTTTTACCTTCATGAAGTTGCATTTGTGGTGTTACCTTTTTGATATTCATCCCTCACATATGAGATGAGTATATCAAGATAACATAGGTAAATTTAGGGGAATATTTCTAATTATAGTTGATGATTGCTTCATGCTTTTTGATTGAGGTCATTATTTCTGGTTTTTCCTTTATGAAACTCTGGGAGACATTCTAGGGTCTCGGGGTCCTTACTGAGTATTATTATACTCACCCCTACATGGAATTCGCCCGCACCTTGTTGTGTCTCATGTAGACGATGGATAGCATTGATCAAGGCTGAGGGAACCAAGAATGGGTAGTTCTCAAAGGTGGACTATTTTATGTGGCGTGACGCAGGACTACTTATCTTGAGTTTTACCTACCCTTCAGGTAGGTTCCTTGGTGGATGATCGAGGATTTGTTTTTTTCTTTTCAGTTGGACATATACATTCTAGTGGGAATTTTATTCCAGCCCCTTTACATTCAGTGCACATTTTACTATAGAAGTTTACTTCATGGTTTCCTCTTGTTGTTCTCATGTATTTGAGTGTTTATATAGCTTTAAAAGAATTTACTTCCCGATAAGGGATATTTCTTTTCAGTGCTAATCACCAACCCCTATCCATTTGAAGGAGGGATTGGGGTAGTCATGGAATGGGCCTCGGGGGACGGGTTATGACCGGATTGGTTTTAAATGGGTTGGGGATCATTTATAGTAACACCCTCGAGGGATCAGAAATGCAGTGAGATATAGAACTTGGCCAAATCAGATGGTTTTTACCAAATATATTTTAAATATTCTTGTGAAATTTGTTGAATGTTATGGTTAAATGTTCTATGGTAATATTATATCAAATAATAAATCTTTTTCTTTATTTATAATTCATTTTTTGTTATTAATATCAATAATATTTTAAATATTAAAAATTATATGGATGTATTTCATTCTCAGTTATTTGATTAAATGACATGTGTAATCATTTATCTTTCATTAAATAGTGATTATTAATTATATTTTCATGATATTAATGTTATTTAAATGAATTGTTTTTTCAATTATTTAAATTTACATACTATTTATTCAATTCTTTATCAGTTATTTATTACATGTATTTTGTTCTGAATTATTTCCATTAAAATATTGTTTATTATATTTATAGTTATCCACTACTGATCATTTTATGTGACCCTTATTTTGTTATATTCTCCCACTGTTAAATTAAATGAACTAATTATTTCATAAGATAATATTATATATGTTACAATATTATTCCCAAAAATAATATATAAATAAATGTTCTATTCAATTTTAACACAAAACTCATTTATATATCATGTTTTCCAATGGTAAAAAAAATTAGTTTTGTTGGGATTCAATTCACATGTATCTTATACCAATCTAGTGGTAGTAGGCACATGCACTGGTCTGTTATGGCTATGGTCTATACATCAAAGATAACACCAAATAGAATAAAAAACACAAAATTAACTAATTTTTAAATGTGGGTTTCCTTGAATAATATTTATGAATCATATATTTTTGGTGTTATAGATAAGTATTAAAAATAGTTACATTAAAAATTTCACACATCTATAGACTGTACATTTTTTCAGAATAAATTGTTATAAGTTTACACAAAACAAATTCAAGAAATTTTAATGTCCATTAAGTTGAGTCTCCATAGTTGAACGATTAAACTATATAAATTTTATTAATAATACTTAGATCTTATAAAAAACTATAGATATTTTGGGAGGATAAATAAATATCCTAGTATGAGATAAAATAATAATAAAATCTTTTTTCTCATGTTAGAATCATGAAAATCCATTATAAATTCTAACCAGTTATATATTAAATTTCATAGAACCTTGATAAAACATATCATGATGAAAACATAAACATTTTGACAAATTAATATAATGATTCATCTTTATAACGAATAATAAAACCCTGAATCCATCCAAAGAAAGATAAGAAATCCATTAGACACCCCTTTGAAAAACCTTCATTTCAATGTTAAAAGTTCATCAACATTTATCACCTAAAAAAATGAAATAATTTACTCATTTACCATTAGAAAGAATGAAATATGTAACTGGTAGAAATAAATTCATAACCAATTAACACTTATGGTTAACACATTTCAATATATCCATTTCCCAGTTAATTCCATTTGAATAGCATTCATATTTTTATTCATCATTTTTACCATATATGTATAAATAAATAACATGTGAATTGAAATTATATATTTGGATCACCCATATTCATGAGAAATATTGAGCTCAACCACTACCATTTATAATTCTCATGTACTGTATCATGGAAAAAAAATTTAATCATTTCACTTTTTCATCATAAAACCCATGTAAATTTTTTTGAAACCCATATGAAAAAGAATTTATTCTACATCAAGAAAATTATATGAAGTATCCTTTTCTACACTAATCATTTTATAAGTAATGAACTCCCAAAGGGGTGAAAATTAGATTTTTATAGAAATAAAATAATAATATATGTAAATACTGATAACAAATTACACCTATGCTGATGTAAAAGTGTCGCTATGTAGTAAACATTAAAAAAATTCTTGTTAAAAAAACCTTAATGAATGAAATTATTACATGAAAAGAACCATTAATATAACAATTATGTATAATATGATCATACTTGATCAATTTTTTATCATTGATCTGGTTGAATTATACTAGAATGGAATATATTAAAAAATATTAAAATTAAATTCACATACCTTCAGTCTAGTATAACATTGCATGTAACCCTAAATCCTGAATAATAATATTATATTATATATTTTCATACACAATAATATTTATTTTTCTAATTACTTTATCATTGTTAATTCTATTTAATTTTTAAAAAATCAATATGGTTTCTAAATTTTTATAATTTTATGTTTGACAGTTACAGGTCCTCTAGTAATTTATTTTTAAAGAAAAAATTATCAGGTCACATTGTTCAAGGATTCATGGTTTAAAACAAAATTAATGCCAGTATTTTTATATTTAACAATTAAAAAATATTTTAATAACCATTAATGTCAGTTTTTAATAAAAAACTAATCACATCATATCATGGAGGCATTAGTATGCACACATTCGTGATTAAATCTATCATTTATCCATTGTTAAGAAAATAATTGTATATAATATTTCAGATTTTTGAACTCATGTATATGGTTATAGTATAACATATTTAAATTTTATCAATCATTTTAATCGTATATATGATTCAATTATGAAAACATAAACACATCACTTATTATAGGTTGTAGTTCACCAATACAAGCGAGTAAATTTTCGTTCCCCATAGGACGGAAATAAGGTATTTCGTAGTTGTTCCATAAACATAATCATATTCCAATCTATGGTACATATTTATTAAAGTATGATATATTTTATATAAATTATTTATAATGGTGTAGGTATGAAATGAACATGAAAGAGTTTTGTTAGAACTTGTACACAGTCCTTCAATAATTTGTTTGGTTAAAACCTAATTAAATTAAATATTAATCATTTGATAATAGTAGGACCTATAGGATATGGAGAATATAATTAGGCATATTTTTTAAAAATTACTTGTAAATATCAGGCACTATCAGTATATTAATAAATTATCGAAGGGGGTCTATTTTATAATTTAATGGATTCACACTCATAAAAATAATTAAAAAATTTAAAAATAATATATATATATATATATTACTATGAAAATAGATCCAAAAATATAAATATAGGATGATATGGTGAGGGAGTGAAAATTTCACAGAATTAATGAGATGTAACACTATTTTTTTGTGTTATAATTCAACTATATCTATTAATTTTATCCCATTAAACACATTTCATCTTAACCTAAACTGAAAACATTTTATAAAGGTAGATAATTGATGTTACTCAATATAGAAGGTATCTAATTATAAAATTTGATAAAATTTATTCCTATTATGATTTTTTTTTGTTTTTATTAGTGGATGAAATTATTTTTTATAGAAAATCAATATTCAGTGATATTTTTTTATAAAAAAATTCAAAATATTTTCCATGAAAACTATTCTAACAATTGATATCATTGAAATAATTGGATAATAACTATAAAAAGTATTTTAAGATGAAAATTTTTCTATTTGATAACTGAACATATTCTTCCAACTAACTATATTAAAAATAATGTTCTCCAAATCATTTTTTATATAGAATAAATAAATACTATTTATTAAAATATCAGGCATGTATCCCCAATTTTATGATAATTTATAAAATTACATTACATTACTTCTTAAACAAAATTTTTATTTTTAATAAATATTTGATAATTCTTAATTCAGTCTTACATCATGATAACACCATAAAAATTTTAGTACATCTAAAAATTATTGACATTTTTATTCACTTAAAAATCAATATTTTTAGAATAATACTAAAAATTTATAATAAAATATGACATGTTGAATCATGAAATGAAGAGCTATTTGAAAAAATTAAATTTTATAATAAATATATTAAAATTTTAAATAAAAATAAGAATTCTAAATAAAAATAATATAAATTAAGAAATAAACATTTTAAAAATAATTTTTAATTTTTATTATACCATATTATTTAATAAATGAATGAAATTAAATTTACTAGTTTATTTATTTCAATTATATATATTATCATTAAAATAATTTAGATGATTCTAATTTAATAAAATATTGAATAATTTTTTAATATATCATTAAGAGATAATCCAATCGAATATTATCCACTTTTTATTTTAATGAGCAAATTTTTACTTACTATATTTTTTATAGAGGATTTATTCCCATTATAATATTAATAAGTAATTTTATTTAATATTTGGTGTCCCATTTTATTTCAATGATGGATATGATATAAGATGTAATATTATATATTAATCTAAGAAAAATACATTTTTAAATCTCATGGTGTTACATTGACCACATGTATTTGAGGATTTGGGCAAGGATATCCATTCAAAGGTACTTTATGTGTGTGATTTTTAAATTATTTATAACCCTTCAATACATGAGTCATATATATAGATAATATGATATACGTAATTATGTAGTGTTAAATTCTCTATCATTTTTTTAATATTATAAAACTTTTATTCATGTCATGAATTTGGGAACAATGCCTATATTTTAGTTATATGTCATGTAACTTCTTTTATTTCATTAGAACCTCTCAAACCTCTTAGTTGGATTTTTTTTTATATTCTATGATAATATTCATTTTAACATAGTGTTGAATGAACCTAATCTCACTAAATTTATATTAATGAAAAAAGTCATAGAATAAAAAACTGCCAATAAATGAAAAAATAGTTCAACAAATTAAAAATTGTTAAAAAAATTTATATCGTATCTCTAATTGCACATGAAATTTATAGTTATAAAAATATATTTGTTTGGATACATACCGATAATGGAACCTTGTTGATTCCTAATATTAATACTCAATAATGAAAAAATAGAAACCTCTAAATCCCTTATATAGGGGAATTTACATTTTATTTATAAATACTTTATATATATTAGAATTGCTACTAAATGAAATTATTTATTCAATTTCCATTGATTAGGCCACTCTTGTCTCACCATCATTTTGTAATAGTTTCCATGTGAATAATCTCTTAAATAATAACAAAAAATTCACCATGTTCAAGAGAACATCATTGTTAAATTCTAGTAGGAAAGAACAAATGATTCTCATAGATTGAGTAAATTATAATTGTTCTCAACAAGAATATATTTTAGTACATAAGTTTTTATATTGATCTATAGAGACTTGAGAGGGATTATAATGATCAATGTTATCAAATCATGAGGGATTTCATGTATGATTTATCTCTAACACTTGAGGGGAATCTCCCTTTCTAATGTTGTGAACATTGATCGTCACACCCTATAAATTATATAATATTTTTTATATAATTAATTTTAGAATTATTTATTTCACACGATCCCTTAACTAATAAAATAAATATAAATAAAACACCACATTGAAAATAAAAATAAAAATATTATTATTATTCACATTATGAACACGGATGTCATAAATAATTTTAATTTCATTTCATAAATAAATTATTTAATATATATTTAAATGATATTAAACATTTTATGTCCACTAGAATAATAACATGGTATTTAAATCCCCATTTCCATATACTGATTCACAAATAATAACTATTTATTTTTGTAAATAAATCACATTCCATTATTTATATATTAGTAAAACATATTATATTGACTGAACCAGGGACCATGTTTTAATTTAATTTTCATCTAACATTTATATTGTTTTTAATAAATAATTATTGAATTTTTTTTACATTAATCATGAATAAATATTATTCATCATAATAAGATAATAATATTTATTATAAGATTACATTTATATATATTTTTAATAAGGTTGTGTATATAAAATTATTATTACCCTATAGGACATCTTATCAATGAAATTATGTGATCTCAAAATAGCACCAAGGTTATCATGTAACAACCTATCATAAATACCTTAGATGATGGAACTAATTTCACGATAACACCAATATCAAATGAAAGATAATTATGTTCTATAATCCCTTTATCGTGATACCTCATCAAGCCATCTACATCACATGTTTTTTAAATTTGTATACATGATATATTATTTTATTAGAATTTAATAAAATGAAAATATTGATAATATGGATAATTTCATGGACTAACATAAGAAGATTCATTCCAATCAAAGGTCATGAGATATCTAATGCAATTTATTATTACTAGGAAGACCATTCAAAACATATTCATTCATGAAAAATCAATCTTGAGTCGCCGAATATTTCAAATTGTGTCATTGTCATATTTTATAAAAGATTTCTATATTACATGAATGTATGTGGATTATGATTCACATTAATCCCAATATTATGAGAAAGTATTAATACATACATACATTTATATGAATACATAATGACAAATAAAACACATGGAATTCATAAATTCCTACAAATTTCCATAACATCATCTATGGGATCTATATATGTTTTTATTTTTTGAGAAGAAGTCTACATATATTATCGGACACTATGATATAATATCATATATCAAATGTTTCCCACTACGATTATTTAATCCATTCATAGATTAGTTAATTCTAAATACTAACATAATACCTCATAGATAATATAGTAGTGACGAACTAATATAATCATTAGATATGCTATATAATTTAAGGAAATAATGAAAACAATATTACAAAGAAGAAAAATAATCATGTAATATTAGATATATATTAAAATTAATCTATTTGAAAATATAGGTAATCAATATTATATTGTAGTTTGTTCAATTTAACTAACTCTAGTAAGACTTACTAATCGATTTACACATACCACAATATATTAGAAAATATGAAAAATAGTTTTTATAATATATTGTTAGATATGATATAGATAATGGTATTTAAATTCATCAATTTATTTAAGAATGTTTAGTAAACAAATTCCGTTTATTAAAAAGATATATTATTATGAAATACGAAAACATTTCAGTAGTGTATATTTATGTCGTGGAACAATGAATAAAGTAGAAAAATAAGTTCAAATAGATTCATGGTCGATGAGGAGAGGTAATAATATTGAATTTTATATGAGATAATATATTTTTATTGTTTTTACACTTTTTCATTATGTATTTACAAAAAAAATTCCACATTTCCCTCCAACACAAAGCCCCAAAGACATTAACATTCCTCAAAGACCATATTATTAGTGTTTCTTGTATTTTTATTAAGATATGAATGTGAATTGAAAACCAATGGATAAATTTAATTTACTAGCGTGTTGTAATTTCTCAAATAATATATATATATAATTTATTATTAAATTTATTTTTATACTATGGTGGATACAATATTGAACGGGTAATTTTTAGAGGTCGACATATGTATGTATAAGGGAAAAAGTGATTTTAATATACCATTGGATATAAAAGGATTATAACTCTCATGAAATCATGGATTATATTGTTTTGAGATGATTCTCTTATGAATTTTTATGCATGAATCTCAAATATTCATTGTCTATTAATTAAAATGTTATTTTTATTTGAATTGACACTGCGTCTTTTCTAGGTTACATGGGAATAATTATTTGTAGTGATATTTTATAATAAAAAACATGAATTATTTATAATTAATAATGAATTATTTAAATGATAAAATAATTTTTTAGTTTTTTTAATAATTTCTTGAAATATTATTTTTTGGATCAATTTTTTGGTATTTTATGGATATTAAATGAAATTTTGAATCACAACATGGTTTATAAGACACAAATTTTAAAGATTAACACCCTGAGTAATCCATGACAGATGGAAGATACTAATATAATGAATGAGATAATTATAAATAAATAAAATAAGAGAGGATAATCTATTAGAATGATATAACAGTTTATGTAGTAATGACATCACATTACAATAAAATTGAAAAAAAGACTATAAATGAAATTTTTGGAGTATATAATGGTAATATAAGATAATAATTATGAAAATATTCATGTTAATATGGTTATCCAATTTTCCAAAAAAATATGACAATAAAAAACACACCATGAATATAGAGAACACACCCCTATGAGGTCAATTTGAGAAAAAACATGATGTTCACATAGAAGTAAATATTTGTAGAGTCAAATTAGATTATTGTTCCTATTTTTGATTTGGTTTAAATCATCCAGTTCATTTATTAAAATTAATGCTCCATACCATAGAGGGTTGTATTTTGTAAGAACCATGATTGAATATTTCGGGTTCATTGTGTTTTGGTCATAAGTACCACACCAAAATACAATGGTGTTAGATAAGTATTAAGAAGATTAGCGGAGACTCACCTATAGTAGAAAATAATGGACATTAAAGTTAAAAGATTGGTTGAACCACATGATTTTGGATACATAACAGAAAATTAATAGTTATTATAATGCATCAAATATGACTCAATGTTTATTGAATTGGGTTTGATCATTGATGAAAAATCCATAGGATTAAAGTATGTTATTTAAATTATTCATTGTTTGGAAATTGATATATTTTGAATTATGAAAAATAATGTTAATTTTTATTATGAAGATAGTTAATACATATTTAGATATTTTGAATAATAAAATTTTACTCAGTAATCCATATTGATTTGAAATGTTTATCTCTATGCCTCTAAAATATTCATAAATCCAAACAGTGAGGGGATATAAATTTTATAGAAATATGATTCTACAAAATTGTCACTACAGGAAAGAGATTTTCTTAGTGTGATTATAGAAATTCATAGAGAAAATTTTTTTATTGATTATAGACTCATGTATGATATATCTAATTGAGTATTGTAGAAAAGATCCATTTTTCTCTTTTATATATGAGTTCAATTTTTATTATATTCATGTGTATCTATTATTCCAAAATAAATCACTCAAGAGGGGTTATCATTCAATTATAATTTAGTGGTTTAATAATATATAGTGGTATTAAATTAATTGTATGAAATTTTAATGAAGATGAATAATTTCAATTTTGAATTTCATATGTCAATGTAAAATCACAATAATCCTAATTCAAATTTTATCGATTAATTACCCAAATATAGTGATGATAATTAAATAATAAACAAAAAATTGGAATTAAATGATTGGATTGCTTGATCCAACATCAATTAAACTTTTATAATTAAGATAAATGATAATAAATATATCACTTTTTCGTTACATTGATAATAATAGTTGAAGAGAAATTATATATTTATTGTTCCTAACAATGAGTGATTAATTATATAAATATGTATCCCAATTAATCATAAATACTAATTCAAAATATAAAGTAATATGAATTTATAACACATATCCAATGAAATATTTTCATTTTCCCATTCATCTTGATTCGGTTTTATCAATTCAATTTCATACACTCCATCAATGATAATTTTGTTGTTTCCTTTCACAATTCCGTTTCAAAATATTATTTCTACCCAAATATATCAAGACAAATTTTATGGATTCATTTAAAATATAAAATATCCTCATGTTTTTAGTGGATCAACCTTGTGAAATACAATTAACATATTAAAATTTCGATGAATTGGTTTTTTGGGTTCTATGAATTTTTAATTATAAACATTATCTCACACTTTTAAGAGAATAAAAAATATAGTGTATGTCATGATTGGTCATTAAATTTTTTCCCTTCTATTCACGAAGTTATTTTATGATAAGTATTTTTTAACAGCTCAATTTCAATTGATAATTTCATTAATTGAAATCATAGTTGTTTTATGTATTATCTCATGGTTTATTCAATTACTCCATTCAGTTTTAGCCTTAGAATATTTTATCATTTTGAAAAATGAAATAATAATTAACATTATGTGTGGTCACTGAAAATTACTATGAATCCAAATAAATGATGAATCAAAAACCAATGATAAGTTATTTTTTATATTATAATGCTTATTCTAAAGACATTTTTTAGAATTATATTTATCAATATTGTAGTTTATAAATCTCTATGGAAGCCTTTAATGAAATCCATCTTTTATATATTTATAGATATTCTCATTCTAGATAAATATGAGGGAATATAATTGTATAAAATTATATTAATATAAATTACATTTATTTCAAACCTAATATATGATAAATAAATTATTTATTAGTTACTATATTGAAACATCTACCTCATTAATTTAATAATCCATCTAAAAAATGTCACCATCCCAGTTAGATTCATAACTCATCAAACAAGATGTGGATCTTTCACCACTCTTATGATGATTTTAGGGATGATTTTCACCTTTGGTTACATAATAAATAATTTTAATTAACTAATATATTTTAGTCGGCCTATGTATGATTATAATGAATCCATATAGTATTAAAATATAATAAAAAGTATAGTAAAACAAGGCTATACCTATGGTTTTCCAAAAACCATGGGTGTCGGGATTTATTTAGACCTATACCCATGTTTTTTTGAAAAAAATGGATATTGGTTTTGGTTCAAGACCGATACCCATAGTTGGGAAAACCTGTGGGTATAAAGTGTTTTTCAAGACCTATACCAACAGTTCTCTAAAAAACCGTAGGTATAGGTCAGACCTCTAACCATAGGTTTTCAAAAATTGTGGGTAATTTGATAAACTATACCAATGATTTTGTTTAACCATGGGTATATATTTCCAACACAAGAATGGGGTAAAACATTTCGTGAAAAAAAGAGTTATATGGGAAATCCTATTTCAATGGGTTTCAACCTATCAATAATTTAAGGAAATATAAAGTAATTATATACTTACATATCGATAACCGTACGTGGTGAAGATGTTAGGAGCGTAAATTTATAGAGGAAAAGGATGGTTTGAATCATGGGGAATGCATTTTTTAAATCCTATATCCACAGTTTAATAACCATTGGTATAGGTTTGTTGACACGGTTTACATAAACCTCTTCCCTCAATTCATAAATGAAAGAATACAATTTTAAAAATGTGGCTATATATCTGAGTTATACCAATGGATTAGGATCCCTTAGATTTATGAATTATTAGTATATCTTATAGTCCTGATTTTAGAGGTTATACCAATGGTTCATAACTACGATTATAGGGTGATATTACATTAGTGGTAGTTATCCTATGATTGTGAATATTTGATGGAGAAATAAATTGAATCATTATATGATGGTTGTTTTATCATGAAATCAGTATCCTTTCATGTACTATTTACTAAAAATATAATCATAATGATTCATTTATTCCCATAATGTATTATGTAAGAAATAAATGTGTTAATTCACTACACAAAATTTAAATTCAATAATAATTGATACATTTCATTCTACTCAAATAATTTATACATTTTCAAATTTTGTAATGATCACCCCATATTGTAAAGGGATAATTTATTAATGGATGTAGACAAATTGTGTGATGTTATTTATCACCATTACAGTGTAGTATTTATATTTGAATTAATTTAAATTAGGAGTGATAACCATGTGAATTTGGATGATCCAGAGAATGTATGGTCATAGGACGTAAACCCTGAATATTCATCAATTTGGTTCCGATTAGGATATAGAGATCTTATTTTTTTTATTCTAAGATAATTGGAAAACAATGTGTATTTTATCAATAATTACATGAATTAGATTAATCAATATATCTGAGATAGTCACCCAACCAGTTAAACAATCCCACCAATTTAGTAATTTCTCTTTCATTCTAGTATAATATGAGTTAACTATTTCAATAATTTTAGGTTTAATGCCATAATAAATATGGATTTCCAAACATCACATGTAATAATATTCTGAAATTACTAAAAACATACATAAAAATAAATAAATATGTATTTACTCTCAAATAAATTTGTATAGTTAATTTAATATTTGAACGATTTATTTCATATATGAAAAATCATAAAAATAATAACATGTAAACCTATGGGGTCTCATGACATTGCTGGTTTGAAATATCCTTGGACTATTTCCCATCATCCTCGATCCATGAGGTCATAATAATATATTATTTATATCACAAAAGGGAATATTGTAATTTTTATTTATGTTATTGATTATCTTATTTTGAGAATATTTTTTCAGCTCCCTTCATATATAAATATAGTATTAAAATGACCACAATAGAATTTATTAATGAAGGTAAAATATTCATTCATCTAATTGAGGATTGGATTTCCATGCATTTAAAAGTTATAATATTGTTTGAATTAGCATTTTTATTGTTTAAAATAGAATGAATTTGTAATTGAGAATGAATGAATCCAATGTGGTTTAGATAATAATATATTAACAGAGGGAGCATTGTGAAGTATAGACCACTACAATTATTATAATAGATGGAAATTAAGAATAACATTTTGTAGTACTCTAATTTATACCTTATTACACTTGACACTCTTCAAATACATTTACTCTGGGATGGATGAATCATTTGAGAATCTATTCCTTCATATAATGTTATATTGGAGATATAATGATTATATGGTATTGGAAAGTATCAATCATGTATGTTTGATTTTAGTATTCCCATTTTAATGGATTATCTTATTCGATATATAATTCAAAATCAATATATTAATATGTGATTCCAACACCAAAATAGATGTTCATCATGTTTGAATATTGTATGATTATAACTAATTAAAATGATGTTTGATATTTAAATCTATTATTTACTTCAAAACTGATGGTATTAATCCAAAACAAGGAATAATGTTTTTAAAAAAATTGTAGGGTACTACTGAGTCCAAAAATATTAAATAAAAATGATTATATCTGAGATAGGAATGCATTAAAAAATATATCTATCATTAGTAATCCAATTATTTCATGCTTTAAATTGTTTTTAGAATTCCCACGACATGGTTGATATATTTGTTTTTAAAATAGTACATGATTATAATTTTTACAAAAATACTTGAATTGAATAAAATGGTTCATTGAGTAAAAGTAATGATGTTGATATTCATAGTATATTGTAGAGATTAATAATTTATTCCCTTGATCACTTCTCTTAAATATATTTCCCCTCACATATTCACTCAAATCCCCCATTCTGGATCAATATAAAATAGTTCAAACAATTGAACATCTACTATGGGACCGAAACTAAATGTGTTGTGTCCACTAAAGGGGATGATATAGAGTTCCCCCTTATTTATTATATGACGATAAAATAATTTTAATCATAAAGAATAATAGATCTATATATCCAAGATCCAAATGCTTTTTCCATGGAAAACTATAGATAACTTTTTCATAATAAATCATAAAAACTTATATAATTTGATTTTCTCAATACTCTTGTTGGACCACATGTTCATCCTTATACATGTATTCAATTGACTATATACATTAAAATAAAGGGTGAGATAAAATCCTAATAAGAGGATGAATAAGATGTTATAAACATGGGTGAGCATTATCATCACCATGACATCTTAAACATAATCATAAGTAGATGCATTAAATAAGGGCATAGAATGTGTTAATTCATAATAATTTTAAATACCCGTAAAATTCAAGGGAAATTTTTTCTTAATTTTCTTTGGGATTTTTCAAGAACGTAGTTTCTGACGGCACTTGATTCTGAGGCCCGGTGTGCCAAGAATTTTTAACTGAAGTTTAGCTCAGGTACGTTCAGTGAACGAATGAGCGGGAATTCATATCTTTTGAACCGTTGTTCGGAATCAAATTCCGAGGGCACCGATGGAACCGCAATGCCGATAATTTCTTAGGAACGCCTTTTCTGTAGTTGTGTTTGCTCGTTATGAATTGATTAAATTTTTGGATTAAGTGTTAGTGAAATAAAATTTTCGTTAAGAATTTTATTTCTCATCTCCATGAGTTAGAACGTAAGTGTAGGAGTTAGGGTGGGACCCACTGTTTGTTAGTTTCACTTATGTGGATTAAAGGTGAGGTGAGGCCCACATGAGCCCCCACCTTTTCAATTTCCTTAACTCCCTAACTCCACATAACCCCCCCACTTAAGTTGTGTAACTATTTTGACTTTACCTCTCCTCTCTTTAAATATCCCAACACCCAATTCAATTATTTAATTTAAGTTTTGAATTTTTGAATTGTGTCTTAAGTTAATAAAATAAGGGTGAGCCTTATTTTATTTTGGTTGGATGTTGTGTGTGGACAATTAAAGAGATATCTCTTCATCTTCATCACGAAGAACACCAAGACTTCGACAAAGAACACCATCACCGTAAGAAGAGATCGACGTGCCGTCTCTTCACCTCTTCGCAGCTTCTGTGTTTCCGAAGATTGACAACGCAACCTCTTTCGATCTTCTTCCCGTGTCAACAAAAAGGAGATGCCACTTCCTCCTCAGGCGTTCCTCATCAAATTACGGAGCTTCACCTCGCGACGCCTTTTTCCACGGCGAAGCCCCATTATAGCTATCCTCAATGTAGGGGTTTATTTAATTATCTTTGTTCGTGAATTCTACTTTGTTGTCCTTCTTGAATTTACGACTAGTTGTTATCGATTAACGAGAGGGGTTTGGACCGCAAAAACACGGCCGACCCTCCTCCAATTTGAAATTTGTTTCTAATATGGTTGGGATGGAATGGCGTGGTGCCATCGCACCACACGGGATCGTACGACAAGTAATGCGCGGCGCCTGCGCGTCGTGCCGTGAAGTTGAACAAGGACGCGACACAGTCGCACCGCGTCGTAGGAAACTGAAGAAACCACGGCCGGAGTGAGGCGGCGATGGAGGGGCGTGGTGCTGTTGCACCACACCAGACGAACCAGGCCACGACCAGTTCCGGGCCGTGGCGGAGCAGGGTGACCGGCGGCCGGTTTCGGGCCACTGGTGTCGGCGAAGGAGGAAGGACTGACCGTCGCCAGTCCTTGTTGGCAGAACCGGTAGGGCGCTGCGGGCCAACTGGACAAAAGGGAATCCGGGGGAATTAATTCCCCCAGCCGGCCAGCACAAAACGGCCCCCATTTTAATGGGGGGGGGGGGGCTGCGGTTACACTAGGGGGGCAGCCCCCCCCCCCCCCTTTCCAAACGGCTCAGCCAATTGGCCGAGCGCCTGGCCAGCGCGCTGGGCGCATTGTGCCCAAACCGGGCCGGCCGCCTGGCCGGGCCGCGCCGCGCCCAAGAAGGCCGGACCCTGACCCTGCTCGGGTCGACCCGGTTCGGGGTCGACCCCGGGGGTATCGGGCCGGGTCAGACCGGGCCCGAAGCCCTTAATACCGAATTTTTTTTGGGTCGGATTCTCATAACATGTGCTACGGGGCCTCCAATCGACGTACCATCAATTACGATGCGATCCTTGGATCGAGACGTTCGTTTCGGTATATCGTACTCAAGGTTTCAGAATACTTTGAGTTAGGCCGGGTTGGTTCGTACACGAAACCAACCAGGCCCTCGCAGCGGAAACACTCATATCTTGAGCTCCGGCTGTCCAATTGATGTACCTTAAACTTTGATAGATTCATCTAAGTGAGACAGATCTTTTGTCTTACTCCGCTCAAGGTTTAGATGCCGTCGGAGTGCGGTCGGGTTGGTTCGCTCACGAAATCCAACCGGGCCCCTAGAACGAAAAAGAAAATAACTCACAGACCGGGCGTCCGATTGACACGCCGTCTGTCTCGTTGAATTCTCATGATGAGAAAGATATTTTGGGATACTTCGCCTGAGTTTTGGTTGCTGTTGGATAGTGTCCGGGTTGGATCATACCCGAAATCCAACCGGGCCCCTGGAACGGAATGGCTGATATCTTTCAGACCGGACGTCTGTTTGACGAACCGTCAGTGGCGTCGGTGATCACGTTGAGAAATGGTCCCCATGAGTATACCCTATGAGAGTTCAGGGTACAGTTGAAATACGGCCGGGTTGGCTCGCTCACGAAACCAACCGGGCCCCTGGGATGAAAAGGCTAATAACTCACAGACCGGGCGTCCGATTGACGCGCCGTCTGTTGCGTTGATACCCCTATGACGAGGTGTTCCTTTGTGATACTTCTTCGTGGGACATTGTGATACTTGGAGTATTGACATGTAGCTTGTGGAGCGGACCCTCACAGAGATGAGCGTACGGAGTACGAAGACCGTGTAGCCGGCGGAGACCAGACGACTTCTTGACCGACTCTACTTGGAGTGAGTCGACTAGCCCAGTGGACGGAGCGCTCTGTATTTGGCGACTGACCCACGACGGACGGAGCACCCATTATTTGGCCGCAGACCCGCGGTACTCGACAGGAGTACCTCTGTAGGCTATTAGGGGGAGCGCCCGGTATTTGGCGACAGACCCACAACGGACGGAGCGCCCGGTAGTTGGCAGCAAACCCGCGGTACTCGATAGGAGGAGTACCTCAACAGTCTTAGGTTAGTGAGCAGTACCTCAGAGTCATGACATGACCACTGTGCACTCCACAGACGGGGCTCTTCATCAGTTACGGTCTCGATAATGAAAATCTTGGTTTGAGCTGAGTCTTTGACCTTGGTGTTTCCTCATTATTGAGATGGGTTACATGATAACTTAGGTATACGTATGGGTATATACCTGGGTAGTGGTTAACCGTTGATTTCATAACCCTTGTGTTTCCTAATGATTGAGATGGGTTACTTGATAACTTAGGTATATGCATGGGAATATACCTAAGTAGAGGTTATCTATTGAGATCTTCTTTGCGGTTATACTTGTTGGTTAGTGAGACCATGAGGGTCTTGGGTTCCCTACTAAGTATCATTATACTCACCCCTGCACGGGCTATGCCCGCACCTCGTTGTGTTGGTTGCAGACGACGGGCAGTGCTGACGGAGGCTGAGTGTTCGAGGACTGGATGGAACCCGGAGGTGGACTACATGACGAGTTAGTATCTGGTGGTGGACTTCACGGCGAGACGACATTTGGAGGAGGTTAATGGGTGAGAGAGTTGTGGAGGATTTTTGTACCTACCCTTCAGGTAGGATCCATGGTGGACGATCCAGGAGTTGCACCATCTGTTCCTACACTTCAGGTAGGATCCGAGGAGGACGACCTAGGAGGTGCTTCCGTCCTTCAAGCTGTTGTCTTTTTATGTTGTACTTTGTTCAGTTGTAGTTGTACTTTCATTTGGGTTTGTATTCTAGCCCATTTACCTTTCATCACTTCTCTTTTTACTTAGTGTTTTACTTCCGCTTGTACTCTGTGGTGTTTTGTTTAGTTTTATAAAGGCAATGCGTTCCCAGTTATCAGGATTTACACCTTTGGTGCTAGTCTCCAGCCCCTGGCCTATAGAATGTGGGCTTGGGGTAGTCACGACACGGGCCCCGAGGATGGGTTCTGACAAATTGGTATCAGAGCAGGTTCGGTTCAACCGCAAAACATGGGACTCTGATCTTTTTCTATGTGAAGCAATCGTGTTTAGTGTATTGGGTTTGGTTATCAGTTCAGGGATTCCAGTGTTGGTGTGGCGGCCGACGTATCCATACACCAGCACCCTGGAAACTAATTTCCGTCATTATGCACGAAAACACTGATTGCGTGTGTGTTTCCAGATGTTTTTAAATATCAGCTCAAACCAGCTCATCTCACCAGGTATAAATCTTTTAACCGTGTCATGTTTGTTTCTTTCAGGATGCCTCCTCGTGGATGGCCAACTATAGCCCCGAGAGTTGTTCGTACTGACATCCCTGCGAGCGACGTAGCCTCAGTACAAGGCCCTATCCCAATTGAGGAACCAGTAGGCGCACCAGCGGTACTAATATCCATTGGGCCACCAATGCCACTAGCCCCAGCATGAGAGGGTGCACATCGCTTGAGCGCACTGCACGAGTTCCATCGCCAGAGGCCACCCAGGTTCTGGGGAGTGACGGACCCGCAGGTGGATGAGGATTGGCTGGAGGCTGTGGTGGGAGTCTTCAGGATAGTGGGGACGCCGGTAGTCTCCATGGTGATCCTTACTGCCAGCCTTCTTCTGGCAGCAGCAGGCAGATGGTGGAGCCTGATGCTCCAGATGCATGACGAGGTGACACTTCTTTGGGCAAACATCAAGAGCCTGTTCTGAGAAGAGTTTGTACCAGAAACCATTTGAGCAGTGCATATACAGGAGCAACTTCAGCTGCGGCTGGGCAACATGACGGTGGCACAGTATTCAGCGAGGTTCACAGACATCTCGCGCTACTCTACGGATATGGAACAAGACCCATTCTTCAGGGCCCGAACCTTCGAGCAGGGGCTTAGGTGGGAGATTAGAGCTTCTGTTATTTCTCACAACATTCCGACTCAGACAGGGGTGATGGAGAGAGCCCTCTTAGTGGAGAGTTTCCTTACTGAGCAGTCTCTAGAAACATGACCCACCACTAGCCGACTTGCGGCAGAGTCTTCTGCAGCAGACAATAGACAGATTACGCAGAGGTCCAAGAGGACCAGACCTACTGGTGGCCAACTGCATGACTCAGGTTCAGTTTTGCGGGGGAACCGGGGTGGAGTCAGTGCCAGTCGTGCCGAGAGTAGACAATGGTACTCCTACGACGGGATTGGTCACATGGCACATGACTGTTCGAACCGCCATGTAGATGACCAGAAGTTAAATGAAGAACCTCCCCAGCAGAGGCAGAGGTTCGATCAGGGCATACCGCAAGGAGCACGCGGCCATGGAAGAGGAGCTGGCCATGCATTTGGAAGTGGATGACGCTTCGGGGTATTACCACCACCACCACCAGGAGGCCCACCCCGACCGCATGGGACAGGAGGACATGGGAGAGCTCATCTTCAGGCAGCTGAGGCATATGGTCATGGAGCTCCAGAAGCAGATGGACAGGAGTGGGACAAGCTCCAGACCTAGAGGCTATTGATCATGTTGCTTCTAGTTTTGTTGTTGTTACCATTGTGTCTTTTTACTATGAGCTGAAATAATGAAAAGACACTTATCTTTGTGATCTTTTCTTTTCTGTCCTTTGTTTGGTTGATACTGAGAGGTCCCTATTAAAACTGTTGACTTGACCCTCACTTTCGAGATTTCTACTGGAGGAGACCTAGTGACCTCACACTGATGCCGACAGTGTGACTCGACCCTTGGGGGCAAGAGTGATAGTTGGATCTCTTGGTAGTTACATCGAGGCCTCATGACGTCATCCATGGCATTAATGCATCATTCATGTCGGGATTGATCGTATTAGGCAATGAATGTGGTTCATCCAGGGGATGAGACGAGATTTCTCTTATCGGCAAAGAAGAAATCATAGTAGCCCTTGTGAGAATAGAGAAGGTCTAGGTCATCCAAGAGTGAATGAGGATAGCACAGGGCCGACAGAATCCTTAATCTGATAGGAATTTTAGGCCTCTAGAGTTCGATTATGATGATCACGTCCTTATACGGGTTTCACCTCGACGAGGGTTACAGAGATGTGGCCAAGGCGGCAAGTTATCCCGGAGGTTCAGTTAACCATTTGTAGGTCCTCAGCTGGGTAGGCGAGGTGGTTGACCGCTTGACCCATCCACCTCAATTCAACCAGGTGCACGATGTCTTCTACGTATCTCAGCTGAGGAGATACGTGCGTGATCTTTCACACAACATCGACCATGGGAAACTGGACGATGGTGGTGGGGTGTCTTTCACGGAGGTTCCAGTGGGAATCAAGGATCGACAGGAGCAGATCCTATAAGGATAGAAGATTCCTCCGGTGCGCTTTCACAGGCAGTATGGGAACCTCCAGGGGAGCACATGAGAGAAGGAGGCTCAGATGCGTGCTCAGTACCATTTTTGTATCCCTTGTTTGTGTTGTAGATTTACGGGGACGTAAATTCATGAGTGGGAGTAATGTAAAGACCCATAAAATTCAAGGGAAATTTTTTCTTAATTTTCTTTGGGATTTTACAAGAAAGCAGTTTCTGACGACACTTGATTTCGAGGCCCGATGTGCCTGGAATTTCTATCCGAAGTTTAGCTCGGGTACGTTCAGTGAACGAACGAGCAGGAATTACTATCTTTTGAACCGGTGCTCGGAATCGAAATCTGAGGGCACCGATGGAACCGCAGCGCCGGTAATTGCTTAGGAACACCTTTTCTGGAGTTGTGTTTGCTCGTTATGAATTGTTTAAATTTGTGGATTAAGTGTTAGTGAAAAAAAAATTCGTTAAGATTTTTATTTCTCTTCTCCATGAGTTAGAACCTAAGTGTAGGAGTTAGGGTGGGACCCATTGTTTGTTAGTTTCTCTTGTGTGGATTAAAGGTGAGATGGGGCCCACACGAGCCCCCACCTTTTCAATTTTATTTAACTCCCTAACTCCACATAACCCCCCCCCCCACTTAAGTTGTGTAACTCTTTTGACTTTACCTCTCCTCTCTTTAAATATGCCAACACACAATTCAATTATTTAATTTATGTTTTGAATTTTTGAATTGTGGATTAAGTTAATAAAATAAGGTTGAGCCTTATTTTATTTTGGTTGGATGTTGGGTGTGGACAACTGAGGAGAGAGCTCATCATCTTCATCATGAATAACACCAAGACTTCAATGAAGAACGCCGTCACCATAAGAAGAGATCGACGTGCCATCTCTTCTCCTCTTCACAGCTGGTGTGTTTCCGAAGATCGACGACGCACCCTCTTTCGATCTTCTTCCCGTGTCAACGAAAAGGAGACGCCACTTCCTCCTCGAGCATTCTCCGTCAACTTACGAAGCTTCACCTCGTGACGCCTTTTTCCGAGGTGAACCCCCATTCTAGCTACGCTCAAGGTAGGGGTTTATTTAATTATCTTCGTTCGTGAATTCTACTTTGTCATCCTTCGTGAATTTATGACAAGTTGTTATTGATTCACAAGAGGGGTCCGGACCGCACAAACACGGCCGTCCCTCCTCTAATTTGAATGTTGTTGCTAATATGGTTGGGACGGAATGGCGTGGTGCCATCGCACCACGCGGGATCGTACGACAAGTAATGTGTGACACCATCGCGCCGCGCCGTGAAGTTGAAGATGGATGCGATGCCGTCGCGCCGCGTCGAATGAAACCAAAGACATCTAGGCCGGAGTGGGGCTGCGGCGGAGGGGCGTGGTGCCGTCGCACCGCACCGGACAAAACAGGCCGCGGCTGAGCAGGGTGACCGACGGCCAGTTCCGGGCCACCGGTGTCGGCGAAGGAGGAAGGATCGGTCGTCGCTGGTCCTTGTTGGCAGAACTGGCCGGCCGGTGTGGGCCTGCTGGACAAAAGGGAAACCGGAGGAATTAATTCCCCCGGTCGGCCAGCACAAAACGGCCCCCATTTTAATTGGGGGGGGGGGGTTACAGTAGGGGGGGCAGGCGCCCCCCTGCCAAACGGCTCGGCCAGTTGGCCGAGTGCCTGGCCAGCGCGCTAGCTGCGCTGTGCCCCGGCCAGGCGGGGCCGGGCCGTGCACAAGCGGGACGGACACGGACCCGGCTCGGGTCGACCGGGTTCGGGTCAACCCCGGGGTTATCGGGTCGGGTCAGACCGGGCCCGAACCCCTTAATACCGAAATTCTTTTGGGTCGGACGCCCCTAACATGTGATACATGTCTCCGATCGATGCACTGTCAATTGCGATGAGATCCTTGGATCGAGACGGTCGTTTCGGTATATCGCAGTCATGGTTTTGGAATACTTTGAGTTAGGCCGGGTTGGTTCATACGCGAAACAAACCGGGCCCACGGAGCGGAAACGCTTTTATCTTGAGCTCCAGACGTCCGATTGATGTGCTGTAGATTTTGATGGATTCCTCTAAGTGAGACGGATCTTTTGGCTTACTCCGCTCGAGGTTTAGATGTCGTCGAAGTGTGGTCGGATTGGTTCACTCACGAAATCCAACCGGGCCTCTGGAATGAAAACGCCAATAACTCACAGACCGGGCGTCCAATTGATCCGCCGTCTGTCTTGTTGAATTCCCCATGATGAGACGGAAATTTTGGCATACTTCTCCTGAGTTTTGGTTTCTCTTGGATAGTGGCTGGGTTGGATCGTACCCAAAATCTAGCCGGGCCCCTAGAACGGAAAAGCTGATATCTTTCAGACTGGACGTCCGTTTGACGAACCGTCAGCGGCGTTGGTGATCATGTTGAGAAACGGCCCCTATGAGTATACCCTATGATAGTTCAGGGTACAGTTGAAATACGACTGGGTTGGTTCACTCACGAAACCAACTGGACCCCTTAGTCGAAAATGCTAATAACTCACAGACCGGGCGTCCGATTGACACGCCGTCTATTGCATTGAGACCCCTATGATGAGGTGGAACTTTATGATACTTTTTCGTGGGACTTTTTGATACTTGGATTATCGACCTGTAGATCGTGGAGCAGACCCTCTCGGAGATGAGTGTCCGGAGTACAGAGACTGTGTAGCCGGATGAGACCTGACAACTGCTTGACCGACTCAACTTGGAGTGCGTCGACTAGCCCAGTGGACGGAGCGCCCGGTATTTGGCGACAGACCCACGATGGACAGAGTGCCTGGTAGTTAGCCGCAGACCCGTGGTACTCGACAGGAGGAGTACCTCTATAGGCTATTAGGGGGAGCACCCGGTATTTGGTGACATACCCATAGCGGACGGAGCGCCCGGTAGTTGGTGGCAAACCCGCAGTACTTGATAGGAGGAGTACCTCAGCAGTCTTAGGTTAGTGAGCAGTACCTCGGAGTTGTGGCATGACCACTGTACACTCCAGAGACGGGGCTCTTCAGCAGTTACGATTTCGATAATGAAAATCCTGGTTTGAGCTGAGTCTTTGACTTTTGTGTTTCCTCGTGATTGAGATGGGTTACTTGATAACTTAGGTATATGTAAGGGCATATACCTGGGTAGTGGTTAACCGTTGATTTCATAATCCTTGTGTTTTCTCGTGATTGGGATGGGTTACATGACAACTTAGTTATATGTATGGGCATATACCTAAGTAGAGGTTATCTGTTGAGATCTTTTTTGTGGTTATCCTTGTTGGTTTTAGTGAGACCTTGAGGGTCTCGGTGTCCCTACTGAGTATCGTTATAGTCACACCTGCACGGGCTATGCCCACACATCGTTGTGTTGGTTGCAGACGACGGGCAGTGCTGACGGAGGCCGAGTGTTCAAGGACTGGACGGTACCCGGTGTTGGACTACACGACGAGTCAGTATTCGGAGGTGGACTTCAAGGCGAGATGACACTCGGAGGAGGTTAACAGGCGAGAGCATTGTGGGGGCTTTCTGTACCTACCCTTCAGGTAGGATCCGTGGTGGACGATCCAGGAGTTGTGCCATCTGTACCTACCTTTCAGCTAGGATCTGAGGAGGACGACCCAGGAGCCGCTTCCGTCCATCCAGCTATTGTATTTTTCTGTTGTACTTTGTTCAGTTGTAGTTGTACTTTCATTTGGGTTTGTATTCTGGCACATTTACCTTTCAGAACTTCTCTTTGTACTTAGTGATTAAATTCCGCTTGTACTCTATGGTGTGTTGTTTACTTTTATAAAGGCAATGCCTTCCCAGTTATCGGGATTTACGCCTTTGGTGCTAGTCGCCAGCCCCTGGCCTATGGAAGGTGGGATTGGGGTAGTCACGGCACGGGCCCCAAGGACGGGCTGTGACAATAATGAGATATCCATTCCTAGTGGTCAAATTCCACACATAGTTGTGAACAAATTTAGAATTATGTTCACACATTTTTCACTTTATCTCATGAGATACATCATATTAACTAATTCATTGGTGTATTATATAATTCCAATATCACCAGCACATTATAACATTTTCATGAGATATATAATTCCAGGCACACTCATCACATGAAAACAATTACATCCACGTCACTTGTATTAGTATAAAAAATGTTATATGAAATAATAATCTAAAATATGTTTTTAAATTTTATAAACTAAAATTTCACTGTATAATAATCATGAATAATAATGAATATATGAAAAATTTATCATTTTAAATTACATTTTAAATTAATATTCTAAAAAATGTTATTTATAATATTATTTTATTTAAAATAATAATTTAATATAAATATATTTATTTGATTATTGTATAAATAAAACTTATTTTTATCAAAATGATGTAAAAATGAATAAATTCCATAATTTTAAAAACAATATATTTTATAAATAAAGACTAGTAATTATTTTGATTTATAAATATATTCAAATAAAAAATTATGCTTATTATAATTTACAACTATTCTTATTATAAATATTCATTTCAGTATTTATAAATAATTGAATAAAAAAATTAGTATCAAAATTTCAAATATACATTAGGAAATAATAATTATATACGAATATAATTAGTTTTTTTTATTTTCAAAAATATGATATTTATATATATATATGATATTAATATTATTAATGTTTAATTATGAATTATGGTTAGATTATTTTTTATAAAATTGTTACTATTGTATTTTTATATATGGCTATGAATTATGATTATATTCTATGACTATTTAATGAAAATGATTGAAAATATAAATTTAAATGAAATAAGTTTAAGTTATTATTTTTCATAAATATTAATACATTCTTTTATCATGATAATAATATAAATTTTAATAAAAAATTGAAAACCAAAGTGAGTTGTTATTTTTTAAAAGGGGAATCTTTTAACGGTGTAGGGAACTGCATGGCTGAAATCATGGGTGTGGGAGATTCACCCCATAGAGACTAAATAGTGGTAACAATTGATGGATTATGAGGAGTCTCTAGAGTGGAGATTGTCCATGAGTTGAGATTTGATCCAAGTGCGAAGAAGATCGAATGCCAATGAAGGATTGATTCATGCATGGGGAGTTAAGTTTTTGACCAGTGTGGTCTGATTAGGGTATATGTTGGATCACTGTGGTATAGATTTTGGATTCTATTAAGGAAAGTAAACCAATTCATTATATTATGATCTTTCTGAGTTATGTTTTTTCTTTTTTTGTCTATTTTTCATTGATAATTAGTGATTAGTTCATCAATCAATATCCTTTCCAATTTTATTTGACTATTTTTATTCTTCTAGGTGGCTTATTTTCTAAAATTTTCTTGATTTTAGATTTTGAACAGAAGGAATGGAAATTCTTCTATCCTAAGAGGTTTAGATAGAGTCCAAAGATGCAATATGATTTTCTCTATTTCAATCATATAAATGGAATTTGTATTCCTATTATATATTTATAAAAATAAGTGTTCTTGAATTTCATGTCTAAACATTTTTCAATGAAATATATAATTATATATGGGTATTATTTTCAAACCCTAAGGAAATTAATTTCTTGGTCATCTAATTATTAAATTAATTTAAAATTTATTTTAATTAAGGGTAAATTTTATATAAGTGATTATATATATATATATATATTCATATTTCAGGATTCTTATACCTACATATGTTGTTCCCAACTAGAAATTTAATTTTTTTGGACTTGTATATTATGGTTTATATTATATATTTATATTCATCCATAATTATTTGATTTGGAATGAAAAGGCGATCATCTCAAATCATCATTTTACCCAATTTTACATATTTTTCATTGTGTAACTGTTTATCTAATAATAATGTTACTCTTATAATATTTATGTCTTTATAATCTTACTTTCATAATTAATAATTAAAAGCATATTTTATTTTTCACATATTTTTTCGTGTAAGTTAATATTATAAGACTATTTTTTATTTATTTTATGAAATTAATTACTTTACAATTACAATTATTTATACCATAATTTTATTGTTTTATGATTTGTTTGTTAAATAGAGTAATCTTAATGATTCATGAATTTAGCAATTTCAATGTGTAAATTCATACACATACAAACACAAACACAAACACATATATATATATATACATGTTATTTACATTGCATGATTTAAAAAAAATTATACTTCATTTTTTAGGATAATTCACCCTTAATTTATATTATGATCATTATTAATTATATTGTTTTGAAATGATGCTGGAATAAAATGATTTATTTATAAATATTAATAACTATAAATTTAGGTGTATTATATATTTATTATATGAAAATAAATATATATATATATATATATTATTTGAATTGATATTTTCATTTTTTATTATTCTACATGAAAATATTATATATTATCATATGTTTCAAAAAATAAATTTTTTGTGTAGGAAAATAATTATTTAATATCATTATATAAGGATGAGTTTTAAAAGTCCAAGTTCAATGTTTTTTGGAAATATAATTCATGGGAAATAATAAATACCTAAATGATAATTTTTAAAATTAATAGTCATTGAAAATGATAAGTGATAAGATTTTTGTTTTTACCAAATCACCAAAGTAATTTCTAAAGAGTGTTCATAACTATATATATATATATATATATCTGTTCATGTTTATTTAATTAATGGTATTGTTTTTAAAGAAAAAACAGCAGTGTAAAAATGTATTTATATGTAAGAAAAGATTTATTTTCTTTCTAAAACATAAAACATTGACATTTTAAACATTAGAGAGAGGTAAGAGACAACCCATACTTTAATAAATTAGGTAGGCCCACACATCCATTAATACTTTCAAGTGGCCTCTTGGTAATGTTTTTAGGATCTTTCATAATTTTCTCCAGGAATCCCTATAGTTTTTCATTTTAAAATGTATAATTATTTTGAACATATAATAATATTTTGTAATGGATTATTTCAATGTTATTTTTCACTAGAATTTTAGAAATCTACTTAATGTGAAATTTAATACACATACTATGTTTAAATTTTATTATCTATGGGTTTAATAGAACATTTTTATTTGAGTTCTTATGGGGAGGCGATGCACATGGTGTATTTTCATTTATTTTATTTTTTTTAGTACAGTTTTATTATGATAGCAGAAATTTATTTAATTTTCAAACATCCTTGACCAAAATAATCATTTAATTGTATGAAATGTTTTGTATTTGTTCTGTATCATTTTTTTAAAAAATATTACCCCAAATTTATATGTGAATAACCGGAATGTGCAAGTTCATGAAAATATATTAACAGTTACATTATCATTATTTCCATATAAAATGTTTATAAATAATAGAAATAAAACAACACATAGAATTAAATGGGCTTCATTTTATAATGAATATGTTCATGGAAAAACGTTTGGGTTAATAAAATTAAAATTTAATGAAAAACATGGTATAAGAATCATTAATATGGAGTAAAGAATACACAATAACAAGAGAAGTAAAAAAAATTTTTGTAGAAGGATGAGTTATTTTGGAAAAATAATTTCATTTCACATAAAATCATATTGGATAAATGTATATCCTTGAAAAGTTATACAGAAGGAAAATTAAATTATAATTGAAGAATATTGTATGATTTTACTAAATTAAAATGATGTGAAAGTAGGAAAACCCAAAGAAATAGATTTGGGTTCTAGAGTCCCCTTTTTGTATGTATATATTATTTATTCACATTAATATAAAGGTAATAAAATTGAATTAATTAATTAACAATTCTAGAAAAATACATAGATTTATTTCATTCATTATAGCTTCATTAATACATTTATGTTCATTTTTTTGAGTTATAGAGTTTAATTTCATCGTTTGGGAGTGTTCATTTTCTTGGATTTCATGATCTGCTCGCCTGGATATGATTAAACAAGTTCATGTAACAATGTAATAGTTTTCCTGAATTAAAACTATAAGTTATTATGGATAATTCACAAGATTAAAGAATCTTATATACTAGTTTTCTATATCTTATAATAATGAATCACTAGATAAATAGTTAATGAAAATGATTTAATTTATTTAGTGGATTTTACGACTATCACAATATATTATCATATTATTTAATATCATGTTTATAAATCACATCAAAAACATTATATAACTTATCATATTTATAATAATATCATATTTAACTATTATAATTCTTTCATGAGCATCCATGAATGTAGTAGTGGAAACTTATAATGTATCATCCATGGTAGAAGCAAATCAACAAACCACATATGATATTTTCATTTTTAGAATAAAATAAAAATGGTAGAGATTAAAAGATTAATAATTAAATTTTAATAAAAAAAGAAGTATTTACTAAAAATATTACAGTTATCATTACTATTATATAGGTGCAGGTGAGGATAGGATAATAAAAGAAAAAATTAAAAAAATGAAAAAGATTGGGGATTGTACCTCTTGAATCTATCCTTTATCAGAACATACTTTCAAGGAATGGTTTGGGATTTTGAGGAGAACATGGGATTCTGGACATGGTGGAGGGGCTTTCGAAGGGTAAGGAGAATATCCTGGAAAATCTTAGAGTCTTGATACGTGTGAGGGGAAAATATCATTAGGGATGTATTTATAGGGGAGGAGCGGGGGGTCGTCCAATTATTTTATTCATTATAAAATTTTGTTTTCTCCAAACTATGAATAATATCAATATTATTAGTATATATAATAAAATAATGAAGGATTGTTTGATATTTTGTTCTTATATTATCCATACATCATCTATAACTGAATAATCAATGAATTTAAGTTTTATAAAAAATTAATGTAATTTATTATTCACAAAAAATTCATGTATTTTAGAAAAGTCCCAAAAAAATCACTCTAACCATTTTTCAAATTTTATAATAAAAATTTCAACTATTTTATGAAAAAATATAAATATGATACATTTATTTTTCAAATTAAAATAAAAAATTTCTTCCAAAATACATATTTTAAAATTATAGATATATTTATAACACTTTGAAAAAATAATTAAATTCTCATAAAATAATATTGCAATCATAAGACAAAAAAATAAACATAGGAATTTAATTTATGAAAATAAATTTTATTATAAATATTTATATTAATTATTATTTTAAAAATAAACAACTATTTTTCTAAAATAAGAAACTCTTAATTAATAATATTTAAAATATTTATTTATCTATACTATGACATAATAATATCATTTTTTTATTTATAAGATGCTTAAATTTTATTAATACATTCATAGAAGAGGTTACAATTCTATTAGAAAAATTATTATTTCCAATTCTCAAATAACTATTCCATTGGTCATGTGACTGTTATATTGGTAAATATTCCATAACTTCTTGAAATACATCTTATTTCATTTATTATCTATTTATAAAGTATTTTTTGTGTTCTAAAAGTGATTTTATATTGTTAATATTACATTACATAATTATAATATGGTTATTTTCATTTAATAAATTTTTGGTTGTTACAAATGAGGCATTCCCTAACTTACTATGAAGAAGAAACTATGTAGGATTGCATAGTGAATATAGGGACATCAAATACGTAGGATTTTATTTTAATATACATTCCATAAAAATTTAGCCCAATAATATTTAACTATAAATAATTTTATTTATATAATATATTTTATTTTTCCTAATTTTAGGTTGTAAACATACCATTTCAACCAATAACATTTATTCCCTTTTATACATGAATAAACACTCATCACTAATAGTGCCCTTGAAATTCAAACTAGATACTGTTTTAGGACCCCCATATTAGCAGAAACCATTTTCCAAAAACATTTCATTTAATATATATATATATTTATCCTATAATTTAGTCATTTTCATGTCTAATGTGTCTTATTTTAACGGAGGAGGTGTGAGGAATGATTTTTAGAAGTCACATTGTTTTCAAGTCATTAATAAAAATTCACGAGAATGGTTTTTGGGAATTTTATATTAATGAAATAAATCATAGGTACCGTAAAACACATTCATTTTAACTAAAATAATGACACATGTGTTGTACCAACCCCAACCACAGACAACAGTTTTTATTCCCATTTGTTCTATATCCTTAACAAAAATATACACATTTTTTAATTCATACACATACACCATTGTGAAAAAATTAGTTCCAAAAATGGTTATTTCAACTAGATGATAATCATAGTGCGGTTATCTAATTAAATGACACCAGTAGATTTATATTTATCCATATTGAAATAATTAATAGGGTTCCTGATAAACTATTTGAAAACATCCTTAGTGCACTTGGTCAATCATTTTGATGATCTCACACAAATTATTTTTGAATCTAAACCTATGTGATTTGATGCTAATTAATTGTATTTAGTTAATTTAATGATTTATACATTGAAACATAATGAAATACCACATTCACTAATCTCTATAATATTTTTTATAAAGATAATATTCTTATGGGAGTGTCAAACCAAGAAAGGGAACCAGTATTGTGCCCTAGTATGTCCTATTAATATATAATCTTATTCTTAAAGGAATTATTTGGGATCCCTAATAACCTAGATCACATACATAGGGTTTCATCCTTTTTTATTACTAGAAATCAATACCTCAATATAACCCTTTTCCCATGTACTATCACTAAATGATTAATATTTCAATACGTATCAAAACATTACTTCTTAAAACGCTTGACTAATGGATGTTATATAATCATGTGACCTATATGTTCATGTAAACAATTATAAATAGTAATATGTAATATTTAATGATATACCTAAATTTTTTACTCCATAAACATGTATCCTCAAAAAATTTGTTATCAATTAATTTATTTTATTATTAGTATTCATTATCTTGAACATACTTTATGTGTCTCTCTGACAAAAAGATAACCATATTATATATATTGATTAGGACCACATTATCTCATAATTTTGTTAGCCAATAAGAGTCCAGTCAATAATCCTTGTTCATAAATATAATAAATCCTTTTCTTTATACTATATTTCCATAACAAAACATTACTTACATGTCATACTATAATGTGGTGCTCATACATTCATCCCACATAAAACCATTTCAAGGAACCTGTCACCTTATACTCTAGTAAACATGAAATTAAATATATTATAATCAACCTTAGTAAAATAAAATTACTCTTAAAGGAATATAAATCCATTATTAAACAATTTCAAATTTATAGTAAATGTCATGGATTGATGACCATAAATTGAACACAATTGGTCTTTACATGGAAACCAAAAGTTGTATTACAAATATCATTATATTTCACCAAACTATATTTATTTTTATTATATTTTTTGTTTTATATAAGAATAATAATTCATTTTAAATGTCCCACCCAATAACACCTTACACTACAAAATATAGTCATAAATCCCAAAAAAGGTCATAAATGGATTTAAAATATAGACTATTTAATGATTATGTAATACAAAAAATATCTTGTATTGTTTCTTCAAAAATGTGATTTTGATCAATCATATTCATCAATGTTTAAATTACAGAGTTATTGGTTAGTCTTTCAAGAGTGACCTTAAATCTATAGTAGTTTTGTCGGCTTGATGGTGTGATCATTTATTGGAAGAGTAAACCTATTATCCACTAAATAATGGTACATAATACCATATCAATAAAAATAAACAATTTTGTGGTGGTAATTATTCGGAAAAATATAATCTTGGGAATACTTGTGTATATTCAAACCATTTATCCTTTCTAAAATTAAATATTACAACCAAAAAAATTAATTTGTAAATAATATATGGACTATTTTTTTAATTTATTAACATATATGGTAAAAAAATTCTATCTTTGTTTCTATAATTTATGTCTAGTTCTTTTATTTCATCTAATTATAGTGATAATATAGTGTAGACTCCTATAGGTATTCCCATTTAAATTGTTTAATGTATTACTTCTATTATACTATATAATCCATAATAGTAGATACCATTATAATTTAACAGAAATTCCATATTACTATATCATTGAAAATAAATTTACTTACACCACTAACATCCCACTAGAAATAATGAAATAATTATTCCGTCTTTTAATAATAACCTAAGCCACCATAATCGGAGTCATGGGATTAACATGTATATTTTCATGTCACATTATATTAGAATAATTTATCTCACAATATAGATAATTATTTTCAACTCACTAAAAGTTTGTTTTATTTAGTGATGTCATTTTTTTCATATATAGATAATTTAGACCACCCTTTTAATGAGAGGGCCACCCAAGAACATGATTTAAAATAATTTCCTTGTAAGACATTGTTTCTGACGCTTTCGCCGGGGCGCGCGCATCCGTCTATGAGGACGCGCGGCTGTGTTGCCCCGCATTCTTGCTTTCCAAAGGCGGGCGGCATTCGTTCCTTGTTCAGGTACGTCTGCTCCTTGATCGAAACGGGATGATGGGATGTCGGTTCTTCCTCACGTGGATTCCTCCTCAGAACTCTTCACCTAGTCCGGGTCTCCCTTATAGATTTAATACGTAGTTCGTGAATCTCATTCCCGGTGCCATATTGTCATGGACACCGGTTAATTACACTACTTCCGTCAAGACTTTCCATAGGGTCTTGATATGGTAGCGACCTTCGGTCGGAGTAAACGGCAACATCAGGAATGTCGGGGCATCTATGGGTGCGTGGACATTGGGGAACCTGTATTCTTCCTCATAAGAGGGCATCTCAAGGGTGCAGAACCCGAGGCGTACATCTGAGGTTTTCCTCAGCTTCCTGTGTTTAGCACAGGGTATGTTGCAAGATTAACGTCTAGCAGAGACGGTTACACCAAAGGCGTTCCATCCGAGGTTTTCCTCAGGCATCTCATGTTTATCACGAGGTAGGCCGCGAGTTTAACGTCTTGCAGAGACGGAATGAGGGTGATCAGAACGTCCCATAGAGACGGACCAGATTGGTATATCCCTATGAGGGAACACCTGGAAGGTTTACCAAGGCGATGGATCAGAACGCCCAATGCGGACGGATCCGAGGTGGTGCACTCCCTATAGGGGAAAAGGGAGATGAATCGGGGTGTACACAGAGGACAGCGACCCGGAGATGTGATGGGGCTTACACATGGAAAGCGGCCCATGCGCCGCTAGGAGCAGCGAGGAGGTGGATGGCATGATCCCACCGGGATGTGGCGGCCCGGGTGAGAATCAGGATGGGTGACGGATGGATGAGTGAAGTGGAGGAGGATGAAATGGGACCATCGCAGGGGCGACGGTGAAGTTGGGCTTGAGCCTTGAAGAGGCTTCCTACGTATCCCCGTGGTAGGGAATCAAAGTCCGCGTAGTTCGGGATGGTGTCGGTAAACCGACGTGAATTGGGTGATGGGTGGGCTTGAACCTCATGGAGGCTTCCTACGTACCATGCCTTAACACGGATCAAAGTCCCCGTAGTTCAAATGGGTGATGATCGCAATGGCTTACCACTGGACCAGGATGGGACCCGACGTGAAATGACGGGTGGGTGTGTCGGTGAGCCGACGTGAAAGTGGACCTTGGTCCAATGGGTGGTGGGATTGAACCTCATAAAGGCTTCCTACGTACCATGCCTTGACACGGATCAAAGACCTCGTAGTTCGGAGAATACAGTTTAACGTCATGCGGGACGAAAGTGACCCCTGACGTGAATAAACGACGGGTGAGCTTGAACCTCGTGGAGGCTTCCTACGTACCATGCCTTGACATGGATCAAAGACTTCGTAGTTCAAGAGGTCACAAAGGCTTACCACTGGACTGGAATGAGACCCGACGTGAAAGAGCGACGGGTGGGTGTGTCGGTGAACCGACGTGAAAGTAGACCTTGGTCCACTATTGGTGGGCTTGAACCTCATAAAGGCGTCCTACGTACCATGCCTTGGCATGGATCAAAGACCTCGTAGTTCAGGTGGGTTTCGCTGGTAAACCGACGTGAAAGTAGACCTTGGTCCACTATTGGTGGGCTTGAACCTCATGGAGGCTTCCTACGTACCATGCCTTGACATGGATCAAAGACCTCGTAGTTCAGGAGGTCACAACGTCTTACCGCTGGACTGGAATGGGACCCGACGTAAATGAGCGACGGGTGGGTGTGTCGGTGAACCAACGTGAAAGTAGACCTTGGTCCACTATTGGTGGGCTTGAACCTCATAAAGGCGTCCTACGTACCATGCCTTGGCATGGATCAAAGACCTCGTAGTTCAGGTGGGTTTCGCCGGTAAACTGACGTGAAAGTAGACCTTGGTCCACTATTGGTGGGCTTGAACATCATGGAGGCTTCCTACGTACCATGCCTTGACATGGATCAAAGACCTCGTAGTTCAGGTGTGGTTTCGCCGGTGAACCGACGTGAAAGTAGACCTTGGTCCACTGTTGGTGGGCTTGAACCTCATGGAGGCTTCCTACGTACCATGCCTTGACATGGATCAAAGACCTCGTAGTTCAAGAGGGTTTTGTCAGGGTCGGTGCTCACTCTAAGCCCACGTGAGTCATGCTCGGTGTGAGAAACAAGAGGTTGCAAGGACCTGACGATCACGTCGCGAAGGGTGCGTCCGTGAGAAGCGAAGAGGGGCTTACGCGTTGAGCGGCCCATGGTGTTGGGACTTACTCCCGGATGGAGGCCCAGAACGGCTTACCGCTAAATTGGGTCACAACGGCTTACCGCTGGATTGGGTCACAACGGCTTACCGCTGGATTGGGTCACAACGGCTTACCGCTGGATAGGGATCACAACGGCTTACCGCTGGATGAGGATGTCAACGGCTTACCGCTGCATCGGATCACAACGGCTTACCGCTGGATGGGGATGTCAACGGCTTACCGCTGCATCGGATCACAACGGCTTACCGCTGGATTGGGTCACAACGGCTTACCGCTGGATTGGGTCACAACGGCTTACCGCTGGATAGGGATCACAACGGCTTACCGCTGGATGAGGATGTCAACAGCTTACCGCTGCATCGGATCACAACGGCTTACCGCTGGATGGGGATGTCAACGGCTTACCGCTGCATCGGATCACAACGGCTTACCGCTGGATTGGGTCACAACGGCTTACCGCTGGATAGGGATCACAACGGCTTACCGCTGGATGAGGTCACAACGGCTTACCGCTGGATAGGGATCACAACGGCTTACCGCTGGATAGGGATCACAACGGCTTACCGCTGGATGGGGGTTGCAACGGTGAATGGGGCTTACGCTGGGAAGCTGCCCGGGTGCCGCTAAGGAGCGGCAACGGTGGTTGGGGATTACGCTAAGAAGCTGCCCGGGTGCCGCTATGGAGCGGCACTGGTGAATGGGGCTTACGCTAGGAAGCTGCCCGGGTGCCGCTGAGGAGCGGCACTGGTGAATGGGGCTTACGCTAGGAAGCTGCCCGGGTGCCGCTGAGGAGCAGCACTGGTGAATGGGGCTTACGCTAGGAAGCTGCCCGGGTGCCACTATGGAGCGGCACTAGTGAATGGGGCTTACGCTAGGAAGCTGCCCGGGTGCCGCTAAGGAGCGGCAATGGTGAATGGGGCTTACGCTAGGAAGCTGCCCGGGTGCCGCTAAGGAGCAGCACTGGTGAATGGGGCTTACGCTAGGAAGCTGCCCGGGTGCCGCTATGGAGCGGCACTGGTGAATGGGGCTTACGCTAGGAAGCTGCCCGGGTGCCGCTATGGAGCGGCAATGGTGAATGGGGCTTACGCTAGGAAGCTGCCCGGGTGCCGCTAAGGAGCGGCACCGGTGAGTGGGGCTTACGCTAGGAAGCTGCCCGGGTGCCACTAAGGAGTGGCAATGGTGAATGGGGCTTACGCTAGGAAGCTGCCCGGGTGCCGCTGAGGAGCAGCACTGGTGAATGGGGCTTACGCTAGGAAGCTGCCCGGGTGCCACTATGGAGCGGCACTAGTGAATGGGGCTTACGCTAGGAAGCTGCCCGGGTGCCGCTAAGGAGCGGCAATGGTGAATGGGGCTTACGCTAGGAAGCTGCCCGGGTGCCGTTATGGAGTGTCACTGGTGAATGGGGCTTACGCTAGGAAGCTGCCCGGGTGCCGCTAAGGAGCGGCAATGGTGGTTGGGGCTTACGCTAAGAAGCTGCCCGGGTGCCGCTATGGAGTGGCACTGGTGAATGGGGCTTACGCTAGGAAGCTGCCCGGGTGCCGCTAAGGAACGACAATGGTGAATGGGGCTTACGCTGGGAAGCTGCCCGGGTGTCTTCCTCATGTCTGGCCATGAGGGCATCCCAACTCACTGGTGAATTGGGCATCCTATCATTTGTTAGATAGGGAGAATACTACAGTTTAGAGTCATTTAGGTAGGACTATTGGCATCTCATGCTAGGAGCATAAGGCATCTCTCGTATAGGGTGAGAGGCATCCTATGTTTGGAACATAAGGATTACTACAGTTTATAGTCATGTAGGATGGACTGTTAGCATCTCATGCTTGGAGCATGAGGCATCTCTCGCTTGGAGCAAGAGGCATCCTATGTTTGGAGCACAAGGTTTACTACAGTTTAGAGTCATGCAGGTAGGACTATTGGCATCTCATGCTAGGAGCATAAGGCATCTCTCGTATAGGGTGAGAGGCATCCTATGTTTGGAACATAAGGATTACTACAGTTTATAGTCATGTAGGATGGACTGTTAGCATCTCATTCTTGGAGCATGAGGCATCTCTCGCTTGGAGCAAGAGGCATCCTATGTTTGGAGCACAGGGTTTACTACAGTTTAGAGTCATGCAGGTAGGACTATTGTCATCTCATGATAAGAGAATGAGGCATCTCTCGTTAGAAGCGAGAGGCATCCTATCATTTGTTAGATAGGGAGTACTACAGTTTATGGTCATGTAGATAGGACTATTAGGCAGAAGGTGCCTAGAAATGGTTGGTGTTGGGACTTACGCAAAGCAGCCCTTTCTGGTTGAACCTGGCATAGGAGCCAAGTGATCGGGTTTGGAGGAGTTGCCTGAGGGATGGTTCGACTCGAGGTACTCGGGGAATTGATGATGAGAATCTCGACTGACGACATCGAATGAAACCAAGAGGATATGTCAACTCAAGGTATTTCATGGTGTGTGGAGGAGTATCTCTAATCATGGCATTCCATAGGTGGAAGGTGGGAGCGCATAAGGGCGCAATGGAAAATCCCGGCATCCCGGCCCGAAAAGTTCGCGGTGCGAGTCTCCATTTTTCATGGGGGTCTGTGACGGTAGCGAAGGGACCGGTGGGCGCGAAGGTAGGATCCTCGCGAAGGATGGGCCTTCACGAAGTAGCTTCGCGAAGCATGGCCTCGCGGAGCAATGGTCTCTCGCGGAGCAAAGGGGTCTCGCGGAGCTTGGTCTCGCGGAGCAGCATCGCGGAGCTTGGTCTCGCGGAGAAGCATCGCGGAGCAAGGGCTCGCGGAGCAAAGGGCTCTCGCGGAGCTTGGTCTCGCGGAGCAGCATCGCGGAGCATAGGCTCGCGAAGCATGGACTCCTGGAGTCTCGGCTCGCGGAGCAGCAACGCGAAGGAAGCTGCTCGCGGAGCATGGCTTCGCGGAGCCGCAATGCGGAGCTCCGCTCGGCCGCCCAAGGGGCGAAGTGGCTGTTGCCGTCCTCGGCCGTCCTTGGCCGTCCGGAGAAGGGGGGTGAGCTGGGTATTTATAGGCAAGGGGCGCCGCGAAGATAAACATCCGCGCCGCCTCAGGAGCTTTGCGGCGTGCTCGCGAACGTCAAATGCGTTCGCGGAGCATCACCGCCTCTGGAGCTTCGCGAGGCCGCGATGGTCGGGGCGCTTCGCGGCGGGGCTTCGCGGAACCGCGCTGCACGGGTGCTTCGCATCGGTGCTTCGCATTAGTGCTTCGCGAGGGGTCTTCGCGGAGCATCGCAAACGTCAAACGGGTTCGCGGAGCCTCTCGCCTCATTGCTTCGCGGCGGCGCTCCGCGATCACGGAGGGGGGCTTCGCGGATGGGCTTCGCGAACCAGATTTTCAGCCCAACTTCAAACGTCCATAACTCCTAATCCGTAACTCAGTTTGGGCCCTACGACCTACCAAATCGAAGCTTGCGAAATGGACTACAATCTTGGATCATGTATGGAAGCATTTGGAAAAATTTTGGGACGCGTTTTTCGGGGTCTACAGACATTAATAAACCTATAGAATAAAAAACCTTTAATTTCATACAACAATTTGACCCCACCAAACTGATTTCATTAGTATTAATTATTTTTTCTCTCAATTGACTATTATATAGGAAAATATTATTTTATGAAATTGGATAAATCTACTTATATTCAAATAAAATTGAGAATCATCAGTTGAGAAAATTAATTTAAGAGATACCACCCTTTAAATTACCCTGTATAAACCTATACAATGACTTTATTGGAATTCATAGTCTGTACATATTGTGAGAAAATTTTTATTTTTTGATAAATGATAAATACTTATACATTACACCTATCTTTATCTATGAAACTGAAACACTTAATTTTAAATAAAATATTTTTCCATTGTGAAAAAAAACTAATGAATCGTGTCAAAAAATGATTCTTTTAAACCATACCTCATTAATAATTCCAAGTTAATACCCTATATTAAAAAATTATTTCTCTATATAAATCATTATCAGTAAATTAAATACAAAAATATTTTTTTCATGGTCAATAATAATTTCCTACACTATAACAATAATATTTTAATTACTCTTCGTATGGTGAATGAATGTGTTAAAACATTCCATAAAGTATGTCTGTGGGTATTCATAATGAACTTTAATAAATTATTTGTCAAAAATATTAAATATATTGATCAAAATGTAATTCATAGAATATGGGATCATTATATATTATTATAACCAACATAATAGGCTTCATAGGTACAGATAGTTTAATATAGACCCCTCCAAAATAAAAATTCCCCATGTCAACCACCTTACCATTAAAATATCCATATTTCTAAAATTATATTACATAGAATTTGATCTGATACTTGAATAATTTATATTACATCAATATATATTTTCTACCTGTATATATTTATTCTCTTGTAACTATTCTGGTCTACATTAATTGAAAATTGAATAAGGTTAATGAAACTCCATGATTCTTCAACATCAGAAATATCCTAATCAGGTGGAGTAACTACAATAGATTCTCTAAAATAAATAGAAAAAATGGGACACCTCCAAATCAACTAGTTCTGATACATTATTATTTATATAACTATCATCCTTAAAAAGAATAATATTCTAAATCCAACATCTTATATAAGTTATTTCATTTACAAATGATGTATTCATTAAAATATTACTTTTCCCTAGTGATAATGAACACATAATGCTATATATTATATTGAAATAAAAAATGAATTTAAATTAAAAAATTATAATTATAATTCAACAACCATCTATTATTTTCAATCCATTTGTAACATTGAGTAAAAAAACAAATATCCTTAGTATACTCTTCGTTTTGTTAATGGAGATCCCCGACCCCTAGACAAAAAATAATTTTAACTGCTAATGTAATACCACCATACCCTAAGACTCTAATGTTGAAGAAATTTTCCATATTTTTATTAGTATTAGAGAAACATAAAAATAAAATAATCAACAATAATAAAAAATGATTATTAATCAGCTCCTTCATAAATATTAGAACTTAATTACAACACCACCAATAATAATGAATGATTATATATAATAATATGAAAATATATATTATTCAGTAAAAAATCAATAAATAATATTAAGAGTATATAAAATTAAACCCGTCTATGGCAAGATACTATTCACGAATATATGAGATTCATTATGTAATCTAATAAACAGAAAACTCATGCTCAATCATTTCACTCATTCCATACATTTTTAAAATCATATATCAAATTCATGGAGAAAATCATTTCCCTTGTATTCTCGATTTTAATATAAAAAATATTAATTATATCTAAAAACAATATATAATGGAATTAGTGAAAAAAATGTTCAATCCAAATTGATCACTTTTTATTTTCATTACTGTTCACATACATTGAAATGAATAAAGTCAAAAACATTGATCCAAAATTTAAGAGTAATATTTTGATTATATGTTTTAAAATAATCCATAAATATATTTTACTACCAAAGATAAACTATATTACATTTTATATCGACTAAAATAAAGCCAGAAAAGAAATATTATGAATAAATAACTCTATTATTAACTAAGATTTGTTTAAATTAAAAAAACATGAATAGAAACCTCAGAACTAGCCATATAATGTATAGATTCTATTTCATATCAATAGATGGTACCCCCTTAATGTTATTTGAATTAATAATAATAATTTATTTATTTTTAACATTGAATTACTAATTATGAAATCATCAACATTGACATGATTTATCTGATTCCTTTCTTCCTTATAATGTGTACAAATTTTTCTGAATAATTAATAGATCGACATTGAGGACCAAGAACAATAATATAATTTTTCCATAAAAGAAAATTTTATTCTACGTTCGAATAGAGTGGTAGATTATGAAAATACATCCTCTATTAGGGATAATAATTATAACTATTAGATAAAAATATTAGGTATACAAATATTTTCACCCCATCATTATCATTTGTAGATTAATCTCCAATACCTTCCTCTTTAGGAGTCAATTAAATTAAACTACAATAAAAATCAATTTTTAAGGAGGGGAAAATATATAAATAAATAAATATATATATATCCCATCCATAAAATGTTTATTTTTTGAGTCAATCAATAATAATAAATGGATCCAAATTAGTATTTACCTAACCAATTCATTCTACCAACCTAGTTACAACATAATTTTACATACTTTTACTATAGTTCAACACATTATTATCATCAAACCATCCTAAAAAATTATTCATATGATCCATATTAACTGATAAAACCCTCAAAATATTCTTTCTATCATTCATTGTCACCACATGCACATGTTCCATCCACAATGATGACTCCTTCAACAAATCAACTTTGTCCCCTATAATATTAAACTCTCAAAATATCATTAAAGATTGATGTATAATTAACCTAACATGAAACTTTAGAAGAAAATAAATAATGATATTTTGAGTATTATAATGGTATTTAATTGGCAAAAAACCTATTCCACATTACATATCATCATCAACTTGTCTATTTTTTATATCATGGAATATTTTTAATGATTATAAAATAAATATTCTCAAAAATAGAAATTCCCATTCACATTATAATAAATTTTATATAGAAATTACATATAAATAGATACCCTTAAAAATATCATATAAAATATAGGAATCATTAAATATTGGTTCGTCTCATTCAAAAATAATGACCACCTCATAGAGACACCAATTTCTTTTATAACTCTTAGATTTATACATAATAGAGTAACTCCAAGAGAAAAAATACACATATTCCTTATCTATGGGCCAAGACTATTATAATAATATATATTCCATTTAAATTGATAAATACACCCGATTGTAAAAGGTAAACTAATATATTTCCATGTTATAGTCAAGAAAAAAACTAATGCTAGATCGGTGTAGATTCTATTAAGATCTATAATTTTTAGTATATCTTGTGTCTCTAGTCACAAGGTCAAGAAGAGGATCATTACAAAACAAACAAAAATTTCTTGTTAATACCCTTTCAAATTTATTCTTTTCATGGTATCACATATAACATTGATATTTGAAAATATAAAAAAAATAAAGTTTTCTACCCAGAAAACAATGACCAAAATAATAATTTCATATAAAAAATATAAGGTCAATAATATTATAGAACAAAACCATAAAGAGGAAAATGGGTAAGAACATCTTTTAATCACCATTAGAGGAGGCAGATTTATTATAGAATCCTTGGGTGTCACATTCCCCACAATATCTTGATTTGTCACCAGATAGATAATATTTATAAAAACAATTTAATTATTTTCCACTTTTTATATACTATCAATCTATAAATTTGATATAATCATTATATTTTGTGATAGGTAAAAATATAATGAAATACCATATTCTTGAGATGAATCATGTTTTGATTATTGAAATAATAGAAATATATATAATTAAATGATATATGAATATATTGAAAAAAAATGTTATAGTTGTGTTCTTATTTATCATTATAGTCATAACCATCAAACAATATCCCATATACAATGAAAATAATAATAATGGCCTCAATAAAAAATAAAACACATGGGAATCCTCACATATAGTGGATAGAGGTCAATTATTAGAATTGTAATTGACTCCCCATTACTAAAACTAACATAGGATATTTTATCATTTACTTTATGGGATCAACACATTATGAATAATGGTCCATAAAAAATTATTTCACTGAGAAATTAATATGTAGGATCCAATATTTTAAAAATTAATTGTTCTATGATAAGAAATAATGAAACCATAATTACAATTATTAACTTTTAAATCTATAAATTATATATATTTATTAAATTTCAATGGATATCTTTTTAAAACAAATATGATTTCAGTATTTTATGGACCAAAATAAATTAATTATATATGGGATTCAAAAGTAAATAAATTATCAACACATGAATTATATTAATTATATAATAATTAATTAATTTTTTATAACCAAAAAACATACACATAAAATGATGATTTTTTTTAATCTATTCTAATATGTAATGGTCAATAATAACATCACATCGAAAATTCATCTCTATCATGTGGGTTTTACGTGTCTATTATTCACAATTTTCCAACTTATAAATATAAAATTACACTTATATAATTTAAAATACTATAATTAATAAATAATATAAATCCATATGAAAAAGAAACTGTATGAAAAATGTAATTATCCTTTTACTCTTAATTTATTATACATTAGAAAATAAAAAATAACGATTGACTAAAAATCAATAATAAGTAGTGAATTATTATTAATAAATTTTAATGTAATTAAAAGTGGAAGAGAGATTAAATAAAATCAGAATATTGATTTTATACATTCATTTAATAAATATATGTCAATTCAAACATCAAAATATATATTCTATATAACAATTATCTATGTATAATTGAAATTGATTACTATAATTTTGACTATTTAGACACACTAATAATCTTTACTACTCAAACAACAAAAAATTTACCTTAAAAGATAGCATATAATCATGTTTCACTAATATCACACCTATATTTTCCAGCTGGACTTGTTTATTATCTATATATTTTAATGTCTTATTGAGTAATTGATTTATTTTATATATATTAAACAAATATTCAAAACTAGTTATCCCAGTCCCCAATAAATATGGGGTAAAAAATCAATCATTTCAATCATGGTTTTATAAACAACAATCTTACAACCATAGTTCCAACCATTATGGATTTTCAATTAGAGTGTAGGACAATATGTATGGTGTCATTCCTTCTTACATTATTGGAGTGGGTTAGTTTCCATAATTGACCCATGATTAATTATTGCCAAAATATTTACACAATTTTACTTTTATATGAACATCACAACATAATGTTCTTCTATATGGTATGTTTTTTATATAAATTACATTCCTTTATGATATTATAATTCACAAACACATAATTGTGAATTCAATAATGTACATTGTGGTTTATAAATTTATATCATAAAATTATCTCAAGATATTCACAAATTAGTGAATGTATATAAAGACATGGTATTCATCTTTTAATTTTATCACCTTACCAGTAGTAATTATTTTATTTATATTAATATATTCTATTTATTATAATTAAAAATTTTAAATCAAAATATAAATTTGTGAAATTATTAATTAAAATCTTGTAAGTATGTTTTTTACAATTGGAGCTATCACATACCTTGTCACGACCTGTCCCCTGGGGCCCGTGCCATGACTACCCAAAGCCTACCTCCTATAGGCAAAGGGTTAGCGACATGCATGGGAAATTTGTATCCCTAAAACAAGAAGGAATTTCCTTTAAACCAGTAAAAACAATCAGTCTAAGAACACATAAAGATGAAACCATGAATAAATATTACTATATTAAAAGTTGTGTACAGAATATAAAGGGGTCAAAATAAATTCCCAACTAAAAATATACAACTATAACCAGAAATATAAAACAGATCCTAAGATCGTCCACCAAGGATCCTACTTGAAGGGTTGGTATATATCCTTTCTGCAGCTCTCCACGTCAACTAGTCACCTATGTGTACCGCTTGGTTTGGTATCCTTAAAGTCACTTCTAAGCTGCTCGTTGTCTACACAAGACACTACATGGTGCGGGCGAAGCCCATGCTGGGTTGAGTGTAACAATACCCCGTAGGGACCCCAAGACCCCAGAAGGTCTCCTAGAATTCAACAAAGGAAAACCAAAAAAAATGATCTGAATCAAAAATCACAAATAAAATGATTTATCTAAAACAAGGTATACAACTCATAGTTTATGAATAATAATGAGAAGTCTTAGGCTACATATTTTTATCCTATTAGGATTTCTCCGCGACTAAAAATGAATAATTTGTTTCAGTATCGATCCATACAGGCTCATATGTCACTCATCCACATTGGGACACTCTATAGATGGTCCTAGCTGTGTCGTGTGCTACTGATACCCACATGGTCACTAGAATATTGATCCACACAGGGAATCTATGATGTTGATCCACATAAGGTGGATATATTTATGATCTACGTTGGGTCGCTAGGATGCTAATCCACACAGGGTCTCTATGATACTGATCCACACAAGGTGGATATGAATTTTGATCCACACAGGGTAAATATGATGTTTATGCACACAGGGTTGCTATGATGTTTATTCAGACAAGGTCTCTATAATGCTGATCCACACACGGCCACTTTACAACTGATAGTTAGCCACAAGATTATCCTCACCTAGTGCGCTTGATTTTTTTAGTATCATCTCCTCAAGATGTCGGTCTTGCCTCAACTACCATGATAATCCAATTAAGATTAACCAATTAGTCCACCATATCATAAGGTTCACACTGTGATAGATGGTGTGTCAATCGGGCACCCGGTCTGTGAGTTATAGGCATTTTACTGTCGAAGGCCTGGTTGGATTCAGGTTCATCCCAACCCCATAATACTATAACATTCTCCAAAACATAGGTAGAGTATATCATAAGTACTGTCTTATTCTAAGGATTCTATCACCATAGAAATTTCATCAAAAAGATGTCTATTTTTTGACATACTGACATTTAAGCGTATCTAGGCTGAAATGGGTATCGTCTGGTCCGACCTGGTCGGACCAACATGACCACCAGACCTGGGCCGATCGACCCAGTGCAGTTGCCTAGACCGGGTTTGGCCTGACCCAAACTGATTTACGTCGACCCGACCCGGTCTGAGTAACCCGACCCTGCCCTGGTCCGACCCAGCCCAGCCCGAACCAACAGGGATGTCCCAAGTGAGCTCTGCAATGATAGCCCCAGCCGACTCGGCCACAGACCGGCCTATCCCACTTGGTGGTCCAGCCTGCTAGCTAGCATGGCACCCAGATGTGTGTCCTGCATGAGGGGTGTCAATCCCCCTTCCCGAATGGCTTTTCGTCATTTGGTTTTCTCCAATGGAAGTTCCATGGGGTACCACTTCTCTTTCTACGGGACCAACGGGGTGCTGGACCCCTTCTCCTTGACCACAACTTCGAAGATGAGGCCTACTCACCGAGAAGTTCGATGGTGTTCCACCATCCACCAATGTGTTTTTCCATGAGCCAGTGACCTCCTACTGCCCCTGCGAAAAGCCGATGTCGGCTGCCACTGTCTTCTACAGGCCTGGTCGCTGGGTCCGCCCCGACGAAACCGTACTGGCGGAACTTCTATGGGCCACCGAGTGAGATATGGTGGTATGTTATCCCTTCCAATCATGCCTATGGTCCTCCCAGGATGCTTCCATCACTACTTGTCTCCCGAATTCATGTTGTTGTCATTTTCAAACTTTTTCATGAAGAACGCGACAAGACCGAAGTGGCGGAGGGTCTCATCCTTGTTCGTTTGGCCTGCTCCCTCTGTGTTAGCATCATAACCAGTAGGTAAAAATTAATTCAATGTCAATAAACATTAATACATTTGAGATTCTTAATATTTTTCAAGAACGAGGATATGAAAAAAATTAAATTGAAATTAAACAAAACCTCTATGTCAGAATTAGAGGTGATGTTGCAGTTGTGGAAAAGAATCCTCACTCGATGAAGTTGTCGATGTTAAAGAATCCCAGATTTATTCCTACAATATTTTCATCCAATATTCCAATATTCATAAATAGAAAACACCATGCCACTTCGTCATAGGTTCCTAACATATATGTCAATAACCCAATACTGAACGGCATTTAAATAGATAGAATGGTTATTAATGAAACGAGTGATTAATGAGGTTCATTAGTAAATGAACCTCTAAATCTAAATGGCGTGGTTACAAAAATGGATCTTCAATACATTAAATGAATTTAAAACTCAGCAGTCCCACCACCACTACTCAACCATTGGATGAAATACAAAACAAAAATTTTATGTTATTTTATTATTTTTTAAAAAATGATGTAAAACAAACATTATCTCATGAACTACTGTGGTCAATGTTAAGCATCCCATAGGAAAATACAAGAGTTCATAATTAAACGGAACCCTCATATTTTTAATAATAGAACCATTTTAAAATATAGATAATACCGCATGCACATTTAGTGAATGTACATTAAAAAATGTTCAAAATTCTTTTCCAAGCACACCATGCCTCACACTCAAGGGCCGTCAATTTTCGCAGACTATTAGTAGTCCCAAATCATTTCAAAAACAATTATATAGAATTTTAGGATCTTTACATTCCCCCACACTCCAAAAATTATTTTCCCAACAAAAATATCAACATCTATAAAAAATAAATACAAATTTAAAAAACAAAATATTATATTCTATATAATAATAAATATATTTTCAATTCATCGTATTTCCATATCATTACACTCATTAAATATTTCTTGTTCCAATCATTCCAAAAATATGGTACAATTTATAACTAATGTTCTTTTTCAATCAAATTATTAATACTCTCATTTTTACTAATAAATATTATGATTGAACATAGCTGGAATTATTTTCACTCCTCACTAAATATTAATTATTTAATGTTCATCTCAAAATTATGTACATTTAATCATTTCATGGCCATTCATGATATCCACACTGGCATAAAATAATAATTTTGAATGGAATTCCTTGATTATTATTGTGCAAGGTTAATTACATATAATTATATTATATATTCAAATATCGAGGATGAAATCATAATGTTTATTATATGATTTCAAATAATGAATAATGATAACCTATGGTCATTAGAACCACGAATATTATTCATAAACAGTACCTTTTTACAAATTTCAAATCAAATTAGATACAATTATAACATAAAAGAAAAGGATAAAATTTATCATTTAATTGTTTTAATTCATTTTGTTTTATAATTTTTACTTGAAACATGCCTCTTAACAATTCATGTGGTAAACATATTGTACATCTATCATTCCATACAATCTCCTCCCAATAGCAAGTATTATTAGTATCATTGTAATGAGGATGGATTCGAACCATAGTTAAATTCATGTAAATTCCATTATTATACTATTGTAATCAATTGAAAGTGAATCCTTGTAAGAAAAATAAGAAATAAGTTGGGAACAATTCACTTAATAACCATGACAGGATTCCATTAAAATTTTTATTTCCAAAAAAGCATTGTAGTATCCACTGAAAAAAACTAACTCCCTCTCTATTAATGTATATTTCACGTTATTATACAAATTTATGGGATATGTGAGAATATATAAATAGTAAAAATAGAAAAAAAATGAATTATTTTAAATCAAAACCAAAGTCAATTACCACAGTTCAATAAATCCTAATATTTACATTTGGATGATCCTAGAAAACCTAAAATCAATTTTTAACTGATAAGGGATGGAAAAAACCTACAATTTCTGAACAAATTTCCATTCAAAAATGATCAATTCAGAATATGATACACATTTTATAATATGAGTGGCTTCTATATTTTAATATCTGCATCCATTGTTTAAAACATATATTCTTAAAGGGATCTATATTAATTAATTTTCTATAGTGTTGATTATTAGAGTAAATAATATTTCATTTTAATGGTTTAGATTCTGAAACATCTTCAACCTACCCCTAAAAATGATGATTCATATAAATAGTCGATGTGTAATTAATACTGATTGGTTGAATGGATGTTAAAAAATTTTATTGTTCTCTCACTAATGAAAAATCAATTCCATGAATGGAAAGGACAGGTGACGTATTATCATTGAGGTCATAAGGAGTGAATATAAAGTACTAGGAAATGATTCATCCATCAGACAGCTCAAGGACATCACCATATTTATACCAAAAAATTAAAAATTATACATACTTGAAATATTTGTGTATATAAAACATTATGGGTCATTTTTGGAAAATATGAAGAAATACCACATGTTGATGTTGGAAAATTATATTTCTCAATAAAAAAGAGGATGGAAAATACTATTTCTTGAATTTTTATTCTAATTAATGGGTCACTTGATTTAAAATGTATCCCTAGTTATATTATAAAAAACATTAAAACAATAAAGAATCAATCCATGGATTATCAAATGTGATAACCTATATCCCATTCAGTTTTCATCAACTAAGATATCCATTCTGAGAAATTTATTAAATAGAAAGTCCAAAAACATATAAGGTTAGGAAAAAACATGATCTCTAATAGCTAAATGGTGATAAATTTTTTCAACATGCTGACCAACATCATCCAATACCTAAAACATTCCCACAGGTCAATATATCCTTGATTCTAGAAGACTATAATGAAAAATGTTACTAAATCATTTTGTGTAGTGTCGCAAGCATTATTCTAATGTTCCACCATCCATAACATTTACCTAATTAAATAAAATGATATGATCATTTGAAAACTAATTCATGTAGACCAAAATTATTTTTGTAAATGTTTTTTGTTGTCTTTTCAGTTAAAAGGTGAATGAGAATCACCAATATTATTGAGATCATCCAATTTTATGGAAGAAAGATAGAGGAAATAGAACCAAATCCATATAGGTTACTCTATGATATCTAGACTAGAATTTTTTTCAATTTATATTTACTAAATAAACCATATTATTGTCACATATTTTTCAAAAATTATTTAGATATAAATATTATTTCTTGTGAGATGGAAGTATAGGTCACACTAATCTTGCTGCTTTACAACTTCCCTGAAATGAAAATCCAAATATTATATGAAGAAACCACTTATGTATCTTAATATTGTAATATTTTAAACAATAAGGGAATCTATCATATATTATTGAATGGAATAAGAATCCTAGATTTAACTCAAAAAAAGTGACGTCTAGACCACCCTTATTTAGTGAAGCCTCCTTTAGATTATGTGGGATATGAGTAAATATAATTCGTGACTATATTATATGTATCATTCTTGATTAAATCATAAGAGTGGGTTTCATAAAAACAAAAATACCTTCATAGTTTTTAGATAAGACTTCTGATGAATTTATAATGGAATGGTATTTTGTCTATATAATTCAAAAAATCAATCATTCTAGCAATATTCGAATCATGAATAAATTCATCAAAATTTTGATGGGAATGATAAATTATCATGATATGATTCATAATAATAGATTACAAATATTGCATACATGGTTAATAATATTTCAAAAATTTATTTCTTTTCAGTACAAGAAAAACTAAAAAGAATCCAAATATGATCTAATTAAATTTAGTATTGTTCAAAATCAGCATGTTTAAAAATGTATTAAAATTAAATCTCTAGTAAATATTTATATGGAGGAAATATAATAGGAAAAGGGTAAAAATAATTAATATATTAAATTGTCTTAGAGTGAATATAATAAATCATAATAAAAAATTGGTGAATATTTTAATATAATTAAAAAGTTGATTATTGAAATTAATGAGAATTGAAAAGAATTATATGTGATAAAAATAAAAATATTTGAAATGATTTTTGATTAAGTCAAAATTTTAAATTTCATTCATCATTCAATAATTATAAACTATTAATTTAATAATTATCAAAAATATTAGTTGTATTTCTGATTTATGTATAATATATCTCCTTACTAAAGGTATATCCTAAAAAACATAGAGTGAAAATTTAATTTGTCGCATGTATACCCCACTCCAAAATACAAATGGAGTATATCCTCAATATTTTATAAAGGAGAAATAATTTATAATGACTATTGATTTATTTTTATCAATGGAATTATACTTCAATACTAACCAAAAACAATCATTGTTTATCTAATATTATTTTTTAGAAGCATTATATGTGTTTCATTTCATTTATATACCTCTTATTTGTTATAGGTTAGAAAATTGAAGTCATATATAAAATATTTCTTCATATTTTCAAATGGTAATAATATTGAAATAAGTACCATTATGTATAAATATTACATTTGTACTCAATATGATTTTTTTATATATGTAATTTGAATAAATAATTTTGATTTGATTGCAAATGACCTTGAATAATGGAATAAAAGTTAGATATAGAGTAAAAAAATTAGAATAAATCCTTAATTTATTTTTATGCAGTAAAAAATAAAGGAGGTATAATATATAAGGACCCCTTTTCTATTCATAATCTTATTTACTAACCATATACAATCTCACCTTGGTAAGACATGGTTTCGGTGTGGTGGAATGAGGATAAACAACTAATGATTTCTTATACATCTACTAAAAAAATCTATATGGATATTAAAAATTGTATGTTTAATAAAATAATTTTATTACTAATTACTTTCTTCAACCCGAGTTCTTTCCTCTCATCAGTCAAAACAAATATCTAGGAAGCCATCATGATCTAACGATACTACCTTAAAAGGGTTGTTCTGGATCTAAAGGTATCAAGTGTTTGCTGGTTATAGAGTCCATGAGGGTTGAGGTGCTATTACTGTTGTACATGTATGAATTAATAAAATTTTACATGATGTAGGTTTCGAACATATTAAGAATATATTATAATTTTAGAATCTTATGTGGGTGTAATATAAATTTTTAAACACATGAAATTTCCATAATTATTATTAATGGTAGGTTTCTCATCAACGGGTTACTTTTCCTAGATTAAAAGGGAACCTCATCTTCACTCTGATGACTTTATTAATTATCCATGGGGTTTCCATCGATCATCATCCCCTTAACCGACCCTTAGGAACCATAACACTATAACTAAAATGTATGGTTACAACTACATATTAAACTAATTCTAAATCATATATGTTATTGCTAATGGGGAGGTCCAAAATGATGGGTATGTAACTAAGGTTATGGGTGGTGTAATAGTGATAGTGGATTCTAATGAGAAATTATGTTGAATATGTTATTTCCGCGATAATAGATATTTGGTGGTATTTGAGAAATAGTTCAAAAAATATTATGGAGGTGTCACACAAATCATGGAATGAGGTGGGGGTAGTGGTAGCTCAAATAAAATATAATTATTGGTGGAAATCATCCTATATAGGTCATTGGTATTCACTATTGTCCCATAGAAAATATGTTGTGTTATCATCATAGTGTATTATATATGTTTTTGTTGATGACGTAGATTAAACTCAACCTTTTTGAGGTGGTATAGAATATGATATATTTATAGGAAGAACACTCATTAGACCAATATTTTGAAATTATTTGTTTATAATTCATTCAAAATAAATCTTTTCCCCAAGAGTATTATGTCTTTTAGTATAATACCATTGATATATTCATGTAGATGCACGTAATGGAAAGGTCCCGATTTATATTTGAGAAATATTATACATTTTACAACATGATCATCTCTATTTTTGATATACATTTATACAAAAAAATATGTTAACTGATTTTCGAGTATTATAAATTCTTATATATTATACAGACCTCAGCCTAACACATATTTTCCTATAATTGTTTCTTCTAATGATTTTAATGAGTAATCTCTAAACAATTTTCCATTTAAATAAGTCAATTATCCAACATAATCGTCGTCCTATTCTATTTGTGGATAATCAAAGAGTTGACTTCCTAATCATCCCAAATATGATAAATGAAGTCCTTATTACTATACATGGTTAACATTATATATATACTAAAAATCAAAAAATCATATATTTAAATATGCATCCATAGTCTAATATTTTCTATATGGAGGCTTCTAGATCTGTATGTTGGAATAAAAACTTATCTCCTCCTGATAAAACAACAATGTGGCCACACTATCTAAGGATAACTCATAAAAAGCATCCTCAAACACTTATATGTTATTATATAAATACCTATAATGTAATTCATCTAAGAAATTTTTATCAATTTTTGTCATATATATGGTAATAAAACAAATAACACACCAATAATTAATATTATTCTTATGAATAATTCATAACCACACTAAAATGAACTCTGTTTGGATAAAAATAATTTTGTGTCAAAATTTTTGGATAAATACACATCTACAAATGATTGAGGAAAATTTCTTTGTGTTTTGGATTTCAATTGAGGTTGGATTTTATTTGATTATGTTCAGGAAGGAAGTGGGTAAAAAGTATGCATTTTTTTAGTAGTGAAAATTGTTTTCCCAAAATGTTTATATTATTTAATTCCTTTTTAGAGAGTTATATTTGGTGGGGGCCCATAGTAACAGTTGGAATAGATGGATTAATTATATATAAGGGAATTTATTTTGATTTTTATTATTGGATATAACATTTTTTGTAAAGGATCATGGTTTTTTATTGGAAAAAATGAATGCATTGGTAGTAATGGATATAGTGGAATATAAATCATTGATTTGTCTTATGGTTTTTTTCTGATTTATAAAATTTGGATTGTGAATGGATGAATGGTCAATTTTTTGTTGTAGAGGGTATTTATTCCTTTATTTTTCTTATTTTGTTAAAAATTATATGTGTGATATATATATATATAATTTCAATTATAGTGATACATAGGTTATTATATAATATTTTAAATATTCCCTAAAAAAACTCCTCATTATGCCATTATTATTTCTTATATTACAACAAAAATTTCATTTAAATTTACAAAAAGAATAAAACCTATTATACAATTGAATCAATGATCCAATAACCCAAATTGAATTTTTTAGAAAAAAATTTTAAATGCTATATCTAGGGATTAATTTATTGTATATTAAGATGACAATTTCATTCTTACATTATGATATTTAACTAGGAATTTGTGGCATACAGACTATGACCTATGTCAAAATTTTTATCCATTATTTTTTTTAGTAGGATTAATATTGGCCCATGTTTTATTATGTAATTTAGAATGTGACAATTCCATCATTGTGTTATTTCATATGACATAATGATTAAAAATAAATTCTTTTTTTTGATTCTAGTATTCCATGAACTATTCTAGTTAGAGGGTTCTTTGAAAAAATAAATCCACTCCATTAAATTTATATTTATAATCCATCCCCCATGGGTAGATATTCAAGATTTAATGAGGGGCCATGATGATCTATAATCTTATGATTTCTACATTAATATTTATTGTTTTGAATAACCTGTACCTTAAAAATATTATTTAATGGTGTCCATTATACTATAATAATTATGAATTTTTAATGTCCTCCATAAATTATTTATGTCCTAAAAATTACTATAAACAAAACTATTTTGGTTATCAAGTGGTATTTTTTCATGATTATATTGGATTTGATTACCCATAACTCACTTACATGTAATTTATGATTAAATATTTTCATTATTTATAATAATAATAAAACATCCAATAATATAGATTTTATTCTTTCATTGGGAAATGGTATTTGATAATGTTTTATGAATAATTATTTGTTAACTTTTTTGATACCAAATTTATGATCATTAAGATACATTATACACTATTCAATACATTTTATCCAATTAATAATTATTTTTAACATTCCAAACTCCACATAAGACACCCCTTTTAGTTTATTAATCTCAGCATCATTTTTAATAACATCAATAATTATTAATATATTTTATAACATTATGATTTATAAACTACATGACTCCCATGAAAATAATTGTACTAATGGTGTTCCGATTCTTTTATCTTTTATGCCTTATTTTCACAATCTGTAGAATCTTCTTCTAGATAACAGAGTTATTATTCCCTCTCATCGAATTGAAGATATAGAGTTATTTTTAAATTCATTAATGATTATTCAACATCTAAAACATCATTGTATAATTGAAAGAATCTTATGTCCTTTAAAAAATATTCATTTTCCACGGTTCATGAGTTATATATATAGTATATTATTTTTAATTTTTTTCATTTTATATATTATTTTTCAACAAACTAATGAACAATCACTACAACATTATTTTATTGTACTTTACTATCAGATATAGAAACATCCATTTCTACTCTAATTGGAAGAGTTTGAAGAATTGTTTTTTGAAGGAATAAACAAACATTCCTTCCCTTTCAATAGAAATGAACATAGTAACTAGTTTTTCATTCTAAACCACATGATATGAATTTTCAATTTCCATAATAAAATATCTACAAATTTTTCAAATTTTTTTCTAATAGAATATTTTTTTTACTTATTATCTATTTTATTACATAAATCTCTATTCTTTCAATGATTTGTATTTTTCATCATCTAACCCAACATTATGTTATTTTCCATTATTATTATTATTATTATTATTCAATAACTGATTTATAGTTTCATTTGAAATGGAATTTTAAATCCTCCTTAGATGTTCATGTGATTTTTATTTAATTTTTACATCATTCATAAATATATTAACATTATTCATAGGAACTTATTATTATATAGAATAAGAAACTTTTTTTAATTTATCAATGCCCTCTTATTCAACATGAAAATATACAAATACAAAAATTTAAACTTTTTCACCTATAATAAAATAGTACTCATATCTAATATGAGTTCCGTTGTTATTTTTTGTGTTTTGTTCCCTAAATAATATTAACAAATTTAATGATCACTGGATATAATATAATATTAGTAGGTCCAGATCCTATCATGATAGACGTAATATTTTTACACAAGAGAATAAAAAAATTGAACACTGTCTCATTAAAATGGTAGTCCAATATATATATGTCTTGCACATTAAATTTATGCATATATACATTCCGTGGGAGAATTTTTTTTACGCAATAGGTAAACTACTCTTATTTCTAATGAAAGGTGAAAAGGTTTACTTACCTTTTCATTCAATGAAATCAATGTCTTCTGACACATAGATATTTAAAACAATTCATCATTTTCTGAATATTATTATTTTTGAAGTATGATTCTTCTTCATGAACAATTATAACAATCATAAAAACTATTTTTATATTTAGATTTTATGAAATTATAAATATATTTAATTTGTTGATATTAAAATAACTCACATCATTAAAATTTTATATGAAATAAAATACATTCACTATACACATATAGTGAAGATCGATATCCTCTTTGGTGCAACAACGAAATTCCCAAACAAGATAAATTATATATGAATTTAGAAATCAATAATATAGATGAATCACACTTTGATCAGTAAATTTTTTCTTAATAACATTAAATATAAGATTTTTTGTGAATGTTTCCATGAAATTTAATTGATACACTTAAAATAAATGTATAAACATGAATGATAAATGGACAAGGAATAATAAATATTATGAAAGCTCTTATGACAACTATCTATTTATAAAAATATACTGATCCACCTCTGCTATAAATAATAAGGAGTGATGCATAAAATTTTGAATTATCCAATGACTATGATATGATCTCATAGGATGATAAATTTAAAATTTTATTTTATTAGATGTATTGAACAGTTAATTTTTGTAAAAATGTTCAAAAAATTATTATGTTTTATCATACAAAAAACATTCTGGAATATAACAAAAATTTAACATAATATATTATAAATAAATTTGATATAAAACTTTTTAAAAAAAATGTGGGGTTCTTCTCAATGATTCTAGCAATTTGAGATTCTCTTGAATATGTTTTCAATGATTTAAAAATCATATCTAGATAAAAGGTTCATTGTAACACAGTAATTCTAAATAAGCATCACATGATCCATAATCAGATGAAACAAAAAAATATAAACAAAACATTTTTCATATATTTTTATAAAAAAAATTAATATAAGTAAAGTGAATAAAAAAATAAAAATTTCCCCAACATATATTGTTAATCTTTTTCTATAAGGATATATAAATAGTAAGAAGTGGAAAAGTGATCATTTTTTATTTATAATTCAATTTTTGTGTTTAAAATATTAATATGTATCCAAATTAAGTGTTATTTTTACAAAGATAGAATGTATTTCATACGTTTTTATAAATAATAAAAAAAATTCCATTCATATTTTTATTCTTCAAAATTGAATTTTTTATACAAGTCATATCATTGAGAAAATTCTATCGATCTACAATAAATTTTTGGATTTTAGTATTCATTTATTTCCCAAAATAATAAAAATATTATTATTTTTTACTCAATAACTTATTCGGTACAACTATAAAATATTATATACAACAAAGATTATAATTATTTATAAATATAAGATCAATTAGAACCAAATAGATTATCTATATCCAATGAACATTATGCATTTTCCAATATCCCATTTTTAAAAATGAATATAAAAGTTTTCATTTTTTATAAAAATATAATTTCTCTAAAAATGATGTTTTTATAATATAAATCAAATTACAAAATTCTATTTGTGAATCCATAGTTATTTTTATAATTAATAAATAAATCCTTCCCTAATTTGAAATTTTACCAACATTTTCTTGATATTAGATTTCATAATATAGTTTTAAAAACTATTTATAATTAACATCTATTGATCAAGAATTATGTATTATATATGACTCTTTTGTATGTTTAGAAATATCTAATGTTTGTTTAGAAATTATTATATTGGATATAGAATGTTCATCATTGTAATTATAATTTTCTATAATAACATTAGTATTTTCTCCTCAGTAATTTAATGTATCTAATAATTTCTTCGAAATTAAGAATATTATCATCCTCCTTGAATTTATAAATATATTCTACATTTCATGAATAATAATATTATTATTTATGAGTATCAAAGTAATTATAAGTTAGTGTTAAATAAATTTTTTATTTTGTGGAAACCTTAATCCTATTACATGTATTTCTCTTTGTAATTCCAAAATAAAATCTGAATACCAACTTTTTTAGAATTAATATTCAATGAATATCTTTCAATAGAATAATATCTTTTACTACAACATTATGTGACTCGAGCATTAATGCTTTCAAATAAATTACACTAATAATTATTCTTTTACAGTTTAAATTTTTCCTTCATCATGGGACTACCTGGTTTGATATGTCATGGTTTTTTACTTTTAAAAAAAATAAGATAAATTATTCTCCACACCTGTATCTTTTTAAATAATATTATATTTTTAGAAAATGTAATTATTCCAATTTACATATTCCAACTTGTTTCCAAGCTCAGAAAGCAAATTTCACTTTCCTCTAAAGAATAAAAATACGATTTAACAATGAATTTCTTAGTAAATTTTATAGATTTATAAATATATTCTTGGGGAATAGATTTATTGGTTATTATTATCACATTACAAGAATAAAATTAAAGACAATTATTTTTCATTTAATTCTATATTATGATTTTTAATCTAACATCATATTCTATAATTTTTATAATCATATAATCCAAACATATCATCGTTATATGATTAATTAATAATATTTTCATCTCCATAGATTCAAAATTATTTTGATTTTTTATTGATATTAATAGTCATTTATATAACATGTTCATCCATCAACTCTCTCTCTCTTAAATATATTATACATCACAAAGAGTATTCATAAATTTCATAGGCATTTGAGTAATAGATTCTCATGGTATGAAATACAAAATCCGGAAATTTTTCAAGATCGATAGCTCTTCTAGTTTGAAAAAAATTTGTAGTTAAAAAGTGGTTAACTGTAACATTTATATAACTACAATTTTTTTTATAATAAGAATGTATTTTACTATACATATTCCTTATAATAAAACATAATAGGGTATTAAAATAATTATAGTTTAGTGGATATTCTAATTTCACATCTATAGTAAAAGATTTAATACATGTATAATTAATTATATAACTCAGATTGATAGTGATTTTATTTTATAACTAGTGATTATTACCAAGTTATTCATTATATCCATCCTCTATTCATAGTAATTACAATAAATATTTTTTTAAGAATTAGATTATAATATGATCCTACAGATAATCCTAGCATCTTATAAAAAAAATACTCTTCTCTACCTACAAATCTAGATTAATAATATATATATATATATCACTATTGAACAAATTTCTATATTTTATTTCTATTGTATGAACATTATATTATGGGGGAGATATATTTTATAAAAATAAATCCTTATTATTTTCCCAACACATTATTTTCATGAATTTTAATTAGTCTGGGAATTATTCTGATATACATTATGACATTTGATTAAGAATCATGTTCATATTACAAATATAAATTTTTTAAAATAAATTGATGAAATACAAAACATGTAAAAAAATTATAACATCGTATATAAAACTCTTATAAATGACCATTATAATACAAAATGAACCTTTCAAAAGAATATTCATGATTTATTATATTGTTATAAGGATGTCTGGGAATCTCACTAAAGGTATCCTGAATTATAACACAAAAGAAATTTCAATCTTACAAAACATGTCAGTCGTTACTAATTCTAATCAGAAATGGATCAACCCCTTAATCCCAGATATCGCTTAACAAATATAACATATATCGTTATATTTATCTCTCACTAAAATCCATCAATCTGACATATTAAAAAATAATTATTAAAGGTAAAAAGATATTTAATTTACAAATAAATCCTCATAAATTTATTATTTATAGGAACTATATAAATATTAATATTTATGTGAACTCTGAAACTAAATATTTCATGACATTAACAAAAAATATTAGAAAAGTTTTATTCAAAAATATTTATCTAGAGTATCAGCACTATTTATAGACAAACATACAATGGATAGATACCACAATTCATTGGGTTATTTATAATAATCATAAACGCAATTTGTTCAATATTCAACATCATATTTTCTTTTCGGATGACAATTAGATTTAAAATTTTTACAATATATTTAGGGAATTCTTTCAACTAAAAATGATATTTCATAATTTGATCTAAATTGTATATCTCAATATTATTGGGTGTATAAATTATTATCTAGTGGACATTAGGTATCTATTTCGGATGGATTGTATCCGACGATATTTATATAACTATATATTTTTGTTTTTAAAAATTACTTTTAATAAAATTTACATGGATTCAATTTTATAGACATTATATACATCCATTTGATGTACTTTTCACGGGTCATTATGATGTAATCTTAGTCGTATATCTGTTGTAAATTATATATATATATCTAATAGATTCATGTTTCCCTAACTATTAAACCTATTTAACTTCTTTAAATGCATTTAATAATTTTAATTATAATTGTTATAAGTATATAATATCTTATAGTGTGAATTTTAATTTCCAAAAGTATCTTTAGAATTAGGTATTTTAACTTAATAAAGTCCACAATTGGACTCATATCCCATGAAAATCACCATAAAACTAGAACCATCAGGTTGTCAACTACAAAATGGAATCTTATATAATAATTACCATATTACCAACCCAATGGTCACCCATGTATGACCCAATAGAATGTAATATCTATGTAACACTTCAAAACATTGGATTCTAAAAAAATCAACCGAAGGAATGAGAATTCATATCGGCCTGAAATCACAAGGTATTCACAAAATCCCATAGGAAAACACATTGATCCCTGATCTAAAAATTTTCAAGAGATAGAAACTATGAGAAGATTAAAAATCCATATTAAGGCTCCAACTATCTAAAATATTGAAGCATGTTTTCTCAAAACATACAATCATTTGAAGAATATTTATCCACAATGATTAAATGTGGCCAACAACCTATTGATAACATAACCTATCATCCTCATGAATACTTATTCCCAATATGTTATAATACCATAATTTGGGGAAACACTATCAACTCATCAATTACATAAAATTATCAAAGGGAGAATCCAAACATGAAACATAACATGAACTCATGATTTACATATCTAATAAATTAAGAAAACCATCCAAACCCATAATTATGTGACAAAAATAAAGACACAATAAAATGGGGAAGTCACATGCTGAAGACTTCTCTCTATAGACACCACCACTATTCATATTGAGTAAAACATACTGTATTATAAAGAAAAAAATTTCCACACTAATCAATTAAAAATTACAATTCAATAATTTATTTTCAAAAAAATTACATTGATTATAAAAATGGATCCATAAAGGGAAAATACCACCAAATCCAGATTTCCAATTCCTATTTCCTAAAAAAGATTCCAATAAATTACAATTTCATCATGATTAGATTAAATTGTCACTTTCTAAAACATTGTTCAATTGAATTTATAATCCAATTACACATAACATGTTAAAATATTTTGAAAAAACTATTTTCTCCCAAAACATAATTTTTTTAATATATGCTTCAATGACTTGTTTCAACAAAAATTAACCATTTTTTGTTAGATCATTCTTAATCCAAAAATCATCATAATCAAATAGAAATATAAATTCTCTCAAAAATCTATTAAAATACAGTCCAAATCATCAACCTGACCCAAAATCTACATTGAATAATTCCCCAATCATTGGGGATCTATCAAGAGTTCTATAAGTAAAAAACACAACTATAAGTGAAACTATGATTGAATCATCCATATCATTTGATAGAACATTTTCTATCCAATGAATAAATCCTAATTTGGCTCATGGTATACTTCTTGGTCACTCCACTAGCTTCTGAATTCAAACATACTGAACAAAAACCACAAATCCATAATTCAATTATTTCCATATTTCTATCATGAACACCAAGAAAAACTCACAATAACATAATGAGGTTCAATCAATGCCCAACATAAAATTTAATAAAATCTAAAACTCAAGATTCAAATCCCAAATTCCATGGAAACAATAATTCTCTGAAATGATATTTCTACAAATAATTGTTGCACACATAGCTCTATAATTTTAATAAAAAATTATCATAATCAGAAAATGATACTTAAAATAATGAAATAGTGTTTTAGATGATTAATATTATATAGGCAATATGAACTAATCTTTAATACCATTTTTCATGAACATCCTTGGGTCTTTTAGCCATCAGACACCTAAACTAGCATACCGCATTCTCGAAGGGTATTCCCGATACCCATTGTCAATATCTTAGTGCTTGGATATCATTGGAAAATATTTGGGGATTGTTTACCTCAATTATATGATTAATATGATCTATAGAAATGTGATGGAAGATTGGTATGAACAATCAATATATCAAAAATACGTTTAAATAAATTATAAAATAATAAAAACAATAGATAATAATGCTGTAAAAAATATCATTGAACCTGACCCCTCAAAAATAGTCTTCCTCCCCTAAAATTCATTGAAAAAAAGTCATCTCAAATGCCTCTACATTATCCATTAATGTAATGACTAACCTCCAACGATAGAAAGTATTAAAAATATATTGTAAATTTAAAAAAATGATTCCAATAATATATCAATATACCTCAATTATTAAACGTTTTGAAGATTGGTATGGAACATAACCTAGAATATACTACTGATATAATATACTCTTCATAATAAAGACTATAGTAGGCCACCAAAATAAAGATAATACATGAAAAACCCCTTGTAAAAATATTTTGTAATTTATTTTTTAAACAAAAACGATGGAATGTTTTCAAATTATTCATAATGCTATAAATAACCATTTTCTAAAAAACCCACAAAAAACAACATTTAAAAAAATTTAATAATTGGTCATTAACAATTTTATAAAATTATTTTCAAACCATGACATTTTTACTAATATTTTAAATCCAAGGAATGTGGGCATTATAACTGATAGAAAAACCAATAATACTTTCACTATTTCCAAACATGTTATGAAAATATCATTATGATAAAATCAAGTCCTTGGAAAGCCCATTTTTAAACACTTATTAAAATCCAATACTTTTCCCTTTTAAAAATTATGCTTAAAAAAAATTTTAAAACAAAACATTTTACTATGAACTATCAATAACAAGGTATAGTTTTAAATCATGATGGAACCAAAGTATTATGAATTATAAAATCTAAATAAAAACCCAAAAAAATGTTCTAATGGTCAAATGAACTAGAGGAATACAATTTAATGTGATGAAATGTCCCTTATTGTTTCATAAAAAAGAGTTTGTATCAAGGAAATCATCCATAACCTTTGAAATTACATGGATAAATTGAATCTAATGATCCTTTTCCATCAATACTAAACCTATAGTGACCATGAATTTATCATAAAACTATCCATAAATGAATGTCCCATGTAAACCATCATACAAAAGAATAAAAAATATCAGAATAATAAAGGCATACTATAAACTTTTTTCTAGTCATCTAGGAGTATAAACAAAATAGTTCATAGTCAACCCACTGTCTCCCAAAGGGTCAACCCTCACACTAGTCATCTATTATATGTTTAGGAATACCATGAAAATTCATTAATTGTGGCAATCAGTCACATAGTCACATTAAATTAGAATAAATCATCAAAAACATTCTAAATTACCACCCACCCCACACACCCAGACAAGTAACAAACCAAAACATATGTATGTGATAAACAATCACAATTATACATTCCACATAAATATTATCATATGGGGTGTAATTTCCCGATCTGGGAGCCACTGAATGGTGCTCTGACCCGGTTGGTCATAAGCCCTCAAGCATTCCTCCCCGTACGCCAGAGGGTACTGATTAGTAGTGAGGGTCTAGTAAGTCAGTCTTGGGGAGACTATACCCTCTGTTAATAGAATAAAATATCAGCAGAAGTATCCAAACAATAGCGAAAATTCAAATAAATAAAATAGTACAATGTCACTAGCATAAAAAAATAAAACGGAAATACAATACTCAACTAAAAGGTAAAACATGGTATTACTATGAAAATAGCAGGTGTCTACAATGAAACTGAAGTAATGACACAACGACTCCCAACGAGTCTAGAACTAGGTCCGGCTCCCTCCACCATGATCCATCCCCAACTCAGCAATCTAACTTGGGCTCTTTCCCTTGTCATGTCCTGCAACAGTAAAGTCTATTCTGGTAACGATCAGGCAGCCTGAGTAAGGTGTGTGTACAACTCAGTAGGTCACCACCCACAGTGTCAAAAACAATCTAGTCAAAAATTACTGTATGCAGTTGAATTAATAATAATGTATGGAAATAGTAAAAACAATTATATTTATCAAATTATCCATTCTTTAATACCTTAAACATCCAGGTTCCCGAGAACACCCGAAACACAATGCCTGCTTTGGACCATGTAAGATCCTAAACCATTCCCCCTGTTCAATTCATAATTACTATGTCACAATATTATGTTTATGAATAGACAAATGAAACCATAGAAAAAAATAAATAAAACAGTGCAGAACGCCATGTCAAGAGCACATGTGAGTAATTAGAGAATCAGTCCGTGTCCCATAAAATATCAAATTCATGTATGTCATTGGTTCTAGAATGAAATGTCTAGAACCTTGGTGGGTATTAAGAGCATCATTCCATGTCCTATAACAATTTTTCAAAAACAAATAATCAATTCACATATAAAACAATATTCAATTGTTTAATCATGTTTATCCTTCCATCATAACTCTCACCCATATTCATCTAGATCCAGAATTTACAAAGAACCGCATAACCAAACCACCAAATAATTATTTATGTCACGATATTTATTCAACTTCAGACACATAACAAGATGAGATGGTGGGATTTTTTTAGACCACCTACCTCGATTTATTGACGGAATTTAGCCCAATAAAAATCCCCAAAAAATTTGATAGAAACAACGTCGCTGATCATTTTCAGCTTCTAAATCCTCAAAACAAAAAATAAGATCAATGACACTAATATATTGAAAAAATAGATCTATATCCAACATCCTATATCTATACCTTAACTCAAAGGTTTAGATTCATGGAAATGATGTATATCCCCCATGAAAAGATCAAGAAAAGATAGTGGAAATAACAGAAGAAATAACTTGTGTAAATCTACTTACTGATAGGAGAGAATATCTTCAATCCGAGCCATCAATCTAGAAAAAATGTGTTTGGATCGCCTTGGAATATCTTCAAGAGGCTTTGGAAACACCTAGAAATTTACAAACCCTAGGCAAGGCTAGAAAAATTAAGAATTGTGGGAGTTCGGTTGTTTTAAAAAGTATTTTTGAAATTAAAAACCGCACACATGGTTTCCAAGACAATGGACCACAGTTTTTCAAACTCTGTGTAAACCGTGTGGACCTCACTATCCAGAGATGCACGGTCCGCACTATTTTGTCACACAGTTTGTCAACCCGTACAGAAATTGCGCAAACCTCTCTATCCAGTTCTGCTTGGTTGGAATGGCTTTGTCGCACGGTTTTTCAAACCGTGCACAACCCACTTCCCTTTTCTTTTAATTAAACGTTCACCCAAATTCACCCCAAGTCACTACTCAAATATAAAGGTACTAAAAAACATCAAAATTACCTGAAAAAAATCCCGATATTGAATCCAAAAAACATCAGGATCATACATTCTTCCCACCTTATAATAGATCGTCCTCGAGCTATACTCCCAAAATTCTATGATATTCCGAGCTAAAAAGATCGGGCCAATGAGTCCATATATTTGTATCCCATTCCCATGTCTCTTCCAGGACATGTCAATGCTCCCATAAAACATGAACTATCGGTACGGTCTTTCCTATAAACACCTTCTCAGTGCGATCCAACACACATATCAGCTGTTCCTCAAAGGACGCATATATTTCTTACTCTACATCATCCACATCGATCACATGTGAAGGTTTGGGGTGATACTATGGTAGTTGTGATAAATGGAAAACATCATTCATATCACTATATTTATGTGGAAGCACCAATTGGTACACTACCATCCCGACTCTCTTCATGATCTCAAAATGTCCAACAATCATGGGTGCCAACTTTCCCTGCCTATGTATCATGTGGTGAACCAACCTAGGTGAAAACTGAAGGAAAACATGATCACCCTCTACACACTATAAAGGTCATCTCCCTCTATCAGTGTATGACATCTGCCTACCCTGAGTCGTAGCCATATGTTTCTGAATCAGATAAACATACTATGTCGTCTTCTGCACGAGACCCAGTCCCAACAACACCGACTCACCTACTTCTATCCATCATAGTAGTGATCTTCAAGGAATACCATAGAGAGCCTCATATAGTTCCATATTTAATGTTTTTTGATAACTGTTGTAATAGGAAAAATCCACTAAATCTAGTTTCTTCTCTCATGTACCACTGAATTCAAGTACACACTCCCTCAACATATCTTCAAGCACTTGTATAGTATACTCTGACTGTCCATCTATTTGTGGATGGAAAGTCGTACTAAATAAAACCTGAATACCATGTGCCTTCTGCCACCCCTTATAGAAATGCGAAGTATACCATGAATCACGATCTGAAACTATATATTGTGGAACCACGTGCAATTGAACTATCATCTGTAAATACAGCTCTTCTAACTGCTCAACTATAAAAGTTTCCCTTAATGGAAAGAAATGATCCACCTTTGTTAGTTGATCAACAATGACCCAAATAGAATCATTCTTACTAAGTGGTTTTAGAAGGCATATCACGATGCCCATGGTCATGTCATCCCACTTCCATTACGGTATGTAAAAAGGTCATAGTAAACCACCAGGTTGTTGATGCTCCACCTTCACCAGCTGATAGAGAAAGCATTGTGTCACAAACCATGTTATATTCTTCTTCATTCTTGACCACCAAAACTGTCAATGCAGATCACGATACATTTTGGTCACACCAAGGTACACTACCGATATTGAGGCATGAAATTCTAGAATGAGATTATATCTCATGATTGTAGAAGAAACAACCAGATTTTTTAAATAAACGATATCATTCTCGTCTATCTTCCAGTACAAAGGTGTCTCCCCATCTTCAAAGTGTTCCCTCAAGGCCAAGCATTATGTGTCCATGTATTGATTTTCCCTGATCCATCTCAAAAGTGTAAACTCCACTACAACCAACACGATTTCCATTTCCTCATTTATCTCTTGAACCGAAACGTGAATTTACGCTAGCAATGACATCATTCTCCCCTCGGCTCTAGATTTCTGAACAATCTGAGTCTGAGTCTTCCTACTCAAAGCATCAGCCACATAGTTTCCTTTCTTAGGTGTATATCCCATCTCAAAAACAAAATATTTACTCAAACCATCTCCGCCGTGTTATATTAAAATCGTTCTATGAAAATATGTACTTCAAGCTCTTATGGTCTGTATAAACTTTAAACATTTCACCTTGGAGGTAGTGCCGCCAACACTCCAAAGTATAAACCACCGCTGCAAACTCAAGGTCGTGCGTTGGGTAAATCCTTTCATGTGGAATCACCTATTGAGACCCGTAGGACACAAATTTTTCTATTTTCATAAACACAGCTCTAAGTCCTATCCCAAAAGTGTCACAATACATTGTGTACTCTTCACCAGACTCCTGTAGAGCCAAAATTGGTATGGATGTCAAACAAATCTTTAACTTCTGAAAAGATGTCTCACAATCCTCCGACCATTCAAACATCACTCCCATTTTTTTCAATCATGAATGTAGTGTTTTAAAATGGGAAAATTCATGGATAAATCTCTTGTAATATCCAGCTAACCCCAGAAAGCATCAGATATCGAAAATATTCTTGAGAAGCACCCAAGAAACCACTGCTTGGACCTTCTATGGATCCACTAAAACAACATTCTTTGATATAATGTTTCCCAAGAAGTTTACCTAATAAATCCAAAATTGACACATAGATAGCTTTTCATATAGCTGATGCTCTCTCAGTGTACTCCGGAAGATGTCAGGATGTTGGGCATGATCGTCATGAGTCTTGGAGTACACCAAGATGTCGTCCACATATACCACTACAAACCGATCCAGGTACATATATAAGATCCTATTCATCATGTCCAGAAAAACTACTGGTGTGTTTGGTAACCCAAATGACATTACAACAAACTCATAAAGCCCATACCTACTTCTGAAAGTATCCCACTGTATATCAGAAGTCCGAACACTCAAATGATGATAGCCCGAATATAAGTCAATATTTGAGAAAACACTAGCTCCCTTAAAATAGTCAAACAGATCATCAATATGTGAATGTGGATATCAGTTCTTTATAGTCATCTTGTTCAATCTCTGATAATCGACACACAAATGTATACTGCCATCATTCTTATTTGAAAACAGCAGAGGCGATCCCCATGGCAACATACTTGGATGGATAAATCCTTTATCCTTCAAGTATTCCAACTGAGAATTGAGTTCCTGAAGCTCTGTGAGTGCCATTCTATATGGTGGAATAGATACTAGCTCAGCTCTTAGAATGCGCTCAATAGAAAATCCAACATCTCTCTTAGGTGGCACCCCTGAGAGGTATTCTGGGAATACATCCAAAAACAAAACAACCACTAGTGGAAGGACATCTTTCATAACAACTTTTCCATCCTGTAAAAGTCTACAAACTTGGGTTGTGATCTCTCCTAGTTGTGGAGTAATCAGCCCTACTTGGCATGCCTGGATATCCCAATCCCAATGGTAAATGTAATTGTCACTTGCAGGAGACATAAATGTCACCCTCTGATGATACCAATCAATTTGGGCTCGGTATGTGACTAACCAGTCCATAACCAGGATTAGGTCGAAGCCTATCATATCAAGGATATAGAGATCCCACAGGAAACGGTACGCCCTGATCTCAAGAGAACATCCCTTGCACATACAGAAGTCCTTAGTCTGTACCCCCAAAGGTGTGACTATCGTTATAGCCATGCTCACAAACTCCATCGCCATACTAAAACCATTAACAAGATTTGAAGATATAAAGGAATTAGAGGAACCGATATCAAATAAAGAATTAGTTAAATTAGAAGTCACATGAATAGTACCTCCCACTATCGAGGGTCCAGCCTTGCTATCCACAAGTGTAGGTTGTACTGTATGCAACTGTGTTTTTCATCATCCCTATAATGCCACCTAACTCCCCTAAACTATACCACTCTGCTGATATTGGAGTTATTTCCCATGGGAACCACGTCTGTCACCCTTACCACCTCAGCCATTAGGACTCCATCTTAGGGCCTGAATGGGTGCAGAGGATCCCCTTCCCACAAATTGAATCTATTTAGCTAATCCATCGCCACCTGACTCTTTTGGGTTCGTGTAGAACTTTTGGAGATGTCACATCTGACCACAGGATCTTCATTCAATAGGTGGTCGGGGACATTGATAACAATAATTTCCCAACCTTCCATACTGGTGGAAAAACACTCTGGTAAGGTCCTTTGTAACCAACCCCTATGTAATGTTACTCTATCTCCCTCCTCCTTGGCTGACATTCTCATAATGCCGCTTCGTTCTTTCAAAAGTGGCACCACCTGACCATCTATAAAAAACATTTCTACCACAAGAAGCCTTCTTCAAGTTCCCCTCGGAGATGAGAGCCAGATTTACCACTTCTAAAAACTTCTTCAGCCAGAAAATATTCACATGAGACTTAATTTCACATTTAAGTCCATCTTGAAATTGTCTTGCTGAAGTGTCCTCTTCTACTGCCAATGATGGAGGAAAGCATTGTAAGTCTATAAAGCGTCCAAGATAGTCTAATACAGACATATTCGATTGAGTTACCCTCATGAAATCAGCTGATTTCTCTTGTCTGAGAGTCTCTGGATAGAAGTGCTCAATGAAATTCACCAAAAATTCTTTCTACTCTGCTACTTCTAGATGCCCATTCCAAGTCTATATGTCCCACCAACATTTCTCTTGACCATGAAACATTTAAGCTTCCAAGATGACTCTCTTATCAATAGGTGTCTCCAGGTTTTCAAGTATAGTCTGTGTAGATTCAATCAAGAACTCAGGTTTCCCTAGACCTCCCTATCTAGTAAAAGGCAACAGGTGCTGCAACTGAAACTCCCTCATTAGATCAGACATGCTTTTCGAAACCCGCCTTGTGTCTTTTTCCATCATTTGAATGAAATGGGTGAAGTTCTCTCAAAACATTCTCCCTACTTCGTCAGATGGTTCTATTCATTCCTCGGCTTCTCCCTTTGGTGGACCATTTCTATCTATACCCCCTACTCGTCCTCTCAACAAGAGTCAGGGATGTATAATTCTAAAAGCCAAACATGGAGTTTAAAAAATAGTTCACAATGTCACCATAATTACTCACAACCAAATTATTCATATAACTTCACAATAATTTCTTTCTATCTCAAAATTAGACACCATTCTCATTTTAATTTTTCCAGAATGGAAAAGATATTTATTCAGTTCAAAAATCTACCCATAATCAGTTTTCTCGTGCGTTCCTAACATTATGCATTTCACAATAATCCTGAGTGTCTAGAATGATGAATATTGACAAGAAACTCATGCCATTCTGGGCCATGAACCAATACTAAACAAATTACAGAAATAATAATCATATTACACAACAAGTGCATCACCAGGGTGAAATAATATTAAACTATAATGACAAACAACAATGAAAACAATCCCACCTTGATTACCTATATTTTCCCCCGTACATTGGTTTGAAACTCCCACGCATGATCTCATTATCAATCCTTGAATTTCATTATTCCCCTGTCTACCTTTCCAAATAGTAAGACAAAATAAGATGAAAGAAAAACCATCTTTGATACAACTTTGAAACGTCCCTACCCGGGAGACATTGAACGGTGCTCCGAGCCAGTTGGTCACAAGCCCTAAAGAGCACCTCCCCGTACGCCAGAGGGTTCCAACTAGCAGTGAGGGTCCAGTAAGTCAGTCATTGGGAGACTAAACCCTTTATTAATAGAATAAAATACCATTGGAATTATCAAAGCAATAGCAGAAACACATTTAAATAAAACAGCATAATTTCACTATCATAATAAACTAAAACAGAAATACAATACTAAACTGAAAGGTAAACATTCTATGACTATGCAAGTGCCAAGTGTGTATAATAAAACTGTTGTAAAGACACAACGACTCCTACTGGGTCCAAAACTATGTCTGGATCCCTCAACAATGCTCCATCCCCAACACAACAATCTAACCAAGCTCTTGCCCTTGCCTTGTCCTGCAACTACAAAGTCTATTCTGGAACTGATTAGTCATCCCCAGTAGGGTGTGAGTACGACTTAGTACGTCACCACCAACTATGTCAAAAACAATCCAGTGAAAATTAAGTTTATTCAGTTGCATTAATAATAATGTAAAGAAATAGGGAAAACAATTTTATTTATCCAATTAACCTTTATTTAATATGTTAATCTTCCAGGTTCTCGAGAACACCCAAAAAACAATTCCTGCTTTGGCCTGTGTATGATCCTAAACCATTCCCCCTGTTCAATTCATAATTACTCTGTCACAATATTAAGTACATGAATAGAAAACTGAAACCATAGTTAAAAATAAATTAAAGAGTGCAGAACGTCATGTCTAGCATAGATTTGCGTATTTGGAGCATCAGTCCATGTCTCACAACCCCATGGGTTTTTATAGCATCAGTCCTTGACCCATAAAATATCAAATTCATGAATGTCATTGGTTCTATAATGACATATCTAGAACCCATGTGGGTATTAGGACTGTCAATCTGTTCCCCACAACCCTTTTTCAAAACAAATAACCATTTCACATATACATCCATATTCAAATGTTTAATCATCTTTATCCTTCCATCATATCTCTCACTAATATTCAACTAGATCAACAATTCACAAAGAACCACATAACCAAACCACCAATTAATTATTTAATCCATTTCATTTATACCACTACAGATGACTAACAAAATTAAACTGTGAGATTGGATTTAGACCACCTACCTCGATTTATTGATGAATGTTAACCCAAAAATATCCCCACCAAATCTGAACGGCACAACGTCATTGATCATGTTCGAGATCTAAATCCCCAAAACCAAAAATAAGATCAAAGGCATTAAAATATTGAAAAACTAGATCTAGATCCACCATCCTAGATCAATACCTTATCTCATTGGATTAGATCCATGGAAATGACTGAAATCCCCAATGAAAAGATCAAGGAAAGATAGAGGAAAGAACAGAAGATTCAATAGGATGAAATCTACTTCTCGAAAAGAGAGAAGATATTCAATATGAGCCTTCAAACTAGAGAAAAGGTGTTTAGATAGACTTGGAATCTATCCAAGAGGCTTTATAAAAACCTATAAATCTCCAAGCCCGAGTAAAGGTCAGAAAGATACGAATTTTTTGGAATTCAGGTTGTTTTAAAAATGTTTTTTGGAATTAAAAACCACCTGCACGGTTTCAAAGATAGTGGAACAATTTTTTTCATAACGTGCACAAATTATGTGGACCACACTATCCAGGGATGCATGATCTGCATGGTTTAGTTACACGGTTTGTCAAACCATGTGTAAACCTTGCATACCTCTTTGTCCTGTTCTGCTTGGTTGACATGGTTTGGTCGCACGGTTTGTCAAATCATGCGTAAACCATGCACATACCACTACCCTTTTGTTTAACTTAAAAGTTCACCCAAACGCACCCCATGTCCCCACTCCAAAACATAGGTACTCAAGATCATCAAATGTACCTAAAAACGTGCCCATGATAGACTCCAGGAAATGTCAAGATCTTACATGGGGTTATAACAAGTAATTTTAAATAAATATGAACTATTATTTTAGTGGGTCACAAATTTTATTAGAACATTTGATGTGTAATAGGAACACTAAAACAAACTATGTAGGATGTTGAGGCTGTAACTCCGTGATATTTTAAGAATTTATTTTTTCAAATTATTTTCATTATTTTTATATTTGACACATTAAAACACACATAATATAGATTATAAAAACACTATGTTTTTATTAATTTATATGGAACACCATGTTTTTCTTTCACTACAAGAAAAAACGACCCTTCCTTGAATTAAAAAAAACACTGAGTATCTAATAAAAAACATTTTACTATTATAATTATTATAATAATATGGCCATGAAATATGTTAGAACATGGTTAGTATTTTGATGTATGGATTTCTCTTTTTCAGTTTGTATATAAGAAAATGGGTGAAAAGTGGTCGAGTGCCTTATAACAGAACTATTGCATGACGTGATTGGGAACTACACACTATGTACTTATAGTTACATTCCATGTATTGAAGGCTAAATTCTAGGTAATCCCATTACATGTAATGGTTAGACCATAATTTGTATAGAAAAAGAGTGTGGTATCATGTACATGTTGTGTACTTTTTTTATTTATTAAATCATGCATTAGAATCAATTCTGTGAAAATAGGTAGGGGATCATCTGGGTTTGTGAATAGTAGTGCCTTGGGCATTTTTTTTCTTCTCAATTGATCATCTGAACCCTGATTCATTTGTCGTTGATTGTGTTATAACCTAATCAGTGGCCTCTCAATTCATATAGATCCTTTATTCCTGATTTCTTCTCTCGATCTAGTTATTTATGGTCGATCGTTTATACCCATTTTTATCTACTCCTTTCTAGGGTGAATCAAAGCACTATGTTAGAAGAGGAGAGTTGTAATATGAGAAGGTAGGTGGTCTTGTGCCATTTTCTCAGTGTCACATTATTTATGTGTTTCGTATTGTAGTTTATCCAGGTTTAGGGTTTAACTATGAACATAATTTTCCCATTTCATACTAGTAATTATTATGTCATGATGTAAATTAATTTAAGCATGTTGCAGAATGTTGGGTTGATTAAGGGCCACCTGAGGGTGAGCTTCCTTTGAATGGTCTTTATTTCAGTTTGGTTGTGGTTGCCAATGAGGCATACCTAGGTTTCTTTTATTGAGTTGCTAAATATAAATCACAGTATAATTGAAAATTAAATTGTGGTAAATTGTGATTTATTTGATTAACGATTTTTTTATTAGTGAATTCCACTTTCCCCATGATAATCCAAATACAATTTAATCCCCGTGAATGTTTAATTCACTTGTTGCATGATATGGGTGACTCACACATGATTTTATATATGTTAACCATATAATAGTTTAATTTATATGTTTTTTTAATATTCTTAAATGCTGATATACTAGTCATGACCTTGATTGATGTATTATGCAAGTGGGGTAGGATTTGTTATGCATATGGGACATGTTTTTTAATGTCTATGGAAAGGGATTTATTATGTCTGTGGGTGTGGATTTTTTATGCCTGTGGGTGAGGATTTGTTAGGCATAAGAGTAAAGATTTATTTATTCCTTTGGGAAGGGTCTTACTATATCAATGGGTATGATGTTGAATATATTATTCAAATGGAATGATATATAAAGTGTTTGTTAAGCCAAAGCACAACCCCAGATTTAGTCTTCACATTATTTGTTTAGATAGCCTTCTGAGGATTTTGTTGAGTATTATTTATATTTGGGACTAATGGGCTATGTCCTAATCTCGAGACTTATATAATTCAAGGTAATTGAATAATTTAACTATACATAAGGAATGAAAATGGAAAACATGACTTGTAGGAGTATTTATTTTTAGTACATCCAAGTTCACTGATTTTCCTTTTTTTACACTACTTGTTTGATATACTGACTAACAAATAAGCACACATCTAGGGTGTTTTCCTTCTTATATTTAGTTCTCACGTGTATTTTAGGTCATGCTTTTGGACCCAAATATATTATATTAAAGTAGTTGTTGATAAGGAAAATCTCTCGTTTAGAGGTGCATGAGATATTATTTAGGAGTAGGAAAGGATGTGACCTAGCTGAGGCTTGTGTTGCTTTTTTGGTTACCTTTAATTCTTTTTATTTTGGATCATATATTGTGGATTTATATATTATACCTATTTAGATATTTTCAAATAAAAAGACATATTGCATCAACATTTTTATTAAATGATGGTTGGTTATTTATATTGTTAGTCTTCCAAATTTTATATCAGTTATATGATGTTTACTATTTCTACGATTGTGTATTATTCTCCTAATTTGTTAGACTAATCCAATAGGGGTATAATTTTAGCAATATCACACCCTTGGATCTCACTGCTTGTAGAAAATTTCTAGAATTAGTGGAAACTCGCTCGAGGTCATGTGGCCAACCAGTTAGTGGGAACCAATTCAATGGAATTCAGATCTGGGATTTTACAAAGTGGTATCAAATGTGTTTTATCTACTAGTTTTTCTAACACTTTTGAATCTTTAGAAAGGTATAAGAATGAAATATATTTTGTTCATTAGTTGTTCCCGAGAGTAGCTACACAGTGTACTGGGAAAATCCAAATACCCAGAATGAAATTGAAATTTTTGGATTTTGAGCTATTACAGTTGATTTGATTTCACCATTGGGTGACGACCTTGTTTTTTGTTTTTATTATGGATATCATTGTGGTTCTATTTTGTTAAAACCCAATGTTATGATGGTATTTCATGTTATTCATCTTATAGGAACTTGTTAAAAATCTCATTCCAGGATTTATTTCTATTCATTTGAAGAGAATTACAAATTACGTGTTGTTGTGATTTATGTCATGTAATATATTTAGGTTGTTGAGATAGGTACAGTGATGGGTGTTCTTGCTATTTTTATAGGAGTATTGGTTCATGTTATGGTTGAAATGGATTGATTCCAAACATTAGTCCCTAAAGAGTATAGGACCACTTGGATCAGAAATTTGTCGATAATATTATGTCCATGGTATATAAATTGTGTTTTTATATACTCTATGTGGATGAAAATCATTAATTCATAGGGATTATGGGCCCTCATGGATTGTAAATTGGATCATCTTTTCTTAATTTTACAAAAACAGTGGTTTCAAAAAAATTTATGAGACTTACTATCCTAAAACTAAGACTACACGGTGTGTTGTCCTATGAACACATGCCAAGTGTTCTTATGTTTGAAAGGACAAGAACTTTCCCATGTACACACTGTATACTCGGAGTATGCACCGTGTAGTAGATGACTATGTCACCAGATGAGTGAGAGAAAGCATGTGTTGTTGAGTCTTGATCAAAATAAACATGTACCTTAAGTACACATAGTGTAGTTTTTCAGATGCAGACCCATATGTCTCGAGCCAAGAAGAAGTACTTGGATAGGTTGGAAGACTTCAGTACACAGCATCTGTCATCCTGACACACCATGTACCTAGGAATGTTATACGACCATAGTGGGTTGAGATACATGGCTATGAGAAAGTTTTATGGGACATACCATTTATAGTCCATACACATTGTTCACCTAGTGTCTTTACACCCCTAGGCAGGTAGGATTACATGGACTTCTAAGGGAATGATTGTACACATAGTGTATATTTCATACACACTGTTTACTCCTCTTATGTGGGTGTTTGAGGTTTTTCTTCCCCAATTTAGTTCTTCTATTCTTGAACTGCATACCTTTATGAATAAATATTATATTAAGTTGTATATTCTGGGCATTGTAGAACAACACCACCACAAAGACATCCAGGTTTATGCCAGGGGAGTGTAAATGATCATACCCCACAAGTGGTATGACATGTGCTACTAGTGTATCCTCCATATGTGCATGTTATGGTAGCTACTGTTATACAGGGCATAGGTGTAGATGCCCAATTCCATGAATGCTTCATGAGGTTTATAAATACATTCAAGGGAGTAGCTTAGCCTACCACATCAATGGAAGAACAGACGTGAGTATTCCACCTACAGCATCCCCCTATGTTCTTAGGGTATGGTTGACCATAGGGGGTAATGTAATGGTTGGAGTCCATTGTTATGAACATAGTGAATCTAGATATGCATCCTAAGAGTATGATCAAGCTAGAAACTTATATGCAATATGATTTTGATAAGGGGTAGTGTGATGTTATCACATAGATAAAACATCATCATAACATGGATTCGAATGATTTTCATATGGTATTCCACGAATCCTATTTTCCATGATGTTGAGGGCAGATATATCTTAAGAATTCATGCATCAAAAGAAGGATGCTTTTTAGGGATGAACTACTCGGCCCATTTCATCGAGGATAAGTGAATAACATGTATTTTGATGTGTGGTGAAACATCGTGGGATTGACCATTAGAGGATGGTCTCAAGTATGACATCTGATCACATGTGTATGTTTTTAGGTTTTCCTCAGTATATGGGTTTGGGAATCAGACACTAATCACCGAGCAAAAACTATTGAACACTGGAAGTGCGAACAAGGCCAATTGGCAGCGATATTTGGTACTGTCTCAACCGAGAGCATGAAGCGTTGTATAGTGCTTCCCCACTGAGATACCAGCAGAAATATTTTTTCTTTAGTAGCTAGGTCAGGTGCTAACAGTGTGGAAGAGTAGGGAATATGAGATATTAGTGCACGATGGACCTAGTAGAGTGTAGAGATTGGCGGCCGGATATGACATAAGAGGATCAATAGACAGTGTAAGGATTCTATGAGATGCATCGATCTGTTTGTGATTCCAGAGATGGTCAGACCAGTTTCCAATCAGTTACGGTTACCTAATATATATGACTCTACACACAGAATCTTCCAGGATTATCATTTATGACATTACATTTTGAATTCAACTTGCACCTTTCATCTTGAGGATGTGGATTTATAGGAAGATGCATCATTTAAAGATCATCATATTCATATTGTAGATCCTAGAACAATGGTTCTCATTGGCCAGTCTATTTCATTGTTATAGGTGCTATTCCCACATGACTGAGTGTAGGAAGGGACATGGTAGAGGGAGGCTAACATACAATCATAGTGGCAGGAGTTGTTATCCAATATTTCTTCAACAACCAAGGAATGAAAATTTGGGGACAAATTTTTTTACTGGGAATATTTGTAAGAACCTGGTTCTTTGTTTGAAGTATGGAACTTTCCTTTCAGTTTTTTCAAAATAAAATGTGGGGATAAAGGTCAAGTATATGGCAACAAGCCTATTACTCGACTTGACTAGGAAATACACAACGTGTACTTATAGGTACACATCATGTATTTAGGGTTACACTCCATGTTATCCTAGTACAAAACCATGTAATGGATGGGCCAAAGCATATATAGACATGATACATAGTCTCAAGTACATGAGATGAAATTTTTATTGATTAAATTAGGTAGTGGTGTAATTTTGGTGAAAACTAATAGTGTCTCATTCGGGTTCGCGAAGAGCAGTACTGATGGCTGTTTTGTCTTCCCGATTGATCTTCTGAACCCTGATTCCTTCGTCGTCTGGTGCATTTGAACCCGATTGGTGACCTATCAATCTATCTAGATCCATTTTAAAATTTTAATATCTCTATATATTTATTTAAAGTTGAACATTTATACATGTATTGTAGATCTACTTTGTTCTAAAATGAATCAATGCACGATGTTGGACAATGAGAGTCGTACTATGATGAGGTAGTTGGTTTTATGCCATTCTCTAATGTTGTGTTATTTATATGTGTTTTATTTCTGTTATACCATGTTTAGTGTGTAACCATGAATGGAAATTGAATCTTTTTGTTTCCTAAGGATGATTACTTCCTAAATTAAATTAACGTATACATGTTTGAGGGGTTTCGTATGATTAAGGGCCACCCCATTGGTGCATTCCCTTAGAATGACGGTTTAAAGACATTTAGTTGAGGGTTCCTCTAGGAATTCCCTGTTTTCCATTATTCTGTTACTTAGTAAGAATTAAAATATAATGAAATTTCAATTAGGATAAATAGTGATTGATTAGATTAACAGAATTTGGATTAGTGATTTCCATTTTCCTCCATGATATGGCAATTATCGTTTATGTGTGGTGATAGTTTAATTCACTTATTTCAGGATATGTGTGATCCCATGTGGGTTTTAATATGTTAACCATGTAATATTGTAATTTATTGGTGTTTTTTTATATGATAAATCGTTGATATTACACGATCAAACAACATGTATTTTTATGCCTGTGGGGGAGGATTTGTTATGCCTATGGGCAAGGATTTATTATTACGATGGGAAACGATTTTTTACACCAATGGAAGAGGAGTTGTTATGAATGTGGGTTAGGGTTCATTATGCCTAAGGTAACGTATTGGGTTATTCTTTCAGTCATGTGTTTTCTATGACTATAGAAAATAAGTTTAATTGATTATTGAAATGGATTGATATATGACGTGTCATCCAAGAAAGAGAATAATTGTGGATTTAGTCTTAACATTATTTGTTTAGAAAACCTTCTGATGTCACCGTTGAGTATTATTTATATTATGGATTTAAGAGATTAGGTTTGAAATCAAGGCTTATATAATTCAATGTAGTTGAATGGAAGAACTGAACATAATGAAATAAAATGGAAAACATGACTTGTATGATTATTTACTTTTGAGTACATCCATGTTTACTGCATTTAATTTTTGTACACTCCCTATTTCATCCCATCAATGATAGATAAGAAAAATTATTTGGTGGTTACATACTGAGATCTATTTCCCACAACCTATTAAGATCATACATTTAGTCCCAAAACAATTATATTGTTGTGGGGGTCGATAATGGAATGCTCCCTTCAACAGGTACCTGAGATGTTGTTTAGGATTTTGAGAGTTTGGGACCGAGTCGATGCTTCAATGCTTCTTAGTTACCTTTTTATTTTTCTTTTGGAATATATATTTTGGATTCATTATTTTTAAATGTTTTGAATTTTTTCTTAGAACATAACATGTGGAATCATCATTTGTCTTGAATGATGCTTGGTATTTTATCTTATTAGTCATTTTCTATTTATTTCAATTATATTTTGGTTATTATTTCAACTATTTTACATTATTATCTTGTTGTGTCACAATATTACAATGAGGGATTAATTTTACCACTATCACACCCTAAGCCCATGCTACTAGTCCACAACCTCTGGCCTTTTGCAAAATGTTTGAGAGGCATTGTGGCCAACCGTGTATAGGGCACTAGTTGAGTTGCATCTGGATCCCGAACATTACAACCTAGAGGCTGATATTAGTAATATTAATATTAATAAATACTTGTCATATATTATTTATAATGTAATAATACAAATGAAACATAAAGATTATGAAAAACATATTCTTTTGCTATAGTATGTATATGCTTTAAAATGCTATTTTCTAAAATGAATTTATTTTTGTGTCCAACTATGAACAATAGTAAAATTAATTTTAAACACTTATAGATACATAATTTGAAAACGTAAATATATTTTTTTATTCACATAGTCAAAATTATCTTTGGGTGAATTTTTTGTATTTTCTGAGAAGATACTTTTTTAAATGAATACTGAAAAATATATCATTGTTATTAAATACTGCATTTTCAATTTAATAATTTTAATGTTTTAAATTTATTTATAATGTAACACTAGATATATTATAAATATATAAATATAAATTATTCCATTAAAATCATTTTTTTAATTCAAATTTGATATAAAATATTATTTATCTCTTGTACATTCTTTTTACCTGTCTTTTCTCAATGTATGTGTGATTCACATTAAACATAATTTTCCCATTTCATCGATTCGAATTTCAAAAAAACTGACATGAATAATTTTAATAAGTGTTATATTTATATTTAATAGGTTAAACATAATTTCGTTATATTATGCATTGTATCTTTAGTAATTTTATATTTACTATGGTTAAGTATAAATTATATAATCAAATTAGAACATAATATTATAAAATTATAAAATTATAAAATTACTTAACACTTGTCCCAATTTAATTGATGAGTGGGTTTATAACAATTCCAATCTTATTACTAAATTATATCAAATTTTAATACACATTGTCCGGAATAACACATTTATTGTATATTACATATATATAAGTTAAAATTTTCATTTTCAAATTTTAATAAGTAAATCATATTTATTATAAGGTAATAAAAAGATAAATTCCATAATAAATATTAATTTGAAATATAATACATTTATATTAATCAAAATAATTTTATTAAAATTTTATATATAAAATAATCAAATACAAGGATTTCATAATTATGATGTAGAAATTGTTTAATTAATGTAAATATCAAAAATGATATAAAAAATTAGAATAAATCTATTTTAACAAAATTAGTTAAATTAAATAATTTAATAGATTAATTTGAACTATTTATATATATGTTAAATGTGTTTTTTCTAAAGTTATCCTTAATGTTTTTTAAAAGAATAATAAGGAATAATATCAAAATTGACATAAATGGTTATTTTAAATATATAATATTTTATTAAATGAATTAAATATAATAAAAACTATAATTCATACAAATAACTATAATAAAGCTACAATTTCATCAATATTTCATTTTTTATTTATTTTTTATTTTATAATAACTATATTAACCCTATGATGTAAATATCCATGTTGACGTGGTAAAAGTCAAACAGTTTAACAAATGGTTAAATCCAATTGATAAGGTTAATATTATGACCTAAACATGTCTAAAAATAATATTATAATATAATTTATATCCATTCTATTCATATCTTATAATTAATTACATTATTAGATATGTTATATTGAAAATTAATTTATTTTAATTTAATATTATAAGAGTTTTGGAAAGTGCTCATCACCTCAGTTATAAAATGTAACCTCCTACCTCACTTATTAACATCACATCGAGCCTTCATGATTGATAAATTCTAAACCATTTTCCTTATAAACATCCCTATTAACATTATTAAATATTTTTTTTTTCTAAAAATACCATCTCTAGTTTTATAACTCCCCAGGATTTCATTTTACGTTATCTCTTCAATTAATTAAATAACTTGCGCTAGACGCAACACCGAGTTCGAGTACACCATGACATACCAAATTAGCCATCCAAAAAATGTATATGAATAGTATTAACTGAATATTGAATTTTATATATTTAATAAAATATTAGAATACATATTATGTGTTTCATGGACACAATATAAGAACAATTCATTTTTTCTGATAAAAGAAGTATTTTTCAAAAAATGCAATTTTACTCCATTTTATTACTGAACCTTCCTTAAAAACAAATATTTTTACCTTTTATAGAATAAATTAAATTAAATTAAATTATTCTATATAATAGGGTCATGAAATGTTCATTTGGATAAATTTGTAGTACATTTCAGATGGCTTTTATATTTTGATGAATAGTGAAAAATACAAAATTATAATTGAAAACAAAATATTTTAATCGAAATAATTTATAATATTAAATTATGAATTTGAATGGTTTGTGAGAATAATTATTTTTCATTTATAACAATTAATATAATTTTGGTCCTTATAAGTACTTTCACATTTAAATTTGTCATAATCACATGTCAATTTTTCGATAGGTTATAATTTTTAAAAACACGCTTTCTTGGTATTGGCCACAGGAATTAATATTAAATTAATTAATGAAACTTTTATGATTTTAATTTTATAAAATATAACTCATTTTTGAATTCGTAATATTAAAATTATCTTAGAGTGAATTTTTTGAATTTTTCTGGAACTTTCAATTTTAAATAAATATTGAAATACACTACATTATTATTTTAAAACGACATTTTATTTATATAATTTATTATTTTATTTAAATTTATTTTAAATTAAAATAGATACATAATACCTATATAACATCAATGTAATTTAATTAATTCATTTTATAATAATATTAGGTATATAAAATTTTATAGAACTTTTTACCATCTTTTATCCACCTTCAAGGAACATTTGCAAATTTGCATTAAACTTAATTTTTCCACTTTAGTGAATTGTATTTCAAAAATCTGATTAACATAGTTGATATTATAATATATAATTTTATTCAATAAGATGAAAATATTTTTTTTAATAGTAACTTTTGAATTTTATTTACCACGATTACATATAAATTGGGTTATAAAAGGTAAAATTGAAATTATTATTATCCTAAAACTTATCCCAATTCTATTGGATAAGTGTATTTCAACAATATTCAACCTTATGAATAAAACATCATCTTTTTGGCCCACATGGTTAAAATTATGGTATTTATTATTATTTTAAATAAATAAGAGTTAATAGTTTTAATTTCAATGTTTAATAACTAACCCATTTTTTATATGGGTACAATAAAAAGATAAATTGAACTATAAATATTCATTAAAATATAAATCTATTTCCTACATATTTGTATTTTATCTATAATTTTTAAACAATTAAATATTAAATTTATCTATGACACAATGATGATGGAGCAATTAACTTATTAATGAATGATTAAAATAATTGATATTCTAAATATCAAAATAAATGTATATTTATAATTTTTCTTAATTCCACGAATATTCTATATTAATATGAAATGATAGGGATGATTAAATAATTTTTTTGCAGTAATCATTCTATTATGACTTTCACAAAAAAAATACTATATAGTGTCAAAATTGACATAAATTAGTTTTTAAAACAAATACTATATTATTAATTGATATAATATTAATAAAAATCTAAGGTTATTCCATAGGTATTAGATATGGATATATATATAAATAATCATCCACTTGGGGAACACTTTATTTTTGGTTGTATTTTTATTAACCTTTTACAATAATAATACAAAAATAATTTATAAAATTTAATCTATATTACTAAGAGTTAAATATAAAATATAAGGTTAATATGGTGACCTAAACTTTTATACACCTATTATTTGAGGGGATTTCAACCCATTCCAACCTTATCTTCGAATTAAAAAAATATAGATCCATTAGAAACCGAAAATGATTTTATAATAAAATTATATTTCAAACTTTTCCTATAGTGGCCCTCACTTATCTTATAAAAGGTTACTTCTCCTTCTCTAAAAATAACACATCCAAATCCTTTTCCTCTGCCAACCCCTACACCAATATCCTCCCAATATCCCCCAATTAAACCTACAATAATTCCCTTGATCATAAATCCAACCAAAGGATCCCTTTTGTTCAAATAAAAGGAAACACCCAAAGAAGAAGGGATTATTTTATCACCTTATTCAATGTTCTTTTTTTCCTTCCACCTTCACATTATTTTTTATTATCATACCAAAATAATAACACCATAACCTTCTACATACTATGATATCAATATAAATATGATATAACCATAATCAATCTTCTATTTGTCCTATGAATGATAATGTGACCCTGAATGAGTATGTATGAATAGTTATATTTATATAAATAATGAAAATAACATTCTAATTACTCTGTACAATTAATATACCATCTAATTCCGCACCTATTAATAATTAAGGAAATTATATTATCACTCATGTGTATGTACGACCTACCGTCTCCTTAACGTGATGAGATTCATTTCCAAGTTCTCTATTCACTGATGATTATAAAAATATATATTATTAATAAGTATGTAACATATGACATAATAATGCTACTAGATATATATATATATATATGTGTGTGTGTGTGTGTGTACTTACAAATATATTATTCACTTACTTTCTTTCAATACGATATTAAAATGGAAATAGTGTTTAGGCGTACATAAGGCAGTCCGTCTCTATATATGGTGTTCTCCATTTCCTATATCTATATATTATACATATTTATATTCTAAATATATATTATATAAAAATCATGTTTTATATACTAGAAGTATTTAAATCATGATCTAAACTATACAATCATAAATAACAAGTTAAAACATGTATGATAAAGAAAGCAGTAATTACCCAAACTGTAAATTTAACCTGGAAATCATTATTAAATGGGTAATATAAAGTCATAAATGAATCATTTATAATATAATAAATATTAATATGGTTCTGGAATAATTTAATAACATGCTATGGTCATTCTACAGGAGGATAAGCATACCCTCGACCAATGGAATTTACAAGATATGGGTTAATTCCTCAATTTCATTATTATCCGAGATTGTTTACGTATAGGTTTTTAGTAGGTTATATTTATTATCCATGTCCATGTTTCAGAAAATAGTTTTTAAAAAGATTATTTTTAATGTACTCTTAATCTAAAACATCATTTTAAATGTTTTAAATATTTATTCTTCTAAATATTTCTCATTAATGTCCATGTTTTTAAAATGGTTATAAGGATTTATTTATAAGAAAATGATTGTTTTAAAATGTTAATTACTTCAAAATGTCTCAAAGTGGTATGGGAAACATTGATTCAAAAATATCTTTTAAATGCCTTCCATTATAAATTGTGTGACTTTTAAATGATTTCATGAAAAAATGGTATTTCACTATTTACGTATTATTGATCATTTTCATCAATATCAACATCCATTAAGGGATATTATTTTTGATTGAGGTTGATTTATTATAATAAAATCTTCTATATTGTATTGAATGAGTTATGGTATGTGTGACTATGGGTGTGATATTTTTATACCATTCATGGTTTATGGAGAAATTATTTCAGATTCATATGCTAGGGTTAATATAAATGTTTATGTTATGTTTTTTAAAAAAATTTATGAGGGATGAAATGAACTTAGTATGTGATGGGTGGAGCCTGTTATAGCTCCTCGATTCATCAGCAGGTCTCATGAAAAAAATTAGTGTCTTGTCACAATGCCTTGAAAAAAAAGTTATTTCTAGTCTTGGTATGAGGCATTGACTATGTGGTAATGATGTCTAGCATTAGGAATTACCTCATTATAAATTTAATTATTACAAGTGATTATTTTACTATAAGAATATCCATGTTCAAATTTATATGTTAATGTTTGATTTATTTTCTCCATATTATGTTCAAGTTTATCTTTAAAAGAATGTTGTTGTTATTACACATATTCCCTTAAATATTTATAGCTTCCGCTTATTTATTTACCCTTACTGAGCATCTGAGCTTGCCCGGTTCTTATGTTTTGTTTTCCTTGGATTCCAAGAAGTGTATTATGTTTGATATGTAGGGTTAAACTAGGGGAATAATGGAGTTTTCAATGGATTATTTATATCTTGTTTTATTTTTTAATGTGTAATGTAAGGTTCATGTATTTAATTTATTTTCGATGACTACTAAACTGATCTGTCCTTCAGGACATGATTCCATGTAATCATTCTAATGTATTAAAATAATGTCTCCACTCTATGCTTATGAAGTTGTGGAATAAAAGATGGTATCAGATGAAGGTTTAGTAAAAACTGTTGAGAATAGATTTAGAAAAACTCTGATTTGAGAACATTATCCTAAGATAGACATTGAGGATTGGTATATAATAACTTCCATGAATTTTGGAAATGTAGAGATTTTGTGTAATTTCCATGAAATACATCCATGTCTGGATAAATGAAGGTATAGCCAACTCTGGTATAGATTTACCTAGGAGTAAAAACTCTGAAAAAGAGTTTTGTGTGTCACACCTGTCATTTTTATATTATTTATTTTATTACTTTCATTGATAATTGGGTGGTTTGGGTTAAGGTCCGAATTAAAATTTTCATGAGTATATATTTAAAAACGGATGTTTTCCCTTGGTTGAATCCAACGCGCTGCGGTCGAAGACGCGCGACCTCGCCTGGGTCACCACGTGACCTCACCCAGCTCGTCGCACGCCCTGCCCGATGTTCAAGGCAGATGTGAATTATGCGACGAATATTAAAATGAGAATAAAATTAAAATTGAGACTGTGCAGCCTCGGGTGGGGCACGTTTCTGAAACCACACGACCTCTCCTGGTATACTAGGTGACCTGCCGATGTCTAATTAATCAAATGGCATGAATTAATAATGAAGAAAATAAAATAATAAGAGTTAGATACAATTAAAGTTAATTTTTTTTACTAGTAATGATAATTTTTTTTATTTGAGAATATTATTATTATTATTATTTCTATTTTAGTTATTACAATTATTTTGTTTTGTTAATTTTATTAATTTTATTATTAATTTCTTTATATTTATTTTGTTTTACTTTTACTTTTTTTTCTAGCTAGGGTTTGGACCCCCCCCCCCCTCTCTGCTCGTATCGGCGCACACCCCTCCCCCTTTTTCGTTTTTTTTCTCTGCTTCTCTTCAGTTGCGCGGAATCCTTGGTTCACTTGTTTTCTTCCCACACTCCTCCGCACCGCATCTCCATCACCGGCTTCACCTTCCGACACACCGTCGCCCCTCTACGGTTGGTCACCAGACTCCACTGCTCCTGCTCCGTCGACTGGTCGGCCGCCCACACACCTTCTCCTTCTGGAATATTCTTCTTTGCCCAGCATACCCTGCTCTGTCCGGCATGTGCCGACACCCCGCACCCCCTCCGACAACCAAGCCCCGTCACCAGACTCCCTTGCTTCCCTTGTCCTGCCAAAGCGCAACCCCCTTGTTCGCTCTCCCTTTCCTGTCGCGCCTCCTCCCATGGGAATTCCGCTCGGAACTGCAGGAACCCACTCGCTGGACCACACCCCGTCGCTTCGGCCTCCCACACTCCCTTACGACCCCCTTTCCAGCCAGCAGCCACACCGGCTCGGATTTCCTTCCAGCGACTTCCCCTTCGGTTAAGCCTCCCCTTTATTCTTAATATTACTTTTATTTATTTATTTATTTCATTCTTATTTCATTTTGTTTTGGTTTTCCAGTGGGTTTGGGATCTGATTTTGGGGTTTAACCATTTATTTTTGGGTTCGATCTCCTTGGTATGTCCCCCTATTAGGTTCTTTGTGGTGCAAATGACAAGAGATTGATGTTTCACATCGAGTGTTGAAGTCTTCGTCACTAAGGTAGGTGGTTCCATGCCATACCATCTTTAGATGATTTAAATTGCTCTTGAATTAAATTATAATGCCTTCTAGTGATAAATTGTGTGATGCGAATTTTATTTTGGACATGCTTTGATATGCATATTGATGAATTTGAGTTGTTTTTAAGTAAATGCTATTGTTTTTCATGTGCGTTGTGTTGTTGAAATTTTTAGACGTGTTTTAGTTAATTGTTTAAGGTGTGCAAATTGTGTTTTCAAGAACTCATGAGGTACGAATGTTATTAAACTGAGTTTCTCAAATGAAGGTAATCTATTTTGACGTGTTAATTTTTTTATTATGAACCTTGAGTTTGTTTTACGGGTGCGAATGAGGTTTTAGAAGGGTTGGGATGTACAATTTATTTTTTCAAGTGGTTACAACAACAAAAATTTGTGTGTTTTGAACTAAGGCCGTGTGGTATGCATGTGTGATGTTTTATTAATTGAGCAATTTTTTTTAGTGGCGTTTGATATGCTAATCGTGGTTGTGAAGGGTTTTGGGGTTGTTTGGTAGGTGAAAAATGTGTTTTTATGTTCTTTGATGTGTCTGTGAAATTAGAGGGAGATTTTTCAATGAAAATGAGTCACTTTGGGTGTGTTTGTCGTGTTGCGCACTTCTGGAATTAAATTGGGAATTGTTTGGACAATAGAAAAACATGTTTTGGTTTGTATATTCCGTACTTCTAGTTTTAAAGTGACGTTCCTATATAAAATCGAGTTCATATTTCTTGTGTAAATCGTTGCATTCTAACTTTAAGTGTTTTATAATTTTTTTAATTGAACTTATTAAATTATATATGGAGTGCGTAAGTTGTGTTTGATAGAATTATGCATGCGTTATGTTATTTTAGGGGATTCTTACATGTGAAACTCAGCATGTCTCATGTGCAAACTCTTATTGTGCTATTTTGAAATGTTCTTCAAATTGTTTAAATAGATGATCAAGTCATGAAAGTGATCTAAACTATGTTATAAAAATGGTTTTGGTGTGCATGTGTTTTTTTAAATGGTGTTTGAGTATGCATGCGGTGATTTGTATGTGTAATGTTTTGTTTGTTTCGGGATATGTGAAAGTGATATACACTATGTGAATGTGAAACTTGACTGAGCACAAGGGAAAACCCTGGGTATCTAGGTTGGCAGACTAGAACTAGTGCGCTAGTGAACCAGATGGGTGTCGTCCCTATTTCACTTAGCTGGATTGACGATTGCAACACTAACTAAACATATGATATCTGAGGGTCGTGGTCTTCTAAGCCACATGTTCTGAGGGTCGTGGCCTTCTAAGACACGTTTTCTGAGGGTCGTGGCCTTCTAAGCTACGTTTCACCGAGACACGAGGTTCTAGGGTCCCACTCGAGCTAGATGAACCTTAGGGGTTTTACCAATAGTGCTCTACCATCTATGGCGTGGTGCCTTCCGCCGGAATATGGAGGACCACTTGGGTGTGAGTGTGTGTGTGTGTGTGTGAGTATGTGTGTGTGTGTGTGTGTGCCCATAATGAAATTTTCTCTTCCTCTTTAAAATCGTGTTTGTGAAATGAATTCTTTTTAGTGTTTTCCTTTAGCGTTTGGTTTTTAAATGTTTTATTTAAAATCATTTCAAAAGTATAACTTGAATAAGAACATTAAATTGTCTTTTTTATGTTGTGGCATGGAACCTTTTTATTGGGTGATGTCCTATTGGGCCTTTCGCTCACACCCTGCATACAACTTCGGGTGTATGTAGACCTTGTTCCTTGTGTATTCCAGGTTGTGCGTCGTGCTCAGAGATGGTGGTTCTGGTCGTTGATGGTCTTCTCGTGCATGTTGGTGTTGTGGCGTGCGGATGCTACACCACTCTTGTCACTTGGTGGTTTGAGTTAGAGTTTTAGTCTCTATTGATGTCGTTTATTTTTGGGAAGTTGGCTCTAACTGTAAACCTTTAAATTTGATTTCAGTTCAATGGTCTCATTCGTTGTCAATTTCCATGTTTCATTTTATTATTTTGTTAGTGATTGTGTATACTATTTTGGGTAAACCATTCCCACATGTTACTCTTGATACCTGGGCACTTGTGCTTGCCCGTGGGGATCGGGAATGCCCTTCGGGCCTTGCCGCGGACCGGGTCGGGAACCGGGTCGGATGGTGACCCGACCTGGTTCGTGACATTGTGTTTGACTCTGGGTATCCTGGTAGACGACAACATGCCTTATTACACTCTTGGTTATGACACTCAACTAGATATGCTTAGGAAAATTCACATTTTCTTTATAATCCATTATGAAGGATTTAAGAGTAAATACTTCCAGAAAGAAAACATTATTTTATAATCATAGATTATATTCCTAATCTTTTGAATTTACATTAGTTATATTAAGTGTTTAGGATTATGCATTTTGATTCATTAACTAACCTAATGTATGCCATTATTTTGAAATGGCGCCCAACAAAAGTATTGAGAACTCCAGTAATATGGATGATCCAAAGAGTAAGAAGGATAAAATATTCCATGGTACTAATCCAACATTTGGAAGGGAAATAATCTCCCACATATTCTCATCATATGAATAAATAGTTTCAATTGTTAATAAGAAAAGTAATGAATTCTCTGAGTCATATAACTTGAATAGAATAAAAATAATAGAAGGATGGTAGACTGAAAAATAGATAAAGGGGAAAGGGGGATGAAAGATTTTCCCATACATTATAACTGTGGGACTAATCACCTTGGTAAATGTTTGAAGGGAATGAAAGTTTATTATTATTGTGGTGAAAAAGGACATGAACTACGTGTTTTCAAGGGTAAGAAAAATGTAACAAGTATAAAAATATTCATCTTCAAGGATTTGGGACACTACATGAATCAATGTCCGAATCAACAGAGTATGCCCCAAATTATGCTATTGGAAAATGATCAAGTTAAGATACTACCATAGATGTAGAGGAATGACTTGTGTTCTTATGCAGTTAATAAATAATTATTTCATATTAGTTTTGTATCAACAATATACTGGTTATATGAATTATTGAAATAAATAAGGATTGTAATGTAGTAATATTTCACTAAGATTTGAGATTATATCGTTCTAAGAAATGTGACTCAATAGAAAGTTGATCTCTTTGTGAAATACATGGCTAAAGGAAAGATAAACCTTAATAAGATGCTTATACATAGGTTGTAATTTTGGATGAAAATAATATTGACTTGGAGAAATTATATTGGATATTCTTGACTACTTTGAAACTAATTAATTGATTTTTTCATTATTGTTGTATTTTACAGCAATATTTTATATAATGAGTATATCCATTATTCTAAAAGGAATATGGGAGCATGAATTTAATCAATAAGGATTTATGGTAATTTAGGGTGTTAAAATGTTTTAAAAGAATACACGATGATGTTATTCACTTATTTTTACATGGCAAAAAATATCTTCATTGTGTTAACCATCCTTATAAATTTTGGATTGTAAGTTTGGACAGAAGTATTTTGTGTAAGTATAAAAGTTGTAATGGATTAATTTTGACATTGGATACTATTGTTATGTTTAAATAATTTCATAAGATTTTTTTTGGATTGTGATAAAATGGAAAACCCAAGTTCGGGTGACAACCCTTCACGTTCAGCAAGGCCATGAGGCATGAACCCGTAACTGAAGGGCTATAAGGGAAAATCACCTACCACTGGACTACACAATGTACTGTTTTGTATAATGTAGTTTTTTTAAATAGTCTGAAAACTGAATTATAAATTCATTATTAATGAAACCCTATACAATTAGGATAATTTTAATATTATTTAAATATATTATATTTTTGATTGAATGATGAATTTTTGGTAGGAATTATTTGATGGATGAAACTCTACCTTTGAAATATATTTTTTTCCTCTAATTCTATGAATAAATTAATTCTCAAAACAATTGGTAAGGGATATTGAAAAAAAATTGTTATCCTAATACATTGTGTTTTTTTGAACCGATGATATTTTAAATCATAATAGATTGATGACTTTGACGCCCTCAATTATCACATGTGTGTGATTGATGACTTCAATCACTCCATATAAATATTTATGTTTTTCCTCCAATTTTGTTTCTATAATTTCCTTCAATTTGGTGGTGAATTTTTCATTTCACTTCTCATCTTATTGAGACTAAATTGTATTAACCAAATTTCTTATGTGGGTTTTCCACAAAGGTATTTTTCTAATTTTAATCATTTATTTTCGAATAACAGTTTCAAATTACAAGGACACAATTTATTGAATTATGGGAGAATATAACACCTAAAGATTTCATACTCTATTATATCTTCAATTAATTCAATTACTTGTGCTACACGCAACACCAAGTTCGAGCGCACCACGACATACCAAACTATCCGTCCAAAAAGAGGTTATGAATAGTATTAACTAAATATTGAATATTATATACTCCGTATAATTTTATAATACATGTAGTGTGTTTCTTAGACATAATATAACAACAAATTCGTTTTTCAGATAAAAGAACTATTTTTCAGAAATGATATTTTACCCCCTTTAATGGAGAACCATTTTTAAAAACCAATATTCAACAGTTTTATATATTCAATTTAATGAAATTAAATTCTTATTTAGAACCACGACCTAAAAATTTTGTTTGTATTAATTTTGGGTACTTTTCTGTAAACATTAATATTTCAATGAATATTGGAAAATAATAATATTTTATTTGAAAACAACATTTCAATAAAAATAATATATAGTGTTTAATTATATATTTTAATGGCTTGGAAGTATAATTATATTATATTTTTATCATTTAATAAAATGTAGAACATTTTATGTACTTTGACATTTATATTTGAAAAAAACACATGTCTGTTTTTTATAGTTTTTACTTTTAAGAAACCCCCATTTTAGTAATGACAAAGGGAAATAATATTTAATTAATTAATGCATATTCGATGTTTTGAATTTGGTAATATAGAATTTATTTTTGAATTTGGAATACCAAAATTATATTAGGGTGATTTTTTGGTATTTTTTTGAAAACAGTCATTTATTTGATGAATCGTGAAAACACTATGTTATTATTTAAAACCAACTTTTTATTTAGATAAATAATTATATTATTTAAATTAATATTAGGTATAACTATATACATAATACCTATATATTTTCAATGTAATTAATGGGGTCATTTTATAATATTATTATTATATATATAATATTATTGAACTTTTTACCGCATTTTACCAACCTTATAGGAACATTAGCAAATTTGAGAAAAACATAAATTTACCGCTTATGTGATTGAATTTCAAAAATGTAAGAGACATGGTTGATATTAGTAAATAAAATGTCATACAATAATATGAAAAAAAATTGGCGAATAGTAACTTTTGAATTTTATTTACCATGATTAAAAGTAAATAGGGTAATTAAAGGTAAAAATTATATTATTATTACCATAAAACACGTAATAATTCAATTGTATAATAGTATTTTGACCCAAATCAACTTTAGAAACATAATATGACCATTTTGGTCCACATGGATTATATTCAGACATTTATTATTATTATTTTAATGGAGAGTTAAAAGTGTAAAATTTTGTGTTTAATAACATAACAATTTTTTATATACATTTATAATTAATATAAATTTGACTATAAATATAAATTATAAAGATAAATATATTTCCTAAATAATATTAATTTAATAATAATTTTTGGGCATTATATAATTATATTTATTTGTGACACAATGATGATACAGTAATTACCTTATCAAGGAAAGATTAAATTAATTGATATTATAAATATTAAAATAAATGTTTATTGATACTTTTGGGGAATTAAAAAAATTTAAAATTTTAATATGAAATGTTAGGGTTGATTCAATAATTTATTTTTGAATTAATCATGTTGTTATGACATTAATAACAACAAACTACCAAGTAGTGCCAAACTTGACATAAATAAGGTTTTAAAACATATACTATATTATTAATTGATATAATATTCCTAAATATATAAATTTTATCCAAAGAAAAATAAATAAGGTTATATATATTAATAATGAACCATTTGGGATTCACTGTGCTTTTTATAGTATGTTTATTAGCAATTAATTATGATAATACATGAATGCATGATAAAAGTTAAACTATTTAAGAAATAGTTAAATCTAAAAGATAAGGTCAATATGGTGATATACCCATACCCACCATATCTTATAAATTAAACAATTTTGATTCATTAGAAACCGAAAATGATTATATAATAAAATAACATTTCTATATTTTTCTAAAATGACCCTCAACTCTCTTATAAAATGGTACTTCCCCTTATATCAAAATCACACCTCCAAAGCCATTTGGATCGGACAAACAATGACCAAATATCCTCCCAAAATCCATAACCTCAACATAAAGGACATACCTTGATTATAAAGCCATCCTATGGAACTATTTTGTAAAAATCCCATGGAAACACCCAAAGAAGAGTTAATTATTTTATCACCTCTTTTAATGTTCTTTTTTCCTTCCATATTCTATTTCTTTGTTATTTACATACCAAAATAATAACTCCAGTACCTTCTAAATACTATGATGTTATTATAAATATGGTACCACCATAATCAATATTATATCCATCATATGATTGATAATGTCACCATGTTTGCATACGTACGACTTACCTTCTCCACACCATGGTTTAATTTGTTATTCATCACTATGTTATTTGGATGGATATATTGATGAGTAATGTGTATATAAATATATAAAGTAAAATTATAATTTCTCTCTAAAATTAATATACCATCCAATTCCAGACCTTTTAATCATTAAATAAATGATATCGTCGCGCTTGTGTACTTACAGCTTATAGTCTCCACGATGAAATGAAGTTCATTCACATGTTCACCATTCAATGATTATTATAAAAATATATATTATTAATAAATATTTAATATATAAAATAATAATTCTTATATATATATATACTGACATATATATTATTCACTTACATCTGTTCAATATGATATGAAAAAGGAAACAATGTTTATGCGTACGTATGATATACCATCTACTAAAATTCTGTTTTCCATTTCATATATCTATCTATTATACATATTTTTATTATAAATATATTTTATATATAAATAATTTTTTATATTTTGGATATATTTAAATCATGGTCTATGTTATACAATCCAGAATAACAAGTTAAAACACGTACGATAAATAAAGCGATTATTACCCGAAATTTTAATTTAACATGGAAATCATTTTTAAATAAGTAGTATAAAGTCATAAATGAATCATGTAAAATATAATAAATATGACTATGGATATGGAACAATTTATTAAAATACTATGGCCATTATATAGGAGGATAAACATACCCTCGGCCAAAGGAAAGTGCATGGTAAGGGTTAATTACTCAATATCATTATTATCCGAGATTGTTTATGTGCATGTTTTTACTGGGGCATATTTATCATTCATGTTCATGTTTAATAATTTTTTTTTGAAAAGAATGATTTTTAATTTAAACATTAACTAAAATATCATTACCAAGTTTTTAAATATTTATTCTTCTAAATCATTCCCATTAATGTCTATGTTTTCAAAATGGTTTTAAGGATTTATTTATATAGATATGAATGTGTTAAAATGTTAATTACATAAAAAAGTTTCAAAGTATTATGAGACACTTTGATTCAAAAATATCTTCTTAATTTATTCCTGTATAAATTGGGTGTATTTTAAATGATTTCAAGAAAAATAGGTATTTCACTCACAATGTTTTACTGATCATTTTCATATATATCAACATCCTTTACTAGATATTATTTTTGATTCATGTTGATTTATTATAAAAAAATCATCCATATTTTATTGAATGAGTTATGATATGTTTTACTATGGATGTGATATTTTTATACCATTCATGGTTTATGGCTAATGTATTGACATTTTGTTTTCTAGTTTTAATATGAATGTTTAGGTTATGTTTTAATATTTTCATATGAGGAATGCAATGGGCATAGTAATTTATGATTGCAGCCCTCTATTGTTCCTCGATTCATCAGTATGTCTCATTAGACAAATTATTGTCTTGGAATAATGCCTTGACAAAAAATTTATCTTCAGTCTATGAACAAGGCCTTGAGTATGTAAAAAAGATGCCTGATTTTAACCATTCCCTCATTATGAAATTAATTATTATATCTGATTATTCAACTAGTAGAATATATATGTTCATTTTTATATAGTAATGATTGATTTATTTTCTCTATATTATTTTCAAGTTTATGTTTAAAAATATATTTTGGTTATTATAGATATTTTCTTAAAATTTTATTGCTTCTGATAAATTATTTACCCTTACTAGGCATCTGAGGTCACCCTTTTCTTATGTTTTGTTTTCACAAGAGTCCATGATGTGTATTGTTTCAGATATGCAGGGTTTAGCTTGGGGAATAATAGAGTAGTCAATGGATTATTTATGTTGTGTTTTATGTTAGAATATGTAATGTAAAATTCACGTTTGTAATCGATTTTCCAAGACTACAAAATTGATCGGTCATTCGGGACTTGATTCCTTATAATCATTCCAATATATTAAAATAATGCTCGGCTCTAGGCTTTTAGGGGTCTGAGAATTACAAGGGTCCCTACTAGGAAATCTATAGGTATATCATTGAAAAAATGGTAATATCATTACCGACTCATTCATAATTGATTCTTATTATAATTACTATTCATATATTGATTCCATTTAAGTGTAATAACAATATTATCTCATATATTCTGGTATCTTGTTATGATTACTGAACAATTTTATTCGATCTTTTATTCATCATATGAAAAATAAAAGTACCACACATGTGTACATATGGCTTAATGTCTCCACGTTGTGGTGTAATCGGTTTTTCATCACATATTTATTTTGATGTGTATAATGATGGATATAATGTACATAAGTAATAAATAATACAATATATAGATTATTTATCATTAATATACTTTTTTCTAACCCCTTTACCATTATGAGAATGATATTGTCCCTTGAGCGTACATACAACCTACTATATCCAGGATGCGTTGAGGTTCATCTTTAATGATAATTGTTTCTAGGATGATAATAAACATGTATATAATAAATAAATAAAAAATAAATTTAATAATACTTATCATTTAATAATATATGTAAATATATGTCAATTACCTTCTCTATTAAGTATCATAAGAAAATTGAAACAATGTTTATGCGTATGTATGACTTATCATCTCCATGAATATCGTATTACATTTCACACACCCAGATATATATATATATATGAATTTATATAATAAATATATATCATATAGAAATAATGTTTTGTATAATGTAAGTAAATAAATCATGATCTATGTAATAGTATCAAGATTAAAAAGTGAAAACATTTATCATAACATTTTAAATAAATAATACATGATATCATAAATATTATTATCATTTTGGTATAATATAGTAATATGTTTAAAACTAATATATATGAGTTTCGAACACGTATGGATGGAATCTGACTCCAGGTAAGAGATTTATGCCTCACTTTTATTTTTCTGGGACACGTGCCATATTCACCACTTGCTTCTTTTCCATGGTGTATATATCACCCAATAATGTATTTTATGAGAATTTTTCTAAATATTTTAGAAATTTTATATTCATATATTTTTCATTATTTCGTGGGGAATACAATTTGACTAATTATAATGGTGTAATGTAATTTCATCTCAATTTTTATTTCGTTTAGTTATATACTTTATTCACCGCTCATTTTTTTCTATACATACTCCCCACTAATGTATTATATGATTTTCATATTTTATGTTATGAGTATTTAAATATCCACTTGATTATCTCTAGTCATTGGGTTTTATTGTTCAAATGCTTCCAAATGAGTAAGGTAGTTCTGTATCAATTTTCTTTCTTTGAGACAAATGTTTTTTATTCCCCTATATTATATTTCAAGGTGTGTATATTAAATTTTGACTTGTTATATGAGTAATATCATTATTATAATGATACTTCAAGTGCTGTGTATGGTTAATATTTCATGGGTATTATGATTAAAATGCTTCAAGATGGTATTGGAAACATTGGAATTTTTATAGATTATTGTCATCATGAAATATTTTTTAAAGATAGTATAAGATCATTTTTCATGAAAATGACATTGAATAATTTTTTTATTGATTTTATTAAAGAATCCTTTATATATTTTCAATTATATTTCACTGAAAACGAATTTATTTTTCATTTTTGAATCTTCCATCATATGTTTTATAAGAAAAATGTTTTTGATCATTCATTGTGAATTTTTTTCTTCCTTTATATGTTTTGGAAAAGGTTTCTAAAAATGTTATATGTTCAAAAAATAATATATTTTAAAAATAGAAAGTATATTTTCATAGAATATGTTCTAAATTTTTTTCTTCCTGATTCATTTATATGTTTGAAAATCAGTTTCAAATGAAAGGGTTTTGAATGTTTTGTATGATTAAAAAGTTATTTTAAAAGAAATATCATGATCCTAGTGATCCTTAAAAATAATTCTCCATCTAAGATGACAAAAATTTTAATAGTTAAATAATACCATTCATATTATTTCACTAAATGGTTTTTTTATTGAATGATGTTTAAGAAACATGATACTTTTCATGGGTTTTTATTTTCATGAAATTATTATGAAGAAAGTATTTTTCCATAGCTTTTGATAAGATAACATGTTTATGAAACTTATTATAGTTCATTGGTTATAATATGATTGTTTATAATCTCCTTCCACATGTATGTAGGATAATATTATGATATGGTTGGGAAATATATATCCCTTCAAATAATTAGGTAATTATATTTACCTATTGAAATAGAAATAATGTAATTTGTCTACCATTATTGTTATAGAATTAAACTTGGAATGTGGAGAAGATACGCGAAGTGAAACCATACTATAATGATATCATTGGAAATGATTCCTTGGCTAATATGGAAGTAATTTAATATTATAATGTGTATTCTCCAATTCCATGGCTTACATTAATATAATTTATTCATGGATTATGTTTTTTATTTACTTATGATTCATGTAATTTTAACTTACAATATTTGTGCCATGATTCAATTTTATGATCTTTAAAATTCAGGGTATTGTATTTTATTTTCATGATCATATTCTCATACCCATATACACATGAATATTCTTACATATATCATTTGTCTACCCTTACTAGGAATTTTATATCATGATTTATTAGGATACCATTCCACTAGGTTTTGAAAATATGTATTATGGTTGATGTGTCTATTAAGGGTGATATTAGAGAATAACTATGTAAGTGATAATGTAGATCACTTTTCATATGGTGTTTATTATTACATGTTTCCAAATGAAATAGACTAATTGAGTATTTGGGCATTTGTTTATGAAATGTGTTACGTATTTTGAATAATTAATTTAATTTATGTGTTTGTAAAGTGAGGGTATCTATTGAAGCACACAACCAATTCCTAAAATCATTTAAATCTCATTTTAAAACCACATTAAACTAAATCATTAAAAAATGGTGAATTACCAAATTAAATAATATGATTTCAAATACATCAGTATGCAAAGTGGAATTACTCATTTCAATGGAGGTACCTGGTTCTAGAAACCCTTCTATGTAAAATTTTACCATAACTTAAAAGGATCTGATATCCTTTAAACACAAAATTTATCAAACAATAATGGATATATTTTAAAAGGAAGTGATTCTTTAAAAACCATTCTAACAACCAACTATATCAAACCCATTTTTATAAATAAATATTATCAACTATCATAATTTTTTAGAAAACATATTAACTATCACTCAATAATTTATTAAATGTAATATGCATTGGATGAATTTTCAAACATTTAAACCACTATAGAAAATATAAAATATCACTAAAAAAACTAGTTTCTGACAGAAGTCCATGTTAGCTATTAAAATAAATTTCAAATTTAATATAAAAAAAAGGAATATTATACAAAATTATTAATCAAAAAGAAATATTAAAAATAATTTATTGATTATTATATGGGATATAAATGAATTTACCCAAGAATATGACATGTTCTCTAGGGCTATGAAAAGCAGAAAAGACAATAAAATATCAACATAAGCCTATTGAAAGTAACATAATTCCATTAATTATAAAAAATAAAATTTAAAATTAATAATTCCAGTTATAAAATTGAATATAAGGGCTTATATAGAAATAAATACCCTGAATCGAATATAAGTGAGCTGAAATGGTCAGAAACACATAACATTCAATGGATGATTCAAAAAAATACTTGCCGGTGACCCCAATGATGCATAAAGAATCAGAACTATGAATAAATCAAAAAAATTGTTTAAAACCCTCGAAATTGGGTTCATAAGAACCTTGGGAGAAAATTAGGGGAGTTATAATTGATTCAAAAATAAGGATGTGTACAATAGGAAAACATACCGAGACAGATCAAAAAGGAAACAAAATGAAAATTATTGGAATCTCTCTAGAACAAGGAAGTTATTGAGGGTTATACATGACAATGTAGGGGGGTTATCCAATGGATTCTGCAGGAAAATGTGGTGGTGTTGAAATAGGGTCTCCATGTTTTAAAATCATAAATGTTAAATATGGAAAAAATACAAAATTTAAAATACTAGGAGACATAAAATATATAGGCTCATGGTTTAAAAAACTGCATAACAACATTGTTATTTCTACTTGATAAGCATAAGTTTATAACATTAATACTAGCATTAGATTATATGGATTTTTCTACCATGCCCAAAACATGAAATACAACACAATAAAGTGAATACCCATATAGATTTTTAGTATGTTGCTACCCCTAGCCATTTAAAAACTGTGAACAACACCATTTCCTTAGAAATTAAAAATTATGAACCTGAAACACTAATGAACTCATTATGATAAATAATTAATTAAAATAGTTGATTAATTAGTAAAAAATTACATGATAGTGGTTATTATAGTATGTATAGGTCATCTGTCTCCTAGGGGGATCTAAGCGTCTGATGAGTTTAACATAGCCAATTACAGATGATTCTATAGTGGATTTTAATTAAATAGTGTCTTATAATTCCCCAATATAATCTAATTATATTATACTCATTATATGAGGTATTAATGATGACTTATACGTAAAAACCCTATAAAAATATTTTTTGATTATATTATAGTGGTAGCTCAAAAAAATGTGAAATGGTTAGACGAATGGTAAAATAACATAATAAATAATTATAACCTATTGATGATTTAATATCAAATGGATGATGATATAAATAGTTTATTTTCTATGAATAAAATTTTTGGAGAAATATGAAAAAATAATTAATATTACATAAACATGGGTATCACTTGAGAAATAAAAGATTGAATGTTTCCAGTCATTTTCTCTTATGAAAGTGGGATTCCATTATAGTTAGTTCCATATAACCAATGTATTTTTACTTTACGGTTAACAATATTAAATGTTTTGATTATTAATAATGTAATTATCAGGTAATGATATTGCATATTTGGGTCATACTATGTGATAATGTCATTAAAATTTCAATCATACTTAAATTTCACAGTAAAACATAGTTATAAAGAGAAACCAGAAGTTCCCTAGTATATTTATTAAATAAATATTCTATGTCCATTTGATATTATTTCATGTGTCATAGATTATATAGGATATCGGTTTTTGATACTCTAAGAACATTAAAAAAATCATCTTATACACCAATGGAAATTTCCAGGGTTTTAGATTATGTTATGATGAATCTACACTAGGAAATCAACATTTATGTCAGAACATAGATTTTCCTATATATATACATGTGCATTGAACCATATACTTTTTGACTATTGATAATTGATAGTATTAGTATATTCCCATTAGGTATTGAAGAAAATGACAAGGATATATATTCATGATTAATTAGTATACCTAGGGTGCCTCACGAGTTATATTTCATTAATGAATAATTTGAAAAATGATTTATACCTTAAATTATTTAATGTATTTTTTTTGTCTCATTCCCTATAAGAGGACTAATATATCATAAATAAATTATTTTCAATGTTTCTTCATGGGTCTCTTAATTTAAAAAGATTCAATGAGGGGACAATGAGCACATTGGTTAATGACAAGAGAATACAACCTACTTGATTAGAGAAATCACTTTTAATGGATTGTATTACATAGATTGCATTCTAATGAGGTTATATGTTTTTGAGAGATGAAATTCATTTTCAATGGGCATCTTTTTGTATTTTTAGATGATAACTTTGGATTTTTTTAGCTCAACATAATTTTACTGAAATAGAATCCAATATGGGAACACTATATGTGTGTGTAGAACATAAATTAAATACTAATTATTTTATTATTTAATATTTTGGATAAATATTAATACCATACATGGTTTAATAATTAATCAATTAACCTTGTTCACATATAATATGTTAAAATTTATTGATGATAACATTTTTAGATGAATATGTAATAAATATTTATTTTCATTTTGGTGCATATATCATTTATTTATTTATTGATGAATAATTAAATCATATATTTCTATTAAATATGTAGTCATTATCAAAGTTATGATACAAATTTTGGAGGAATGAATGATTGCATTTAAATGCATGGTGATAAAAATATATGTTAAATATTTTCAAATTAATATTAATCAACTTATTCATGATATAATATTTTTTTTATTTTCAGGGTTCTACACTGATCAAGAAATAATAATATTATAATTATATATTTTTTCATAGTTATTATGGAAATAATAATGGGAATTTTTTGTTATTATTTCCAATCACTAGAACTATATTAACCAAATTATATGATTTCCATCCTTAACATTGGTCATCTGTGTGTATTGCACAATGAAATCCAGAAAATACTCACCTGCTTTCGAGATATCCACTCTAACAACACTTAGGAGATCAAATTGTGATATTCCACTGTCAAACCAATAAAATATAAAATGATAATGGGGACTACTTCTTGGGTAAATTTTCTAGGAAATTATTTTGGAATAAAACTATAAATAATATCATTTTGGGTATCAATTTGAAATTCCTACAACATCACACTAAGGATCATGGTTCATGTGTTGGTCACTACTATAGGTAATATTTATATGATTCATATGATTAAATTATTGTATGATTTTGATATATTTTCAAATTCCCTAATGAAGTAAAAAATCTTTAGAGGGTAATTATTTAATATATTAACTTAAAAATAAATTATTATATTCTGATACTAAATTTTATTTATCTGTTCTCATGTCATTAAACATAGATTAAATTCCATTTATCAGGCTATTATTCAGTGTGAACATCTCTAATTAGTCATCAATTATGATAAAATCATGAGTTTTCCATCCCATGTCGGTGTAATGGGTACACTTTTAACATTGGAAATTTTGATTTCTTATAAATAATATACATTTCCATTTGATAATATTTCCATAATTATTACTATTTTTATAAAAATATATATCATCATGTGTTGGTTTTACGGAATATGTTGATGTTCTTTGGTATTATTCCTTTAGTTAATAAAATAAATAAAATCTTTATATATTAAAATATTACATCCTAATATTAAATAAAATATGTAAATTTTTAAATAACCAAATATATGGGAAATATTCAAGAATTTTTATTATATTTTTTAAAAAAAATAATCTTAACAATCCATAAATTGAAATTATAGGAAAGGATTTAATCTATATGAGAATATTCAATATATTATGTTATCCATTTTCTATTAGTATTGAAATATATTTCATAATTCATTTATATTTCCCTATTTCTGTGTATAATGTTTTGTAACATAAAAAAGTGACCAAATTCTTAAAACCTGATCTTCCATGAAAAACTCACAAATAAATGTTAAAAGTAAAAATTCACGTTTCCTGGGTGTACCTAAATTATTAAAAGGCTTGGGTCTTTCCAAATTACTTTTTTCCTTTAATTAAGAGTTTTATATGAAGTGTATTTCCTTTTAGTATCATCCCACTCATGTAAATATAATAGCCACATTCTTTCTAGTTTATATTCTCATTAATCCACTGTAATGACAACTAGAAATTATTTGGGGGAAATATCGACTAAAAGGTTATATTTTTTTCTCCTAAATCAAATTTATGGGTGAGAAAAAAATATAGTATTTTTTCAATTAAATAATAATAATATATATATAAATTTAGCATTCGATGACCATTATTTTCATTTCTATTATATGCTTCAACAAATGGGTTTGTCAATATTTTTATCAAATCATTTATGTGTGTCAAGGAATTCAAATATTGTAGTATACTCTATATATATAAATTAATCACTTCAAATAACTATCATCAAGGTCTGATTCATGATTATTGACGAGAATATTTGTAATGTAAAACCATGAAAAATATTCTTCATTAGAAATTTCATTACCACATTTGACATATCAGCCATATATGAACTCCCTACAACCTATTTTAACATAAATTTTTCTTAAAAAACTATATATTTGTGACAAAAAATTTATGAAAACATATCATATATATTGTTCCCTAGTCATTAAACACATTAACAAATATTGTTTTATATTTCATCATTTCATTCATTTTTAACCATTTTGGTTGTAAATTAGTCATCAAAAGCTCCCTAAAATGTAGTAAAATACCAATATAGTGTTTTCTAAAATTATATATTTGGTATATCATTTACACTATTTATTTGTTGACTATTTTTTCCTCGTGTTGGTCATTGGTGAGAAAATTCAATTATACACTTTTCTATAGAATTTACCACACACTGAATAATTAAACAATCATTAAAATTTATAAAATAAAAATTAATATGGTAACATTTAATTGAAAAATTATCTGCGAACATTATTTATTATTTATATATTAATTATTGTATGATTTTATAGTATCATATTTATTTAATAATGTTTTTTGACAATTTCCATTTTTTTTTCTCACTACAGATAAATATTACAAATCAATTTTTAATTTATTGAAATATCTAATTAAGAAAATATATATAGAAATTACATATTTGATTAATATTTCTTTATTAAATTCTAGGATCCACTATTTTTATTCATCAAAAAAAATTATAGAGTAAAATAATACAATGAATATGGAGATAATTTTTAAAATATATTTTATGAAAGTTGAGTGTTATGAGGACTATAAACTAATATACCAAATACATTGTGATAATGTCTAAATATTATAAAATTAATATCTATAGTTCACTATTATTTCACTGTAATTTAATAAATGAACATTGAATTTTTTATAGGTTTACATCTATGAATGTTTTGGTAGAAAATGATATTAGCCTCTATCTTAGTATATTCCCCTATTGCAAATTAACATTAATACCACATTATATAGAATGGTTACTCCCTATATAGGATTACTATTATAATGTAATATATCATCCAGTTATTTAAATCCATGAATTCAATATTGCATATTTTAACAAATGATTATTATTTATCCTTTAATAAGTGACTTGTAAGAACATGGGTCTTCATTTCAGGTAAGGATCATTATTTAGGGTTCTTTTTAGGAAAATTAAGAAATGATATGTATTCTACGTACATGTTATGTATCAGTTTACTATAAGTAGTCCTGTATAATCCATGTAATGGCCAGTACTAGGACGTGTAGGAGACCTGGAAGACTGTCTAAAGTGGGGGTCGATTGAGGCTATTACATAACGTGTACATTATATAAACACATTTTTTACGTTTTGTTTTGATTGGTTATTCAGATAGGGGTAGTTTATCATATTCAAAACAACCTACATCTATCATTGTTCCATCCATGAGAAACCAGAAGCGACGATCAAAGTCCGTGCCACCGTTTCCCCATCCAAGGTCTGATTCGAACTCGGGTAGGTTGGTTGGAATCCCACTGGTGAGTTCTTCCTTCTTCATGATCCCCATATCCTAATATCTATAATCTCATGGGTTATTAAAGTTTGAATAATTTTGACATTTTTCTAGAACTATGTCACTCTAGGATGATTCAAGGGGCTGACGTTACACTATAGTGATTTCACAACATCGAGGTAGTATGTTTGTAACATTCTTTGATTGTATTTGGATTATATATTCTTAAAGTTACAAATTCCCATGTTATGAGTATTATGTCTCATAGATTTTAGTAATATTATCTACCTCATATGTATTAATTGATTAAAATGGGTTGGTAACATATTTGTAAGGTTTGATTTATTGTTTACAAGACACCCCAAGGGTGTGTTTCCGTAATTCATCCGGTTAGGGCCATTTAGACTTGGTTTCTTATGAGGCACACCTTTTTTCATTCGTTGAATTCATTAGGATGTATTTTATTGAATATATTAATTCCAAGTGTTTTTTATAATAATACTATTATAGAATTTATAGATTATATGTGATGCCTTGTGATGAAATGCACGTTGATCTTCCAATTGACCATGGGAGCCTTTTTATAGACATTCACCCAGAGGGTATTGACCGTAAGAGATACCAAGAAGATGTTTATGATTATTTATGCTATGTTGACCCAGGGGATATTGACCATGAGAAATACATGGTGGACATCAATAATTTATTGTAGTCAGGTTTAACCATGGGTATTTCCCATGATATTTTCCCAAGTGGTTGTTTGTATATGATTGTTAATATGTTAATCCAAAATGGCTATAACATGATAGCATTCTCAAAGGGTTATTTTGAATGACTAAATGATTTTGACGATCCTTCTAAGAAAAATCACAAGCATGGACTTGGTCCAACATATTTTTTAGATGATCTTCTCAGAAGGCTATTGTTACTATTAAATGAAGGGATATAGAGATGAGGATTGATCTTTGGGATTTGTTATTCAATATCATAAATAAAAAATAATGGAAAATGAATGTAATTGAAAACAATAGGATTGTTAACTTTTTAGGACTTCCTAGTTTATTGCTTCATTTTCATTAATATTACCTGGAATATATATTCACTAACAGTTAAGTGCATATTTTTGGGGGTTTCCAAATGGGATTCATCTTACACCCATCATTAGTCAAGATTTTCTACCCAAAGATAATATATGTTTTTAGGTAAAGATAAGGGAATGGACCCTTCTTCATCAGGTACATGATTTTTATTGGAGCTGGAGAGAATGGGACCAACTTAGGCTTGCGATGTTGATGGATTTTAGTACATTATTAACTTGGTTTTAGTATTTTATTTCTAGCAGTCTGATTTTTTTGGATGATTTCCTATACATATGTTACATGAATCATTTATTTATGTGCTCCTTTTGTTTATTTACTATCAGTCTTCCGCTACTCAGTTTTGTTGTATGGAATTTCTACATCAGCTATTGTTTATCCATTTTTATACTATTGTGTATACTCTGCCAATGAGGGTATAGTTTTCCTAATGTTTTACCATGGCTCTCGCTACTAGTCGGTAGCCTCTGGTATTTGGGGAAATACACTTGACGTTATGTGAAAAACTGAATTCGAGGGACCTTTGGCTAGAACCCAGAATAGGGATGTTACAATGTGGTTTTAGAGTATTTTTTCTCCTTTTCATACTATTTGGAGCCTATTGACAGTGATAAAAATGAATAGGTAGCCAGCAATAAGATGTTCCCAGATACAACTAACTCGTGTATTGGGAAAAGACATGTAACCTCAGATATTATAATTTTTATGGTTATGCAGTTGTAAAATTGATTTGATTTCACCATTGTGTGATTCAATTGTATTATGCTATTATTGTTGACATTATTAAGGATATATTTCTATTTCCACCCGATGAGATGAGGTTATTTGACCACATGCATCATTTAGGCTCTTTTTAAAGATCACATGTCATGCATTCTTGTCATTCCATTTAGGGTTAATTACTTATTACATATTGTTGTGACAGATTTTGTGTTAGATATCCATGTTGGAGTGATGGATGTCATGATACAATACTTGAAATTTTGATAGGGTAAAGGAATATGTAATGTTTCATTTGGATGGATGCCAAATGTTGGTCCCTAAGGTGTTATGGGACCTCTTCAATCAGAATTTGGTGGATCATATTTGAACAATAATTGAATTTTGTCAGGTTATTATGTGATTTATGATGCCAAACAATTATTCACAGAAGTATGGGCTTCCACAGGTCATAATTTTTCATGCCTTGGAAAATATTATGTGTTTTAATGGTTCCCAAAGATGCCTCAAAGTCTTACTATCTAGAAACATAGAAAATAGTGTGTGAGTTTATAAACACCCACCATGTGTTCTTTTTTCTGAAAGAACTGACATTTCATACGTACACACCCTATACTACGAGTACAATATGTGTAGTGTTGACAGTGCGACTGATTGTGTGTGTAGAGACATGGGGTTGGGAAACATCATGTTGAACACACCATGTTTAGATTGTACATGTCGTGTGTTGGGATCCATGTATCTAGTCGTGTGACCAATAAAACGTGTGGATGAAACATAGGATGAACATGTCATGTCTAGATTGTACAGACCATTTTGAGTCGACCGTGATTCTGACCAAGTGACCAATGACATGGGTAGAGGGAACAAGACTGGTATATATTTCGTATAGGGTAAACATGCCATGTATTGATACCTAAGAGATAATCATATAGTTCTAGCCGTGTAGATGTACTTGGGAAGGAGGAAAATTTCAAGTACACTCTATGTCTTAGGAGGAACGCGTCGTGTGTATGGGTGCTACATGACCATGATTGATAGAGGTACATGATATGTTATAGCCTTAAGGGAACATGTTGTGTAAGGGTTATACACTCCATGTAATCCTGCTTTTTAAAACATAAATGTTTTATCTCATGTTCCATTAATGCACTTAAAAGTTGTTGTCCTTGATAATCATGTACTGAGGTGTGTACATGTCCTTACAGATTCATGCCTCTTAGACATCCCCTGGTTTTATTCCATATATAGTTTAGTGATCAAACACTAGAAATGGTAGATTGGGGACTCTAAGAAGATCCACCCATGTTTCATGTCTTGGCACCAGCTCTTATACTAGACATAGGTGATGATAAAATGTTCTGTGAAGGCTTTATGAGGATGATTCACACCATTTAGGTAGCACCACATCCTACCCCGACTATGGAAGAGTTGATGCAGGTGTTCCAGCAGTAGAATCCACCCAGTTTTTTTGGGTATGGAGGACTACAGGCAAAAGAGTTGTGGTTGGAGGCCATGCATTCTATCTTTTTGTATTTGGAGATGCCACTATAGAAGATGGTGAATCTCTCTACGTACAAGCTACGTGATTCTGCAAAGATATGATGAGATGATGTCTCACATGTAGGGATTCAATGAGATATGACTTGGGAGGGGTTTCAGAGGACCTTCTATGACTACTTCCACCCTTATACATTGAGGGACGATCGAGCCCAGAGTTCATCCATTTGGAATAGGGAACACTTTTAATGAAGGAGTACTCTTCTCTTTTTATAGAGCTTCTATGCCTCTAACCTATTCTTGGAGGTTATAAGTTACCCTGGGCTTGGAGATGTGAGTATGGTCTAAGTAATGACATCTTATTGTAGGTTAATGCCTTCTGGCTTACATCGGTGAATGCTATAGTGAAGTAGGTGCTGATTACTGAGTGCAATTTAAAAGAGTTGGGAGCTATGAGCTAGTGTGGTTTAGCATCCTGGGAAGGTTCTCCTTCGTTTGTTATCATGAAGCATTGTAGGGAGCATTCACATTTTCGAGATTCTAAGGCACTGCATTTTTACTTTCAAGGATGTTATGATGCTAGAAACTTTTTTTGGGGATAATGTTGGATGGAGTACATCAGTGAAAAAACCTTCCCTTTTAAGGTGGATGCAAGTAACTTCTTATATAACCTCCATGTCAAATTGATGACATGCTTCATTGTCATTATCAGAATAGACTGGTTAGTCTCTTTCCTGGAATTTTTTTACATCAATTTTCATAAGTTGAGTTTCATGTCACTAGAGGGGAGGGGGGTTATTTCTACACAAGGTTGAATGGGATATCCATGTGAGCAGAGTTGGACATGATCATCCTAGGTTTGGAGGAATTACAACTCAAATTTCTAGTTTATATCTAGATGAAAAGGGGACTTCACAGATGAACTTTCTTCTAATGGTGGATTGTTTTAGAGATTTCTTACTGATGACATTTTAGCTTTACCTCGATAGCGTGAGGTAGATTTCACTGTTGAGCTTCTGTTTGGAGCATCACAAGTGTCCATCCCTTTTTTTATTACATCTACACCTGATTTAGAATAAATCAAAAAGATGTTAGAAGATTATCAAGAAAAGGGCTTCAACTGACCCAGTACTTCACCTTGGGGTTATCCTATCCTTTTTGCGATGACGACAGATGATGACCTCAAAAATTGTGTGGGCTATCTTAAGATGAACTAGTGGATAGTCAATAACTAGTATCCCTTACCGAGTATTGATGATTTATTTTACCAACTTTGATGAGTTTGGGAGTTATCAAAGATTGACTTGAGATCTAGTTATCATCACTTGGAAAATAGACCATCAGATATAAATATTATATCCTTTCAGACTATATTTGTTCTATATGAGTATTTGGATATGCCATTCGGTCTCATGAACACACTGACTGTTTTCATGGGACAGATGAAAAAAGTGTTCAATATTTACTTGGATTCTTTTTTGGTAGTCTTCATGGATTATAACTTGGTGTACTCTCTCACTTGACACGACTATGCTACCCACCTTGTGATTGTTTTGAGTACACTGAGATGACATCACTTATATACTAAGCTCTCAAAATGATGATTTTGGATGGACCAAATTCACTTCTTGGGTCAAGTTATATAAGATAGAAGACTATTAGTAGACCAAATGAAAGTGAGAGTTGTAGCTTCCTTCGCGAAACCGAAGGAAATAAATGAGGTACAATGTTTTCTCAGGCTGGATAGTTACTACCGACATTTTATAAAGGACTTTTAACACATAGAAGTTCCACTAACGGGTCAGACTAAGATGGATGCAAGGTAATTATATAAGAATTCTTGTAATTCAGCCTTTATAGTGCAGAATAAGAGTCTAAATTCAGCACTAATACTGATATTTCTAGATCTAGGAGTGATTTTCCCCATTTACTGTGATGTGTTAGGCATCGGTCTGGGAGTAGTTCTTATACAGGGGGGTGGAATCATTATATATATGCCTCTACAGTTAAGTCCACATAAGAGGAATTACTCGATGCAAGATCTCAAGTAATGTATAGTGGTTCATGTTTTACATTATTGGAGACATGATCTTTTGGGATAGAATTTTTTGTTATTCACTAACCACAAGAGTCTTAAGTATATCATTTCTCAGTATGACCAAAATTTGACGCAATAGATGTTGATTGAGTGCCTTTAGTCTTCTGACATTGATCATGCCTACACGCCTAGGAAGTAAAACTTAGTGGCTGATACATTGATTATGGTGACTCAGATAATGGGAGTACAAGAGGCCAATATTGAGTTGTAGCATATGGATCTACTCGTTCAGATGCATTTGTAGGTGCATTCCAGAAAGGTTCAGATGTTTATTTCTTCTATATTTGTTACCTATACTGTACTGGATCATGTGTGAATGAGTAATCTATACTATTATGAAGGCTTACTCATATGGGAGAGTGTTTCAGGTGAGGACCCTACTCCTGGGTGGAACGCAGGTGATGATGATATCATTTGATTCCATAGACACATACGGGTGTTAGTAGACATATGTGAGGAGTTAATGCAAGAGTTCAATAAACAATTTGGGTACTTAATCAAGGTGTCACAAAGATATATTGGGGTCTAAAACATCAGTATTGGTGGTCATGTATAAGGAGGTATGCATCTTATTTTTCATGTGATGTTCCACCTGTCAGAAGGTAGAGGTAGAGCATCTGTGAACAGTAGGGATTTTACAGCAGTTACCCATTTCGAAGAGGAAGTGGAATGATGTCATTATGGATTTTGTGATGGGTTTAACAAGATCTCCATGGGGGAATAAGGCGGTTAGGGTTATTTTTGATAGTCTCATGAAGTATTCACACTTTTTACTGATTAAGGAAACCTTTAGTGTTGAGGATATTGGATGGTTGTACACTTGACAGATAGTAAATTTTCATGTGGTTTCATAATCTATAATTTCATACAAGGATGCATGTTTTACATAACGTGTCTATCAGGGACTACAGAGGTATTTGGGTACACATGTACTTTTGAGTACATCTTACCATCCACTAACAGATGGCTAGTCCGAGCATACAATTATTGTTTTAGAATACATGCTACGAGCATGCTTTCGGTATTTCAGGGGCTCCAGGGAGAGACACATACCCCTAGTGGTTTTTCCTACAATAACACTTTTTAGGAAATGAATTAGATGGAACATGATGATTCCTTCTATTATAGGCCTTCTTGATCACCTATATGTTGCTTGGAGGTTGGAGAGGCAGCAATGCTTTGACCACATCCTTTCAAGGAGACTACTGGGAAAGTGAAGTTGATTCGTATGTGGATGTATACTGTATATTCTAAAAAACATATTATGATGATTGATGGAGATTTCCTACGGAGTTCAAGGTCAGATATAAAGTTTTCTTATGTGTACCACAAAGGTTAAGACACTATAGGATTGGGAGACATGGGAAGCTTTCACAAGAGATGTCGGGCCCTTTGATGTTTTAGAGTGTGTCGGGCTAGTTGCATGTCACTTGAAATTAATACAGACGTATAGAGAATTTAATAGTGTATTTAATGATTCTCAACTATGGAGTAACATTTCAGACTTGTCTCACATTTTTATCTTAAGGAGGTTGATTTGGAGGTGGGTGAATCCTTCTAGGAGAACCCTATTCAGATTGTGGATCACAGTATGACATTTCTTCATGGCTGGTTTGTTCCTCTTGTATGGGTTCTTTGGTTGTATGGGTCTTTATAGGAAAACAACTTGGAGAGGGAGGCTGACATACGATCATAGTGGCAAGAGTTTTTTGAAGTTTCATTGTCACCACCCATGGAAGGGTAATTCAGGGTTGAATATCTTTAATTGGGGAGTTTGAAAGAATTGGGATCTTCATTTCCTGTATGAATCATTATTTTATATTGTTTTTGAGGGAAAAGGAAGAAATTATAAATTTTATATGTGCATGTTGTGTACTTTTGAGTATACGCTGGGAATATGGGGAGCCACATGTAGTCATGTACTGGAAATGTAACGACCAAGTACATAGCCGTGTAGATGACCTATGAAGCTGCTTAAAGCCAGGACCAATTGTGGATAAAATACCGAGTATACATTTAATTCTCATGTCATTTTCTTTTCTTTTTAATTTATTAGTCAGAGAGTAGTCATGTCTCTTCTCTAGAACACCATTCTCTAACCTTGGCCGGTCCAGGAGTGACAAGGAGCAATGATCAAAGTCTGATCCCATGTTTCTATATCTAAGGTCTTATTCAATATCTGATAGGTGCATTTGAATCCCACCATTGCTTTATTCCTTCTCCTTGATCCTATCATCCTAATTCTTATTCTCTCATGTGTTTTTAAACATTCAACTATTTTAACCATTTTTTATATCTACGTCCTTCTAGGCCGATTCAAGGGTTGGCGTTCAACTATATTGATATCCCAACATCTATGTAGGTGGTTTTTGCCTTTCATTGAATGTCTTTGGATTATATATGATTAATGTGAGGAATACTCATGTTTGGGGGTATTATGTTTCTTTTATTTTAGCCAAATTATCTACCTTCTATTGTTTAATTGATTAAAATGTGGTTATAGAAAATGTGTATTGTTTTATTCCATATTTGTAGGACACCACATGGGTGCATTTCCCTAATTTGACTATTTAGAACCATTTGGCCTATGTTGCTTATGACATATACCTTGGTTCCATGCATTGAATTTTTTTAACAAAGAGATGATTGATTATATGAATTTTATGTGTTAGGTTTGAGAATTGTACCCATGTAGTATTTACAGATTACATGTGATGCCATGTTTTTATATGCACACTGATCTTACAATGGACCATTAGATCCTTGTACTATGATAATTGTGGGGGTTTTCATGATTATTACACAAGACTATGACATACATGGTGTAGAAATTGACCCTGATGGTATTGACCATGATAGCTACTAGGAGGTTGTTTATGATTATTTATGCTATGTGGACCCATGGGGTATTGACTGTGATAGCTACCTGGAGGTCAACCACAGTTTATTGATGTCGTATTGACCTAGGGGTATAGACTATGAGGGCTTTAGAAGTGTTTATTTTTGTGTGATTGTTTATATGTTAAAATAAAAATGTTTAGATTGTGAGATATTTCTCAAAGGGTTGATATGAATGATTGAATGATTGTGACAAGCCTACCAAGGAAAATAATATGATGGGACACAATCTTACGTATTTGTCTAGATGGTTTTCTAAGACATTTGTTGTTACTATTACATTGAGGGATAATGATCTTTGGAAATATCATCAAGATTCATTATTCAATGGTTTGAATAATTCAAAAGGGAAAATCAATGGAATTGATAACTGAAGGATTGTTTACTTTTGAGTACTTCCTTGTTTATTTCTTCATTTTGTCATATTACATACTATATATATTTAATGATTGTTTGGAACGGATCTTTTGATGGTTTTCTAATGGGATTCTTCTCACACCCTATTTGGGTAATGCTTTTGGACCTAAATAGATTATATTGTAGCATGTATTTAAAAGGGAAAGTGCCATTCATCGTCGATTATTAGATTACTGTTGGAGTTGGAGATCGTGGGACCAAGCTTAGGCTTGTGACGCTGTTGGATTTTTCTACATTCTGTACATGGTTTTAGTATTATATTTCTATAATTGTGACTTTTTATGATGATTTTCTAGACATATGTTACATGAATCATTTTTATATGTGCTCTAGTTGTTTATTTACTATTTTTCGTCTATTGTTTACTTGATTATATGGTATTACTGCTTCTGCTGTTGTTTATCCTTCGTTATTCTACTGTGTATACTCTGCCAATGAGGGCATTGTTTTCCCAATGTCTTTATTTCTCCACCACTGCTAGTTGGCAGCCTCTGGCATTTTTTGAAATGTTTTTCAGGTTATGTGACCAAACGGGTTTACGGAAATCATTTTGCAGCACTGAGAATTGGGGTTTTACATGACTACTGAGTTTAGGTATAAATTATAAAGAATAAATAAAAAATAATCAAATGAAAAAGAAATTTCTTAAGAAACGTTGAATCCCCCACAAAATTTTTAGTTCAAATTATGATATAATATTGATTATTTTATTTGTATCAACCTCTATCAAGAAAATTTAATTTTAGTGTCCATGTGTTGTTATGAAATATTATCAAGAGGTCATAGAAAAAGTTATAATGTATGAACTAATAATTATTACACATATGTTGTCCTCATGGATTGTTTACTCAATAACAAAATATTTATCATATAATATTTTTTTATATATTAATAAATATTTAATACTATTATAATTTATTAAATTTAATTTTTTTGATCAAATAATCAATAAAACAAAAAAATAACAGTTATATAGTTTCGATGAAACGAATGCTAACAAATAAATAACATTTCTTTATAATGATTGAACATATGTTTTTTATGAATTATTCTATTAATTTTATTACATTAATATTTAAAACACACTCGATCTAATGACTAATGAATTAATTTATTAAAAAAACATAACTATATATAAGGGTTATGTCTTCCCATAATAAATCCTTCTAGTATGACGATGTCTCTTAAACATGACTACAGAGACTCATAGTTGTCTCTATGATGTAACTAATTCCCAATACATTTCTTATTCTACTCAATTATGTTCAAATGTTTTTGAAGGGATGTTATGGATTATGTTGATGGAGGAATACTTCAATAGTTATAAAAAATGTGTTGTTTCCACATTAAAAAATTCATTAATTATATTTTTAGAATAACCATAAATATAATATAATGAAATAATTTTTAATAATCAAAACATTAATAACAAATTCACGTCATTATATTAAATAATAATGTTATCTCTACTTTTCAAATATTAATGTTTAATATTAGGATCATGGAAATGAAATTGATTGAAAATATAGTAATTTAACACCAATGTTGAATATCATAACTCATTAAAGTCATAGCTTAAAAGAAAGATAATAGAACAAAAAAATAATAAAAACAATATATAGTGGAAAATGTTGGAGATAATCCCTAAATTATGTGGATGTTTTTATATATATGGATTGTTCATATAAAGAAATTATATTAATCATCACATTACTTATCAGGATCCTTTCTTTCCCAGTCATATTTTATAACATTTGGAATCTAAAAAGAATAATGATTCAGATCATCTGATTTTTAGCACCCCAAGATTCCTCAGGTGTGGAGTGATAATTTTTGAAATTATAGTAATAATTTATGGGGAATATAATTTATATTAAAAAAATATACAAAATTAAAGAAATTTATTATAGGCACTACATTGTTATAATAAATGCATGATTAGATGATTCTATACACAAAAAATAGATTTCTTATGTGATAAATCAAGAAGGAATTATAAGCTTCTCAAAACCCAATATAATGTGGTTTGTACAGTGAGAGAATATAACATAAATATCATAGGTCTGAAATTTTCTCATATTCTCTGAAATTCCACATTTTTTATTTATCAAATTCTATGAAATAGATTCTAGAATTATATTGGTTAATAATAGTTCAATCTACGAATCAGATGCTCTAAATGATCCTTAGTTATTCCATGATGGTATGAGGTTTATGGGATCTATATATGGATCTTCATAAAGATCATTGGATGAATATTGAAGTCATTTATTTCTATTATTCATGGTTAATAACATGTGTTTCATTTTAAAGTATACACATTTCAAGATTCATGCAATGTTAACATTGAGATTTAGGTTTTAAATTACATTGAATCTGTTAATTACATTTTATTTTATCCTACAAAAAGAATCAATTCTATCATATCCAAGCCTCAGTGTTTTATATTCATTATAAATTTTTAAAATGAATATAATATTTTTTCACATGGATTTCATGTTTCATATTATTGAAAATTATTTTAATTTTATACTAAATTTTTCATTAGGACATATGTTATCATATGAAGGGGTATGGTCACACGTTACGATATGATATATCATAGGTGGTGACATTTGTGAATTATTTCACTTCAAAACTATATCATATATATAATATAACAGGTAATAGTAGGAAATAGGGTTCCACTTTATGCAAGAAACAAAGCCATGTATCATCAATATGCAACCGATGCTAATAGTAGAATACAATTCTAACACACCTAATTGGTTTTTCACTTCACTATTTTGTATCATTTAATATTATAGACAATAAAGTCAAACTAAATATGATAATATAAGGATTTCATGAAATAAAATTTACGTTAAATATTATTTCCCTTATATATTTCAATTTATTATTTAATTTTATAATTTTAGAAACTATTTATAAATTCGAAAAAATGTTATTAAACATTAAAAAAGTTTTTTTCAATGTTTACAAAAAATGTAAAAATGTAATTTCTATAAATAATTAATTTTCATATTAATGTGACTTTTGAAATAATTTTATGTGACTTATAATGTTGATATAAACAATTTATATTAATATTAAAATTTTAGTTTTTCATGTTTTTAATAATTTCTAATGTAATTTAATGTTTAAAAAATAAACATAGTAATATAAATTATTAATATTTATTTACTTAGAATTTTTTTAAAAAAAATTTATTACATGAGAAATTATGTAGACCATGTCAAATAGAGATTTCAAAATTTAGTTTATAGTGGCGTAAATAACATTAAATATTTAATTTTTGATTTATTACATAATATATTAATATTACACATTTTTAATGAATATATTTTAGATTACATAAATATATAATTAAAATCCGATATAATGAATAATCAGAGATCATCCATTTAGATGTTATTAAATACTATTTATTATTCACAATCATTGGAATGATCATAGCAGCTAACTATCATCAGGCAAGCAACATTGAATCTATTAGTGTAGGATGGTGTGGCTTGATGATGTTGGTGGGATCAACGTGTGGAGCCCAAATGATAAATTTCTCTACATACATGAAAAATTTTCATTGGAGGTTCTGGGAAAATGCACCCTATACGAGATCACCATGCACACATACCTCCTGCGGATCATGATTTTTCAATAGCTAAGGCTTATCCCCTATTCTATGAAATTATTCTACTTTTTATTTCTCTCATTCCTTTCACATGTTTTATTTTTGGGAAAGTGGATCTATCCTTATGGAATCATAACTAGGAAGGGGAGATCATCAGTTACCTATAATGCCCTGATCCAGCCATTTATTTATGGTAAGCCTACTAATACGAGTAATTCATCAATTCCACTATGGATAAGGATTGATTGGAACATGTTTACCTTTTAATGCTATGATCAACCCATTATAATTGTGTTTTTACCCTTTCCACATCTATATTGTTTAGGATGAAGGCCTATCCTCGGACCCGTAACAAGAATGACCTACTGTATACATGCAATATAGTCCACTAGGCCAAGAACATCCCCTCGAAATAAAAACTTATATCCTATAGAATTATGTACAAGGAACTTTCCACTGATGATAATATTAAACATTGTGGTGTCAGCACAATTTCTAGGTGTCATTGTTGTAAGAGACATAAAGAGGAGACTACAGGTCACCTCATCTTTTAGAGTGAATGGGCACAAGATTTTTGGTCTTAAATTGGTAATTTCACTCCATTATCCAACCCGGTTATATTCATCAAGACATTTATTGACCATTGGTTCCATGGTATGGGAGATAGGGTGTGAATGGATGGATCACATGACACTTTAGCATTCATGTTTTTTGTGTTTGTGGAAGGCAAGAAACAGATGGGTTCATGAGGGGTTGGCCTCGTCTAGTCCGTCCATTAACATTAGATGCAAAAAAATATCCAAATTAATATGTTTAGGTTCTTGGGTAATGAGAGGGATGTCTTGTCTCTTCATTAGTTCAAAAAAGGTCCTAGATTACTCATCCCAGATGTGGTTCCCCTATAGGAAACTGGGTGTGTTGGACTTCACCATCAAGGGGCGTGAAGCTTTACTCAGAGTAATCTTATAGCATGGGAGTCATGCGTGGAATAGTTGTTGTTCTTGATGGAAACAGGTCAATAATTCCAGCCTTTATTGTCTGTATGGGTATATATGTGTCCCTCTAGGATGAGATAATGGCCATGCTCACTAGGTGAGATTGTGTCGTCAACAATGGTTGGACATTAAGGCTGAATCTGATTTAATGGTTTTTCAAAATTTTCTTTATTGTCATGGTGCCACCCCCATGTCGATTGAGTATACCATCACAAAAAGGTGAGTAATCCTTGGACACATCTTTATAGTGAGAAACTACATGTGGGAGGGTAATAGTTTCACATAATACATGGTTTCCTAAGAAATTTCTGGGTATGATATCTTTTTTCTACCTGATCTGATTAGCCTGAAGCTAATGGGGTTCAATCTCATTAGTTGGGATTTCCTCAGCCTCCACTATATCAGGCCCCCTGACCCCCTTACTTCCTTGCACTGATCTTATGGGTTGTGTCATTTTTCTATACCTTCTTACTTGGAAAAGAAAAATACAAGTAGATATTTTTTATAACTAAATTATGATGATACTATTGTTGATTATTTTAGTAATTGGTCATAAATAATTTATCAGATGATTATATATATGAATTTTTAATTATATAATTTATTCACTATATTAGTGGTGATTATTATTATCATATTTTGAATGGATGTATGATTTAATTTAAACCACTACCCTCATTATTCAATTCATCATTCATTAATATAATGTGTTACATTCTAGGTAATACAATTTCTTGGGTTTTCGTCTTCCTTTGGAATTTGATTTCACAAGGATATGAGCTCTAATTAAAATGATAATACAATTTTATAATTATGAGTTATTATTATTATTATGAAATTGAGATCTATATTGAGTAATGAGACCCTTGGGAGATATATTTTGGGTTTGAATACTCACTATACTGAATTCTTAAGTGTTGTTACGTAAATTAAGGTGTTTAAATTAATTTCTCAAAGGTTACTCATAAGGTTTATTGTTAATTTCTTATGATTATAATCTTCTATAAGAATGCGATTCAGGTAAAATATTCATGTGATATATTTACATGTTAATAAATATTTTTTTATATAAATTAATTGTTGTATCACACGTTTTGAGTGGTGTTAATAATTATACATTATTTGGATCCAAAAATAATTATATTCCATGAGGAATAGAATTTCAACTAAATATTTTAATTGAATCCCACATAAAATGGGGTAACATGTAATATGATGTGGAGATTAAGTCCATTAAAATAATTCTATGTGTTAATTTAATCCAATTAAAAACAATTATGAATACATTGATCTCTCAAATATGTAATTTATTGATATATCAAGGTTCCTAAAGAATATTTTATATAAAAAATGGAAGTAATTAACTATCCTTAATAGATTCAATAATCATTTTGGGTTTTTTATTTTCATTACACAAAAATGTGACACTCTTGTGATGGTTAATAGAGGAATAAATTTTTGCTTATCCATATGGTTGATTGGTAATAATACTTCCAGTCATCAAAACAAGAGTAATATATGCTATGACTGAAATGATTTAATACATAAAATGCTATAAGGTTAAAAAATAATAATATAAAACCATTAAATATTTAAATAATAACCATTTCCCAAAATTTGGTATGATTAATTTTGGAATGGGTTGTAATTTTAGTTGGCGAGCAGTTTGTAAATATCAATGTTAAATTATTATAACATCCAATATTAATTTTATAAATTTGTTTTATTTAATATAAATAACATCACCATATAATTAATAGATATATCCATAAAATATATAATAAAAGTGGAATGTAAGAAACATCAACAAAATATAAAAAAACATAAGATTAATTATTATTGAAAATTCTACATGTTAGAGATACCCCTTCTTGAGTAACAAACTTTTACAATTCTTCAGAAATTGAATCTACATGCATGAAAAAGTAAAAAATTATTCACTCAATGTTTTCAAATCATAAAATACAATTAATAAAATGAATTTGAATATCTACCCATATATTTGATAGGATTAGATATATTATTGACTAGGAGAGTCTTGATGAATCCATTAAGGATTATTCTAGTATTTTTATTCTTATATCTGGAAACTTTTCTCAAAAAAATTAATGTTTTTAATAATTTTAATACATTATTATCTCATACTAATTAATTATATATTATATAGTTATGTAATATCATGGTTCTAGTGTTGTATAAATAGTAAATGTGGATAAAATTGAAAATTGGATGAATATGTGTCAGTTACAGATTCCAATAAGGTTTCACTGTGTAGATAATAATGTTCACCGAATAGTAATTGTTGTTTTTTGAGGGAATTCCATTAATAAAATTTAAATGAATTACTAAAAATCCATGGAATTTCAATTTCTAGTATCAACGTTATAAAAATGAAATCATTAATTTTTAAGGGTATTTTTCCCCAATTTATTCTGTAAAGATATTATAATAATATAAGAGTAAAAAACTTTTATGAAATTGAAATTATTTTTGTTATCGGTTGAATTATTAATCAATGTATTTTATAATAATATAATTCAAATAAAAATTTATATAAAAACATATATTGACTTAATTAAGGGTTTTTTTGTCATCATCTCATTTATTTTATTTGATGGGAGAAATTTTTTATTAGTAAGGACTTATTATAAATAATATGAGATTATAGATTACATTGATTGGTTTATAATTTATTATATCCCATATTAATATGAGAAGATGATATGGATAAACTATATTATATGATTAAAGGTTACAAAATATTTTTTATTACATTAAAATGTATTTCATACAACCATATATGGACTATTTAATGAATAATAATATTTTCATGAAAATTATAGAAACATAAAGAATATAATATTTGATTCTATGATCAATGTTTAATTTCTAAAATATTACAACTATATAAAATATCTATTAATTCAAAAAAGGTATCATTGAATGAAAAAATTATGGGGATATAATTTAAAAGAGGATTGTTGGATAAAGTTTGAACATTGTGATGTTAAAAATTAAAAAATTACATATTCAATCCATAAAATCATAAATTACATATTACTATTATTTAAATAATTAATGATGATATTAACTAATGATAATGATAATCTTACAGAGTGGTATATATATAAAAATAATGGATGAACATTTAAAGACAATATTTAGTGGAGTTATTGAATAATAATAAAAGAAGAAATGGTTTGAATATTATAATTAAGACTCCTCTATCCTATTATTATTCATATTTCATTACATCATAGATGGTACTCAATAAATAGTATACTGGGTGGGTTTTAATATATGACCGCATGAAATTATCAATGGAATTTTATACAAATGTTATGATTTTAAAAAAACTATAAATGTTTAGAAAACCTAAGGCTAGTTTGGTTGTATATAATTGGAGATATGTTAAGACAATATGTTATGTATGCTTTCAACATGTGTTCCTTTACGATTTTAAAAATATAATATATCTATATCTATATCTATATAATAACATAAAAAATATTCATTTATCATTCAATCATTTCTGAATGATATATTCATGGTGTTAAATAATAATTATACACAAAAAGTATTGAATTGAGTTTTCACTAACTAATATTTATCAAGTGGTATTATAGACATTGGTGATGTTCTGAGGTTTTCATGACATTCATTCTATTTTAGAGATACAAAATTTGAATTTTTTTTAAAGAAATGTATTTTTTAAAAAAATTTAACAATGAATTATATCACATGGAGTTTCATACAATATGTATATAGTATAAAAAGTGTCTTATTTTTTATTTGGAAAAACACATACCTGAGTTTGGTGAGTTACATATCATTAAAACCAACATAATTTTCTACAATTCATTCAAAATCATGGTTATTTATTAATAATTGTTCGGTTTAATATTTTTTGTTCATTTTATTGGTTTTAGATTAAAAAAAATTATTATTCAACTTATTTAATGAGTATATATTCTTAGTCTCTGATTCAAGTAGACTAAGGAATTTTTTGGCCATAACAATATTAGCCCTAAGATACACCATTCTATTAGTTGAGGTATATGTGTCAAGTTTATCCATTTATTGAATGATATTTTATTTATATAACAGAATGTTGAGTCTATACTTTAATAATACACAACATATGTGTTTCATGTATCTTATTTACATAATCCATTTCCTATGGAAATTATTAATCAAATTGGTCATATGAAAATGTTATCTTACAGATGATGAATTTATAGTACACATGTATAGAAATATATATGACAAATTTATTTAATGTATTACTAATTTAATCATTAGTACTATTTTTTATTCATTAGAGGATACACATTCATTACATTTTTGAATTCATTAATATATATTTTTTCGGGTAAAAAAAATTTGGGTGTCCATTCCTTTATTAATATATATGGATTGTTTTTTGTTTAGAGGGATTCTCTAAAATTACATAATATATTCTCTAACATATGTTTTGGATGGTTTGCCATATAGAATTAAATGTGACCTAATACATGGTGATGATAATCATATATTTTGAATAAAATTAACATATCTGAACATATTTTTTAATATGGAATAAATTGTTATTGTATATGAAATTATATAATTCAAATGAAAAAATATTTATAAGGATTTTTATTAATAAAGAGATTCTAAAAGATATTATAAAAATACATAAGTTGGTTGAGTCTATATTGTTGTTCAAGTATAGTCATATCATTAATCATTTTATGTGATATAATGTTTCTCTCTTTTACAATAATAGTATATTAATTACTAATTTGAATTGGATTATTTATTTTATCATTTGATTAGAAACAACATATATTTCACATAGTAGCTGAGTAATAAGAATATTTATTCAAGTGATTGTCCACAATATTTCTTATTTACTAAAAAATCCTAATAAAAAACCTTTAGAGTATTTTCATTTCATTAATTTGATAAATGAATGAATTACTGAAGCATATACTATACATTACATAACATATTATTTATTCATTGAATTTTAAGAGGGGTTCTCAATTACTTTTTAAATGGGACTTCTATGTGATATAGATAAAACACACATTCCGAAGACATTTTTCATTCTCATATACACCCAAATATTCCTATAAAATAACTCTTTTACACCATATTAGTACTACATTTCCATAGTTAAAGGAGAATCCAAACCAGATGTTAGGTCGTCTAGTTGATCTATGGATACACCATAGAAATGGGAGTGTAAGGGTTAGAAAATATATATCATCATGAAGTAAAATTGATGAATATTTATGTGTTTCCATTATATATTTCATGATATAGAAAATGAAATTCATTTTGTAATATACATTTCTTAGGTTTAATACATCGTTATTCATGTGAGATTAAATTATAACTACATTTAAATAAATGATAATTTTTAATGTTTTCTATAAAAACCCATTAAAAAAATATAGGGGAACATAATCGTGATTGAATAGTAGTAATGAACCAAAAAATAAATAAATTATGTACAAATTATTAAAACATAACACACTATAGTCATAAAGAGGTTGAAAATATTAAAATAATTAATAGAATCATGTAGTTTTGTATAAGATAAATAGATATCTAATAGACCAAAAATATGGTAATTTATTCAAGAATAACATGATGATGTGTTATTGGAAAACCCCTGTGAGGGGAATAGAATTCAAGAAATGAAATGGATGAATATATAGAAAATTTGATTTCAATGCCTCTATTTCTAGAAAATAAATCCCCTAGAATCAGCCTCAACAACTTTATAACATTTTATCAAAACTTTTATACACAACATCATAGTTGAAGAATGAATTCCTTGTATTCCATATAACTCTGGTTAATATGATATATCTATAATTTTTACTGTAAATGTAATGGAATAATGTTAAACTTTTTATTATTTTTTGATGGGTTTTCAATAATATCCCTATCCTTGCTCTACATTTATAGTTGTTCCACAAATGAATGTTTTTTCCAAGATTGATTATACACTATATGGAATTATTTAAATTAGTTTTGAAAAAAATGGTTGAGTACATTGTGAATCACTCCAATCATGTCTCCACTCTAGATCATTTCATAAATTTAAACCCCATGAGAATATGTGACACCAAGTCATGAATAAATAGACATGAAGTATTCCTTAATGTTGTGTTGATTCTATATTAATCGTGGTTTTATATTGACCACCAATTCTAATTTCATAATCATTAAAAACATATATATTATATAATGGAAATAGTTCTAGGTTTTATCCAATCCCTTTGAACCACCTATGGTATAATAAAATAATACATCGCCTATTATTAATAGAACATATAGAATTGAATAAAAACCACCAAAAGATGAAAATATTTAGTGAATGGTTTTTACTAAGTATGTGAGGAATGACTTATCCTATCCAAAAATAAGAATAAAACAAGGTGGTAGAGAAAAAATTTTTTAAACACTCTTGGTTCCTTCAAATTCATGAACAAACAATGTATAAGAGTAGTCACTGACAAAACAAATTTGTAATCTTTATAATAGGCATAGATATTTTAGAGAAGATATTAACGTTAGAACCCATGAACTGATATGCATCATCTTGATTACCCCAGTGAAATCTAGATTTTAAATGAAATTTGGAACAATTCAAAGACTCTTCATAATTATAAATATATTTTTATGGTTTTCAAAGGTTAAAAAATTCATAATTACTGTTGTTTATGAAAAAATATTCTAAAAAATCGAAGTTAGTGCTGCCACATTTTCAAATGATCAAATGGGTGGTTAAATTAGATTCCTCCCACATGGTCCATCACTAAGGATTTAGATTATTGGTTAGTGTAACCCTTTTTTAAAATTTTCAAAATGAAATTTCACAATGTAGTGGGCCTATAATGGGTGATCATAGTTATTTTAATTATTACAAACCCATATTATAGTGTCCAACCAAATATATAAATGATTCTCTATGAAGTAATATTAAATAATATCAATATTAAAGCATAAAATAAATATAATAATAAATATAATATATATTTATAGATTTAAATTGGTTTATTAATTATAAAACATTTTTATTTTATTTAGAATTTAAAATAAATTTATTTATGAAATATTCTATTTATAAATATCACATAAATTCATAAAAATTTAATTATTATCAAAAATAAATTTCAATTGTAAACCCAAAAATTCATTTTTATTTTCCAAATTTGAATTTAATAATGAAATAAATATTTTTTAAAAAATGTTTAAAAAATATTTATACTTTGACATACTCAGATTTCGAAAATTAATTAATAGGATATGTTATTTAAAATTTATCTAATTGTTTTTAAGAAATAATTGTTTATGAAAATACTAATATTTATTACTATATTTAAGTGTATGTTTCAAGTATTTTACTAGAATTACACTTCACAACATATAATATGAAATATAAATTTCTAATAATTACCTTAATTAATAGTCCATCAATAATGTAGTATTCTATAAACACTTCCAAAAAAAATCATCCATTTTAGTAATGATTAATTTTATAAATTTCTAAAATTTAGTTGTAAAATTTAACATATATAAATAAATACAAGAAGGGAAGGTTTTAATCTATGTTTTCTAAATTTTTTTCCTTTTAGTCATATAAACCCGTTTGAATTTATTTATAACTATATTATCAAAGAATAAAATTATAATACATAGTTCAAACTATTGGTTCCATTATTGAAATATAAATATAAGTGAATTTTTTATTCCCCTTTGGATAATTTACCATCATCTAGTCAAGAAATAATCAATTACCTATATTATTTATAGTAGAGGTCATCTCATTATAATCACATACATTGCTCAGCTCCCCATTTAATTATGTGAGATACATAATGCAAAGACATTATGTATGTGAAATTATGTAGATAAAAAATGATAAAGTGCTTGGATAAATACCTATTTAAAACATATTTTATTATAATATTGAGATACCTTCTTGGATTACATGATAAATTATATCCTTTATCATTGCATACTCAACATGTGTAAAGTGACGAACTTACATATTTAATCATTGTTATTCCCTCTGGGAATTTATAAATTTTACTTCATTAATACCCTAACAAGAAATTTATATATTTTGAATAGAATTTATTGAAATAAAAATAATTGGGATATTATATCCTTCTCCATTGAATTATTGTATCAATTCATTCATAAGATTCATTGTTATTGGAATCTCATTCCTGAAAATTCATATAACCAAATATGAATAGAATTGCATAAAAAGGTTTTATCAAATTGTTAATCAATACTTCCATTCTTTTCTATCACTATTATCCTATATTTTTCTCTTAGATTCCTCACTGAAAATCTATATCATATCTATATATTTCTCAAATTATAACTAAAATTGTTTATAAACCTCTTTATTAGTTAATATTACCTAGATGCAATGATGTTATTTTAAAAGATTCACTGATTTCAAAAATAGAAAATATTCATGGTCCCCTATAATATAGAATATCAACTTTTTATACTTGGAATTAAAAGGATCTTTGGATATGGTTTGGAAATTATGATCAGAGATAATTTATATATCTCATTCAACCTCAATCATTAGAATAATTTTTTTAGTAAAAATAAATTTCCCCACATTCATGTGAATTCCTATTAGGACTATAATCTTTTAATAAAATATTATCTTTTTGTTTGAATTGAAATACATTTAAAACATTTATGAAATAATTAATCTAATTTTATTTTTAATTATCCCTATGTAGTTATTTATCTTTTTGATGTTGTATGATATAGTATCTAATGGAAAAGAGAATATACCAAGATAATGAATTTTTATATAGTGATTTTTTTGGACAACTGCTATGTATTTTCACATAATGAAGTCACCATTAGTTAAAAAAATTCCATTTTTAGGAGTAATGTCCCTTGAGTAACATCGAATACACACAGAATTGGATAATTTCATTAGTGAAAGGAATATTTATATGAATCTATTTTAAATAATCAATTATAATATTATATTTAACATCATCCTTTTATTAGCACATCCGATATAAAAATAGTAGTGGTTTACAGTAAGGAGAGACTTTAGTTTCCTATCAACAGACGTTATTGTCCATTCTTTCACATGAATTCATTTAAATATACAACACATTGGGCAGTAAATTTTCCCTTTATTGTATTATCAATTTATTTCTATATTTAAATTCTGTTAAATTTATATATATCATTTACCTTAATATATATATATATGCTTTTTTGTAAGATCATGGCCTTCACTTTCTTCTTTTTAAATTTTTAATTACCTATTTTAAATCCAGGAGGACTCACGAAAATAGTTTTGGTGAAGTATTCCAAATTGATACATAATATTAAAAAGATAATATTAGTATTTTTAAACAAATTATTTTAATTATATTTATTTTCCATAATGTTATAGGTAAAATTATAATTTTAGTTAATTTATTGTGTTTGAGATGACTAAAAAATAATAGATCTTCTAGAAAAAGATACATCGTTAGATAGGGGGTTAGTTAGGGTTTATTTTTCAATAAATACCGCATTGATTGGTGTCAATTATCAAGGGTTCAAGGTTTTATATTTTTATTATCTAAAATAATGTAACTTATAAATATTTATTTATTTTTGTCTACAAATATTATATGAAACATTTTAATGGGTTCACTCAGTTTAATTATAGTCAGCAATAATTGTATTATTATTTTTGAGGTTTTTTATAACTGAGGAAATTCAAAGCAAAATTTTTTCCCTTATTCCATGTTTAAAATTATATAAAAATGTGTGGGCCACATTATATCATATTTAAAATCGTTTTTTAAAATTGAGTAGTTCTCTTTTAAATTATATTACTAACTCTGTTATTTATTACATAGGATTTGTTTCAAGTTAGAATAATAGCATTAATAATTCTAGAATATGGTTAACATATCCTTAATTATGGAATAGTTTTTGTTCATAATAAGATTTGTTTCATGGAAAATAATATAAAATATAAATTTATTACTCTATATTATTTCTAATCATCTCTTTTTCTTCTTCATTAACAATGGATCAATAATTTGTTTGAAACACCACATAATTTTTTTAAAATTGATTTCAATGGATTAATAAAAGGTGAAAAAACTTATTTAGTAACTCTTTAAATCATTCAAATTTCTTGAAGATTGATTTTATAACATATTGGATGATTTATTTTCCCATTCTATTGATGATTTATTCTTAATAATGATATATAATTAAAAAACATGTTAGATCGTCCAATGTTATGATTGATTTGGTTTATAATTCCTCTTACAAAAAATTAAACTATATTTTAATGATAATGTAAAGTTTATTATCCTTTTTATCTTATTAAAGAGACTATTTCACATGAATTTATCAGAAAACAATTTAAAATTTGATAGTAATCCAGGAGGGACATCACTTTATATCCAAGTAAATTTTGAGACATTAGTAATCATATTTTGTACTATTATTATCTACTAAAAATTAATGGAATGTATTTATTACCTCAATATACTACTGAAAACACAATTTTAAATTAACATTTCATAGTCCATGATAATATTTTTTTAATTACATTATTTTCTTAAAAATAAGTGGAATTTTTAATTATCATTCTTTTTAAGGAGAAACTAATTAAACAATTATAATCATCCATTGAAGACAAGTATCACTCAATATTATTTTAAAAATAAAAAGTATCATAAGTTTTGATACTCCCTGAACATGCATGTAAGAATAGACTTATATTTTTTTGAGTTTTAAATCAAATGTATCTAATATCATTTGACATAAAATGAAATGTAATAAAAATATATAATATAATATAAAAAATAAGTAAACAAAAATAACAAAAAATATCTAATGTTATGATGATTTATAAAATAAATTAACTATATTGTGAATAGAGTAAATTTCCAAGTACATAGGTAAAATGTTATAATAGAAATCATGAATACAATGAAAACTACTATTTCATTGTGATACTATGTTTGAACCACATAGAATTGATATCATTAAAAAAAATATTTATAAATATTATAATCTAATAATGCTTAATTTTGAGAAAAAAAAATTTAATAGGAGAAATTCAATAAAAATTAATGGGAATGTAAAATTCATCAACTGAAAATTATAGATCATGAATTAATTTCAATGAAATAATTTTCATAAAATATAACTTCATTATCTTGAAATTAAAATGATATCTGTTATTAATGGGATATATATTGTCATTAATTTTCAATATATCATTATTAGTAAATATTATCCAGGTCCTTAATACTATTTTGGAATAAACTAAAAACTATAAATTATATTTAATTAGGTGTCGATAAAAATTAAACTTATTTGAAACGATAAATATCCTTTATATTAAGTCCTCCACTATCGCATTGGTTTTCCACCACTATTCAAATGTTTTTTGGATGTAGACATTTGTTAAAAAATAAAAAATATTAATAATAGTATACTAAATAAAAATAAATTTTAAAAAACAATGGAAAATACTATTTATAATTATATATGCATCCTTTTAGAGAATAATATATTGTCACATAAGTTAAAATTTACCAATGAAGAACAGAAAAATAATAACAATTAAATAGTTCATTTTAAATAACTTCTAATGCAATATTTTATCATAATGTATAAATAAATACACAAAAGATCATTAATGGAATTAAAAAAACATAAAAACTCTATTTAGAATTCTTTAGTCATGTTCTTTATATACTATATCTATACAGAATGGATTAAGAATCAAAATATATATATTTATTTTAATAAAAATTAACATCATGAAAATATAAAATAATCATCGAATATCACAATGGATCACGGGGTATTAATTTATTATACATGCGTCTATAATATCTCTCATATTTTTCCCTCCATCAACATAAATGTTTTTTTATATATCAAGACATCTTATAGAATGATGGAATAGATTATAGAGTAATATGTTTTTCAAATTAACACGGAATTCGATTAGTTAATTTTTTTAAAATTATCCATTATTTCAATTTTGGTTTTACATATAATTTTTTTATTTTTACCTATGAAATCATAATTTTGTGTGTTATTGTGCATAAAATTTGATGTTATATTGAAAATTCATCTTTTGTTGATGCAACACGGTTCCCCTATTTAAATCATGTTTTTTATTCCCTCCGTTTATTTATATTTTTACTCTTTTATGTGCTCTACAGTTTAAAATTGATCGTTAATTAATTTTTTATCCATGATTATTTTTCATCTAATAATTTCCTAAAAATTATCACTACTATTTGAATTAAATATGTCACAATAGGGTTCGCGAAAATATTATAGCTTAAATTCATCTTGATACATTAAAATCCAAAAAAAATTGATTATTGAAGTGCAATATTATTTTTCCAATTTTCTCAATATTACATTGATATCCAACTACTAAAAAAATGACCATTTTATACTAAATAATGAAAAAATAACATTTGTTTATAAGAAATATGAATAATTATAAATGAAAGTCATAGGAAAATAAATTTCACTTTTTAGAGTCATTATGCACACAATGACAAATAAGACCTGTTGATCATGTGTTTAGGAATTTAAATTCCTTTCTTGAAAAATAAATACTCTATTTATCAATGACATTTCAGTTCCTATTATTTTATAAAATTTGTAAATAGTAACACAATATTGAAAATAATTATTATATTTATATAATAACTAGTTGTGATAGTATGTTGAGGATTATAAGAATTGATATCAATGAGACTTATTATCAAAATATAATTTTAAGTGGTTTAATTTTTTAGTTTTTCGTAATATGAATTCTTAATTTTTATTTAATAATTTTAAATACAAATGGGCTTTTTATAAGGGACATTTGTGTTATAAAAAGAATGAATTATAATGGTTGACATTAACAAGTAACGTGTGGAAACCATTTTAAAACTAAAAAAGAAGAAATACTTATATTTTTCCTTAGGTGAAGGTAAAACAGTATTTTGAAAAGAATCATTATATCATGAAACAAAAAATCTAAAAAAATCACTAAGGAAAAAATAATAATACATCATACAAAAATAAAATATGAAAAATATAATAATTTTGATTTATTATGATATAACCTAACCCATGAAGACCTAACTGTATTTTTTAATTATATGTGTGTTCCGCCAAAACACAACCACTAATAGAATTAAGGATATTAAAAAGAAAGTATTGGGCCTAACATACAAAATTGAGAGTAAATATCCCATAGTATTACACAAAATCATAACCCCTCATGATGTATATAATAATTTAGGGAATATGATTATACAAAATTAAATATAAGAAAATTCACATTACAGGTTCGAATCATCCACAAGGTATGAAAGTGTGATAAAAAGTTATATAATGGGTTAAAAATTTTCTAATATCACATTTTCAACACAATCCTGGGTAAATTGTGATTATTATTACCACTAAATTATCAACTAATAAAAATATTAACATTGAAAAGGGTTTTCAGATAATTCTATGACCGAAATCCCCTAATATTATACCCACCAAGATCACTAATGGACTATTTAGCATCGAAATAATACAAGATTAATAAGGATTATAATCTAATGTTATTGGTAGAAAAACACCACCCAATAAGAATCTATGAAAACCATTACATAAAAAATAATTAAAAGTAAGCTCAAGACTAAATGGAAATAATAAACCCATATAAAAATAGAAGGAACAAAATACGAAATATATTAGATCCACATAATTTACATCACATCACCATGTTAAATCCCCAAAGAATGTAGCCCAAAAATATGAAAAGGATATTTTTTTTGTGTCCCCAGCACCTTTCCAAAAGTTATGTGCTGATTGGGGTGTAACTAATACCATTGAAGGACTCATTATATGTTGAGTTGAAAATATTGGATAATGGAGTACCTTACTATATTAATAGATGATATACAAAACATCAGTGGGTGAGTTTTTGAATTTTTCAATCCTATAGGAGAAACATAACTTCATATATAAATGGGAGTAATGATATCCTACAAAACTAGGAGGATATGTTCCCTCATTATGCGGGAGAGTCAAAATAACATTTTGGGGTATATAAAACACACTTTTAGTTATCATAATGTTTTTTAGTGAGTTATATACCCATTTTATCTTTGATCATCATCCCAAAATCCAAAAAATGTATCATTAAGATATTTTAAAAAACTGTTCAAATATCAGTATTTCTCAATTATGATTTAATATAGGGTTGTAGAAACAAATTTTATGTGATAAAGTACTCATTATGGAAAATTAATTTCCCCAAATCTATGTTCATATGACAATGATATGAAATTTTTTTTCTCCAAAACATTTATTCCATGTAAATTTTGAATGTAACAAGAAACACAATGGATATTTATTGTTACTCTACTGTTTATTTAAAATAATTTTTTGTATGATTATTTTTTGTTTCTAAAAATTTATTTAGATTCAAATAAAATTAATAATAAAGAATATCATATGAGTAATTTTACCTAAAGGGAATATTTCAAAATATACTCCTCAAAAATATATTTTTGAATGTAAAAAAAATTGAAGACATATAATAATTTTTTTCAAATTATAATTTTAGTGGAAGTGTATGAAATCATTAAAAAAATTGGAATGAAATAAAATACATAAAAATCATTTGATGATTCTTCTGATAAAGATAAAACATAAAAGTTAAATATTGTAATTAAAATGATAGAGTTATATATGGACTACATTTAATATTTTCATCATGATCCAGAGGATATTTTTTAAAAAAAATTAAATGTTTTTTTGAAAATTTAATACAACATCAAAAATAATGCAAGTTATCCATTAATTTATCCCATTGATAATTTTTAAGAGAGTTATTTAGAAAACTACTTTTTGAATTTTTCATATAAATACTATTACAAATATTTCAATATATTATAATTTATTCTAATATAAAATATAGAGGGATTCAATAAAAAAAGATAAAACTTTTTTTGACCTATACTGATCATGGTCTTCAGAAATGAAGATAGGGGTTGTATATAAAATTATATTTGGAGACTTATAGATCATATCCTATAGATATTCTGATAGTATTACAATCATGGATACCTGAATATTTTTCCATTCAATTACTTGTTTCATTGTTGTGAAGATAATAACTCACACACTTTCAGATTTTTAGATTTTAGTAAAATGCATTTTAGGGGAAAATGTTTTATCTTTTAGTTTCAATCTATTTGTAAAATATAATATATTATTTAAAAATGAAATTTCTTTAATTATTTATTATTTTTCATCATAAAATAGTTTATTATGTTACATGAAAAAAATTATCATAATAATAAGAATATAATTTTTTGAATAATATCATTTTGATTATATGTTTACCCGTGTGTCAGTTTATTTAATGATATAATTATGTGAATATTTTTACTAAAAAGAAAAATAATATTTTACTCCACATCTAATATTATTTATTACATAAAATATTAAGACAACTGTTTTTATATTATTTATAAAAAAATCCTTCATCCCTGACTATATGGTCGATAAATGTTTATATTCATTTGGATGTTTTACCTATTAAAATATTGGATTATTAAAGTCATATAGAATTCACAATCATTAATGGGGATGAATACGTGTACAAAGGATATTTAATGAATACATTTGTGGTAAAATTACCTCATTATGTTGATTTTGGGTAGATTTGATTTTTGGAAATTGTTTGAAAATGTTGTAAAAGGTTGCTTGTTAAAATACGCATAATGAGTTAGCATATATTTCATAAAGTATCATGTCGATAGTGAATGTTCTAAAGGATCACATAGAAGGATCACAAGGATCAAAAATATTATAAATGGTCATTTAGATAGAATAATTGATTAAGAAACATGTGGAGGTCAATATTTTCTATAGGATAATCTTGAGTGTTTTTAAATTCCATGAGGACTTGCCTCATGTGCTATGGTGATAGCTGATGTAGACCACATGATCACATCAGGTTATTTCGGTGAGATTAAGTTGTTCTTAGGATGATATCATGAGAAGAATTAAGATATAGAACAATTTTATGAATGGATCTCTTTAATATATCACGTTAACATTCTCCATACAATTCATGGTTCTTAAGGGATCAGGTGAATAGTTAATTTAAATCACCATGGGATACAATAATATTATCAAGGGATCAGGAAAATAAACCACAAGAAGAATTTGATGACAATGATAGTGAAAATAATGGAGAAATCATGCAGTCACCTGAAATAATGTGACCACATGATTTTTAATGAATCTTCTGATGGGGTCACATGATGTAATGGAAGATAAATTAATTTACAGCATGATTATCAAATTGATTTGATGACACAGTCATGCAAGGAATTAGAAGATAATGTCACTAACCTCATGATTATAAATAAATCTCATACTAGTATAACATGATGCACAATTAATTATCATTTAATAATTTTTTGGGATGTTATTATGTGCACAATCCATATTATTAAGGTTGTGGAATATATGATTAACCATGATTTGGTGGAGTAATTCAAATAAATCCCCCTTAAGTAATAACCCAAGTATTTATTGAATAATATTTTTCATTTCAATTAATATTTTTGAATAATATTTTATTTTTAAGTTAATGAGGATGAATTTTTTAATAGTGTACTCAATATTAGTCAAGGTTTCTTTGATATCTTATGTTTCACACAACATTGAGTTATACCAAAAAATAATTAAATAATATTAATATTATTTTATATGGTAGTTAAATTATAGATGTTGTATTAGAGGAAATGAACAGAACTAACTTAAATATGATTATATATTTTTCTAAAATGTATTTTCCTTTATCCAATAAATTATAAAAGAATAAAAACAATAATCAATTTGATTTTAACCATGAAATACTCAAATATTTTTTTAAAGGGAAGTTTACCACCTTTTGATAGATAAACCATTTTAATTTTAATTATTTTTAATTTTCAATTGGATTAAATTTTTATAATTTAATCCAATTTTTTAAATTGGAAGTAATTTCACCTTGAAATTTGACATAAAGACAAGTTAATCTTTTGACAGTTTTTATTTCTTCAAAACACATTTTTGGTTTTGATAGGGGAGATTAATTTGAAATTATATAATACAAAATATGTTTATTAAATTGGAAATATTTATTCCATATTAGGAATTCGGAGGTCTAAATTTTGTAAATAGTTATCTTTTATTTTTAGACATTATGAATTGCAACTTCAGTAATTATTTTATTTACCATGGTTAAAAGATAAATATGGTATATAAGGGTAAAAAGTAATATTATTATACTATTTATCTACCTTAACACATGCCCAAATATTATTTTACGAGATATTTCATACAATGATCATATTTGGGTAGATTTTTGGTCTCCATGGATCCACTTGATATTGATAATGAACTTTTTTATGAAATAATACAATGTAAAGAAAATTATAACATAAACATGTCTTTTTTACCAGAAGAATTTTTTATATTGTAATATAAGTGATATCTTAGTCTATAAAAAGTAATTAGGAATATAAAATTATTTCCCTTCTCAATGTATTTTATTTACTAGTTTTATACATCATATAAATAAACATATTTATGACATAATGATGATGTAGTGATTACCTTATTATGAATGATTTAAATACATGAGACTATAAATATTAAGATAAAATTATTTTAAAACTTTTTAAGCCATAAACAAATTTTATGGATTATTATGACTTGCTATATTTTAATTAATTAATTTTATTCCAATGAATATTATTATTGTGTATTTTTAAAAATTCCTAATATGAATATTAAAAAAATTAACATAAAATAGTTTTTAAAACAAATAATATTTTATTAAATGATATAATAATTCTAAATATTATGATTTGTATAAATAACTCATATAATGTTTAGTATTTAATTAATTAACAACTTGAGGTTCTATTGGCATTTTATTATAACTATATTAACTATATATTAATAATATACAAGAAGACACAGTAAGAGTTCAATTAGTTAACTGACGTTCAATGCTAAATGACAATATTAAATTATTTTCATAGACTTGTATAAAACCTATTAGATGAGCGTTTTTGGACCTAAAATCATATTATAATATAAATAATTAAAATGGGACCTTTTTATACCTAAAATCATATTAGAATAAAATAATATATCAGAACATTCCTAAAGTGCCCATCCTCCCTCTTATAAAAGGGAGTCACCCCTACCCATTTAATCACACCTATAAATCCCCTTGGATCAACCAAAATATTTCCAAATAGTCTACCAATATACCTATCTTTATCTTATAATCCTTACTATAGGTAGAAGGAAATTCATTAAAACACTTTCTCTCAAATCAACTCGAGTTACACATTTTAGGAGGTAGTGTGTTCTCTAAAGTTATTTTCCATTATTTTACTTTTTAACATGCTATTACATTATTATTATTATTTGTATAGATAAAAACACCAGTATTTTAAAAATATTATTATTTTTTGGGGAATAATTTAAACTACACTTACACACCCATCCATCTAATTGATATTAACATTCTATTTCTACGTACGATGAACTACAGCCTCACGAAAGGATGATTGATGGATTTTACCCTAAAACCACTAAATGGGGACATTAAGATGACAATATATATTTATATGATATATATAATATTTATATTGACTTTAGGATACTTTTTTTATTTAATTCATACCTTTATCCTTTCCATAATGTCTAAATGCGATAATGTCATTTGAGGATGTGCAGACTATCACCTCTCAAATTGATATGACTTGCCCATCCCATACATGGAACATATAATGTATGGAATAAAAAACTAATGTAACATATATAATATATGATATTATAAAATAATTATAATATACTTATCTATCATTTAGTTATTATTCCTTTAAATATGAAAAATAAATTAAAGGGGTGTTCATTCATACGTACATCTTACCGTCTCCACGAATGGACCAATTTTTTATTTTCACCAAATGGTGTGTAATATTATATATATATATATATATATACCAGATATATATGATATTTAAATAATGAATATAATTCTATAGATAATTTACTTTTGACCACCTATGAAATTTATACTTATAACATGTTCAATTTTCACTCAAATACAGAATATCAAAAAAAGAATGATATTAACTTAAATGATTAGGTATTGTTTATAACATTGTAATAATTGATATAAAAGAATAATAAACATGAAAATGGTTTTGATGCAAAAAAGAAATAAAATTAAGTTTATTATTCTAGAAGAGCAATGAACATATGTGACGAGTCAAACTCAGGGTATGGGACTTCGTTTTAATGTGTTTTCATTGAGTAATAGTTTGGTTTATACAAAACATTACTTTATATGGTTTATAATTATTTCCTTTTTATTTTATATTTTTCATAGGTTTTAAAAAGTAATCATTAATTTTTCAAAGTATTTTACTAAGCTAAAAAAGGGAATTCTTAGTTTAAACATTCATGGGGACAACGACCTTTCCGCCGCGGTGAGAATTATTTTATATTTAGTTTTATTAACAAGAAGTAATTTTTTAAATGGAAAAAAATATGATATTCTATTTTTTACATATGTTGGTATTGAAAATGGTTTTGGGAATGGTTGATTATGTCATTATATTGAAATGTTATCTTGTGATTGTAATGTGGAAATTTTATCTTACCATTATGGTTGTTTTATATGTTTTGATTATGTTATGGTTATTGGTAATTATATACATATATGTGTGGTTCCATGATAAAGAAATAAATGGTGATCCCGAGATACCTTTCTAATGAATTATTTAACATGATAGAGGTAAATGTTTATGTTTCTTATCAATTATTTGGGGGATATATTACGATGGGTATACCAAATGTAACTCCTTATGTAGCTATGAAAACATCAATGTAAGTATGTAATGGGTAAAAAAGCATACCATTATGTTTTGTTATTTCTACATGGAATTCATAAACCTTAGTAACTCATGATTTATTTTAAAGAGAATATGTTTTATGTGTGAAAATTATGATATCAATGATTCAATTTTTTTGATGGGATATGTTTTCAATGCTTATTTTATAACCCTTACTTATCTTTTTTGCTCATAAAATGTTTATGAAATGTTTTTTACATTGTATAAGGAAGTGTAATGGAATGAAATATTTCATGAATATTTATATTATGAAAATAAATCTTCATTTTCTTAATAAGTGTTATTATTTTGAAAAATATAGATACAATATAAGTGTCTACATTGTATTTTTATTGTGATTTAATATAAATTTTATGGATGAATTCTATAAAAAAACCTGAAAAGATACTCATTGTCAAATTATTGACATAACTCAAGATTATCTTTTATCTATGGCTTGGGTGTTATAGATGGTATGAGAGGTGAATTTAGACAACATTAGAAGTAAGGATATTGATAAATTAATATCCATAAATTATTTAATGTTAATATTGAAATAATTTAGAATTTGAAGATTACCATGTTGCATCACCTTAGATATTTCTATGATCCGAATGGATTTCCATTGAGAAAATATGGAATCTATGATGGGATAACGTCAAGAGAAAAGAACCATCCAAATACGCAACCTACGATGGTCAAAATCGGAAATGAACAGTTTTTTGCAGTTATAGAACAATTGAATTAGGTTGTAAATAGTTGTGGTATCCATGCACGAGATATCTATCTCAACCATAGGAAAAAATTTGCAGTGGATCATTTCATGAGGCAACATCTCCAAACATTTAGAGGATTATCTGCCCCTATTTTAGATGTAGGGTGGATTAAAGTCCTATAAAATATTATTGATGTCATGTGATATTCAGAACATTCAAAATTTTAGTCTTGTTATATTACTATTTCTTAGGTGAAGTCGAGCAGTGGTGGTCGATGGTTAAAAATATAAGGGATAGTGAGGATATGGATGCTCTTGATATGGATGAATTTAGAGGTATGTTTCTTAAAAACAAATTCATAATGCAGTTCGATATTGGAGGGGAAAAAATTCCTAAAATTGAAGGAGGATGACTCAATAGATGCGTATGAAGAAAATATCACTCGACTGACATAGTATTTTAAAAATTTTAGATGAGATCTTGATAGTATAATCCATCGTTTTTACTCATGATTAAAGAAAAAATATAAAAGGGATTTAGCTTCTTGTGAGTTCAAATGTTATAATTTTTTTCGACTTGCAGAGAAGGTGGAAATGTAGTTTTCTAATGATCCATTGTTTTTTTAAAACCAAAAGAATAAGAGTTTGAGGTGGCAGACAAAAGGGAAGAACACTTCAAAAAAGTCTAATGGTAATATACTTATGTTTAAAGTCTTTGAAAATTGAGATAAAAAGATCAATGTGGATTACCTTTTGAATTCTATTAAGTTCCTCTGATGTTGTAAAATGAGACATAAGCCTCATAATTTTATTGAAAAATATAAGGGTAATTGTAAGAAAAAAACAATTTATAGTCAGTAAAATGATTTAAGTAAAATGAAATGGGTCATTATGAAAATGATTGTCCACAAATGAACTCAAATGAATAAATGAATCTGAAATACAAGGAGAATGGGGTGTAAAAATCCTTTGAAACCACTTCAATTGATGATGGTCCATCAAATGAAGTAGTATCAAGTAAATTATTTTTTATTCAGATTATTATAGTGTGTTTTTCGATTCAAGGTAAATAAATTCATTCATTTATGAGAAATTTTCTAGTAAATTAGGAATTAAATATCACGATATGAATCCATAACATGAGATAAAAAACATGGTGGAAATGTTGAGAAAAAAAATTAATTATAAAAACCTTCATGTCCTTGTGTGCAGAAAGAATCTACCATAAAACATTATTATTTTTCATCCAGTAGAGTTTGATGTTCATTTGGGTATAGATTGTATTTTTATTAAACATGCTAAGATTTAATGCTGAGCTAAAGAGAATTTTTTTAGAAATAATTCATGTTTTTGTACAAGAATGAAACCTTACTTTTGATAATATATCAAGAATCTGAGAAACAAGTAAAAGATATAAATGAATGTTACCATGGACATATTGTTGAAAATAAATAAACTGTTCAGATTAATTATGTGCCATTGGTAAATACGTATCATGAATGTTTTTCTTAGGAGTTCCTATGTATAATACCAGATTGGGAAGTTGAATTTATATTTGACTTAGTTACTCATGCAAAGCTAATTTCAAAAACCCCCTTATCGAATGGATCAAATTGAACATTTACATTTAATGAAGAAATCAAAAGTATTATTAGATAAATTTTTCATTCATCCTAGCACATAACCATGGAATTCTACTATGTTTCTTTTTAAAACAATGGTTCTATAATAATTTTTATTGATTATAGATCCTTGAATAACACAACTATTAATAAAAATTATCATTTTCCTCATATTGATGTTTTTTTATCATCTTCAGAGAGATAAATATTTTTAAAAAATTGACATGAGGTTAGGGTACCATCAATTGAAAGTAATGGAAGAAGAAATTCTGATGAATGTGATTCATACTAGATATGTCCATTATGTGTTTTCACTTTGGTTGAACCAATTGACATGTTGTATTCATGGATCATAGGAATATATTTTTCAGTGAGTACTATGATAATTTTTTGTTTTGTTTATTGATTATATTTTGGTATATTCTAAAAGTAAAGATGTGCATGAAATTTATTTAAGGGTTGTCTGGCATACCTTAAAAGACAAGAAATAGAATGGGAAATTTATCAAGTATAATTTCTTTAGGAAAAATATCATTCACTGGTCACATTATTTCTAAATATAGAATAATATATCATCCTACTAAAACAAAAAAAATAATCAATGACCAAGTTAAATATATAAAAATTAGATTCATAGTTTTCATCGTTTATCAGGTTATTTCAAGTGGTTTGATGAAAAAATTTCATGGTTATGAAGCCCACAGACTATGATAATTCGAATTGGTGTTATGTTCATCTAGGGAAAATAATGTGATTATTGTTTTCAAGAATTGGAAATATTATTTGAGAATTCACTATTTTTTTATCTAAATTTTAGAAGTAGTGATTTTGTTATCTATAGTGATGCTTCATTGAAAGGGAATTGTTGTGTACTAATGATGAATGATAAGGTAATTTCTTGTGCTTCACATCAGTTCAAACAGTAAGATTAAAATTGCCCTACACATGATTTCGAATTAACTGTAGTTCGTTTTACATTAAAATTTTTGAGGCGTCATTTTTATGGCATAAAGTGTTAAATATATTTGGATCACGAAATTTTTATGTTTCTATTCAATCAGATAGATGTAATCATGAGATAAAGTAGATAGACGTATTTAATCAAGGATTATGCTTGCATGATTCATTACCATATAGGAAAAGAAAATAAAGTGTTCTATTCTTTGAGTTATAAAAGTAATCATACATTAACCATTTTACATTTGGAACAATATCCTTTGGATTATGAATTGATGAATTTTTTTAGATTTTTTTGGTGAAGGGAACTCCACTATTTTGTTTTAGGTGGATGTGAAATTGGATCTAGTAGATATAGTAAAGAAAGAGAATAAAGAAGCGAATGAGTTGTAGAATAAGGTAGAATTGTTATAGAAGGGTATGTTACAAAAAATATGTCATTGATAAAGATTGTGTTTTGAGATTTGGAAGGTGGTTATATGTCCCTTGTAATTCATTATTGAAAAATTATTTGTTATGTAAAGATCATTGTTCTCCATTTCTTGTTCATCTTGGTAGTACTAAAACGTTCATATATCATCGACAGTATTATGAGTAGGATGGAATGAAAAGTTTTATTTCTATATTTACTTAGAGATGTTGGATTTATCAACAAGTTAATGCGCTACAAAAGTTCTTGAAAGTGACGCTTTAGCCTTTTCTAATGCCCAAGTAGCAATGGGATAATGTTTCCATGGATTTTTAGTGGGATTACCAAAGACTTCACGAGGTAACAGTGAAATCTGGGTTATTATTGATCAATTAACTAAATAAACTTATTTTCTATGTATTCGAGATAGTCTGTCTCTAGGTCAACTTTCCCGTTGTATATTGAAGAGATAGTTAGGTTAAACGGTTTTCACTTATCTGGTGTATCTTGTCATGATAAAAGGTTCAATTATAACATTTATAAGGTCCATAAGAAGTTGTTGGGTACTGAATTAACTTTTAGTACAACATTTCATCAGCAATTTGATGGGAAGTCAGAACACACATTTTAGACCCTATAATATATGTTACATGTTTGTTTAATGAATTACCAAGAAAGTTGGGACTATCATATTTATTTGGTTCAGTTTTTATATAATAACAATTTTCATTCTAGTATAAAAATGGAACCATTTTATATATTATATAGAAAGCGGGGTCGAAACCCATATTTTGGGATGAAGTGGGTGAAAGGAATTTTATGTGACCAAAATTGGTTGAACAGATGTTAGAAAAAAGTTCATTTGATTTAGAAGTACATGAGAACAACTTGGAGTATGATGAAAAGTAATGCGGATAACCGGAGGAAGGATATCTCTTATGAGGTAGGTGATCATGGCTTTCTAAATGTGTCTCCATATAAAATTGTGATGTGTTTTGGTAAGAACCGAAATCGGATCCTGAGGTTCATTGTACTGTATGAAATCCTAAAGAAAATTGGATTATTTTCATATATAGTGGCTTTACCTCTAAGTTTATCACAAGTGCACAATTTTTTTCATGTTTCTATGTTAATGAAGTATATTCCAGATCCAACTCATGTTTTGAGTATAAAGTTAATTCATTTGGAATAAATTTTTTCTTATGAGGTAAAAACATACTAGATTGTTGAATGAAGAGATAAAGTGGTGTGGAATAAGGTAATTCATCTGGTAAAGGTCTAGTGTAAAAACCATATGGTTGATGAGGAAACATGGGAATCGAAAAATTCTATGAGGGATAAATACCCCCATATATTTTGTAAGTGAAAAGAATTTTGGGGATGCAATTCCCAAATGGGAGATGGATGTAACCACCTAGGTATTAATAGAATAAAATTTTAAATTTATATTAATATTTATGAATAATATTTTATTTTTACAATAATGAATTTTTTTTGATAGCTTACTAAACACGCTATAATGAGTTTATTTTAAATCTTTCATTGCTCACAAATTTGATTTATACTAAAATATAATAAAATAATATCAAATTTATTTTAAATGGATGTTAACAGATAGTCATTCTATTAGAAGCAATGAAATACTATAATATTTTTTAGAATTCTAGTTTACCACCTTTTGATAGTTAACCCTTCATAATTAATGTTTTTGGAACTTATATATTTTCTATTTCACAAAAATAACAACTTATATAAAATCGAGACATCAATATTTACTTTGGATTAATTTTTTTTTAATTTTATGATAAAGTTAGTTTTTTAATGAAGAGCAAAAAATACCTCATTTTATGTCAAAACTACCTTTTCATCTAATTTATTTGTATAGTTATATTAGAATTGTAATTGGTTTTATTGGGAAAATGGATTATATTTTAACCAATTAATACAAATTTGGTAATTTAATGTAATTTTAATTTGAAATTGGACATAAAAAGAAGTCTATATTTTCGTAGTTATTTTACTTCTCAAAAACACACTTTTTTGGTTTTGACAGTTGAAGTTAATTTTAAATTAATTAATGAAAGTTATTTGTTTTGAATTTGGAAAAAATAATTCCAAATTTGGAATAATTAGTATTAAATTATGTAGATACGTACCTTTTATTTTTATAAATTATGAATAGCAACATCAATAATTATATTTTCAACATTGATAAAAGGTATATCTTTTAAATAAGGGTAAACAAATAATTTTAGAATAATAATAAAATACACTAAAACATTCACAATCCTATTGGAGGAGATATTTCCGACCATCGATATCCATGGGTCGATTTTGGGACCCCATGGATCCACATGAGAGTTATAATTAAAGTTTATAAGAATTAATTTAAAGTAATGAAAAATATAACATAAATATGAATTTTTTACTAAAACAATTTTTATATGGGTTATATAAGTGAACAATTAGACTATAAATACTCATTATAAAGATAAAAAATTTAAAAAAGTATGATATTTTATTTATAATTTTTAGATTTTAAATAAAGAAATATATTTATTACACAATGATGATGTAGTGATTATTTTATTAATTATTGATTTAAATAAATTAGATTATTAATATTATAATAATTTTTTGTTTAACATTTTTATGCCATTCATGAATTTTAATGATTATTATGACATGTTATCATTGACCTAATTACGTTTTCTCAAAATAATAAGGTTATTCTGGATTTTTAAAAGGTCATGATATGAATAGAATAAAACTATATGATAAGGTTAGTTACCTAAGGGTTTAAACTAATAGATATGGTTAAATTTGTTCCCTAGTCATATCTAAAACGTATTATTTGAGAGTTTATAGACCCAAAACATATTATATTATAAATAAATAACTTTGTGTTCTTTTGAAACTGAAATTCATTTTATAATAAAATAATACTTCAAAACATTCCTAAAGTGCCCCTCCTCCCTCTTATAAAAGGTTAGAACCCCTAACCATTTTAGCATACATATAAAGCCCCTTGAATCATCATAAATCTACTCAAATAATCTTACAATATCCCAATGTTCCTCCAATAATCCTTACCTATAGAAGAAGGCCATTCAAGAATGCCTTTTGGTTAAATCGAAGGGAGTTACACAATTTAAGAGGCTGCATCTTCTCTAATGTACCTTTCCATTATTTTACATCATCACATCCAATTATATTATCATTATTTGATTAGATAACAACACCAGTGTCCTCAATAAACTAGGATGTTTTAAAGGGAAGTATTTTAACAACACTTACACACAACTCTATCTAATGGATATGAACATACTGTTTTTGAGTACGGTGAACTACTACTTCATGTAACGATGATTGTTTGATATTCCCCTAAAACCCCTCAAAGTTATATGACCCATTCATTCCATACATAAAAAATAAAAAACATGGAGTTAATGAACATAGGTAACATATATAAAATATGATATTATATTTTAACTATAATATACCCATGTATCAATTAGTTTTCATGCCTTTAAATTTGAAAAATAAATGTAAGTAGCGTTCACGCGTACATATGACTTACCATCCCCATGGTCAGTGCATTTCATTATTATCTCCAAATTTTATGTATTATTATAAATACATACATATTTTTATAAACTAGATATATATGATATTTAAATAATTAATATCATTCTAGAGATAATTAAATTTTAACAACATGGAGAATTTTAAATTAAAACAAGTTTATTTTTTACTCAAGTACGGAATATTAACAAAATGACAGATATTAACATAAATGATTATATAATATTTATGAAGTTGTAATAAGTTATAAAAATTGAATAATAAACATGAAAAATTGTCCTAAGAATGTCTAAATTAACATAAATTTGTTAATCGGGGAGAATTAGGAACATGCGCGACGTGTCAGACTCATGGTAAGGGACATCTTTTTAATCTCCATTCATTGAGGCATGATTTGGTTTATACATGACCTTATTTTATATGTTGTATAAATATATCATTTTTATTTTATTTAATTTAATAGTTTTCAAATGTAATATTTTGTTTCATGAAATGTTTCAATAAACAACAAAGGGAATGTTTCTTTTAATGTACGTGGTGATAATAACCCTTCCCCCACCGCATGCATTATTTTATATTTGGATTCCTTAACAAGATGTAATATTTTAAAAAAATATGATATACCCTTTGACATATGTTTTTATTAATAATCATTTTGATGATGGATTGATTGCATAAATATATTGAATTGATATCTTGTTGTTTCAATACGGTAATGTTATCTTTCATTTATGCTTGCGTTATGTGTGATTATAATGTTATGTTTCATTGGAATATTTTACATATAAAGGTGGTTCTGTGATGATCCAAGGGCGGGTGATCTTATGATAGCTCTTAAATGCTTTTTGTAATGTGATGGAGGTAATCTTTAATGTTCCTCCTAGGAGATTTATTAAATATTATGTAACCGGTATTCCAAATGTAACTCTTTGTGTAGCTATGAAAGATACAATGGAAGTTTGTTATGGATGCCACATGTAACCCTTACAATCTATGAATTTTTTGTGTTATTCATAAATTATATTATTTCATCATGTAGGTTAAAGAGATTATGGTTTATGAGTGAAAATTTTGATTTCATTGGTTTTTATGTATTGATTGGACAATGTTTTTTCTTTATTTTATAACCCTTTCTAATTATTTTATGCTCATCTCATGTTTTTGAAATGTTTTTCACTAGGTATAAGGAAGTGTAATGGAACGAAATAATTCAAAATGATTTATATCAAGAAAAGAATTATTTTTTGTGGATTTTTATTTTTTTTTAATGATTTGGGATAGAGTATACATTTCTATTTTGAAATTTTGATGAGATATAATATAATTGTTATGGCCAAATAATCTAAAACATTAAACCTAAAAAGATCCTCAATGAAAAATTATTGACTTAACTCAAGATTATGTTATATTATGGTCAGGGCCTTTTACCTTAACTCATCCCTAAGAAATTATATAATTTTTAAAAGTAACATGATTTGAAATAATGTATTTCACATGATCAGAACAAGTTTGTGCCCCAAAATCACAAGATCCATATAAATTGAACAATGTGGCATGATGGGGTCTCATGATTAGGTCTCATGAAGGAGTATAAAATTGGAATCTTGTGAATGAATATATATACTAATCATATATGGAATATTTAGCTACATGTGACGCATAAAACAAGAACACGATCGCTCTCTATAGGCATGCAATTCATGTTAATAGATGAAGGTCTTACATACGAGTCTCATAAAGATGTCTAGTAGAGGGATCCCACAGATAATTCTTATAATAGAGTTGTGTATATGGATCTCATGTATGGTTATAATAATAACTACAAAAACACTTGTTTATCCTACAATAGGGTTCTAACAACAATAATTAAATTCATTGTTAAAACCCCCTTTCTCGGAACATAAAACAATGCAGTTAAAAGTAGCCTTTAACAACAATTTTTAGTGCTATTAATGGAGCTATTTAATAGCACTAAAAAGGCTTTTCAAAGGGGTCTCTTTATCATTTCCTTTAAAAAAAAATCATAAAGGCTCCACCTTTATGATTGCTTAAAAATGCATTGATAAATGGTATATTTAAAAATTTATTTCATTAAAAATAATATATTAATATATTAATTTACTATATGTTTTTAAATATGGTTTATTTAAGGCTAAATTATTATTTACGCACAATATATAAGATATAAAGTGAAAATGAATTATTAAAAAAAATAAAAAAATTATTTATTAATTTTATTATTATTATTGACAAATAGTCATTTAATAAAAAATTATAGAAAAATAATAAAAAATCTAACAAAAGTTCCAAAAAGTAGAAAAAATAACTTGAACTTCAAACAGACATTACATTGTATCTCTTTATCCATTTGGGATCTACCACATATCAAATTGATGCCTGTGATGAGATCTACATCGTATTGATAAGGGATACCCCTGTTAATAATTTTTTCATCCAATAACATCCTAGAAGACCTCCAAAACTATAATGTTAGTTTGGGTAATCATATTTTTTAACATTCGATATATTTTCATGATTGTTTAAGGGTTTCTTTTTCCCTTTTTCAATAGGGATTAAATTTATTCTCTAGGCTTACATTCTTATTTATATTATGAATTTTAAATTTTATCATTTTTCACAATGTTTAGTTATTTGTAATCAAATATATATATAAATATATACATATTTTTTATATATTCAAACATAAATTATTAATTTTAAAAATAAATAATTAAAGATGTATACATATAAAATATATTTCTAAACATAAAATCATTCTCTTAATGTAAAAATATATCCATTTTATTTAAAATAAAAATTATTGAATATTTATATACCTATAAAATTAATATATATATATATATAATGTATATATAATATATATATATATATATATATATATATATATATATATTAAGTGTATGGACAGACATATATATATTTATCTATAACTTCTAATATTTTTTATAAATATTAATTTATAATATATGTAAATAATGATATACATGAATAATTATATTTATATATGAATATATATAATATATATGTATGATTATATGTATTTATAAACACATACATACAAAAAAATCATATTTTATTTATATATTTAACATTTATATATATAATTATATATAAATATATGTATAAAAATTTATATAAATATATTGAAATATCACAAATTATAAAACAAAATATTGTTGGGGATTGTAAAACCCATTGGTGTATAACCATGAGGTCTCATATTTGAAACTCACTGAAGGTAGGCGTGCAAGGGAGGGTGGGATTATCTAAATCACTAATTAAGGTGCAGGGGATGTCCTGAAGGGGGATCACTGATAATTTGTTAGGTTTGGGGGGGAAACAAATTTACCTCCATTATTATTATGTCCATTATGAGTGTATTTTTGGTGCTGTTATAGGGGGCCTTTAACAGCATGAAATGAAGAGTTGATAAAGGTGGCCTTTAATAAATCTAAAAATGAACTGTTAATGGGGGAACTTATAATTTTATTATGATAAAAACTGAATCGTACAATGTAATAATAATTATATTATCATAATTTCTATTGCCTTGATAATACCCTTTAACTAGTGTTATTAATTGCTCAATTTGCAGTAGTGAATGGTATTTGTTATAGTGCTCACCACAAGTGGAAATCCAACACTCTAGGGGGTTTTCATCTCATAGAAGAAATAATATCTTAAATTTATATAAAATTGTTAATTAACTGATAACTTATTGTGATAATATTCTAGTAGTGGAGTAGTTCATTGATTGTTGGGGATATAAAGAAAAAACATTCAAATTATTTATGTTTTTTAACTAGGATAGACAGTGATTTCTATCAAATACATATAATATAAGTAAGAATTAGTAGATATGGTAGATTAGTTAATTTCAATTGTATAATACATGGATATATATATGTGATTTTGACCCATGTAAAATATTTTTCCCATTTTCATACAATAATGAAAATTTATTTTTTTCTATGGGAACACTAGATAGAATGTATCATTTTAACTACGAAATGTGGTCCATATAGATAGTTGTTTCAATTTATCATACAATGATTCACCCCCTCACCTCATCATATTTAACATAGTTGGGAGAACAATATATTTTAGATAAAATTGTTAAATACTGAGTTTCCCCCTAATTAGATGTGATTGGAGTTATTAATCAGAAAGGATTTTGATATTTGATCAGAATAATTTTTAGTTATTATTGAATATGATGTAGTAGAACTTATTATTAGTTTTAGGTGATGTTATCAATGTATAAATTCATCAAATTTTAGGTATTAAGGATATTGTATCATTATTATAACTGTAATTTATATTATTATATTTCAATACTAGTGAATTCAATGCCTTAATAAGAGATTCATCCAACACAATCTATACAGTGTTGATCTCATGTATGTAATAACTTTACATTAGGTAAAAGATGACATATATCTATGACGGAATCATATAAGCTGAAAAGGATAAATTGAATGAGTAATGAAATAAATTTGAGTACCTTATAAGGCTCCCCAATGATTCTAGAGGATTATTCATTTACTAGTTGAGTGTTTGTCCGAGAAGATGTGTGTGTCTTGGATAGATTATCAATGTTGTAAATATTGTTAAGAGATTAATTTGAATAAAATCACCATGGTTCAATTTCGATGATTATGTGATGGAAGATAAAAATCCAATGAAGAGGACATTTGATAACTTAAACATTAATTTTGTCACATAATAGATAAGAAGTGATGATAATGATAATATAGAGAAAGGGAAGTCCAAATAGATGGAAACCAAGGACATGAAGATCATCATTTTAGAATACAGTAAGAAATAATATTTTTTAGGAATATTAGGTTATTTATTTCCTCATATCATCAATGTGGAAAGGGAATTTTCAAATGCACACTTAATATTTAATTATTTCATTTTGGAATTTTTACACATCTTATAGAATATTTTCCCATTAAGTTTCATGATGATAGTATAGATGACGATGAAACACTCTTGAAGAAACTTACTACTAGTACAAATGGAAGGACAAATAATAAGAGTAAATTTTTTAGATAGAAAAATCTAAATTATTATTAAGATGATCATTCCAAAATAATATTATAAAAAAGATATGGAATACTTCATGGTTCATATGGAATATGCTCTCCAAATATGTGTGTTAAATTCTCAAACAACTAAATTAAGTGAAAACAATTATGGAGAATTCAATTGTATATTTGACCTCCTGGTTTAATTATATTTTTCATATGAGGAGATAGAAATTTAGAGATGCAAAAATAAAATCTAATAAGGTGGATCTTGATTAAAAACTATATTTTTTTAGGATGAATACTATAAATCTGAGATGAGGGTCGAAATTGAAAATACTATATTGAAAAATAAGGAAAATCATAAAATATCATTCAGTAAAAAATATTTATTATTGGATATACAATAGTAATATATTTTATGAGAAAATTATTAAATGATCAAGTAAAACATATTAATGAAAATTCATAGAATGTTTTTATCCTACTATGAAGGTAAAATATCAAGAAAAACTCTAGACTTGTTATATGGTATTTTTAAAATAGTACACCCAAATGACATATAAATGTGAAATAATATAATAGAGGTCATTCAAAATAGTTAATGGAATATATAAAGAATAAAATGACATATTATATTTATAGAAATTGTTTTTTAATTGATAACTTATATAAATTTGTAATGGATAATGTTCGACCATAGGCTCCCACCCCAAGTTTGATGATTTATTTTTGAATGAATCAGAATCAGAAGATTAATAAATCCAAAAGTATACCTAATCTTGAATAAATAATCACTAAAATAAAATTCCTTATGGTTCTTACTATTATTGAATGATGATCCATTCTCAAAATGAATTTTTCATATCAATGAGTTATCGATATAAATTGTATTAATAGAGGCTCTTAAGTTGAATTTAGTAATTCCTTGATTTATTTTTATGGATGATGTTATAGGTGAGGTGATGTTTTAAACATGGATATATATACCTCATTAAAGATACTAATTAATGTAATAAAGCCGATATAAAATTATTTCGTCTAGTATCTCAAGGGATTATTTAATGATCTCAAAATGTAAAAGTCATTATAACCATTAAAATATTTAGTTGGACCATCATATAGTGAGGAATATATAGAATTTCAGTTACTATAATTTATGATGTCAAATACAAGGATTAGATGTAAATTAGATGAGCTATAAGTGGTTTTAGATATTTCTTCAAAGCATCAGATCACCCCTAGAATTTTGATCATTGATAGTGGATGAACCACCCATACAATAGGAAGTATATATACAATTATAAGAATTAGGTAAGACTATTATAGTGTCATAATATTTTTAAATAATGAACATTTTACTATTATTTGCTTAGTAAAATACATATTTGGGGGAAAATAAATGATAAGTGAAGAAATCATGGATTTTTAATCCCTTAATCAAAATATTCTAAGTGTTAGATATTTATGGAAATTAGGATAATAAATAACATTTACCAATAAGTTATGAATTATTAGGAAAATATATAGTGATGTTTCTTTCTTGGAATATTCACTAAGGGTACTCTATACATTGTTATTAGAGAATAATATATATATATTCTGTTTAAGGAAGATGAAAAAAAAGTCAAGGATTAATTGTATTTATCTTATGAGAAAAAAACCATGGAAGATATAATAAAATGGGATGGTTATCCTGATCTATATATGATATCATGTGATCATAATCATATGTGTGATTCTTTCTAATAAGGGAAGGTATTTTAAAATATTTATAAGTAGAGAGATCTAATGTCTACAATAGTGTTTGATCATGTAAATTTTTATCAATGTGGACCTATTTACTCGAGATATATTAATGGGATAATATATTATGTACCTTTAATTGCTATGTTTAGTAAAATTAAGTGGTTTTAATTTAATAACCACAAAAAAATGTTTTTAGTGGTAGAAATAAAATATTGGAAGGATGATCAAAATTATTTGGATCAAAATATCCAAATTTTATTTTATGAATAATTTATGAACCATTACAAAAGACCATGTGGAAAATTATATTGTGAAAAATTGGATTGGGAAACATTTTTTGTTGTAAGAAGTCCACCAAAAATAGATTTGTTAAGAGAATAAACCCAATTATCAATATCCATTTCATGATGAGGATTATTGAGAAAGAACATACATTGATTTTTTTTATGGAAGTAGATTTGAAAACACTATATATTTCTAAAAGAGTATTATTTATTATAAATGAATTTAAATATACATATGATATATGGAATATAATAAATTCTATAATGAATTAATTTTGTGTCATATTAATCATTTTTTCATTCATAATAAGTATAGGTGAAAAAATAATTAAACCAACATAGATAAATGGATATTTCATATATACTTAAGAAAACTGGTAGGAATTCGAGTTCGTTAATATGTGAAAATAAAAATAAATAAAGATAAATGACTATATTGTAGTGTTAAATGAGAAAGATTTTCATCAAATTCTTGAAAATTATAATTGGGATATTTAAAAGGTGGTGAGAATAATAGAGTGAGTACAAGTACATGAGGTTAATTCAGAGTATGAATCAAATTATTAGAAGAATAAATATTCATTGAAATAAAAGGGTTTATCAAAAATCAATAGGTTTAATATCATTGCAGATTAGAGAGAACTCGTAAAAACAAGGATGATAAAGGTTGTAAAAAGGAATTCTTATAAATATTATAGCCAAATTATTTTGAAAAGAACCATGATTTAATAGTTGTAAATATGAAATTCATGATGAGGATTACCTAATATAAAATAATTAGTCATTATAGATTATATCAAGGACATCATATAATAATTTGATTGTGGGAATATTCGATTTTCGTAACTATATGAATTAATATAGATATCATTAAATTATTGATGGGAATATACATTATATGAAATTCAATGATTTCAATATGGATTTTAAGTCAGAATTTTTGAGTAGGAATAGGGAAGAATATGAGTATTTTGATTAGGTATAATACTATCTAATTTATTATGAAGACAAAAAAATTATTTAATAACGACACTATACATGTTAATATAAGAACCAAATGAATGGTATTCATGACATCATAATTATTTGAAAAATTAAACTTTATAGAATAGTAGAGTCGATAATAATCTCTATGCGAATAATAAGAGAAAAAATTGATAATGGATATATTATATTGGAATAATATAGTAAATTCTAGATTAAATGAAGAGTAGTGTAACAAATTTTCATAATTTATTTAATTGTAGTATGGAATGTCAATGATTTGAGAGAGAAATGTTTCCCTTCCGTTTCATTAAAGGAAAGGGATACACGGAACATTAATTGATCAATAAAAATATTCCATTTATGTTATATGAAAATTGGAAATGGATTCTTCCAAATAAATTAATATTCATGTTATAATATAGATAAAATTTTTAAGGGAAGGAGAAGGAAAAGTGGTCAATATCATAGAATAAATATTGATCATTGGAAATATATTTTACATATCACTAACATGATCCAAAATTATTTTTGAAACATGTGAGGTGGTAAAGTGTCAATTTAATCCAAAATACACTAAATTATACTAAAATTAATGATTCCTATATCAAATAAACATTGGAGGGAATTTTACATTTCAATTAGAAACATCAAATATATTTTTTAGCTTTAAAATGTAGACTAGTAAGATTCAATGAATCATAGAATTCCAATATTAGTTAGTTTATTCAATCATCATGGACTGTGTATTTGTATATTAATAAAGAAACAAATTACATCATTTTTTCACTATAGATGAATAATATGTTAGAGATACTATATCTTAATAAATTTACTATGGATGGAGTATATATTTCATTAAATGGATGTTGATGTAATGTATCCTATAATAATTCATTATGTTAATTCAATTGCTACAAATAATTGAGAAAATATAGTCTATCAGTCATGGGAAAATTAAATTGAGGTCAAATATCAATTTTCTATGAGAATTTGGTTTATGACCTTTTTAATCTAGAGTTTTTTCCTTCTAAAATACAAGTTTTATAAATTCTAATGATGTCCTAAGCCAAACAAATATTTTATAGGCATAAATTAGTTCTTGTATTTTAAATTACCATTCACATATGAATTGGGTGGTTGTTGACTTTATATTCATGGTATATTTTTTTATTTTCCCCAATAAACTAATATGTGTTCTATACTATATTTCATTTATAATATGATTGAAATTTAAATTTATTAACAAACGTATTAGAAATGTATTCATCAACACATTGGGAGATTCTGATACCGAGAGCTTTGAAACATGGAAATTTTTAGATATTGTGATTTTGATGTTTTCATATCAATAAAAATATATCATAAACCAGAGTGTCAAGTATATAATTCTAATATATGAAATGTTTGGGATGAGAAGTGATCTAATGGGCTATGCATGATTTATAACATTTTGTTATTATGATTAATACCTTTAGTATCATGAATGAAGTGACTCATGATATTCATATTTGTAATGACAACCTGGAGTTAAGTGGTATTAGAGTAAATGATTATGTATTATTTAATCTCTATCTAGGATTGAATATGGAAAATGGTTTACCATGTTCTGGTCATGTAAAAATGTTGGTTATTGATGTTTATAATAGTTTTAGAAATATGAAATGTATAAGGCCCCAGCCTTAAACATTACTTAATCTTGGGTTATTTCCGGAATACACGTTGAGGATCTTTTTAGGTGTAGGGTTTTAGAGAATTAGATCATAAATCATGCATTACACTCCACATTTAAACAATGTGGTTACATAAAATATAGTACTCATTTTTTCCATCATCGAAAAAATATTTAAAATAAAACATAGATTATTACACTTCCTCGACACTATCATCACATCATGTACCTTTCCCTTGACCTGTGAAAAACATTTCAAAAACATGGGATGAGCATAAAAAGCTCAACAAGGGATATAAAAGTATGAAATGAAAACATTAGTCCATGTATGGAATCATATGTTACTCATAAAACATTAGCATTTTAACATACCTCATCAAATCATGAATAAATCATAGAAATCATAAGACATAAAGGTAACATTAGGCATTCATAACATTCTTACATAGAGAGTAACCCTCATGGTTACCTTTGGAATACCCATCACAGTATATTCCCTAAATAACTTCAGAGAAACCTTAACGTTTAACTCCTCCACATTACCCAATGCATTGGAGAGCTATATCAGGCTCACACGCCCTTAGTTTATCACGGAACCACCTGTATTCATAACAATGCCCAAGAACCATAACATAATCGTATCACATAAAACATGCATAAAAGAAACATAACGTTTCCACTTTTCAATCACAATATATCAATACAACACATTGATATAAAAACATTATGAAAACCATTTTCAGTAGAAAAATAAAATAAAAGTAAAATATTCTATTTATTATTCATTTTTAAAAAAAGTTATGGCTTGTAGAGGAATCTGATGCTCAAATAATGGTCACGGTGGTGGAGAAGTCATTGTCGCCGCATACATATGAAAAAAATTCCATTTTTTCATTTAGTAAATTCTTCATATAAAAAGATTCTTTTTTAAGAAATGTAAAAGTAAAAGGGTTTTATACACCTTATAAACAACTGTTGTGTATAAAACAAAATATGCCTCAATGATAGATGATTGAGACGAAGTCCCTTACCTAGGGTCCGACTTGACTCGATCGTTCTTTAATGTCCTAAATAATAAACATGAGTTAATTTCTACTTGCATAAGAAACATTTTCAAGTTAATTATTTCTTTTATATCACTTATTAGCATGTTATGAGCACTATGTAATTATTTAAGTTAATAATGGTCGTTTGGTCGATCATTGGTACTTGATTCAAAAATAAACTATTATAATTACAAGTTATTCATGTGGTAAAATAACCATTATATCCAGAATTATATTCAGGATTTATATATCATATATGTCATATATATATATATAGTATATACATGCATTTACAATATTACATAACATTTATAGGTATGAAATGAAATGCACAGTTCACGGGGACAGTAAGTCATACGTACGCATGAACGCTACTTTCATTTCTATTTTGTATTTTATGGAATGGAATCATAATCATATAAAGGTATATTATAATACCAGTATAATATTATATACAATATCATTAATTCCAACCTTATATGTCCCACATATGGCATTAATGAATCAAATGACCTTGAGGGGGTGGTAGTCCGCAGTTCCTAAAATGAAGATATCGTGTATACCCATAATAGAAGCCATAAAGGTATGCCATGAATGAAAAATACAGAAGCTTAAAGAAAACATAAACATTTTACATATCATATATAAATATAGTTTCATCTTAATATCCACCTTTTAGGGTGTTATAAGAATATTGAACAATCATCGTTTCGTGAGGCAGAAATTCACCATCCACGGAAACAATATGCTCTTTAACCATTAGATGAAGGTGTGTGTAAGTGTAGCTAGAATACTTCATATAAAAACATCCTAGTATATTTATGATACTAGTTTTGTTACAAAAAAAATGAATAAAAAATTTTTAGTGGGTTGGAGAAGCAAAATGAAACAAAAGAACATTAGAGAAGACATTACCTTTAAATCGGGTAACTCTTCTTGGTTGGAACCAAAATGGTTTATTGAAGAGATTTCTTCCTAAGGAAAGGCTTATAGGATGAAGAGAGGGATGTGGGGAGATAAAATTAGCAGATCTTGGATAAGACAATGGATTGAGAAGGTTGGGTAAGGAGGTAGAGGTGGGGGCCTTTTATAAGAGAAGAGGTGGGGCACTCTTGGAAAGGTATAAAATATTACTTTATTTTCAAATGACTTTCAGATTTTAAAGGCCCCACATTGATGTATTCCTAGGATAAGGTGATTACAGTTCGAAGTCCACCCATCCTATAGGTTTTTGACAAGTTTATGTAATATATTTTACATTATATTTTCATTTTATTTAAATCGTTCATTAATGAGGTAATCGCTGCATCATCATGATGTCATAAATAATTTAATTTATATATTGCCTAAAAATTATAAAACAAATACTATGATGTATGAAATATTTTTTTCATTCTAATGACTATTTATAGTCTAATCTATCATTTATGTAGACAAAATTAATTTTTTTTTACTCAGGTGATACATTCTTTGTTATATTTAACTTTCTTTAAAAAAAATAAAAAGATAAAAAGTCATTATCACACAAAAGTGATTCCATGGGGTCCCAATGTTTGGCACAAGGCATAAAATGGTCGGAAATGATACAACTTGTAACATTAGGACACAATTCGGGGTCATTTTTTATTATTAAAATAGTATTTTATTATCCAAAACTACTCGATTACAAATTAATCAAAATAATTAATGATAATTACGGTCATTACTATTCATAATGTCAAAAAACAAAAGAGTCTTGATAAATAATTTTAGACCTTATGACTCCAAATATGTAATACATTTTTCCAAATTCCAAACACAGAAATTTCAATAATTATTTTAAAAATAATTTCTGTTGTCAAAACAAATAGCGGGGTTTTTTAGAAACAATATCTATGAAATGTTTGGTACTTGTTAATGCTCAATTCCAATGTGAAACTAATTATAATGACCACCATGGGATTAAATGGTAAAAATGTATTCTAATAAAACTTTCAAACAAACTATAAAGATAACCTAACCATATAATTAAATTAGATGAAAAAGAAGTTTTGATATAAATGCAGTATTTTTCACTATTCATTAAAAAATGATCATTGTCAGAAAAATACCAAAAATTTATCCAAAGTAAATTTTAATGTCCCAGTAATAAAGAATAAGTTTATTTGGACAAATAGGGCTTATAATTTTTTCAAAAGTTTGATTTAAAATTTGGTTGCCATCAAAAGGTAGTAAAACAATATATTAAGAATATTAGTGTATTCCATGCTTAAAATTGGATTTATTCTAATTTTAAGCCTCTAAAACACTATATAATTCATAAATAGACATAGATAAGAATATATATTATTCATTACTTACTTGGGATGTTACATCCTTCCCCCTTTATAAAATTATGTCCCCGTAATTTATTTACTTATCGAATAAGTGGGTGTATTTATCCCTCATTGCATTTTCCAATTCCTATGTTGCCTCTTCAATCATGTGGTTTTTTTTCACAAAATCATTACTTGATGAGTCACCTAATTCTGCAACAGTTGCTCATTGTGGTCAAGAATCTGGATAGGTTGTTCCTCATAAGATAGATTCTCTTCCAACTAAACTACCACTGGACTCAAAACATTAAATGAATCTGGCATGTACTTCTTTAACATTGAAACATGAAAAACATTGTGTACCTGAGATAAACTTGGAGGTAAAGCCACTTGGTAATCAACTGATCCAACTCTCTCAAAAATTTCATATGGTCCAATGATCCTTGGACTCCACTTTCATATCTTACCAAATAACATCACACTTTTCCATGGTGAGACATTGAGAAAAACATGATCACCTACCTCAAAAGAGAGATCCTTCCTCCTATTGTCTGCATAACTCTTCTACCTACTCTGAGTAGTTCCAATGTGTTTCTGTATTGGTTGAACTTTTTTTTCAACTCTTCTACCAATTCTGGCCCCACCAACTTTCTTTCACCTACATCATCCCAAAAAGCTAGAGTTCGACCCCACGTCCCATATAATGCCTCAAAGGGTGCCATCTATATACTGGAATGAAAAATGATATTATAAGAAAAATCAACCAAAGAAAGATGTTGGTCCAAACTACCCTGATAATCCATCGAACAAGCGCATATTATATCCTTCAAAGTCTGAATCGTTCATTCTGACTGCCCATTTATTGAGGACTTAAAGCCATACTAAAATTTAATTCAGTACCCCATGACTTCTAAATTCCTTTTCAAAAGTTATAAGTGAACCTGTGACCACGGTCAGATACAATGGAGAGAGGAACTCCATGTAACTTGACTATCTCTTTAAGATACAAACGGGAAAGATGATCTAGCAAAAAAGTGTCTCATATAGCAAGGAAATGAGTAGATTTAGTCAAGCAATCAACAATAACCCAGATTGCATTATTACCTCGAGGTGTCTTTGGAAATCCCACAACAAATTCAATGGATATATTCTCTCATTTCCACTCTGGTACTCGTACTGGCTAAGGCATCCCTTTCAGTAACATCCACTCTACCTTAACCTGTTGACAAGTCAAACACTTCACAGTAAAATTAGCAATATCTCTTTTCATTCCATCCCACCATTAGTACTCCCGATGATCACTATACATCATAGTACTGACTAAATGAACTGAAAACAGAAAACTATGAACTTCACATAACAACTCTCTCTTCAACATTGAATCAGAAGGCACAAACAATCTCCTCCCAATTCGCAAAACACATTCATTATCAATTATGAATTTAGGAAACTTACCCTTCTGAACCAGCTCTACCTTTTTCTGCAACTCACTGTTTTGCTTCTGTGCTTGCTTAATTCTGTCTGTTAGAAAAGATTTCACTGATACCTGAAACAAAACAGATGGAAATCGTGCACCGACAACTTCTATGCCAAATTTCATCAAATCCTTAACCAAAGGATTATGATCCAAATGCAACATTGTTAATGAAGCATTAATTTTTTTACTCAAAGAATCAACCACTTTATTTGTTTTTCCCGGATGGTAATGAATTATACAATCATTATCCATGATTAATTCCAGCCATCTCCTCTATCTCATGTTCAGTACTTTCTATGTGAATATATACTTTAAACTTTTGTGATAGGTATATATTTCACACATTACTCCATACAAATTATGCCTCCATATTTTTAATGTGAAAACAATAGAAGCTAATTCAAATCATGTGTAGGATAATTTACCTCATTTGTTTTCAAATGATGTGAAGCATAAGCAATTACCTAGTCATTATTCATTAGCACGCAACAAATCCCTTTAAATGAAGCATCACTGTAGATAACAAACTGCCCATTCCTGGAAGGTAGTGCCAAAACGGGAGCATTCATCAATCCTCTTTACAGTTCCTGAAAACAATCATCACATTCTTTTTTCCAGATAGACTTAAAACCCTTCTGAGTTAGCTTATTCATTGGACTAGATAACCGTGAAAGATTTCTAACAAACCTTTGGTAGTAGCCGGCCAAACCAAGGAAGATACGAATCTCAGTTACATTTGTGGGTCTTGGCCATCCTTCACCAACAATTGTTTTTGCAGGATCAACAGTTATCCCATCTTTAGAAATAATATGTCCAAGGAAAGAAATTTGTTGCAACCAAAACACACACTTTCTGAATTTTTCATACAGTTTCTTTTCATTTATGGTTTGAAAAATAACCCTAAAATGACGTTCATTCTCCTATTTACTTTTAGAAAACACCAATATATAATCAATGAAAACAACCACAAACATATCCAAGAACACATGGAAATTTCTACTCATAAGGTCCATGAATACAGGAGGTCCATTGGTTATCCCAAAAGGCATAACTACAAATTCATAATGGCCATATCTTTTGCGAAACACAGTCTTTGGAACATCTGCTTCCATTACCTTCAACTGATGGTACCCCGATATCAGGTCAATCATTGAAAAATACTGAGCTCCCTAGAGTTGATCAAACAAATCATTAATATGAGGTGAAGGATATTTGTTCTTAACAGTGATGTCATTCAAGGCTCTATAATCAATGCAAAGTCTCATTGAACCATCTTTCTTTTTAACAAATAAAAGAGGAGCACCCCATGGTGATGTTCTAGGTCGAATGAAACCTTTCTCTAATAAATATTGAAATTGCTCCTTCAACCCTAAAAGTTCAATTTGAGCCATTCGATAAGGGGGTTTTGAAATTGGATTAGCATCAGGAACTAATCAACTGTAAATTCAACTTCTCGATCTGGTATTATTCTAGGCAACTCATCAGGAAAAACATCATGATACTCATTTACCACTGGCACATCAATAATCTAAATAGTTCCATAGTTTTCAACAATATGTGCAAGGTAACATTTATTTCCATCTTTTACATGTTTCTTGGCCTCATGATATGTTATCAATAGTAAGGGTTCATTCATGTACACAAACTGAAAGAATTTCTGAAAAAAAAACATCTTTTTCTCTACAGTCAATCATAGCATGATAAATAGAGAGCTAATCCATACCTAAGATAACATCAAACTCTACTAGAGGTAAAAAAAATAAGGTTTGAAAGTATGTTCTTTCCATGTATAAGGATCGGAAGATTCTTATAATTTATTTTTTCCTCAAAATCTCCCCTAGGTGTTTTCACCACAATTTCAGGAGTTATTTCTTGAGATGGTATTCCCATTTTACTAGAAATGTTTTTAGAGGTGAAATATTGTGTAGAACCTGAATCAAACAACACACTAGATTAATCTGAAAAAAAACAAAGTACCTGATACCACTTTATTTGAATGACCAACATCTGTATAAGTACTTTAAAAGTATTTCACCACCCTTTTCTTTTTATAGTCTAACTTCTTCCCATCACTCAAGCTCTTTTTCGGACACTCATTTGCATAGTGACCCATCTCATTGAACTTAAAACATTTCACTAACTGTAAATTAAATTTGGTCTTACCATCACCGTGATCTTTTTCAATGAACTCATGAGCCTTATGTCCTATCTTACCGCATCTGTACCACTTTCCAGAATTTAGAAGTCATTCCCAGCATGCCTTTTACCACATTTATCACAAACTAGAATCTTAGTTTTATTACCGTCAAAAAAATTTAAAGAATTATTTCATTTCTCTTTCCACCTCTATCTCTTCTTCTATTGGTTGTTATAGAACACATGATCATCAGAAAACACCATTTCCACCTTCACAGCACATCGAAGATGCTTTTCATAACTCTTGATCTCTTGAGAAGCTAAAGCCCTTCAATATTTTGGCTTTAATCCTGAGTAAAAATGATTTATTTTAATATGATGGTCTTGGATAAAATTTGGAGCATACCTTGCCAATCGAGTGAACCTTTCTTCATTAGCAGCCACTGAGTCTTCCTCTTGCCTCAATTCTAAGAATTTGATTCCATCCTATGTCGAACAGCCTTAGGAAAATACTTCTCAAGAAACATACCTTTGATTTCAACCCAGTCGAGAGCATCAATCTCATCATCGTCCCTGATATTTTTAACCATCACCGACCACTGATATGCTTCACCCTCCAAATGGTAAATAGAAACAATAACCTTTTGATTGTCTGATCACCCCATGACATAGAAAATCTTCTCTAGTTCTTTAATCCACCATTTAGCTAGAACAAGGTCATATGATCCTCTGAATGATGGGGGGTGTTGCCTCATGAAATGTTCCACCACTAACATGTTCCTCTGCGGTTGATCTGGCTGATCTCGTGCATGGATACGACCACCATTTACCGCTTGAGTCAACTGTGACATCACTTCAATAAACTATTCAGTTTTAATTCCGACCATCTCAGGATGATGATTCAAAAGGTTATTTCCTTCTGTATGCCTCCCTAGAACTACTTCAATGTTTCGTCTGTAGAAAACCATTCTGAACAAACATGTCATTGATGAAGCAACATGGTAATCTTAAAATTCTATATCATTTCAATTTGACCATAAAAAAATATTTTTGGACAATCATTTATTATAATTCTAACTCCTAAAGATATCTATACCGACCTCTGATACCGACTATAAGGCCCCAGCCTTAAACATTACATAATCATGAGTTATTTCAAGAATACCCATTGAGGATCTTTTCGGGTGTAGAGTTTTAGAGAATTAGATCATAAATCATGCATTCCACTCCACTTTTAAACAAAGTGGTTACATAAAATATAGTACTCATTTTACCCATCATCCGAAACATATTTAAAATAAAACATATATTCTTTCTTAAAACATCCTTCACACTATCATCACATCATGTACCTTTCCCTTGAAGTTTGAAGAACATTTCAAAAAACATGGGATGCGCATAAAAAGCACATCAGGGGATATAAAAGTACAAAATGAAAACATTAGTCCATGTATGGAATCATACATTACTCATAAAACATTTGTATTTTAGAATACCTCATCAAATCATGAATAAATCATAGAAATCATAAGACATAAATGAAACTTGAGGCACTTAGAACATTCTTACGTAGGGAGTAACCCTCAGGGTTACGTTTGGAATACCCATCACAGTATATTCCCTAAATATCTTTGGAAAATCCTTAATGTTTAACTCTTTCACGTTAACCAATGCATTGGAGAGCTATATCGAGCTCACCTGCCCTTATTTTATCATGGAACTACCCATCTTTATAACAATTCTCAAGAACCATAACATAATCATATCATATAAAACATGCATAAAGGAAACATAACATTTCCACTTTTCAATAACAAGATATAAATACAAAAAATTTATATAAAAATATTATGAAAACCATTTTCAATAACAAAATAAAAGAAAAGTAAAACCAGTTATTTATTTTTCCTTTTAAAAAATTTTATGGATTTTAGAGGAAGCCGAAGCTCAAATAATGGTCACGGTGGTAGAGAAGTCGTTGTCGCTGCATAGGTACGACAAAAAAAACATTCCCTTTTTTTGTTTACTAAACACTTCGTATAAAAAATATTCCTTTTAAATAAATGTAAATGTGAAATGTGTTTATCCACCGTATAAAATAAAGTTGTGTATAAAACAAAATATGCCTCAATGAAAGGAGATTCAGACGAAGTCCCTTACCTCAGGTCTGAATTGACTCGAATGTTCTTTAATGTCCTGAATAATAAACTTGAGTTAATTTCTAATTTCTTAAGAACCTTTTTCATGTTCATTATTTCCTTTATATAACTTATTACCATGTTATGAGCACTATGTAATTATTTATGTTAATAATGGTCATTTTGTCGATCATTGGTACTTGAGTCAAAAATAAACTCTTATAATTACACGTTTTTCATGTGGTAAAATATATATTATATCCCGAATTATATTCATCATTTGTATATCATATATGTAATATATATCCAGTATATACATGCATTTAAAATATTACATAACATTTAAAGGTAAGAAATTAAATGCACCATTCATGGAGATGGTAAGCCGTACATACGCATGACTGCTACTTTCATTTCCATTACGTATTTTATGGAATGGAATCATAATGATATAAAGTTATATTATAATTCCAGTATAATATCATATATAATATCATTATTTCCATCCTTTATATGTCCCACATATGGCATTAACAAATCAAATCACTTTGAGGGGGCAGTAGTCCGCAGTTCTTAAAATGAAGATATCGTGTATACATATAATTGAAGCCATAAAGGTATGCCAAGAATAAAAAAAACAGAAGGTTAAGGAAAACATGAAAATATTATATATCATATATAAATATAGTTTCATCTTAATGGCCACCATTGAAGGTGTTATAAGAATATTGAACAATCATCGTTTCTTGAGACAGAAATTCACCATCCACAGAAACAGTATGCTCTTTAACCATTAAGAGAAGGTGAGTGTAAGTGTAGCTCGAATACTTATTATAAAAACATCCTAGTATATTGAAGATACTGGTGTTGAAATAAAATAAATGAATAAAAAGATTTTAGGGGGTTGGAGAAGCAAAATGAAACAAAAGATCATTAGAGAAGACATTACCTTTAAATCGGGTAACTCTTCTTGGTGTGAACCAAAATGGTTTCTTGAAGAGCTTTATACCTAAAAAACGCTTCTAGGATGAATAGAGGGATGTGGAGAGAAAAAATGAGAAGATCTTGGCCGAACCAATGGCTTTAGAAGTGTGGGTAAGGAGGTAGAGGTGGGGGCCTTTTATAAAAGGGGAGGAGGGGCATTCTTGGAAAGGTATAAAATGTTACTTTATTTTCAAATGAGTTTCGGATTTTAAAGGTCCAAAATTGATGTATTTATATGATAAGGTGATAAGATTTCGAAATCCACACATCCAATAGGTTTTTGACAAGTTTATGGCTTAGATTTTACATTATCTTTTCATTTTATTTAAATCGTTCATTAATGAGATAATCGTTGCATCATCATGATGTCATAAATAATATAATTTATTTAACATCTAAATATTATAAAAAAATCAATGATCTATGAAAAATAATTATCATTGAAATTACTATTTATAGTCCAATAGATCATTTATTTAGAAAAAATTAAAAATGTTTTACTCAGGTGATACATTCTTTGTTATATTTAACTTTCATTAAAAAAATAAAAAGATAAAAAGTCATTATTACACAAAAGTTATTCCATGGGGTCCCCAAGTTTGGAACAAGGCATTCCATGGTCGGACATGACAAAACCAGTATCATTAGGACACATGATTGGGTCATCTTATATTATTATAATTTTATTTTATTATCCTTAACTACCCAATTACCAATTAATCAAGATAATTAAAGATAATTACTGTCGTTACTATTCATAATGTACAAAAACAAAAGAGTCTTGATTAAATTATTTGGGCCTTATGATTCCAAATATTAAATCCATTTTACCAAATTACAAACACATAAATTGCAATAATTAATTTAAAAATAATTCTCGTTGTCAAAACAAATAGCGGGTTTTTTAGAAACAATATCTATGATAGGTTTGGTACTTGGTTATGCTCAATTTCAAAGTGAAACTAATTCTAATGACCACCATTGGATTATATGGTAAAAATATATTCTAATAAAACTTTAAGACCAACTATAAAAATAATCTAACCATATTATTAAATTAGATGAAAAAGAAGTTTTGATGTAAAATGCAGTATTTTTCTCTATTCATTAAAAAAATGAATATTGTCAGAAAAATACCAAAAATTTAGACAAAGTAAATTTCAATGTACCAATCATAAAGAATAAGTTTATTTTGACAAATAGAGCTTATAAAATTATGAAATTTTTGATTTACAAATGGTTTACCATCAAAGGGTAGTAAAAAACTTTTTAAAAATGTTAGTGTATTTCATGATTAAGATTGGATATATTCTCAATTTAAGCCTCTAAAACACTATATAATTCATAAATAGACATAGATAAGAATATCTATTATTCATTAAATACTTAGGATGTTACAAAAGGTATAAAGTTAATGACAAAATATCTTTTTATGGTTTTTCTAGTTTGATTATGTATTTTGACAGGGATTGATGTTGTTGACAAGATTGGTTTTTAAATGAGGTGTGAAGAACTATTGTGAATGTCCTAAATTATCATGTGCAGTGAGATTGTCCTAAAGGATTCTGATAAAGGACAACACAGAGTGAGAATGTACCAAACGATCAATTTGATTGTTATTTTATTTAAGGATCATATAGAGAGCATAAATGTAAAAGGATAACATGGAATCACATTAGTACTAAGGGATCTTATGGTGTGTGTTGTCTAGTAAAGGTGGAAATGTCTTGATTTCTATCATAATATATGAATCAGATCACATGTTTGTATCAAGAAAATCATTTGATTTTATAAATACATTCATTATTTCTGTTATGAACATAACATAAAAATATATCATGATCGTCAAGGTATCTCATGAGTGGATTCTATGAAGAGATTTAAGACAATCAATTTCATGGGATCTCATGAAAAGATCATTTGAGACCTTGGAAGACACTGCATGATTTTCATTGTATCTTGATAGGATTTCTCATGATTTACATTAGTAAAATGATGCTATAAATTAAGGATATATATTAATTATTATAAAAACATGCAACATAAATATTGTAAATAGAATACATGATGAGGTCACACGAACTATTGTTTGTAAATTTCAATAACCATGTGATTTTCATGTGATTTTCTGATGAGGTGACATAAATTTCAAGAAGAAAATTTCACTAAACACGTGATTTTTATTGGAACTTAGGATGAGATCACATGAAGAAACCGTGATTTATTTTTGATATATTGATGGGATCACATGAAACTCTCAAAGACAATGTTTTAGACCAATGTCCTATCATCCATGGATCCTCTAATATGATCGTACAAAGTGTGTAAGGTAGATTATAGAATTTGAGGAATAGAAGAATAACCACAATTTAGAGAGTTCAGAAGATGAATTTATTCCAATCAATACCCCATATCCATTTCCAAAGAAAGAGAAGAGTTTTTTTAACAAAATTGATTTAAATAAATGAATTAATTATGAACAAAATGATGTATGTAATAAAAATCATGAGATCCTGATAAAAATTAAAATTTCTTGAAAATGGGTTGTGTGAAGCTATATTGAAATGGAGTCTAATAAATTTATTTTATGAAAGGGTGAATGCTCTATGTTTAGAAATAATTATTGCTATAAAACAATTAATATAACATTTATGCAGTCTAATTAATGAGTCAAATTATTTTCATTTATATAATTAGGTCTTACAGAGTATTCTCATGGGGAGGTATCACCGATATTGTAATGGAGTCTCGTGGAGGAGTCTCAAAGAGATTTCATGTTGAGGGATATTATGGAGGGTTATTTTGAAGAGGATTTATATAGTGGTCACTCTAATATGAAAATAATCATGAAATGTTTGGTGTATTATCATTGATGAAATATGTGCATAAATATATAGAAAGGTGTGAGTCAATATAGATAAAAATTTTAAAAGACTCCACTAGAGTAGTTGTTTGTTTAAATTATTAGAGAAATAGAAAAGTTTTTTATTAAATTATGAATGGTTTTAAAATAATAGATATAGTGGGAGAACTACAATACTTGTAATATTTGTTCACATTAGTGGATTTGGTACATCAAAAAATATCATTTATATTTTATTTTGATGTATCCATTGAGGGTTAACAAAGTAAAATCATTGAGTCGTTTTCATGATTTTATTTACATTTATTTTGTTCTATTGGAAGGGCGCATGGAAAAAGAGAGGATATGAAAGATTTTTTATACTTCCAAAACATTATCTAAAGGGGAAATTCCTTTAATATTTAATATCTAGATTCAACCAACCTCTCCACCTGTAATATTATTTATCATACATGGTTAATCAACAATTATGATCAATATTAGAGTGGTTACACTGTTATGAGGACATAAAATAAAATTATTCATGAAAAGGTTGTTATAACATTTACTATTTATGAAAAAACATATATCAGTTGAATAATAGAGTTAAAATCACTATTATATGATCAATTATGAGAAATATATTTATATTAAAATATCAACTTATAAAATAGTGAATTATATATATATAAATCTAGATGTTACATATTTTACCACTTCAAAAATCATATAATCTAGAAGGGTTATTCCACATAATTATTATGAATAATATAAATTTGTTACCTTATTCACATGTTTCATTGTTGCATCATAGGATTATGTCTATTGTGAATAGATTACAGTATCCTTGAGAGGAGGAATTATATTATGGAAACATTCTGATTAGATCATAGATATCATTCACCATGAATGTTAATCAATGAAAAAAAATGACATAAAGAATCTAATTAAATTGAGTCATGAAGATATAATAAAATCATTTATTTAATATAAATTTATGTAATAATGGATGTTTTAAAGGATAAAAATAATAATATGAGAGAATTTTCATCATATTCTTGGGTAGTTCTGTCTATAAATGCACGTTCTTAATAAATTCTATTGAAATCATCAATTCCTATAATAAATTTTTAATATGACTCATATTATAGTACATCTATGGAAATTGAAACTGGACTCAATTAGAATACAACGGGATAAACAAAAATTTTAGGAAGAATGGTTTCGAATTAAAATATAAATGGAATCAAAAAGATAAAACTGAATGGAAACATTCTTATTAATGGATTTTTTTTATGAATGTATGAAACTAGTTAATATTAGAGTTAATTGTTTAGGATATAAATATATAGAAATAATATTGATTATATGTTATAAAGTTAAATAAATGGACCCTATTTTGATGATTAGTGGTCACACAGTGTATGATACTTCGTTAGATGAATGTGGTGGTACTAAAAAAATTGGTTTCTATGAAAAAACTAAAATTACTATTGAATGATGTGTGGATATAGAGTCTAATAAAACGAATAATAATTTGAAATTGAATTTTAATTATCTTGATACAATAATTGATGAATATTTATAAACATATTTTAAAGTATAAAATATTAATTCATCATACTATATTGATAGTGTAGTATACCCAGTTTCAAATAAGTAACAGATTATTTATGATTATTAAGTATTTAAAGAATATGGGCAATTTTTGGGGGTGTTTGGAGTATTTTTATAATATTTTTTGGGATTTTATATGGGTCCTCATAGGGTCATGATTTGGGAAAACCATGCAACACTTGTACAAAACTATTCATAATGAGATAGGGGATAAAGGGAAGGCACACAGATAGCCCAAGGATTAATGAAACCATTGAAAATATATAGAGAAACCATTTTATCATGGATAATTGGATTTTGCACTAGTAGCATATGGTTTGGAAACACTGTAATCCAACCATGTTAGGTTTATCCTTGATATACTAGAAGGTACACTATTAGCATATAGTTTTCCAAACTGTGCGACTAAACATGCATGGGTTGAAAGCAATATCCAAAAATTGGGGATGTAAGGACCTAAAATTTTATGAATAAAATTATCAATATTTTAATGTCTCATGGATATATAAAACACATGCCTTTATTTTGTTTTACTATATAAAGTTATATTTAAATTACCATTATGTATCATTACCGTTGATAATGTAGTCATTGCACAATGATCACATGACATGTATAATTATAGGTTTTTAACAAATACTTTTGTAATAGAAAAAGGATGTGATGGCCTCAACATATAGGATCATACACTATGAATACCATTTATCTAAGATTCTGAGGGAGATATAATTTCTGTGCTTTTCCATATACCATGCCTAAGCTTAGATCCAATAACTTATCCTTGAGCAAAACTATTTACGGGAGAATTTCAAGCTCCTCGATATGACGACCCCAACCATGTTCAACATACAGCCTAATGAAATCCCCACCATTTCATAGATTATTATTAGGAATTATGATGGTGTAATAAAGTTATTAGTATCAAGACCCTATAATTATGATTATTTTTAATAAAATAATTACTATTATTTCATTCAATTAGTTTTACTTTTTTAATTATATTAATAACAAAAATGGTATTTTTTATTTAATCAAATTTCAATTAATAAATATATTTTGATGAACCAATAAATTTTTTAATTAAATAAATAAAATATTTTTATTAATATAACATTATTAAATATAAATTATTAATTAATTTTTATGACATCAAATGTAATGTTTTATGGGTTGATAAATGTTTTTTTAACCAGTCAATTTTCAAGAAATTTATATTTTTTAAAAAAAATTAATTTTATATTGTTATAAAATTATTTAGATAAAATGAATATTATTTTTCAAATAAGGACGTCACAATTAAATAATGATTAATTTTTCATAATTTTCTGAGATAGTTGAATATATTGGGTAAAAATTAAATAATGAATAAATATATAATATAATTTATGACATTATAATGACCAAATAGTGAAGTAATAAATCACTTTAAATGTTATACTCATGGAAATATTTGTTTTTCCTTTAAATTAATGTAATTTTTGTTTTATTTTATTCTTTTTATAAAGCTTTATTGAATCCTCCAAGACATATTAAATTTTTTAAGATTTCAATATCATTTCTTTAAAAGTGTGACTCACCTATACATAATAAAGGGAAATATTTTAACATCATTGACCATTATCATTTTAAAATAAATTACACCAATCCCATTTTCTATATTCCAATGTATAAAAAAGGGTTGTTTTTTTTGTTTTTAATTTTTTTCTCTATAGTGTCCAAAACCATAATAATATAGAATTCCCCACCATTCCTATATAAACCAATCCAATAACCCATTTATATTCACTAATTATCTTTGAAGATCGAACGACCTCTAATTATTACTTCTTAGAGTCCTCCCAAGGAATCCCCAAGCTCCCAAGAATCCTCCCACAAGCCAATGGGACCACACATCCAAGTAAGGGATCTTAAACCCTCTTCTTTTATCAAGAATTATATTCATGTTATGTCTCTTAATTTCCTTTTTTCTGTATTGGGATGTGTTTTTAAATATCCCCCTTACTATCCATTTTATTTATTAATGTTGAGATCCCCCAACACTCTCATTTATCACTCATATGATCCTTAATGTACATTAATTTCTAAGCCAATATTTCTTATGGGATCCTTCAATTATAATATTTGCCCAAGATTCATTATAATGCTACAACATTTATTTCAAATTAAAAATTATGGGGTATGTTTTTAAACCTCCCCATACTTCCCTTTTAATATTTGAATTATTATATACCCCTTTCCCTATCAATAATTCATCCCTTGTACACCTGTTACCACGCCAAAATTCCCTAAGGGATTTCTCTACTATAATTTTCATTCATTAATATATTTTATATTATGCTTATAAATTACAATTCATATATTTATATATTATGTTACATGATCCCATTACAATACATTTCATGTATAAATATGGGATACCCATTTTTCACTCATCAATCCATTTAAAATTTTTTCAATTTGATGTCATTATACTACCAAAATATCACCATGAGTTTCTATGCCAAAATCGCAATGATGTGAATACCATACCCATTTCTATATCAAGGGTATTTACAATTCCACTCATGTAATAATTTATTTAATACATAAATTTATGTATTCTACATTCCCTGTTCATGGTAACAGTTATATTTTTTTAATGAATCCATGTTTTATGATCTATGTGGAACCCTTATAAATGAAAATGATATGATTATGATGGGTGCACCCGGATAGTGCTTTAATGCATCAGGTAATGTTCAGTATCATTAATTTCCCAGTGAAATGGGGGATCAATCATGTTAGTTAATTTGAAATGAGGGTTAATCACATGAATTCCTATTCAATGTGGGTTTACTCATGTTAATTCGTGTGAGGGGAGGGTTTACTCCTGCTAATCCATGTAAAATGAGCCTTGTCTCATGCTAATATCGGGATGTATGTTGATGAAACATTTCCAAGTTATTAATATTATGCTCTATCAAGCCTATATATTCATGATTCTTATGGGATCTATTGATATTCCAATTTACTAACATGTATTTCCTTCCACATGTTATGCCATTTCTAACCCCTTATTGAGATTTATATCTCTCCCTTTACATTTGTATATCCTCAGATTATCTCATACTTTTTAAGTAAGAATGATTTTCATTACCATGTGGAATAATTTTTCAATAAAGATGTGTAATTAATTTTTTAGGTTTTTATGTAATGTTCCTAATCCCCAAATACACTGGGCCTCTCGATCTTCTATGATATTTTAAGTGCATTTGTTTTAATAAATCATTCATAAATGTGAAATAAAAACAAGGGTTGTTATAGTTGGTATCAGAGGATAGATTTAATTAATTTTGAGGTTATTATTAAATAAATCCAGTGAAATACAAAGGGATAATAATAAGTATTAGAAAATAATCTCTAATTTTTTTGATTATAGAGTATGTTTTTTGTCAAGATAATACATCAATATCTCGATACGAACATGTAAAGGTTTTTCAAGAACAGATACGTCTAAGGATAAAACCTGAAAACATTACTTTGTGCTTGACTAAAATAGGAAATGCTGCAAGAAAATGATCCCTTTCTTCACTCTTTGTTCAATAATCCTAGGGAATATGCTTTGTTAAATTCATAAGCTTAGTATGAACCATTATTAAGGGAAAAAACATCCATTAGAATATATTTTAAGAATATGATCATGGATAACATAGATTATAGACTAGAAATTCATAAGTTAAGAAGATAATTGTAATGTATAAGTTAACCCTTTAATGTCATTATATTTCCAAATTTGTGTATCACTATTTGAGATACTCAACCTATAATTTTCCATTTATTGTAGCCAATATCCTCTAATATAAGGAATTAGGATAATAATAGATGCCAAGATCAATGTGATGACTGCCCTAAAAAGATGTACAATTTGAAGGGAGCTAGAATCAAAAAAATCGCCATGGTACTCTCTCATCTAAATCATGATTTTAATAGAATCATGGGTCAATAAGAACATCCAAACTCCTAATAAACAACAAATCACAGTCATGATCTTCATGGGACAAAGGCCTTATACTTTCAATGGATAATTTTATCCCTCAATCTCCGAACAATAGATCAACTCCATTGAGACAAAATTCTCCATCATAAAATCTTATGATCCAAATAAGGGTCTTCTGGATGATTAATGTATAGAGACTGAAGTTGATCAATTTTGTACATTGATAAAAAATATGAAGCTTGAGGAAGAGAGCGAGGTGATAGGATGGAATGGTTTTTTTGAAAATGTTTATTGATAATTAATTTCCACGCACCATCTGACTTAATATGGAATGGGAATTATTTTCCCTCAATAAAAACATGAGAAGAATACGTCAAATCATATGAGGAAAAAATTACAAGACATTCACGGTATGCCTCTAGTTTTGTTGTCACATCTTAATGAAATGTTAACTGCTTCTTAAGTGGGATAAAACCTAGCCTATGGAATGCCCCGGAAATCTGTGACATTGATATATAATAAGAAATTGTTTGATAAGCCCTCAGGGTAGAGATGAATATCAAAGAATCATCGGGCTATCAGGAGTAAAATAAGTGAAAAGGTGAATTTAATTATGGTGGTATGATTGATAAATCCAATGGTGCTCAAAAATTATTTCAACCAACTTGTCAAAAGTGTGGTACGAAGAATAATGGAAATTACCTATGGGGATTAAGGAAATTCAATAGGCATTGGCGAGAAGGGTACCTGTAAAATAATTTCCAACAAATGAAACCCCTCAATGAGATAGAATAAATTAATTCTCCAGTTGAAGCTTAGTGTGTTTTTATTTGCTACAATTTCAAAAAACCAGGTCACTTTTCGAACAATTATCTTATCCCATGGGAAATTAGAGGTAACCAACAACCTCCAAGAAATAAAGTGATAACTTTTTCCATCACTACCTCTGAAGTGAATCCTGAAAATGATGTGGTGAAACGTATTTTAGTTATTCATTAATGAATATCCAGTGTTTTTCTTGATTCTTGTTCTACAAATTCTTTTATATCTGGAATGATTAATATAACAATCAAAATACCACCTCAAGCATGGAAGTATATATTTCTGTGAAAATGGAAAAGGTGGAAATCATTGTGTCCTATGTATATAACTTATCCCTTATCACAATTTTTTGATTGAACTTACTTGATAACATCATCACACTCCCTCTGGGTCAATTAGATTCTATTCTTAGAATGGGTTGGATTTCCCAATATATAGAAAACACAATTTCCCATGAGAGTGAAATCACTCCCTATATGGTGAACCAACCTCCGATTATATTGAAGTGAAAGGAGCATGATGAATCTAATTTAAAACCATAAACTAATGCATGGATATTAGTACCCTATAAGAATTTGTATCTTTCTCATAATATATATTCTAAGGAAAGAACCATCCTTGTAGACATGCCTATTATGATGGAATTCATTGTAGTGTTTTTTAAAAAATTGCATGTTCTTTCTCCTAGAAGAGGTGTTTAATTATCGATTGATCTTATACCTAGGAAGTTTCCAATATCCTTCAGTCTATATAGAATGGATGTTTTGCATCTTGAGGATCTATAAAACAACTACCAGATAACATGGGTAAAGGGTTTACATGTCCATGTGCATCACTGTGGGGTGCACCAATCCTCTTCATCCAGAATGAGGATGGGTCAATGCGTAATTGTGTTAACAATGATGATCTCAACAAAATTAGGATAAATAACAAGTATCTTTTTCAATTAATTTAGGACTTTTTTGATCAACTACATAGAGCACAATACTTCTCTATGGGTGATATGTAGTCTGGATACTACCAAGTATATGTGAAAAAAGATTATATGCCCAATACTACATTTCGTACATGGTACTAGCACTATGAATTCTTAATAATGCCTTAAATAATCACTAATGCTCTATAAATCCTCATTGACTTGATGAAATATAATCATTTAATATTACCTTGAAAACATTGTGATAGTATTTATAGACTATATTCTAATATACTCCCAAACCAATGAGGATCATGAGGATCATCTAAGAACTGTATTAGAGACCATGAGAAAGAAGAATATATATGAAAAGTATATCATGGGTGAGTTTTGGTTTATGTAAGTCTCAATCTTGGGATATATCATCACCAACAATGTAATATCTGTATATCCTTAAAAAAATTTAGGGATGGTTGAGGCCAACATCTGTAACGGATATTCATAGCTTCCTGGGGTTAGCTTGATATTATCACTGATTTGTGGGAAATTTCCCTTGATTTTAAAACCGTCTAACCAAGATAACTCTGAAGGGGGTCATGTTTTATTTGAATGATGAATTTGAATAAAGCCTCATGGAATTGATAAAGAAACTTATCACTGCCCATGTGCTCACACAACTCACAAGTGGGGATCTTTTCTTTAACATTATTTATTCTTGAAGAAGTGATTGAGATGTGATTTGATACATAATGAAAAATGTTATTTCCTATGCCTCATGTGAGATGAAAATTCATGTGAAAAATGATCCCACACATGATTTGGAGTTTGCAGCTGTGAAATTTACTTTGAAAATCTAATGGCATTATCTCTCTAGATTGAAGTGTGGAACATAAATGGGTGAAATAAAATCCTAAAATAAATATTGACACCAAAAGAACTAAATATGCAATATTGTAGATTGTTATTCCTCGTCAAGGATGATGACTGTTTAATCAATTACCATCCTAGGAAGGCGAACTTGGTGGCAAATTTGCAAAGTAGAAAGGACTGAGTAATTCTATCATTGATGATAATTGAAAAGCATTGTAATGTATTAGATTTCACCATATTTTATTTTCATATAATATGTGAATTATTTCGAGACCAGGCATTGTGATAGCGTGCAGTTCCGAGGCCGGATGATCACAGAATAAATGTTTGAATTTAATTAAATAATTAAATAACACACGCATGTGGTTTTCCTGAAAAAGTCAAATAACACCTGAAGAGGTGCTTGGATTAGAAATCTGAGGGCACCGTTGTGTTCAGAGCAGTGATTTTACTTTAGGAGAGACATAACATCGGATGTTGCAGGTCGGTGGTGAAATCTAGTTTTTGGATGTAACTGTAATAAAATATTTAATAACAATATTTTATTAAATCGTATTGTAGAAAATATCTTTTTATCCTTTTAAATAATTAGTTACGCAAGGGTCTAGGGTTACAGACCTCATAACCATGAAACCCTTGGAGGTACTGGAAAGCTCTGGAGGAAACCCCAAACGAGGCGACATCATTCATGACGAATTTCGCTGGCAACGACGATGCGGCGACCAGAACTTTGACAACGAACACCGCGGATCTATGTAGTATGTTTGATTTTGATTTCCATTCCCCATTATTGATTCATATGAAGAATGCAGACTAATCCTCAAATAGATCAGCCTGCGGATCGATATTATTTGTAGGATGGTATTTTGCAGGGATTTTGGGGATTTGATTCTTGAAGTTATTTTGGTTTCGTTTACTCTTCTAATGATGATAAACCAAGATTGACATGAACATCAATCGAGGTTCAGCCCTCTTGATTTGTGGTGCCTTTCTTTCTGGACTTCTCACATTCTTCATGTGCGTTCTACGCGTTCTTGGTGGAAATTTATCGTTGCACATTCGATTTTTGGCTCGATGATCCGAGATTTTAGATCCAACCTCAAGAGTATAGTATGGAACGACGATGAAGGTTTTGGCAGACAATTTGGAGCAGATCGAGAGATATCAGTTTTGGGAGTTTTATTTTAGATGAATCAGCGCTTGTTTTCATGAGCCGACAGAATGTACAAAAACCCCCGATTCAGTGTTAGGATGATGAAACGAACCAGAGGATTGATTTTAATGGAAAACAGATGACAGAATCGAGATTCGGAAGATCAGCCGAGGCGCGAGGATGAAGACGACGGTTCTAAGAAAATCCGGACTACGCGGGGTGTAAAATGGGCTACATGACATGTGTTCCTTGGCGGACCACCTGGGGTGTACTCAAGGAGTACATAGACATGGGTTGGGTACAAGTCCAAGGACACGGTGTGTAAAGTCATCCCCGTCCAGACCAGGCCAGATACACTGGGTACCCTGTGTAATGGTACACGGGTAGGCGACATGGATAGAGACTGTGTACGGGCACATGGCCAGCGCACACTAAGAAAATCCCAGGTGCTCGGACATGTTTTGTAATCATTCTCAATGTCATGTAATTACTTTTTATATTACAAGGTTAATTACATGGGACGTATACATGTGCAGTACCCAGAGTCAAGGAACATAGTGTGTGATCCTTCTACACGCTGTGTAGTTGAGTCTTACAGAGCTTGGATGAATGGCATGTGCTGTTTATACAGGCAGTACTTGGTGTCAAAGAACATGACGTGTAACCATACTACACATCCTGTAACTTGTTTTACATGGCTTCAGCCAGTTTTCTTCTGTGAATTGGACTAGCTTCTATAGGGTTTGTACCCTTGGTCTTTCCCCAGAAGGTTTCTGATATCATTTCCAACACACAAGAGCATTATCCCTTCAGTAGGACTTCCTGAATAGTGTTGTTGGAATCCCCTCGGTTAAACTTAGAGTTGAATCCTCTATTCATTCCTGAAACCCAATGTAAATTTCTTGGTATCGACATGACCTACATTACCCAGGTTCCAATCCTCTTCTTAGAGGATTAGTTTATACTAAGTTTTTGGAATCACCCCATGACTATTGGTTGTGATCCTCATTTGATCATCATATTCTCAATTACTTCTGGAGTGTGTTCTCCTGGAATGAGTACTTTGTATCTCTCTCTTCAGACCTAAGAGTGTGTTCTCCTTGTTACGCTCTTAGTTGAATCTTCGAGCTGGATCTTAGTGGTGGATTCGTGATAGTCGACCGTGTATGAGTATATCTAGATATTTTCTTGTTATATGTTCTGTAAACATATAATGTGTAGAGATGCCTGTATATTTCTTTTGTGTTGTTTCCCTTGTTGTATTCCATTGTGGTTTCAGGGTGTCATACTTGATATTGTTATACTCATCCCTGTACGGGCTTTCCCAGCACGTGTTGTGTCCCATGCAGATGAGCGAGCCATTGACAGGATTCTAGGTTGACCAAGACCAGACGGTGCTCAGTGAGATCAGGTAGGCCGAGGTGTGTTCTTTTGGCTATGGATTTCAATCCCAGTTCCTTTCTTTATGGGTTGGACTTTGTCACAGAATCTATTTTGGTGGGATTGTACTTCTGGCCCACGGTTTTACATTACTACACCTTACTTTCCAGTCATACTTTGTTGGTTGGGATTTAAGTGTAGGCATGCTTTTTTATTTTAAGTAGTTTTTACTTTTCAGCTTTGTGGGCTTGGAGATGTGTGGGTGTGTGTAGAGCTTTATAAGAAATGCCTCCCATGTTAGTGACATACCTACTTGGTGCTAGTCCCCAGCCCCTTGCCTATTAGAGTCAGGCTTGCGGAGTTGCAGTAGGGGTCCCACTGGGATGGGTCGTGACAGAGTGGTATCCAAGGTGGTCAGTTCTACCGTAGGACCAAGAGTCTATGAGTTGGTTTGGGGCAACAATATTAAGTGTTTCGAGTTCAGATTTCAGGCCAGGGACCCCAGATTTGGTACGGGAGAATGTTGTATCCATACACTAGGACACTAATAACATGCCTTTCAACTCCACACATGAGAACACTAGTTTTAAGGTAAAATAATGGTACATGAATCAAATAGGGATGGGTTTTGGTTTCCATGTCCTTCTTGAGTGAGCTCTCCAGATATACTCACTGATTGAGATACATCTTGTTTCATTACAGGATTTCTCAGCGATGCGCACCCGCTAGGATCCAGCAGCTCGATCACAAGGATCACCCCCTAAGTGATGAAACATTTATACCGGGACCAGATCCCCCAGATTTACCGTCAGGTGTTGTACCAGTTATTCCAACACCTGTGGGGCATTGTATAGTACCTGTTGTACTAGTAGAGGAGGAGCTCAGGCTGAGCGCACTCCACAAGTTTCAAAGACAGAGACCCCTTAGGTTTTGAGGTGAGCCTGACCCTCAGGCAATAGGGGACTGGATTGATGCAATGTCAATAGTATTCCATTTGGTTAGGACACTAGCAGACTAGATGGTGATCCTGGCAGCGATCCTTCTACAGGGCTCGACAAGATAATAGTGGAGTTTGGTTATCCATACCCACGATGAGGTGACTCTTGCATGGTCAGATTTTGAACATCTCTTCAGAGAGGAGTTTTCACCGGTTACACTGAGAGCAGTACGTATACAAGAGCTTCTTCGTATCCAGCAAGGAACCATGGCAGTGGCTGATTATTCATCGTGTTTTACCGACTTCTCATGGTACACGATGGATATTGTAAAGGATTAGTACTTTTGAGCTTAGACTTTTGAGCGGGGCTTGCGTAGATAAATCTAAGATAACATCATCCCTATGAGAATTCCAACTTATGGTAGGGTGATTGACTGGGCTTTGGTGGTCGAGAGATTTTTGGATGAGTAGAGATAGCCATCGGTTTTCAGTAGTGAGCGAGCTAGAGAAAAGACCTTAGCAGTAGAGAGCTAACATCAGGGACCCAGGCTTGGGATACATTTTTAGAGGATATCCCAGGATAGGGGATCTGACGTACAAGGTTCATAGCGAGCATTCATCCAACCTCAAGAGAGGCGATGCTACTCTTTTGATGGCATGGGATATCTAGCTCAATATTGTCCGACCCGCTGTACTACTAACATGGGAGGGATTGATGGGCCACCGTGGCAGAGGAAACGTGTGGAGCAGACTGATCCACGGGGCGTCAGACGTGGTAGAAGAGTTGGAAGAGAAGCTGGTGTTGGTTGGCATTTTGAACTTTTACCACCACCACCCCCAGGAGGTCCACCCCTAGCTCAGGGAGCTGGTGGAAAAAGGCATGGGTAGCTGCAGGCACAAGAGGCTTATGACCTATGTACTCCTTGAATTATTAGAGGTACAATCTATGTCTTTTCTACTTTTGATGTTGTATTGATAAGAACATGTGCTAGTCATTATTTTATGTCTGCATATCTTTTTCGAGGCCTTGAGATTCCAGTTGAGCTGTTAAATTGACCCTTACGCTTAGAAACACCGACTGGAGAAGATTCAGAGATCACACACCTTTGGAGACAGTGTGACCTGACACATTGGGGAGAGAGTTTTGATTGGAACCTCTTGGTGTTAGCATCGAGGAATTACAATGTCATTCTTGGAATAGATTGGCTATCCACATTTTGTGCCTATATTGAATGTTTTAGGCAAAGAGTGTGGTGTGTCCATAGTGATGGAATGAGGTTCTCCTATGTCGGTGAAAAGGATACCCAGCTAGCGCCGGATGGACTCATGCGTAGGATGGTACTGCCAATTTCACATCAGTTGGAAATCTTAGACCATGGCATAGTAGATGTTACGAGTTACCAGTTTCCAGCAGTAGTGGTTGAGTACAAGGATGTCTTTTCGTAGGATGTCCCCGGACTACCACCCCGCCGACAGAAAGATTTATGCATGAAGATGCAACTCGGGACGACACATATATCATCATCAGCATATCGGATGGCTCCTGTAGAGCTTCGTGAGCTGGGAGTGAAGTTGGAAGACTTGCAGAGTAAAGGCTCCGTCAGACCTAGTGTTTCACCCTGGGAGGCCCCAGTATTGTTTGCCAAGAAAGAAGACGGGGGCTGGTGGATATGTGTGGATTACCGATGCTTGAATCAGGTGACCATGAAGAACCGGTATCCACTACTGAGGATCGATGACCTCTTAGAACAGTTAAGAGGGGAATGATGGTTCTCGAAGGTTTATCTACAATCAATCTATCACCATTTGCAAGTATGGGATGAGGATATACCGAAGACAGCTTTTAGATGTCTCAATGGTCACTAGGAGTACTTGTTGATGCCCTTCGGCATGCTGAACGCCCCAAAAGTGTTTATGGGAATCATGAACCGGATCATCCAGCACTATCTAGATTGGTTTGTATTGGTATTAATTGATGATATCCTTGTGTACTCTACGTTCAAGGAGGAGCACGTGGGGAAACATAGGATGGTCTTGGACACACACTGAGAGCACTAGTTCTATTGGAAACTTTTTAAGTGTCAATTCTGGATACAAGAGGTCCACTTTTTGGGACACGTTATCTCTACATATGGTGTAGTAGTGCACCCTGACTAGGAAGAGGAAGTGTTACCATGGGAGCCTCCCAGGAGCATGATGGAGGTGCGGAGTTTCCTTAGGATGGAAGGATACTATAGGAAATTCATTCTTGATTTCTCCAGGATTCCAGCACCCATGACAGCTTTGATCTGAATGGGGCACCCTTTCATGTGGACCTAGAGATGCCAATAGTCTTTTTATGAGTGGAGACAGAGTATCACGAGTGCCCTGGTCTTTAGACTACAAACAGAGGGTGTCAAGTACGTGGAGTGCGGAAACGCATCAAGAACCAGTGTGGGTGTGTCTGGATGTAGAGGCAAGTGGTGATTGTCTATGGATCACGTATGTTGAGGCCACATGAGTAGAACTATGCGACTCATGATCTTGAGTCGGCAGTGATAGTCTTCGTATTGTAGAAGAGGTGACACTACCTGATGGGTGAGCGATTTATCGTCTACTCTGATCATAAGAGTCTCAGATATATCTTTTCTTAGTAGGATCTTAATTTGAGTCAGAGGCGGTGGGTTGAGTTCCTCCAATATTACAACATCGAGATTTTCTATACTCCTGGTAAGGGGAACGTTGTGGAAGATGCTCTAAGCAGGAAATCCTTTTCACAGTTGGTGGATGAGGCAATGAGGTAGTTGGCCTCTTTATTGTTATCCTTCATGGATACATATGAGGCAGCATAACTTCAGTTGATGGTTGTTACCCTTCCACTCTTATAGTGAGTTAGGGACGCACAGCTCGAGGCCCCTAGCTGTGACACTCTACGTGCTCAGATATCCACAGGTCATGCTGTTGATGGATATTCAAAAGGTGGGGATCACTTTGTTCATTTCAGAGGGTGCATAGTAGTACCAGTGACATTGTGCGAGGAGGTTCTGAGGGATTTCTTTACCTTTTCTTTGGCAGTGAATCGAGGTGTGGAAAAGATGTCCGAGGACCTCCGACATCAGTTCTGGTGGCTAGGAATGAAGAAGAGTGTGGTAGAGTTTGTTTCTCTGTTCCTTACTTATGAGCAAGTAAAGGCTGAGCACCAGGTGCCAGTAGGTTTGACTCAGCCACTTGAAGTTCCAAAGTGGTAGTGGTATGGGATATCCATGTACATCATGACAGGTTTACCACGTATGTTCAGGGGACAGGATTCCATCTGGGCGATCATTGACCTACTCACCAAGTCGGTCCACTTCCTAGACATACGACAGTAGAGTTCAGTACATAGCATGGGATGACTCTACGTTCCAGTGATAGTTCGACTTCTTAGAGTGACATCCATAATCGTCTCAGATCGTGATGCTCATTTCAAATCCTGGTTGTGGAAGGGATTGCAGGGAGCTTTTGGGACCCAGTTACGCTTGAGCACAACATTTCATCTTAAAAATGATGGTTAGACAGAGCGAACCATCTTGGATCTGGAGGATATTCTACGAGCTTGCATAATTGACTACGGTCATATCTGGGAGGATCACCTACCACTAGTGTAATTTTATTATAACAACAGTTATCATTCCACTATTGGTATGGCAAAATTCAAGGCTTTGTACGGGAGACCTTGTAGGTCACCACTTTGTTGGAGTGACCCAGAAGAGTCACCACTCATGGGCCAAGAGATGGTGTGAGCTACTACGGAGAAGGTTCAGGTCATCCATGAGAAGATAAAGACTATACAGAGTCTGCAAAAGTTATATTCCAACATGAGTTAGAGGCCCTTGGAGTTCGAGGACGGAACCCATGTGTTACTTCGAGTCTCACCTCGACGGGGACTGTAGAGAATTGGCCGAGGCGGAAAGCCATCCTCGAGGTTCGTCATCCCCTTTCATGTTTTGAGTAGATATGGTGAGGTGGAATTCCACTTGGCTCTACCTCCTCATATTGACAAAGTACACAACGTCTTCCAGGTGTCGCAGCTGTGGAGGTACGTGCATGATCCATCGCACGTTATCGACTGGGGTGATCTGGACATCGATGATGGAGCGATATTTGATGAGTACCCATTGTTGATCGAGGATTGGCATGAGATGATCCTTTGTGGGTGAGATATTCCCTTGGTTTGTGTCCGGTGGAAGCATGGGAATCTTCATGAGAGCACATGGTAGCGGGAGGCTCAGATTTGTATGCAGTACTCACCTCTTTTTGAGAAGACTTTTTTGGATATTCGAGGACATAAAGTCCTAAGGTGGGTGTGGTGTAATGTCTCATATTTCATTGTATATAATTATAATATTATATGGGAATATCTTCAAGACCATTCATTGTGATGGAATGCAGTTCCAAGGCCTGGTGATCCCATAACAAATGTTTGAATTTAATTAAATAATTAAATAACACAGGCATGTGGTTTTCCTGATAAAGCTGAATAACTCCTGAACAGGTACTTGAATCAGAAATCTGAGGGCATTGTTGTGTTCAGAGTAGTGATTTTACCTTAGGTGAGATCTAGCATCGGACATCACAGGTCGGTGGTGAAATCTAGTTTTTGGACGTAACTATAATAATATATTTAATAAAAATATTTTATTAAATCTTGTTGCAGAAAATATATTTTTATCCTTATAAATAATGATTTGTGTAGGGGTCCAAGGATACAAACCTTATATCCTTGACACCCTTGGAGGTTCTAGAATGCTCTGTAGAAATCCTCCAACGTGATGACGATGTTCTTGATGAATATCGCCTTCAACGACGACGCGCCCACTGGATCTTCTCCAACCAATGTCACGGATTGAGGTTGGATGTTTGATTTTGGTTTCCTTTCCCCATTCTTGATTCCTAAAACCAACACGGACTAATCCACGAACATTTATGCCCGTGGATCGATCGTATTTGCGTGATGGGATTTTTCGGGGATTTGGGGGATTTGATTCTTGAAGTTATTTTGGTTTCATTTAATCTTCTAATGATGAAGAACCAAGATCGACACGAGCATCGATCGAGGTTCATCCCACTCTATTTTTGGCACCATTATTCTCTAAATTCTCATGTTCTTCATGTAAATTCTATGTGTTATTGGAGGAAATTAATTGTTGCGCATTTTTTTGTTGGCGCGATGATCAGATATTGTAGATCCAACCTCGGGAGGATGGTTTAGAGCTGTGACAACGGTTTCAGTAGACGATTCAGAGTGGATCGAGAGATATGAGTTTTTGGGTGTTTTCTTTCGGATGAACCAATACTTTTTTCTGAGCCGATTGAAGGTCTGAAACACCCAGATTAGATGTTAGGATGATGAAACGAACCATTTTCTTGAGTTTCGCCACAAACGGACAACAGAATCGATATTCAGAAGATCGGACGAGGCGCAAGGAGGAAGATGATGGTTCTGGGAAAATCTTGACTACACGGTGTGTAGTATGGGTTACACGGCATGTGTTCATTAGTAGTCCACCTGGAATGTACTCTGATAGTACAAGGACACGGGTTTGGTACATGTAAAATCACACAACATGTATACCCTTCCCCGGCCAGACCCAGATAAATACACGGGATACCCCATGTAATGGTACACGGGCAGGCGACATGGACAGAGACTGTGTACTGGCACATGGCCAGCATACACAGAGCGATCTTCAGGTTCTCGAACAAGGCGTGTAATCCATCTACATGCCATGTTGTTACTTTTTTTATGAAAATCATGAGGACACATTCCATTTACATGGGTAGTACTTGGAGTCAAGGAAAAAAGCATGTGATCCTTCTACACGTCTTGTAGTTGAGTTTTACACAGAATGGATGGATGACACGGCCTGTTTACACAGGCAGTACCTGGAGTCAAGGAACACGGTGTGTAACTGTACTACACACCATGTAACTTGTTTTACATGGCTTGATCTAGTTGTCTTCTATTACTTGGACTAGCTTCCATGGGGTTTATACCCTTAGTCTTTCCCCTAATGGTTTCTGGTATCATTTCCTTTCTACAAGAGTATGATCCCATCAGAAGGAATTCCTGAATAGAGTTTTTGTAATTCCCTCTATTAGACTTAGAGCTAGATCCTCTATTCATTCCTGGAACCCTAAGTATATTTCTTGTTATCGACATGACCTACATTACCTAGGCACTGATCCTCTACTTATCGGACTAGTTCAGACTGAGTTTTTGGAATCACCCCATGACTATTGGTTATGATCCTCATCTAATCATCATATTCTCATGTACTTGTGGAGTGTGTTCTCACAGAACGCGTACTTCATATCTCTCTCTTCATACCTAGGAGTCTGTTCTACTTGTTACTTTCTTAGTGGAATCTTTGAGCAGGATCTCAATGGGGGTTTCGCGACAGTAAACTGTGTATGAGTATATTTGGAAATTTTCTTGTTATATGTTCTGTAGACATATTCTGTGTAGAGTACACTATATCTGTCTGTTGTGGAATTTCCCTTGTTGTATTCCTTTGTGGTTTTGGGGTTTATTAATTGGTATTGTTATACTCACCCATGAACGATCTTTTCCTGCACCTCTCATGTGTTGTGCAGACGAGCGAGCCTTTGACATGATTCTAGGTGGACCAGAACCGAATGGTGCTCAGACAGATCAGACAGGCCAAGGAGTATTCCTATAGCTATGGATTGCAGTCCTAGTACCTTTATTTATAGGTTGTAATTTGTTACAAACTCTCTTTTGGTGGGATTGTACTTTTGGCCCAGGGTTTCACATTTCTGTACCTTACTTTCCTATCGTACTCTGTTGGTTAGGATTTTAGTGTATGAATGCATTTCCATTTTCAGTAGTTTTTACTTTTCAGCTTTGTGGTATTGGAGATGTGTGGGTGTGTATACAGGTTTATAGGCAACGCCTTCCTTGTTATTTACATGCCTACTCAGTGCTAGGCACCATCCCCTAGCCTATTGGAGGCTGGCTTGGGGAGTTGCAGCACATGCCCCACTAGGATGGGTCGTGACAAGGATCCAATTTTCATGGATTGGAAGAATATGGACAAGGGAATTCTAAAGAAGGGAACATAATTAATACATTAATAATGATTTTTTAACCTTCTATTTCTCAATGGTTAATGGTTACTCAAAAATATGATGTGAAAAATCATTACCATGTGGAAACTATTAGAAAAATAAATCCTTGTAGTTCAATGTTAATGGAGAATGAATTGTAAAATTTTTGTCATGATAATGAGTTCCATCAAATTGGGAGTTAACGAAATAACATTTGGATGATGCACATTGTTTGAAATTCAACATTCACCCAAGAAATATGATTATGTATCAAGATCTCTGGGATAACTATTGGTGGGATAACCTGAAGAAGGAGATCACTAAATATACATCAAATTTCATGATATTTTGAAAAGTCAATATTGAGAGGACAAATTATAAGGGGATGATGAAAGCATTACCCATACCAACTAGGAAATTGGAAAACCATAAACATGGTCTTTGTTAATGTACTTCTGAAGAAATCCAAAAAAATGATATCTAGGTTGTTGTCGATCATCTTACAAAGACTACACAATTCATTTTAATTTGAGAGTATTTTTCATTGGATAAACTGACACATAAATATATTAGAGAATTGGTGAGGCTACATGGAGTACCACTGTTGATTATGACCAATAGAGATCCATGATTCATCTTTCTATTCTAGAAGAGTATCCATTATGCTCCACACATTGAGTTGAACTTCGACACTACTTATCACCCTAAAGAAGATAACCAATCTAAGAGGACTGTCCAAACACCTCAGAAAATGTTAACAACTCACTTAATGGACATCAAAGGTGGAATGGACCAACATATTTCTCAGGTGGAGTTATATTACAACAATAGTTTCCACTCAAGCATCCAAATGGATCCTTATGAAGACTTTTATATGATGAGGTACATAATACTAGCATGTTGTGATAATTTTGGGGAATGAAAACTTCCTGGTCTGAAAATGGTTGAATAAATTGTGGAGAATGTTAAGACTATCCAGTAGAACCTCTATGATGCTCAAATATTGCAAAATAAATCTGCTAATAATCATCGTAGAGACATAGAGATTGATGTTGGAGACATAGTATTCCTATACTCATCTCCATAGAAAAGGGCTATGAGATTTGGGACGAACAGACAACTTAGTCTAAGTTACATCATAACATTTCATATCCTTTATCACATCAAAGCAGTGGCCTATCGAATATCACTCTCACCAAATCTCTATCAAGTCCATGATGTATTCCATGTATCACTCCTATGGAAGTACAAACCAGACCCATCACATGTACTTAATACAGAGGTGATACCATAAGAGAATGAACTCTCCTACGAGGGGAAGCCAATGATGATATTTTATCGAAGAAAAATGATCTAGGAAATAAGATGATACCCCTTGTGAAGGTGTTGTGGTGAAACCACAACTTTGAAGAGGTGACATGGGAACCTTAGGTAGTGATGAAGTGGAGTTACCCACATTTATTTTTATTTGTTAAATGGAATTGTTGATGGTGAAATTTCATAAGGGAGGAAGATTTTATTGACCCAATCATTTATGAATAAAATTAATTTTATTTTTATGTCCTATAGATATAGAAAACACATGAACACATTTCTTCTTATTATATCTAATTGTATTTAAATTACCGTTATGTATCAGTACATTTATAATATAGTCATTGATCAGTTATCACATAACAAGTATAAATATAGGGTTTTAAAAAGTCCCTTTCGCATAGATAAATGAAGTGATGGACTCAACCAATAAGATTCTACTCTATGAAGACCATTTATTAGAGCTTCTGAGGGAGATATAATTTTTGGGATTTTCCCTAGGCCAATACCAAGACAAGATCCAATGACGTACACATGAGCGATTATATTGGTAGAAGATTTTCAGTTTCATCATGATCAGGGCCCAAACCATGTTCACCCAACGGCCCCATGAAAGCCCCATCATATCACACCATACTCTTAGGGTGCATTCCAGTGTAACAATGTGATATGTACCAATAACCTATAATTGTGTTTATTTCGTATATAAAAATGAATATACATTCATATTATTATTTTTACATTGTAATATTTTTAAGGAAAAAATAGTATTTTTGATTACAATTCAATTTCAATTCATAAATATATTCTGATTAATTAATTGATATTTGAATTAAATTAATTAAATATTGTTAATAAATTAATTTTATTAAATATAAATGATCGTATAATTTTTATGAAGTCAGATATAATTTTAATTAATGTTTACAAACTGTTTATGTAAAAACCCATCAATTTTCAATAAATATAGGATTTTATTTTGAAATTGAATATTCACATATTTATAAAATTATTTAGATAAAATAAATATTATTTTTTCAATCAGTATTTTAAAATTATCCTAAGGTTAATTTTTTCTAATTTTCTATGATTGTCAAATTTTAGGTGAAAAATTACAGTATAAATATATATTGTGTTTTATGACATCATAATGACCCAATTGTTCTGTAATAAAATACTATTAAACGTATATTCATAGAAATATATTCTTCTCATTTAAAATAATGGAATTTTATCTTTATTTTATTTTTTTATAAATCCTTAATGAATACTCAAAGACATATAAAACATTTTATAATTTTAAAATAATTTTTTTGAAAATGATACTCAACTCCAAATAAGAATGGGAAATATATTAATATCATAGGACCTTAGACTATTAAAATAATGTATTCTAATAACTATTTTTATAAACCACAGAAAAAATCATGTAATGGGTTTTGGTTTTGAATATTATAGTGTGTAGTGTTCAAAATATAAATAATTAATGATTCCCCCACCTTTCATATATCAACCCATGAAAGAACCCATTAATCTTACATAAATCACATTCAATATAGACCACACTATGAATATTAATCCCTAGAGTCTTCCAAATTCACCCTCTATCTCTTATGAAGCATCCCCAAAGCCTTGAGGATCAAACATATAAATATGGGATCTTCAACCCTCCCCTTTTATAAAGAATTCCATTCATGCTATGTCTTTTAATTTTCTTTTTTCCTATAATGGTACATTTTATTTAGATCCTTCTTAAATTCAATTTTATTTAAAAATATTTAGATCACCTTCCACTTTCATTTATCCATACTATGATTTTTTATGTACACCTTTAACTATTCCTATATTCTGTAAGTGTTCCTTCCTTTATCAAATTTTTCTAAATTTCCTTATATTGATACATCCTTTTATTTTCAATTAAATATGATGGGGTATATTTTTTACCCTCCCCCATACATCCCTCTTTATGTTTCAATTATGAGATACCACTTTCCATCTAATTAATCCCTCTCGTGTACACCCTTTACAATGTTAAAATTCTGTAAGGGATTTCACTCTTCTCATTTCCATTCAAGAATTTATTTTATATTATGCATAAAAATTACATTTCATTAGTGAATATATTATTTTCAATTGTCCCATTTTTTATAATTAATTTATAAAATATCATAGAGCCATTTATCTCTAATCAACCCATTTTAATAATTTATGTTTGACATCATAATGCTATGGAAATGGCACCCTTATTTTTCATGCCAAAATTATTGTATAGTGAATACCATACCTGTTTCACTATCAAGGTTATTCAATTTTATGGGTATCTACTTATTGATTAGGAACATACATTCATGTATTCTTCATTATTTTTTATGGAATAAATTATGATTTTTAATTAATCCATGTTGTATGATATATATGGGACAATTATACATGAATATGAAATGATTATTAAGGGTTCACCATAATAGCTACCCAAAAATTAGGTAATGCTTAGTATCATTATAAAACATGTGAAATTAGGGTTTACTCAAGATAATTCATGTTAAATTAGTGTTTAGTCATGATAATTCATATTCAATGACGTCTTACTCATTCTAATTTCTATGCAACGAGCCTTGGATCATGCTAATATCAAGTTATATGTTTTTGCCAAATTTTAATGTTATGAATATCATTCTATATCATGCCTTTATATTAATGTTTCTTTTTAACTACATTGATATTCCTATTTAGTAATATATATTTTCTTCCATAATTGATTCCATGTTTATTCCCTTATAAGTCCTTATAGATTACCCTATTCTTATGTATTTCCTTAGGTTATTCCATGAATTGTTGAGTTTGAAGGAATGTTTTGGTCATGTAAAAAATGTTTTTAATAAAGATGTGTACTTTTTGTGTTAATTCATTATGTAATGATCCTAATACCAAAATAAACTATACCTCTCTATCTATTGAGCATTATTATGTGCAATTTTATGTAATAAATCATTAAATGTGTAACAAAGTCTAGTGTTTTTATATTGGATCTCACACATTTTTCTCTATAACTCCCCCTTTTCCTCATATGAATCCCTAAATCAATTTTATCACTTCCTAGATAACATTTAAGCATATATATTTCTTCATACTATGATATAAAGGATTTCAATGGTATTTTAAATCTGGATCCTAATGTTAAGTGATTGTTCTTGGTTGATCGTTGTGCATTTTCTAAGATCATCTTCTCAATACCTCTTGTTTTCATGGATCTATATATTTTATGGATAGATCCAAGATATTATACGCTAAACTTGTTGATATTAGGTCTTGTAATGATATGGAAAGAGAAACAATGTGGGTTTGTGGATATTTAAACTAGTTTAATTGGAATTATTCATATTGTTCATCAATTTCATCAAATAATATAAGGTTTGTGGATTCAATCTCAAACCCACTATTTAGAAAATCAATTATTAGTTCAGAATTAATTATTTTAATTAAATTCAATGGAGAAATTGAATTTTTTTTGAATTGTAGAAATCTTATTTAGTTATGGTTTGATGATTTCTGTGGAATTTTAGAATATTTGTGCAGTTCTTTGATAAGTTATTTTAAAAAGATGATTTCAATGTGGTGCCTTGGTTAAATTTATGAAAGATTATTTTCAATAACAATGTTGTTTTGTTGAAATGGATTTTAAATTTAATATGTTTTGTAATTAAAATGGCTTTGGAATGAGTTATGGATATACATGTTGTCTGTGTTTATATTTCATGAGGAGGTTTAGTTGAAATATAACATTGTTCTTAGTGCCAAATCTCTAATGGCACATTGTATTTATTTTTCATGTGATGAATTTGTAGATTGACAACCTCTCATGAGCATGCAACTATCATAAAAACATATACGTGTAGATGAGTGGATATGAGGATATACGGATTTGAATGGAATATTCCAAAAATGAAAATAAGGAATAGTTTAAAAGAATTGTTTGGTTGTTTTTCATTAATGTGGTTATTATTTTGAAAAAATGGTTTTACTATGTGACATGTTTATATTTAGTTATAAACTGTCATAGAAATTTTACTATATAATTTTTTTTTATAAATATGATCTATCATTTTTTCTCCTAGTGGCATGAGTAGGGATGTAATTGGGGAAAACGTGTTGTATTGTAGTACTCCCCCGACATTGTAACATTGGTTATTTTAAAAATTCCTTTTATTGGGATATGGGAAATGTTATGATATCACACATCTTTATCAATACTTAGCGATACTTGGAGTATTTGGTGGAATTGGAGTATAGATCATTTTGGATCATGGAATTTCTAGATGACTATGAGTCTTATATGGTTTTATATTAATCCATAGTATACATTCATATTATAGTATTATGTTGTGGTATTGTTATATTTTTATTTCGATATCAATGGTTGTTACATGAGTTGTTATAAAATTTTATCTTTTATCATTTTGTAGTTATCTGGGTAAGGTTTTTTAGTTGGGGTGTTTTACTTTGACGAGAAAATCATCCCCCGCTAATATTAAAGTGCTTAAAATTTATATACAGCTTTTAGCACCATGGGTGGGTCCCATAAGACGTTTTATAAATACCTACTTGACTCAAGAAAATGTTAAGGGGAAGGATGTTATAAGTTGTATTAGTTCTCTTCAGTCCAAAATATATTTAAGTCCAAATGGTATCATATTGGTTCTTCAATTTTAATAGAACTCAGGGTCATTGACATGGTATTGGTTGTTGGTCTTGGAGTTGTGTTAATTATGGTTTATTCCTAATATTGGTATCAAATAAAGGAGTTATATTGTTTGGACTTAAATATATAGAATAAAAAAGAAATAGCTAACCTTTTTTGTTGAACATCAACATACCAGGGAGTTGGGTATATAAGTGTTTTGGAAACACTTATAAGATTCCGAATCTCATTGTCATTGTTTTATATAGTGAGATGATCATGACATGCATTAGAGTAATGAATTACCACTAGGATTGAATATTTCATATTTGAGTAATGATATATAATTTTATTCAATTGTTGATTTTTATAAGGTGTTACTGTTTCATTCAATTAATATTTTTTAAAAAAATTTCATGATAGTGGTATTTTAGAAATCGTTTGATTTTCCAATAATTTAGAGACTTTCTCAAAAAATGGATGAATATGGAAAATGGTTTATTTTAGAAATCACTGTTCTGATATTGTGATTTGGTAAAATTTTAAATTTGTAAGCATTTAGTTAATAAAATTTGAGACATATGGAGTCTATTGTTTATATTGAAAATGGCACATGGATGGAATTGTAGAAACCAACAGGATGAAGATATTTCATGCTAGTTGATATGAATGTAAAAGTGGAAACATATATTATGGTTGATCTTGGACGCTTGTTTTGGGATTCAACTGTACATGCTAAATTTGATCAAGGAATTGGTTTGGAGGATTTTATGGAACTATTTAACAACTAATTTTTTATATGTTAAAAATTCAATGAATGAAAATTTTATTTAGTTTTAAGCAAGAAAATATATTTATCATTGAATAGGGGGAGAAATTTATGAATTTAATATGTTATTTACTTGAGGTTGCTTTTGCTATGCCCATGAAGGAAGACATATTTGAATAGGTGATGAGGTATGATATTTTGTGACTATTTTTATGTGTAGTATTATAGAATATACAAAGATAGTAAATAGGGATATGGTAGTCCAAATGGACATTTCAATAGCTATGGTCATAGGAAGTATATTCCTATAAATGAGAAATGGTGGAAACACTAATGATAGTGGAAAGAGGAAGAGGGACACCTTTTTCCCAAGTGGCAGAATGAAACAAAATCATATGGATGGATCAACAGACCATCATCCATGACCCATGACTATTGTTGGATGTTTCCAATGGGGTTTCTTTGACCACATGAAATTAGAGAGTATAAAATAACCAAGAGTATGAATCAATTGCAATTATATGGGGAACATTCAATATGAACCAATTACAATGATATGGGGAAAATTCAGCCTTATTATCTTAGTTCTCCAAGGTCAGGTGATCAAGACTGTTTTCAAGTGTCACAAGTTGCGTATGCTTCGACGGATTGAGTGAAATTTAGTAAATCTAATCATAGGTATAGGGCCACCAAGTTTGATTCTAAGAATACGACGACTCCTCAAGAATTGAAATCTCTACATGGAAACTATGGGAAAACTGTATTGATGAATCAATTATATAGATTGGAATAAGTTATAAGGGGTGATCAGTATAGATCATCTATAATTATATTTATTATTATTTTTAATTCAACCATTATGAATGTTTTTTATACTGATTCTTCCCATTTCATTATTTCATATCATGCTATATATGTACAAACATTTACAGTTGATAGGATACCTTTTATGATAAAGCATCAATCTTCTCTTAGTCAAAGAGAGTGTCAAGCAATTATTTCTAAGGCATGTTCAACAAATATTGATGTAGATGAGCATGAATAATATTTATCTTTCCTTTTTATGGTTATCATTGATATAATCCAAAAAATGGATTGTTTGACTTTATTCAAGGCACACATCGATGGTTATACATGAAGAGTCTATTTTACAACTAAAGATCGAGTTGAGAATGTCTTTTGATAATACCAGGATATAAAGTAAATTGTAAAGGGGTTTTTGGAATTAGAAGTGGGAATGAACTCATTCTAGTTAGCAGTGTTTTACATGGAATCAATGGAAGATATTTTGATGCAAAGTTTTATAATAGTGGTGGATTAGTTTTCTGATGTGTTTCAAGAAAACTTATCAGGGTTTCCACCAATAAGGGAACTAGATTTTATGATAGATCCCCTTCTGGGGATCATTCCGATTTTCATCTATATTATCGAATAGAACCAACACTGTTAAGTGTATTTAATGTTCAGTTGATGAGATGGAATGAAAGGGGTTCATTATTCCTAGACTGTCTCCATGGGTAGCGATGGTTATGTTTGTAAAATTTTTAAATGAAAAATTAAGGATATGTGTGGATTCTCATAAAATTTATCATGTTTTGATAATGAGTAGGTATCCATATATAGACATTGATGATATGTTTGATCAATTGAGTATAGATAAGTGGTTCTCTAAAATTCACATGCCCTCATGATATAATCAATTCCATGTACATAGGGAGGATATACTAATGATAGAATTTAGAAGTAGGTATGTCAATTATGAATATATATTTATTTCTTTAGGTATAATTAATTTCATAAGAGTCATTATGAAATTGATGAATCATATATTTCACTGATATATGTATTCTTTGCTGGTGGATTTTATAGACAACATATTGATGGATTCAAGGAAAGGGGATGGGCATGAGAAACATTTTGTGATAGAATTAAAAATATTTAGGGATATTAATTTGTATCTAAAACTATAAAAGTGATATTTTTGGATAGAAGAGTTACATTTCTATGCCCATGTTATCTATAAAAGAGGTGTTTCGTTGGATCCAGATAAGATATGAGATTTTATTTCTAGGAAGCCATGAAAGAATCTCTCCAAGATATATAGTTTTATTAAATTGGGAGGATACCATTGACACTTTTTTATGACCTATCATGATTAACATGTCCCATGAAATCACTTACAAATAAGGATGTCCAATTCCAATGGGATGTCAAATTCTAGAACTATTTGGAAGAACATGAGATTTACCTTACATCTTCACGGATCATTATTTTTCTGAAATCAAGACTTTGTTGAATTGTATATTCTTATGTTTCGTGATATGGGCTCGGAAGTTTCACAATGAATGGAGATCATATTGTAACATATGTCTCAAGGATTTATGAGTACATGAAAAGAATAACCCAACATAATATTTTGATAAACCCATTCTGGTCTATGATTTGAAAACATGGCGTCATTATATCACTGTTTAGAAATTTTCTATTTTCACATATCATAGGATCATGATTCATATCATCTCACAGTGGGATTTGATCCTAAGACAAAAAATATGGTTGGAGTACCATCAAATGATTTTTTTTACAATATGTATATACTGGGTAAAAGAAATACGATAGAAGATACATTAAGTAGAAGGTGTTATGATCATTTGGCAAAACGGGCTTCAGATCAGTGGTAGTTGATGTTCAAGATATCTGACAAGAACTATGAATGTGTAGAAGAAGGTGACATGGTGGTTTTATTTCTAGTTTTTTTGGTTCCCAATTTAGTAAAAATGGTAAAAGAAATAAAAACATCTGAGGTAAAATGTGTGGAAATGGGGTCCATACTCAATGGTGTTGATACCATTACGGGGTGGATGCTGGATATGATTTCAAGGTTATGGTTCAAGATTTAGATGGTTATAAATGTGGAATTTCATGATAAACTTATCCATGAATACCATCATTCGAGATTGGTTTTCTGCCATGGAATTCAAAAATGTATAAGGTGTTGAATGTATAGTTTTGGCGGGTAGGTATGAAGTAGAAAGTGGTGGGGTTCATATTTTTATTAATAACCTATTAGTAATTTAAGGAAGAACATCATTAACCACTAGGCATGTTTTAGTATTTACCTATTCCTTTTTGGAGGTGGGAATAGATAGGTAATGGTTTTAAATAGGCCTCCCATGAATGGTTTAGAAACGTGATTCGATATGGGTGATAGTGGAATGATTTTCAAATTCATCTCACTTCAACCCTTATCATCAATTTCATACATTGGAGGTCTTTAAAAATATATATATTATAAGTGGTAAAGAGGCATGGAAAACCATTTTCGATCATGTCACAAAGATGTTAGAGTTTTATGTCCCATTTCAGGAAATCCATAATGAAATCCATTTTGACTTAATTCACTATGAGTACGTTGTATCATCCTCAAAAGGATAAAAAATTTGTACAAATGATACAAACATTTGAAGACAAGTTTAGGGACAATTTAATGGATTTTTGGGGATTTTGAGAAGAGAATTTGTTATTAGTGTAATTATATTATAAAAACAGTTGTAAATACATGAATCAAATGGATCGATTTAAAACAATGTAGGTTATTTAGTGTCGTTTTCTATTTTTTAGGGATAGAAATAGGTAAGACATCACTAGTTGGTCGACGAATTGGAAAATAATCAATTAGGAAGTCTCAATTGATTAGGAAATATATTAAGACAGAAATAATTTATCAGAAATCTTTTTTGAATCATCATCTATGGTTTTTTTCATTTGATGTAAGTGATCATGGGTTCTTTGGGATATCTATATGAATTTTACATATTATTTATTGAAGTAGGTAAAGTTATCTCTTAGATATATATGGTGTTTTGAATTACGTGGATGGTTTGGCATGGTGGGATAATGATTTTTATTACCACCATGGTTTAATGTGGTACATAATGTGTTTCATGTTTCTTAGTTGAAAATGTAACAGCCTAATCCTAAAAATCCGGTTTAAATGGATCTTTTTAAACTATAGTTGAATGATTTTTTGTACATATCAGGGTGTGTATTTTGGATAGAAAATAGAAGGACTTGCAGGGTAAAAGAATTGGTATGATGTGGTTTTTCTAGAAAAATGTTCATATTCTTGTGGAGACATGGGAATGTGAGAATTAAATGAAAGACCAATACAAATAACTCATTCAGCAAGTGGATGTTTTCTTACCTTCCAATGATGTATTATCCAATGTTTCGGGGATTGTAGTACACCAGATTTCATGTGTGTAACCCTTTAGTTGTTTTTTTAACTGTGTAATGTATATGGTTAAATTTTGTTAGAGTATAGTGAACATTTGAATTTATTTGGATATTTTCTAATGTTTTATAGTGGAGGTACTATATGGGAAACTGTGAAACACATGTTGAAATTATGGAAATTGATATTGAGACTAAATTTAAGGTGCACGGCCAACACATTTTTTTCCCAAACCAAGAAAAAGAATAATAGAAACCCTGCTATATTGGACAGTGGGCTTTGGCATGAAATGTAAAGAGATTAGAAAATGTGTCATCCAACCACGTAAGGTTCATCTTTGAGACATTATTTAGCTCATGGTAAGAACACTATTTTCTTAATACTATGCTAAATTTTTCCTAGGTTAAAAGTGATGTCCTAAAATTGGGGACTGAGACATTTTTTTCTCCAAATCGCTTTGTTTTACAACTATGTATCCCTAAAATAGTTTTTATTCTTCCCAAAGGTAATATACACTTATCCCATTAATCCTGGGGTCAGTCTAATCCATCCCTTGTTGTTTAATGCCAGATCCTCATGGGATGGGATCATTGTCGATCGTGCATGTTGCTTTCTATTATATCCTCATAACATTCCCTGACATTTTCAAAGATATAAGTCTAATGTGGATATATCAAAGCTATTTGATGCCAAATATATTGATATTTTTCATTATTAATGATAGGGGAAGTGAACTAATGTAGGATTGTATAGATTTAAGCTTGTATTGTTGTCATTCTTCAAGTCATTATTATTTTTTGTCAGATAACTTGAGGTAGGTGGTTTCACTCTCAACTCTACTATTTATAAAATTAAGTATTACTTTAAAATTGATTAAGTTTATTGAATTTTATTACGAAATTTATTGTGAAATTCTTGGTAGGATATGTATTTAGTGACGGTTTGATGATTTCTTGTGAAATTGTTTAATTTTTGTGCATGTAATATAATAAATCATTTTAAAAATATGATTTTAAATTAGTGGATTTGTTTTTTTTTATCAAAGTGGTTTTTTAATAAAAACATCCTTTACTAAAACGGTTTTGTCATTGAAAAGGTTTTGGTTAGTGTTTTGGGCATACATGGTGTCTGTATTAATATTTCATTATGAGGATTAGTTGATATATGACCTTGTGCTCAGTGCCAATGTTGAAATAGAACATTGGATTTAATTACCTTGTGATGACTTGGTAGATCGATGGGACATATCTCAGGATTATAGAACTATAATAAAAAATCATTCATGTTTAGATGTATGGATATGTGGACATGTAGATTAGAAACGGATATTCCAAAACTAAGAAAATAAAATGGTCTAATATAATTGTTTGGATTTGTTCTTTGAAACTTGTCATTATTTTAAGAAAAATATTTTTCATATGGAACTTTTTTATATTTATTTACCAACTATTTTAGATATTTATTTACTAAACTAATTTATATAAATTTTATAACATGTTCTATCCTAGTAGATTGAGTGTGGAAGTCATTGGGGAAAAGATACAGAGTTTTAGTACAAACCCTTGATTTTGTACTTTGGTTCCTTTGTAGATGTCATCTATCAAGATATGGTAAAAGTTAAACTATCAAATGACTTTGTCACCACTTTTAAAGAAAATTGTATGGTGGACTTAGAGAATAGAGCTTGTTAGATCATGGGAGTTTTAGCACTCTTTGTGTCATCTTCGGTTTTCTAGTCTTTATATGTATAGATTGATATTTTAGTCTTTTGTTGTGGTATTTTTTATGTATGGTTTTCATATCAATGGTTTTCCATGAGTTAGTTTAAATTTTTATCAGGCATAATTGGGTAGTTATCTTGCTAATTTTTATTAGGTTAGTTTGTTTTATTTCAATGGGAAAATCAACCCCCACTAGTACTGAAACCCACAGTATTTATTTCTATCGTTTATAACATTATGGATATCGCATATGACAAAGTAGAAATTCCACCAGGACTCAAGACAATGATATTGGGTAGGATGTTATATATAGATAAAAATTATTTGATTAAAATAGAAGATGTGTGACTCCTCATGAGAAGAATAATTTAAAGTAATTTATGGAAATAATTTTTGAATGAAAATATTTATAAATCAGTAGTATAGTTTAAACATATATGTCCAAATTTAATACAGTCATATATGAATTATACATGTAACGATTTTCAAGTTAAACGCCTAATGAATATAATATTATGATGTTTTTAATATTTTTTATTCTTCATCTAAGAGAATTCTCATTAATATGAATTTTATAAGGTAAAATTTTGATAAATTTTATTGAAAATTTAATAAATGTAAGTCCAATTAAGGAATTTGATTCACATTATAAAATATTATATCATATTACAAGTTTTTAACCCTAATTTTTATCATATTTAGTAGATTTCAAAAGATAGGTGGTTCGAAAAAAATTATTTTTAAGTTTTGTTCAGTATTTAAATATTCATGAAGATTTTATTTTACGACAAATAACTTTTTATAAAATAAAATAACTAGATATATTGGTATTCTTAAAGGGTTTTATATAAAAATCACAGACACATGAAATTATATATACTAAAAACCATGTTTTGTACTTTTTAGTTAGGAATTTTGAGTATTGTTATCAAAAATATATGGTACAACAATAACCTTTTTTCAAGAAACATCATAGGAAATAAAAATTATACATGTTTGATTAATATTCTAAAAATAGTAAAAGTGACTTTTATAGATAATGATCCATAAGAAAACATTAGTATTGGTTATTTTTAGTTTCTCCTAAATATATTAATTTAAAATGTTTTATATATTATAATATTGAATAAAATTTTCATCCAAAAAATAAATTATGTGATAAAGGTTACCTTGTGAACTTCATGAATGATAATTATACTATACAATGTTTGTTAATATTTCTATTATATATATTTATTCATGATAATGTTTACACATTATAACATATAAAAGCATAGAAATAAATATCAATGATGCTTATGTAACATATAAGTTCATTCGTGGTAATTTCATAGAATGTTTATCCATTGTAATGTTCATACATTAGATGAAGATTCCAAAGGGGACATGTGAGGGACCTACCAGAGAATAAGACTATTTAAAAAAGAATCTATGATCCTTATAAATGTTGTAAGAAGCACAACTATGGTCATAAAAATAGTGGGATTTAATATTATGAATTTTTATAGTTTCTATACATATATTAAATTGTATAGAAAAAATGTTGGAGTGTCATAGTGTAATAGTGTTTATACATACTAGTTAATGAGTAAAATAGAAATACATGGGTATGTATTACAAAAGTGAAATCATAATCATATTTTATTGTTCTTCTTAATCATGATGTGAATGAAAAACACATGCATTCAATTACTATATAGATATATCATTGTTTTGATTTTCAATATTATGGTTAAACAATTTGTACAAATGACATCATTAATTTTAATATCTCATCACCAAAAACACATTTAGAAATTTTATATTTTAAAAAATAAATTGAGTCTTTCGTAAAATTACACAAACCATATTTTGTTAAAATAATATTGAAAATAATTTTATTCCACAAAATGTTATTATTTCTTGTTATATTGTAAATATAATTCTTGTTTTTATATTTTTAAGTAGATCCCATTCATATTTTTTGGGATGAATCAAGCTAAAATATACTTGCATCTAAATATATTAATTTAATATTTTCATCATGATCCCTATAAAAGTTTTATACAATCATTTAACTGAAGTATGATAAGGTAATATTTCATAGTTATTATAAAACAAAAAAAGTATATCATGTTTAAAAAAAATAAGAAACACTATCATTGAAAATGTGATTGTTATGATTGAGGAAATTGATCATTTTATATTTTGAATGTATAGATATAATTGTTTCAGAAATTAATTTTTCAAAACTATAGTTTCTAAAAATAATTATCGGATTCATATAATTATAAATTTTTAATAAACATTTGTAAATTATTCTAATTAATTTTTTTAAAACTATACTTTTCCAAACTCATAAATTGCCTCACATCCTATGATGATAAATTGATAAAATAAAATTATAATATAACACCTAATTAGAAAATATTTTCATTCTAAATAAATTAACCATCTAGTTGAAAAAAATACATTTGGTTTCCTCGAAAACTAACAATTCTTATGTAATCATCCTAGTTATAATATACAGTAAGATATATATTAATAAATCAAAATTCGTGGTTTCTTGTGAGATGAATCTTAATTTTGTGCATTTCTATTTCAGTTTGAACATAAAAATGATTCATATTTATATGATGAGGATTGGATAAGTTCAATTAATAATTATCCCAATCTATTTTAATAGAACAATATTGTAAATATGTTATATCAACATAAAATCCTTCTGATATTTTTGTTTAATTGGTTCTTTAAAAATATGTGTTATGATATTGCAATTATTATTAGGAATATGCCTAGGATTATTTCTTTTTTTTACTATAAATAATATTTATTAGACCACGAAGGTTCATTTTCATTTGTATATACACTATAATATCCTAAAATACATCATTTTTTACCTCATTTTAATTATTCACTTTATATAATGGATTTGATTTGTTCTTTTTAATGTAGATATATTCATGACAATGTGTTTTTTAACAAAAAACTTATTATTAAGATAAAATATTTCATGAAAAGTATTTTTAGATTAGTAATAATCTTTTTGGACATAATGAAACCCCCAATATAATATTATTGTATTCTATCTTAAAATAGAAATTGTAACTAACTTTTTAAAGAGAGTAGCAGAGGCAACACTTTTTTAAATTTAGTTTTTCTTGCACAAATCATAGCATAAATTTACCTCTGTTACATTCATCTAGGAATAGATAAATAATATCTTTTTGAATAAATTTTAAAACACATTAAATCTTTTTTTTCAAATTGGAATTATGGTTTTCCATAGTTTTTATCATAGATTCAAAATTTCTCAATAATTAGTATGATAAATTTATGACAACAGAAATACACTTAAGGCTCACACAATGATTTTGTTTTTAGAAATGAAAAATAGATTGGTTTTTTTAGGATCTCACAAAATACTAATCATCATGAATCTGGGAAGAATTTCAACAAAATATTTTTAAAGGCATTATTAAATGATGACATTATCTCTCACATAGGATAATAGATTTTATTTTTATGTGTTCTTGTTTTTGATATTTCAATAAAATTTAAAGTAATTACACCTTAAATGAAATAAATATCTTCTCTTATATTTATATAACCTTGGATCAGGATTATTTTATTATTTTATATGTTTTTTTTTGTAATTAAAATTTCTTATATTGATTTTGGGGGATGAGAAGTTCCTAGAAAAAGTACATTTGAAACATTCCATTATCTAGGTTAAGCATTATTTTCTGTTTCATCTAAAAAGTTGTATTCATTATCACCTTCCATTTCTGAATATAAATATATAGAAGCTATATTATCTTTCACCCAAGTGTTGTGGGAACAAAACACAATCAATTTTTTTATAATGATTTTCACATAGAATGCATTTTTATGTGATAACAGTACTGTTATAAATTTTTCTAAGAATGTTTCCTATAATTCTCATGAAATGGGAATATATAATACAAAATTTCATTTGGGATACCCCAATAAAAGGACACATTCCTCTTTAATACATATGAAAATATGAACCTTATACTAGTATTTTCTCAAAATATCTTCATTCAAAAATAATTGATTATATTATATAGATTTTATAATTGATCAATATAATGGTATTTTTGTTCTAAATTTTATATATGTGTCTATAAAATAAAAAACTACAAAAAAATATAGGTATTTATGTTCTAAATAACTTATATATTATTAATTTGTTATACCAGAATAAATATTACTATGAACGACATTATATTTTATTCAAAATGTATTTTTCACTAAAATTTAAACTTTACCCTGATATTATAAGAATAGATTCATTTCAAAATTACATAAAATTTATTTATAACATAAATATATTTATAAATATTAAAACTCAATAGTTGGTTTTTTTGGAAGATAAAACTTTCATTCTCTTTCTCATAAAATATAAATAAAATGAGGTGGGTTACAAATACAATAAACAGAAACATTTATATATTCTATTTGCTACTCGATGGTTTTTTATTCTGAATAATGTTTTTTGGAATCTATGTATTTATATTTATTTCACATGGAATATATAGATAATATAATGGAATGAGGAATCCAAAAAAAATAATTGAACGAACAAATTTGGTTTGATATGTGTGACCCCTATTAATATCTATTGTTATGTTTCAAGAATGTGAACCAATTTTTTATAAAACAAGAATTTAATATATTTTATACAAATTTGTCAACATAGTGTTATAGATGTTTGAAATTCATTGATGTATTAGGTGTAAAGAAAAATTATTTATACTTATTCTAAAATATATATTGAATTTTTATAACAAAGTCGGATGAACAAGACGATTCAGTCTATAAGGAGAAAGTATTTTCATTTCATATAATATATCATCTTCCGGGGGTCTTTTTTAACCTTAATGATCAGAAAATATTCTATTAGATTAACGAAAAATTTAATAAAATGATTTAATTAACTCTAGAGATATATTTATGTTTTCCATTTCTATAATCCATTATACATTCAAAAAATATAGATAATGGTACAATATATTGGCAAGATGTGTGTGTATTATATTCATTGTAAAATATAAGGATGTTTAATCTTTTTTAATTTATCATGTGTTATATTGAATAAATTGATGCAATGATTTTTATGTTGATCAAAATTACAAATCAAATGTTTGTTACATGTGGTTTGAACTGACTCTGTTTATGTATTGGAGAGGATTTCCAAAAACGAGGATTGTATATGAATCTAAAGATGTTCATGGAAAATTGGTTAAAGTAGATTAAGATGAAAATCTTGAATGTATAAAAATAAAATTTTACAAAATGATACAAGAACAAGTATCTTGTAAAAAAAATTAATTAAAATGTGATATGAAAAGTATAATTATGGATTTTAATAGTTCATGAAAAAGATTAAACAATGAATTTTGATTCATCCTCAATTAAAAAATAATAAATTTGATGTCTCTTATTAAATGGAATAGGTGGAAAAAATTTAAATGAAGAATAATTAAAAAAAATATTCTTAAAAAAACATTTTTTTCAAAGATTTACTAAAAGAATTTATATTTAAGATCATGTTATTGTGGATACACACCCTTTGAAAATTTCTAATGAAATATAAGATAATATAATATTTATAGAGTCTTTTAATTTTTAAATTAATACCAAGTTCATTAAATTCTCCTTATCATGATCATTTAGATGTTTATAGGAATGTATATACATTAAATATCATGATGGATTCACACATTATAATCATATGATTTAATGATACACTAGTCACCGATGAAATCTTCTATACATACATCTTTGATTCCAATCAAACCTTCTCCAGAAATAAATTAGATGAAAAAATTAATATTAACTATTCTAAATATCTAATTATGTTGGAACATATCTAGAGATAATAAATCCTCATCATGTAGAGTGATATTCTCAATGCATGTAACAAGATACAAATATTGATTATATTTAACAATCATTTTTCAAGGCCTTGAGGACTATTATCATCCATGAGTTATAAATTCATCTCTTCCAAATAATTTAAATAGTTATACTGACACACCTATAAGTATTGAATATAAATTAATGGAGTTTCAATGAATTCATTAAATGAAATTATATAAAATCCTCATGAAATGATCAAAATCATTCAAAATGTCTTTTCATGTTGTTTCTTATTAATGTTGTAAATTATATGTGTTTAGGATGTATTGTTGGATAAATAGATGGTCAATTATATTATATAAATTTGTAGTTTTACGAATCCTATGTACAAACCATATTTATATCCAATAATGATAATAAGTATATTTAATTGGAAAATGTAATTAGAAAATGATTTGTGTTTTTAGGGAACATATTTCCAATATCTATAAGTTTTATAAAATCCATTTCAAGAGGACATAATGTCTCTCATTATATGTAATTGAACACACTATATTTTTTAATGATCTTCAAGCTATTGGTATACAAAATGACGAGAAGAAAAAAAATTAATTAAAAATCGGTGTTTTAAGACCAAATAGTATACAATATAGGGAAAGATATCAATAAAACAAATCATGTTGTCAATATATTTTCTAAAAATGATTATTTTCTAACATAAATTACAATTTTGAAGACATTAATATATTCTTTTACCTGAGTATAAATAATTTTTTGGATGTATTATATATTTTCATAACGCTTTTCGTTATCTTTTAAATATATTTTTCATTCAAAACTGTTATTTTAGTTTCTATTATGCATGTGTTTGCTTTTTGGAAAACATAAAAGGAATAATTTTATAGAAGAAGTTATTTTTACAATGGGAGTTTGATTATTATGTGTTTTCTTATATTAGTGTTTTAAATTTTACATTCTCTATATGTCTTATGCAATTCAATAATAGATAAAATATTGTACTAAAATAAATTATTATATATCCCAATTTAGTATCATAATAATAATTTTTTTCTACATCACTTTATATTAGTTTTTGATGTTGATTTAATATTGTGGTTTTTATCTTTCTGCAAATTCATTCCTACCCTCTACAATTTAATATAAAAGTAATTTCGATGAGATTTTTTATATGAATGGATGGTGTTTCTATATTATAATAAATAGAATGATCTATCCATATATTAAAGGTTTCAAAATACATTTTTATCTTTATATTTATTGGAAGGGTGATTTTATTATTGATTTTCTACTTTATCAAAAGAAGTGCAATGAATTAGAATCCATAAGATCTATATATTAGAGCTAGTAATGAAATATCAACAGAAGCAAAAAGTCATATAATTTTATCTTTTTAGTTACATATTGAATATTTCTATAATTGTTATCAAAATTATAAGGTGATGGTGTAAAAAATTGAAAATGATACCTACTGATTTCATATAACATGATGAGTGTAACTTCTCATTTCTATGTGTTATTCTATTTGTAATCTTTTATTAGAGATTTATTCTTATTATAAACTAGGTATGTGGTTCCGTTATATATAATTTTATTCTCTTTATAGTTTTTATTATTTATATTATGATCTAAAATATTGTGGTATTTGGGAAGAAAAACTTTTATCATCTTGATTTTTATATATCCAGTTCTTATGTAGGGAATATGGAAGATGTTACAATTGTGATGATTGAGGGATTCTAGATAATGTATGATAAATAATATTATTGGTTTTTGATTATGGATACCTATATTGTTTTCTTTTTAAATGCCTAATTATTTGGGTAAAATAAAATAATACACACAGTTTTGGTGTCATATGTTTTTATATTCGATTTATATATTAAGTTGTATACGTTTTATTAAAAAAAACATTACACGTCATATCTACTATTTATAAAATGTTTTCATTAAATTTTTCATTACTTTTTTCTAAATATAGTTACATTGATAAACTATTTAATTAGAATATTAATAATCCTGATTTTAAGATTATAATAAGCCCATTATGATTGATTATTTTTCAAATGAAATTGTTTATTTTAAGACACAATTTAAGAACTCATGATTTTGAGAAATATTTCTTTTCAAAAAACTCACTATTTTTGATATTTTGTCTTATACAAAACACTAAGTATAGAATTATTTATATGAAATACTGAGATTATTTTGTTTTAAATAAAACACTAAGATTATATCGCATTACAAGAAACCCTGATTTTATCACTGGTTACATGAAATATGGAGTTTTTCTTTTATTACACATTGCACCAAGTTTAAACAAAATATGAAATACCATTAAAATAGTTATTATTTAATACGATAGTTATTACCTAGATATAAAAATAGAGGGTATAAAAAGAATTTGTAAATTATTAACAAATATAGTTTACACAAGTATATAAATTTAATTCTTTATTGAAAATTTATTTTTAAATGAAAATAAAAAATATTTAAAAATAAAGGGAATATCTTTCAGAAGAACTATATTATGCTTAAAAATGAATTTTATATTATTAAAATATATAATTTTCTTTTTGGAGAATTATTTTAATGATATTTATTTAACATATATTTATTTAAATTTTTATCATCACTATTATATTTTTTGTAGATAAGAGCTTAGAATAATCCATTTTTACTGTAAAACAAATTGATTTCTTAAAAACACTATTTTCACCACTTTCAGACATATTTAAAAATTTATTTTTGAAACTTTTATAAAATTAGTTTGAAAATTGAAAAATAAATATTTTAATATAAACGTCATTATAATATTAATTTTAATTTTTATGATTCTTTTTAAAATATGGTTTTTTTGATAAATAGTGTACAATAATGGTATTTATTTATAAATATTTTATTTTATGAATTTAGTAGATAAATTTTATATTAATATGTTTTCATAATAATTTTTTTCATTTTAATTTCTATTTATTCAATTGATTTAATTAATATCAAGATCATATTAATTTATGATATAAAACCCATTTAAGCAGTTTATAGTTTTCTATTTAGAAGACCACTTTTTCATCGTGTTAGTGGGATGAATTTTAAAATTATTTTTGAAAATTTTCTGATTGTAATTTAAAAAAATTGATTCCATATTTGGAATCATTATAATAAACTTCTCTAATTAGTTCAACATAATTTTTTATTATTATGAATAGTAAAATGAGTAAAAAATAATTGTTGTAGTTAATGTGAAAATGGGTTTAATATGGTAAACAATAAAAGTATATGAAGTAAAATTATTTGATAATTTTCCAATACACAATAAAGGGTTATATATATACCTTATCTCCTCTATGGTTTTATATTAATCTATTTTGGAGTTTTTTGGCCAGATAAAAACATGGATAGACCATTTTATTTTCAAAAAATACATGTTTTCTGTTTCCCCCACTTATAAATGGGCATCCAGTATTCTACCCAATTCACACTTCCAAAACTCATTGGATCAGATAATACCTAAACATATATATTTTTTACTTCTCTCTTTTTTTCATATATAGTTTATTTTAGTATGAAATACTACCTGGTAAAACATTTTATGCAAACCAAAATATGTTTTTCGACGAAGATATAACATCTCTTACATAGTTTTTTATTTTATTTCATTATACACCACCTTAAATTTTTATTATAACATGATGATATAATATCCAAAGTTTCTTCAATATACATAGAAATTTTTAAGGTAATATATCGACCAACCTCCATCTCGACCTCCTTCAAATGGGATATGAAATCATCATTCATGTGTAAGGCGTACTATCAGATCACTAACCGATGTTATTTTTTTCTATAACCACCTCTCATGGTAGGATATAATGAGGGATTAAATGATTATGTATTAAATTTATGATATAATTATTCATATTTAATTATTGTATCACATATTCTATCTTACCTTTCATTTTGTGGATGTACGATAACTTCTCTCATGTGTATGGCGAATTACAACCTTGTGAATCAATGTGTTTCCTTCACAAATTGCATGGAAAATAATTGGGATAAATTTAAATAATATAATATATATATATATGGCATGAAAAATATACTATAATTTTCATTTATTATTTAAATTTATTTCCTTCTATTCATTTATAAATTGGAATGAGCGTTCAAGTGTACGTACGACCAACCATCTCCAGGAACGGTGTATTTTATTTTATATCCTCAACATTAATGTATTATTTTAAATAAATATATAATTAATACATCTTATATTTATTAATTTCTATAATACTATATATTATGGAACCATTATCAATTTAATATGACAAAAAATTAATGTATCAATACATACATAAAAAGAGAACGAGTTATTTCCAAAAAATGTGACATTAACATGAAATTATTAATAATTGGGTAATAAATGGTCATAAGTAAATAATATATGGTATAATATATGTAATAAAAGTTCAATAATATTCTTATTTTTGAATTATAATTATTATATATGGGGTTTTACCGTGAATTAAGTATATAAATACATAATATAAGGGATTTATATCTCACTTTTTACATCTGTGATACCAAGCCAAATAAACTAGAAATTTCTTTTATGTAGTGTATATAATGACCGTGGATAAATTTTATCACTATTTTCATAAAATATGATTTATTAACCTATCCATTTTGGGATCTATATTTCATAGGCTTTACAATTTAATTAATTAAAAAGCAGTATGGGATTTTTATCTCAATTTTATTTCTCTCAGACATATGTTATGTTATAAACATATATTATATTGTGAGTTGTATATATCAATCCTTTTACTTTTAATTCCATAAAATTATTTATTATCAAGATATTTTATGTCATATTTATTGATATTATTTCTTGTGGATTATGATTTTATTTTTCTAATGTTGTAATGGTTTTATAATATAATTCCATCATTTTTCAGGATTGTTTATCATTATGTTTTAAATAATGAACTATTTTGATCAATATCTCCAGAATATCAGGGATCTTTTTATCTCATCATTATTTTCTTCAGAATAATTCTTTTCCCTTTATTTTTCCCTCATTATAAACTCATTATTTCAATTAAATTTTGTCAATAAATAGTAGACGTTATTTATATCTACAGTTAAAAAACATTTTTATTGCATATCCTTGTTTTCTAAAAATGATTTAACATTACTCAAAGGATATATAATTGAATATTTATGCATGTATTTATTTTTAATAAAGGTTTGATTTGTAATCATTATAGTATTTTGGAAACATGAAGTATTTTATTTTAAAAAAAATTAGAAATGAACCATCATTTTAAAATGTATGGAATGTACATAATTTATACACATAATAACTACAAAATATTTTAAATATTATTTTATAAGTATCGATGTTTAATTTCGAACAATTTTATTTTAAAATGTTTTCTTTTTTGTTGTAAAGGTGTAATGGATAATTTCCTTCAGAAATACCCTACGTGATCTTTCAAAATAATTTTACATCTAAATGACAATCTTTGATATTTAATATCTTTTACTGGGGATATTTTCCAAGGATACCATTATTATTATTTCTATAAATTTTTTATATTAATTATGATAACATTATTATGAAACCCATTATTCTTCCATAGGATATATGATGATTTTTTTATGAAACATGCTTCTTTATCCTCATTTTTATTGGATGATGAAATGATGAAATAATTATGAATCATATTTATTTTAATCATGTTATGTTATATGTATTTTATTTGAAACTCATATCTTTTCTTGTATTCATATGCGATGAAATTTTGATTATATTGTAGAACATATATTTATGATTTCATTATGTGATCTGTGAGAACTTTATCATCCTATAATATATTCGATAAATATTTATATCTCTAAATTTAAATTGGATATAAATTAGGAATTAACTAATTTTTATAAGGAAAATTGTCCACTATGATAGTATTAGAAGAGATCATAGACTTCTCAAATGTTTTGGGGTGTAAAAAAATTCAACTATGATTTTTTTATAAATTATAATTTACTAATAGTGAAACAAATTCTATGAATATGTTTATGCCACAAAATCACATATTTATGACACTGTTATATTCTCATGGATCATGTTATATGATTTTTTTATTATTAACATCATGTTTGAATGGAAGATAATTTTTGGCACACACTTCCTACCATGCCTTTCTATCCATCAGCTATTTTAATGGATTATCTAGTAGTGTTAGTGTTGCATAACATGGGTATACATACCCATATGATCATACCCTCTGTTAAGGAGGTACTTCCTCATCCGCGATCCTCCATGGAGGTGCTTTCTGAAACTTCTGTTGTGTCTTATGTTGATTTATGATATATTCCCCAAGTTAAAGAGGATCATTAGTGCCTAAGTAGGGTGGAATGTTGTTCGTTGGTGGACTTCTCAAATGAGGAATTTTCAGAGGTAGTGTATTAACATAATATAATGTTCCTGACCTATTTTAGGAACCAAAAATAGTCTGTAGATTCCTTCAGATCATTCATTACTTCATGGGGAATCTTAATCAATATGTTGTCTCAGTCCTCACCGGTTCTTCTTTCTTCATTCCATTAGTGTCATGGGATGGCATCATGATAGCTTTGTCTAGGGAGATTCATCATTGTGGACCATTGAGATTATCATTATCAAGGTGGACGTGGGATAATCACTTTGGCATGTAGAAGATCTCTTAAGAACTATGGGTTAGAATTATTGGTCATCCATTATCATTTCATAACACTTCAATGGTCTAAAAAATAGGTAATTCATAGTGGTGTTTACTATTCTTGAATTATTCTAAATAGAATTTTCAGTCAGTAGCCATCCTAAAGAACTACATTGAGGTTTGTTATTCATTTACCTTACTAGATAAATTTCTATTTACGGCTGGTGAAGGTTTTTCATGGTAGAACTGGTTAATCTTTTTGAACAACCCATGTTTCTTTGGTCTTGCTATCGGAAAGGAAATTAAATTAATTTCTATCATCATAGAGGTGTAGTACCACATGTTTCCAATACATTTATCTAAGAGTCTCGGTGGGGTTCCACTCCGTGCCCTTGTGTCTACCGGGACATTTTGTGCCCGACTGGGTGAGGCCACTGGTGTTGACTCAAAATCCTAATCATGAGATATCAAAAAATATGATTTTGTTCAAATTTAGATGATGACCATCATGCGTTGGTTTTCTATAACCCCTTATCAGTGGATGTGTCATCTTTTTCCAAGGATCGGGCTAAGTCTATTCAGACTATGGACTATGATTATTTTCAAGGCCTTATCAATGACCTAGATGTAAATAAAATAATAATGACAGATTCATCTGATCCTCAAATGAAATTATAAAGTATTCCAGGTGCATTTATGGTGTGTATAGAACCCTCAAATAATTGAAAATATATTTTGTTTTTTTGATAAAGCAGGACTGTAGCCCAGTTCATAAGATCTTTCAGGGAGTGGTTGTTTGTCCAAAAAAATATCTAGAGATGTCCTTTCTAGGGTTTAATAGTATTATAATAAATTATATTTGGAGGTATCTGAATTTCATTCTACTGATACAGAGTATTCGAAGGTGAAGTCAAAGGTAGGTGATATCTCTAACCTCTACAAATCGGATAGGTTTCATTCGTTTGATGGAGTCCCTACCCGGTCTTCAGGTCCAGAGCAATCTTCACTTTCTCCCAACTTATTGAAGAGGATTTCATCGGTAGTTTTATCATCTGAGAAGGCACACAATTATATGGGTATTTATGATGTTTAACTATTAAAAAATAGTGCTTCATAATCCATATATATCATTTCCAATGCAACTAGGAAGTTGTACACAACACCTATGAGAACCATACTAGTTTCACATGAAATGTACAATGATATTCTCATTTCCAATTCAGGTGATAAAATTGAATCATTTTCAAGTGACAAGGACATCATTTAATAGTTTTAATGAACTTTGTCATGATATGGAATGTCAGAGGTCTCAGGGTGAGAGAAAAATTGGCCTATGTGACGAAGGAGGTACAGTGACTTACCGTTTATATATTAGCGATTATTTAACCCTAACAAAATTTAGTTTTTATGTATAATGTTTCAATGAAATTGGGATTATCTAATTATATGAATTCAGTTGTATGCAATCCTCACACTTTAATTGTTTGGAAAAGAATGGATATTTAGTATTGTTGGAACTTGTACTCTTCCAGCTACCATGGAAGGTGGTTGGTGAATCATATCCACCCACCATGGTAGTTGGAATGCATGGGAGAAGAACATGGTGCTTGGGGGGATTGGTGGAGAATTTTTGGGTCATTTGTGTCAAACATGACACCCCAACCATGTATATTTAAGGAGTCCTTGGTGTTCTTCTTTCAAGTAGTTTTTAGAGCCATGATAGATTTTTCATTCAAGAGAGGTCCATGAGAGCTCCGTGTGAGAGAAATAAAAAGAGGTGTGGGAGAGGTAAATTTTATCCTTTGTTCTTGTTGAAATAAAGTTCTTTTTTCATTTTCTCTACTTTCTTATTGTTAAGCAAACCATAACATGTGGTATAAGAGATAGTTTCGGTGAAACAACGATGAGCAGTGGAAATTTTCTAGAGACAAGAAAATTCAATTGGCTCGGAATCATATTTTAAAGGCATATTCTAAACTCATGTGTTAGGGAAATTCCAACGACACGAACAACATAAAAATGATGAAAAAAAAATCTTCCTTGGCTCGGTCAATTTTTGGTCAAAATGTGAGTGCTACAATAATCCCTTGTTGGAGAAGAAGCTACTATTTCGACACTGGTGAGTTTTTAGCGAGTTTCCAGCCGCTGCTCCAGTGTGCCATGTCATTGCCACGTCATTAACACATCATTGCCATGTCATCGACGATTCATCTCAATGTTATCGGATGATCTTATCCATTGATACTATTTTGATCACAACATGATCTATCAGTATCTGATTTTGATGATCCAGAAGTAAATTTCATCATTTAAGACCGTTCTGGATGTAACAGTGAGCACCATATTTCCATATTTTTCTCCAATTTTAACTGAATTGATATCCAATGGAGGGATCATCTATGAGAGGGATAATCATATTTAATTATTTGAACTAATCCATTTGGAATTATTGAATGTAAGGTCTCTTAAATGTTATGGATAAATTTTACCCCATTTAGAATGAGGGAGTCAACCATGATACCACCAAGGAAGCAGAGTGGTAAAAGCTAAATAAGCAGATGATCGGTCAAATATGCCAATGGATGAATAAAATTGATTAATAACATGTTTCTAAATATTCTAGTGAATACAAACATTGTAAAATGTAAGAATTTTAGTTTCAGTCAAATACCTCTAGAAAAAATATCCCCTTTTTGAAGTTGTTGATAACTCTTCGACTATACAGTGAAACCACTATAGTCTAACACACCAGTGAGTTCCAAAACCTGGGGAACCAATTGTTGGATGCCGTTAAGACACTAAATGATGAAGATCATGAAAACCACTTACTATACACTCTTTTTGGTAGCAGGGATACATTTTTCAATCTCACTCAATAACATGGCGCCTGGAGGGAAACATACCATGGAGATGGTTAGGGATGAACTGTTCAAAGAAAATGCCTAAAGAAAGTATGTGAGTTAAAACAAGACGAAAGTTCTCATTCTATAGAAGAGAGGGAGACAACAATGAGGAGGTCAAGTGGTAGGAACCAGAGTTCAATGAATGAATAGATGACGATCCACAGATGGTAGAAGGCCAACATAAATATGTTACCGTTGTGGCATGGAGGGACACACGAAGAATAACTGCTGAAAGTTGTTACAATAAATGGGTTAATGTAAAATCCAAATAAGAGCAAATGAAGATGAACATGTAATCGCCACAAATAAAGTTTTTCTTTTCTACAAATAAAAATAAGGGACATTCTTTCATACATTTTGGTAAGACACAGAATGGGTGGCCGCTCCTACAGCATCGTACCATGTAAACTCAAATCTTGAGTATTTCATGACTAATCAAGGTGGTGACTTTGGAGCAGTCAAGATGGGGAATACCAGTTCGGTGGAGATTTTTGGAATCCGTGATATCCAAATCATCATTAACATTGGATACACAATCACCATGATGGATGTTCAGCATGTTTCAAGACTTCAACTCAACCTATTATTAGGTATTTCCTTTTCTCAACAAGGCTATGACAACATCATCGGTAATGTAGCCTGGAAGATGAAAAAAGAAACCATACTCATTTAAAAAGGAAACATATGAGGTATGTTGAACAAAACTCATATGAGGATATGTGAAAACAACCTCAACATGGTGGAAGGAGAAATTTCCTCTAATATGTGGCATTGAAGGCTCGACCACATGAGTGAAAATGGGTTATCTACCACAACAAAGAAGAAGAACATCAGTATTAAAAAGGATGCATCTTTTGATCTTTGTAAATATTGCTTCTATGGGAATATACATTGAGTATACTTCAATACAGATTCATCAAGCAAATCATAGTTGTTGGATCTAGTTCACCCTAATGTTTTGGTACCCATGTAGGTGGATTCACATAGAGGTAACAAATATTTCTTATCCTTTATTGATGATTCATATCAATGTGTGTGGGTGTTCTTCTTATAGAAGAAGGACCATGTAATTGTCTACTTCAAGATGTTCCAACCCATGGTGGAGTGTGGAATTAGAAGGAATCATACGTTTCTTCATTCAAAAAAATAGAGGAGATTATATATCCAGGGAATTTGATGCCTATTGTTGGTGTTAGGGAATCCGACATGAGAGGATGGTCCCTCACACCCCAAAACAAAATAGAGTTGCAGAAAGGATGATCAAAACCATCATGGAGAAGGTAATAATAATGATTAGTTTGGCTAATCTCCCAAATCTATTTTGGGAAGAATATATTTAGGTTTCCTACTACCTCATCAACTGATCACTTTCTGTCCTACTGAATATTTCTATTCCATAGAAGAGATGGTCTGGTAAACATCCCCCTCACTCTCATATATTAGTATTTTGATGTTTGGAATTATCCCATGTATCGAAGAAGCTTATGTAGAAGATAGACGGGAGATCAAATCCATGCTTTTAATTAGATATGGAGATAAAAAAGTTTATATAAATGTTTTGGGAACCAAAGTAGTTGAAATTGATTAGAAGAATAGATTTCGTGTTCCATGTGAACTAGATGATCAAAGACATTCGAAATTGGAGAATTTCTTGAATGAAAAGTATTGAGGAATTAATTCATGAGCCAAAACCTATACCAACACCACCTGTCATTGAGAAGTAGGATGTGAAAATTACTCATTGGAAGTAGACCAGGAGGCAGTGGAGGAGGATATTGAGAAGCAGGAGATTCAATCCTCTATGCAAGAAGTTGCAGAACCATCATAGGATCATGATGCTGTTGTGCCTCCCAAACCTAACATTTCACTGGTTCGAAGTACTTCATGAGGAAGGATTCTATAAACAAAGTATTTAATGTAAGATTACATATTGATGACTGATGAGGGGAATCTAGAAGGGTATCAAAAAGAATATTGACATTCGCTATCATTGGATATGCGAAGTGATGTATCAACAGATGGTGTGACTTGTAAAGATCAACAAAGAGGATAACCCAATAGATATGCTGAAAAAGGTGGTTTCTCATAAGAAGCCTAACCATTGAAGATGCTCTAACACGTTGTAGCTAGATGGGTTGAATTTTTGGAACTTGTAGTTTTCAAACTTTCCTGGTAGATGGCAGGTATATCGACTCCACCCACCATGTTAGGTTGTATCAATGGGATAAATCTATGGTGGGTGGGGGTATGTTTGGATAATTGGTGGGGAATTTTTGTCAAAATTGACACACCCACCATGGCTATTTAAGGAGTCCTTGGGGTGCTTTCTTCTAGTAGATTAGAGAGCCAAGAAAGATATGTCAGCCAAGAGAGGGCCAGGAGAGCTCCAAGTGAGAGAAATAAAGGGAGTTGTGGGAGGGATAATAGTAATCCATTTTCCTTTTGAAATTAATATTTTTTTTCTTCCCATTCTTCCTTGATTATCTCTGGTAGTGGTCAAAAAACCACAACATGGATTATGTGGATGGATCCTCCTAGCACATCACAGTAACGGTAAGAATAAGTGGAATTGAATTTGTTTTTTCACTTTGGTGTATGTAAAATCTTATGACGGTGAGAGATAAAATTTAAGGAAACATTTATCTGATTTTCAATTAGACTATTACACATATTATATAAGAGGGTATTTTAACACAATTTTATACATTTTGAATAAAACGGAGGTGTTGTGTACTCTATTATCTCCATAAAGTATTTTAAAATGTTTATATCCTCTAATGAAGTCTTGAATTTTGGATTTTTTTTATAGAAGATTATCTTTGTGAAATACCCACAAATGGAATAGTAGAAAATGGTGTAGGTTAGACTAGTTTTTGTTGAATCTACATAGTCTGTAGTCCTTCCCGAATACTAATTTCACTCACCTCTCTCAGTCTCTATTAGATCATCACCTGTTTCTGCTCTCAATCATGAAAAAATGTGAATGAAATGAGTGATTTTTCTATTCATCCATCTAGTCAACAATGGATGGTTGTTAGAACATTATCTATAAATCATTGGGTCATCATGTTTGTAGGGATCCATATGTGGACATAAATATCTCCCCCAAGCGTTGAACGAGGGGACTACCAGAATTGGATTCTAAAAAATCCAATGAAGTTTCCATCATGGAATGTATTAAAATGAATATATATATATATATATATATCATTAAAGTAAATATTCCTCACCATTAGGATCATGATTCTATCATCAGACTCAATTAGAAGTGAACTGAATTTTTTAAAAAGAAATTGGTCATGGAATGATCGAATATGGAAATATCTACGACATCATGGCTAAGAGAGGGAGACATCAACACTAGAAATTATCAAGGATACCTCAATGAAAAGAGAATTCATAGTAAGATCAACCTAAATCATATATATGGTAAATATATTGGCAATGTTCATACTACTAGCATGTTGGCGCTGGATCATTTTAGGAGAATGATGGTAGACCTGAGACCAGTTGATTGAAATTACCTGAGATAATTTAAAAAGATAATTTAAAGGGGCCCCAATATTAATTAACTACATCCTATGATAGTTGGAGGATGTTTACTATATGATTTTTGGAGGTATTCATGATGAACTGGACATCAAATAATCAATTATCAGCCTGAAACTAGATTATTCCCCATGGATGGATGGGTTTCTGGGATCTTTTTCATGGATACATGGGACATAATCAAAGAGAATATTAAGGCATTTATTGGTTATTTTTACAAAGGCAGACTTCTACCTAGAGTAGTGAGGGCATCCAGGGTTGTTCTGATCCAAATGACCCAACATCCCAATTCGATGAATCAATTTCTCTTCATCAACTATTGTAATTACATTTACAATATCCTCTCAGATATAATAAATAAAAGGGTTTGAATGTTCATCCCATACCTTTTCATGAATGAAAAATATAGTTTCATCTAGGGTAGAAACGTTCAGGGTGTCGTGTGGACTCCTAGGACATAGTTGAGTATATTAATTTGAAGTTTATTGGTTCAAATGTTATCATCCAAATTTAAATGTATAGGGAATATGATTGGATCATGTAGAGTTTCATCATCAAGCTTATTAGAATATTCTATTCTCATAAATATATTTTGATCTTTTTTTGGTATTCCACCCCTTAGAACAGGTTATTCATAATTGGAAAATGTAATGTCTTCTTTAAGACTATGAGGGTCTAAGTCAAGGTGATCATATATCTTCAAGTTTATTTACTCTATCCATATTTTTTTTATTAAGGATGATGAAAAATATCCTAGATTAGGGTGTTATTTGACCATATAAAATCCAATTAGGGGAGATTATCATCTCTCATACCAGGTTTGAAAATATCTCCCCATTATTTATGAATATTATCATAAAATCAATCAATGGCATAAGATAGATCACATAACAATATAAATCCCACAGTGGTCAAAGGACCATCTATGGGAAGCTTAATGTCAATATTTCTAAAAAATGATTGAAAATTCACAGTAGTAAAATATTAAAAAAAACATGGTATGCAGCATCACTACTTCCCTATTGAGTATCTGGGAGCTCCCATATTAAATGGAAGAATAAAATAAAGTAGAGATTCAAAGGAATAATTAAAAATATTATTGGATATATTTCAAATTGGAAAACGTGTTACTTTATTTTGGAGGTCATATTACCTTAATCAAAAGTGTACTTACGTCAAATTTAATGCATCTGTTATCAATTCTAAGGGCTCTAATGGGAAAGGTTGATAGAATTAATAAAATCATATGAAATTTAATATGGGATGCAAAATAGAATGGTTGGTGTCACTAGGAATCTTGTAAGAGACTGGAGAGGCCCATTGAGGTGGGTGGGATTAATCATCATAATGTAATGGAATCCTTGAACATAATGCAATACATACTGGAATATTATATAATTGATGGTAACACTATTTTAGCAGATTTAATTATAAATTGGCATGGTAAGGATTTTATTGAGTGGGATAATACTTTGAGAAAAATTAAAAGGGCTGGAAAAAATTCTGGTTGGTCACATGGAGAGCCAGAGTGAGAAAGAAAGATGTGTGATAGGTCGTGGAAAGTTAAATTTCTAAAAAACTATTTTATTGAGAGGATTTATTTTTTTACGTGTCACTTCGCAGATATTATGTTCATGTAATCCATATTGTTTACAAATTTTATCAGAGAAACTCTAAAAGAGTAATAATAATATATTTTCTATATTATTTGCATGAATGACGAAACTGATAGTTGTGTTTTCATTGAATCTATTTCAGGAAATTTCATTAGCTGGTTTTTCTGAGAGATGGTGCATACTAGTACTGGATCAGAAATTTGGGCTTCTAAACTATGGTGTAATGAAATACCATCCAAATTAATTTTTTCGGTATAGAATATATGGATTCATGAAATTATAAAATATTAAAATATACATAAGAAGGGAGTATGTTTGGTGTCACATTGATGGTGTTATAAATCATTGAGTAGTGAAATGGTCTGGCACCTTTTCTTTCGAAGTGAATAGACCAATCAATTTTTAAAATTCTTCGAACTCAAAATGGGGATCACTATGCATGGAGAGTGGATAACTAATGCTACAGAATCCCAGTTTTGGGGAGTAAGGCATATTTATGTTGAATATAAGTCTTGCAGCATTATTATCTTATTGGTATGATGGAAAATTTGTGAGACCATAAAAAATGAAAGGGAAACCCCAATAATATAATATGGTCATCTACATATCCAGTTAAAATATTTAGTGAGTGATCAGGTTGGTATTATTTCCAATAGAAGCGCCTCTATGTCCCTGATACACCTCATTCAAGTGCATCATTGGATAATAGAAGAGTTATATCTAATCATGTGTTGTGGGCCATATTTAATATTCTAAGGGTTGGCCCCATATTAAATGTCGTCAAATCTGGTATCTCATGTGTTATGAAAGAGGGTGTTTTGAGAGATAAAATAGGCTCAGTCTTATTCGGTTTTAGATTCTTTTATAAACCTCGAAATTCCATAAAATAAGAAGCAAGAGTCATGTTATGTGGGTTCTTGTGGTACATGTTCTTTGATATCAATTTTTCAGAAGTGGAATCAGACTGTAGATTTAGGGTTATAACAATTCAAGGGTGGTATATCTTCTATTGGGGCTTGTCTTATCAGATTCAGAGGTTCTTGACATTCATTAATCATTGTACCAAGGTGAATGATATACTGAGAGAAGGAAACATTTTAGTTAATGATTTGAACATATTGGTAGATCCCGATGAACCTAGTATTGATTAATTTTGGACTAGCTCCCTTCCAAAAGATGACGTATTGATTTTAATGGGGGATTCACATGGCCTTCACTATCATTGTCCCACATGATGTTGTTTTGTTTCTCTTTTATTATTACCCAATAAGAAGAAAATTTTTTGGAATTATTAATAACATATAATGATCTATAATTGTTTTGTATATGAATCATGTTTAGTATCAATGATATGTTAGTTATTTTAGTAAAACTTTATTCTTATTTTCCTATACCATATGCTCATAATATGTTGATATCTGTCTTATTTATCCTTACAGGGAATCTGATCCCACACTCTCATATGTTCTCTTTACCCATGTTCTAAAGAATGTTTTTATCTAGGTTATTTCAAAGTAGAGTACTATTTCATAATACCTTAATGTGATATGCTGAATGCCATTCATGAAATAAGAATATTGGGTTTCTTGTAATTACTGTAAACAAACTATTGTCGTCCTCATACATGTAATTATGAAATGTAGTGAATATTCGTCTAAAAATTTGTGATATATATATGTATGTATATCCTGGGTCCTTATAGGTAGGATCAGAGGAATTGTATTTTACACCATTGGAAACTAGAATGTGAATATATTAGTTACATAACTATGAATATAACAATTTATATTTCAAAGGATATTAATGAGACAATGTATATAAAAATTTCTTCAAATTTTCGCAACTAATAAAGAAATTGGTTTCCAAAAAATTAAATCTTTATTTGGATACTAAAAGTAGACATGTCTCAATAAAATAGGTACATAAGTTTAATATCTCATATAAGGGTGGATCTAGGTAGATTTGACCATCATTTGTTAAATGAAAATGGTCTTTCAAGCACCCCTCATTTTACACTCTTAATGAAGATGATGTTTAAATTCATTAAATATTTATGAACCATCATTAAGGATTTTCATAATGACCATGAATTTACTAGGTTATTTGTAATGTTTCATATATATAAATAATTTTTTCATGATATAGAAGTATTATAATTTATGTTTAATAATTATTTGGTTTCCCACTATGATTATTATTTCTCATAATATTTATTTTGGTTATAGGTAATGGATGTATCCATGATGAATCATGTTAAAAAATAATGTCATAGACAATTCATTGATTTTGAGAAACCAAACTGGATAATGATTAGAGGTAAATAAATTATGATTATTCATAATTATTGATGAAAACATATTATTGGAAACAAGAATATTTTGGATATTCCTAATTCTTCCAACAAGATGAAAACCTACTTTTGTGAACGATTGGGTGGTTACTCACAAACAAGAAAAAGTTTTATATTTTTAAATAGTATGGAGATTGAATTAATATCCTTGAATAATAATGTAAAAATTAGGGGGATATGTTTTCAATATTGAAATGAAGTTTATAGAGCCGCGAGTATCCCTAGATTTTGATTGTCTTATATGTGGGGAATAATGTAATCATGTGAGCCATTCCTCTAAACTAATTGTTGACCCCATAGTCCAAAGAAATAAATTTTCTACTTGAAATGATGAGTTGAAATGATTGATGTTTTTATCTATTTAGATTTATAAATTATTATGTGGATGTATTTCAACATTGGAATTTATATTATTATAATTATGATCCATAAAAGTATTGTGTTAATTTTGGAATCTTATATTTCACCATGTAATATTAATTTAGATGATATGGATACCATTGAGGTTTTATGAGTTTATGGTTGATCATCTATTGAATTCCATGGATTCCCATTTACAATTTTATATTGCGGGATTTTATCAAGATTAATGATATTTTGAGAGAAACATATTACAACAAAACCATTTAGTTTTTTAAAATATTTATTGAAAATGTTATTTAAGGAGGAATTCATATTTATGTAAGTAATATTAATGGTATTGGAAGCCTTTAGGGTTTACCTTATCTTTAATGTTGTGTTTATTGTGACTTATTTTAATTTCACAATCTTTTATTAATATTTTTTTTCAAAAAAGGATAACATGTATGTTTGTATAAAAACAATTGCATTTATAAAGGATATAGGCCTTTGACCACCAAATGATGGGATAAAACATTATAAAACATACCAAATATCAATATGAAATATTACTACTGGATGGAAAACATTTATATTTATATTTCTAAGTGAGGATCATAATTCTTAGTATGTCAGCATGTCAAGGATGTGAGGGAGATCAAAAACAATGTTATGTCCAAAATCAATATATGAAAGTAAATGAGAAGTCACCATCTTGATTATTGTTATCAAACTCTCCAAAACATATAAAGTGAATAATTGTAGAAGGGATTTAGTAAATTTATTTATGATGTCATTATAATTTATCTCTATTAGATAATATTTCAATTTTTTTATGATTTATATGACATGAATTTAAGAGGTGTTATTGCTGCATGATATAAAACATTATATTTTATGTCATCAGGTTCTGTGATTTACCATGAATATCTAGATAAGTATTAAGTATGAATTGATATAGAGGTATTTTATAGAACTACATAATATCACCAAACCAATGGAAATTTTAGATAATAATTTTTTCCATATAAAATATTCTATTATATTAGCCTTTTTATTTCAAAGGTGGTTAAGATACACAAAATTTTCTACCATAATTTTTATAAAACAATTGAATTTACATGATCATTCAGTTGGATCATTGTTAATTCCTCTAGGGAAGTATATGTAGAAATCAAATGTACTTGTATGGTTATCTAGAAAAAAATATATTGGGGCCTCACCATACTTATGAATTGAAAGAGAAGGTTAGTGAAATTCAATAACACAGAAGGGCATCACAAAGTCAACAGTAAGATTATACTAAAAATAATTGATGATATCTAAAATTTCATTTTAGTTAAAAGTTTTATATATTAATTTCTCCATGGAAGAAAAGAGGTTAAACTATTCCATATGTATATTGTTTAACTTGAAATAATTAATCGTATGAGGATAATAGATTATCATTTTTCACTTCCACAAAACCTCTATCAGGTTCTTGATGTGTTCCATTTATCTCTAATAAGGTTTTAACTTCCTTATCAATCATATGTACCTAAATCATATTTTTTTTCACTATATAATGATGTTTTTTGTGAGGAAAAATCAGTGGAGATTCTACATTTTTAAAATAATGAGGAACGAAATAAGACCATTCACCTGGTCAATGTTTTGCGGAAAACCCACTTGCTTGAGCTAGTTATGTGAGAATAGGAGGATGTAATGAGGAAAAATTATAATAATTTATTTGAACCAAACTATTTAATTTTCATTGTATATCTCATTTTAAAGGGGGTATAATGTAACACTCCTAGATTTTCTTGAAATAGATTTTCATAATATTTTATTCTCTGAAATATTGTGTTACACAAAACACCAATTTTGACTTTCATTCTATGATACAATATGAATATTATGAATCTAATGAAAAACTCTATTTTTCATTCGTAAGATGAAATAACCATTTTAAATTTCATTACTTGAAGAACATAGTTTAGTTTGTATTACATGCATCCTTGAGTTGAAATGAATTACGAAATACAATAAAAAAATATTATTTTATATAATATAATCACCTAGCCATAGGACTTATGAGAATGAAAAAATAACTAAATTATGAATATATTTTATTTTAACAAGTATTTTAAAAGTATTAGTTGATGAATAATTCATTAAAATTAAAAATAAATTGTTTTTGAAAAGAAAATAAATATTTTTCTAAAGATGAATTCTATTGCATAAACACATGTTTTACATTTATAAATTAATAAAATCAAAATTTGGTGAATTTTTTTCAGAAATATATATATATATTAAAATCAATATAATTTTATACATTATGCATACATTTTTTCGTTACAATAATTAAAAATAAATTCATTTTTATAGATAAATATGTCTTCTTCTAAAATGTTGTATTCTCACCTTTTATGAATTTAATTTAAAATTAATTCTTGCATAATATAAAAATATTATTTAATAAATTTAAATAAAATTTTGCGAAACACTTTTTTAAATATTCATAGTGTTAATATTTGGGATTATTCTGAAATGATTATTTTATGGATTTGTAATAAATAATACATCTTTTTATTTAAAAATGGCATTTTCAATCAAAGAATATATATGGTAAATATTTATTTAATATAGTTTAAAATGTAATTTTATTTCAATATTATATCTATTAATCTAATTTATCTCATTGGAATCAATTTCATGTTGAATTTTAATATAAAAATATGTTATACTTTAAATATATTTCTCTGAGAAAAATCTATTTCTCGTTGAATCTTTCATATAAATTTTACATTTAATTATCACAAATATTTATTGTTATTTATAAAAATATATTACATATTTTAAATAATAATAATTAATTTACTATAATTATTTAAATTTATTATTTTATGTTTATGAATAGTAAAAATTAATTACCATTGTTATGGTGAAAATGGATTGTCAAGGGGATGATCTAAAAGGAAATTGTGTAATTTTTTTCAAAGCATTTCCAAAACACATTGGATTCTAATATTGTAAAATAATCACTTATAATATTATATAATGTTCTATTTTTCTACTTTTTTCATGTGAATAATGTCGGTACACCTTTTTCTTTTCGAATATTACAATTGTTCCATTCCCCTCACTAATAAAATCCCACAACCTAGCATCTCCTCTTCACACATAAAAATCCATTTGGTTCTGAACATCCCAATGTGAATAACCTCCTTCAATCTATCCTCTATTAATTTATGAAATATTTATATATTAAGTCCATGTGAGTAATTAATTTCCTGGAAACCAAAAGAAGTTGTCACGATAGGAGGTAATTTACTTTACCTAGCATTTTATTATATTTTTTCTAGTACCTCTATAATTTAAAAATAAAACATGACGATATATATCCTCAGTATCTTCTGTATATTAATATATTTTTATATTAATGTAATTTAATATAACCATATACACTTCCATCAAATGGGTTATGAAATCATCATTCATGTATATGGCAGACTACTATCTCATGAACTGGTGTTATTATTTCACCTGAACCACCTATTATGGTTGTATAAAAAGATTTATTAAATTTTTATATATGATTTTTAAGATATTATTATATGTCTATAATTATTTTATCACATATAATTTTTTTACTTTCCATTCTATGGGAATATTTTATATTCTTTGCATGCATGGGGAATTACCGAAACACGAAGTAATGTGATGCATTCACGCTATGAATTGAAGTTAATTATGATAAATTTAATTATTTAATGTTACATATATGACAAAAAGATTAATCTCTGATTGTAATATATTATTTACCTTTCATTCATTTCATCCATCAAGAAAATGGAAACAATAATCATGCGTACATATGACCTATATCTCCATAAATAGTGTATATCACTTTCTAAAAATAAAAATATTTTATTAATTTAAATACAAGTATAATGAAAATATTTGATATTATATCATGGTAAATGAATTTTATATAATTTAACCACGTTCAAATTAGTAGGAAAAAAATAACAAATCAAAAAATGAATAAAAAATATACATCTTATCTCCTGAAAGAGGAGTTTAATAATGATTTTTTTAAAACTATTAATGAAAAGTTTTATGTAAATCATATATGGAATGTTATGTATAACAAAATATCTATAATATATTTTTCATGATGTTTTATTTATTATAAATTATATTTTAATTTATACTATATATTTAATGAAATTATGAAATTGATTGTTCTCTCCCATTTTTCTTCCACAATACATAAGACATAATCACTAACTATTTCAATTATGTGTCATATATCTTTACCATTAATGTATTAAATGATTATTTAATATAAAATTAGGATTATTTAAGAATTTTTTTCATGATCTCTCTTTCGTGGTGCTTAGGTTGAAATGTTACCAATGATGTAAGGGATTTTTGTCTCAATTTTCCTATATTGAAACATATTTTATTTTATGAAACAATCATATTTTATGATGTGTATATAAATTACATTTAACATGTAACATCATGAAATTATTTATTCTCATGATATTTTATTTTTCATTTAATTTTATTATGTGATGGGGCTTATGATTCAAGATTACCATTTTGGTAAAGTTTTAATGATAAAATATCATTGTTTATCAAGATTTGTTTTTGATTGTGTTTATAATGATGGAATATTATTATCTATATCTTATAATAATCATTAATTTTAATCTCCTTTTGTTATTTCATGATAATACATGGTTTCCCATCATTTTTGTTACATTATGTGCCCAATTGTTCAAAATAATTTTTATGAAAAACATACGTTATTTCTCCTTTTGTTCAAAACCCAATTTAATGTTCTCAAAAAATGTCTTAAAATATTATTTAAAATTACTAGATGAATTCTTAAAATTATTAATTTTTTAAATTTAAAAATAATTAATGAAATCTTTATATCAAATTCATAACATGGTATGTTTGGATTTTATAAAAAATGTGAATTAGATATTTGTTTAAACATGTATGACACGTATATAATTTCCCCCATCCTGAATTCATAATGTTTTAAATATAAAATTATATTCTACATATTTAATTATCAATGACTGTTATTTTTAAAATGATTTTTTTTGAATAATAAATAAAAGAGGAATAGTTGATATCTTCCAAAAAAATTCCAAGTTATCATACCAAATAATTTTCCATGTATGATAATATAATTGGATGTTAATTATGATTTACTATAGCGTCACTATAGCAATGGATGTACTGTTGATCAGTGGGTACTGTTGTGGTGGTGGGGCACTGTAGGAGTCGCAGGTACTGTCGTAGTCAAGTTACTATTCACTGAATGGTCCTTGGGCCAAAAATTTGGCTTACAGGAAATGTAATGGGGTACATACCCACTAGGACTTTAGGATATTTAATGGGTCTCCCTCTACCCAATTAAAATAGGTCATTTATTTTCTTTAATAATAAAATATGGATTCGGTCCCAGCCTTAAAAAACGATAAAATTCATATGAAAATCAATTCTTTTTTACTTGTGTAATAATATTTTGAAATTATGAATTGATTATGAAACTTATTTCCATTCGATTGGTTATGTCATGATATAATTTTATGAATCCCACTTCATATCTTAAGTTCTATCAAGATTATATTTTTATTATTGTGTGGAATATATATGTATGATCTTCATTATATTATGGGTAGGACCTTTATCTCTCTAAAATGCATTGGGTAAAGATTTATATCTCAAGAGATAAATAGGACTTGTAGGGGGAGTGTAGCTAGTTTAATAAGATACATTTTCCACTATGAAAGTCTTCGAATTAAACCATTAAAACTATGATAGTTTTCTTAGAAGACACACTCCCCAAAGATATTTTGTAAAATAGCCATTACCACCAAGGAAATGATTTTCTGTGATTATTTTTATGCCATAAAATATACTTCTTATGCCAATGTAATGTTATAAAGGATCATGTTATTAGATTCTATTATGATTTATGTCTTATGAAATTATATGATTTATTCCATGTCAGATTTTTATGATTTATTATATTAAGGGCATGGTTTTCAAATGATATACTCATGTTTTCAGACAAATATTATCATTATATGTTGATATCTCCCTTCATTACCCATAATCAACCTTTATGGTCACCCTTTTATATGTCTTATTTCCCAAAGATATTTAGAAATTATTTATATATGATATATCTAGTAAGAGTACAATGTGGGATGTGATACGTGGTAGATGTTGAAGATCATTCCTGAAATAATTTGATTTTGATTCTATTCATCAATGAAAATAAACTATTATGGAACTTGAGCCTTTTTTATATGCATTAATGAATATTCATCTAAAAATATGTGATATATATGAATATTAATGTTGTTTACTTAAAAATAATACTGATTCTTTTTCATGAACATGGATGGATACAATTCCTCACATCCTCTATTATATTATATCTTTTTTAAATTCATGGGAAAACATCAGCATATCTAGAAATTTAAATGACATGAACTTTTGGGTACACCACATGAATCCCTTTAAAAAGATCATAATGATGTTATTCAATCCATATATCAAATGGGGTTTAACCAAAATGTTGTCTATAATAGTATGTATGGTGTTTTAGAATCACATAGACACTCAGTGTATACCAAAATAAATACAATCATGTATAGGGATTTCTATATATTATTTCCATAGGATGGTATGTTGAATATAAAGCTAAAAATCTCACTAGGTTTTTACCCTTAGTTCTTCAAGACTTTTAGTGTCCAATTTATAGGTAATGTACATTGGAAAAAATAACATATAGGGAGAAAATATATTTTTTAGTGTGTACATATACGCATGTTTAGTTGGGTGGCCTCTTAACACAATCTCTGTGTAGCTAAAGTAAAAAACATTTAAAATTTAACTCTGAATGAATATTATATCCACTATTGGAATCACTTAAAAAACATAGAAGTGTGTCAGATGTATTGTGATTATATCATTGACCATGTTATTTTTAAATATTAATAATATATGTATTATCATTACTATCATCTCTAAAATCAACTGAATCCCAGATTAAAATCACTGAAATAATACTTCTCCATCAAGGGTTGTTGTCTTCCTAAGTAAATATCCCATACCCTTTAATATTTATAAATACCCCCATAATATCAATTGTAGTCATATTTTATTCCTCAAATATGGATTCCATATACATCCATTACTACAAATCCATTATTTTCCTCATTATCATTTACCATGTATCATTTTTCAACCCTCTCCTACTATCTCATCCCAATAGGGTATAATAAATCCTTATATAAAAAATGATCATAAATTCATCAATGGTTCATTAAATATAATGACCACATAGAAGGCATATTATTAAAATTTAATGAATCATGTAGAGGAGGATTAAAATATCATGCTTTTGACTGGATGGAGTGATGATTTGTCGATGGTTTTTTAGAGGGGGATCTCACATGTTGATGATGTTGTATTTAAATCATGGTTTTAAGAAAATAATTAATGTAACAGTTATTACTGACTTCTATCTATGTTAATAAATAAAATTAATGAATTTGAAGAATTATATTTCATGATAATAAGAAAGGAACAGAGAAAAAAATCCTTAAACAGTCAATAAAATTATATATTCCCATATGATGTTATTGATTATTACTTCACTAGGTTATATTGAGACTCTATATCAACTAAAACATTAAATGGGTTAACTAGTTGTTCAATTATATTTGTAGATTTGGTTTGTCTTGGTGTTATGAACCTCATAATTATGCATCGAGTATGGGGGTTGAAAACCCAAAAATCGTAGATATTATAGCCACTTTGTAACAGTATTGTAGCATCATTATAGCAGCAGAGATACTATAGCACTGATGAAATAGTAATAGTTGTGGAAACTGTACCATGAACTGTAGTGGGGGTAGCATAAATGCAAGTATTGTAGAAACCTAGTTACTATAGAATAAATATTTATCAATGGTCCACTGGATAGAATAATATATTCATACATGTAATGTAATGGGATTTCATGCCAAATGGGTCAATGAGCCATGTAATGGGCTTAATTACCACTAGGACTATGCATTATTTAATGAATAAATTAGACATTATGGGTGGGATATCCCTTTGAGTGGTTATGGTTTTTTTACAGCATACATGTGAGCTGTTTGTGTGTGTTTAATTATAATTATACCCCATGTCACCTAATATATATATTTGTAAAATTATATAAATTATTTTATAATTTATAATTTATTTTTATCAATAAATGTACTATTTAATGTCTTATCTTGTATTCAATATGGTGAAGCTTTTTTTACCTCCCATAATGTAAACCCATATCCCTAAAGTAGCCATTATTTAAGGATTCTTATTTTTTGATATGTTTTGTGTGAAATGTTAATTCATATCTAATTTATTCACATGGATAATAAAGAACATACTAATTTCATTATAATATATCATAGATTTTTCACGACTAAACTTATCTAAATTGCTTAGTGCCCCATTAATAAAATGTTATTTAAAATTTTATAATGGTTCAAACCCCGAAAATCAAGGTAACCATATACTCATTCCATTTAGGGGGTTTAACCTATAATTTAACAACTTATACATAATGTTGTGGTTACTCGAATGAATTATAATTTATTTAATTCATTTAGCGATCGTGAACATTCCCAGGATTCTGTGAAAGACAAACTTTTTTAAATATATGACCTTGATGGGACATCTGCTAATAATCATATATCAACACATGGTACTCCAAGAATATATCATAATTATCAAAATCTAGTACACCACACAATACAAAATATTAATCGATAATCTCAGATATCATCTATTATGTTACACAGAGGGTGTTTTGAAATTATAAAAGTATGGGTAAATTATAGGTAGTATAAAAACTCCCCAAATTTTAAAATGATGTTTTGAATCTAGATGAATCATTATGATACCTTGATACCCTGATAATAAATCCATATATTTCTTCCATCTAAGACCATCATTAAATTGTTGTCACTTTAAAAAAATATAAGGCTGTGAAGAATAAATCATCAAAGTTCACCAAAAACCATTTAGTTATACTTATTCATTATTTTTTCACATATATCTTTTCTATAATAAACTAGACTATATATTTCGTAATTATAGATTTATTTCATTTATTTTTCCAAAATATGGTTAACAAAATCTTATCATATACACAGGTTTATATATGTTTTAATATTAATAATATATTCATAGTTTTTTCATATTTAAAATATTTTAATGATAAGGGATTATCCCTTATTTTGATTATTTCAATCGAAAAATTCAACAATATATCATATAAAAAAATGATGGCTCCCTTTACATATCTATCATTTTATGTGTGGAATGCTCTATTAACTGTAACCGAATTTGGAATTCCTTCAACCAGAACCAGTAAAATGGAGAAATTAATAAGGAATATATAAGTTAAACAATTTTTGAAGGGATCCCATACATTATAATGATCTCATTAATGTACAGGAATCCAAATTTCACAATTTTATTATATACCATAATTAGATGTTTGTTGAAAAACATTTCCTATTGATATTTGATGAAATAGATTTTGTGATCACTTGTCATAAAATAAGGAATATATATCACAAATTCCATTAAAATTTCATCACAATACTGCTTTAAAATTTCATTTTATTTACCTACCCACTCTAGGAACTTGGGAACCACTTACACTAGTTGACAAATTAGACATGAAAAGAGGATGTCAAAAATACTCCACCTCGAGCTTAGCCACTGCTATTTATTTTTTAGGTTATATATATCTTCATCACTAATGTTTGTAAATCATTGGAAGATTTTTGGGACTCCTCTACACAAATTCATATAGTGAGAATGGAACCATTATTTATAGATGGATGAGTATAAACAACTGACCATCATTAAAATGAATTATATGATGTATCACCTAATGATATTATGGGATGTATGATCTTAAATTATAATTCTCCTATTTGTTCCCATTAACTGGTTAAGGAATTTCATTTTCCACCCTGAAAAAAATTTGAAATATGTGAGATATCCATCATACTCCATAGAAAATAAAAACATTCCCGACAACTCAATTTCATCCTACATCATCTATACATTTAATATCCAAATAATTTCAATGACCACCACATTTCCCATTACATTATTGTAGACAAAATAAATGTCATTTCCCTATAAAATGACAATCACAATTCCATACTATTTATAGGAAAAAATTGGGTTTATTTATAATAGTGTCATTTATATTCTATGTAATCATTGATCTTTTTTACAAGAAGGTAATTCTTATTGGTATTTATGGTGATGAAAATTAATTCAATCTCATAATCCCAGGAAACATAGTTTTTATCATGATGTTTCATCTTTATAGTCCAAAAATTAATCACTACCAACCACTATAACATAGTAGAATTAACCTATTTCAAGAGGCATTTCATAACAACATGTACTCTATTACATAATCAAAAATCCAATGATTATGACCACTTTCCATTCTCACCTACAACTACCCAAAATATCTATCATAATTCTAAAAACAGATGAAGGGTTTCCCAATTATGTTAAATAATTAATTAGAGATAAAATCATGCTTATTTATGGAATAAATCTAAAGTATAAAATCACCATATAAATGTTATTAGATACCAAATTTAATATCCTATGGGGTTTTTTGGAATACATTGCTTATATTTTAATTATTTCAAAATATTCTATATATTATTATAGAGATTTACATATAATGAAGTTATATTAAATAAAGAATTTCTTTAGGAGATATCCATAGAGATTAATCTCTCTGTAAATGTCTACAAACATCATCAAATACACCAAGTTATTATCCTCTATAACTCTCTAAAAGATGATGTTTTTTATAAAATGAAAAATTTATCTATCCAATGTGGGGTGATTTATGTGGTTTTTATGGACCATAAACACTATGGAGTTCCTGCCATTCCAAATAGAATAACCCAAAATACAATATTATTATATTGATATATTAATTCTATCATTGATTTATATTCCTGACTAACATGTATTTAATTTTAACTAGGAAAATTATTCATCATTAAGAACATTATTAATTGTTTATGTAGAATAATTTTTTCATTGATCACCTTTAGTTTTTATTTTCTCTTCATACTTAATATATATAATAAAAAAGAATATATATATCCTCAATATCGTATCTTCCTTCATGGAAAACAAAACTACATCTACCAAGAGGGATACAATGTGTTAAAGGAATATTTTTTCATTAATAAAAACCAAATTAGACAATTTTATTTCAAAAATTAGTATGGGGTATCAAAAAAGCTATAAAATATTTCAGAGAGTTATGATGGTGTATATTAATACTTGTTTTAATCTATCAGAGTGTGGGAAATCCAATAATATCCCTCATAAGAATTTCTGTCAATTTCACTATAATGTTTTGATGGTTATAATTTAAACAATGTGTAGTACAAAATGGAATAGTTTTCCATATGTAATTTGAATTAATATATTCTTGATTATGAAACCTGTACTCAAATAAATTGAATTTACCATTTGACCTTGATAGAGAACCATTATCCATCAACTTGGGATAAAATTACTCTTAATATTATATATTTATCCATTATCCTATTTAGAAATCTAGAAATTCCATGTATTACATTATAGTACATTGTTCTAGATATTATTATGTCCCAATGAAAGATTACACCACAAACTACAGGATCACATCATTAGTAGATATATATATATAAGCCAGAAATCACTTAAAATTGAAGTTTCAATCCATAAAATTTAGTCTTGGTGATCTATATAAATTCTTATCTCTCACGAAAATGATATATTATCAAAAGAATACATTATATAAATATTAATAAGTATATGTTTTATTTTAGATAATTCCCATATCATACCAGAAGGTAATTTTTATAGATTTACCGTATAGTTGGAAACATTTATTTGTATATGAAAACATCCATAGATATTATCACCCTAATCCTAGAGGAGAAATGATGGAGGTGGTGGTGATGGGAACATATCATAAATAAATCTTATTATGGCTCTTATATTGAAGAAATAACCCTCCTAAACAACTTGAATACCGAAGGTGGAACTTATCTTGTCATTTACTCTTTCATAGAGATAAATATATAGTGAAACCATTTATGAACTCAATTTTATTTCAATCCATGAAGTCGCAAGCCATATTACCTATTCATAATCAAGAAAAAAAATTACTTCCCTAATATTCACAGGTCCTCTATAAGTCTAATTTAATAGAAATCCTTAGTATTATGACTACACATATTTATTTCTTTGTTATCACAATATTGATTTCATCAATTGGTCTACTACAGGTGATGGAAATTCCAATCGATATTATTTATATTCTATTGTGACATGATTAAACTATGATTAAATCTTCATAATAACATGATCCATCTATAAAACAGTAAAATTTGTTGGGATTCGTATGGGAGGAACATCGACTAAGATATCTCATCAAATGTATCACAAAAATATTAATGCCAATGAAATATTTCAAAATTCATGACTAATAATTTATGACTAACCTCATCATTATTTTTGATGGGAAATTATAAAGACTTATTTGGTATTCTATATAGTTAATTGATCTTGAGAACCATCTTATCAATTGTGGATTTCTAAAAAAAATTGAATGGCCAAGTCACCCTATCAATCTATAAAAATTAATCATCTAGTTCGAGTTCACATTGAAAACATGGTGGCCACTATTATTAATAAACATAATTTTTGGACACCCTATGTGTATCATCATCCTATTAATTATTAATTATAAACCTCTAAATATGTGTGAATTTCATTCCAGAATTTTTTTGGAGGATATTATTCCTACCCCACAGGCTGACGATCTACTCATCTAACATTAAATGGGGGCATATCAAGATCAAGTGATATTATGGAGGCCTTTTCTACATGATATCAAATGATAGGAGTCAAAATCACTAGAATGGATAAGTTTTAACTGTAATACAAGATTGAATCTATTTCCTTTCATTTATGATAATATAATGATGATTCATTGTCATTTAATCAAATCTGGCGAGATGACTATATATGGAACCAAATATTAATTACTAACTCGTACATGATGCATATACCAAATTAATTATTGAAAAAATAGTGGCCTTGTAACTCAAAGTTTACATGAAGTTTATAATAGTGATTATGAAAATAACTTTTGACCACCTTAAAAAAACATGATTCCATAGTCTAAAATATAAATTCATTACACTCTTAGCATTGTTTACATATATTCCTAAATCATCCCCACATGACACCATACTCTAAGATCATTATTAATGATAAATAAAATATTATATCACTAAGTCATGAAAAAACCAATATTTACTAGGCATAATTTAATAGTAGGATATTTTTTCTCCCAAAATCCTATATATAATAGGGCGGGGGCTAGTTACTTACACTATGTAGGGATGTCACAAAATATGGGGGAATATAAATTAATTGAATATTGATGATTTTATGGTTATATAAAGATATTATCTATACAGAACAAATAAAATAAATAAAATAATAATATAAAAATATTTTATGCACATAATATTAATCCATGTGTCACAACAATGTTGAATTTTATAATATAAATTTGGAAACTAGTGGCCAAATATCATGAAATATAACCAATATTGAAAATTTTAGATAATGATAAATCCCTAATACATCACTATTGAACATGAAATTCACTACCCATTTTCACATAAGGTCACATTCATACTCCAACTAATCCAATACTATAAAATCTTGTGTTATTAAAATAAATAATCGTTTTTGATAACATACATGATACGCCACATTGAACATAAGTAAAAAACTAAATATTATTTTTTTTCAATTCATTTTTTATAACCTAGATGTTAGAATGGTGGGAATGAAAAGTATTAATTAAATTATAAAAATATGGATTAAAGATGTATATATAATTAATTCTTTTATTATTAATTAATTTTAAGTGAATATAAAATCCTTTTTAAAATAATTGTTAATTTTTTTCTAAAAATATATTTAAATGTGGAAAACAGTGTTTTATAAAAATAATTGAAAATATGAATCATGTTCAATTATATAAAAGTAAGATATATATATTTATAATATTATATTCAATATAATGTTTAAAATTAATCTTATTTGTCTTATATATTTGATATAAGAACAAATCAAATTTTATACATATGTGAAGTATTTTTCTAATGAGGCAGTACTGCCACATTTTGATGGAACACTTATTTTAAATCTATGTTTTCAATAATTTCAATTTATATTTGGAAAAATAAAATTTTGTTTTAATTATAAATATTATTATTTAACTACAAATTAATTTTTGTAAATTTTCTCATAAGTTTCTTATTTTGAATAATAGTTGTAATATAAAAAGTTTAATTAGAATCATGTTTTTCATAAAAATTATTTTTTATGCTAAATTAAATTTATTAATGGTATAAAATTATAAATAGATTAATTTTTATTATTTAATTCTATTTTGGTTATTGGATAAAATTTTACATTGAATTACGTTAATGAAATATTTCAATATTTGAAATATTTTTACTTTAAAAACTAGTTTTAATCCCCTTAATGAGATTAATTTTTATTTAATTTATACAATTTATATAATATGAATTTTGAAAAATGGTTTTCATATTTCTAATAACATTTTACAAATTAAATAAATAGATCTCTTTTACTTTTTGACATTAGGAATAGTAAATTTAATAATTTTTCACGAAATGATTAATGGTAAATCTGATTGTGAAGGATAAAAATAATATAATAAATATTTTAAAATTACCCTAAAACATATATAATTTTCATTGGATGATTGTGTATTTACCAATATAATTATTGGGCTGATATTATAACCTTTGGAAGCCACTTAGATGAGAGTATGGAAATTATAACGTTTTTTAAAGAAAATGCAAATATTTCATACTCGAGTTTATAAAAAATAAATAATTTTTAATATGTGGTTGTAGAGGTGATATTTTTTATTATAAATGGAAATTTGAGATATAAGATTTTTATCTAAATCATTAAAATTTATTTCTAATATTTAAAGAATATATAATTAAATCAAAGGCTTCCATAATGATGATGTAGTAATTATTTAATTAATAAAAATATCAAATTTATGTAATTAAAAATATTAAAATTAATAAAAATTAATATAATTAATGTTATAAAATAATTTTATAGATTACATTAACTTATTATAAATGTGTTACTAGAGATATTTATCATATTTCATGTTGTAATGGTATTTTTAAAAGGTCAAATAACAAATACTGTCAAAGTTGAAATAATGATATTTTGAAAAAATAATAATAATTTATTAAATGAAAAAAAATTAATAAAAATAAAAATTTTAACCATTTTATTAGTATAATGTTTAATATTTCATTATTACTCTATTTATGGTTTTTCGGAAATCTTTACTAACAATAATAACACATAAATAGTAAAAACACAAGTTTTCATGGTAAGAGGTAAAGGTGTATAGGGTTAAATCCAAAAGATAAGTATTTCAAAATATTAATAACAATATAATTTTAATTTTATAAATTAATATTTACCCTTAATCATATTATATTAAAAATAAGTTTTTATAGATCCATTTTAATTAAAATATTAATTTATGTTAATTTTCTATTTTGGGAAATTTAAAGAGTGTGAATCCCCTATATTGTAAAATGTAAACTATTATTATATATTATTCATGAATAAAACCTATTCTTTGTAAAATATTTTCCAATATCCATTCCTAGAATACCTCCCCACATTCAAAATCTCTTAATTTAGTCATAACACCATCCTTAGTGGTCCTAATGGGTTAAAAATGGGAGATTGCATGAAGAAAATGTAGTGTTTCTATTTTTTTATTCCTTCAACAACTTTAAATATTTTAAACCATTATTAAATAACAATTATAGTATATAAAATATAATTTGATGTTATTATGTAAAATTAATCACTTAAATTAATCTACACTGATATCAAATATTAAATCAATTAATCGTTTGTGTGTACGGTGAACTACCGTATCACTAACTGGTATAATTCATTTTCCGTTATAGTATATCAAGAATGGTTATTATCACTAACTAACAAGAGTCGACGCTGAACTGGTCACCTGAGCCGGCCCACAACATGGCCCAAAGAACGTTCTCAACCCCTTTGGGCTAGAAACTATATTAGGGCATTAAAAAATACAAGTGGGAATGATTTATGATCAAAATAAATAGGCAGGACTAGATATATAAATAGAATAAACTGAAAAATTGTCAAGAATAACCATTGCATCTCAAATAAACAAACAACTGATTCCATTACAATATATAACTATGTAGACTGAAAACAATGTACCAAACTCAAACAAACACAATGAAACTAAACTGACACCAAATGATCTCTATGTGACCCCTTTGTCACCTCCAACCAAAATACTAATCTTACTCCTTCAACGAGCACCCTAGCCAGGAAACCTGAAAATAAGAGAAACCCCTACAAAACATTTGTTTCTACCAACACATAGTGGTAAATATACAGTGTGAGGCTAGATCTCAGTAGGAAATCATCATAGAATCCAACTGCTTCCTTTCCAAACATTTCATTTACAGTAGTTTGAAATGGAGTTATTAAAATAAGTTTTCTTCATTTCTTTAATCAAGTATAGCTTTACCATTTCTGAATCCAAAGCACCCCACCCTCCATTTCCATAAAACTACCATATTATAAATAAAACCCAAACCAAATGATATTTGGGATGTACTTAAAATTATTAGGAAGCGTAATTAGAATAAATAGTGGAATAGAATACTAATAAGAAGATAAATAAAGTAACCATGGGTGATCCTAAGCATCCCTAAAATACACCAGGATGTACTCAGTTCAAAACCACCTATCAGTGCATGGTCAATCCCCAAAGTCTATAACCAACTGATCGCCTTGGAGACAAAACCAGAAGCACTCCTCATCTGGACACTATATCTACCGGTAGGTACTAACCTTCTTAATCAGTGTTAGTAAGCTACTATCACTTGATCATATAAAGGATTATAGGATCCCATTGTGTTATTAACAATAATGTCTAAGTAGGAGTGCAATGCACATGTGACTCATCTTACCAACCGTCACTACGCGTTCCTACCCCAAACACGGTCACAAATATGTGATACCCATTAAAAGAAAATCCCCCCAATAAAGTTTCCCCATATACATACATATATACTTCATGTCAGACGAGGTGCCAACTAGGTGGCTATACCATATAAAAATTAATTTAATTTTATAAAATACCTTATGTTTTCAATAAGGAAAATGAATTTTCAAAACCGCATTCCCTTAAAAATATTAATAAAAACATGACTTTTGAGTTTGAAGTTCCAAACAGGCCATTAAAACGAAAAAACTAAAAACTATTACCAAAAAATATCACATAAATACTACTTCTATATTTATATTTCCAAATGGGCCCTTATCCTTTCCAAACTCATACAAAAGCATGTTTCAAGGTCCAATGGGCCAAACCATAAAGAATAAATTTGAATCTGTGTTTAAAAAAAATCTTGGAGAAACACCTTTACATATGAAAGAAGATGAGGCAATTTAAGAATAAGACAAGGAAGAAGAAAAGATGAACATTCAAGGAAAAAAGAACTTATAATGAAATCTTCATTTGAATTAACTTTCATGTGTGCACTTGGTGCACCCATGGATGTGCCAACAACCAATGGAACACCCCAAACCCTAATAGAACACTGATAATATTTTTTTTACAAATTCATTGAATTATTTCAAACTAATATCAAAACTTACATTATTTAAAGAATGCAACAATACCTTTAAAAGATATAAAAACACATTCCATGAGATTTTAATACAATTATAAATCTATAATACTATCAAATTATTTCTCCCAAACCAAAATTGAAATCAATAAAATGTCAAAACAACATAATTAGGGCCAAACGTTCCTTAACCCCCCCCCCCCCCTCTCTAAAATTCACTTTACATGAAAAGGGGAATTTCAACAATAACACTAGGTTCCATAATCCTAGTCATTTCATACAAATACAATTAAAAAACTGTTTTTAGTAAAATGTATCTAAAAGAAATAACCATTATTGTCTATCCATTAGTATAATAGTTGTGCTAAAAATAATTAAAAAAAGTTGAAACCACATAGGTGTTGGAATATTGTGTTGGAAAGGAAAAAATATGGAAAACATACCTTGCTGATGTGGAAATGAAATGAAAAATTCAGATAGGATAGATCCAATCCCCACTGACAAACTGCACACCATATAATATAGATAAACACATCACACTCATCAACCCAAATGTATGGGGTTTGATCAAATAAAAACTAGGCCAAGAGAGGGCATAGAAGTTAGAGAGGGGGAAGTGGAGAAGATGAATTGGAAAGATTTGATTATGAACCACTACAAATTGGTACGAAATCAACCCTAAATCAGACCAAATTGATGGATATTGAAGAGGGGCCTTCATCTTGTTGACACACAATAGGTATATGATCGTTTGGGAAGTGGAATCAACTAAATCATATCTCTTGGTCAAAAAATATTAAGACTATAATGGGCTACACAGTTTTACTGGATAGTTTTACAAACCATTCAAAAACATTGCAAATAGGATTTTAAAACATCTGTTTCATTGTAGGTTTATATTACACAGATTTTGAAAACATTTCTCAAACTCTTTGACCTGAAAATTTGAAAAAAAACACTTATATGAAACTCCAAACAATGGAAAATCCCACTCAATGTCCCATTAAGGATTTAAACAGAATTTAGCGAGACCATGGGTTACACAAACTCTATACCATGCAACATTCTCCCAATATCATTCATGATAAAGATGAATATGTTTAGAAGAAAAACTAAACCACAATAACACAAGGACTTTTGTTGGACACTAAACTTGTTCATCAACCAAAAGATCCATCATCACGTATTAAATACTAAAAAATGAAAACAGTGGTTGTGGTGTAACAATTCTTCCCACCACATACACTTTCTTCCCCCAGATAGTCATCCAGCTGAAAGACTTCCAAAACTGAAGTCCATTCCATAAAAAAACTTACATGAAATATTAATCTCAAAGTGGATATTCACTCTAGAAGTCACACTCTACTGATTAAGAAGAACCCAAAACATAAGAATCAGGAGGGAACATAAGGCGGTTCTTCCCAACTTAAAGACTCAGATAATATGAAGAAAATATAAACCCCAAATAACACCCTCAAAACAAACAAGAACTAGATATTTTAATATATAAATTTTGGGGTTTCCTGATGGGTTTGTCTGCAAGGTTTTATGATCTGTGTTTCAACCGTTCGTGAGCTACTAGAATGAAAGGGAACCCCACATGGTTTTTCCACATTGTTTCAAAACTGTGTGCCAACCATGACAAACACCTCAATCAGAAAATGACACAAAGCTACATGGTTACCTAGGAAAGGATCACAGTTTCATTTAACCATTTTTAAACCGTGAACATGATAAAAATTCATCAAATCATTATAAATTTAATCCTTTTTTTCGGGACTCAACATGAAAATCCATGTAAAATATGGACACTACTATAACCAAAATAGGGATCCTACCACATGAACTGGACCCACAATACATAAATTCTTCAAAACTTGAGCATCTCTAAATGCGCACTGTAGAATGATAAAACTAAGACCATCTAGGACAAAGGCAAGACACAATAAAAAGATAACAATAAATTTATAAGTCCAGATTCAGATTATAAGGCCCCAGCCTTAAACATTACATAATCTTGAGTTATTACAAGATTACACATAGAGGATCCTTTCAGGTTTAGAGTTATTGAGAATTTGATCATAAAACTTTCATTACATTCCACATTTAAAAAAAGTGGTTACATAAAAGATAGTATTCATTTTTCCCATCAACGAAAACATATTTAAAATAAAACATGGATTTTTTCTTGACACTTCCTTGACACTATCATGATATCATGTACCATTCCCTTGACATGTGAAAAACATTTCAAAAACATGGGATGAGAATAAAAAGCACAGTAAGGGTTATAATAAGTACGGAAAGGAAACATGAGTACATATATACAAAAGAATAAAATCGTACATTACCCATAAAACATATGCACTTTAATCTACCTCATAAAATCTTGAATAAATCATAGAAATAATAAGAAATAAAGGTAACTTGAGGCATTCATAACATTCTTACGTAGGGAGTAACCCTCTTGGTTACGTTTGGAATACCCATCACAGTATATTACCTAAATCTCTTCGGAGAAACCTTAACCTTTACCTCCTTTACGTTACCCAATGAATTGTAGAGATATATCAGGCTCACCCGCCCATAGTTTATCACGGAGCCACCCATCTTCATAATAATTCCCATGAACCATAACATAATCGTATTACATAAAACATGCATAATGGAAACATAACATTTCCACTTTTCAGTCATAAGATATCAATAAAAAGTATTGATATAAAAATATTATGAAAACCATTTTCAATACCAAAATAAATAAGAAAAGTAAAACATGGTATTTATTTTTCATTTTAAAAAAAGGTATGGCTTGTATAGAAAGCTGAAACTCAAATAATGGTTACGACGGCGGAGAAGTCATTGTCGCCGCATACATACGACAAAAACATTCCCTTTTGTCATTTAGTAAAACGCTTTGTATAAAAACATTACTTTCGGAAAAACATAAAAGTCAAAGGCGTTTATACACCGTATAAAATAATTTTGTGTATAAAACAAATTATGTCTCAATGAATGGGGATTGAGACAAAGTCCCATACAAAGACGATATCCTTGGATTAAGGATAAATAAATTACATAATTATGTGTGACAAACGAATACACCTAATATAAGTGGATATTAAGTGTAAAACAATCAGAGGTCATTCACACATATTCATTGAACCACATATTCAAACAGTACATGTTTATCCCAAATAATCAAAATTGGGTTAAGAAGTTCCCTTGCAAAAATTCGACAGCCTAACGGCGTCACTTCAAACTTTATAAAATGAGTTGATGAGAGATAAAAAGGGTATCTCATCACTTGGAAATAAAATTTACATCAATAAGGATATAGAAGAACATATACCAATATTACAATATGTAAATTAAAATACCCAACAAAAAATGTTTTTAAAAAGAGGAGGGTGAAAAGTTCCCTTACCGACTTGGGTATCTTTTGAAGCATACACCCCATGAAAAAAGGACAATACAACATTGATGTAAATACTCATAAATGAAATTATATTAAAAAAAGAGTAGAATAATGGGCAGTACATATACCACTGAAAGGAAATGGTGGTAAATGTAGCATAAATCTCATGGGAATAAAAGTGAGATGAAAAATCCTTTACGAAAACTCAGCAGCCTAACGACGCCACTTAAAACATCCAAAAATGAATTGATGAGATCAAATAGGGTCTATAATCATATTAAAATAAAATTTACAGAAATATGAATATAAAATAACATCCCCCAACATAACAAAAAGGAGATTAAAAGTATGTTACATAAAATAGAGTACTTAAAAAGAAAGAGAGAGGTAGGATCCCTTACGAAAATTTGGCAGCCTAACGGCGACACATAAAAATTCTTAAAATGAATTGATGAGAGTAATAGGGGGTGACTCATCATATGAAAATAAAAATTACAGTATGTTGAATATTAAATAACACCTCCAACATAATTACATGGCGCATAAATGAAATGACATAAAAGAGGGTACTTGAAAAGAAAGAGAGAGGTCATATCCCTTACCTCGGGTCCGACATGACTCGATCTTTCTTTAACCTCCTGAATAATAAACTTGAGTTAATTTCTACTTTATTAGGAACCTTTTTCAATTTAATTATTACTTTTATATCACATACTACCATTATATGAACACTATGTAATTATTTAAGTTAATAATGGTCATTTTGTAGATCATTGCTACTTGAGTAAAAAATAAACTCTTTATAATTACATGTTGTTCATGTGGTAAAATATATATTATATCCAGAATTATATTAATTATTTAGATATCATATATATCATATATATCCATTATATACATGCATTTATCATATTACATAACATTTAGAGGTAATAAATGAAATGCACCGTTCATGGAGAAGGTAAGTCATACGTACGCATAGACGCTAGTTCCCTTTATATTTCTTATTTAATGGAATTAAAACATAATGATACATAATAGTATTATAATTCCAGTATGGTATCATATATAATATCATTAAATATATCTTCTATATGTACCACATAATGTATTAACGAATCAAATCACTTTTAGGGGGCGGTAGTCCGCACTTCCTAAAATGATGATATCACGTTTAACCATAATGGAAACCATAAAGGTATGCCATAAATGATAAATACAGAAGCTTAAGTAAAACATAAACATAGTATATATCATATATAAATATAGTGACATCCTAACGGATACCTTTGAGGGTGTTAAATGAATATTGAACAATCATTGTTTCGTGAGGCATAAATTCACCATCCACAGAAACAATATGTTCTTTAACCATTAGATGTAGGTGTGTGTAAGTGTATCTCGAATACTTATTATAAAAACATCCAAGTTAATTGAATATACGGGAGTTGTTACAAAATAAATTAATAAAAAGAGTTTATGGGGTTGGAGAATCAAAATAAAACAGAAGAACACAAGTGAAGACATTACCTTAAAATCGGGTATCTCTCTTTGATTTGAGCTCAAAGCCTTCTTTGGGAAGACTTCTGCCCAAAGTGAGGCTTCTAGGAGTAATAGAGGGATGTGGAGAGACAAAATGAGTAGGGGTTGGCCGATCCAAAGGCTTGAGTGGTGTGGGTAAGATGGTAGAGGTGGGGGGCTTTTATAAGAGGAGAGGAGGGGCACTCTTGGAATGTTACCAAATGTTACTTTATTTTCAAACGAGTATTGGATTTTAAAGGTCCCAAATTAATGTATTTATACTATAAGGTTGTAAGCGTTCGAAATATACTCATCCAATAGGTTTTTGACAAGTTTATTTTATACTTTTAACATTACCTTTTCATTTTATTTAAATTCTTTATTAATGAGGTAATCGTTGCATCATCATGATGTCATAAATAATTTAATTTATTTAATTTCTAAATATTATTAAAAAATATAATTATGTAAGAAATATTTTTAGCTTCCAAATGAATATTTATAGTCCAAAATATAACATGTATGACCCCATTTAAAAATTGTTTTAGTAAAACAACTCCTGCTTGTGACATTTTTATTTTAACTTTAAAAAAAAAGTTATTTATGTAATTTTCCAACCAAAGTGGCTCTATGGGGTCCCCAAGTTCACCCATTGATTTTCTTGGTCGGTCATGACACATCCAATGAGGTTAAGACATGTTTCTAGGTCATTTCATATTATTAAAACATTATTTTTACCTTAAATTACACAAATTACCTCTAATCGCCATTAAAAACATAAAAGTTACTATTCACCAAAAAATTATTTTAATCTCATTGAACCACATTTTACATCATAATGAAAACCATGTACATCGGATTTTTGACATTCAAATCACAGAAGTGGTGATGTTTCATTTATATGAAAATTCAGTTTTTAAACTACCACTTAGTGGTTTCACTATTCATCAAAAATTGACGTTTTTCAGAAAAATAACAAAAATTCACCCTAAGATATATTTGATATTCCGAATTCAAAAATGATGTATATTTTACAAAATTCAAAACATATATGTTGCATTAATCAATTTAATAATTAATTCCCACTGCAAAAACAAATAGCGTGTTTTTAAGAAACAATATCTATTAAAAGATTGACACTAGTTTAAGTCCAATTTCAATGTGAAATTAATTTAATGACCACCATTATATTAAATGGTAAAAATATATTCAAAATACACTCTAATATAAATTAAAAATATAATCTATTCTTATAAATAATTAATATTAAAAGGAGTTTTTGAATTAAAATGCAACATTTTCAATACAAATGATCTTTATCGAAAAAATAACAAACTTTTACAAAAAGTAAATTTTGATGTCCAGATTCTAAATAAGATTTTATTTTGTCAAATACAACATATAAAATTTTAAAATGTGTATTTAAAAAGGGTTCTCCATCAAATGGCGGTTAATCGACCTTTTATAGAATATTAAAAGATTTATGCATAAAATTGGATTTATTTGCATTTTAAGCCTCCAACGTTTATTGGAGAAAAGTAAAAAAATATTTGAACAACACATATAATCATTTTGTAGATAGTTCTGTTCATTCCCGCAATTACAATGGCTAAGCATTAACTACCTTTTAAAATAATATTATTTTATTATTAGAGTGCAACGTAAGATTTTAAAGAAACTCGTTGTTGTGTATTGGGTACGCCCTCGAGCATAGCATTCCCTTTAATGTAATAGTAATATTTTATTAAAAAATATGGATAAATATGAAAATGTAATATTCATTATTTACTTGGGGTGTAGCACAAATAGGATCAATGCCTAGGTTTACCATAGAATAAGTCCATCATTCTTTACAGAAAAATGGTGAACATCAAATACTAAAATAAGAAGATTTGAAATGACACCATACTGATACTCAAAACAAAAACTAGGCCAAGGATTCAAAAACCACTAGAAACACCTGACAATGTGCAAGATTCACTCTATGTTCTATCGATAGAGGCCTCATTACTGAAGAATCTCCTTCCTCATAGTCTGGATCTAGAATCTTTCTATCATAACATATTCTTTGGGTGATGTTTCCTGTAGAAATTATCCAGATGAACCAAATGACCACAATGGTGGTAGGTTTTCAGAGGTATGAAATAATATGTCTTATAATTCCAAGACTGGTCATAATGATAGAAAACTAGAAAGAGATATGAAAATCTATAATCCATGATCATAAAAGATGGATCCTTAGAGACATTTCCCTCTGATATTTACTCCTCGCCAGATGGAAAAAATCAATGAAAAATGAGTGATGTTGGACTGAAAACCACCACCACAAACATTCCAAACCTCAAAAATGATGAGGTGACCAACCTGCACTGATCCATAACTTGACCCCTAGAAAAACATAAATGTGATGAACTTAATCAACCTCGGGGGTTCCCAATTTGTAGAAGTCATGATTGACCTCTTCAATCCACTCCAATACATCCAACGGACCTCGATCATCATGATAAATGGAAAACACTCAATAAGAACAAGAAAATGGGCATTAATCAGTAGGAAAATTTGGTGACATTTATAGGTGGAATATTCTGATCAACATCAATACCCAAATCCCAAACAGACATCCAATGAAATTCTAACCACCGGACAATATTATGCCAAACAACATTCTTACATGCAAAACAACACAAACTCTACTCAAATATTCTATTTAAAAAAATCACCATTTAAATTCAGTTTCAAAACATAAATATTTCAATGCTGAATTCCAAAATAACCCCACCTTTCACAATAAAACCACATTTTTAAAAAAATTACAAAATCATTCTCCTCTTTCAAAAAATTCATTTTAGAAAAACATGGCCTGACCTTTGAATTCAAACACCTACTCACGATATCATATAAGACATCACAAGTGTGTTCATCCATTTACAACTAGAGGTACCAACACAAACTATCCATACATATCATTACTTGTAAGAATGTTCATGAAGAGCATTTGTGGTCTCACCCAATCCATATTAATAGATATACAAACAACTGCCACATTCTCAGATCACAAATATTTCTTTTAAAACTAAATTTACCAATCTAATACTATTTCAAAGGAATATTTTCTTTGATTTTAAAACCCATTTTCATTTCAAAAACCCCATTCATACTAGAAAGAACTAGAAAAAAACTCAACATGCACCAAACTATCATATGGAGGGACATGTGTATATTCCTAACATGTTGACATGGTAGTGGTACATGTCACATGTAATCATTAACACTAAGAGTTCCTTGAAAGGTGTAATTGTACTCCGCATGGGTCACTACTCCATGTGAGATCACAATGTCACACCGATTCACCTCCATTATAATCCCCCAATCCAAAAAAAATGACAAAAGAATCAAATCTGAGACTACCCTTGTAATTCATCTATTTCTAGCATATAGTTTATGGTATTTTTGTAAATTGAATTGTTTATTTAAATGAATAATCTTTCCAAATTTTTAATTCATTTACGTGTTTTATGTTTTATGGTTGGAAATTACTGATATGTGAAAAAAGAACAAAAAATAGAGAAATTATGGTCTGAATGAACCTTCACCTCGTGAGCAAAGTAAAATATCACAACACTATATTTTGAGATATGAAGTGGTGCGGGGAACAAGAAAAACACTGTTACATGTTGTATACCACAAGTAAACATCATTAACATTTCAACTAAAATGGATTTTCACTGGAAAATTTTTGTTGAGCAGACATAACGAGAAATGAATGTACACGTCATGTACTAGAAGTACACATCGCAACAGAAGTCAACTAGTCAAAGAAACATCAATAGAATCAACACAAAAGTGGAAAAACCTGATCAAGAAAAAATATTGTGTACCCCATATATACATCGTGTAGTCATCGGTGTGTAGATAAAATAATAGGCAACACAAGACACATGTTTTTGATGGAAAAACTGATAAATAGAGGCCTTATCCAACCGTCCAAATCACTCTGGGACCGATGAAGGCCATGTGACACTGAGGAATAACCACGAGATGATCCAGATCCTCTATTAATGGCAATTCTAACTTGGGTACCCATTTCTCTCTCTCTCATCATGATCGTGAAGACCCATTAGTTTTGGGTGATGTGATTTTACTAGTTTGTGGGTTAGGTATTACTTTTCAACATTCTATTAATGTTTAGGATTGCATGAAGTTTTTTATTCAATTCTAAATCTCATTATCTTCGTATTGAAGGACCATTTATATGTTCTGAATGTTATCATTTTATTGCATCAATTATTCATCATAGTTTTCGTATGACAAATATGTAATCTATGTCAGTTATGTTTAAAAAATGTTTCAGGTCACCTATTTCTATGCTTAATAAATGTATATGACCATTTCAAAAGTGAGATCATAGGACTAGGAGCAGATACCAAGGCTAATGATCCGTGCTCAACCAATTACCACACCAAAATTGAAGAAGACCATATCAACTGAATCTCTAGAACAAAAAATTTAAAATCACTGAACATGGAATGTCCGGTAATGATATCAAACCCCAACAAAATCATGTTGTAATTTCTTTTTTCTTGAAATAAATCAAAAAATTTCAATTTTGGTTCCATAATTAATATAGATCATAAGATCTCTCCTTAAGGGTTTGAAACTTAGACTTACTAGATAATATATATTAATGTAGGTTATCTTAGTCTAATATATATTATTCAATTTTTCAGGCCCCATAGGATTTAACGATGCCCTTCTGGCTGTCACCCCAGTAACTTGAGGTTCATAATGAGCAATGGTTCATGGTGCCCTTCCCGTACCTACCTCCTGAGTCATGAGAGTCCTTATCTCCATCTTCCAGACACCCAAAATAACAAGGTTCGACTCTAAATCCATATTTTCATTAACCAACCTGGGTTGAACATGAACCGGTCATGCGATCCAACCTACGACATGGCCTAAAGGGTGTCACGAACTGGATCTGGTCACCATCAAACTAGCACCACACCCGGCCCGTTCCAAGACCTGAAGTGCGTTCTCGATCCCCACGGGCTGGAAAAAGTGCCCGAGTATCATGAAATGAAAATTGGTAACGATTTACCCGAGTTTATAAGCATAAAATAATAAAGGAACCCAATGAAACAAATCTGGGCTTTTCAAACCAAACAATGTTTTACAGAAAATCAGAACTGAATTACATAGTCTCAAACAACTCAACAAGAATATAACAAAGGAACAAAACAGAAAAATGAACAGCCCAAGAACCTCAACATGGAAAGAGGCATTGCCATCAAGCCATCTCCACAACAAAACATCATGAATGACCGGTGAAAACCCGAACTGTTGGCACAAATGTTATACCCAAACCTGTGACAACAAAAATAACCAAGTCTACATACACCAAAGGGTGTAAGTAGGGTATGAGCCAATGCCCAGTAGGATACCACCACTATGAGATTCCATGTGATAAACATTTAAAGACGAAAAGAATGCAAGTTTTCAAAAACAAGAAAAGCTAGTTACAATTTCTAAAGATGTGACTTTAAATAAAAACAGTTTTCTAGTGGGCTATTTTAACGGGTTAGCACTTTTAAAATAAATACCAAAGCTACTGAATTTTCCAGAAAAATGTACCATATGACGACAGTATGTATAAGGTAACTAATGAGCACAAGCAATAGGAAATAACCCCTAGGCACTAGCTAGTTGTGGGTCTCAGGTACCTTGTATCTCGGAGAGAGTAACAATCACAAATATCCATTCTCATGAATGAGACACTAGTAGGGAACATACTCATAAGATAGTGTTCCCCAATCATCATCATCATAGTTTTGTTAGAGTTTAAGCATCAATCTTTCTAAGTGAAACTAAGGCCAAACCCCACAGATTTACTAGCATACTAGTACACGTCCACCCACCTAGATATCCAGGTTTTCCCCTTGTGCTCAAACAAGTTCAACAAGTCATGAAATATAAATTGAACCTGAAAATATCATTTCCACATCAAAAATTCACCAAACATCCCATATGTATACCACACAAGTCACAAAAATCCATTTTACATTCAAAATGATTTTGAAATCCAAATCACACCAAAATAGCCAACAACACATTTCACATTTCGTCAACACTTCCACAAAACCATTAAACAATTTTATAAAAAAAATTATTAGATATTTCAACTCATATAATAGCCCACACACATGGAAAATAGCTCTTCTTTCATAATAAAAAATTCAATTGTTCACATCACACTCACACAAAACACTCCACATCACCTTCACATCACTTTCACTCCTCAATACCTCCTTAAAACAATTTAAAAAAATATTTCCAAGATGATACATATCACATAACAGCCTTTCACAAATGACATGTACCTTTTAAAAATATACTCCTACCAAAACAGTTTACCGATATAGTTTCACCTATTACAAAACCCAATAAACCATTCAAAACATCCATAAAACAATTATAAAGAGTATCCCCAAACTTTGCACATAAAACACATTTCAAAAACATCTTTTTAAGACAAAATAACACAAAGATTCTAACAAAATAGAATTGGCAGCCCAATCAACATGTAATAATCCACTTTCAAATGTTATATAATCCCATTGAATAATATCAAAAAAGATACCGATGAGAACACATAAATCCATCAAACACTTTCAAGGAGTATAACAAGGTTAAACACATAAAACCATTCAAATACACCCACTTTTTAGGACCCCATGGAACTATATCATTACCCAACAATAATTGGAATCCCATTTCAACAACTAATAAATCACTTCCACATTTTACAAAACTACCACAAGAGATAACACATGAAATACATTTGAAAAATACACGCTTCAAGCAAAAATGTATCTTTGAAAACAAATGCTTTACTATTGCAACCAAAAATGGTTTTCTCATAATGCACAACACATAAGGAACATTTAAAATTATTTAATCAAGAAAACTAACTCATCATTAAATGTTTACCCACTGAATCACCTACTGACGTTGTCGAATCCGTCAAAACATGGTGCGAAACGTCAAACGCACCACCCCGGCACCACAAGGATGATAAATACATCCCTAGACCACAAATCTTCACCAAAAAGACCCATGGTTAAACCCTAGGTACGAAACCTAGGTTCTGGACACATTGGAACATCAAGAAAGAGGGATGAAACCCTAAGGAAATGGAAGAAGTGGAAGGGAGGAACACTCACCTTGAAAAATCATGAAGCAATTACCCCAAATTAACCAAATGTTGAAACTTAAAGCAGAATAACCTGATATTTTGGCTCTACGGATGAGGAGGAGGTCATGGGGGGACTGAAATGGGGGGAAAAGAGTAAATATTGAAGGATATATGAAGGAATTAATTTACCTCTTCAAATATGCCTGATTTTTTAAACCCTAATACATTCAGCATTAACTCGCAATATAGAAGAGATCCAAAGAGCTGAGAGATAGTTTGGGGGCATGACTAGATTCAAGGGGAACGTTTGAGTCTTGGAATCACCAAAAAATCCTTAACAATGAATAAGTTATTAATTAATAAAATTTTATTTTTAAAATTGGAATTGGGATTTTGGGCAGGACCAATCCCTTAAATAAAAACCCATATGAACCTTGGTTATGGATTTATAATGGCTCCAAACTACAATGGTGGTGTTAATATATCAGGGTAGACCATTTAAAAATTGGAACAAGTTAAAACTTTTAAAAAATTTAAAAGTTATAAAAGAAACAAAATTTATTTTTAAATCTGGAATTGGGCTCACGGTTCGGCCCATTTCACGAAAACTCACCCATTCCACCATAAAAGTTTGAGAAACCCAAAAAAACAAAGTATAAATGAAAATTAAAATAAATTTAACTTTAAAATAAGTCATTTATGTGACAATTCTCCCCACTATGAAATCTTTCCGCCACAGAAAGTCACATCAAGGCCAAAGCAACAACCAAATCCAACTAAGAAACCAAGAGGTACTCCCTTGTCAGGTTTCACCCCCAAAGGCCAAAACACCTCCAATGATCAATTAATAAAGGATTACTATCACAAAAAAAACTTAAACCACTTTCCTAAAATGATCAATCACATTCATAATTGATCCCAAAATAAAACTCATTAAACACTATCTGAACAGGACTCAAGCAATTCACCCAAATGAACAACAAAATCGAAGAAGGTTACACTTACCTTACTTTAACTAGCCCATTGGGTACTCCCCAATCCCAATGTTTACTAGAGGAAGATGTAGGTAGCTTGATAGCTCTGAATGAGACTACCTACCACCAATCCACGACTATGGATATGTATGAGTTACTGGTATGGGGAACAAAAATAACCTCCCCACCATAAGAGACAACCTATATATTTTTTCCCGAGAAAGAATCAGGAAACTAATATGGGGAAGCCTGAATGGACTCCCCACTAAAAAGGGTATAATTCCATCAGGAATTTACAAAATAACTTATATAAGACTCATAGTGTGTCTCCCCACCATCAGAACCAACCATCTTAACCGACCAACATGGGATGGTACAGAAAGCCCCCGGAATTTTTCGAGATGGGACGACCACATGGTTAGTCTACAGGGTTTGGGAAACCATGCACTAATAGTGGGGATCCTTCTATCTACAAGGTTTTTTGGGGCATGGTCACTACTAACCAAGTGAAAATCATGTTCCTAACATGTCTAGCCAAACTATAAACCTTTCCTCAAAGACTCAATGGAAACCAAAGTGGGTTGGAATAACATTGGGCGATGACATGGGTACAAGGCCCTTTACCTATTTCCATTGAACATAGACAACAGAAGAAAGATAATGAGACCATAGATTTAAACTCATCCTATAATTCATAATATGTATAGGACTTTGTAAAAGGTTTTAAACAACCCTGTGATTTCCCTTAACTACGAGCCAGCTTCTCTCCGAGACCTATGGCTAGAGCTCAAACGATTGAAGCATCTTCGGCCTCGTAGTTAGGCTTTGGGAACCCCCTGAACGAGAATTCTTCTTTCAGTACAACCACCAACTTCACTAAAATCCCTGATAAGTTTTCCAAGACATTACACATCCCAAACTCACTTTTCCCTAACCCGATATTTCACTGAAACATGGTCTTATAAGATGCACACACATCACACCTCATTTGTTCGGGTGAGAAACAATTGAAGTAATGAACACCTATACTCAACTTACTCTAAAATGGAATATATTTTTTATGTTTTTTTTCAAGGGAGACATTCTCCCAACATAATAGAGACTCTCATATGATTTCCCAACATTCACCTTTATGGTCAATTGATCACATGAATTCCTAAGGCATCACCGAACTTCACCATTTCGACTGATATAAATAATTCATGGGGAGGGGCCTTATACAACATCCCCAAACAACACACAATTCTAGATAGTGGCCACAATATCCAATCGTGACCATATTTCCCACACTAAGGTTTTAGCATAAAATCATGCATCAAACAAACTGCGAAGAACCCAAAGGCCCTCTTAGATGACATCGAGACACTCATCCCCACTATAAACCCTAGACCACTTCCAACTTCAATGAATTAGGAAACTTAAGAAACTATGGTCTCTTTCAACCTTCCAAGAGCACTCTTTCGCTACAAGAGGATCTAAAAATCAATTAAAGGAATGGGTTTAGACTCAATCCACAAAGAACGATAAAATATTCCTTATATTGTTCAACTAGAGGATTTTTCAATGGCGAAGAAATCCGGATTGTAGTTCAGTTATGCATTAACCCTTAATGGGGGCGTACCTTATCCAATGAGAGAACCCAAGGACCCAACCAATCTGGTCCATTGGTCAAAAAAAATCCATAAACAAGATCCAAACACATGAAGGGAACCACCATAAAGCTGTCCCGAAATATATCTCAGAGGAGACTACTAAACGGTCCTTCTACCCAGCTTACCGACCAAACATAAACCCAAAACACAGTTCAAACAGGAGGGGTTCTTGGACTCAAAACCTCCCACAACATCAAAATTTTCCAAAAACATATAATATAAGCTATCACAAACAATTCATCAAGAAATCATGTTTTTCTTTAAAAAAAATATTTCTTGAAAACAAACGGTTCAGCGGTTAGCGTATCCACCAATGGTACCCCATGAGCCTTACACATGCATGTTTTTGTGCCACACTGGGCACCCTCCTCATATCCATCCTGACACTCATATAGTCGTGACATCAATCATCCATCATCCTATATAACCCCATGAATGTGGTTGCCCATGGAAATACCAATGGTTAAAACAAAACATTATTTCCACATTTCAATACCAAAAAGGTCAACCAACACATCCTTTTTCTCAAAACTTCTAAACACAAGATCAAAATCCCAACTCACATCTTACAAAAAATTTCAGAAAGACACAACTATTTAGAAAATAACTCAGTTTCAAGATATTCACATCAATTTCAAAACATCTCATCCCATTAAAACACCCTTTGATTTTTTAGAAAAATATATTGGAAACACTTTTCAAAACCAACTTCAATATAGTTCCTTCTTTCAAAAGAGGAGTAAGAACACCATTTTCCATTTCGAAACAATTCTAAAAATTCACTTCCACCATTTCATAAATCAAACCATCCCCACATTATTTGAAAATCATTTCACAAAATCTTTACACTTCTTAAAACCAAAGTGCCATGATTTCAAAACCTAAGCACAAAATAATGCGAGAGGAAACTAGTTTCAGTGGGTGACATGGAAATATGGTTGGTGGCCATATTACAATAACTTCACTGTCACGGAGAGTGTTCTAGGGAATATCCTTGGCTCCATATGTCTTTCCAGGCCCTGTGAGCTCACTAGGACCATTAACCCAACTCTATTTTCATTTCCCTTAATCACCATCAGAATAAGAAAACTAAAAGACATAGATAAATCCCGACTTCTCTTGGAAACTTGAATCCCATTATGAGTTGTGGTGATCAGGAACACTACCCATAACTGGAATTCCATGTCCCAACAATCCTAACTCCAGACTATCCTGACTCTTCCCCAAATAACATGACCCAAAGAGTTAACCTGAACCTGCTCTGATAGCATTTTGTCACGAACTGGATCTGGTCACCATCAAACCAGCACCAAACCCGGCCCGTTCCAAGGCCCGAAGGGCATTTCCAATCCCCACAGGCTGGAACAAGTGCCCAGGTATCATGAAATGCAAGTTGGGAACGATTTACCCGAGTTTATAAACATAAAACAATAAAATAACCCAATGAAACATATCTGGATTTTTCAAAACCAAACAATGTTTTACATAAAATCTGAACTGAATTACATAGTCTAAAACAACTCAACAAGACTATAAAAAAGGAAAAATACAAAAAAATGAACATCCCAAGAACCTAAACATGGAAAGAGGCATTACCCTCAAGCCATCTCCACAACACCGCATCAGGAATGACCGGTGAAAACTCGATCTGTTGGCACAAATGTTATACCCAAACCCGTGACAAAAAAAATTACCAAGTATACTTACACTAAAGGGTGGAAGTAGGGTGTGAGCCAATTCCCAGTAAGATACAACCACTAAGATATTCCATGTGATAAACAATTAAAGACGAAAAGCATTCAAGTTTTCAAAAACCAGAAAAGCTAGTTACAATTTCTAAAAGTTGTGACTTTGAATAAAAACAGTTTTCAAGTGGTCTATTTTAACGGGTTAACACTTTTCAAATAAACACCAAAACTACTGAATTTTCCAGCCAAATTTACTGTATGCCGACGGTAAGTATAATGTAATTGATGAGCACAAGAAATAGAAAAAAACCCCTAGGCACTAGCTAGCTGTGGGTCTCAGGTACCTCGTATCTCGGTGAGAGTAACCATCACAAATATCCATTCTCGTGCCCGAGCCACTAGTAGGGAACATACCCATAACCTAGTGGTCCCCAATCATCATCATCATAGTTTAGTTAGAGTTTTAAGCGTTAATATTGCTAAGTGAAACTGAGGCCAAACCCCACGGATTCACTAGCATACCAGTACACGTCAACCCACCTAGATACCCAGGTTTTCCCCTTGTTCTCAAACAAGTTCAACAAGTCAAGAAATATACATTGAACATGAAAATATCATTTCCACATAAAAAATTCACCAAAAAGCCCATATACATACCACAAAAATCACAAAAATTCATTTTTCATTCAAAATGATTTTGAAATCTTAATCACACCAAAATAGCCCACAACACATTTCACATTTCTTCAACACTTCCAAAAAACCATTAAACAATTTTATAAAAAAATTATAAGATATTTCAACTCATATAATAGCCCACAGACATGGAAAATAACTCTTCTTTCATAATCAAAAATTCAATTTGTCACATCTCACTCATACAAAACGCTCCACATTACTTTCACATCACTTTTACTCCTCAATATCTCCTTTAAGGAATTTAACAAAATAATTCCAAGACGATACATATCACGTAACAGAGTTTTCACAAATTAAATGTACCTTTTAAAAATATACTCCTACCAAAATAGTTTGCTAATATAGTTTCACCTATTACACAACCCAATAAACGATTCAAAACATTCCTAAAACAATTATAAATAGTATACCCAAACGTTTCACATAAAACCCATTTCAAAAACCAGTTTTTAAGACAAAATAACACCAAGACCCTACCAAAACAGAATTGGTAGCCCAATAAACATGTAATAATCCACTTTCAAATGTTATATAATCACCTTGAATAATATCACAAAAGATACCCATGAGAACACATAAATCCATAATACACTTTCAAGGAGTATAACAATGTTATACACATAAAACCATTCAAATACACCAACTTTTTAGGACCACATGGGACTATATCATTACCCAACCATAATTGGAAGACCCTTTCAACAACAAATAAATCACTTCCACATTTTACAAAACTACCACAAGAGATAACAGATGAAATAAATTTGAAAAATACACACTTCAAGAAAAAATGTAACCTTAAAAACAAATGCTTTACTATTACTACCAAAAAGGGTTTTCTCATAATGCATAGCACATAAGTAACATTTAAAATTATTTAATCAAGAAAACTAACTCATCATTAAATGGTTACACACAGAATAACCTAATGAAGTTGTCGAAACCCTCAAAACATGGTACGAAACACCAATAGCATGACCCTGGCACCACAAGAAAGAGGAATCCAGCCCTAGACCACAATGTTTCACCAAAAAGACCCATGGTTAAACCCTAGGTACGAACCCTAGGTTTTGGACACTTTGGAACATCATGAAAGAAGGATGAAACCTTAAGGAAATGGAAGAAGTGGAATGGAGGAACACTCACATTGAAAAATATTGAAACAATTACCCCAAATTCACCAAATTTTGAAACTCAAAGTAGAAAAACCGGATATTTAGGCTCGACTGATGAGGAGGAGGTCATGTGGGGACTGAAATGGGGGAAAAAGTGTAAATATTGAAGGATATATGAAGGAATGAATTTACATCTTCAAATCTGCCCAATTTTTTGAAACCTTAATAAGTTCAGCATTCAATGGCGATGTAGAAGAGCTCCAGAGAGGGTAGAGAGAGTTTGGGCGCACGACTGGATTCAAGGGGCGCATTTGAGTCTTGGAATCACCAAAAAACCCTCAAAATGAATAAGTTATTAATTAATCAACTTTTATTTTGAAAAATGGAATTGGGCTTTCGGGAAGGCCCAGTCCCTTAAATAAAAACCCTTATGAACCTTGGTTATGGATTTATAATGGCTCCATAATACAATGGTGGTGTTAATATATCAGGGTAGACCATTTAGAAATTGGAACGAGTGAAAAATATTAAAAAAATGAAAAATTTATAAAAGAAACAAATTTTATTTTTAAATATGGAATTGAGCTCACGGTTTGGCCCAATTCACAAAAACTCACCCATTCCACTATAAAAGCTTTAGAAACCCAAAAAAAAAGGATAAATAAAAATTAAATTAAATTTAACTTTAAAATAAGTCATGTATGTGACACAAGGTGTTCATGATCCCTAATGGCTGGAAAATAGTTTCGGGCATCATAAAATATGAGTGGAAAATTTTTAAGCCCAAAATAAACAGTTAGGACCTAATAACTAAATAGAACTAAAAAAATACTAACAACTAAAAATAAAATAAATAAATAACTGATTTAATTAAAATATAAAACTAATAATACTACAAACCAGGAAAAAAACTGAAACTAAAACAATGAAACTAAATTTAAACTAAATGATCTCTGTGTGACCCCCTGGTCACCTCCAACTATCCGACTAATCATGTTCCAACAATGAGAACCCAATCTAGGAGACATGAACGGAATAGAAAAACCATAATAAATGCTAGGGTCTACCTACACCGAGTGGTACAAGTTGAGTGTGGGCTAAATTATCTGTATGAAATCACCAAAAAATCCAAGTGTTTCCTTTCCCAAATAGTCCATTATCAATTTTTTGAAATATATTTAAAAAATATCGTTGTTTACATTTTATTAATCATGAATAGATTTAACTTTTTGAAATCAAACACAGGCCACCCTATATTTCCAAAATAAACAACCAATTTATAAATAAAATGATATATAAAAATTTATGAGGGTTGTGATGAAAATAAAAATGTAGGGTAAAAAGAATACCAAGTGGAATAGATTACTAATAAGAAGAATAAAAATGTAACTGTTGGTGATCATGAACATTCACACAAGACCCCTGGACGTATTAGCTTCTGAACCAACCGTTGGCTTATAGTGATAACCCACAGTCAGTAACCAACTAATCACCCTCATGAAAAAATCATCGGCACTACCCATCTAGCCTCTATATCTATGAGTGGGTACTAACCCATCTAATATTATTAGGAAATATACCATCACTCGATCATTTAAAGGACACCCAGGAACCCATGTATGTAATAATAATAATGTGTTAGTAGGAGGCCCCTATTCACATGACTCATCATAAGTGCCACCACCACACATGTATACACCAAACACGAACATCAATTTATGATAATTCATAAAGGGTAATACCTCATATAATGGTTCCCCATATACATACATATACATTTCACATCACACAAGGTGCTAACCGGGCCACTATATCGTATAGCAATTCATATAATTTTATAATATACATTATGTTTCCAACTGAGCACATGCATTTTCCAAATCACATAACATTATAAATATTAACATGAACATCAATGTTTTGTTAGATGTTCCAATAATTCCTTTAGCATGACAAAACTAAATGAAATTACCAAAAAAGCATCACACATACAGTACTTCTATATTTTCAATACCAAACTGAACCTTATCCTTTTCAAACTCACATCAATGTATGTTTCAAGGACAAACTGCCCAACCATGAGTACCACATTTTAATTCATGTTTTAAAAAACAAATGGATTAACACAGTAACATTTGAATGAAGATGAGACCATGTTAGAAAATGATAAGGAAGAAGAAATGAGAAACATTCAAGGAAAAAAGAATTTAGAGTGCCATCATCAATTGAATACAAATCCATGCATGAACATAGTGAACCCATGGATGTGACAATAACAAATATAAAACGCCAGAATCAAGTAGAACAATCCAAAAACTATTTTTACAAAATCTCTACTTACATAAAAACAAATACCATAAGTTTCTTTTTTATAGAATGAATTTATCCCTTTAAAAACCATAAAACCCCATTTCATGTCATTTTAATACAATTATAAATCCATAATAATAACAAATTATGCAACCCAAACTGAAATCAAAAGTTAAAAATACCAAAACAACATAATTAGGGGAACACATTCTTTAAAACTCATAATTTCAGATTATAAGGAAAAAAGCGAATTTCAACAATAACCTTAGGTGACATAATCCATGGATCTTCATACAAATACATTATGAAACTATTTTTAATAAATTAGATCATCAATAAATTATAATTATATTATATCCATGAATATAATTAAGGTTATAAAACCCATTAAATATTAATTGAAACCACACATGTTTTAACATATTGTGTTGGAAAAGAAAAAGTCAGGCAAACCAACCTTGCTGGTGTGTGAATGAAATGAAACCTTCATATAAGAGAGATCTATGCCCCATGAACAAACTGCACACCCTAGAATATAAATAAACACATACCAAACATTAATAATAATATATGGGGTTTATTCAACAAAGAACCAAGCCAAGATAAAGAATATAACAGAGACGGGGGACTGGGAGAAGAGAAATGGGAAAGATTAGATGAAGAACCACAAACATTTGGTAAGAAATATCCCATGGATGGTCCAAAATGATGGAGAATGAAGTGGTACATAGTTCTAGTCAATACTGAATATGTGTGGCATCATTTGGGAGGTGCATTCATCAAATAATGATCTCTAGGTAAAATGTTTTTAATATTGTAATGGGATGCACTGTTTTAAAGCATGATTTTTTAAACAATGCGCAAACTCTGATATTGTCATTGGAAAACGTCTACAATGTTATAGGTCTATGTTTCATGGTTTGGGAAAACTAGGCACAAACCATGTGACCAAAATATTTCCAAAAAAAATAAAATGACACCCCCAATACAAGGTAAGACCCCGAAAAGACCCTTGAATGATTTAAACACAATTTAGAGTCATTGTGGGTGTTACAAACGATCCACCATGAAAATTTATCCCAAAATCATTAACAATAACTATGAAAAAGTCTATATGAAAAATAAAACCACAAAAACCCAAGGACTATTATTTGAAACCCAACACAACCATCAACAAAATAATCCAAAACCAAGAATTAAATAACAACAAATTAAAATCATGGTTAGCGTGTGATAGTTATAATGATGGAATTTATATTTATAAATGATATTAAGTTCATATTTATCATTATATAGTTATATTTCAATGCACAGATAAATGATAACACCATCCTCGAGTATGTGTGAAATATCACATCCATGAAGTGATGAGATTTATTTTTCATCCCCACCTCACATGGATGATATATATATATATATATATTTATAAGTGAAATTAAATTATTAATATTATATTAATTATGATAATTCTGGAAAGATAAATTAATACTTATCATTTTCCTATAATGACCTTTGAAAAATGGTAATGTTACTCATCTGTATGAATGGCTTACTATCTCCCAGATTGTAAAATAGTTCATTTTTCATATCCATATGTAATTTATGGATAAAAAAGAATAATTGATGTAAAAAAGAGATTATTATTTAATGAGTATTATTCTAGATATTATTGACCTAATATCACTATGACTATTGAAATCAAACAAAAGTCATTTTGTATTCTATCTTCGAATATCTACAAAACCTTCAATGTGAACTTAATAAATTAAATAATTGCAATAAAATAAAAACATGATAATAATTGATATTAAATTATTCATTAAATTTAAAAGGATATTAATCATTTATATGATTAACAAATTTTTAATATTTAAGAATAAAAGGAACTTATGTGAAAAATCAGATTCAAGGTATGAAACTTTCTCTCAATCACTTTTCATTGAGACATGTTCTATTCTTTTACACCCACATTCTTTCACGAGATGTATATACAACCCATATGACATTTCATATCATGAATTTATTTATTCTAATATTATTTAATGTATTTTAGTGATATTAATTCATGGGGATTATTATTCAAATGATTAAATGTGGCATGGGACACATTAATTTACAAATGGTTTTTTAAATGTGTAAAGATTTAATTTAAAAATATTTTCCTCCATTTTACTATTTTATATATTTTTTCATAAAAGTTTTATAAAAAAATGAAATATTTTTTTTGAATTTCTATAAATGGTTCCCAAAAATAATATTTTTAAGCTTTATTTATTGAACATTCAACTTTCTTTACAAATGGAAAAACAAATGTCATTTTTATTATATATTGTGAAAAAAACTCCACCTAAATCATGAATATTATTTTTTATTTGGATTAATCTACAAGTAATATGGTTTTTATAAAATAGAACCATGTTTTCATTTTGGGATTTTCTATTAATATTGGAAAGGGGTTTAGAAAATGGATTGATTATTTCAATAACATGAAATATTTTCTTATGATTGGAAATGAAATTTCATAAGTGATGTGTTAATTATTGAATGGTTTTATGTCTTATAATTATATAATGGTACTTGGATATTTTTTGGGAGGATTCATGATAAAACATTAATGGGTGGTTCCATGATAAACCAAGAATGCATGGTTACATAATAACTTCAAATTCATTGGGTATAAAAGTTGACCATATGGTTATTCCAATTGCAGGGGTGACATCTATGGAATTCAACCATATGGTTATTACATTTGTAGGATCTACATGTATTGAATTAGATTGCATGGTTATTCAATGTAACTATAATTTTTTCTTTACATTCTTTTCTTTATTATATATGGTTGATATGGGTTTTCTAATAATCTAGTAATTATAAAAATTTAGAAAATGGGATTATTTTCAAAGGAATGTAATTACAACTTCTAAGGGTAAAAATTATAACATTATAAAATAAATTCATGCATTTTATTTTTTCCAAAGGACAAATTTTTTTTCTTATTTATGTTACCCTTATAGATATTTTTGTTCTCTTCACATGTTTTTAAATATTTTTCACATGATTTAAGGATGGGTAAAAGAATATAGGAATTCATGTTTAAAGTTAAGAGGATATTAAATTAAAGAAACAATGTTCATTTAAATAGTTTAATACAATGAAAGAATTAATACTAAATATAAGCTTCTACTTGTGATATATGGTTTTACATTATAAAAAATTTTCATATTTATCTAAACCACTAAACTTTAAAGATCCTCAAGGTAAAATAAAGAAAATTCTCATTACTAAAATTTCATATTATGTAATGTTTTAGGTTGGGTCCTTACAATTGCTATCAAATAATAGTTTAGACAACTTCGGATATTATGTTTTTCTATTAATAGTTATGGATGTCATCATTGGTTTATAGTTTTCAGGATGATCCTAATTTCCATTATTAGAGGCCCTTTCTAGGATTTCAGTAATGATATTTTAATTTGTATAATGGTATTTTTAGAGGGAGCTGTTTTTTAGGTAATTATTTGGTATTAAATTTTTTGATGCAAAATGAAAGTTATGAGATAACCGTTTTGGTTAATAAATATTAATCTTACATTGAGGGTATTTAGTAGATTTATCTAAGTTTATAATGATTATATTAATGTAGTTTTAAAAAGAGGAAAACCCACAACATTGGTGACAACCCTTCACGTTTGGGAAGTTCATGCGAATTGAACCCAAAACAAAAGGATGATAAAGTAACATAGCCTACCACTATTCAATGTGACATACATGTTAGTTAAAAATTATTTTTATTGTTTTAATCATATAATAGATACCTATTAAGTAAATTTTAAGAAAAAATGTTGTACATGTGACCATGATATTAGAAATTATTTTTTGATCATGTGATTAATTATATTTTTGGAAAACATTCACTATTCAATGAATCCAATAAGATTAAAGTAGATAGAATACTATTAAATTTTTTAAAAATCATGAGGATCATTATTTTTAGAATGGACTGTGTTGAACATTGGGTATTACAATTGAATTTAGGAGATTAATTTAGTTTTTCATCATATATTGGGTTATTCATTTTTTGAAATTATTATATATCATCCTAACCATCCTGGTTATGGAAAATCTTGCAATACTGAATGAATAAGTAATTATAGTTTTTTTGGATTTTTTGATTCATATATGTAGACTCGAATACTTCATGAATGAAAAACTCTTTTTAAATAATAATAATTTGGTGAAAAAAATGTGTATTGTTAGAAATTAATTAAATGATGAAACTCTAATTTTTATGTTAGTATATTTCCTTATTCTCTTGGGCATGGTCAAAAATGAATTCATCAACTCTATGAAAATCATCTTGAAACAAATAGATTTTCCATTTTATATTCTTATTGTGAAATCAAAAACGTTTTTCCAATCACAAATTTATGGTTTTATTGATTGTTAACATTCTCATAACCATGTTCTCTATCACTCTCTATCAGAACATGACAGTTAGTTTTATATTGTGTGAACATGGTTTCGTATATGGAACCCTAGTTTGTGTTATCTCAGATTAAATTAATACTCCCCTTCCTTTTTTATGTGGATGTATCATTAATCCATTTTCAAATGTTTGATTTCAATAAAGGTATTATAAAAATAAATTCCTTACTAACCAATCCCAAATTCAAAATTTAGAGGATGATATTTCTATATGGTGGGGGTATAATATAGAATCCCATGTTTTTTAACTGAAACAAAATCTTTGATAGCATATATGATATGTCACAGCGAGTGTAAGAGAAGAACTCAATATTATTACCAATATGTTAGCATTATAACCAAGCTGTTAGAATGGTGTGAATAAATAATATTAACAGAATTATAAAAATATTTATTACACATGTATCTAAAAATATTTATTTGGTGTGAAATTAATTATAAATGAAAAAAAATTAAATTAAAATGTAATGTTTTTCTAAAAAACAATTTACATATATAAAATTGTGTTTTATACAAATAAATAAATAAATAACTATTGTTGGATTTCAAAAATGATATATATATAATTTATTAGAATATGACAAATTAATCTAATGTGTTTTCGATACATCGTATATGAAAAAATCCAATTTTATTCATAAAAGAGGTATTTTTCTTAAAAGGCGGTTTTGTCTCCTTTTGATGGCACAATTTTTTTAAAATACATTTTTTCACACTTTTACAATTTTTTTTTAAAAATTAATGTTTTATTTTAGAAAATAATATCATTATTTTCTATTTATTAACATTTTATTTCTCTGATAAGTGTATTGTTTGGATGAGTAGTGAAAAAATACAACATTTAATTTTAAAACTGTTTTTTTTGTTAATTTTATTAATTTGATAAATTATATTGTCAAATGGTTTTAAAGTATAATAAGATTAATTTTTCAACATTTAATTCAATTCTGTTCATTGTAATTTCATTCAAAATCAATATAAATATTAAAATATTATTCTATTTTGAAGGTTTCTTAATTAGACACATGATCTCTCATTATACAAATGAAATTGATTTTTAATTAATTTCTAATGTTTATGTGTTTTGAATTATTAAAAATTATTTCCATTTTTGGAATACAATGGTAAAAATTTATTAAATATATCTCTTTATATTTTTGAAATTGAATTTATTAAATTTTTAATTTTTATTAACATGGTTAAAGGTAAATTGGGTAATTAAAGGTAATAATAATATTATATATATAATAAAATTACCCAATTATTTTCCTAAATTTATTTTTATGAGTTTTAATTGCAATAACCATATTTGGGAAGATATTATAACTATGTACACAACCTTCATGAGTTTATGATATTTATATTAGTTTATTTAAATAAAAGTCAAAGATGAAATACTCATGTTTTTTATAACAATATCAATTTCAATATGGTGTAATATAGAGTATATGTTAGACTATAAATTGTAATTTTAAATATAAAATGTTAATTTTGATCATAAAAATTTTAATTTTATTTATTGGTAAAAAATAGTAAAATTAAACTCTGGAACATTGATGACACATTAATTTTTTATGTAATGGAAATTTTAAAAACAGTTACTAATAATATTAAAATAAATATTATATGATATAATTAAAGACATAAACGAATTTTAAGAATATTTTTTCATGTTAGTTATGATTTAATGTTTTTTTCTATGATATCATGTTGTTATGATACTTCTAATATGTCAATAATTGAATAGTGTCAAAATTGACATTAATAATATTTTAAAATTAATAATATTTATTAAATTGTATAAAATAAATAAGAATATAAAACTCTTTAAAATGATTGGGATATGGTATAAAATTTTATAAATGGTCATTTATGGTTCTTTTGCAATTTTATGGTAACTATAATAACATATAAATTGTAAAAAACAAATGTTAGTAGGGTAATAGTTATAGGGGCAAGGTTAGGGCTAAATGAAAAAAGATAAGGATTAAAAAATTGTCAAAACATATATAATTATTATTGTATGAAATTATTCATACCCCTCACTATCTGATAGTGGAAATAATTCATTTTGGATCAATTTTTGATATAAAATTGTATTATATTAATTTAATATTTTGAGAAAGAACAATAGTGCCATTACCTTTTCTAATACATTTGGTCAAATTCGTTAATATTATTGATGAACTAAAAAATATATTTTTTGGAAAATATCTAACCAAATACCATTCTAAAATATCTACACACATTACAGAGATACTTGGATTGTATTAACACTTTCCATAGTTGTCTTAAGGTGTTAAGGAATGTAGATTTTCATAAAAAATGTATTGTTTTTAATTTTTTGTATTTGTTTTCATACTTCATTCAACCCATTTAAATATTCTTCCACACTGATGAAATTATTACTCTAGTATCATTATAATGATGCCCCAAGAATCTATTTTTGAAGGTTTTGGTGGTATCCAGGATAGGTATGGTAGCACCAAATGTAGAGGAAACTCTGAAACGAAGAGGAACATAATGAGGTTGGGTGGAAGAGGTCTTTCGGTCAAGGAAATGATGAATTAAAAATGAATAAAATTTGTTAAATAATTCAATGATAAATAATAATAAGGTTATAGATCATAATTAGATTTTTTTGGAGAGAGAAAAAATTGTTACTGAAATAACAGAATTGGGAGAACATGTATTTCTTGGTCATAAGATCTTTAGAGGAATGGGCTATCACATAACCAGATTGAGAGATGAAAAAAACCATATCCCAAATTTTTAGATTAAATTATGAAAATCATCTAGATTATAAATATAATTACATGATAGGGTGAGGTTTTAATTACAATGAATAAGGAACACCTAAAAATGCAATTGTTTTGAGGGAAACTATGAAATAAAATATGATTAAGAAGACTAGTTGGGGTCAACCATTAATGATGTAAGTAATTATCAAAAATTAATAAATAATTAATAAAAATATATTTTTAATACTGATATAAATTCATAGTTCCATTAAATTCCCTTTTGAATAGGTTGGTGAAACAATATATAGATTCTTCAAACATCTTACATTTTTTGACTATTTTTTGTTCATTATATTTATTCTATTACAATATATAAAATTATATTTTTAAAGGAAGAATATTATTCTGGTAGAGAATAACTCCAATATAATAATTATAATGATACGTTATTGTGTTAATATCCTCAGATAAATCCATTTCCACTTACATTAAATGGAAAAGTTTTAATTGATCTTGTGTACTATGAACTGCCACCTCACGAACAGATATAATGATTTTTCCATCATCATCTCTCAAGAATTGGTTATAATTATGTAATTAATGTATATTTATTATATTAATTAAATAATTATCAACATGTTCTTACCTTACGATGCATAGAAAAATGATAATGTCGTGAATGTAATTGTGTGAACTATCAATTCCATGAAGTGATATAATTCATTTTTCACCACCACATGAAATGGATGATGTATCTATATATATATATATATATATATATATTTGTGTGTATATAAATTATTAATATTATATTAATTATATTATTATCATTATTTAATGATGAAATCATACATATCATCCATAAATGATGATAATTGAAAAATAGAATCTTTCATCAAGTGTACATTCATCATACGGTGTCTGTGACTGTAACATTATTAATTTTTTATATCATTGTTTAATATATGAAATAAAAATAAAAATTTAATTATAAATTTAATTAATATTTAATTAATAATATTTGTTATATGATGAACAAATGACCATATTTACTATTAATATCATACTAATGTCTTTTTGGATTTACGCACTAAATATCTTTAATACGTCTTACATGAACATAAATAATTAAGTAATTTTCAAATCATGATAACATAAAAATAAGTGATATGAAATTAATAATAATAATTAAATTTTTTTACGAATAGAAAATATTGACATATAATTATTATCCAAGAAGGAAAAAGACATATGTTAAAAATTAGACTTAATTTTAGGCACTTCATCTAAATCCCCTTTCATTGAGGCATGTTTTAATTTATTACACTCACCTTCCTTCAAAAGGTTTATATATAGCCCCATTAATATTTAATATCGTCAATTTATTTATTATCTTGTTACTTATGGTTTTTTATTTTATTCACTCCTAGGGATTATGATTCAAATGATTGAAATTGGTTTGGGACGCATTTATTTAAAATTTTTCTTTTAAATGTTTGAAGAATTAATTTCAAACTATTTTCTTCCATGTAAGTATTATTGATATTATTTTATATGTTTATTAAATAAATTATCAAAAAAGAAAAATTTGTGTTTGTTTTTAAATTTCATTAAATGGTTTTCAAAAATCAATTATTTTATGTTTTCTGAATGCAACATTGATCATTGTTTACAAATGACAAATGGAATGTTCATTTAAATGAATATGGTGAAAAAACTTCTCCTATATTGTGACCATTATTTAATATTTTTATTCCTCTATAGTCCTTAATTTTATTCAAAAAGTAACCAATATTTCCCTATTTTATTAAATTGATATGGGAAAAGGGTTTATAAAATGGATTGATTATTTCAACGACTTGAAATATTTACATATGAGTGAAACTAATATTTTTTTACTGACATGTAGAAAAAGGAATGATATTAAATTTTAGAATTATATAATTGTTCGTTGAAATTTCATGGGTGGCTATATGATAGACCAATAAGGGGTGATTTTATTGATGAGCCAAAGATGGGTGGTTACATTATAACATCCAATGAAATGGGTATGGAAGTCAACTATATATTAATTCCATTTATATATGTGATGTGTATGGAATTGGACCATATGGTTATTCAAATTTTGTAAGAAATTTTTTTCTAATTTGACCATATGGTTATTAAATTATGTATAATTATGTCTCAATATACCATTATTTATTATCTAATTTTTCTATAGATTTTCTGGTAATCTCATGATTCCCAAAAGATATGAAATGTTCTTATTTTTAAAGTAATGTATTTAAAACATCTTCAGGATGATAATTATTAAATTATGAAAAAATTTACATTGGTTTTCATGTTTTTATAGGGAAATTATTCTTCTTATTTTTGTATACCTTAATAAGAATTCTGTTCTAATCTCATGTTTTAAAATGTTTTTAGAGTATTTAAGTATAGGTTAAGGAATAAAGGGAGTCATTGTTAATGTAGACAATATATTACATGAAATAAAATAATTAATTTTTCAAATGGTTGTATACTATGAAAAAATATATAAGGATAATAAGCGCCAATTTATAATTTTTTTGTTTACCTTCTAGGAGATTTCCTAATTATTTAAAACACTAAACTACAAAGATCCCAAAAGTGAAATAAAGTAAATTTGGTGAATAAAACACAAGATTATGTCATGTTTAAGGTATGTACATTATAAATAATATATCAATTGTGATCAATTCACAAATTTCCTTTACATGTATAAGGAATAGAATATGTCGGTTAAAATATCATGTAAGTGTGAGTATATAAATTTCTTGTAGGATTCCCCAAACATCCAAATTATAAAATAAAGAATTTTAAACAATATAACACAAGAGGAAGTACGTAAAAATATTTTTATAAGGAAAAAAACCTATGACCTAAGATAATCACAGTCTTTTTATTCAATCTCCATAAGAAATATCCTTAATAGGAAAATAATAATAAGAACAACTAAAAATTATAAACCTCTTATAAATTGTACTATTAAGAGAACCATGACTCTATAAATGAAGAGTGTATATATGGTAATTAAAGACATATTATGGTGTACATTTTATTTATCATTTAAAAAATTTATATAATGGAGTACAAGAATCAATGAAAAACAAGACTAATTCTCTATGAGAAAGAGTATTGCTGACTCTATTGTCCTTATATAGAAACAATTACATTATGGGAATAAGAGTGTATTGAACCTACTATAGATCTGGTTTCCCTTTTCCTCCAAATTTTTTTAGAGTTTTAAAATCAAAGAAATAAATTTGAAACTTATACCCTAGAAGTAGCATGCCTCTAGTCGAGTTCGTATCCTCATGTTTGATGCATTACTTTTGCTATATCCTAGTCATCGATTCTATGAATAAAATTAAACTAAAAAACATGAATCACATCTCATGTCACCATTTATTCTAATAGGATAAGTTCCACCATGTTCTATGGGGATAAATTATTAGGATGGAGAGTGACAAATCTTAAATCATTTAAATAAAAATGTAGAAAATAAAATCATAAAGGATGAAAAAAAAAATTCTTATAAAGTGGTGGATATGATGAGGATCCCCTAAATCCTATAATGATCATGTAACATCTTCAACATACCATATAATGATTAACATATATAGTGTTCATGATATATTACACGGTGTTTGTGAATTATGAGGTTACAAGATGTGTATAACTACACTGTTGCATGTGTGGGAAATTCCTCTAGATATTTTCAAAGGGAGTTACATGATTAACATAATAAAATGGATCATTTGTGATATACATATGACAAGATAATATTGTGTTTGTTAATGTACATGGTTGTATATTTCCCCAGATTGTGTTATGAGAATTATTATAAACCAATTTGGTAATCCAATACAAGAATAACTGGATGACTTGTAACTACAAAACATATATATATAATGTCAACCCAGAATGATATTTAACAAGAACTGAAATCTATAACTTCTACTAGAAACATGATACACGGTGTAAATATCAATAGCACACACCATGGGATATAATAATTAACAACCAGATCGTCCATGTCATGAAATATGTATAGTCACAATAATTTCCTCTTTCATCATACATGAATCCATACCTCCATACCATGAGATTTCTATCACACTACTAATGGTTTATTCAATACTTTATAGATGCCCAAATAACCATATTATTATATAAATTTACAAAAAACCCAATCACATAGACCCTTTATTACTGACATACTCCAATCCTTCATATCCCTCATTACTAATAGTACTTTACCCTCACTATTTAGAAAGTCACATCCAAAATTTTCATTTCTATTCTACCACTAAACATAAATGAATGAGACAAACATGGATACTAGGCATCCACTATCTTGATATAGGTTAATCAAAACAAATTACATGTAATTTTCTATCATATAAAGCCATAATAATAAATGGGGAGTATATTCTAATTAACATTTAAATTGATGGTTATAATGAATGTCCAACCATTGTTAAGTATGTGTGGAGTCACAAGTTACAAAGAATGAATTGAGGAATCCTTTTTTAGGAAATAATAAATGAAGTAAATCGTATGAATCTCTAAAAACACTAATAAAATAAAATAATTTATTATAGATGTAATCAATAAATTAAAATAAAAAGAATAACATTTCAATATAATAATACCTAACTCATTTTGGAATCATCCATTGGTGTTCACCATGAAATCCCTGAGTTTTATTGATGGTATATTATGATAAACACATATTTTCTATCTATATTAGCATTTCACTAAATGACTTTTATTATATCCTCTACCTCCCTCTCTCTAATTTGATATTTTAGTGTATAACCTAAATTATATGTTCTAAGGTTGATTTAATATAGGAATTTAATTGTTTAATTAAATAATATATATAATTTATATTTACTTATTTTTAATAAATAAGTATCCCATGATAAATTTAGTTTGAGGCCTAGATTTTGAAATAAACTTATACCACCTACGGTGAGAACTCGGTTTTGGAGACAACCCCTACATCATTGATACCATCCACGGTTCATGACTTGAAGAATTAAATATAAGTTATGAACATAACCACATTTTCTAAATATATATTTAATTTTATTAAAATATATAATGTAAAAAAATTTAATAACATGGATATGGTTCACTAGACTTTATGTAAAATACAATATAACATATTACAAATGTATAATCCAACAAATCAAGGAATTTACAAAATTTACCTGGGAAATATGGGGACATAAAATCATGAGGGACTGAGTATTCAATTAAAGGATTCAAATAAAATTAAACAAACACACATAAAAATTTCAAATGTTTTATTGATTAATTCACAATATTTAAAAAAAATTATTATGTAATCATTAGTATATAGTACATGTGGGATTCAAAATTCTTGGATGATAAATTATAAATTTCATTTTGTATCATATAATGTAGTTGATATATTATAATAGATCATAATTAAATTATGATTAAATATAAAATTATTTTCAGGGAAATGGAATCATGTATGAAAAATGTATAAATTATACTTATTTATAAAGGTAGATGAAAGTAAATAACATGAATTCCATGAATTTTGGGAATTACAGTGAAGTATTAATTTAGAGTAAAAAGTTTTGCGAAATTTCATATATGTATATATAGTTGTGAATATTTAGAAAAGATCTAAATTAAGGCCTTATTAAATAAATTATTCCATTGAAATATATTATAAGTTTAATCCCATGGTAAAAATAATTTAACTTCTTATGATATAGCTAAATGTTTATCATAATTAACCATAAAATAAATATATATAATTACAAAGATTATAATTTATTTTTCATGAGTTATCCTTCATTTGGATGGGCATTGAAATAGTAGAAAAAAATTAAATTGGATTTAATTTTTTTATATGGATGTTCATTACAATAATCTCGTTCAAAATAATAAACATATTTAAGTATATTTTGAGAATAATTTTTATAGTAAGATTATTACTAAATATACATCATTAAAAAATAATGAAAATATTCAATATCATAAAGTAGATCAGGTTTTCCACTCATTGAAATCCATAATAGCCCATGAAAATTACCAAGGGAAATGAATGTTCCATATGGGTAAGAAACTAGTTCCAGGGGCTCATAGAAACATTATTTTGAGAGGATTCTCTAAGATGAAACATATTTATTCCATATATTAATTACATTATTATTTAGGTATATACCATACATATGTTTTTCATACATGTATAAAGTAAATAAAAAATATGAAATATTGTGAAAAAAAGAGGGAATGTATTATAGTATTTATTAAAAAACTAAAACTATAAATTAATCCAACTTTTATAAACCAGGAATGATTAAAATTTAAAAAACAACATATGGAAAAGTTCTATATATGAATTGATTTCACTCATTATATATCATATTATAACCCATATAAAGCGTGATCTATAAGGGAACAGTGTTGTGGAAGTCAATATTTTTAGATCAAGAACTTATTAAGGTGGATATATTATTAAACCCCATGTTATTTATGTAGGATTTGAGAAAAATAACCCATATGATTTCTCCCTAGAGGAAATGATATTCAACATTATAAAAGTTTTTGAAATGGTTTCTTTAAAATGTTTTATTTAATAATTATATTTTTATATATTATAGGAAAATGAAATGAAAAAACATTCTGAAAACATTATTTGAAATGAAAATAGATCTCCCATATAAAACATTTAAAATTTCTTCTTCAATACAAAATTTAAAATTCCCTATTAATAAATAATTTCCAGATGACGTTAAGAAAAACAATAATTTAAAACTTAAAGGAAAATGGATTTGAAAAAAAAATTGAAATCAAACTTTGAGAAATGTAAGTACTCAATGAACGGAATATCATTTTGCTTTATAAATTAGCAAAAATATCGAAATAGAAAAATCATTGAAATAGTAAAAAATCAACATAATTTTTTTAAATAGTTGAGAACACCTAAATGTCTAGTAAAATAATTGTACATGTACTATTCTTAAAGCCATCACTGTGTCTATATATGAATTCTTAATATTATAAAAAATCATTTTCACTAAACATTCTAGACATGTTCGACTCCCCTAAGGCCTTGGTACATGTTATACTAATGATGATCTAGTAAATATAAATTTGACTACATAACTGCTGTATCTTTAACCTTCACTAATATTACCTGATTTCCAAGATATAATTATTTTTGGGTACGATGAATTTCCAATGAAATTATCCACAAATCACCACACAACAGCAACTAATGAAGTCCCACAAATAACTTACATGTATCAATAACACACAATATATCGTTTTATTTATCTCTAGTGATCTAAAAAACTTAGTCATAACATAATGTAATTTTTTTAACCTGATGGTACTAATAGGGTGATGAAATTTTAAAAGACATATATATTTTTCAAAAATAATTTGAAAATGAATTATTAAACCCAGGTTAACCAGATATTTTTTCGTAAAAAATAAATAAGAATATATATTGTAATTTTAAATTATCTAATATTTTAAAATAGTAAATTTATAAAAACAAAAAAAAATAAGGAAATCACACAATAGAAATAATATTTCCTTTCATAATATAGAATAATTAATTATAACAACACTAATAAATTTATAAACCTTATTAACATATATAATCAATATAAACCGATGGTAGAAGTTAAACCAGATATCTAAATTCTAAACAAAAGAAATTCCATGATATAAAATCATTATGTAATAATATTGTCATAATAAAATAAGAACACAAAAAAACATATTTTTACACCTTATAAAAATAAATAAAATGAAAATCATGCCCTATTTTTATCTTAAAATGTATCCTTGACCATTAAATGAACTACAATATATTCTAAATGCAATAATATTTAAATATTATGCATATAACGTAACTGTTAAATTTTTAGGTATGAATAAAAATAAATAACTTTTGAAAATTAAGAAAAGATTTTTAAAAATATATTTACTCATTCATTTATAGTAAATAGTTAGTCAATTTTGAGTGAAGTCATTTAATGATTAAAAATATATTTTTATTAAAAATAAAGTTTTGTTAGAATTTTTAAAGTGTTCATTATAACTAATTTCAATAATTGAAATGAATATTATATTGTCTAATGTATATAATTTTTATGTCATAATTTATTATTTTAATAGGGTGGATTTTTGCTAGTTTTCTTAAAAAAAGAAATAAATAGTGATAAAATAGTTTTTTATAAACATGAAATTTATTCATAAAATTTAGTAAATTGAATTTCATATTTTGATTTTATATTTATCATAATGTATCGTATGATAAAAAATAATATATGATCAGATTAATTTCTTATGATTAACAATTATACATTTATTTTTAAAACATTATTTTTGAATGAAGACAATTTTTTTAAAAACATTTTGATACATAATGTGAGTTTTCATAATTAATTACATAAAATAGTATTGAATAATTAATATAATGAAAAGAACATGATATAAATCCTAAAAAATATTTTTATGCTCATTTTATAGTTATTACTTGGCATGTGATGTATGTAAATTCTATTTTATTCATAAAATTTTATTATTCTAAAAACTGTTGTCATTCAATTTAATGAAATTATTTTAATGTGGATTTATACATAAAATAAAGTTATTCATTTAAAATGTATGTAATATTATAAATAAACAGTATTGATATATTTTTTTAATATAAAATAATCATTGTTTATAATGAATAGTACAATAGTTAATATTTTGATTATATGGTTAAGTTAAAAATAGCTTTACATATGGTTAAAATGGTTGATGAATTTAATAATTTAATATAATCATCTAAAATTCATATTTTTTATGTTTTTTATAAATTTTATTATCCAAACATTAACGTATCATCCATTTGGATTTACATTCCCCTTACATTTATAATATAATGTTGAAATATTTTTTGGTATTCCATCTCTATCACTTCCCTCACAAATATATTGAAACCCTTCACCATTTCATAATTACTCAATTTAATCCAACTATATTGAGAAATAAACAACCCATAAACTTCTTAGATTTATTATATTCACCTTATTTATGATCTAATTTTTATGGTGTAAGCCTTATTATGTCAGTGGAATAAGTGATATAAATGACAACCAATCAATTTCAATTCTTTTTCTTCCACCATATAAAAAACTATGGTATCCAACATAACGATATTAAAATGTTATCATAAATATATATATTTTTATAATGGAAAAACCATTTATCATCACTTATCTATCAACTGGGAAATGAATGTATTCCACATGCACAGATGTGGGCTACTGCCTATATGTAATGATACGATACATTTTCCAAAACTATCCTACAATTATAGGTTTTAATTATGCATTAATTTTTATATATGATATTTATAAAATAGTTTTTATTGTGTAATTATAATATCATTTTAACATTATTTTCATCCCATATGTTAGAAAATGTTAATGTCGCTCATGTGTACATGAAGACTGCTACCTCCATGAAGTGACGTGATTCAATTTTCATTCCCACGTAACATGTCTAATAAGGAGAGTATATATAATGAAAATATATTTAATATTAATAAAATAAAAATGATTATAAGAATGGGAATTATTATAAACAATTATTTCATTGTATACATCCAAAATTGGAAACATCACTCTTTCATACATACATACTACCATCACTACATGTGATGTCATACATTTTTCATCTCCACTTTATAAAAATAGTTATAATGTAGAATATAATGATTAAATATTATACTTATCAAATTATTAAAAATCAATATATTATGGAGCCATGATCATAATAAATGGAACATAACTAACAAACCAAATCATATATGAAAACAGATTAGTTATCACTCATTAGTGAGGATTTTATTAAATAAATTATAATAAATTGGTTTTTAAATGATATATGTGATCATATATTATATAATAGCTAGGTAAATGGTTCTCATATAGAATTATAATATATAAAAGTTTATTATATATTAATAATTACTTATAGATGATGTTGGAAATATAGTAAGGGTTCATTCCCTCAATATTAATTTTTTGACAAGTTTCATGTTTCTCACCTATTTATGATAATGAGGTTTATATATTACAAATTTTAAATCATATACCATGGGTCCTTATTAATTAATTTTAAATAATGTTTAATTAATATTATTTCATACAATTTATTTTTATCAAATAATAACCAATGTAGTAATGATTTATCCCCTCAAATTTTCTCCTTTGAGACATATGTAATGTTATTAAAATATCTTATTTAATGAGTATTAATTATAAAACATATATTTTGTAATTATAAGAATTTCTTTATGTTCATTTTATTTAATAATTAATTTTATGTAATTTCATTCATTCATTTGACAACTCAACCCTAAACAAAATAATGGAGTTTTCATATAAGAATCTCATTTTTAATTGGATAGATTACATGTAAATTTTCAAAGATGATGTTATAAGTTCTATCTCTCAAAATTCTCGTTGTTTTAATTATACTCCAAATATTTTTATATATTACATTTCTTAGATTCGTTTCACAATCTCAATTTAAAAAAATAAGTGAATATATTTATTGAAGAAATGAATCATAACTTTAATATATCGGGAATATTTTTCATAAATGTATATTGTTTATTAAAATTGATTTCAAATAATATTTTTCAATACTAAAATTATTTTTTAATTTCGATTAGATTAATGGTTTCAAATATATATAATAAATTAATGGTAACTTCTTTTTGTTTTCTAAATAATGAGATATTTATTAAAAGAATAAATAAAATCAATGTTTTAACATAAATCCCATGAATTAATATTCAAGAAATAATAAATAATCTTCTCTTTAATTAACCACATAAAATTTACCATGATTGTTTTCAAATAATTTTTTTTATTTATATATTGTGTATTTTAAAAAATAAATGATATATATAAAATAAACTGATATTTTCAACATTGAATATATTAGTTATACTTTTTTTGAATTTTTCATCACTCATAACATTATTGGATGCATTATATAATTCCATGGGGATTTGATCCTTCGGAACCTTCCAGATTCATTATGTGTTTTATTTTTATGAACATGAAATATTGAGCAAACCCATTTTCTTTTATACTAGTTGAGGAATGATGATATGACAAAAAAATGATTGTTAATTATATATATGAACTGGTTATACATATGCTATTTGCAGTTCCTTTAAATCCCTCAAATACAATAAGTAAATATTAATGTTTTCTTATTTCAAAAATAATACATTTGAGGTTTTTTTATGTTGAAAAAGGGTACAAAATAGACTATCACAATCCCAATGTAGGTACTTGAGTGGTAAGCTGAACCGTGACATGTGATGAATGTATAAACTGATAGCATTGAAAAAATACTTCTATGATTATGATTATAACATACATTATTCCAAACACTTATGACATGACATTATTCCTTGTAAAGATACTATGGCATATATATTTTGATTCTTTTATGATTCATGTCATATGTTCCAATTTTATCAGATATCTCCAAAGAGATGATTAATGTAATATTAACTTACATTATTCATTCCATAAAACATGGATATGATCTATGAATTATTTTGTATGATTTGAAATTTATAATATCATATTCACATACCCGTAAAATTATTTTATTATGAAAAATTATCAACGATTAAAATAACTTATTTTTTACACTTACTAATCATTAGAGCATATATTTTTTACATTTTCTTTTTTATAGTAAATAATGAGTAGTTTTATGTTTCATATATCTAACATGGGATATTGATATAATAAACTAAGTGGGAGGGGATACATATATTTTATATATTTTATTATGAATGTATCCAAGAACTGTAAATATTTATCGTTCAAGCCTTGATCATAATGATATGTAATGAATTCTATTTATGCAAGATATAATATATATTCATGTAATGTTCAGGTTTCCTATGTTTGTATCAAATAATCTTATAGTTATATTTGGATTCTAGGAATAGATAAAAATATAGAACCCATATGATAAGTCTAAATATTTGATAACTCAAATATTTTTGTAATGAAAGGATTTCAATTAATCTAGAAATTATTTTTTTATCGTTATAGTAACAAGTGAATGAATCTATGAAATTGATTCAACTAATTCTGAAAAATATAAATAGAGGATATTATTTTAAAACATGATAATATCATTGAAGGAAATGTCGGCCTAATACTATATAGTTGGATTGTTATGCCAAAGGGATTTCAATGGGTTAATTCGCATTTCAATTATAAGCCATTATGGTTGTTTTTATTTGCAAATTCCCATAGATGACCCATGTTAAAAAAATTTTGTAATAGATTGAACATAATGATAAATGAATAAGATATACTATTAATAATTTTTCATGATTATAAAATTACTCATCCTGAATATTTTTTACCAATTTTTTTTTTGGATTTAGTTAGTGGATTAAACCGATAGGAATCAAGTTAACACTAAATTTGATGGATGATTCTATAATCCCAGATGTAACTATTATATTATGTATGAATTGGGATTCATGAATTATGTTTATAATGTGTTTTATCAATGATATTATAGAACTAAAAATCATTAAATGTCTCAATGTTTTTATTTAGTAGTTTTCAATAAATGATTTAGATGTATATGTTGAATATAATTGATATTCATGATAGTGATATAGTATTAAATAGATATTTTTGGAAAACACATGACTGAGGAATGTATACTCTATAATATGCAGTTGATTAAATAAAATAATGTGTAGCTGGTATTAATAGATGATTAATCATTTTAAATTAAATTAAATTTTCTTGGCGACCTTGAAATTGATTACTAATTTGATGAAATTATGATTTATGTTATATTTATTAAATTTTACTACATTTTTATATTTATGGAATATATTCAATATTATGTTGTTTTTATAAGAATAATGATGGAGGATATATGTGAAGAATATATATTCTCTGTGTGCCTAACATGATTTTGGTTGAAATTGTTTTCAATATAACTATATGACATGGGGATGAAAGTTATTGGGGAGGTTTAGAAATTTTTTTCGGAAGACAATGTTCAATTTGAAAGTGGAAAAAGAAAATGTATTAAAGAATTTTGATTTGTGGACCCACATTCTGGAAAAATAAGTTGTAGGGTTTTTTATATAGAGAAATAAAAGAATGTCCCTTAACAAATATGATGGAAATTTACAATCCTTATTGTTCCTAACATCGTGATGTATATAAGGATCCTAGATTAATGATGTGTGTGATGTTTCAGGAAGAACATTAATAGAAACCACCTCCAGGAACAGGTATTCAGATATTGATTTTTTATGAACTCTTATTTTATGATTTTGTAAACATATGAAAAATTTTATAAATTTACAAAGAATTATAAGTAAAAATAAAAATTGTTATGAAAATACCTAGAAAAAAATTATAAATAGTTTATTTATATGATAATATCTATATAGTGAAAAATTTATAATATATTCCCAATGGGAAATGGAGTGCAGATGTTTTCCAAAGATGATTTGTATTGGGATAAGGAATTTGGCCATATAGGGTAAAAAAAATCACTATTATAAATTTTCTATATTTCCATCAGATGTATTATTCAAATAACATCAAATATATAGCATTGGATGAACCTGAGTTTGTATGATTAATAAATATAATAAGACAACAACATATAAAGTTAGAAATAATATTTCTGCAATTATTAATGGGTAATTATTTATGAGAATGTTAATAAAGATGAGAAGTTGTAATATGAGGGGGAATATAAAATTCTAGCTGAGGAAATAGATATTCAATTTATGAAGATTATATAATTAGTTCTATAAATATTAATGGATGTAATTTTTTCCTAAAACTTATTGAGATATGATGTTCTAATGAAAAATTATTAGATACAATATTATTGAAAGAAATTATCAGATAGAGTAATGATAATATATAGTGAAGAAGTTATGATGTCACATAAAATGGTGTTGAATGATTTTCATGGTATTATTTCCATAAGATGATTTTTTTTGGAAGAAGATCATTTGAAGAAATGATGAGAAATGTTTAGTAGACAATGATGGTACAAATGAAGTAATGTGGAGAAGTAATGTTCAATTATATGAAAATAAAACTAGATAATAATCCAATATATGGAGATTTTCCATAGATATAAAATGGATAATTATTAAGGTTCTATAACCAAAAAATGGTTTATAAATAGTGATATTGAGGTTATTGGCATAAAGATATCTATAATGGGATAGAATTTGGGTATTATGATGTATCAAATGATACTTTAGAAGATCATCGAATAGATATATTACTAAGTATAAATGTTTGAGGTTTCCTTACAAAATGATACCAAATAATGGTTAACTTAATGATGAATAGTTTTGATTTCATTGGATGAATGATCTTGATAATCTACCAATAGATAATGAATTATGGATAGTCTGACACTCAATATAGAAATTTTATTGAGCTTTATGTAATATTTTTAATGTACAACATTATATTGATGATGTAACTGGGTGACCATATTTTGAAATCATATAATGGTTAAGGAACATAACCAATATTTCATAACAATAAAATTGTGGAATCTTGAAGAAGGATGAAGATACGGGAAAATTCAAGAATCATCATATAATTTTTATTATTGATAAGAATAATTCTCATGTAATATAGATGTGTAAGATATTAAAAATTTAAATTTATATTATTTTGAAATTTATTTATGTTCCTTCACAAAAATATGAATGTTTCACCTATATAAAATGGGTGAAAATATAAATAATCAAGTTATATATTTCAAGAATCTAAAAAGGCGACACTCTCAAATTTTTCATATAAGTTGATTTTTTTAAAAATGTTTCATTTCATGATGAAGATGAGTTATAATATAGTGACCCATTGAACAGAGATACCTATATAAGAGTTCTATCCGATGATGGAAACATTATATTTATTGATTCTTCTTATACATAGTGAAGGGGGGATGCCCACAAAACTAGACATGATTTATAATGAATGTGGATAAGGAAAACATATGAAGCCCTCAAATAGAGAATTTAATAACATAAAAAGTTAAATAAAAGTGCATTAATAGTGGAAAATACCAATTAAAAATTAAAACTTCCCCTCCCGAGTGTATGAATCATGATCAACTCTCCATTATTGAATTGTCGTTTAGTTAGATGTCATGTGATGAGAATCACGTGCCTGACACTGATGCAAATTCCATACCATCTCATTCTTCCAAATATTTTATCCCAACTATGGTGAATGATGTAACAGCCCAAGATTTTATAAAAAAATATTCTTTTTAATTTTATTAAAGTCTTGTGTTGTACGCTACACCAAAAGGAGCTTGCACAACACGCATCCTTGACTTGCCTTGCATTACACGCAATCACGACCTTCCTCGATAGCGTGTGTAATACGCAATACTGAGTTTCACTAAACAACGATATGCTATTAAAATATTATTAAAACTAGCCGTTATGAATAGTAATAACCACTTTTTAAAACTCTGTAAATCTTATTTTTCAAAATGAACTTCATTTTTGGATTCGGAGTATCGAATTTAGCCTAAGGTGAAATTTTGGTACTTTTTGGATAACTTTCATATTCTGATGAATAGTGAAAATTACTAAATTATAATTAAAAACAACTTTTTTAATCGAAATAATTAATAGTGATAAATTATTAATTTGTGTGGTTTTAAAGTATATTTAGAATATATTTTTACAATTTAATACAATGTTGGTCATTGGATGTAATTTCACATTTAAACCAGACATAATCAAGTGTCAATCTTTTGATAGATATTGTTTCTTAAAAACACGCTATTTGTTTTAACAGTGGGATTTAATTATAAAATTAATTAATGCAAATTCTATGATATGAATTTGGTAAAATAGACTTCATTTTTGAATTCGGAATATGAAATATAGCTTAGGATGAAATTTTGGCATTGTTCTGAAAAACATCAATTTTTGATGAATAGTGAAACTACTAAGTGGTAGTTAAAAAAATTAATTTCTTCATAAATCTTAATTTTACCGCTTCTGTTAATGGAATTTCAAAAATCCGAGAGACACGGTTGATGTCAGTAAGTAAAATTTGATTCAATGAGATGAAAATAATTTTTGGTGAATAGTAACTTTTTACTTTTTTTTACCACGGTTAATAGTAAATAGGGTAACTAAGGGTAAATATGATATTACTATTACCCTAACACATGTCCTAATCCTATTTGATAAGTGTAATTAGACCAAAAACAACCTTATAAATATAATATGACCATTTAGGTCCACTTGGATTAGATTATGACATTTAATATTATATTATTTAATGAATAGTTAAAATAGTTAAAATCAAAGTTTAATAACTAAAACATTTTTAATATGGGGTTATACATAAGATAAATTCGACTATAAATATTCATTAGAAAGCTAAAAAGATTTCCTACATAATGATATTTTATTTATAATTTTTAGACTTTAAATAAATTAATTTATTTATGACACAACGATGATGCAGTAATTACCCTTTTAAGGAAATATTAACATAATTGATGTTATAAATGCTCAAATGAATGTAATTTGAGACTTTTTATGAATTCCACTAATTTTCTAGGTTACTATGATATCTTAGTGTTGATTTAATCAACTTGGTTAGAACATATAATTCTTTTATGACTTTCACAAAAATCATATATCAAATAGTGTCAAAATTGACACAAAATAGTTTTTAAATCAAATATTATATTATTAATTGTTATTTTATTCCTAAAAATCTAAGGTTCGGCCAAATGACTTATATAAGGATATATATATTAATAATAAACAATTTGGGGTCCGTTTGGCATGTTATAGTAAGTGTATTAACCATATAGTGAAAGAAAACAAAAAGACACGGTAAAAGTTAAATTATTTAACTTAGAGTTAAATCTAATTGATAAGGTTAAAATAATACCCTAAACTTGTCTAAATCCTATTGGTTGATAGGATTTAGACCCATACCCACTTTATCTTCTAAATAAGACCCTTTGGAACCATTATAAACCGATTTTGACTTTAATGTAAAATAATATTTTGAGATATTCCTAAGGTGCCCCTCTACTCCCTTATAAAAGGGCACCTCCTCCCCCTCCTCCTCACACCAATTTGAGCACTCAATCTCGGCCAACCCCTGCCAAAATCTCTTCTCCACTTCTCTAGCAACATCCTATAGGTTCTGGTCTTCCTAAAAGACCAATTGTAGTTCCCTAAGTGGAGGTCTCAAAGAGGCGCTTCAAAGAAGAGGTAATTACCGTTACCAATTCTTTCATCTTTATTTCTTCTTCCACTTCTTCTTTTAGGTTGTTTAATTATGAAGTAATAACATCAGTATCACTCATATACTTATATGTTATTATAAGTATGAAACAACCCTATTTCACCATCTATCCATCCTACGGAAAAAGAAATCACCGTGCGTGCGTACGTACGGAATACCGTCTCCACGCCGTGGTGTAATCTATTTTCCACCACCACCTTACATGGATGGGTATAATGGTGTAAAGAATAACTATACATAGTTATTAAAACATCATATTGATTCTGATATATTGTATAATCCACTACAATTCAATTCAATATTTATAGAAATGATATCATCGCTCGTGCATACGTACGGAATACCGTCTCCACGACGCGATGAGATTCATTCTCCATGTTAACCATTTAAGAATGATTATAATGTATATATAAGAAATAATAATGAAATATATGACATTATAAAGCTACTGGATTTATGTATATATATACATATGTATGTCATCTACTTACTTCCATTTCAAGACAATAAGGAAAGGAAAACAGTGTTCATGCGTACGTACGGACTACCGTCTCCATGAACGGTGTTTTTCATTTTATTTATCTACCTATTATATATATATATATATATACTGAATATATATGATATATAAATCATATTTTATATTCTGGAAGTGAGTAAATCATGATATAAGTAATAATGATGTCAAGAACAACAAGTCAAAACACCTACGATAAATGAAACGATTTTACCCAAAACGCTTCTTTAACATGGAATTTACAAAAGAACGGGTAATATAATGTCATAAGTGAACCATATATGATATCATAACAATGCATATGATTCTGTAATAAGTCAATAACATAATTTAAATCATTATACAGGAGGTTCGGACACTTACAAAGCAAATCGGACCTAAGGTAAGGGAAATATCACAATCTCATTTTTATCCGAGATTGTTTATTCGTAAGTATTTACTGGGGTGTATTTTATCATCCACATCCATGTTTACTCAATATTTAATATTATTTCGATCCACCTAAAATTGTTTAAATCCAGTTTTACCCTTCGGTGAGTTTTTAGTAATACGTATGATAGGAATCTTTTGTCGTTTTTCGTATGAGGTACTTTTTGACTTTTCCGACAAAAGTACGAAGAATGTTTTCTTTTAACTTATACGGCACGAACGGATTTCTACTATTTTATAAAGATTTATTTTCATGAAGCTTCCTCTAAAAGATTTCATGACTATTTTCAATAAAATCTCTTTCTTTTAAAATTGCATGATGTTTTGTGAAAAGAAATTGATTTTGAAGAAGAAAGGATATTTTCCTCAAGAATTCAATTCAAGTGTTTTATCAAAATTATTTTTCATCTAAGATAATAAAGGGTTCTGTTTCTATCCATATTTTTACATTGATTTGACTATGTTGTGATGGAATTATGTTTATGAATTCCTTTATCTTATATGAATTGATTTATGATGTCATGATGTTTCAAGAATCCCATTTTTGTTACATGTGTTATGCGATGATGTATGTTTTATGATTATGTGGCACACATAAGAAAGGATTCATTATAAGATGGGTGGGACCTATATCTCCCTCCAATTCATTGGGTAAAGATTTTATATCTCATGAGATAGACATGGCTGGAATGGTAGGTTATACCGGTTCAGTGAAACAGGACTGAAACGAGGGTTACTCGATTCAGAAAGGGACTTTTTCCACTAAGATAGTCTTGGCAATGAGTCTTGACTAACAAGAAATGATTCTCTATGATTATGTGTGAATGCCACAAAGTTTCATGTTTTATGTTATGATTATTGTGGTTACATTTCACTGCCATGATTTCTTCCATGTTATGAAATTATGATCTCTTTTGCAGGTTAAGATTTCCAAAATGTTTTGTTCTTATGAATATGATGTGATTGATATTTCTTTTGTTTACCCTTACTGGGCATTTGAGCTCACCCTTTTATGTTTTCTTTTCCCCAGGATATAAAGAAAGGTTTTAGGTAAAAAAAAAGGAAGATCTTTATGGGAGATATTGAAGATCTTTCACCATGATTAGAAGATTATATTCTGAGTTTCCAAAGACACTAAACTATTACGGTCCTTGTGTGTGTGTTTTTGTTATATACTAAGTATTCCGCAAATGTAATGTAATGTCAATGTACGATAAGCTACGGGTCTCTACAGTTGGTATCAGAGGAAAGGTTTAGTCAACCTTTGGAAACTAGGATGCAAAAACGTTAGTGAGATCCCTAGAGATATTTCTAAGGTATGTCTAGGGATGTCTCTAAGGTTAAGTATACGTATAGGTTATAGTCCTAGAATTGCGCTAACGATCTTCGAATTTAACCTAAGATGTTAGATATTGAAGGTACTCCCCCTTTACTATGTTGTTTTCTCTAGCATGATTTTTTCCTCTCACAAAATTATTTTTGTGTTCTAGTTAATGGAGGGAACCAAAAGGAATTCGGTTAACATTGAATCCAATGGACAAATTGGTGACTATGAGCAACAAAATTGTGTAATGTCTAGAGAGAAAGATATTGTGATTATGCCGAATCAGTCATCACGATATATGATTAACAAGGTGAAATTTAGTGGTATGCATAATTCATCAAAGAAGAGGAAGATAGACTATTATGCATGTTCACATGTTGAGGAGCATAAAGAAAGGAATATTGAGATTTCTAAAGAAGGGAAGAAGAACCTTGTGGAACACCTCAAATGGAGGGACCGATGTTATCTGTGTGGAGAAAAGGGTCATAGAGTGACAGACTGTTATGGAGTTCAATGTATTATTTGTGGAGAACATGGGCATTACCCAACTCAATGCCCTGACCTAAAAAGTTACTTCTAAATCAAGGAAGGACTTATTCCAGGACAATAATTGTAGAGGATGGATTGAAGTGTTTATGTATTGGTATTCAAGAATAATGTTGTTGAGGTACTTTTATTGTGTAATAGAATATTGTTGCACTATTCTATTGTGGTTTTCAATAATATTAAGGTACCGGTAACCATGAAAAGTGATTCAAATATTTTTGAAAGCAGATGATATGCGCATAATGAAGGGATAAGGAGAAAACGAAATGTTTAACAGTATTCATGAGCTCATGATTGATATAAGGACTAAGTGATATCATGGTTTGAGTATATAGAATTTTGAGGATTTTGGTATGTGGAAAGAGTTAACTTTTAATAGAATTCATGTTTTCAATAAGGTTCAATGGGTATTCAAGAGAGTACAAGATTAAGGCCTTTGAATGTTTGGAATGTGACCAACAAGATATATCTTATGATATATGGGGATCAACGATGGTATTAAATCTCTGGTAATCGTTTTCACTATGTTATGAGAGTGGACTGCAGTATTATGGATAAGCCTAAAGATTGGAATGGATTATGTTGGACATAAGTTAGTATTGTTTAAGGATAGAAGTTTTTTCTATATTATTGATGGGATGTTATAGTAATATAGTTTTAGAAAAAGGACAACCTGCAGGACGGGCGACAGCCCATCGCTTCGGACAAGGCTGTGGGAATCGAACCCACAACCGAAGTGCGACTGGCCTTTATCGCCTACCACTGGCCTACAGGAAGTCCATGTTTAGTAGAAACTAGTTTTATTATATTAAGAAGTATGATATATGAAGTATAAGTCCATTTTAGGAACTATATATGATTAATCTCACTATATATCGACTTATGCATATAATTTTTGCTAACCTTTTGTTTGAGACAGATGGAATGACCCGTCATTCTATCACATGATCTGCTAATAACAAATTCAACTTCATTTATTTAAGAGATGAAGTGGAAATTGTTCAAGGCACGAACAACAGTGACATTGTACCAAAATAAAGTAAGCATTTATTCTAATTCAAATTTTCAACTTTAGGGAAATGATCTTGAAAACCAAAAATGTTGTCCTAGTGATCTTATACCTGATGAATCAGATGGTACCTTATATCATCACAAATCTATGGATTTGTGATTACTGGCTTTTCCATAGCCATGTTCTCTACCACTCTCCATCAGAACATGATGGTTAGATTTCTCTTCCATATCCATATTTTCACCTATGTGGAAACCCAATGATTAGTTTATTTGGGTAACCGTTACGTTTCATACTTTTGTTTTTAAAGATTGGTTTTGATATTCCTTTTTACGATGTGGGTTTCTATTAAAGAAACTTTCAAATACTAAACCATTTATAACCCCGACGAATTTCGAGGGCGAAATTCATTTTAAGGGGGGTAGAATGTAACAGCCCAAGATTTTATAAAAAAATATTCTATTTAATTTTATTAAAGTCTTGTGTTGTACGCTACACCAAAAGGATCTTGCACAACACGCATCCTTGACTTGCCTTGCATTACACGCAATCACGACCTTCCTCGATAGCGTGTGTAATACGCAATACCGAGTTTCACTAAACAACGATATGCTATTAAAATATTATTAAAACTAGCCGTTATGAATAGTAATAACCACTTTTTAAAACTCTGTAAATCTTATTTTTCAAAATGAACTTCATTTTTGGATTCTGAGTATCGAATTTATCCTAAGGTGAAATTTTGGTACTTTTCGGATAACTTTCATATTCTGATGAATAGTGAAAATTACTAAATTATAATTAAAAACAACTTTTTTAATCGAAATAATTAATAGTGATAAATTATTAATTTGAGTGGTTTTAAAGTATATTTAGAATATATTTTTACAATTTAATACAATGTTGGTCATTGGATGTAATTTCACATTTAAACCAGACATAATCAAGTGTCAATCTTTTGATAGATATTGTTTCTTAAAAACACGCTATTTTTTTTAACAACGAGATTTAATTATAAAATTAATTAATGCAAATTCTATGATATGAATTTGGTAAAATAGACTTAATTTTTGAATTCGGAATATGAAATATATATTAGGATGAAATTTTGGCATTGTTCTGAAAAACATCAATTTTTGATGAATAGTGAAACTACTAAGTGGTAGTTAAAAAAATTAATTTCTTCATAAATCTTAATTTTACCGCTTCTGTGAATGGAATTTCAAAAATCCGAGAGACACGGTTGATGTCAGTAAGTAAAATTTGATTCAATGAGATGAAAATAATTTTTGGTGAATAGTAACTTTTTACTTTTTTTTACCACGGTTAATAGTAAATAGGGTAACTAAGGGTAAATATGATATTACTATTACCCTAACACATGTCCTAATTCTATTGGATAAGTGTAATTCGACCAAAAACAACCTTATAAATATAATATGACCATTTAGGTCCACTTGGATTAGATTATGACATTTAATATTATATTATTTAATGAATAGTTAAAATAGTTAAAATCAAAGTTTAATAACTAAAACATTTTTAATATGGGGTTATACATAAGATAAATTCTACTATAAATATTCATTAGAAAGATAAAAAGATTTCCTACATAATAATATTTTATTTATAATTTTTAGACTTTAAATAAATTAATTTATTTATGACACAACGATGATGCAGTAATTACCCTTTTAAGGAAATATTAACATAATTGATGTTATAAATGCTCAAATGAATGTAATTTGAGACTTTTTATGAATTCCACTAATTTTCTAGGTTACTATGATATCTTAGTGTTGATTTAATCAACTTGGTTCGAACATATAATTCTGTTATGACTTTCACAAAAATCATATATCAAATAGTGTCAAAATTGACACAAAATAGTTTTTAAATCAAATATTATATTATTAATTTTTATTTTATTCCTAAAAATATAAGGTTCGGCCAAATGACTTATATAAGGATATATATATTAATAATAAACAATTTGGGGTTCGTTTGGCATGTTATAGTAAGTGTATTAACCATATAGTGAAAGAAAACAAAAAGACACGGTAAAAGTTAAATTATTTAACTTAGAGTTAAATCTAATTGATAAGGTTAAAATAATACCCTAAACTTGTCTAAATCCTATTGGTTGATAGTATTTCTACCCATCCCCACTTTAGCTTCGAAATAAGACTCTTTGGAACCATTATAAACCGATTTTGACTTTAATGTAAAATAATATTTTGAGATATTCCTAAGGTGCCCCTCTCCTCCCTTATAAAAGGGCACCTCCTCCCCCTCCTCCTCACACCAATTTGAGCACTCAAGCTCGGCCAACCCCTGCTAAAATCTCTTCTCCACTTCTCTAGAAAGATCCTATAGGTTCTGGTCTTCCTCAAAGACCAATTGTAGTTCCCTAAGAGGAGGTCTCAAAGAGGCGCTTCAAAGAAGAGGTAATTACCGTTACCAATTCTTTCATCTTTATTTCTTCTTCCACTTCTTATTCTTAGGTTGTTTCATTATGAAGTAATAACATCAGTATCACTCATATACTGATATTTTATTATAAGTCTGAAACAACCCTATTTCACCATCTATCCATCCTACGGAAAAAGAAATCACCGCGCGTGCGTACGTACGGAATACCGTAACCACGCCGTGGTGTAATCTATTTTCCACCACCACCTTACCTAGATGGGTATAATGGTGTAAAGAATAACTATACATAGTTATTATAACATCATATTGATTCTGATATATTGTATAATCCACTACAATTCAATTCAATATTTATAGAAATGATATCATCGCTCGTGCATACGTACGGAATACCGTCTCCACGACGCGATGAGATTCATTCTCCATGTTAACCATTTAAGAATGATTATAATGTATATATAAGAAATAATAATGAAATATATGACATTATAAAGCTACTGGATTTATGTATATATATACATATGTATGTCATCTACTTACTTCCATTTCAAGACAATAAGGAAAGGAAAACAGCGTTCATGCGTACGTACGGACTACCGTCTCCATGAACGGTGTTTTTCATTTTATTTATCTACCTATTATATATATATATATACTGAATATATATGATATATAAATCATATTTTATATTCTGGAAGTAATTAAATCATGATATAAGTAATAATGATGTCAAGAACAACAAGTCAAAACACCTACGATAATTGAAACGATTTTACCCAAAACGCTTCTTTAACATGGAATTTACAAAAGAACGGGTAATATAATGTCATAAGTGAACCATATATGATATCATAACAATGAATATGATTCTTTAATAAGTCAATAACATGATTTAAATCATTATACAGGAGGTTCGGACACTTACAAAGCAAATCGGACCTAAGGTAAGGGAAATATCACAATCTCATTTTTATCCGAGATTGTTTATTCGTAAGTATTTACTGGGGTGTATTTTATCATCCACATCCATGTTTACTCAATATGTACTATTATTTCCATCCACCTAAAATTGTTTAAATCCATTTTTACCCTTCGGTGAGTTTTTAGTAATACGTATGAAAGGAATCTTTTGTCGTTTTTCGTATGAGGTACTTTTTGACTTTTCCGACAAAAGTACGAAGAATGTTTTCTTTTAACTTATACGGCACGAACGGATTTCTACTATTTTATAAAGCCTTATTTTCATGAAGCTTCCTCTAAAATATTTCATGACTATTTTCAATAAAATCTCTTTCTTTTAAAATTTCATGATGTTTTGTGAAAAGAAATTGATTTTGAAGAAGAAAGGATATTTTCCTCAAGAATTCAATTCAAGTGTTTTATCAAAATTATTTTCCATCTAAGATAATAAATGGTTCTGTTTCTATCCATATTTTTACATTGATTTGACTATGTTGTGATGAAATTATGTTTATGAATTCCTTTATCTTATATGAATTGATTTATGATGTCATGATGTTTCAAGAATCCCATTTTTGTTACATGTGTTATGCGATGATGTATGTTTTATGATTATGTGTCACACATAAGAAAGGATTCATTATAAGATGGGTGGGACCTATATCTCCCTCCAATGCATTGGGTAAAGATTTTATATCTCATGAGATAGACATGGCTGGAATGGTAGGTTATACCGGTTCAGTGAAACAGGACTGAAACGAGGGTTACTCGATTCAGAAAGGGACTTTGTCCACTAAGATAGTCTTGGCAATGAGTCTTGACTAACAAGAAATGATTCTCTATGATTATGTGTGAATGCCACAAAGTTTCATGTTTTAAGTTATGATTATTGTGGTTACATTTCACTGCCATGATTTCTTCCATGTTATGAAATTATGATCTCTTTTGCAGGTTAAGATTTCCAAAATGATATGTTCTTATGAATATGATGTGATTGATATTTCTTTTGTTTACCCTTACTGAGCATTTGAGCTCACCCTTTTATGTTTTCTTTTCCCCAGGATATAAAGAAATGTTTTAGGTAAAAAAAAGGAAGACCTTTATGGGAGATATTGAAGATCTTTCACCATGATTAGAAGATTATATTCCGAGTTTCCAAAGACACTAAACTATTACGGTCCTTTTGTGTGTGTTTTTGTTATATACTAAGTATTCCTAAAATGTAATGTAATATCAATGTACGATAAGCTACAGGTCTCTACAAATGATCCCTACTCATGAATCCTATTATAGAGTTGGTTCCTCATAGAATCTATCTAGGTATTAGAATATCATATGGCCCAAAGGCCTTGAGGTGTCCTTAAGGACTTGAGGTGGACCTAAAGCCTTAATGGTGGACCGAAAGCCTTATTAACCCCAAGGCCAAGGTTTCCGAAAGGCAATAAGGACTCCAAGCCCAAAGAAGTGGCCCAAGGTGAATAGTTCTTATTGCTATAGTACTAAATAGTACTAGCTATAGTAACAACTATAGTACTAGGCAGTACTACTACAATAACCCAGAATTATGCACCCACCTACTATTGAACCTGGGTCTCAAAAATTCACTTAGAATACCTCACCAAATAGGTTGAGACTCATGATCTCGGTTGGATCCATTGGACATAGGAAAAATGATAAAATTCATCGACCAAAGAGTTAATTAGGAAATTTCCATGAATAAAATTAAGTAGAGTTATAATTGAGAATAACCATGTGTCCTAAATAATAAGAGTAAGTCTCAAGACAAAATTAATCAAAATATAGTTATTGACTATATTGAGTAGTGTACATAGGTAATTTTAATCAAGCTTAGATCTGGATGAAGTGATGAAGATTCTAATTTGTATCGGACATAAATAAAGAAATGAATCTTTTTTATGGGGGTATAGAGAGTTCACGAAAAGGATATTTTTGGATGGTATAACTAGTTTTACATATGTGGATATGAAAAGGAAATTTGGAGGGTATAACTAACAATTTCTTGAAAGTTTATTTTTCGAGTAGTATAACCAAGGTCAAATGAATGTTGACTACTCAGGGTAAAACTAGTTTTTGTTTCTGGATTTGTATTCTGGAGAGAATTCAATAAAACATTGTACTTTTGTGCAGAATTAAAAACATATAAATGGATATATATTTTTACCAAACCATGTAAATATAATGTATTGACCTATCTTAATATTATTTACCTGGGAACATGAGTTTTATATTAATATTTTGGTTTATCATAACTCTAAATGTTTTTCAAATATTATGAAATGTTCATTACGATGCTGAGAATGTTATTAGTAGATAAAAATGTTATTTTATTCAAGCCCTCCCTCTCTTAGTTATCTCATATATTGATTATAGGATATCATAGATTGGTTTTATATTAGGTTCCCTATGAATGTTATAGCTATTGAGGATGGATAATTTCAATTATCTCAAAAATAGCGTTGTACTGGTGTAATATGGTAGAAACTATGATATTTAGAAAAATAGCATGTTTCTTTAACTTCAGTATAGGAGACTTGATGTTATTGATGTATAAAATGTGGAATTTCATCCCATTTAAGGTTCTATGATATTATTTTATATAGAAAGTTTTGATAATAATGGAAGGGAATAAAATCCATATTTATGGATCTTCTGGAAAATGTATATACAATGAAAATGGGGTTACCAATGGAAATAAAAATGTATTATATTTTAAATTAGTTATGAATAGTTTGAAAAAAAATAATGAAGCTAAATTAAACTTTTGGATAAGAAGATTTTAAGATGTTATGATAGACAATAAATAAATTATTGATATATATTTATCTAGATTTAATAAGATCAGTAGAAACATCATAATTTTGGTGAAAATTTGGATGATACTTATATTATATAAAAATATAAGAGAAAAATTACACATAGACATTATTCCAATGTGTTAACTTTAAAAGATCATGAAAATTTATCTATGGATGAATATCACAATACTCTGTTGTAATGTGAGATGAGGAAATTATAAGTTTTCTAGAATAATGATTAAAATGAAACTTCTTTAAAATATCTATTAAATGGGGAAAATAGATATGATAAAGCTAAAGAAAAATCAAGATATTATGAGAAGTAGAAAGAAGAAGAATTCTTTTTTTAATTATTTGATATTCTTTCCAAAATATTAAATAATAGAAATAAGAATGTTAAAGATAATCAATATTTAAAATGTTGGAATTTTGAAGAATGGGGAAATTTAATAGGATATTTTCCTATAAAATATTACGATTAATCTAATTCAAAATAATTAGATAATACGTCTATGAAATAGATGTGGGATAAAATTATGAAAAGGTTTACCTAGAGAAAAAATATTTTTTAACTATAGGAGTAAAGAACGACACAACATTTAACTATAAATCTCTCCAACATTTCCATTTAATTAATTGAGTTAGAAAAAACTCCCTAGAAATTATTGATGATTATGGTGAGCTATGAAAAACAATGAGTGGATTCTAAAATAAAATTTTTAATAAAAACATAAGGAATATAATCAACACAAAAGGGGAATACTGATTAAAATGGAGTTTGGAAAATAACATCTGAGAATGGTGAGAGATTCAATAATGAGTGGATATAACTCAATGTGTTTAGATCATTATAATTGAATAATGGTAGGTTGGAAAATATGATGAAATGTTAGGAATAAAAATCAGTTGGTGAAGAGAGTTTGAACATGGAAGAAACAATACTTGTTGAATGTATGTAGAACTGGTTATATCTAACTAAATTAAAAATATTGGTAAATGCTATTAATGAATTATTAGTTTTAAATGAAGAATAGTTATTGTAAATGTTATAAAATTTTCATATATCAAAATGTTTGTTAATTAAGAATATAGAATAATTTAAAATGGTATTTGAGGACTTATTTTTACATCTAATGATTGGGAAAACAAAGGTTCCTAGAATTATATTGTTTATATTCCAAAATAATCATATTTTACACTTTTTCTACTTAAACAATATGTTAAATAGTTTGGATTGTTGAGTAATAATTTTCTAATATGATAGAATGGTGTTCTTCAATGAGTTATATACTTAAACAATGTCACCCAATATTTATAAAGATACACAAATGAAATGGTTTGGGGGAGTTTTACTATAATCTATAATGATCAATATTTCAAGTTCATTATTAATGTTAGGGAGTTAGTAGGAAAAACCTTATACTTGTAGGTATTGAATATATGTACAGTCATATAGGATTGAATACTGACGGGGGGTCAATGAGATTATAAGAACCAATATTCTAAAAATTCATGTTGTGAAAGACAATACATTTCAAAATGTAGATAATGGTCAACTAGAAAAAATGGTAAATGAAATATTTAAGAAATTAAAGACAGTTTTTAATGTTGGAAAAGAATATAAGTTTACAGAATTTGATTAGGGAATCAATGTGTGCTTATTTATTTGGATGGATAAAATGTACTAGTCTAGAAAGTCATTGGAATAAAATAATTATACTAATGAAAGACGACTGATATTTTAAAAATGGAAAAAATATTTATAAAAAGTAATAAATAAATTATGATTTGAAAATTTAGAAGACATTGAAGATATGCGAAAAATATCGGCAATTTAAAAAAATATTTATGACAACCTTATCATCCAAATAAGAAATCATGAGAAAAATTATTCAAAATAAATGTAATAAAGATGTTACAAAAGCTTATAAAAATTTGAAATCCATATCAAAAAATTCAATATGTGAAATGAAATTTTTTTATAATATAAGAAAACTGATCAAAATTACATCAAATTCTTAATCCATAGAAGAATAATAAATCATTTGTTTGATAATATTCCAAGTATAAATGTTTATCTATGTTACTACTATTGTTCCTCCTTATTCCAATTGTAGATGTTTATTTTTATTAAAATTTAGGTAATTGAATGAGATGTTAAGATGTTTGTTGAGTGATGTATTAGTTGTACATCAAAAAACATTTACATCATGAAAATTGTTCATCCATAATGAAAATATATGTTCCAACATTTAGGAGAAAATATGATGATGAAGAATGAGTGTCTTAATTGTACTAATAAATAATTTAAATATATTATGAAAAAATAAGTGTTGGGGAATTTTGGGTTTATAATCATACAATGTATTGATATGTGTTTTATGTTGTGTGGTGGATTTTTACAAAATATGATTATTTATTTTTCCCATAATACAAATATGATGAAATAGAAAATAGGAAATTTTTTCATGAATGTTTTGTTGTGTAATGTATTAAACACCCTGATTATTAAAAACTCCACACCAAGTTCACCTAGGTGGACTTAGAGTTGTACATTTAAATACTCACTATTATGAAACCCATATGGTATCACATTTATCCTAATCAAAATTTTCATGATTCTGAAATGATGAATGGTATTAACGAGTTTCCCCCATTAAATAATATTCTCAATAAGGGGTGTATGAAAAGAATTTTTTGTAAAGGTCCTGACCATAGTTGCTAAGAGATGGTGCCATATTTGATTTCATTGATACAATGAATAATAGTTCTTATCCCAAAGGAATGAATATTTTGGTATATTTTAACGACTACATACAAACATAAGTATTTTATTACCCCTTGAAATGAAATAAAACAAAACTTTATTATAAACACATAAAACATCCTAGGTTATCCCTATAAGACATTCCTAATATACATATTCACATTATAGGGGGAAATGGGGATCTCAAATGCTTGGTAAGGATAAACAATATTGTTGAATCTATCATTAACATTAACAATAAATAAATGTGAGTAACTAAAACTCACACTGATAAAACATAAACATGATCATAATATGGAAGGAATACAAACTGAATAAATAATTTCATATAAATAATAAAATGAGGATGAATAATAAACATGGATATTAAAATATTCAAATAATCACATGGAATATAAATTAATAGTATCATAATGAGGTACTGAAGAATTCCAAATATCATAAACATATCTTTAAGTCTTTATATGAGAAATCATAAAAAACTGGTTAAAACCCATGTATGTTTTGTATTATGAGACCAAAAGATGCATCCTAGGGATATAGAGGCCCCCAACCATTACATAATAAGTACACATAATTATTTATAAGTGATGGTTGAAACATGACAACATATACATATTAATGTAAATAACATTCCCAAATCAATAAACAAAATCAATAACAATTCTTAGAAATATTGTGAATGGTACTAAGATAGCATATCCACAGTCAAACTAATCATAAAGAATTTAGTAAAATATTTTAGATTATATCCCCCCATTAATACTATAAATTATTTGAATGTGTTGAAATATATTAAAATACACTAATAAAATTATTGATTAATATATGGCAGAAATGCCCTCTTTACATTAGAAAGAGGAGTTCTTTTAAAAAATCATTTTTATTTTTCATATAATCAAATTACAACACGTAGATCCAATTATTGAAAAGTTAGGAGAAATGAAATCATATTTTCTAATTCTATTATTTCCATCAAAATTTCACACATGAAAAAATATTATTTAAGAAGATTTAGAAATGAACTGTTTAATTGTTATTTAAGAAAACATATTAATGAGTCCTTAAAATGAGTAAGGAATATTTTTTTATAAAACACAAAAATGAAAAAATATAATATTTCATGATAAAATTAGAAGTTTTAGAAAAATAAGGGTGGATTAAAACATTATGTGGATTTCACTGGAAAATGTGTACAAAACTAGGATGTTCCATTCAATCGGGCTTTCTTATGAGGAAGAATTCATAAATGATGCATATAATGTTTTCAACTACCCATAAAAGAAAGAATTATTATCCTTGGTAAATATTTATATAATATTAAAAATATATTAGGAGGATTATATAATAAGGATGAATAATTACATTGTTTTAAATTGAAAGAAAGCATAACCTGAAGAAAAATGGAGGTTTGGAGTGAATCCCTTACCTTATATCCAAAAGTGTTCTGCACATGCACTTAATGCACAGTATTATGAAATTATGATCATTAATAATTTAATAAATAAAAAATTCCAAAATTAATTTATTTATTATAATATTATTATGTTTCTTTTATGTTTTTCTTGACGAGTTATAAGGTTTAAATCTGTTGTTAAAGAGCATTCTTTTTCTAGGTCTTCACGATTGATTCACTTCTATACACGTATTGGAGATCATGTCAAATGGGAATAATTGTCATTAATTGAAAATATATGTTATTAGTGAACATCCATAAGATTAAATATCAATATAATTCTTTTTTATTATTTGTGTTGATGTTGAATGATTGGATAAGACATCAGTGATAATCATTTTGATTATTTTGACGTTTATTCGATCATCAGTCACTCGTTAGTTATCATGAATAAATATTTTTTCATACATACTAATTAAAAAATATTATATAATTTGAATTATATATATTAATTTCTTTTTTAACAATAAAGATTATTTTATGACCATTCTTGAAGGAGTAATTATAAAAAATAAACTCATTATCCCTAAAGGAGGCAAATCAGCACCTCAAAAACTGTTTTCATTATTATTATAAAAAGATTAAGAGAATAAAATCGATGTTTTATACACCATTATAATACTAAAATTAAATTATATATAATATAATAGACTAATAATTAATCTAATTTCATATGAGATAAAGAAATGATAAGATAACAAAATTTAATGAAAAGTGAAAGAATGAAAGGGGATTTACCACTTGAATTCTTCTTCTTGTAAACATCCATATGGGAATTGGAAATGGTATTTTTATGTGATAAGAAAGTATATAAGTTTTGTTAGAGTTTTGGGGTAGTAAATAGGAATAATTTTAGATTTTTTTAGGCTTTTGGTGTGTAAGGAGAAGGGGTGGTGTGGGGTGGTTTTTATAGTTGAGGATAGTGGTGTTTTTGGAATATTTTATTCATTTTTGTATTATTTTGGCTCATAAATTTCAATAGATTGAGAATTATTAGTAAATATATTAAAATAATGAATCATATAGCATTATTATATGGTTATATTATCCATGAATCATATAATAATCAGAAAATCATATATTTATTAAATATGGTAAATTACAGTATTTCACTATTTATCAAAAATTCAATTAATTTAGAAAAATCCCAAAAATTCAACCTAACATTATATTGATTTTTAGAATTCAAAAATATACTACATATTATGAAAATATTATTCCAAACATGAGAAATTAAATTTTTAAATAAAATCATCATTTACAATAAAAATATTAATTTCCAAACTTTGAGTGATTATATGACACAATGAGAAATTAATTAAAATCTCCTAAAATTATATTATCTTCATAAAGAAAACAAAATATTAACATATGAATATTTTTCAGGAAAATAAATTTTCTTTTAAAAAATTATTTTATTTATAAATTTTTTAATTATCATTTATGTTTCACAAATATACAAATACTTTATTCATTCCTAATAAATCATTTAGGTTTTTTATTCCATGACAGAAATATTTTATATTTTCATTCATAAGATACTTATATCTTATGTTTACATTCATATGTGTAGTTACTATTATATTGGTCATATTACTATTTCTAATGGTCACATTACTATTCCAATGATCATATTTAATAGTATATTGTTGTTTTAAACGCTGTGTGGGGTGCAGTATAAACTGTTGAAAATTTTAACATTAAGAGACACATACCATATGATCTTGGGTTGTTACATTCTCTTCTCCATCAGAAACAAATTTATTCAAAATTTCCTTAATTTTACCTCATAAAAATATTTGGGTTGTTCTTCATCATAAATTATTCTTATTTCCCATATACCCTCATCAAGTAATTGATATTTCCAACGTACCTTTTCCATATGAGTCATACAATTCCTCAATACCTAATACATGGTGTCCAAAATATATATAAGATCTTCCCATTAGCATAAATCATGTTCTAATTCAATGCCTTCATAAGTGAAGACATGTGTTGGGTCTCGTATGTACTTATTTAACAAAGGTATATGGAATACATTGTGTACTTTTTAAAGGCTAGGTGGAATCACCAAATGATATGAAACATATCTAATTCTCTCCTCGAATTCAAAAGGACAAATGTTCTTGTGTATAGTTTCCCAATCTATCCAAATATTATAACACCCTTCCATGGAGATACATTCAACAATATATGATCTCCCACTGAAAATTCCCAATCCTTCATTCAATTATCAACATAACTCTTTTTCAATATTGACCTTCTTAGATATGTTTTTGTAAATTCATTACCTTTGATGGTATTTCCTTCATCAGTTCAGGTATTATGTTATTCTTCTCACCCACTTCATCACAATAAGTTGTTGTAAAACATTTGTTTCCATATTTTTCATCATATAGTGAAAATTGATTTCGTGAATGGAAACTATTAATTTAGAAAAACTATAAAAACTTTAAAACAAATATCCCACATACCTTGAATTTATAGTGATCATGATCTCAAAAAGTGTTCTAATGTTTAAATGGTTTATAAAGACTACCCATTAGTTAGAATAAGATAATATGCACTCAAATGAATTTCATTGTATATTTATTTCTGAAGACATTTCCAAAATTTCAATGTAAATCGTGGATAATGGTCAGACATAATTGTAAGAGGTGGTCCAGGAAGACTTATAAAATCCTTAAAATAGAGTATTTCAACTTTCTCCTTTGGAAAACATTCACGTATAACATGTAAATGCGCATATTTGGTAATTTTATCAACAATTACCCATATTAAATCATTATTTTTCAGAGCATTTGCTAATAAATAGAAAACATTTATAGTAATTATGACACCCTGAATATTTTTTCATGTGTAATATTAATACCGAATGGTTTTAATTCACTTAATTTTCAAACCATCCAATCAATTTTTTCAAATATAGAAAAACAAGTCATGTATTATTCAATTAAACATTGGAACAATTAAATTACAACAAGGCCAAAGAACCACAATACCCAATAATACCAATTAAAGGTCCTATTAAAGTTATTTAGTGACCACCAAATAAAATAAAAATCCCATGAAAAAATAGGGTCCCTTTGGATCTATCAAGATGAACATTAGTATAACCAAAACAAAATCAATTGTGTTAAGCATCAAAGGAATAATGAGAACCACCTTCGCCAGTTTGTCCTGAATTTGGAACGTCGTAGTCATTTTTTTATTAGATCTAAATGATAACCGGATTGTTTCCTCAATTAGGTGACTGTTGAGTCTCTAACGGCTATAAGACCATATAGTCATAGCATATTCTGGTGGTTTACATTAAAGTGTCTATGTATAATGAGTTTTACAAGTGTTAATGTGTGCATTGAAGTTATAACTATAAAAATGTTTTTAAAAAAAATTTATATACTTTAGAAGGATAATTATTAAAAGTTTAAAATGGGTTTGAAACATAAACCTTGTTTTGAAAAGAAATGACAATATATGTATGTACTTGAAACTTTTTGGTTTTCATACAAAGAAACTTATTTTTGAGTTTGAAATCATACTTTGTGAAAATCAAATTAAGGAATATTTTTATATTTAATATTTTATCTATACTTAGTGAATTAGATATTTTATTATTTCAATGTTTTTAAAAGTTACCTTGAAATTTTTTCATTCTGGAATAATAATAAAAAATTTTAATTGAAAATATGTTTTGGATTTTAAATATAAAATTAGTTTCAGATTTGTTTTAGAGATTTTTAACATTGTTGTTTTGGTAACCTAAATGATTGTAAACAAATGAAATAACTGGGTTATAGTATATTATATAGAATTTATATTCACTGATTTAAGACAATTATATATAAAAAATTCTTAGGATTAACAAAAATTGAATTTTACTATGTAAAATTTAAGTGAGTTCCCCACCAATCATAGGGACAACTAGAAGGAAAATCCCCTAAAGACCTTAGTGAGCATCTCACTAACATCCCTTGGTAATGGTCCATGTAAAAACCCATGATTTTATTAATGGAAATCCCAATTGATCTAATTAAAGGTATCTTTATATAAAATTTGTATATAAAATGTCAACTTCATTGGTTTTATGTTAAAAATTGTGATCGTTTCTAATATAGCAATTGAATAGTGATTAAATGATTAGTATAAATATAAGGATTTTACAAATCCAATTTACTCAAAAAAAGTGAAGGCCTCATCTAGTAGACATGCCCCATATGATTTCAATTTGTCAGAGCTCAGAAAGGGGTTGGCATTATTGTGATTGGGTCTTGACCAATCCCAAGCCGAACTTGAATATGTTAACCTCAAGCAGGACCGCCTACGAGAGAAGTGGAAGTTGATAGAGATTACCACCCAAGTAATGTTATCTGACCCACCCCAAGATTTTGTCATCATCACACACCTTACACATCGGTCTTATGCGGGTGTTATAATGGGTTATGTAACAACACCTGAGCACTATGGTTATGTACATTATTTTTTGTATATAATAATGAGTATACATTCATTTTATTATTGTTACCTTGTAAAAAGTTTTTAAAGCTCAAATAGTATTTTTAGTTTATGTTCAATTAAAAAATATTTTTTGATGAATTAGTGGATTTTTTAATTAAATAATATTTTAATAAAAGAATATTATTAATATTAAATTAATTTTTATTAAATATAAATTATTTTATAAATTTATTAATGAAAATTTAATTTTTATTAATGTTTGAAAGCCATTTTTTTCAAAAGCCATGATTATTCAATAAATGTCACTTCTTATTTTAAAAGATAAAATTAAAATATTTAGAAAATTGATTAGATAAAATGAATATTATTTCTGGATACATAACGTTGAAATTATCTAATGGTAAATTTCTCATAAGTTTCTGAGATGTTCAAATTTTTGGGTAAAAATTAAATACTGTTTAAATATATAATGTGTTTTATGACATCATAATGACCCAATAGTGATGTAATAAAATACTATAAACTTTATGTTCGCCCAATATATGTTTTAACATTAAAATAATTTTATTTTGGGATTTTTGATATATTTTAAATGCTTTTCTGGGCCCTTCAATACTTATTAAGCATTTTGTATTTTTAAATTGTTTTCATTGGGAGTGTGACACACCTCTACATAATCAACCACATTATTTCAAGTTTTTTTTGTCTTTGGCCTTATAAAATAATTTTTTACACTCCCCTTTTCCAAAAAAAGGGAAAAATCATGGTCTGGTTTGTGGTTTGGATTGGATTAATATGAGGTGTCCCAAACCTCAATAATAAAGAATTCCCTATCGTTTCCTATATAAACCAACCCACGCTCTAACTTAATACTCACCCAAAGCCTTTGGAGTTAGTCAAAAATATGACCTCCTCTCCCTAAAATCCACTCAAGGTATCCCAAGATCTAAAGAAGCCTCTCTAAAGCCACTCTCAAGCCTTTGGAAGCACACTTCCAAGTAAGGGTTTTTCTTCCTTTCTCATTTTTGTCCAATTTTTTAATGTTATTATGAACTTTTAATTAAGTTATAAATTTTTTGGTATGTTTTCACTCCTCCCCAAATAATCACTCTTTATGTTTTAATTATGGGAGACCCCTTTATCTCTCATTATATCCCTCCCATGTACACCCATTACTATGTCGAAATTCTGAAAGGAATTCCTCTCTCTTCATTTACATTCATGCAATTCTTTTGTATCATGAATCTAAATTCCATTAACACTATTGGGACATGTATCTATTTTAACCCCTTGCAATCAATTTCATGTATATATGATTAGACACCCATTTTTGTCTCATCAACCATTTTAATGAATTCTTACAACATGCCGTTATGCTGCTGAAATTGCACCGATTTTCAATCCAATGTCACTGTGTAGTGAATACCATGCCCATTTCTCAATCAAGGTAAGTCACATTTATGCACGTTTACTTATTTATTATAAATTTTCATTTATTAATTCCACATTTATTTATTGTGGAATAAATAGTGATGTTTTATGAATCCATGTTATATGATCCATGTGGAACACTTATGCATGAAATGAAATGTTTAAGAAGGGTACGCCCTTATAGTGCTCCTATGTATTGGGTAAAGTATAGTATCAATATACATCATGTGCAATGGGTGTTTAATCATGGTAATTCAATTTCAATTAGGGATTACACTTTCTTCATGGGCAATGAGAATTTACTCAAGATCCATGTTCAATAAGCCTTGGCTCATGCTAATTCCATTTTAAGTGTGGTTCCCTTACTGGGATTTATAGATCGCCCTTTTCTTATGCATTTCCTCAGGTTATCCCATTCAACGCTAAGTACAAGGGAATTTAGTGGTCATCTAAAAGATGTTTTCAATAAAGATGTTTTATTTCGTGTTTTAAGTTGTTATTTAATGATCATAATCCTCAAAGACACTAGACCTCTCTATCTTTTATGTTGTATCATGTGATGTTTATGTAATAAATTATTTTTAATTGTGTAAATACAAAGCAGGGTAGTTATAGTTGGTATGAGAGGATAGGTTTAGTTATTTTTGGTATTAGGATTAGAAAACCCTAGTAATTTATTAGAGACAAGACTATGTATAATAAAAACATCCCTAGGTATTGGTGAGTATTGAGTAAGTGGTGTATCATAAAAATAAAACCTCGTATGGATACGAGCAGGTAGAGGCGGCTCTGGCACAAATTTATCATAGGGGTAAAACCTGAAAACACCGCTTTGAGATAGACTCGAATAGTAAATGGTGCACGACAACGGGTTGTACTGCACTCTTGGTTACAACACTGCTGAGGGATATTATTTTGTAAATTCACAAGCTTAGTATGAACCATTATTAAGGGGCTAAAAACATTCTCTTAGAATATATGTTAGAAAGTAGATCATGGATAAAATTGATTAAATCCAATATATTCATATGTTAAGGTAGTAAAGAGTTATTTATAATTCATCGGTTTTGTCCTTGTATTACCCTTTATGTGTACCACTAACTTTCCTTTTATTCAAGCCAATATATGGAAATAGGAGGACTTGAGCTAAAAACCGATGTGATGATCAATGGTATGACTATACTAATGAGATGCCCAATCCAATGGGAGTGGGAATTGTGAACATTGTCGCACTCCTCTCTCATATAAGAAAATATTTCAATACAAAAATGGATCAAGAGGAACATTAACCCCCCCCCCCCCCATGAAAGAACAACTCACTATCAAGAGCTTCTTGAGACAAAGGCCTCCTAATTTTAATAGATCATCTGATCCTTCAATCACTGAATAGTGGATCAACTCAATTGAAAGGATATTCTACTTCCTTCAATGTTATGAATAGGAGAAGTTTATCCTGACTGCTTATCGTATGGAGGGTGAAGCTGATCAATGATGGAACTTGATTAAAAATACAAAACCTACGGAGGATATTGAGGTGTTGGAATGGAAGGATTTCCTAATGATATTTTTTGATAAATATTTTCCACACATCCTCCTTATTAAGATCGAATGGGATGTCTTTTCCCTCAAGAAAAAAAGAAGAGAAATCTGTCAGATCATATCAAGAAAACGTCACAAGGCTTGCATGATATGCCACCGTATTTTTCGTTACCCTCGAATATAAGGTTCACTGCTTCTTTGGTGGGCTGAAACCTAGCCTCTGGAAAGCGCTGGCAATCTTTGCCTTTAATGGTTGTGAGGAAATTTTATATTATTCCTTCATGGAATAAATTGAGATTGAAGAATCTTTAGGGTATCATGGGGATAAGAAGTGTAAGGTGGACTTAAATGATGGCAGTCTGATGGATAAATCCAACAGTTCTAAGAATATCCATCACCCTACTTTCCAAAGGATAGGAAAGAAGAACCCTGGAAATTTCCTAAAGATGATGAGGAAATGCTTTCGGTGTGGAAGAGAATGGCACCTTGCTATTAACTATCGACAAGAAAGAACTGCAGTTTTGACAGAAGAGAGTAATGTTCTGTTTGAACCTCAAAGCATGGTTAATTGCTACAACTGCAATGAACTAGGGAATATTTCAAATCTATGCCCAATGCCATGGTTTTACAAAGGCAACCAATAACCTCCAAGGTAGCAAGGGCGAGCTTTTTCCATCACTACTGCAGAAGTGAACCCCGACAATGTGGTGGTGATAGGAATGCTAGGTATTCAATCAATAATAGGGAATGTACTTTTTGATTCAGTTTTTATACATTCTTTTATACCTAAAATTTTTAGTCTAACAATCCTAGCACCACCAAAAATCATGGAAGTGATGGTGTCGGTGAGTGTTGAAAATGGGGAAATCATTGCATCCCATTAATATAACTCCTACCTTGTCATAATTGGTGTATTGAACTTCTCGGAAAACCCCATCATACTCCCTCTAGTGTAATTTGATGCAATTCTTGGCATGGATTGGCTTTCCATATATATATCCATCATAAATTTCTATGATAGGGAAATCAATCGACATGTGGAAAATCAACCCTCGATTCTTTACAAGTGCAAGGAGGAAGATGAATCATATTTAGATCCATCATCTCAAGGTCTGATATTATTTCTCTATGAGAATGCATATATGGCTCAGATGATTGGGTCTATGGAGGAAACCATCTTAGAATACATACCTATTGTGTGGGAATTTGATGAAGTGTTTCTATAGGAATTACCTGGTCTTCCTCCTGAAAGAGAAGTTGAATTCTCAATTGATATTATACATGGGGAGTTTCCAATATCCAAGACTCCATATCAAATGGATGTTGTGGAGCATGAGGAGAAAAAGAAACAACTACATGAGAATCTGGATAAAGGGTTTATACACCCATGTGCTTCACCCTGAGGTGCACCAGTCCACTTCGTCAAGAAGAAGGATGGGTCAATGCACCTTTGAATCGATTATCATGAGCTTAAAAAAATCAAGATAAACAACAAGAATCACCTCCCACGGATAGATGACTTCTTTGATCTACTGCATGGAGCACAATACTTCTCCATGGTGGATTTGCGGTTGAGATATTATCTAGTAAGGGTGAAGAAGGAAGATGTTCCCAAGAATGCTTATCGTACAAGATATAGGCACGATGAATTCATAGTAATGCCTTTCGGACTCACTAATACTCCAGAAATCATCATGGACTTGATTAAGAGAGTCTTTATACATTACCTCGACATATCTATAGTAGTATTTATAGATGATATTCTGATATACTCCAAAAACAATGACGATTATGAGGAGCATCTAGAAACTGTAATAGACACCATACGGAATGAAAATCTCGATTTAATGAATATAAAGTGTGAGTTTAGGTTGAACGAGGTACCATTATTAGGCCATATCATCACAAGCAATGGAAAATATGTGCATCCCTCCAAAACAGATGCAATTGAGGGATGGTCGTGGCCAACATAGGTAATAGATATCCGTGGATTCTTGGGGTTAGTAGGATATTATCGACGATTTGTGAGAAATTTCTCATGATTTTCCAACCCTCATACCAAACTAACTCAGAAGGGAGTAAATTTTTCATCGAGTGATGAATGTGAATAAAGGTTCAAGGAGTTGAAAAGGAGGCTTATAATTACACCTGTGCTCACTTTACCCATAAGTAGAGAAATTTTTTTAGTATTTAGTGATGATTTAAAAAAGGGTAAGGGATGTGTGTTGTTGTAAAATAACAAAATATTTCCTATGCATCAAGGAAATTGAATGTTCATGAATAGAATTATCCAACAGATGACCTAGAGTTCGCTGCAGTGATCTTCTCTTTGAAAAGTTGGCATCATTATCTCTTTGGTGAGAAGTGTGAAATATATACGGACCACAAAATCCTTATCTATATATTCACATATATAGAGTTGAACATGCACCAACGAAGATGGTTATTGATTATCAATGACTATGACTGCTCAACTCATTACCACCCTGGGAAAGCAAACAAGGTGGAAGATTCCCTATGTAGAAAGGACCCAATGATTCTATCATTAATGTGAATTGAAAGGGATCACATTTTCTTATATTTAACGAAGATTGACATTGGTATCATAAATAAGGGAACATAATCAATCCTTTCAAAAATTATTTCTCATCTTTCACTTTTGGAAAGGTTAAAGGATGCTCAAAAGGATGATGTGGGAATTCAAGAAAAAGTGGAAGCTATTGGAAGAGGTAAATCCTCAGAGATCGATGTTAATGAAGAAGGAATTGTTTTATTTGGGAAATGACTACTTGTTTCATCAATTTCAGAGCTGAAGAAGGAACTTTTGGATGATTCACATAGTTCAGACTTCTCTATTCACCCAGGAAACACAAATATGTATCGAGATCTCTGAGAGAATTATTGGTGGGATAATATGATGAAGGAGATCATTGAATATACATCCATGTGCCTGGTGTATCATCATGTGAAAGAAGAGAGGAAGAAGTCTATGGGGATGATGCAACCATTTACCATAACAGAATGGAAATTGGAGAACATCACCATGGACTTTTTCACCAGACTTCTAAATACATCCAAAGGAAACAATTCAATCTGGGTTGTTATGGATCGTCTTATAATTTTTTCACACTTCATTGTAATTCGAGAGGATTTATCATTGGATCAACTGGAACGGATATACATTAAGAAATTAGTAAGGATCGATTGAGTACCACTATCTATTATGTCCGATCGAGAACCAATATTCAAATCTATGTTTTGGAAGAGTCTTAAACATGTTCTGAATATAGAACTGAATTTTATTACGGCCTATCATCCTCAAAATTAGGGCCAATCCGAACAGACTATCCAAACACCTGAGGACATGTTGAGATCATTCTCAATGGACTTTAAAGGATGATGGGATCAACATCTTCCTCCGCTAGAGTTCTCATATAATAATAGTTTCCACTTGACCATCCAAATAGCACCATATAAATCCATTTAAGGAAAAGGTGAAGAACACCAGCGTGTTGGGATGATGTGGGTGAGCGTAAGCTACTTGGACCAAAAATCCTTGATGAAATGGTGGAGAAGGTGAAAACCATTCAGCAGTATATCAAGTTAGTCGAGAGTCTACACAAGAGTTATGAAGATAACCTTCAATGATACCTACAGTTTAAATTGGGAGAAATGGTATTTCTATGCATATCTTTTTGAAAGAAGGTCTTGAGGTTTTGAATGAAATGGATGTTTAGTCAACAGTACATCATCCCATTTGAGATTCATGATCGTGTCAGGGATAAGGCCTATCGACTAGCGCTTCCACCTACCATGGCCAATGTACATGATGTCTTTCATGTATCCCTCTTAAAAAAGTACATACCAGAACCTTCACATTTACTCTCTTCAGAGGTGGTACAGTTAGAGTATGATCTTTCATATGAGGAGCAACTAGTGAAGATCTTATAACATAGAGAAAAAGTTCTATGAAATAAGACAATTCCCCTCATCAAGGTATTGTGGTGAAACCACATGTTTTAATAAGTGACGTAAGAATCGGCGGAAATGATAAACCAGATTTACCCACATTTTTTTAGTATGGGAAAATGAAATTTTGAGGGTGAAATTTCTTAAGGGGGGAAGATTGTAATGAACCAAACAATCATTAATGTAAATCCCAATAGATATATTTAAATTTCTCTTTAGGTAAAATGTTTATATAATATGTAAATTCATTTTGTTTTATGTTAAGAATTGTGATAATTGATAATATAGTCATTGAACTGTGATCACATAATTATTATAAATATAAGGCTTTTACAAATCCATTTTAATAAGGAAAAGGAATTGATGGCCTCATCCAGTAGATGTGCCCCATACGAATACCATTTGTTAGAGCTCATAAAAGAGGTGGCATCATTGGACTTTACTCTTGACCAAAACCAATCCAATCTTGAATATGTCAAGCTCGAGCAGGACTGCATGTGAGAGAAGTGGAAGTTGATAGAGACTACCACCTGATCCATGTTATCCGATCCACCCCAAGAGTATGTCACCATCGCACACCTTACTCTTCGGTATTATGCAGGTTTTATATGGGGTTATGTAACAAGACCGTAGAACTATGGTTATTTACTTTATTTTTTGTATATAATAATGAGTATACTTTCATTTTATTATTGTTACCTTGTAAATATTTTTTAAAGCTCAAATAGTATATTTAGTAAAGATCAGCTAAGAAATGTATTTTGATGAATTAATGGTTTTTTAATTAAATAATATTTATTAAAATATTATTATTATTATTAAATTTATTTTTATTAAATATAAATGATCATATAATTTTATTAATGTAATTGTAATTTTTATTAAGGTTTGAAAGCCACTTTTTGCCAAAACCCATGAATATTCGATAAATGCCGGTTTTTATTTTAAAAGTGAAAAATAACATTTTCAGAAAATTAGTTAGATAAAATGAAAATTATTTCTCGAATCCTGATTTCGAAATTATCTAATGGTGAATTTCTCATAATTTTCTGAGATAGTCAAATTTTTGGGCAGAAATTAACTATCGTTTAAATATATAATGTGTTTTATGACATCATAATGACCCAATAGTGATGTAATAAAATACTATAAACATTATGTTCGGACAATATATGTTTTACCATTAAAATAATCTTATTTTGGGTTAGTTTTATTTATTTTACAAATCTTTAGTGGACCCTTCAAGACTAATTAAACATTTTGGATTTTTAAATTGTTTTCCTTCAGAGTGTGACTCACCTCCACATAAGGTACCCCAATATTTTAAGATGTTCAGACATTATCCTTATAAAAAAATATCCACTCCCCTTTTCCAAAAACCATGGGCAAATAGCATGGGCTGGTTTGTGGTTTGGATTGGATTAATTTGAGTTGTCCCAAACCTAAATAATAAAGAATTCCTTCAAAATTATTATATAAACCAACCAAAGCTCCTACTTTCTCCTCACTCAAAGGCATTGGATTTATTCCAACCTCTTCCTTCCTATCTCTAAAATCCAACCATGGTGCCCCAATCTCCAAAGAATCTTCTCTATAGCCTTTCTCAAGCCATTGGAAGCACACATCCGAGTAAGAGCTTTTCTTCCTTTCTCATTTTTTTCCAATTTTCATAACGTTGTTATGCCATTTTAGTTTCAATTATAAATTTTTGGGTATGGTTTATATCCTACCCCATACATCCCTCTTTTTTTAAATGATGGTATACCCGTTTCTCTATCAATAAATTCATCCAATGTACAATTATTACTCTACCGAAATTCCAAAAGGAATTTCTCTCTCCTCACTTACTTTCAAGAAATTCTTTTGTATCATGAATCTAAATTCCATTAAAATGATTGGGACATGTATCTATATGACACCATTACTATCCATTTCATGTACATATGATGAGACACCACTTTATCTCTCATTATCCATTTTTATGAATTCTTACGTCACGACGTTACGCTTCTGAAATTGCATCGATTTTTCAAGCTAATAACATTGTGTAGTGAATACCATGCCCATTTCTATATCAATGTTATTAACCTTTATGCATATTTACTTATTTATTATAATTTTTCATGTCTTAATTCCATAATGTCTTATCATGTAATAAATAATAATGTTTTATGAATTCATTTTATATGATCCATGTGGCACACTTATGCATGAAATTAAATGTTTATGAAGTGTGCGCCCTTATAGCGCCCCAATGAATTGGGTAAAGTATAGTATAATGATATGTCATGTGTAATTGGTGTTTACGGATACTAATTCATGTGAAATAAGGGTTTACTCATGCTTCATGTACAATAAGGGTTTACTCATGCTCCTTGTGCAATGGTTCTTGGCTCATGCTAATTTCATGTGAAGTGTTGTTGCCACATTTCCATGTTATGATTATCATGATTTATCATGACTTTATGTTTATGCTTCTCTTGTGATCTATCGATATGACTATTTTATAACATTTATTGTATTCCTCATGTTATTCAATGATTATTCCATTACTTGGCTTTATGGCTCACCCTTTTCTTATACATGTCCTCAGGTTATCCCATGAAATGCTAATTACGAGGGAATGTAGTGGTCAGGTAAAGGATGTTTTCAACAAAGATGTTGTATTTAATGTTTTAAGTTGTTATGTAATGATCCTAAGCCCCAAAGTCAGTAGATATTTCGATCCTATATTTTGTATCAATTGATTTTAATGTAATAAATAATGTTTAATTGTGCAAAAAAACAGGGGTGTTATAGGCCAGGGATGTGCATGCATGGTTCGTGCTAAGTCCCTTGCACAAGTATGCATATTTAGGTTCAAATGTGCACGAGTGTGCATGTGTAAGGGTTCAGAAGAGTTCCACTATTTGGGGCGGCACAATGGTATGGTTGGGCGCAGAAGCACACCTGCAAAAACCCAGTATGGGGTGGTACCAGAGAGGGGGGACTGGGAAATCTTAGCCTTAGCTGAGAGCCCAAGGCTTATAAGGGAGCAGCAAAACCCATCCCTTTTTGATGTGGGATGGAAATTTTAAATCAAAATTTACATAACCTATTAGATCTCGCCACACGATATCTCATACATCTAATCAATTTGTTTATTGACTCCCCAAATCTTCGGTTTCTCCACCATGTTTTTTACAGCCATTTGATCACATAAAATCTAATATTGACCACTTATTAATTTTTAAAGCGCTACATCGGTCGCCACCATTTGATCAAATCTAATATAATCATGAATTTTCACCCATTATTAAAGACTCCAAATTTTTCACAACCATCTGATTCGCTCTTCATCATATCTCAACTGTTCATCTCTTTTAAAACCCACAAACACACCTCAACCGTTGGATCTTTTTAGTTAAATCCAAATCTTCTATTGTTTTCTACACCAAACCCATCACCTTCTTCTTCTTCTAACATGTTTCAAAATGTTAACTTTCGACTCTCATCATTTTTTTTCCCACACCTGTGACCATAGGTGGCCCCTCCTTTCTCTCGTTTTCCACAATACCAACGTGCTCAGTCTTATATGAAACCAAGGATCCTCTATTTTTATGAAAATTTCTTAAAACATATATTATAAACAATTTATATATATAACAAGTTTTTCACATGAACCCTACGAGTTATCCTCTTTCTAGCACCACCATCATGATTCTCCAGAATTCTTCTATTTCATCGAACCAGGTAGGGGAACTATTTCTTCATGCATTGTTTTTTTAAGATTTGTAATTATATATATATATATATACATACATGATTTTCTTTAATCCTACTCAATTTTTGTGGATTATCTTATAAATACATATCCATAGTTTTAAAAGATGTCCCATCCATAAAAATCATGATATAGTATTGGATTTTTTCCTAATTTTTGTATAATTACATATATATAAACATATGTTTTAAATTTTTATTAATTATACTATATCAGTTTTTTTATTTAAGAATGTAAAACTTCTGTTGTAAAGTCAAACATAGTGAATTTAAACCACAGTGTTTTATTTAAACAAATTATAAATATTTACGTAATTTTACACAAATATATATAGCTTCTTAATTATGAAACAACCGTCAGTTTTAAATTATGGTATTCAAAAACTAATATTTGGATTAAAATTTGTTTTTTATAAAATAAATATGAAATTGGGTTCTTTTGTTTTGATTAAGAACACTTAAGTACATACAGTGATATATATATATATATATATATATATATATCGATGAGTGTGTGTAGGCATTGATCATGATACTAATATGGGTTTTTAATATGATTTCACAATAGAATAATAAAAGTTTATAACAAGTGTTTTGAAGTGTGAATGTTTTCAAGAATAAACATGGTTTTTGTTTTAGTAATACATCCTTTTATTTATCAATTTACATGTATAGAGATTTCACACTTATTTTCATAATCCAAAATGGTATTGTTTAAAAATTTGTGTGGACAATTTTCATGCCTTTCAATTTACACCATTTTTTTTAAATAGATGGGATGAACATTGTGTTATGTTTATAAATAAACACGCAAGTAATGTATGTTTAAAAACTATGTGTTTAATACCTCGAATGGAATATTTTTTTAACTTTAAATTAATTATTTATTCAATCCTTAAATAATTACCATTATGCATTTTGGATATAATATGTTTAAATTTGTAATAATGTTTTGGAACTAATGGGTTATCATTTTATGTGATAAAACATGTATTTTTGTACATTAGATATCATTACATGTGCTATAATCTGCCTACCATATTTGACATTTACTAAATTTCAATGCAGTTTCTGTTTTGACACTTGAGTTATTGATTCACTATATATATCTAAATGCTAATGAATGTAATTAAACAGTTATGACCATTTATGGAATAAGAAACTAAATTATTCAAAGTGGTATGGGAAACCTTGAATTATAAGAAATGATAAATTAAATATTCAAAGTGGTATGGGACACCTTGAATATAAGACCTTACTTTGGAATAAGTGGAATGTATTTTAATTAGTATTTTATGGGTCAGGGACTGGTTATTGAAATACCTATGGGATGGGGTCCGGTTAAAGAATGCCCAATGGGTTAGGGACCAGTTTATGAAATCCCTTAAATGCATCGGTAGTTATCCTAAGAAAAATTTGGTCATGGAATGAGGCCATGACATAGTCTGACATTATACATTCCCTCACGATGTTTACAGTATTTAATTAAAGAAGTGGATATTCGACTAGTAAAATATAATTTGTTATGTGCATGTACTTATGAGTATTAGATGAAGTAAATTCTTATAGAATACTTTTTATTCAGTATTCAGTGATTTATCCACCAGATTAAGATTTACAGTCAGCATGGAATGAAATTGATGTTATCATTTTATGTGAAACTCTTATCATATATCACTTTCATTTATAACATTATGTACTTTCACTTTATCATGTCATACGTTTTATATAAAGAATTACTCTTTCATTATATGTTTCACACCTTATATTTTGTATAAGCATGTATATGATTGGAACATGTTTCATTGTAACTACATATGTATTTTTTTAAATGTTCTCTTGTAATTCTTGAAATGTTTTTCATTTTGATTAATGTATTGTAATTTTCCTTAGAAAATGTTTTGTGAATAATTTTAAAAGAAATGTTTTTAAAATGATTCAATAGAAGTATTATTTTAATTTAAAACCCCATTACTGGGCATTCTTATGGTCACCCTATATTTTTCAAAAAAAAATTATAGGTTTAGTAGATTTGAATTACACTGATTGGTGTTATCTTTGTAGTGATTCTCTTATCTTTTAGTTTTTTGATGAATTTTAATATTTGTATCTGTTTTTCCAAAATATAAACTAAGAAGATCCTTTTTAGGGTAACATGATGTGTAATTTATCAATACTTGTTTTTATAAGAAAAATTACACACCATGTTTTATTGACACTGATCCAGAACTAGGGTATTCTAGAGTTGGGGCGTGATAGTTGGTATTATACGATTGGTTTAGAAAACCGTATAACATTAGAAAAACATTAAAAAATGATTATGTCTTACTATGTAGAAGTTTTCATTAAATTTTTAGATGGCAGATGAATCAATCCTTATGCCTTCTCCAATGGATGTAATAGAAACCAAAGGGGGGAAATCATTTTTAGAAGGCTATGATATTTTTGAAACCCATTATTTTTCATGGAAAAAACTCTACTGTATATCCAATTATTCTCGTCTCCTCCAACATTTCCGAAGAGGTGGTTTGGTCTATTTTTTGATGTTTAATGATAATTTCCCATTCTATGCATCGATGTGAATATACATTGAGGGTTAATTTAAATGTTTTACCCTAGGCGAAAATGCTTCATCTCGAGGGAACTTCCAAGTGGCTTCACAGGAGGTTGACCACCGAGCAGTGTACCTATGTCAAATCTTGACGTACTGTCTCCGTGGTCAGGTTATGGATTTTTAAATATATGTGGATGAGTATTCCCATTCTTTTTATTGATTTCATGTTCATACTAATGTCGTTCAACATGATACACGTCCTGCTTTACTCACACTAAACATTATATGTCCACAAGAGGTTGATCCTAGTTGCCTGTGTTGCATCTTGATAAAATAGATTGAAGAATTTGGAACTGCTTTGTGAATATGTATTACTAGAAACTAGGAAAGTCACTAACACATGTGAAACTGGTGAAGTTTCATCTTGGAGGATGTTACGAATTCCTTACCAGTGAGTCATGATTGGGAGTGAATGGTTATGTAACACCTTTGGTTTTATGAACCTTGTATAAATGTATAATGTTCAATTTTTATGTTTTGGTACTTTAACATGATTTTACAAAGTAATGTCCCAATTTTAATATGGTTATGACTTACTGAGTAAAACATGTCTCTTGAAATTTTTATATGGATGACGTGAGTTCACCAACCAACCACTTATCACTCCCCACTTAATTACTAGAATGTATAGTTGTCGGGTCTTGTTAAGATGACTATGAACCTTCTACAAACCAACTCCTGGCCTACAAATGCCTATATAAAGTGTCCCACATATCAAATATCATCTGTTCATATAAATTATAGAGCTATATCTATGACTTTATGCGAAATTCACAATTTGTAGACTTTAAGCAGAGGGTGAGGTACCATGAAGGCCTCTTACTTTGATTCACCTTGTCAATAAACTATTATACATTGGGAATGTTTTGTGGAGCTTCTTTGTAGGGTGAAACTCGAGCGACATATCTATTCTAGGTCTTATGTTTTAGTATATACGGTATTCTTTTTGACATCGATGTTTTCATGCAAGATGTAGTTTGATAGATTTATAGGGAACTAATACACTCCCAAATCATTGGCCTCCACACCTCCCTTGCCTCTCTTTGGAAGACTGGATGTTTTTTGAATGGGTTCGACCCTAACTGCACATGGTGTATATGGGCCAATGAGTTTGAGAAACTGTAATCTAATATAGTGATCCACTAGGATAAATTAGCGGATTATCCGTAGTGGGGGTTCAGGAGGAGAGGACCACAAGATTGAATGTTTGTTTGTGTTTTAGAATTTTGAGGGTGCAATTCGTTGAAGGTGGGGATAATGTGACACCGCAAATGTTTTTTCTTATGTAATAATAATACTGTATGGTTTTACTTCACATAATTTTCAAACTATCCAAATACTTTTTTCAAAAAAAAAACAATCCATGTTTTATTCAATAAAACATTTGAACGATTACATTACAGCAGGACACGAGAACCTCACTACCTTATGATACCTACAAAAAGTCCTACTAAAATCTCAGGGAACCACTAAATTCAAGAAAAATCCCAAGGAAATATTAGGAGTCCTTTGGATCAGTCATGAAGAACATTATTATAACCAAAAACACAACAACCATGCTAAGAATCATAAGAAGGATGATTATTGTCTTCACTATGTTTTCTTGAAGTTGGAACACCCTTGTCATGTTTTTATAAGTCCTTAAAGATAACCTGACTATTTCTTCATTTAGGTGACCATTGAGCCTCTAATAGCTATAATACCTTATAGTCATTGGTTATTATGGTGGTTTAATTAAATTTGTATGGATATAATGATTTTTCTAACTGCTAAAGTGGGAATTCATGTTATAACAATAAACATGTATATAAAAAACAATTTTTATATATTTGAAATGGATAATTATTAAAAGTTTAAAATGGGTTTGAAACATAACCCTTGTGCTTTAAAAGAAATTCCAAGAGAACTATGTACATGATACTACATGGTTTTGGTACAAAAAAACATATTTTTGAGATTTAAATCATATAGAGGGAAAATTAAATTAATGAATACTATTGTATATAATATATTATCTATACATGGTGAATTAGATATTTTATTATATTGATGTTTTAAAAAGTTACATTGAAATATTTACATTTTGGTTAAATGAAAACAATTTTTTAATTCAAAATATGTTTTGGATTTTAAATATAAAAAAAGTATGGGATTTGTTTTATAGATTTTGTACTTTTCTATTTTGAGAACCTAAATTATTGTAAACTAATCAAAATACTAGTTTTTAGACTTTTATATAGAATTTATATTCTTTGATTTAAGAATTTTTTATATAAACTAATCTTATGATTAACAAAAAATGAATTTTTCTATGAAAATTTTAGATGAGTTTCACACCTAGATAAGGGCAACATGAAAGGCTAAGCCACTCAAGGTATGTGTGAGAATCTCACTCACATCCCCTGGAAATGGTCTAGGGCTATGCATGCCTGGTGTGTGCTAACTCCCGTGAGCATGTATGCATAGTAAATCCCAAACACACATGGGTGTTCATGAGTAAGTGTTCCAGAGCGCACCACCGTGCGAGGTGGCACATCGGCAAGGTTGGGCACAGTAGAACGCCATCGTAAATACAGTATGAGGCTATACCATGAAGGTGGGGTGGGGTATTCTGATCCTTAACCGTGAGACCCAGGATTATAAGGGAGTTTCAAAACCTATCTCATTTTGATGTGGCAAGGGAACTTAAAATTGGGATCTCATCTAAGACTTTTGATCTTACTGCACGATATCTGAGCCATCCAATCGGTTTGATCATTGACTCCCCGCAATTATGGTTTCCCCACCATTTTTTTATTAGTTGTTCGATCCCATTAGATCTCATCTTGACTGTTCATTCATTTTTGAAATTTCATGTCACTCACAATCGCTCGATCAAATCTGATCTATTCATGACCATTCATTCATTTTTAAAAACAATGAATCTTTCATAGCTATGTGATTCTCTCCTCATCAGATCTCCACCATTAAACTCTTTTAAAACCCATGGACACACCTCATACATTGGATATTTTTTCAGTTAAATCTCTTCTATATGTTGTTTTCTGCAGCTAACCAGTCTCCTTCATCTTCTTCTTCCCACATGCTCCACACCAGTAACTACCTACTCTGTTCTTTTGTTTTTTTCAAACCTGTGACCTCTGGCGGTCACCACTTTTTATCATTTTCCACAAGACCGACATGCCCGGTCTTATTTTTAACTAATGAGCATTGGTTTTCTTGAAAGTGGAATTAAAAATATATTATATACAGTTTATATATATAATTCTTTTTTCACTGGAACCCTATGGGTTCTCCACTTTCCAACGCCACCATCATGCTTCTCCAAACATCATCTTCATTAAACCAAGTAAGGGACCTAGATTGTATTGATTTGTTTTCTGTTTTATGATTTTAAATATATATATATATTTACATGTATATATATATGTATGTATATATGTATTTTTGTATATGGTTGTCTTTAATCCTACTGAATGTTTGTGGGTGATCTTATAAAAACATATCCTCTGTTTTAAAAGATTTCCCTTCCATGTAAATCAGGATAGGGTTTTGTATTTTTACCTAAAATTAATATCATTAAATATATATATATATATGTTTAAACATGTTTTTAGTTATACTAAAATAGTTATTTTTAATTATAAAAGTAGAACCTCTGTTTTAAAGATATACATAATGAATGCAATCCATACAATGGTACATGGTGTTTTATGTTCATAAAATTATAAATATGTATGTAATATTACATATGAATATATATATATTGGATCTTAATTATGAAAAAACCCTAGGTTTAACATTATGGTATTCAAATAAAAATATTTGGATTAAAATATCTTTTATTATACATAAAGTATGTAATTGGGTTCTTATGTTTTGATGAAGAACTCTTAAGTACATACAGTGATATATATTTGTGTGTCTGAATAGAATTTGATAATAATACTAATATGGTTTCTTAATATGAGTTCGAAAAGTATTGATAAAAGGTTATAACATGTGTTTTGAAGTGTGAAATGTTTTCAAGAAACAACTTCATTTTTTTAGTAATACAACCATTTATTTATCACTTTATGTGTATATGAATTTCACACATATTTTTATAAGTCTAAATGGTATTGGTTAGGTAGGTGCCTATTTTATTATCATGCCTTTAAATTTATTACATTGTGTTTAAATATATGGGATCACTCATGGGGTATGTTTATACATATATATGGAAGTAATGGATGTTTAAGAAACTATGTGTTTAATACCTCACATGGAATATTTATTTTACATTTTAATTAATTATGTCGTAAATCAATGAGGAATTACCATTATGAATTTTTCATATGATATGTTTACTTTTGTAATAATGTTTTGGAATTAAATATTTATCATTTTGTGTGACAAAATATATATTTTTGTGCATTAGTTATCATCACATGTGTTATAATATGCATACAATGCGTTTCATTTATTAAATTGTTGGGCAGTTGTTATTTTTGACACTCCAGTTCTTGATTCACTATATATATTTAAATTCTAAAGAATGTAATTAAACTTTTTTGAACATTTATGGAATAAGAAACTAAATTATTCAAAGTGGTATGGGACACCTTAAATTATATAAAATTTTAAATTAAATATTCAAAGTGGTATGGAACACATTGAATATACGACTATACTTTAGAATATGAGGAATGTATTTGAATTAGTATTTATACATTCCCTCACTATGTTTACAATATTTAATTAACAATGTGGATATTTTACAAGTAGAATATACATGGTTAAGATCATGTGCTTATGAGTATCAGAAGAAGTAAATGCTTATGGCATAATGTTTATTCAGCATTCCATGATTTATCTTCGATATTATGATTTACAGTTAGTATGGAATGAAATTGAAGTTATCATTTTATATGAAACTCCGGTCATGTATTACTTTCATTTATAAAATTTCGTACATGAAAATTTGCTTATCCAACATATTATAGTTAGAATAAGTCTTTCTTTATATGCTACACACCTTATATTTTGTATAACCATTCATATGATTGGATCATTTTTCAATGTAACTCTATATGTTTTCTTGGAAATGTTCAATTTTAATTCTTCAAAAAATGTTATGTTATGATTCATGTATTGTATCATTCCTTATGTAAATGTTTCTTGAATAATTTTTATATAATTTTTTCAAATGTTTTCATTCAAAGTATTATTTTATTTTAAAACCGTGTTACAAGGCATTCATATACTCGCCCAAAGTTTTTAATTTAAATTTTATAGGTTTAGTAGATTTTAGTTACACTGATTAGTGGAAGCATGGTCTATATTCTTCTCTCTTTCAGTTTTGAGGAATTGCAATATGTTTATCTAGTTTTCTGTAATCTAAACCAAAGAGATACACTTTAGTGGAACATGATGTGTAATTTATCATCATTTCTTTTTATAATAAAAATTAATCAACCTGTTTTATTGAAACCGCATTGGCTCCAGGGCATTCTAGAGTCAGGGCATGACTGTAATGTCATCCCATTCCCATTTAGGAAGATTCATTGGTTTCATAACTATTCTTGGATTATGTCTTTCAGCCTTCGCCTACTGGTAGACAAAACAACATGATACATAATCAGCAATTCTCCACTTCATAATATCCCTTCAAAAATGTTTCTTCAATTGTTTAAAAATCATAGTTATTTCAGGGTGTATAGAGAAATTCAATCTATGAACATCATCCAAATATTACCTTTTTATATTGGTTATAGATGGAAAACCAATCCTCTTCCCAAATATCAAACTTTCATCTACATATATTATTTTGACCAATTTCCATTCATTCACAAAATTGATTTTGATTATAATTTTCTTTTAATAAAACATAGAACTTCTAATCCTCCCCAATAAAGATGGTTTGGAAAAAAAATTAAATTTTTTTAATATTTCATGTCCCATGATAATTTCAATATCCATCATTACTATATCCATATAAAAAATATTTTTCTCAATCCTCGATTTTTTATAACTCCAGGATCCTTCCTGCTCAAAGAATCATCTACCCTATTCACCAGCCCTACATAGAATTTTATTGTACAATCTTAATCTCTGAGTAGCACGGGCCATCATATTGGCCTCATGTTATGTTCTTTTGTGTGGTAAGATATATTTCATCCTCTTTTGATATGTATATATAACACATTTTTCACCATTGACATAGTGTCTCTATTTCATTAAAGAAATGATTACAACTTCTAACTTATAATCCTCTATTGGATAAATGTATTCATTAGTTTTTATCAACCATAATAAAAAGGAAATAATTGTATCAGTCTGCATAAGGACATAGCCATGTCCTTTATTTTCTGAATCACTATAAACAACAAATCCACCATTTCTTAATGGTTCTGTTCTGATAAGATAAGTAACTAATCAATTCTATAGTTTTAAAAAAATTATTCATATTCTTTTTTTTAAATAAACTTAATCCCTTTTTGATTAATCTTGGTTAACAGTTTATCTAGTTAGGAAAAATTCTGAATGAAACACTAATAATAATATTTATTAATAATAAAACTATGGACCTATAGTTTGTTGGTGTAGGACATTCTGGAACATCCATTTTCTTTGCAGGATTCAATAAGATTCCATCCATATAGAAAATATGGACAAGAAAATAAACTCTTTGAATATATAATTCACACATTCTAAACATCCCATTTTACTCTTTTCTTGTAAAAGTATTTAGAACAATATTTAATCGGATCTCATGTTCCTCATAAATTGAAGATTATATCAAGATATCATCATCAAATACCACTGAAATCATCAAGATATTCTTTCAATACTCTACTAATCAGATCCATAAAAATAAAGGGGGAATTACTTAGTCCATATAAAATAACTATAAATTTCTAATGCCTATTATAGGGTCAAAATAACATCATCAAAATATCATTATTCCTCATAATAAACTTATTCTATCCATATTGATGGTAAATACTCAAAAAATATTGATCTTTATAAATTTACTCAAATTAATCAACTATGTGGGAAAGATTATACTTGTTCTTTATTCTAGAACAATTTATTTATCTATAGTAAATGTATAGCCTCATAGATCCATCTTTCATTATAAAAAATAGAATAAGTGACCCCATTGAGATACACTAGGGTGAATAAATACCTTATCACTCAATTCTTCTACTTTATTTTTCATCTCTACAAACTGTATAGTGGAAATTATATAAGGATTCCCAAATATTGTTCTTTCAGTAGGAATTAAATCAATATAAAAATAAACATCCCACTATAGAGGTTGTCTAAGTAAATCCTCTAGAAATACATCAATGTATTCTTGAAAAATATGTACATATTCAATTTCAATATTTATTTTATAACCATAGATGATGTTGTATATTCTTCCCCATGAAATTCATTCAATGGATCTTTTCATGGTGCATCTACATAACAATCATTTGATGAGGTTTCTTCGGTAAATATAAGGGATTCTACATCTTTTACTCCAATGGTAATTTCATTCTTATTCAATAGATTTTTGCATCATATATTGAATTTCATACTATACTAGAGATTATATCAATTTCAATCATAAGTATGTTGACAAGTTCATCCACTAAGGGGTATTTACGTTTCATAAAGGGGACTTTCTGAATTATCTTTTTTGCAATGAGACTCCCCTTAAGAGTTTTCACTGACAACTCCTTTATTAAATATAAAGGGTGATGAATAATTTTCATGAAATACTAGTATGATATAAAATAATTCAATTATATAGAATAAAATTAATAATTTGATAAGTTTGAGGAATCAATTAAGGCATATGCCACCATATCATTGAGAATTTCTAACTAACTAGTTGTTATCGCATAATCTATTCCATTCTCAATTGTCCTTTTTGTGGTAAATTATCACTGATGGTTAGGAAAATCATTTTTTATTATCATATCTATTTAATATTATTGAATTGAAAATTGGTTTAATCTTTATTATCCTTCCAATCTAATGATTAGTAGATTTTCACTACACTTCTAATGAACTCATATGCCCATTAAGAAATTACCAGGGTGTTTCTTCCCACAATTATCATGGGATAGAAATTTAACTCTTACAATTTTCCCTTTTCCTTAATTAATTTTCCATAGTGCTTAACAGTCCTATTATTCTCTTTCTTCCCTTTAAAGTCATTACATAGAAAATAATTTTTTTGGATTGATAGAAGATGATACAATATCTTTATATGATGTGAAATTTTGGGGGTCTAATTACCTTTAGAATAATGGTTTCAACCCATCAATGAATTGATAAGTCTTTATCTTTGGATTGCATATGTAATCTTCAGCATGAATTTATATCATTTTAATGTTGGATCCATTCTTAGAATCAATATCATCATACATTTTCCTTAGTGCTAAAAATTTTCACTCAATATCCAATCATTGTTAATGATGGAAATATTTATCCAAGAAATGTTTCATAAAATCTTCCATTTCAAAGATTGAAATTTTTTTCTCCTCCTTTGTGTTGGAAATTAATAACCACCATTGATCTTTGTCTCCCAAGAAAAAATAAATTTACATGAAACCTTCTCCAAATCATAACATACCAAAGAATAAAATAACTTTCTTAATGATCATTTCCCCTACTTTGTAACAAAATGGTTTTTATCTCCATTGAATGGCAGAAGTTGTTTTCTCGTGAATTGGTAAAACATTGTTGCCCATAAATTTGGACTAAGTTTATCTATACAGGTAAGGATTTTATTTTAAATAGGAATCATCAATCCTAGTATAGTTATAGGTTTATCACCTCCAGTTTCATCTCCTCCTCGGAAATCATTATCTTATGTTGGATGGAAATACATATGTTGAATAGATGTGTAGATACAATATCCCTTTGTTCTACTAAGTTCCATATCTAAATAATTTTAGACAGTAAATTACATTATTAATCATGATCCACAAATTTGAACTACTAACACTTTTCATAAATTGAATAATGTATGCATGCCTAATATCATAATCCTAAAAATGATTTATTTTGAGATATATTAATTTTTAATTAGTTCATAATGGTTTGTAATGAAAATATTAATTGTACTAATTATATTCACCATGAGTGTCAAATGAGGTGCATAGTAAGTCCCATTTCCATGTATCAGGTTATGGTGAGTAAAGCCCAACACACCGTTTAGAAGTTGATACCCCTAAGTACATCTGTTCTAGAACCACATCAATATATTGTTTCCAAATAGGTATGTATTCCTATGAACACCCATATAAAATATACCACACTAAAATTCTATGATATTCATATATTCTTATCCTCAAAGGCCATCCTAGGGTTATATTTCCTAATCTATGTTTTCTAAATCTTGTTTCCATGGTTTCTAATAAAAATTTGTTGATACATTCGGTAATTAGCTAGACCCTAGAATCTCAGAGCTGGTGCCTTATTTTATTACATTGGTACTATGAACGAGTGTTTTCATCCCAAATAACTAAATATTTGAGTACATTTGTATGAATATATATAAATAAATGTTTTAAATTACTAAATTAAATGATATACAACATAGTAACATAGTTGTAAAAACCCATAAACTCTTTGGTTCTCCCTACAAGGCATTCATAATATACATCTAAGCATCATGGTGAAAAATTAAACCTAGAAAATGGGTCATAAATGATTATTATTGAGGGTAAAAAACATATCAATATTCATCCTAAACATAAAAAAATAAGGCAAGGTGATTAACTAAATCACATGATAATAAAACATAAAACTGAGCATAAAATGGAAGGAATAAAAATTGAACAAATTATTACATAAAAATAATCATTTTCATAACAAAAAACAATCACAATAGGATGAATGATAACAATAGATATTAGGATTGTCGAATAATCACAAGGAATATCAATTAATAGTATTAAAATTTGGAAATTCATAATTACATATATCATAAACATATGTTCAAGTCTTCCATAATGAAATCATACATAAGTGGATAAACCCCTAATCTAGTTTATCTCATGAGGATAACTGATTAATCGAGGGGATATAGAGGAACCACCCTTTAGTTAATAAGTTCAATTTAATCCTTCTATGAAATGGGTGAAATATAAGAACATATATATATGAATGTACACAACATTCACTACTCAATAAACACAATCACTATCCATTTTATATATTATGGTGAATTTTATCAAGATATCACATCCATGGTCATATATTTATTAACCATTTAATAAAATATGGTTGATGATTTAAAAAAAATGTTCCCAATTAATCCTAAGATTCATTAGATGGTATTGAAATAGATGAAACAACTCAAATAAAATTATTGATGAATTATTGATAGAAATACCCTTTTTAACTTCTTACAAAAGAGTTCTTTTGAAAAATAATTTTTTTTATAAAAAAATCATATTGAAACATGTATATCTCTGAAAAAAAATTTAAGGGAAATGAAATTTAAATTTAATTCGTAAATTATTTCCAATTTTAGATAAAATATGTAAAAATTTCGTTTAAGAAGAATTAGAAATGAACCTCATAAGTACGGTTTCAGGGAAAATCCAAAGGATTCGTTAAAATAGTATAATGAATATTTTTTTATAAAAAATGAAAAAATATATTTTTTTCATGATAATGTGATTTTTATTAGAAAAAATAAAGGTGGATTAAAATATATTGTGGAGTTCACTTGAGAATTGGTAACAGATTGGGATGTTTTGTTTAATTGGGCTAACTTATCGGGGAGAATTGAGAAAGGAACCTTATAAAACAAATATCTCCCATGAAAAAAAAATTCATGTTCTCTAAATATCTCTAAAACATTCATACAGAAATTATTAGGATAACATAATAAGCATTAAGAATTACATTGGGGTAAAAATAGAGAAAGTTTTATATGATGAAAAATAGAGTATCAATGAGAATTTATTACCTTATGTTTGAAAGTGTTATGTACTTTTTTATAATTTCTTGTATTATTAAATTAGAATCAATTATAATTCAATTTACAATGTATTTGAAAATTAATTTATTTATTGTAATTTTATTATATTTATTTATGTATTTTTGATCAGTTATAAGATTTAATTCTCTTGTTTGGGAGTGTTCTTTTCCACAGTTTTCACGATTGGGTCACATGTATACATGTATGAAAGATCATATAAATTTTTAATAGTTTTGCAGAATTGAAATTTTATATTCTTAATGAATATACATATGATTAAATGAAAATATAATACATTTTCTTATATTGGATGAGGATGAATCATTTGATTAAACCATTGTGATAACTTTTTGGCATATTCTTGTGTTTTTTCAAACGTCGTGAACTCGTTTGGTATTTTAAACTAATATCATGTATATATATTAGTTAAATAATATTATATATGTTAAATTAATTAAATTAATGTCTATTTAAACCATAAATGGTTTTATGACCATCCTTGAAGGTGGAATTATAAAAATAAAAAACTTTGTCTATGATGGTGGTAAATTTAAACCTCATGGATGATGTTTTTGTTTTTAGAATAAAAAATTAGTGAAAAAAATAGATGGTTGATATTAAATTATTATAATAGAATTTGATTATATGTCAGATATATAGAATTCCTCTATTTTTTGACAGAGGAGTTAAAGAAAAGATAAGAAAATAAAATAAATTGAATTTTAATTAGAACATAGAAAGGGGATTTACATATTGAATTCCTCTACTTGAGAACCTTTATAATGGAATTTTAAATGGTATTTTTTTAGACCGCAAAGACCATAATGTTGAGGTGGTTTGTAAGTTTAAATATATATAATATATGTAAGCTTCAAGGATATGGGTATGTGAGGTGAAGGGCTGCTGAGGGGTGGTATTTATAGACGAGGAGTGGGGTGTTTTTGGAATATTTTATTCATTTGGTTATTGTTTCGGCTCCTTACTATGAATAATTTGAGAACGGGAAATAAATATTTTAAAATAATTAAGAAGATTGTATGATTAAGGGAATACATCATCAATTCGTATTCTATGACTCAATAAATAAATTATTTTTTAAATATCATTTATTATCCTATTTCATTATTCACTAAAATATTATCTATTTTAGAAAAAATCCCAAAAATTAAACCTATTCAATTTTTAGCATGTTGAATTCAGAAATAATATCCATTCTATTAAAATGATTCTTTATATATGATGAATTTAATTTTTATACATAATCACCGTTTTCAAAAGAAATCAAATTTTAAAATTTTAACTAATTCTTTATCCCATTGAACAATTAATTGAGTAATCATAAAATTTAATTATAATAATAATAAAACAAGATATCAATTTATGAATAAATTTCATGAAAATATATTTTCATTTAAATTATTATTTAAATTATAAAATTTTTAATTACAATTTAGGTTTCAAAAAAATACCACCAAATAATTTATTATTTTTAAAACATTTATTTAATTCCATGATATAAATAGAATTTCTTTCATTAATAAAATACATTAATTTTATGTATAGTTTCATAGGTGAATTTATTTTTATATTGGTCATATTTCTTTTTCTAATGTTCACATTACTATTCCACTGGTCATATGTAATATTGTATTATGGTTTTAAACATGATGTTTCATGAAGCATAAAATATAAATGGTATTAAATTATAAATGAGACATACCATATGTTATTGGGGAATTACATTCTACCCATTTTAAGAACATTCTTCCCCAAATTTTCATATTGTGTCCTAATAAAAAAATTTGTAGTTATTCATTCTAAATTCATCTGGTTCTCATGTCACATCTTAAATTTTATGATTTTTCCAACGTACCTTTACCAAATGAGTCATCTAATTCCTCAAAAACTTTTTTTTCATATCATGAATCTAGATATGATCTTTATAGAAGGATAAATTAGGATCTAATTCTATTCCATTATATGTGATGAAATATTTTGTGTCAGTCATATTCTTTCTTAACAAATAGATCAAGAATGCATTGTGTACTTTAGACATGATAGTTGTAATTGCAAATTACAAGCCACATCTCTAATTATATCCATGATTTCAACCAGACCAAAATACATGGAGATTATGTTTACCTTCAATACAAATCATATAAGACACTTCCAAATAGATACATTCAATAATACATGATCTCATACAATAAATTAAAAATCCTTTCGTTGATTATCGGTATACCTATTTTCATAAATTGATGTTCTTTGATAAGTGTTTGAATATCAACTATGTTTGTTTTTGTTTCCAGTATATTTTTTGGGCCTATGAGCTTCCCCTCAATCACTTCTTCCAAACATGTTGGTGTACTCAATCTCGTTTCATACAATGATTCATATGGTGCAATTTGAATATATTAATGGAAACTATTATTGTAAGAAAACTCTACCAAATTTAAATGATTATATCACATACCTTGAAAGTCATGTGAGAGTGGTCTCAACATGTCCTCTAATGTTAGAATGGTTCATTTATACTACCCATCAGATTTAGGGTGATAATCTATACTCAAATTAAGCTTAGGGACAAAATATATCTTAAGAATTTTTCATAATTTCACAGTAAATCATGGATCATGATTTGGCACAATGGAAATCGGTACTCCATAATCTCTTATAACATAATTTACATTGGGTCATGAAATGAACAATAAGGGAAAATCATACCTTCTAAAGAAAATGTTGGAATTTTGTAAGTCAATCAACAATATATCATATGGTATTATTCTTTCTCAAAGTCATTTGTAATCTAGTGAAAATTCCATATTAATTACATCTATTTTCCATGTAGGAATAGTCATAGGCTATATGAATTCTATATGATGTTTCATTTAAGCCTTCACATGTTGACATAATTAACATCATGATACATAGTCAATAATTTCTTGATTCATTTTATCGCAACAAAACTTTTCTTCAAAATATTTATACATATGAGTGCAACCAGGGTGTATAGAGAAATTAGATCTATACGCATCATAAAAAAGTTCCTTTTTTCTCAGATATAGAGGGAACACAAATACTTTTTTAAAATTTAAATAGTCTATCATCATATTCAAAGATTGCCAATTTTTCATCATTCAAACCATAAATTGTCATTTTAATATTCTCATCATCAGATTGTCACATTTTAAAAATTTTCTAATTATTTGGTTAGACAACATTTTGAAAATGTTTAGATGTTTTAATTCCCTCAATAATTCTCATATCTCTCGTTACTAAATCCATATAAACAGGATCCCTATCAATCATCATTCTATTCAGAACTTCATGATCATTCATACTAAAAGAATATTATAGCCTATTTTACATCCTTGGGTGGTAGTTTATTAATCAATCATAATCCCTGTGTATCTTAAGACATCTCCTTTTCCTCTATTTGATTTCATTAAGTGAGAAGATATACTTCTAACTCTTTTGATATGTATATATCTCATAGATTTCATTATATAGATAGTGTCTCTGTGTCTTCAAAGAAAAATATACATATTCAAACTCTATATAATTAGTTGGATAATTCTTTTCATGGGGTTTTAATTACATTAATTCATAGTCAATAAATCTATTATTAATTATAAGGAATCATTCAAGTCCTTTTTTGATGAATCATTATAAATCACAAATCCAACATTTCATGATTGTACATTTATGATCATACCATTAACTAATCTATTCTTCTTTTCTTAAAAGAATTATTCACACTCACTTATGAAAATAAATATAACCCCTTTGAATTAAATAATGGTTACAAAGTTAACTAATTAAGAAAAATTCCGAATGGAACACTAATAGTAACCTTCTAATCAAATAAAACTACATACATCGGTTATGTTCATTGGAGTATAACATTTTTGAACTACATTTTTCTTCATAGAATCAATTTAGTTTCCATCATTATGGGAAATATATTCAAGAAAATCAATTATTTGAATCCAAAATTTACACTGGGTAAATATACCACAAAACACTCTTCTTTTTAGTGTATTTAGAACAATCATCAAGTGGTTCTCATTTTCTTTGTAGATTTTGGAGTATATCAAGGTATCATTAATAAATATAGAATAAAATCTCACAACAATTCCAGGAATACACTATTCAATATATCCATAAAATCATATGCTTCATTACAGAGTCTAAATGGAATTATTGTAAGCTCATAATGTCCATACCTGGTTAAAAATACTATCTTTGGAATATCTTCCTTCCTTCCAAAAATTTTTTGATATAAAGATCAATGATCAATTGTCAAAAAAATATTGAGAAGTATAAATATGTTAAAAAAAATTAATAACGCAAGGAATAAGATACTTTTTATCTATTTTAATATCATTGATTTATCTATAGTCAGTGCACAACCTCATAGATCCATATTTCTTCTAAACTAATAGAACACGGGCTTTACATGGTGAAACACTAGGAAAAATAAATCCATTATCACTCAATTACTCTATTTTATTGTTCATCTGTACTAAGTTCGTAGTGTACATTCAATAAAGATGTGATTAAATCAATACATAACTCAGTATCACACTATGGTGGATAGATAGGTAAATCTACTTCAAATATATCAATTTATTCCTACAAAATTTGTAGTTCGTCAATTATAAGATTTATATTATGATCCATATTTGATGTATTCTCTTCCTCATCATGAATTTAATTAATTATATATATTATAGGTGGATATAGATAAAATCAGAAGGCAATTATTCTTCTATAAATAAAATGTATTCTACAGCTTCCTCACCAATAGTAATTTCCACTTTGGGCAATACAGTTTTAAATTATATTTTTAAATCCATTATATTGTTAGGATTATATCAAATTCAATAATAGGTATGATTAAAATGTTATAACCAAACCAATGTTTGTGTTTCATACATGTTACTGACTGATGCATATTTGTTACAATGAGATATCCCTTAGGATTTTTAACGGACAACTCCTTTGTTAAATAAAAATTAAATAGTATAATTTTCATGAAAAATTAAGAAGATATAAAAGAGTTTCATGAAAAAAAATCAAATAAAACATTTAATTGTTTTGGAAAAAAATTAAAGTACCTACCACCACATTGTTATAAATTTTAAATTTAAAAATCGTGATCGCATATGCATTTACTTCCTCTATTGGAATTTTCTAGGGAATATTTCCTTGACACATATGAAAATAATTTTTGAAATGTCTTATCTATTTTAAATTTTACCATTGAAAATTTATGGATTCCTCCCTTCCCTTGAAATCAAAAGATTTTTGGCCTATTTCTCCACACTTGTATCAACCTCTCATTGGCTTTATGGAATTACAACGGTGTTTCTTCCCACAATCATTTTATAGTGAAAATTAAACTCCACCCTTATTCCACCTTTCATTAAATTTTTCCCATAGTGTTCAGAAGCCCTATTATTCTCTTCATTTATATTAATTTCATAATACATATAGAAATATTCCTTTTCTCTTCATAGAACAATAGAATATATCTTCATATGATGAAATTTTTTGCAAGAATACTTCCCTTGAAAGGAACAGATTTAATCCTTCAAAGAATCTATCAACCATGCTCTTTAGATTGAAATTGTAATATATATCATGCCTCTATATCCTTTTACATTGGCTTCATACATAGTAATATCCTCATATTCATTATTTTTTATATTAAAAAAATTTATCTCCATATCTGCTAGTTTTTCAAGAGGGAAATTTTTTTCCAAAAATAATTCTATAAAGTCTTATTATAAGTCTGATATTTCTTCCACCCCTTAATTTTTTGAATTAAAACCCACCATTGATTAGCATCTCCCTAGAGATGATAAATTTCCATGACAACCTTCTCTATTTTGTTACATACAAAACCATGAAATATATTCTCTAAGGAAGTTATCCACTGCTCACCTACAAATGGTTTTTAGTCTAATTCATTCATAATGGTTTTTGTTCCATGAATAAGTTTAACATTGTTCCTAGATATTCGGGATAAGTATGCTACATACAGGTTAATTTTTTATGTGCAACCATAGTTAGTTGTGTCAATATAGTTATAAGATGATTATCTCTAGTCGATGTACCTACTCAATATCATTAACTTGTATATGATAGAAATATATGTGTGCAATAAATGTGTTGATATGGTTTTAATTCCCCTTCTATGCACATTTTATAAACAACAGAAACACTAAACTATATAATCACTCATAATGGATAATTTTTTAAATAGTATCACATAACATTAATTGGGAAATTTATGTATAGATAATTGTGTAATAATAAACATGGTTTCTTTTGCCATATATTTGCTTTTAAATCATTGATAATGGTATTTAAAGAAAATTTTAATTTTCCTGATTATATCACCTTAGATTTCCAAACATGATGAATAGTAAGGCCTGTTGTCGTGTAACGGGTTATGCCAAGTTAGGCCCGACTCAGCTGAATAAATGATTCCATATAATTAATCATAGATTGATGAAATGTAAAAATATATTTTCAAATAGTTTAATAATCACTAGGAATAATAATTAATAGTTTCATAACAATGTAATTAATAATGTCGAGCATCATAAACATACTTTCAAAGCATCATCCATGACACCATACATAAGTGGGTAAAAAAACCCGGTCTATTTTATCTCATGATACTTACTGATGCATCAAGGGTTATAGAGGGACACACCCATTACTTAATAAGTCCAATTCAATCCTCATAAAAAATAGATGAAACATTACAACATAAAAATATGAATGAAAAAATCATTTCTAAATGAGAGAAAATAATCACTAACCATATTGAGTAATATGGGGAATGGTATCGAGATAGCACATCCATATTCAAAATAATCATAAACCATTAAAAAATATGGTAGATAATATCATAAAATATCAATACCAATTAATCAATCATTTCAATAGATATTTTTTAAATATATTAAAATACTATAATAAATTCAATGACTAATTCTTGGGAATAATACAATTATTTACTTCAAAAAAAAAGAGTTATTTAGAAAATCATTTTTTAATAAAATCAGAATGAAACATGCATATATATGAAATTAAAAGGTTGGTAAAATGAAATTATATTTTATTCATAAATTATTTCCAACTAATGTGAACACATGTAAAAATAGCATTTATGATGCTTTATAAATGAGCCTCTTAATTGCAGTATAAGGGAAAATACTAAAGAGGCAATAAAATTGACAATGAAATAAATTTTCATAAAACCATAAACGTACAAGGAAATATTTTTCATGATAAACATATTTTTTTTATAAAAATAATTATATTTTAAAATGTATTAAAGAGTGCACATGAAAATGGGTAATAAACAGAGAGGATCAATTTAATCGAACTTGGTTATCATGATGAATTGAGAATGTATCCTTATAAATCATGTAGCTCTCCTACAAATAAAGATTTATTTTGCTAAAAAATTATCTATAAAACATGAAATCATAATTTTGGAGGTTTAAATTAGAAGGATAAATAATTACAATGGGTTAATGAGAGAGAATGTGTAACCTACTGAAAAATGGAGGTTTAGAAAGAATATCATACCTTATGTATGAATGTGTTCATCACATTTATATAATATCCTCAATAATGAAATTAGATTCATTAATAATTTTATTCAAAATCAATAAACCATGAAATTTATTTATTATAATTTTTTTGAGTTCATTTATCATCATTTTGATGAGTTATGATACTTAAATCCATTGTTTGAGAGTGTTCTTTTCCCTCATTTTCATGATTGATTCTCCTCTATAAATGTATGAAATATCATGTAATATGGTAATATATTTAAAAATTAAAATTATATGGTATTATTGAAAATTAAGAAGATTAAATGTTTATATAATTCATTTGGTTATTTGGTATGATGATGAATCATTATATAAGACATTATCGATAACCATTTGAATTATTTTAACAATTTTTTAATCCTCGCACATTAGTTTTATATTTTAAATTAATATTATGTATACATACTGGTTAAAGAATAATAAATAATATGGATTCAGATTTTAAATTTTTTATTAACCATAAAAATGGTTTTACGACTATCCTTTATGGAATAGTTAGAAAAATGAAACTTGTCATCCATAAAAGAGGTGAATAGGCACCTCACGAATGATGTTATATTTTTAATAATAAAAAATATAAGAAAAGAAAATTTATTGTTCATATTCTATTATCATAATAAAATTATAGTATATTTAATATTCTGTGGACATTATGAATGTTTGGATAGAGGATTTAAGTTGTGTATAATAAAAGAGATGAAATTGAAAGAAAACTAAACTAATGAAATGGGATCTACCTATTGAATTATTCTCCTTGAGAACCTCCTTATGGGAATGTGAAATTGACTTTTTTGAGACATGAGAGACCAAAACAAGGGTGGTGGATAGTTTAGGTGTGTAAATTATAATAATATATCCAATCATTAAGTATTTTGGTGCATTAGGAGAAGGAGTGGTGAGGGTGGTATTTATAGTGAATGAGATGGGTTTTCTAAATATTTTAATTGTTTTTTTTTATTATTTTCACTCAAGACTATGAAAACATTGATAATCATCATTACAAATTTAAAACTAATGAATTATAGTTTGATATTATAGTCTTATATCATCCATACATCATCTATGAATCAATAAATCATTTAATTTTTAAATACCCAAAATTCTTGTATTTTACTATTCACAAAAAATTCATCTATTTTAGAAAAATAACAAAACATAACCCTAACAAATTTTTAAGGTGTAAAATTAAAAAATGAACTCCAATCTATGAATATGATTTGATAAATATAAGATATTATATTTTTAAATAAAATTAACGTTTCATGAAAAATACTAAATTTATAATTATAACTAAATTTATGACACTTTGTAAAATTAATTAAGGTATCATGAAATATTAAAATAATATTATCAAAAGAATATAATAATTTATTAATATATTTCCTGAAAATTAATTTTATTTAAATTTTTATTTTTTTTATAAAATTGCGAATTTAGATTTATGTTTAAAAAAGATTCCAAGACAAAATTTATTATTTTTAAAACATTAATCTTCTTATTCCCTAACAAAAATATGTTATATATTAATTTATAGTATATATAGGTTTAATTTTTATATTCATAGTCGAATTTACTATTCTATTGGTCATGTCATTATTCCTAATGGTCACATTACTATTCTAGTCATCATATTTAATATAATATTTTTTTAAACTCAGTGTTGTGTGAAGCATAAAGTATTGAATATATTAAAATTTGAAGGGGACAAACAATATGATAATCGGATAATAAATGGGGAGTAATAATTTTTATGAAAAAAAATTAGTGCACTTATTGATGAGGATTAATTTTTATGTTTTGAAGTGGGTATTTACAACAACCACAGCGGTAGATATTTTTATTTCCTATGTGAGTTTGGTTTCATTTATTGAAAATATATCAATATGTATTGTCTATAAATAGTGTTAGAGAATATAGGAAATGTGAGAAGTGAAATTTTGAGATGAATTTTTTATAAAAACAATTCTTAAGGAATATTTCAAAAATTATTTCTAGAAAAAGAAGTTGTAGATATGATAGTTATGGTGGAATGTGAGAATGTTCCTTAATAGACATGATGATTATTTGTTGTTAAATATATTTCTAAAAAATATTGTTTTGTCATGTTCCATGATAAAAGAATAGTTTGATATTTTTAGACAAATATTACTTCATGAAAATCACTAGAAATATTTTTCTTTATAGATATCATATAATAGGTATAATTTTTTAATTTTTTATACTTGGGTTCAATGTGAGAAAATTAAAATGTATAATAATTGAGACCGATACTATATATGATCATTATCGTTGGAAATTTCATAATGAATTTTTAATATGAACTTTTATTTCTTGTGAATATTTTATTATATAAGTATAATTGGAAATGTTGTGAATATTTTTTTAGAAGATGATGTGAGTAGGGAAGATGAAATTGGGAAAATTGTTTAGAAAACGTCTATATAAGACTCTTTATATGTTACCATTAGGCGTACCAAACAAAAAAACCTCTAATAATCCTAATTATATAAACAAGAGATTCCTTTTTTATGAAATATTAAACATCCATACCATAACAAGTGAGACTTAACATAACTAGATTTATAAAAGAGGATAATTCTGTCAAAAAAATTTACCAAGGTGGAGAAGTAGTAATTTGAGTGGAAGCATGATGTGTCAGCTGAAGAGCTAGAGTTTGGAGCTATTAATCTCATAGAAGAGACTATGTAATTAATGATCTATTAAATTTTGGCCCTATAAAGCTATATTTACATATTTCTAATACAAAATGCTGAGAGAGAGAATTATTAATAGACATGATCAGATGGGGAAAACTAAGATAAGAGCATAAAGATCATAAGTTATGAAAAATGATGGTAATGGAAAGTAAATTTATTAAATTCATCAAATTTAGAATGTTTTTGAAGAGCGTAATATGAATAAAATATAATAATGGGTGAACATAAAATTCTCATCTTAATGAATAAATATGTCAAATGTGATGTTGGGTTATATGATAAACTTATTGGATGAACGTCCAATAGATGATGATTTTCCATAGATATTTAATGGATAATTTTAAATTTTCAGCAACCATAAAATGGTTCATAATGTGTGATGTAGATTTCAGTAATATCTTGAAAATATCATAATAATAAATCTGATTAGAAGGTTTACCATAAAGAGATTTAAAATATCATTAAATTGAGATATATCTATGTTAAATAGTTAGATGATTCCAAAAAAATGGTAACTAGTAGAAATTGAATCATATGTTGAATATTTAAGAGTTAATTAGATAATGGAATATGATAATTTATCATAAGATAAATATTTTTGTGATGACCAGCACCAAAGTGATAAAATCTAATAAACATTACATAATTATTAAAAAGACATTAAATATGTTTACTCTAGAAATGGGCTATCAATGATTGATATAATGGTAAGGTTAAGAATGATTTAAAAATATATTTAAAATTTATTTATGTAAATTTGAATAATTTTTTGGATTCTATATAATTTAGGATGTCTTTGAAATTTTTTGTAATTCATAAGAAGTATTAAAATGTAATATAAATGAGGGAGAGATTATAAATTGAAATTTGGTTGAGCGGGAAGTAAATTTTACATCCATCTTAATGTTATGAAATTTAAACCCATATATATAGGGATAAAAATTTTAAAAATTATTTGTTACACTGTTTTCATTTAAAAATATGTGGAAATTTTTTTTCTGATAGACTAAATATCCAACAGATTTTTCTTTGATGTTGAAGTTGAACGATTGGATAGAGATACATCAGATGGAGGAAAATCTATTATATTTCTATGGGGAGAAAGTAATTTGAGAGTTGTTTATTAAGAACAAACTCATTCTATGAAGTAGGAACACATCTCTAGAATTCCATTATCATATTTCAGAAATTGGGCATTGGATGAATCCATCTGGTAGAGTTTCTCTAAACATAAAAAGGGGAACCAATATGTAATGATTTGTATAAAAATATGAATAATCTTAAAAACAAATCAGACATAGTAATAATAGATAGGGTCACTAAACTAAGATTTTCTAAATAAATTTCTAGATGAAATTTGGTTTAATTATAATTGTGCATATCCTTGTGTACAAATTTTCACAAGGATGTTTTAAGGCCAAAAATTCATAATAAAATTTTCATAGATCTATAAGATTATCCAAATTTAATATTTATCCTTATATTTTTGGATTAAATAATAACATTTTATTTTCGATTATAAAAAAACATGTAGGATAAGCTTGTAGCAGGTTGTATAAAAAATTTATGAAAATGGATTTTTTTTGGGTTTATAACTAGCTATGACTTTAGAATAAACAATTACAATTAGGGGTTTAAATAACTATCTTAGAAGAGATAATTGACGGTGGAATAGAACTATTCTTGAGTATAGGTAGATTATTGAGGATTGTAATCAATTATATCTTATTTATTTGTAATTTTGAAATATTGTTGAAAAAGAATCCATGTTGGGGGGGAGAAACTAACATGGAACAGTGTTTTTAATTATACCAATCCCTGTAAAAATTGTATTCTTCCCCTACATATAATTCATTAATATTAACGGGTAGTTGAGATTTATATTTTGGTGGATCATAAATTAAATATAATTATATAGGATAAAAATGTTTCCTTATGATGTTGAGAAATTAAAATATAAAATCAAAAAGTGGCCAATAATTTATCCCTTACTCACTAAGTGATTTCATACAATGATCTAAAAGGAACATGATTTTTCCTTATATTTTTATGGTAATTAACTATATTTTCTGGTTTTAAGAGAATATATGATCATGGAATTCATGTGTTTTTAATTATAAATTAAAATTGAATTTATAAAAGTTAGAGATTAATGTTATGTTAATTATAGATTTTTTTTATTAAAGAGTTTGGTTTGAATAATTTAAAATAATTGGTTGAGTAGTTTTTTAGGTAATCTGTTTATTGAATTAATTATGTATATCATTGTGTATTATTATTGAAATATTTGATATTAAGCAATTAAATTTTTTTTCAATATAGGTAATATTATTATATGGTAAATGGTTTCAGTTTTTCTAATTGAATAGTTATGGGAGCAAGTGATTCTAGTCCTTTTATAGAATTTAGGATCATTTAAATGTTTATTTTTGTTATTATAGCATGAAAATTCATATTTTCATTTATGCATGGAATAAGGATTGAAAAAAATCTAAATTATAATTGAAAAAAATAAAGAATTATATTGTGTTCATAAATTTTAAAACAGTCAGGAAAGTATATTTTCTCTTTCTCCATTATAAAATAATAACTCAACCATGGGAATAAGATCTTTAAACTGGATTTTTTCCTTATTATAATCATTTATAATGTATTGATGGTCTTTTCAAGAATCACTTTTAGGGTTTTTTTGTTACTGTTGTTATCTTGACTATGTTCTCTATCACTTTTGAGAATTCCTTGGATGTAATTTTTATCATCTATATAAAAGTTTGTATTTTATAATCATTTATATATGATCTAGGAAACAAATTAACTATTATTCCATACATCATATATGTTTCTCACTACCTATTTTCAACGTAACTTTTATTATAAATTATATAATGAGACTTTTCAACCTAGTTATATTAAATTATTGAACCATTTATTACCTATATATGAATTGTGAGGTTTTAATTTTTCAAAAGGGGGTATAAAGTAACACCTTGAAAATTTATGTTAGGAAATTATTACAATTTATAGTTTTTAACACACAACACTAAGCTCTATGTGGATCGTGATATATTATAAAAAAATATTATCTTAATGTCAATTTTATATCATATAAATTAAAATTGATAACAAATAATATAAAAATGATTATGAATCATATTTATAATAGTTTTAATACATTAAAATGTATATATTTTCTCAGAATAAATATTATATTTTCATTTTTTATGTCATTTTATGAGTCACAAATATATTTTCATTAAAAAATATTTTTTATGGTTTTTTGGGAAAGAAAATTATAATTGATTTAGAAAAATTAAAATTTAATTTAATGGAATTAATATAATTTTTTATGTAAACATGTCAATATTATAATTTCATGAATTATTTATATTTGCCTAAAAAAATTTATTATTAGTGATTTGCAGAAAATACTGATGTTTGAAAAAAAAATTCATTTATTTTCATTAAATCATGCAATGTGAAATTAGTATTATGATGTCAATTTTATCCTAAAATAACATATTTCCAATATTTGTTCAAATAATCTAATTAATTATATAAAAATAAGGAGTATAATTTATTTTGTAATAATATATTTTCTGACATAGATAACCATTTTCTATTAATAATATTTATGTCCCCAATGATTTTTTATCCTAATTAAATAATTAATTATTTATTTATGTATTCATTTTAATGAAACTAATATAATATATATTTAATAAAAAATAACATTTATTTGATTATTTTTATAGGTTATGTAATGAATGCATGTTCATTTTTCTACTAAAAAATACATTTTTCTAAAAACTATTCTCATTATATCTATCACACTTATTTTAAATAAAATTTATAAAAACTATAAAAATATAATATATTATAAATGATTTCTTATTTTTAATCCCAAAAATATATAAAATTTTATTAGTTCAACATAATTTTTTCAAAAAGAATATTAATATTTATTTCCATGGTTAAGGTGAAAATATGTTTAATGTTGGTTAATGTAAGAGATTACGGTAGTAATGTTTCCTAATAGTGTAATAGTATTATTTATTGAAGTTATTATGAATTTATAATATCCTAAATTAATTTCATTATATATTTTTATCCATTATCACCTAATTGTATCAATATACAATTGAAATCGTATAAGAAAGTCCTTGTATGCCACTCCCCTCATTAAAACAAGGTCCATATTCTTCTCACATATTCATGTTATTTAATCAATTTATCTCACAATAAACCTACCCAAAAACACAATGTATTGTTTATATCCATCCTATATCCCTTGTACACCTCATAATAATAATATTTTAAATAATAAAGTGTAAAGCAATGACGATCATTCAAAGTAGAGTTATAAATATTAACCGATCACTTTAAATTTTATTTCATATTGAACCATCTATAAAAATATTTTATCCTTCATTAAACCATTAAATTATAATAATAAACATTATGATATATTTTTGTGATGTCATGACAAACATTTACCACCACTTCTCTAATAAATTCTAAATACAAATTTTGCTCATGTATACGTGTGAAACTAATGCCTCAACAAAATTTTTGAATATATAATATATTTATGATATATAAATGACTCTATTTTTTGGAATTATTAATTACAAATCTCTCATTACATCCACCAATATGTTGAAATGTCACTTGAATGTACGTATAAAATACAATCTCTATAAAGTTAGGTAACTAATTTTTCATAGAAACAATATCTGAAAAATTACAAATTTTAATGTATTGATTAAATATGGAAATTATTAAATTTATTTATGTTTGAGACTAATATAATAAGATCAATGTTTGAGGACCATAAATGTCAAAATCGAACCTACATAAAAAAATTTATTCATCTAGAAAAGTGGTGTTTAATAATAAATTATTAACAAATAGGTGTTGAAATGATATATGTTGTTAGTAATTGATTTTAAGAGTGGTTAAATGGTTCCATTATTTGATTATAATTATCTGAGTTATTTATAATGTAATTTATCATGCAAACAAATCATTTAAACATAAGGTATTGGTTCATTGTCTAAATATTTCCTTGTTGAGAATTATTCTATGTGTGAAACAATTTATGTTTATAAGATGTATATAAGGATATTTTTATAATGGATGATACTTTATAATTTCTATTTAGTATTAAAATTAAAATTATGGTTTCAAATAATTTTTTTAAATTTATCCAAAACTGTAAAGGTTTTGGGTTTATAATTATCTTCATTGGGATATTTATTATGTTACACACCAATAATATTTTATGCGGTGTATCTACAAAAACTGTTGATATATTTAATCATGAATATACTTATTTTCATATTATTGAGTTTTCTTTCATTTATGGGATAAATAACTCACAAGTTGCCAATGTAGTGATAGTTTTATGTTAAAATATTAATTTAAATGGGATTTTTTATTCTTAAATTTCTTACGATAAAGTTATATGATATATCTCTACGAATTATCATAGATTTTATTGTACTATTTTTTCAGGATATAATATATATTCCTATCATATTTCAATATTATGCTACATTAAAATATTGATATAATTTTTTAATTAAATATATATATGTTTCTCCCGTTAGTCTATAATATGTTGCATAGATGACTTTATTTTTTAAATAAAATCCTTTTTTAATAGTTTTTTCTAAAATTATAAAATTAGTTAATGTCATTTCTACCTGCGTTTTAAATTAAATTTAAATTTGTAAAAGAAAACATCTTTTCATTTTCAGAATGAGATTAGTTTTATCAAAAGAGTGAATGAAAACATTGTACTATCATACCCCACATGAATATATTTTCAAACTATAATGAATATTAATCACATTTAAGATTAAATTACAAGATTCCATGTTTATTTTTAATGAATATTTTCCTATTAATTTTTTAAGAATATATTTTAAATTAGGTTTGTCGAATTAAAATTATTACTTTCCCAAAAAAATTTCCAATTATTACTATAGGAATATTCCATACTTTGATAACATACTTATATTCTACATTTTCGTAACTCCAGATGTTATCCTATGGTTAAATCTATATTATATATATATATTTTTTTGTTTTTGTTTTTGTGAATAAATATTGATGAAAAATGAATTCATTTATGAAGGATAATTTTTCATGAAACAATAAATGTTTTCAAGATATTGGTGAACTTATATGAATTACTTTTTATTAAGTGGTTGGTGAGTATAATAGAGACTTCCAATTAATTGAAAATAATTAATGATTTATGATCTGAAAATGTGTACATAGGTGGTTATTCAAATCATATGAATGGAATGCAAGACGTCATCCCAATCCCAGTAAGGTACGTAGGTAGTCAACCAAAACATAACATGTTTTGAAAGTCTTGGTGTTTACACTTTACATTAGATTTCCGGGATTGTTATTATAAAAAAATATTTCACACTTATATGATATAATATTATTAAAATATTATTCTCTCATGGATCGTATTATTGGATTCCATTATGATTCACTTCTAATGAACTACTAAGCTTCACTCGGCGACTAATGATTATGACTTATGAATTACTATATATGATCTTCAAATGTAAATTCATGTTCTCATTCTATAATTCTCATATTATTAGTAAAAATGGTCATTGATTAATATATACATTTTTAACCATACTAGTCATCTATGATCACCCATTATTATCTTCAATTTTCTCTATAACCTGAAGAATATTTTCTACATAAAATATATTAGAATGGGGCTATTTGTGATCAACTAAGTTACTGATGAGGTATATATTTTATATAATGGTTTTATATATAACTATGTCTCCAAAGACAATAATCATTTTTGGTTATATCCAATATCATAAATATATATATAACAATGTGTTTTTAAGTAATATATAATTTTTTTTGGTAATGTTTGTGCTCCCTCATATATCAAACCTATAAAATATAATTTAATAATAAATAAAACACAATAAATATATGATTAAAAAAATAACAACAAAAAAAATTCATTTTTAATAAGAAATAAAAACTATTATTCATATAATGTTATAAAAACATATTTAATATGAAATAGATTGAGTAAAGTCACTTTTTATTGTTATAAAAGACAATATGCAAATAAATTACAGTTATAGATATATAATTGTATCAACGAGTGGATAACCCATTTATTACAAATGAAAATAATAAAACATTAGTATCCAATAAATAAATTCTCATAGGTTTATAAAAAGAAAAATAATTTCATAAAACATTAATTTAAAATCCATACTTATCAAAATGTATTATATGTAAATAAAATAAAACTGATAAAATAATCTTGGACCTATAGAAATCAGAACCAGTTGTGATTCCACAACAAAAAATATATGTCAATTTATTTCTTAATTATAATATACTAAATCTTCATCAACAAAAACATGAAAATTAAATTTTATTGAATCCTGAAAAATAGTGCATTTCCTATTAAATGTAGAGTAAGGATCAAAATTTACTCAATGCGAAGAATACAATACTACAAAAGATGAACCACTCCTATATATAATAAATGACATATCTATGAGGTACACTTATAATACTAATTATAGAAAGCTGGGAGAGAGAGAGAGTTATGAGAGAGGGAGAAATAGATGGGCTCTATGTCATATAAATAATGATATCACACCCCACCACCCCTCTCCTGGGTATTTACCCTAACCCACTCCATCAGTGTTAAAAGGAATTTTATTATTAAATTTACTTTATCAAGTTTTTAGACACAACCAATTTTATTTAAAATTTGAATTGTTATATATACCAATTTTATCATAACTAATGAATTAATCATAATTCTTAAAAACTCATTGTAACAAATATATATATATAAACCAAAATATATAAATGAATTAATAGATCTTTATGAAAAAAGTAAATTAGTATAATGACACTATTATTATTATTTTTAATCATCCAATAAATAAAAAAACAAATAAATATATTTTTCTCAATTTAGAAAATATTAAAGTATTTTTCAGAGAATTAAAATAATAATATTGTATTATAGTTTTACCAACTCATAATGATGTAATTCGTTAAATTATCTCCACCATATAATCATTTCATCCATATAAATTTTAGTGAACTTATAGAAAATTATTTCTTTATACACCATCAATAAATTACACATAATATGAATCTCCATAATAAACAATTATACCTCATCATTAAAAATTCATACATTGGTAGGGTTCTCACCATTAGAAATTATGTTCCATTACTCGAAAATAGAACAATATTATGGTGATAGAAAATAATTTAATACTCAATGTTATGTAAAAATCTAATAAATATTAATCCATTGAAATAACTAATAAAATGCATGACAAAAATATCACATGAAACAACAAAATCTATGGAAAAACATCATATTTATCACAAGAAATATTCCTAATATAAATAGAAATTAGAAGACATGTAAATTGAAATCATTTACATTGAAATAAAAGGTTGTATACATATTAAATATAATCAAGGATCAATCATGAAAGACCACAAAAAACTAAAAGACTTAATATGAACCATTCAAAATCGAGAACAATATCAAAAAATTGAAAAATAGTTTTTTATAATAGTTATTTGTTTTTCACTAAATGTAATAGTGAAATAAAAAATTATTTCACATGGTTAGTCGGTTAAGGATTGTAAAACAAATTAAAAAAATATATATATGGCGGTTTGATTTTCATAATTAAAATAAATAAAAATATTATTTATTTAAAAAATCACTTTCATGTAAATAAAATTAATCAAATAATATCAATTATATTAAAATAGTGGATTATATTTATAGTTAAAATTTAGAGAAATTACTGATCCATAAAGTGGACCTATAAACGTATTCCAATTTAGACGCTACTAATATATGTCATATATATTATGCAATAAAATAAATTTATTTATGATCAAATTGATGTAAATACTATAAAATTTCATATCTTATCATAAAACAAAAAAATTATCCATATAAAAAATATATTAAAAATTCATCTTAAATACAAAGTTTCCCTCAAAATTCTATTTAGGAAAACCATCAAATTTTATAATTGTAGAAACATTTCAAAAATCATTAAAATAATTTATTAATTAAATACTCTAACCTCAGAATTTATATTCCAATTTATTCTAAAATTTTAATTTCCCGATTTAAATTCCCCCAATAAAAAATTAATCACATTTTTTTAAAATTTAAAATAAATTATTCCATCAATTTAGAACCCTATTTAAAAGACCTTATTTTATCAATAAAACAGCATTCCAATAGTTTAATTAATAAAAAAGTAAAACTAAAAATAATATATTCAAAAAACCATGAACTAGTATAAGGTTGTAAATATATATTTTTTAATTAATTAATTGATATTTAAATGAACATTATATGATGGCATTCAACATCACCAAAATTATAATTGAATGAATACAGAAAGATATATTTTTTCTAAAATAATAACATAATAAAACTATATATTTTAATCTCATGTTATATTTAACCTTGTATGAAATGAATTATAAAAATAAGGAAATAATTTATTTAAATTATAGTTATCGATAAGATAAATTGGGATCAATAATAATCCTTCAGACATAAAGATGAAAAAAACCACATCCATACATAATTCTCCCCTCGTGTGCACTATATGTAGCCCAGATACAGTACTTGTGAAACTTAATAGTTCAACTTTCTAATTCAATCAAAGATATAGGTGTTCCTAGAATTGAATGATAGTATAAACCTATAACAAAAAAGAAACATTTTTTTAAATCCCATGTAATCTAAAGGTTCGATACTAAACCTTTTATCCATATGAATTTTTATATCAACTAATCACATTCATAAAACCCTATATCGTATCTACACAAAACCACCAAAGAACATAAGTAACATTACTAAATTTTCAGCATAAACCATTCTCGGTTATCCCATTACCAAAAACCCATAGTTTATAGAGATATTGAAAGATATTAATTCTTGATCCCCACTTTCTAGAAACTAGTCTCTATGCATTATATATATTCATGTTGGTACTATTTTTCTTGGATAAAAATATCTATTATTAATTTATATTTTACTAATGATATGAAATGTAGTCTCCATATATTATTCATCCATGAATAACTTCAATAAAAATTATTATATTTTATGAAATAAGAGTGGAAATATTTAGTATATTTTACAGAATTTTTAATATATTAACTAAGATGACATGGTTGAGACAATATTGCATAAAATAAAACTAACATTCCTGGAAAAACATATTATATGATTAGAGTTTACTCTCTATTTATTTTCATAGAACATACTCTAATTGTTGTATGGAATAACTCCATGATGTATAGCCCGCCTAAGTCCTTGTCTAAAGATTCATGTCATTAATCAGTATACATTCATTGTTTGGTGTATGTATGGAATGAGAAAAATAGCATATTATGATTTCACAAAAGTTTCCATGCCATATCTTTTAAAATCTATATTGGACAAATTTTTTGGAAATATTTTATTTAAATATATTTTTTCCTTCTATTATTGAAAAATGACCTTGTAATTTTTTTTTATTAAAACAATATAAAAAAAATGTTTCTCAATTTTAAATCATTTAATTCCTCATCTTCAAACCTAATTTAAAAATAATATTTACAAAATTATTTTTTCCTTGCAATAAAATAAAATAACATAATAACTAAACAAATTTAAATGGATCAATATACAATTAAAAAATGAAAATGGAAAAAAACCTAAATAAATAACTAAATAAATATCTTATTAATAATTGAAAATAAATACATTTGGATAATTAGTAGTTATGAAAAAAACTAAATAAAACAAGTTACATTTTATATAATCATGGTAATATTTTAAACATCCAATTAGATGATCATAGATATAATTTGGATTGATCCATTAACTGTACTGTTGATTCATTCCTCTGTTTTTTGACCAACAATATACATTAAACTAGCCACACTATGACACCCCTCCATTACCAAGTATCTTACCATACCAGGTAGGATTTATTTAATAACAAACCTAATTTTTTCATTCAATTATTTTAGGTATATCAAATAATACTTTCATAAATGGGCTATATGATGGAATAATATTTTGTAGCCTGACTAGCTTAGTTGTTAATATTATATAACATTAAAACATATTATTTTACACAAGCATTGTTACTCATAAATAATGGTATAAATCTCAAATGGGTAATTTTTTTGGGAAATATGAGACAGTGATTGAGTTTGTAACGTGGTTTTTACCCCGATCATGACATAACCATTATTGGTAAGAGTAATTTTGGTAAAGTGTATTCATGTTTCAAAATAGTAAAATATATTTATTTATTTCCTATTTTCTATTTTTTATGTAATGAAATAACCATCCCATGTATAATCGTTTTCATCCCCAAATATAAGAGTTATCCCTAATAATAGACTTTGGATGAGGGTTGGAGGATTTATCGATTATGGTTTAATGATCAAAGTGTCATAGGGATCGCTAACAACATAATAGTTTTTAGATATCCCCAATAATGATGATGAAAAAAAATTTCAATGAACAATAAAAAAATGAGGTATGGTGTTTGAATTTTCTATTTTATATACCTTTTTCTTCATTCCAATAATAATGAGTTTCAACCCACTAACCAGTTGATGCATGAGTTGTTCATGGCTTATGACTTTGGATTTATCTTCTTGGTATTATGGGTAATTGATATTGTTTATTATTGTTTCGCTTCATTCATTGTTTTAAATACAACCAATCAAGTCTACCCTAAAAATTTTTGACATTCATTAACCTTTTTTTGTTTGATCATTTGGACCACATTTCTATGTACATTCATTATTGACATTCAATTTAGTTGGAGATTTTATGAATAATAGAATTTTGATCATTACTTGTTCGATATTTGGTGGAATGGATCATCAATATAGGTTTGGATCAAGGAAAAATGATTATATTAAGGTGTGGGTGATAGTAATGAATCAAGATCATATCAAGGGTTACCATTACATTGTTTTTCATGTTTCATAGGGTTTTTAGAGATGGGTATTGACTCATGTGTAGTGGATGCCACCAAAACCTGACTAACAGTTATGGAAATACTCTTCCATAAAGTGTTCCAATATTATGATTATCCATATAGAATATTTTGTGGTAGAAGTTCCATGGTTTGGTTCCAATATAATACAAGGGAATCAAACAACTTTTGGACTTCATTTTGTGTAGTCCAATGAGAACTAAACTTTATACTACATTATTGGGATATATGGTACATATGTGGATAATATTATCACACAACATGTGGCATGTGTCAGATACCATGTGACCCAGTGTGAGTGTCTCAATGTGTATCATAGAGGGTAAATGGTAGATAAATTTAAAAGAACATAGACATGGCCATATTACATGGGAAGAAAAATGTACTTAGACACGACCAAGTACAGAACAACAACCACTGTACTTGAGAAAGGGTATAGGATCCCTAAAACAAACATAGGATGGTATGGGTTTACATGAACACTCTGTATACCCTCTATACACACTATTTACTTCCACTAATATAGTTTGTAACCCTTTATATCCTCATTATAGTTCAAGATATGTTTAGGTTGATCCCTTGGTTTTTTTTCTAGAATGGTAGTGTGGTATGATGTCCTAATCATATAATTAAGATCCACTATACTATGTTTATGTCAAATATATTTCATCATATCCCTTCTACAGGCCCAAGGTGAATCCTATATCATACCATCCTCCATGATTGGGGTTTTTAGTATCAATTTGACCACCATGTAGTGGTTTTCATTATTTTATCAAGAATATTTGTTTAGTATGGTATGTAAAATCCCCCCATGGTCCTAGGTGTGATCAGATATTTGGATGATGATAAAATTAGAGTTCTATGAAGTATGTCTTGTGAAACAACAAATGACCGTGACTTCTTGGATGAGAACCATTAGTGACAACATAACTTGTGATATGTTTTATCTCTAATGAGTGTCTCATTGAAGCCTAAAACATAATCCTATGGCTAGTGGTATATGAATCCATTTTTAGAATGGGAGTATTCTATCTGTATATCTATTTTTTTGGGTATCCTTATTTATTTATCTCAAATCCTATTTGAAATTACTTTGAGTTAATTTGATTAATAATCATGATGAATTAGTTTTAGTGAATGTTTTTTTCAAACTAGATATTGTTATACCCACCCCTGAATGGGTTCGTTTCACTCAAGTCATGTCTTATAAAAATGTCAATAAACTTAAAGAGTCCTTGGAGGAACCTGACAAATAAGAGAATAATGATTTTGGTATATTGTGGTTGCATTTGAATGAAGTACCCTGTTTCATAGTATTTTGGACTCTTTTATAGTGTTTTGGATGGATTTTATTTGGTCCTTATACATTCTAGTACATAGTTCATACTCTGATTGTGGGAAAAAGATTTATTCATGAATTTTGTATAAGTTATAATTTACATTGATAACTTTATGGTCTTGGATTTGTGTGTGTTTGTAGATGATACCTAGACTACGGCCTAGCATGTTTGTAATGTGAATACTCGATGTTGGATTCATGTCCCTAGCCTATTAGAGGTGGGATTGAGATGTTACACATGGCTTATATCTTTACAGGATGAAGCTAGCGGTTCTGTTAATGACGATGTGGTATCAAAGGTGACTAATATTATTATCAGAGTATAGTGATTTTATAATAGTGTGATTGGCTTGGTAACTATGAAAACAATAATGAAATGTTGCTAGTTCAGATTCCTATCTAGGGACTCTAGTGTTGGTATGTTAGTCGATGTATCAATTTACTGGGACTCTAATGAAATATTTTTTGACATGGTACATGTAGACAAGATTTTAAGGGAGATACATTTGTACATTAATCCTATTATAATATTTTTCAATTTCAATGTCCTTTTGAATATGATCCCCATATATTCTTTTTGATTATGGCACATTTTCTTTTTTCAATTATTTTCCTCATGAGGATTTCCATGAAGGATTCAAAAGTGTGATCATGATAATATTCTTCTATGTGATGAGGCTTTAGTACATGGTAAAGAAAGCATTGTCGTTCCTTTCGAAATTTTTTAGTTTGTCCACCATGTGGTGAGATATAGGTTTTACTGACTATACTGACTAAGAATTTGTACTTGATGATCTATTTCCATGAGTTTCAAAGGCAGGAATCCTTGGTTTAAGGAAACAATATACCACCAGTTATATAAAAAGTTCTTAATGGACTACTTGTAATATTTCAACCATGTGAGGGAAACCCCATATCATATGATCCACATAAAGTTGAGTCTTCGTTAGGGATTCGTTGAGTGATGGTTGTGTCTGGTGATCTATAAAACGATAATATATATCTCCCCTAGTCAAATTTTGAGTTCCTCATTGGGGTGGATTTCAATCAATGAAACTCGTAGTCAGTGTGAAATTAGAAAATATATACATTCATTAGGGAAACAAGGCAGTGTATGTGTATTCGGAGAGGCTCACTAACCTATAATGACACTCATTATATAAGTTTTGAAATACATTATTCTATGAATGGACTATATATTAGGGACTATTTTGAGATATTAGTGTTGGTGTGATATATCATTTTATTCTCACCATTATTGGACTACTCAAGTAGGCCTTGTTTGTTGAGATATTTCTAGAAGATAGAAAACTAGATATCAGTTATAGTAGTGGGAATACAATAGTTGATATATTTTAAGATAATATAACACAATTCATTCTTATGGAACAGAATCATTTTATTTCCATAAATTTTAATTTAAAAAGAATAATTAGGTTATAATGTGAATCCATTTGAGGTCATATAGGTAACTGGGGTGTCCAAGTCTGGTTTGGAGCCTAAAAGATGACTATTAGGGTAAAAATGTATTCTAAATGGTTAGTAGAAACCGTGCAGGGTAGTCGACATAGTTACTTCTAACTATGTGATTTTGGACAATGGATTCCTATAATATTATTGTTTAAAAAATCCATTTGACTTGGGGTAAAATGTAGTTCAAACATATTTGTACATTTGAACGATTATTGTTGTATTTTTTCTCTTTATTAATCAAATGATGCATCCAAACCATTTAACATTTGCCATCATACAATAGTAGGTGCACGATTCACACATGGTTTGGCCAACATTACATTATAACCATTCAAACTGGTGTTTTGGTGAATTTAAAAATATTACCCAAATTAATCTATTAAAATATATTTGTTTTTCACTCTTCATTATCATAAAAAATCCACCATTTTGATATCCCTTTTTAATTACTAATCAATTATTTTCCACAAATAATCTATAAAACCTTAGAATCATGAACAGTGTGTCTCATTGGATCCATGTTAGTAAGATCACAATTTCTTTTGTTTTGTTTCTTATTTGGTTTTGTATTAGAAATTATCTTAGGTGGTATCAATATTTCATATATATAGTTTTTAAATTTGTTCTTATATTTTTTTGATGGTTTAAGTCGAATCAAGTTATAATACCAGATGAGATGTCCACTACAAACCAACGGTAGGTGGTATCGTTCTTTTCATTCAATTTTGAAGTGTTTAAGTATAAGATATTGTTATTCGTTCCGATTAAATAGATCAACACCATTGAAAGGGAATTTAATCCTTTAATATAATTGATATGCAAAGCCTATGTACTTAACATGACTCGTTGATAAATTAACATAGATTATGAATTTTTTATTGGAACCACACCTTGGGTGTGTTGTTTAGAAGATTTCACCAACATGGGTGGATATTTAATTTGGATACCTTTGATGTGTTACTCTTACCCCAATCCTTGGGATGATTAATTTTAAACTCTCATTGTGAATATAATAAATTATAATTTGTATTAAAATATGAAATGTTAATCAAATTGATAATGGAAATTGAATAAAATCCATGTCCCTAGATTCTCTCCATTTCATCAGTTGATTAGTCATGAGATTCTCTTTTATTTAATTCCCATTTGAGTTAAATATAAGTTATGTATTATTTTTGTTATCTCATGACTTGGGTCACATTTTAGGGTGTGGATGATCTCAAATAAAAAAGGTGATGACCTTAAAATGATAAAATTATATAAACTAAATGATATTGAATGAATTATATTAAATATTCCTAGGGTGACATTTTGGATCCTAGACAAAACCCATATATGGACTCATTCAGCTACTATCTATTATATGCCCACGTGGCACTTGGAATACTTATATGGATTTTCAAGGAAAGAATCATAGGTGTTTATTATTATATTACCCAGTGATACATGAAAATCCTAATGTATTTATAAGGATAGACTCATAGTGATGTTGATTATATAATACATGGGTTGTACTAGGGATCCCCTAGTGAACCATCAATGAAGGACTCGAGTTGCTGGGATATTATAAAACACCTAGAGTGAAACAAGGGATCTATGAGGATAACTAGGGATGGGATAATAAGATTCTTGGTTCATGTTACACTTGGAGCAGTACCTACAACATCCCGCCTTGTTAACATAACTTATCATTACATTTTACAAACATATAAACTTTAAAGTCTAGTTCCATGGAAATCAGGAAAAAAATACATGAAAACATAAAAAACTAAATGAAATACTCTTGAAAATCCTCTTGAAAAGTTCATCCTTTGTATAACCACTGAATCTCATAACCTGGAGACATACATAAAAGGAAAGGGTAAGCAGAAATCCCAATAATAAAAGAAAGGGAATATGATTAATTGTGATATAAACAACAACATGATGATAAATATAAAGACATTAGAAATTAAAATTGAAAATTTTCATAATAAAAAAAACATATACCATAACATGAATTTGTGGATACAAAATTTTACTTAGAAATTCATGAACATTTCACCAACGTTCATCCCCAAGGTGTCATAAAATTACCATGGTTATTCACAAAGGAATCGTGAAACATGTCATCTCTAGAGATTAAATTCTATACCACATAAATTGGAGTGATATCATGGTACAAAAATAATATGTCTTTATTATCATGTGAACTACATAGATAATAATCAAATATTTCATAAATACCCCATAGAGAGTAAAAGTAATTTGATTCACATCAAAATCATGACGTATAAAAGTTCTTAGAAACAAGATCGTAATGTCTTGTGTAACCATTGGAAAAGGAAAGAGGGTTTCATGTATGTAAATTAAAAAAAATAGATCAATTTTATGTCTTGATGAAAACCTATGTAAATGAAAATATATTTGGATATTAAAATAAATAAAACAAAATAATTTATTGAGCAAAAGAGAGATATATTTTGAGAAATAATTTTTGCGGCATAACGGCTATATAACATGGTTTCTGAAAAATAAAATAAAATGAGATGGGACAAGGGTCTCCGATAAATAAATGAATTATTTATATTATAGTTACATAATAATATGAAATGTGATCATGGTGTTTAATGAAACACAATATGAAAAAGGAAACTTGAATGAAAAGAGAAAATGTGATTTCTTTTACAAAAATTCGGCAGACTTACAGCGACAGTTAAAAATTTATCAAATAAATTGATGAGAGAATAAAGGGAATTTCATCGATTGGAAAAGAAATTATGGTAATTAGAATATATATAAACATACCCCCATAAATGAATATGGAAACTAGACTATGTAACTTAAAGGAAATCATGACTAAAAGAGGAGGGTAGAGGGTTCCCTTACCATGAAGAGTGACTTAGAAACCATGATGGTTGGGATCTTGGGGGGATTGAAGGCATGTTGGGAGGACTAATTGGGAGGTAAAAGGACTATAAATTCGTTGATGAGAATTTTTGAATGAAATGAATGATGGAATGGATTTCTATTTATAGGAAAATTGAGGGAATATTTAATTAATTTCCAAGGGACACCTCATCAGTGGTATCTGCAAAACCATGGGCATTCCCATGGTATTTTACCTTAGTATTGTCAACTTGGGACCCCTCATAAAATATCTTACTATTCACAAGTCGACCAGAATTCTCACATCATCATTACATTATTAATGATGTCATTAATTACACTGAAATTCAAAATTGTATTTTTACTATTCACCGAAAAGAAAAACATTTTATAAAAATCATATAAATTCATTATAACCTAATATTGAAATTCTGAATTCAAAAATGAACTCTATTATGTGAAAATAATTTCCTAAATATTTTTTATTTAATTTTTAAATAAAATCATTATTTATTCCAAATAAACAATATTAAATCTCTAACTCGTTCTGTAACACCATAAAAAATTAATGAATTTCCCATAAAATTATCATATAAACATAAGAAAATAAAGTAACAATTTATGATTACATTTAATGAAAATACATTTCCATTTTAAAATATAAAAATTAATTATAAAATTGAAAATAAAATATTTATAACAAGTAAAAATTCCAAAACATATACAATGATGTTTTTTTCACTTTTATGATCTCTAAATTGTATTTATACATTCATAAGTGAAGTTTCAATTTTTTTGGCCAAATTACTATTCGTTAATATTCATTAGGGCGTGTTACTATTCATGCATTACTATTCACTGAAAATTAAGATGATCTTATAAGACTCTAAATTTCATAGTTTTTACAACTGTAGAAGGACAATTTATAAAATCATTTTACTTTATTAATTATTTAATGTTTACATATATATTTTAAAAAACCATTCTTTTCAAAATTCATTAGTAATATAAAACGTTGAATTCATTATATATTTCATCAGGATATTTGAATTTCACTAATTTAACATAATAAGAAGTAATTGTTTTATTTATACCAAAGGATTACACAGTGTAACTAAGGTCTTGTTACATAGCCCCTTATAACACCTTCATAAGGACTAAGTGTAAGGTGTGCTATGGTGATAGAATATTGGGGTTGCTTGAAAAACAGTGTCTAGTGGTGATTTATATCAGATTGAACTTCTCCCATGGGTGATTCCATTCCAGCATCACATGTTGGAGTTTAACTTTGGCTTAGTCCCGAGAAAAGCCCAGTGATGCAACCTCCTTCCCATGCTCTGATAGTTGGGCTTCATATGCCCCGAGTCTACTGGATGAGGCCATTAACTCCTCTTTATTTAATGGTTAACCATGATCGCTTATATTTATAAACAATAATTGCAACGTTAAGAGTATATTTTCCAATGTTCATATAGGATAACTGTCATATAATAGTCAAAATCCAACGGTCTCATTTAATTATACTCACGTCATTAATATAAGGATATAGTATTACTATTTATAAACTTAAATAACACAAATATTTAGGAAACAAATATTATTCAAAAGAATTAGTCTTTACATTGTTCCCCACTTAAGAAATTTTGCCCCCAAAATTTTAACTTGTACCCTAAGAAGAGAAAAGGTTTCAGTACTTCTGCCTCATAGACTCCTCTAGTTCCCACATGGCTTCTTCATAATTGTGGTTCCTCCACAACACCATAAAAAGGTCGGTAGTCTTATTTCATTAAACCTTGTCTCTAAAATCGAATATCTCCACTGGATTCTCCTCATAAGAGAGGTCATTTTCTATTTGTACCACATCTTGATTTAGTACATGTGAAGGGTCAGTTATATACTTCCTCAAGAGGGATACGTGGAAGACATCATGAAGTTGTTCTATATTTGGAGGAAGTGTAAGATGATAGGACACTGCTCCTACATGATCAAGGATTTTATATGGGACAATGTTTCTAGGGATGAGCTTCCCTTTCATCCCAAACCTCTAGATTCTCTTCCAAGGTGAAATTCATAGAAAGACCTTATCACCAACAGCAAACTCCAAGTCCATGGGATGGTTGTTGGAATAGATCTTTTGTCGAATCTGATTAGCCTTAATGTTTTGCTGGATGGTAAGGACCCTTTCTATCATCTCATTCATAGGATCTGGCCCATGAATCATTCTCTCACAAGCTTCATACAAACATGTAGGAGTTCTAAATATCTCACAATATTTAGCTTCATAGGGTTCCATTTTAATGATCGAGTGGAAGCTGTTGTTGTAAGGGAACTCAACTAAAGAGAGATGTTGATCTCATCCACCATTAAATTACATTGATCATTTTCTCATCATATCCTCATGTTTTGAATAGTCCTTTCATATTTTCCATCAGTTTTGGGGTGATATCCGTAAAAAAAATTAATTCAGTGCTCAGAGCTTGTTGAAGACTTCTCAAAAATTTGGATGTTAACCTTAGATCATCATCAGATATGATAGAAAGTGGAACTCCATGAAGCCTTAACAATTCCTTCACATAAATATTATCATGTTGATCAGGATAGAAATATTCGGGAATAGATATAAAATGGGTAGTCTTGGGTAGATGGTCCATAATAACCAATATCACATTGTTCCCTTTGATATTTCTCAGGAGACCCGTGACAAATTCCATAGTGATATTATTCCACTTCCATGGTGGTATGGGTAGTGGTTGCAATACCCCTTTAGGAAGTTTTTGCTCTACCTTTACATGATGACATACCAAGAACCTTACTGCTTAGCAATAAATCCCACTTTTCATATTATCCCACCAATAATGGGCATGAAGGTAACTATACATTTATTTTCAACCATGATATATAGAAAAAACAGATCTATAAGAATCATCCATGAGCTCTTATGTTTCAAGAATAGATGGAACATATTGTCTTGTATGAAATTTCGGTACACCTTCTTGATCAATATTGAACTCGAGAAACTTCCCATCTTTCACAGCCTCGAATTATTCTGTAACTAAGGACCTTCTTTGGGAGCTTTCTTGATCATCTATAGTAATGATGGTTGAGAAATAATTGGGGATAGGGTTGATGTTTTTCCTTCCCTAATAATTCCCATGTCCATCTTTAGTCGGTCATTGATCAAAGGATCTCTTTGATTCCACATCATGGAATGAACAACTGTGCCTTTCCTACATAATGCATCAGCGGCATTGTTTTCTCTTCTAGGATGAAAATTAATTGAACAATAATATACTTTGAGAAGTTCCAACCATCTCCTCTACCTCATGTTCAATTCCTTTTGTATAATAATATACTTAAAACATTGATGGTTTGTGTATATATCACATTTCTCCCCATAAAGATAGTGCCTCTGTATCTTCATAGAAAAAACGACCGTAGCCAACTCCAGATCATAAGTAGGTTTGTTCTTCTCATGAGACTACAACTGTCGAGATGCATAAGCAATGAATTTTTCATTTTTTATGAGGTCTCACCCAAGCCCTTTCAGAGATGAATCCCTAAAAATAACGAATACTTATCCACATTAGAGAAAATTTAACATGGGTGTAGTCATCCCTCTATTATACATCTCTTGGAAACATTCATCACAGTCCTTTTTCTAGATGAACTTCACCCTTTTTCGAGTTAACATTGTTAATGGATTAGAAAGTTGTGATTTTTTTTTTCAAAGGACATCTATAATACCCTGCTAATCCAAGGAAACTATGAATCTTAGTTATTGTAGTAGGCTGATTCCACTCCTCTATAACTTTTATCCTTATATGGTCAACTGTTATTCCTTCAATGGTAACAATGTGCCCTAAGAAAGAAACATTCTATTACTTGAATTCACATTTGATGAATTTCCCAAAAAGACTCTCCTTCGGTATAATTTTAAAAATAACCCTTAGATGATCCGAAGGCTACTCGTGACTTATTTTATATATCAAAATATCATCAATAACATTGACCAAAGAGTTATCAATGTAGTACTTAAATAATCTATTCATCAAATCCATATAAATAGAAGGTGCATTAGTTAGTCCAAAGGGCATAACAACATACTCATAATTCTCGTATCTTGATCATAAGGTAGTTTTTAGAATATCTCATTTCTTCAACCTCAATAGATGATAACCAGATCTAAGATCAATATTAGAGAAGAATTGATCCCCAGGTAGTTGGTCGAATAAGTCATAAATTCTTAAGAGAGGGTTTTTATTCTTCAATGTGATCCTGTTCAGTTCTCTGTAATCAATGCACATCCGCATCGACCAATCCTTATTTTTCACAAAAAGAACTAGTTTCGTTCATAGAGACATACTCAATTAGATAAAAACATTCTCCAAAAGTACTATGAGTTGTTTCTTTAACTCCTCCAATTCCACATTTTCCATCATGTACGGGGTTTTTCAAATCGGATGGGATCTACGAACTAGTTCAATGGAGAACTCTACTTTGATTTCTGGGGGAGGTCTGGGTAAATCCTCGGGAAATACATCATCATATTCCTAGATTATGGGGATATTTTCTATACTCAAACACTAATTTCATTCTTCTTATTCAATGATCAACTCCATAATGAAGGATATATGATGTTCTTCCAGATAATTATCAGTTTGAGATATCTCTCCTAGAAGTTAACTGTAGGTTTTACATTCAAGACTACAGATATTTCCATGCTTCAGCATTTGATCGTAGCATTATACATTGAGAGCCAGTCTATCCTGAGTATAATTTTGAATATCAGCATAGGGATGACTACTAGATTTTCTATATGATTGTGCGCACTAAAGTAAATAAAATAGTTTCTATACATTGATGATGCTTGAATAATCTTACCCAGAGTCTTGATTGATAACAAAAATATTAGCAATTTAGGGTTTGATTCTAATTTATTTTCAAACTTGGAAGAAATAAGGAATGTGTAGAACCAGAATCAAACAAAGTATTTGCTAGATTTGATAGAAAAACAAGAGTAACTTTCGCGATATCATTTGGAACTTCAATATTAGTCTTAGTGATTGAAAAGGTACGACCATGTTCCCTTGGTCATTGTTGAGGCTGATAGTGATTCCCCTCCACTTCCCTTAGATTTGGAAAGTTATTGGAAAAGTGCCCAAGTTGTCTAAAATAATAAAATTTGACATTAGGTAGGGCCAACACCATCCTACCCTTGTCATTAGTGTTGGAAAGTTTTGGCTTTACCTCACTATGACAATTCTGTTCAATGTGGAAATCTCTAACATAATTGTACCGCCTCTCGCTCCCAATCAGGCAGTTCCTTGAATTCTTATTCTCACATTTATTACAAGTGGGATATTGTACTTTATTTCCTCTTATTCCTTGATCGAAGAACCTCCCTATGATTGGATTCATCTATCTTTTATTGTCATTAGATTTATGAGACCATTGTGTCTCACCAAACTCTAGTTTGAATTTCATCGCACTTCACATGATATCCTCATAGCTATCATAATATCGGTTGGCTAGATTCCACCATAGATGAGGTATTAGTCCACAGTATAATCTATCAAACTTACCAATAGGATCCAGTACAAAGCTCTTTGTATAATGGGATAGTCTTGTAATGTTTATCTTATAGCCTCCCATAGATTCATTCTCCTTCTACATCAACTCGGTAAAATCCTTCCCTATTATTTCTCACATGGAACGAGGGAAATACTAACTTAAGAAGATTCCACTAACTCTTCTCACTCCATTGATTCAACCTCCACTATTGGCCTTGTATATTTTTATAATCTCACAACACTGATCAACTTCACACTCAATGTGGAAAATATCCACGGTGACCTTCTCATTTTCCAAATAAAAGAGAACATTAATGATCTTCTTGATAGTGATGAACCATTGTTCATCAATCATTGGGCCGGTAGATCAACCGAAGGATGGTGTTCATTGATGCATAAAGGACATAATATAATGTTGTTTTCTTAGTGGTGATAATGGTCTATCATCTTGATTCAAGTTGTTTCCCATAACCTAATTCAGTTGGTTCATCATTCACATGAAATTTTCTATTTTGGCTTACATAGGATGGCAGTCAACGCATGGTCCATCGTGATCACCATTCGAGTAGTTCCTCATATTTCTGGACATTTTATAAAATAATAAAACCTTAGAGAGGAACCTATTTCATATACGAATCATTTTACTATAAAATATTTGATGTCTTAAAACTTTATGCTTTAAACAATTACATTTCTCTATAAATCATTCACAGTGATTCATAAAAAGCTAATGATTAACCAATCAGATCCCCCAAGATTGTCAAAACCAAGATTGCTGCAAAGAATATTATTGTGTACCTTGATTCCTCAGGTCATTCCGAAACTCATTATCATATTTTTCACTCCTAGGTACATCTATACTGGAGACTCCTCAACATGTCCGTATCTAGATAGGGATGTGTTTTCTTGATAAAGCACTTGCTCAATACTCACCAAAATACCAAGAATATTACCTACATTTAAACTTTTATATAGGTTTCTCCTTTAAGCTTTCATATCCTAGTTTCTATAAATAACTAACCATTCCTTTGATACTAACTATGGCATCCCGCCTTTTTGACATAACTTATCATTACATTTTATAAACAGAGGTCCTTTAAAGTCAAGTGTCATGGAAATCAAGAACAAAATACATTAAAGCATAAAAATATATTTTAAATCCCCTTGAAGGGACTCTTGAAAATATCATCATATGTAATACTAATTCATCTCATAACCTAGAGACATACATCAAGGGAAAGGGTTGGCAGAAATCCCAGTAAAGAAAGCAAGGGAATCAGTTTAATCATGATATCAATATGAACTTGATTAAAAACATAATGATATGAGAAATGGATGTAGAGGCATTTATTAATGAAAATAAAATAAACCACAACAGGAATATGTGGCTACATCATTTAATTTAGACATTCATGAACTTATCAACAAGGATCATCCACAATGATTCATTAATATTACTAAGGTCATTCACTAAGGTATCAGGAAACTTGTCATCTCTAGAGATTAAATTCTTCACCCAATGCATTAGAGCGCTATTAGAGAACATCCTTAATATTATTTTATTTTCATTTAATTCAAATAGATCACAATCAAACAATTCATAAATATCCCATACAAGGTAAATGTTATGGGTGTCACTTCAAAATCGTGATGTTTAAAAGTGCATTGAAACATGATCGTCATGTATTTATAAACCATGGAAAAAGAAACAGGGTTTATGGTATGTCAATTACAAAATAAAATAGTAAATTTTATGTCTTGATGAATACCAATGCAAATGAATATTTATTTGGGTATTTAGATAAATAAAACAAGATAATTTTTTAAGAAAAAGAGAGATGTATTTTGAAAAAAAAAATCTATCGCATAACGGCTATATAACATGGTTTTAGATATTAATAAAAAGAGATGGGATAAGGTCCTCCCAAATATAAATGAATCATTTAAAGTAGAGGTACATAAAAATAATAAATAAGATCATGGTGAAAATGACACACCACATGAAAAGGAAACTTAAAAGAAAAGATAAAATGTGATTTCTTTTATGAAAATTCGGCAGCCTAACAGCATCACATGAAAATTTAAAAAATGAATTGATGAGAGAAGAATGGGTCTTGAATCATTTGAATATGAAATGGAAAACAATATGAAAATATAATAACATACCCCAACATTAGAAAAAGAAAATTGGATGACATTACATAACAGAAATCATGACTAAAAGAGGAGGTTGGAAGGTTCCCTTACCTTAATGATTAACATCAGAAGAAGGAAGGTTGGGACCATGGGGGGCTTAAGGGAACCTTGGGAGGACTCCTAGGGAGGTAAAAAGACTTTAACATCATTGAAGTGTATTTTTTAATGAAATTGGTTAGGGAATGGCATGATATTTGTATGAATAGTGAGAGAAAATTTAATTAATTCTGCGAGCGACACCTCAGTGGTGGTATTTGCAAAACAACGAGCTTTCCCATGGTGTTTTCCCATTGTATTGGTCACTTGGGATGAATCATAACATTTATTTTGATTCCCAAGTCGACCAGAATGATTACTTCATTATTACATCATTCATGGTGTCATTAATCACACTAAAATTCAAAATTGTGTTTTCATTATTCACCGAAAAACAAATATTCTTATTAAAATATCATAAATTCACCATAACCTAATATTGATGTTCTGAATTCAAAAATAAATTTCATTTTATGAAAATAATTTTCTTAAGATTTATAATATAAGTTTTAAATAAAATCATTATTTATTCTAAATAAATAACATTAAATCTATTACTTCTTTTATAGCACCTTTAAAAGGTAATCATGGTCTCTTAAAATTATAGTATAAAAATAAGACTATAAAGTGACAATTTATGATTACATTTTATGAAAATACATTTTCATTTTAAATTATTAATTTAATTATAAAACTGAAAATAAAATATTTATGACAAATAAAAATACCAAAACATATACTATGATCATTTTTCACTTTTAAGATGTCAAAATTTATTTTTACATTATTGGGTGAAGTTTCTATTTTTCAGAAATATACTATTGATTACTATTCATAATGGCATGTTACTATTCATACTTTACTATTCACTATAAATTAAGTTGATCTTATTAGACTGTATATTTCATACTGGTCACAACTGTAAAAGACAATTTTTTAAAATAATTTTACATTATTAATTAATTAATGTTTATATAATTATTTTAAATTTCACTTTTTTCCAAAATTCATTAGTAATATGGAACTATAAATTTATCTGAAATTTATCTAGATATTTGAAATTCCCCAATTTAACATAATATGAAATAAATGTTTTTGTATACAAAAGGACTACACAATATAACTTTGGATTCGTTACAGAGCCCCTTATAAAACCCACATAGGACATAAGTTTAAGTTTTGCTGTGGTGATAGAATCTCAAGGTGCCTTAGAAAACATTTCCCGGGTGGTGATTTATATATTCTTGAACATCTCCCATAGGAGATTCTGTTAAATCATCACATTTTCGAGTTCGACTAGGGCTGGTCCAGAGAAAATCCTAGTGATGGATCCTTCTTCCCAAGCTCTGACAGATGGGCTTCATATGGCCCAAGTCTACTAGATGAGGCCATCTACTTCTCTTTCTGTATTAATTAACCCTGATCAATTGTATTTATAAACAATAATTGTTACATTACGAATTTAGTTTCCAACTTTAATATTAGTCAATGGTAATATAACAGTCAAAACCCAACGGTCCCATTTAATTATACTCACTTCATAATTAAAGGATATAGTTTTGTGTAGTATAAAATGAAATAACACACAAATTTAAGAAAAAAATATTATTTAAATTTTCAGGTTGTTACGTTGCAGATACTCCATATTGGGAATTCCAAGTATAGGGCCATGTGTTCAACTGATTAATTTATAAAATGACCAATATTAGGCATCTTCCAAGACAAATTATAAATACGGATTTTGTATTTTCCTTACAACTGATTGATTTTTAATTTAGGCATATTCTGATCACATATCTCTATGGGGTATGCTACGCTACATGTCAAGTCTCGATACATAATTTTTAAATGATATTGAATGGTTAAATGAAATTGATTATAAAATAAGATAGGACTGGCTATTTAGTTAGACATATTTGGTATAGTATGAATCTGTAGTATAGTATGAGGGTCCTTGGGAACCAAAACCATTATGGGTTTTTACATTCAGTACATCGTATACATTTATTATTACTCCATGCACATTTTTTTCAATATATATTCACTGACTGGGTGGCATTATAACTCTGGTAGTTTCATACTGGGATTAAAACTCACTCCATGTTCAGGTCACTGATGTGGAAGTGAATAGAAAATATGATTTTTGGTATGGATAATTTAAAGTTCCCTGTTATTCCTTATTGATTTCTGCTTTGGAAGAGGGGAGCATGGGATCATGTTGGGGATCATGATACTAATTGGACTATTTTTGGCCTTATTTTACTTTTGTTACATGTGGTTAACACCTACCATTTATACCTATTTTGGATAATTTATTACATATATGATAATTCATGTCATCTTCTATAATGACATTCACTATGAGATGATTTTTATATTCATATCTTATTTATATATCATCTGTCTATTTGATTTTCTTCTTCTGCTACAAATTCTATGATTTTTTATTTTCATTGTGTTTCACTCTAATGATGGGGGAACGGTTCACCGCACTAACACACCTAGACCCTCAGTATTTTTTTCACCCTTGGAATTTGGGATGTTGATATTGTGTTCATTTGGCCATCCAGGCTCGGGACACCTTCAATGGCGTCTCTATCTGTGGTGTTAAAAAGTGGTATCTAGTCGTTCTTTTATGGGTTTCATTTCAATTTGAAGTTAATTTAAAGGTATATAAAAGAATAGTAACTTGTAAATGAGATGTTCATGGGCATATCAATATCACGTATAAGAAAATGAATAATTTCACCGAATGGAACTGAAATATAATGGATTTTGTATGTTAAAACTGATTTGATTCCTTTATTGGGTGATGAACTTGAATTGAGTAATCAATATTGATATGATTTTAGGATATATTTTTATGAAACCTGATTAGATGTGGGTATTCCATCTCATCCATCATTTTATGATCTTCAAGGGAATCAAATTCTATTCATTATGTCATTTCATTTAGGGTGAATTTACTTTTGTATACTATTATGATACATTCCGTGATACTTACACCTACTTTTGTGATATATAATTTCAATCTGGTTACAACGTGGATTATGTGGACACTGTATTTTGGATCCTGATCTCTTTGGACCCTTATGGATTTAAATTTGGTGGACCATTTGTTTCAACCATTTAAAATGAGTTGATTTATATAATGAAAATCACAATGAAAATGAAATTGAAACATAAATTGCATTTAGTAAAGAACATGATCATAACCCAACATCAGTAATGGGACATAGGTAGTATATATTTCTAATATATGATCTGTATGACACCCAGACACAACTCATGGAGCATGTAGTTGGTTTTATTCATATATGGGAATCATTGTACCTATCCATTTTCAAAATCTTATCATATCAGCTATAACGATTTATAATGTTCTTATTTGAGGATTATGATTGAAATTGTAGATTAATATCACCATGGGGTCCTCCAGTCATATGAAATTAGGCGGAGATGTCCACACTCCAGAAGTGGTGGTATATGGGCTACCATTGGATCCTCTATTAGTACCCCCTTCATCACCAAAAGTTGTATCAAACATAGGTGTTGAGACTTAGTTCATTGTTGTCATTATGTGATTCATGTAGACTGTTTAGGGAGATCATGACTTTACTCTACTATGGGGTAGTTGATGTGGGAGTTACAGAAGTAGCATCCGACCACATTTTTGATTGTTGGTGGACCAGAAGTTAAATGTTCATGGATAGAGTCCATTATAAATATCATTGAGAATCTAGAGACACCTTTTGAGATATGTTAAATATCACAACATATATTCTCATTGATTATTCCATGAGAGGGGGGATATCATTACTCAAATATATATTCTATGAAAGATGTCTTAGAGGAATTTTCATATTGCCTTCTATGACTTGTTTTATTCTGAGATGTTTAGGGATGATAGAGCATGAGAGTTCATGAACCTAGAGAATGGGGTAATATTAGTTATGGATTATTTGGTCCATTTTACAGAGCGTCAAATCATGGAACCTATTTTGATGGTTGATGAGTAATCTAAATCTAGAATATTCATGGATAGGCTTATGAACAACATATGATGATAGGTTAATTTCTTTTAGCTTATTTCTATTTATATAACCTTGAATCAAGTGATTATCATAGAGAGTAACATGAGAGATGCTAGGAGTGCGATCTGTGGTGGTTCAAAATCATGATCCCGGGATACATCGATCAGTAGTTGGAAGCGTCATCTCAAGATTCCACATATTGATTTTAGTAGTTGAACCTCATAATCTAGTATCTTGGTAGTGTGCCACCAATGCATTTGAATAGGGATTTCGAAGCCTCAATCTATGAGAGACCCCATTGATTACTAATATTGCAGCAAGATCGACCATCTACATTTCTTTTACAAAAAATTTATTTAGAAATCCAGTGAGAGAGGGTAATCATTGACTCCATATACAAGATATTGTTCAGAAGTATCTATTTAGGCATGGAGTTAGAGTACAGTATGCCAATCAGGCAGAGGTAGTGTTCTTGGTCGTGGTAGTTAGCTCACAAATTTACTGCGACAATAGTGAAAATCTGATCAGATTATCATGGAAGTATTAATCGGTCGTGGATTAACCCAGATATATAGAGTTCAAAAGAACCATGAGGAGAATAATCTCAGGGCTTCTAAAAATATAGGTATTATTCTATAATCATCTCTATTAGAATCTTATCTTATTTATACATGCAATTCTTATATATTTATATCAGTTCTCATTGTGGAGTCTCTGGGACTTAGTGTTGAAAACATTAATGGATTTATGACACGTGACACTATGTTGGTTATTAAAACTATGTATGTGCATCATTTTGGGTAGTTTACGTTATGATTTCTTGGTTTCACATCATACAATACATGATATTCCTCGTTTTTATATGTTTTGGTATCATTGATTGGATATACTTGTTGGTTCCCATTCATTCTCTCATTTATATCTATCACTTAAGGGTGACTTTAACATCACAAGAGGGCCACAATTTTATTCACATGGGGTAATCAGATTTCTAGGCATGCCGATCTAGACTCATGTATCATTGGATAGGTGGGATGACAAGCCATATATTTATTTTTTATCTCAATTATTTGGGAACACATCAATAATATCTTTCTCTAGTGGATGATCTTTTAGGGATTTATTCCCAAATAACTTCTCTAGATTTACTCTAATAAGAGAGGTAGAGTTCTCTATCCATATAGTGTTAGGAGCTACACTAGTATCTGTTTCATTATATAGTATGGCTACGACTGAGATTCCTTATTTCAAGAGCATGTTTTTGGGATTAGAGGAAAATGGGTTTGTTAACCTAAATCTTCTCCATAGGGTTTTCTTGTCCTTTATATGAAAACGAGGAACAATACTCTTAGGCTTTGTGTGGAATATAAGCAATTGAACTAGTTGATGTTTAAGAACTAGTATCCACTACCTATATAGATGATCTCTTTGACCATCATCAAGATTATAAGGTTTTCTCAAAGGTGAATTTGAGATTTGGTTATTAACATTTTCATTTTAGACCATCAGACATACCTCACATAGCCATTTGTAAGAGGTATGATCTATATGATTATTTGTTTATTACATTTGGTCTGACGAACACACATGTAGTCTTCATGGAACAGATGAAATGTGTTTTTCAACCATTATATATTTTTTGTGGTTATTATTATGGATGATATAATGTTGTATTCTAACAATCAACATGACCAGACCAAACATCATTAAATTTAATTGAATGCACCAAGAGAGCATCAGTTATATGATAGGATCATAATAAGCCACATCTAGATAGATCAGAATATCTTCTAGGGTCAAATTATCTCAGGAAAAACAATATTAGTGGACCAAGAGAAGGTGAGAGTTATAGTATTCTTGGATAATGTCATGAATGTCTAGAGGTATAGTGTTTCTTAGTCGAGCATGTTGCAATAGTCATTAATAGCATCAATATCACACATAGCATCGCATCTAATTATATTTACTAATAAGGGTCTTAATTTTAATGGTCTGATTCCTAGGAATCTATCATTCATTATATTGAAGGAATGTTGACTTCATAAAAAATATAGAATTTCCCATATCCAATAAGAAGATACACTTTTTACTATGATTCCTCAAGTATTTGGTTTTGATAAGCACGTATGCATGTAGATAGAGTCATAGAATATGTGTGTTGGCAGTTAAGGCCACACAAGAGGAATTATCCAATCCATAATCTCATGTTAGATATAGTTTTATTATTTATTGTTCTCTTGGAGACATTACTTACATGGGGAACGTTTTTTGGGTTTCAATGGACAAAAAATCATCAGGTACATATTTACACTGTAAGATCTAAATATAAGGTAGTAACATTTGGTTGAATACCTATAGTCATTTGACATCGAGCTTTCATACACACATGGTAGAAGAAATGTAGTGGCTGATTCATTAGTTATAAGAAATCAGATACATGAATTTTAGTAGGCTATTAGTAAGTGGATACTCAAGGATTTATTCACTCATATGCACTTGGATTTGAAGCACAGTGAGGGGAATACTTTTATTCATCCTTAGTTATTACCTCAACACTTCTATATAGACAGTGGATGAGGTACATATAGGATTCTGAGGGTCTACTCTTATGATATTGTTTCTAAGTTTAAGTCCCTCCCACATGTTATACTATAGTTGAGGATGAGATTATACTTATACATGGTCACATTTGGGTTTCAGCAGATATATGTGGGGAGCTTATGTAGGACTTTCGGGCTTTATCTTGGTAATTGCATCCCAAAATTACCAAAAATGTATCAGGATTTAAATCACCAATACTAGTGGTCGATTTTGAAAAGATATGTATCTAGTTTTTTCATTATGTGTTCAACCTATCAGTACGTGAAGCAGAATACCTTTGACTAGTTATACTTTTTCAACATCTATCCATTCCTGAGTCGATACAGTATTGTTATATTTTTGTTTGGAAGGATGGTTTCTCATTTACTACATGAAAAGTAAACCTTTTGTGTTTATTAGATTGTGAGGTTGTATATCAGTGTGATCATACAACTTCACTGGGTCACACATGTTGTCTTTTAATATAGGGACTCGAGGTTTACATCTTGTTTTTAGTAGAGTTTTCATAGGGTATTTTGTATATAGGTGCTTCTAAGAATAGCATACCACCATCAATATTATTTCCAGTAAGATTTCATGATTCAATTGATTAATTACATGTTGTGACTATGCATCCTGGATTAGAGGGATCTAGGGAGAGGTATACACCCCTAGTTGAAATTTCATACAATAATAGACTTCAAACATCTAAATAAATGGTTTCTTATGATTATTTTTATGGTAGTCCTTTCCAATAATTCCTATACTAGTTATAGGTAAGATAAGTGTCTATTCATGGACCTTGATTCATTCAGGATTCTACAGAGACTGTTCAGTGGATTTGAAACAATATGGATATTGCACAGTCTCAATAAAAATCAAACATCGATCGCTACATAAGACATTTAGATATCTAGATTGGGGATAAACAGTTTTTACATGTATTATTGAAGCTGGGATTCAAGAAAATATGGGGATTAGGTAAAATTTCAATATGATATATTAAGACATTTTATAATCTTGAGATAGTCAATCTAGTTGTAGTTACCTTAGTGGTATCGGGCCAAGCATGATCTCTTCCCTGTATCTAAGTAGTTTGATGACTTTTCACACACATATCATGCCTTTTATCTTGAATAGTTTTAGTTACGTGTATAAGAATCCTTTTAAGAGAATCCAGTTATTACATTGGATCATAGCGTGAATGTTCTCTGAGGTTGGTCAATTCCATTAGTACAACTGTTATGGATGAACTAAAATGTACATGATAAGACCTATGAGATGGAGTTAGATATATGATCACATTGGAATGATTTATTCCTTGGCGTTTCTTAATAACCCATGAGAATTTATTTTGGGGATGAAATTCTTTTAGGGGGTGTTTGTATGAATTTGGTTCTTTCTTGAGGTATGGATTCATCCACTTTCAATATATTTCCTATTTAAATTCTTTATTATTGCCTAATTTCAATTCCATGTGAGGTGATGGAGTTGACATAGGTGTTCCGAGCTATGTCAGAGCCCAAAACCTAGCATTCGGGGTAAAAAGGCCCTACAACATGCTTAGTAGTAACCTTGTGGGGAAAGCCTCATGGTTACTAATTACCATGAAATGATGGACAATGGAGTCAAATGAGATGTACTATTGGACAAATCATTCATCATATGGTTCCCAATCATGGGAAAACTAAACAATTTTTGAAAACTACGTGAGTTTCCTCTTCATATAGTAGGGGGTGCTCAGTTGGGGCACAATTGGTCCAACCATGTGACTAAACCATGATTCATAGATTTTATAGTGTATGTTCAAAATTTTCACAAATTAATATATTAAAACATAATTCTACTTTACTATTATCTCATGTTTTAAATCTTTCTTTTTTAGATCCTTCTTTGACATCTTTTCTATGATATTTGTATGGTCATTCATCCACACTCAGAATCTAGAACCATTTGTCTGGATGAATCCACATCAGCAAGATCTCAATTAATTTTCTTTCATTCCTAAATTAGTTTTGAATTAAATTTCAAAAATATGTTATTTTTAATAATATATATTTATATATATATTATTGTTTGGAACCCTCGATTCTCGGGGTTGCACCCTTGAAATGAAATTTAATCCTCGAATTAACTGGATATTCATGGTCTATGTAATTAATGAGTTTCATTGATAAATTTTTATGGCATGGTAACTGTAGACTGGAACAAAAAATTGGGTGTGTTATGTAGTTGATTGGATTTTTTGAAAACTACATGATTTTCCTCTTCCTATAGTAGAGGGTGCTTGGTTGGTGCACATTTGGTCCTACCGTGCAACTAAACCACGAGACCTGGTGTATTTATAAATTTTTACCTAATAAATCTATTAAAACATAATTCTAATTCACTATTATCTCATGTAATAAATACCCCCTTTTTTATCCTTCTATTATATCTATTATATGATATTTTATTGATCATCTCTATGCGCTCGGAATCCAGAATCATTTTTCTTGATGAATCCATAGTGGCAAGATCTCTATTAATTTTCTATCATTCATAATTTTTTTTGAATCGGATGTTCTAATTAAGTTATTTCTAAAAGGAGATATATATATATATATATATTGTTGTTTGGAACACTCAATTCTCAGAGCTACACACTTGAAATAGAATTTCATCCTTGGATTGACTTGTTATTCATGGAATATGTAATTAATGAGTCCCACTAATAAATGAATAGTGCATGTGAACCATGGATTGGAACCAAAAATTGGGTGGGTTATTTTGTTGATTAGAGCACCATGGGTGGATATTGAATTTGGATACCTTTTATTTTTACTTTTTTCCCCTTTCCATAGGATATTTTATATTGAATTGACATTCTAATTGAAATGAATTTAAATTTGAATTGGAATATGAATTTTAAATTAAATTGATAAATAAAAATCAATGGAATTCATCTCTCTAGAATTATTCCATGTAATCGGTTGATTTGGCATGGTATTCTCTTATATTTAATTTCATTTTTCTAAAAATAGATATAATGAATTTTGAGCTAAGGCTATATCTTTAATATCCCATTGAGGTGAGATCGAATTGAAATAAATAAGCTGATGACCTTGACATGATCAAATGAAATTGAGAAAATGGTATTTAGTGAATGATATTGAATACACCATCACTGACACATGGGTTATTGTATGAATTTCTTGTATGGGCTAATTTTGATAATGCATTTCATAAAATAGAGTGACACATGGAATCCGTATATGTATTTCCATGGAAAAACTCACAAGTGATGACTATTAGAATTCTAACTGATACTTGGAATCCTTATGGATTTTCAAAGATGGACACATAGAGTAGTTTAGCATATATTCCATTTGCGATACATGGGGTCCTTTATTGGACTTCCAAGAATGGTCATGAGTGGTTGGGATATTATACCACACTTAGAGTGATTCATGGGTTCCTATGAGGATAACCATGGATGAGCTTGTAGGGGGTATTGTTAGTGTCACACCTAGAGAGATACCTCGATTCCATATTATGAATTCCATGGATGGGAACAGGATCTCAAATTATTAATTAATGAAATTTTCTTATATGAAATTTCTACCAAACCAAAGGTAATAATAGATACAGTCTTTCTCTTACATATGATAGATAGCCATTTTATGCATCTTCTGATCACATATATGACGGGGGACATAATGGTACATGTAGGGTCTTGAGAAATAATTATTAAATGATATTCAATGGTTAAATGAAATTTATTCTAATATGTGGTAGAAATGACTGCTTATTTCGATATATAGCGGCTAGGTAGAATCAGGTAGTAGAGTAAGGGGTCTATGGGAACCCATAATATTATGGGTTGTTTAGTTTTAGTAATTTAATTACATTTTTTATTATGTCTATCACACTATTGTAATTATATATTCACTAACGATATATAATATACCATGGGTGGTTTCTTACTAGTATTATATCTCACACCTTGTTCATTGCACCAATGGGTATCCAAATAGTCAATATGATTGCATGTATGGATAAGGGATAATTATTTACTACTTGTTTTGGATTCCTACTTAGGATAATGGTAGCAAGGGAAAAAGATGAGGATTGTAATGATAGAGGGGTTGTTTTTTCACTTTTTGTACTAATGTTTCATGTATTGTACACCTACATGTATACCTATTTTTGGATTACTTATTAGACACATGACATGTTCCATCATATTCTTTATATGAGATACCATTTTCTATGATTTTTTTTCATTCATTTTTAGTTTATCATTTTCCATATTGATTTAATTATTCTATCACTACTTATTTGATATTGTATTTATTGTTTTCTACACTCTGGTTATCATGGAATAGTCTCCCTATGGAATCACATAGGTCCTTGCTACTAGTTTTTAGCATATGGTGTTTGGGTAGATTCACTTGAGGCCATGTGGCATACCAGGATTTGGGTACCTCCAAAGGAATATGGGTCCAAGAAGTTACAGTAGATTATATACAATGGTAGTACTAGGGATATGATCATGTTTTATTTTTTACGATAAGGTCCCATGATAGAGGATCGAATGTTTGTTTCTCTTATTATGGTTCGAGTCTGTTGATAGAAGATTGTTGTGTCACTGGTGATGGTTACGAAAACCTCATTCTGTTTGTCTGAACCATCATACAATGGATAGATATATGGTTTATGTACCTGACAAGAAGATATATTGTCAATATGAGTGAGTTCTATAGGGTGGTGGATGTGATATAAGATTAGGGTGGAATCTATATTTGGTAGATAGTTTTTCATTTCACTATATCCACCCTTATGATGTCTATAGTATAATTTTAGAACTCATTGATAGGGATAGAAACTATTGTAGGAAATGGAATCTAATTACCTAGAGTCTATAAGGATGATTATAGGTAAAATAATTTTATTATCTACATTAGATACAGTACTGGTAGTTATTGGAGATTTTATTTTTTTTCTACTTCTCTAGTTTGAGACATAGATAATCTGGTTGGACCATTGGCACGATTGTTATACATAGAGAATCCAACCATAGGTGAATCAGTGATCAAACACTACTAATGATAGTTTTTTTGAATCTTGGATGATATATCATTATATGGGATCATAATTTTTCATTAATGAGGCCTTATTGAAACATCTTAGGTATGGAATCATTATCCATTTTTCTAAACCAAATTGATTTTTCAGTTGGAGGATGAAGTGTCTATACAGTGATGGGATGTGGTTTTCATTTATGGGTGTGAAGGAAACCCATAAAGAAATTTATGGTAAGTAACATGTGATTATACTTACAATTACTCATTATTATTCAAGCATTCCCATTGATATTTGGAAGATATGGGATTTTAACTTTCTACAGTTGTGGCAGAGTATGGGGACTTCTTTCAAGAGGATGTGTTAGAATACCTACCCTTTAAGAGGTATAAATTTTCATATAAAAATAAAAAATGAATACTAAAATATTAGTTCCAATATATCAAATGTTTCATGAATAGATTCATTAGATTATGGTTCTATTGGTGTATTTGTAGAGGATGGATTTATTGAACCAACTATTTCACCACAGGCTTCCACAATGTTATTCCATAAGGACACAGATGGGATATTGATGTTATTTTCATATTACCATCACATGATCCAGGTGACTATGATCAATATTTACCAATTAATGAGGATCTATGTCTTTCTTAATCAGTTTTTAGGGAGATATGGTACACAAAGATATACCTCCCATCATGCTATCACTATCTCTAAATACAAAATTATAATATATTGAAGATGGTATTCTGATATCTCTATGATCATAATGAGCACTTGGTTATTCCTATTGGAATGTCAAAATCCCAAATATTCCTCATGGAATTCATGAATTAGATATTCTATCCTTTCGGAGGATAGTTTGATGTGGTCTTCATAGATCACATTAAATTTTACTCATCCTGTGGAAAAGAGAATTTGAGACACATGAAGATTGTCCAGGATATACTATGAGAAAAACAGCTATATGGGACACTATAAAAGTGTCAGTTATGGATTCTATATGTCCAATTTATAAGTCATAATTTCTTTTCTGATAGATTAGTAAGGGTTCTTGACAAGGATTAGGTAGTACAATCTTGGAAGCGAGGCAAGAGTGTGGCTGAGGTGCAGTATTCTGTTGGATTTAAGGATACTAAATGCGATTTTCCATAGTTTCTATATGATATATATACCTTTAAATAACCATATTATAATGATAATTCATTTTTATGAACCTCTGTGTTAAAGAATAATTATCAAGAGTTGATTCAGAGGTTAAAAAACACCCCCATTTTTAGATTTATATAAGAGGTTGTTGAGTTTAAAGTTTTATATATTTCTTCGGGGATAGAACTTGTATGTGATTTGATTCGAAATATGGGAATTATTTCTCATGGGTCTAGATAAAAATTACCCCTGGATTAGAACTATTTAGTCCATAAAGTAGATATAATAGTGATTATATTCACCCTGAGGATTTTGTGACACTACCTTAGAGGTGATAAGTTTGATTTCTTTTTACAGCACAAATTTCAAAAGTATATCCCTTCATAGAATTATCTTATCTAGAAATATAAGCAATAGATAGAGTTCTGGATTGATTATGACATTGAGATATTATATATTTTAATAAGGGGAACATAGTGGTAGGTCCCCTTAGGAGGTGATTTGTAGAGCCCCAAGCTTGATGTACATGGACATTAAATTATTTTTGGGGAATACATAATACATGACCCCAAAAGAGGCCCAAAGATTGTATTAGTTTAGTTTATTTGGAATCATAGACCATAATCGTCTAACATGGTGAATGGTCTTCAAAATCTCCCAAAATTATCTCCCCCTTTTTTCTTACCTACAACCTATCATTATATCCTGGGGAAAAGAAAACATAAAAATGTTGAGCTCAAATGCTCAGTAAGGGTAAACATATAGAATGTAAAACAAACCATATACATTTGAACCTAAATACATGAACATAATGTTTAAACATCAGAATAATTAGTCATTAACTAAATCATGGATGTTTGTAAGGAATAGATCAAAAAAGAACTTTAACGATGATGAAATTACATTTGAATAGAACCTGTAATTGTGGAAAACGAATAATCACATAATATTTTATCCACAGTAGCCCTGGCATTTCTTCCAAGACCGTCATAGTGGAAAAATTCCATTGCATAACTATGATTATATTCTATTTTAGCCATGTATTAATGAACTAGATTTTATTTATGTTCTAGTCATTCCTATTTCATGAAATATAAATTGTTACCAAATTCATCGGAGAGATATATAAGTCTCACCCATCTCATAATGAAATCATTCATTCATGTTCCATAAAATATAAAGAATTCATTATAGCATAACCCAATAAGTAAAATGGGTTTCATTAAACATCATTCCATTGTAACATAATCTATAAAAAATATCATTCCATCAACAATATTATCAAATCATAGTAATATTTGGGATAAGCATATTTAATCTTATATGGAAAAAAACTAAAAAAACACTTTAACATGGTTCTTGAGGAAAATCTATTTTCTTCCTAAAAAATGTTTTATTTTCTTAAAATGATGTAATATTTTAATGAAAAGAATTTATTTGAATGTAAATTTTAAATAGTGTATAGAAATCATTATGGAAATATGGAATCTGAAAACCATAAAAATCAATTCATTTCGTATAAGTTAAAAAAACATTCTCCTCGTATTTTTTTCGAAAATGAAAAAAGTGCCTCATATGGTAAACCAGAGAAAAAATCATTACATAACATTTAGTTAAATTCAAAATGATTATATATAAAATTAAATATAAGAAGATGAATATTAAACATTTTATGTAATTTTTTTTTGAAAACATGGAAATGGATGATAAATATATCCCTAGTAAATACTTATGAATAAGTAATCTGGAATAAAAACAAGATTGGAAAATTAATCCCTTAAATTAGACTTGATATGTTTAGTATGTATTGAAAAATATTTTATAATGATTTAAATAATATTACTGGTTTATTATAAAATCATAATAATTTTTCTTGATAACATTAATGACCATATTTTCATTTGTTTGATAGAAACATTTCATTTTTACACGTTATTTGAGAATTTACTACATTATGTTCATATCCATGTTTTGTCGGATACATTCATATTCATACTATTAAGTTATAGTTATATCATTTAAATCATGGTATTATTATTATATATATCAATTTTATTTATTCAATTCATGTATATAATCATGGTTTAATGGAGATTTTGTAGAACAAATCATATCACATCATGGAGACCGTAAGTTGTACGTACGCACAAGTGACTATAAAATTCCCATAATTGTTGATTGTATTGAAGTTTGTATTATATAAAAATTATTAGAATGTAATAACATTAATATATAGTTATTATTTCTACCATTATACCCATCCAATTAAGGTGGTTGTGAAAAAATAGATTACACCATTTCATGGAGACGGTAAGCAATACATACGCATGCGCAGTGGTTACTTTTTTCATTAGATGGATAGAAGGTGAAATAGTGTTTTTTCATATTTATTATAATGTATGTGTATATTCTCTATACTAATGTTATTAAATTATTAATAAACAAAAAAATAATAGGAAGTAGAAGAAGAATGAAATTTGAAGGAATCGATAGAAGAGATTACCTCTTCCTTGACGTGTCTCATTTAAATTTCCTCTTAGGGCACTACTGTTGGTCTATTGAGAAGACTAGGACCCATATAATATAACTAGGTAAGATGAGAAGAAAAAATTTTAGGTTTTGGATGAGCTTGAAGGCATAAAATAGAGTGAAGTGGAGAGGGAGGAGGCTTCCTTTTATAAGAGAGGCGAGGGTAACTTTAAGAAATTCTCAAAAATATTAATTTATAATAAAGTTTATCCCAACCCAAAAACCTCAAAGTGTCCCAAATTCAAATAGAAAATTATATAGGGTTGTAATATCATCAAAAAATTAATTTTGGACAACATATTATTTCAATTTAATCATTATCTTTTTAATAGAAAATTAGTTATTATATTAATTTTTTATTTTGGAAATAACATTCTGAATATTTAATCGTAATGAATATTTACATAATGAGTTTTAATTAACCATAAATCGATACTTTATAAAATTTTTATACTTTATAGTTTTAACTTATTAATTTTTAAATATTTTTATGATTTTTAAGTAATTTAATAAAATGTTATGCTTATAAAATGTAAATATTATCAATTTTAAAACTATACATTTATTAGACTTTAAATAAAATCCTCACAATAGATAAATTCAAAAAAAATATTAATACACACTTAGCATATCATAGGAACCTATAAAATTCATGGAGAATATTAATTAGATCATATGATATTTCTTTTAAAATCTTTAAAACCATTTATTTTATATTTCTATTAATAAAATAACTTTTACATCGATATTGTTTCATCATTAATGATAATTAGTTAATCTATAAAAATTATAAATAAATTTACATGATATATAAAATGTAATTATCTTTCTAGTGACTTTTAATTTTCAATGTTTATTTATGTTTATTAGTAAATTAAAATTATTACACTTATAAGATATAAGAGTGTGACATGTTGCCACTATCTTTTGTTTTAATTATAATTACATCATTTTATTGGTCAAAAATCCATGAAATTAATATATTTTGACCCTTTAGTGATATGGTTATACTTTTCTCTACCTATATAATTTTTTCATGTGTTAGGGTAATTTTATAATATTAATTTTACCCTTAATTACTTGATTTTCTTTTAACAATGGTATTAAAAATATTTACCAAAGATATTATTCATAATGTACAAAAAAATCAAAGTACGACATTAAAATAATTTGGACCTACTGATTCCAAATATGTATTCCATTTTCTAAAATTCAAAACGTAGATTTGGAGTAATTAATTTAAAATTAATCCATTTTTCGAAAAAAAATTGGGTTTTTGTTTAAAACATTGAAAATAAATGAAATTTTTTTACAAATGAATTCTATGTAAAATTAATTTAAATGATGTAAATTGTCTTAAAATATAAAAATATATTCTAATTATTCATTAAAACCCTTCAATAATATATTTTAACTAAATAAATATTCCCTATGAAAAAAAAAGTTGTTTCTAATTAAAATTTAGCATATTTTCACTATTCATCAAAATATCTATGTTATCAATAAAATATAAATAATTCAAAAAAAGTAAAATTTTATATCTGAAATATTGATTTATTTCTCATATTGTGATCTATAAAAAGTGTAGAATGAATTATATTGATATAAAATTCAAAATTTTGTTTAAACTTTTCATAATGGTGAGTTTATATCCCATTAAAAAAATATTTAAATATTATATCATTGTTTAGTGAATCCTAGTATCACGTACAATGAAACCTATCAAGGAAGGTTTCTCTTGCATGTAACGCAAGCCATGTCAGTGTTGCGTGTAATGTATTCTTCTTTTGGCTATGTGTATAAAATTATCCAATCTTAGTTGACTTATTCATGGGAGAAAGTCTATACTCAGTATTGCGTGAAATGAATTCTATAAAAAGGAATTGAAATTGTGTGCAACACAGGACAATAATATTGTTCCATATACTGCAAGCTCATACAGTGTAGTGTATAGTGCAATTAAATGATGCTGGATCATAAAACACAAGACATCAAAAAAAATTAAAATGAATTTATCTCATAAAATCTTGGTGTGTTATATTCTACCCCCTTAAAATGAATTTTGACCTAGAAATTCTTTTGTGTTATAAATTTTTTTCTACTTGAAAGTCACATTTATGGAAACCCACATCATAAAAAGTAATACTATAACATCATTTTAAAAAGGAATTTTAGTAAAAAAATGGTTACCCAATGTAACTCATCACTAGTTTTCCACATAAGAGAACATAGGTGGGAAGTGAAAACATGGATATAAAAGAGAAATCTAACCATCATGTTCTAATGGGTAGTGATAGAGATTAAGGTTTGGAGAAAGTTAACTACCAAATAGAAATACATATAAGATGATTTATGGGACGATATGATTCATTGGATAAGATGGTCTTAGGAAAACATTTAGGGTTTAAAGATGTTTTTCCTAATGTTGATGAGATTTAACATGAGTAGAAGTACTTACATGGTGTCATTACAATCTCACCATTGGTTGTTCCCTAACCAATTTTCACTTCATCTATTATTTAAAGAAATAATGTTGAATTTTTCATTCTTGGAGTTTTATCAGATCATGTGATAGAATGATAGGTCATTCCATCTATCATAACAAAAAGGTTTAAACAGGTTATCAAATATGAATAAGTCTACCTACTGTGAGATAACATATTAATCTAACAAACATTAACAGAATATAACTTGTACTATCCATCAATGGATAACATTAAAATACATCCAAAAACTTAAAATATAAAAATTTAGAAAGGGTTTAACTAAATTAACTTAACATTTGTTTCCAATATATCATTTTGAAGTTCTAGGTTGTCACATTCCATACATTGCAATACCTCATTCATGTATTCTCATGAAACATGGTGATGACATGAATTTCAATAGAACCTTAGTGAAAACATACTCTCTGTCAAAATTAACTCTTTCCACGTACCAAAAATTATATATAATCAAACCATGATATTACTTTATCCTTATATGAGCTCATTAATACCATCAAACTTCTCGTTATCCTCTTATCCCATCATTATGCACATATCACGTGCTTTCTAAAAATATTTCAGTCACATTTAATGCTTTCCAGTTCAATATAATTATGGAAATCTAAAATTCACCAATACGTATATATTACAAGATTCCATAATAATATAAATGAGATTCCACAACACTATTTTAGAATCCCATTACATAAAAACATAATCATTCCACAACTTTGTTGTCGTACTCCACATCGCCAATATTGATCACATGTGATTGGCCTTTATCATTGGCTTTAAGAGGATGTTGATGTTGATCAGCATCATTAACCCTTGTATTTGGGTATTGGTTAGCGTAACTCCCAATTTCATTGCACATGTAGCATTGAAGTGTTGGTGGTGTGTTCTCAGTAGTCTTTTGTTTATTCACATCATTAACAACATTTTTCCTATTACTTCAGCACATTATTACTCTATGACCTAATTTTCCACACTTTTAACATATTCTATTTAATTTAATAAAATATCCACCATGCTATTCCCACACATTGAGCATAAGGAATCATTCAACTTCTTTTCACTATTGTTTTGAGATTTTCCCATAAACAACATCTTTTATTTCTAGTCAAAACCCATAGATGGATATGTAACACCTGCATCCAGTTCTACCTTGACATCACAACACACAATATATTAGTAGCTAATGATGTATCTTATAGCTAATTCCCTTTGCAAACATGGTTCTAATCCACTTTTGAATCGATCAACTTTACATTCAGGATGGATGATAAAGCCAAAACCATACCTTGTATGTCTTGTAAAATTCACCATGTATGTACCAAAAAATTCTTATTATATTTTCTTATTCTTAAGGAACTCATTTTACATATTTTTTAAATGAATATGATGGAATTAATTATTAAAAAATACGTTATTGAACTCATCCCATTCAATGGATTCAATTTTATCTTGTTACCTTGGATTCTTAATTAGAGTCCACCACTGGTCTACTTCACTTTCTAATCAACAGACAACCAAAATAAAATTTTCATGTTCTGAACAGTGTAGGATGGAAAATATATTTACACCAGTATTGATCCATTTTTTATCACCAAGTGGATGAAAATAATCATTTAATGAAGGTGGATGTTGCCTCATGAAGGAATCAATAGAATTTTGTTCCCTTCTCTGCTCACATGGATGTCCCAAATTATTCATATATTGCGTAAATATAGAAATAATATGTCTCCTTCCAAATCCCATAACATTACAGTGTTCACAAGTACAGTCATTGCATTGCCTAGTTTTTTATCATTAACACGGTTCTTTTGGGTTCAAACCATCGTCAATAACCCAAAAAAATAATGTTATAGGAACAACTCATACTATAAAAACAACATAATCAAGGGGGAGTACATTGAATCTCTAACATCATAGGTGAAATCCTAGGTTATTCATGGTCATTATCATAATTCTAGGGCTATATCCTATTGTTATACATAACCTTATTTACGTCATTAGAAATATATTAAAATATCTCTAGGGATCTCAAAAAAAGTTTTAGCAACCCAATTTCCAATATTTAATTGAACCTTCGCTCTGATACCAACTATAGAGACCCAAGATTTATGTACATCGAAATTACATTAATTTTGCGGAATACATAATACATGACACAAAAACAATCCCAAAGAATGTATTAGTTTAGTGTCATTGGAATCAAGGAACACAATCTTCTAACACAGGTAAAGATCTTCAACATCCACCAAAAAGATCATCCCATTTTATTTTCCTACACAAAACCATTATTTATTTCTTGTGGAAAAAAAACATAAAGGGTGATCTAAAAAGCTCAAAAAGGGTAAACATGGGGAACATAAAACAAATCAAATATATTTTAATGTAAAAACATGAAAATTATGATTAAACATCAAAAATTTTGATTTATGAACTAAAGCATGGAAGTTTCTAAGGCATAGATCAATAAGGAACATTAATTGTGATTGAATAACTTTAGAATAAAACATGTATTTGTGGAAAACTAATAAACATATAATATGATTTCTATAGTATCCAAGTCATTACTTCCAAGACCATCATATTGGACAAGTCCATTACTGAACCAGGTTTACTTGTCATTCAAACTATATATTACTGAACCTGATTAAATTTTTATTCCATTAATGTCCATATCATGAGATATAAAACATTAACCAATACATTGAATATCATCATGAAATCATTCTTTCATGTGTCAAAAAATATAATTCATTCTTCATAGCATAACCCGATAAATAAAATAGGTTTCATTAAACATATTTACATCATAACGTAATCCATTTTAAATATTATTACATCATTAACATAATAAAATCATACTAATAATATGAATAAACCTTAGTAATATTAGATGGAAAATAATTTTCATAAAACACATGAACTTAGTTTGTGAGGAAAATATCATTTCCTCTTCAAAAATGTTTTCTTATCTCCAAATGCCTTGAAAATATAAAAGGAAAGAATTTTGATGAAAATAAATTGTAGATTGTATAGAGGATTATTCATGGAAATAAGGCTTTATGAAACTGTTAAATTCCAATCATGTCATATAAGTTGAAAAAATTTCTCCTCGTACATTTTTCAGAAAAGTAAAAAAGTACCTCATATAGTAAACCAAAGAAAAACTCATTGCATGCCATGCAGTACAAGTCAAAAATTGTTAAAAATGAAATTTGACATAAATATAATAATTTTATACATTTTATGGAAACATTTTTAGAAAACATGGAAATGGATGATAAATATATCCACAGTAAATACTTAAGATTAAACAATCTCAGGTAAAAACGAGATTAAAAACATTATCCCTGACCTTAGGTTTGATATGCTTCTTATGTACTTGAAAACTATGTTTAATGATTTAAATAATGTTATGGATTTATTCAAGAATCATAATAATTTTTATGATAACATTTATAATCAAATATTCACTTATTTGTTAGTAACATTTCATTATTACGTGTTATTTGCGTATTAACTGCATTATGTACTTATGCATGTTTTGCCACAAAATTTCTTATTCCGGTTTTTAAAATCATGTAATTAGTTTAATATATATCATTTTTATTTATTAAATTAATTTATATAATCATGGTTTACTGAAGATTATGTAGAATTAATCACATTGCATCATGGATATGGTAAGTCGTACGTACGCACGAGCGATGATATTTTCCCCAAAACTATTGAATAGTATTAAAGTTTATAGTATCTCCAAATTATTATCATGTCATAATAATAATATATAGTTATAATTTATACCATTATACCCATCCAATTAAGGATGTGGTGAAAAAATATATTACACCACGACATGGAAGGGGTAAGTTATATGTACACTCATGCGGTGATTTCATTTTTCATAGGATGGATAGAATGTGAAATATGGTGGTTTCATATATATAATAACATATCAGTATACTATTGATAATGATGTTATTAATTTATAATTAAACAACTAAATAAGATGATGTATTAGTAGAAGGAATTTTTACAAACTGGTAGAAGAGATTACCTCTTCTTTGACGTCCCACCTTTAAATTTTCTCTAAGGGAACTAGAGTTGGTCTTTTGAGAAAACCAGCACCTATAAAATGTTACTAGAGAAGATGAAAATGTAAATTAGTAGGGTTTTACAATGATTTAAGGAAAAAAATATAGTGAAAAGTAGAGGGATTAGGTGACCTTTTTTAAGAGAGGAGAGGGGCACTATTGGAAACTATAAAAAATATTAATTTATAAAAAAATCAATCCTACCCAAAAACCTACATAGTGTCCAAAATTATAATACGATATTCGATAGGGCTGTAATATCATCAAACAATAAATTTTGGATAACTTGTTTTTTCAATTTAAATCATATCTTTTTAATTGACACCTAGTTATTCTATTAATTTTTTATTTTGGTAATAACATTATAAATATTTAATGGTAATTAATTTCTACTTATGTGGTGTTAATTGTCCATAAATGTATACTTTATGTAATTTTAGACCATATACTTATCACTTTTTAAATTATAAATTTATTAATTATTTTTATATAATATAATAATTTTTTTTTATAATTTGTCAATATTTTATATTTTAACACTATTCATTTATTATAATTTAAATAAAATCATGACAAAAGCTAAATTAAAAAACACATATTTATATCACTCCTAAAATTTTATAGTCATTTATAAAATTAATGGATCACTTTAATTAGTTAATATAATACTTCTTTTAATTTTTTTAATACCATTTATTTGAAATTTATATTAATAAAATTATTTGTACATCATTCTCAAGAAATCATTGATAAAAATTAATTAATCTCTATGAATTATAAATAGATTTACATGATATATAAAATTTAATTTTATTTCTACTAACTATTTTCAATCGATATCTTATGAAGTATATCACTAAATTAAAATTATTACACTTATAAGATATAAGAGAGTGACATGTTGTCACTTTATTTTGATTTAGTCATAGTTACCAAATTGTCTGTAACAAAATTCCATTATATAAATATATTTCAAAACTCAAATGATATGGGTGTACGTTTATTTAACCAATATAATTTCTAATGGTGTTAGGGTAATTTTATTATACTATTATTCCCTTAATTGCCTGATTTACCTATAACTGTGGTAACAAAAATAATTACCAAATTTACTATTCATAACGCCAGAAAACTAATAGTAGCCCATTAACATAATTTATACATACTAATTCAATATATGGTATTAATGTTTCAATATTAATGACATATAAGTTCTAGAAATTAATTTAAAACTAATATCATTATAAAAAACATGTTCTTTTAAAACATTGCCAACGATTGAAATTGTTTACATGTGAATTCGATGTAAAATTAATGACAATAAAATACATTGTTTTAAAATATAAAAATAAATTATATTTAAACATTAAAACCATTAAATAATATATTTTAACCATATAAATCATTATGATGAAAAAAAAGTTTTTTCAATAAAAAATTAGCGTATTTTAACTATTCATCAAAATATGAAAGTAATCAGAAAAATTTCAAAAATTCCTCCAAAGTAACATTTTATATACAGATTCCAAATAAGATGTTTATTCTATCGAATTTAACTTATAAATTTCTGAAAAACTAGGTTTGAAATGGGTGTGTCATCAAAAGGTGGTAAAATTTCAATTTTTTGGAAAAATACTTTGTTTATCTAAAATATTGATTTTATTCTCATATTATGTTCTGGAAAATGTGTAGGATGAATTCTAATGAAATAAAATTAAAAAAATTAATAATGTTTATATTATCTAGTTTATATCCAATCAAAATAAATAAATTAATAATATATCATTGTTTAGTGAAATTCGGTATCGCGTACAACGTAAACTATCGAGGAAGGATTTTCTTGTGTGTTACACAAGACAAGTTATTATTTAGATTAGAGTAAGCATCCTTTTGTGGTGCGTATAACATAATACAAACATAGTTCATTTATTGATGGAAAAAATTCTATAGTCAGTGTTTCGAGAAATGAATTATATCAAAAGAACGTGAAATTGTGTGCAACACAGGCCAAGACTGTGGTTGCGTATACTGCAAGCTAATACGATGTCACATATAGCGCAAGATAATAATGGTGTAGAGTACAACAGAATATATCAAATAAATTAAAAGTAATAATTCTCATAAAATCATAGGCTCTTATAAGATCTTGATCGAAGTGGTCAACTGTGGAATCTTAGATGTTATACTCATTTCAGTCATCCTTTTTGGATGGGGATAGTGCGTATTATCTATAATAGATTATTGTTACCCAATAAATTATAATATTTTTTGCGGGAAATTATTATAGATACCATCAACGATCTATTGTCTACTCGAATATTGATTTTTGTATTCCCATCAGAGATTTTATAATGTTGAGTATGATGTAAACCTATTTATTTGATAGAAAATGGTCTCAGACATGCATTATGAGTAGTTTTTTATGGAGTTTAATATGTATCCCACGGTGGGACATTCAAGTGTTCATAATATGTATATGGACCATTGATGTTATATTCATAGGTCAAGGATGAAGAAGTGTGTAATAGAACCTGTCTCTGGATGAATCCCTTGCCAATAGGTTGTAGATGATGGCCAAATTTTAGTAGGTTTTTCTCAACCCCTTTTGTTGATAAAAAAGATGTTGGAGGTATATATATGTAATTTATTATATAGATAATATTGACATAAATCATACTTGACTCCATTTGGTTATCGAAGACTCTCTCACCATGTCAGCCCACATCCTAGCTATCTGATAGTATAGTTCAGTAGAGGGTGTGGGAAGATAATATGTACAGGAGATATTATAGATTCATGTAGTTACCATTATTATTGTTATAGACCGTGATTATCTTTTTATATTATTAATTTATTGAGCATTGTATAAGTTTTTTCGACCTAGTTGTGTTTTACTATTACCTTTCATCCAAGACTAATTCATAGAATGAGTGAACCTTTTAGTTTATATAGTACATGATTTAGGCATATGTTCCTTACCTTAGACATTGTAGGGAGGATCATATACCCTTTTTGTTTTTTTAAAAAATTAATTTCTAACATTCCAGCATTTTTATGACATTATATGAGGCTTGGTATGGGGGACCCTACTAGTCCCTTCATTAATGGATTGATCTTAGTGAGTCAATAGATATTGGCCCAGAGTTGGTGTCATCTATGATAGAGAGAGAAAATATCATCTATGCGTGGATGAATAATACTAAGAGCCTTCATAAGTATTATTTGAACTAATGATGGAGGCCATTGGAGTTTGTGGAGGGATTAAATGTGTTCTTAAAGGTTTTAACTCAATGTGGATTATAGGTATTTGGCTGAAGAATCATGTTATCATCAAGATCTATTAGACCTTTATAGATTCTACCTGGGGAATGGATAGATAGCATGCATCTTGGTTCTTCCACTATAGTTAGACATCATACATGAACTCTTATTAGTGTCACTACTGTGGAGGCATGTGCATGACGATCCACATGATATCGACTAGGGCGATCAATATGTCAAGGATAAAGCAAACCCTTACAGAGTACCCAATTGAGATCAAGTATCTATATTATAATATCCCTCGTGTGAAATTGACTCACTTTTTGTGTATCTAATGGAATAATGGGAACCTTATTGAGAGAACCAAGGTGTAGGAGATCGAGATTCCGGCTCTATACCCTCATCATTATTAGTAATATTTTCACTTTTTAGGATGAAAATCCCTGAGATGGGGAAGTACAATGTCTAATTATTTCACCTTGTAAAATATTTAAATTTAACTAAATTTTTTTTCCAATCTATGCACTGATATGGTTTGAGATTCTATGTTAGTGTGAGACAAAATGTAGATATAATAAAAATATTAAATAAAATTTATCTTACCAGTATGGTTTTTCCAAAAAAATGGAATAACTCCCAAATGGGTATTCATATATTAAAACTAACACCATCATTGAGTTCATAATTATGGTTTCATCCTAGGAAAAATACAACCTTTTTTGGTTCAAGGTGTTTGTCTAAAGTGTAGTAACAAATAAAATACAATTTTTTTATATTTTGACCAAACACTAGAAAATATAATCATGAACCAATCCATATATATTTATTATCCACATAACCGTAGGGATCTGAGAGTTGTTTCTATGGAAGAGTTTGTGGTATGCTGGATAATGGATTAATAATCAAGGAACTACATGAATCACCAACAACATCGCAGTTGGTGTATATCATTAATGAAAATTATAAAAATATGTTCTTCCTTAAAAAATGGTCCAAACTCAAGGTTGTAATCTTCATTTTCATGGTTAATATCCCCAATTTTTGTGCCATGATTTACGTATTTAAACACACTAATAGGTTTTTGTGGAGTTTTTTCATGCCCTATGAGTTTTCTATATTACTCGGATTATGGTGAAGTGATATTATTGATTATTTTTTCAATTAATTTAATATTATAATGGAAATTTATTTTGGAGGACATGAAAAATAGGTAAAGATTATTACAAATTCGTTTGTAAGAATTTCTCCCATATTTCATCACAAATTTATCATCATCATTCCATTGGGAATGATATTCGACCAATAAATGTTGGGATATTATTGTGTGAACAATCTTTAGTGGAGTGGAAATACATTATGGGGTTGGATCATGGATCATTGATCTGAGTTGGGAAACAATTACTACTTTAGGAACTTTAGAATCATGATCCCAATGAAATATAACATCAACTTAATCTTACAATATAATTAAAAAAATTAAATTAATGATATTAAATTACATAGTTAATTATATACAACACACAATGGGAGTCAATGGTGAAAATGTCATGTGTCTCATGGAAATAAAAAGTGACATGAAATCCCCTAACCTTAACTATTGAATTTCATTGTACATATTAAAACATTTTTTATAATAAATATAAGATTATTATTAATTAAAAAAATAACCTTATTCATATAATTAATAGAATAATTTATTTTATTATGACTTTATTTAACCCAATTATCAGGAATTCCATGTTAATGTTACATTTCAAGTAATATCCACTTTGTTCTTCGTATATGTATTGACATGTTATTATTGATCTTATTATATAATTATATATATATATATATCCATAACATAAAAAAATTTAAAAATATCCTATTATTTGCATAATATAAATATTTATTATATTCTATAAAATACATAAGTATGAAATGGAATACACAGTTTGTTGAGATAATTTTACGTATGAATGGAGGAACGCAGTTTATGTTTAATTGTTATATTGAAAAAAATAATGAAAATAAAATATTTGAGTATTAATATATATTTTAATTATAATATAATAATTATTTATTTTATATCATATAAATTCAATAAAACTATCCATAATATATTTCATTTAAGGTATGACTGAATCACATCTCTTTGAGTAGGTAGTTTTCCACACTTTCACAAAAAAAGATATCACATTTACATGAAATTGAAAAAATAAAGATATGTGTTTATTTAATAATAATAAAATAATAAATACATAATATAAATCCTAGAAAAAATAGTTAATATAATAATTATTATCTATGATTTTTGGTAAAACAAAAATAAACTACATCATTCTATGAGGTGGTTGTTCGCCGTACACAGGAATGGTAAGTTCATTTACCATTAGATTAAACATTTTGGAAATTTAAGTATAAAAATTGGATGAAAAACAATCGAGTATATTTGTGATTCATATGTAATTATTTAATCATGTAATAAAAGGATTTCACGGGTAAAATTGAAAACAAAAAAAAAGATCTTGAGGAAGGTCGTTACCTCTTTTTGGGTAACTCCTTTTGGTTTGCATAAAAGGGATTCCTTGGATGGAATTGTTACAAAAGGTATAATTATACAATTAAGGGAGGTATATTGGGAGATTATTAAATTAGATTATGGGTGACAAAAATATGTTTGAAGGTGTTAACAATGGGGATATGTGAATTTATTTTTATGGTGGTGGAGGAGTTCCATTCATATAAATAATAGAAAAGGGAATTCAAAAATGCTTTTCCCATGTAAAGAAATTACAATAATTGAAAATATTTCATCTAATGTAATATAGTATCTAAATATGAACATAAAAGGAATTTTGTTCCTATTTCATAGATATTTTGGACCTTATATTTATGCTTTAGTCTATGGTTATGATAATTTCCTCTTAATAGTTTTAATTAATTTTAATTACATTCAGTAATATTTTTGATAAAATAAGATTTTGACCTCACTATAAATTAAAAAACATTATTCCAAATATAGAATCAATGTTTATCAATTATAATAAAATAATTGGTATAAATTAATTAAATAATAATCCCCTAGACATGATGACAACGACAGTTTTTAAAGTAAAAAAGTTTAAAAAATAATCTATATTTTTATATAATTTCTAATTTAAAATAACCCCGATGACCAAAATTAAAGTAATTGATGTATAATTGAAACAATAATTCATTATAACAAATAATAAATATAATTTAACCTTATAAATAAATTGTATGACAAATATTTTTTGAATTAAAATTCAATATTTTCGGGTATTCCTCAAAAAATGAAACCTCAAATAAAAAAATCACCCTGACCTTACTATTTATGTTTAGATTTAAAATTTTATGTTTATATTCAAAAATAAAATTTTTAAATTTCAAATTTTTAAATTTAAAATAGGTTCTCCATTAAAATGTGGTAAAACTACTTTTATAAAAATATAGGTTTTTATGTGTAATATTGTGTTTGTTTCTATATTATGCCTATAAAATATATTACATGAATGTAAAAAAAATTTATAGAATAACTATAATATATATTTATTTAATATCGTGCGTAAATTTAAATTTATTAAATTTTTTTGGATAAATTTTCATTGTGAGCATAAATTTTTTTTTAAAAGACATTGCGTGTATATCCAAATGTTTCTTATATTCATTTGTAATTAATTAAAAAAAATTAATTGAATAATGTATTTCTATATCTTATATAATACTAATCATAACTTCCAAATTAATAGTTAGGTTATATATTTTTATATTATCATAATATTTTTAAAAATATATGATTGTTCAGTAATTGTCGGTCTTGTGTGTTACAAAAGAAATCAAGGAAAGTCGGTATTGTGTGTGATGAAGTCAAGGCTCATTATTCTCTGTAAAGAATGCCAAACATTATGTTGTGTTTAGTTTCTGATTAACATGGTGTTGCATATAATCCAATCCAAACATATTTCTTTAATATAATAAAACTATATTTATTGTTGTGTTAAATGAAAAATATAACAATTTTTAAATTAATTAGAAAACTAATAATTCACAAAATTTCAAGCCATTACATTCTACCCCATAAAAATTAATTTATCCACCCGAATTTGTCTATGTTATCAATGGTTTAATACTTGAATTTTCCTTTCCTAGAAAACCATATTGTAAAAAAGTTACAAAAAAATCCTTCAAAATTGAATGTTCGAACATAACATTCATCCTATTTAGCATACAACTATAATCCCAAATAAGATAACATAGGTGGGAAGTGAAAACAAAGTCATGGAAGAGAAATATAACTATCAAGTTTTGATAGATATTGATAGAGAACATACTTTGGATAATATTAACAATCAAAAATCCATAAATATAAGATGATCTAAGGAGCAATTTTATTCATAAGAAAAAATGTAATATGATAACCTTTTTGGATTTTAGATCCATTATCCTAGAGTTTAAGAATTTTATTTATAAGATATATATAGTTGATTAATTACAATCCCACCCTTTTTTATTCCCCAATTAGTTTCCACACCACCTCTTTGTTGAAACATTTAGGTACATTGTTCATTCCTGGAGCGCTAACAGACCATGAGATCCATGCTAATATATCACATTTTTAATAATTTTCCGTCAACATAATTTTCTAGAGTAGTTTTTACAATTTTCATAAATCCTAATGTGGTGAGATAATAATTTAATCTCACAAACATCATCTAAATATTTACTAAAACATTCTAAAAATAGTAATCCTTATAAACCTTCCTAAGGATAAAATCCAAGACATTATAAATAAGGTCATGAAATAATCTTAAAATTGATCCCCATATATCAAAAATTATCACCTAGATGTAACATTCCAAACATATTTATACCCCTATAATATACCCTGTTGAAACACTATAATATCCTAAATTACAATAAAGCCTTTTATAAAACTTGCATGTTTCATTATTCTAAAAATTATCAGATATATTACATCAATCCAAGAATTTGAAATCTTCATCCATGGTGATATATAACACATTTTCACCAAATAATTACTCAGTTACAAGGTACCTTGTACTATCCAATTTACATTATCCAAGAAAAACATAATTTTTGTTCATTTGGGACACATTAAATGTTGTGTTACCCTAATTCAGAATATCACATTTACATTAAATCATATTTCTAGTTATTCCTCTCCACTAAAAATTCCATTTCCAATCATTAATTACAAATAATACAGAACATACATATAAATTTCATGATTCATAATATTTTATTTCCAAAACATAAATACATCATTTATACCACTTTTTTCTAAAAAAATTAACTAAACATCATTATCTAATTCTTTAATACCCCTTTCCTAAAATATGAAATTCAAATCATATCTCAACATTTATCAATCCAAATTTAATCATTCTTATCACAATACTACAAGAAAAAAACATACATTTCATGGGAATTAAATATTGGACATCATTTTTTATAATGACCATTCATTCAAAAAAATGAATTTAACCTTTTATGATGTCCTAGTAAGGCCAATATTCACATTCATTGCGTTAATTAGAAAATTCAAATTTTGTTTTGTAGATACTTACTTTACGTCCTTATTTTCTATAGTAAAAAACATCTTTTTTCTTTAAGGCATACTCTTGGGTAATTAAAACTATATTCGTTGCATGTAAGAAACTAGATATGAATTCCTCCATGTTCTCCATTACACGAACACTCTTCAAGGACCTTCCAAATATTATTTAGAGGGTCCAAGAGTATGTTAATGTACATGTTGTTAATCAAGTTCAATGAAAACTAATTATGCATGATTACAATGTATGTTACTCTAGTTATCATCCCAGTCATATTCTCATCAGCAATTTGTCTCTCATATTCATCCTTAAATTAGTTTTTTCTAGTTCCCACAATTAAAATGAACCAAAATGCATTAACCATGAATCAATTTTCATAATGAGGTACCACGTCATCATGAAAAAAAAATTATATAATGTTCAAATTATGAAAAATTAATTAATCTTTGACACCATAGGGTTATCCTTTATTATTAATATCCAACTTATTTTTAAATCCTTTATGATGGATAGTTAAGTGTCTATGATTTACCAAATAAAATCCTCTAGGAGTTTCAAAATAGGTACATAGAATTGTCAAAAACTATGTACCAGGTTATGCTCAAGTCAAGCACGACACACCTTTTAGGGATATTAATTCAATGTAAATTTGTTCTTGAATCTCACCCACTTGTAGTATCTTAATTCGGTTGTATTTATAGAAAACCACTCTATATATCCTAAAATAATATTCTATGGAATTTACCTATACTTTTCCTTATCCTTGAATTATCCTTATACATTTCCATATAGTTATTACTATGGTTTTCTCATCATAGTCTACAAAGATTGACTTTTAATTTACTATGATACTGACTATAACAACCAATTATTAACTTATATATAACTTAAATAATTTTTATAGAATATATAAATCATTACACAATGAAACAATGAATAAAAAAATTAGTTTACTGCCTCTAATGTCATGGAAACATAAATGATGGTTCATGATTGAGATAAATTATCTCCTACTAGGATCTCTAAGACTAGAACCCCACTTAGACTAATCTTACATAAAATATATATTCATAACCTAAGGAAGGGAACATAAAAAATGGGTGAGGTTGTATGCTTAGTAAGCCTAAACATGGTATATATATAATCATACACAAGAGAATAAGGGAATCATTATTTGATCATAACATTAGATGATCACACCCCACATATTAAGGATCATATAAATGATTCATGGAATACATATTAGCAGTTCAAAATTAATGAATCATAAGTGAATCATGAGAATAATCCATTAAATCATAATATATGAGTATGAAATAGAATTATGAAATACACGTAAACATGTAACATCATTCCCTAGAGGCCGATACTCATTGCTATAAGTTATTAGGGAACTTCTTTTAGACCACACCTACTAGGAGGGGCACACAATGTATGTTCTCAAATATTTTCATTTATGTCTCCGTTTACATTTTCGTTGAGCCTTGGAGGACAAGTCTTTCTCATAGATGGTGAGCCTTTGTTGGATAAAGTGACATAATGTTCTACGATTTCAGCTCAATTGAATTAATGCATTCTGGATATTAATCGGTCAACTGTTTCATGGATTCTTGGTAATATAATATTTTTTAAAGTGGGTTCAGGATGTTTAAAATGAAAATGAAATGAAAAATCATCCCCATGATATTTAGACATCGTGTAAAGGGATTACAAGTCTTGCAATTCTTAATGGGTTTTAATAAATTAAATCTGATGTGATGGGTTTTTTAGTAATACAATTAAAAACATTTATGTGACATGTTATAATGTTACATGACGATTGAATTCCCTACCAAATATTTAAAACATGTTATGCAGTAGAATTATGATATTTGTCTACTAAATATCACCACATCTCGACCATAGGGATTATATAGAAAATTATATAGTTCAAATCTCCCTTTTAGATGTTTATTTTGGGTCATTGATCGCTATAAGGTTTCGTTCGTTACATTTTTTCCATCTTCCCTTTGGTTCTCTACCCATTATGGTGAAATCCTTCAGTTGATTTCATTTTTGGGTTTGATATTGATTATTTTTTATCATCTTTTATCTTTTTAATAATTTTTACCTTCTTCTTCACGGTCATTTTCTATTTCATGTGGTGTTACATCATCTGTTACATGTATGAGGTCTAAATAGTAACCATATGTGTTGATAATTGAAATGTTTATACAATATCATCATCCTGAAAATGTTGTGTGCACACAACATAATTGCATATAAATGAATTTTTTACTGGATTTAGCTTTTTTTATTATGACACATGTAATAGTGGGATTTTGTTTTATAAAATCACATAATTGTGGATTTTTTATTACTGATATATTTTTTTTGAAGTTGTGAATTTAATTGCATGTGGAATTGAATTAAAAATGGTGATTCAAATAATTAACCATTGATAATTGTGATGTGATATTGTGATATCCATTTTATATGAAAGTAATTAAAGTTGCATGTTAATTTTCATATATAACAAGCTAGGACTATGAACTTGCACACATTTATGTTGTAATGTTCTTAGTGAGTGGGCTCAGCCCTGTCCATGCAGTAATACATATAGATAGTTGGCTAAGCCTAGTACCATGTTATAATTCATATAGTTATTTTACCCCTAAATAATGTTATACATATAGATCATGACCCAGATTATTTATTTTTAATATACTATTATTATATGGTTTTTCCTGACATGGTTATATTAAATTCTCATATATATTTTAGCATGGCACTGAATCGTGTTATATTTAATTGGTTATTAATTTTAAACTGGCATGGTTATAATACATCCTCATAGATATTATAGAAATCATCCAAAGAATGTTACTATTGTATTTTATTATATGAAAATAAATTAATGAATCTGTTTATCACCTTATTATACAAACACCTTATAAAACTGGTTTTCTATATATACTGGGGTATAGACCGACTGAGTTATAATCACACCCTATTCAAGCCTCTATTTGGTACCTGAGAATATTATATGGATCCAGTTTTGGACAAGGGAAAATGAACTTGTTTTTTATTTATTATTTAAAATTTGGATGGAGTTTGTAGATTGTACCAGAATAAAATTCAGGACATGGGACATTGAGTCTTATATTTGAGTCTCTAACAATTTTTCATGTAATTTTTTAGCATGAAATTTAGTTACATTTCATTGCGTCATTACATTAATCTTTCTTTATTATTGGATTATTCAGTAGGAAATTATTACTGTCTTATTCAGTGTAATTACATAGATTATTAATTTCATTTTATTATGAATTTTTCTACTAATATGACACATCATATCTAGGGTATAGTATCCCCACATTACATTTCACACAACTTATCGATATTCGGTTTCCTTTGGCATATAGGTAGGTGTTCTAGAGGTCTCATAACCTGCCCTTTCTGGTCACGTGAGCGAGTTCCAGATTAGGGTACATGATAAAGAGATATTAGATGATAATTATTTAATTTATTATGACATATAGTTTTTGGAAATGTAGAAATGTGACTACTATTTGTGGGTACTTGGTAATGAGATTGTGCATGAGTGTATCTCACCCATGTATGGGAAAAAATATGAGTATCTAGAGATGTGATTGTTGTTTGTGTTGTGTTCTTATTATAGTTCGTATTATTTCACCATGGGTGATTCAAATGATATGTGAGGTTATTGTTTTATGATCAAACTATTTCTTGATATTTTGACATGTATATTTTTATGGTGTGATAAAATAATACATGAAACAAAATAAGAACATAGGGATATATTTCCATGGGTTTTTCATGATAGAGACATATCAATTTTGAATGTGATATATACTATCCTTTTGACGTTTAATATAAGATATCTATTCCTATTGATATATGAAATGAGGTTTCATGTCATGATTAAATATTTGTAAGGAATTGTTATAGGACATTCGTTAGTGGTTCTCAATTACAAACACATATTTAATATACCCTATTGCAAGCCAGTTCCCTAAGGTGTGTGTTTTTCATTTAGAGAAATTGTTTCATCGTCATCTTTGATGTGAACATCATGAGGGTGGAAATTACAAATCTCTTAATGAAATTGAACTTGTATATCTATTAGTTCATGAGTATCATTTGGATATTCATTATCACAATAGATTCCTAAGGGTCATTTGATCAACGTAATGTGAGAATTTTCATAAAATTCATTTGATGTAGGAGCTGGAAATGAGAGTTTTAGTTTCTAAATATACTTGTGTTTTATAAAGAAGGGGTCCCCAAGAATCGTAGTTCGAGATTGAGTCAATTCTTAAAATCATTAGGAATCTAGAGACTACTACGACTAGGATGGGGAATTTTGTTGATTATATGATTAGTGGACCAGAAAATAGTTGTTGGGATATTGTATAGAAACTTTTAAATCTAGATGAGATGTCATGTAAGGACATCCAGAAGAAGTTATTCAGATATTTATATCCCTAAACTCTATGGGATGAGAAATCAATCTAGTAAATGCATCTGATGTAGGATGTTTTTTTAGTGAAAATATGTTGGCCGCTTTACTGACGTACAATGCTTTGTTCCATATTTTGGAGCTAATGAGATCTATAGGGAGACATTTTTCCATGATCGTATTAGTTATGAGATCATGTAACTGGTTACGATTTTCCAATTAAAAATATTTGAATATGTGAAGAATTGGGAACTCATCACAAAATGAAATTTGGAGGACTCCCCAGGAAGCTCTCATGAATTTTCATTATCGTAACCTGGAAGTTATTCATTGAATGGTAAAAAGAACCATTATGAAATTTCCCCCCTAAAAGATTTGTGGTTAAAATAGTTAGTGTAGTGTACAACCATCTCAAGATCGTATTCTATTTTAGTTCTATATGTGTCTCATGTTTTGTCACAAGCACCCACAATGTCATTACCCCATGGTCAAGTATCGTATTTCTATATTAATGGTTAATTTTTAGAGGATGTTTGAGAAAATTTCATATAAGTCTAGTAGAAGAGGATCTGGACAAGCACCGGAGTAGGGGCGGGGATTAACAACCCATCAGAAGGCTCGTAGTTTGAGTTCCAAAGGATGATCAATATGAGTAAAAGGAATTTTCACCCATGTGAATGAAAAATAATACCATGCAAGGGATATATCTTAGTTTAGTTAGACTGGGAATATGGTAGAGGGGCAACTTAGTTGCACGTGATGAATACTATCCTTGCAAACATATATATGTGACTGTTTATTGTTAGGGGTACAATTCTTGTCTCCACAATCTTATTATACTATTATTATTTTTAATATAGGATAATAACATTATTTTCTATATTTTATGTGGAATTATTAGATATTTTTTAAACCATTTACACGCAATTAGGAGTGTGGTCTAAAAATATAGAATGTTTCAAGGCATGTTCTCTATAGATTAGTGGTTTCCATTTCATTTGAAATAGTTTTTGATGAAAATAATAGACATAGAATTTATTCATGGTATGAAATGGTTATTTCAATACCAATATCATATATAATGTTATAATAGGATATTTACTTTCCTCAATCCATAAGGAAACATATATTCCCACCATGGTGTGTGGGATCTTTATGCTAGTCATGGGGGACCAACTATGTGCATATATGATTTTATCAGGGCCCAAATCAATTTTCTAGAATATGATAATGGTAGATTGTAGTTGGATTATTTATTTTGAGTGGTAGATTATTTTTTGGATATTATCCCAAATGAGTTATATGGCCTACCACCTAAGAGGGATATTGAGTTCATGATCAAGTTTGTGTTAGTAGAAGAGACAATTTCTATCCTTCCATACTAAATGGAACCAACAAATATTTGGGATATGAAATTTTAATTAGAAGATCAATAATCCAAATTCTTCGTATGGATGAGTACATATCCTAGGGGTTATCTAGTTCAATTTTCTAAAAATGAAAATGGAATATTTCTATTATGTGTGGATTATCAGAGGTTGAACCAGATGAGGGTCAAGAACCAGTATCCTCTTCCATGAATTGATGATCTTTTCAAAGAGTTTAGAGGTTCCAAGATCTTCTACAATATTTATTTGAGATTACGATATCATCAGTTAATGGTGAGACTATCAAACATACCTAAAACATCTTTCAAGATCATGTATGGTTTTTATGAATTCATATTTTTGTCATTTGGGCATACAAATGCGGATGAGGTATTCATGGACATAATAAATAGGACCTTTCATCAGTTTCTAGTCCAATTTATGGTTGTTTTTGTCGATGATATCATAGTGTAATCCAAATAAAAATATGATCATTCCAAACATCAGGGGTTTATCTTGAGTACAGTTAGAGAGAATCACTTTTATGCCAAACTTACATACTATACTTTGTAGAACAATAATATGCACTTTTTGGGACTTGTCATATTAGTGGTAAGAGATTCAGTGGACCTAGAGAATGTCTCATCCCTGGTATATTAGAAACATAACAATAATATCATTTACATTTTGAGTTTTCTAGTTCTATCATGTTATTATCAGTGTTTCATCCCTGATTTCTCACATTGGGTAGTACCAATGTCTAGGTAGACCATGAAATGGGTGAATTTGGTTTGGTCGGATGATTGTGAGAGATATTATCAAGAGATGAAAGTTAGTATAACCTCAACACCTATCCTCACATTTCCTATGTCGGGTAAAACATATGCCATGTACAATGATGCATCCATAGTTGAACTCTTATCAGTTATAATAAAGTATTATCTTGTGGTGTCTTAAGGCTCTGGGAAGGTGAGACCGCATAAGAGAAATTACTTTATTCACATTATGGAGAAAGTAGTAGTGTTATATTCACTGAGATGATTGAGATACAATCTCATGTGTGAGATTTTTTTGGTATAAATGGGTCATAAAACCCTAACGTTCATAATTTATTAGCAAGTCCTTAACCATTTTTAAATGATATTTGTTGAGTGTCTGCAATATTTCGAATTTTAATGGTATTATACACTAGGAAAGGGAAACACCATTATCCACAAATTAAGATGGAATAAGTCGATATAAGTATTATAGTTATCTTGTGATGACTGGAGGATAATGGCCATTCTGGAGACATGAATCTAAAAGGTCACGAATACCAGTGGTGGTTAGCTCTGACATCAACATCTGTTACACCCATGATGTTGTATTAAATTAAGATCAATCAATTTTATGATTTGGAGAGATTGGTTTGTAGAGACACATTATATGGTTGGGAAAATGTAGTAGGATATTCTCTTTACAATTAAAATACTCTTATTTTGTGTCTAGTTATGGGTTCTTATAGGCTTACGGGAAGATCTGAGGAGGGAGTTTCATCCGTCGAGATGGGAAGTGTATCCTAGTTTAGCAAAGTTTCATTTTAATATCCATTGAATATACTGGTGGATAGGAATTAAAAAATAGGTTTAAATCTTCTTGTCTATGTTCTTCACATTTCGAAACTTGAATGCCAAGAATTAGAGGATATGTAGGTTTTTTCATCCTCTACCCATCCCAAATTGGAAATGGGATGATGTCATAATATTTTTTGTGAAATTAATACATAAGAAGACCCAAAACATTAATGTTTTATTGAACTTTTTTGGATTTAACGACAAAGGTATCCCACTTCTTACCTATTAGGGAAACCATAGTAGTTTAGGATCTGGGTGATATTTACGTGCGTGAAGTTGTTTGGTTGCATGGTGTTCTAAGGAGTATCATTTCAGAATAAGATCATCATTTCACGTCGCAGATATGAGAGGGTATTTATAAATCCAACGGATCAAGAGTTATTTTAATGAGATCATATCATCAACCTAATAATGGTCAATCTAAGTGGACCTTTTAGGATCCTAGGGATATGTTGAGAGCCTTTTTTTTTGGGGTTCATGGGAGAAACACATAACACTCATGGAGTTTTGAATAATTATAGCTTCTAAGTACCCATCAATATGGATTATTTTGAGAATTTTTATGTAAGGTCATATTTTTTCCTCTTTGGTTTCTTATGGAATTTGAGTTAGCACTTGTTCTTCCTAATATCATTCAAAAGACATATGAATAGGTTTAGGTGATTAGAAATAAGTTGGTGCCCTCCCAAAGCAGTCATAAATCCTATGCTTACCAACAGATATAACCTATGGTATTTGAGGTTGGTAAATATGATTTACATTTGGTGTTTCCTAGGTTGGGGAACCGCCATGTTAAAAATAATAGAAGCTAGAACCAAATTTTTTGCATTATTTTGAAATAGCTGAAAGAATCAGTCCAGTGGAGTACCATTTATCCCTTCTATAGTGTAATAGTGACTTTCATGATGTGTTCCATGTGTCATAAAAATGAATATATATTCTACACCCTTATATGGTTATAGACATATCAAACATCTATCATTACGTTGATGCATCCTTGGATTAGAATCTGATATGGGTTGTGGATTGTAGTGAGAAATATCTTTGGGGACAAACTATATCATTGGTTCGAGTGTAGTGGAAGAATGGGAGAGCTCATGAGGTGACCTGGGAGAGGACGTTTGTTACGATAAAATAGTTTTCAATCATGTCCATTGAGACCTCATAGTGTCACTTGGAAAAAAATCGGGAACGAGCTTTTATAAGGTGGTAATATTGTTATATCCTCTATATTTTTAGGTATGTCTCTCTCTATGTTGTTCATTTAGCATTGGTGGCTGAGTCTTGTTCAGATATGGGGATCCATTGTTGGGGAATGTAACATAAATTTCATGTATGTATCGTTGTTTGGAATAAGAGTGTCTCGGTTTGAATGGGTTAAGTGATTCATGGGTTCTTGGTAAGTTGAAAATAATTAAGGTGGGTTTGGGATATTTAAAAAAAATGGGATGAAAATCAACTATAGAAAATTTACACATAATATAAAGGCATTACATGTAATGTAATTTTTCATGATTATTAATAAATTAAATCCAAGGAATTGGGTTTTTTGGTGAATACCATTGAAAACATTTACACTAGGTGTAAAGGCATGACCTTCTCTTTTAAAAATGTTGTGACACTAAATTATGATTTTTTTGGATACCTCTCCTCTCTGCATGACCCTAAGGCACATTACAAGAAATTTTGGAGTGTCAACTTCCATTCTAGATTTTTATTTTGTGTCTTAGATCTCTGGTATGTTCCCATGTGTAGGTTTATTCCTTTTCCCCTTTGGTTCTCCAACCATTTTAATAAAATTAATTGGCATATTTAATTGTTTATTTTGATCTAGATCCATTATAATCTAGGAAACTCTTAGTAATCATTAGTACATTATTTTACATGGTCATTGGAAACATTTTTTGATTTCCGATTAAAGGTATGGGTTAAATCATATCCCTATAGTTTGATAATTTCGATTTTTTTGCAATATCGTGATCCATCCATCATTGTTTTCACCCAAATTAACTTAATATATCTGAATTATGTATTTTCTAAATGTATTTTTATCATGACATGTGTCCTAGGGTGATATTTATTATAGAATACCTAAATTGTGGGTTATTTATTATTGATATAATTTTTAAACAATTATGTATTAAATTTCATTCGGATTTTAAAGAAAAATGGTAATTCACATAATTAACCATTGAGAATTGGGATGTGATGTTGTGATATCCATGCAATACGAAAGGAATTGTGTTCACTATTAGAGGATTATATAATTGGGCAAGCCAAGGAACTTGTACACATATATGTTGTAATCATGATCGTCATTGGGCTCGATGGATCCCATGTTACAATGCTTATAGAGAGAATGATATACACAGTACCATGCTAAAAGGATTATTGGGATTTGACTCAAATATGATTTAATACATTTAGGTTATAATCCAGATTTTTGTGTGACTATACCATGGTTATATGGTTGTACATTTCATGGTTGTAAGAAATACATTGAGATGTATTGTTATGGAGATGAAGCATGTTATCTTACTAGTTTATATGGTTGTTTTTAGTATGGTTGTAAGACATTCTAATAGATATTCTGGCATTCGGTCGAAGTATGTAATGGTTATATTTTAATAACTCTTGAATTAATTAATGAAAAAATTTATTTCTTTATTACATAGAATTCTTTCTCAGACTCATTTTGTTTAGACAGGGTGGAGTTGACCTACTGATTAATACTCACACCATATTTGGGGAACTTTTGATACCCGATCAGAATATATTGATGCATGTTTGGACATCGAAAAAAGAACATGTAGATGACTGCTTTTTTATTGGGCTAGAGTTTGGAGATTGGTCATGCATGGGATTTGTGACACTGGGCATTGAGTGGTTTATTTGTGTTTTATAACATTTTTCTTGTGTTTTTATAGAATGAAATTTAGTTATATTATTGAAAATATGTAAATTATTTCTTTTTTATTATTGGATAATTCATTTGGTTTTTATTTTTTTTATTCAACTAGGTATTCAATTTGATTATTATTTTCATTTTATTATGATTTTTTCTACTACTGTGAAACTTTATACCATGGGGTAGAGTCATTACACTATACATTTCACAGCCCCGTTGATATTTTTCATCCACAAATATATGGGGAGGCATGTGCTAGGATATGTAACTATCATTTTCCAGCCATGTGAGGGAGTTTTAGATTTTTGGAAATTACACACCACCATCCCCAATCTAATTCTATTCCTTATAAGGGATCAAAATTCAATATCATCCTATAGTGGATCAGTTTTTTCCATCTTCCCATAGTGGAGCGAGTTTCCCCATATTCCCATAGTGAATAAAGTGTCCCCAAATTCAGATAGTGGACTGCGTTTCCCCATCAATATATAGGGGGTCATGATTCCCCACATTCCATTGAGAATTATTCCCTCTGAATTTAATCCCATAATTATCTAAATAGATATAAGTCATTGCTAAATGCATTGGAAGTAGATACAGGTCCCACCCATCTCATAATGAAATCATATATACAATTCGAAAAATATCAAAAAAATCATATCCCATGAAATGAAATGGGTGTCATAAACAAGTATTCATATAATAATCTATTTAAAATTACATGTTTTATAATCATTTCATAAAAGTATTATAATTGAAATGAAGCAGTCTTGAAGAGCATATAACAGGTAGAAGAGAAACAAGTTTCATTAACATAATTCCATAAAAAAAACATTCAATAAAGAATATAACTGGTATTCTTGGTTCATATCACTAGTAAACCATAACTCAAATAATTTATGTCTTTATTGATTGGATATGGATTTTAAAACATCACTTAAATCATTTCTTCAAGAAAATATCCTTTAATTGAAATTAATTTTTTATAAATCAATTTAATAGTCCTTTTTTATAATGAAATAATTAAATTATAATTAAAATCATTTCTTGTGGAAGATATATTTTCTATAATGAAAACTTATTTTTAAAATATAAATCATTTTTAAAAAAAATTTATTTTCAAAAAAATTATAAACCAATGAAGGAAGCTTCAAAATATTGTGAAAACCCTATTCATTGAAAATACATTGAAAACAAAATATAATGGATTAAAATCCTTTTGAAAACACATTTCTATAAATTGTATTTGGAAACATATAAATAAAATTTTATATCATTTTAATCCTTTTATAAGAAAATAACCCTTTGAAAACATATACATGAATATTTTAAAATCATTTAAATAATTTTTTGAACAATTTTTTTTAATCAATTTTATTTGAAAATAATTTTACACCCAAAAATTTTCTAGAATATAAGGAAAAAAATTCATTAACAATAATATCTTTTTAAACATATAAAGGAAGTTCCACATAAATTACGGTCATGACATTGGGTAAGTCTATAAAAGTCGGACATTCATTTTTCCCCATATATGTTTTGAAAAGTGTCTTGATTATAAAAAAGAAAAGATTAGTTCTTTTTAAAACATTTTTTAAAAATGTAAAACATTGTTCAATATTTACTTTAAAAAATAGAATAATAGTAAAAAAATTCAAAAAAATAAAATATAAGGCTTTAAAATAACATGGTTTTTTAAACAAAAATAGAAATTTCTAAACCAAAGTTGAAATAAAGTAATATTTTCTTAAAAATATTTTATTAATTTCTATAAGTACAAAGGCGTGAAAAATGTTAACATTAATTGGATAGAACATGAATAAACATATGTTAAGAAATTCCATGATAGTTTTTTAGATATGTATCATAATATTTCATCAATGGAATCGTAATAAGAAACCATATCGATATACAATGAGATTATAACAACAAAAAATTACTACATTAGTAAAATTAAATCATATTAAATTGGAAATAATAAAATTATATTTATCTTAAAATATCATGGAAATAATTATTCTATGATATAAATTATAAAAATTTGTATATAAAGTTCATAGAAAAATATAGGTTCATAACATGGCATGTGTCTTAAAAATGAAAATTGAAACCGAATCACTTTACTGATTTGATAATTTTTTAAATATAAACCCCATGAAATAAATTTAATAAATTTTATAGGTTAAAAATATGAATTTAATTATAATAGTCATATAATACATTCATGTTTAGTAAACACAACACATATAAGAAATAGGAGGTAAACATGGCTTGTGTCTAACTAAAAATAAATGTGAGACTATAAAACCCTTACTACATCGGTAACATTGGAATCGTTATCCCCAATAATGAATAAAATGAATTGAAATACATAATATTATTAAATAAAATGATATTAATTATATAAAATTTCATATGGAGTTATATACACCACACAATTGAAGATAGTGGTGAATATGGCATGTATATCACCCAAATAAAAAGTGAGATAAAATCCCCTTAACGTAAGTATTGAGTTTCATTGTACATGTTCGAACTTCATGTATAATAAATATTAATTTATTATACATATAAAACCAAAAAATATTCTAATACTTAATACCATATATTATTTTTTTCATGACTTTATATTACCTATTTATTAATAATTCCAATTTAATGATACGTTTCGGGTAATATCCTCTTTATTTTTTGTATTGATTTTCACTTGTTATTCTTTATCCTATTACATATAAAATTATTTAAATATTAAGAAAACATAAAAAACTTATATAAAAATCATATATATTTTTTATATAAATATTTATTATATCCTATAAAATATTGAATTTGGAAAAGGAATACAACGTTAATGGAAATGGTAGGTTATACATACCCATGAACGATGTTTCTGTTTTATTATTGAATTGAAACAATGTATGTAAATTAAATATATATATTATAATTAAAATAGAATTATTATTTCATAAATATCATATAATTTCACCAAACTCATCCCCAATACATTTTATGTATGTTTTTAATGAATCACATCGCTTTGTGGAGGTGGTCGTCCAGACATCCAAAAATGAAGTTATTGCATTAACGTGAATAGGAAAGATTGAAGGTATGTATTTAAATAATAGTTAAATAAAACTAATGAAATAATAAATACCATATATATCATATAAATCATATTTTCCATTAAAATTATATACCATTATAAGTGGTAAATAAAAAAACGAACCATATCATTTCATGAGACGATAGTTTTTCATACAGAAGAATATATTTTCATTACCCATTAGATGAAAGTGACTATAATTATATGTAGAAACCTTATAAAATATACCATAATATTTCAGATACAAATTTTTTTATTTAATATTGGAATAAAAATATTTTAGGGTGGTGGATTATATAAAAAAATCAAAAAATATTGAGGAAGGATGTTACTTCTTATACGGGTAACTCCATTTGGTTTTCAGCAAAGTGATACTTAAATTGATTTATTCCCAAACAAGGGATTATGTAATAATGGGATGGATTTTGGGATATTATGTGAGTAGAGTTTGGGTGAGACATTAGTCTTGAGAGGTGTTAATAATGGGGATAGTTGAGGGCTTTTTTATAAGGTATGAGGAGTGGAATTCTTTTTAATTTTGTAAAAAAAAATCCACCCATTGTTTCCCTAGGTCAAGTGGCTCTAATAATAAAGAGAATATAAAAAATTGGATTATAGGTTTTATATATATATTCATAAAATTTATTTTTTAAAATTTTATAAGTCATTTTTTCCTTTATGTTTAAGGATCGGTTCTTTCCTAATCTAATTTCCTATTAATCATTGTAATTAATTTAAATTATAGTCACTGGTATTTTTTTTGAAAACAATGAAAACCCTCTAAGAAATTATAAAATAATTTTATTCCAAATTTGGAATTCATTTTTCTAAATTCCAATCATATAAGTAAAAAACGTATTTGAAATTAATAACATAGTGGGTATGATAGTGCTAGTTTTTTAATGTTAATATATTCCCAACATTGATATGTTTTTATATATAATTTAAATTTTAAATTTTTTCCAATGAAATAAATTGGATTAATTTTTGTGTAAGATATATTAATTCCACTTTAAGAATAACTATAAATATAATTTACTCTTATAAATAAATTATCAGAAAATGCAGTGTTGAATTGAAATTCATTAATTTTCAGTATTAAAAAAATAAACATCTTAGAAAAATACCAAAAGAATAACCTAACTGTACCATTATATTAATCTTTCCTAAAAAAAGTCAATTTATAAATATAAAACTAAAAAATGGGAAAAATAATATTTAAAACCCATTTTAAATTGAAAATTAGTAAACCCAATTTTATAATAATATATCATTTTATGTGTAGTATTGGGGTTGTTCCAATCTTATGACTATACAACATATTAGATGAATGTAATAAATATTTATATTAAATAAATAAAATATAAATTTCATTAATAACATCCTTAAATAGTAATTAATTTAATTTTGTATGATAAAATTCATTTTCGATCAAAAAATTAGTTCTTAAAAGAACAATCCCTTTATATTCAATTGGTTCCTATGTTCATTTCTAATAAATTAGTAACCAAATAATTAAGTCATTTATTTTCTAAATTTAGTAAATATTATTAATAACTACCAGCTTAACAACTAGGATATACATTATTATATAAAATAATATTATTTTAAGTAATATATTATAGTTTATTAAAACATAGTCTATTGTGTAATGCAAGACATCGAGGAAAGTTAGTTTTGCGTGAAACATAATATATCCTCTCTGTTCTGTGTAGAGAAATCAGAACTTTAGGTTATGTGTAGTATGATATTAACATGGTATTGTATAGAACATAATCCAAACATACAACTTTAATATATGAAAAAAACAATTTTGTGTGAAATGATAAATATCAAACAAATAATAATTTGAAAAAAATTATTCATAATATATCGGGGAGTTGTATATTTAGTAAGTGATTATATGGAGAATAATAAAAGGAAAATTATATATATCGAATTTTCCAAAAAAATACAGTTAAAATAAAAAAATTAATTAATCTAAATTATTATGTGACAAAACATTTATTTACAAAATTAAGATTAACAAAATATATTAAAACATTTATCATGAGAAATTTTCTATAACATTTAATAAATAATAGAATTTAATAGAAATAAATTGTAAAAGGGTTCTTCTTCATTATGAAAAATTTAGCAAAATGGATATTATAATAAGTAACTATTTATAAAAAAAATCAATGAAATTTGTAAGATAGTGAGTAGTGTGAAATGTTTTTGTTCAATCTATATTCATAAAATAAATTATTTAATATTAAAAGAATATTTTGGCCGTTTTTGTTGAAATGTATTAGTACTTTTCATAGCTATTACTACGAAAATGACTTATAATTTGTTATAGCTATCTCATATATATATATATATAAGAAGATGTGTTGTTTTCAAAAACCTGAGTTCGTAATTGGAAAATAAGGAACAATATTCTTGGAGATAAAAATTTCCTTTATGGATAAAAACAATCTCAATAATATGGGTACATATCGGTTGATAGTAAATTACGAAACATGAATTTCATAAATGGAACAATTATCATTAAACTATATTAAAAATATATGAATCAATTCACATAGAATATAAATTTGTCTGTTAATGTCATAATTTTTTAATATAAAAACATTTATTTATTTATTTATTTAACTAATTATATGAAATAGAATTTGTTGGATCTAATACATGTGGAATTAAAATTATAATTATAATTGAAATGTAAAAAACGTAAAACTATATAATTTTCTCACATTATTTAATACTAAAAGAATTATAAAGTATTTTGAATGTATGATACAATGGAGGGTTCAACACGTAGAATAATATTTTCCATATAATCAAGGGAAGAGAATTATAAATGTGTCATTTAGAGAAAATATTGATACCTGATTTCAAGTATTCTTCATTTAACATGATAATGACTTGATAGTGTTAATAGAAAGATATTTTTTTCATGATTCTAAATTAAACATTGATTTGAATTCATAAATATATTGAATTTTTTATATTATAAGATAATATAAAAATTAGTTATAGTATAATAAAATGGCTTTTTAGATAAAATAAGTTTGATTTGATTGGAAATATGCATGATATAGATCCTAATATTGGTAATATATTTTATATTTGACTAATCATAATACATAGTATTCTGATGAATATAAAAAAATTAATTTTCAAAACTAAAAATTATAGGTTAGTTTATATTAATTAATTTATATAGACATTATCACAGAAGGAAAAAAATCTAAATTAAAATTTTTTAAATAATTTTTATTAAGAATTTTTTATCATTGAATAAATAAAAAATTAAATTAACAATTTGTGAACAAATATCAAGGAGAATTTCGATTTAAATATAATTTATAATTAAATAAAATTTAAAATATTGTAGAAAATGTTTATTAAGATTAATATGAATTGAAAATTACTGGAATTTACAAAAGGTCACTTAAAATAATTTTTTTTTTATTCTGGTATATGTTGGTAGTTAATAATTTTCCTATGAATGATAAATGATTTCAAATCACCTACCATTTATGTTACAATGGAATATTTCTACTTTATATTTTATTATAATATTTTATGAAAGTATATAAAAATAATATTGATTGGATTAAATTAAATAAAATACTAAATTAGTACAGATTAAAAATTATTGATATCATTTTCATAAATATATTGATTGATTGTGGTATTAAAGAACTTTTTTATTTATTTATAGAGATAAATATTTTTTACAAAAGGTACAATGGTTTTTATTGCATTGTTAGTTTTAAATTTATATTTATTTATAAATAATATGATATATTACATAAATTTATAATAAAACGTTTTAATTCATATTGGATATATTTTTTCTATATATGGTAAACTAAAATGACTGTAAAAATATGAATAATTTCATTTATTAATAAAAAATTTAATGTGTAGGATTGAATAGAAAAAAAAATTGAACAAAAATTAAAAATGTATATACTTTACCATATTGATGTTCACTTTTAGAGGTTTTTTATGTGTATTATGTTCATTAATAGTTAATATAAAATGTATAATATCTTAATCAATTATATGGTACCATCAAAATATAATATAATTTAATTAATATGAATTTTATTTGATATGATAAACAATTAAATAATTTAATTTTTTAAATTAATTATGAATTTTTATATATACATCAATAGTTCCTAGAGTATATGATATTGTCTGATATATATTTTACATTTAAATAATTCACTATATCATTTAAAAATTATTTATTATATATTTATTCATGAATTAATATTAATTGAAAAATACAATTTCTGATTGATAATTTTATGTCATAAAATATTTCAAAATGTATTTAAATTTAGATCTATCATTAAAAATAGAACATGATTGTTATACAATTGATTTTTTAAGGATACATTTTATTGATAATATTTTATCATATACTAAATGAAGTTGATCATAATTGAATAATTCTCATTTATGGATATTCATGAATTTGATAAGTCTATAAATAAATTTTGTGAGATAATCATATTTTTTTCAATTTAGAATAATTCTATAAGGTACTTACTATCGGCCAATAGGATTTCAATGATTTAATTTTATTATTATCTCTATTTTAGTTATATTAATTCAGTTCAATGAATTTGTTTTTGAAATTCATGGGCCACTAAAAATTTACAATGAACTAGTTTTGGTGAATTATTTGAATATTTTTATAAAAATAGACTTTTTCGTCGAATGATGATACCTATCTAGGAATAAGAATAATCTATTAAGGGAACCATTGATACATAACATAGCCATACACATACATATTTCAATGATTTGATTTTTTTAATTCAAAATATTACTCATTATACCAGTTGAATATTTAATAAAATAAAATGTATACAGATGAATTCATAAATTTTGAAGAATTATATACTTGTAAAATTAATTCATAAAAAATTGATATCATGTTTTATTTTTTTATAGTCAAATGATTATATATACATATTTGGATACTGTACCATTATTTATATTTAAATGGGTTGATAAATATATAAAACAAATTATCGAATAGTTATATTTATACATTTAGTAAATATATTGAATATATAATTGTTTTAGATTATAAATAAACTAAATAATACTAGAAATATGAATAAAATTTGATAAATAAATAAGTTAACTATTATATAAAAATTTATATATGATTTTTACATATTACCAAAAATAGATTATAATATTTATTACCATTAATGATTTTTTTAATGTCTAAATTTTTTAAACTATAATTCACCCATATCCTTTAATGGTTTATCAATATCATCCAATAAGACCTTTTTTTATTAAAACTATTCAATTATTATTCCTCAACAAATTTCATCTTTCTTAAAGTTCTCAACATCGTTATGATTATTTTTTGTCTTCCAATTATATATAAAAATGATTCACATCATGATTCATATTGTATGAATCTTATTATTATATCCCAATATTGTAATATATAGATTATAATTTATTTTACTTGTAAAAAAAGTAATTCTGATGAAGATGTTTTGGAATTCAATATTTACCATCATTGTTTTTATATATAATACTATACACTCCGAGATAATTTCATCATAATAGATTTTTCAACATTGGATTCTTAAAAATAAAACAATGGAATGTTCTCATCCTGAGAAAAAGGTATTCATTATCATCATGACGATATCCTTCATTTCTATAAGATTTTTTTCACTAAAATATTAATTTCCAAAACCACTAATAATTTTTCAAAACAAATAAATTTGTTAATATATAAATTAAATTTTTTATATAACTCTTGTAAAAAATATGTTCCTTATATATAATTTTTTATAAGTTCACATATACTATTTATCTATATATTCTTATAAATGAAAAATATCATATTATCATGTATTCATGTATTCATCCAAATAAAAACATAATTCTATATCTATTCTACCTCTAATTAAAAATCCATGACTAAATCTCCACTTTATTTAAAAACGGACATGAAAAATTATTTTATATTAATATTTTATCATTAAAGATATACTAGCATTAAAAAAGTATTTCCTATATAAGATTTATTTGTCATTTATATCCAATAAAATATTATTAATAATCAGTATTAATTCTATCCTGTCTCAAATTATTGTCTCTTTTATTCTTTCAGAATTATAAAATATATATTCTAATTTTATTGAATATATTTTTTCCCTTGTATTCAGTATTCAATTTTAAATCTAACATAGTATTATTTACACTAATTTAATCATATTGAGAAGCATTGAATTTATCATAATGCTTTTTAATTATTAATGAAATTTTCTCTTTCAAATAAGTTTTTGATTTTTCTATTTCATTTGTTTATTAATCATGATCATCGATTATTTTATCAAGGAAGTTATTTTAAACATTATATTTAATAATATAATTGTTAAATAACAATTTTCATCAATTTCCTTTTTCTTATAAAGTGATATTATGTGGAAATATTTTCATCTTAATCAAAGATGTGTTTAAATTAACATCACTTTGGTCTTTTATTTTCATCATCATTTACTTATTTAACATAATACAGAGTCACACAATTAATTGAATTGTACATTGCTTAATACATTACATTCTGGAACTCACCATAAAATATTTTTGGTTCATTTAATCTATATAAGAATCCATATATATTTATTCCTAGAATGTAATTAGTAATGATTCAAAACATCATTATTTTGATTAGTATGCTACATACAACTCATCTAACTTTAACACCATGGAAATAAAAACACGTAATTTTATAATATTTCACAATAATATAATACATCATTAAATCAATTAAGATATCGTTATAATATAATAATATTTTCTATTTAAATTATCTTCACAAATAAATTTCATTATTTTTTATTTAACTATAATCCATATTTGATTGTTCAATGCTCAATTTAATTATATAATTTTGTTAATTGAAATAATTCCAACATTTTTGTAGTAAATTGATTGAAATAATACATATGAGATCAATTTTGTTATTCATTACTATATAATTATTCATAAATATTATTCATTAAAATTTCCAAACAAGCATTCTAGATAGTATATTCCAAAAAAGTATTTTGTAGTGATATTTTACAATTCAATATATTTTTATTAAATTTCTAATAATATATAGTATTTTGAAGTACATTATTTATATATCATTGTATATTTATATAAGATATATTTAAAACATTATTATTATGGATAAAACTAAATTAAATACATTTTCTATTAAACTATAAAACCAATCATTTCATGATGATATATCTTTCTCCTGTTGAAAATATATACAATATGAAAAATAATAATAAAAATATATATTAATTATAATAAATGAAATTATGTATTTCATCAATGTATCAAAATGTATAAAAATAAAGAATAGAACATTAATATTTAGGTAATGATGCCAACATTGAAAATCATCTCAACAAATAATTGTATTGAAAATGTATAATAAAATATATGACAATGTTTACTAATATATGCATTGAATAATATACACTTAACAAAATATTTGATAATATATATTTTGTATAATATAATATTTATATATTCTTTAAAAGTGTGAATTAATGTATGATCCTTATAAGATAAATTGAAAATCATCTATACTGAAAACTCATTATAATCATTACCAATATATTGGTAGGGTCACAATGATAGCATTAAATTGTAATAGTATATTTATACTATTCTTACGCCCACACATTCACAACATCAATCACTCAAATAAACTTGTTGGAATATATAACAAACACAAAAATGGTTTTCCCAAATATGAAAATATTATATCATTTTTGGGAACATCAATACATTCATGTACAACTCACTATGTCACTCTTTGTGGTTGAATTATTGGATGACTCTATTATCCCAGGATAATGTCCATGAAACAATTTTTTTGTTAGATTATAACCTAACCGTTGAATACTCATTACGTGGTTCACTCTGACACGTGATTATTTTCATATGGTCTCCATTACATTGTCGAAGATTATTAAGTGAATATCGCTACTATATACAATTAATTTATGGTTATGTAATAAATTTAGTATGAGGTAGTTTCATTATCAAATCGGATATATATGAATCTCCTTCATTTCTACATATTATAATAACTATATTCCAAAAAATCAAATCACTAATTAATAATAATAATTCTTCAACAAACACTCTTTAAAAAAAGTTGGTCAATTTATTGGAAAAATTAAAATATTAAATATGATCTTCCAATTCTTATAAATAAAAATAATCTCATAAATAATTTATTTCACTAAATAATTTTTAATTATTACCATCCACTTACTATGTTCAAGGGGAAAAAGTATTCATGATATTATTTTGCATCATTGATATTTCTTCAATAACCTTATCCATGGAGTATTATAGAAACAACAATATTAATGAACCCTAACCATAATAATATAGAGAATATTATTATTATTTATTTTATTCATTTCGAGATACAATATATGTAATAAACAAACAAATAATTTAAGTCATAATTACATAAATCAATTGAGAATAAATGATTATATATTCTCTGGAAAATTCCTCATCATGAATAATATTAATTTATATTTTTTGTGTAACATCCCTAGTAAGTAATGAATAATATATATTCTTATATATGTCTATTTATTAATTATATAGTGTTTTAAAGACTTAAAATGAGAATAAATCCAATCTTAAGCATAAAATACACTAATATTTTTAAGATATTGTTTTACTGCCTTTTGGTGGAAATTTTTTTTAAATGATCTTTTTGACAATTTTATAAGATCTATTTTTCAAAATAAAATTATTCTTTAGGATTGGGACATTGAAATTTACATTTGATAAATTTTTTTATTTTTCTGACAATGTTCATTTTTTAATGAATAGTGAAAAATACTGAATTTTACATCAAAATTGATTTTTAATCTAATTTAATTATATGGATAGATTATATTTTTAATTGGTTTTAAAGGTTAATTAGAATATATTTTTAACATTTAATCCAATAGTGGTCATTAGAATTATTTTCACTTTGGAATTGGACATAAACTAATACCAAATGTTTCATAGATATTGCTTTAAAAAACCCACTATTTGTTTTGACAATGGTAATTATATATAAATTAATTATTGCAATTTATGTTATTGTAATTTGCTAAAATTTATTCCATATTTGGAATCAGAAGGTCCAAATTATGTAATTAAGACACTTTTGTTTTTGGACATTGTGAATAGTAACGACGGTAATTATCGTTAATCATCTTGATTAATTAGTAATCAGGTTGTTAAGGAGAATAAAATAACATCATAATAATAAAAAATGACACCAACATGTGTCCTAATACTACGGTTTGTGTCATTTCCTAACATGGGATGCCTTGTGACAAACATGGGGACCCCATGGAATCACTTTCGTGTGATAATGCCTTTTTACCTTTTTATTTTTTTTAAATAAATGATATATTACAAAGAATATATCACCTGAGTAAAACATTTTTAATTTTGTCTACAGAAATTATCTCTTTGACTATAACAAATAATTGGAAAGCTAATAATATTTCCTACATCATAGTATTTTTTTTATAATTTTTAGATATTAATTAAATTAAATTATATATGACACTATGATGATGCAGTGATTACCTCATTAATTAACGATTTAAATTAAATGAAAAGATAATGTAAAATATATGACATACACTTGTCAAAGACCTATTGGATGAGTATATTTATAACTATTAAAACCTTATCCTATAAATATATATGTGGGACCTTTAAAATCAGAAACTCATTTTAATATAAAGTATCATTTTATAACATTCCAAGAGCGCCCCTCCACTCCTCTTATAAAAGGCGCCCACCTCTACCTCTTTACAAACACCTCTCAATCCATTGGCTCGGCCAAGATCTGCTCATTTTATCTCTCCACATCCCTCTCATAATCCTAGAAGCCTTACCTTAGGCAGGAAGCTCGTCAAGAAACCCGTTTGGTTCAAACAAAAAGGAGTTACCTGATTTTAAGGTAATGTTTTCACTTGTGTTCTTTGGTTTTATATTGCTTCTCGAACCCCCAATACATTTTTTATTCATTTCTTTTGTAACAACACCAGTTTCTTAAATATTATAGGATGTTTTTATAAAAATGGATTCTAGCTACACTTACACACACATACATCTAATGGTTAAAGTACATATTGTTTCTGTGGATGCTGAATTTTTGCGTCACAAAACGATGATTGTTAAATATTCTTTTAACGCCTTCAAAGGTGGCCATTAAGATGTCACTATATTTATATATGATATATAATATGTTTATGTTTTACATTATATACTGTATTTTGCATTTATGGAATACCTTTATGGTTTCCATTATAGGTAAACGTGATATCTTCATTTTAGGAAGTGCGGACTACCACCCCCTCAAAGTGATTTGATTCGTTAATACCATATGTGGTACGTATAAAGGATAGATTTAATGATATTATATATCATAACATACTTAAATTTTAATAAAATTATGTATCGTTATGTTTTAATTCCATTAAATATGAAATAGATATGGAAGTAGCGTTCATGAGTACGTAGGGCTTACCATCTCCATAAACGGTGCATTTCATTTCTTACCACTAAAAATTATGTAATATTATAAATGCATATATATACCTGATATATATGATATATATGATATCTACATCGTTAATATAATTCTATATATAATGGATATTTTACCCCATTAACAACTTGTAATTATAAAGAGTTTATTTTTGACTGAAGTACCAAAGATCGACCAAATGACCATTATTAACATAAAACATTACATAGTGTTCATGACATGGTAATAAGTGATATAAAAGGAACAACGAACTTGAAAATGGTACTTAAGAAAGTATAAATTAACTCAGGTTTATTATTCAGGAGGTTAAAGAATGATCAAGTCCAGTCGAACCCGAGGTATGAGACATCGTCTCAATCTCCTTTCATTGAGGCATATTTTGTTTTACACACAACATTCTTTTATATAATGTATAAAACACATTGACTCTTACGTTTATTCAAAAGGTATATTTTGTATATAAATCATTTTACTAAACGACGAAAGGGAATGCTTTTGTCATACGTATACGGCGACAACGACTTCTACGCCGCCATGACCATTATTTGAGTTTTGGCATCCTCTACAAGCCATAACATTTTTTAAATGAAAAATAAATACCATGTTTTAATTTTATTTTATTTTGTATTTAAAATGTTTATTATAATGCGTTTATTATATCACTTTGTTGTATTGATATCTTTTGATTGAAATTTGGAAATGTTATGTTTCCTTTATGCATGTCTTATGTGATATGATTATGATATGGTTCATGGTAATTGTTATGAAGATGGGTGGTTCCGTGATAAAATAAGGGCGGGTGAGCTCAATAAAGCTCTCCAATGCATTGGGTAACGTGAAGGGGTTAAATGTTAAGGTATCTCCGAAGATATTTAGGGAATATACAGTGATGGGTATTCCAAATGTAACCAAGAGGGTTACTCCCTACGTAAGAATGTTATGAATGCCTCAATTTGCATTTATGTCTTATGATTTCTATGATTTATTCATGATTTGATAAGGTATGTTAACGTGATTATGTTTTATAGGTAAAAGTATGATTTCATTGGTTCATTTGTATACATGTACTCATGTTTCCTTTCCATATATTTGTATCCCTTACAGAGATTTTTATGCTCATCCAATATTTTTTGAAATGTTTTTCACAGGTCAAGCGAAAGGTACATGATATGATGATAGTGTCAAGGAAGTGTCAAGAAAGAATACATTTTTTATTTTAAATAAGTTTCCATTGATGGGAAAAATTAATACAATCTGTTATTTTAACCACATTGTTTTAATGTGGGATGTAATGAATGATTTATGGTCTAATTCTCTAAAAATCTAAACCTAAAAATATCATCAATGTGTATTCTTGAAATATATCAAGATTAAGTAATGTTTAACACTGGGGCCTTATAGATGGTATCAGAGGTCGGTTTAGATAACATTAGGACATGGAATTCTATTAAATGAATGTCCAAAAATATTTTTTTATGGTCAAATTGAAAAGATATAGCTTTTGAAGATTACCATGTTGCTTCTGCTATGACTTGTTTGTTTAGAATGGTTTTCCACAGTGGAAACAGGGAAGTAGTGCTAGGAAGGCATATCGAAGGAAATGACCTTCCGAATCAGCATCCTGAGATGCTCAGAATTGGAACTAAATAGTTTGTTGCAGTAATGGCGCAGTTGACTCAAGAAATAAATGGTGGTGGTATCCATGCACGAGATCAGCCAGATCAACTGCAGAGAAACATGTTAGTGGTGGAACATTTAATGAGGCAACGTCCCCCATCATTCAGAGGATCATCTAATGTTGTGCTATCTGAAGAGTGGATTAAAGCACTGGAGAAGATTTTCAATGTCATGGGGTTTTCAGACAATCAAAAGGTTAGTCATTATATTTACCATTTGGAGGGTGAAGCAGATCAGTGGTGGTCGATAGTTAAAAATATCAGGGATGCTGATGAGATTGATGCTCTCAACTGTGATGAATTCAAAGGTATGATTCTTGAGAAGTATTTTCCTAAGGCTGTTCGACATAGGATGGAAAAATAATTCTTGGAATTGAGGCAAGAGGACAACTTAGTGGATGCTTGTGAAGAGAGGTTCACTCGATTGGCATGGTACGCTCCAAATTCTATCTGAGACCTTGATAGTAAAATCAATCTTTTTTACTCAGTATTAAAGCCAAAATATCGAACGGCTTTAGCTTCACACGAGTTCAAAAGTTATGAAAATATTGTTCGATGTGATGATAAGGTGGAAATGGAGTTTGCTGATGATCAAGTGTCCTATAACAACCAATAGAAGAAGAGACCGAGGTGGCAGTAGAAAGGGAAGAATTCTTCAAAAAGGTTTGTTGGTAAGAAAACAAAGTTCACAGTTTTTGATAAATGTTGTAAAAGGCATGCTGGGGAATGTCTTCTGAATTTTGGAAAGTGCTACTGATGTGGTAAGATGGGACATAAGGCCCATGATTGCACTGAAAATATCAGGATGATGGTAAGACCAAATTTTATTTACAGTTATTGAAAAGTTTTAAGTTCAAAGAGATGGGTCACTATGTAAACAAGTGTCCAACAAAGAGCTCGTGTGATGGGAAGCAGTTAGACTACAAACAGAAAGAGGTGGTGAAATCCTTTGAAACTAATTCAGCAGATTTTGGGCCATCAAATGAAGTGGTATCATGTACATTTTTTGTTTTTTCTGATTATGCCAGTGTGTTGTTTGATTCAGGATCTACACATTCTTTCATCTCTGAAATATTTTCTTGTAAAATGGGAATACCATCTCGAGAAATGACTCTTGAACATGTGGTAAAAACACCTGGGGGAAATGATGTGGAAAAAAGAATTTATAAGAATCTTCATATCCTTATCCATGGAAAGAACATACTTGAAAACCTTATTGTTTTACCTCTAATAGAGTTTGATATTATCCTGGGTATGGACTGGCTCTCTATTTACCATGCTAAGATTGACTATAGAGGTAAATAAGTTTATTTTCATAAATACTTTCAGTTTGTGTACAATAACGAACCCTTACTGTTGATAACATATCAAGAGGATGATAAACTTGTAAAAGATGGAAATGAATGTTACCTTGCACATATTGTTGAGAACAAACGAACTGTTCAGAATAATGATGTTCCATTTGTAAATGAGTAACTTGCTGTTTTTACTAATGAGTTTCCTCGAATAATACCACAATAGAAAGTTGAATTTACTGTTGACATAGTTCCCGATGCTAAGACAATTTCAAAACCCCCTTATCAAATGGCTCAAATTGAACTATTAGAGTTGAAGGAGAAATTGTGATATTTATTAGAGAAAGGTTTCATTCGACCTAGAACATCACCATGGGGTGCTCCTATTTTATTTGTTAAAAAAAGATGGTTCTAGGAGACTTTTAATTGATTATAGAGCCTTGAATAACATCACTATTAAGAACAAATTTCATTTACCTCATATTGATGATTTGTTTGATCAGCTCCAGGGAGCTCAGTATTTTTCAAAGATTGACCTGAGATCAGGGTACCATCAGATGAAGGTAAAGGATGCAGATATTCCGAAGACCACTTTTCATACAAGATATGGCCATTATGATTTTTTAGTTATTCCTTTTGGGCAAACCAATGCACCTATTGTATTCATGGAAATTATGAATAGAATTTTCCTTCAGTTCTTGGATAAGTTTGTGGTTATTTTCATTGTTGATATTTTGGTGTTTTCTAAAAGTAAAGAGGACCATGAATGTCATTTAAGGGTCATTTTGAAAACCTTAAAAGAAAATAAATTGTACGGGAAATTCAGCAAATGTGAGTTTTGGTTGCAACAAATTTCTTTCTTGGTCACACTGTTTCTAAAGATGGGATAATTGTTGATCCTGTAAAAAAAAGGCTGTTAAAGAATGGCCATGACACACAAATGTAACTGAGATTAATAACTTCATTGGTTTGGCAGGCTATTACCAAAGGTTTGTTATAAATTTCTCCATGTTATCTAGTCCAATGACAATGCTAACTCAGAAAGGTGTTAAGTTTATCTGCACAAAATAATGTGATGATTGTTTTCAAGAACTGAAAAGAAGATTGGTGAATGATTCAGTATTTGCACTACCTTCCAGGAATGGCGAGTTTGTTATATACAGTGATGCTTAATTTAAAGGACTTGGTTGCGTCCTAATCTAAAAAGATCAGGTAATTGATTATGCTTTACGTCAATTAAAAACTCATGAGGTAAATTACCCTACACATAATTTAGAATTATCTGCTGTTGTTTTTGCTTTAATAATTTGAAGGCATCATTTGTATGGAGTAAAGTGTGAAATATATACCGAGAAGAAAATATTAAAGTATATATTCACTCAGAATGAATTGAACATGAGACAGAGGAGATGGCTATAATTAATCAAGGATTATGATTGTAAAATTCATTACCATCCGGAAAAAGAAAATAAAGTGGGTGATGCTTTGAGTCGAAAAAGTAATGCTTCATTAACAATGTTGCTTTTGGAAAATGAACCTTTGCTTAAGGATTTGATGAACATTGGCATAGATGTTGTTGGTGCAGGATGTCCTTCTATTTTGTTTTAGGTATCAGTGAAATCTTCTCTATCAGACAGAATTAAGCAAGCACAGAAGCAAGATAGTGAGTTGAAGAAAAAGGTAGAGCTGGTTCAGAAGAGTAAGATGCCTGAATTCAATATTGATAATGATTTTGTTTTGAGTTTTGGAAGAGATTGTGTGTGTCGTGTGACTCAAAGTTGAAGAGAGAGTTATTATGTGAAGCTCATAGTTCTCTGTTTTCAGTTCATCCAGGTAGTACTAAGATGTATAGAGATCTTTGAGAGTATTACTGGTGTGATGAAATGAAAAGATATATTGCTGATTTTACTATGAAGTGTTTGACTTGTCGACAGGTTAAAGCAGAGTGGCAGTTACCGAAAGGGATACTTCAGCCTTTACCAGTGCTAGGGTGGAAATGGGAGAATATATCTATGGACTTCACTGTGGGATTACCAAAGACACCTCGAGGTAATAATGCAATCTGGGTTATTGTTGATTGCTTAACTAAATCTGCTCATTTCCTTGCTATATGAGATACATTTTCCCGAGATCAACTCTCCCATTTGTATCTTAAAGAGATAGTAAGGTTACATGGAGTTTATCTCTTCATTATATCTGATCGTGATCACAGTTTTACTCCTAACTTTTGGAAAATCCTTCAGAGGTTGTTGGGTACTGAATTAAATCTTATTACAGTTTTTCATCCTCAATTAGATTGGAAGTCAGAACGAAAAATTCCGACATTGGAGGATATGCTACGTATTTGTTCAATGGATTATCAGGGATGTTGGGACCAACATATTTCTTTGGTTGAGTTTTTTTATAATAACAGTTTTCATTTTAGTATACATATGGCACCATTTGAGGCATTATATGGGAAGCGGTGTTGAACTCCATCTTTCTAGGATGAAGTGGGTGAAAGGAAGTTGATGGGGCTGGAATTGGTAGAAGAGTTGGAAAGAAATGTTTAGCTGATACAGAGACACATGAGAATAGATCAGAGTAGGTAGAAGAGTTATACAGACAACAAAAGAAAGGATCTCTCTTTTGAGGTAGGTGATCAAGTTTTTTTCAAATTATAACCATTGAAAAGTGTGATGCCATTTGGTAAGAAAAGAAAGTCGAGTCCAATGTTCATTGCACCATATGAAATTTTGGAGAGAGTTGGATCAGTTTTATACCGAGTGGCATTACCTCCAAGTTTATCTCAGGTACACAATGTTTTTCATGTTTCAATGTTAAGGAAGTACATTCCAGATCCATCTCATGTTTTAAGTCCAGAGGTAGTTCAGCTGGAAGAGAATCTATCTTATGAGGTACAACCGGTCCAAATTATTGACCACAGGGAGAAAGTGTTGCGGAATAAGGTGATTCATCATGTAAATTTTTTATGGAAGAACCACATGATTGAATATGCAATAGGGGAATCTGAAAATGCAATGAGGGATAAATACCCCCACTTATTTGATAAGTAAATAAATTGTGTGGATGCAATTTTCTAAAGGGGGTAAGGATGAAACATCCAATGTAAGTAATGAATAATATATATTCTTATCTATTTCTATTTATGAATTAGATAGTTTTTTAAAGACTAAAAATGAGAATAAATCCAATCTTAAGCATAGAATACACTAATATTTTTAAAAGATTGTTTTACTGCCTTTTGATATAAACCCATTTTTAAATCAATATTTTGAAAATTTAATAAGCTCTATTTGTCAAGATAAATGTATTATATAGGATTGGGACATTGAAGTTTACTGTGGTTCAATTTTGGTATTTTTCTGACAATGTTCATTTTTTTAATGAATAGTGAAAAATACTGCATTTTACATCAAAAATGTTTTTTCATCAAATTTAATTAAATGGTTAGATTGTTTTTTTAATCGGGTTTAAAAGTTAATTAGAATATATTTTTACCATCTAATATAATAGTGGTCATTATAATTAATTTCACTTTTGAATTGGACATATACTAATGCCTATATTTTCATATATATTGATTAAAAAACCCACTTTTTATTTTGACAACTAGAATTATTTTTAAATTAATTATTGCAATTTCTATGATTGGAATTTGGTAAAATGGATTCCATATTTGGAATCAAAAGGCCAAAATTATGTAATTAATACTCTTTTGTTTTTGGACTTTGTGAATAGTAACGATTGTAGTTATCGTTAATTATCTTGAATAATTTGTAATCTGATAGTTAAGGATGATAAAATAATATCATAATAATAAATAATGACACCAACATGTGTCCTAATACTAATGGTTGTGTCATGGCCGACCATGTGATAATGTCTTTTTATCTTTTTATTTTTTAAAAGAAAGTAAATATAACAAAGAATGTATCACCTCAGTAAAACATTATTCATTTTGTCTACATAAATGATCTCTTGAACTATAAATATTCATTGGAAATATAAAAATATTTCCTACATAATATTTTCTTTTTATAATTTTTAGACATTAGATAAATTAAATTATATATAACACCCTGATGATGCAGCGATTACCTCATTATTTAACGATTTAAATAAAATGGAAAGATAATGTAAAATATAAGACATACACATTTCAAAGACCTATTGGATGTTTATATTTAGAACCCTTATCATCTCATCCTAGAAATATATCAATTTGTGACCTTTAAATTCTGAAACTCATTTTAATATAAAGTAACATTTTATAACTTTCCAAGAGTGCCCCTCCTCTCCTCTTATAAAAGGCCCCAACCTATACCTCTTTACACACACCTCTCAAGCCATTGGATCGGCCACGCTCTACACATTTTATCTCTCCACATCCCTATCCTCATTCTATAAGCCTTACCTTAGGTAGGAAGCTCTTCAAGAAACCATTTTGGTTCAAACCAAAGGGAGTTACCAGATTTAAAGGTAATGTCTTCGCTTGTGTTATTTTGTTTTATTTTGCTTCTCCAACCCCCTTAACACTTTTTATTCATTTCTTTTATAACAACACCGGTATCATAAATATACTATGATTTTTTAATAAGAATTATTCAAGCTACACTTACACACACCTACATCTTATGGTTAAAGAACATACTGTTTCTGTGGATGGTGAATTTCATCCTCACGAAACGATGATTGTTAAATATTTTTTTAACACCTTCCAAGGTGGCCAATAAGATGTCACTATATTTATATATGATATATAATATTAATATGTTTTACTTAAGATTCTGTATTTTTCATTTATGTCATACCTTTTTGTTTCTGTTCTTGGTTAACGTGATATCTTCATTTTAAGAAGTGTGGACTACCGCCCCCTCAAAGTGGTTTGATTCGTTAATATCATATGTGGTACGTATAAAGGATAGATTTTATGATATTATATATGATACCATACTGAAGTTATAATACAATTATTTATCATTATGTTTTAATTCCATTAAATATTATATATAAATGGAAGTAGTGTTCATGAGTACGTACGACATACTGTCTCCATGAACGGTGCATTTCATTTCATACCTCTAAATGTTATGTAATATTATAAATGCCTGTATATACTGGATATATATTATATATATGATATCTATATCATGAATATAATTATGTATATAATGTATATTTTACCCCATGAACAACTTGTAATTATGGAGAGTTTATTTTTTACTCAAGTACCAATGATCGAAAAAATGACCTTTAATAACATAAATAATTAAATAGTGTTCATAAAATGGTAATAAGTGATATAAAAGGAAAAATTAACTTGAAAATGGTTCTTAATAAAGTATAAATTAACTCAAGTTTATTATTCCGGAAGTTAAAGAACCATCGAGTCAAGTCGGACCCAAGGTATGGGACTTCGTCTCAATCTCCTTTCACTGAGGCATATTTTGGTTTATAGACAACATTATTTTATACAGTGTATAAACCCCTTTTACTTTTAAGTTTATTCAAAAGGAATCATTTTTATATGAATCGTTTTACTGAATGACAAAAGGTATTGTTTTTTTCATATGTATACGGCGACAACGAATTCTTCACCGCCGTGACCATTATTTGAGTTTTGGCTTCTTCTACAAGACATAACTTTTTTTTAAATGAAAAATAAATACCATGTTTTACTTTTCTTTTATTTTGGTATTGAAAATGGTTTTGATAATTTTTTAATTATATCAATGTGTTGTGTTGATATCTTGTGATTGAAATCTTGAAATTTTATGTTTCGTTTATGCATGTTTTATGTGATATGAATATGTTATTGTTCTTGGGAATTGTTATGAAGTCGGGTGGTTCCATGATAAACTAAGGGCGGGTGAGCCCGTATTGCTCTCCAATGCATTGGGTAACACGAAGGGGTTAAACGTTAAGGTTTCTCGGAGGAGATTTATAGAATATACTATGATGGTTATTCCAAATGTTACCAAGAGGGTTACTCCCTACGTAAGAATGTTATGAATGCCTCAAGTTACCTTTATGTCTTATCATTTCTATGATTTATTCATGATTTTATTTGGTATGTTAATGTGCTTATGTTTTATGTGTAAAGTATGATTTCATTGATTCTTATGTATACATGTGCTCATGTTTCCATTCAATATTTTTATATCCCCTACTGAGCTTTTTATGCTCATCCCATGTTTTTTGAAATGTTTTTCAGAGGTGAAGGGAAAGGTGCATGATATGATTATAGTGTATGGAAGTGTCAAGAAAGAATCCATGTTTTATTTTAAATATTTTTCCATTGATGGGAAAAATGAATACTATCTTTTATTGTAACCACTTTGTTTAAATATGGGATGTAATGCATGTTTTATGATCTAATTCTCTAATACTCTAATCCTGAAAAGATCCTCGATGTGTATTCTTGAAACATCTCAAGATTAAGTAATGTTTATGGATGGGGCCTTATATTTTGTGCCTTATATATTTCATAATATAATAATTCATGCAACATGACTTTCTCATGATCCCATAAAAATAAGAAAAATTAATTTTGACATCATGAAGTTTCATTATGATAACATTTAATTATAAAAAAATAATTAAATTTTTCTTTACTTGTAAAAAATTATAATATGATTATTTTGATGAATTCATTTGGAAATGGATAAATATATACATCATAAATATAATTTTGTAACTGCATTGGGTAACATGAAATTTTATACTCTCTAGAATTAATTTAAACTATATATTACTCAATAAATCCTGGATTATATATATTAATTATATTTTTTTATGACTCATAACATAAAAAGAAATAAAATCATAATATTGAAAAAAGCATGATTTTTTTATCATTTTAATTAAGAAATAATTTTATTTAATATAAATTCCATATAATAAATAATAATTTAAAGTTCAAATAATTTTCCAAATTAATTTAAAATTTTAATGTCAATCATAATAAATATGGACATAATTTAAAAATAAAACATCCTTGAATAACTAGAAATTATTTTTTGATGTTCTCAAAAGTATAATGTTCATTCATTCATTATTGATTCTTTAAATGGGTTTTTGAATTAATTTTTAAAAAAATTAAGTGATGGAATAATTTACAATATCTTAATATCACATTTAGTCATTCTCCCATAACAAGTAGGGTAATTGTAATTTTAATATTAAATAAAAATTATATTTAAAAAGTGGCCTGAGTTTCCATATTTATTAAATTACTATTTTATAAAAGAGTATATTGATATATTCTAATAGTTCTATAATTCTCTGGCCCAAACAATCTGGTCTAAACCAATGTTTCACAAGACCTCATATGCACCATCATACTCAAAAGTAATCATTGACTTATTTTAAGGATCTCAATCCTATATTAGGTATAAAAGTACATTATTATCATTTTAATTAACCAATAATATAACAACATAAATAGATAAGGGTAAATATTTCATAATAAAAGTGAAATTATATGGAATACATGTCAAATAAATTAATGGGATGTCAAAGTAGCTAGACAAACCAAATTAAATATGCTAGAAGGAAAATAAATAAATAAAAAATTTAACCTCTCAATTATATACCTATAAAACTTCATGCTCCATGCTATTAGAATCAACTATCTATTATAGCCCCATTTCCCTTTCTAGAACCCCTGTATATTAAATTTTTTTATGGATTTATATAATAATATATGCTCTATAATATAAACCCATCAAGACACCATAAATTCCTCTTTATCAAGTGATATAATATAAAATTGGTGCATACCTTGATAATAATAGGTGTGGAAATAGTCTTTTATTCATGAAATGAAAAAAAAGTGTGGCCATGTGAAATCTAGAATTCCATAAAACACTACCCATACCTTTTTCATCCTTATGTAAAAAAAGGATAGTTTTAGGATGTCATATGAGAAAAAAATCAACAAGGCTAATAATAACATCTATCTATGATCTAAATGAATCAAGTAATATCAGGCTTAGATATGGGTCTAGCCTTTAGGCATCATACACTAAATATTCCTTGATTTGTGTCTCTCGGATATCAATCACCATGCATTGTTTCCATGGGATATGACATTGGGCTTTCATTCACCAAACATGTTCTCATATTCATTCTCTTCACCCACATAATACATACTCACTCCTTCTCTATGGCTAAATCATCAAATGGTTTTTCACATATTTTGAATACCAACATAAACCCCCAAATACACTATAAAACATATAACATGGTAGAGAAATCAAAAAAAATCATATCTAATCATCATTATCATTGACTGCATGAAAAAACATTTGATCAATAAGAAATATGGTCCAAAAAATTATAAGCATACTCATGGAATAATTTAAATTAAATTGTTCTAACGTTCTACACACACCCTCTCACATGTGATATCTATCAAGGATTTTCATTAAATAAAGGACACCAAACGAATTACACCATTGAAGAAAATGTATACAAGTTCTCTAAGTCATAAGTATCATTATATAAAATGGGTTTTAAGGATGAACTCTATGGTTCATAAAAGTCAAAAATATCAAACCCTTCCACACACCCATGGAGAAAAATCTCACATGTCAAGGGAGAATAATTTAGGTTTTATTATTTCAAAAAATAACATTAAAGGATATATCAAGTAAAAACCATATCAAAAAAGTGATCTAGAAATCACATAATATATGTTTCTCATCAATAGAGTAAATGAAAATAACTATAAAATTAATGGATGTCAATTCACTATATTAATTTTTAATCGATGAATAGATCATTAATTCATTATTTTTTGTAGAATATTTCCTTGGGTTTTTCTAATGATCATAGATCAATCCAAACATTTCAATGGAAAATATATTCAATATGGAAGAAGGTCTAATCATGATCAATCTTAATAAAATACAAAGAAAAATTACCATTTGGTGGATTATTACCATTGGTTAAGATTTATTGCCAATAACAGGTAAAATATTCCACCTTATTAAAATGTAATCACTAATAGATAAAGGATACATCACCAATCCCCCATCAAGAATACATTAGTGATAATTATTCTTAAAAACTTTACCTTTAAACATTTGTTGTCAAAATTCAATGGTAATTTCACCACAAAATTACATGAACACACATTATAAATCAAAAATATATAATAAAAATATATATATATCATCATATAATAACAGAAAACTAATATCCGTCACAGATTCACGATCATCATAGATATACAATGAATGATTTTGAATTTTTTTATGACTAACACACTATCCTGGTGTCCTTTTTTCAGAAAAAAAAATTATAGAGGAAAGGGGAGAATAATTAGAGTTACATGATTAATGAGAGGTGGTTAAAAATTAAAAATATTATAATTGGGTTTATGTTTTGGTAATAAATATCTAAAAAATGAAATACATTGAATTCTTATGTTTTGTATTAATTATACTTATTTTTGGGAACACTTGTGATCTAATGTGACACACCGGTGTGTTAGTGCCATCATCATAAGTCATGTGACTGGCCTCTTATTTGAAAGTTTTCTTAGGATAACCACCTAAGAAGAAATTTTGGAATATCACAAATATAGTGGTTATTTTTCTACAATCCCAAGGTTGAGTCCTTCCTCAACCCCTCGCCATAAAAACCTAAGCCTGAAGAAACATAAAAAAGACCTATAAATACTTTATATTAGAGAAAAACCAAAAATGTAAAATAAAATGTATATATCACACCAATGAATTCATTGATGAAAAATGATGCCACAAATCATAGCATCAAATTAATTTTCATCCTTGAGAAGTGCCATCAAATGTTCTGCATAAAACAACATGTTCCATTGAGATTGAACATCAGAATCATACCACCATGTATCCTCTTGAATATATATAATATATAATTGAAATAAAACTATAGGAACAATATTACCTTGATGAAATTTCTATCACATATGAAAAATATGCACATAGATCTCCATGTATGATGTGTTCTACCCCAACACAATATCCTCATAGTCACTGACATGTGAATGTATTTTTATTTACCTCTAGAGTTGTGACATATGAAACATGTCATGAAATACCCTATTTTGAGAAGAAATATGTATATGGTACACCCCATTCTGAAATCCCTAGGTGGTCTTGAAGGGTCTAATATATCATGACACTAGCTTTTGTTGCTTCTCTAAATTATTATGCCTAACCAGGCTGTCATGTTAAATAGTATTCTAGTTTATACTACTAAATATAATTTTATTATCATATGGATGGAATATGACTTATTCTTATTTTGAGATGTGATCAGCCTCTTTTGAATCATTTATAGTTTCTCGGTGGTCTAATGTACCACATTGGGGACCATAACCATTGCCTCACAAACATCATCCCGAAATTTTGCTGAGAAACATTTACAATTATAAATAGCCTCATAATGTTGAATCTAAGTTAGATATTTTGAATTATTAATACATAAAAACTGTAAAAAATTATAGGTGATCATCCCAATCTCCTCCAAACTATACATCATAATCTTTTAGTATATCTTACAGTATGTTAATCATCCACTCAGACTATCCATTGTCATGAGGATTGTAAGATGTTATCAATCTCTAAATATATCCTAAGTGCTTCTATAACCACATCTAATATAATGATGTAAAAATTGATTTTATATCATAAATATTAATATGGGGAATTCTATATAAGTATATAATATAAAGTCATATCGTTTTCCAAACTCATTTACTATGTGAGTGTCGTAGATCCCAAAGAAACAACTAACCATTGTTTGATAATTTAAAACCATGAAGGTAGCATCATGAATCCTTAGAGTCCTAGTTATCTCTGTAAAAAAGTCCATGAAGGAATCCTCTCACTTATAAATGGGCCAAAGAAGTTTCTGAATCAAATAACCAAGACACAGGTTGTCAACCCTTATCCTCTAGAACATATGGCATTGGGAATGAAATTTATTAATTTAAATATTCATTTTTTTCCACCATAATATTTTTCTATATTTATGAAATTGTTTTACACTAAAACGTACCACCCACATAGGTTTATAGAATTATTTCATCATCTCTTTCCTAATTGAGTCATTTAATATAACTCGCTCTTATATTGGGATTAAATCATCTTCGTTAATTAACTACATGGATATCAGAACAACAATGATATGTCATTCCCTCATGAAATCACACTTTTTTGGAATTCCTGGTAAGTTATAACCTTTTATATATAACAATATAAGATCAATAAAGGGGAAACATTAATCATACTATTGTTTTCATAATTATCCATCCTTTATTATGCCAACAATAATATAAGGAACCACTATTCCACATATGGAATGTCTACAAGATCCTATGGTAAATGCATCCTATAGATGAGAGAATTTTAAATGACATGACCATTATTGGATTCATAAGCCATATAAAATTAAAACAAAAATAGGTGAACTACAAATAATCTCTTCCTGATATTTAGTTTCCACGTGTTAAATTATTCGAAAGACTCTTGTGGTTTGTGTAGATAACTAACCTCTCAATAAAGCGTAGTATCACCCACACATTGGATAAAGGGCCACTACTACTGTCTATATATTATGAGTAGTAGTAGTTCTATACATGGGTCATAGATGATGTAACCTATTTTCATCTACCCACTCTCTCTCTACAATAGTATTACTCATAAAAAAATTCCTAATTATTTATTGAAAACATAATGATCAATCCTAGTCTCAATTAGTGTCAACACTCAATTTGTAACATACCTTCCCTTCAACTAAATGAATTCCTCCACACACTAGTTCAACCACTAGAAAAGCACAAATTGTTCATTAATAATGTCATGTGAAGTAAAAACTGAGGTAATTTCTTGTTAAAATGTTGGTAGTATCCAAGTAAATCAACAAATCTCATAATAACAAACACATTTTATAAATATTTCTCAGAAATCACTTCCTCAAATTATTATTACTCTAATTTATTCCAAACAGAAAGAATATATACCCCAATAATTTTACCTCTAGATTCTAAAAGTCAAAAATCGACATCATGGAATAAATAGGATATTCTTTATGTGTACTCTAGACTATCTCAAGATACCAAGCATTATTCACATGGTTTGATACATAAATGGGGATTCCATCGATGAAAAACACAAAGAATGAGCATATATATGTGTAGAAGATAATTTTAATGAGGTATATGATAATTATAAGTTCATTTTTTAATCCATAAAACATCCCCATGTAATCTAACGTCCCATACCTACTAAAAAATCCATCTTTTTGATTCCCACCTCTCTGGCCCGAACCAGATGATAGCTTGACTAATGAATCGACATCAAGAACCACCAAGATCAATGTAATTAATTAAAAAGATCTTAGATACTATGAAAAAAAAATATTTTTTTCTTCATCACCTTATTTTATTTGGTAATCTATATAGATTAGTCGACTATTTTCTGCATTCTTGGTCGGTGAAATCAGTTCCCACCTTAGTGATGTACCCAACAATATAAATTCCATTCCATATAAGACCTCAAGATAAATCTTGAGATCATTCAATAGGGATTTCCCTTTACTATAAGGGGTAATTAAAATGGGATGCACACCCAAAATGATTTATAAATATCTAGACCTCTTGACATCTTAGATTGTGGGGATTCAAAAAATGTTAGTTTATGGAGGAGGTTTTGAGTAGTTTCACTACAAAATATTTAACTTTTTCCAACAGGGACATATCTGTTGGTAAAAGGTCATTTTCTATTGGTAAAACATTTTAACAACATATATATCCATTTCACTAAACTGTTGGTAAAAACATTGTCACTAAATGTTTTTGTGATAGATAAAATAGTTCTGTTGTAATTATAATAATACCAAGAGATAATATATATTTTGGATAAAGTGTTTAGAAACAGGTTATGGTGAAAAATTTATCTGTTAGTAATAATATTACCATTATATAATATTTTTTTAACAATTACATTTAAATAAAAATTATATATTTTTATTGTCTGTAAAATTTCATATTTTATTTATTAATTTATCATATATAATATAAATGTTTTAATTAATAAACTGAAGACAATTTGAACAAATGTTAAAAATTAGACTATAATTAATTATATTAATAATTAAATTCATTACAGATATAACCTTTTGGATCCCCCTCCACACACACAATTATGCTCCACAATTCTAGCACTCAACAACCATGAACACACCCCCACCATGCTTGATCCCCCCAAAATAGGATCAACCACATTAGCTGCTCTTGCCCATCGTCACCAGTTACGCCAACACCAGCCCATCCGTGTCAGCTCTATCCCTAGACCATTTATGCCAGCTCGAGCAATATCCATGCCATCTTCAGTCTATGCCAGCTTATCCATCTCTAGACTATCCATGTCAGCTCTAGGTCCAGTTCTAGAGCTCCAACTCCAGACCATCCATGTCAACTCCAGTCTGTGACATCTCCAACCACATCCCCATACATGCCAACTCCTATATATAAACAAAAAATTGAGAAAATAGATGAGTAAATACCTCATTTGGAGTTCATGGACGTACCCAAACAAGTCATAGAAATAGATTACACCAAAAGGATAAAGGAAGTACCTTCAAGGAAGAAACATTTGTGCTGAACTTCCTGAAATTGTGTTGAAATTTTTTGTTATAATTCAACAAAGGTAGTACCTGCACACCAAGTAAATAAAGTTAAAATATATACTTTTATTTAACAAATAATTAATTATAAAAATAAGGAAACATAAAATGAAACAAAAAATACAACATGAAATAAAATCAGAAAGGAAAAATAACTAGAATAAAATAAAATACAAGAATAAAAATTTGGAGCAGGATAAAAAAGAAAAAAAAGTAGAAGGAAATAGGGTGACAAAAATATGGAGGTAAGATAGTACATTAAAAGGCCAGAAAAAATGTGGTTCCGGAAAAAATACCAAAGAATCGGGAGGATAGAGGAAAAATAATAAAAAATGTAGAATCATTTGAAGAAAACAAAAGCCATGGAAGGCCGTATTGGATTTATGATTTTGTTATTGGGTATCATTTCACGGGTGGAAAAATGATCAGAATGAGTTGTGACTCCAGCATTGGTAATGTTACTGCAGTACAAAATTCTCAATTATGAAAAAAAATAACGAGAACCTCAAGGACCAGGTAAGATTACTCAAATTGAAAACCATAGGAGCACAACATTCAAAAGTCCCCATAAATAAAATTATCGAATATATTTAATGGGATTATACTCTAGCACACCACCTAGAGTGTAGGTAACTAAATTCGATTCCCCTCTATTCCGAATATAATGAACATCCTATTTTATACCCCTAGGGGGAACTGCTTCTTTTACTACTTCATTACTGCATTATTCTTTGGAATCCTATTATTATCAAGGATACTTTAATTACACAATTTTATTCTATCCTACTAATTTATCTTCTAATTTCCATGATAATTGCATCAACCAAATTGATCAAAGATAAAAAGAAACTAGTTAATGTTTTTTAAAAGGATGTTCAAAAAAATGTGACTACATCAAAACTATGAATAAATTAACATTACAGAAAACACATCAGAATTCCATACCATGATCAAAATCCACCTCCATAAAACAATTAAAGACATTCAAAAAAACTAATATTTCATGGGTTCAGGAAGCAGCTTACCGGTCAGATTCTACAGGATACATTGGGCACCTTCCCTCAAATAAAATGATAATTACTTGTATACCTTTCCACTAGAATGCCTAAAAATAACCTCACAATCTAGTAAAAGACATGAAGACTTGCAATGATGGCTCACACCACTCATTAGTACACGAACCTAGATGATCCCTTGAACTGTAACATGAATATGAACACCCACTATACTATACATCACTATATGTTTACATTCCCTATCACCAATGATGATGAGAACACTAAAATAGATACCAGATTCCAAAGATAATGAAATGAGAACTTTAAAACAGATTCCAGATTCTAGATTTCACACACAGGCCATGGGTGCAATCTATGTGGAAGCCAAAATCTATTTTCAATGTGTAATACTTAGAAAACCATATGAGAAATAGTTGAGGGGATATATTTCATAGTCATCAACTTGCAATGTATTTATAACAAACAAAAATATGCACTGGTCTAAAAATATACCCTCTACCAAATAATTTTTGTGTAATTTCTAATTACTCTCATCATATTTAACTAGTGAACATTTCACCTTTACAATGGTTCTCTATAGCAGGGTAATTGAATAATTAGGATAAAGAGAGGTTAATGTACCTTTTTTTCTTGGAATGATTTTCCTTTAACATACATGTTGAAAAATTTATGTCAATATTGATTCATCCACATAATAAATTGTACAGGTACATGTTCTGTATGTATCTTTTTGTGGGAAGGACATCTAGCCTCTTCTTTATGGCCTCATACCTCCCATTCCAAAGAAGGAAATATTGTACCATAGTCAAAACCATGTGGGCCTAGCCTCCGATGCACATGCTCTCCCTACAATGAAAATTCATGATTTCACAAAAATTGAATAATTTCTAGATTTAACCCAAACTAAGAAACAAACATAGATTCTTCTTAGATTGTGTACATAGATGAGGAGTAGATTGAATAAATGAACAAGGAATAAATATTGTTAGTGATAACACTAAAAAAGATTCCATATTTCAATCAAATGCATTATAAATAGGTGAGAGTAATTAACATGGTAGTCAGAATAGTAAAAAAGTAATGATGGATCAATTTATTACCTTAAACATGTGGTCCTGACTACTCCACACATTCTATGACCAGTTATAGATGAAGTAACACCTCCAAGATCTTCGTGATACACATTATAAAGGCATCAACAGAATACTACATGTCCATGTCAACATCTCTGACAACATTACGCTTTTTATCCACAAGAGGTAGAGGAATCTGCATGTAAGAACACATGTAAAAATGACATCATTTCTATATTATTATCATCACCGAGAACATTTAAAATATGTTTAGAAAAAAATAAATTTTTATGATGCATGTCAATTTGAATGATAATTTTGTAATGATTGGACTTCTGAAGAGTTTCATTACTATAAAATTTCTAGCCAATTCAAGGATCTCATATCAGATTTTGGACTTGATTCTATGACAACAGTTGGCATGGACCTTTTTCAAGGTTTTCAAGAGCTTGAAATTATGTATATAAAGATTGAAAAATCCTTGCATCCAATTACATGATTCAATGGTTCATAATAGTTTAATGTACAACAAAGACATTTTTACCCCTGAAAAATGATAAAAGACACTGTTACCCCAAAAAAATAGAAAAGATATGTGAACCACTACATCTTTATTCTTGATTTTTTTTCAGAAGTACAAGAATTTTGAGAACCAAATAGTTGTAGAGTTGTTGAGAGAATATGATTGGAGAGTATGAAAAAAATACACTGAGAATCTTGACAATCATATCAAAATGTTCAAAGAAAATTTGGTAATAAATGCGAGAGGGTTGAGTGATTTTTCATTCCATTAATCAAGTAAATCTTGAGTCAGTGTCGTCATATGATTGAGAACAGAAGATAAATAGAAAGTGTACCCTTGAGGAAATGTTTTTTTAAATAGACCCAATGATCATACATAATCCTATGTGGGAACTAAAGATGGTATTTTCTATGTCACATAGATCAGTGACTAGTTTTTTCATTCATCGTGGAGCATTCAGAGCTAAAAGCTTACACCTCCCTTCCAATGGGTGTTATAAAAGATATTCTAAATAAATTTTAAATGTATTTTCATGTTTTTATACTCTAGGAATTAAAATTATCAAGATTCCAAAATTGTTACCTGGTTACAGTGCTACTGGGATTACCATGTATTCCACTTTGAAGTAGAAGACCTCGACAATAGAAAGAATTGATAAGTGGCCTTATGAAGCAGTTTCTATTTCTTTTGAAGCATTACCGAGAACCCTAGAACAAAAAAGTGTTTTTAATATGATTAGGACTATGACTACCCTAAAAGTAAATCATGTAAAAACTAAAAATTCATGGATTCGAAAAATAGGTGTACATGTTTTAGTGAAGATATCATTACAGACATAAAATAACACAAGATATGGGATTTTTTATAACATGAAGGAGAAATATACATGGGATTTGTGCAAAGAAAAATCTGTTTAAAATAGATGGAAGATAACAATTACATGCCAGACTAGAATAATGTAGTGCTTATAGGGTGAGGGAGACTTAATGTTTCCAATTCTATAAAACCATCAGATTAGGATATAATCATCAAAAACACTATAAAGAACATCATATAGGGAATCGTCTATCATCCTTTCATTCCTACCATTAAAAGGACATCAGTCTAACTCTCCAGCATCTACACCACTTCAATGACCACCTCCGATGAACTGTGCATACAACCCTTAATTCATAAAAGCACACTCACTAATGAGATAAAACTATCGAACAAAAAAACTAAACAATTAAAATAAAACCAGAGAACAAAGGTGTTCCCATCATGATCTCCTCTACAAGAATCTACATAGAACAATATTTCATCAGCACAAATGACCCACTACAATGTATCATAATTAACAAGAATTGTAAATCATAACGAACCCAAAAATAAAGGAATTAAAATCAATAAAATCATGACTACCAAAAATGAAATTGGAATGAAGAAAATGTAAGAAACATACAAAACTGAATCTCTATTAAGATTCCCATTTTCAAGGACAACTATAGGGGATCCACCACCTTTTAGATAAACAGCATGCTGAACAGGTGTTCCTCACCCTACACTGACCTTCCAAAGAAGGCGAATCCAGCCCAGAATCGCTTCCATCTTCATTTTTTAGTGTATTCTTTTTTAGTCAAAAAACATGTGAACCAGATAAATAAGAACCCAAATGTGGGAACTTGCATGTCTAAATTATCTCGTTCAATAGACATTTGAGACAAAAAAAAGAACCTCTAAAAAACACCACCTCCATCACATCCACTGGTCCAATACATAGCATGAAAACGAAGAATAGAAATGACCTGACCAACCATCGCTACCATGGAGCATGAGCATGAAGAAGCCTTTTATCCACGTTGGGTCAGAGGTCCATCTTCAAGACCTATTTGGAATGCTAGAGATGATATCTGAAGACACCCTTAATGATAGGGGCAAAGCTGGTTGAAGCATAATTAGACATACCCCAAATGGAAATAGAGAAAGGGAATATCAAATATAGTCGAGGCTCGATCATAAATGATGGGGAAGAATCCCTAAAAATAAAACACCATCAAGAAAACCTAACAACTCTGAAATAACCATACATGACTGACCCTATGAAGCATCACATTCAAGAAGATGAACACATCATTGAATGAAAACGATGATAAAAAAGATAAAGTAGTTGAAAGAAATGTGAGGGAGATCCTTTACTGGGGAAATGGTGATGAACAGGGTCATTGAGGGAAGGAACAGTCCATCGGTGTAGAAGTGTTGGGTGGAAAATAAGTTTGGAGAATAGAGGTGCATGGAATAATTGAGAATTAGGGGATGTGAGGGTGATAGGAGGTGAGGCAGGGCGGCGGGAGGTGAGGTGGGGCGGGGGGGCAAGGTGGGGTGGGGAAGACACGAAGAATGGGGGATTCATGTTGTGTTTTTTTTAAATTTATTTTGATGTTTATTTAATAAATAATATTAAAGAAGATAAAACTAGTTAATATTTAGATAAAATTGAATAAATAGTATTGAAAAATATAACAACATAGAATAGTTCAAGAATGTAGAAAACTGAAATCAATTATGATATGTTTTTAATAAAACCCCAGGAAAAAAATAACTTTGGAAGTAAAAAATAAAATATATGTATATACACAGTTTGTTTTTCTTAATAGATTATTGATAAATCTTTTTTTTTGTTATTTTATTGTTTATTGTTACATTTTTTATTGATGGAAAAATATTTTATTGTAATATTTATTATTAATAAAATATTCATGTGTTAATAAAAAATGTTTGTATTAGTATGTTAAACAAATACATTCAACTGTTGGTAAATGATATGTTGGTATTGAACAACAAATACCAATAAAAATATCTATTGTGAAAATTATGTGTTGGTGTTAAAAATTAATACCAATAAAAATATCTATTGTGAAAATTATGTGTTGGTGTTAAAACTTAATACCAATAAAAAATAATATCTCTCATAAATACTTATTTTTACCTAAAAATATATTATCATTCAATGAATTTTTTTTGGTATAAGCCAATTTTTTTGTAGTGTTTGGTGTGTGAAAATAGGGAGATGGAAGTTTCAATGATTTATATCTTTGTAATTCACTATAATGGGGGGTTTCTATAGAGTGGAGAGGTGAGTTTTGGATTAGTGGCTCAGGGGATGGAGTTTTAGTGCCTCTACAATTGTCGGCATAGTTTTTCTGTGGTAAATTAATTGTCATGTAGATCAACCGTTGAGTGAATATGGATTTTTTAGCGACCATAATATCTTATACATAAATATAACATTTCCTTACATGATTATTGAATATATTTCATAAATTTGTTCCCAATGAACATAATAGTTTTTTCCCTTTGGAGACTAGTTTCAAAATATTCTTATTTAGTGAATAATCTACCATATCACCTATATTTGAAAATTGTACCCTATATATCAATGATAAAAATCATGATTCCTCGAATTAGGATTGGTATTTCATAATAATTGATACATATTGAAATAAAATAACATGAACCATGGGAGCATAATAATGAAAAATGACATGGAATTATGGGATACACATAAGCATAAAAAATATATCTTGTTTTCCAACAAGAAATTCATAACATTTTAGGATTAAGCCAACCACAAATGTACCTGCATTAGTTTTGGGATAACCACCAGTATACCCTCTTTTTAGAGTATGTATAACCACTCATGTACATTATGAGATCAGGGAACATAAATAATTAACTATTTTAGTGGAAAGATATATATGTAACAACCTTAATTGTTTATAATGTAACCATCATACATGGTTATTGTATAACAAATTTCAAATAAGGAAAAACATATATAAGTGTTCCACAAGATCATAAAACATTTATCATATCATAAAAATATAAATAAATGGTCTTCATAACAAATTTTTCACATCATAACCGATGAATGGAAATGGCCTCCATCAATCATTCATCTTATTAGAACCTATGAAAAGAAATAGGATTCATAAAACATTTCATCAATTATAATCTTTCAAAGGAGAAGATTTTCATAATCATATCTTAATCATTATTAGAAAGAATATAGATAAATAATAATAATGGTATCCTTGTATCATATACCTAGTGAAACATAAGTGACATCATAGGATGTCATCGTGATGGAAAATAATTTTTTAGATCACTAGGAAAATTTGTTGGGGAAAATAGTCTTTATACACAGAAAAAATCGTCTTATAAAATTAAACAAATTTCAAAACCCATTTTATTTAAAATAAAAATGGAATCATATAATTGGTTTTTTAAAAATTATTTAAATTTTTTTTAGGAAACTAACATTTCCCTGATAATCACCATTATAAAATTATAAATTCTAAAAATATTTTTAAAAATTATTATATTAATATATTCTTGGATATTTATAGAATAATCACTAAAACAATTATTGGTATTTATAGGGTAGAATACCATTAATGTTTTAATATTTAAAACAAATACCACATTCACTATTTTACTAATGGATAAACAAGGATAATTTTAAATACTACTTGAAATTTCATTTTAGTTTTTTTATTAAAACAAGATTAAAATGAATGAAAAAAATCTAAGAATAATGTTAAACCATTTATTTAAAAATTATTACAAACATGGATATGGAAGAAAAATGTTTTTAGATAGTGGATAGAAATAAAGTCAATTGTCATTACGAACATTATTTTCGATTTCTAAGTATATAATGAGGGGAAAATTAATTTAAAACACGTATTCACAAAAAAATAACTGAAGGATAAAAATATTAATGAATATTTTTGATAAATTTAATAATATTACATCAATAATATAATAAATATAGACAATCTTGATAAATTATGATATTGTATTATAAACTACATACGAAATTGTTTACATTGAATGGTAACCACCATGAAGTAATAACCTTAAATGAGACATAAAATATCATGATAATAAAGAAATTAATGATATTACAAAGAAATGGAGTATTATTTATACCACATAAATGAAAATAGGTGAATACTATAATTTATATCAAAATAAAAGTTAAATTTAGAAAAAAATCCCTTACGACAATACTAACATTGAAACTATAAACCCCATGATAGTCTTATAGTGAAATGGATATGAGAATCACCATTATTTTTATGTTAATGATAATTAAATAAATCCTTCTTTATTATATTCACCACATAAAATAAACATATGGTTAATATGTCATTTGTCGCATACAAAATAATAGTTAGACTGAAATCCCTTACCTTATTTCTCAACTTCCTTTATATTAATTAAAACCTCATGTATATTAAATATATTTTTATTATAAATATTTTAATCAAACATTATTATATTTATATAAAAAATTATAAATTTATATCACACCATTTATGATTTACTCGTATCCTTTTATTACACATTAATTAACAAATCATTGTTAAAATCATGTTACAGGTAATACCTGCATTTTTTCTCATATATGTTTGGATTTACTATTTTTGGTACTATTATATTGATCTTGGATACAAAATATCCAGAATATTTACCATTATATAAATATTCTATATATCTAATATATATTTATTTAGAGTAATCTATAAATTATAGAGATATAAAATGAAATACCATGATCATATAGATGGTAGGCCACATCGACACTGGAATGCTACTTCCATTTTCTTAATAAATAAAATTAAAAAGATTAAAAAAATATTTATATTTCAGAATTTTTTTTACTTAATGTATATTTAAAATAATTAAAAAATTTACCCTATCACCTTTCATGAAATTCAATAGTGAAAAAAAATCACATCGCTTTAGTAGGCAGTTATCCGTCAAACACATGATAAACATTATTTTATCCATATTTAATTGAAAGTTATAAGGAATATGTGATATCATAATTTCTATGGTATATATATATTTTAAAAATATCATATATATTATTTTAATATATCCTTATTTAAATACAATTAAAAAATGAATATCCCATCACAATGGTTCGTGAGGCGGTAACCCACCATACACATTAGCATCATTATTTTTTTTCCATGTAGTTGAATGGTAAGAAGGTATATTTGATATTAATTTCATAAGTAAAATAATATTATTAATATCTAAATTAAATACTAAATTTATTTGGATATCTTTTCGTGATTTTTGGTGATGGAAAATGAATAACATATGTTTCCAAGGTGGAAGTATGTCAGACATCTGGATGCTTATTTCATATCCCACATAATGGAATTGGATATTTATATAGGATATTATATTTACATAATAACATAATATAATATAATATATTAATTTTTATTAGTTTAACATATATGGAAATCATTTTATGTAGTAATAATAAATATTAAATAAAAAATTCATAGTTATAAAATTTTTATCTTATTCACACAATATAATTATATTTAGAAAAAACCATTCCCAATTTTTATTTATGATCACACTAAAGACTCTATGATGCGGGGATGTAATTAAAAGGGAAATATAGGTATGTATTTATTAAAAAAATAGTTTTGGATTTGTGAATAAGAGAAATTCGTAGGTGGCCTTTTATAAGCATGTTGAGTGTCATAAATGTAATTTTAGAAAAGATAAAGTGGTACCCACATTATTCATATGCCAGTAAGAATATAGATATTCCCTTCATTCTCATAAACCACTTTTGAAAAAACGACCCATATTTTTCTTTGAAAATAAAAAACCTTTAACATAATTCATTAAATAATATAATGATATAATTTTAGATAAATCATTTTCTTCACAATATTTCACCACTCCCCATTTGTATTTTCATAAGTCGCTCACAAATTTCAGGTCTTGTTGGAAAAAGGATTCCATTATTTTATTATGTATTAACACACCCCAGTTTTTTTTCATTATATATCCCAAAATATTCGTTTTTCAGTTGATTGTAACATCATCCTTAGGATAGTCCTCCATTATTCTCTAATATAATTATTTAGATTTACTAACCCCAAAAAATATGGGTCATGATTACCAACAAGATATCTAAATAATGTCAGAACATTCTCCAAGTACAATTCCTCATTTACGTTATCACTTTAAAACTTATGATAAATTTTTTTAGACCAAAAATAGTAGTCTCATTATTACTATATACATAATTACAAACATCTTGAACAAAGAAACATAGAACTTGCCAATTTGAAAATGCATGAAGGGATCTCTAGATAAAATATGAGAGCCATCTCACTATACCTAAACTCAATATGGTATAATAAAATTGTCAATAGAAAATATAAAAGTCAAAAAACTTGTAATGAAAAAACCCACAATGGGGGCCGAAGAAAAATCCCACTATCTCCTGGAATGTATCCATTATAATGAGAATGGGAAAAAATTATTCAAATGATTGTAAATATACAAAATTTTTTGGGTTATCCATATGACCCGAGTAGTAGTAAAACTATGCTAGCTTGGTCCCATGTCTTATAAAAAAATATAGAATAATTTCATTCTTGTAATAGCTCCAAAACCCACAAATTGATGTTGGAATGCATCAATGTCTCCTATGGTTACCTTAGAAAATGATTAATTTTTTGTTTCGATCGTATCTTATTATAAGGGTGGGATTTTTTTGACATTGAAAAATGTGTTTCATTAACTTCCCAGAAGAATTCATGATGTGGCCCTCACTTAGAAAACATGTTTCATTTTTGAGAATAGATGTGTCACCATTATGAATTAATATTCAGGTTGGATTTCAATGTGCCACAAGGATAATGATGTATAAGTGTAATGAAAACCCTCTAAGAGTCGGTCTTCGATTAATATGATCAACGAAACAAGATTTTGACATATTTAAATGCAATTTTTATATTTGTTTTGATAGAATTTGGTGCATTCAGCATATAAATATGTCTATATTTCTGTTAATACATTGATTTTACTGTTCACACATCCCAAAAAGACTCATAGATCAAAAGTTATTTATGTCATAAGTTGGAATATTTTGTAAAGGAATTTGCATCATAGTGTTGGTCAGTATGTGTGGACAGCCTAAAAGGAAACCTTGCATTTACAACATGTGTGTAAAACCAATGTGGACACCCTACATAGACACCCAATGCAGAAACACTATGTGGACACACAACAATGATAGCCTCTGTGGATAGCCTATGCAGATAGCTTGCATGGATACCCTACACAGACATCCTATGTAGACAGTTATGCAGGTAGCTGGCGCAGATAGCCTGTGTGGATTAACTTCCAAAACCAGTGTTCCATATTTTCTTATAAATATGACCCTTTCTCTCGTTATTTGTATGAAAATAATTTCAATGTAATCCCTAAAACTATAGTCATACATCACTATCACCCAGGTCATTCAAAATCCCATAATTAGCTCTCTAAAACCCAATAGATGATATAATTAATGGGTATAAGTTGGATCAATGTACCATCTATATCTAAAATTCAAATACCCATGATACAGACATGTGTTAATTTCTAGACCTAAGGACATGAGCTAATTACCTATGTAATGGACCTGAGACAAGGACCTGATCCATGGACTAGAGCCACGGACCATATATAGAGACCTAATACAAGGACATGACTGAATGGCTAGAGAAAAGAACCTGAGCGAATTACATCAGTTAAGGACTTGAGCCAAGGACCTGATCTAATTACCTACTTTGAGGACCATATCCAAGGAACCTATCCAAGGACCTATGACTAGGACATGTATAAGAAAATAAAAGATCCCTCTTCAAAGCCATCCATGGATGGTCCTCTCTGCCTTTGGCTCCCATGTCTGATATGGACCATGTTGATACCTCCACTAAAGCCCTGAGTCATTTGAAACCATGGTGAGTGGAAGACTAGAGTTTTCCCCAGTTTTGTGTATATTCCTTCAGTCAGTGGATTCCCACAATTATTCTACCATCTCATAAGGGTCCTCAGGGTGAATCTGGTTATTCATTCCCTTAGTCATGAGGACCCATAAACCAAGTATAGTGTTATGGAGTCCAAATTCTTAGATACAGTAGATTAGACAATGTCCTACCCTTAACATATTTAAGACTCCAAGATTATTATTCCTACAAGGGAGGGTAATGATCATGATTTCTATTCAATTCAACATGGGATGATTTCCGCATCCTTCATTATGTGAAAATTTGTGTGGAATTCCTCTTGGAGTAAGCACAATGCCTTCCTCTAGTAGTTACACACATTCTCATATCTACCTCATGTTCAAGAGTTCAGATAAAGGATGGTAATTGATGCCATCTCCACTCCATCTCACTTCATTCATTCCTCAGTCTTCATCCCCTAGACTGAGTCCCATGTAATGTTGAGATTATGAATTATCATTCCCTTATCCATGTCCAACTACAAAGGAAGGGATGTTTGGTTTTACAGATACTCTGCTTCCTCCTTATCCATCACATTTGATAGGGGTCTATTCTGACTCAAGTGGAAAAAATGGATTTTCATGCTCAAAACATCCAAACCATAATATTCATTTTTTTTCAATGGACAATCCTTTGAATATTCTTCTAAAATTATTTAAAAGTACCTCCATAATAATATTTCTTCAAGGCCATGTATTTAACCTTAGGGAAAATCATATTGTTTGGTTTCCTAGATCATTTATTTCCTCATAGTTCTCACACTGACCCTGACTCAAATTTTCTTAAAGGTTGACGGTGGTCATGACCTCCAAATGATCCCAATACTTATTGGAATAATTCCATGTGTAATCCCCAACTGAATAAAGGCCTACAAATTTCTGTATTCCCTAATCATTCCCCAACCTGGGAATACTTTTCACGAGTAATACATGATTATAATTTCATTCATCAGATCATCCTCCTGACAAGAAAGTACCAATTTGATTATGTCATAGGGTTTAATATACCCAATGATACAAACATTCAAGGGCATCCATAGGTGTGGTTAATCATTGAAAAAATATATGGGATTTGATTCCAGTCCAAATAAGATATGTAGGAAGCATTTCTAAGGTCAAAACCCAAAGCCACAATTACACCCTATTTTCATAGGTCCTAATTACATGTAGGGATTAATTCAACCTGGAAATTAATATACATTAATGGTTCCCTAGGATACACCATAATTATCCTTGAACAAAATATTTTCTAGTCCTCTACCTCCTAGACCTCCTTACCTCATGATGTTAAACTGTACATTCTGCTCATTATGAAATGACCATTAAAGGAATAATTTTCCCCATTAATTGCATCAAAATATGTGTGTTTTTATTACTTTCAATGTGATATGTAAAAATATCCTCACATGGGTTTGATCCCAATATAAAAGTAATTCATGTCGCCAGGGATGGTGACACACCACAAACCAACACACTATGAGGCACAAAAACCATTAGTGTTGAGATAATGACCAAAGAATATAAAATTATTACAAAATTTGATACCATAAATAGAGAACATCATATACTTAAAGATGATTATAAGTTCATTAAAATATAATAACTGATTTTAAATTCATGGGTGACCTACATCATACTTCGAAAATAATGAATGATTTACAAGTACAAAAACTATTTTCATTGTGATAATGACCAAAGAATATCTAATTATTACAAAAGTGGATAACTTTGATGGAAAACCTCAAATACATAAGGATGATTATATGTTCAATAAATTTTGTTATTTTATTTTTAATTCATGTGTGACCTACATCAAACTTTGAAAATAATGATGTATTTACAAACATATCTTAAATCAATACAGCAGTCCATGAGTAGGAAATATTTTCCCTCAATATGGTGTGATTAGACCGACCTCATATCCTCTCAACCAATGTTATTTCTTAATAATATTTCAAAAAAATCATAATTAGTTCCTGCATTTAGAAATATGTTTCCCATGGAAAAAACTATTGTGTGTTTTTGGTTCCATGAACCAACCTATTTTAAACCGTTTGAAAATATTGAACATGATGTGAATGATTGCACAAGACTCAAACCCCCTTCAATGGACAATCAGGAAAGCCTAAATATATCCATGGATGGAGAAGAAAATGGTGAACCTGTTGTGAATGAGTTAACTATTCCTTCCCCATCATAAGATAAAAGTATATAAAACTTGGTCCTCGATGGGACTTTTTCTTACTGACTGCAAAACATATATTCATCAAAAAACAATTCCTTAAATCCAACATATTTCGAAACTACTCAAATGATAACATAAAAAATCTATCAAATTGTTAATCCTTTCTATTTTATGAAATAATATCATATTTACATTATCCATATCAATAAACTCATTATACAAAGTAAACTTCATTTTCTAAAAATATGAATCATATTAAGGGTTGCCTACCCTAAATAATATTTTTCTATAAAATCTCTCTTCCCCCTTAAATTCATTTTATAGGTTATATATAAAATTAAAAATCATTTATCACATCCAAAATAGTAAATTTTTATTAAAAGTCTAATAAGCATTTCATAAATATTAAATTCCAATACTTAAACACTTCAATAATTATATATTATTCTTAGACTTTATCATCATATTCATCAATAACTCCATCCTTTAAAGTGTAATTTTCCCCATTCAACATCGACAATAAAACCATTTATTTTAAATCCTTTTTGAACTTCTTCAAGATCTTCTCCATAGAGAAATAGATTTTTATAATACTCATTCATTCCACATTTATAACATTAAACCAATTATTATTCCATAAAAGAACCATTATTCTCATCCATTGTGTTAACTAATCATTGTATTTTTTCTTGAAAATTCCATACTATGATTCATTCTTACCTACATTTAAAAAATATTCTAATTAATTTTACAAATTCTTGGGGGTATAGATTCCCACATTATCAACATATAGGGAACTAGATCTTATTTCCTCTATGGTCTCTAACACAAGAATACTCAATGAACACAATCAATATTTTCTTTTTTCATTCCATGTGCTGGTTAAGGTGTATGTTGTTAATAATTTATCTTGATAACTGATATATAATAATCACATTATCCTTCACTCTAATCACCATCCAATTTATTTTCTTGTCAACAAATTAGTCTATCACATTCAGTATTAACCTAGTTCCTTTTGGTCCCCACTATTGAATAAAACCAAAAACATATATTGAGTAGATATAATCATAGATTAAAACCCACATAATTAAGAAGAAAACATTTATAAGATGACTAAATAATGAAATAGTATTTCCAATTGATGACACCTTTGTCATTAACTAGCTCATTAACAGTCATTATTGAAATCATTCATGATGGTTTGTAAAGAGTTTGAGAATTTCAAAACCAAATCCCCTATTATATTGAAACCAGGTGTATAGTAAGGCCCATTATCACGTTCTAGGTAATTATCAATTCAATCATGATATTTCATTTCATATTTATTGCCACAATGTGTATTTATTCAAGAACCAAATACACTTATAATATCTGGAAAGCTATTTATTTCCAGGAGACATCTCAATCTATCCTATAACAATATTTTCCTACACATATAATTATCTTTAGACGTCCAATTATGAATATCCAAATACATATACCATGTCATATAATGATACAAATCAATAGAGTTATTACTAATTTTTTCTCATAATAGTTTTCAATGATTAACTAAATTGTTCCTTTGATACCAATTGTAGATCCCCAAAGTTATCATACATAAAGATCAAATCCTTTTTTAGGAATATGTAATAAATTTCTCAAATAAATACTCAAAGACTATAATTATTTAGTTATTTTGTAGATTAAGTGCACCATATTCTTGTTTAGTGAAATATTATAACGATATTAAATAATAATCTACCCCTTTTAAACTCTTCATATGAATACCCTACATAAAACCTGTCTCCATACCAATTGGTATGGAAACATAAAAAAGGGTGATCATAAATTCATAGAAAGGGTAAACATGTGAAATACATAATCATAACATGAGTATAAGCTTATTATAATATTAGAATAAACTATCAAAATCATACCATGTATATCAATATAAAAATAGTTATTCATGGAATAAATATTTCTTGTTAATAATATTGGAATTATAGGAAAATATAATTACATGGTCCATGGGGCATAAGATTAATGTAAGACATGGAATTTTTCCATATAATTAATCTTATAAAATAATATTTCTATTCTAACAAACAATACATTAAAAGAATGTTACGATTTGGAAAACCACCTAGGTACCTACATTGGGATTGGGATAACCTCCCTTGTGTAGTTTATTCGGACAAGGCATAACCACTTATATACCCTATGATCTTATAAGATATAAATATTTACCAAATCAATTAAAGGGAGTTATAGGACCCACTCATTTTGGTTATAATATAACTAGTATCCATTGTTATAATGTAACAACCATCACATAATAAAAACCACACTTATGTGTGCCATAGGATTATTAAACATTCACCACATTGGAACCCAAATAATAAAATGGTATTCATTACACATTTATCATATCAAAACCCATTAAAATAAATTGGAATAATAAATAATTCATCATATTAAAACACAAAAAATGAAAAGGGTTTCATAAAAAATTTCATTATTACAGAACCTGAAGAAATGATATGGGGTTTATATATATATCTTTATCATAAACATAAACTATACATATAAACAATATTAATGGTATCCATGGATTATATCCATGTATTATATCCATAATAAAGTATAATTAACATCAAATCTTGTCATCACATATAAGAAATAATTTTTAAATATCACATGGAAGATTTCTTTTAGAATGTAGCCTTTCAAAATTTATAAACACATTTTTAAAAACATTAATCCTTTTCAAAATAATTTCCTTTGAAAATAATTTTGGACAATATAAATTAACCATTATAATTTAGTTAATATATTTATTGAAGATAATAACCCTTGTATGAAAATAACCATTTTAGAAATATAAATTCATAATATATTTTATAACATTTTTCAATGAAAATATCCAAAAAAATGTTATAGATAATTTTTTCAAACAATGAGGGGTCATGATGGTGTAGAATACCATTGATGTCATACACTTAAAAAGATTGATTACTTTTACATTTTCAATAAATGAAGAACCAATCATGTTTTGAAAATGATGTGATTATCCCTTTTAAAAAAAAATTAAACATCAAATAAGGGTAAAAATTAAATTAAAAAGTATTATAGGAACATAAAAAATTTATTGTTTTCGAGAAAATATGGATATAAAAAAATGGGTTTTCATCTAGGGAGGGAATTAATGTCGGTTTTAATTAAAAAATAATTTTTTGGAATAATGAGTACATAAAGAGATTGAAATGAATTGAAAACATATAATCTCAATAAATTAACAAATTAACAAAAAAAATTAATTTATTGATATATATACCATAATATTTCATCACAAAATGTATAAATATACACATTATTGATAAATTATTAGATTGTATAATAAAATAATTTCAAATTTGTTAAAATTGAATTATAAGACCCTTGAAATAATGAAATTAAATGAAATATAAAACATAATAAGAATAAATAAATTCACAATATTATAATTAAAAGTGAATTTATGTACACCTTATAAATTAACATAGTTTTATAACATATCTCATGTACAGTGATGAAAAATTAATATATAAAACCATTACCCCATTGGTAACGTTGAAACTACAGAATCTGTCAAAGATAGATCATAAAATTGATAGTTAAATCCACATAATATTATAGATATTAATCATAAAATAAATTCCTAAGAATAATATGCACCTCATAAAATTAACATGTGGGGAATATGTCATTTATCTCATAGAAAATAAGAGTGAGAAGAAATTACATTTCATTGAAACTCAAATTCCATAGCATGCCTTAAAACATCATCTATAATAATTATGTTTTTATTATAAATATATTATATAACCTAATATATATATATATATATATATCATACCATATTATATTTAATTATGACCTCTTATTTCCAATTTATTGGCAATTCATTGTTAATGTATTGTTTCTAGTAATAACTAATTTGTTTCCCATCTTTGTTTTGATTTTATATTATTCATCTATCACATTGACCATGGTTAAATCATCTTATTAATTTTAAAAACAATATAAATATCATATATATTTATTGTACGTGCATTTATAAAAATCCTTAATATTTAGATATAGAAAAAGAAATATGTGAATTGTGGAGAAGATTGGTTTTACGAATGGTTTAATGTTGGGCCCATTTTATTAATGAATGTTTCAAAGAAAAGTTAAATAATATTTTTCAATTAATGAATAGTCTTTTACATCATATATATCACATATATTAATTAAATTTACCCTACTTACCCTAAATGAAAACCATTAGTTAAAAATAAATTGCATCGCTTCACGAGGTGAAAGTTCACTGAACATAAAAATTATGCAGTCCACACCTCTACTCTTAGTGATCCTACATGAACAACAGCTGTGTCGATCATGAAGGTTTTAGTGGACAAAAACCCTCTTGTTCTGAATATTGGTGTGTCTAATTATAGTGTGTATTTGAAGGGATTAGGTCACGAGCTAATTTCATCTGATCTAATTGCACTACCTGCCAAGCCTCCTGAGGGTTTGGTTCAGGATCCCAATGTGACAGGTTATTCTCTAAAAAAAATTAGAAGTTTTTCATTCTATGATTTCCTTGATTCCTCTATGGAATATGTTCATCGTGCCTCTTGGATTTCCACATCAGATTATGGAAATTCTACTGTGAATTTTCATCTTGTGGCGCTAATGGAATGGGTTGAGGCCTGTTGATTCTTTCTTATTGGATGTCTAATAAAATCTAAGGGTAATAAGTCTATGAAAAATGAGGAGATGAATATTATACAATCTTGAATTTGGGTATTTTCATAATAAAGGATAATAACTATTATAATAGGTTACTTAAAACTTATTTTTTCAACTTATAATTATAGATCAAGGGTGTGGAGCAATAGGGATTTCTCTCTTAATCCAGAAAGATTTCGGATGTCTTTTTCGGATTTTAATTTTAATGTGCACTTTCCAAAGCATTCTAATGCTCAGATTATTGATAGAATTCATGGTTTTAGTAGAATGTTTCTCATCCATTAGTTTACAATGACCTAGTCTCCCATATTTTTTCCCACATGAGGAAGGATTAGAATACGATGTATGGTAAATTTGGTTGTTTCACAAGAGTTTTGGTGGATGTGGACATGCAGAATTATTCACCTGATTGTGTCACATTAGTGGCCAATAGTGAGAAATTTGAAGTGGACATTAAATATGAGTCAACCCATGATTTTTGTACCTATTTCATGTTGGTGGGGAATGATGTCTAATAATATATGAATATGAGGAAAATACATATAAAAGTGGAACTTTCTTCCCATGGAAAAAAGTATCACAACTCCTTCAATGAGAAAAAACAGGGTGGTGAGATGACCCATGAGATTGTCTCCAAGTAGGATTGACCAAATCCCATTTAATATAAACTTTATGTTCATGGAGGGGATCATGAAGGGTCTCTTCATAATATATAAATTGATTCTACAATGGGTATGGCTTTCTCTACTTTTAGTTTTGTGCACAAGAGGGATGTGACCTTAGTAAGAAAAATATTGCTGCTTTTTGAGAATTTTCTAATATCACAAATTTAAGAAATCATTGAAGATAAAAATGATGAGGCTGAAATATATCGTGATTCCCAAATTCATGATGAATCTCAATTTTGGAAGGAGTAACACACTTCTAAAAATAGTAATGGGAAGCAGGTTGACTCCCCCCTCTCAACCTATGTGAACAAGAATTGAAGTGATGCAGTTATGGTAACACCACTAGAGACTTCTCATAATGCAGTTACAGTACCTTAAAAGGGACAAGGGGAAATTGTCGTGATAGATTATGTGAATAATTTACTTAGTATTTTTTACATTCTTAATAGATCATTCCATAAGTATGTCTTTCGTGCTGAATTTGGGACCGATCATGGCTCTGAAATGATCAAAGATGAGGGATCTGATATGACCCTATACAAGATATCTGATTCGGTTATCCAAGGGTATAGATAATTAAACAAGGAAATAGACTAATACATTTTTGAGAGGACTACATCCATGTGGTAGAGGTGGTGCATTCCGCTCCTATTAATGATTCTCTGTTGTTTTTGAATGCATTGGACATTATAGTAGTACTTATTTCACTGGGTTTTTATTCCACTTCCATCATCATTAGTATATTATTGAAAAATAAAACATATATAATCATTTTATCTATAGTTATTATAATCCATGTAAAATAGAAATGAAAAATATGTCATATCGGTTGGTGTGGTTGTTTTATACTTTACAAAGGAGTGACATTATTGTTTTCCAATGGGTTTGAAGGTAAGAAGATATATGAGATATTTTTATTCCATAATTATAATATTATTGTTAATATCCCATATATACATTAAATGCATCATTATATCTATCTATGTAGTGTTTTGATGGAAAAAAATAACAATGGTTCACAATGTTGTAGTCGGCTTTACATGTGAATGATTAACCTGTATCCCATTTTATAGAACTAAAAGATTATCTAGGATTTTAAATTCACATAATTACATATCAGTATATAATTTATTCTTTTTTTTTACTATTTTATCATATTTGGAATATTTTGAAAGAGTTAGAAGATGTATTACAACAAAAATGATGATTTAAAAACTTTACCTCTTCTATAGAAAAACTATTATGATTTAATTAACGACATAATAGATTGGATTAATGATCTCATCAAAGATAATAGTATGCATTTAGGTAATATTGGATTACCATTTTGTAGGTATTTTTCAATCAAATGGTTTTGTAATTTTGAATGAGAGAGAATATGGTGTGTCATTGAATAAGTTACGTCAGTGGAACACTTGTATTTTTTAGAAATAAAAATGTTTATCCATGTTTTTTAAATGAAAGAATATTATAAAAAAATGAAATTATATTATATCATAGGTGATAAATTCAATATAAATCCATCCAATGTTTTTGGGAAAAATATATAGGCAATTTTACTCCTTATCATTAAAGTTTAACCCCTAGTAAACTTGTTTTACCCTTAACCATAATATTTAATTTTAATTAATAGTATTATTCATTATGTTAAAATAATGGGTCGAAAATTTTAGATAATAAATAATATTCTAATTATAAATATGGAATATATATTTCCAAATTCCATTCATATAATTTGGAAATTTTAATTTAAAATCTATCCAGCATAAACGTTAACAAAATTTTTATCCAATGAGAAACGTTTCAAAAGATTTCAAACTTTTTATATCAAAATTAAATTTTAAATTGATTTAAATGACATAAGTTTGATTAATATATATACAATTAGATTAATTATAAATTTAAAATAATAATAAATAAATTATATATATTGTAATTCGTTTGAATGAAAATGAATTTTTTTAATGAAACCCAACATTTTCACTAATATTAAAAATTTTATCTTTAAAAAAATTTTAAATAGTTCCCCTTTATATAATTATTACATGATTATTTTAAAAATGAGGATAATTTTTCAAATAAATTTGGAAAATTTTATAAATTTTAATTTTGAAATATGTCCTAAAAATACGACCAAACTAGTTTTTAAATAAATCATGTTTTTAAGTGAGATAATTGATTAATTATTATATCTTGTATTGAAAACTCATAAGATAAATATAAACATTTTATTTAATATATTACATATAAATTTTATTAAATACATTCATAAAAATTTATTTGTTTAATTTATTAAGTCAAAATTAATTTTTTAACTAATAAAAAAAATTCTAAAAACATTATCCTTTATTTTCAAATATTTTTTATATTCATCTCAATTTAATTTATATATAATGATTCATTTCATATAAAAAGTTATACCATTGATTTTATAAATTTATTAAGACATATTCATAGATTCCATTCCAACATCCTAGTGATAACTATCATATTAAAGAATAATATTTTTATAGTTTGTCTCTTTTTCATAAAAATTGATGTTTATTTAAAAGAATATATAATTAAAATTAAATTTAGTTTCAAAAAAAATAAAAATATATCAGTTTTTTACATGATATATTTTTTGTGGCAGTTGCACAATGGGGAATGGTTGTGTTGTAGGCTCTTCTAGAAAATGGGTTTTGTAGCCGAGTGGCTTTAGCTATGTAATGTTCTTCTCCATAGTTTCTTTTATCTACATCATGGAGATAACTGTGTTTTTTGAACACATATTTGAACATGAAGGATTTTTCATCGTTCTTCCATTTTGATTGCTGGTATTACATTTTTAATTAGTACTTCATCATTCTGATGTTGGCTGCATCCTGATCATATATTTTACAGACACTGTATCAAATAAAAAATCGTGTTGAACCCTATCATTCATCCTTATTTTCTCTCTACTAAAAGGTGATCAAATAAATCCCGAAGAGGTATTTTAGCTCGTTTTCATCATATTGAAAACCTATCAATTGGAAAATAACCCTTAGTGGTTATATTTGGGTGTAGATATTTCCATCTCCATGTTATATCCATGTTCTATGTATAGAGATATTTTTTGTCAAATTAGTTGGTGGTTATAGTAATTTCATGGAAATTTAATGATGTGGGATTCATTTTTTTAGATCAATACCAATGTTTTACTTCATTATTATGAACATAGGTGTCATGCCTCTTGTTTTAATCTTGGTTAGTGGTTTGAAAATCCTATTTATAAAAGGGGATCATTTGTTTCTCTTCTTATTTTATATATTGGAGGTACGAAGATTTATTAAATATTTGGTTAGATAGTATGCACAAACATAACGATATTACTAAATTAGTTTAATTTAAATTTATCGGAAAAGGAAATGAGTTTCAATATATATATTTTTTTTCTATTACTGTTAATATTTTTCATTCATGATGTATCACTAAAAATAATCAATTTTTAGGACCCAAATTTTTGAAAAATGTTTCTGTATATAGAACCCATTATTATGTTATTATTGATATTACATTGACCAATTATCTATTAACATATATATTAATAGTGAAACTATTTCCCCTATAAATATTATTTTTCTGAGAATTCCGTTGAAATGAAAAATTAAATATTAGGGGAATCCCTTTGATTAAAACTAATATAATATATTTGAGTTGTGTGAAATGATGTTTTGATGAGTTTTTCGTATTTTTTTATAATATTTTCATATATATTTGTTTGGTATATTATTATTTTAATGAAAATGAGGTTTTGATTTGTGTTGGTGGAATTGTGGAGGTTTTAGCATGAGGGGGACAATTTATTATGCTATGATTTATAATATATTTTCCCTATGGTAGAATAAATAAATATAAATGATAGATTAAACTAGAACGGTATAAAATAAATAATTCAATCATCAAATAATATATGATTATTGATTAATTAATTTGTTTTTAATATGAAATAAATTGGATATATAAACCAAATTTGTGGTAATTTGGAATCCTGGAAATTTTCTTAACTAAGAAGAAGGTGTACAATCTCTTGGGTATTGTGGATTACATATGTTTTATACTGTATTTGGTGGTTTTTTAATGTGTAAAATGTCATTTGGATTTTTGGTGATTTTTTATGAAAGGATAGTTCTTTATTATCAACTTGTTAGTTAGGTTTTGTGTGTGACAATTATATGTAAAGTGTATTTTTCTATAATATCTATATACACATCACTTATGTTTATCACCATGTGTTGACTACTGATTATATTAGGGGAGTTCTCCATAACATTTGGATTTCGAGAAAGGATGTTTTTACACCCACTATTTCCCACTCTAGCTTATAGATGAATTTTAACTTCATGGGTAGTGAAGTCTAAAATTCAAAAGTTAAATAGTGGTGACAATTTAGTGAGATTATGAGGTGACTATAATGGGGTTCATTCATAGTATTATGGAGGAATAACGTTAGTTTCATACATGCACATGGTTCACAACTACTCTTGTTGTGTATATAGATGTTATGTGATATACGATGTGTTTTTATGAGAGATGTGATGTGATAGCTAGGTTGTGTTTTGGTGTGATATGATGTGATAGCCTATGTGTCTTTGGCTGAGATGTTATATTATGGACAGGTTTTCTTTGGTGGGGATTTGATGTAATTTATCAATGTATTTATGATATATTTGATATCTTGTCCTAGGTATGTTTGGTAGTGGTTACTGTATGGAAGATATTGGACTGCCATGATGTACAATTTTGGGGTGTGAGGTGGAAATATAGTGGTAAATTTGATTGGGGTACCATTTTAATGGCATTGTTTTTGTTATGTTATTATAAAAGGATGAATTTTTTTGGTGAGTGTACTATAGTGAGGATGGGATATGTTATATATCACTTTTTATGTGTTGATGGTTCTTTTGTTTGTTTATGTGTGTATTAGTATGAACTATATTTCATGTTCATGAGATACTTTGGGGTATGATCCTTTTGAGTATACATATATTCTTTCCCTACATATATAAAAACTATTTTAAGGATTTTAATATGACAACATGGACCGTGATGGAAAAATTCTTATTTAATATGTTGGAGTTTTTATGTTGTTAATACCTTATGAACTTCTTCAGGGAATTAATTTGAGGAATCTTTTATTTTTTACATATACATTCATTGTCAAATGTTTTTTTGTCTCCGTGATTTTATATTATTTCTTTGTTGGTTTTATAGTTTTCAACATATCTACTGAACCTATATTCAATTGGCCAATACCTCCCATATGTGATATTTTATTATACCCTAATTGGTTGTACAAACCCATGTCCTAATGGTGGAATGAAAAATGGGTGATAATATTTCTCCCTTCAATGTCATACAATGTGGGATAACTACGGAGATATGGGATCATGATAGATTGTTACTATTGGGTTCTGTTGAGGAATATGATGGAGTTTTCAATTATAAATAGTGAGGATTGAATGGGTTTGTAGTTTAACAATGTAATCTATTTATTTGTTGTGACATAGTATAAGGAATACCATATAGGAATATTGATTTTATATCCCCACAATTATATAAATAAAAGAATGATTTCGTATTTTAAGACCAATTGTGGTGGCACCACATTCAGGGTGAAGAGCTGTGAGAGGAACATGAATAATTATTTTTCATTTCTAATTTTATTTTGGCAGATCATGTGAATTTATTATTTATTAATTAAATCTAAAAAAATCCATACAACTAGAATTAAGATATTATTATTTGGCTTTAAGTAATGGATACTTTGTGTTATTCTTGATTATCATAGGAAGTGGATGTAATGAATGGTGATACTGTTGATCCTTAGAGGATCAACCCGGTAGAGTAAGATGTGGAGTGGTATATGTAAATTTATGAATTTCAACAGTATTGATTAGAGATGTATTATGGGCGAGTTTATTATCTAATGATAGAGCACTAAATTAAAGAGATCAAGATTTTCCCCAATCTGATATGGGTCTTGGTGGATTAATGGGTTATATTAGAAGATAGTAATATGAGAGGAGTTGTAAGTCAATGATGGAAATTATTTATTAGGGAGAAAAAGGATGTGGATTTCTTATGAGATGACATTAAAAAGGAGTTCCAAGTGGAATTCCTCACATATACCTTGAATCTAGTGAATAGACTTGATATCCCCTCTCTTAAGCACACAAACATGCCTATATGGGATCATTGGATCAGGTTCCTATTTTAATTTCATTTCACCCAATATATTTTTCTAGATTTAGAGTTTTTTGTGGGGTCTTGAGGAGAAAATACACCCTTCTATACAGTATAAAGTTACTCCTTTTTCAATAATAACCAGCATTGAGGATTAGATTATGGTAGCGGTGATTTAGTGTATGAAAACATGATTAGGATTCTCATGATTTTATAATCAATATGATTACATTAGGTTAAGGGTAGTTATTTTTATATATTAGGTTCCAAGATATTAAAGGTTTCAACAAGTGGGGATTCAACCTTTAAAGCATCAATTCTGAGATTTTGTGTCTAGTGGTTTTCATGATTTTTCTATGGGATTTTGGGTAATATTTTTGGTCTTTTGGGTCCATGGTGAAATTAAAAAACTGTTAATATGGGTGATTTACTTTCAATATGGTAAATGTGGTCATGTTTGGTGTCAGCCTTGGCACTAGTAGATAGTGAGGTCATTTCAACAATAGGATAAAAATTCTTATTCTTTTTAAATAGGATAGAGTTTTGGTATAGTGTAACCATAACACATTTTTCATATTCAAGGACAATGACCTGATTATAGAAATAATGGTGGACGTTTGTAGAGGAAAAAGATCTGGTCATAGTCAGTTTCATGCAATGAAGACGGCAGCACTAGAGAGTCTTGCGGTCTTACAAGGTTCAACTAGTTTATCAATTAGACTTATTTTTAAATTTATTTATTTTGATGTTTCTCACATTAATATTTTCTCCTATCTACTATATGAACTAGTGCAATGGTTAATGAAGATTATCATGCCCCTGGTTTTTTCTATTCCTCTCAGAGTCATGGCTAGATTGTTTTATTTGTTCTATGGTTAGACTAATGATGGGGTCACATCTATCAAGTGGGGATCTCTTAACAGTTCTGATACATCCATATGATGTCATCCTCTAAATTGATTTAATTTATTTTTTGTATTCTATTCTCAACTTATTTTAAAGTAGATTTATTTTCTTGTATTTGAATGGATATCTTGTAGTTTTCATTAGAGAGTGAAGTTGTTAGCAAGAAGGAAGGTATGTGGATACAATTCTTTCATTGATGGGATATTTTTTAATAGAGTCATTATATGAGAGTATGGGGGTCACTGGGTCTTGGGGTGGTCTCTTGATTTTATTCCATAAGAGTATTAGATTCTTCCCCATGATGTGATATTGAGTTTGGGACATACCAAAATCTCCATTCTTCTCCATATTTAATGTCTCTATGTCAGATGGAACCTTTTAAATTTTTAAAATTGAGGATTTGGAGAGATGACCAGACATAGAAGGGGGAATTTGGCCCAATATTATGTTATAGGGTGGTCCAATGGTATTTTCATGAAAGAGGATAATAGTTTGAGTCTATATAGAGAAAAAAATTTGGATCAATTGATGATAAAAATTTTCTACTATCTTCTAGAGATAAACGATTTTTTACCTGTGGATGTGATCTAGTTAGTTTTCTATGGTTTATTCTGGTTTGGTTATCTCAATTTTATGGTGTAGAAGAATGATTCCTCAACGACATATTTCAAATTTATGTATGTGAACTTATAGATTTTTGTTATATCATTCTATTTCTGGGACACACCAACATTGTTCATGGTTCTCATGAACTCCTTATTCTATCAGTTCCATGGATAAAGTTTATTCATTTTTTTAAATGACATATTGATCTACCCAAAGTCATATAAGTATAAAAATGATATTTTAATAGCTTTATTGTATGTATTAGATGCCAATAACATTATGAAATGTTTTCCATATGAATGTTTTGGACTCAAAAGGCTCAATTCCTTGGTTTTGTAGTGTCCTAATAGGTTATTCCCATACACCTATTAATGATTAAGGAAGTTATTTCATCGAAAAGAACTATTAATGTTGTATAGGTTCATCGTTTCAATAGTCTCACATGACAATAAAATATTTTCATTTCCATTTTCATATGTATTATGGTGATATTGAATGATTTAAATATGAAGTTTTGACCATTCAATATGATTGATCATTGTCATGTAGAGACTCACTACATGAATGGTAAATTGATTAGTGTCCCAATTATCTTGATTCCAAATTGTGGGGTGATGGTTTCGGTGTATTTTGATGCTTCTTATCTGGGTTGGGATGTTTCAATAAACAAACGAAATCAATGATCTCATATTGGTGAATAATGTTATGATCCCAGAAGCAAAATTATTCTACCCAAGATATATAGAAATCTATAGTGTTTTTGCATAGAATCTATGACAAGCATGTATGTAGATGAGGTTGTGAATCCTTATGGAGTTACAATGTCATTTTTAACAAATAAAGATTATCATTTTACCAATTTATTTTGGAGTGTATTATAGTAGGATTATGGGACTCAGTTCCACCTCAAATCCACTTTCCACATTTAGAAGGATGTGCAGATAGAGTAGACCATCCATATACAGAAATATATGTTGTAGGAGATCGTATTAGTCTTCATTGGATGTTATAAAATAATAATCAATTGGTGATGTGTGTATATAAAAACATATAAAACCAACATATCCATATTAAAACATTTAAGGAATTGTATGGGTGACAAGGTCATTCTTCACCATGTTGGTACATGTTTGGTGTGTCATCAATTCGTGGTCCCAATGTCATGGATAGAACAAAATATATTTTTTCGGATATTCATTAGATATATATGGGAATAATTGATAGAAAAAATTCTTATGATCTTCCTAGGTGGAGTCATTCGGTGTTCATGGTTAGAGATCATGTGTTCTTTATAGTGTCCCCTTTAAATTGTAGCATGATTTTGGTAGGGATAGTAATTTATTCACCCATAAATTTGTCTATAATTTAATAGTTTTGGATATATTAGTGAGTTTTCCTATTAGTTAGCCCTCCCCCCACAAAAAAACTGGTTCACAACTTCTTCCATTTCTCTCATCTTCATCGTTATCATCATTATTATTTTCATGATATTTTCTAACGAGGATGTTTATTGTAGACAAATAAGAATTCATATAGTGGTCGGTGCAGGTAAGGGATCAATGAGATATATTTCTATATAGAATGACTATTTTTTGGGTCATGCACTATAGAGGTACAGTTTCCAAGAGAAGAGAAGTTAGGAACATGATATGTATATGAATTCCCAACACCTAACGTAGTTTTCGGTTATTCCTTGTTAGTTTTTTTATGATAATGTGAATATTTATGATATTGGGGTTATGAAATTTTCTTTTCCATTATTTATTTATGTGTGTAAAGTAATCCATGTAGGAGAATAAGGGAATACATTATTCTAAGTCATGATATTTCATATGAAAAAACAAATTAAAACTATATAGGTGAGTCAGTTTAACCCAAAGGGAATCATATCTTGATATGGAAGATAAGATACCTATATTTTGGTTATTCGGTGGGATAGTTATTTTAGTTGTTTTCATGGGACATGGGGATGATTAGATGGTGGAACTAATGGTAATGGGGAGAGATGGTGGATTATATTTGATGTACACAAATGTTTTTGTGTGTGATTTTTTATAAGACATTTGATCATGGATGATTATTTCTTATCACTAGATGTGTTTGGTTATCATGAGATCCTTAAAATGTGTCTTACAAGTTGGTTTTTTGACACATTCCCCTCTTTCCATTTTTGGATAGATTTCAATATCTAGAGTGAAAATAGTATGGGGGATTATGATATAATAGTATCAGCCTTACAATTAATAAAATTGGGTGAATTCTAGTGGTGGAGGTTTCTAGTACAGGTGTTGTTGATTTTGGAAGGAAAAATTGTGAGGATGGAGATTTATATGGAAAGGATTATTATCATATACCATAATGGAGTTTTTTATGGAATATTGTGGTCATATATAGTGTTTAATATCAGGGGATACTATATTGGTGATTTTTCTATTTTTCATATAGTTTTGTCATAGTCACCCTATTATAGTGTCGAGTTTGCGAGGAGTGGGTATAGCGGTTCTATTATTTTTTTTGTAGCTATTCTTTGTGGTAAGGAAAATACAATGAATATCCTTAAGAAATTAGTTCTATAGTGTGGAGGTTATATACGTTTCATGGTGTTCTCTATAGTTTTTAATATTTTTTCAATAGAGATAATTGTGTTTCTCGGTCTCGGCTTTGACATGATAGATTATGGTGTAGTCCCTCACCATTGTATTTTTGTCATCCCATTTTAAGTTGTTAAGTGTTCTAGGGTGGTTTGATACATTGTGGTCTTATATATTATAGACCATGTTTAAAGTCACAAATCCCCACAAAAATAATCATTATTTAATAATTTATATCAGTTCATATGTGACATAACTGAATAACTGGGACATCTTTTGTCCATTGTTCATTTTCATTCAACACATCCAATAGATGATTGATACTAGAGGGTTCTAGATAGATTTCCTTCTTTACCTATTCCTATTTTATAACTATTTTATATTTGAATAATGTTCTTACATATGTATATAATGGTTTTGGTGATGACTTACTATAAATATGTTATAGGATAGTGTTTTTTAGTTTGATCATTTCATTTTCATTTACTGTTGTGATGGATGTCACCTCGCTCTTTTTTTAAGCTCACGAAGTTGTTTAGAAATCATTTTTCAGGTAAGTGATCAATTTTTTCTCTTTTAGTTGTTCTTTTCAGAAGAATCATTATTTTTTCTATCTATTGGAATATAGTATAAACCATTTTAATGAAGATAATAAATTGTTTAATTTAAGTAGAAGCTAAACTATAAAAAAATTATATACTTCACAACTTTTTTACATTATTTTTATTATGATTTTATATTATTGATGTAAAACATAAAAGTATTGATGTTGTGATCCTTGTTTTTTTATTATTGATATGTTAGTGAAACCCTGTATTTTTTTAAATTGTTGTTATTACCTGGACAGAAAGGCTAATCATGTATATCCACCAATTGAAATGAGTTCCCCATGAAATTATGGTTTATGTGACAATGACCTTGAAAAGAAAAGGTAATTGTTTTTATAATCCTATAGATTAAATATAAAATAATATTTCTAAATAGTGTGAAAATTAGATATGATGTGTGGTGTTTGTATGTGTGTGTAAGTGATTCAAAAATATTTTTGTGGTATATGGATGATATGATGAGGAAGTGGTTGTGATGTTTTTTAGTGGAAATGTTGGGGGTGTTGGCATACTGAGGATGGGTTGTTGTGTTTTGATATATTTTTTTGTTGCATCTCGTTTGCATTGGAGTTAAATGTAAATGATGGAATGAAATGGAATGTGTTTAAATGATTAATGATTTAATTAATTAATATGGGGAATGTGGTTAAATATATTTTTGATTTATGTGAAAAATGTTTCTCAACAAATGATATTGGTTGGTAATCAGAAGCATAAGAATTAGATTAATTAAAAATAAGGGTGTAATTTTTCATGTTTATTTTTTATTGATTATGTGGTGTTATGAATTTAGTGTTGTGAATTAATGTGAATAAGGCCATGAATCATTTTAGTAATGTTCCAATTTTGGATAGTGATTGTATTGTGAAACCCTATGCAATACAGTGTTTTTGAAAATTATGTGTACCATATATTTCATTCGAATTATATATATTATCCCCAATGTTTTAATTTAGGGACCCATACCTTGTTATATGGTACATTTCAATTACCATAACATGTATACAGTTATATATGCATGATGTACACCTACAATTATAATGTCAACATTTATACATCCACTATTTAATGGTAATGTCCATTGATTAATGTTTTATCAAAAGGTTATATAAGATCTTAAGATATACTATAAACGTCAAGATACTATGACATTAATATTAATAAATGGTCATTGGGTCTAGATACGTCATACTAACTATATATAGTTGATCTATGAGTATCATGTGATGGAGGATCATAAGCTTGTATACTTCTTTTTATGATGTTTCTACTTGGTGATCTCATGTAGGTGAGATCATGAGGATATACCCACAAATAGGAACACAACATGTTTCAGGTGTCATGGGACATTCATATCAATGGATATGCATATTTTTCTACTAACCTGAGATCATTATCAATGTGTACCATTTGATCATGACCATTAAAGAAATGAAAAAACCATGATAATGAAATCATAGAAAGGTAGAATTTTTTGGGTGAATCATTTGTGGTAGGGAGTTGGACGAATGGAAAAGACCAAATTAGTAACATCTAAGGTGTGGAAGCCATAGATATTAGGAATAGTTGATTAGTATGTTAGTGCCTTCATAAGACTACGTCTAATGACATCTAGGGTAAATCCAACCAGTTATATTAGCAAATAATAAATAAATAGAGGACCATTACACAATGTTTCAAAATTCTTTGTGATATATTTAATGACAAAAAGATTACATTAAAATATATGTGTTCATAGGTTGGTTGTTAATTCTATGACTATAACTAATCTATTTAGGGGCATTGATGGGTTGTCAAACTCCACTCATGGTCTGTGAATACAATTCACTACTATCAAGATACACCCCTAGAGGGTCACACACAATAAAGTATTCAAGAATATGTCATTTTATATTGAATAGGAATATAGGACATAGTGGGCCCTACCATAGGGTCTGATTGTTGTCCAAGTTATCAATCACTGATAGAAAAATAAATGAATTTTTATTCAATTTTCTTTCAATTTTGTTTAATTTATTTATTATAAATTATTTATATGTTATGTAAATATGATGATTAATATTTTTTTAATAAATATTATTTTAATATTCTATTTTAATTTAATTTGTTTTTTGAATTCCTAGTCATGTTAAATGTCTCGGTTTTATCATGTAATAAATTTAATATAGATTAAGAGTATTTGATCAAATATAAATAATATTTGTGAAGAATTTAATTTGTAATAATTATTTATTTATTATAAATTAAATAAATGGTGGTCTTGGAACCCTTATTTGTATTTTGGGAATTCACTATTTATAGTAGGATATAGGCTCTCTCAAAGGGCTATCCATAGGATATTCATTGGAAACTCTCTCCAGCAGCGACATTCTAGAGGCAATGTCATTCAATTTAGGTGACTGAATCGAGTTCATCTCCTAGCATTGAAAGCATGTTTATGTGTTTCTCATCGGGACATTATAAGCGTCATTGGATCATCATTCTAGCACTCAAAATTTGATGATTGACACCCCTATAGATTTTTAAGAACATTTGGATGATTTGGAAGGATTCTATTTCAGATCCTTCAAGAAATGATCACCGACAATAAGCAAATGTCGAGCATAGTTTCATATTAGAAAATGTATGTTATCTCTTTATGTATGGTAATTTGATTAATTCATATGATATCGTCATACCATACCATGGATTGGATCACCAGAAATGAAACCTATCATCATCACGATGATGAAAAATTTTATAATACCCTACTCGGCAACATCAACTAAAGCCCAATTACCTATAATTGGTATCATTGTGATCCCCGTAAATTATCTGAGTCAATAAAAAATTAATTTTTATTTCATTAAATAGAGGGTATTAAAACTGTCCAAAATGTTTTTAACATGACTAGATCTGACAGACTATGGGTATGTTATGGCCATCTAAAAAATGTTTCTTTACTTTGTTTTCTCTAGGTATCAAAATAGTTAACAAAAAATATATCTTTGTGTTTTATTTTGGAAATTTTTTTGAACCTCAAAAATTCGGCCCTGAACATGCTGGTTTTTGATCACCAGAAATTATAACAGCTCTTATAGAAATTATAATATAATATTGTTAGAGTAATTATAATTATTAAATTATAAAAATCAATTTTTTTGTTTTGAATTCAAAAAAATCTCCTTTTGGAAAAACAGTTGATGGAGGTGACTTCTGTTAAATAGAAAACAAATTAAAGGTGTCTAACATCCCTGGATAGGAGATATGCCACCCTATTCTACCCAAATGAAACCAATGAGAATCTCACCGCTGAATTCCCATTGTACACAGTGGTCCTCCTCCCATAAGCACAATCCAACACTAATTCCCTGGTTACCACATTGAGGTAGAGGGGTAGAGATCTGGTGACCCTGAGGCTATCGGCATCCATGGTAGATCTCCTCCTATCACTACTGTGACTCCCTCCACCAAGGACACCTCTCCTCATGCGACCAGTCACAATGAAGCCCATCCTTTGGTTTGGTGCATCTCCTCCTCTCACTATTGTGACTCCCTCCACCAATAACTTGTACTCATTTTGATCTTCCCTCACCCTGTGGTGTCTTCCTAGAGGCCTAATCCACCAATGAGTGGATAGATACAGTGGGGTCAATGCCTCCCAGATTTGGTCATTCGTAGTTTCACTAAATTTAGCCTCCCGCTCCCTCAGTTCGGCTTCCATTAGGTGACCACTCAGACCCTTTCTACTGCAAGGTACTCTATTATAGTTTCATTGGACCATATCATTCCAAAAAAAGACCATTAGGGTCATCCTAACTCAGAATGTGTCTTTTCAAACCATCCTAGCCCAAAATATCCTTTTCTGGGATTCTCATAGCGTGAAACAGGTTTCTGTAAGTTTGGTGTGACCATAATTAGGCCTTAGCGGTGTTTTCAGGGCCCGAAAAAACTTTATATAATCATAATTTATTAATTCAATGAAAATTGTTTTTTTATATTAATTAAAAATAATTACGAATTAATAATAATAATTTTAATCTTCGAGAAAAAATATTTAAATGTTGCTATTAAATTAAATTAATTAATTAATATAATTATTAGTGTTATGTTTAAATCAATTACGGGGAAAATAGCATTAAATTATTTGAATGTAATTAATTTATTTTATTTAAATAAATACCATCTCATATTAATATATTTATTTTATTATTATCACAATTTTATTTTACTTATTGATTATTCTTAATAAATTGAAAAACATGTGTATGTATAGTTTATTTATTTAACTAATTGTTCAACCAAATCAGTAAGGATTTTTAGTCAGTAAGGCCTTTGGGCCACCTCAAGGCCATCGGGCCACCTTAAGGACTTTGGGACACCATTAGTGCAGTTGCAAACCCGACAACCTACAATGAAAAAGCTCTAGAAGGAGGATGAGAAAAAAGTGTTCATTATAGCAGAAGCCAAACAGATTGCAAGAATGATAGGGTATGACACCTAACATTAGGAAAAGCATTTTCATGCACGGGAAATCCTAGTCGAACATCCATACGAAGGTGGAGATCTGATTTCACGATGAAATTTTTGGGGAGAAGTAGTTCGATGTCGTTATTCTAGGTTGTATGTAATGTTAGAATCCTATGGGCAATGAATTCCTCTAAGGCCTACAGGCCATGTAATACATACACCTACGGGCCTTGTAAGGGTTCTACCTCACAACTTTAAAGGCATATTATCAAAAATAAATAAAAAATGAAGCCCTTCGGGACATTGGAGGAGTAAATTTTAATATTGATGGAGACAATATATGAGGTGGACCCCATGAAGATTAGGTAAAATCCATATGAGCCCCAGAAATACTGGTTGTGGATGAGCTGTATCATGAGTAAAGTTATGGCTCAAGAATTTAACCCCTAGGTCCCGGTATGTCTATTATGTTTAAATGTATCAACCTATTTTATATTATCAATATGATTATGGTAGATTATTTCTTTTATGAATTTGTTTATTATATTGTACATGTTTTTAAAAACATAAAAACACCTTAAATAATTAACAATAAAATTTATACAGTATTAATGTTCAGTTGTATGTGTGAAAACATAATATGAATGAGATTAATAGAAATGGATTAAATTAATAGGGAAAAATATATAAAACCCGTAAATAAAATATTAAGTGGTTAAAGGCTTTATATCATTTGAATTGGAACAAAACCAACAAATTAGGGTGCTCAACATCCAAAGTTGTAGGTGTTTGTTACAATCGTGGAATTTTTATGAGAGTGATGGGTTGAGATAAAGGAATTTGGAATAAATGAAGTGGCCAAATCTAAAGTGATTATTCTTTAGAGGCAAGCATTGATAAAAAAAAATTATGATATTACAAGCTCATACTTCACTCAATATAGCAAGGGATAATGAGTTAATGTAGTTGGTCTATAAAACACCTACCATGAACAATTTGAGTAGTGGAAAAGATAACCATTGTAGTCATTGAGGGGAGGTTCAAGGATATTTTTCCCTATAGTATTTAAGATAAGGATTACTCTGATTATAGTAAAAGGGGTTCCATGAATTTGATGAAGTAGTGGGATATATTTAATGATTTAATTAGTAAATCTATAATATCTAAATCGATAATAAAGAAAAATGTTCAAATATTCTATATTTTATTTTTATAAAAATGGAATGTAAATAACACAAGATACACTATTATAATCAATGAAAAATTAAATTTTCAAACTATCAAAAATTTCAATGATTTGTACAAGCACTTTCACATAATATTGTGATATCATAAATTCAATGAGTTGGTGTCCCAAAAATGTGTTAATCCACCTCAAGATGTTAGGGTGTAAAAATACTTATCGGATACTCGTGTGGATCACAAAAGATGGTTACATAATTATTAATTGATCAATGTATGATGTTAGTTGAGGTTAAAACATCAGTATATAGATGATTTCACATTCAGTCTCATATCCATGATTTTTGTGTGGAGAATGTGAAGCGAGATCTGAATGAAAGATATTTCACTCATTATGTGTAAATATAAAATGTGGAACATGATCTATCAATACATCAAATTTTTACATCTGTTTATCCAATTATTCTTGTTTTGTTTAATATTACAAAAACGAATATGATGGAGTAAAAACATCATTACCAATTAGGTAAGGTTCTAAAATTAAATACTAATATTAAAGAAAAAACACTCTTTAGTTATTATGGATAAAACATTGAAATAGAATGTAAAAAGTCCAATGATAAGATAGACATAAAAGTAACCTTCACAACTCTATTTAAAGAAAGAGGTAATAAAGAGGAAAAACATTGATAATGTTTATCTTGTACTATATATACAATTTTTATCTAGTTCCGTAAAAATATTTTCTATTTTGAAAAATGATTGTTATGGTGTAATCAATCGGGGACCATGGTGCCCCTTCCCCTTTCACATGATCAAGAAGGTACACTCATGACTAAGTTGTACCAACTTAAAGAACCACTTGACTATGTATAGGATCATGGACTATTGTACACTAATTTATAGTTGGTGATGGAACTAGGGAATCATCTCATGTATAAGTATCTTGGCCCACAATAGAAGGGGTTCCACTGATTCCTGATTAATGTAGAATCTTCTAAATCCTAAAGGAAATAATTAGAAATATACAATGTTATTTCAATAAATCTTAATTAGTGTAAGGGGTCCCGAAATTGATTCATTATGTGACTTCCCATAACATAATGTATACAAGTCATAGATATAAGTATTGTCCAAAATCCCTACATGTTAGACCTATTTAAATATATAAAAAGATATGTAGTCATATATTGATTTTAATCTAATTAATGGAAACATATAAATACCACAATGCCAAGGAAAGCATATATGTCACCTAGTTATAAATAATGTTCTATCCCAAATAGATTGTACTCTTTAAGTAATTAAATAAATGAAATTATATATAGAATAAAAAAGTTATATAAATAGAATGTGATCCTATATGCACTATCATCTTACATGGACCCACCCCGAATCTCATATAATTATAACAAAAATCCATAAATTGTTAATCATAAGTCCATTGTACATTAGTTGTACTGACACATGGAACATCGCCTTCATATGTCCCATTCAGAAATATCCTTGAAATCATGTCTATGATTTTTTTTTTAATATCAAATATTAAATTATTCTTTGATAAAATTTGGTAACACTATTTTCGAAAACAACATGTATGAACTAGTGTGCAAATTTGAATCCAGTGTGTGTCCACATTTTCAAGAATTTTCCAACTAAATTTGATGTTCTACATCCATAAGTGGAGAGAGTATAACTGTAGTATCACTATTGACAGACATTCTTCTCACAGAACAGAGATAAGATTCAAAGGACAATAATTGAATGAAAATAGAATTGAATAATGATAAGTGTTGTGAAAGTCATCAACAGAATACTAAATAGATCCCAAATTAGTTTTGACCACACAAATCTTGCATGCAATCCTGGGGAACTATTTATGTCTAGCATGTGCACCAGAGACACTATGTTGGACCATATAGGTGCTCCCAAGAGAACCAGATGGGTCACTAATGTATGCTAACCTGTGTGACCCACATGAGTAAGGTTCCTCCTTCAAATAAGGATTAAATATTTACTGTATATATGATTTTGATAATTTTCATTATAAATGACTGAAAAAACATTTGAATCCTCAATTCTCTTCTAAAACTATTCCCTCACCCAGCCATTTAGAAATGTTCAGGTATATTTTAAATACTATAAAGATGAGGAAATTAAGTGGGGAGGTATGATCAAGGTTCAACTAGTGTTCTAAACACAAAAATACTATGGTATAATCCTTATATTCACCAACATTCATCTTGGTGAGCCACTGCCAATGATTCAAGGAATCTAGGGAAAAGTAGCCAACAAATGCACTGGAATTAAGTGGAAATGTCCATTGAAACCAAAGGATAGACATGGAGAAATTATTAAGAACTCACCCAAGTGCTTCCACCCAAGTATTACATCGCCCAGAGATCTCACATCACAACCAAGAATTCTCAATGTGAGCTACCTTTAGCTCACCTAACCATTACCTATGTGAGACTACATGATCTCACCCAACCTATACCTTCTCGATCCCCCCATGATCCCACTCTTCATACCACTGAATGTGGTTCACCTCAGTCCTTGGGATTCACATCTTATGGAGGAAAATTCAAAACCTCAACTAGGTCCAATGACTTTTGACCACCATGGAAAAAGAAACACGAGTGTGTCTCCCATTCAGTTTTGCATTCTTTTGGTAAGAGATGTATGACACTTGTCCTACCTAATATGAAGGTTCCACTTGATGTGTGCATTTATGAATCTCTTTGGTAATGTGGACTCCAACATTAGGGGTAGTTTTTGGGACCTCCCAATCATAGACATGAGGGTTAGGTATATGTTCTGTCATTTTAATCTATCATATTCAATGCCAAGTGATTTTTCCATCACTTATTTTCTCTAGGATCAAACAACTCCCATTTGAGATAGTGATGTGGTGGTGGAATTAATATATTTCCAATTAATGAGGGTTAATTCCTTATCCTCCTATCTTCACTATAACTGGGAAAAGGGAATCACTCCTGGATTAATTCCCTAATCATTCTTGAAATATTACACACCCCTCCTATAATTCATCTACCTAGGTTATGAAAAAAGAGGGAAGATATTATCATATAAAATCCATTTCTCACTCCTTTAGTCCTATCCTCATCCACCATAACATGAAAGATATTGCATGGTTTATCAGATCTGTGACTTCATCTTGTTTCACAACAATATTTAATCACATTGACTTATAGGTTAGAAATTATCATGAAATATATAAGTTTGTATTCATGTCTTGGTAGATATTATTTCTCTAGATCTTCCTCTCATCTTCATTTTGAGGACCTAAATGAGAATAGGTCCTCAAAAACCATACATACACTTCAAAATGGACTCATATATGTTATAAGATCCAAATATACCTTCAAAGGGACTCCTATTTCTTATAATCTCAAATTGTTCAATAAAAGGTGATCTTATTCAGTTTTATCCCCAACGTAGCTTCAAAGGGCCTCTTATGTAGTACAAAAACCCACTATACCCTTAATGATCATCCTATATAGTATAATACACAATTAAACCCACTCAAAATGGACTATGATTTATCATAAGTCCTACAAAAATGTCATAATCATCTCAAAGGACACATTCACTGTGAGACTAACCTTTGGAGAACCACTATAGCAAGGGGCCCTCATCCAAACTGATCTACTTGTGATTTGGTTCCATTATAAATGGGATATCTTCGAAGCCTCCAAATACATTAATTCCAACACCCAAAATCAACCCCAATTCTAATTAGGGCCCAATATCAGAAGGGTCATATCAAATATAGGAGCCTAAATCCCTTATTGGTTCTATTGGAGGCTTTGGCCTATGTCTCACACCATCGTTTTTCTAGGACCAATTTGGCTAGATTTCTTTTCCACATGACATTAAATTGCATTATTTAGTCCTCATCACATTACCATATAAGGTGTGTTGTTCCCATTAAGTGGAACAAAACTATGTGGGTTCTAAATCTCTTTCAAGAGGTTACGTAGGAATCTTATCTCATGGGCCAGATCCTGTCATAAGAAACACTCTCCTTCCTAGAGTACTATGAATTCCTGAGTTCCACACTATGTGGCTTAAAAACCATCGTCGTAATAATGAATAACCATAGAATATCTAATCCCTTAAAAAAGGGTACCATCGATGGAGAACCTCATATACATATAGATATATACATTGATGTGGAACCTTAGATAAATAAATATGGCTACTTTTACCATAGTTGTTAAGAATTGATTGTTAATTCAAGGGTGACCCATGTTGAACATGGAATTTAATGAATGATTCATTAATATATATGATATCATTTTTCGATTACCGAATGTGGGGAATAATTCCAAATAAAATGGTTTGATGATCTCTACCTACCATCCTCTCAACAAATGTGAATCCCTATGTTTGGTTAGACAATTTTCCAACAACTACATGCCATTAGAGAGCATGTTTGGAAAGCATTTTGAATAGGTCACTTTTTGTGTTTCTATCACAACTAAAAATGAAATAGAAGTCATTACAAAGTAGTGATCCCAATATGGATTGTTGTGAAACATTAAAATCCTAAATACAAAATTTTTTAGTGATATCACATATTTTCAACAGATGAGAATTTGTGAAATCGACAAAAAACCATAACAAAGATGACCATAATGCCCACATGTTAGGACCCTTTTTCATAGAAAAAAAGAATGTGGATCAAACATGGATCAAAAATAATAAATTGTGCATGTATTAATTAATTAGGATTATGATTTAATGGTGTTTTCCTCATTTTTTTGTCTCATGTAATTCTATAACATTAAACTTGTTTTACCATAAATCCTAATGGTTTCATACCAATTCCTATAGACATAAACATCAACCACTACAAAATTTGGGTCCTCAAATAAACATAGTACACCATCATGAAATGATAATATCCAACACAGGATTTAAAATTAATTTCATAGGTAGTACCACCTAAATCAATCCATTCCAAACCTGTATTCCCCTCGAAAAGCCCTAGAACTCATGAGGCCCCACAAGCCATCACCTCAACAACAACTGGTGACCCGGAAGTAGATGAAACCAGTTTTCATCCTAAATTATTTTTAGAGCCTATCCCTTGAATGATGAAATCATATCACTATATATTATATAGATTCAGATCAATACTCCAATACTAACATCAACCAAATGATATAGGGGTCCCTCCAAAGGGCTCCAGCAAGCAACCACGACTACATAGTGTCACACCTCTGATCCCTTCCAACATTTTCACCAGTCAAATTCACTGGTAAGCTATTGGATTGAAAAAACACCTTCCAATGATACCCAATCCCTTTATAATAGTTCATCAACATCCAAAGAAGCTCACCAGTCCAATTTTGTGTACAATTGAGGGAAAGAAGGAACCACTTCATATATTAGAGAATCCATCCATTAAAATTAGATGAAAAACAATGACCTGTTCCACACTCCATCCCATGTGTATTAGGCCTACCAGCTCAGTCTGGCAGCTTTCAAAGAATCATGCCCCATGTCCTAACAAAAATTAAGAGGCATAACCATATATCTTCCCCCAGACCAGACTACTATTATTATATAAAAATATGAAATGGGGGCATGAATAGGGACACTCCCATGATCAATCCTCAGAATGGGTATATATCTATTTTATAGCCACTAAAGTTTCCATGAATATCCAAATAATGGAGAAATATAAGACACAAATTCCAGACCTCATTCAAAAAAACTACCCGGATATAATTACAGAAGCAACTGTTGTGGTGGGGAGGACACAAAACTATGTCCCCTCAACTGGGCTGGCTTAGTAATGTGATTCAAGGGTCAATTAAATGTGGATAAACACATACTCTATCATCCAAAAGGGACATGAACAATTTTACCTCCAGATATATGAAAAATAAAATCATGACCACACCCTCATAAAAATAAGAGGTAATCATTCTATCCAAATGTAGACTCCTGGGATGTCATAAAACCATTCCATTATTATCATGTCTGGTCATAAAATTACAATAGTGACACGCGATCTAATCAAAAAAATTCCATATATAGAAACTATTATCCTTAATAAGTAGACCTAGTTCCACACAATAAGGCATCCAAAAAATTCCTCCTCAAAGTTAAAAAAAATGAAGAGACCGTCTACAATCCCTCTCTTATTATTGATGGGTTTATTAATGAATTCATATATTTAATAATCGAATCTTATGACCCTACACAACCCTTATATAATTATAAAAAGGAAGAATCATCTTTAGAGGTCCTCCTGAGAAATAATACAATGAAGGATTTATTATTTAATGATATAACACAATAATATAATGACATTAATATAAACCTATCATAGAAATTAAATAAAAGAAACATATAAAATTTTGTAACAAAAGTTTAAAATAGTTTATCTAAAAGTATATTGATTGAATAAATAGTTCTCATAAACTAATGATCTGATTGTCAGGAAACTGCATCTAATCAATTTGGGTCATAGTAAATACCAGAACATCAACAGATCGAGTAGCTATAATCTTGTTTAGTGATGCATCATGATAAGTTGTAGTAGGAGAAGACATCATGGGGTAAGAACCTACTATATGGAATATACCAACCACAATGATACAGACAAGCATCATGGCCAAAATGATAATTACTTGAAGAATGTGAAAGAGAATCAACAGAATATTACATCACCTTTTGTTGGGAATCGCTATAATAATGGGGATGAACAAGAAAAACCACCTTACACTGAACATTAACTAATCTATCTATTAAGGGAAAAAATTATATAATCGTTCTAAGGCATTCCATGGTCATTGGTAGAAGATTCGTCTCCTTTATCCTAGAAAATAAAACCCTAATGACAGGAAGAAAGGGGGATGCAAAACTAGGTACATATAAAAAGGTGAGAACCAATATATTTCTTTATTTCCATAATTTGATCGAACTAAAGATTCCATCTCTTCATTCGTGTCATTATTTATCTCAATTTTTTTGCGAATATCAAACAGCAAGGATATCCTCTCCATATTATTTTCCATCATGAAGGCCCTCCACAATGTATACACTATAGAACTTCTCAAAGAAATAAGAGATCCATATATCATGGTATTCCTCCTTATGATGGAGATTCACTTCAATAAGAGTGTCTCACCCTTATCTATTAATTAATAGAAATATATCCTATCATATGTAACATGAGAAAATGAGGGTAGTTGTTATTGTACACTCATCGTGGTGATGTGAATTCCATTCTCAACCATACGATATGCCAGAGAAAAAATATTTCTATGAAACACCCTTGGATTCTCTACAAAACAATATGATTGAGGATATCCATGTTGATCTAGCAAATTAAAATAATGTAAAAGTGATGTAACCACTTAGTTCAGAAAAGTTGGAGGAGCCTTATCACACAAGGTTTTTTGTTTTCATCATTGATTCTGATTCATTTTTTGATATCAGTATTTCTATATGGAACTAGGTGTGATGGGTTTACATTTTAAGTAATTTTCTATTTTATTGGTATAGAATTTTTTCTTTGGGTTTTCTTTATGATTTTTGAGAAAAATGGAAACTTTTGGCCTTATATCATGATGTACATAGTCATTGAATGGTTTTATAAACCATATTCCATTATACAATAAACCGTGTGGCCTATAACCTTCTTTTGATATTTGATAATCACATGGTTAGTATATTTTTTGTAAAACATGTAGGATAACATTGTGGAATTTCCTACCTTAAATGTTAGGGGGCATGGTTTCCATAGAGTTTTGAAAACAACGCAGGAAAATCTTGTGACTGGTCTAGTTAAATAAACTTTTGAAAATTACCTTTGGGTTTTCATAGAATTTAATTGAAAATACATCGTTGATCGACCCATCCATCCTCCCCATCCCCAGGCACCTCCCACTATTCTTCTTGGATCCCTTTCTCTCCCTTTATTTGTTGTATTTGATGTGGATTCATCAAGGAAACGTCAAGTAAGTGGTTATACTCCATGATTTCCCATATTTACAAGGATTCACTTTTTTCTTAATTGGGGTTTTTGTTCTTTAGAATGTTGGGTTTCTGATTTATGGTTGAATATTTTTTATTAGGGTTTGATTTTAATGTATTTTCTTTAATCTTTCCTTTCTTGTGTCTTTTTTCCTTGCAGTTGTGATTTTATAGAAGTTTTCAGATGCTTCTTCACTTGTGGTAGGTAGATCCATGCATTAATATATTTAGATGCTTTTGATATTCTTTCTTGTATTTATAAATGTGTTTTATGGATTTATTATTTGGTTTGATATCTATTTTTGATGCATTTGTTCATGTATATGTGATGAAAATGGTTTTATCAAAAAAAATTAGTTAACACTTGTAGGTTATATATTGTGGTTCTTCGTAGAAATGTTTTTATAATTTTGTGAAAGGTGTTTATTATGTCTTCAAAGACACTTCAGGTGTGAATTTTTTGAATGTAGGTTTTATAAAAAAATGAACTATTTTGGACTTTTGGATTTCTTTCTACTCTTTTAAGTAAAAATTGTGATTTGTGGCAATGGTATGAATCATGTTGTGAAATTAATTTGACTTATGTGTGGATTTAGAATGGGTTCAATAGATGAAATGTAATTTCTATAATTTTTTATTTTCATGTGATATTTCTAAACTTGTTTTTTGAAATGTGCATGTGATGTCAAAATGGGTTTTTAACAAAATGATTAGTGGTGTGTCAAATGGAAGGTGTTTTTATTTATAGAAAATGGGGATTTCCTTATGTGAATATGTTTTTTGGAATGTGTTTTGGAAATTCATGGTTATATGTCATGAGAAATGGTATTTACCACAAATTTAATCTCATGTATCTAGGTGGGAGTACTTTATCTAGTATGCTAGTGATTTGAAAGTGGAAATTCCTGGTTTATCATATCTGGATTTATGACACTAACTAAAAAATTGATGCTGATTAGAGGCCACTAGTCCATTGGGGTCTCCCCTCCCAGTGTATCATTCATGGTAATGTTGATGTTTGAGGTTACTATAATGCATTTAACTATGGTATGATGTTTTAGTGTCTCACAGAATCAATATTACCCATATGGATTTACCTATGTTTCTCACTTGTGACATGTTACTTATGTGGTGTGGTACCATCCATTAATGTATGGTGGACCATGGGTGTATTTTATATTCAGGAATTTCAACATTATTAAATCCTCCCTTTTGACATATTACCTTTAAAATTGTTTCTTTAATAATTTTTTCTTGAAGAAATAGGATTCATTTAAATTTTTTTCAATTGTTCCAATGAAATTTGTATCAAAGGTGCATGTTAATTTGTCTTTTATTATTATATCATAGAATCCATTTTTTTGGGTGGAATACTTATAGGATTTGGTTCACACCCTACATACACCTTTTGTTATGAGTAGACTTTGTTATATGTTTAACTGAGGTTAAGGCAAGATTAGTCATGGAGATTCATGTTTTTAGTGTTCCACTTGCTGAAGGTATTGGTGGTGGTGGAATGAGGGTGACACCCATTTTGTTTTACTATTTTTTTTTGGGACGTTCTATTGTTTTCATTTCTTATGTTTTGTCTTGTGTTGTATTTAAATTTTTAAAACATCGAATATGAATTTTTTATTTCCTTGTTTTGTTATGATTTTTCAGGTATGTATTCTTTATTTTAGTTGGTTTTTTATGCTTATCTAAATGGGTCAAATCATTCGTAAATCATAATTTTAATTCCAATGAACTTGTTTCTAACCTATGTGGATTGGAAATTCCCTTTAGTATAGGCCATAGACCATGTTGGGTTTAATGTTAAATGAAAATTTGACTTCATTGATGAAAAAATGGTATTATGGAATGTCACGCTCTTTTGGGTCATGTTATTTTGGGAAGAGTCTTAGTATACTAGAGCTTGGATTTTTATGTCACGATGTTCTGGTAAAGAGTAAGGTTCCTAGCTAGTACACAACCTGACAAGACTAGAGATACCATTGGAAGTTAGGTATATTTTGGTTCCTTTAGTTCTTACAAGTTTTTTTGTGTTTATAAATAACAATATAGTTGGGATAATGGTCTTAGTGACCTTGTAAGTCCTGGAAATCCCTGTAGAGTTTGGGAAATGGTCCTAGAATACTCATTGTGATAGTGGTGTAATTTTTATGGATTCAAACCATATTATCGAGTCTCCCATTGACCCTATTTTCCTATTAAGTATTGATTTTTGTATTATTCAGTTCTGAAAATGGGTTTTAAAAGCCTCGGTTTTTGAAACTGTGAAAATTGTATTTTAAATAGAAAATGGTACGATTTTTTGAATATGGAAAATTAATTTTTTGAATCATCATGAAAGAACATTTAGGAATATAGATATTTTTAAGGTAATTTATGAATATATATGGATTAGTTTACGGATAATTTCATTTTAATTATTAAAACATGTGGTTCGTTGAAAATGATTTTTCATAATGATAAACCATTTCTATGCCGGTTTGGAAAAAAATTGTTCTATGTATGGGTTTTTGAGAAATCCAATATGTTTTGAGTGTGATCAAATGTTTGTATTGATGTGTAGAGATTGAAAAAAAAATTGGATTAGTTTAAAGTTTAATTTCTATATATTTTTATGAATTTTTGAAATTTTAATGTTAATAGAAAAGTTGAATGTGTGGTTTTAATGTTTAGGTGGGAAAGTGTAAAAGTTTTGTTTTGACCTTTAGGGTTTCAATGAGTAATTTCAAGGGTGTACATATGTGGGAATTTGAGTGGCTGATGACATAAGGTGATGGGTTAACCACTTCTCATGGTAATATGCATCTGTGAGGCACCATAGAATACCATTGGTGAGTGTGAAACTCAACAAGATTGTTTTCTTTTCAAACTTTATTTTAAAAGAATTTTTGATGATTTGATAAAATTTCCTCAAGTGTTGTGTCTCCATGTGAATCTGGAATGTCAGCTTCATGGTGTTTTGGGTTTGATAACTCTTCATGTTTTGATGGTGTTTCTATGTTTATTTCCTATTGATAATATATCATTGAGATAATGGTCAGTGGGTTCTTTTGAGGATCATTTTGCAAAGCCTTTGAGGTGGTTCCATCTTGTGTGATCAGTGTTTTTTTGTAGTATTTTTTGATTGATGGATTCATTTGATTGGGTCCTCAGTTTCCTTATTATCTAGTGTACACCCACCATAATGAATTTATGAATATTCAAAGCATGGCCACATGTGGTTCATCATTGGAAGTTCCCAAATTTGATCAATTTAAGGTATCTCTTCTTGAGTTTCAGAATTGAACCCACCTCTATTTCTCAGTTAAGAAGACCTTATCGAAGCTAAATATTGGATGCAGAGGAAATTTAATGAAACATTATTTTTCTTAATATTCCTGAGTCATTAAAGGTGATGTTTACCACTATATGCTTGAGGTTATATCCTAGAAGTTGTAAAGGAGATCTCGTATTGGTAGGTTTCCTAAACATGTTGTTAATGTCCACAATATTAAAAAGGAATGTGGATATTTCATTAGTATCTCTTGGGAATAGGATAATGTTGTGATATTGATTGTGGGTATTCTTGTTTAGGAGGTCATCACGTCCATTTTTAGAAATGGTGTATTGTTTGGGGAATAGTTTAATATCTATTTCCTTGTGAGGATTCTTTTTTGGTAATATTCATGTTCACTAGTGTTTCATGGTGTCGTATTCTCATTCAAATGAAGAGCTGCTTGTAGTGAAATACTTTTAGAACCTCTACTTTAAGAGAAGTAGTATTTTCTTTCATAAATTATTAATTTCTCCATATTAAATAGTTTTGTCATTCTTGTGATCTTGTTTTTATTGTTTCTTGTGTGTAGTGAAAATGGATGATGTGTGTGCATTTTCTAATAAATTGTATCGGTGAAGTACCATGTTGAGGTGAAGTTGGTTCCATGGGGTGTTGTGTTCTACTTGTTCTGCATGGATTGCTACGTGCCTATTAGTGGAACCAAAGAAGGAGTTATGACCATGGATCATTAACTCTTGACTATGAGGTAAAAGATTATTTAGTCATTAGAACACAATCTATAAGACCCAGATTGAATAGGGAACATAGTTATGAATCACATGCGGTGTGAGGGACCCTAGTCCTTATGGGTTTCTAGTGTTGGAGGGATATATTTCAATATTCACTTTAATAACACCTTTTTTGGAAGGGTCCCATCTTTTGGGTCATGGTGTGAAGGACGAGTTCTTCATTTTGAACAATGCGGGAATAAGAGTTCCTCATTTATCATAAGGATTCATGGTTGTCCTATTTTCTTGAACATCAGTGGTTTTACATTTTTTGATGTGAATCACTATGTTTTTTTCATTATATGGTCATCCTTATAAATTATTTTTAGTTTTGGTCTATGTGCGAAGTTTTTTATTTGGTCCAAGGTGGGTTTCTCATGTCCATATGTTCTAGTTGACTAAGCTGGTTGGTTCGTATGGTGGTGAGACCCACTAGGGGTATATCGAAAATTTATTTTAGAGTAATTTTGTGGCAGTTTATTTTAAATTGGGGGGAGTCATTCAAGACACCCCATGTTGAGAATCCAGTTTGGTTTCTAGTGTTTTCTTGGTTGTGGGTATTCTTGTTTGGAGCAGTCAAATTAAAAGTTCCTCACTCGAGTGAACGCTATGTTTGGAGTGCACCTAGCATTTTATTGAAGTATGGTTGTGGAATTATATCTTGAGAAGTGGTTTGATTTCACTTATTTTATTCAGAGAATTGGTATGAGTTTTGGTTATTAATGTTTGTAGTACTATTTTAGGGAGAGTTTGTATTATCCGGTTGTGGGGATTCATTTCTTTAGATCATTCTACATGAGGTATTGTAGATTTTTCAGGGCAATGGGTGTGTAGTGGGGAGTCCATTTTGGCCTCCAAGGTTAAATCATATGAACCTTTATTTCTACTCATGGTGATCATTCATTCTCACCATTTTATGTTTTATGGATTTCCTACAGTTGTAGAGGTGTATTGGTTTTTTATCAAATATTGTTTTTGATTTTTGGGGATGAAAAGTGTTATGGTCGGAAAAATGTTCACACCTGGGTTTTTATTTTTATCCTTAGTTCTATTTCATTATGGGGTCTCCATTTTCCTATTAGGAACAAGGTCTGATAGGTTTACATTTTTTAGGTAATTTCATATTTATTATTTTTCAATCTTTTTACCTTTGGATTTTTTTCGGAGATAAATGAAATTTTTTGTCCATTCAGTATGAGCCGCATAGTTGGTTAATGGTTCTTCAAATAGTGATCCCTTATAACTAAAAATCTATTCCCTATAATCGACATTAGACAGTGGTTAATCACATTTTATCTGCATTTTTTGTAAACAATGTGGTCTAGCCTGGTGGAATGTCATTATTTTACAGTAAGTTGGGCATGGTTTCCAATAGGTTTGGAAAATCTCATTGGAAAGCCATCCTAATTGTATGATTCATTAAAAATTTAAATATTCCCTCTCTGTCCTCTCATGATTTATCACCACATCCCTCTTTTCTTGACCAATTTATAATCCCAATACCTAGGTGCCTCTATATACTCCTCATGTATCACATGGGATACCTCTTTTTTGTTTATTTGATGTGGTTTCATCAATGAAACATCATGTAACTGGTTCTCCCCCTTGAATTTCCCTCATTCCTAAAGGTTCATCAATATTTTTTGGGTATTTTGATCTCTAGTGGGTTGGGTGTCTAATTTATGGTTTAATCTTATTTATTAGGGTTTGATTTTGATTTTTCATCAATCATTATTTTCTATGGTCTTGTGGTGGTGTGATTTCAATTTCGCACCATTTTCCGAAATTTGCTACACATGAGGAAGGTGATTCTATTCCTTAACATTTTTAGATACTTTTGGTATGCATTATTGTCTTTATAAATGTATTTTGTGGATTTATTGTGTGGTGATAAATGTATTTTGGAAGCGTTTGGTGATGAATATGTGATAAATATGAGTTTTTAGTGGAAATTGGTTAGAATTTTTAGGTTCTTTAATATAGTGCTAATTAAAAAGGTTTTTATAATTATGTGAAAGGTGAGGATTGATTTCTAAAATTTAACTGAGGATTGAATGTGTTGAATGTGGGATTCATAAAGTAAATGGACTATTTTAGAGTGTTAGTTTCTGTTGAATTCCTTTATGTGTAAATTGTGAATTTTGTTATCGGTATAAATCATGTTGTGAAATGAATTCAACTTCTATATGGATTTGGAATATGCTCATCCCCTTAAAATTAATTGGATTAAATCAATTTTTTCTTATGATATTTATGAATTGGTTTTATGAAATCTTCAAGTGATGTCAATAAGTGTTTTTTAAAGGATTTTTGTGTGTGAAATAGAAGGTAGTTTTCATTATATAAAATGGTGCTTTACTTATTTTATTATGTTGGTTAGAATGTGTTTGTAACGGTTATAGTTATGAATCTTGTGAAATGGAATTGATCACAAATGTAACCTTGGGTATCTTAGTGGGCTATATAGATCTACTACATTAGTGATTTTGTTGTTGAACGTTCTGGTTTCACGTTGCTGGATTGATGATTACAACAATAACAAAATATTAATGATGATTAGAGGCCACTGGGATATTGGGATTCTACACAATACATTGTTCATGATAAAACTGGTTTTTGTGATTTCCATAACACCTTTCACTGAGGTATGATGTTAAAGTGTCTCACTCGAGATTGATTACGCTTATGGATTAAAATATGGGTCTAACATGTGACATGTGACTTTTGTGGTGTGGTTCCATCTGTTTGCATACCTTGGACATTGGGTGTATTTTAATTTAAAGAATGTCATTATTATTAATGGACCCTTCTTGAAATATTACCTTTAAAAGTCATACTCTAAAAATGATTCCTTGAAAACAAGGTTCTCCTTTAAAATGATTTCGTGAAACTCATCGAAAGGATTTTGTATCAACAGTGCATGTCAACATATCTTTTAATGTTATATCATGGATTCCTTATTTGTGGATGGAATCCTATTGTGTTTTTCTCACACCCTATATACACCATTTTATGCTTGAAGACTTTGTTATATGTATGACCTAGGTTATGGTTTTATGAGTCATGGAGATTTCAGTGTTTTGAGTTGATAGTGTTCCGATTTTTTTCGGTATTGGTGGTGGTGTCTTGAGGGTGATGCCCCTCATGTTTCACAGTAGTTTTTGAGACATTTGTTTTAGTTTTCCATTCCATAGTTGTATCTTGGATTATGGTAAAATATGTAAAAGATTTAATCTGAATTTTGTAATGCCTTGTTTGGATATTATTATTCATGTATGTCTTATTTATTTTAGTTTTTTAATTATGAAAATCTAAATGGGTGAAAAACATTTCCTAAACCATAATGTTGATACCCATGAACTAGTTGGTAGCTTGTGGGGATTAGGAATGCCCTTCAGGACATGTTGTGGACCGGTTCATGTGTCAAGTTTGATGAAACAAAGTCTTGGTTCATGAAATGCCTCACGCGAATGCTGAAGAAGATATGACCAATATGAGGAGAAAGTATGCCAAGGACAATATACACGTCATGGTCAATCCTTTAGACACTACTCATTATAGAATTTCAGATTCCTTTTAATGAGATTGTGTATATGTCATCCACCTAAATCTATGAAACACTATTTACAATTTAATAATGAATGAATTTCATTATGATGAATATATAAGACATGTCACGGTAATATATTGTGTACACCACCAAATCGAATTGGTGGATCTCCAAGATATATGACACCCAAAATATTGAAATCTAGAAACACCCCATAAACATGCAAACCTCAATGGATAAAAATATTTGAGTTGGTTGATCATATATTCCACATATATTATTCATATTAAAGGATATAGAAAATATGGGTTTTATAATTTCACTGTGCTCCAAAATATAAAAATCCCACCAATTGTGAAATCTTCAAATGTCAAAGCCTCATGAAAGATTCAAGAAATAGGATTTGTTCACATAATATGGTATGATGAAAAGAATCCTTCACAGAAAAAATATCAAAATATCTATATAAAAGGGTGACATCCATCCAAAAAATCCTGAGTTATGATTCAAAAAATATTTATAACAACTCCCATTTAAGCGAGGCTGATAATAAAGAATGAAAAATATTTTTGGAATCATTTGTTGTAGGTTAAAACCAAATAATAAACAAATCCCATTTTCAAACTAGGATATATAAATTGAACAAATTATTAACATATGTGGCGTCTGGGGAAATCCTAGAGAAACCCACAGATATATGGTTGGCGTGATTTTTAATAGAACATTTTAGGTAATAAAAATTAGGCTCAAAGGTTTGTTGAAACAAAACAATAACAACCAAATAATATAGGGATGAGGGATTTGTAACCCCAATATTCTACTCAATGGAAATCGGTCTTCTTCAGATTAGGTGGATGCATAGACAAATGGCCTCTCCAATTTGATACCATCTGGTGATATGGTTTCCTCACTAAAACACACTTGAAATAAGTTTTTAGAAATTCCTTTTTCACAAATATCTAAAAAATTATTTAACACATGATTAATATATATTAACTTTGGGATGATGTCCCAAATCATAATTGTATCCACAATAAAATTATAAAAGAAGATGTCTTCAATAAAAACAAGAGTTTTCTATGATTGTGAGATTCCGTCGACATCTCCACTACTACCTCATTGATTATCATCCACCATATAAAATTTATAACTCAAGGATGCATACAACCCAACTCTGAAATAAGATGAACTCCTCGCAATTGAGGAATAATTTTAACATCAAGTGTAAGAGATGAATTATTTGTGTAATCACAATGTAAACATTCTCTATGGAAACATCCCTACTGTATATGTACAACATGATAACTGTTACCTATTGAGTTTGGCCAATATACGTCACCAAAGAGGGTTCATCTCAAACTCTAAAATAGAGGCAAAACATTGACCAAACCTTGGGTACTGACATCCAATATACTTAGACCGCATGGAAGAATTATATCAAGAGTTATCTCTCCTAGGAACAAAGCTAAGACTGGGTATGGAACATCTCATTGACCAGTCACTATAGGATACTCATTATAGGTACATATAGACATAGAACAGATGGAACAACCTATTTTTGGCCCAATTCAAGCTTCTATTCAACCAAACATGTCCCAAGTTCTAATAAATACCATAAATTCATCAATTTATTAACTAGAATATATGGAATAGTAGAATTCATTTATATAGTTGAAAAAAATCCTTAACTAGAATGGGTTGATCTGACCCTAACTATCTAAAGATTAAGAACCAAAAAAATCCGTGTTTTAATGGTTTTGGTGACCCATATTTTAATTTGATGTATCCCATGTCCCGTTATGATCCCATGATGGTCACCCCTCAACCAAAATAATATGTAATACTAGTTTTCTTAATAAAGTAATTTGAAGAACCACCCTCTATGTGGTTCACTAGTTTTCTATCTCAGTCAATCACATGATGGAAAGATCTACATTGGTATCTTCTCTTTCAATTCAGCTCAACACTAAAGAATATAATATTCATCGACATATCGAAGTAAAAATAGATGTATAATGAGATGGTATTAGACATCATCAATTATTTGGAAGTGGTTGACCTACTTCTTAAAACTAAATTTTTTCCATGAATATTCCTTTCCCATCTATATAGAGAATCTTCACGATGAGTAATGGAAAATTCTCATCACATTAAAATATATGAGAGGGTCATTAAATCATTATAGAATTGATCAATGTTGTAATATTACATATCAAAAAAAATGTCTTGAAAACATTTAATTCCATCAGCTTAAGGGAAGAGAATAGTGAATTAAGAGGTTGTGATAGTCACACTCAATCCATCCCCATAACCTTCTCCAACTCCATATCATGTTTCATATCTTATTTCACCTCCTATATAGTGAATAAGACAGTCAAAAACTTGTTAGAATGAGTTAATGTAGCTCTAGAGAAGAAATTTTGACGAAATTAAGAAAAAATATTTACTCTTTCTGAAATGACCAAGTCTCTAGATACATCATTACAGCTTTGGAGAACCACTTGTTCCATTTTGGAAACCTAAAAAGGCCCAATCAGGTTGGTATTAAGGATTTATGATTTTTTATACCCATTAAAATTAAATTGGTTAACATCATTCAAGAATGCTTCATTCTCAATGATATCTTAAAAAAATGGTGGAATATACGCATTTGAACCTCGGTGAATGACTATCACAAGTGTCATGTGCTTCCACTGTGACCCTAGGGGAGGACCGTGAATATAATGAGGTTGAAAAAAATGGTTCACAAAAGTTTAGTGATTAGATGACTATAAATAAAATCCATTGGACTTATGAAATACTTTGAGAACTATTAAAGAAAATAGTTATACCTCTGACCACTTCTACTATGGAACAATCGACTCCAATAGAATATTATTCCTCTGTAATCAATTATTATAAGAAAATTAAATAACTAAAAGAGATGTAAATATAAATATTAATGTAATCCTATACCAAGTCCAAATTTTCTTATGAATCTCTTGGAATTTATATCTTCCTGCCTAAAATCATGGGAACCACCCAAACAAATTGTACAACAAGAGTTAACCCATGTGATGTAGTCATCATCAAAAAATAAATTTTTTCTGGTTCAAGTAATGTAATTAACATGATTTATCAATTATCTATTCTTGAATATATCAATAAACCTGAATTCCCTAAAAATGATTATGGGATAAATTTATGTGGATATAGGAGATGAGGATACATGTGATGATTTTTTCGTGGAAAAAATCAATAATCCAATCATGTGCCCACTCCGAAAACCTATGTTGTTGACAGGCATAAGAGAGAGCTTTGATGGGATCAAAATGATAATGAATATTCCCCACCCATTCAGGGTGACACCTTGACCTAATCATCTAAAAATATTTATTAGATGGGGAACTATAATCAAATAATCATTGGTGCGTAGGTAATGCTTTCCGACCAAACCCTATAAGGATAAGAGTGCCTTATACTCTTATTATAAGGGCTGATCTACCGGCATCATGTGCTTTATTTCCTAACACATCCATGAGAGAGAAACCTCACACTGGAAAGCATAGACCTTTAGCTCAAAACTATGACATTATTATGAAACTGATTTTTTTGGATATTTTTTCAATAATATATTCTCTATGTCTATTGAAAGACCATTAGGAAGCACTCCTAGAATCCTTTTTGTGTCGTTAGTTATTTGAATTGGATGTTTCTTCTGGTAATGTTTTTTTTTTGAGATAGATGTTATTGAATTCAACACTATTATCTCCTTCATCGAACAGGGAAAATATGTCATTATATTAGGACACATTGAACCCTTCCATGTACCTAGAAGGATAAATGTCATTGATATCTGATGACTATTCCTTGAAAATATCATGTGAGTCAAGCGCATTCTTGTCTGAATACTCCATTGAATGGGTTATAGTGAGACCCACTTGTCCCCATCCATTTTTATTCTTCAATGATATAAAAATACTGATAACAATTCTCTTAGAAGAATCAAGATCATTTAAATTATTAGAGAGTTCATATCTCAATTCAAATTAATGGTTTTCCAATAATACATGGCTTTCAATGTTCTTCTATGTAGGCCTTGGTTGCATCAACAATTAAAAATCACCACTTAAAATCCCTAATGCCTCAAATATTGCTTTAATTTTCTAATTGGGACATATTATGGTGATAAATACTCATTAAAATACCACTAAACTCAGTGCATTGATGTAAGATTCTACAACTGAGAAGGAAAGAAACCAATGAAAGACCATGTTTGCTTGGTCACTATCCAGAATGGTCTTGAAATCACACATACCAATCCCTTCAAATAGATCCTTGAAGTATATTTTCTACATATCCATAAAATCACATTTATAGGCCCAAATTTAATCACATATTCAACACACTATAGTATATCTGTCATAACAGATGATTCAAATAGTGCGGAAATAGTCACTTACTCAATAACAAGTTGTTAAAGGGAGGATGAAAATTATCTCATTAAAATCCTGGATCTTCAACAGATCACCTCCACATTATATAATCTAGAATAGTTCTCCATATAAATTGGATAGAGTACCTATAATAACTCTATATCTCTTGTTTATCCTTAAAAGCATCAAAGAAACCCCTAATTTTTTATTAGATCAAAGGATCTTTTTCATCATATAGTGTTAAAAACACCGACTCCTTTCATAATTTGGATAAATTTCTTTCATCACATACTCCACATAATATTAGTGAAAAATAATTAGATGAAGTGAATGAGGAAATCGAGGACACCCCTCTCACAATCGAGTACGGTATCTCTACCAGAAAAGATGAACTCATAGAAGTAAATTTTTCTATAGAATATGTCTAATGGACTACTCATATCATTATGTACAAATCAATCATAAAAAATTCGTATACACCACCTCCAAAAGAAAAATCTGGATGTGATTTCCTAGAATTAAGAACAAATTCCAGGTCTCTACATTAAAGTGTAAACTCACCACTTGGGCTTTCCATAGATCCCCAAGGGGTACTAATATGCAGCCCAATTGAGTCACTCGCCTAACACAACAAAACATTATGAAAGAGTTGACAATATAATCATAGATAATTTAATAATATAACTCGAGTTTCAAAATGAATAAATAAACATGTATCATTAAAGAAGATGGATTATAAAAAAGGACCCAATTCAAATTTATAGATCTCAACATCCACTATCTAAATGATGATTTTCCAATCCCATTCATATAGCTTCTGATTGATCCAATTTCAAGATATCAATCCCTCTCCATAAAAATGGATATTTGGGGTATAATAAAATCTAAATTGATTAATAATATTGAGAAACCACAATCATCATAGACCCCCATGGATAATATTTCTATCATTTTTCCCCCTCGCATAAAGAATGTCATAACTATGTATTAGTGTTCCATGGACTCTATCTTCAAACCCCTCATAGTATGGTTTTTATAATTCTATTTTAGTGAAATTTTTATTATTTAAAAATAGTATTTTAACAACATGGTTCATCTTTATATCTTATTTAATAAACAACGATAGTATTTCCTGAGATGACCCCCTTGAAATGTTCTTTCAGGGTCACGTCGTGGAAATTTCTCTAGTTCTTCATACTCTATCATGGATTTGATATAGACCCTAAGAATAAAAAGGATATCCTCAACATGTCACCTCATAGGAAGTTCAATGAGCATAGGGTTTACAGTGACACCTTTCCTTCATTCTGTGTTGTATAACAATCCTTATAAGCAATAGTTTTCCCTTGACCAATATGATGAAGAAGGGGGTAACATATTGTCGAACTAAAAACTGTATGAAGGTAATTCACTACATCACTTTTAATGTAAACCACTTATTTTGTGCATGAAATCATTGAATCAATCATTGGGATCTTTCATCACAGAAAATAATGTTGTAAGGAATGCAAATAACCTATATTTTCTCATTATAATTATTCCTCACATCGAGACTTGTTATTCCGATATTGGGAAGAGATTCATGGAATTGATATTCATGTTTCAAAAACCCTTTCACTGATTGTATCACCATGATTTCCATTTGTTCTCTCCTAATAATCAACTCAAATATATTCTAATCCATCTTAAAATGCATTTATTTTTTTGATAGTCAATGGTTATCCTCCAATAGTTTGACATATAGTTGATTCCTAAAAAGATGTAAAGGATAGGATTTGGATGATTTCCAGGATAAAAATACACATATAGAAACAATTTCATTAAATACTAAATTGGTTGATGAACATAAATTGGTGCTTCTTTCCATTGGTATTATTTGAGGGACAAATATTGGCCTTCAACAAGTTCATATCAAACATACATTAGAAGAATACTTATAAGGATAAATATTCTATTCTTGAAATGATATTTCATTCCATTTGTTCATATATTACTTAAACCAATAACACTACATGGGAAACTTCGTATTCACCTCTAAATTGACATAATTTTTCCTAATATTGATGTTGAATTTCCATCAATCCATATTTTCATATGTGAATAATTACCAACATATGATGAATCCAAAAAATGGCTAGATGAATCTGAGCGACATGATGGGAAAATATTTGATACCTTGCATCACATGGAGGTCCATCCAAATTTGATATAATATTATTTTATTAAGAAATTATACATCCTCTCATTCCCCTATGTAGAATTAGTTATGGTCCTCAGGATCCTAATGATACTAGGGAAGAAACCTATAATTCTTGAGCCAATGTGGGAGTGACTCTACAACATATAATAGGTCCACTGTGATAGAGTTTATTCCTTGGAGCATCGGTATGGGGAGCAAATTATGTACCCTTACAATGCAACATCTCTCACGAAATACATTGTGTGATAAAGACTACATAATCCACATTTCATGATGATAAATTTTACTACACCTCCATCTAGGACGTCTAACGTTAAACTACATGGTTTTATGCTCCTGTATCAATGAACATAAAAGGAACAACACATGGTCCTAGTCAAATGACCTAAAACTATAGGACACCATAGTATGATTTAGATTAATCTAAACTACATATCTGGATATCTATATTATAATACATTAAAATGAACGATAATTTCATTATTTCATGTCATAAATCCCCAAAGCATTTCGATCCATGTTTGGGTGGATCATGATCCATGATGTTGGTCTCATACAACACCTTCATATAAAAACTATGTGTTTCTTTATTCCTTCCATCATAAGATTCTTAGAAACACCCATATCTATTGTCACGGGTCTATCCACAACATAAAAATATCATCGTTACTCATTTATGGGTCAGAACATCCCATAGATCATTTTTACAATAACTATGTGTGGCATGATTCTAATATGAATGGGATACATAGTTATGCACAAAATATATTTCATAGACCTCTACATGTAGAAAATAAAATAAAACCTCTTCTATATTGAAAAAAAATTATATGGGGGACTTCACACTCTAAGGAAAATGGTCGTCAATATACTTCATTTGTACTCAGACATATTCATTCCACACATCATACACCTTTTCTTGGAAAATTTTTGATCTCCATAATCTTTCATGGGCCATTTTTTATTGTTTTCCACATTCCTGAGTAAATATTATCCACAAAATTTTAATGATTCTCTAGTTTGGATCTATATATGCTACCCACCATAAGGGATAATAAGTCTGGTAATGTTATTGTTTGGCTATGCATTGACATTCCATATCCATATTTACATAATTGTCCCGCCAAAGGTTCTGTCAACTAGAGGTACATTCATCCTTTATAGATAAATATTATATCTCATTAATCCTTTGAAAAATTATTTTGGGAACTCTCTTTTCAGTCATTAGTTTGTGTTTATTTCTAACATTCTTTTCCCATGTCATTCCTCCTGATATGATAATCCTCAAGACCATGTTTTAGTTTTTCCTCCTCTGATTCCAATGGATGTTGGGACTTCCCTGGCCCGTTAAGCCTTACATCACTCGTTGTTTCCTTCACATAAAGTCCCTTAAATATGACCAAAAACTGTATGACAATAGTTCTTCCTAGTCTCATGACGTCAAACTATACAACAATGTATTCATTATAATACATTAAAATGTTTTCTCACCCTATGCACCATGCAAATGATGAACTAGGAAATTAGGTCAATATGTTTAAAATAAAAAATATAGGAAGCCTCTCATGATATTATTTCTTTGATTTCTAGAAAGTGTTAATATGGATACGTTGCTTTTTTATGCTGGGTATCCTTTATCCTTACCATATGGTGTCAAAATACATGGATGATGTCCTCAAAACATGACACTATAGTCAAAAATTTCAAAAAATATGTTTGGAATGATTCTCATTACCATGAGATATATAGAGACAATGGGATGTTGAGTCCTAGTCTAACCACAACCATATCATGATTCTCATATCCTTCATTATAATCAAAATTGTGAGTTCAATGAAAAGTTTATAGCTCCTTTTTCATGACACTGGTCATAGCTCATGTGGGATGAAGAGGTTTGGTATGGTATTGCAATCTTTATCCTAGAATATCTACTCATGTTAGTTTTAACATGGTCTGAGATACAATGCCTTCATAATCACACCAATCATCCAAACTAAATAATGTTAAACTGTATAGTTGACAACAATTTCAAGATTTATGTTCATGAACTACATGTGGCATGGTTATCTCTTTGATGTGATATGTATTGATTCTAGAATATCGAATCCTAGTCCATCCACAATGTAAAAATAGCCCACTCTTGTAAGAATGATCTAGATCTACAATGGAGGGTCTGGTATTCGTTCTCACAAGGATTGTGATCCCATATTAAAAAACCCTTTCTCCATAGAAGAACTCAATAATTATGTGAACCTCACTATGAATGAGCTGTGACTTGATTCTCTCTTTGACGAGATATATAACAATGATTGAATCATAAAATTTGGTAACTAGCGTGATAAAAAATCCCCCTTTCCTACATACGGGCCAGACCTTCATAAGAAAAAAATTTCTCCACATTCTTGGTTAATATTGAAATTAAATGATCCTTCCATATTCAAGTACATTCCTTTCACAAAGTAAAAATGATGATAGAGAAAATATTAATTTTAATAATATTTCCTTGGTAATAAGTAGTGTAATAACATATTCTTGAGTATTCCTTCATTTTATTATGCATTCATATACCTCAGTCAGCTTTGTATAATTCATCCCCCAAAGGATAAGGTCAATCATGAAAATTTTTTCTTTGGCTATGCATTTATACACCAAATTATTCTTGGCATAAGTAACCCACCAGAAGGGACTACTAGTAATGGGAACATTCACACTTAGGAGACAGCACTTATATCTAAATAATATCAAAATAATATTTTTCTTCTGTGTCACTTTATAGATATAGAAAACCCCAGATTACAACATAAATCTTTTCTGCTATATGCTTAAAATGATGGAACATTAATGGATAGATTATCATGGAATGGGCAAATTATAATCTCTTGGTAAAATAAAAGTTACCATAAATAGAATATCTCAACATCCTTACCATGATACATTATACTACATTTTCAATTTCTACATCACATGACATGAAACTACACTATGCTTCAATCCTTTTAAGAGAGATTCCCTTTCTCTTGATGTTGTTCACCCAATGCATCACCCTAAGGAATTGTGTACAACCTGACACTAATTAAATAAAGAAAAATACTGATTCCTAAATCCTCTATTCATGGAACCAACCCTAATTTGGTATAGAGGTTATATATATCTCCTTGGACCCCTCCTCCATAATCTTCTGATCGAAATTCAGTTACCCTTTTTTACACAAAAAAATGTGTGCAATTAGTGGTTTCTTTTTTTATCTAGTGTAAACATATATTATCCCTTCATTCTCAGAAACATCCCCCTCATAAACCATACTTCATGGACTTGAGGAATCCAGAACATCATAAACACCCCAGTAATCAGTTATATAATGCCAATTTCTTGAGAAAACTATTTATTTCATTGTGCATTGATACTCCCATGTTTGTATATTCATGATTTGACCATAAAAATAACTCTCCAACCACATGTACATTTTTTACAAGGAGAAATCTCTTCTGCCACTAAAATATCAAACAATAACATCATTCTATAAAACAATTTAATAGTATGATCTACAATAATTCATTTTATTATTGTCTCACATCATATTATATATCTGAAAATCAAAAAATGATGTCTCATAATTTCCCTTTTGGGTAACTTAATTTGAGAATATTTTTAAACTACATTCCCTGATTAGGTCTCCATTCAATGACTCATGGTCAAATCTACTAACACTAAAATATTAGTCACAATAGTCTTTCCTGGAAGACACTATGCATCCCATAAAAATATATATCATACTGTCTTGGTTTAAAACACAATGAAAAATGAACCATTGAATTTTTTTGATTCTCATCTCAATATACCTACACTCTACATTGTTTAGGAAAAAACATTGAGTAATGGAATAGATAAATAATACAATTTTTTGTTAAAACCCATAAAGGGAATCCCATGAAAAATCCATGTCTCACCCATAATGTCATTTTCATCTTGACTTAAAAAAAATTTACGATAATGACACAAGATCCACAATGTTCATAGGGTCATTCTTATAACATTAGTAATAGTTAAAATATTCTCACTAGGTCCAGAGACATAGGAAAAAAATTATATAACCTCCCCCATAAATATAATTGTGATTTCAAAAAATTTATGCAATGATGATTATCTATAGAAACTAGCTTTAGGGTTTTGTAATAACTATTGGTGAAAATAATAATGAATGCACAGATGATTTGGGTTCCTTCCTATCACCCCTTTCCTTAATACTTTTGGATGTTATTTTATACCAAGGAACATTCCCCTATGTTTTCAATGGGACCATGATAAAATTGTATTAATAATATCCCACTTTGGGGCCCTCAAGTAGTGTTCCCCCAACAGAAATAGTTTTATGGACCTCAATTCATTAATCATGGATTTAATCAATGAAATTTCATATAAACATATCTATAAAAATCAATATAATTTATTTAATAAAATTTATATAAGAATGAAATTCATTACAGAAAATGAAAATAAGAGAAGATAAAAACTCACGTCCACCCAAATCCATATTAACATCTCCAAAATACTCAATGGATCCCAGGATATCACTATCTAGATTAATTTTATCCATTATATCATTATATATGGCTTCAAGTCTCATTGATTCCTCAACGGTAATAGTATATAATATGTAGGGCTAAACACCCAAAATCAATCAACCATCATAAGTATGTTTAGTCACTCCTATGGGCCCAACCCTTTCAGTCTCTGATGGATCAACATCCTAACCACCACTTTCATCGGATGGTTTATGATCCAGGTCATCCCTTTTTAGATATGTGATATGAATGATGGGGGTAATCATAGGGTCCACTAAAGTATGTAGATATTCTGAAATATCTTAATGAATTTATGTTAATAATAGGAACATGACACCTTATTATGTGTTTTTGAAATTATTGAGATTATCCTTCCTCTCTATAGTGAAAGGATAAGATTTGAGCTTGTCCTTAGATGGTTCTCTTATAGAGGTAAATACCACACCACCAGGAACATGTGATTTATTAAGAATTTCCCCCTTATTAATTTTGGGTTTTATCTCTAATCCCCTTGATAGATGAGAGGGAGTGGATCCTATAAACCGAGTTCATGATTAAGTATTTATTGGGAAAAAATTAAAAAAAATTGTTTCAGGAAAACTCATCCTTACTAATGATACATGTAGTCATGTGTTGTACTCTCCTTTTATCCTTCACATTAGAGAAAGGAAAGAAATCTATTTCTTCCACATATAATGATATTGGATGTGGATGTTGAGAAGCCTCTCTAGATATATCCTCATCCGTCATCATCTAGCAAGAGGATAGTACCCTAATTTAGTTGTTGATTCCTATTCCACCATAGGGGATCTTATTAGGCCATATTCTGGAGAATGGATTCCAACTGTTTCCCCCTATACCCACTGAAAATCAGGTTTACCCATTCCCCAGTAAAAAAATTCACTAAAAATTATAATAACATGATAAAAACTTGGGGTAAGGGAATAAAAAAATTACATCATGAGTATTGATGAAGTCAGCTCACTCATCTTCTCATGTCTCATAAACCCCTTCAGTGAACCTCTATTCTACCATTTTAGTTACCCACGTTGTTCTCATGAATCATTTATTAGTGGTGTAAATGATAATATCTAGATTCATTATTTAAATTCCATCCATTGTATGATTAGCACCGATGTGTATGTCAGATGGGAAATGAATATCAAAAATATGTCGAATATGGGACCCAGTGTGAATGAGTTCACATAGGTCCTTGGAATCATATTCCCTACTATTACTTGTGTGAAAAGACTACGACCGCATGATATTCAAGGTTGTTCCTACCTCTGGTGAAGCATACCTAATGTTATTTGATTTCACTGGCTTCCTATCACTCTTTATCATGGTTGAAGAATGAGAAAATGAATCCTAATAATCTTCTTGGAAATGGTGGCTAAAAATATAGGCTCGAAATTAGATATCATATCCATTTAAACATTGATTAGTGGATTATAACATTCTTGAAGTCATTTTGGTGAACTCTTGACCACATCACTATCACTCCTTGGAATGGGAGGAGCCATTATACTATTCTTTCCTCACCCATCAAAAATTATAGATCCATCTTTAGGAACATTTTTTTTCAACACCACTTCAGGATATAATGAAATACAAATATTAGCATACAAGGATTTCAACAAAGCTGACGCACTCACTGGAGGTATATTAATTACCACATTGGTCACCTCCACAATTGTGAGGATTCATAATTTTCACAACATATTTGGGTACCTCTCTAATAAAATCTGAATATGAGGGATGAAATTATTTTCTTCAGGAACATGAGTTAGAGTGAAAATCTATATGGATAATTGGCCCAAAAAATATCCTCTCCATCAATTTGGGCCGCTAGAACACTATCTTTGAAGGCAATCACATTCAACATCTGTTCATCACCAACTTTTCCATCATCATTGAACGTCCCCGTGGGAGGATTTTAAAATGGAGAGAAGTTAAAATCCTTAAACATATTCAGTATCATTAAGGATTCTCTATTCTTTTTGTAAAAGGGTTATATTTTACATATGGACTGAAAAAATGATCCGAGTTGGCCCGTAGGATGTTTTATTATTCTCAACCTACCTTAAGATTTGAAATGTGTAGTAATAAATACCCATAGTACATGGAACGAATCTACAATTTTTAAATGGTCTTCCCTTATGTGAAAATGTTGAAAGAACAGATTTATATTCTTCAAAATAAGGTATTCCAACAATATATTATTCCCCACTACAATCATGGATGCTATAACTAATTTTTCCAACCTCCTTCTACCATTGGAATTATAAAATGTAAGAATATAGAATCTTAGCCACAATGATATTAAGCAATGGAGATGCATCTTGGAGGTTATTTTGGAATAGATTGTATACCCCCGTCATCATTACATGATATATTCCAATTTCTGCTAGAATTTACTAGGAATTCCACAATTCCCCAATGTAGGACATATCATGGGATTCTTTCATGTGGGGACCTCCTCCTTGGGCTCTAAGAAACCATTCATAAACACTTCATAATGAACATCCCCCTTAGGCTAGGGTCAACATTCTTGGTATCCTTGAATATATTCAACACCTAGGGATCTAAAGTGGTGTCCTTTATGAATAATCCCTTATGGATTTGAGTGTGATAAAGACTTATTGCATCTCCCTGAGCATGTAAGCTTCATTGATATTATAGACATACAATATACTTTTATCTACATATTATTGAATTTGATAAAATGAATTAGTTTATGGAACCGATCATCTTAGAATATAATGAATGATATCTATATTATTTTATACATAAATATGAGCCACCTAGATAGCTTCATAAATTCTATCCTCTTGAATACCATTATAAAAATCAGCACTGGTTTAGAAAACCTAATGTGTTCACATGGACTATCATCTAACACACCCTCGTTGGAAGAGTTTTAGTATTCTATCTAGCCTTTAAATATATATTTTTATTCATAAATGGAAAATGAGTAAAAATTCATCTTCAAATTGGTTTTAGGAAGCATTATTTCGTGGATGAGTCTACTGTGAAGCATGAAATAGGTCATGGATGATGTTCCCTTGTTGATCGACAATCACCTAGCAGAGAAGTTGGCAGTGGTAAAATTCTTATATTAATAGAACTAGGAAATAATGACATTATTCATCAAATTTGGGATATTAAAATCATTTATATTTTTGTGTCCATGGAGTTGAAAATATTTACTATCATTATTTCCCTGATTATGCTTCTTTACATGATTTTCGATGTTCATGATAGTAATGATTCATAAATAGTAATAACCATGCCCGATGATATTAAGCATCATCTTGATATGGTTTATATCATATTCATCAGAAACCTTATCCTTCCAAGTGGACATTTGGAATCTTCTAGTATGTACCAATATATCATTAGTGATAAATCGTGGTTTGGGAAGAAATATAGAAATTTGAATATTTGGAAAATTCTTGGACTCTAAAAAATCACACTCTTTGGTGACTTGGTTCATGTCATATGTCACTCACTCAAGTTACCAAAAACACATTTTTCATCCTACTGTATTCATAACATAGGTTAGGACATGTTGCGTATGTATATATAGAGCATCGGTGAAGGGAATATTGCGATGTGGATACTAGAACAATGATAAAAATTGGTAAAGGGAGCGAAGGAAGAATCGTTGAGGCCCATAGAATTATTTATAGACATGGGGACCCCTATATGGGATATACATGTAAAACCCCTATATGGTCGATATCCATGATACCCCAGCATGAATTAACTGAATGTGACACCCTCTCAAATATCCCTTTAAAAGAATTAAATTCATTATGTTCATCAAGAATTCATCACAATGGTGCACAAACACATAGAGTCTAATGAATTAAGGATCCATCGTCATTATTTCCTTCTACCTTATAATCAGACCCTCCAATTTTGATCATATGATATTTTAACGGGGGTAGTTGACACCATTTTTTCATGTGATAATGAATAGTTTCAATGATAAATACATCAGGTAAAAGAGAAGTTAAGAATTCCATGGGGCGCACAATTGTCCAAAGGAAAACTATGTAGTGAACCAATCAGCAGCACCACAACAGTCATACATGCACATCAGAAGCACTGTGTTGGTCCATACAGTGTCCCAGTAGCACCACATAGTCCCTAGATAGTCATTCCTAGGAGAAATACTTGGGTCACACTATCATATTGACCGGAACAAACCACCTAGATGAGGCCCCTCATTAACTGAGGTTATCAATATTACCTAGGAATATGACCCTAGGGCTCCTCATTTGAAATGACTAGAACACTAGGGGAAAACCAGAAGCACTACACACCCCAGACCTTCTTCCAGTCCTTAGAAATCATTGTAGTACATTTCTAACACTCAAAATAATATGAAATTAAGAGGTTTAGTATGATTAAATTAACATTATTTTTTATAACCTAGAACATCTATTTGATACATAATCGACGCATCTAGAATTCAACACCCTGAGCCACCTCATCTAGGATAAGAAAACTAGGATTATTTCCCATTATAAATCTTGATACATAATATCCCTCCATTTAAAGAAAAATGAGGATACCGTTAGAGCATAGAAAAATTCCTCATCCATTTGTTGTCACTCTGGGTTTCCATCACCCTGATATCTAATAATCTTTCCCAAGTTTTCCACTCATGAGTTATCTTCTACTTTTGCATCCTTCACCTGTATAAACATCCTTTATCTTTACAAAACTCACCCTACATGATCCACTATTGATTTATCTCTACACGAAACCAATGGAAGGTAACATCCTTCCTCAAAGATCCTGTTTGAGGGAGAGAAAATGAAATCAACCAATAAATCCTATGAACATACACAACCATGAAGAATGACTCTCCAACATGTCACCCATTTAGTTTTTAATTCATTTAGTAGGAGAATTTATGAATTTATCCTAACTAATATGTAGGGTCCTCAAGGTGTGTGAAGTTACATATCCCATCAGTAATGGGGAATCCAACCTTGGGGAAAGTTTCTGGGACATCCCAGTATAAAAAATGTGTAATGTAGGTTTTTCTCTTTTTATATTGTCTTAGACACAAGGTATATGGATTTTTACTCCCCTTATTGTCTTGATGACCAAGGAACTCGTATTTTAGAATGTGAGTGGGGCTTGCATATCTATTTTATGAGGGTTTATTCCTTATCCTCCTCTCTTATCTAGAAATAGGAAAAGGGAACCCCTCATGGAGTAAGCGCATAATATTATTTTAGTAATACATACCCATAATGTCTTACATCCATATTGGTTATGAAGAAAAGAGAGGAACGTGATTTTCAAATCCTTTTCTCTCTCCCATAACCCTTACCTAATCCACCAACAGATGAAGGAGATCCAATGGTCTATCAGATCTTCTTTTTTACTGTTTTTTCAAAACAAAAATGAATCAGTTGATCTTAGAAGATAGTAATAGTCACAATATCAACAAGATCAAATTCATTCCTTGGAAGAGAATCATTAATTAGAACATCCTATCACCTTCCTTCAAAGGGCCTCCATAGGTGTGGGTCCTCAAGACTATGCATCCACCTTCAGGGGGCCTCCTATTTGGTATAGGCCTCACCTGTACCACGAAATATCTACTTATACAGTACAAGAACAAATCATACCCTCAGAGGGACTTCTATTCAGTATATTCCACACCAATAATTTTTAAGAGCCACCTATTTGGTATATATTCCATCTGTACATTGAAAGGGACTCATATTCAAAATAATCACTAGTAGAACCAACACAAAATTATAACCAATTTAGTATAAGTAACATAACCATGTAATAATCCTATCAAAGGGTCACATTCCCTATAAGAAAACCCTTTATAGTACCTCCATTTTCATGGGTCCTCAACCTAACCAATCTACATTGGATTTCATTCGCTTATAAATGGTACATATAGGAATCCCAAATAAATTTCAAACCCAATAAACCAATCGAACACTAATTTTATCTCAGTAATACTCCCAAAAGTTTCTTATCAAACCCGGGATCCTATATTCCCTCCTGGTTCCCTAGGATTCTCTATCATATGTTACACACTATCCACTGAGTAGGAACCTTTTAACTATACACCTTTACCACATAACATTAAAATTAATAGTTTGGACCACATCACATACCTTAATTGGTATGACTTGTCCCGTTAATTGGCACGAAAATATGTGGTTTATAAATCATTTTATTGGGATACAAAGTAATATCATCTCATGGGCCTGATCCTGACATCAAAAAAACTCTTATATTTCATTATGATGATAAATTACTAATCCACCAACTATGTTTCTTAAAAACAACATTGTAATAATAAATATCCAAATAATCTGAAATTTATTTGTGGAAGGGTACCATTGATAGTTAACATATGATAAAAACAGATGTATCCATTTGATGAATAGAATCACATTAATATGGATTACTCAAATGTATATACATGATAATAATTGATTCTTGATTCATGGTGGGCCCATTTTATACTTGGAATTTAATGACTAATTTTCTAGTATGTATTAAATCAAAAAGAGAGTCCCCGAGTGGGCAATAATTCCCCCTCAAAGTGTATGATGAGCTATACCTCCCATATTCCTGATCAATGTGAGTCCATAAATTTTTTTGGACCATTTCCCATAATTTTCTCACATTTGGAAATATGTTTCATAAAAATTTTCAAATAAAAAAATTGTTCAGTGTTTCTAGATACATGTAATTAATCTTTTGGATGTCGTTCAAAAATAGTTATCCCAACATGGATAATTGTGAAAATTTAAAGTCCCCACAATCAAACTATATAGGGAGATCACATATTTTTATCAAAAATAATAACATACATACACAAATAGTAATAATCATATAAAAAATGAATAGTAAACAATTATGATGAAATGTGATAGTAAATTTTAAGCATGTTTAATGGATAAAAATGAACTCAATATGAACGGTTAAACAAGTGTGATTGTTCAAGAATGTAAATAAATAAACCAACATTTCATTCCATTAGTATATGAAATAATACAACTCCCATGTACACCCTCATTAAATCATCCATATTCTTTATACTCATTTCATTTTCATGGATACATATACCGGAATTCTTCTTGTTTATCAAATGTTCTATACATGATGAGAGTAATAAACCCCATAGGACACCACCAAATATTGATTTTATATTTTTTTGTAATTTTTAATATATGTAGTATATTATAATAATTAATTCCCAAACATTAACTACAATCACTCAATCATGTAAAAAGTGATCATGAGCTAACAAAGTCAAAAAAGGCCATTACCCATGCCTACATTTTCTCCACATTGGAAAGGTAGTCATAAGAAGTCCTAAGTAAACATGAAAATTCCATGAGTCTTATAATAATACCTCATTGAGGAAATAAATAATTGAGTTATATCAATTACCCAGACAATATTATCCACTATATGTCATGGGTAATGTCATCAGTCCATAGTAACCCATCAATACCACGAGTCATGCCTCTATACCATCATTCCACTAACCTTGCTACCTCAGGTCAGGTCTCCAAGACATTATTCCCAAATGCTATACTAAATTGTTTCTTCATCATCATCACAATCTATGGACACTCCCCCGAAAATAGATTATCTTCACATGAAAGTACAAATATTATAAATACTATAAAAGACATTCAATGAAACTATAACACACAATAATGGGAGGATCATACGAGGAAATTAATAACATATAGTAATGATATATAATAAAAATAATATTTTTTTAATAAAATCATACCTTTTTAGATAAGTAGAAATCATAGTCATGGAATCATGTATCTTAAATGGGCATCATGGTCCATACACATATAGACATGTAATCTATATCATGTAATGTAAATAAATTATATCCATCAAAAGAATTATACCGTGTTAAAATGTGTATATGATAGCCCCAAATGGTTTCAAACATTCTACTTCATTGTTATTAGTGAATAAATTAATTGTTCACCAATGGATCAATGTGCATAACCCAATTCACACCCTCAGATAATGATCTTAAAAAACTTGGATTCCAACATCAGGTACATGTTTATCATGAATGTGTTTAAGAATTATATCTGAAGTAAAAACCATGAAATATATGATTATCAAGAAACTCAAACATCATGGTGTCTGTCAGTGGATTAAATTTTGAGATATTATGAAGGAAGTGATTCCATTTCATCAAATTTATTATCAATTGAATAATAGAACCTTAATTCATTATTATTTCTTGAATATATCCTTTGTTCTGACTAAAAAATATCAATTAAAAAGTAATTCATTAATAAAAAATTCGTTCAATAACGATGAAGGTCTCATGATGATCGGTCTTAAAGACTTTCTTATAAATATCACCTTTATTGAGAGTTCAACCTATATTGAGGATGTTTCATTACAGAGAAATATAATCTTCCACCAATATACCATGTATTGTTCATAATATGAATGATCCGACATCAATCTACCATCAAGAAGATGTTTATAAGGATTATTATCAAATAGTTACCCATAGAATGTTCTTTTTCAATGGTAAATCTCGATTCGATCATGAAATTCCATCAACATACTATAACCATCAACGGTTTACATATAAATGAATAATTCATCATCATATCAGGATAAGAACATATATCCATCCTAGATACATGTCCATCACACACATAATAAAAATTATTTGGTATATAACAAATTTTTCATCCATCTTCTTATTGGGAAAATGTTATATATACAAGGGTTGAAGAATTATAATGTCAATATTAAAGGGAAGAGGTTAGAATTTTAATTAAAACTATTAGGGGTGAGTTTTTTTTTACAATTCTGGTCTTAAATGAATTCCATGAAAATAATTGAGGGTTCAACAATTAGACCCATAGTATAGGTACATTGGTAAGCCAGTTGGGTGTAAAAAAAATGTGGACCTACAAGAATCACATCATATAGCCACTGGGTTTCTACTGCAAGCCGATGGCTGTTTTCCATCCACCCTATGTATGAACACTTTCACAACACATCACATTCAAAACATGGACCCCAAACACTTAAAACCAACATCTAAGTAACTAATATTATAGATGAAAAAGAGGGAATAAGGATTTATAAACATTGATATCACATACATTTAAAGGAACCATGAATGTTATGGGGTCATCAAAATTAATTTTGGATGATATTTATTTAATTTAAGGAATATTCATAATATATTATTGATTAATTAATTATTTCATTTTTATAGTAAATAAAATGTATATAATTTATTTTACATTAATAAAATTTAGTGATATTTTATGACATTAATAATTATCGGTGGTATTATATAAATGGTTCAATATTATGAAATTAAATTTCAATCTCCTGAATGGATGTGTGACAATGTGTGGATCTATGACTATTTGCTTCGTTGTTAATACAAAAAGATTCATAAAAAATGTATTAGTAAAATGATGTGAAATGATATGTTCTTATGGGTGTTTTATTATACATGATTATTATAGGAATGAGATAATTTTAATCAACCAGTGGTAAAAATAAATTCTATATTGAAGGATGACTAAATTTTTTAAAATAATATATTTCTATACTTTCCTTATGAATAACGGTATCATATAAATAAATATATGAATATAAATGTAAATGATTAGTATAAAATATATAACCTATTGTGGATGTCACTGTAAAATATGGAATTATAATAAATGTTATGTCATTATAGTGTGTTCATAATTAAATATGTTTCAGTATTGTTTCAGTTGTGTTTTATATATTCAGATATATGATATCTTAGTATGTGATAGGTTTTATATCTTTTTTTTAAATTACATCAGGTAATGGGACATAATAAATAATAATTTATTATATCACTAATCAATGAAATGATATTTTTAAATAGTGCACTATAATATGTCTATTATATTACAATATCTCTTGGTCAAGTATCATTCAAATACAATTCACTAGACGGTTATATAATGATATCATATCCCATTATATAGGGGTAATTATATGTGATGTTATTGTTTTGAATCCATAGATATATTATATCCTTGTATCATTGAATGAAATATAGAAATAACACTATTTAATATTAAATTATTCAGTTATTATTTCATAAAATTATCATTATATGTATAAAAGTATTTATTTATATTTATATTTAAATAAGGAAGAGAAACAATAATAGATCAACATCAAAATAATATAGTCAAACTAATATCCATATGATGGTTTTGGGTAATGAGTTATCGACATTGAAATTAATAAATAACTTATGAAATGATTGAATAGAGTTGTCTACTCAACTAGTATTGGATTACAAAAATTTTAAAACTATATATTTTCATGATTATATATTATACTCTAATAATTCTGTGGATATGTTTTATAGGGTCATCATTTTTACTGGGAATACTTTCATTAAAATTCCTTGAACAAATTATGTAAAATTTGATACAAAATCTATAAATGACTATACGTTAAATAGATAATAGTTTCATAATAATTATATTTGATATTAAACCTCACAATAATTGATTATAAATTTAGGACACTCATTATATATTATCTTAAGAATAGTTCTTAATAAAAATTCTATGTGTTCAGGTAAACCCCTCCTGAGTACCTAATATATCATTTAGTTTAACTAAAAAAATATTCTTATGAGAATCATAGACAAATCCACCCATTGATTTATGATAATTAGGTATATGATAACCAAGGAAAATTATTTCTTTACTCATATATTCTAATTATGATGGATTACGTTATTGATTTACTTAAATTATAGTTATCCTCGCCATCTTGTTTTTGTTTTAGAAATTTTCAACATTAAAATTATTAATAATTAGAATGAGATAAGGAAATATTTACTTGATATTCCCGATGTGTTTAGAATAGATGATCCCAAGAGTGTAATACCTTAATTGATTTCATTTATTGATAATACCAGTTTTTTAATTTTAAAACAAGGAGAAGTGAAATTACATTGAGAGATAATTTATTTTTATTTCATTATATTCAAAAGGTCATTGAAACCTAAATGTATAACCATGAAGTAAGGAGTAATGATTCTCATTTACAGAAGTGGTTTAGATACATTAATGGTTGTATAAAATCAATGGAATGTCCATGTTAGGTATCCTTATAATATAAATAAATATAATTGTATGAAAAGTACATGTGATACAAAAATTACATTTTATAGGGGTTATAAATATAATTTATTTTAAAAATTAATATATTGATTGATGAATCATTTGGTTTGCATTCACGTTATATAGCATTATTTTTCTATATTTACTACATTAATATTTATACATACATCATGTGAACATGATTCCAAATAGTAGATGTGTATTTCATTTATTTTATCATAAGTTATTAGACACATTTTTATTAAAGTGTTATTATGAAAAATATGAGAAGATATATTTGGTTTATGGTTCATCATAGTATTTAAAATGTTTATAATGAATAGGTGGGTAAAAAAATTAATCTATGACCATTACTTTTATACAAATATTTCGTAAAATAGGGGTGATGGGGTTCATACCTCATAATACAATCATATTATAATTAATAACAACTTTTTTTTAGAAGAAAAATATCTAATAACCAATAAAATCATATATGTTATGAAATCAATTTTTTACATATCAAATTTTTATTCTAAATGGATGTAAGAGTTATTTCAATAACCCATTACATATTTTTTGTTATGGAATGATTTTATAAATATAATATAGACTCTTTGATTATAAAGTGACTATTTTTGGACTTAAATAAATTCAATGTGATCAAATTAATGATTATTCCATTCAATGTTGAAACTTTAGTTCAACTTTTATAAAATTTTTGGATATATTGGTAATTAAAAACATAAAAATTTATATTTTATTACCTTAAAAATGTGAATATCCCTTTGTATCAATAATGGTTTTGGGTATGTCGGTACAGAGTAAAGGTAAATAATAATATTTTTTGTAAATATATTCCAAGTAAAATCATGATCCAAATAGTTATATGAATGATTATAGTGATATTAGGGAGATTAGGAATTAGAAAAAAAATGTTATTAACAACTTGTCATTTAATGTTCAAAATTTAGGGATTTTAAATATGTTTAATGAGTCTAACATTAGAAATATGATACCTGAATATGATCAATATTATAACCAAATTTAATCATTGAAGTTACACATTATATAATTTTGTGTGATCATTTTTAACAAATTTTTACTGAAACACGTTTTCATTGTGTTTAAAAAATCTATTTTCTTCATAGGTTTAATGAAGTGATAGTTATTAACCTAATTTTTATCCAAGTGGTGAGTGAAAATAAAAATTCACTTTGTGATATGATAAAAACTTTAGAATTTTGATTTTGATTTCTAGATTATAAAATTATATAATGTAATTGAAAAAAATATTTCAAAATTGATTTTTATAAAATGGATTGGGTTAGGGTTTGATTTATTCTTTCATTGCTCTCATATTCTTGAAATAGTTTTACTACATTCCTATTTTAGTAGTATTATGTTAGATTCCAAAAATTATTTATATAAACATCTTCAATTTATGGATATTGGGGATATTGACCATGTAATGATATCTACTTAGTCAACTTATATTTATTGTAATAAAACCCCCATCAAACATCACAAAATTTTTCTTAGTAAAATCTTAATATGGTGTTGGGTTTCTTGTATATATGAATATAATTCACTATCATCATGTAGATTTGAAAACTATATATACACTTACCTACTAATTATATAATCAAAATTGATAAAATCTATAATAGGATAAAGAAAACTATTTATTATTTGTCTCAATGGTTATAATGATCTAATAATAAATCCTAAACACATCTCATTCATTGTTTAAAAAATCTATTTATATCCAAATTCAAATAACAATATAATAATTTTATTCAATAAAATGAATGGAATTAATCATTACATGGAGAACCCTTAAATCCTAAATCACTATGAAGATTACCCCAACAAAGGAGGAGTATTTAAGAAGAAATTAGAAGGATAAGGAATAATGAAAACTGAATTAGAAATTAAAAGTAGGGAAGATAAACATAATAATCACACTAATAAGTCCATGAAAATAATTCATGAATTTAAGTAATCATCTCCCCAGTATACATTTTTATTTCCTTATAGAAACATATATTTCTTTTTATAGAACATTGGATTAAACATGAATATCTTAATGCATTTTAATATTTAGAATATTACCTTCATCATTGTCTTGTTATTACATAAAATATAGCTTTGGTATATTTACATGGAATCTGTAACTTCCTATATTTTTACTATTCCTTCATTTTCATGTTTAGTTTTTGTAATTTCATCTTAAACTATCCACATGTAGGCTTGTATTAATTTGACATATTAATACATGTAATCCATTGTATTTATCTTCATATGTATTGGGTTCCCTTATAAATTGGTATTAGAGACATATATTTAACCTTATATAGGGATGCATTGTTTCATATAACCATTATTTATATTATAAAATAGAGTGATAAAATAACACCCCAAATATTTTATGGTATGTTTCTCTTAAATAATTTATACTCTTTAGATATCATATATTGCATGAAGCACTGATTCCCTTTTAAACAACACATGGTTATTTATAGGGTAAATTCTTAACCTAGCCATTAAGAATAAATTTTCCACTTCTTTGTTTTGATTTTTGAAAAACAAAAATACACTATCATAACCTATCCCCTGGGGCTCATGCCATGACTACCCCAATCCCGCCTTCCATAGGACAGGGGATGGCGACTAGCACCAAAGGTATAATTCCATAAAATCATGAAGGTATTTCATTTATAACTTGTAACGCACACAACATAACACACAGCTGGATATAAAACACTAAGTAATTTGTATAAAAAAAGAGTGTTGAAAAGTAAAAGGGGATGAAAATACAGGCCCACCATTAAAGTACAAGGTTCTAGAAATACAAATACAACTGATGAAAGGAAAAAATAGTTGATGGGTTGTCCAATGGAATTCTTACATGAAGGGTAGGTACATATAGCCTCCTTACTACTCCACGTCTGTCAGTCTCTATCGTGTACCGACTCGTAGTATTGTACACCTCCAGGTACCATCCAGTCCTGATACTCTCATCCTCGGTCAACGTTGTCCATCATCTGCATCCAACATAATGAGGTGCAGGCATAACCCGTGGAGGGGTGAGTATAATGATACTCAGTAGGGACCCCGAGACCCTCAAGGTCTCACAAAAACGAACAAGGATAAACCAAAATGTATGAAATAAAAAAGATAACCCAACATTGGTATATTCCCATACATATACATATGTCATCAAGTAATCCATCTCAATCATGAGGAATATACAGAATTTACTGACTCTGCTCACATAGGTATACAACATATGTAGATAGTTAGAGATGATTGAATGTAGCAACTAAATCATCTATTCTCTAGAACCAACATAGGATCCAATAACAGTAGTCAGAGCTGTCGAACCCACATTGGATGCATGAAAAATAGACAGAGGTGTTGAACCCACAAAGGATCCAGGAACAGTAGTTAGAGCTATCGAACCCACACAGGATCCAGGAACAATAGTCATAGCTGTCAAACACACACAGTATCCAGGAATAGCAGTCAGAACTGTGGAATCCACATAGGATCCATGAACAGTAGTTAGAGCTGTTGAACACACATAGGATCCGGGAATAGTAGTCAGAGCTGTCGAACCCAGACAGGATCCAAGAACAGCAGTCAGAGAGCAGCCATCCAATGGGTTTCTGCATAGAGAATGCTTGATTCCGGGATGGTATGATCCTCAATCCATGTTTCTATACATCAACTTCTGTTAAGTCCCACTAAGTAATATCCTGAAGGTCTGCCTCGTCATAGGAATCTCAACGCATCATAGGACGCGTTAATCGGACGCCAATTCTAAGAGTTATTAGCTTTTTAGTCCCAGGGTCCCGGTTGGATTCGTGAACGATCCAACTTGACTGTATCTCAACTATACCCCAAACTCCAGTGGCTTATACTCAAAGGTATCTTCATTCACCAAGATTACCAGCGCTGCTGATAGTTCTTCAAAAGGACATCTGATGCCAAAGATATGTCCAAAAGAGGGAAATGGGCCGGTAGTAGGCCCGGGTCCGGTCCGACCCAGTCGGACCGACTCGGCCCATCTTAGTCTAGGTCGGCCCAGTTGGGGTCACCCCATCCTAACCCGTTGGGTTCGGAGCTTCCTGGTGGGACCAGCATAACAGGCCATGAAGGGCCGCGGAGGGCCTCTAAGGCGCGAAATGGTCGTGAGGGCACAGACCGGTCTTGGTTCGGTGCAAGGTTGACTTGGCCCGGAGGGCACCGCAAGGGCGCGGTTCAGGGAATCTTGGCCTGGAGGCCGAAGTGGTGCAGTCATGGAAGGTTCGGTTGAGTGGTCATGGGTCGACTGGGGACTTGTTCGGTCGGGTGGCCGCAGGTCAAACGTGGGCCGGTTCGGCCAGGAAGATCTCGAGGTAGGGGCGGTTGGGAGGTCAGGCGGCTGGGAGGCACCGGCTAGAGTGGCTCAGGCCAGCGCGGTTCGGCCGGGGCGCACGGGAGGTTGGGTGGCTAGAAGTTCGGGAGGCTGGGGCAGACGGGAAGTGGGGGCCGGCACGGCTTGCGTCGGCTCGGTTCGTCTGGGGTGCACGTAAGGCAGGGAAGTCGGGCGACTAGGAGTTCGGGTGGCTGGGAGGCCGGGAGGACGAGAGGCTGGGCGGGTGGGAGGTGCGGGCCGACATGGCTCTGGAAGGCGTGGCTCGATTAGGGGGAACGAGAGGTTGGGCGTCCGGGTGGCGTGGTCCCGCGCGGTGGCGAGGCTCGGGATGGGGTGGCAGAACCATTTTGGCCGAAGCACCACGAGGGAAGCGTGGGTTCCGAAGACCATAGGTAGCGTGGTCGATGACTGTCGCCATCGTCACATCGTTGTTTTGTCGCCATGCCGAAGAACATCAAAAAATAGAGATTGATGGACGGAGTCGGACCATGTCAAGTTGGCCCGCACCCTCCACATTTAGGTTGATATCAATTGGTTAATAATAATTAAGCTCAACATCTCACCCAAAAAAAGAAAAACACTCTCATTCTTCATTTTAAAAGAAAGGAAGAACATGGAACTTAAATGAATTTAACACATACCATGATTGTTGTTCGCCGACAGAGTCGTGGGGAAGAATACAGAGTTATCATCGTTTGTCGCGTCCGCCGCACACTTCTAATCCCGATAGCACACGTCGGTTGTGGAAGACGTCCCACATGCGTATAAGTCTAATGAAGAAGGTCGAATTCAGCTTCGACGTTCTTCGTCGAGGGAGTGTTCTTTATTGGGAGAACGTGTTATTCGTGGAGGAAGTGTAATCCTCCAAGGTTTGTGTGTCACGTCACTTTACCAGTGCTTCTTCGCTTGGTGAAGCCATCCCAAAACCTCCTCTGAGGCTCCCTATATGTAGGAGATGGAGGGAGGTTGGTAATGATCATTAGAATTTATGACAGTTCATTCATTAGGAACCTTCCTAGATTCCAACGACGCAGTTATTTAATATTAAAAATAGCATGCTAATTAAATAATAATGGAAAAATTTAAGAGGTGTGTTGGCTATAATTATTGGGAAGATACTAAGAGGTTATGGTTCATGAGGTTTCAAGGAGGTTTAAAAACACGGGTGCCCCCCACCACCGTAACCTCTCATGGGTAGTTATGGTTTGGGTGGTCCCCACATCCATCTTCCATTTAGAGGTTTAGTTTCAGTGGACCCCACCTGTAATATCAACATGGAATCTAAAAATAAAATAAAGTGAAGTTGATTTTATTTTATTATTTTCCACAAAAAACCCAAAAACTAACTTTCATTATCAACCAACTGTCGTTGAGGTGAAAGTCTCCTTAAGTTAATATTGGCACTGTGAGTTCAATGGTTCCCTCAAATTTCAATTCTGAGAAATGGTTTAAAAGTTATAAAAATATTCTTGTATGCTTACTAAGAATACATGAACAATACTACAAAAATTTATTTCGGGCACCCCGGGCCTCAGAATCATGCGCCGTAAATTTTCACAGACTCATAAAATTCACATTTAATTAAAAAAACTTATATGGAAATTATGAGTCTTTACATTCTCCCCACCTCAGGGATCTACATCCCTAAAAGCCACAACATAGAACTAAGGGAACAAGTGGGGGTACTGAGCACTCATCTGAGCCTCCCTCACCAATGTGCTCTCCTGGAGGTTCTTGTGCTGCCAGCGGACGCGCACCAGAGGTATCTACCTTCCATGAAGGACCCACTCATGTTGATCATCAATCTCCACTGGAACCTCTATAAAAGTCACCCCATCATCTATTGTCCAGTTCTCTATTATCGATTATTTGAGAAGGGTCGTGCATGTATCTCCTCAGCTGGGATACATGGAAGACATTGGGCACCCAGTGAAACTGAGGTGGAAGATCTAAGTGGTAAGCCACCTCACCAACTCTACTATGGACCTGAAATGGTCCGATGAATCTCGGAGATAACTTGATGTATCAGCCAAATATCCGTAAAACTTATCGAGGTGAAACTCATAGAAAGACATGTTCACCATCCTTAAACTCCATAAGTATATGTCTCTCATTAGCATATGACTTCTGCCTGCTCTGTGCAATCTTCATGAACTCCTGGATGATCTGCACCTTCTCTGTGGTAGCCCGTATAATCTCTGGTCTTACTAGTGCTGACTCCCCAGGGTCAGTCTAGCATTATGTTGATCTACTAGATTGCTCGTACAATGCTTCAAAAGGTGTCATGCCAATGGTGGAGTGATAGCTTTTGTTGTATGCAAACTCCACCAAAGGTAAGTGATCTTCCCAACTATGACCGAAGATGATGACACAAGCACGCAGCAGGTCCCCAAGGGTCTGAATGATCCTCTCAGTCTGTCCATTCATTGGTATATGGAAGGTGATGCTCAGACAACGCTGCTTCCCAAAATCCTCCTACAACCCTTCCATATCTTGGAAGTTAAACATGAATCTCAATGTAACGGCCCAAAATTTTGAATAACTATTGTTTCATAATTTCATGTGTTATTTTATTTTATTTTTATACTCAAAAAAAATGTTTTATTTGATAAACATGATTATACTTAAAATGAGACCATTGGGTTCTGACTGTTATATGACCATCGGTCAATATGACCGCTGTGAACAAAATGTTTTGATTATTGTCTCTAAATACAAGTAATCTTGGTTAATTATTATAGAAAGAAGATTCGATGGCCTCACCTAGTAGTCTTGGACCGATCAAAGCTCATTTAACAGAACTTGAGAAGGAGGTAGCACCATTGGGCTTTGCTCTGGACCAAACCCAAGCCGAACTTCATCATGTGAAGCTAGAACGGAATCTCCTTCCCTGAGAAGTTCAAACTGATAGAAATTACTACTCGATCAATGTTGGTTGAGCCTCCCTCGGACTCTCTCACCTTAGCACACCTTACACTTCGGTCCTATGCTGTTGTGATAAGAGGCTATGTAAGAAGACCGTAACTTCCTTGTGTAATCCTTTGTTTTAAATAAAAATTGGTATTTCTTCTTATGATGATGTTTATGAATTTTCAAATGACCAGAAAAATATAGTATGCATATTTTTGATGAATTTTAGAAAAAGGATATTTTAAAAATGTTTATGTAAACCTTAAATAATTAAAAATGTGTAATGATTTTCGAAAAATGGTCTTCTACAATTATGTTCAGTACAAAATTTGGAGTCTAATAAGATCAACTTGATTTTTGATGAATAGTAAATTATGAATAGTGATTTTATGATTAGGATTAGTAATATGACCAAATGAATTAGTAATCTCACTTAAAAAATGTTTTAAAATAATCTAGGCACCTTGATTAAGTAATGTGATTCAATAAAATGGTCAAATAACGGTTTCATAAAGTATTATTCAAGTATTAGTTTTTCAGGGGAATTGTGTTTTTTAATCAATAATTAAATTAAAAATATTTAGAAAATTATTTTTATAAAATGGATTTCATTTTTGAACTCAGAGCACTGATATTATGTTATGGTAATTTTTGTGGTTTTTTCTGAAAAAATGAATTTTCGGTGAATAGTGTACTTATTTAAAAATTAAATTAAAAATATTTAAGAAATTATTTTTTAAAAATGGAGTTCATTTTTGAAATCAGAGCATTGATATTTGATTAAGGTGAAATTTTGTGATCTTTATGAGAAATTTGAATTTTTAGTGAATAGTGAAAATACAGGTTTAGGGTTTCGGTATGTTTAATGACATCATAACTGTGTCATGATGATTTCATGGGATAGTTTAAGGGTTGGCCGGACAAGGGTGATGAATTATTGTTTTGGGGGGCCCATGTGGCCTAACTCCATGGTAAATGCCAAGGGAGAGCACATGGGTTTGAGAAAAGCACATGTGAGGTGTCCCTTGGCCATTAATGCCTTGTCCCCTCACTTTCCCTATAAATACCAAGCCCTCATCTCATCCATTCGACTCCGAACTCTTCCCCAACGATGTTATGGTCTCATTACCTCCCATGGATTCCTCTCAAGGTGCCCCCAAGCCCTCAAGGTCCGATCCTTTGAGGTTTAAGAGTTACATTTTATGGTAAGGGATTCGACCCCTCTCTTTCTTTTCAAGTGATCTCTTTTATGTCATTCCTTTTATGCTCCATGTTCTTATGTTGGAGGATGTTCTTTTATACTCATCTTACTTCACTTTTAATGTTCATATAATGAGATATCCCCTCTTACTCTCATTATTTCGTTTTATGAGGTTTTAAGTTGCGCCGTTAGGCTGCCGAAATTTTTGTAACGGACTCTTTCTCCCTTCTCATTTTTCAAAATCTATTTTCATGTAAAGTATTTCAAGTTACTTTTTATTATGTTGGGGTATGATATCTAAATTTAACATACTGGTATTTTATGACCATATGATGAGAGACCCCGTTTGATCTCTTCAATTCAGTATTTTGATGTTTTAAGTGGCGCTGTTAGGCTGCCGAATGTTTAAGTGGTTCTTCACCCTGCTTGTTTTGAAGTTCTACTTTCATGTCAATTCTTTCAAGTTCCTTTTTGTTATGTTGGGGTATGATCTATATATCTATAATACTTATATTTTATGACTATATGATGAGATACCCCATTTGATCTCTTCAATTCAGTCTTTTGATGTTTTAAGTGGTGTCGTTAGGCTGCAGAATTGTTAAGTGGTTCTTCACCCTTCTCGTTTTGAAGTTCTACTTTCATGTCAATTATTTCAAGTTACTTTTTGTTATGTTAGGGTATGATCTCTATATCTATCATAATGATCTTTTATTACCATATTATGAGAGACCCCATTTGATCTCTTCAATTCAACATTTTGAATTTTTAAGTGGCGTCGTTAGGCTGCCGAATTTTTAAGTGGTTCTTCACCCTTCTCGTTTTGAAGTTCTACTTTCATGTCAATTATTTCAAGTTCCTTTTTGTTATGTTGGGGTATGATATCTATATCTATCATACTGATATTTTATTACCATATGATGAGATACCCCATTTGATCTCTTCAATTCATTATTTTGAAGTTTAAGTGGCGTCGTTAGGCTGCTAAATTTTTAAGTGGTCCTTGCACCTTTCTCCCTTTTCAAAGTTCTAATTCCATGTCAAGTCTTGAAAGTTCCTTTATATTATGTTGGGGTATGATCTCTATATCTATCATACTGGACTCTTATGTTCATATGATGAGAGACCCTTATTGAACTTTTCAATTAATTTTTGTTGAAGTTTAAAGTGACGTCGTTAGGCTCCCGAATTCTCATAAGAGAAATCTTATTTTTGTCTTCCTTTCATGTTCTTCATTTCATATGGTATATTTTCAAATTTCATTACCATGTTCTTAACTCCCTTATATTTTGTCCCTCTACTGTTTTATGGTTCATTTATGAATGTTTGACCCATGTCCCCTCTCTTCTCAATGTTTTCTAAAACCCCGAAACATAGCTGTTATGCTGCAGAATTTTTGTCTCAAAATGCCTCACTCTTTTCTAAAAATTATTTTATGTTATAAAGTGAATACTCAAAGCTCTTATTTCTACAAGGTTATTCACATATATATCAAAATTTTCTATTTTAAATTCTGGGATTTACATACATGAGACCCGCTTTCCCTTCCGTCGGTTTAAAGTGACGTAAAGATCATGTCTTTAAAGCAGTTTTTAAAACGTTATGATTATGAAATGAAACCCATTTCTTTTCTTCTATATGGGTTATTTATGAAATTTTTGATGATGATATATGTAGCTCACATGATAATAAATACAAATTAAGGGTTCTCTCTGATAGCTCTCCAATGCATTGGGTAAAGACTTAATCTCAAGAGATGACCATTTTAACGACGCCTTGGTGAATAACCTTGGTAATTTTTAACAACACCTTGGGGATGGACCTTGGTGAAACGAAACGATTGTCAATATTAAATGTTGTAGCCACTTCTTCAAGTTATGAAAAATGTTATTTTTATTATGATATGCTTCATGGTTTCATTTTCATGCCTTAAAGTTCGTTTCATGTCCTTATTGAAGTATCTCAAGTTCACATGTAAAATGTTTCTCTTGTTTCCCTTAATGGGCCTTCTGCTCACCCTTTCTTTTGTTGTATGTCCCCAGGTTATGAGATGCAGTAATAATCCTAGGATGAACTTAAGGGTAAGCCTTTAAATGGTTTAAGAAGAATGTTTTATGTATGTTTTCATGTTTTAAGTTCCTGGTTTCCAAGACACTAAACCTTAAAGATCCTCGGTTTTATAAAATGTAATGAAAGTTTATGCGATAAAAAGGCGGGAGGCTATAGTTGGTATCAAATGATGGTTTAGTTATTTGTGGAAATTAGGATATGAAAACTTTATGAATAAGCCTATAGAATAGTTAAAATATAGGAAATATTCCTGGTATTTTGGTGAGTATTGAGTAAAGGGTTGCCAAGAAAATACATCCCTGTCTGGATACGAGCAGGTAGAGGTGGCTCTGGCACAGATGTACATAGGGGTAAAACCCAAAAACACCGCTTTGATCTAGACTCGAACGGGAACTGGTACACAACAACGGGCCTTGCTGCACTCTTGGTTACGACACTCCCGGGGGATATGCTTTGGTAAATTCATAAGCTTAGTATGAACCATTATTAAAGGAACAAAGATAAAATAAAATAAAGATTCACATAATAATATATGATCATGGATAACCTAGATTGGAACCTAGGGGATCACAAGTTAGGGTATACTTTTCTTCTACAAGTTATCCTTATATGCTTTCAGTTCCTTTTCATGATTGTTGGCTAAGTACTTAAGCCCCTAATTATGCTTTCTCTTCTTAGTGAATGGTGGGAAATGGAAGAACATGTCCCAACAACCAATGTGATAGGAAATGCGATAATTGTCGTATTAATACGACAGGGATGATTAGGGGATTAAAATATGATTTTTATTTTGGAAAACGTTCACTATTTTGGGGACCCTATATGATCGAGGTAAATAGATTACAATGGTATTTTCATTGAGGAGTAAGGTTGACTTATATTTTGAATAATCGTGGAATTTAAGGTGGAATTATAGTAATTTAGGTTACTTATGGTAATGATTAACCTATCATGGGTTAAATATGTTTAGGTTAGATACTTTTGTTATAAGATGTTAGGAGTGGTTGATGTTGTTTGGATATGAACAATGAAGTTTATTTTGGAAGACTATGTTATCAAATCCTTCTTATATTTGGGTTTCAATCTTAGTTTGGTTTATTTTGTGGAATTTTAAGGACCGTCATTTATGGAATGGACTATGATGAACTTTGGGTAGTACCATGGAACTTTGAAGATTTAAAAGTAGTTTCTATTCCTATGGGATTCTTTCTTTTTGAAGAGTTGTTTTACCTTACCCTTTCGGTTTTTGGGATAATGTTTAAAGATAAAAGAAATAGATAGTTAGTCTTTTGTGGATTATGTGATTCTCTAGAAAATGATTCTTGTGTTTTGATGAGACCAAGTAGTTTTGAATGCTCATAGTTTGGAGAAAATATTAGTTTTGGGTAGAAACTTATTAAAGGATGAAACTCTACATGAAGGTAGATGTATTTCCTTATGTTTTTGTTCTATTTTGTAAATTAATTCCTCAAAGTTATGAAAAGGAATGTAAAACAAAAATGTTGTTGGTTTACGTTTCCTACTAGGTAATCAAAGACCACTTTCACACATCATAATTTTGGGATTTTCTAGTGATTAACTTCCTCCTAATCATGTTTTCTATCACTCTCCTTTAGGACGTGACCCTTTGTTTTCTCCTCCATGTCCATGTTTCCTACATGGAATCCTAGTATTAGTAAACTCGGGTGGCCTTTGTACTTCCTTTTCTTTCATTTAAAGTAATGGTTTCACCGACTCATTTTCCGATGTGGGACTTTCAATGAAATTTCAAAACCCAATATTTTAAAATTGCGATGACGCAATTTCTTAAGGGGGGAAGATTGTAACAGCCCGAAATTTTGAATAAATATTGTTTCCTAATTTCATGTGTTATTTTATTTTATTTTTATACTCAAAAAAATGTTTTATTTGATAATCATGATTATACATAAAATGAGACCATTGGGTTCTGACTGTTATATGACCATCGGTCAATATGACCGTTGTGAACAAAATGTTTTGATTATTGTCTCTAAATACAAGTAATCTTGGTTAATTATTATAGAAAGAAGATTAGATGGCCTCACCTAGTAGTCTTGGACTGATCGAAGCCCATCTAACAGAACTTGGGAAGGAGGTAGCACCATTGGGCTTTGCTCTGGACCAAACCCAAGCCGAACTTCATCATGTGAAGCTAGAACAGAATCGCCTTCACGAGAAGTTCAAACTGATAGAAATTACTACTCGAGCAATGTTGGCCGAGCCTCCCTCAGACTCTCTCACCTTAGCACACCTTACACTTAGGTCCTATGCTGGTGTGATAAGAGGTTACGTAAGAAGACCATAATTGCCTTTTGTAATCCTTTGTTTTAAATAAAAATTGGGATTTCTTCTTATGATGATGTTTATGAATTTTCAAATGACCGGATAAATATAGTATGCATATTTTTGATGAATTTTAGAAAAAGGATATTTTAAAAATGTTTATGTAAACCTTAAATAATTAAAAATGTGTAATGATTTTCAAAAAATGGTCTTCTACAATTATGTTCAGTACAAAATTTGGAGTCTAATAAGATCAACATGATTTTTGATGAATAGTAAATTATAAATAGTGATTTTATGATTAGGATTAGTAATATGACCAAATGGATTAGTAATCTCACTTAAAGAATGTTTTAAAATAATCTAGGCACCTTGATTAAGTAATGTGATTCAATAAAATGGTTAAATAACGGTTTCATAAATTATTATTCAAGTATTAGTTTTTTCGGGTGAATTTTCTTTTTTAATCAAAAATTAAATTAAAAATATTTAGATAATTATTTTTATAAAATGGATTTCATTTTTGAACTCAGAGCACCGATATTATGTTATGGTAATTTTTGTGGTTTTTTCTGAAAAAATGAATTTTCGGTGAATAGTGTACTTATTTAAAAAATAAATTAAAAATATTTAAGAAATTATTTTCTTAAAATGGAGTTCATTTTTGAAATCAGAGCATCGATATTTGATTAAGGTGAAATTTTGGGATCTTTATGAGAAAGTTGAATTTTCATTGAATAGTGAAAATACAGTTTTAGGGTTTCGGTAAGTTTAATGACATCATAACTGTGTCATGATGATGTCATGAGATATTTTAAGGGTTTTCCGGACAAGGGTTATGAATTATTGTTTTTGGGGGCCCATGTGGCCTAACTCCATGGTAAATGCGAAGGGAGAGCACATGGGTTTGAGAAAAACACATGTGAGATGTCCCTTGGCCATTAATGCCTTGTCCCCTCACTTTCCCTATAAATACCAAGCCCTCCTCTCATCCATTCGACCCCCCATTCTTCCCCAACGAAGTTATGGTCTCATTACCTCCCGAGGAGTCCTCCCAAGGTGCCCCCAAGCCCTCAATGTCCCATCCTTTGAGGTTTAAGAGTTACATTTTAAGGTAAGGGATCCGACCCCTCTCTTTCTTTTCAAGTGATCTCTTTTATGTAATTCCTTTTATGCTCCATGTTCTTATGTTGGAGGATGTTATTTTATACTAATCTTACTGCCCTTTTAATGTTCATATAATGATAGATCCCCTCTTACTCTCATTATTTCGTTTTATGATGTTTTAAGTGGCGTCGTTAGGCTGCCGAAATTTTTGTAACGGACTCTTTCTCCCTTCTCATTTTTCAAGATCTATTTTCATGTAAAGTATTTCAAGTTCTTTTTTATTATGTTGGGATATGATCTCTAAATTTATAATACCGATCTTTTATTACCATATTATGAGAGACCCCATTTTATCTCTTCAATTCAGTATTTTGATGTTTTAAGTGGCGTCGTTAGGCTGCCGAATTTTTAAGTGGTTCTTCACCCTGCTCGTTTTGAAGTTCTACTTTCATGTCAATTCATTCAAGTTCCTTTTTGTTATGTTGTGGTATGATCTATATATCTATCATACTGATATTTTATGACCATATGATGAGAGACTCCATTTGATCTCTTCAATTCAGTCTTTTGATGTTTTAAGTGGCGCCGCTAGGCTGCCGAATTGTTAAGTGGTTCTTCACCCTTCTCGTTTTGAAGTTCTACTTTCATGTCAATTCTTTAAAGTTCCTTTTTGTTATGTTAGGCTATTATCCCTATATCTATCATAATTATCTTTTATTACCATATGATTAAATACTCCATTTGATCTCTTCAATTCAGTATTTTGAAGTTTTAAGTGGTGTCGTTAGGCTGCCGAATTTTTAAGTGGTTCTTCACCCTTCTCTCTTTGAAGTTCTACTTTCATGTCAATTATTTCAAGATCCTTTTTTTATGTTGGGGTATGATATCTATATCTATCATACTGATATTTTATTACCATATGATGAGAGACCCCATTTTATCTCTTCAATTCAGTATTTGAAGTTTAAGTGGCGTCGTTAGGCTGCTAAATTTTTAAGCGGTCCTTGCACCTTTCTCCCTTTTCAAAGTTATAATTCCATTTCAAGTCTTGAAGGTTCCTTTCTATTATGTTGGGGTATGATCTCTATATCTAACATACTGTACTCTTATGTTCATATGATGAGAGACCCTATTTGAACTTTTCAATTCATTTTTTTTGAAGTTTAAGTGACCTAGTTAGGCTGCCGAATTCTCATAAGAGAAATCTTATTTTTGTCTTCCTTTCATGTTCTTCATTTCATATGGTATATTTTCAAATTTCATTACCATGTTCTTAAATCCCTTAAATTTTTTCCCTCTACTGTTTTAGGGGTCATTTATGAATGTTTGACCCATGTCCCCTCTCTTCTCAATGTTTTCTAAAACCCTGAAACATAGCCGTTATGCTGCAGAATTTTCGTCTCAAAATGCCTCTCTCTTTTCTAAAAATTATTTTATGTTATAAAGTGAATACTAAAAGCTCTTATTTATACAAGTTTATTCACATATATATCAAAATGTTCTATTTTAAATTCTGGTATTTACATACATGAGACCTGCTTTCCCTTCCGTGGGTTTAAAGTGACGTAAAGATCATGTCTTTAAAGCAGTTTTTAAAACGTTATGATTATGAAATGAAACCCATTTATTTTATGCTATGTGGGTTATTTATGAAATTTTTGATGATGATATATGTGGATCACATGATAATAAAGACAAATTAATGGTGTGCCCTGATAGCGCTCCAATGCATTGGGTAAAGACTTAATCTCTAGCGATGACCATTTTAACGACGCCTTGGTGAATAACCTTGGTAATTTTTAACGACACCTTGGGGATGGACATTGGTGAAACGAAACGATTGTCAATATTAAATGTTGTAGCCACATATTCAAGTTATGAAAAATGTTATTTTTATTATGATATGCTTCATGGTTTCATTTTCATTCCTTAAAGTTCTTTTCATGTCCTTATTGAAGTATCTCAAGTTCACATGTAAAATGTTTCTCTTGTTTCCCTTACTGGGCCTTCTACTCACCCTTTCTTTTGTTGTATGACCCTAGCTTATAAGATGCAGAAATGAACCTAGGATGAACTTAAGGGTAAGCCTTTAAATGGTTTAAGAAGAATGTTTTATGTATGTTTTCATGTTTTAAGTTCCTGGTTTCCAAGACACTAATCCTTAAAGATCCTCAGTTTTGTAAAATGTAATGAAAATTTATGTGATAAAAAGGCGGGATGCTATACTCAATCTGATACAATCATCAAAGGTACTACATATAGCAGCACAATCTCTAACACATAGAGGCTTTCCATGCTCTCTACTGAACCCTTCTCTCTAATCTGTAGGAAATGAGCCGACTTGGTGATTCGCTCAAAGATCACCAAAATCGAGTTGTGACCCCTGGATGTACGTGGATTTATTGTCACAAATTCCATAGATATCCCATCCCACATCCACTCTGGGACCTCTAAAGGCTGAACCAAGAATTCTGGTACCTAGTTCTCCACCTTCAATTACTGACAAGTGAGGCATCGAGAGACAAACTATGCTACTACCTTCTTTAAACCTAGACACCAGTGTTGTCGTCAAAGATCTTGGTACATCTTCACCACTCCTGGATGTACCGCAAGAGGGGTAGTGTGGAAATCCCTCAACACATCCTCCTAATGTGACATAGGTACCATGGTATGTCTTTTAAAGAGGATGATTTGCTCCACACCTTCAATAAATCCATCAGGTGCCTGCCCTGTGGATATTTGAGCACGTCGTGTCTCGTAGTCAGTGTCCCCACGTTGTGCCTCCATGACTCGCTGAAGAGGTGAGGGAGTGACTGTAAGAGACTGAAGGAAAGATGCTCCATCTATAACCACAAAGAATATCTGCAAAGTGGATATCTGCTCCATCGCTTTGCCTAACACCTGTATAGCTGACATCATACAGATTTCATTTGCAGTAACATTCCCCTTCCCAGTAGTATACGCTATCTCGAAGTCATAATCCTGGAGGAACTCAATCCAACATTGTTGTCTCAGGTTCTGGTCCTTCTGGGAGAAAATATATCTGAGACTCATGTGATTAGAGTACACAGTATAACGATCACCCATCAGATAGTGCTTCCACATCTTTAAAGAGAATACCAATGCTGCTCACACCAGGTCATGGGTATCATAGTTCTTCTCATATTGTCTCAGCTGCCAAGAACCATATGTGATCATTGCTCGTTCTTGTATCAGGACACATCTCAGTCCGGTCCTTGAAGCATCATAGTAGACTACGTACCCAACGCCTTCCTCTGGAGGCCTAGAGATGGGGGAACTAGTCATCCTCTGCCTCTACTCGTGAAATCTCTGATGGAATCTCTTTGACCACACGAAGGGTTGCCTCGTCCTCATCAAGGATGATAGTGGTGCTGTAACTCTGGAGAAGTCTAGTATGAACCTCCGATAATAACTAGATGAACCCAAGAAACTTCATACCTATGTCACCCTCATAGGTGGCTCCCAAGAAAGTACTGCCTCAATCTTCCCTGAATCTACTGCAACTCCGGCCTCTGAGATGACAAGTCCCAGAAATTGAACCTCACAGATCAAGAACTTGCACATTGTGAGTTTACCATAATGTTGGTGCTCTCATATTGTGTCCAGTACTACCTTCAAATTGTAGGCATACTCCTCCTCATTAGACGAGTGGATCAGAATGTCGTCAATGAAGAATATAACAAAGCGATTGAGGTACGGCTGGAAAATCATGATCATGAGTCCCATGAACACTGCTGGAGCGTTGGTTACTCTTAATGGCATAACCAAGAACACATAGTGGTTGTACCGTCATCTGAATATTGTCTTCTGCACATCATCATCTCAAACTCTAAGATGCTAATAGCCTGATCTAAGTTCTATCTTTGAGAACCACCATGATCCCTTAAACTGATCAAGGAGGTCGGTAATTCTCGAGAGTGGGTACATGTTCCTCACAGTCACCAGGTTCAGGCGACATTAGTCGACACAAAGCCTCAAACTCCCATCTGACTTCTTGGCAAACATAATTGGGGAATCCCAGGGAGAAATACTGATCTAGATGAATCCCTTTCCAGGAAAGTCCTCCAGCTATACATGTAGCTCATCAAGCTTTGTGAAAGCCATCTGATACGATGGTGTAGATATCGGTATCGTCCCTGGGTACATTTCAATGTAAAATTCCACCTCTTTACAAGGAGTAAGATATGTGACATCATCAGGGAAAACCTCCACGTACTGGTCCACCACAATAGAATAAGTCAGAGTCACCACATCATATACTATATGGGTAAGGCAAGACAACTGATGAGTGATTGGTTGTACTCTCCTCCGGGCAAGTACATACAGCACTGCAAAGGCTCCTTTCTCACCAATGAAGATGAACCTAGTCCCATCCGTGTAGACACACAACACTTTGGGCCAAATACAGTCAATATGATCCTGGATTTTAGATAACCAGTCCATACCCAGGATGATGTCGTCAGGCCTCGACGCTGTTACTAGGAGATCGTAGCTGAAGCTCTCGCCTCATAGAGTAACCTCACACTGCCATCACCAGTGCGTAATCGTCGAATCTTCTCTTGTAGGTGTCTCTATCCATAATGATTGAGCCAACAACTCTGTCGGAATTTCTGAGCTCCGAAGAAGGGTGGTGGAAATGATAGATTGATTGGAACCTGTGTCTAAAAAAACTAACGCTATGATGGAGTACACACATACCGTACCTCGAATCATCTCTGGAGCGCCATGATCGTAAGACTCAGCTGTTGAGAGCTGAGATCTCTCATGTCCAAATACTCCCTATGGGCAGGGTGGACCTTTTAGTGGTGGTGTTGGTAACACTTCATAACGTCATCCACTGCCAACTACAAGGCCAGCTCCTCTACCACGTCCACCAGATCCCTACGGACCACCTAGATCGAATCATTGTCTCTACCTAGGCAGGCCTTCGACCATCTACTGATCATCTGAATGGAGGGTCCGATAGTCATGAGCAACGTGACCTTTCTCACTGCATATTAAGCACTGCCTGTTACTCACATAACGAGATTTGTCTCATGTATCTCGCACAACCGAACCCATGTCCTGAGGTTTTCCACTGGATGGTCTGGTCCGCTTGGATCTCTGTGACATCTGTCTACTACCAGCTGCAAAGGACTCTGTTACGTGATGCCCAGTGGTGGGTCTCGTTTCTGGTGACTACTCATCAAGGAAACTCACTACTAAGAGGGCTCTCACCACCCCCCCCCCCCCCCACCTACGTCAGGATGATAATGGAGATCATCGAATCCCTGATCTCTCACATAATCCCTTTCTAAATGGTCCGAGCTTTGAAGAATGGGTCTCGCACCATACATGTAGAGTAGCACGAGAGGTCAGTTACCCTCACTGAGTAATGTGACACCATCATGAATCCCTGTCTTAGATGATGTATCTCATGTATTTTCACTTCACTTAGGGTGGTTGGGAAAAACTCCGCCCGAAACAGTATCTCGAAGTCTTCCTAGAGTAGTGTCGCCTCGTCATGCACCTGGTGCATCAGGCTTGACCATCTGCCTGCTTCTACCTGAAGGAGACTCATGGAAAAGATCCCCATAAGGTCAGATGGTGTCCCTCCCAATCTGATTACTCTCAACACATCCTCCATCCAATCCTCAACTCCATGCGGGTCCATATCACCCCTAAATCGGGGCGGCCTTTGGTTCTAGAACTTGTGCAACACGCTTAGGCAGCGTGCACTTTCTTCTGCTAGGGATGGTGGCATCGGTGTCCCAACTGGTAGTGGTACATCTGGTGCCTCCACTGTGATATGGCCCTACACCAAGACCTCATTTCTTGGTGGGCTGCCAACTCATATAAAGCCTGGAACCTTAGATGGTTTTCTGCATTCGGATATCCTCAAAAGAAACAGGTTTTCCATGGTCAAAAGTTATACCTAGTGAGCTGAATCAAATAATTCACAAAGAAGACTCTTGGAAACACACATGAAATTAGTGTTTTCGTGCACTGAGTCAGAAATTAGAAGTCAATGTCCTGGTGTATGGATACGTCGGCCTCCACACCAACACTGGACTCCTTGAACTGAAAACCACACTAACTACACATAATAATATTACTTCACAGAAAAGATTAGATTCTTATGTTCTATGGTAGAACCAACTCTCCTTTGATACCAATTTGTCAAGACCTATCCCCCAGGACCCGTGTCGTGACTAACCCAAACCCGCCTTCCATAGGATAGAGTTTGGCGACTAGCACCAAAGGTGTAATTACCTAAAACCAAGAAGGAATTGCCTTTATAACCTATAACACACACAACAGAGCACACAACTCGATACAAAACACTAATTAAACTATATAAAAAAAGAGTGTTGAAAAGTAAAAGGGGCCGAAAATTCGACTCCAACTATAAAGTACAAGGAACTGCAAATACAAATACAACTATGGAAAGGAAAAACAGCTGCTTTCTCATCCTCCGAAATTCATACCTGAAGGGTAGGTACAGGTAGCCTCTTCAGTACTCCATGTTTTTTGGTCTCATTCATGTACTAACTCATAGTAAGGTCCACCTATGGGTACCGTCCAATCCTAGTACTCTCAGCCACGATCAGCATTCTCTGTCGTCTACATCTAACACAATGAGGTACAGGAATAGCCCGTGAAGAGGTGAGTATAATGATACTCAGTAGAGACCATGAGACCCTCAAGGTAACAGAAAATCCAACAAAGATAAAACACAAAGTATGAAATCAATAGATAACCCCACTTAGGAATATGGCCATACATATACCTAAGTCATCGAGTAATATATCTCAATTATGAGGAAAACAAAAAATTTACTGACTCAGCTCAAAAAGGTATACAACTTATGTTGAGAGTTAGAGATGATTATATATAGCCACTAAATCATTTATTCTGTCAAACCCACATAGGATCCAAGAACAATAGTCAGAGTTGTCGAACCCACACAGGATCCTGGAACAGTAGACAGAGCTGTCAAACCCCTACAGGATCTATAAATAGTAGTCAGAGCTGTCGAACCTAATAGGATCCAGGAATAGTATTCAGAGATGTTGAACCCACACAATATCTAGGAATAGTAGTCAGAACTGTCGAACCCACATAAGATCTAGGAACATGAGTCAGAGCTATCAAACCCATAAAATATCCATGAACAATAGTCAAATTTTCAAACCCACACAGGATCCTTGAACAAAACTCAGAGAGCAGCCAACCACAATGTTTCCACACAAAGCACCCTTGATTTCGGGAGGGTCAGCTCCTCAATCCAAGTGTCGATACATCATCTTCCATGAAGTGAAACAATGTAATATCCTGAAGGTCCACTTCATCATGTGAGTCTCAGTGCATCATACGGAGCATCAATTGGACGATCGGTCTGAGAGTTATTAGCCTTTTAGTCCCGGGGGTCCTGTTGGATTCAAGCACAATCCAACCTGAATTTATCTCAACTATACCCCAAACTCTATTGGGGGATACTCAAAGGGACTGAGATGCTCCAAAATTACCAACTCCGCTGACGGGTTGTTAAATGGCTGTTCGGTGACAATGATATGGCCAAAAGTGAGTAAAGGGTCTGTAGTAGTCCTGGGTCCATTCTGACCCGATTGAACCAACTCGGCCCGTCTTAGTCTGGTCCGACCCGGTTTGGGTCGGCCCGTTAGGTTCGGCCCCACCTTCTAGGCCCAGCCTCATAGGCCGTAAGGGGCCATGGAGGGCCGCTAGGGAATGGACCGGCTATGAGGGCGTGTATCGTCCATGGTTCGGTGTGAGGGTGGATGGGCCTAGAGGGAACCATGAGGGCACAGTTAGAGGTGGATCATCCCAATGGCTGAGGGGGCGCGGTCGAGGCCTGTTCGGCTACGTGGTCTTCAGTCAGCCAAGGGCTGGTTCGGCCGGGTGGTGTCAGGTCGGTCGGGGCACCGTTCGGCCAGCACACTCAGGAGGCGCGGGTGGCCGAGAGGCAAAGAGGCCAGGCGGTAGAGAGGTGGGGGCCGGGGTGGCTCGGGCCTGTGCGGTTTGGTCGGGCGGCCGGGAGGACAAAAGGCCTGGTGGTCGGGAGGTGGGAGCCGACATGGTTCGGGTCAGAGCGGTTCAGCCTGGGTGCACGAGAGGCCAGGCTGCCGGGAGGCCGGGTTTCCGGGAGGCACGGGCCAGCGCAGCTCAGGCTGGTGGGCTTCGGCCAGGGCATATAGGTGGTCGGGGGGCCGGGAGTCATGGGACGGCGTGGTGGTGAGGCTCGGGATGTGGTGGCACAGCAAGTTCGGCCGAAGCACTGTGAGGGCAGCGCAGGATACGGAGACCGCAGGTAGCACAGTCGATGCATGTCGCCTTCGTCGCCTCGTTGTTTCGTCGCCACACTGAATAACATCACAAAAGGGGGATCGACAGAGGGAGATGGGCCATGTTAGGATGGCCCACACCCTCCGTGGTAAGGCTGATAGAAATTGGTTCATAAGAAAGAAGCTCAACATCTCACCCTCAAAAAGGAAAACACTCTCGTTCTTCATTTTAAATTAAAAGAAGAAATGTCACTTAAATTAATTTCACCCCCTAACTTGATTGTTGTTCATCGACGGAGTCATGAGGAAGAAGACAGAGTTTTCATCATTCATCACATCTGCCACACACTTCCAATACTGAGCTCGCACATCAGTTGTGGAAGATGTCCCACATGGGTAGAAGTCCAAAGAAAAAGGTCCAATTCGGGGTTGACGTTCTTCATCTGTGGAGTGTTCTTCATTGGGATAATGTGTTCTTCCTGGAGGAAGCATAATCCTCCAAGTGGTGGGTGTCGCTTCACTTTACCAGCGCTTAATCGCTTGGTGAAGCCGTCCCAAAACCTCCTCCCAAGATTCCTATATATTGGAGAGGGAGGGAGGTAGTTAACGATCGTTGGAATTTATGACGGTTCATTTATTAAGAACCTTCTTAAATTCCAACGATGCGGTTATTTAAAATTAAATGAAGAAAGCTAATTAAATTATGCTGGTGCAATTTAAGAGGTGTGTGGGCTATAATTATTGGGAAGATAACAAGAGGCTCCCCCCACATTTAATAAGTACATGAAAGTTTTATCCCAATTAATGGGAGGTTTCAAAGAGGTTTAAAAACCTGGGTGGTCCCCACCACTATAACCTCTCATGGGAGGTTATGAATCGGGTGGTCCCCACCACCATAACCTTGCATGGGAGGTTAAGGTTTGGTGGTCCCCACTTTCAACTTCCATGGGGAGGTTTAGTTCCGGTGGACCCCACATGTAATATCCACATGGAAGCTCAAAATAAAATAAAGTGACGATAATTTTATTTTATTATTTTCCACAAAAAAACCCAAAAACTAAATTTCATTCTCGACCCACTATTGTTGAGGTGAAAAGTCTCCTTAAGCAAATACTGGCACTGCTTGTTCAACGGTGCCCTAAGATTTCAATTCCAAGAATTGTTTCAAAAGTTATAAAAACCCTCTCAAACGTTTATTGAACGTACCCGAACAAAATTTCATAAATTGATTCCGTGCACATCAGACCTCGGAATCATGCGCCATAAATTTTCTTGGACTCGTAAAATTCCCATTTAATTTAAAAAATTACAGGGAAATTCTGAGTCATTACATACATAATTGTGATCAAAAAGATATTTGGAGTTTGATAGAATCAAGTTGATTTTTGGTGAACATTTACTTACCCTTAGGAATAGTAACCCAGCCTTATGACTAGTATCCTACCCTTATGAATATTCATATGACCCGTATGAATGGTAACATTATCAATGAAACTATAATAAAATTTTGGCATCTTAAAATGATGATTATTATTTTCAGTGTTGGTACATTCTTATTAAATAATGATTTTTTAAAAAAAATTAAATTTCTCATATTTAGAAAATTATTTTTCAATAATGGAGTTTATTTTTGGATTCTACACATTGAAAAATTGTTAGTGTGATTTTTAGGTATTTTTATAAAATACTTGAATTTTGAGTGAATAGTAAAATACAATAAATTATGATAAATGCTAAATACAAGATTGACTGAGTCAGGAATGGTTTCATGTAGATTTAATCACACTTGGTTCGAAATCACATGAAATTATTGCTATTTTTGTTCTGGGAATCATTACTATTTCATGTCTTATAGGAAAATAATAATGTAATGATTAAAATATTAAGAAAATCATCCTCCCCTCTAATATATAAACTAGACCGCACCCCCTCTTCCTCACACACCACTCAAGCATTGAGCCTTACCTATGATCTAAAAAATACACTTATCATTCCCTCTCCCACATCCTATACCTACTGGTCTCACTGAAAGGCCGACCACAAAGGCCTTAAATATATTCTTAACGAGGAGTACTCAAGTGGTGAATCTTTATTCCTTTTTCATTCAACTTCTTTTACATGTTCCATTATTTTTTTTCTCTTCTCACCTCCACTCATGAAAATTATATGATAATTCCAGTTCCTTATATGACCTTGAATTTTATTAAGAAAATAGAATATTTCAATGTAACCTCTCTTTCCCCCCTCCTCTTATACTAAAAATGAAATCATTGACCGAGATCTATTAATTTATCACAAATAAGGACAACAAGTTTTCAATTTCTATTAATATTTACAAAAATGGTCATTAATCATTTTTAATTGTTTAACAATATAATAACATATGTATTTTATCTTATACAGTGTTCAGTAATCCGTATACACTCATAATAAAAAATAATAATACAAAACAAGTTCATTCTGTACAAAACAGCCAAGTTAATCAAAGAATTTGTCATTATCTTTTATCTAATGATTCATACACATGGTATGTAATAAAAATAATTATAATATCATTTATATCTATATAATATGTCTAATAATATATATTAACAATTCTGGATGTTTAACCACTCTTCAAATGAACTTCTATTCATGAATACTTGTAAACCGATCACGAAACCCGAGGAAGAAAATACTTCCAAAACAATAATATTGCACCCCTTAAACCCATAAAAATTAGTGAATGAACCTAATATTTTTATAATACATCAATTTCATGTAAATTAGGTTTTATAATAAATAATTAATGAATCTAAATTTAATTATTCATGTCATTAATATCAATCAATGAACACATTCAGGCATATGTTAAGGGGGTTCTCGTCTCACTTTTAATTCCATGATATTTTCAATGTTCAGAACTTATTTAATGTATATGGTGTATATTTACTTCCATTTATATATAATATCTTGTTTTTGTTTGTATTCATGATATTAAAGGATTCACTTGATGATTACTAACTTGATTGATTACAATGTTGCATGGGACTTTGTTTCAATTTCCATTTCATTGTGTTTTAATTGGTATTATGAACATAATAGATCTTATGTGGTGTACCAACCACCCCTTTCAGATCATTTTTCATATGAAATTGTAAATATATTATATATCCATAATCTGGTTTTAGGGATATGATTATTTTTTGATCTAAATAACCTTTTACATATGGTGTTTATTTGAAATGTTTTTTAAACTGTAGAAATGTTGATGAATCCATATCCTCTACTCTATACGGATATTGAGACTGAATTTTTTTATTGTATTAAATATATGTAAAATTTTTTTTTGGATATGACGTTATGGGAATGGCCTACTATAACCCCTCTTTCAAATGACAGGTCTCATGAGACAAATAAGTTGGTGAAAAACCTTTCACGATTATTTCCAAAACAGAATTAGATGGGTATATAACCATAGACATAAACCATTTTGATGTTATACTAGTATCATGTTCCAGATACATAACTTCCAATTAACCATAATTCTCTTTATTCATTTAATTTATTTCTATCCATGAGGTTTTCACTATGAAAAAATCGATGTATGTAGTTTCATTCTTAGTTTCATAATAGTGTGGGTTTTTAATTTATTCATCATACCATATTGACTCTGAAAATTTTATTATGATTCAAAAAAAATTCATGATTTCTCTATTTGTGACCCTTACATAGCACTTGATATCACCACTTTCATTTGTTTACCTTCAACAAGTTATGAATAGTAGACCATTTATTGAGTTCTCATGGATGCAGTTTATTAGTTTTTTGTTATGTAATGTATATTGTTACCTATCCCAGTATAATATGAGTTAAATTTTTGTATCATGTTTCATTAAGACTACATAAATGATCGTCCCTTCATGATTTTATTTCATTGTAATCATGAAAATGTATGAAGATAATGCACAAAGACTAGGATTCTGGGGTTGGGGAATTACAGTTTGTATCAGTGGAAGTTTAGTAGAAATATTGGAAACTAGATTTACAAAACATATTTTAGAGGAAATAACCCTATGTTAGACTTTGAATATAATCGTAGAAGAACATCCGAGAATTATGGAAACGTAGTTCTTATGTGAGTATTACTAGAAAATACATCCTTATCTGGATACTAAAAATGGATGTGGTTCTAGAACAAATGTATCTAAGTGTAACAACACATACAAGGTGTTTCAAGCAAGACCATGGGTATCCAGGTACTTTCAAACAAGCCTAACTATGAACCTGGATTAACATTCCTGGGGTATATGCTTATGGGATTTTACATTTTATTTACAAACCATTATGAAGGATTTAAAAATAAATATATACAATGTTTATGATTATGATATTAGTTATGCATAAATTTCAGTTGATCATAAGTGTTTTCTAGTTAGAAATTATGATTTATGATGTAATTTAGTGTATGCCATTGTTTACTGATGGAGACTAATGGAATAAGGGGAATCAGTACCCGTAGACCATGTTGGGATTACCCCACTGATCAGGTCAACACGGTCAGTGTTGGATGGGATCATATCACGAACATATTGGGACAACATACTTAGTGTGTGTCGAATAACTATGCCACACCAGCATTGTAATGTTTCATGTGGCAGAAGCCCCCATCATTTAGTGGGACTACTAATCCAGTGATAGTTGAGCTGTAGATCAAGTCCCCTTATGAGATATGTATGCAATTAATATGCAATGAAAATTAAAATGGCATACTGGATGTGTATTTCCACAAGGGTGATGCTGAGCAATGGGTGTTATTGATCTAGAATACCACGAAGGAAGAAGAAATAGAAGATATGGAATGGAAAATATTTATGAAAATATTCTCAGAAAACATTTCCATCTTTAACAATGAACTGGACTGAAGAGGAAATTATTTCTCCAAATGAAAACGGAATAATAGTGTGTTGCGAAGTACGAGGCTACCATAACAAGATTAACCATGTATGATATACATTATATACATGATTTGGAAGACAAGATTGATCATTTCTTTGAAGGTCTTAATCCATCTCTTCTTAGGAAAATGTTTTCTCAAACAATTTCATCATACAATGAAATTATATTAAGTGCCATCAAAATAAAGAAGTAATTTGGTAGGAAAATTGTATTCAAATGAAATCGAGATAATAAAAGGCATTCTAATAACCATGGAAAAGCTGAAGCGACAATGAAGAAGAAGAGAATGAATCAATTTATATTATGCAAGAACTGTAGAGGGTATCATCTTTGGAGATGCTTGAAAGGCATGGGAGTTGAAATATTTGTAGAAAAATGGTCATCGATATAATGAATATAAGGGGGTGAGACATTTAAAATATGTTCAATTATACAGTTAAATATATATGAGACACTTTGGAAATGAGTGTACTATGAGGCAAGAAATCATTCCATAGAGAAGACCACGAGATCAAGGGAAAGCTTATAAAATTATAATGGTAGAGTTTAATGTTCCAAATGATGTGGTAGAAGGTACATTAATTATTTCCCCATACTTATCCAATGCTTTATTTGATTCAAGATCACTAATTTCTTTCATATCTTCCCAGTTTTTCAAAAAAATCAGACATGTCAATTTTTATTTAATAATAGAGTTTTTAGAAAAACCATTTAGGTGATGTATCCATCCATCCAACATTACGATTTTTATTTAAAAAAAGAAATAATGAAATACAATACAATAAAAGGTGGACTATACCTAGGGTGTCCAGAAATAATGCAGCACTAGAGCATCACTATTAATCAGGTTCACCCCCTCGGTTTAAAAAAAGAGATATTTGAAAAACCAACCACAGGATAATCTGGGACCGCAATAAAGGCCAAGTAGTCCACCACTTTGTTCCCCTCACGCCAAGTATGAGTGACGCTAACTCTGTCCAAGAGGAGATCCTTACATTGTCTGATAGTATAGATGATGGACCACGAAGTGCTACCCTTCCCAATCAAGTCCTCCTGGACAATCATTGAATCAGTTTCAATCTGAGCAATGTTGAGATTCCTCTACTTACACATGGACAACCCTGTGCTCACTACAAGTGTCTCCGCCCGGACCGAATTACCGCTACCATAATAAGTAGAAAAATCTAAGGCCACCATTCCACGGTGATCACGTAAGACCCCACCACCTTACATGACCTCCGTGATGCAGGACCCATCGGTATTATGCTTAAAACCTTCTTCTAGAGGTGACCAACGGATCTAGCTCCCCAGTACCCTGGAACCATTCCTTTTATCCTCCCCAAGTGGGGACTCCAAGAAAATAAACGCAGACATCTCCTTCCCAATACCTACCATTCCAACCAGGTCCAACAACAGGCATCTGGTTCTTGACACCACCGCCCTCTATGTGGATAGCAAACCTTCATACCTAGCATGATTTCTTTCTTGCCAAAGAATCCAGCAAACCGCATTGAGAACAAAATCCCGAGCCTCAGTCTCTCTAATATTTTCATTTCATCCTTGGAACCATTACACCAAGAAACTCTCATAGTAACTAGTAATAGAGGAGAAACATGCAGGTCCCCCAAAGAAACTCCACACCTCACGGGCCCAATCGCCCTCGAAGAAAATATGATTCATACGCTCCTCCTTCCTGAACTCATATCAATGGAAACAAAAGGCCATATTAATACCCATCCTTTTGATGTTATCATCCAATGGAATAGCATTATACTACAACCTCCTTGTAAGGAAATTAATCTTTGCTGGAATATTCTTCCGCCACACCACTCTGTTCCAGCTCACGCTCTCTTGAGGACTACCAAAACTGGTTCTTCTGTGAAAAACATTGACACTGAACCTACCTGAACTCGAAAGGGTATACACGCACCTATCCTTATCTGAATTATAAACGATAAAGTCAAAAACAAACCGTTGAGAGGAATCCCAAATTTATATGAAAAACAGATTATGCAAACAAGCCTCTCTGAAGGTGATAAAAGGAGTCGGGCACCCCGCAAAATTCAGCACCCTCCCCGACCAGTTTAGCTACAAAAGTAAGACACTGCCCTCCCCGACAATCCATTGAGAATGAGAAAGAAGTTTTGGAACGATATTATACAATGAAACACACAAGGATGTCTCTCTTCCCAATGGACGAGTCGTGCATGGTGTGTATTTCTGAGCCATGCTTCTCTCCCACAGCGTACGTTTTTCAACGATCTCCCATGCATGCTTCGCACAAACCTCATGCACTACCTCCACCATACTCCTAACATTGATTCCTCCTTCCACAAATGGCCGAGCCATATTCCCCCACGCAACCCACATCTTTTTCTTTTATAGTGAGGCACCCCAGATAATCTGAGCCATGATTTTATCTATGGTCTTGATGACCCCCTTCAGCACGCTAGTGGAAGCCATAGAATGCATCGACACCACCGACAGAACACTATTAACCAAGGTGATGCGCCCCTCAAAGGATAAAAAATTATTCTTCCATCCCAAAATGCGGGCCATAATCCTATCCAACACATTGTTGAAATCCCGGGTACGCAGGCTACCAGAAGAAACTGGTGTACCCAGGTATTCCATGGGGAGAGAGCCCTTCCCCACTCTCAGCTTGCTCCTCAGCCTCCTCACCCTCCCTGCACCACAAGAGCTAGAAATGTAAAAGCTACTCTTATCCCAATTGAAAAACATCCCACTCCATCGGCAATACTACCCCAAAATTTTGTTAAACTCCCGAATCGACCACCTTCCAGCATTCGTGAAGATGATAGTATCATCTGCATATATTATGTGTGAGGTAGAAAGGCTTCCATGTTTCCTCCTGAAAGGAAGAATCTCCACATTACGAATACCTTTATTAATCATCCATATAAGAGTGTCCTGCATCAGTATGAATATACTCGGAGAAATCGAATCACCCAGCCGAAGACCCCAAACGGATGTGAAGAAACCATGCATTCTCCCAATGAAGGACACCGCTAACCATGGTGAGAAAACGCACCTGAAAACAATATTGCATTCCCACTTTGAGAAACCCATCATAAGAGAACCATGTTGATAAAACTTCATTCCAACCTATCAAAAGCCTTGTTCATATCAAGCTTGATCGCCACGTTTAACCCGCGAGATTTCTTGTTCATATCAATCATCATGTACTGGACCAACGCCATGGCCCCCTGTATTGTTCGATCGTGCACGAAACCATGTTTCTCCAAGGAGACCCACCGAGGTAGACAACATGACAGCCTCTGATTGATCACATTAGCCAAAACATTATATGAGAAGTCTCACATGCCAATAGGCCAGTAATGATTGAGTGAAGAGGGGGCTTTAGATATCGACAAGATAACCAAAAAAGTAGGAACCGCAATCTTGGGGAAGATCCCTTCTTGAAATAAATCCACAATGGCCCGAAATAGGTCCCGTTTAAGCACCTTCCATGTACCCCTATAGAAAGATCCTGGAAAACTGTCAGGACCAGCTGCACTATCCGGGTTTAGAATCCACACAGTCTCCTTCACCTCCTTTTATATGGGTAGTCTTTCATGAATCTCATTCTCCTGTGCAGATACAACATTTGGAATCGATCCCCATAAAAAAGAATCCCCAGAGGGATACCCCCTTTGCATACTGGCACTCGGGCCTGCCAGAAGGTCTTTAAAAAATGTCAGATCCAAGCCCCCAACCCCCTCTCTGTCTTCTAAAAACGAGTCTTCCTCTAGTGCCAAGTTGGGATTCACCATGCGCCGCTTCTCCATAAGACATTCATAGAAATATACGTTATTCCTGTCCCCTTCGTTGAGCCACTTAATCCTTTCATGATCCCTCACCCTACGCTATTAAGCTAGCAGAAAATCTACCAAAGCTTTCTTTTTCTAAAAAATTTCCTCAAACAGAGCATCATCCCATCAAATCTCAAGATCGGATTCCAATATCTCAACTTATTGTTTAAGGGTATACAGTGTATATCCCATGGGGGAATAGAGACAACCCATGCCAGGAGGTCCTGCTTCAACCGCCTCAGTTTATGGTGCAATGCCACCCACGAAAATCCTCGCGACGGTTCACTCCATGACTGCAACACCACATGGTGGAAAGCTAGGTTTCCCACCCACTGACTGGAAAATCTAAAACATTCTTAAGCTGCCTCTAACCTATCGAGTGAGAGAAGAATTGGAGAGTGATCAGATATGCTTCACGACAGATGCATAACCTTCATGTCTGGGAACTTTTTAACGGCATGCACATTAGCCATGCACCGGTCCAACCTTCTCCAGCTACGCATGTCCCCCATACGGTTGTTGCACCAAGTGAAAGGGTCGCCAGAGTAACCCATGTCCAAGAGACCCTTACCCTACAAGCACTGAGTGAAAGAAAAATTATCTTTCCTTGGAAAATCAACATGGCCCTTCCTCTCCTAAGTCCTTGAAACAATGTTAAAATCCCCACCCAATAACCATGGAAGATCCCCTATGTCGAACGCATTAAACTCCGACACAATCACCTCCCTACAACGAGCATCACAAATTCCATAAATGAAGGACATATACCACTCTACAACATCCCTCGACACATTAGTCGTAACGTGTTGGTCCTCAACCTGCACCTTAACCACGTAGATTCCCCTCTTCCAGAATATCCAGATGTTGTTATTTTTCGGACCTAAATGTATGGATACATGCATACCAATCTTCTGAGTGACCTGCTGCAACATAGCATTGTTTTTCTTGTGATCATAAATCGCCACCAACATGACATTGTGCTTCTTTGACTCCAAGGAAATAAAATCAGTCGTCACCTTGGCCCCAATCCTACAGGCGTTCCAAATAAATATGGGAAACATTTAAATGAGAGCATGCCTGGATTTGGCCCCAGGAAACATGGTCATTTTCACAGGAGATCGAGATCTCTCCCAAACTTGAAGCCTCTTCAACATAAGGCTCATGCAAACACCTGGGATCGACGAGGATCACCTAGTGAATATGTGCACAGAACCACCAGACAACAAAGAAGGACCTCCAATATCCCCCATATATAATCCATCAGTCGAGACACAAATCATCGCAACATTCTTACCATTTCTATTAGCATAGCCATAGGAATCGCTCCACATCAAGCTCCCAGAATCCACGGGAGACAAACCTTTCGAGAACCTGGATCTCTTGCTAGAAACAGAGACCCCCATAGTCTCAGAACCCACCATCAAAACAAGAATAGGAGGACTAGCCACCAAACCACCCTATCCCCCAAACTAAAAACCTAAACCCCTAAGCATACCAGGAGGATCCAGAGAGGGGGGAACCAAGAAAACCCTGAAACATTTTAGCAAAGAACCCATCAACTCACCGACCGAAAACATCTTTAAGGAAGCCAAAAAGTTTGACATTGTAGACTGAGGAGAGAAAGTAACCAAATCTGAGCAGCCAAAAGAGCCATCCCAACCAAATGAACCCGGTGGCCTAGAAATCGGGAGGACCTGCGAACATGGAGACAGGTCAGCCGCCGGTTGCTGAACCGATGCCGAGGGAGGCCCAGGCCATGCTTTGATGGGGGTAGGGCCCAAGGGATAATCCGGGACCAAAGGAAACCTTGGTCTTGAATTAGCAGGAACAATAGGGATACGAGAATCCATATCAGTATTACCACCACGAAGCTTGCAACATGACTGGATTGAGTGCCCCTGCAGCAAGCACAAGGATCAGTACCTAGGGAACACCGAAAACACGATCGTCTTAGACCACTACACTGTACAAGGAATCCAGAGGGAGATCTGCTCTGGGATCGAAAGAGTATGGTCCAGCTCCACACATGTCTAAGGCATCGAAACCTCCACACCACTATGAGTATTGTTGGCCGAACAGAGAAAACCCCCCAATACATCACCAATGGCCTTGAGAAAAGCACTGTTCTGGAAAGGAAGGGGAAGCCCAGGAAAACTAACCCACACTACAGCCCGAGCAATCTTATTTCCCTTGTGAACCTCTATCGACCAGTGAGACAGATTGAAACACCAGTGACCCCAAGCTCGGGGAGCCTTGCACCATACCAACATGAAATCCTCTTCTGAAGAAAGAACCACACAAAACGATTGCTGATGGAGCACCAATTCTCGAACACCCCCCTTAAAAACCCCAGGAAGCCACGAACTGCTGAAAAATAGGAAAATAAATTTTCATCAAAGCTAAACTCACAAAGAGTCTCCACTTAAGACCAGCCACAGCCTCGCAAAAATCCAGCTCTGACACCACCAACTTAATTTTGGAGCCATTCCTCACAACGGAGTGACAGAAATGATTAATATCCGATAAACATGGGCACGAAACAGCCAGGCCTGAACTGCACACCATGTCCTTGAAAGATCTCGCCAGAAGATTACTCCAACACAGAACACCAAGCACCCGCGAAGGTTGTGGGGCTGCCGTCAGAGGGCCATACCCCGAACCATGCTCCACCAGAGATGCAGCCGTCGGCAGAGGGATAGACGGGAGGGGAGAAACAGTCAAAAAAATTGAAAAAGCGCAAGGCACGTGAACCACGTACTCCCGAGAGAAAGAGGCGGCCATATTTGATTAATCAAACTCTAAATGTGAAATTTAGGGGATGTATCATTACAACAATTATATCTCGATCAGTCCCCCTCATGACACATGAATGTTCTTTAGTTGATAACATTATCATTATTCCAATGACTGAGTTTGATATAATTATTGATATGAATTATCGGTCAAATTATAATGTTATTATCTATTGCAAGAAGAAGAAAGTTAGAATTGTTGAGAATGGTGTAGAATCTCTTAAATTTAGAGATGAAACCTCGCCAACTGATTCTTATATAGATCCCCCTCCATTGTTCTACTAAATCCATTGATTTGAGAGTAAGAGAACACAATATCTATGTTTGAGAAAAGAAATATTCAAATTGAAAATGTACCTATAGTGAAAGAGTACATTGATATATTTCTATAGGATATACCATGCCATCCTCCCGAGTAGGAATTTGAGTTCTCTGTTGATTTAATTCTGGATGAAAGACTGATATCAAAGACTCCCTATACAATGGACATTATGGAATTAGTATAGCTAAATAAACAACTAGAAAAAATTAGTGACAATGGATTTATTCGACCTACTGTTTCTCCATGGGGAGCCCCTATCCTCTTTGCCAAGAAGAAATATGGCTCCATGAGGCTATGCATTTGTTATAGGGAAATCAATGCTATTCCAATAAAGAACTATTTACCTATTCCATGAACTGATGATTTATTGGATCAACTTCAAGGAGCCCAATATTTTTGTATGATTGACCTCTGATCTGGATATCATCAGCTATGTATAAGGAATGGTGATATTCCAAAGGAATCATTTCAAAATAGGTATGAGAATTACAAGTTTATAGTAATTTCTTTTGAACTAACTAATGCACACCTTATTTTAATCGATCTAATGAATTGTGTATTCATGGAATATCTTGATAACTTTTTTGTGGTATTTATCAATGATATTCTGGTATACTCCAAAAACTACAATTTCCATGAGAATCACTTACAGATTATTCGTAAATCTCTTAGATAAAATGAATTATATGGAAAGTTTAGAAAGTGAATTTTGGCTTCATTCAGTTTATTTTCATGGTCATATTGTTTCTAAGGATGGAATATTAGTTGATACATCGAAGACAAAGGAAATATAAAAATCACCCATACCATGGAACAAAACTTAGGTACATTATTTTATTTTCCTAGTGGGTTACTATCAGTACTTCATTCATAATTTCACCTAATTGGATATCCAGTTAACCAAGTTGACATATAAAGGGGATAAGTTTGTATGGATGAAAAAAAATTATAATTCTTTGAATAAATGAAAAGAATATTGGTCAATGTTCCAATTTTTACTCTTCTATCTAGAAATGATTGATTTATGATATACAATGGTGCATCAAATAATTGACTGGGTTGTGTCATTATGAAAAATAATATTGTTATTTCTTATTCATTAAGGCAGTTGAAGATTCATGAGAAAAATTACCCAACTCATGATCTTGAGTTAGCAGCAATTATCATTGCTCTGAAAATATGGTGACATGATCTCTATATTGAAATATGTGAGATATATATGGATCACAAGAGATTGAAATGAATTTTTATATAGAATGAACTCGAAATGTGGTAGAGGAGATGGATTGAGTTACTCAAAGTCTTTGATTTTTCAATATAATACCACCCACGAAAGGAAGATATGGTGGATTATGCATTAAGAATGAAATATCAAGGAATTATAACCCAAATGAGTATTGAGAGATATCCTATATTCCTGAATCTACCTAATATGGATACCATAATTGTTCAGGAAGGTAAAACAATTTCTCTTTAAAATGATTAATAACCCATTTTTATTAGATAAGATAAAAATCTCTCGATATGATGATGATAATCTATAAAATTCAATTAAATCTATTAAGGATTAAAGCCTGATAGACATCAAGAATATATATGGGGTTCTGAAATTTGGAAAGTGGTTATCCATTCCATCACTACTTGAGATAAAAGGGGAACTATTAGATAATGCTCATAGCTAAAATTTCTCTATACATCCAGGTAGTAATATGATTTATAGAGATATGATGGAACATTATTGGTGGGATAACACAAAGTGAAAAATTGCAAAATAAATGTCACGTTGTCTAGTTTGTCCACAAGTGAAGGCTGAGAGACAACATTGTATAGGGGTCATGAAACCTATACCTATTTCTATGTTGTAGTGGGGTGACATTATAATGTGTTTTTTCATAGGACTACCAAGGAAACCTAGAAGGAAAGAGGAAATATGGTTAAATTTTGATCATCTCACAAAATCAAAAAAAATTCTTTTCTTTAAGAGAGGATTTACCACTTGGTCACCTGGAAAGAATTTATATTAATGATGTGTTATTAAATAATGGTTCACCTCAATAAATTGGGTCTAATTGAGATCCACGATTTACATCAGAATTATAGAAAAGTCTCTTGAAGGATTTTGATACTGAGCTTCATATGAGTACTGCTTATCACCCCCAAACTGACGGATTGTCTGAAAGGGAAATTAAAACACTAGAAGTCATGTTGAGATCATTCTATCTTGACTTTCAAGGCATTTGGGATCAATAAATTCCATTGGCGTAATTTTCCTACAATATTATTTTTCGTTATAGAAATAAAATGGTGCTATGTGAAGAGTTATATGGTAAGAGGTGTCGAACTCAAAATTGTTGGGATGAAGTTGGTGAGTGGAAACTTATAGGCCCATAACAAATCAAAGAGACAATTACAAAGGTATAGAAAATTCATTCTCATATTAAAGCATCCCAAATGAGGCAAAAGAGTTATACTAACAACAAGAGAATGGATTTAAAATTTCATGTAGGATATCATGTCATTTGAAAAGTATCCATGTGGAAGGGTGTCTTAAGGTTCGCTAAGAATAGGAAAGTGAGCCCCATGTACATCGGACCATTCAATATTATGGAATGAATTGGAGCTGTATCTTACTGTTTCGTAATGGCACCAAATCTCTACAAATTTTCTAATGCTTTCTATCTTTCATTATTAATTAAATACAATGTATACCCAACATATGTACTCACCTATGAACAAATAGACCCTGAACTTTATTTTTTATAATATGAAGAGCCTATAGAGATTATTGTTATTAGGGAGTAGGTATTGAGAAATAGGGAAACAATAATAGTAAAGTTTCTTTGGAGAAACCACAAAATGGAGGATTCAATGTGGAAACATGAGTATGTTATGAATAATAAAAACCCACATCAATTTAAGTAGAAATATACGTAAAATATTTCAAAGATGATATTTCCGATGGGGGGAAGAATATAACACCCCAAAAATTTTATGGGATGTTTCTCTTAAATATTTTATATTAATTAAATATCCTATATTTCATGATAGACTGTGTCTCTATGAAATAAAAAATGGTTATTTAAAGGAAAAATTCCGAACCAATTCATTAAACATATATATCACACTTCTATGTTTTGAATTTTGAAAAAAGGACATACACAATTGTGATCATGGTGACATTTAGAGTCTGATAGAATCAAGTTCATTTTTAGCGAATATTAACATAAAATTATGAATATTACCATACCATAATGAATTGTAACCTACACATATAAATTGAATGATGAACCTTATGAATGGTAACCTTACCGGTGAATGTGTAAATAAAATTTAGGAACTATAAAAATGAAGATGAATATTTTAAGTGTTTTTATTTTCTGAATAAATGATGATTTTAATTAAAAATTAAATTTATCATAATTAGAATATTATTTTCAAAAAATGGATTTTGTTTTTGGATTCTACACATTGATAAATGGTTAGGGGGATTTTTTAAATTTTTTTGAAATACATGAATATTTGGGGAATTTTAAAACTCAAAATATTATGATAAATGCAAAATACATTATTTATTGAGTCATGGATGATGTTATGATAAGGTAGCACACGTGGTTTGAATTAAAATTTAATTATTACTATTTTAGTTCATGAAATCATCATTGTTTCTTTTCTTAGTAGAAAACAAAAACCCAATGATTAAAATATTTTGAAATCCCTCCTCCCCTCCACTATATAAACGACCCCTCACCCCGTCTTCCTCCCACACCAATCAAGATTTTATACTTACCTATGTTCATCTAAATAAAAATAAAAGGCCCTCCCCCCACGTCAAATAACTTTTATTCTCACCAAATGGACAAAGACAAGGGTCTTAATGAGATTCTCAAGGAGGAGTACTCAAGAGGTGAACCTCTCTTTGTATTTCTTTCAACTTCTTTTATAAGTTCCATTCTTTTGATGTTATCTCCTCACCTACCACCATCCAAATGATATGATATTTACATTACTATACATGAAAAATAATTTAAATATTATAATGGAATATTTCATCATTATCTCTCTTTTTCCCCTCGTCTTATACTAAAAATAAAAACAACATCTAAGATGTGTTAATTTATCACATTCCAGGATAATGTGTTTTAAAATTATATTACTATATTAATGAATGGTAATGAAACCTTTTTAATGGTTTAAGAAAATCATAATATATGTATTGTATCTTATTCAATGTTCTGTAATCCTTACATACTCATTATATAGAATAATAATAATAAACAAATTCATTCTGTATAAAACCACCCAATTAATCCAAGTGTTTACCATTACCTTATATCTAATGATTCTTTCTCATGGTATATTACAAAAATCATTATAAGATAATTTATATCATTGTAATTTCACTAATAAAATATATTAAAATAAATTTATATCTAATAACACATCAAATGAACTTCCATTCATGGATATAAGTAAACTGATCATGAATCCCAAGGAAGAAAAAGCCTCCAAAACAATAAAATTGAACCTTCTAAACCCATAAAAAATATTTGAATAAACACAGTAATGTTATAATAAATTAATTAAATGCAGATTAGGTTCTTTACTTGTTAAATAATGAAGCTAAATTTTATTATTCTATTCATTAAGATCAATTGAAGAACATATTTGGGGATAAGGTAAAGGGTGTTACATCTCACTTTTTTCCACGATTTTTACATTATTTGAAACTTATTTCTTATATGTGGTGTATGTTTAATTAAATTTGAAATATAATATCATTATTATCAGGATATTCCTGATATACATTAATTCACTTGATGATTACTAACTTTATTGATTAAAATATTATAAGGGACTTTGTTTTGGTTTACATTTCACTGTGATTTACATGGTATTATGCAACTAATCATTATTATGTTGTGTACCTGTTTCCCCTTTGAAATCATTTTTCATTTGAAATTGTAAAATTATTATATATCTATATTTCAGTTTCATCGATATGATTATTATCTTAATCCCTATACCCTTTTACATATGGTGTTTATTTGGAATGTTGTCTTAACTATGAAAATATTGATGAATTTATATCCTCTACTCTATACAGATATTGAGAAGGAATATTGTACTTGAATTAAATCTATTTATAAAGAAATATTTGGACATTAATTGAAGGTAGGGGCCTATTATATGCCCTCAATGCATAGGCATTTCTCAGGGGGAAAATTAGTTGGCGGCAAACCCTTCGAGTTAGTTTCCAAAACAGAATCATACGGGTATCTATCCACATACTTAAACGGATTTGATGGTACAATTATATAATTTTATAGATACCTGAGTTATAATTAATAGGAAATACCTTTATTCATTTTTAGTTATTACAATCTATGAGGTATTCAATATTACAAATCTATGGATGCAGTTTCATTCTTAGTTTATTAATGGCATATGTTTTTCATTTATTCTCCATTCCATGTTGACTATTCCAATTTGATTATGATTCAATTATTTTTTTTTCATGCTTACTCTATTTTGTAAACTTTCAGAACATTTGATATCACCCCTTTCATTCGTTTTCATTCAATAGATATGAATATGAGACCATTTATTGAGTTCTCATGGATGTAGTTTATTAGTTTTTTGTTATGTATGGTATTTGTTACCTTTACCAATGTAATATGAGTCACATGTATGCATCTAGTTTATTTAATACTAATAAACTGATAAGTCCTTCAATATTCTATTTACATTTAATCATGCTAAGGAAATAATTTAATGCAACCACTTTGGGATTCTAGGGTCAGGGCATTAAAAATAAAATATACAATAATTTGTAATCTCTTAAAATAACCTTTTTAGAATCAGAAATATTATTGGTGATGTATAAAAATCTCTTTATAATAGAGAACCCACATGACATGTTCAGTTTGTGATGGATTTACAAGATCATTCGATCTATTCTGGAAAGGCACAATAATGAAAATTATTCATAGAGTTGATCATCACATGGATAATTGATAAATTTTTTGTCTAATAATTTGTGATTTTTTCATATTTTTTCATATGATAGGTTGATTACCTTAAACCAGTTAGATTTCATAAGTCGATAATTTTGATACGTTGAAAACTTTTCACTTGTAAAAAATTCATTCATAGGTTATGTAATATCCCAAGTAAGTAATGAAAAATATATATAGTAATCTATGTCTATTTATGAATTAGATAGTGTTTTAGAGGCTTAAAATGATAATAAATACAATCTTAAGCATGGAATACACTAATATTTTTAAAAGATTGTTTTACTACCTTTTGATGAAGAACCATTTTAAAATCTATATTTTGACAATTTTATAAGATATATTTGTCAAAATAAACATATTCTTTATGATTGCGATATTGAGATTTACTTTGGATAAATTTTTGGTATTTTTCTGATAATGTTCATTTTTTAATGAATAGTGAAAAGTGTTGTATTTTAATTCAAAACCCCTTTTTAATCTAATTTATTTATATAGTTATATTATCTTTTTAATTGGTTTTAAAGTGAAATTATAATATATTTTTACCATTTAATCCAATGGTGGTCATTGTAATTAATATCACTTTGAGATTGTACATAAACGAGTGTCAATCTTTTGATAGGTATTATTTCTTAAAAACACGCTATTTGATTTGACAGTGGGATTTAATTATAAAATTAATAAATGAATCTTTTATGTTTTTAATTTGGTAAAATAGACATCATTTTTTAATTCAGAATATCAAATATGCAGCAACAAGAACTTCTCCGCCGCCGTGAACATTATTTGAGATTCGGCTTCCTCTACAAGCCATAACCAATCTTTTTAAAAAAATGAAAAATAAATAACATGTATTACTTTTATTTTATTTTGGTATTGAAAATGGTTTTAATAATGTTTTTATTATATCAATGTGTTGTATTGATATCTTGTTATTGAAATGCGAAAATGTTATGTAACCTTTATGTATGTTTTACTTGATACGATTATGTTATGGTTCTTGGGCATTGTTATGAAGATAGTTGGTTCTGTGATAAACTAAGGGAGGGTGAGCCCGATATAGCTCTCCAATGCATTGGGTAACGCGAAGGATTTAAACGTTAAGGTTTCTTTGAAGAGATTTAGGGAATATAGTGTGATGGGTATTCCAAACGTAACCGAGAGGGTTACTCCCTACGTAAGAATGTTATGAATGCCTCAAGATACCTTTATGTCTTATGATTTCTATGATTTATTCATTATTTGATGATGTATGTTAATGTGATTATGTTTTATGGGTATATTATGATTTCATTCTTATGTATATATGAACTCATGTTTCCTTTCCATATTTTTTCAACCCTTACTGGGCATTTTATGATCATCCCTTGTTTTTTGGAATGTTTTTCACATGTCAAGGGAATGGTACATGATATGATGATAGTTTCAAGGAAGTTTCAAGAAAGAATCCATGTTTTATTTTAAATATGAATCCTTTGATGGGAAAAATGAATACTATCTTTTATGTAACCACTTTGTTTAAATGTGGAATGTAATGAAAGTTTTATTATCTAATTCTCTAAAACTCTAATCCTGAAAAGATCCTTAATGTGTATTCTTGTAATAACTCAAGATTAAGTAATGCTTAAGGCTGGGGCCTTATAGTTGGTATCAAAGTTCAGTTTAGATAACTTTAGGAGTTAGAATTCAATTAAATGATTATCCAGAAATATTTTTTTATGGTCAAATTGAAATGATATAGCATTTGGAGATTACCATGTTGCTTTATCTAAGACATGTTTTTTCAGAATGGTTTTTTGTAGAGGAAATAGGGAAGAAGTGCTAGTAAGGCATACAGAAGGAAATGACCTTCCGAATCAGCATCCTGAGATGGTCGGAATTGGAACTGAACAATATATTACAGTAAAGGCACAGTTGACTCAATCGATAAATGGTGGTGGTATCCATGCACGAGATCAGCCAGATCAACCGCATAGGAACATGTCAGTGGTGGAACATTTCATGAGGCAAAATCCCCCATAATTCAGAAGATCATCTGATTTTGTGCTAGCTGAAGGGTGGATTAAAGCACTGGAGAAGATTTTGGATGTCATGGGGTGTTCAGATAATCAAAAGGTTAGTCTTTCTATTTACCGTTTGGAAGGTGAAGCAGATAAGTGGTGGTCGATGGTTAAAAATATCAGGGACGCTGATGAGATTGATGCTCTCGACTGGGATGAATTCTAAGGTATGTTTCTTGAGAAGTATTTTCCTAAGTCTATTCGACTTAGGATGGAAAAACAATTCTTGGAATTGAGGTAAGAGGAAGACTCAGTGGCTGCCTATGAAGAAAGGTTCACTCGATTGGCAAGTTATGCTCCAAATTTTATCCGAGACCTTGATAGTAAAATCTATCATTTTTACTTAGGATTAAAGCCAAAATATAGAATGGAAATAGCTTCTCGTAAGTTCAAAAGTTATGAAAATCTTGTTCGATGTGCTGAGAAGATGGAAATGGAGTTTTTCGATGATCAGGTGTTCTATAAAAACCAAGAGAAGAAGAGACTGAGGTGGCGGGAGAAAGGGAATAATTCTTCAAAAAAGTCTAATGGTGAGAAAACTAAGTTTCCTGTTTGTGATAAATGTGGTAAAAGGCATGCTGGGGAATGTCTGTTGAATTCTGTAATTTTCTACCGATGTGGTATGATGGGAAATAAGGCTCGTGATTGCACTGGAAAGGATCAAGGTGGTGGTAAGACCAAATTTTATTTACAGTTAGTAAAAATTTTTAAGTGCAATGAGATGGGTCACAATGCAAATGAGTGTCCGACAAAGAGCTCGAGTGATGGGAAGCAGTTAGAATACAAGCAGAAAGGGGTGGTTTAATCCTTTGCAACTACTTCAGTAGATTTCGGGCCATCAAATAGAGTTGTATCATGTACTTTGTTTTTTCAAATTATGGGAGTGTGTTGTTTGATTTGGGGTCTACACATTCTTTCATCTCTGAAAACCTTTCTAGTAAAATGGGAATACCATCTCAAGAAATGAATCCTAAACCTGTGGTAAAAACACCTGGGGGAAATGTTGAGGAAAAAAGAATTTATAAGAATCTTCCAATCCTTATCTGTGGAAAGAAACTACATGAAAACCTTATTGTTTTACCTCTAGTAGAGTTTGATGTTATCCTGGGTATGGATTAGATCTCTATTTACTATGCTAAGATTGACTATAGATCTAAAGAAGTTTATTTTCAGAAAGACTTTCAGTTTGTGTACGAGAATGAAACCTTACTGTTGATAACATATCAAGAGACTGAGAAACTTATAAAAGATGTAAATGAATGTTACCTTTCACATATAATTGAAAACAAGGGAACTGTTCAGATTAATGATGTGCTAGTGGTAAATGATTATCCTGATGTTTTTCTTGATTAGTTGCCTGGAATAATACTAGATCGGGAAGTTGAATTCACTATTGACTTAGTTCCTGATGCTAAGCCCATTTCAAAACCCCCTTATCGAATGGATAAAACTGAACTTTTAGAGTTGAAGGAGCAATTGGAAGATTGATTAGACAAAGATTTCATTTTACCTAGCACATCACTAATGGGTGCTCTTGTTTTATTTGTTAAAAAGAATGATGGTTCTATGAGACTTTGCACTGATTATAGAGCCCTGAAGAACATCACTGTTAAGAACAAATATCCTTTGCCTCATATAGATGATTTGTTTGATCAGCTCCAGTGAGCTCAGTATTTTTCAAATATTGACCTGAGATCGGCATACCATCATTTGAAGGTAAATAAGCAGATGTTCCTAAGACAGTGTTTCACACAAGATATGGCCATTATGAATTTTTATTAATGCCTTTTGGGCTAACCAATGCACCTGTTGTATTCATAGACCTTATGAATATAATTTTCAATGATTTCATGGATATGTTTGTGGTGGTTTTCATTGATGATATTTTGGTGTTTTCTAAAAGTAAATAGGAGCATGAAAGACATTTAAGGGTTATTTTTCAAACCTTGAAAGAAAAGAAATTGTATGAAAAATTCAGCAAGTGTGAGTTTTTGTTGCAACAAATTTCTTTCCTTGGTCATATTATTTCTAAATATGGAATAAGTATTGATCTAGAAAAAACAAAGGTTGTTAAAGAATGGCCATGACCCACAAATTTAACTGATATTCGTAGCTTCCTTGGTTTGGTAGGCTATTACCGAAGGTTTGTTTGAAATTTTTCACCGTTATCTAGTCCAATAACTATGCTAACTCAGAAGGGTGTTATGTTTATCTAGACAAAATAATGTGATGATTGTTTTCAGGAGTTGAAAAGAAGATTGGTGAATGCTCCCTTTTGGCACTTCCTTCTAGGAATGGTGAGTTTGTTATATAAAGGGATGCTTCGTTGAAGGGACTTGGTTGTGTCGTTATGTATAATGATCATGTAATTACATATGCTTCATGTCAGTTGAAAACTCATGAGTTCAATTACCCTACACATGATTTGGAATTAGTTGTTGTTTTTTTCGCTTTATAAATTTGGTGGCATCATTTGTATGGAGTAAAGTGTGAAATATATATCGATCACAAAGGTTTAAAGTATATATTCAGTCAAAAAGAATTGAATATAAGGAAGCGGAGATGGCTAGAATTAATTAAGTATTATGATTGTACAATTCATTACCATCCGGGAAAAGCAAATAAAGTGGCTGATGCTTTGAGTCGAAAAAATAATGCTTCATTAACGATGTTGCATTTGGAAGGTTGTCCTTTGGTTAAGGATTTGATGAACATTGGCATAGAAGTTGTTGGTGCAGGATATACTTCTCTTTTGATTCAAGTATCAGTGAAATCTTCTCTATTAGACAGAATTATACAAGCACAGAAGTAAGACAGTGAGTTGCAGAAAAAGGTAGATCTGGTTCAGAAGGGTAAGTTTCCTGAATTCAACATTGATAATGATTGTGTTTTGAGATTTGGGAAGAGATTGTGTGTGCACTGTGATTCACATTTGAAGAGAGAGTTGTTATGTAAAGCTCATAGTTCTCCATTTTCAGTTCATCCTTACAGTAATAAGATGTACAGAGATTTGTGGGAGTATTACTGGTGGGATGGAATGAAAAGAGATATTACTGATTTTACTATGAAGTGTTTGACTTTTCAACAGGTAAAAGCAGAGTGGCAGTTACCGAAAGGGATGCTTCAGCCTTTACCAGTACCAGAGTGGAAATGAGAGAATATATCTGTAGACTTAGTTATGGGATTGCTGAAGAAACCTCGAGGTAATAATGCAATCTGGGTCATTGTTGATCGCTTGACTAAATTTGCTCATTTCCTTGCTATACGAGATAATTTTTCCCGAGATCAAATTTCTCGTTTGTATCATAAACTGATAGTTAGGTTACATGGAGTTCCCCTCTCCATTGAATCTGATCGTGATCCCAGGGTTACTACTAACTTTTGGAAAGGCTTTCAGAAGTCGTTGGGTACTGAATTAAATTTTAGTACAACATTTCATCCTCAATCAGATGGGTAGTCATAACGAATAATTCAGAATTTGGAAGATATGATATGTGCTTGTTCGATGGATTATCAGGGATGTTGGGACCAACATCTTTCTTTGGTTGAATTTTCATATAATAACAATTTTCATTCCAGTATACAGATGGTGCCTTTTGAGGCGTTATATGGGAAGCGTTGTCGAACTCCTATTTTCTGGGATGAAGTATGTGAAAGGAAGCTGATGGGACAAGAATTGATAGAAGAGTAGGCAGAAAAAGTTCAGCAGATACAGAGACACATGAGAACAGCTCATAGTAGGCCGAAGAGTTATGCAGACAATAAGAGGAAGGATCTCTCTTTTGAGGTAGGTGATCATGTCTACCCCAAAGTCTCACCATGGAAATGTGTGATGCGATTTAGTAAGAAAGGAAAGTTGAGTCCAAGGTTCATTGGAACATATGAAATATTGGAGAGAGTTGGATCAGTTGCATACCGAGTGGATTTACCTCTGAGTTTATCTCAGGTACACAATGTTTTTCATGTTTTGATGTTGAGAAAGTATATGCCTGATCCATCTCATGTTTTGAGTCTAGAGGTAGATCAGCTGGATGAAAATCTATCTTATGAGGAACAACCGGTCCAAATTCTAGACCACAGAGAGCAGGTTTTGTGGAATAAGTTGATTCATCAGGTAAAGGTTTTTTGGAAAAAACATATGGTTGAAGAGGCAACGTGGGAATCTGAAAATTCTATGAGGGGTAAATACCCCCACTTATTCGATAAGTCAATAAATTACAGGGACGCAATTTTCTAAAGGGGGGAAGGATGTAACATCCCATGTAAGTAATAAATAATAGATATAGTTATCTATGTCTATTTATTAATTAGATTGTGTTTTAGAGGCTTAAAACGAGAATAAATCCAATCTTAAGCATGGAATACACTAATATTTTTAAAAGATTATTTTATTGGATTTTGATGGTGAACCATTTTTAAATATATCATTTGACAATTTTATAAGCTATATTTTTCAAAATAAACTTATTCGTTATGATTGGGACATTGAAATTTACTTGGGATAAATTTCTGGTATTTTTCTGATAATGTTTATTTTTTAATGAATAGTGAAAAGTGTTGTATTTTAATTCAAAACCACTTTTTAATATAATTTATTTATATAGTTAGATTATCATTTTAATTGGTTTTAAAGTTAAATTAGAATCCATTTTTACCATTTAATACAATGGTGGTTATTGGAATTAATATCACTTTGATATTGGATATAAACGAGTGTCAATCTTTTGATAGGTATTGTTTTTTAAAAACACGCTATTTGATTTGACAGCGGGATTTAATAAAAAAATTAATTAATGAAACTTCTATTTTATGAATTTGTTAAAATAGACGTCATTTTTGAATTCGGAATATCAAATATAGCTTAGGATGAAGTTTTGGTATTTTTCTGAAAAACATCAATTTTTGATGAATAGTGAAACCACAAAGTGGTACTTAAAAAACAGAATTTTCGTTTAAATGAAATTTTACCACCTCTGTGTTTTGAAATTCAAAAATCCAACACACATGGTTGTCATTAGGAAGTAAAATATGTTTCAATGGGATTAAAATAATTTTTTTGTGAATAGTAACTTTTAAGTTTTTAATCGCGATTAGAGGTAATGATCGTAGTTTAAGGTAAAAATAATGTTTTAATAATATGAACTGTCCTTTACACATGTCCTACCCTTATTGGATGTGTCACGGCCGACCAAGACCACCCATGGGTCGATTTTTGGGACCCCATGAAGCCACTTTGTTAAGATAAGGACATTAATGCCTTTTATTTAAAGTAAAAGTAAAAATGACACAAACATGTATTGTTTTACTAAAAAAAAATTACATAGTGTTATACAAGAAATATTTTTTACTATAAATAGTAATTGGAAATATAAAAAGATTTAATACATCATAGTTTTATTTTTAAAATTTTTATACATTAAATAAATTAAATTATTTATGACATCATGATGATACAGCGATTACCTCATTATTTAACGATTTAAATAAAATGAAAAGATAACGTAAAATCTAAGTCCTACACATGTAAAAAACATATTGTATGAGTATATTTATAACCCTTATCACATTATCCTAGAAATACATCAATGTGGGGCCTTTAAAATCCGAAAATCATTTGAAAATAAAGTAACATTTTATACCTTTCCAAGAGTGCCCCTCCTCTCCTCTTATAAAATGCCCCACCTCTACCACCATACCCACACCTCTCAAGCCTTTTACTCGGCCACCCACTGCCCATTTAGTCTCTCCACATCCATCTATTACTCATATAAGCCTTACTTTGGGCACAGGTCTTCTAAAGTAAGCCTTTGTGCTCAAATCAGAAAGAGTTACCCGTTTTTAAGGTAATGTCTTCACTTGTGTTATTTTGTTTTATTTTGCTTCTCCAACCCCCTAAACTCTTTTTATTCATTTATTTTGTAACAAATATAGTATATTATATATAATAGGATGTTTTTATAAGAATATGTCGAGCTAAACTTACACACATCTACATCTAATGGTTAAGGAACATACTATTTCTGTGGATGGCGAATTTCTGCCTCATGAAACGATGATTGTTCAATATTCTTCTAACACCTTCAAAGGTGGCCATTAAGATGTCACTATATTTATATATGATATATAATATGTTTTTTTTTTATTCTTCTGTACTTTCCATTTATGTTATACCTCTATGGTTTCCATTATGGGTAAACGCCATATCTTCATTTTAGGAAGTGCGGACTACCGCCCCCACAAAGTGATTTGATTTGTTAATGCCATATGTGGGACGTATAAAGGAAGGATTTAATGATATTATATATGATATTATACTGGAATTATAATATACCTTTATTTCATTATGATTCCATTCCATAAAATATGAAATATAAATGAAAGTAGCGTTCATGCGTAAGTACGGCTTACCGTCTCCATGAACGGTGCATTTCATTTCTTACCTCTAAATGTTATGTAATATTATAAATGCATGTATATACTGGATATATATGATATATTTTATATCTAAATCATGAATATAACTCTGGATATAATGGATACATGAACAACTTGTAATTATAAAGAGTTTATTTTTGACTCAAGTACCAATGATCGTTAAAACGACCGTTATTAACTTAAATAATTACATAGTGTTCATGACATGGTAATGAGTGATATAAAAGGAATAATGAACTTGAAAAAAGGTTCTTAAGAAAGTATAAATTAACTCACGTTTATTATTCGGGAGATTAAAGAATGATCGAGTCATGTCAGATACTAGGGAAGGGACTTCGTCTCAATCTCCATTCATTGAGGCATATTTTGTTTTATACACAACATTATTTTATACGGTGTATAAACCCCTTTGACTTTTATGCTTATTAAAAAGGAATATTTTTTTATACAAAGTGTTTTACTAAACGACAAAAGGAATGTTATTTTTGTCGTATGTATGTGGCGACAACGACTTCTCCGCCGTCGTGACCATTATTTGAGTTTCAGCTTCCTCTACAAGCCATAACCTATATTTTTATAAAAAAATGAAAAATAAATACCATATATTACTTTTCATTAATTTTGGTATTGAAAATGGTTTTCATAATGTTTTTTATTATATCAATTTGTTGTATTGATATCTTGTGATTGAAATGTGGAAATGTTATGTTTCGTTTATGCATGTTTTACATGATACGATTATGTTATGGTTCTTCGGCATTGTTATGAAGACGGGTGGTTCCATGATAAACTAAGGGCTGGTGAGCCTGATATAGCTCCCCAATTCATTGGGTAACGCGAAGGAGTTAAATGTAAAGGTTTCTCCGAAAAGATTTAAGGAATATACTATGATGTGTATTCCAAACGTAACCAAGAGGGTTACTCCCTACGTAAGACTGTTATGAGTGCCTCAGGTTACCTTTATGTCTTATGATTTCTATGATTTATTCATGATTTGATGAGGTATGTTAAAGTGCTTATATTTTAGGGGTAAAGTATGATTTCATTCTTATGTATATATGTACTCATGTTTTTTTCCATATTTTTGTAACCCTTACTGAGCTTTTTATGTTCATCCTAAGTTTTTGAAATGTTTTTCACAGGTCAAGGGAATGCTACATGATATGATGATAGTGTCAAGGAAGTGTCAAGAAAGAATCCATGTTTTATTTTAAATATGTTTCCGTTGATGGGAAAAATTAATACTATCTTTTATGTAACAACTTTATTTAAATGTCGAATGTAATGCATGTTTTAAGATCTAATTCTCTAAAACTCTAAACCTGAAAAGATCCTCAATGTGTAATCTGGTAATAATTCAAGATTATGTAAGGTTTATGTCTGGGGCCTTATATGTTATATGAAAATAAATCTCTATTTTTATGTATTAATAACATGAATGACATGTAAATGGATGATGGGTTCTCCATGTGGTTATTGTAATTAATTTTAATATCTACTTATCCCATTATGTGTCATACATGGGACCACGTGGCTAGGCCATCTTGTGGGTTTTTAACTTCTATTTTTTAGAATGTTTTGTTTTTCATAAGACTCCTATTATGTCTCAAAATTCATTCATACCACCCATATTTTTAATCAAAAAATCCTTATTAAGTGTAATAAGAACTTTAAAAATTCATACCATAAAATAAAACAATAAAAACACATGTTACATTCCATTTCTCAATTAGACTCTATTATATTCCAAAATATTAAAAATGATGTATTAAAAAGTTTCTACTAAAAATAATCAATTTTACATAATGTAAACTCATGATTTTTTTTAAAATATTTGTTGGTTAATTAAACCATGGTTAAACCTTGTTCTATGGACAAGTTAATTTCAAAATATTACCAATTGAAAATTCCACCACCATTCCAATGTGAATTAATTCTTAAACATAAAATCCCTTCTGATTCTCGTCCTTTATAGTGATCTTGTTTCTAGTTACATTATTTAGTAAATTTACTTAATTATCACTTATTGATACACCACTATTCAAATATAACAACCTTCTAAATTATTCCACACTTTACATAATTATTCTTCCCGGTAAATGTTTTTATCACTCTCTAAGATCACAAAAATATCAATATTGGCTTGTGGAATTGACTCATATCCACACAATGATTCATGTAATTATACATATCATATAGGCTTAATAATTGTTTTATTTGGTTAATGGATTTATATGATTTTTATGTAAAACCTGTGATCTGTAATAGTGTTTTATGGCTTTAAAAATCTGAATTAATAATTTTAGTTTCCTAGATCATTGAATTATTACCTTATATACTATTCCACAATTGATGTTCACATTATTGAAATCATTATGGAAAACGCAACTCAGAAGTCAATATAGAAGCTGCAAAAAATCTCTCCATTTTCCAAGTAGCATGTTTCATAAGAATTTTCATCTTGATTTCTCCTTTTCAAGGTAGGGATTATAAAGATCCGAACTACTTTTACATATATATTTCATCATTTTAGATTAATATTTCATCATTTTATATAAATATTAATTACATTAATCATAGACACACGTAGGGATCATAAAGTTATTATTCTATTCAAACCATGAATCAAAAAGTTATTATTTCATGAAATATCTTCAATATCTCCCATAAAAGTACATCCCATAGAGTAATATTCTTATAAATACCATATTTAAAATAGTTCATCCTGAAATGGGGAAATAAAATATAATAATGTGTGATCTGAGATTATGAGTATGGGAAAATAAATTAGATATCAAAATTTATTTAGAATAAGAGTAGAAAAATAAAATAATAACATTTGAAAATCACACCCTTCATATAACAGATCGTAAAAATGATTCATAGTATAAACCATTTCATTTCATAAGATAGTAATCATAATAGAATAAAAGAACACGATCAATGGAAAAATAACATCGGCATAAGACTTATATATTGTGGCATACACACATGCATAGAATATCATTTTTTTAGTATATGTGGATCATTTACAAAACTATCATAATGGAATGGGTTGACTATATAAAATATCATAGTATTCAAGGTTCCCTCCAAATAAAATATTATTGGAAAAAGCCACTTACTAAACCTGGTTCAATCCTCATTACCATACAATTTATCTTATGAGATATTAATCATTACCCAATTAATTGGAGAAAGATATAGGTCACTCCCATTAAATAATAAAATTTATTCATATATGTTCCATGAAATCATAAATAATTCATCATATCTGATCCCATGAAATGAATCGGGTTTCATAAACATTTATTCGTAACAAAACTTATAAAAAAAACATGTTTCATAATCATTTCATCATTTCATTAAAGAATAATCTAGGGACAAATAATTTTTTTTCATAATCATTTTATCTTTCTGTAACCCGTTCAAAAGAAATGGGATTCATAAAAATCATTTAATCATAAACATAAATCATTTAGAAAAACATTAGGAATGGTTTCCATGGATAATATCCCCACTAAATAGTAAGTTACATCAAACTTTATAATCATAAAAATATAATGCTTTTGAAGGATTACTTCGATATTTTGTTGAGAAAAGTTTCCTTTCCACAATGAAAAAAATTATAAAACATGAACCATTTTCAATATTCATTTAATTTAAAATAACCTAAAAAATATATAACTAAATATTTTAAAATATTTTAAAATATTACCAAAGGAAAATATTATTTCCACATTAATTTTTTAAAAAAATAATTAATTTTCAAAAAACAATTCTTAAATAAAATCATTGGAAATATATAAAAAAATCTTTAAAAAATATTTAAAAACATTTATTAGGGAAATTAAACTTCCCAATTTTTAAAAAACATTTTAAAATATAAATGTTTTTAAAAATATATTTCTTAGAAAATAACTATTGAAATATATAATGGATGAATTAAAAATAATTTAAAACATTTTGTTAGAAAAATAAAATTTCATTATTGAAAAATAAATTAAAGAATAAAAAGAATTTAAACCCATTTAATTGAAAATATCATTTGAAACATATATTATAATCTCTAAAAAACATTCAAAACATTTCCTAAGTAAAATATCCATTCTAATTTCAAAAAAAAATTAAAACATAAATAATTTCAAAATCCTTTTCATTGAAAATAAACCTTGAAATATATAAAATAATATTTGAAACATTGAGTGGTTATGATGGATTGAAATTCCATTCATATAAAACAATCCTTGCATATTTTTTATAAAAATAAAAGCATCCCATATTTTAATATTGACATCAATATTTCATTTTGGAAAAATCTTAAAACATTAACAATAAGAATGAAAATTAATAAATTTCTTTCTAATTTCAAATAGTTTTTAAATCATTTTTATGAAACATGTTTATAGAAAAAAATAGTGTTTTGATAAAAGAGAAAAATAATGTTGAATTACTTTAAAAACATTATTCATGATTCATGATTACATAAATAGTGTGAAAATTTGGGAAAACAATTATTCTCACTAAATAACCATAGGCTAATATAATTCATGATTGTCTTGATAGATATATCATAATATTTTATAATTGAATGTATAATATTAAACAATCCTGATAAACGATGAGATGGTATCATAACACCGTATCCACCATGGTAAAATTGAATGATAATACCCATGAATGAATAAATTTATTTAAAATTTAATATAATTAGAGTTAATACTTTCATAATATTAAATGTCAAATAGGTTATATATACACAATAGAAAATATGATATGTGCATAACATAACGTTTGTCCCAAAGAATACAAATTAAGAAAAAAAATATCTTCCCACTTTGGTAATCTCTTTAATAGTAAGCCCCATTAAGTAATAACATCAAATAAAAATTTAAATACCAGGAATATAATTATATTCAACCAAATTAAAGGGGTATTATATACACCATATATAAGAAATGTATTGTGAATATGACATAAGTCTCATAGAAATAAAAGAGAGACCGTAAATCCCTTACCATAAGTTTCATCTTTATTTTCAGACTTTGAAACCAATATTAGAATAAATATAATTTTATTATACATGTTTTAAATAACCATTAATTTTTACGATATCATATAGGATTTACTTATGACCATCTTTTAAATGTTTATTAAAAATACCATCTTAATGTCATGTTTTTGGAAATAATTACATAATTTATTGTGAATGTTTGGATTTGTTATTTTTTTGGTCAAATTAAATTTACCATGGTTAAATAATATCCAAAATTATATCCATAATATAAATATCATATATTTTCATTATATATTAATTTCTTTTCTCCATAAATGCTAAAAATAGAAAATGAAATATGTCGTATATGGATACGATATTCCATATGTATGCATGAATATTGATTCAATATTCATGAAGGATTTAAAAAAAAGAATTTAAAATAAAACATTACCATTTTAGAAGTCTTTTTATGTTATCTATATCATATATTTTTTCCAACTCATCCTTATTACCATATATGAAAATTATGACTGAATAACATCCCTTCAAAAGGTACACACGAGTGATGATTAAGAAGTTATAATATTATCATAATTATAAGAAGTTATATGTGATAAATGAAATTTAAGAATTTATATGTGATATAATAATTTAAAAATTAAAATATTATCATAAATATAATATATAAACTTTTAATACATTATTATATGTAGTCATGATAGTTGGTAATAGAAAAACAAATAACATCAGTTCATTAAGATTTAGTCTTTTGTACACACGAGTGATGATTTCAAATCCAATTTGATGAAAGAGGAGAAGGATTTATGTTATTAAATTAAAATAATAACATCAAAATAACTTTTATATATTTGGTTATTAAACCATTATATTTTATAATAATTAAAGTATTTTGAAGAGGAAATAAAATTAAACTCCCGATTATTAATGTTAACACTTCTTCAGAAGACTTCTTTTGGGTTGCACCAAAATAATTATTATGATAGATTTTTGAAAATAATAAGTATTATGGGGTGAACATATCTAATTATGGAAGATATTTATTAATTTTTTCCTGAACATGTTTCTTTTAGAAGTGTTAATAGGAGAGGATAAGGGGTGTTATTTTATAAGTGATTTGAGCATCACAATTATAATTTTTTTTAAAAAAATGGTGTGACCAAATTTTGCACGCGTAAAACGGATAAATATGGACAATTGTCAATAATAATACCTAATAAGGTATAAATATGTCCATAACACGGGTCTTGTAAATGTTTTGGGTCATTTTTAACCCATATATTTTTAGTTTAACCTCTGGTAAACACATTTTTATCTTAACTGTAGTAAATAATTTTTACATTTTTTCTCTTCAATATGGAAAAATTTATGTTGAAAAAATTAGATAATATAAATTTCTATGATAAAAAATATAGATTAAATTATTTTAAATTCGATTCACATAATTGAAACTTTTTATTTTATAACTAAACAACCAGACATGATGAGAAAATAGTTTTCCAAAGAGAAAATGTTCAAAATATTTTAATATTTTTATATAATTAATAAATATGAAAATTATTACAATGAAAAAAATTTGAATAATTGAAATATAATTATTGTTATTTTTTATCAAAAGTATTTTAAAAATGAAACATTATAAATTCTTTAAACCAAAAAGTATTTTTCAGTTAAACATATTTTTTTTATTCATTGAAAATTATTATTTTCAAAAAAATAAAAAACATTCTCCCTAATATGTTTCTTCCATGATGATTTCAAAAACTAAGATTAATTTAAAGTTTTCATTTTAAAACCATTCCAAAATTAATAAAATTATTTTTCATTAAAAAAATTATTTTGAGGAATTATTTCATCTGATACATAAAAAAACTTTACCAAAAAATATTAATTTTTCATTGTCAAAATGTTCACATTATATAAAACCATTATACGTGATATTAATAATGTTTATATTATTATTCATTCATCCATTTTTACTTTCTAGTTAATAACAGACTGGTTTAAATAATAATATTAATAGTTTTTCATCTTTCATTAAAACATAGTATTGCATGTTATAGAAGATAAACGTGTTGTTATATCTAACAAAAGATATCAATAAATTAACATTATTTGTGGAAAATAATTCATAATATCTCAAGGATTTACAAGGAGGGACTTTATGGTTTTTATGATAAGTGTGATACATTTTATTCCCTAAGATATGTTGTAGCTCCAATTTCTCTTGATGTATCTAGTTCCTTCATCAATCATCCTTTCCAATGGAAACTTGATTTATCACATGAATACTTGTTCAATATATATTATACATAGAAACAACTATACAGATTCTTTTTTATGCAATCCATATTTAAACATCAGCAATATCACAAATTCTTCTATCTATCCAAGTTTTTTAGTATAATTGTTAAGGATTTTTACGTATCCGGATACTTATTCAGGATTAATATCATTATGAAATTGTGGCAATTTTTCACATTAAAATTTTTAGGGACTTATATGACCCTTCATGGATGAAATTTTAAAAATTATTCCATTAATCTCATCATGATTTTTCTATCCAAATATAACTACAAATGTTTTAGTAATTAATTCTTCAATTTTTATTTTATTCTACTGTATTAAATTTTTAGTTCCTTTTGTCTTACACCCCTATACATGAATACATCATATATCATGTTTGTTTTTTTTAGAATGAAAATTAGGTGTATATATATTATATTAAAGATTATTCTCAATTTCATTCTTGGATAGTATGGGATATAATTATTAATTTAATGGTAGTCAAGAAATATAGATTTTTAAAAAAAGTGACTTAAAATCAAATATTTTCTTAATCACATAATCTCATGTTCAATGCATTATCTATTTATTTTATTAGATTATTCAATGAATTCTAGTTAATGATATATTTCATTGTTCACTTATAAATTATAGAACTATAAATAAAATTCCAAAATGGGTTCAGAATACTTATTGATATGTGATCAAAAATATTATATGTTATGACAGTAAATGAGTTTCAAAAATCAGTGAGTCTTATTTGAAATTCATTAAATTGAATTTGAAATATAATTTTATTTCAGTATTAATTTAATTTATGATGAGGGGTCAAATTTTTTAACAACATTTTTATAGACTTAATATTTTTAAGGGTATTAAAGTTTCTCTCATATATTCCAAACTCATACTATAAATGAATAAAAACTAATTGGAAAATAAGATCATTAAAATGAACCAAACTATAATGTTCCCCCACTCATAATTAATTTATTTTATTTCCTAAATTAATTCAAATCAATTCAACATTTATGAACAATTTTTGTGGTATTACATCATACAACTAAATGTTAGAGATAGACACAACCTCATTGTCTTTTTTTGATATGTAGCGAAAAAGGGTGTGATATCTATTACTGGTTATTTTGGTGGATTCCAATGGTACTTCTTCATCAAATGTTTATTATTAGTGAATTTAGTTTATGTTCCATCTTAAAAAATTATCATATTCCCACATATTCATGTATTAATAATAATTAATGAGAATTTCAATCATGAATAATTATTATAGGGAATCAGATTAATACATGTTGTGTAAAATAGAACATTATCTCTATGATTGAAATATTTTTTCTAAATCTATTATTCATTTGTCACTATTTTTTATTCATTGTAGATTTTGGATTTCTGGAAGGTTTCTATTATAATATATTGTTATTCACTTAGTTTCAATTTTTTTCCTTTCTATCCGTATCTAATTCAATATTCATCACTCTTAATAACCGATAGTAATTTTTTGAGGGTAAATTGGAATGTGGTAGTCATATTCAGAGACTAATTTAACTAGTCCCATTAATTTATGTGCCTTGTAGAAATTATTGTTACTCCTTGAAGAATGTTCCATCATCCTAAATGATTATATTCAACTTTATTGTATAACCATCTTAAAATTCCTATGACATCCATATTTTAATTTTTATCATAGGAATTTCACAATGTATTTCAAGGTGTTAATTTTTGGTTGTATACCACACATTTCATGATTAAATGCCTTAAATATTCATTTAAATATTTTTATCCTATGATCGTTGATAATTTAAATTGGAACATTAAACGTAAAAAAAATTAATAATTGAAAAATATACAAAAAATAAGGGAACATCAATTATGATGAATTTTTGTTCCACCCATTTGAAGACTTAATATATAACCAAAAAATCTAATTGTTTACAAATTACTTGTGAAATGATCCCATAATTTATATTCATAAATTTCTAAAAAAATATAACAAAATATGATGGGTTTTGGGCCATTTTATCTCTCTTTAAAAAATTTAAAGAAAATTAGAACAATAATTTTTTTAAAAAAAGTAATGTATACAAATATAAATATATAAAATGTGATCCAATAAATAACGAGTTCGAATACATTACATGATGTTTTTCTAGGTCTATAATGACATCAATATTCTATTTAAAGAAAATTTTGACATTTAGAAACAATGTCACAAATAGTAAAACATCATGTTTTAGAAAATTATTCCATATTTTCAACATCTTTGATCATGTAGATTGGTAAAAGTGCGTCTTAGATTTATTTTTGACTGTTTTATATGAATTTAAATGTTATTTCCCTGAGGAAGTCACCAAATAATTTTACATGTATTATTGTAATGGTACATTACTTTCATCTAATATTGTTTTTCTTTTAGAATATGGTTATTCAATGAGGTTTTTTATGTTTTTTCAGCTATAACCACTTTAGATAATGAAATTATGTAAAATAATACTAGATTCTCAACTCCCATATTACCATTATTCTCAATATTGAATTCTGAATTAACCCTTATTTTAAGAGCCATGGATTTATAATTTATTTTTTTATTATGTATTTAGGTATTACATGGTAGGAAGTCACAATGAAATTACTCCCAATTGAAGAATATATAAATTTATCTATATCATAAATAACTAAAAGTAAATAATTTTTTATAGTTATGTTGTCCGATTGGGAATCATCCATACCCTTAGGGAATAATAAATGATTTATGGTTTTCTATAAATTCATTTAGAAACAACATCTCTAACTTCTTGGTTGGAAGCATCAAAATGTATATCAAATTTATTATTCAAGCTTGGTGGATACATCCTTGGGGGTTATTATTTAAACCTCTAGTTTATCAAATTTCACCCAACATGTTGCATAAAAATAAAAACTAGTTTTTTTAAAAATTAATTGGAGTTAACGATGAGTAATATTAATAATTTTCTTGATAATCCTCTTATAAAACCATAAATTTATTAGAAAATATACAAAATGATTTATATTAGTCAGGTAAGGAATAGAATTTCGATATTCATTTTTTTTAATTTTTTTCATATTGATTAATTTTTTAGGTCATGATATTCTCTATTACTATTTAACATTTTTACAATGAACTAAAATTTATTAAAAATTAAAAAAAAATTAACTTAAGTTTTAAATGTTCTTTTCAAAATTATTAGACAAAGATCAAATAAATTACAAATATATTAAATTCATATATGATTTACTCAAATAAACACTCAATTTGATGTAATAATATAATTTACATAGGCCTATTAAATATACCTTGGGAACTTTACATTTCAAAATTCATCAACTTCTGTGTAATGTTATCAAAGGAAAAGGTCAAGGTATTTTTCTCCTGGCCATATAGAGAAATGGGTTCTAATAAATATCATGAAAATTATTCAAAAAATAATATTGTGTTATCTATTATAAATTTTTTAAAGAATTATACATGAATGTGATGAGGAAGTGATATTTTCTACTAATATTATATATCGTCAAATAATATTTATAAAATCTATAGCTATTATGAATTAATAGAGGGATAAATTCATTTTGGATATTATTTATGTTGTTAAAAATAGTTTCTTATGGAACTAAATGGATTGGGATAACATATTTTAAGTCATATATTGGGTAAATAATTTATTATAAAAATATATTTATCAACTCTATAAGATATTGTTTTTAGGTATATATCTCTTTTAGTTTTTTTATTATTCCCTTTTAGTTACGATTTCATTTGTCTTTGGACTATGAGGTTCAAGTATTATTTATTGATAGAGATTTTTTTGGGTAAACTGATCAAAAGTTATGGGATTTTTATTTAAGTAAACTAATGGAGACTGGGTGTAAACATTTCAACTGTTTTAATGATTGTACTCCATGCATTGTAAGGATTTAGATTTTGATTAGGTCCTTATGTACCAAATCTTCTAAAATGGTTTATTGGGAGATTACATAATGTGTACATGTTATAAGAGTTGTATCTTCAATTTTACATGCCATGATCTAGTGTAGGGAATATAGTGGTTACATTTCATGTGATCAATTCCAACCTTGAAAAAGTCAAGAAGGGTTAAAAATAATCTGAGCCCATAGGGGTTTCTACGTATCCATTTTCTGGGAAATAAATGGCATGCTAATTTATTACATGAAATTTAATATCACATTCAATAGTGTTAAGTGTTCCAAGGATTGATATTTTCACATTCTTTATTATAGTCTTAACTTTCTTGACCTAGGATATAATTTTAGGAAATTTTTGATCCCATTAATCACTTCTCGATGTGCCAATTGACAATTCAATCCCTAGTTATTCATTTTGTTTAGAATTTTCCTTCTATCCCTTTGTACTCTGGTGGTTGTCGTGTAATCTCTTTACAATGGTAATTTCTTGTTTTTATCATGATTTCATAATATATATTATCCATCTTGTTTCCATCTACACCTTCATCCTTATTAGTTTTTTCGATTATAAGTATTTTTTAATCACTGGATAAAGGTAGGGGATCTAAATCCCAACCCTGTGGTTTGATTTCAATATCTATGTTTACCAAATACATAGATTGTGCTAATATATTTGCATAATAATTAATTTTTTGAATGGAATGATGAAAATCCTATGCTTTTTTTATCATATCCTTCTAGATTCAACTAATGATGTGACCCAACAAATGAATACCCATTAGGTGAGAGGAACATTGAAAATAATGTATTAGAAAATTATTTAATATGATTTTAGGATGTATATTAGTCATATGATTTATTATAATAGATTCATAATGTAAATTTTCTTATTGGATAATTCAATAAATTTATAAATTTAGGGAAAATGGAAATTAGAAAAATTAACCATTTTATCTTATGTGGTCATTTTGTGATATTTTTTTCACTATGATATAATCTTGTGAAACATGATGAGGTGATTATATAAGTGTCTTGTTTCTGACACATTCTAATATTCTTATATACCGGGTTATTCTCTATAAAATTCATAGATTATTATATATCACCATATGCCATGGAACATGAAGAGATGCTTATGTACCAGGCTATTCCCTGACACGTGATGAGATACTTATATACTAGGGTAGGTTCTGAAACATACAAATATGATTATATAGAGATCTTTACCATTTAAATATTTATACCACAGGAATATGGATGTGGTTGGTATGTTTTTTTTAATTGAACGGATACATTGTGGTTGGATTTTAAAGATGTTTTTTGATGTATTTTATTAATTTTTTTATTGAATTATTATACATGTTTGTCACATTATTTCATTAACAACTTATTAGAGTAGTTTTATTAGACCAGGTGGTGTCGAACTACTAATTTTAACTCACACCCTATTTGGGACACAATTTGGTAAGTTATATGATTACATATATATAGGTTTATATAATGGGAAATGGCGTTATTGCTAATTTTGTTACATTCAAGATTGGTTGGGGTTTGGAAATTCATCTAACATGTGGTTTAGGAATCGATTATTTATGTTTTTCTAGTTTTTTATTATTATTTTATATCAATTATATTCAATTTGACATTTAAATACCTAACATTCTGACATTAGATGATTCATTGATATTGGCATATTGGTTTCTCCATTATTTTCATAGTTGTTTTATATTCTTTAAAATATTTTTATTATAATGGCTTATTTTGATTATATGAATTATTTATACTACTATAAAAGCACATACCATAGGATATATAATCATCACTTACATATAAGACCCTCGCTACTATTCGACAGCCTCTAGAATACGGGGTGACTGCTTGTTGCCTTGTAATCAACCCTTTTAATCCACATGAAAGGCTTCCAAACCGGGGAATGTTACAATGTGGTAACAGAGGATGTGGGGGTTTCTTTTCTATTGATTTAATATTAGGTAAATGAAAAAAGGATACTAGGATATGTCTATACATAGTAATGAGCATGTGCATGGGAGTAGCTAACCCCTGTATGGGGGAATATATGAGTTCCCTCAAATGGTATTGTTTCCATGATATTCTCTTGTTATGGTTTTATGTTATTTAACGTTTTCTTATTCACATGTTTTTTGATGTTATTATTTTTTAATGTTAACCCTTATGCCCTAGTATGGCATGATCAGATTATGCATACATCATGATACATGCATACTAACATACATTGTTCATGATAGGGATATATTTATATGTATATAATATATTTCAAATGTATAATTTGGAATGATATGATTGTTTTACCTGATAAAATAGAATTAATGAACTGGTATATCATGCTATGATAAAAGTTATTCAATGTTTACCAGGAGGTTTTCTTTGCTATTTTAGTCACCATTTGATATTAACATTGATATTACCCAATTATCTAATTTGTGTGTATTTATTATAGAGGAAATTACTCCTCTTCATCTTGTAATTGAGCATTATGAGAGTTGATATAAGCATGTACCTACAACTGATGAGTTGAAGATTTCTAAAGTTCCAGAGGATCAGATGGATTTTGATCTTTTTGGTAACATCCTTAGTGAAATGTGATCCATATAAAGGGAAACATCTAATGTCATAACATTGATGTATGAGATTAAAATAGAGTTTCAGTATTATATTCCACCTACATTAACTAGGGAGGGTGGCCCTATTATTGCTGAGTTATATACTATGTTTTTCAAAATGATATTCAAGAACCTAGAGACGCTGATATATATAAGGGTGATTATTTATTTATATGGAATTGTGGGCCTACCATGAATTTTTGGAACACTCTAGATAAATTCAGAATGATATTGGTGTTTCATTGGAAGGATGTCAAGATGAAGTTCATAATCCACTTTTATCCCAAGACGTTGCAAGATGAAATTTCTCATGATTTCATAAATTAGAAAATGGAGGGAATATTAGTTAGAAAATATATCAGATGTTTCCATGAACAGCATTGTTTTCATCATATTTGGAATATGATGATATCTCCAGGGAATGGAATTTTTAGGTTGGGCTTCTCTAAATATTAGGTCCTAGGAGAAAGTTTTTTATTTGATCTATTATGGGGATGTGATGAATTAGATAGTTATCATGGAGAGTAATTTGAGAGTGGCCCCTAGTGTTGAATAGATAGTTTCATCCAATTAATCTAGTAACTCTTTATATAGAGTTCTAAATTACCAATACGACAATTCTTTCAAGGTATGTAGTTGGCAGAAAAATCAAGGATGTAGACATTCACCATTGGACCGTAGTTCATGGAAGTGATTTTATGGGTGAATATATATCCACAAGAACCCGAAGTATCATTACTCAGTAGTTAATTTTCATTTATGCAGATGAAATTTTCATATTCCATGTTTTTTGGGGAACTATTAATAGTTGAGCAGTGGAAAGGAATCACGACAGGCACTAAAGTCTGTAAGTGGCTCAACCACCACTCAACATGCTTAGAATTGGACTTCTACTGGTTGTTCGGGATGAGGAAGGGGATGTGGTACCCTATTATTGGTGTGAGAATAAAAATCATATTTAATTTATCAAGGTATTTAGACAGGAACCTGGGGAAGAGGGGTAAGACAGCTTCGGGATATACAGTCTTCTCCAACCTGTTTTGATAGAGGACCTTTAACTATTAGAGATATGATTCATGTATCATCTACCATAGCTCATTTTTTATTTTATATATGGAAATCACATTCCGTTATACCTAATAATTTTCCAAAAAGATCTTATTTGAATATGGATAGATTATATGGGGTTATGACCATTAACACACCATTGGGATTGTGGGGTAAGAATATGAAATGTTGGAAGGAATGTTCTTTAGATATTGGTGGTTACCATTTATTTTTGGAGTTATTCATGATGGAGATGATATGATTTTATTTTTTATTATTATGGATATGATTGTACTCTACTAGTATCATATAAACTATTACCATATGAGAGTTACCTTTCTATCTCTATATGGTGGCAGCTATTATCACCAAGGATAGTGGGTTCTTCATGCTGGTTGTGTAAGACCAATTTAGTTCAGATTAGATTGTACCAAGGATACAATAAACTATCATTCTCTAGATAATGGTGGAATGTCATATGATAATTTTTCCTCTAGTATTACACCATTTCAGGATGTATTTTTCAATGGTGTCAATATTTTACCACCCGAGCCGGAGATCAAGTCTATGATCAAATTTGTGTAGGGAGAAGATATTTTTTTTCTATTTTGCCTTACAAAATTTCAAAATAATATATTTGGGATTTGAAATTTCAGTTTCTTGATTTGGAAGATAAACTTTTCATATGCCACAGTTTATCTCCTTGGGTTTCTCGAGTTTTATTTTCCAAAAAGGCTAATGGTACATTGGGATTCTGGGTGGATTATCAGATATTGATCTAGTTAGCTATCAATAAATGATATCTTCATCCACTCGTCAACAATCTGTCAGACTAGGTGTGAGTTTTTAATATCTTCTCCAAAATCTATTTGAAATCTAGATACCAACATTTTAGGGTCACAACATCAAAAATACCTCAGATGGTTCTTAGGAACAGGTATGGCTTATATGAGTTCATAGTTATGATGTTGAGTATGATGAGAAGACTAGGAATGTTCGTGGATTTGATGAATATAATATTTCATATTATTATGGATTATTTTGTGGTTTTTTTATGAAATATTTGTTTACTCTAAATCTAAATATGAGAATTTCCAATATTCATATATCATATTGAGTACAATGAGAAAAAATCGTCTTTTAACCAATATAAAAAAATCAATTCTAGATTGATAATGTTTATTTTGTGGGCTATTTTTTCATGAATTTTGGAGAGTTAGTGGACCTAGATAATGTTACATCCATTTTAACTTGAGTGCAACCCAATAACATATTCATGATTTCAAGAATTCTATGTTCAGTGGGTTATTATCGGCACTTTATCCATGATTTCTCCCATCTGTAAGGACCGATTTTTGGACATACAAAATAAGGATAAATGTTTATAAGGTCAAAAAATTACAAGGGTTATATTTAGGAGATGAAAGAAAGGTTGTCCTTATCAAATATCCTCACATTACTTATGTTAGTCAAGGATTATATCAAATACTATGACACATCTTGATTTAGACTCTGAGATGTTATAACACATAAAGATTGAGTGGTTGCTTATGGATCCTAAAATCATAGACAACATGAATGTAATTGTAGTAATTATGATCTAGAGTTAGAGGTGGTGATATATGCTTGGAAATGTTAGAGAGACTATCTTATGGGTGATATGCTTGTGGTATTCACAGACTACAATATCATCAACTACATCTTCTCTCAGTAGTAACTAAATGGTTAATAGAGCAGTTGGGTTTAGTATCTATATTATTTCTACTTCAAGATGGATAATTTACAAAGTAAGGTAATAATTTCTATTGATTCATTGACCTAGAAGATTCACAAATAGGACATATGGGAGTCTTGCGATGAGTGATTAATAATGGAACATTACATTGAAATAGATCTGGATATTTAGGAGTCTTAAGGATGAGCATCTCGGACATAATCATTTATCATACCTATTCTTTTGGATCATATCAACACATCAAGGTTATTTGATTCAGATGGATTAGTTTTGTGAAAGAGCTTATATGGGGGTGACAAAATTGATGGTCTCTTGGAATTGGTAATTCTCTTCTTTACCCTAGCTGGGTATGGGTTCCGATGTTATTACATGAGGAGTTTATTATAGAGTCTCATGCCTCCTGATGTGTGGTACATCCTATATTGAAAAATATGTACCAGGATCATCGTAGATAATACTTGTGGTCAATAATGAAGAAGGTGGTAGTGGTCTTTTTTAAGTGATATTTCACATACCAGTATGTGAAATATTAGCATCAGAGGATGGCATGGTGGTTACATCCATTTCCCATTGTGGAATAGAAATGGGGTGATGTAACTATGGGTTTCGTGATTGGATAACCCTAGACGACCTACACGAATGATGTTTTATGGGTTATTTTCAATCAATGTACAATGTTATTAGCTTTCTTGTCTATAAGGATACCTTCAATTTGAGGATCTGGGTAGTCTACTTATGTGATAAGGATCTCAGAATAATGGTGTTATATGGAGTATCATTTTAAATAAATATCCTCATTTCACAGCATGATTCTAGAAGGGTCATCATAAGGCTCTAGGATCAAAAGTTATTTTGAGCATGGAATATCTCCGTCAAACTAAACGTCAGCTAGAGTATTATATCCAAGTTATTGAGGAAATCTTTTGTGCCTTTGTTTTGTATTATAGTGGTTTATGGTATAATTATATCATACTCGTGGATTATACATATAATAACAGTTTCCATAAATCAATCTAAATTGATCCAGTTGAGTATATATATATGTAATTATATTTTATTATGCTCTTTATTGGTTGGAGACAGGTGACTAAGCTATTTTATGACCTAGTTTCATTATGAATACATCTGAGCAGGTTCAAAAAATCTAGAGGTGGTTGGTTACTATATATATCCTTTATAAATCATATGATAACCATTGGAGATGACCTTTGGAGTTAAAGGATGGTCATCATGTTTTCCTGTAGGTGTCGCCTAGGATTGGGAAATAATATATTAGGGAAAAGGGAATGTTAGAAACCAATTTTATTGGTCTATTTGAAACAGTGAATAGGTTCAATCCATTTTCATACATATTACCTATTCCATAGTACTAAATTCACATTAACATCATGTTTCATATATTAGAATGGATTAGATATCATCATGAACCTTATCATGTGGTATATGTTTAGTCTTTTGATAATGGTGTTGATGTGTCCATTAGGGAGCATCCAATGTGGATTTGGGTGTTAGTGAAAGTATCTTAAGTGTAGGATTATACCTACAGTTCAAGTGTAGTGCCAATATGGGTGAGTTCTATAGGATACCTAGGAGAGGGAGTCTGATATGTGATGACAGTGGCCAAAATTGTTCACTAAGAACACATAATGATGAATGGATCATGTAATGGATGATCTATAATGTGATGGGGTGGTTTTAATATCCTATTTTTGATGTACTCTTTCCTTTTAGTTTTTCTTTAAATATCTATTTTCGGGTTTTCCATTGTCGTTGGACCTTGGTGGTTATATCTAATTCATAGTCAATTATTCTTTTTTGTGGAAAATGACAAAAACTTTAGGGATTTATGTTTATTTTAATTAATGGAGTCTAGGTGTAATTGAGTCAAAAGAATTTATGAGGGTTTTACATTATTGATAAGGAGTTTGAGGTGTTTTGGGTTCTTTTGTAGAAAATGGGATGAAATTTTACTGTTGGGAGATTACACGTCATGTACTTGTAAGATTTCATGTAACACTCAATAAAAATGCAATTTTCCAGTGTATGGTAGGAATAATTTACACATCATCTAATCCATTAACATCGTAAAAATATAAAACTGGGTTAAAAATAATCTAAGGTGTTGGGTTGTTAGCTGATAAGTTTAAAAGAATACAGGGCATGTAAATGTATTACACGTCATGACATATGATAACTAGTAATTTCATGTGTGTGATTAATTTGATATTTCCCCATCCATTCAATTCAGCATTTCCTATGATGATGTAGGGTGTATTCCATATGATTCGGGATCCCTTCCATCCCTTTTGGACATCCTGTTTGAGAAATCAATCACTAGTATGTCATTTTGTTTAGGGTTTCCCTTCTTTACCATTTTTCTCTAGTACTTGTAGATTAATCTCTTGACTGTGGCCATTTTTTATTTTTATCATGATCAGTTATGATCTAGGATCCTTCTGGTGATATTCTTCAGCTTCTTCCATATTGGTGTATGTCATTGGAATTGTTGTGTTAGTCACAGGTTAATGGTAGGTGTATAAAACCTAACCTTATTGTCTAATTTCAATTGATAGGTATATGAAATATCATGAGTGTGATAATTCATGTGGTAAATAATGAATTAATTGAATGGAATGATGATAATTATTTATTGTATTTTTTTCGTTAGATCCCTTTAGAATCATTAGATGATGGGACCCCACATACATGAACCAAGTGGGTGAGATAACATTCAAAAACAATTAGTTATAAAATGATGGAATATGATTTTAGATGAAATATTATTAAATTTAATTATTTTTATAGATTCCCCATGAAAAATTTATTATATTATAAACTAGTAAAATGAGAGTATTCAAAGAAAAATGTAAAAAGTATTATTAATTATTTTTCTTTATTTGATCATATTGACATATGTATTCCATTTGGATATGAAATTATAACACATTTAGTGATTATTATATACTGGGATTGGCCCTGAAACATGATCAGATGTTGATATACCAGGCTTGACCCTATCATATGTTGAGATGTTTATATATCAGGACATACCCTAGAACATGTTGAGATGTTTATATACTAGTTTATTCTCTAACACCTGCTAAGACGATTATTTAAAGTTCTAGTCCCCAAAACATGATAAGATGATTATATAGAAGGATTGGTCCAGCAACTTTTTGGGCTATGGGTATATGTTTGTGGTTGGAATGGTTGGTTTACATGTTCACAAACATTCTGGAAGGATGTTGAAGTATGTTGATGATGTGTTTTATTAATTATCGGATTAATTAATACCCTAGTTTATGTCATTATAGCAAGAACTTATTATTAGACAATTTTTTAGACATGGTGGTTTTTAAATAAAATGGTTAACCGACATCATATTCAATATACCTTTTGGTACACGAGGAGATTACATGGATGTAGGTTTGGACAAGAAAAAAGGACCTTGTTGTAGAGAATGTTACTTACTGGATGGACTGGTGTTTGGAGATTGGTCTGACATGGGTTACATGACTATAGACTTTTATGTCTATAATTTTTTATATTATTAATTTACTTGTAATGTTTTAATTTTAACATTTAGATACATAGTATCGTAAAATTATATGATTCCTTAATATTGGTATATCATTTTCTCCTTTGTTTTCCAAGATGTGTTATATGGTTTTATCAATTTCTATTACTCTGATTTCTTATGTTTATATTGATTATTTTCACTTCTTGTTGACCCATAACATGGGGTATAGTATCCCCACTATAATTAACACCACTGCTACTAGTTAAAAGCCTTTTGTGTTTGGGGAGGTGTGATTGAGGTCTCGTAACCATCACTTTTGGACAAGTGAGAGTGCTAGAGTGGGGGAAATTATAATCTCATTTTTCTCTACATACTTTATGGTGAAATTTATCCACTGTTGGATTTTTATAACTAGTTTTGAGTCTCCATTATAAATAATTTAATGAAATAGTATTTTTGGATTTATATAGGGAATATCATATAACTACATAATATATATTGTACATTTACAAAATCAAATTAATTTCATGGGTGGGTACAAGATATTAGAAATAATAATTTACATTTTCCACCCATAAATAGGTATATATACTTAATGTAAACACATATGGGTTTAAGATCATGATTTAGTGGAAGTGTGCAGTGTGATATCATAATGAGGATTCTCATTTTTGTTAATTTCATTTTCCTTACTCAAGATGACATGTAATATGAATCTTAATTATATAAAGAAATAAACTCTTAACGTTATTCATATGTAACCTCATCCTATATACTAGAAATATTTTCCTAAAAAAATACAACTTCATACTTTATGAAATTTTCAACCAAAAATTTTTCCTCTAATCTCAATATTTCATGAAACAAACCTGAATCTATAATAAATTCAGTGTCCTCAATTCTTTTAAATTTATAGTGTGAGTTTTCAGTTGACATGTTATTTATGGATTCAAGGATATTAAATTGAAATATACTGTATACAAAATCCATGGTAATTTTTCCTTCATGAACATTACAGAAAGTATTGGTTCTCATCAATAATGGCTTCCCTAAATGATGCATGAGTGTGATGGTTCTCTATATTCTTCTATTTTATTTACATTGGAATTTTTTGGGATGTGTCAGTCTCGAACATTCAATATGACATCCTCCAATAATTCTACTAGATTTATAGTAGATTAGTTTGAAATTTGAACAAATAATATTTTGGGATTTAAATATCCTATTGAAAATAATGGAAATGTAAAGAGAGGAATGAAAATTAATATATAAAAAATATCATATAAATAATTTTAGAAAGTAAAAGATCCAATGGTGAAGGAAAAATAAAATATCTATTGGACTTAAACTTTATCAATTAATTATTTCAAGATAAAGCATAAGACACCTTTTTCCAAATTTATTCATTCATTCCCCTAATTCCTCTTCATTTTGTCCAATGTTATATATTAATTTATAATAAATGGTAATAATTAAGCTTTATTTTAGAAAAGTAAATTTTTTCCCCCACATTAATGAAGGTTTCTAGAATTTCTCTTTTGATTTCTGGTTCTTATATGTTTTTAGGTTGAATTATTATCTATCAGAATTGATGTAGGTTGTCTTTATTATCCCATTTCATTAATTACCATTGTGACCTTGGTATCATATTTATTTTGATATACCTTCTTTTTCATCCTTATTTTCATATTCCTTGGGATAATTTTCCAAATTCTGAAATGATTTTCAAGATTGCTTTTCACCTACATCTATAGCATGCAGCTCGTGGGTTTGTTTTTATTTTTCATGTTCATGCTATTAGGATCCGTTTTTCTCAAATATAAAGGGTAATTTCTCTTATCCAGTGTTATTTATGGGGTTAAATTACTTACATACTATGTTATCAACCAATTCATAGTGTCTTTCAAGATAGGGACTCTTTAGGATGGCATCGTTCCATGGGTTTTAAAGAAATCAATATTACTTTCTACTATGCTTGTAATGATAAAAAAAATATATTCCATAGTTTCTCATCTGTTAATCTATATTTTTTTATATTTTATAATGGTCATCAGTTTAATAATGTTAAAAATTCTTATTCTTTTTTAAATGGTGTGGTTAGATATAAAACAACAATTTTTTTGTAGGGGTTACCTATTGGAATTATTCATTTTGTTGTTGATATGGTGGATATTTTGAATACTGATTCTGGTAGGGGATATAGCCTAGTATTTTTTGTTTTTTAATCTATAATAGCCAATGGTAGGATACTTAAATCATTTATTTTATTTTAAATTCTAATTTTAAAGGATGTTTCATAATTTTCAATTACTTATAGTTGAACAAACTATTATCTGAAATGGCTATTATATGAGTGTAGAAAAAATATAGTTTTTCTGTAATTTTTGTTCCCATATGTGTTTCAGACACAACTAGCTCAAAACACATTGGATCAATGTGTTTAGTTTCTAGTTATGGCGATAAATATGATTCTATTACATCATGAATATTTTTAGTTCTATTACATCATGTGAAAAATTGTTGTTACTTTTGACCAATAATTTTATTCTGGCAATTTTCATATTTGGGTGAATTTGGATAAAATTTATTATAGATGATTAATGGAAAAAATCCAATAAATAATGATAAATACATAATATTATAGAATAAAAAAATTTATTCCTTATATTACTTGAAAATGACAGCTGAAACATAATTTCATAAACCTTTAATAGGACTCATAAAGATTATATATAGACCCCTAACAAATGCAACATGTTTCCTTTCATATTATTATAATCATTGAAGTGGGGGTGTATCATTGGATAATTCATATTTTAATATTGTCCCAATTATGTAATTATCATTTTTTTAGGTTTTATAACCACTATTTTGATGCTCCTTCTAGTGATATGGAAATTTTACTCCACTTTAATTATTCCTCAACAACTCTCAGGGTTTTAGGGTGGAGAAAAAATGTTAGGATACATATACAATTATTTTGAGGTCATCAACCATGAAATATAGAAAATATATAGATTATAATTATTTTTAATGGAATTTTTTGTAATTAATGAATTAAATTTCATTTTATTAGTTAGAGAATAGTATTTTTCAATGTTCATTGAGGGTTTGGTTGTGATTTTATATATCATGAAGGGGTTTCAGTGAACACTTTATATTTATTTGAAATAAAAAAGAGTAACATACTCAATACATATTTTAAATTTTATTTTTCTGTTCCTAGAAAAAAAATTCCATTTATTGATCAAACCTAAGAATTGTTTTATTATATGATCATTTCAGTCATGATTAAAATATATTTTCATATAAACACTTACATTAATATGGTTCCACGTTTTGATGTACCTTATCAAAAAAATTAAATTCTATTCACATTACTTGTTAAATGAAGTGGGAGATGTAAAACTATGATATTTCCAAGAAGTAGTTCTCAAAAAAAAAGTTAAACATTTTAATCGGTTAATTAAATAGGATTTTGATTTGGGTTGTGGATTTATTAAATCAAAATACTAAAAAAGGATTTTAAAAATATATGATGAGAAAAGTAATTTAGTTATGGTTGAATTTCCACTTTCAATTCCTCAAATCCCTAAAAAAAATTTCTATATTTATTTTTTATATTATTAGTGATATATGATTAAATTAATTTATCGAAAAAAATTATATTAAAATTTATTATGAAGACTACAAAAATGATTACTTTATTTTCGAAATCCATTCGTATATTTATGAAAATCAAAATTAAACATCTTATCTTATCTAGGATAACCCCAATCTATTATTGGAGTTCCATGTCAATATAAAGGTAACCCAGTGTCCTCATATGGGTTCTAGAAATCATTAGACACACACCGTATGATTAAAAATTCTTAATCACGGGAAACAAGTCCTAGAGTTCTGAGAATATTTTTATAAACCTGTGTTGTGAAAATACAACATTTTGAAAAAAAAATTATATCACATGATGGAATTAAACATCACCTAATAACTAATTATAAAAAATGTCATAAAATTTGTCCAATAATGACATTGATCACATGCATTACAAGGAATATCCTACACTTCCCCAATTACTGAAAATATTTCCAGTCTATTTAATGGGAAACTATGATTAATGTTTAAAGAGTTTAAATAATAAAAAATATATTGAATAATAAAATAATATTATCTAATACATAACCAAATTTTCATGTTTTTAAGAACCATGAAATGTGGTGTGAAAAATAAATTGATTTCCAATATATACTACATAAATATTTATTATCCTATGTTTTCTCCTAGTGTTGATTTTAGACAAAAATCACCTATCACTTTAAAATATGATGAATAAAATAGGATTTGGAATTGGGTTTGTTATTTAATAAATCAATGAATTAAATTAAAATTATTATTTGAAATAATATTATGTGATAATTGATAGAGTTAGGGTTAAATTTATATATGGAATGAAATCATAGTTCTAGAATAGTTTTACAACCATCCATTTATAAATAATTACCATTATATTACATAATAAATTTCTGCAAAACCATTAGATTTATTTGCTCTAGGAATATTTTCCTAATAATTATTTCTTCATGGTCCTCCTCTATTATTATAGGAATTAATGTCACCAATCCACCCCTATAATACATTTGTAAAAAAATCTATTTTTTGATGTAATTTTTAAATCTAATGTTATTTAAATAGAGTCATATATGTAATATAAATAACTATAAACTCATATCCTATTTAAAAATACTCAATAATGAAATTTTTTACATGGATGAGGTAGAGTATCTATTTTCTACCTAATGAGTTAAAATACACTATTTTAAAATAATTAATTAAATCACATTCAAGGATTCAATAATGAACTATAAACTAGATTAAGACAATGATGAAAATGGTTTATTCCATAAAGAGAAATGAATATAGTATTAAAAGGGATATATTTATCTTTTTGATTCACTCCATTGATTATCCCTTCATTATTGGGGTATAATATAATATTTTTGAATAAGAAGGAATAATTAAAACTCAATTGGATATTAAAATGTGAGCAATTAATCAAAAATATCAGGTAAATTGATATAATCCAAAAAGTCCAGATGACCATTCATCATATCCACTATGATCATTTATCACTAATATATATGTGTATTCCCTATTATATAAACTTATTCAAACAACTATGATAACCACACCTTAAAATATTTTATAACATCCATTTCTATTAATTTGGTCTCCCATCAGTCACGCGACACTCATATCAAAACAAAATACATGTATTACTCTTTTTTTTGAGGTTAATTATCTCAAATTTCACCTTTAATATGATTAAATAATATATTATAATCCTCAAATATTTTTATCTTATGGATGTATGGTGACATAATAGCCTATAGTTTTGGCATTACGTTTTATTAATATTCCATTTTTATGTTTTTTTAGATTGGAAGTTACACAAATTTGGTCTTCTTATATTTTTTAGGACCCTTATATTGATTTTGAAATAGGGGTGGCCTTTATATAGTTCCTTGATAACTAAATTTATCTTTATGTGTAATTAACAAATGATTGATGACCTTTACAGATCACAACATAATTGATCAAATGAGTGATAGTTTTAGAATGTGTTCTATTTATATGGTTATGATGTCACATTGGGAAAAAAATTATCTATTTAATAGATTCATTCGTTCAATACCCACATGGTTAATCCTCTCATATAAGTTGATATAGACCACTAATTTATTCATAATTTTTTTTGGTTTTTTGAGTCTCAATAGTCAATCATATTTCTTAATAAAAAAATCATTGGTACATTATTGAATTTAATCATGTTGTCAATTTCTTGAAATAGTGGAAAAAAATACATCATAACATCAATGGATCCACCCCATGGATAATAATTTACTTTAAGATAGGTTCCTATTACATTTGGTGAAAATTATTGTTTCTATTATTCATAATAACATGTTTTAATGAAGAGCCTACATAAAAAGTTCTTCACATGATCGAATAAATTTAATTTTCCAGAATGCACGCATTTGCACTTAAATCACTTCAATTATAGAAATAAATCCCAAACACATGAAATCATCATCATTAAAATCATAATTATGAATATAATTTACTCTAATAATTCAAATGATCAATAAAAATATAATTAATTGATTTTTTAATTATTTTATCAACTATATTTCACATTATTCGTAAAACTATTAAATGTTTTATTAACAAAAATTTTCTTCAAAAAGGTTGATATAATAACATAGATACTATAAATGAAAAATAACCAAATAATTTCTCTTAATACACATATAATTGTTCAAGTAGTTATATATATTTAAAATATTTAACAAATCCATTTGAAGTGAAACAAATGTGAGGATGATTCAGTGATCTATTGTATAGGATATATTATATAAGATCTTATGTATTGTTTTTTATTTATTCTAAACCATATATAATAATAAAAAATTAATAATATTTTATGAAGGGTGAAGTCAACATTATTATTCTTTCACATTGAATGTGTATGTTTAATGGAGAAACAAAAAAATATCCCCTTGATGTGAGCAATTAAGTTTCCCCAATTGAATGATCATAGTTTTTTATTATTTTTTGTAATTATTTGTAATAATTATAATGTTTAAAATAATATAATAAATATTATGTGTTGATTATATGATTGAAAGATTAAATATAGGATAAAATAAGTCATGACTTATTTTTTGGACTAAACAACAATTGTTTATCATTGTAATTTTGTATATTTTTTTAGTTTACTCAAACTTGTGTTATTATTATGAATACCCATTATCTGAGGTCGAAGAGATTCCTAGTATAAGAACCATAAAACATTGACACTATTTCTTATAAAAACCCGAGGGCTTGGATACTCTGGGGGTTTTAGGTATTGTTTTGATCATTTCATCACATGGATTTCAACTATGGTGGGATATTTTAAGTTATGTGATGAGAAAATATATCAATGATCTTAAGTTAATTTGAATATTAATGTTCATGTACATGATTTTTTTAATGCAATTTGGTGTTATCAGCTACATGAATGAGGGATATGTGATGTTCTCATCAACTTGATGAATGATATTCATTTTATTAGTCAAACTTCTATGTTTGTTTCAATGTATGATGACTCTATGAGTTAGAATTTACTACATTGAAATGAACCATTCATAGTGTTCATAAAATGTCATCGAAAAAGGCATTACATAGGTATTTATTTTATGTATATGATATATGTTACATGTTTATATAGACAGATGAGTTTTCTGATCGAGATCACACTAGACCCATTTATATCTAGTGTGTCAGTAATTATTTTGAAGAGTTTATAATTTAATTAAATCTAAAAAATCAAGAAATTATAATTCTAATCAATACTACAATATAATTTAGCGTCAAATATTTAGTGTTAATATTATAGATTAAAATTCAAATAATATGTTTTTTATATAATGAAGATATTTTGAAAGAGAACATACAAGTGTTTTTGTATTAATTGTCAATATTGTTTCATGTTTTTTAATAACCATTCATTACTTTAAGTAATGGAGGATTTTAGAAACCTAAATTCACATTTATCTATTATTTTATTTATTTTTTACTCCTTTTTTACCTTTTTGGGAAAATGTTATTAAGAATGTGATTTTTTTAAGGTGCAGTCCAAGTGGCCTAGTTAGTCTCACAATTAGTGATAACAAAATGAAAATCTATGAGACATTCCAATAGATTGGATATTGATAATATGGAAAACAATATCATTTATAGTATAATGATTAAATATACTCATGCATTGTTCTCCTAAAAGTAAATTTAATGAACATGATTACTTTATAGTTAGGCCAATCATCTATCCAAACTGTGTGTAGTACCAAACAACATTAAAATTATGAATTTTATATTGATACTTAATCTATTAAAATATATATAGGGCTTACTTTCTCCCCAGTATAAATCCCCCTTTGTCTTTGGGATCTCCTTCCATGTGTCAGCCTCTGTCTCTATGGCTGAACCATGAGATTTATTAATGCTTTATGACACCATTATTTATAAAAAAATCATTCTAGCCTCTTTATTTCAATTTTTATTTATATTTTCTCTTTTTAAACCCCTTACCATGGTCTTATAAAATATGTCTTGATGTTCAATGTGTTTTAATTCTTTTATTTTTTATTTTAGTGTTTTTTTGGCTTTTTCTTTAATCATTAATGCACATTTTATGTTATTTTTGGTAGATTAATGTGATGACATATAAATTATAATTCTTAATTGTAGGAGGAGCCTCACATATATCTTCAAATTTAAAAACCTAATTTTTTTTGTTTTTAAATTTATTTTATTATGTTTTATAAAATCTATTTCATGTATTTAACAGTATTATTAGAAAGATGATAGTTTTATTGTGTTTATAAATGGTCATCGAAGGGGATTTTCTTCTAAGGATAATATATAAGACTAATTTCAACATAACTAAAAACATGTATTTGATGAAATAACTCTATGTATATTGAATAGGGATTTCATATATTTAAATTGGTGGTTTGGTAATGTAATTATTTCTTCTTATCTATGGTATTTAAAGATGTTGATGAATTTTGAAATCATGGAATTTCTTTCTGATTGTGTTTTTAAAAACCTATCAGGAGGCATGATAGACACTTATTTAATAGAATTACAAATTTATTATTCCTTGAGACATTCCACTTTTTGATAAAAGATAAGCGATGTTTTATAGATTTCATGTATATGGTGAATTTTCATTGAAGGTGATTGATTTTCTATTTATGTATATTGAAAAAATAGACTATTTATTGTGAGATAATTGTAATGATGAAATCATTTGTAACTGAAATTCCATTTTTGAATTAATATCTTTCTTATTCTGAAATTTAGTTATAGAAAACACATGTACTACATTTTGTGTTATTATTTTAGACTAGTATAAAATATGGTAATAAATTTTTTTGGGATTAAAATAACATTATGTATCATAATCATTGAAATTTTATTCATTATGAAGTTACTATTAAGATTAATACTTATTATGATTTATAATAATGTCATATTCACACATCCTGAATAAGAAATGGCCACAACTAGTAGAACCATACTGTGTAAAGCCTGTTTATAATAGATTTGGAACAATATAACATCACCAACCATTACCCATGGCCAATCCCACTACAATTTTATGTGTTTGGAGCATGAATAAAACCATTTAAGGGAGAAATTAATGCTTATAGAGATCATGATCCCAACCATTTTCATCTAACTACCAAAAGAAGGTACCAGTACCACAAACATTACCCTTAGGGTGTATACTTGTTTAGTAATTTGTTAAGTATATATGACTTAGTAGTAATTTTATTAATAAAAAAATAATTATATATATTTTTAATTATTAATATATATATAATATAATATAATTTTATTGATAAAAATCGTTTTTTATAAGAAGGAAAAAACTATATTTTTACTAAATATTTAAATACAATTAAATATTAGTTTTAGATTAATTAAATAATTTTTTTAAAGTGATAATTTCAAAAATAATCTTCTAAAATAAAAAAAAAATTTGTAAAAACAATAATATTTTTTAATTTAGTTCATTATAATCATTAAAATGCACAGAAAGGGGTTAGTGTTGTAAAAAAAATTATTTTCAAATAAACAAGTATGTTTAATTAAAATTATATTTTTCTATATCTATAAAATTATTATTTTTAAAATATATATTATTTTTGAAATTTACCCATTGAAATTATCCAATGGTAAATTTTACATAATTTCCCAGATAGTTAAATTTACATCTAGAATTAAATACTATATGAATTATGATATCATAATTTCCAAACAAGTGTTGTAATAAATACTATAAAATTCATTAATGGTCAAAATATAGCACCCTTTATGAAATGAATTTTTGTTGTTACTTGATTAATTTTAAAATCCTATAATGAATCCATATAGACCTTTATTATATTTTTTTGTTTCAAATAATTATTTATAAACATGTATCACATTGAAATTATCAACATACTTATTTTAATGTGTTTGGTTCATATCGTAATAAAATAATATAAAAAAATCCTCCTTGGATGATACCATTAGAAAAAACAATGCAACGGTTTTTGGTTGTGAATATTTTATCTTTCATATTCCCTAATGCATGTATAAAAATTAATAGATAATTATCATTTACCTTGATATGAATGCCACTAAGTGTTCCATTCCATTTGGCCGAAAACCCTATGATCATTAATTTACGCTTTTTATCCCACTTTAATGTCCGTATATGGTGTTACAAATCCCTTAGGAAGATCCTACCATGATTTTAGAATCACCCCTCATGGTTTGGGATTCACCACCTCATTATTTATGTAACTTCTTTGTATAATTCCTTTATATTTCAAATTTTTAGTGCTGGAATATTTTTTACACATAACATTATTGATGTTATGATTATTAAGAATTGATGTACCACCTTTTAGTCTCCAAAAACAATTTAATTAATATTTAGTTACTCTCATTTTTTAACAGAAAGTTTTCCATGATTTTCCATGATGAAACATTTTTTATCTGAAAACCCATCCCTATTTACAGTCATGGGTATTCACTGAAATATATATTTCCTTCATTGGAACGGTATATTCATGTACTTATCCTACATTCTATAATCATGTGATTACAAGTTATAAAATGAATTATTATGTATTGTGGTCTATGTGAACACAAAACCATATAAATAATATGAATCTAATTGGTGTGCCATGAATTATATATTGTTACAATGAATTGAGTAATGTCTTTACCTCATGAGATAATATTCATAGTAATCATGTGGTTATATTTATAAAAATGTGTTATGATGTCTTAATGAGTAACCATAACTTATTATTGTGATATCATATTTGTTTTCATTACCACATTCTGATGTTTTCTTGATGCTACCATGTTTTATCATATATAAATGCTCATGCTTATGATTCTCATGATTTTATGTCACCATGATATGACCATTAACATACATGAATTAACTTATTAATGTCATGATTTTTTATTTCTGTAATTGGAATTATATACTACCACTTTCTTAGGTACACACCTAGGTATTCCCTAATGGTTTTGAAGGCTAAATGAATTTAAGGGTGTTTTATTTAATTTTTAATAACGTTTTTTTACTTATGATACTTATTGTGGTGATTTTTATATAATTAACAATATTAAATATAACACTAAATATTTTGGGATTTCATTACATGTATCATAATTTAATTTTATGTGTAAAAATTAATATAAAAGAAATTGGTTGTAAAAGTTATTATTAGAGAAAGGAACAATAATTTTTGGTGATTATAATTAAAAAAACTAATGAATAAAATATAAAAAAGATTAATCTTATGAAAATATAAAATAATTTTTGATATATATAGTGTGAATGGTTTCTAATATAAAAAATCAATATCTTGATTCTACATTTTGATGTGGCTCTCGCATAGATTTACCTAGGGATAATAATTCTAAAAATAATTATTTGGTATTAACTCTAATTTCACTTAGAAAATAAAAAATTTTATTCTTTTCATATGTATTTTAACCCACACAAGGTAAAAGGGGTAATAAAATACAAATTCCCTTTTGAACCAATGTGAAATTATATAAAATGCATATCAAATTTTATTTCAAAAAATAGGTCAAATAGAATATAAATTTTAACATAGAAATTTAGTAGTTATAAAATTTATTTCATTTTTGTGTTTTCTATTCAATGATCATAATTTACCTTTTAAAATAAAAATAGTTTAAAAAATATCACCCCTATGTCTATTTTGAATATTTTAAATGACTAAATAAAAATCATATTTTGAAATTACATCTTTTCATCCATTAATTTAATATAAATTAACTATAAAACTATCTATCTAGGTAATATTTCACTTCATTCATGTTTACTATAAATTTTTAAATACCACCTCAAAAAAAGCATGATGGGATATCATTTATAACATAAATGGGGTAATTATACCATCCAATGCGTATAAAAACTCCCAAACCAATTTTCCCAAGATAAATTCCCAAGATAACATTAGGATAAAAACTTTAGTGGGTATCAAATTTATGCTATATATGAATTAAATTTCTGTATACAGCACTAACTTGAATTTTTTGGAGAATTAAATCAAACTATGTATCAAAAATCACGATATAATTTTATACATGTGGTGGTAGGAGGATAAATCTCCATTGCAGTCAACATCTAAATCATGGATATTAATGCCTTATGAAAAATTGTTTCATGATAAAATTATTGAGACTAAAGAATATATCATCCTTGACTACATTCCAATTGTAAGAGATTATATTGATGTGTACCTCAAAAAAGTGGTTAGACTTACATATAACTAAGAGTTTGAATTCTAAATTGAAATTATAGAAAAAAAATCAATATCTAAGATGATATATATAGTGGAAAAAATATAAATTGTTGTTTTAAATAAAAACCTACAAGTTAATATTGATAAAGGAATTATATAGAAATATACATCCCCATGGAGTGATATTGGTTTTTATTATATATATGTATGGTTCACTGTTCTAAAAAATTCATTATAATTATATTAACAAGATCATGATAATGAATAAGAACCCTCTTCTATGTATTTGTCACTTGTTTAATCAATTACATTGATCTTGGTGTTTCACTAAGGTTGATCATTGGTTGAGATATTATAACGTAAAGTTAGAGAATTAGGATATCCGAAAAAATGATTTTTTACATTGTACATGAACTATAAGTTCACAATATTTTCATTTAGAGTCTATAATAAAGTATAAATATTTATACACGTAATTAATAGTGTTTACTAATAATATTAGCAAATTTCATGTAGTCTATATTGATGATAATCTCTTATAATCAAAAAGAAAGAAGGAACATGATGATAATTTTAATACCATACTGAAGAACTTATGAAAGGAAAATTTGAATGAAATGTATTAAAAATGAAACTTTTATATGGATAATGTGACACTATTAGTATAGGTTATCATGAATTATATAATATTTGGTGATCTATTTATGAAAGAGTAAATAGAGGGATGCCCCAAAAAACATCTATGATAGGGATTTGGAGTTTATTTCGATTAATAAAGAACTATTATCAATTTGTAAAACAATTATCAAGATTTTCAATACCAATAACTAAGATATATTGAAAGGGGGTTATTGTATTCTATAATGAGGAATGTACATAGGGTTTCAAAGAGTTTAGGGTGATACTAATCAATTTTCTTATTCTCACATTACCAACTAGTGTGGAAGGACTTATGATCTCTAAAAATGATTCCAAAAATGTATTTCATTGGGTACTTATTCTTGTTGATAAGTTAATATCATATACCTTTATAAAATTAATGATTCTTATAAATAATTGTCTGATCCATTATATAGAATTGGATATAGTTATCTTTATATTGATGATTCGATGAAATCTTCTTGATGGTGAAATTATTTCATATATAAAGATCAAAACATTCAAATGTATATATTGAAACAATATGAGATAAATATTCACAAATGGATGTTGTTAAATGTGATAAAAATTATGATTGTTCAATCCATTACCATCAATTGAATTAGAACCTGGTGGAAGATGCACTAAGTAAGAATGTTGATGAAAACATATAAATAATGAAGATTGAAAGGAAATATTCTTTTTTGAATGAAAAGGATGGGTATGGTAATTATAAAAAAAAATTAATCCATCCTATCTCATATATATTTTCATCCATCCATTATTTATATGATCATGGATACCTAAAAAATCATTAGGATCCACAAAAAATGTAACATATATTCCATAGTTAACCTTTTATAATGATAGTGTTATATTCTTTCTAACTTGAATATGTGTCCCCAATAAACCAAAACTAAATAGGGGACTTTTGGATTATAAAAATACCTATTCATTATCAATTCATCTTGAAAGGATTAAGAGAAAATCTGTGTTCATTAAAAAATTATGGTGTCATAACATGAAGTGATAGACTGTAGATTTTTTATCTTCATTCCTTATATGAAATAATTAATTTTTTTATGATATAAGTATTAGGGTGTGATAGATCCATTGATCATACATGTATGTAAATGGGAATAAATAATAATGGATTTCCTCTTAATACATCCAAAGACATTTAATTTATATAAAATCATTTGGGTTGTAATCAATTACAAAACCATGTCAGCACATTCCATTTAATCAAAGACTATTTTTCAATTCATCAATATGAAATGTTATAAATAATATTAGTAGTATGATATAATGGATTGACACTCTATATTATATCTTTTATATATTCAAATATTACTATAAGGTTATAGAAAATATTTTATCAATTGTTGGATATAAAGATAACCCTCCACACTGCTTGTCACTCTCAAATGGATGGTTAGTCTAAAAGAAAAATTAAAAGTCTACATGATATGTTGAGATCATTTTAAATATATTTATAAAGATATAAATATCATAAAAATCTAATAATAGAGTTCACATATAATAATATTTTACAAAATCCATTCAAATGTAAAATTATGAGGATCTATATATGAATTGGTGTTATACACCAACATCCATAGAAGAATTTTTTGAAGTGATGCTTGTGGGATTTTATATTATTCAAGACATGGTAAATAAGTTTCAAACCACTCAGTATCATATGAGTTCCCTAAAAATATGACAAAAAACAATCCAGACAATCACCAATGGGACCTATAGTTCGAGATCAGAGATAAAGTGTTTCCTTCTATATCACAACAAAATTAATTTCTAAGGTCATGTAAAAATTTATATCTTAGTCATGGATACATCATCCCATTTGTGATCCTTGATCACATAATTAATATGTCCTATAAACTAGTTGTACAATCTAATAAATCTCAAGTACATGATGTTTTTCATGTATCCACTGTAAGAAAGTACAAAATAGACCCCTCATTTGTTCTAAATCAATAGGTTTTTTTTTAAATCATATTTAATATAATTATAATTTAGTTAAGATATTATATAGTAATGGAAAATCTCTATGAAATAAGAAAACTAACATGGTTTATTTGTTGTGGAAGTACCACATGTTTGAGGTGGTGGGATGTGAACTAGAAGTGGTGATGAAAAAGTATCCGTATTTGTTTTACATCATTAAATAAAATATAAAAGGTTAAATTCCTAAAAATGGAACAATGTAATTATATAATCAATTATATATTAAATTTTATTTTTTATTGAATAAATTATTTATAAAAAATGTAGTTATATAAAAACATGTGGATAATTTTTTATTTATTATTTAATACCATTATAAAATGTAGACATAATTTATCAACATGGATCAATAAACTATTAAACAAAATAAAAACTTAAAATATTGTCATTAAAAATTGAATTTTAAGACTTCTATATTTTAATGGTTTTAATTACATCTAATTCACATAGATAAAGTGATGGCCTTGTATAGTAATATCATCCACTATGATGCCCATTTAGAAGTGGTTTTTAAGGATATGGAATCATTGTGATTTCCATTGTCCAAGACTAATTTGATATTAAATTAGTGATACATTATGGAAACCATTTATGAGATATTTTGATGCTCATAATGGTTTCCACCCAAACCATGTCTGGTGAACCATCCTAAGAAAGTACCCACTACGCAAACTTTAGCCTTAGGCCATACACTACGGTAATAAATGTTTATATAACTATACTCTAGTAGTATGCTTTTTTATATTATCCTTTTAAATATATAATTAACATATTTATCTATTTTCCATTATTACATTATATATACGATTATATAATGAGCTTGATAATAAAAATATTCTTATATGAAGAAACCAAAATTAAATTTTTGGGAAATATATACTTTCAATTAAACCAATACATTATATAAATACATGAATTTTTTAATAAATTTTATTTTCCTTATATATTCATACTATATAATATTTATTAAATGAAAATTTAATATTAGTTATTGAATTCCAATGTAATATTTTAAAAGGGTCAGATTTTTGTTAGTATCGTAAAAACTAATATTTTTTCAGACAAGAATATTTTTTATTTTAAAGTGATAATTATTATTTTCAGAATAATATTTTAGTTAAATAAATCCTATAATTTAAATGAACAATTTAAACATATATAATAGTTTGTTTTTCATAATTTTGTAACACAGCTGATTTTTTTAGTAAACATTAAGCACATTGTGTATTATGTCACCATAAGAGTGAAAGGGTGATGTAATAAATACTATAAAAACAATTCATGAAAAAAAAAATATTTCCCCTTAAAAATAATTTATTTCTAAATTTATTTGATTAATTTTACATACTTATAATAAATCCTATAATACATATATCATATTTTACATTTTTAAAATATAATTCCATATATAGATGACAGGCTACAAAATCATCAATGGTATTATTTTAATGATTTAATTTAATATCATAATATTATATTTTAAACAACTATTATTTGGTATAAACCAAGGGATAATAACTCCAAAAAGTTCTATGGTTTGTATTATTTATCACTAAGACTTCAAATGCTATGATTAGAAATTAATGAAGAATTACACTATAATTTTCAGTAATCCTGACACTACCTCCCATTAAATTACACACAAAACAATTTGATCAAAATATTCAATTCCATATAACTATATAAATGATTCTTAGGGTGTTCCTTACCTCTTATAATGATCATATTATAGTTTTTCATGAACCCACTCAAGGTAACAGATTCTGTTCCACAAACTATTTAATGAGGTACAATTTTTATGTTTCACATTTTTATTTCAAGTTATTCATGTTGGTGTGTTTTTTATCCATTTATTGTGTTTATGAATCCCATTTAATGATAGGACACCTTTTAAGATCATTAAACCCATCAATTATTCAATATTCACACCAATTATTCTAGAAATTTTATTCATTGGTTTTTTAAGGAAGAATATTTTTGGTGTAAACATCTTTCCCATTTCCACTCAATTGTATTCATATAGATGTACCTAAATTTCATTTATTGGGAAAATTATTCTAGTTAACACATACACCTTAATTAAGGGATTAAAATTGACAAAAAAAATCTTATATTGTATGATTTATGTGGCAAAAAAATAAATGTACATAAATTGAATGTGATGGGTGGGCCCAAAATTATACAGTCCCTAAATTTATTAGATATTTTTTTAATGTAATGAGATTCAATAAATTGTTCTTGTTAGGGTTACATAATCACACTATTATTTTATTTATGAATTTTTATCCATGACTTATGTTTATGATTTCATGTTCTATATAGTTTCAAAAATCCTATATTTTCGTTATTTAGTCACCATAAATCATGATTTGATTTTTATGATTTTTAATATATAAATGTTATATAACATTGATTTATGTGTTGAAAAATATGTATTAATTTCATTAGGTAATAATTATATTAATCTATAATTTATCATTATATCTCAACCCATTCTTATGTTCATCCATTTGTTTTCGTGTTCATTTTTATAATATCAATGGAATAGAAGGGAATGTCATGGAATTTTCAATAATGTTTATTTGTCCCTATTTAATGTTATTGTGATATGTATAAAATTACCCAATAACACCAATCCCCTAAGTATTTTTGGATTGTATAATGAGTAACATTATTTAATTATTCATTAAATAAATTGTATAAATGTTATAATTTTTCTTAAGAATCTGTGGTGATGATGTGACTTAATTATAATTTTTAATATATATTTCAAAGTGGTTATAATTTGAATTATCCCCTTTCAACATTTCATGGAATCATTAGGTATAAAGGTGGAATGTCTAGAGAAACATCCCATAATATTTCTATAGTACACTATGGATAGTGTTCCTAAAATGTAATTTAAAGTAATTATAAAACTATGCCTTATGGTTAGGCCAGTACGAGAAATATTTCATGTTAGGGATAGTCTTTTGATATCTAGCACCAAGCATCTATTGTAATTATCATGTTAGTCTATTTCTAGATTGTTATCATAGGTCATCTCTCCCCCTAATGATTTGTTTTTAATTTATTATATATCATAATATCATGTAAAACATTTTTCAAAATAGTTTTTAGTATTACAGTCTCTCCTCTTTAGTCTAATTTTTTCATGTGTCATGCTTCATTATATTAAAATAATTTTATAAACATTTTTAAATTTACAATATGTTTTCCATATACTGAGAAGGAAACTTATTCTTCCAAGTATTTCTCATGATATGGTCATTTATGTTAAAATCATGGAACATAAGATCTATATGTTTTTTAAAATATTATAATTTGGATTTAATGTAAAATGTTTTTCATGGATTTTATCAATGGGGAAATTTTTTTTTCAACCAATACAGGTCTAAATAGTTCTGTTTGGATAAAATTATTGGATATCATTTTCATGGACTATGGTAATGGTTGTTTCATGTGTAGATACTATAATTTAAAATGATGATAGAAGTTGTGGTATAATATTGGTTTATTCATTTTTTATCATTGAATTATATGACTTATTAAATTCATTGTGTCTATTGGAAATTTTTCAATTCAGTTGGGAATGTAGTTTTTTTGTTTATTGTATTATTGATTTTAGATATGGTTATTTTTAATATTCCAAGTTTTCTTAGATTTTTGATTTTGTATCTACTTATTGTGTGTTGTGGTCATCATAATTATGGAATCGAGATACAATATTTCTTTGTTGCAATTATTTATTTCTTAATTAATCATTAGAAAATTTAATTATCTCTTGATTATCATGATACATTAACTATTATTTATATCCCCAGGGGATCAAGAATTATTCCTTAGCATTGTATGCTTCATAACGGGTTCATAGTTCATCGGTGGTCTAGGTAATATTATTAAAGAAAATTTTTTGTGGAATTGGTTCCTAAAAATTAAAGGTTCTAGAGTTCCCATGTTATTAGGGATGTTATGTAGAAATTAAAAAGGATTGTCCAAATTCAATTGGAAGGTATTTATTCTATTCATGGTAACCAAATAATGGGATAACACATTAGTTACTATTCTATTCAATGATTTGGAAGACTCGAATTTGATCATTGCTATAAGATGTTATTGTGGTTTTTATTCTTTATATAACTGTTTCATTATGTGATCGAATCATTATGAATTATTTTTACAAGAACCAAGAAATTGAGTATAATTATTATAAAAATTGGGTCATCTATAATTACTATTAATGGTTTAGAAACCATGAAAAAAAAAATCAAACCTACTATAGGATGACATCCAATGAATGTTATGTAGTTTCTTCATGTATAGTAAGATCATTCAGAAAAACTATACACAATATTTATAACTTATTTATTTTTTTATTCATGAGTTTTTTGTATATGAGTTACCTTTAACCAATACAAATCTTTATTTTTGAGAATTGGACTGGTATTATTCATTTTCCATGTTATTTTGATTGATTTCTTATTGATTCGAATAAAAATGTTTCAGTTTTATATAATAGGTTATTTACATCTATTTAATATAAATGTATTTTTCTAAGCGTTTTGAAATGTTAAATATATTCTTTTAAGAAAAAATTTCATTTGATCAAAATAAAAAAATTTAATGTATTTTAAGAATAATAAGATGAGGTTGATAGAATAATCTTTAGTGATTTCTTTCTAAAAGGAAATAATTGTTAATTATTTTATAAGATGTCACATAGAGGTTTTTAAATGTTTTAAATAAAATTCAATGAGACATGGTTTAAAATGATGGCATTTCATGTCAAATATTTTTTTATAGAATCTCCAATTATTAATTTGACTATGTAGAGAAAAAGTGCCTCAAGGCATCATTGAAGCATTTTTTAGACGATTGTGTTTCTTGACAATGTGGGCCTCCATGTTCTATTTGTTGACAAAGCAGACCATGATGTATGAGTGTGTTGACAAAGGTAGTTTAAATGGAGATTTTTCAGGTTCATGGAATGATTCCCACAATCCATGATTGATTGAATAACCTCAAAAAATAAATGAATGATCTAAAGGTGGTAGAAAAAGAGCAGATAAGAAGGTCGCACCGTTTTCCAGTGTTTGCCAAATTTTTTGCATGCCAATCAAAAAATGGAGAAATTTGTTTTTGGAAAAGGGAGGTGCATGAATAATTGGAGTAGTGTGAAAAAAATATAGTGGTGTATTAAAAATCAGCATGGTGCATGAAAAATATAGTGGTGCGTGAAAAATCAGCATGGTGCGTGAAATATCTGCATGGTGTGCGGAAAAATAAAGTGTTGCGTGAAATATTTGCGCGGTGCACATGAAAGGAGAGAGGTACATGAAATATTTTAGGGGTGCACAAAATAGAGGTATGAAGTTTTTTGCGTAAGTGGTTTTTCATGGTCTGAAGCTTGAAAATTGGCAAAGGCATGAGGTGCTAAAAATTTTGTAGCCGTGTGCGAAAAACAATGTTGCGCGGAAGATGTGTTTTTCACGCTTGAACTAGAATATGCGCACAAGGAGGGTTTTTCATGCAGGGTTGATTTTTCCTATAAATATTAAGTGACCCCCTCTATTTGGTGTAGCTCAATAAATATAGAATATCTGAGCTCTAGCATGGGAAATTGGAGTGCACAAGAGAGTTACATGAAAACAAAAAGTTTGTGGGGAAAAGAACTGTTTGCACGAAAAGAAGAGGGTGCATAGAAAAGAGTTGTGTGAAAATTTTATTTCACGCAAGGAAAAGTAATATCAAGAAATTCAGTGTAGAGGCTATGCGTAAAAAGAATAGGTTGCGTAAAAAAATGTGTTGTGTGAAAATTGTATTTGTCGCAAGTCAAGAGAATTTTGTGCAAGGTTCAGTAAGGGCTGCACGTAAAAATTGAAGTTTCCCGGTACACCTGGTGAAAAGTGAGATTCATCTGTGGGTGAAAGTTGGATATCAATAGAGCATCTATCAATCGTTAAGGATGCATATTTCATTATATATAGTGAAGAGACTTACTTGTTTATAAACTGTGAGTGGATCCCTTCCAAGTACAGTGAGAAAAGGAAGAGGAATAAGGTTATCCTTTCTTCCGGCAGTGAGCCTGAGAGAGATAAACTGAGAGTGATCCTTGGGTAAGTAGTGAGCTAACCCTAATCATTGTAAAGGCAGTGGGCCTGGGATTATAAGTGATCTAGCATGAACATTATTGGTAGTGAGCTTTAGTGGATTTGGTAGAGTGGCACATCGTCGTTGTATGCTCCTTGGACATAGCCCAGTGAGGGTGAACCAAGAAAAAATGTAACGCGCTGACCATAGTAACCCAGAGTCGGTCCATTATTAGGTATCATTGGCATGATCACAAAATATCAAGTCTCAAAATACCACTTAGTTTAGTAGCCTTGGAATTACTAGATACATTCATAAGGTTTACATTACATCATAAAATGGAAAACTACAACAACAATGTTTCCATAGACAACACTGAGATCCCATAGACTATCCCTAAAGGTTAGTCATAATATAATTCTTCGCATCCTGGGAAAAATAAAACATTGAATGGGGTGAGCTCAGATGCTCAGTAAGGATAAAAATATAGCTGAAGCTTTCATAGATAATCATAAACATTTAAGGCAATGTATAAAATTAAAACTAAAACCTTTTCAAAATAAACTTCATCATAATATGGAAAATATAAATCAAAATAATCCCATTTACTTACTCACATGGATATTCTACTTGTCGAATAATCACATGAAATATCAATATCCACTTTCATAATGATGGAATGTTTAATGCCAGACTTCATAACCACGTAGTCAAGGCCTTGTACCAAGACTACAAATATGATTTTGTCAAGGCATTTTTCCAAGATACTAGTTTGTCCCATAAGACCTACCGATGCATCGAGGAGCTATTGTGGTATCCACCCATCACTTACTAAGTCCAATTCATTCCTCATGTGAAAAGGATTAAACATAACATAAACATTCATATTAAAACTAGCATAAAAAATATCGATAATTTATCCATAAACCATGAATGGTATAAAAATAACACATCAACATTCAAACATATCACAAAACCTTCAATAAAATATGGATATTTTGTATCATAATAAATCAACTTCAATCAATCTTAAAATCCATCAAAGGATGTTGAGGTAGAAGAAGACAAAGCTTTTTTTGAGAAATATCTCTTTCTGTTTTGAAATCATTAGGAAGTTGTATAATTATAAAAGAAAACATTTATTTTGAAAATATTCTTATAATATTTTATGGGAAGGTTCGGAGATGTTAAAATGGAAGAAAATAGATGCACCCACTGTATAAGTTAAAAAAACATTCTTACCTTAAATTTGTCAAAAAGGTCAAAAATTACCTTTTTGGGAAAATGACAGAATGATTCCTTTATAAACATCTTATAAAATTAAAAAAAATGGTATAAATGACTTTAACCCATAGTCTAGTAAATAGTAAGTATGTTTTGAAATACATTTTTTAAGAAAACTGGATGTGGGTGATAAAGAGGTCCCAGTAGATAATTATGTATAAACAACCTCAGATAATGAAGAGATTGTAGAATTAACCCTTACCTTGTAATTTTCCTTGGTCAAGGGTAGGTTACCCTCCTGTATAATGGTGAAATAATTTTTATTAAATTATACAATAATCATATATATTAATATGATATCATATATGATCTTTTAACATTACTTTGTTAATAATATCTTCGTATTATCGTCGTTTCGGGTGTTAACAGATTTGTTCTCCTTTATATTCATTGTTATTTGAGTCATATTTTTTATGGATGGGATGTTTCTTTTTAATATCATGAATTATATCAACTCCTTAAATATTATTTTTAATCATCAAATAAAAATTATTCTTGAATGGATATGATGGGGAATGAATCACTTCGCGTTCGTGGAGACAGTAATCCGTACGTACGCATAAGTGACAATATCATTTTTTTGATATTAAAATAATATATAATTGGATGGTATATCATATATACAGAATCATTATCATTTTATATTTATTAATTACATCAATTTCACATCATTATTATACCCATCCAAATAATAATGTATTGAATAACAATTACACCACGACATGGAGACGGTAAGCCATACGTATGCACGTATGGTGACATGTCATTCAAAGGATGGATAGAAAAATAAATTTGGTTGTACCATATTTATAATAACATCACAGTATGTAGAATATACTTGAGTTATTATTTTATAATGGAATCAACAAAGAAAAATGAAGTGGAAGAAGATAGGAACGTGAAAGTGTTGATGAAATATTTACCTCTTCTTCGGGTTCTTCCTTTTGATTTGATAAAAAGGGATCCTTAGGATGGTTTTTGGACTAAATGAAGGACTATAAAATGAATTTAGTAAAGTTGATAAGGTATTTGGGTAGGTTTTGGCCGAGAAAAATTTTTTTTAATGTTTGAATTAGAGAGAATAGGCAGTTCCCTTTTATAAGAGGGGTGAGGGGCACCTTAGGAAAACCTAGAAATATTATTTTATAATAAATTCATTTTCGGTTTCTAGTGGCTCAAAAATGGATTATTTAAAGAATAAGGTGGTATGGGTCGAAAAAACTCAACTAATATGGTTAATATAGGTTTGGGTCACTATATTAACATTATCTTTTAGATTTAACTCTTAGTTAAATAGTTTGACATTTAACATGTATCTTTGTATTTCTATATTATATGGTTCATAAAATTACTATATACTTCCAAGAAAATCCCAAATGGATCATTAATTAAACAAAAATAATTATAGAATTCTTGTTTATGTACCTTATATTTTTATTAATACAATATCAATTATTAATATATATTTTTAAAAAAAACTCATTTATGTCAATTTGGACACTATTTGGTATTTTGTTTCTTCTAAATTTATAACAGAATTATTACTTCAAAAAATTAATCTGAAAAACCCTAATATTTCATATTAACCTATAATATTATTATAATTCATAAAAAGTCTCAAATTACATTTATTTGAATATTTATAGTATCAATTATTTTAATATTTCATTAATTAGGTAATTGCTGCATCATCATTGTGTCGAAAATAAATTAAATTATTTAATGTCTAAAAAATATAAATAAAATACCATTATGTAGGAAATCTATTTATATTTATAATTAATATTTATAGTTGGATTTATCTTATGCATTAAACTATATTATCAAAGTTTTAGTTATTAAACTTTGATTTTAACTTTTTTAACTCTTCTTTAAATAAAATAATAAAAAGTGTCCTAATCTAATTCAAGTGGACCAAAGAGGTCAATATTTTACTCATAAGTTTATTTATGGTCGAATTAAACTTATCCAATAGAATTAGGACATGTGTTAGGGTAATAATAATATCATCTTTAGCCTTAATTACCCTATTTAATTTTTACAGTGGTAAATAAAAGTAAAAGGTTATTATTCACCGAAAAATATTTTCATCTTATTGAACCACATTTTACTTACTGATATCAACCGTGTCTCTATAATTTTTTAAATTCAACTCACAAAAGTGGTAAAATTAAGTTTTATGTGAATTTGCAAATTCTCCTAGGAGGTGGGTAAAAGACGGTAAAATATTCAATAAAATTTTTATATATCTAAAATAATTATAAACTGACTCAAATGAGTTACATTAAACTTATATAATTATTATGTATCTATATTGACCTAAAATAAATTTAAATAAAAAAAATAATTATTTGAATAAAAATTCAGCTTTAAACTATAATTCAATGTTTTTCACTATTCATCAAAAAATGAATGTTTTTTAAAAAATACGAAAAAATCACCGTAAGATAATTTTGATATTCCAAATACAAAAATGAAGTCCATTTTGAAAGATAAAATTTATAAAATTTCAAAAAGTGTGTATTACTATTCATAATGGCTATTTTGATTGGTTGTGGTGTGTTAGAACTTGAAGATGTGTACAACACACGCTATTGTATTATTCAAAGAGAAGTGTATTGTGGAAGCTTGGAGACTTATATTCTCCTCTCTATCATATAATTTCGTCCTAGAAATTTCTAGAATATTACAGCACAAAAAGACTTGGTTGGTTCTTCATCATAAGTTCTTCAGGTTCCGATGAATCTTTTGGTTTCTCCATAGAACATTTACCAGATAAGTTGTTCAGTTTCTCAGCCATGTTCTCTTGTATCAAGAATATTGATATAATCATCACAATACAATAGATCGAGTTCCAGTTCTAATTCCTCATTGGTGAGTACATGCATTGGGTCAGGCATGTATTTTCTCAAGAGTGATACGTGGAACACATCATGGACTTTGGAGAGACATGGTGGCATTTCCAAATGGTAAGCTACATCCAAAAATTGGTTCTAGAATTTCAAAAGGTCTGATGTACCAGGGACTCAATTTAACGTTCTTTCTGAAACGTATAACACCCTTCCATGGATATACCTTCATGAAAACAAGAACTCCTACCTGAAATTCCAAATCCTTCCTTCGGTTGTCATCATAGCTATTCTTGATACTTTGAGATGCCTTGATGTGGTTTTGGATTACCTTCACCTTTTCCATCGTTTCCTCCACCAGTTCTAGTCCAACGAGTTTTCTTTCACCAACATCATCCCAACAGGTTGGTGTGTGAAATGTTTTTCAATATAACGCTTCATATGGTGTCATCTGAATACTTGAATGGAAGCTATTGTTATAGGAAGATTCTACCAGAGTTAAATATTGATCCCAAATACCTTGAAAGTCATTTGAGCATGATCTCAGTATGTCTACTAAGCTTTGAATTTTCTATTATGATTGTCCATCAGTTTGGGGGTGGTATGCATTTCTCAAACAAACCTTAGTATCCAGGGCTTTCTGAAGATTTTTCCAGAATATTGATGTAAAATGTGGATCACGATCAGAAAAAAATAGATAATGGTACTCTATGAAGTCTTACAACTTCATTAATATATAGTCTTACTAAACGTTCAAGTGGTAAATCTTCCCTTATTGCCTGAAAATGTGCTGACTTGGTAATACGATCAACAATGACACATATTGCGTTGTTCCTTCTAGGATTCATTGGTAGTCCCATGAAAAAGTCCATCACAATATTATCACATTTCCACTCAGGTATGGGAAGAGGTTTCATGACTCATCCAGGCTATTTCCTTCCAACATTCACTTGTTGAAAAAATATACATCTTGACACAAAATCATCAATCTCACTCTTCATGTTGTCCCACAAAAAATGTTCCTTCAAATCTCAATACATTTTGGTGCTCCCAGGGTGTATAGAGAAATTGGATCTATAATCATCATCCAACAATTCCCCTTTTAGATAAGGTATATTGGGAACACAAATTCACTTCCCAAATATCAAAATTCTATATTCATATACAAAGTCGCTCAATATCCCATCATTCAAAGCATTAATATTATTTTGAAACTCTTCATCACCATTTTGATAACTCTTTATTCTTTCTAGTAAAGATTATTTGGAAACCATTTGAAGAAGTATTGATGTTTCACCTTCCATGGATATTCCCATATCCATCATTACAATATCCATGTATATGAGATCCTTTTCAACTCTCATCTTGTTCAAAACACCATGATCTTTTCTGCTCAAAGCATCTCCCACCTTATTTTCCTTGCCTAGGTGATAGTTTACAGTGCAATCATAATCCTTGAGTAGTTCAAGCCATCACCTTTGCCTCATGTGGAGTTTTTTTGTGAGACAACATAATTCAAACACTTGTGATCTGTATATATCTCACATTTTTCACCATAGAGATAATGTCTCCAAATTTTCAAAGAACTGATTACAGCTGCTAACTCAAGATCATGAGTAGGATAGTTTTACTCGTGGATTTTTAGTTATCGTGATGCATAGGATAATAACCATATCATTCAATATAAGTACATAGCCATGTCCTTTATTTGAAGAATCACTATAAATAACAAATACATCATTCCCCGATGGTAGAGTAAATATAGGAGCATTGACTAATATTCTCTCCAGTTCTTCCAAACATTCTTCACAATATTTTGTCCAATGAAATTTAACACCTTTTCATGTGAGATTTGTTAATGGGTTAGCCAACAAGAAAAAATTTTGGATGAAACTTCAATAATGACCTGCTAAACCAAAAAGAATTGCTTACCTCAGTTATACTCATCGATGTTGTCCATTTTTTGATTGCCTTGGCCTTTGAAGGATAAATAAAGATTCCATACTTAGTGAAAATATTTCCAAGAAAAGAAATCTCCTGATGCCAGAATTCACACTTACAAAACATACCATATAATTTATGTCTTCATGAGTCTTCTAGATAATGTGCTGGTGATTTTCATGATCTTCATATCTTTTGGAGTATACCAAGATATTATCAATAAATAACACTACAAAATCATCGAGATAATCCTTGAAAACTCTATTCATTAGATCCAGGAAGATAGAGGGTGCATTAGTCAATCCAAAAGGCATTAATGTAAACTCGTAATTCCCGTACCTGGTTCGAAATGATGTTTTCGGAATGTTCTCCTTCTTCACACACAACTCATGGAATCCAGATAGAAGGTTAATATTTTAAAAGTAATGTGTTCTTTGTAGTTGGTCAAATAAATCACCAATGCTAGTTAGGGGATACTTGTTCATTATTGTTATATCATTTATCTCCCTTTATTTGATGCACAACCTCATAGATCCATCTTTTTTCATAACAAAAAGGACATGGGCTCCCCATAGAGAAACATGAGGGTGAAAAATCCCTTATTAGTCAATTCCTCTAGTTGTTTCTTTAGTTCCACAAATTCCACAGTGGCCATTCTATAAGGGGTTTTCGATATGGGCCTTGATCTTGGAATTAAATTAATGGAGAACTCAATTTCTCATTCTAGAGGATGTCCGGATAAATCTTTTGGAAACACATCAACATATTCTTTCACAATAGGTACATCCTCTATTTGAGCATTCCTTTCCTCACCCACAGTTATTTCATTCTCTTCCTCCCCAATAATTGAATTTAGTTGAGCTAATGGTGGTGGATCTAGATAAGAATCAGGTGATGAAAATTCTACTCTAAAGATAAGGTATTCTTTATCATCATCATCAAAAAACGTAACCTCATTTTTCTTACAATAAATTTTCGCATCTTGGTTAAAAATACAATCCGTACCGAGGATTATATCAAATTCAATCATGGGTATGATGATGAGATCAGTAGATAAAAACATTTATATTCCCTAATGGGGACTACTTCACAAAACATTATTGTAATGATACTTCCCTTAGGAGTTTTGAATGAAAACTCCCTTGTTAAATAAATTTGAAATATCTAATTTTCTTAGAAAACTACGATGATACAAAATAATGCAATGATCCAAAATATAATAAAGAACTTTCTATACTTGATGAAGCCATTAAATTACCTTCCACCACTTCTTTAGGAGCTTTAACCTCAGCACTAGTGATAACATAATATTGGCCTTGATCCCTTGGCCTTTTATGAGGTAAGTTTCCCTAACACATAGGACATTCATTTTCATAATTCCTCGTTTCTCTACAATTGTAGCATTCAACATCGACATCCTCATCATTCCCTTACAATCACGATCTTGGTGGCCTTTTTCACCACACTTTTAATATACTCCCTTACCCTTCCAGAAAGTACCAGGGTGTTTATTCCCACATTTACCACATGATGGATATTTAACTATTCCAATCTTACCCTTATTTCCATTTATAGAGTGTTCATTAGATCTCTTCCACTCTTGCTTTTCTTTAAAGTCGTAATACTTATAGAATTCTTTTTCTGTCTTGATAGGAAGTAAGATAATATCTTCATACGACGAGAAGGATTGTGAGACTAATACTTAATGGAGAAATTGTTTTAACCCATCAATGAAATGATCAATATTGTTTATTGGGTTATGTATATAATCAGTAGAATGCCTCGCTATCCTTGTAAAGTTAGCTTCATACTTTGAGACATTTTTATCCTCCTTTTTCCTTAGACTTAGAAATTCTCTTTCCATATCTACTCGATGGTCACGAGGATAGTATTTTTCTAAGAAAATAACTTTAAACTCCCTCCATTCCGTATTTTATACTTCATCATCTCCCTTTGTATTTTGAATCAATGACCACTATTGATCTGCATCTCCAGTGACGCGGTTAATGTCCATGATGACTTTTTCCCTTTCACTACTCCCCAAGGCATGGAATATTTCTTTCAGGAATTTATCCATTGCTCAGTCACTAATAGATTTGTTCCCCCGTTGAATGTTGGTGGTTTTTGTCTCATGAAGCAATCGAACATTGATACTTCATGTTGTGGATTCTGGTGCTCCATATGGGTATGGTTATTATTCATAACCTGAGTGAGTTTTCCCAGTATGGTGCTTAGCTGATCAGCACCAGTTGTATCACTAGCTCCACTATAATTATCGTGAGAAGGAGGGAAATCCCTATATTTATTCATTAATATGTTTTACATTCCTTCCACTAGGTTCAATGTCTAAATAATGGCATAAAATATATTAGTTTATGAATCGAAATACATAATTCCAAACATGTAAAACACATAAAATAAATTGATCATTTTATGGATATAATCCATAATCATAAAAAATGGTTTTCTTTGAAGATGTTTAAACTAAGAAACCCTTCATAATGGTTTTTAAATAAATTGAGAATTATCCAAAGCATATCCCCTAGGAGTGTCGTAACCAAGAGTGCAACAAGACCCGTTGTCATGCCCCAGTTCCAATTTGAGTCTAGCTCAATGCGGTTTTTTGGGTTTTACCCCAAGGTACATCTGTGCAAGAGCTGCCTTTACCTACTCATATCCAGACAGGGATATTTTTCATGGAAAAATCATAAAATCTCTATAATACCAAAGTTCTAGGAAGTTCTTCTATAATGACCCTCAAAGTCTATCTTAGGGTAATGTGCTCTAATCAGAGATTATCTAAATATAGATTCCAAAGATTATACTAAACTTCCTCTAATAACATTTGTAATTCCCCAACCCTAGTTACCCAGAGTCAGTGCATTATTACAAAACATTATCATGATCACAAAAGATCTAGTCTCGAAAGACCTATTAGTTTAGTATCCTTGGAAGTACTAGATACATTCATAAGGTTTACGTTACATCATAAAATGTAAAAAATACAACAAAAATTTTTTCCATATACAACATTGAGATCCTATAGACTATCTCTACAGGTCAGTCATAATATACTTCTTCACATCTTGGGAAAAATACAACATAGAAATGGGTGAGTTTAGATGCTCAATAAGGATAAAAATATAGTGGAAGATTTCATAAATAATCATAAACATTTAAGGAAATGTATAAAACTAAAACAAAAGACTTTTCAACATAAACTTCATCATAATATGGAAAATATAAATCAAAAAAATTACATTTACTTACTCAAATGTATATTCTTGTAGTCTAATAATCACATGCAATATCAATAGCCACTTTCATAATGATGGAATGCATAATGCCAGACTTCATAACCACATAGTCAAGGCCTTGTGCCAAGACTAAAAATAATATTTTTTCAAGGCCTTATTCCAAAACGCTAGTTTGTCTCATGAGACTCACCTATACATCAAGGAGCTACAGTAGGCTCCACCCGTCACTTACTAAGTCCAATGAATTCTTAATATGAAAAGGTTAAACATAATATAAACATCCATATTAAAACAAGCATACGAAATGTCAATACCTTATCCATAAACCATGATTGGTAAAAAAAAATAACACATCCATAGTCAAACATATCACAAAACCTTCAAAAAAATATGGATGTTTTGTATCATATTAAATCAACTTCAAACAAGCTTAAAATCTATCAAAGGATGTTGACATAGATGTAGTGAAATTTTTTTTTGAGAAATATCTATGTTAATATTGAAATCATTAAAAAGTTTTCTAATTATAAAAGAAAACATTTATTTTGAAAATATTCCTATAAGCTTGTAAGGGAAGCTTCTATAATGTTTTAACAGTGGAAAATAGTGGCATCCACCGTATAAGTTTAAAAAGATTCTTACCTTAAATTTGTGGAAAATGTCAAAAAGTACCTTGTTTGGAAAAGGGTGTAAAGATTCCTTTATAAACATCTTATAAATGTCACACAAGGGTATAATTTACATTAATCCATAGTCTAGTAAATATTAATAATGTTTTTAAATACATTCTTAAGAAACATGGATGTGGGTGATAAAGAGGTCCCAGTAGATAGTTACGAATAAACAACCTCGGATAATGAAGAGATTATAGAATTAACCCTTAATTGGTACTTTTCCTTTGTCAAGGGTAGGTTAACCTCATTTATAATGGTTAAATAATTTTTATTAAATTATTAAATAATCATATACATTAATATGATATCATATATGATCTTTTAACATTGCTTTGTTAATAATATCTTAGTATTATCGCTATTTTGGGTGTTTACGGATTATTTTTTACTTTATATTCTTTGTTATATGAGTCATATTTATTATGGATGGGATGTATATTATTCACATTCAGAATGATATCAAGTCTCTAAAAATTATTTTTAATAATATAATGAAAATTAGTCTTGAATGGATACGATGGAAAATGAATCTCATCGCGTTCGTGTAGACGATAATCGGTATGTACGCATGAGCGAAAATATCATTCTTTTGATATTAAAATAATATATAACTGGATGGTATATCATATATAGAGAATTATTATCATGATATATTTATTATTTACATCAAATACACATTATTATTATACCCATTCAAATAATAATGTATTGAATAACAGTTACACCATGACATGGAGACGTTAAGTCGTACGTACGCACGTATGGTGACCTGTTCTTCAAAGGATAAATTGAGTAATGAATTAGTTTGTACCATATTTATAATAAAATAACTGTATATAGAAGATATTGGAGTTATTAATTTATAATGTAAACAACAAAAAAAGGAAGTGGAAGAAGAAAGGAACTTGAAAGAGGTGATAAAATATTTACCACTTGTTTGGGATCTTCCTTTTTATTTGATTCAAATGGATCTATAGGTTGGATTTCTGACTAATTAAATGCCTCTAGGATGAATGGAAGATTTTTGAGAGGGTATTTGGGCAGGGGTTGGCTGAGAAAAATGGCTTTGATGGTGTGAATTAGTGAGAATGGGGGAGTTCCCTTTTATAAGAGGGGTGGAGGGTACCTTAAAAAACCTAGAAATATTATATTATAATAAATTAATTTTCGGTTTATAATGGCTAAAAAATATATTATTTATAGTAAAAGGTGGGTATGGGTTTAAAAACACTCAAAAAATAGGTTTTAGACGTGTTTGGGTCACTATATTAGCTTTATCTTTTATATTTAACTCTTAGTTACATAGATTGACATTTAACCTGTCTCTTTGTATTTCTATATTATTTGGTCAATAAACATACTATATACATCCAAGTGAACCCCAAGTGGTTCATTAATGATACACCTATCATTATATATGTCTTTTTTATGATCCTTATATTTTTAGGAATAGAATATCAATTAATAATATATTATTAATTTTAAAAACTCTTTTATGTCAATTTTAATACTATTTGTTATTTTGTATTTTCTAAATTTATAACAACATTATTACTTCAAAAATAGTTAATATAAGAAACCCTAATAAGTCATATTAACCTATAAAATTATTTTAATTCATAAAAAGTCTCAAATTAAATTTATTTGGATTTTTATAGTATCAATTATTTTAATATTTCATTATTTAGGTAATTACTACATCATCATTGTGTCATAAATAAATTAAATTATTTTATGTCTAAAAATTATAAATAAAATAACATTATGTAGGAAATAGTTTTATATTTCTAATTAATATTTATAGTCGAATTTATCTTATGAATAACTCTATATTAAAAATGTTTTAGTTATTAAACATTAATTTTAACTCTTTTAACTCTTCTTTAAATAAAATAATAATATGTGTCCTAATCTAATCCAAGGGGACCAAAGGGGTTAATATTTTACATATAAGGTTTTTGGTCTAATTATACTTATCCAATAGAATTAGGACATGTGTTAGGGTTATAATAATATCATTTTTTACCCTTAATTACCCTGTTTACTTTTAACCGTGGTAAATAAAAGTAAACAGTTACTCTTCACCAAAAATTATTTTCATCTTATTGAACAAAATTTTTCTTAAATATATCAACCGTGTCTATCAAATTTTTGAAATTTAACTCACAGAAGTGGTAAAATTATGTTTTATGTAAATTTTCAAATGATCTTAGGAGGTTGGTAAAAGACGGTAAAAAGTTAAATATAATTTTTATATATATAATATTATTATAAACTGACTCCAATTAATTACACTAAACATATATAGGTATTATGTATCTATTTGTGTAACACCCGAGACTTTTATGTTATCATCAAAGGAATCTTTTTCTACACAACACTTGCTTGGCTTGCTTTACACGCAATCGCGACCTTCCTCGATAGCTTGCGTCGTACGCAATACCGAGTTTCACTAAACAACAATATGCTATTAAAACTAGCCGTTATGAATAGTAATAACCACTTTTTGAAATTTTATAAATTTTATTTTTTCAAAATGGACTTCATTTTTGGACTCAGAATATCGAAATTAGCCTAGGGTGAAATTTTGGTATTTTTCTGAAAACTTTCAATTTTTGATGAATAGTGAAACCACTAAGTGGTAGGTTAAAAAACTGAATTTTGCATAAAACTTAATTTTACCGCTTCTGTGAATGGAATTTCAAAAATCCGAGAGACACGGTTAATATCAAGGACTAAAATGTGGTTCAATGAGATGAAAATAATTTTTTGGTGAATAGTAACTTTTTACTATTTTTACCGCGGTTAATAGTAAATAGGGTAACTAAGGGTAAATATGATATTAATATTACCCTAACACATGTCCTAATTCTATTGGACAAGTGTAATTCGACCAAAAACAAACTTAGGAATAAAATATGACCATTTAGGCCCACTTGGATTAGATTAGGATATTTATTATTAATTTATTTAAAGAAGGGTTAAAATAGTTAACATCAAAGTTTAATAAGTAAATCATTTTTAATATAGGGTTATACATAAGATAAATTCGATTGTAAATATTAATTAGAAAGCTAAAAAGATTTCCTACATGATGGTATTTTATTTGTAATTTTTAGACATCAAATAATTTAATTTAATTATGACACAAAGATGATGCAGTAATTATCTTATTAATGAAATATTGAAAAAATTGATAATATAAATACAAAAATAAATGTAATTTGAGACTTTTTATGAATTCCACTAATTTTCTAGGTTACTATGATATATTAGTAATGATTTAATTAAATTGGTTCGAACATATAATTCTGTTATGACTTTCACAAAAATCATATATCAAATAGTGTCAAAATTGACACAAAATAGTTTTTAAATTAAATATTATATTATTAATTGTTATTTTATTCCTAAAAATCTATGGTTCGGCCAAATGACTTAGATAAGGATATATATATTAATAATAAACAATTTGGGGTTCGTTTGGCATGTTATAGTAAGTGTATTAACCATATAGTGAAAGAAAACAAAAAGACACGGTAAAAGTTAAATTAATTAACTTAGAGTTAAATCTAATTGATAAGGTTAAAATAATACCCTAAACTTGTCTAAATCCTATTGGTTGATAGGATTTCGACCCATCCCCACTTTAGCTTCGAAATAAGACCCTTTGGAACCATTATAAACCGATTTTGACTTTAATATAAAATAATATTTTGAGATATTCCTAAGGTGCCCCTCTCCTCCCTTATAAAAGGGCACCTCCTCCCCCTCCTCCTCACACCAATTTGAGCACTCAAGCTCTGCCAACCCCTGCCATTTTCTCCTCTCCACTTCCCTAGAATAATCCTAGAGGTCCTGGTCTTCTCCAAAGACCAATCTTAGTTCCTTAAGTGGAGGATTCAAAGAGGCGTTCCAAAGAAGAGGTAATATCCATTACCGATCTTTTCAATTTCATTCTTCTTCAACTTCTTCTTCTTTAGTTGTTTCATGATAAAGTAATAACATCAGTATTACTTACATACTGATATGTTATTATAAATATGAAACAACCCTAATTCACCTTCTATCCATCCTACGGAAAAAATGAAATCACCGCGCGTGCGTACGTACGGAATACCGTCTCCACGCCGTGGTGTAATCTATTTTCCACCATCACCTTACAAGGATGGGTATAATGGTGTAATGAGTAACTATATATGATTATTATTAAGTAATATTGATACTGAAATAATATATATATATACTCCAAAACAATTCCACGATCATAGGAACGATATCATCACTCGTGCGTACGTACGGAATACCGTCTCCACGATGTGATGCGACTCGTTCTACATGATCTTCATTTCATAATGATTATATAAATGAATTGAATGAATGAATATGGTATATACTACACTAATACCATTCTGGAAATGAATTATCTATAACCTAAAGATAAGAATAAGAATTTATTCGACAAAACACGCATAAGAACAAAAAGTTATAAAGACCCGAGTAACAAGTAACAATGAAATATTACTAACAAGAAGCTAATAATATGACCATATATGATATCATATAAATATGTATGATTCTGGAATAAGTCAATAACATTATTTAAACCATTATACAGGAGCTTCGGACACGTACAAAGCAAATTGGACCTAAGGTAAGGGAAATATCACAATCTCATTTTTATCCGAGATTGTTTATTCGTAAGTATTTACTGGGGTGTATTTTATCATCCACGTCCATGTTCCTTCAATATGTAATATTGTTTCCATCCACTTGCAATAGTTTAAATCCAATTTTACCCTTAGGTGAGTTTTTAGTAAAGAATATGAAAGGAATCTTTTGCCGTTTTTCGTACGAGGTACTTTTTGACTTTTCCGACAAAAGTACGAGAAGAATGTTTTTTTTAACTTATACGGCACGAACGGATTTATACTGTTTTATAAAGCCTTATCTTCATGAAGCTTCCTCTAAAAGATTTCATGACTATTTTCAATAAAATCTCTTTCTTTTAAAATTGCATGTTGTTTTGTGAAAAGAAATTGATTTTGAAGAAGAAAGGATATTTTCCTCAAGAATTCAATTCAAGTGTTTTATCAAAATTATTTTCCATATAAGATAATAAAGGGTTCTGTTTCTATCCATATTTTTACATTGATTTGACTATGTTGTGATGGAATTATGTTTATGAATTCCTTTATCTTATATGAATGGTTTTATGATGTCATGTTGTTTAAGAATCCCATTTTTATTACATGGGTTATGCAATGATGTATGATTTATGATTTTGTGGCACACATAAGAAAGGATTAATTAAGAGATGGGTGGGACCTATATCTCCCTCCAATGCATTGGGTAAAGATTTTATATCTCATGAGATAGGCATGGCTGGAACGGAAGGTTATTTCGGTTCAGTGATACAGGAATGAAACGAGGAGTGAACTCGGTTCAGAAAGGGACTTTGTCCACTAAGATAGTCTTGGCAATGAGTCATGACTAACAAGAAATGATTTTCCATGATTATGTGTGCATGCCACAAAGTTTCAAGTTTTATGTTATGATTATGGGGATCTCATTTTCACTTCTATGATTTATTCCATGTTAATATATTATGATCTCTTTTGCAGGTTTTGATCTTCATAAAGATATGATATGATTTTTATTTCCTTTATTTGCCCTTGCTGAGCATTTGAGCTCACCCTTTTATGTTTTCTTTTCCCCAGGTCAGGAAGATGGATATTAAATTGAATATGCTAAAAGGGACCCTAGATATGATGAAATAAATGGGAGATACTGTAGAAGATTTATGAACCAGTTGTTTATGTTTCCCAGTTTCTAAAGACACTATACCTATACGGTCCTTTGTGGTTTTGTCATATGTTGTAATAAGTGTGCTTCAATTTTGAAGTATTAACAATGTATGTAAAGTATGGGTCGTTATAGTTGGTATCAGAGGAAAGGTATAGTCAACCTTTGGAAACTAGGATGTGAAAGCCTTAGTAAGAACCCTAAGAATAAGTCTAAGCATAGAACACAATCTTAGAAATGGCCATGAATAACCTAGGATAAGACCATAAGCATGAAAATTTTATTCTTGAATTATGTGGTTTCCTATTATAATTAGTGTTGCTCACACTATTCTTCTTGGTTTTAGTCAATGGCCGGAACCCGAAGGAACCGTGTTAATGCGGAATGCGATGGGCAATGCAATGATTGTCCCCCTGAGCAACCAAACGATATGGGAGTTGGAATGCAAAATCTTGTAGCCAGGCTCACACAACTTTCTCAAGCTATGAATCATGCAGGATTTCCAAACGAGCAAAGGAGGGAGCAACATTCTGTTGAATCCTTCATGAGGCAGCGTCCACCTTCTTTCAGCGGGTCTACTGATCCATTAGTTGCTGAACAATGGATTAGTACTACTGAAAAGATATTTTCAGTTCTTCAATGTTCTGAGCATGATAAAGTCATCCTAGCAGTGTATCGTTTGGAAGGAGATGCTGATCAATGGTGGAATCTTGTTAAGAATACGAGGCAAAGGGATGAAATTGAGTCTATGGAATGGGACGAGTTCAAGAACTTATTTTTCAATAAGTACTTCCCTCGTATTCTCCGAACAAAGATGGAGAAAGAGTTCCTTGAACTGAAGCAAAGGGATGATGAATCTGTTAGTACCTATGAAGCAAATTTTACAAGACTTGCAAGGTACGCTTCTGGTATTATTATCCAACCTGAGAGTAAGATCGATCGATTCTTTAGTGGCTTAAAACAAAGTCTTCGAAGGGCGTTAGCCATAAGGGACTTCAATAGCTACGAGGAAATCGTTCGATGTGCTCTCAAAGTCGAGATGGAGATTGGAGTAACCCATCAGTCACATGGGTTTGATAAGAAGAGGAAGATGGAATTCAAAGAAAAATCTAAAGAGCACACGGAAAAGAAGATGAACTTTCCCTTATGCTCAAAGTGTGGAAAGAAACATGGAGGGAGTTGTCTTAAAGGGACAAGTAAATGTTTTAAATGTGGAAAGGAAGGTCATCGGGCATTTTAATGCCGTGATAATGGGAAGAAGATGTCTAATGACGCAAACAAAGTAAGGGATACACAGAATGAACCTACAACACTTCAATGTTTCAAGTGCAAGGAGATGGGGCATTATTCCAATCAATGCCCAAATCCAAGGGTTGATGATGATGGTCGACGTCAACAAACTCTTAAGGCTAAAGACAAAGGAAAGTCACATGCAATTTCTATCAGCGATGTGGAGTACAATAACGATGTGGTGAAAGGTACACTTACCATCCATTCTAAAGTAGCAAATGTTTTATTTGATTCTGGATCCACCCACTCTTTTATTTCTGAAAAATTTTCTAAGGGTATCACCGTATTACCTCAACAATTAGATGTTGAGTTAGCTGTGACAACACCTAATGGCATATCAATCGCATCAGAAGTTTATAATTCTTCTCCGATCGATGTTTGTGGGAAAGTGCTTCCTGCAAATCTTGTGATCCTTCCTTTAGTGGAATTTGATGTGATTCTTGGCATGGATTGGCTTTCTCTACATAGAGATCATATCGATTGCCAAAGAAGGGAAGTCACATTTCATATTCCAGATCAATCTACGATCGTCTATCAATGCAAGGATGAACATAACCTTCCAGTGGAAATTTCTTCCATCTTATGGGTATTGATTCCACTAAATGAAGGTTATTTATCTCAAATGGTTGGTGAGAAACTCACGATTAAGAATATGCCCATTGTACGGGAGTTTGATGATGTCTTTCCGGAGGAATTACCAGGTCTTCCACCAAATCGTGAAGTTGAGTTTTCAATAGAACTCGTACCGGGTGCTTTGCCTATTTCAAAGACACCTTATAGAATGGCCCCAATTGAGTTGCAGGAATTGAAGAAGCAACTCCAAGAGAATCTTGATAAGGGATTCATACGCCCTAGTGCGTCACCTTGGGGAGCACCTGTTCTATTTGTTAAGAAGAAAGATGGATCAATGAGACTCTGCATTGATTATCGAGAACTTAACAAGATCACTATCAAGAACAAATATCCTCTCCCACGCATTGATGACTTATTTGACCAACTACGCGGAGCTCAATACTTTTCCAAGATTGATCTTCGTTCAGGGTATCATCAATTAAGGGTCAAAAGGGAGGATATACCAAAGACGGCTTTCCGAACAAGGTATGGACACTATGAATTTATAGTGATGCCATTTGGTCTTACTAATGCCCCTGCTATCTTCATGGATCTAATGAATAGAGTCTTTAGAGACTATCTTGATCAATTTGTGGTAGTCTTTATAGACGATATTCTTGTCTATTCAAAGAGCAAGGAAGAGCATGAAGATCACTTGAGAATTATATTGAAGACCCTGAGAAAGGAGAAGCTTTATGCCAAATTTACCAAGTGTGAGTTTTGGCTTCAAAAAGTTGCATTTTTGGGTCATATAATCTCAAAAGAGGGGATATCTGCGGATCCAGCAAAAACAGAGGTTATCGAAAGATGGTCAAGACCAACAACAGTAACTGAGATCCGAAGTTTTCTTGGTTTGGCTGGATATTATCGACGTTTTGTAAAAGATTTTTCACGATTATCTAATCCACTCACCAAGTTGACTCGGAAAGGAGTTAAGTTTGTCTGGACAGAGGAATGTGAAGAGAATTTCAAGGAGTTGAAAAGAAGGTTATCCAGTGCACCTGTGCTCACACTGCCTTGTAGTGGAGAAAGGTTTGTGATCTACAGTGATGCATCCAAGAAGGGATTGGGGTGTGTTCTTATGCAAAATGATATGGTGATAGCTTATGCCTCACGACAGTTGAAAATCCATGAGCAAAATTACCCAACACATGATTTGGAGTTGGCTGCGGTAATCTTTGCATTAAAGATTTGGAGGCATTACCTTTATGGTGAAAGGTGTGATATTTATACTGATCATAAAAGTTTAAAGTATATTTTCACACAAAAGGAGTTGAATATGCGTCAAAGAAGATGGTTGGAGCTGATTAAGGATTATGACTGCTCAATCCATTACCACCCTGGGAAAGCAAACAAGGTGGCAGATGCATTAAGTCGACAAGACCATGCTAGTTTATCCATGATGAGGATCACAAAAGATCCAATATTTATGGATTTACAAAGGATGGATCTTGGAATTATAATGGAAGGGGAAAAATATTATCTTTCTCAAATGAATGTTCAACCATCTATACATGTGAAGATTAAAGAGGCACAGAAAGAAGATGTCGAGTTACAAAAGAAGGTGAGAAATGTTCCTGAATTCAACCTTGATTGTGATGGGATAATAAAGTTCAGGAATCGGGTTTGTGTTCCTCCCATCCCCGAATTAAAGAAAGAGCTGCTGGATGAGGCTCATAGTTCTTCATTCTCTATTCATCCTAGAAGCACGAAGATGTATAGGGACCTGAAAGAGTACTTCTGGTGGGATGGCATGAAAAGAGATGTTGCTGAGTATGTCTCTCGATGCTTGATTTGTCAACAAGTTAAAGCTGAGAGACAGAAGTCTAAGGGGATGTTACAACCATTACCCATACCCGAATGGAAATGGGAAAACATCACTATGGACTTTGTCACAGGACTTCCTAAAACATCCAAAGGCAATAATGCTATCTGGGTCATAGTTGATCGTCTTACAAAGTCTGCACACTTCATTGCTATTAGAGAGGATTTCTCTCTAGATCAGCTTGCCAGGATATATGTAAAGGAAGTGGTAAGATTGCATGGAGTACCACTTTCTATTATATCTGATCGAGATCCGAGATTTACCTCGAAGTTCTGGCGAAGTCTTCAGCATACTCTGGATACAGAGTTGAGTTTCAGCACTGCTTATCATCCCCAGACAGACGGTCAGTCTGAGAGAACAATTCAAACCCTAGAAGATATGTTGAGAGCTTGCTCTATGGATTTCAAAGGAGGTTGGGATCAACACCTACCTTTGGTGGAATTTTCTTATAATAATAGCTTTCACTCCAGTATTCAGATGGCTCCTTATGAAGCTCTCTATGGAAAGAAATGCAGGACTCCAACTTGCTGGGATGAAGTTGGGGAAAGAAAGCTATTAGGACCTGATCTCGTTGATGAAATGGCAGAAAAGGTTAGATCTATTCAACAACACATAAGAGCAGCTCAGAGTCGACAGAAAAGTTATGCCGACAACCGAAGAAAAGACCTAGAGTTTGAAGTGGGCGATAAAGTGTTCTTACGAATATCTCCCTGGAAGAGGGTTATGAGATTTGGAAAGAAGGGGAAGTTGAGCCCTAGATATATCGGTCCTTTTGAAATACTGGATCGTGTTGGGAAGGTAGCTTACCGATTGGCGCTTCCACCGAATCTCTCTCAAGTTCACGATGTGTTCCACGTATCTCTCCTGAGAAAGTACATACCAGATCCTTCACATGTACTCAGCTCAGAAGTTGTACCGCTGGAGCAAGATCTTTCTTATGAAGAACAGCCGATAGAGATTCTAGATCGTAGCGAAAAAGTCCTACGAAACAAGACCACTCGCTTGGTGAAAGTTTTATGGAGAAACCACCAACTTGAAGAAGCTACATGGGAGCTTGAGGATATGATGAGGGAGAAGTATCCTCATTTGTTTGTTGCAAAGTGACGAATTTCGAGGGCGAAATTCTTTTTAAGGGGGGTAGAATGTAACACCCGAGACTTTTATGTTATCATCAAAGGAATCTTTTTCTACACAACACTTGCTTGGCTTGCTTTACACGCAATCGCGACCTTCCTCGATAGCTTGCGTCGTACGCAATACCGAGTTTCACTAAACAACAATATGCTATTAAAACTAGCCGTTATGAATAGTAATAACCACTTTTTGAAATTTTATAAATTTTATTTTTTCAAAATGGACTTCATTTTTGGACTCAGAATATCGAAATTAGCCTAGGGTGAAATTTTGGTATTTTTCTGAAAACTTTCAATTTTTGATGAATAGTGAAACCACTAAGTGGTAGGTTAAAAAACTGAATTTTGCATAAAACTTAATTTTACCGCTTCTGTGAATGGAATTTCAAAAATCCGAGAGACACGAATATCAAGGACTAAAATGTGGTTCAATGAGATGAAAATAATTTTTTGGTGAATAGTAACTTTTTACTATTTTTACCGCGGTTAATAGTAAATAGGGTAACTAAGGGTAAATATGATATTAATATTACCCTAACACATGTCCTAATTCTATTGGACAAGTGTAATTCGACCAAAAACAAACTTAGGAATAAAATATGACCATTTAGGCCCACTTGGATTAGATTAGGATATTTATTATTAATTTATTTAAAGAAGGGTTAAAATAGTTAAAATCAAAGTTTAATAAGTAAATCATTTTTAATATAGGGTTATACATAAGATAAATTCGATTGTAAATATTCATTAGAAAGATAAAAATATTTCCTACATGATGGTATTTTATTTTTAATTTTTAGACATCAAATAATATAATTTAATTATGACACAAAGATGATGCAGTAATTATCTTATTAATGAAATATTGAAAACATTGATAATATAAATACCAAAATAAATGTAATTTGAGACTTTTTATGAATTCCACTAATTTTCTAGGTTACTATGATATATTAGTAATGATTTAATTAACTTGGTTCGAACATATAATTCTGTTATGACTTTCAAAAAAATCATATATCAAATAGTGTCAAAATTGACACAAAATAGTTTTTAAATTAAATATTATATTATTAATTGTTATTTTATTCCTAAAAATCTATGGTTCGGCAAAATGACTTAGATAAGGATATATATATTAATAATAAACAATTTGGGGTTCGTTTGGCATGTTATAGTAAGTGTATTAACCATATAGTGAAAGAAAACAAAAAGACACGGTAAAAGTTAAATTAATTAACTTAGAGTTAAATCTAATTGATAAGGTTAAAATAATACCCTAAACTTGTCTAAATCCTATTGGTTGATAGGATTTCGACCCATCCCCACTTTAGCTTCGAAATAAGACCCTTTGGAACCATTATAAACCGATTTTGACTTTAATATAAAATAATATTTTGAGATATTCCTAAGGTGCCCCTCTCCTCCCTTATAAAAGGGCACCTCCTCCCCCTCCTCCTCACACCAATTTGAGCACTCAAGCTCGGCCAACCCCTTCCATTTTCTCCTCTCCACTTCCCTAGAATAATCCTAGAGGTCCTGGTCTTCTCCAAAGACCAATCTTAGTTCCTTAAGTGGAGGATTCAAAGAGGCGTTCCAAAGAAGAGGTAATATCCATTACCGATCTTTTCAATTTCATTCTTCTTCAACTTCTTCTTCTTTAGTTGTTTCATGATAAAGTAATAACATCAGTATTACTTACATACTGATATGTTATTATAAATATGAAACAACCCTAATTCACCTTCTATCCATCCTACGGAAAAAATGAAATCACCGCGCGTGCGTACGTACGGAATACCGTCTCCACGCCGTGGTGTAATCTATTTTCCACCATCACCTTACAAGGATGGGTATAATGGTGTAATGAGTAACTATATATGATTATTATTAAGTAATATTGATACTGAAATAATATATATATATACTCAAAAACAATTCCACGATCATAGGAACGATATCATCACTCGTGCGTACGTACGGAATACCGTCTCCACGATGTGATGCGACTCGTTCTACATGATCTTCATTTCATAATGATTATATAAATGAATTGAATGAATGAATATGGTATATACTACACTAATACCATTCTGGAAATGAATTATCTATAACCTAAAGATAAGAATAAGAATTTATTCGACAAAACACGCATAAGAACAAAAAGTTATAAAGACCCGAGTAACAAGTAACAATGAAATATTACTAACAAGAAGCTAATAATATGACCATATATGATATCATATAAATATGTATGATTCTGGAATAAGTCAATAACATTATTTAAACCATTATACAGGAGCTTCGGACACGTACAAAGCAAATTGGACCTAAGGTAAGGGAAATATCACAATCTCATTTTTATCCGAGATTGTTTATTCGTAAGTATTTACTGGGGTCTATTTTATCATCCACGTCCATGTTTCTTCAATATGTAATATTGTTTCCATCCACTTGCAATAGTTTAAATCCAATTTTACCCTTAGGTGAGTTTTTAGTAAAGAATATGAAAGGAATCTTTTGCCGTTTTTCGTACGAGGTACTTTTTGACTTTTCCGACAAAAGTACGAGAAGAATGTTTTTTTTAACTTATACGGCACGAACGGATTTATACTGTTTTATAAAGCCTTATCTTCATGAAGCTTCCTCTAAAAGATTTCATGACTATTTTCAATAAAATCTCTTTCTTTTAAAATTGCATGTTGTTTTGTGAAAAGAAATTGATTTTGAAGAAGAAAGGATATTTTCCTCAAGAATTCAATTCAAGTGTTTTATCAAAATTATTTTCCATATAAGATAATAAAGGGTTCTGTTTCTATCCATATTTTTACATTGATTTGACTATGTTGTGATGGAATTATGTTTATGAATTCCTTTATCTTATATGAATGGTTTTATGATGTCATGTTGTTTAAGAATCCCATTTTTATTACATGGGTTATGCAATGATGTATGATTTATGATTTTGTGGCACACATAAGAAAGGATTCATTAAGAGATGGGTGGGACCTATATCTCCCTCCAATGCATTGGGTAAAGATTTTATATCTCATGAGATAGGCATGGCTGGAACGGAAGGTTATTTCGGTTCAGTGATACAGGACTGAAACGAGGAGTGAACTCGGTTCAGAAAGGGACTTTGTCCACTAAGATAGTCTTGGCAATGAGTCATGACTAACAAGAAATGATTTTCCATGATTATGTGTGCATGCCACAAAGTTTCAAGTTTTATGTTATGATTATGGGGATCTCATTTTCACTTCTATGATTTATTCCATGTTAAGATATTATGATCTCTTTTGCAGGTTTTGATCTTCATAAAGATATGATATGATTTTTATTTCCTTTATTTGCCCTTGCTGAGCATTTGAGCTCACCCTTTTATGTTTTCTTTTCCCCAGGTCAGGAAGATGGATATTAAATTGAATATGTTAAAAGGGACCCTAGATATGATGAAATAAATGGGAGATACTGTAGAAGATTTATGAACCAGTTGTTTATGTTTCCCAGTTTCTAAAGACACTATACCTATACGGTCCTTTGTGGTTTTGTCATATGTTTTAATAAGTGTGCTTCAATTTTGAAGTATTAACAATGTATGTAAAGTATGGGTCGTTATAATTTGGACATAAAATAAATTTAAATAAAATAAATAACTATTTAAATAAATATTCGGTTTTAAACTATAACTCAGTGTTTTTCACTATTCATCAAAAATTGAATGTTTTCAGAAAAATAACAAAATATCACCCTAAGGTAATTTTGATATTCTGAATCCAAAAATGAAGTCCATTTTGAATGATAAAATTTATAAAATTTTAAAAAGTTGGTATTACTATTCATAATGGCTAGTTTGATTGGTTGTGGTGTATTATAACTCGATGTTGCGTACAACACACGCTATTGTATTATTCAAAGAGAAGTGTACCGTGGAAGATTAGAGTGCTAGATAAAATATATGTTCTTGCTTGCTTGCTTCCTTGTATTGCATTCACATCATCATCATCAAATAAATAATAAAATAAGTGATCATAATTAACACACAAGTGCAAAAAAAAGTGACCCTTGTAATAAAGAGGTCAATATATAGTGGTGTAGGATGAATTTAGAAAATAATATCCATACCCTAATTCACCCCCCTCTTAGGGTATATAGGCCCCTATTGGTCCTAAAAATTGGTATCAAGGTGAAGTTTTCTTTTATCATATTTGTTTTCTCTGACTTGTTTTTGTCAATTTTTGTGGATACAGATTCAGTATGCACTTATCTTATTGTGTCATGACAAAGGGAGGAACTTCCAAGAAGAAACATAAGTCTAATGAAATTACCCATTGTGGATGTGTCAATGGAAAGAGTGTGATTCAGTTAAAGGAATCATGTAGTGATCAAAAGAATGTTTTGGATGAATCATACTATGAATATACTTACTCGTTCGATGATGTTGTAGGAATGAATGAAGAACCTTATATTCCAAGTGATGTTGGAACCACTGATGATGATGAAATTCTAAAAGGTCGAAAAGTGGAAGTTCTCTACAAGGCAAAGTAATTGGATCAGAAATTGGAAAAAGAGATGAAATCTAAATAAATTTGGATCCAAGCAATGGAAATTGGGGTTAATAAGCTATGAGGATTAAATCAAAGGCTTAATGATGTGGCCACTGATCTGAGGGAGAAGAATGATTCTCAAGTTGAAGAACTACTAAAGGTATCTTCAAACATAGAGAAATGAAATGCGGATATTAAGGGATAGAATATGAACTCAAATGAAATACAGGATCTGAAATCCAGAAATGATGATCTTACTACACAACTATTTGAATTTGTTCAAAAGAATCAAAGGCTATAATAAGATAATTCATTCATCTTTGATTCTGTTGCTCAAGAAAAATTGAAAATAAAGGAGTAAAGTGATATGGTAGATAATATCACACGAGAACTAGAATAAGAGATGAGTAGTAGAAAGAATCTCAGAAGAGAACTTAATGCTCTACTTGAATCAAGAGAAAAAAAGATTTTGCAATTGAAAGAAGAAATAGCGTTAGTTAAGAAAGAAATGGACAAATCTAATTCCAAAGAGAATCTCAAGTGGAAGGATGCCTTACACTTATTATTTGATTATCCTTTGGTCAGTGACGATGAAATGAAATCCAATTATGTTACATAAGAGAAGAATCATGAAAGGATTGTATCATCTTAAAGGCCATCTATTTTGGGAAAATATGGAATTATATATGATGATTTCACTCATATTAATGATTGGAAAAGAGCATTTAAAATCCCCTGAGATAAGAAAAACCTTGTAGGTGCTAAAGATATACCTAAAAAGGTTTTTATAGGAAGCAATGATAGCATGTGTTATTTTTATGGGTTTTATGGTCATACATAAAGCTTCTGTTCAGAGGCATAAGAATTCATCTCAGGCTATGAAAATAGAAACATTACTATATCTAAGAATAATAAGATGTGTCATGAGAAATCAGAAAGAAGAGTCTCTCATAGGAAAGCATCCATTAGATGATTTTACTATGGAAGAATGGGACATATCATGAGTACGTGTCAGGACGCTCAAGAGCTCCATATCAGAGGCATAACTCAAGGTGTATTAGCATATCGATATAGAAATGATGAAATGAGGTATGACATTGATGGAAAATATTATATATGTTCAGATTATGGGAATTTGGCACGAAATTTAAGCAAGAAGAATGAAAGAAAGGAAAAGGAATTCGAAAGGTGATTCTCGACTCCAAATGTGCATGATAAGAAATTTTGCACTCGATGGCAATGTGAACAAAGCTGGAAGATTAAGGGGAGATTTACTCCAGCTATGAGTAAGAAGAATTTACATTCAGTGGATGACTCACCATCAGTGAAAAATGGTGTGGTGACTAATATATCTTATAAATTAATGATAAACAATGAATGCATTGGAAAATTCACATGTCGTGTTCCATGGAGAAAACTGGAGGAAAAAAGAAGATCCCCGCAATGGCGGATGAAGCATAGGAAGATGACAAGAAGAGAGATTCTTACTCAGAAAAGGAATCAAAGAAAGTGGCATATTGGTGGAACATCAAAGAAAGAAATTTGTACCAGTGGGATTAAACCCCAAACTGTGAGAAAAGCTAAGCCTGCAAAGACTACATATCAGAAAAAGACTCAAAATGTGGGAAATGAATGTTTAGTTATATGGCTAGAGTAGTGGAAGTTGGCGAGGCATCTTGAAGAATCAACGAAGTTGTGTGATTCTCTATAGGAAAGAATCAAATGGATGAACAATTATGATCAACCACAATCCTCATCTTGAGGATTCGAGAACATCTTCTATCCCTATGTATATAAATGTTATTAATTGATGATTCAAATGTTTCATGTTTTAGGGAGAGAAGATATAAGGGTACGTGGTATCTAAAGATGCAAAGTGGAGAACTGATATTCTTCAAAGTATTTATTATCTCAAATAAGGTACCAAAGTTAAAGGAGAAAGGGAGAAACAGAGCATAATAGAAAGTGATTGTTTTATTAACTTTATCTCTGGTTTCCTACACCGAGTTCCAACTTAGTAAGATTATAGATTTTTTTGATGTCTCAATGAAAAGTTCTAGATGATAATAAATAATGTAAGATGAGAAGAATTTTTATGGGTCTTAACAGTGGGCCTAACCTCCCGAAGTGTTGCATAACATAAGGGGAGCATTCAATATCTTAATCAGATGCATGATCCGTCAAAGAAATAATTGGAAGACCTAGTTCAAGTATTGTTTATCAAGAGAAAACATATTCCAAGAGAAGCAGCAATAATCATGTATCTCATGGTTATATATTATGTTCAAACAATGTGGAATCCATTGTCTATTTTCAAGATACCAAGAAGTAGTGAGAGAATATCAACAATCTTACAACAAGAAGCTCATAAAATTATTTGATATAAATGATGCCACTGAACAATGAAACAGTGACAATATATCTATTCAAAGTGATAAAGTGGTAAGAGACTCAGGGGGAGTAGAAGTGTAAAATGATAATTCAAAAGAGGAAACTGATAATGAACCTGAGGAATTCAAATCTATATCATCATGAAAGTTTATGATTCGAGCTACAACTGAATAAGGATGATATAATTGTAATTTTAAGTGCGATATTGTTTCAAGGCTCGTAGATAAGAATTGCATCAGGCCTAAATGGGTCTATCGTAATAATATTAATGTATATGGAAATGTGATTCGGAACAAAGCATGATTGGTGTGACAAGGATACTTCCACATAGAGGGAATAGATTTTGATGATACATTTTCACCAGTTGTGAGACTAGAGACAATAATATTATTTATATCCATTTTCAATGCAACGGAATTTCAAAGATTTATAAATGGATGTCCAATATGCTTTTTTGAATGGGGTTCTGGAGGAAGAAGTGTATATCGAGCATCCAGATGTCTTTCTCATTCATGAGGATGAGAAAAATGTATGCATACTAAAGAAGGCATTGTATGGGCTGAAACAAACAACAAGAGCATGGTACTCAAGCCATGATCAGTACTTGAAGAATATTGGTTTTCAGCGTGGTGGAGTTGATTAAAATCTATTTTCAACAAAAATAGTAATCAAAGGATGATTGTCCTGGTTTATGTTGACGACATAACATTTATCATATCAGATGAAGCTCAGTGTAGATAGTTTTCTGAATTTATTAAAAGTGAGTTCGAAATGTCAATGATTGGAGAGCTAACATTTTTCCTTGGTCCATAGGTGACACAAGGAGGGAATGTAACATTAACTTCTCAATCCAGATATGCCAAGGAAGTATTGAAAAGATTTGGAATGGATAATTACAAGGATATGAAGACTCTAGTAGCTACCCTGATGAAATTATCTAAATATGATAATGGAAAGGTAATTAATATCATAGAATACAGGTAGATTATTAGGAATTTACTATACCGAACAACGTCAAGACCTGATATTTTTTTTCCACCAGCCAAGCAGCACGATATCAAAGCAATCCAAAGGGAAGACACATGGTTTCAATAAAAAGAATAATTCAGTATATCAAGGAAAATATGGACTTCATCTTGATGTTTAATGTCAAATATCATACATAGTTATTAGGATATACTGATACCTATTGGTCCGGTTCAGTGGATGACCCGAAATCAATGTCAGGAGGTGCATTTTATATTGGTGGACTATGTATTGCTTGGCTAAGCAAGAAGAAAAATAGCATTTCATTAAGCCTCACAGAATATGAGTATATTGTTGCCACTCAAGAATGCACATAGTTATTGTGTATGAAGTAGCACCATGATGATATAGGAGTTGAAGTTATGTCTCCAATTGGAATCCAGTGCGATAACTCATGTTCTATAAATATAAAAAATAATCTAGTCCATCACTCAAGGACAAATCACATTGAGATAAATTTTTATTTTATCAAGGAGAAGGTTGAGAAGGAAATCGTAATGTTGGAGTATGTGCCTACAGTACTACAGGTTTCATACATTATGATGAAGGCCTTACCCAAGTATGCTTTTGAGATGCATCAACTGGCTCAAGGAGTCCAGTTGACTCCCTGCACCTGAAAAAGTATCGATGTGGGAGCCCCCCCCCCCATCCCCGAGGGATGGTATTTTTTTCTCTAATGTATTAATTTTTATTTTTTCCAGTGTTTTAGATCACAATGGAGTGACCTTTCGGTTCTTTGACAAAGGGGTAGAAATAGTGACTCTTCATGGGGGAGAAACTATGGCTAAGGAAGGTAGAAAATATCTTAATCAAAGTCACAATGAGAAGCTAAAAAGTGGAGCAGCGATATAGGGGGAGTTGAAAGGATGAAGATGAGTTTAATCTATAAGATGATAGGGGATGTTTTAAATATGAGGTTTCTAGAAGTGATCGATCAATGATTAGATATCACAGTGACTAAGGATAGTGATAAAAGCAGAAGAGTGATGCTGGAATGGTATGAGAAGGGTTCCAGCGATCAACAGCTGTTATCAATTTGGTAATTGGTATTATTTTGGTGTTGATGGATGGTGTCTGAAATGAAGTTTTTCACTGATAAAATTCTCATTTACTCTTGTTTCTCATGCCGAGTATTGGTCATGTGGGCATAGAGTACGTGTTAAGTGAATCCTTAAACGCTATCAGAATCGTAATAGGTGAATGGTGGTAGCGGCTGGTAGGAGCCTTAATGAGATATCAAAGTTTAGAGAATTTTTATGAGAAGATTTATCCACAATCCTATAGGGGGGATTATTGAGAAAATGTCCCTCAAAGAATCATTGAAGCATTTATGAGATTATTGTGTTTGTTGACAAAGTGGTCCTCTATGTTGTGTTTGTTAACAAAAGAAAACAAGGATGTATGAGTGTGTTGACAAAGGGGGTTTACATGGTGATTTTTCGGGTTCAAGGGAGGCTTCTAATAATCCACGATTGATTTAAGATCCTCAAAAAAGGAATGAATGATCTGGAGCCGGTACAAAAAGATCTCATACAAAGTGACACCTTTTTTTAGTGTTTGCCAAATATTTGGGCCTAAAAATCAGAAAATTAAGAGATGTGTTTTTCAAAAAGGGAGGTACATTCATAATTGGAGTGGTGTGAGAAAAATATAGTAGCATGTGAAAAATCAGTTTGGAGTGAGAAAAATATTGTGGCGTGCGAAAAATCACAGTGGTGCTTGAAATATCTGTGCGGTGCATGGAAAAAAAATTGTTGCGCGAAATATTTCATAGTGTGCGCAAAAGGAGAGTGGTGCATGAAATATTTGCAGGATGCATGAAATAGAGGGGTGAAGTTTTTCGCATAAGATTATTTTTGAGGTTTGAAGTTCGAAAATTGGAAAAGGCATGAGGTGCATGAAATTTTGGAGCTGTACGTGAAAAAAGATGTTGCGCGGAAGATGAGTTTTTCACGCTCGAAGTGGATTACCCACTCAAGGAGGGTTTTTCGCACAGGTTAAATTTTTCCTATAAATTTTAAGTGACCCCCTACATTCGCTGTATCTCAAGAAATAGATAGTATCTGATCTCTGGTGTGCAAAATTGGAGTGCACAAGATAGTTGCGTGAAAAAAGAAAGTTTGCACGGAAAAGAACTGTTTGCGCAGAAAGCACTGGGTGTGCGGAAAAGGGTTGTTGTGTGAAAATTGTATTCCGTGCAAGGAAAAGGAATTTCATGCAATTTAGGGTATAGGATCCACGAAAGAAGAAGATATTGCACAAAAAAAGAAGGTGTTGCGCGAAAATGGTATTTCCCACAAGTCAAAGGAAATTTCGTGCAAGGTGCAGTAAGGGCTGCGCATAAAAATTGCAGTTGCCCGGTACACCTGGTGTAAAGTGAGATTCATCTATAGGTGAATGTAGGAAATTTACATAGCATCATCCAATAGTTAAGGATGATGATTTCATTAGAGATAATGAAGAGACCTACAAGTCTATAAACAGTGAGTGGATCCCTTCTAAGCGCAGTGAGCAAAGGAAAAGGAAGAATGTTATCCTTTCTAACAGTAGTGAGCCTGAGAGAGAGAAACAAGGAGTAACCCTTGGGAAAGTAGTTAGATAAACCTAAACATTGTAAAGAAAGTTATCCTGGTCATAGAAGTGATCTAGCCCGAAAATTATTGGCATTGAGCTTTAGTGGATTTGGTGCAGTGGCACATCGCCGTTGTATGATCCATAGACATAGCCCAGTGAGGGTGAACCAAGTAAAAATCTCTATGACTGCCTTCATGCTTTCATGTATTACATTCACATTATCATCATTAGATAAAGTATAAAATAAGTGATCATAATAAATACACATGTGGAAAAAATGTGACCCCTGTAACAAAGAGTTCAAGATCCAGTGGTGCATGAAGAATTTAGAAAAGAATATCCTTACCCAAATTCACCCCCCCCCCCCTCTCAGGGTTTATAGGCCCCTATTGGTCCTAGCAGACTCATTGTGGTATTTTTAGATATATGTATAGATATATATTAGAATATATGAGGATATGAATTGATATTTTTTCTTGTTTTTTATGATTATTATGGATTAATGGTATGCTCACGTAAGTCTAAAAAGACTATTATGATGGATTTTTTGGTAGTTCTACACTAACATACCATTTGGTTGATAAGGTCCCAATAGAGATATTTCACAATAAATATTGGACATAGATCGTTTATATCCTCAAGCTTTTAACACTGAAATTGGATTTTGTTCATGAGAACTAAAATATAAATCCACATCATTCCCATAGAAAACTATCCCTGTTTTTTGTCAAGGATTTATTTATTGACATTGAGAAGACCCTACATTATCAAGAGTTATTTTTGTCTCATAAAATGATATTTAAAACATTATAGTAAATGGTATTCATTTAACATAGTGGAAGCCCATTATTGTGAGTCACCTCCCCTTCATCATGGAATGTAAAATAATTTTATTGAAATCTCTCAGTTCTATGAAAAATTGAGTTATTTTGAGAATTCAATAACACATCACAGTTTCTAGTAGACTCAAGAACATGATTATATAGTGAAAAGATATATTATAATTCCAATAGATAGACAATAAAAGTCTAAATTTTTATAAGTATCTATCCAATAGGCCAGTAGATCTACTATGCACATGAGCCTCAGCCCAGTTGGTGAAGACTCCCTAGATGCATCCAAGAGACTCGAGATCAAATCTGGGTGGAGGAATATTTCCAGGCTAATGTAGCAGTACTATAGTAGTATTGTATTAGGAATTGTAGTAGGCATTGTAGCATGCAATGTTTGGTACTGTAGCGGCCTGAACTATTCATCCTTCTGGGCCTTCGGGCCACCGGTTTGGTCCTTGGGTCCTGCGAGGCTTTCAGGAAACCCATGGCCTTCAGGCCAGTTGATTCTCAAGGAATTAAGGCCTTAGGAAAACCCCATGTCCTTCGTGCCACATGAATGCATGCCCCAGATAGACAACAAAAAAAGAGCAGCCCGAGAAGAGGATTCAGAGCAGGTGCACTCCCAAGAGCAGAGCCAAATGGATTTTCAGAATTATAGGGTATGGCTATGCCATCAGTACCAGCCTGTGATTGCACGGGAAGCCATGCCAGATGGTCAGGAAAAGATGGAGAGATACTATTAGTATGAATATTCTGGGGTGGTGTAGTTCCATGTAGATATTCTGGTTGAATTATCTAAGACATTCGGTTTATATAATCTCCTAAACCTATGGGGCATGTAATCTCTGAGCCTAAAGTCCTCCTATGGGTTACCCCTCATCCATTGAAAGAGGGGTTATCATAAATCAATAAAAACGAAGGCCTTTGGGCCATTCAGGCCAGTAGATATACCAAGGATCACAGATTGGCTAATGCTTGTAAGTGACCAGTCAGTATAATTGTATCACTGAGAGGGGGGGTTGAATCAATGATATTTTTTTATTTCCTTCAAAATAAAATAACATTCTCCTCTTGTTAAATATTCTATTCCATACTGTAAACAATTCAAACACACATCCATAAGAACACAAGTATTTATAATGTTCACTATTCAACACAAATAGCTATGTACTTGGTTTGGTTAGGAGAAAATCAAAAACCACACAAACCACTAAAAAATATATTAGGATTAAAATGAATAGGATACGCCCTTTCACTCATGTAGTACTTTGAAGAAAATCCCAAATTATGTGGTCACCCTCTTATCAAAAATAGAAAATACAATGTTTTTGTCACAACTTGTGTTACATGGGATACATTTTCAATTTTAAAAAATTATCCTATTGAAATCACTTCTCTAATTTCTTACCCAGAAGATTGTAAGAAATCCTTAGACTTTATTAATTAAAACCTATTCTAATTTTCCTTTTATGTTTATTCTATGTACGATCCTTCTAGGTACGATTCTCCCCAAACGATTCTTCCTCAGTCTAGAAATCCCAGTACAAAAATCTAGATCGGAATATCCAGCCGGATATGATGATTAGCTAAATTCATTTGACAAGAAGATTACGGTAATCAGCTAAGTATGATAATCATTGATTATAATGATCATCTCAATAAAAAATAGTGATATTGTATCTCATATTTTAATTCTTCATTAAAATTTTCTTAAACAAAAGATAATATAGAAAATTCATTCGGTCCTTATAAAATTGAAGCTTCTCTTTCACCAACTATACATCGGTAATTAGAAAAGTAGAATGTACTTCTCACCTTTTATAGGTGACCATCATCTGGCATTAGCAGGAATCTGCAAAAAAATTCCCACTTATTCAAAATCACCATTTTCTCAATTTCACATAAAATATCTGGTGAATTTTGACTTCATCGACTCTTATCTAATCTTCTTGACTCCTATACAATATTCACTTATTCTGTAGACATTAATTTTAATTACAAGTCTGATTACAATTAATGCTTATGATTTTCTCAAACTGATTTCTTCAATACTAATATTTTTATAAGTTATCTATTAATGTATAAACAAATTGATACAACATGAATACTAAAAAAATACACTATATTAATTTAATAAAATTATTCTTTTGATTTTATCGCTCCCCCTTGATTACGCATATAACAAACATTACATTAAAACGACCGTTACATATTCAATTTTCTCTTGGACTACGTGATAACTCACATCAAGAAACTAACAAATTAATTCAACTCTTTGACTTGCTTGATTAATAAACAAATCAATTCAACTCTTGAACCCCTTATTGATGACTTTTGAAAAAAAATAGAGTGCATCAATCTCTTCCTTCAGTAATTCAATCAAAAATACATCTCAACTAGAGTTCGATTGTCCAAAGTCTGGTCTTTATGAGTATGATTGTCCTGGTTACAATCTTTCAGGGAACAAAACATTTCATTATAATCCTAAATATGATCATTTTGATTATGAAATGACTTTTATGTATACAATGGATGTTCATATGATATAGTTCCTTAATCCTATTGTACTAGATTAGATTACTTATTGATAGGAAACATATCATTATTATATTCCATCTGGATATGATAAATTTGGATTGGATTTATTTTTGATTTGAAACATATCTATCTTCTATTCCACTATAATATGATAAATCATGGTATAATATCAAATAACTATTTTCCTATTTCTTCCACCAATCATGCAACATATGTTCTAAAACAGCTTATGATTTCTGTGAAATACAAATCTATAAAGTATCATCACATTTAATTTTATCTTAGTCATGAAAAATCTTACACTTCATCAAAACAATAAATTCTCTCATATCGAATTCAAAGTAAATCTGATGACAATAAATTTCTCATTATGATCTTCTCCCATTTCAGACCTAATGAAAGTCTAATCAAAACTATTGTTTCAAACTTCATATTTTCATTATGTTGGAAAAAGTGAGTCTGATTCTTTTGAAAACTCGATTATGAATCTTTTTAAAACAATATTTAGAACAATTTTAACCAAATAAAAATTGTCGTGATTTCCCTTTAATCTTTCATCTTCAACCTTTACTACAAAATATAGCATTTTAAAGGAAACATGTTCCTCGTTATCTTAGTCCTAACAATATAACCCTTTGATTTTTTTTGTCAATGAAGTTTCATAAATCACTAAAAATTGTATCCTCATGAAATGGATTACTTATAAATAACACTAATAATAACTAAGATAACTCTTTATAGGAAATAATAATCATTGGAAAAAATTAATGTTGTATAAAATTAGTGATCCCGATAACCATTTTCTTTTTACTTCATTATATCTTCTTCAACCAAATATTTTCTTCATTCCTGGAATGAAATATAATTTTTTTCCGAAAAAAATTGTTACAAATAGTTCAAATATTTCACTCACAAAACCATTATGAATTTACATCTTACCCATATCTCTATATTTTTACAATAAATACATTAATTTAAGAAACAATTCTCCCACTTGATAATACAATTCAATGTTATGATAAGAGAGGGGACAAAAACACATACCTCAACTTTGATTAAAAAGTGGATGTACACGAATATTCAACCTCAATTTTGAAAATGACTCTTTTGGTAAGAGTTCTATGAATATTTCATCAACTAGTTCTGATATTGGAATATAATCCAGCTTCCATTCAATTTTCTCCACATTTTCATTGATGAAATTATATTTTATATGAATATGTTTTGAATAAGAATTTTGAAATGTATTCATGGTTAGATTGATTGTGCATTGATTGTCACAAACAATGAGAAAGGGTAACTTCACATCAATATATAAATATTCTAATACAGTTTTTGTCCACATAAGTTGAGTAGTGGTTTTAGTGGAGTCGATATACTCAGCATTAGACATACTGAGAGTTACTGAATTTTGTTCCTTTGAATGAAAACCAACACAATTTTTTCTCCAAATGAATACACCACCATATGTGGATATTCTTTCATAAACATTTTATACCCAATACATATCTAAATTCCCAAACAAATAAATATTGTATAAGCTATAATAAATGATTTTGAATTATATTGTGCCATTTATGTCTTTGATAATTTTTTTTCAATCATGTAATTGTGATTCTTTGGGAGCAACCTGAAATCACTCACACAAGGTAACAACATAAAAAATATCGAGTCTTGAGGTAGTCAAATAATATAAAAATTCGATTGACATTTGAAATCATTATCAACTTATTTTCCTTCCCCATATTTACAAAACATTTTCCCACTAATATTGTTATTGATACTGGTTTTGAGTTTTCCAAGTCAAATCTCTTAAGATGTTCCTTATCATACTTTTCTTGAGAATGAAAAATATATTCCTTTGATATATTTGTAACCTAATAAAGTATTTATTTTCCCAAAGTATGGACATTTCAAAATCATTTTTCATCTCTTAACCAAAAAAATTACAACTTCTTTCATCATCCCCAATAATGATAAGATAATCAATGTAAATAATCACAATGAGATAATACCCTTAATATTTTCTGATGTAAATATTTATATCCACTCATCCTTTATTGAAATTCATCTTCCTTAATCACATATAAAATATGGAATACCATGCCATTAGATCTTGTTTTAGTCCATACAAATAATTTTTCAATCTTCACACATACCTTTCATAATTCCCAAATAAAATCCTCAATTTTGTTCAATATAAAATTCCTCTTCCAGATCATCATTTTGGAATAGGAATTTAACATCTAATTGATTGATCTTATAGCCTCATTATGAAACAATATCTAGAAATATTCTGATTGTTTCAAGTCTTTCCACTGGTGAAATAGTTTTATCAATGTCAATACATTCAATTTGATAATACCCTTTTCACACAAATATATCTTTGTTTCTTATCACTTCACCTTCTTCATTTACCTTGTTCAAAAAAACCCACGTTGTGACTATAATATTCTTATTTTTGGGATTGTGTGTAATTTACCATTTAACATTCGTTTCAAACTGATCAAACTCTTAATTCCTGGCCTAAACCCATTACGGATACTCAAAAGCATCTTTCATATCATTAGGCTCTACTTTTGAATACAAAGAGGTATGTTTTATAGCATTTGTTGTTCTTCTTTATTTAACCTTTTAATATTAATCACCAATTATATTCAGATCTTCCACGTGATTCCTTATCCTTGGAGGAGATTTTTTAGTATCTCCCTCATCATTGGATATATATGAATTCGATTCTTCTTCTTGGGTAGAAATACAATTTTTTGTTTCCTAATGAGAATTGTTTTCTTCAAAATGATAAACATCCTTTTCTACCTAAAAATGTTTTAATTTGACCTATATTTCAATTACATTTACATAAACAAAATCAACAATTATCTTTTCTATTTTTTTAAGTATTTGTATCAACATCCCTCTGGAGAATATCCAGGAAAGACTCCATCTTTAATATTCTGTTCCAAATTTTCATAGTTTCCACCTTTCTCCTTTATAACACATTGAATCCTGAAAACTATAATGTGTTCAAAACATGGATTTTTTCCATAAAACAAATCATAATGAGTCATATATTAATTTTTCTAGAGAAACAATTGTTCTGATTATAAACAGTGGAATTCTTGGATTATATTCAAATGTAATGAGAAAGGCCATGTTCATGTAACGTGGTTCTTTAGATTTTAACCAAATTTATATTATTTATTTTAGTAATCCTATTTGTCTGTGTAGTGTTTAGGGAATAATAATCATGCGAAATTCCATGCTTCTCAAGACAATATTTGAATTATTCACTTCTATATTCACCACCATTGTAGGTTCTCATCATCTTTACTAAACACTCATATTATTTTCCTATCATCCTTATGAAACCTTAAAAAAAATTTAAAGCATTTGATTCATGTTTCATATACATAACAAAATTAATGTGAATAAAATAATCAATGAAATAGATGATGTAATTATCTTTAATTATTTTGTTTTTCTTATCGACCCACAAATAACATAATGAATCCACTATATGGGTTTTCTTGAAAAATCCAAAATTTCTTATGCACAACATTTGAAATCATTCCATTATCACAAATAGTGAAACATCAATATCTTTTTATTTAGAAAATCATGAATTTCTCAGACACTATCTATATTAGATAACTTTTCCATCACTCTCTGCTACATTTTTCCTATCCTTTAATGCCAGAATTTGTTATCTTCCACCATACTCATGTAATAAGAGTTTTTTATTTGACAAACATGATAAAAGTTTCCTTCTATACTTTGGCCTACTGTGAAAATACTTCCATCATCCTTAGTTTTAAAAAAACCAAATTTTCTGAAGATAACATCATTTTCATCATAATTTTTTTTGAAAAACATAGCAAGTTGTTTTCAACCCATAAACAAGCAATGTTTTCATATATTTCAAATATTCTTTCCCAATTATGTCGGCTGCAACACATTTGATTTTCAAGGATTATTCATATCCAAATGTCACTATTTTCTCTATAAAATAATTCACATTATTCAAAATTTTCAAATCTTCTTTCAGAAGTGAAAAATACCCACTATCAAGAATCCAATATCATTCTCCTTTTGTTTATTTCAATGTAGTTTCAACACCAAGAGGTTTCCCTTCATTAATTTAATTCTTGAAAAAAATATTTTCTGAAATATTATAGAAAATTTGTTATGTTGGTAACTAAATAATATATCCTCTTGAAATATTTCTTGGTTTCTCACAACTTTCATAAATATTTTTCAGGATTCAGAACTGATTTTCAATAATTACTCCACTATTATCATGTTTATTGAAAACAATATTTTCATTGTTCTTCATTTTATGGAATGTTATCCATCTAAATAATTGACATTCATAACTGGTGAATGAATAGTAATGTTTTTGGTTAAACCAACACATATTTTATATAATTCAACATCAATAAAAATACAAAAAATAGCCATAAAACGAGTAATTTACACTAAAACTTCTAAACTAGATAGATTTCTAGACCGCCTTCTTCTCTTTCATTTCAGAGAAACCAACATTACTTTTTTTAATCAGAGTCATATTTTTATTTTCTGCTTTATCATAACATGAAATATGTGAATATTTTATAGATTCAGATTATATCTAAACTTTTTATAACTCAGGGTTCATTAAGATATCTGAATTTTCAACATTGATAGTCTTGGACACATACATGACTATTCCAACGTTTTATTTTCTGAGAAAAATAAATATTTATTTTAAACCATTGAAGTTATATTTTGTTGATCTTTCTTCTATTAATCTTTTAGAGAACATTCACAAACATTAGTGATAATGTTTTTGAAAATTTTACTTTTGTAATCAGCATTACGATGTCTTAGTTTAACACGGTCTAACTATTTATCTTTTTATTTCACCTTTACATCACGATGATCAATATTATTATTTTCTTCATCTTGATATTTCATCAAATCATCAATATCTTTCACGATATTCTATTTCCCATTAGAAAAATAGTTTTTATTTCATATTATATAACATTCTTCTTCCAACATTTTCTTTGAATTTCAATCATTTTAATATTTCTCAAACATTATTTCAACATGTTTTTCAAATGTATTTTATGTTTAGATTCTTCATATTAAGAACTACTTCTTTTTAATTATACATCATTCACTCTTGCAATAAAAATATTTTCAACACCATATTCAATTGATTTTTTAGATTCAACATCATGGTCTTCTTCTTCTATATTAGATAAGAATCTTCTTATTGAATCAACAAATTTCTTAACATTCCCTGGGGAATGTGATTTTCCTTCTTCACTCTATTTCTTCCATGATCTTAATGGATTCTTTTATTCATCTTTACAATCCCTTTATTTATTTTTTCAAGGAAAATTGTCAAAAAAGTGCAAATGACTCAACATTCAAAACACATTAATGGAATTTTACCATTGTTATATTCAATACCAATTTTCACATTTTTAGAAAAAAGGATATGATATTATAAATGTTTTTACATACCTCATATTCTGAATTAGATTCACTAGCTACGAATTCAATATGAATCATCCTTGACTTTTCATTCTTATTTGTATTGAACTAAAATTTTATATTAACTTTTTTTTCTTTTCATATCTTTCTCCCTTTTCAATTCATAAGTGATGAGAGAGCTGTGTAAATAATCAAGAGATAATATTTCCAGATCTTTGTCTTCCTATAAATAAACATTATCATCAAACTTATTGAGATGGATTATCAATATCAGTTCAACAATAGTAAAATAATACAAATTTCCCCCATGATATAAGATAATATTCACAATTTCATTTACCCTGGAAAAGAATTTCCCAACTAATTTATGTTCACCCATCTTCAAATATTCATATTTTAATCACTAGATTTTTAGCTTTTACTTAATCTCATTTTTATATCCTTTATATAGATTTTTCAATTTATCACATGTGCCTTTGGTTGTGGGAAAAACGTTCAATCATAGAAATTATCTTTTTTAATGTGATGATAATATATTATTCTTGGTCCTTCTATCATTCTACATATTATTCTTATCAACAGATGTAAGAGGATATTTATCATCCATGAGAGTAAACTAAACAATTTCAACTTCAAGAACATCATGTACAATACACATAATATATGAAAAAATGATATCCTTCTATATTTGATAATTATTTATATCAAAAAACTAGAATGAATTTAATGTTCACACAATTTAAATTATCTATCAGCAATGAATGAGTGAAGGGAACCTGTCTCTTTGATACCACTTGTAAGTGACCAGTTAGGATAATTGTATCCCTGATAGGGAGAGGGGGTGAACCAATGTTACCTTTTTATTTTATGTCTCCTTTCAAATGAACCAACCTTCTCCTACTATTAAATAATCTATTCCATATAGAAAACAAATCAAACACACATCCACAGGAGTACATGTATTTATAAGGTTAACTATTCAACACGAATAGCTACATCCTTGGTATGGCTTAGAGATAATAAAATTTAATTAATCCCACTATAAAATAATCATTGGATTTCAATGAGTAAGATATTCCATTTCACCCATGTAATAATTTAATGATAATCCAAAACTATGTGTGCACCGTCTTTACAAAGATATGGTAATAGAGTGTTTTTTGTAACAACTCATGTTACCTGTTATTTTTTTCAATTTTACAAATGTATTAAATAGAAAATACTTTTTTATTTTCATACCGATAATATGGTAAGAACTCATTGTAAATTTTTATGAAAAACCTATTCTTATTTTCCTAGTATGTTTCCTCTCAGTACGATCCATCGACTTAGTATTATCGTTTCACAAACCTTCCTCAGTTTGAAAATCTCTATATGGAAATACCAATCTTATTATCCAACCCGATATAATGATCATCGGAATACAATTGACATACAGAGTATGGTAATCAGGTATGTCTGATACTCACTGAGTATGATGATCATTTGTATATAATATTATGATCTTGTATCCCCTCTTTCACTTCTCAGTCAAAAACTTCTTCAAAAAACATGAATATGAAAACTTATTTCCCTCTTTAGAAATTCAATTATTTTATTCCCTGAATAATACATCAGTCATAAAATTGTACAGTGTACATTTCACATATTATAGCTGACCCTCAACTGGCTTTGGTGGGAATCCAAAAAAAATCGTCTTAATAAAATTATCTATAATCTAAATTTACACTAAAATATAAGGTTAATTTTCACTTCTTAAACACTTCTTTAAGATTATTGACTCTTATACCATCTTAACTTTATCTACAGAATATCATTTCAATTTCCAGTCTGATTTCAATTCATGAGTATGATTTTATCAACCTGATTTCTTCAATATAAAGCTATTTATAAATTGAATATTAATGTATGTTGAAAAGGATACCTCTTGGCTTTTAAAAACTATGCTCTGTATTAATTTAATAATATCATTTTTTTGAATGTTGAGATCCCCCTTGATTTCACATCAAGGAAACATCGCTTTCAAACCACTTTTATTACATCACTTCTTCTCTTGACCTAGTAGATAACTCACTTGAAGAGAAAAACAATGTAATTCAACTCTTGAACTTCTTGATTGAAAAATAAATAAATTAAAAACATGAACCACATAATGAAGACATTATAAACTAATTATATTTTATCAATATCTTTATTTCAAAATTCAATCAACCGCCCGTCTCAACTTGAGTACGATTTTCCAAGGTTTTCCTTTCTGAGTACTATTGGTCTACGTAAGATCATCTTGATAAAAATTATTCTCGGTTTGATCCTTTTCATATGGAGGTTTAGTATGATTGTAATGAGTATGAAATGTTTATTATGCATATGATGGATGTTTTTAGGCTGCAGTTTATAAATTTGATTATAATGGGTTTGATTCCATTTCGATTGGCAGTATCTCTTTCTTCTCTTCCACCTGGATATGATGAATCTGGGTATGATTCCTTTTTTGATCAGAATATCATCATTCTTCTATTCAACCTATATATGATAAATCTTGGTATGATTTCAAATAACTCTTTACCCCTTTCCTCCATCATTCTTACATCATATTTATCCAAAAAACAATTGATTTATGAAATAAACAAATCACCAAATAATCATTACATTTAATTTTATAATACTGATGATGATTTTTATACTTCATCAAAATAATCACTTATTTCATATAAATTTCATATTGAATCTAATGCCATTCAATTTCCTATTACGATTTTATCCCACTTTTGACCCGTGGGAGGTATGATCCAAACATTTACTCTAAATAGAATGTTCTAATTATGTAGAAAAAAGTGATTATGATTCATTTGAAAAGAAGATTCAATCTGATTTTCTCCAAATAAAATTCAAGTTGATTTCCAATTCATAATCCATCATCAACTTTGACAAAAAAAGAAAACATTTGAAAAAAACAATACCTCTCATATTATTCCTAACAATGCTATATGTGTTTATTATTTTACATTTGGGTTTGTTTTTCCTCTTTTAATAATTAATATTTACCCAGTTCATATTTTCTTCACTTTTGAAAAAACACCTCCATTGAGATCTCATTCTATTATCTGTTAACCATGGTGAATCTCGTTCATTTCAACTCTGAATTGAGTTACGTTCGAGGTAATTTTTGGAAGAAGATATTTATAAGAGTCTTACTTTATCCTTTTTTCATGTTCTTCATTACATCTGAATTTCTCATTGATTATGAAAAATATAACTTATTGTCAAAATTTTATTCACGTTCCAAGATTTCTCTCAGTTCTCACAAAATTGAAGGTTGAAACATGAAAAATTGGAGACTGTTATAATTTGGCAGGGTATATTTTTGAAAACCCATATTATTTTCACTATTTTTTGTATATAAAATGTTTTTCATTACAAATACTTGTTAAGTGTTCAACGTATAAGAGAAATTTTGATTTTTCATCTCCAAAATTAATCTAAAACTATTTGATGACCACAAATCGACCATTGGTAGTTCTATATAGAAAAAATGGCCACCTATTTATGGAGATCAATGATTATGAAGTTTTTTATCTATATTATATAGACACCCATGGTATGTCATGGACTTGATATGGGGACTTTGGTGTAAATATAGGGTCTTAAAGATGGTAGTTATAACCGTTGTTTGTAGTTAACATGAAAAACCATTCGATGTTTTTAAAATGGGGAAATATTATTCTTTCCATTGATAAAATTGAATTCTTAAACAGATTATTATGATCTATCCTTTATCAATTTTAAAATAAAATGAGTTTCGTGGAATGGAAAGAGTGAGAAATACGTTGATCTTTTACATGGGGCTAATGATACATAAATGTGTAAATATAAACACGATGAATTATTTGAATTAATGAGATGATAAAAAGGATTAAAAATATGAGGGAATAATGGGATGAGAACCATAGATTCTATATGTCACACAATACTAAATAAATGGGAACATTTTAGTGAGATCCTTTGATTTTGTATGTTATATGATTCAATGCATGATTTAATATTTGTATCATCTTCTTGGATTATATAAAATAAATGATTTCAGTATATTTGGATTAGATCCTTCAATTCAATATGATAATTGATGATGTGAATAATGGGATGAGAACCTAGATTCTATGTTTTACATGATTATTGTAAATTCATAGATGATGACCTAGGTTCCATGTGTTGAATATGGTATTTAGGGTAATTGTGACATTATCATAAATATTTTCACTAAACAAATTATGTATATTCATCTTGAGTATCCTTATAGAGCATGAGGGTCGAGCATGTTTTCCGATAAATATTCACATTACTCCATTACTATAATGATTACATTATCACCCAAAATACAAGAAATATTTATATATGATTTTATTAATAGTTTTTGATAGGATACTAATTCATACTCTTAATATGATTGGGATGGTAGTCAGTACCCATGAATATTTCATGGATGGAGGATTGGATAAGGGCATAATCCCTATAGAATACAATTTATTGGGGTTATAATAGATCTTGGAGATGTTGAAAATGATTATAACTGATCCTATTGGGTTTTATGATATATTTTCTCTCTTTTTATTCTATTGGATAATCAATTTATGTGTATATGAATATAACATCTATTAATCATCAATGAGAATACATGGAATTTTTGTATAATAAGGGTTATGTGTTTATCTACTAACTTGTTTTTGTTTTTCATAATTATATATTTCTAGCATGATTTTACCTTATTTATTTCCATTTTATTATATATTATTATCATGATGGAATAGTCTCCATATGGAAGTTTTAAATGTTCTTGTTGATAATTTTTACCCTCTGGCATATTCTGAGGTCTACAATAATCTTTATGGTACTGGGTCTTGCCACTATTCACAGTAAATTGTGATAGAAATTCTATAAAATGTTATTCAATATTATTTTTCATTTTTCAAACAATTTTTGGCTATTTTATAAGAGACTTGGATGTGTCAAGGATTATTAATAAGCTTCTTCATGAGAGTAGTTAATGCAAATGTGGTGAAAAGTATTAGTTGTTAAGGATGGGATATATCATCATGGATTCTACATGTAATAGTTTTATAATTATACCTTCAGGGATCCATATTCTTTTAATTTTTTTTATTTATGATATTTTAAATATTTAATATTACAATAAGATGAATGTGTTCATATATCGATTTGGACTTCAAGAATACAAGTTTTTGGAATGATCTATGACATTATTTACTATATAACAGTATATCGGTCTGTTATTTAATGTTATTTCATCAATTGAAATGGGAATTTTTATATATTTTGATTTTGTTATTTTATTTATTTTACTCTCAAACTGAGTTAATTTTTTAAGTATGGATACATTTTACAATTACTATGTTCTAGTTAAATGAATTTCTAATCATATAATATAATTCTTAACCTCTATAACATGTGATTAACACTCCACAAATCTACTCCATGGAAAGATAGGATCTTTATAATTAATGTATGATTGTAAATTGAGAATTATTAAATTTTAAATTTATCGAATCAGAAGAATATTATTCCTTGTGAAAAGATCCTAGTATGGGTTGGTGGGGCTAGGTTGTGTGCCTGAATTATAAATTTTACTGATGTGAACTATATATTAATAGGGTGTTATTAATTATTCATATTCACATAAATATAATATAAAATAACTATTATTAATGGTGGTTTGAGAAGTTTTTTTTCACTCTAGTGGCATTCCTCCACAAAATCACTCGATTGAGAAGCATGAGGGTGCATATGATCATGCCATCAAGGTTCTCTGACTAGAGACTCCAATATCACTTTTTTTATTTATGAATGATCATCTTCTACATAGAATATTGAATATAATATATGAAATAGAGATGGAACTTTTTTGAACTACCCATTATATTTCTATGAAGATTAGGGAAATCGAGATCTATCATCCACCTATGATTACATGGGAATATGGTCCCCATGAAGAAAAGATTTGTATCAAATCTATTCAGACTATCCTCAAAAATAATGCCACCCCCATCATGAGAATGTGACTTTGGTTGTTTTTGTGATACTAGATCATTGTTATGATGGTTTTAAATCTTAGCCTATGGTGAGAAGTACTTTGGAATGTCTTGGAAGTACATTTATATGTGTTACTTTGGTTATTTGTTCCTAAAGACCATGAAAGAAGATTGGCTAAGAGATATCGTATTCCATAAATGTGGGATTATTTCTATAATGTAGTATGAAAACCCATTTAGTATCATTAATCACTTATTACCATTGATATAAATTGACGATACATGCCAGTAAGGGTTGTTTGAAATGAGTAGTGGTATATGAGTTGTGTCTTGGTGAATGTTTTTTGACTGAACACTATCTCTAGGGTGGTTAATCTAGTGATAATTTCTACATAGAACATAATATATGGAATTGGAATAAGGAAGGATGATTATGCATGGATTATTAGTGGGATTCCATATATCTAGAGGCACTATTATTTTTGGACCCCCATGGTTGTTATTGTAAGAGAGCCTTTTGTGGTTGTTCGACTTATTGTTTTGAGTGTGGGTGTGGGGAAATATTTTTCTTCTGACCAAGATAATGTGGGATGCTAAGTCTTTTGAAAATTAAGTCACCTCTAATGGGTTTTTTGGATGGTGTATCAATCCCATTGTGATATGACATATCAACCAGTATATGGTTTGGGGGTTGGCACATATATGCCACAACTAACGGGAAGCTGGAGCAATACATTCAAGTAACACTGATACTATTGTCTTGGAGAATAGATTTAGGATAATTAGTGTATATAGGATAGTTCTATAGATGATATTTATTCTAGATCATAGGGTAACATTTTATCTAGTTATATGTTTTTCATCATTACTAAACTATTTTGGATGTCGGTCTATCTATAGTTTGAGGAAATATCCTAGTAGATTCCACCATAGAATATTCACTATTTGATAAAATAGATTCTCATTCATTAATATATGATCAATTTTAGTATTAATTGTGATTATTTATTAATTATAATTTTTTTTATGTCTATCGACACTCCATAATGGGTTTCATCTAAGGATATCAACTAATATTGAGGGTGTTCCCTAGTGATTGGGGAGTATTTATTTCTATAGGATCTTATAACCTTAGAGATTACTGGGTTTTACATGATCCTTGACAAGGAATCAATGGTTTCATATAGATCATATAATTAATTATAAAATATGGTTGTTATTTATATATCATAATGGCCATTAGAAATTACATATCGATGAATGTGATATCTCGGTAGGGTGGGAAGAACTATATTGCTCGTAGTTGGGTGAGGTGACCACTGAGGACTCTTTTATGATTTCATATGATAAAGGGTTTCAATGGTACATTCTTCCTCCCATGATGGATTCATTACATGATGAGAATAAAAATATTTTTTTTTGGTATACGTCTGGATAAGGGGAGTGAGATCATAGTCGAACATAAACTAGGAATGAAGAAGATTAACTATCCACCTTATAAGAAGGATGAGAAAAATTGTCATGATCAAAATATTATGCTACATGATTTTGACGTAAGTTGTTTCATTTGGATGAGTACATTATATTAGGGATATATAGTAATTTTATTCGAAAATTAATGGATTTCCATATGTGAATGTTTCAATTATTGAAATATGAATCAAATGAAATTTAAAAACTAGTATCTTCATCCCTATATCGATGGACTAATTTACTAGTTTTTAAGAACCTATTATTTTAACAATTTTGATTTGAGGTCAGGATATGAGAAGATGAGGGTGATACTATCAAACATTACAAATAAAATGTTCATGAGAAGTTATTGATTATATAAGAACATATTTTTGTCATTCAGCTGGATTAATTCTATAGTTGTATTTATAGACATAATAAATAATGACTTTTACACATTTTTTGAATCATTTTCCTTGTTTTTTATTATTATATTTTTCTATACTCTAATTTAAGGGATGCGTAACCCCAAATATTTTTTGTTATGTTAGGAACATTTACATGAATCAATTTAATATCATTCTCTTTAAGAGTTATTTCAAGGTAGAAATTGATCACATATTGGGTATAATTATCTTTGAGGCTTGTGTATATATTCATATAATGAACATTAGAGTTTTATTTAAAGGGATTGTACTAGAAATTTTTTTCATATAAAATATCATAAGATTAGAAGGAATATATTTTAGGATTATTCAGTACATCTCCCCCATAATGATCCATTGACAGGCCATGACAAATGGAGGTGATGTAATGTGGTGGAATCCAGTATAGATTCATTTCTTGAATTGATAAAAATACAAAATATTACATTGATACTAACCCCTTACAAAACTGATAGTGGGTAAACTATATTTTTTGATTCAATAGGGGTTTATACTAGAGTTGTATAGATATAGGGGAGGTGTGTGGGCGCTTATGGGTCCATACATTTGACACCACAAATAAAAAACAATATACACAATACCTTGATCTGTTAGCAGTAGTGAGTTATTTGAGGTACTAGGGTTATTATTTTTTGGGTTAATGGTTATTATTTTATATAGATGATAATAACCTGAAATATATATTTTCCTTGTGTGATTTGAATCATTAATAGTGATGTTAGTTTGAAAACCTATAAAAGTTTCATTTCATGTTGATATATACCACTAAAATGGGTAACTTCTATACTATTTTATTGAGAAGAAATATTTATGCCTCGGTTTTTTGGTAATATAGATGATAATTTTGTTTAATAGATCTCTTTAAAAATATATATTTAGGAATGTTGGAGAATCATGGGTGAGAATCCCTCACCTCATAATCTATCATGCCTTCCTATATCTACTATATCAGGAGAAAGAATTTATCTAATCCATAATTCTCAGCATTGAGATATAACATTTATGGTGAGGCGACACCACCCAGCTATATTTTTCATGAGGATAATATTATGTATATCCACATGTGCTTTTTGGTTTCTATTGGAATGCTTGAAGAGTTATGGAGAGAATATTGTGCTTCCATGTGGGTGGACAAACTTAGACTAACAAAAAAATATAAGATCTACATCTTCAACATTTTGTTTATAAATGAATAAAGAGATAATGGATTTTTTCATGATCTACTCCACATTTCAGTTGGTGAAGGATGATAACATGAGACCATCCAATTTCTTACAATCATTCCCCATACAAATTTGAAAGTGGGATGATGTCATTATGGATTTTTTGATGTGTTTTTGAGGATACCCTAATGTTATAACATCATTTTGTAAATTTTTGATCACTTAACCAAGCTCCCTCATTTCTTAACTAACTCACAGGTTATCAATGGATGATCTAGGGAAGATTTATATCAGTGATTCTTTGTAGATGCATGGTGTTCCTCATATCCTCAGCTTAGTCAGATCTTCTCATTTCAAATATCACATATAGAAGGGGTTCCATAAATCACAAGGCACACATTTATATTTGAGAACTACCTAACCCCGCTATACTTATAGGTTTTTACTATAACACATACATAATATTTATACATATTTATTGCATACATCCTTGTTTTTTGGGATATTGGGAAACATACATTAAATTTTTTTATATAACCTATAATAACAAAGATTGGTAAATCATTTATATGGATATCCCAGAGGCTTTATATAGGATAACATTTCATTTATCCATGTTCGGGATAGAGGAATGTGGTGAATCATTGATTTTAATGAGTCTCGTGAAGGAGAAAACATTGAATTATAAATTGGAATTGTTGTGAATGGTGAATTTATAGAGAAGGAAGAAGTCACATACCGATCAAATTCATTGAACTCTTAAATATGAAGAAGGTGTTCATGTTTTCATGAATTTACCATCTATTTTATGAAACAATCATTTACATAATTAAAGAAAAATAATATATAGGTACACATGTTCATTTTTGATTTTGGATAGGGTCAGATGAGTGGCATACAAACTACGTCTTGCATATTTTTTTTAGTGTGATTGGTGATGGGTTTAATCTCCAATTGTAATCTCAATATCCATCTCATGATATAGATGTAGATGATATCTAACCCAAGGTAGATGCATCTGTTATGGAATATCTAATTTATATTTTTTACATTAGTGAGAAGACCCTTTGTGGTATGTTTCTTCCTCTATAAAATGTATAATCTAAAAATAATGGTGTTCATAAAGAAATGTGGGAGAAGGAATCATTCATGTTGGCTCAATGAATATAACTATTTTTAAGGTGGTTTTTGATGTTTGATAATATAAATGGAGGTCTTTTTGCCTCATTTTAATATGATTTTAAGATCCCACTAGTCCACTGTGGTATGAACTCCAATGTTTTTTTTTGACTCCCTTAATTTTATCCTTAAAGAAGTGTCTAAGGGTTTTAAGAATTATCATGATTTTTAGAAAGGATCTAAAGAAGGATTTGGGATTATAATATGTTTCTTCTATCAATATATCATGGTGATAAATTCATCCATCAATATGGTGTGACTCCCCTAGGCTTGTAGTGCTTTCTATGCTCGCTTATGGGTTGGTGAGCTGAAAACTGGGTAAATGGTGATCTATTGGATCATTAATTATACCCACTATCTAGGAAGTGGTATCTCGGAATTTTTTCTATTATTGGGGAATGTTTTTTAATTTACCCTATTTCCACAAAACATCCTTACCTAATTTTCATTCCCTTCAAACATATTGGAGCATCTCTATTGAACTCTTATCCTCTACCATCAAACATGGTGAATATATTCTATTTTACCATTTATTTGAGTTTTCTATGAGATAACTGATTCCCCAATGAATTTGTAAGATTTTTTCTCATAATAATCATCATCTTTATCATTTTCTAATTACATCTTATTAATTAAGACTAAAACACTATATTTTTCTATCTAATGTATGGTTCTTAAATTTCACTTATTTATTCTCAAACTAAAGGTTTATAGTCAATGAGTGGAAGTAAACTACCTGATTGTGGGTAGTCTTATAGCTATTGCATAAATTTTTATTTATATTATAATAAATTATATGAATTTGATATCATAAGATTCCCATGTGTTTGACCTAAAAGATAAGTTCTATTAGTTTTTCTTATAAATTGTGTGTCAACCATATTAAATGAAATTAATAGACTATTGGTGATTTTATATAGATACCCTGGGAAAACAATTTTGACGATCAAAAATTGTGTAATGAATGACTAATATTATATGATACCCCAAGGGGATTCATAAATAAGAGATTGGACCTCGGGTATAAAAGATATATTTTCTTGGAAATTCATTACGACTCTTGTTTCTATTTAACTTTTAAATATATTTAAAATAATTAAAATTGGGTCAATAGTTATTTGAACTTTTATAGAAATAAGTTCTATAAGTGATTCTTGATATCAATACTATAAATTTTTTAAACTAAATAAATTAGTTAGAATTTATAAATGATAATTTCCATAATCATTTTCATTAGATTAATAATTCATAAAATTGTAAATAGACACTAAATGACATATTTAAAGAAATTAGAAGATAAAAATGATGTCTAATTGGTGATAATGTTGGAGTGATATCATTGAATTCCATATGGTCCATGACGTAGGATATGTGGGATTATTAATATGAGCTTCTTTTATTTTGTATGAAACTTGATGATAAATTTATTGTAATTTCATGATGAGTTCTAGGATTTAGTAACTTTTATAAATCTACATGGGCTTTAATACATGGATTATATCCCTGTATTCTGCATGGTACACAATTTAGGGATATGAGGCTAAATCCTTGGATTCCACATGATACATGATTCTAGGAATACTTAGATGAGTTACTATATTTCATATTGTATATGATGATTGGGAGTGCAAGGATGAGCACCTAGATTTAATATGGGGATAATGGATGGAATGGTCAGTGTCATTCATATACATATCTATAACTATGAAAGGCCAGTATTTTCGACCCAGGTATAGTTATATATCCTTATTATCAATGTAATTTTTATTTACAAAACTAGTTTTATTAATTTACTATTTTTTTAATATAATATCACTCACTCTATAGGGTCAAACTTTATATGCTTATTGATATTTTTGGTGATTTCCAAACATTTTGTACTAACACCCTGCGTGTGTCTTCTATTGGAACTAAATCATATTTCAAAGATATATGTTGTTACTATGAAACAAAAAACAGTAGATGATTCTGAATTTGGGTTTTGATTTTTCTTAAATATTAGATGTGGGATATTACACATCCAGGTTGTAGTTTTTTATTATTTTTTCTATTTATTTTATTTTTATTATATTGGGATGTGTATATATGAATCTAGTAGTAATAAATCCTTGATGTAAATACAGTAAATTTATCTATTTAATGGTTCATTTGTTTGTCTTATACATTATCTATGTCTTTATAATTTAGGTGTGTCATTCTAGATGATACATTTAATTTTTATTTTCAATATATTTTAGACTCTGATCATGATGGAATATTCTTCCAACGATAATAACATGGGATCCATGTACTATTCTATAATCTATGTATTATAGGGAGGTGTGATTTAGTCATAGTGGAACCCAATCTTTAGATTGATTATAATGACAAAGTGTGTGAACGCATCAATTATTCATAAAAGGATATAGATGGAATTTTCATGGGATGCATTTCTTGTGTTCTTTTAAACAAATTCCTTAAATTATTAATTTTTCAAATTGAAGTGGAATTATTCATCCTCTAGTAAGATTGGAGATAATTATTTAAATATATATGTTTTTTGGTAGATTTTATTTAATTAATTATTGATCTAGATATGGATTCAACCTATATATATTAGGATTTAAGATATTTTTTCATATATATGTTTTAACAGTAGTTTCTCCTATATTTCTAAAGACTTATTAGTAAATGGTGATGAAGGATATAGTGATATTGGTTGGGTTATAATGTGTTCCAAATGTAATTGACCTTTAACACATCATTAGTTGTGGTGGAGGAATTTCTAGAAAAAGAAGTTAATGAATGATATATTTCAATAGTTGGATAAAGACATCAAGTGTCCATATAGTTTCATCAAGCTATATTTTCTGAGAATTTGGACATGGGGGTTTCATTACTATGTGATGGTCAACCATAAGTATTCATCATGTCCAAAAACTCATATGCCATTTCATGGTTGTGTCCACATGAGACACAAGTATAGTATTTGAATAGGAGATTCTAATAAGAGTTGTAGAGACATATTCACCCCTTTATAGAATCATCATATTCAACCTATTGTCAGGGTATCATATTTTTTTAGACCTTAATTTTTTATATTTCCCAAAAATTTTATTAGTAATGTAATGTTGTGTGTTATGGATGCTTTTCGGTTCATGGAAATTTAATTATGGTGGAAGTGTATTGTGTATATTTTGAAATATAATGGTACTGTATAGTGGATTTTCTATTATTCCTATCATCCTTAATTATTGAGTTTCAAAATGATTGAATTATGTTGTTTTATGGTTTACTGCTTGGGGTTTGGTGAGGAATTATAAATATAACAGGGTGAATTCTATAAAGGGATCTACTGAAATTCCTAGTTCATATGCCTATTTTCTATTCTTTTTATGTTGAGTTTTCAACCTACTATTATTGTCTCATATCACATATTAAATCTAAATAAAATTTGTAAGTACCCCAAATCATAAATCCTAGATACCATTGTTACATTATCATATTCGTTAAATATAAAAGAGAGCACATACCAAAAAAAGAAATATTATAGTAGAATTTTAATTAATGATATATATTGATTCCCAAATTAAATTTTAATATAAAAAATACAACATAATTTTTTTAGAATAATATTATTGACTCAATCATATCCTTGAATATCATTCATAGTATACTTCTTCAACTCCTGGAAAAGAAAACAAATAATGGTGATTTCAATATCAAATATATTCTTATGTACAATAGAAGAAATCAAAAACCAATTAACATAATCAATATGACATGATAAATAATTGAAACCATATGAATTTAAATAATTTTACTATCATGATTAGATAATTCATAAAAAATGCGGAATGGTAACATATGAACACACATTCCATTTAAATTATTTTAATATCATGATTAGATAACGCATAAAATTAGGCATATGTAAATATCTAAACACGCATTCCATTTAATTAATTAATCAAATATCATGAAAAGATATAGAATAATAAATTTGAAAAAGAAAATAATTTAAAATACATACCATTTAATCAATAATCTATGAATAAAAATCATCCAAAGATAATATCATTAATAAAATATCTTGGGTAATAAGAGTTTAATTATTAATGAATGTAATTAATAATAATTTTATTTCGTTATCTCATGAATAATGGTACCACTAATGTGAGGACCTTTCACAAGAAAATTTAAATTTGATGGGTAGGTAAATTCTAAAAAATTATTTAACTGAGCATATCCAAGTGATTCATCTCATGAGAAAACAAATTCATCAATGTTCTATTTATAACTGATCCCAACTCGTATATATATGACCAAATCATTTCGTATATATTGTTTAATTGATTTAATTTTTTAAATTTGTTCCTTATAAAAAATTTCTATATCGAGTAAGTAATGCATATTAATAATAGTTTCCCTAGTCAATAATATATTATTAAATATCAAATATCATATGTAGATATTACATTTCAGATAAGTAATATTCCTATCCATGAAAAATAATATTGTTATTTAGTGGAAATTTAAATTCTTAAAATAACACGAAAGTGGATATATCATGGGAATGTTATTTGTTGAAAAAATTAATCAATAAAGTGGATTTCAATACATTCCTTGGTCAAGCTGATCATAGACTTTATAGATTAGTAATAATGATTGTATCAATAAAACATACAACCAGTGTATTAGAAGTAAAATAATGGGATAACATCGTAGATGAATAGAAATACCTTAAAATATTCATTAAAAAATTCTTGATGAAAATAAAATTTTAACGTGGAAAATAATTTTAAATCTCATAGTCTATAAAGTATTTTGGAACTAATTTTCAATGAAAATAATCTTTTACATTTTTAATGTTGTCTTCAGAAACATTTTTTGGTCAAGACTGCTGGTAATTCTATTCATGTTATATAAGATAAAACTAAAATTCCTTACACTTTTTTGGTAATATAAAAATGAGCATTGTTTGTAAAATAACATTATGAATCATGAAAATGAATTTTTTAAAAATTAAAACAATTTTACAAATTCCCTTAATAAATAATTTTGATAATTTTAAAAAATATTACAAAATTGAATAGTAAAACATTGATTTCGATGAAACCCAATTTTTAACAGAATAGTGATATAATTTTGGATTTTTATAAAAAATATCAATAATATTAAGTACAAAAGGGTGGAAATGGTACAATTTATTGAAAATATTTTGAATAAATAGAGTAGAATAAAATAAATACATTTATTATAAAATGTTTAAATAATATATTTTAGCGGAAATCCATGCATAAATAATCGTGATTAGAATTAGAATGTGAAATAACACCTTAAAAACCGCATAACATGGAAGAGAAAAGAAATAAATGAATTTATTATGTGTATTAAATGTTAAAAAAAATAAAAAAGTATTAATATATCATAAAATAGTCAAAATATTTACAAACATAATATTTATTTTCAAAGACAATGATGATGTAATATACACCAATAAAATGAAATTGAGTTACGAAATTCATACCACATTGTAATTTTCATTTCAATTTACATTAGATTAAATATTAAAATTAAAACCTTATATTTAGTGATTTATGAAATTTTAATGAGATTAAATGAAAATGGGTATTTTATACAATATTAAAACAATTATGTTCATAACATTACAATATTCCTTAATGAAGGGAAATTGAGACGATGTCCCTTACCTCAAACATTTGTTTTTTTTTTGAATAAATTTTAAATACCTATATAGTGGTATTAAGAATTATATTAACTAATACCATAACTATATTATTATTTTTAACAACATATATGACTATTTTATAACATCTTGTTGCTTATTCATTAATAATAATTCATTATTACTATCGGTATGTGGGTTAATTGCCTTGTATTCTAATCGATGTTTCAACATGAAAATTATAGTTATATAAGATATTATGTATTCAAATCATCTAATAAATTATATTAATTTTATAAATATCAGTTTTTTCATTAAATATTATTTTATAATCAGTATTTAAATTTGACCATATTGAATGGATCACAACTATTCAAGGGTATGTGGGTCATATGTATGCATGAGTGGCGTTATTTTTTAAATAGCGGTTGAAATGGTAAGGTAGTAGTTGTTATATTAGTTTTATAGAATAAATATAATCTCATATATATATATATATTAAAAATATTCATTAAATTTATCCTCAATACATTCCATGCAAATGTATGTGAAAAAACGATTCACATCACTTCATGAGGCAGTAGTCTGTCATACACTCAGGCGACGTTATCGTAATTTAAAAGGAAAGGAAATTAAGAACATATATGTGATATTATAATTGAACGTGAATTATATTATTATAAATATTATAAATTTATATTAAATATATCATTTTATACAATCTTTAGTTTCTTTTAAGAAAAAAGAGATTCAATGGTTCGTAAGGTGGTAGTATGTCAAACACATGATCAATGATTTATTTTTTACAATTGATGGATGAGGAGATGGTTAAATGATAATAAATTAACCTAATATATTATTAATATATTATTAATATATTATAGATAATGGTTATTATAAAATAATTATATAATTACATTATATTTATGTGTAATCATAAATAAAATAAAAACAATCATTTAAGAATGTTACCTATTTTTTAGAAGGAATCTATAGGTCAGCACTAAAACACTCCCTATTAATTATTTAAAAATAAAAATATGGATCTAAGATCTTTTTAGTGTGTTAAGCATGTTATTTTATATGGTATCGTTCAATCCAAATGTATTTAAAAGTGTGAATAATGAAGTAGAGGGGTGACCTTTTATATATGGGGGAGAGGACACACATTGATTTTTTAAAAACAATTATTACACATATGTTATTACAATTATAAAAGACACCTAAATGAGTCATTATAAACCATATAGTCTATAAGGTCAAATTCAGTACATAAATTCTATTTTGGACAAGGTTTATGTTAATTTTATCGATTATCATCTTAGTTTTACCCAAGGTTCACCCATTATTACATTTACTGTGGTAATTAATTTTTATAGTTGTCGCATTCCATTACAGTATAAAATTTATCTAGTATTATGAAATAATATAAATTATTCTTACTAGAAATATGTAATTTATATTTCCACATTCATTTAAAAAAATTTAAAAATCCAATATAAAATTATACAAGCATATGTAACCAAAAATAAAGTTTCTACAGAGAAAATTATCATAATTATATAATGTTTCAATGTTAATATTTAATTTTAAATTTAATAAAATAACATAATATGGTTAAATTATTATATAATTGAATTAATTTTACTTTAAAATCATTTTAAAATATAATTCATCTTTAAAATTTATGTAAAAAAATGCAGTTTTCAGTAATAAATCAGTTTCTCCATTAATCATTGAAAAATGAAACTTATTAGAAAAATACCAAAAAATACCTCAATGATAATTTATTTTATGATGATTTAAAAAGAGATATAATTTTTTAAATTAAATTTTTCAATGTGGTAAGAAAATAATTCTAAATTCCATGCACCACGAGTGACTAAATAGTTTTTATTGAAAAATTCAGTTTGTTTAAAACATATATTATTATTTCATCTCATTATTAATTTATTTAAAATAAAAATATATCCTTTAAAATTATATTTTACATGATTCCACAATACATATTTAATAATATAATTATTATTATTGATTACATTTAATTTATGTACTAGGTTATAATGATATTCTTCTTATAATTTTCTTTTAGATTAAGTGTTGTGTGTGTTGCAAGTAATCGAAAAGATTAAATTTAATGAAATATAATTTTTTGGTTTATTAACCTTGATAATTGAATTCAAAAATTATATTTAATACGATATATTTCTTTTAAACATTTGGGGTGTTACATTTTTTCAACCTTAAATAAATTACGCTCTCACCATTTGATATTTCCCTCACAAATTATGTGTTTAAAATTAGAAAATTATATTGTTTAAAACCCACATAATAAAAATGGTTACTAAATAATCCTCCTAAAAATAGTGAAATTTATGTATGAAGGTAATATGTAATAATACATAATTAATATTATATATACCATAACATTGGTGGAAATTGAAGATATGGGTATGGAATAAAAGCGTAAATAATTATAGAGAGTGTATAACTCATTTATCTAATGAAATTGAAAAATAAAAAAAAAATAACGGCCTCACGACCATAAAAATGTGATTATTTAAATGATAACATAATTAATTATATATAAATTTAATATGATAAAAACAATTTTTAGATCATTTTATTAATAGTGGGAAATATTTAATGATCTTTGAATATAAGGAAATATATATAAATAATATATTTCTATTTCATAATCCCAATATCATTAATTGGTTATGCTTAGATAAATTTCAAATTCATCTCTTACTCCATGAAATAAATCTCCAAAATGAAATTTTTATTCATAATGAATTAAGATTTACCATTAATGGATCATAAAATCCATAAAAGATTCAGAATTATTTCTTTATATCTCTAATTATTTTATAAAAACTACATTCTTATAACTTGTTACCAAATATAATATGATAATATCTTAAACGCAACACCAATGAAAAGACAAACCCCAATGTTTATAAAGACATTTAATCTTATTCCCACAAATTATAAGGGAATTCTTCTATAAATAAATTTTCACTAACTTAAATAATAAAAAAGTGGTTTATTTAAATAAATTTCTACCAAAATGTATTTAATATAGGTAGAATATCATTAAAGAAATTCTAAATAGGGGTTTATAATAATTTTAGCTTCGGATAAATCCTTTTCTCATAATCCCATAATGCTATAAATAACCCTTTGGTAAATTGAGACAAATATTATTTTATCATTTATCCCAATCCTGATAAGATTCGTGATTATTATTACAAAATTAACATTTGTAAAAAAAATTCATAAGCAATATAACATAGTAATCCCAATAAAAATAGTTCAATAATTTCATCTCAATATATTTCCTTCAATGGACTATATGTTATCATTTATAATAGGGTATTGACTAGAATGAAGAAATATTTCTCTACATTTAAGAGAGAGTACTATAAATGGATCCATATGATCATTTTTTTCTATCCATTACACTCTTCATTTTCTTCATAAATACATTTTTTTATACATTTATTTCGAACACAGAAAACAATTTCTTTTTCCATTGATACACATTCATCGGTATCACATTCCTTATTTATAACATGAGTGAAATTGGGCCTTCCTTCCTCCATGGTTTGTATAACCCATGATTTTAGTAGACTAAATCAGTATCCTATTTGGTGAGTCTCAAACTTGGTTAATGTTTTGGGTTTTAATCATGTTTTTTTATTAATAATTATTAATAATCACAATATCATTCACTCCTAGCATTATCCAATTTTGTTTCTCATAGTAACCACATTTTATTTATAGTTCAATTATAATATGATTCCTTTAGGTTCTATCCATTGAATAAAACCAAAAAACAATGTTTCAGTAACAATAATAGTAGTGAGAAAACCATATAATCAATTATAGGTTGTGTAAATCATGACACATATTTTCAATCTAGGAAACCTTTTGTTTTACCAAGGTCATTCAATTTTATTTTATATTCAAATAATTCATAATTAATTGTAAATAAAATCTGAAATATCTAAATAATATCCCCTGAAAGTGTCAAACTAGGTGTGTAGTAATGGTCATTTTCATCTACCAGGTAACTCTCGACCCAAGATGGATGGGAATTTTTCAGTGTTATTACCCCAACATACCTTTGTTCTATAACCACATTTATCATTAGTATATAGAAAGGGATGTATTTTTAGGAATAAAACATAATTTATATCATACCATAACATAAAGGAATTTCTCTAATATTATTCTCAAATTATAATATAGTTTTTTGAACTCTAAAGTCTTATTTATTAAATATATTTACAAAGGGTTGTACTAAACATTCTCTTATAACAACAGTAAATAACACAACCCAATAAGCCTAAATCAAGATGTTAGATTGATATGTTGGGTCTACATATAATAGATCACATCCTAATAAATTTATTTTTTTCGTTGTCTTGGAAAAAATTATTGATACATTATTCCAATATTAAATTTCAATATGAAAATTAAAAATTTATTTATTTTCAAGAATATCAATATTACTTATAATGACCCAAACATTCATTATTGGAAATTCCTCTTTATCTAATCAAATTTCTTATTATGTTTATATAAAATGTGAACTTCATTGGTTTTATGTTTCTGGATTTCAAAATATCATTATGCATTATTACAATTTCTAATATATGTGTTGAACCGTGATCACATGATTTATATAAATATAGGGCTTTAACAAATCAAATTTACTCAGACAAAGGAAGCGATGGACTCATCCATTATATTTACCCCGTACAAAACCCATTTGTCTGAGCTTGGAAAGGAGATGGCATCATTGGGTTTCGCTCTTGACTAAGACCAAGTAGAGCTTGAACACATTATTCTTTAGCGGAACTGACTATAGGAGAAGCCGAAGATTATAGATACAACCACCCAAGCAATGTTATCTGAGCCACCCCAAGAGTATATCACCATTTCACACATTACTCTTTGATCATACGTGGGTTTTATAAGGGGTTGTGTAAAAATACCCAATCACTATGACTGTACATTTTTTGTATAATGAATGTGCATTTATTTTATTATTGTTACTTTGTATATAGTTTTTAAAGAACAAATAGTATTTTTAGTTAATATTAAACTAAGAAATTTAGTTTGATGAATTAATTTATTTTTTAATTAAATAATATTTTAATAAATTATCGTTCTTATTATAAAATTACTTTTTATTAAATATAAATGATCATATAATTTTATGAATGCAATTGTAATATTTATTAAGGTTTGAATGCAATTTTTGTCAAAACAGATGAATTTTCAATAAATGTCGGTTTTTATTTTAAAATTAGAAATTCACATATTTAGAGAACTATTTTTATAAAATGAATATTATTTTTGAAATCAAGATGTCGAAATTATCCAATGGTGAATTTTTCATAATTTTCTGAGACAGTTGAATATTTGGGAAAATATTAAATACTGTTTAAATATATAATATGTTTTATGACATCATAATGACCCAAAAGTGATATAATAAAATACAATAAACATTATGTTCTGCCAATATATGTTGTATCATTAAAATAATGTTATTTTTTGTTTTTTTGTTTTGTTTACAATGTTTTAGCGAAACCTTCAAATCCTATAATACATTTTGTATTTCTAAATAGTTTTCCTTGAGACTGTGACTCAACTCCACTTAAGCAACCCTATTATTTTAAGAATTTATGATATTTTACTTATAATGTATTTTTTATTCTCCCATTTTTCCAAAACCATGGGTAAAAACCATGGGCTGGTTTTTGGTTTTGATTAGTTTAATGTGAGGTGTCCCAAACATAAATATTAAATAATTCCATCTCCTTTCCTATATAAACCCACCCAACATCCAACTTAATCTTCACTAAAATACTTTGTAGTTCTACCAAAACCATAAATCCTCTCTCTATAATCCTCTTAATTTTCCCCACGCTCCAAATAAGCCTCTCCCAAGCCTTTGGGGTCACACTTCAAAGTAAGGGATTTCTTCTTTTTTCATTTTTGTCCAATTTTCTTTATGTTGTTATGCCCTCTTGTTTTCAATTAAATATGATGGGGTATGATTTCACACCTCCCCCATACTTAAATATTTATTTTTGTATTATGGTCGACCTCTTTCTCTATCATTAATTCCTCCCATGTACACTCATTACCATGCTAAAATTCTATGAGGGATTTCTCTCTCCTCTTTTACATCTAAGTAATTATTTTGAATTCTGCATCTCAATTTTATTATTTTTGTTGGGAAATGTATCTATATAACCCCATTACTATCAATTTCAGGTAAATATTATGATACACTCCTTTATCACTCATCATCTATTTTTTTTGTTCTTAATTCACGTTGTTATGCTACCGAAATTGCACTAAAATTTTCCAAGCCAATGTCATTGTGTAGTGAATACAATGCCCATTTCTCTATCAAGGGTATTCACCTTTCTGAACATTTACTTACTGATTATAAAGCTTCTTGTATGTATTCAAAATCTATTTATCATTGAATAAATTATGATGATTGATTCCATTTTGTATGATCCATGAGGCACACTTATGCATGAAATGAAATGTTTAAGAAGGGTGGGCCCTAATAGCGCTCCAATGCATTGGTTAAAGTATAGTATCATGATACATCATTTGCAATGGGTTTTTAATCATGATAATTTATGTCCAAATTGGTTTTAGTCGTTCTTCATGTGTTATTAGGGTTTACTAATGCTCCATGGGCAATGTGCTTTGGTTCATGCTAATTCCATGTTAATTGTTATTGCCACATTTCCATGTTATGATTATCATGCATTATGAAGCATTTATGTTAATGTTTCTCTTGTACTCCATTGATATTCCTATTGTCTATCATTTATTGTATTCCTCATGTTATTCCATGTCTATTCCCTTACTGAGCATTATAGCTCACACTTTTCTTAGGCATGTCCTCAGGTTATCCAACGCTATGCTAAGAACGAGGGAATGTAGTGGTCATGTAAAAGAAATTTTCAATAAAGATATTGTGTTTTTATGTTCTAAGATGTTATGTAATGTTATTAATCCCTAAATGCACGATACCTATCGATCTTCTATGTTTTATCAATTGAATATTTTATGTAATAAAACAAGTTTAATTGTGTAATAAAGAGCATGGTTGTTATAGTTGGTATCAGAGGTTAGGTTTAGTTATTTTTGGGATTAGTTTCAAAAAACTGTAGTGAATAAATAGAGATAATAATAAGTATAATAAAAACATCCCTAAGTATTGGTGAGTATTTATTAAGTTTTTTATCAAGAAAATACATCATAGTCTGTATACGAGCAGGTAGAGGCAGCTCTGGGACGGATGTATCCTAGGGGTAAAATCCGAAATACCAATTTGAGCTAGACTCAAATGAGAACTGGTGTATATCAACTAGTCTTATAGCACTCCTGGTTACGACACTACCAGGGGATATGTTTTGGTAAATTAAGGAAGATAGTATAAACCATTACTACGGGAATTAAAAAATTCCCCTAAGAAAATATGTTAGAAAGTAGATCATGAATAGAATAAATTAAAGCCTATGGATTAATAAGTTAAGGAAATGAAATTTATTTATAAGTCATCATTTTTTTCCTTATATTACACTTTATATGTTACCACTAACATTCCATTTATTCAAGCCAATGAATTATAATATGAGGACCCATGATAGCAACCAAAGAGAAGATCAATGTGATGACTGTGCTAATGAGATACACAATATAATAAGAGCGGGAATCACAAACATTGTTACTCATACCTCTCAGTTAACTCAATAATTAAATAGAAACATGGGACAATAGGAACATTCACCCCCCACCCACCACCCCAAAAAATAATATGTTGCTTTTGAGACCTTCATGGGATAAAGGCCTCCAACTTTTAATGGATCGTCTGATCCCTCAATCACCGAACAATGGATCAACTCTATTGAAAAAATCTTCTCCATCCATAAATATTATGAACAATAGAAGGTTCTCCTAGATGCTTATTTTATGGATGGTGAAGCTGATCAATGGTGGACATTGATCAAAAATAAAAATCCTGAGGAGGAGATCGAGCTATTGGAATATAAGGATTTCCGGAAGATGTTTTTTGATAAATATTTTCATTGCACCCTAAGAATTAATATGGAAATGTACTTTCTTTCCCTCGAGAAAAAATATTATCAATATGTCGAAGCGTAAAAGGAAAACATCACAAGGCTTCCACAATACACCATCAGACTTGTCATTACCCCCAAATTCATGTTTGACTACTTCTTTGGTGGGGTGAAACCTAGAATACCAAAAGTGCTGGCAATCCGTGACTTTGACGGCTATGAGGAAATTGTCAAATGTGCCCTCAAAGTTAAAATAAAGATCGAAGAATCTCAAGGGTATCATGGGGATAAGAAGTGTAATGTGGAATTGAATGTTCGTAGTCCGATGGATAAATCCAATGGTGCTAAGAAGATCCAGCAACCCACTTTCCAAAGGTGGGAAAATAATCACCCCAAAAATTTCTTTAAGGGGATGAGAATATGCTTTAGGTTTGGAAGATAAGGGCACCTAGATGTTAACTGCCAATAAAAATAACCCACGGTTGCAATAGAGGAAAGGAAAAATCCTTTTGAACCTCAACTCATTGTTCAGTGCTACCACAACAATGAACCCGAGATTCTTGAAAATCAGTGCCCTAAGACATGTGTTTTCAGAGGCTACCAACAACCTCCAAGGCAGTATGGGAGAGCTTTTTCCATCACTATTTCCAAAGTAAAACCCAACAAAGAAGTGGTAATAGGTATGCTAGTAATTCATTCAATAATATCGAAATTTCTTTTTCATTTAGGTTCAACCCATTCTTTTATATCAAAAAATTTTAGTAGAGCAATCCCAGCACCACCACAAATCATGGAAGTAAATATGTCAACGAGTACAGAAAATGGGGAAATCATGGAATCCCATGAATATAAAACCTCCCCTGTCATAATCTCTAGATTGAATTTCTTGGATAACTTTTCATACTCCCTCTGGTGGAATTACATGTAATTATTGGCATGGAATGGATTTCCTTATATAGATCCAACATAAATTCTTGTGAGAGGGAAATCACTCTCCATGTGGAAAATTGACCCCTGATTATATTCAAGTTCAAGGAGGAAGATGAATCTTTATTAGCTCCATAATCTAATAATGGATATTACTGCACTATGAGAAAACGTATCTGGCTTAGATGATTGAGTCTAAAGAGGCAACCATTCTGGAAGACATTATTATTGTGAGGGAATTCTCAAAAGTGTTTCCCGAGGAATTTTCTTATCTTACTCCTAGAAAAAATGTTGAATTCTCAATTGATATTATACCTGGGGAATTTACATTATCCAAGACACCTTATATAATGGCTATTGTGGAGCTTGAGAAGCTGAAGAAACAACTATAGAAGAATATGGATAAAGAGTTTATATGCCCAAGTGCAACACCTTGTGGTGCACCGGTCCTCTTTGTCAAGAAGAAGATGGGTCAATGCACCTTTGCATCGATTATCATAAACAAAACAAAATCATGATAAATAACAAGAATCCTCTCCAATAAATCGTTGAATTATTCAATCTATTCTGTGGAGCACAATACTTCTCCAAGGTGGATTTGTGGTTTGTATATTATCATGTAAGGGTGAAGATGGAAGATATCACCAAAACTGCTTTTCATACAATATATGGGCACTATGAATTCATAGTAATGCCTTTTGAACTCTCTAATTCTCCAAAAATGTTCATAGACTTGATGAATAGAGTCTTTAGGGATTACCATGGAAATATTGTGGTAGTCTTTATAGATGATATTATGATATACTCCAAAACCAAGGAGGATTATGAGAAGCATCTAAGAATTGTACTTGAGACCTTGCAGAAAGAGAATATCTATGAAAAGTATAGTAAGTGTGAGTTCTATTTGAAGTAGGTCTCATTCTTGGTCCATATTATTACCACTAATGGGATATCTATGGATCCCTCCAAAATAGATGCAATTGAGGGATAATCGAGGAAAAACATCAGTAACAGATATTCGTAGCTTCTTGGTTCAAACTGGATATGATCGACTATTTGTGAGAAATTTATCATGATTGTCCGACCCTCTTACCAAGCTAACTCAGAAGGGAGTAATGTTTTCTTGGAGTGAAGAATGTGAAAAAAATCTTTAAAGAGTTGAAAAAAAGGCTTATCATTGTGCCCGTTCTCACTATACAAAAATTTGGAGAACTTTTTGTGGTATTTAGTGATTCTTTGAAGAAGGGAATGGGTTGTGTGTTGATGAAAAATGAAAAATCCATTGCCTATGATTTAATGAAATTGAATGTTCATGAGAAAAATTATCCAACACATTATTTGGAGATGTTTGCGGTGATCTTCGATTTAAAATTTTTGCGAGATTATCTCTTTGGGAAGAAGTGTGAAATATATACAGACCACAAAATCCTCTAGTATATATTCACACAGAAATAGTTGAACATGGGTCAATGATTATGGTTAGATCTGATCATAGACTATGACTGATCAATCCATTAGCACACTGGGAAAGTGAACAAGCTATCAGACGATCTAAGTAGAAAGGACCCGATGATTATATCATTGATGAGAATTGAGAAGGATACAATCTTCTTAGATTTGATGAAGGTGGACATTGGAATCATAAAGAAGGGAACATCATCAATCCTTTCACAAATTATTTCTCAACCATCTCTTTTGGAAAAGATAAAGGATGCTCAAAAGGATGATGTGGGAATTCAAAATAATGAGGAAGTTATCAAAAAATAGAAATCCTCAGAGTTCAATGTTAATGAAGATGTAATTGTGAGATTTGGGAAAACACTAAGTGTTCCATCACGTCTAGTGCTAAAGAAGGAACTTTTGGATGATTCACATTGTTCAAATTTCTCTATTCACCTAGGAAACACAAAGATGTATCAATATCTATGATAGCATTATTTGTGGGATAATATGAAGAAGGAGATTTTTTAGTATACATCAAAGAGCATGGTGTGTCAGCAAGTGAAGGCAGATAGGTAGAAGTCTAAGGGTCTGATACAACCATTGCCCTTAATATCATAGAAATGGGAGAACATCACTATGGACTTTTTCACTAGACATATGAAAATATCTGAAGGTAACAATGTAATTTGGGTTGTTTTGGATCATCTTACCATGTATGCACACTTTATTGCAATTTAAGAGGATTTATAAACGGACCAACTCACACAGATATATATGAGGGAAGTGGTAAGGCTGCATGGAGTACCACTATCTATTGTATCTGATCGAGATCCAAGATTCACCTCTATGTTTTGGAAGAGTCTTCAACATGCTCTGAATACTGAAATGAACTTCTGTATAGCCCATCATCTCAAAAACAGATGGAAAATCTGAGCGAACAATTCAGAAACTGGAGGATATGTTAAGATCTAATTCTACGGAATTCAAAGGAGGGTGGGACCAACATCTTCCACTGGTTGAATTCTCCCACAATAACAGTTTCCACTCAAGAATCCGAATGGTACCTTATAAATCCATGTATTGTAAGAGGTGTTGAACACCAGCATGTTGGGATGTAGTCAGTGAGCATAAGCTTCTAGGACCAGAAATGGTTGAAGAAATGGTGGAGAGGGTGAAAACCATTCATCAACATATCAATGAATCCCAGATTCAACAATAGAGTTATGTAGAGAACCGTCGACAAGAAATTGAGTTTAATATTGGAGAAATGGTATTTCTATGCATATCTTAATATAATAAGGTCATTTGGTTTGGAAGGAAAGGGAAGTTAAGTCCCAGGTACATTGGCCCTTTCAAGATTCTTAATCGTGTTGGGGTTGTGGCCTATCGACTAGAACTTCCACCTACTAAGGCCAATGTACATGATGTCTTTCATGTATCCTTATTATGAAATTACATACTAGACCCTTCTCATGTACTCTATTCAGAGGTAGTATAGGTAAAGGATGATCTTTTTTATGAGGAGCAACCAGTGAAGATCTTAGATCATAGAGAAAATGTTCTACAAAATAAGACAATGCACCTTGTCAAAGTGGTGTGGTGAAACCAAAAGATTGAAGAAGCAACATGGGAATCGGAGGGAATGATAAAGCATAGTAACCCACATCTATTTTAGTATGGGAAAAGAAAATTTCGAGGGAAAATTTTCTTAATGGGAAAGATTGTAATGACACCAATTTTCATTAATGTAAATTCCTATTAATCTAATTAAATGTCTTATTATGGTAATATAAAATTTGAACATCATTAGTTTTATGTTTCTGTATTTTAAAATACCATTATAAATTGTGATCATTTCTAATATAGTCATTGAACAGTGATCACATGATTAGTATATATATAGGGCATTAAAAATTCCAACTTACTCAGAAAAAGGAAGTGTTGGACTCATCCTTTAGACTTGATTAATATGAAGCCCATTTTTTGGAGCTCAGAAAAGAGGTGGCATCATTGGGCTTCGCTCTTGATCAAGCCCCAGTCGAGCTTGAACATGTTAAGCTTGAGCGGAACTGACTACGAGAGAAGTGAAAGTTAATAGAGATTACCACCCAAGCAATGTTATATGAGCCCCCCAAGAGTCTATCACCATTGCACACCATAATCTTCGGCCTTATGTGGGTGTAATAAGGGGTTATGTAAAAAGAACCTAGCACTATTACTTTGTATGTTATTTTAGTATAAATAATGCACTTTTATTTAATAATTGTTACTTTGTAAATATTTTTTAAAGCACAAATAATATTTGTAGTTAATTTTCAACAATGAAATATATTTTGATGAATTAATGGATTTTTGAATTAAATAATATTTTAATAAAATATTATTATTATTATTATATTATTTTTTATTAAATATAAATTATCATATAATTTTATAAATGAAATTGTTATTTTTATTAAAGTTTGAAATCTGGTTTTGTCAAAACCCATGAATTTTCGATAAATGACAGTTTTTATTTTAAAAGAAAAAATTCACATATTTAGAATATTATGTAGATAAAATGAATATTATTTTTCGAATAAGATCATCTAAATTATCCAATGATGAATTTTTCATAATTTTCTGAGAGTCGATTTTTTAGATAAAAATTAAATACAGTTTAAATATATAATTCATTTTATGTCATCATAATGACCCAATAGTGATCTAATAAAATATTATAAACATTATTTTAGTCCAATATATGTTTTAATATTAAAATAATGTGATTTTGGGTTTTTTTTTGATTTATTTTACAACGCTTTAGTGGACCCTTCAAGGCTTATAAAACATTTTGTCTTTTTAAATTGTTTTCCTTGAGAGTTTGACTCACCTCCACATAAGCAACCCTATTATTTTAAGATTTCAGTCCATTTGACATATAAAATATTTTTTTCCAATCCCCTTTGGAAAAATACATGTGCGAAAAATATGGGATGGTTTGTGGTTTTGATTAGCTTAATATGAGGTGTCCAAACCTAGATAATGAAGAATTCCCTCTCCTTTCCTATATAAACCCATCCATGCTCCAACTTCCTCTTAACTAAAATCTTATGGAGTTTTACCAACCCCTGACCACCTTTATCTAAATCCTTAAAATGTTCCTCATTCTCCCAAGAATCCTCTTCTAAGCCTTTGGGATCACAATTCCTAGTAATGGATTTCTTCATTTCTCATTTTTGACAAATTTTCATTATGTTGTTATGCCCTTTTTCTCAATTAAAATGTTTGGGTATGATTTTACAACTCCCCCACACTTCCCTCTTTATGTTTGGATGATGGTAGAACCCTTTATCTTTTATTAATGCCTCCCATGTGAACCTGTTACCATGTAGAAATTCCGTGAGTGATTTCTCTCTCCTCTTTTACATCCAAGTAATTCTTTTGAATTGTGCATCTAAATTCCATTAAGTTTGTTGGGAAATTCATATACATGACTCACATACTGTCTATTTAATGTAAATATGATGATAAATCCTTTTCTCTATCATCAACCATTTTTTATGAGTTCTTATTTCACATTGTTATGCTACCGAAATTGTACTAAGATTTTCCAAGCCAATGTCATTATGTAGTGAATACCATGCCCATTTCCCTATCAAGTTTATTCACCTTTATTAACAATTACTTATTTATTATAAAGCATAATTTATGTATTCCACATCCTTTTATATTGGATGAAATGATAGTGATTGATTCCATGTTTCATGATCCTTGTGGAACACTTATGTATGAAATGAAATGTTTAGGAAGGGTGAACCCTAATAGCGCTCCAATGCATTGGGTGAAGTATAGTATCAAGATACATCATGTGAAATTGTTCTTTACTCATGATAATTCATTTGAAATTATGTTTTACTTATGCTGCATGTGCAATGAGGGTTTACGCATGCTCCATGTTCATTGGGAAATGGCTCATGCTAATTCCATGTTAGGTGTTGTTGCCACATTTCCTTATTATGATTATCATACTTTATCATGACTTTATGTTCAAGTCGCTCTAGTTATCCATTTATATTATTATTTTATAACATGTATTTTATTTCTCATGTTATTCCATGTTTATTTTCTTACTGAGCTTTATAGCTCACCATTTTCTTATGTGTGACCTTAGGTTATCCCATGAAATGCTAAGTATGAGGGAATTCAGTGGTCATATAAAGGATGTTTTTAAAAAATATGTCATGTGTTTTATGTTCTAAGGGGTTATGTAATGTTAATAATCCCCCAAGACACTAGACCACTAGTTCTTATATGTTTTATCATGTGAATATTTTATGTAACAAATCAGGATTTAGTTTTAAAAAAAGAGCTTGGTTGTTATATTACATTTAACAAATAATGTTATATTTATTTGGGGTTTGGATTAGTGGTAATCACCCTATAATACTACATGGAGGTTGGGGGTTCAAAATCCATTAGGGGAAGTTACTATATATACAATATAGTTATACTATAGTAGAACTCTAGCGGTGGAGGAATTATTGCACTAGTGACACTGTAGTGGTAGTGGGCACTATAGCATGAACTGTATCGGTGCAACACTATAGAAAGTACTGTAGTATAATGGATAATATATAGTCACTATTTACTAGTGGTATATTGGGTAAAAAAATATGGTCTTATGGGTCAGATAATAGGATTTTATTCCCACTACGCCTATTGGCATTGTAATTGGATTCATGCCCACTGGGCTTATAGTACATATACTAAAAAATAAGGCTTAATGGGTGGGTAATCCCCTTGGGTGGCTATGGCCTTCCTTTCCATAATATTTGTGAGGTGTGTGTTTGTTTATATTTAATTTTACCCCAAATCACCTAATATATATATATATATATATATAATTTTATATAATTCATAGTACACTTCTTATTTTTCATGGAAAGAAAAAAAATAATGGTGAGATAAAATTCTATGTAACGGTTATGTATTGTTGAAGCTATCATGATTTAATAATAATAAATAACATGAAAAGTTAAATAATTTAACACACATGTTGTTTAAATATTTTTAAAATAATTATTAGTTATATAATAACCAATTTTGAATTTCAAATATAGGAACACACATGCCATTTTAGTAATTTTACATTGACGATTAGATATGGAATTAACAATATAGAAAGGTAAATATATTAACACACATTATATTTAATAAATAACTCTAAAATCATTATAATGGATGAAATAATCAATATTTAATATAAAATAACTAAAAAATCACTCAATTTAATAAATAAACTAAAAAAGAAATTCAACACGAGATAATATCATTATAAAAATTTCATGGATAAAAATAACTGAATTTTTAAAAAATGAAAATCATAATTGTTGTAATTTATGACTTAAATCATCATGATAAATCTATTATTAAGGACATCTATATTACAGTGTAAAAATAATGGGTAGGTTTAAGGATAATCAACTTATTCATCTCATGATAATACAGATGTAAATAGGGGTTATCTATAACCAAGGATAAACTATATATGTACATAAATTGAACTACTAATATATCAAATTTATTATTTAAATCATGAACAATATTTCATATTAAAACATTTCTATATTGAGTAAGGAATATAGATTAACAATAAATTTCCTAATAAATATTAAAATATTTAATTTAAGATACCATATGATAAATGATAAATATTTTATTTAATATGTATATCAATTGTAAATAATATGGATATTTAGTCTCAATGTAAAGTTCTATGATAACAAGAAAGTGGGTATCTCGAAGCAATGATAATGATTACAACTATTAATCAAGAAAGATAATTCCCATAATTTCCCAGGTCAAACATTTCACAAATCATACAATGAAATTATAAGTATGATATCAATATAACATATAACCTTTGGATCATAATTAAAATAAATTATTTATGTCGTTAATGAAAACAAATACTATTAAAATTTCATTAAAAACATTTCTGAGGAAAACAACCATTTCACATTGAAAATAATTTTAAAACTAACAGTTCAAAAACATATTTTCAAAAATATTTTCTTTTGAAATGACATATGAAAAAAATAATTATATCATAAAAACATTTAGTGTTCATGATTTCTAGAAAATCTATTTTTTCCACACATGTTGAAATAAATAATTTTTTCATGTTTTTTTGTAAAAAATACAAAGGGGACCTATACAGAAATAAGTATAAAGATTAATTTTTTTGTAAAAATACAATCAAGGAAAAATATTCATTAAAAATAATTTATATAATTTTAATATCATTTTTTAAACTTGTTAGTAAACATATATTTTGATGAAAATAAATTCTTGACCAAAGAGAGAAAATAAAGTCACATTTTATAAAAGCAATTTGTCAATAATTTTAAGAGAAAAATATATGAAAATGGTAATTTTAGTTACAAATTTTCCGAATAATCATAGGAAAAAAAATTAAATGGTCTTATTAGAAAATGTTCAAATAATTTCCTTCAATGGAAATTCATGCATTAACAATGCGAATTAAAATGATATAGTGAAAAAAAAACCTTATGAAGATCATAACATTAAATTTATAATTAATCAATGAAACAATTATGTGTATCAAATTTAACTCAAAATAAATCAACTGTAAATAAATTATAATATATTCATGTGTATATATAAACATAATATTTTAATATCAAAGACAATTAATAAGTAATATGACTTGTTGTAAAGAAATTTATTTATCGAATTCTTTATCACTTGATATTTTTCAATTTAAATTCCCTAATAAGAAATAATAAAAATTAAAATGTAAAATACCATGAATTATTAATTATAAATGATATTTTATGAAATATGGTCAATTTATAAAGTGTATAAATTATATTTTGTGCATAACATTATAGTATTCCTCAATGAGGAGAAATTGAGATGAAGTCCTTTACCTCCAAATCCCTTTTAGATGAAAAGTCCATAACCAACTTTATAGTTGGTTTATAATATATATAATCTTATACAGGAACCATATTAATATTTATAATATCATATCTTGTCTTTTAATAACTTCTTATCACATGTTCGTTAATAATCATTTATTATTACTACTGTTAATGGTGTTAATAGCCATTTTTTATAATACATGTTTTAATATGAATGTGTCATTTCTTGAGAATACTATATTGCTACATCATACCTGGAATGATATTAATTGTATACTTATATTACTTTAGTTATGATAAGTTTTATATTCATTATTTAATCTTTAACATAGATAAGAGATCACATCACTTCATAGAGATAGCTGATCATAAATACAAATGAGCGACGTTATCATTTCCCTAAATAGTGAAAGGGTAAGGATATGTGTGATAGATTAATATTAAAAATAAAACATAATTTTATATATATAAAATATATTTATTTAATTATCCATTTTATATTCCATTTAAATCATAAGGTAAAAACAAATTGTTTCGTTTCTTCATGTGGTAGTCCTCAATACACCCGGGGGGAGGGGTCATAATTTAAATATAATGAAAATTTAGAATGAAATTGTGATATTATAATTCAATTCATATAATAATATCATAAATATTTTATATATAATGTTAATAAATTATAATATAAAGTCATTAGATATGTTGATGGAAAATTAATTACATCGGTTTGTGATGTGTTAGTTTGGTATACACATAATCGAAAACAAATCTGATTCGATGGAGGAGGAGATGGATAGTGTTTATTCTATTGGTATAAAAAAATCATTTTATATGGTTTATAATGTTATTATTATACCATAATGATATAAAAATATTTTAATTATGCTAAATAAAATGTAAAATAAAAATTATCATTTAATAATGTTACCTATTCTTCGGACGACCTCTACATTTTTTCACCAAAAGTAAATCTAGGATTTTTTTTCATCAAAAAAAGTTTATGTAATTTTTTTACGGTAATAATGAATTTAATTTTGTAGGGATTTTCATATCCAAATTGATTTTTAACTATAAATAGTGTATGAGAGGGGGTATCCATTTATAAGTGGGAGAGAGGACCCACATGGTAGTTTTGAGTATAATCAATTTGAAAGGAGTTTTTTATCATGAACCAAAATAGAAATAGTTCATTATAGAATCATAGGAGATATAATGTTGAAATAAGGCTTTCTAATTGGTTTTGGAAAAAATTTAGATCATTTTAAACCTTATTTTTTTAGATTAACCACTGGAAAACCCTTTTTTACATTAACCATGATAATTAGTTCTTACTAATTTCACCATTCATTATGGTCATTAATTATATTTAAATTATTTTATAATATAGTTATCTTTATTCCAAAAATGTAAAAAATATTTCCAATTTAAATTCACAGAAGTAGAAAAATCCAATTAAAATTCATACCCCTATACACCCCAAAAAAATATGTTTCAAAAGAGAATATTTTCAAAAAGATAGAAGGTTTTAATATCAAATTTTAATATGAAATTTATTTAAATTTCTTAAATTAGTTAAACTATAATATTATTTAACCATTTATATTATTTAAGTATTTTTTAAATCATCAATAAAAATTTAAACTTCTCATTATTAAATAAAAAACGAAACATTATAGAAAAATTGAAAAAAATTAACCACAAGTATATTTTGATATGATTAATTAAAAAATATTGTTAATTATGGAAAACTATTATAATGATATTAAAAGTAAATTTAAATTATGTTTATATATCATGAATAACTCTTTATATACATTTTTAAACAATATACATTTAACCATTTTGTAATTACTATTCATACCCATGAATTTAATAGCTAGTTTATAATATTATTATGTTTTATGGTTTCTTTATACTTAGGGTTGTGTGTATTGAAAACTATCAAACAGATTATATTTAATGAAATATATTTTATGGGTTTCTTAATCTTTTTGTTGTGTACCTCATACTCCTTGTAATATAGTGTTCTTCTTTTAAAATTTGTTGGTCTTACATAATTTTCCATCTTTGATAGATTTGTACCATTAATGGTGTTATCAATGCCCCTAAATATTCTTATCATGTCATAGATGTTCCCATTTTGTTTATCAAAGATCATGTTAACATTAATTTTTTTTGGGGATCTCATGTGACCAGGAAAACCATTCCCTTTTTTTACCAATACATTATAATTCATGGAATAAAATTGTGTAAGTATATGGTGATGACTACTAATAGAAAAATGATGTATTATGTACTAAATTTTTAAATAATAGATAATCTCGTTCAATGATGATATAAATTTGGTTAATTAATCATTATCTCTCAATTTATTCATTTTAATGGATACAATAATTAGCATATGATTATGATTAAATGATTCCAATATATATTTCTTATGATAAAAATCATTTTGGTTGGGAGAGTTTTCAAATCCTAACCCCACATTACTCTATATTTTTATTTCATTTTTTTATTACATTATTGTTTATCTCTTATTTTGGGTCTCTTTCCTATTGAATTTAGATCTTTTATGTTTATAGTTCTTGTTAATATTTAGGAACACATTTAGTGCTTAAATAGGTGATAACACTACATTATTGATTATTAAAAATTCCATGGTTGGGGAATGATTAATATAATCATGCATCATTCTAATTTGTAGATCACTAGGTTTCCAATAGTATTGGAACATTTAGTGCATGTTTTAGATATTAATACTACCAATTAAATCACAATATTATGATTATATTACTGTATGGGTTTTAAGTTATTCCCACATTTAAATCATGCATTTAGGGGATTTAACTATCAACCATTTAACCCACCCCTTAGTTCATATGTCATATTCCTTACATATCCAACCATATACATTGTTATACTATAATGTTACATAAAATTTTATATTGTATTTTTAAAGGTAATTTCCATGTTGAATCCCACAAACATTGATTATTTCTTCTTCACTAATTATCTCCCCTACCAATTCGTTAATGAGCTTGGTTCATGATCACTTCATTTTTACTTTTGGGTTTTGGGGTTTTATATTTTTTTGTCTTCTTTTTCACATATGTCTTCTTAGACCTTGATATTTATTTTTGATTAATTTCATTTCTTATAAATTAGTGAGGTTAAAGGAAGTGGACCATATCATTGTCCATTAAAAATTGAAACATAATGACATTGTTTATATAAATGGTGTTTTTTTATATTTTCTGATAACCTTATAGTGTATATAATTCTTTTGAAAAAAGGAATATACATTTTATAAATTCTCTATGGTTTTGAAAGGGGGTTTTCATTAAATCATAATAACAATTTTTTTTAAAATAAATCCACATAAGTTATTTTATTAAATTAAATTATGGTTTTTGAAATGGTATTTCATTTACATGGTGCTTTTTTCCTTGTTATTATTTGTTTTTATCAAATTTATTCCAATATGTTCAACAATTTTAATTTCAATGATTTTTTTGATTATTAAATCTATAAAGAATTCACATGAGTCTTTATTTGATCTTTTGAAATCGATTTATAAAGATATAAAGTCATGAGAAATTCCATATTTTGTTAACATCAAAATGGATATTTTGTTGAAATCATATACAGGTACAAAATCTGGTTAATGTGATTATATTCTATTTATGTATATTGTTAAAAAGGGTTGTTTCTTTGAAGGTTTAAGAGGTGATGATGTAACTTGTATAAGAGTTACAATATATATATATATATATTTATTTATTTATTTAAATCACATCTTTTTACATGTCATGTTGTACTATACATAGTTTCCTTTGAAGTCAATAGATATATGTTGAATCGGTTCAAAATCATAAACTAGCTACTGGCCTTGAGATATAAATTTCACTAATTTTGGGAAAATTATAATTATTAAGCCTATGAGGGAAGAACCAAGTGTTAAGGATTTATGTATGATATTTTACACTAATATTTTATTACATTATTTATATTATCCGTATCCTAGATTATCCCTCGATCTCATTGATGCAAAGGATGACTTCTTTTATATGTATTTTATTCCCTAATACATTTTAACACTATTTTATATGTGTTTTAATTATTAAACTATCCCAACATCCCTCTAATTGTTTTTACAATCCAACATTCCACTTTAACAGAAAATATTTTTTAAAATGATCCTTTACTTTGTCCATGTTTAAATTGAATTAATAATGATAATGTGTAATATAATGAATAACTGTGAGACTTATTTTTGAATAAAAAATTAGTCATTTTAATATATATATATATAACTAGAATTATGAAGCCTTATATTTAAATGTTTTCCTCAGATTATATATAATAGGATTATTTTTCATAGCACAACCATTACCAATCTGGATATATCTATATAGAAGTGTTTTTTTGATACCAAGTTCCTTGTTTGGGGTAATAATGGTGGTATATATAGATAATATTATTAAATATAGAGATATATATTTTTGTGGTGGAATTATTCCATTCATTTAAGTATCATAAAGGTAACATCCTTCCCTATTTCATTATTTCACCTAAACCAAATTTTATTGTATTTCATGTAATACTGATTTGAGATTATTAATATTTTATTGAGATATGGTCATTTTCTAAATTCCCATTTTTATTTCATTTTTATATTTTAATTACTTATTATATGTCATGGTCATCCATATTATGAAAATTCATGAAATATTTTAAGATGGGAATATATATTTTCATATTTAATAACATTGTTAAATAATTTCTTCTATAGTATCTTATTCCCCTGATAATTTTTAGTAGACCAAGGTGATCTATAATTCCCTTCAAATACAACATGGGATGGATTGGGTGTGTGGTTAATGGTTGACACATATAGTTTCATGACCGAAAGATTATTGGTAATTAAAAAATATTGGTATATAATATATTATGATATAAACTATATCTTATCCTAATATACACATATAATATATATCAAATTTTATTATTTCCTAATATCTAACAATTCATGATAATCCTCTATCATTAAATAATTGTTGATTATAATACAAGAGTATGGATTCAATGATATCATCTACGTAGTTTTAATCATGTTCAAATCATTAGGTTGATTAGTTTATGGTTGTACATAATATTTTAAAAAATTCAAATTGATATACCTCAATAAGTAAAATTTATTGAGATATGTTCCAACTATCATGTGTTGGAAACCATTGATTGACGAAAATAAGAAAATATACTCTTAATGGTAGTTTTATAAATTTCTAGATATTTATTACAATCATAAAATCATTTCATGGTGGTTTTAAAAGACCAACAATAGGTTTTCATTATTAATTCATCAATAAATTTGTTTCCCAACTATTGATAAAAATATTTTCATAATATTTATTCACATTAATTTATGCTTTATATAACATCGACCATATATATAGGAGACTTATAAACCTCAATAAATCTATTCCGAATGTACCTTATATAGTGTATATTTTATTCACCTTTACTTGTTAAACATTTGTTGCATAATTGGTAGTGGTTTTAATAACATCCATTAAATTTGATTTCATTGTATAATTGGTGGTATTAATTTTAATATGAAGTTAATATTTAAAATTTGTTACATAATTATAACCTATTTATATGACTTACATTATATAAATATTATTATTTATTTAGTGGTATTTTTAGTCACCTCTACATAGATAGTGTCCATTAAAACCACCACTAAAAAATATGTGGCTATTTTAGCTACCAATAAATAAAATATAGAAAAACAATTAACACCTAGTTAATCACCATAATACCCTACTCCCATAAATAATTAAATACATAGTAAGTTATCATGTCAGTATTATGTAACAATAAACTTTATTCCAAAATATTAAAATAATTTAAACATTGTACAATATAACTACATTAAGTAATTAATAATAAAACATGTACCATTATATTAATGAGTAATAATGAATTTTAGACATTTATTGTTGAAAAAGATCACTACACCTCATGAGTATTCTCTCTATATGGGGAATTTTTTTCATCACCTCCATTTCTATTTATTTTCTCATGTTCATTAATATAATGTATATAAATGAACAATACAAATAAAAAAATTCCAAAATTATTAAATATATATTAGTCTAAATAATTATAGTAATATAATAAAATTTTATCATAAAAAAGTAATAAACTATAAAAAATCTGGTAATGGAAACATATATACGATAATAATTTCTCAAAAGGATGGTAAAATTATTTATATAATGTATGATATCATTTCTATTTTTATACACTATTATATGTGTAAATCCATTATTAATGACATCAAAAATAATATTTATTGAGACCTTCATCTCAAAATCTAAGAAAAAAAATGAATTATTAATATTTTTTCTTATTCAAAATAATTTCCATTGTTTAATTATGAATGATGGATATTGATTATATAATTTCATTATATATTATGAAAATTTTATTCAATTAATGATTAATTTAGTGAATATATTTCAATTATACAATGATTTCTATGAGTTGGTTTATATTTTTAATTAATTAATAAAAATTAGATGGATTGATGTTTTAATAGATTTTAATTCATGTAAAAGTGAATGTTATTGATTGATTTGATATTTTTTGGATTTAGGGACCATTTGGTTTAATTTCAAATGGAAATATTGATTTAATATTGGTACAGATTTAGTAAAATAAATTGAAACAAATTTTCTAAGTTAAATTTATATTTGTGTAGTTCAAAAATGACTTAGAGTAATCAGATTCTTGAACATTTAAACTTTTTATTTTTATTTAATAACATTAAATTTTAATAACAACTGGAAAAAATCTCAAAACCTGTATTTTATCATTTTATTAATGTATTGTTTGGATTGTGATATAAAAGAGTCGATTGATTAGAATTAATATTATAAAACTTACCTTGAGATAAGGAAGTTGATTTAAATGAGAATATGATGAAATCTTTGTGTATTGAGTTTATTTTCAAAATATAACAATCTAATAACAAGTAAAATGTTTTGTAATCTAATTGATGTGTGCACTATATTTTAATGAATAGATAATAAATTCTTCTTTTATAGTGTATTTTTTCAACCACTATAGACCCTGTAAATTATTTTGAAGTTTTATTGGTTTCTCATTGTGAAATGAAAGTATATTAGTAACTCAACAACGTCAATTAGAGATATTTTATATAGATTTGAATTCTTTTATTGAAATGGTTTTCATAAAAACTTATACAAATAGAAATAAAATATATAAAATAATATAATGTATTTTTTTTATATGTGTCTATATGTTTATAGTGAATGAGGCTACTCTAATGAACAAAATTAAATGATAAAAATGTTTACAATTTTAAGAAAATTTAATAATTTTAAGAAACTATTGTTATAATGTTGTAATTCATAATATTAATATAGTCCTGGAAGTAGAATCTTGTTGGGAAGTAAGACATGTTATGAATACTAAATCTCCCAACAATAATATAATAAATATATGATGATGAATGAATATTTGGATAATATAATATGTTAACAATGTGTACAAGAAAGTATGTGCTATAGTATAACCCATGTAGAATTTATTGATTGAATCTCGTCTACTCCATGTGTGATCTTGGTATAAGGAGAAGAATGGACTTCCTATATCATAAAGTTTATCTCACAATGACTTCTCTTTAAGATTGTACTTCATAAAATTCATATCAATAATATTGATAATTCATTTCATTCTAAAAATAAATTAATACAAAATAAATTAATTTTTAGACTAAAATATTATAAAAAGTATTTATATTAAAAAAAATATGTTTATTTTTAGTTGTTAATTTAATTTACAAATTTTACTGTGAGTGTTTTCATTTCTTATTCTTTATTTTCACTCTCCCTTTTGAGACAAAAAATTTCAATATCATTATAGATATACAATTCAATATTATTTTTTTGAAATGTTTTACTGTCAAAAATTATAATACCATTACCAATCATGTAAAAAAATTATCATACTTTTATAATTAAAGATATAGTAAACCCTTCATTTACAATATCATTGACATAATACAAAACATGTTTTAGAGAATAAAAATATTTGAATCATGTTCTACCCATTATGTTATATCAATCAACTAAGATACATATAAATAACAATATTTTAATGATATTTTACTTTTTTCCACTATTAATATTGACCATCATGCATAAGAATAAGTCAACAAAAAATTTCACATTATAATTTCTCTCAATAATAAAATCCCAAATTCCACAGTATACCTAATATTAATTTATAAAAATATATATTTTTTATGTTGTAAAACTATTTCATGATTCATACTATAAAATATTAATCAATTTATATTGTAAATATTAAATCTCACATAATTATTTAGAATACTTGGAGTGGATAGAATAAATATTCGGAAGGTCAAATCAATTTTCAATTTATTGAATTTTACAATTATAATTGATTAAATAGAAAAAAAAACAAATATATTAGTACTCTATGAAATACATCCAAAAATAAGTTATGGATATTCAAAATTCAGCTTCCTCAACCAAATGAGCATTCAACTGAATCATCATAGTGAAAAATGATGAAGTAATAATCATATCCAAATAAAAAAGAGTTTTTATAATTAATTTATATTATTTATCCAACAAAATTATGATTAATATTTCTTACAAAACAATATCAAGAATTTGAAACAAAAAGTATGAATTCTTATCATTTTTTCTGTAAATAATTCATATATTTTTTATGGTATCAAATTCTACATCAAAATAGAAGAGTTGTGAAACATCAATGATAATAGCTATTTTTCACTCAAAATAAAAAACCATTCAATGTTAATTGAATATCCATATGAAAATTATATTTTCTAATATACAATCAAAAACATCTATTTTTATTTTTTTCAATGAATATTTCCTTGATACTACACATTCTCATTTTCTCAAAGATAATTATTGACACTTAAGTCATCAATGTGTTATGATAAATTATATAATACACATATTTATCCACCTTATTATGAATTTTATAAATTAAATTATAACACAAATTTATCGCAATAAACATTTCATCGAGATATTTATATAACAAATTAAATTCTTAATAGATAATGTCAAAAATTATTCCATTTCTCTGAAATTATTTTGATCCTCTTATATATAATAGATTTTAATGCATAATTTATTTTCAATAATCTATAATGAATTTATATAATCGTCCCAAAATCTAGGTTCTATATAATAACTTTAGTTGAATAATAATATCCCATAATCCGTTGAAACATGACAAGTCGAATAGAAATCAATGAGATATGTTTTGTAATTCATAATAACATATGAAACTCCCCATTCCTAAATAATTTATTCATTTATAGTTTAAATCAACGTAGAGAAATTTATAATTTAATGAAATGTGTGTGTTTAAATTTGAAAAATTTCTTATTCCATGATGGTAAATCATGGTCCACATTATTTAAATGTTCATTGTTACAATTTTAGTGGTAGATGAATTGTAAATATCAACATCATAATTCCATAAATCATATAAATCATAGATTATAGGCTTAATATAATCATTAATTTAATTTATATGAAATTTTTTTCTATGAATACTAATGGATATTGTTAATGAAGTTTTTTTCAAATAAATACATAGAGGTAAATTATAAGGGATAAAAAATTTGTATGATATAATTCATAAATAATTTCCTAAAATGGTTGAAACCATCAGCTACTAAAATGAAATGAATAGTTATATGATCAGAAGAGAAATACTATGGTAATGAATTAGTGGGTTTTATCACTTTTCTAATAAAATGGATGTCTTATGAACTCATTATTGTTAGTGTAAAATTTTGGACACATAATATGTTTAATAATTTAATAGTAAAATAACAAAGTTTTCAATATTTATTTTAAAATAAATTAAGGTGATCTATTTACATTAGTTTTATTTTTATGTTTCCTCATAGTAGAATACTGATACAGACTAGCATAATTATTTTATTCTTCTATCTAAATTTATAAATTCCTTTTCACTCTTCTCTAATATAATTTTGTCCCCATTATAAAATATAATCAATATGGAATGCATGTATATTTAGTTAATTGAGTCAAATATTCATAATATACTTTTTTATCCCATAGTATCCTATTAGGTTCTTATCTTCTAGAAATGAATCATGTAAACAATACAATATACTAAACATAGTATAATTTAAAATTACATGTAGGAATATACTGTGGGATAACATTACAATAAAATATATTATTGATTACTTTTTTACATAATTCATTTAATTATTGATTCATTTGTTTGACTAATTTAGATATTACAAATCTCTTTTTTATTTAATTGAAGAAACCAATTTAAGGATAAGTGAGAACCTATAGAAATTCCAAAAAATCCACATTACAAATTTCAAATTTCAAAATATTAAACAAAACCATCAAAATTGTGCCTCAATCCTTCAAAAAAACACTGTGATTCAAAATTTAAATGTAAGACATCATCACTTCCTCTCTATACGCACCATGACACATCACAAATTTCAGGTTTCAAAATATAGACCATTATCACCTCCTTGATCCAACTGTGTCACGATCCAGCCATAAGAGAAACCATCTTTCTAGAAACTTGCATCAACACATAGAACACGCATAGTTCCATCACAGACCATGATTAAAGACACCATTGTAGTCCACCAAAAATGAAATTTTAATTTTAAAGAACATGAAACACCTAGGAATATCACCAAAGACGATACAAAAACTTCACTGAGAAGGAAGAAACACCCAATAAAATAGACAATACAGAAACATCATTAAAAAGAAGATAATTCCTTTCCCTAAACCATTTTCAAAATTACCCATTCTTAGAGCGCCTTTTTCCGCCAAACCACACAACCAAAACACCTTCATTACCACCACTCCATGTCTTCCATAGAGTGGCGCAGAAGATGAAGAGATCATATCAGGTAATACTGCAATTTTGGAAACATCAATAACATATTTAACATCAATATATGCATCAACTATTGTTTTATACTCATTATGGATTTCCCTATTATCATAAATTAATTATTTATCAAGTTTTAACTATAATTATAAATTAAAATTTCATTCACATGTTAGTTATGATGTTTGAAAATATTTATTGAACTTTCTATAACTGTATTCTTCATGAAGTAACCATTTAAAATATCTGGGTACATGTTTTTATAATATCATGTTATAAAATATATTAGTTCACTACAACTAATACATGAATTTATATTAAGGATGTTTACATTTTGTTCTTCCACTAATAGATCAATTTGTAATTGATAAATCATAAAACATCATTAAACCCTTAATATATTGATATGTATTTCGAATTAATCTAATCAGAATTTTTTTCATACTTAATCAATTACATACACATTAAAATAAAAAATATTTTTATTTATTAATGTAGTAATTAAATAATATATTTTATTTAAATAATCATGAATCCTGGAAATACCACACTTAGACAATTAATCTATGTGTGAAAACCGAAATTAAATGGTAAAAATTCATAAAATTAAAATCATAATAGAAAAAATAGGGTAAATATTTTTATTAAAATGTATGAAATTTTTAAATAATATATTTATGAATGGAAAAACATTTTTAATTGGAAAGACCCATGTCCACCTCCCATTCTATTTTATGATTTAGACACAATTATATATAAATATTGGAGGAAAATAGAAAAATTCAATATCATTGAAGGGTGAGAAACTATAGGTAAACATGCTTCGTATTAAACAACCATCTCTTTCCTAACTATTAATTAAAAATATTTCATTATTTAAAATATCATATTCTCTTCCAGTTGTTATTTATTAATCAATTTTTGACATGAAAAAAATCTACAATGACTCAATGAACAACTTTATCACAAAAAAACTAGTATTCTCCACCTAAAAACCTAATTTTAGTCTACAACAGATAAATAATAATATATAAAGGCCAAAATATCAATTTAATAGTGAATTTAAGTCTTTTCATAAGAATCCATCACATTATTCTATAATCCTAACGGTAACATAATAATAATGATGCATTTTTTTAAAGATAATGAGAACAAACATTCATTATAACATTCATTGTTAGTGGGGTTGAGAACAATATTTTATAAACAAAGACTGTAGGCGCATCAAATAAAATATAAATATTTATGGTATCATTTAAATGGATTCCTCCCATGAAAAATGAGTTATTTTTGGGGATGCTGTAAATATTTTTATTTGAAAAATTTGATTAAAGAATGTAAGTATTTTCAGAATAAATTTTAACATGGATTCATAGATATTTTTATTCATTTTACCATTGAATATAAAATAATTATTATTACAATTTCATGATATATGAGGATTATATTATGAATTTTATACTGTTAAAAAACTTAAATTTGATCCTAAATATTCTTATAATATTAGAATTTTTTCCATTGATTAGGGAAGTAAAAAATGTATCATTAATCAAAAAAATATTCATTTTAAATTTCATACATACACTATATATACTATTTCATTAGGGAAAAAAGATATCTAATTAAGGATGAACAATATATTTTTCAATTTTATATTGGATTAATTTATATTAAATTATATTCATGGAAAAATAAATGCACCAAAATATTTTGGGTATTTTAAGGAGAGCAATACAAATGACCACCCTACACTACCAAAGGGAGTATGTATAAAATAATTTCATCTTATAAAATCACCAATTGAAAGGGTTATTTCATTACCAACAACCGTAGATAAGGATAAAATAAACAGAAAAATAGTGAACTCGACATACCTAATAAATTCATAATAAATTATCATTTTAATGAGAATCTAGAGGATATTAATGTTAAACTTGAAGAATAAAATAAATTGTTTAAGGAAAAATGTTATATTTATTTTCATAATCATAAAAAAATTTAGTTTTGTATAGAGGAGATCGTGTTTATCATAATATTAAAATTTTATGTCTTATGGATAAACAGTTAAAAATAAATTCTCAAATGATGATTACAATTACTGTAATTAGGAATTTCATTAGTGAATAATAGTAATACCCCAAAATGTTTATATTGAATTATTTTTGGGGGGTATGGATAAATATATATTATTCACCATAATATCGTAACGTGTAATACAATATTTAGAATTGTTTTTGGAGGTTAAAATAGATCATTTACTTATTTATGATTATAATTAAATTATATTATTAAAATAATAGAGCAATAAAAGTAGTATATTTATTGAAAATGATAAATAAATAGTGGTGATATTGGAGTAATGGTTCGCACTAAAGGATGAGAGTGGACCAGTTAGGGTAGGGGTGTCATAACTAAGAATGAATTGAATTATAGTAGAGAATGATGATTTTTGAGGTAGTTAATGAATCATGGTGAGAAATATAGACATTAATACTGGTGATGGGGAAGGATCCCATTATAGGAGGAGCATAGAATTAATGAATGAAGATATAAGGTATGGTCATCGTCAGGGTGAGGGAAAAAGATTGAAATTTTAAAAAACTCTTAATGTGATTTTTCATTAGAAACTAAAAAATATATATTTTAGGGAATTATTTATAATATTCACATTTACTGTACATTATTTACCCATTAATATGAAATATGAAACTTAAAATGGAAGAAATTAATATTTTGTGAGGGGTTTTAAAATAAATACAATTTATATTTTCATGGTGTCGTGTTGTTGCACTGAAGTATATGTGATTATATTAGGTTATTGGATCACACTTTTATTTATACGTGGTATTAACATTAAATAGATAATGATATCTTAAATCATGTTCTTTGTTTGTGATATGGGTGGATATTCAATCCCACCATTTTAATTATAGGGTCATATCATTGTAAACTATGATTCCAGTTTTGGGTGTACCACATATGGGGGAAGAATTCATAGTGGTATTTCTCAATTTTCCCTATCATGGATATTCCATAAAGAATGATATAGATAGTTTTTAACCCAATTTTTGGTTTGGAAATTTATTTATGTACTTTAAATTATATTTTTACTCAGTTATTAATTCATTGGGAACATTTATTGGTTTTACTTTTTTATCACATGATGATCAATTAAAATAACATAGTGGTATCAAAGGCATGTTCATCATTGAATCAAAATGTTTTTTCTATTTTTATAAAGAACAAGTGTATTATAATTTTTATTTTTCTATATTATATTTTATGATACAATTTGAAAAAATTCCAGCATATAGATCTCTATGGACTGATTTATGATATTGGATATCATAATATATGGTTAAATTTTTCTTAGACATAAGTTATGCGAATTTTGGATAATAAAATGAATTATAATGATATATAAATTCTTTAATATATGTTAAAATAAAACATATATTGTATTTACCTTTTGTAAAATAAAATCTTTTATGAATGGTTTACCTGAGACCTATGATTTTCTACCATTGCAAAAATACCAAGAACCAAAATATAAATAGAGATATAACATACATCAATGATTATAAGTGGCCCATATGTAAAATATTTTTCATATGTAAGGGTTTTGACTTTGAATAATAAATTCTATGATATGTGGGTTATTATATATACAAAAACTTCTAAAACCCTTTTTCATATTGATTATCCCATACATAATTATTTTTACTTGTCCAAAAAAATAAAACATAAGGGTTCTCTCCAACTCCTATTGTGGTCTTTGATTTATAGTAAACCTATGAGTCATAAAATGTTACATAATTTAGAAGTATTAAAAATTTATTTATTTTTATTATTTTTTATTAAATTAAAAAAATTTATAAATGAAAAGTGTTCAGCATTAAAATGGATATTTTTGGGATAAATAAAATATGAAATGATCATACCAATAGAACATGTTTAGAGAAAAATAAAAATTTTATCGATTTTTATTCAATTTAAAAATTGAATTATATAAATTATTATATCATTTAAATATTCATTATGGGCTTCATTAATAAAATGAGATAAAATTTATTGATATATAATCATAAATACAGGAATAAAACAAATGATAAAAAATATTCCATGGTACGAAATAGTTCTAGATATAATATAAAAAATTTCATAACATGACCCCAGTAGTATCCTTTTTAGGCTAATAATCATTCTGGGTGTGAGCCATGAATCCCTCCTCCAATAGTCATTGGGTCTGCAACAAGTACCAACCGTATAAAATATCTAAAACATAGGTTCTATTAATCTCAACAAATAAATATAATAATAAAATAACCCATATTAAACTCTATATATAAATAAATATCTCATTACATATAATTTCAAAAAAATGAGAATGAATTCAATGCTAAAAAATAAACCATGAAATACTTTTAAGGTTAGGACTACGATATCAAACAAATCATGGACAAACTCCATGAGATATATCATAAAATACAATAACCAACTCATACATATGATATAGAAAAATAAATATACTTATATAGGGTTGTTTATAAAAGTATACATAGATTGATCCTCAGAAAAACCTCTTAGAAAAATGTTGATGAATAATACCAATTCAGTCATGAATAAATATAGAATCTAACTCATCACCAAATGAGGTTATCTACACTTACATAATCAAATAGGCTCACTCAACATGTGTATGATATGAGTGAGTAACTTAATGAAAGAATATATATAATAAGGGTTCCACATATCCCCAATGAAATTGAACTAGTACCCAAACATGAATATCTCAATTTCAAGTGCACCCATATGATCTATTAATCATACTACACTTCCATGGAAACATATCGTAGTGAAATAAAAATCTAATAATTCAAAAAAAAATTACTATCACAACCATATCATCATATCTCAAGATATATAACCCTCAAGACACCATTTACCTTTATAAATATGCATTGTGACTTTAACCATTACAGAGCACTCAAAATACCTTGTGTATAACATCTATATAGTTAAAGATAATAAATGTATAATCTATAATAGTATTATTCTAAATTTAATATGTATACATATATATAATAATATATATCTATTAATGAATGTATGATAACATTCCTTATTATAGTATGCCAACACAATCCATCTATGTCTCCATATTGTGTACTTTTCTAGTGGAGAATGTGAGTTATGTGAAGTAGTCATCCATTAGTATCAATAAAAAAACTAAAATATGAATACAAACATAACCCAAGTTTATCATGGGTGTAAGATTCTAAAAAAACAAATTGAGTTGTGGATCATTTTAAAATAATAATAAAATAAACGTAGTATATCACAAAACTTTCTTATGGGAAATTAGTTTAACATAGATTGAAACAATATAAAATATCTCACATAGAATCCTTTTTTTATTTTCATGAACAAAAATTCTTATTCTGAAATTGGAATTCAAGAATGGAGAATAATTATCATAAATAAACCATTAAACTCATTAATAGTAACTATTTGATTTATTAGAAATCCAATATCATTACTTTTTCAACCATTTTATAGTTACTAAAATCTATTATTTTTTCATTTTAGTCATTTAATTTTTGAATCTGCATCGAGTATATTAAAATATTCTTTTTAACCAATTTATTGATCCCATTAGACATATCATCAAAATTTTCAAATTCCACTCCCATCAAATAATTTTAAATCATTATCAATATAAAATTATGGGTATATTTGGACTCAACCAAACATATCTCATAGAAGAGTAATACTGGATTGAAATAAGAAATTGAATAAATAAAAATACGAAAAATTTATAAATAATATGAAATATTTTAAATTGTATATCTAAATATGTTCCAACAATATTAAAGCTTATAGGAAAATAGTAAATACCAACATTAAACAAATTATATTTATCAAGGTATTATAAAAATATAAAATAATGGAAAATTATCCCACAAATCTCATATAGTTCCCTCTACCTGAGGTTCATTTAAATCCACAGAGACATGTTATTCATTATATATAATATATATAAAAAACATTATTTAATTAATTACATAGTCTAGCGTAATCAATTTCATTTACAATAAAAAATACTGGAATATTTTAATCCTTCTGGAGCTGTTGTTATCCCCATGAATTCATTTTTATGAATGAAACATTCCTTAATCATCGATGAATTACTGATTAAATATATTAAGGTTACAATAAACATGAAAGAAAGTTTTATTATGGATAACAGTGGGAAAAATAATTAATAAAATATTCTCAACAGAAGACTCTATCTTGGTAACCATTTCCAAGGTAAAATTATAAAATGCATTGATTTCATAATTCAATATCATTATTATTTTATAAAAATCATATGGAAAATATATTTAAATATGTGAAATAATATAAGGACTCATGAATAAAAAATAATTAAGTTGTAAAACTATAATGAATATAAAATTATCTACCATAATGATCGATGATATTATTATATGAAATCATGTAACCTCATTACATTTATAAGGATTTCATAATTTGTGAATTATTATCTAAATTATAACCAACCCAAACCCTATACCCTCCATAAAATCAATGAATGATATTCCCACATTTGCAATTAATGAAAATGAGGGATTTATATAACACAGACAAGAATTCATAAAAAAACTAAGGATAAAGGAGGTACTAGAAACTTCTAGATAGAAAATTATTATATTAGTTCATATATGACTAATCACCCATGAAGAAGAGGGATTGGAATCAACTAAAGTATCCATATGTGATGTTCTTTTTCATATATGGATGATAGGAAAAATGAAATTTTAATATAAAGGATGGGGTAAAATGTTGAAATGTGAAAATCCACATGATAGAGAAACCAATATATCTCAAATTAAATTCATACAAACATCGGGGAATATGTATTGTTTGAAAATTCTAGATTATTTCATTATGTTCATGAACACTATTTAACCAAACTAGAATCTATGGTGAAATGAAATAACACAATTGAAAAATCTGAAAATAAGAATGAAAATCTGACTAAGACTATCAATATATTCTATCAGCACCCAACATGCATGTGGTAACATTTACTATATATTTCCTTGGGTGACCAACAATGTAATAGAGTATTCACCTTTATTGTTTTCGGGAAACCATGGCTCAAACAATAATGTGTATCCAATAATAATTTGACATCCATCTTTCCAATATAACTCAATCCTTTTAGAACAGAATTCTATAACACCAATCAACAATGTTATTTCAGCTACCTTATTTCCCATTGGGGGTTTATAAACTCACTTCACCAACAAAGGACATCACCATGGATTTTTTACACACTGTGATGAACCATGAAAATCTTTGGCCAAATCCCCATGACCATTGATTTAAAATGGGATGGAAATTTACCTTCACTGTGGGAATTTTGAAAATTTTGGTCTTAAAAGAACCCAAATGGACAATCTCCATGACTATATCAGAAGAAAATTTGACTTAACATGATCACAAAACCATAATGTTATCCAACATAGTATCATAAACATCATAGTGATAATTTAGAGTTCAATACATAATTATCCCCCTATAGAGTTCATCTAGTCACCCACCTAACCACTATATATCCCATAAAATTTGAAAGTAATTTTCTAGAATGTATGGTACCTTTAATAAGATACCATTCAAATTATTATTTTCCCATAGAAATAAAAATATTAGGATTTAGAAATAGAGGAAACCTAGCATATACCCCATGAAATACCCCTCAAATAGTGAAATCGTTATAATAATATCACTACCAAATCAATATCAAATCACTCACGTAATCAATAAATATCCAAGTTATATCATAATTAATAATTTAATATATATTATCATAGAAAAATCAATTATAAACAATAGGATATTGATCAAACATTATTGAATTATTTTCCAAAGTTCTCTCCTCCAAGACACTGTATCTCCATTGAACATGAACAAATGAAAGGGCCAGATTACAAAACACATTATATTGAATATCTTCAACCTAAGTAGTCTACTCCTAAATGTTTTCAATGTCAATGACGTCTAAATCACACTGTCTAATGACATGAGAAACAACATAGTGATATCAATGAAGTTAAAATACATAAAAATACAATTGATCATGGTCATCTATGGGGGAAGTACTAATTAATATGAAATGGTTTCAACATGCTATAACACCTTATAGGGTATAATAAACTAGGGATAAATATTACTCCCTTTACCAAAAATCTACTTCCCATGATGATGAAATATCATTAAGATCACTTGATTTACAATATCCCACTCTATATTCTACTTTTTATGCCCAACATGATAAATATATTAATCATTACATACCTCCACCTATTTTTAAATCACCATAACCTTATATATAATGATGTGTAAAAATTTATTTTATAGAAATCTGGACTTTACAACTTTATTCTAAGAAAATGTAGATTTTCATTGTCAGAGAAAATTATCTTTGATCATGGAAATATCAATAATAGAGGAACATTTGTTATTATATAAAATCTCATCCATGCGAATGTTCATCCAACATGATCCTCAAAAATCCAGAATTATTATCTAAAACATAATATATATGTAAATAGTAGTCCCCATGACTGAGAATATTTTTTTTATAAGGGTCATATTCTTCATCACTATACTACTAAACTAGTCTCCCAACCCCCAATGTATCATACCTCAGTTTTCCAATCCACTCTATAAATCATTCTTCACATCTATTCATGTGAAAAACAACTACATCATAATCTCATACATCACCTTATAAAACACATTTAATCTACAACATTATATTCCCACATGTAACAACTCTGATTCATCATATCCCTTGGTATATATACTCTACAAATCAATCCATTGTAACAGTACATATGTGTATAAAAAATTCATAACAACTTAATTATTGTATATTCAATAAAATAATATTTTTATTGGTTGAATATATATATATATATATATTAACATAGTGAAATTACAACCTTTAAAATCCACCACTCTATAAGAGTACGCTATTATAGTCATAGTGTGTTTGAATACTATGTATACGTTTATAAGAGAGATTGGAGTATGGGGTAATCATCCATCTAAATCTACTACCACCTAGATAATTAGAATTAACCCTAAACACAAGTCTAACATGGGTGTAATCCACTTAAATGACATAGGTGTTGGAATGTATTAAAATATAAAAACATAACAATATCATGTAACACATCAATTCTAAGGAAAACTATACGACCATAGACACAAAATATTTAAAATACAGTACTTTACATCACAATATCCATTTTTATGACTAGAAATCTAACACACAACTAATCATAAAATCAATAAGATTAATCATCATTTATAATTAATTTAATAATTTCCATTAATTTGATAAAAACACCATCATCAATTTTAGTATAATCATTTTATTTTCACACACATGGAATGTTATATAATATTAAAATTATCATAATCTAGATTAATATCAATTTCCTATGTAATTCATTCTAACAAATTTGTGGTTCCAATTTTATAAATTTCATCACCATAATTGAATATTCACAATAATTAATAACAATTCATTATATAAAAATAATCATGAGTATTTTATAACTCAACAAAACCCATATCATGAAATTTAAAAACCTGAATGAATTATGAAAATGACATAGAGAAATATATAATAACATATGAAAAACAATAAAAATAGGAAAATTGAACACCCAACCAGAACTAAATATAACACAGTGGATAGTAAAACATGAATTTTCATCTGTTAACTTATTTTATTCATCCTTAAATTATGAAACTAATATAACTAGGGAAAAATACCACACCATTATACTATAATTCATAAATTCAAGTTTCATTTAAAAATTTAAACTAGAGATATATAATTATAAAATAATATATACAAAGAAATAAACATAGTTTTATTACATTAAACCGAAGGTAAATTAATACCTTGAAATTTATAATGATATATTTATTATAATCAATAATTGTATTTATCATTCCCAATAATCCATTTCTTTTAAATAGTATTTTCTTTTTACATCTTGAATTAATAAATTATTCATGAAAAAAAAATCAAATAAAAAATTTAATAGCGAATAAAAACACCTAAATCATCATATAAATTAGAGAAATGAAAATATTTATAATAGTAACCACTTAAAATAAATTTTTTTAAAATGTTCAAGTTGAAAAATTAGTTACCTTTCCTATTTTTTTTATATTTACCTTAATTAATAATACTCATCATGTAACATAATAAAATTATGAATGAATAAAAGAAATATTTTTCACCATATATAACATCACATGAGAAAATGACTATAGGGAATAGTTATATGAAATCACAACACCACCCTTTGTAATGTGATGGCCCAGGTTCCACACTCTAGTGAAGCGAACCAGTCAGTCAGATGAACTCAACAATATCTCCCCATATACTATAGGTTTTTGACTAGCAACGAGGTTCTAATATTAGTCATGGGGATACTATAACCTATTTTATCTAAGTAAATCACTAGTTGAAAATAAGATAAAAAATAACGAAATATATTACAATAATATGAATTATGCCAATATCACTAGATGTCTAATCGAGGAAAATAATATCAAAACTGAACAATTGTTATGTCATGATAATATATATTCCTAGTTTCAAAATGAAAACTCCAAAGAAAAGACAATGAGAACTCCTAAGAGGCTCTTAAATCATGTTAGATTCCCTCATCTGTGATCCATCCCAACATAGCCACCTAACATATCACCTTTTCCGTTATCCTATCCTAAAACCCTGAAATCTCGTATGTTTTGGATTAGGAATCCCAAGATAGATGTGAGTAAAAATTAGTAGGCTAACACTAATAACATCTAAATAAATATCTAGTTATATAATAGTATATACTGTTATATAAATAATAAAGAATAGTGCATAAATAAACACTTAACACATTTTTGACTATTCTTTACCTGGCCACGTAAACCCTTGGGATCCCATGGAAACTGATATCCCAATACCTAATTTGGATCTTGCCAAAGTCTAAACCATCCCCAAGGAATATCATATATCAAAATGCCATTTTTCCATTATTTAATTCACATTGGAATTCCCATGTTACCATTCAGAATTCTATAATATAATGACAATGTTACAATTCTTAAGAAAGAAATGAATGACCATGTTTCAATTCTTATCACATAATTGAATGACAATGTTACCATTCTTAACGCATAATTGAATGACCATTTTATCATTCAAATCTTCACAATAGAATGCCATGTTACCATTCATTAACACATAATTAATAATTACAATTAATTACCATAAAAATTCCATTACTAATACAACAATTAGTTAAACCCAATAATTCTATTAGTTAATTCAATAACTAACTAATCACACATAGTTCATTATTAATTCAACAATTATTTTATCTCATAAATCCCCTTAATTAATTACTTAATATCATAATTACATAATTCCCATAATTAATTCATCAATTAATTAATCAATATAAGCAACTCAAAAAAACATTAATTAATTATCTAATTCCAAAACACAATACTTCAAGAATTAATTCTCCAATTTATTACCTCAATTATCAAATCCCAATATATCACAATTAATACTATAATTTATTATGTCAAATAAAAATATTAAATATCTCATAATAAATTTATTAATTAATTATCTCAATCAATGAACTCAATAACAACTAATTAATTAATTAATTAATTATCCTAATAAAAAATCAATATATCCTAATTAATTGATCAATTGATTATCTAAAACAACAAAAATAATATCTAATACTTAATTTTTCATTTAATTATCTCATAAAATTCAATATCGCATAATTAATTCAACAATTAACTCTCTAAATCAAAAAACCGGATTTCTCATAATTAAGTTATCAATTCATAATCAAAATCTATAATCCCAAATCCTTAATTTAACATTTCCTCAAGTAATTGATACACCAAAATATTTAATTCACTCATTTATACAATTTAAATTCATGTAATAATAATTATACAATTACGTAAATGTATTTTAAATAAAATCTTCTACATTTTAATTATAGTACACCATTCATGAATCATTTATGAGCGATTACCCAATAGAAATACCCAAAATTTGAGTAACAAAATGATATAGAATGAGATCCAAATTCATACCCCTAAATGAATATTGAATAAATCAAGATCCTTCAAACCTAGATATAGATAGAAAATCTGCAATCAATATATAATCAAAACATGATGAATTTCTCCTTTCTATAAAGGTAGATGAATGTAAAAGTAATGAGAAACCAAATGGGATAGTATCCACTTATCATGATCTATTCAAATCTTTAACCTGAGCTATAAAGAATGAATAATAGAGGTCAAGAAGGCATGGAAGATATCTGTAGGGTTCCAAAATTATGAAATAAATCCTAGTAATGAATGGGGTACGATTTTAGGTTAATAAGTGGTTTTTCATAATTAAAAATCTAATTTTGGATACTTTAATACCCACACATGGTTTACTGGGTAGGAGAACAATGTTTCCCTTACTATACAACTTTATTATAGGGGGTTCACAGTTTACCCTAAGAGGGTTCACAATTAGGAAGACCATGCACAACCCATAAAAATCCCCATTGTACAGAGTATAACGTTTTACTCGGTTGAGGTGCATGGTTGTTGAAAATCATGAACCACCTAGGTACTCCCATACTTCTCCCTATTTTTCTAAATTTTCACCCAAATTTACCATAAGGTAAAACCCAAGAAATTTTTTATCACACAATGTAAAAAAAGAAATACTTGAAAATAAGCATTGGTTATCTCTAGAAGAGGTTAGGATATTACACACTTTAATTATCGCAATTTTATAATATCCATATTATCATCTTATTTAATTTCAATTATGTCAATTTAAGCCTAAAAACCCTAATAATGATACTTTTAATATTTCAAAAAAATAAAATTGGATATTTGCAAATATTTTTCCTCAATTTTTAACCATAAAATTGATGGTAGAAGATTTTTATAATCTATAGATGAGAAGATACTGTGCATGTTTTGTTATAAGAAGAAAGTTCACACCCCTAAACCTCTAAGGATAATCAAAAATAATACCAATGTCAATAATATCGAAAGATTATAATGGATATGAAATTATCAATAGACTAATTGGTGAATATCTTGTACATCTGTGGATGAGAGGAAAAAGGGAGACTCAAAATATAGGTAGATGTGGTTGGATGAAATTTCAAAAAAATATCTGTGAAATCCTCATAAACCCAAAACTAAATTGAAACAAATAATTTTGAAGATATAGTGTTTCAACACTGAACATTAACATATTCAATCAAAAAAACTTGGGGCACACAAAATAGTATCAACATGGTGATATAATAAGAAAATAAAAAATAAACCAAACATCAAATTACGACTGAGTAGGACCACATACATGGAATAATGTTATGCATGATATACTTGATATCCTTCAATATGATTAATTATATGGTACCAATAATGGTCAATTCTTTTATCCTCTTTGTTTACATCTCACCGTGACCTAGTTCATAGAACCGAGAACCCACATATTCAATTTATATTTATTATATATTATAGGACCATTATTCTAGACAACATTACCTCTTCCAACCATATGATCATTTCTACCTCCTTGTATCTCATAGGGAAACTATCCATGAACCATGATCATAAATGTAATTAAAATAGGTCTTTCAGATATTACGATGCACCAAGGCTGACAACGTTTGACTTACCATATACATAGATTTAAAATAGACAATATAACACCCTAAACCATAACATTTTCACACTATATGCTCCTCTAAAACTAAAATAACAAATCACTATTTCCATAACCTGAAAATATATAAATCACCTTTGTAATAGTATCACCGTGACATCCACCACAAGATTATTCATGTATTGGTGAACCTTTAGAGAAAATATATTCAACTCTACACCTATATATCACCAAAAATCTACCACCTTAGACTGTATAATGCTAGGAATAATATATAGGGATGTTCTATAAAGTCCCTTAAATAGATGTTTTTTATTAAATATATGAAAATCATATGGTATGAAAAGTTGTTTATATATAACAAATTTATAATGAAATTATATGTGTGACTTGTAATGTTATTATAATAAGAAAATTCAAAATAGTAAGGTGTTTATATTTAGGACTATGTTTTTTTCATAATTTAAATTTTTCATTTTTCATATTAAAATTTTTTTTTTATTTTTTTATAAACAACAATAAATTTTTATTCATGATTGATTTGATCGTGTATTAAATAAAAATAAAAATATTATATTATGAATATGTAAATAGTATACACAATATAATTTGAAATATAAGGTGTATATATGTATAAAAATATCATATATTTAATTTAAATTCCATATAATGAATAATTTGAATGATTTTATATTAGGAAATTCATTTAAATTTATTATAATAAAAAATAAAAAATGTCCATGAAGATAACTAAATTATAATGTGTTCATTTTTAGTATCTTTTAGGAACTTTTAGTAAATGTTTTTCAATTGTTTAGTTTTATGAATTTTTCATTTTTTATATTTTATTCCACACATTATTAGATGATATAATTTTTATATTATTAATTTGGAATGATAATTTAAATTGAAATATTTTAAAATACTACAATTTCATCATACATGCATCTCAAATGTAACATCAAAGTTGTGATAATGAATTGATTTTTCATACACTTTGGCATCATTATTAAATTACTACTATTATCTTTATTTTAGTAATTATATACAGTTTATAAATAATATTAATTAGGTTCGTGTTATTTGGAATCTATATTGATAAATTTTTAAATAAGTTGGGGTATTGGATCAGGCTTCCAACTATCCTACGAGAATATTCCTTTCTCTTGAATGGAATTTTTCATCTATATGTGGATCTAGGATTACACATAGGGTGAATATAAAAATCATATAATTCTAAGTCATTTCATTAATAGTTCATGTACCATATTATTGGGATGTATTTTTATTTATAAAAAAGTTTTGATTTGATTTTTGTTTGAGTAACACAATCATTAAGATTTGTAAAGAGAGTAATACCAATATGGTTTGAAAATATTAGTTTTCTGGAAATAACATGATTCCAAATTAAATCATCAAATGCATTTATAAACATAATGGAAGTAAATATAAATAATATAGTAATATCAAACCCCTTAAAATTTTAATTTGGATCATTATTATAATGTCAATCATTTCATTAACATGTTACTTTTATATAAGGTGATCTAATGGTAGGATACCCCAATTTTGTTTTCAGGAAAGTAATTATTATGGTTACCATAAGATGTAAATTTTTTATTTTGATAATTTTAATTGGGTTATACTAAATAGTTAAAACAAATATTTATGATAAAAGACAAGTATACTTGATATCCAATCCATATGACTGGTTTGGATTAAATGTTATCTTCATAAAAATACATGAATTATATCTTATATAATTTAATATTTTGTCTACCAAATATATTTATAGCCTAATTACATGATAAAAGAAATATATTTTGTAAAATATATCAGTCATGTATATCTAATATGATATGATTTATGGGTAATAATTTATTATGGGATTACACTAATTTGAATTCATTTATTAAAATATATAAAACATGACACTCAAATGATAAAACACTCTGCTATACCTATATATAATAATTATCATTGAGAATAATTATGTTATTAACTCATTAATAGAAAAATATTAAGGTAAACCACTCTATATACTATTAACATAAAAAAATTTATTAATATATATTCTATATGTTAGACTAAACCATTAATAAGTAATTAAAAATTAAAATAAATCTATTAGCGAGTCATGATTCTTATTTGAAGCACATATTTATTTAAATTATCTTTTAATGTAAATAGATTCTTAATAACTATAAAAAATTTCTCATCTAGTCATATATACTAAATATGATGTGGTATGTTAATTACAAGGTGAGACTAATGGTATCTCTTATATGTTCTTCTAGTAATGGAATTCAATTTTTTTTAGAAAATTTAGACAATTCGAAAAAAATCAACAAAAATTGATGAGAAATTATTGATGTGATGGGAATAGATTAACAGTGACATATTATTTTATAGTTCATATAGATTATTTATAATTAAAATTGTTAAATCATCAATTCATAATAATAATATTTAATTGGATAGTCCAGAAAAAATTCGTCCTGTATCCCAAAAGGTCATTGAAAACTAGAGTAAAAATAAATAAGGAAAGAATAATAATTCAATATTATCTAATATTTTTTCATATTTGATGGGCCTTTTGAATCTCCATTGAATTTCCATGTTAGTTATTGATCTTATAAAAATAAATTTTATTATTTCAAAGAGTATATAATCAATATTGTATGATATACTAGTATCATAAATATAATATATTTGTAAATTAGTGTATGTATTGAAAAATATTTTATATCTTAAGTGATAATGAAATGAGATATTATAATTTATTTTAATGGAACAAAATATATAAATCTCATATGAACCTAAATAATGTTTTTGTATTTCATATTATTCAAATTATATGATGGATGAAGTAGATTATTATGATTGTGTAGTTACAAACAACCCAAAATGATACACATAATTTTTTCATCAAATTCTATAACATATATTAAAAACATAAAAAGATATAAATGTTCTATAACGTATATAAATGTTTTATCAAGATTAAAAAATTATACCAATTATTTTTTAAATATAATAAAAGGTAATCCCATCACCTGTTAATGGATTATATATTTGGTTAGTTTCATATATGTTTAGTAAATTATTACAAAACATATAAACCATATATGATTGAGAAATTATATATTTTTTATTAATTATTCCTAATAAAAAAATTATTGGGATTTATTTAAAAAAATGGAGTATTTGTATCATTACAGGTTATATAGAAAAAAATATAATTTATCAGTGACTACTGGTAGTATCTCCCAGTATAAAGTATATCATAGATATAAATTAATAGATTATTCTTGTGAATATTAATAGTGTATTTAAATTTATATCCTCAAAGGATTATAGTATGTCAATAAATAAAATTTTGAAATGTGAAATTTTCATACCTTAGCATATTTAATTTCACTTAATGGCCAAAAATATTTACCATATGTCACTAGAATATTAAAGTAATTCATAAAAATATTTTAAAATTGATTTTAAGGATAAAAATGATTGAAAGGGATCCATGAATAATTATACTGAGGATGCAAATTGTTTACCTAGATAATATAATACAATAACAATAGAAAAATTGATGGTGTGGTTTTAAAAGGCATGATTAATTTTAAGTGGTTGAAAATATAAAATATTATTACGCAATTTCTAAATTTTTCACACTAGATTAATAAATTGATGTTAATCACTAAATAATTTAATGTGATGGGTTTTATCATATTTCTAATTGAATTGAGGTAGTAATTCAATATTAATAAAATAAATGTACCAAAAGACCTAAATGTATAATGAAAATTTAAATGATTTGTTACATTACTATAAAATATATATTTAGTAGGAGGTAATGTATATTTTATTTATTTTTATTATAAAGATGATTAATAATATAAAATGGAACATTTTTTATAAAAAAATTATCCACAATAAGGGTAGTATAATATTTTTCAATTTATGAAATGATAATTTTCTCCTCAATGTTTGCTTTTGAATTGTCTATAATCTATGATCAAAGTAGGTTTTTTTGGGTCTTCATGATTTGTTAAGATTAGATTTAGTTGAATAGTGTGATAAATAAATATAAATTCATAAATGACAGTAATAATATACTTAGTAGAGAATATGATAAAATATATTTTTCATAAAGACTATCAAATATATATATATATCCCTATCAAGTAGTAATTGAGATATATAATATTATAGGATTATCATGATTCAAAATTTCATGATGTTGGTAAAATACCACTCAAAGTAACCTTTATATTTTCCTTCTATTCTTTTGAAATACCTATAGATTAATAAATTAGGTGGGGTTTGGATTTTTTTTAATCTTATTATAAGTTAGAGATAAAATAAGATGATATTTATCTGATCATGTTATGATAAAATATGTTGTTACTTTTATTGAGATAGAATTTGGAAACCAAAGGGAATTTATTATTGTATAACTTGTGACGTGATCAGTTAAATAGATAGGGGACATGTGATTTTATTATCTTCATGATTAACGATATGTGATGTATTCAAGGGCTCAATCAGTTTATTTCAAATTATGATTAATTGTAGATATGAACTTCATAATATTTACATTTTCCATGTTTAGTTGTCATCTATTTCACCCAAAATGAGATTATCTATTTATATAAAATATTTATATGATATATAATATGTTTCACACATTTATAACATGTTATTAGTTTGTTTGATCATGATATCACCAAATCCCTGTGAATTATGATTATAACTTATGATTAATTATGGTAAGATCATTGCATATATATAAAAAATTGGTATTTTATATATATTTTTCAATTCAAAAAAGGTTTTAAGGGTCATACAGTTAATCCTTATATTAATTATTGAACTTTTAAAAAATTAATTATTACAAAATAATTTGTGTTTAATATTATATATAAAAAATCATTTGGGTGGAATTACACCACATTGTAGAGTTTTATATATATTTATTATAGAAATTTTTTATAAGTGGGATATATTTTTTAATACACTAAATATTAATATCATATTATATAATATTCTCTATGTTTTAGACTATAATAGTAATTTTTTTAATATAATATACTATGATATCATGTTATAGTATAATTCATGACATTACATTATTGTGTATTATAGTAGGATTTCAATATGGGTTCAAATCTTCATGATTGGATTTCATGTGGGGTATTGTAGTGTTAAATCAATAAGTTGTCTCATTTGAAGTAGTAAATAATCATTTAAATCCTTATAATGGTTATACAACACTAGTTATAAGCTATTATAACATATATTAGTTTTTATATGATCATAGTTGATGTTAAAATCTTCTAATTCTATGAATATATCATATATATAGGTATGTGATCGCATTGTTGATGGATTTTGTAATAAGCCTTCAACCCTAAGAATCAGTCTTTATCTCATTTATCGGTTGATTATTGAGGCAATCGGGGTATCTCATTTTTAGTGTGATGGGGTCCTCTCATTATAAAAAAATTATAATGGTCTATTAATTTTAATTGTAGGTAAGAGTCTAATTCATATTTCTCACTTACCTCGATCAATAATACCATATCTAACATATTAGTTACTCAATGCATTTTATTTTATATACGCATGTTTATATTTATGTTCTTCATATTACATGTTGATTCGATTTACCATTGATCAACAACATTAATCAGTTTCTAACACAAAATTAATCAAACGATGATCCTCTAAAACACATCAGACACACCACAATGCAATTTTGTATCTAGAAGGATAAATAGTAACCACCTATATCATTTTCAATTTATGTCGAATTAAGTTGACTAAAAAATATTATTTTCAGACAATAATCTAATGAATAATATTTTATTTATAATAATAACTTCATCCAGGGTAGTTTTAGATAAATCATATTTGATATGAAAAGAGAAACATAAAAAACTAATGTTAATACTGTTTTGGGGTCATGTATATTATTTTCTGTGAATTATTTTATATAATCATGAACTTGTCAAAGATAGATTATTATTTTTTTATATCAAAATAAATAAAGGGTTTACATTTCTATTATCTTATATATAAATTGTCTATATATAATTAAATAATATAATTTATGTAGAATATTATAAACAATAAACCATGTTTTGTAACATATATCATAGGAATGTTTTGTAATATAAAAAACTTGAGTATAGTTTTTTATGAAAAGTGAATCAATTCCCTATTATTCTTAATAAATTTCATTGACTCAAGTATAGTAAAAAACATAATTGTTGTGTATGATTCATAGTGATCCATAGGGATAGGGAATTAATATGGTGAATGGTGATATTTTAACATACAATAGTATCCTACTATTAATAATGAATCTATCAAGATTTATGATTCCATGAAATGGTTAGATTCAAGGAAATATGAATATTAAACCATCAAAACAATAATAATTTTAACAATATTAGTCCACATGAATAAATAAGAACCACTAAGTATATGTAAATATAGTAAAAGAAATTATATTTTTGGAAGAGTTAGTATGTATACATTAACTTGGTGAAAAGGATTGTGTATAAATTCAGGGTATTAAACATTAATAATTAGTTATTCTAATATCATTGAGAAATCGTTTTATGATTTTGTATTAAATATGGTTTATCGTATTTATAATTCCTTCCAAATATATTTTATAAATTTAATATATAATATAAATAAATTATTGTGAGAATATATAGTACAAAACCTATCTATAAGTCAAACAATATAGTATATAGATTCATATTAATATTATATTTTTAATCCCACACCAATTCAATTTCATTGAATAATAGTTCCATTATAACATTATATAATGTTTTCATTATGGAAATGTTTTCATTGTAGATAATGTTTCAACTTATTAACCTTCTTCTCAAAACATTATAATAAATTAGAAAATATTAAAATTATTTTATAATATAACTTACATATATTGATCGAAAGTACTGAACCAAAAATTAATATTAATTATGATTTAAAATTATATATTAAACATTGGTATAATATTTTAATTTCATTAAGACCAAATCCAAAATCTATATGAACATTTGTTTCATACAAACTTTGATTCCAAAAAATATGGGCACTAATTAAGGAACTAAATGTTTATCTTTTAATGACACTGAATTTTGGATCATTATTTCATGAAATTCTATGTTTTGGAATACTTTATGGATTTTCCATTGGTGGGTTGTTGACCAGGGGACTATAATTTATTCTCAAATAGTTGTGTATCATATTATTGGGGGAGAAAAAAAATGAAATTTTGGTTGTGAAATGACCATGAATATGACTACAAATTATGAATATTGAAAAAATTATTCTAACATGGAATGAATTTTCTAAAGTATAGTCATATGGACTGTATCATTTTTTATTCATTTCTTATAAAATTATTTTAAACAATTAAATATTTTCACTTAGATGAATTCCATTTAATAATTAGTATTTCACTCAAATTACATGACATAAATAAATTAGGTAGGTTTTTTTATTGATTTTACCCTATATGTTTGATTTATTTTTATTAGGGTGATACATATAAATAAATTCAATCTTGTTCACTAAATATTTTCTGATATATCATCCAATTTTAGAGAATACCTGACCATAATTAGATTAGTATACATATAAAATTTTTCCCTGAATGATTCGTGGAATTTTATTCTGGTGTTTGAGGTGGTTTATGTGACTAGAGATATTTAATAATGATGGGTGGTTTATCATTGTTCGAGAGTTGAGTTATGATCCTTCTCAAACAAAAGTTTTAGTAAAAAATAAATGAATAATAGATATTTTTTTATGTTTAATTATTTTATGTTGATAAAATGATATTATTATTGTTTTAAATTGATTTATATAAAATAATTTTTATTATATAATTGGATATAATAAGAACCTAACAATTTGATTTTTTCATATGATTGGGATTTTTTTATAAATTTATGGAGTCCTTAAAATTATAATTTCATATGTAATTATTTTGAAGTGGTTTAATTTGGTTTTATTAATATTCTTATTATGGTTAATTTTAATGGTATGCTTTGGGTGAGGTATTGGACATGATTTAGAATTCTGTATTGGTGAGTGTGTCTTATCAGGTTTGGTAAGATTATTTAACTCTCACTCATGTTTATGATCTGTATCACATTTGTAGGTGATGACAGAGAAATTTTGTTAAGTATATCACTCAATAATATAATATAACTCATACTTGTTATATGTATACTTATAGATCCATTATATTTTGGTTTATAGTAAAAAGGTTTTGTGGTTTACTAAATTGGAATTTATAGGATTATTTTTAGGCTAGGATTTTGTTAATGAAATTAATTTAAATGATTTAATTATAAAGTTTTTTTATTAAATTTTATAAATTTAATGGGGTTTATTGAATGTATTATAAAATATTTTTATACCTTGTCTCATTTTCACGGGCAGGGAGTACTTGAAAAGCCTTTGGAATATTTTACATGACATTATATAGGTCACCAATATTCATATATACAAATTGTATATAGAATGATGTAGCTTAAGGGACATTGTATTTCACCACTACTATAAGATAATATCCATATAAAGTTTTCTATTGATTTGGTAAATTTATCATACTGTTTGTATACTCTTCGAGTTTGTGGAAAATTATGGAGGATTCATTTCAGTGATCTGTTTTTTGGGAGTTAAATATTATGAACATGATTTTTTTTTTAAAATATTTTTTTATCTATAACCGACCAATTAAAAACTAAAAATTAAAATCAAGGTCCTAGATTCTAAAATATATCTAGTATGATTTATCATTGTTTATATGTGGTAATTATGATCCTATTTTTCATGCTAAATCACACACCTGGTTCTTCAAAATTTAAAAGATATTATCTAATGCGTAATAATAATGAAGACCCGTGTTTATACAAAATTGAATGAAAAAAATTGGTTATTTTAAAAATAACCTATTCTATGGGAGGAACACTATATTAAGTATAAAATTTCTAATAACAAAAAAACATATCTGAATTTTTCTTGTACATAAAACTGAAACACTACACAAAGGTAAACCATTTGTCAACTGAGATGTCAATCTTGAAAACACACTAATCCATTTATAGAATACTCTCCCCATTGAAAATAATTCCAATAGAATATGATAGTTATATTAATATGTCATATTGAACATAGAATCAAATATTTACCCACTACTAAGTTGTACACATCACTCTATTTGGTTTAAAATGCTCTATGTATTGATTGCGTCCTTTTACATTCTAGACATCGTCATTTTGGACCATTGAATAAATAATTAAATTATTCAATATGATTCAACAATTTTCCAGAAATTTTTCCCATTATATAATTGTATTATAAAGATATAGTTCACAACATCTTCCAATTCTAAAAATACTCATAGATAAAATCTATCAAGTTGGGATTTCTTTGATTTTGGGTTGTATTTTTTAAAAATGATTGTTAACAATGTTCAATAGAGAAGAATATGATAACGCATTCATTAATAAAAGGGTATCGAGGATATTTAAAATTATTTAACAATATTTCATTGAAATATAGTTAAATGTCATAATTCTAATAAAGAAGATGATTCTATAGAAACTAATAATGTAAAAACATGATGATTTTTACAAAATTAGGTCTATGTGCATTCCAAAGTAAAGGATTGTTGTATTATTTTTTTAGAATTATATTACATATAAATATATAATTATGATAATTATTTAGATAGGAAAAAATATATAATGAAAGATCATTACTGATAATTACAATAAAAATATGTATTACTTATGAAGTTTTATTTACTAAATGGAGGAATTTTTGTAAAAAATAATTTTTCACAACAAGAGAATAACATGAATATGTATATGTGTGAATGAGTATTATTATAGATTCAATTTTAAATTAATTAGAATTAGAAAAACCATAAATTAATTTATTATAATTACTATAATAAAGTGAAATTTATAATTCGAATAATGAAGGATCTTCATTTAACATAAGTATTTGTAAAAATAAAGATTATTTTATTCATCTATGATGTTGTCTAAATGAATAATGAGTTAAATTAAATTAATATGTTATTATTTTCTAAAAAAAATAACTTTTAATATAATATAACGGAAAATGATTCGACTCCAAATAATTTAATAACTCTTTACTATAATTTATTTTGTTTAGAAACATATTAATATCGTATACTACATAGTTGTAACCATTTCTAGGTTATCCAATTAAAAAAATATATGTGTCCCCTATGATTTCAATATCTATATACATTTGTAAGACACTAAGTTTTTATTAGTAATATTTTTCAAATAAATTAAATTTCACTAATATCTTGTTCCCCATGAAACAAAAATTTTATCATGAGTTACAAGAAACACTAAGTTATTCTTGTGTTACATGCAACACCAAGTTATTATTGTGCTACATGTGATACAAAGTTATCATACGTTACACATGACACACAACCATGATATACTATTAATATTATTATTAAAATGTGACTATTTGAACATTATCGTTAAAATATTGATATGAATAGAAATAAATAATTTTTAATCATTATATATAATGATTTTATATAAATAATATACATTAAAAAACTCATTTTTTAGTAAAGTCTTAAAATGTTTTCAAAATACTATTTTCAGAAAAAAATATTTTTATTTCTATATGTGAACATCAATAAAATTATATTTTCAAACATTAAAAAAATTAATTTGATCAAATAAAATTAATTTTAAAATCAGCATGTAAATATTAACTTAGGTTGTATTTTTAAAATTTTCATCACATTTTCATTTTTCTATCAATTGAGAAAAATGATGAATTTTAATTGGAAACAAGCTTTTTTAAATTATTTATGAAATTTAATTTTAGTTTAAATTTTTTTTAAAGTAAAATTAGTTCAAATATACATATGTTTATTTAATTTAGTTCATTGTATTCATTTTCATATTGAATTTTTATATAAAAAATGTATAGCCTTATGAAAAATTTCCCTTTAAAAACTTGCTCTCTCAACACGTCTGTGGACATAATATTAAAATAAAATTTTCCAATTCTATGAATATAATTTGTAAAATAGGAATCAATATTTGGAATCAAAAAATTATATTATATAATAAGATAAAGTTATTTTTTATAAAATAAATATACAAATGAGTTAAAATTATTTTCGATGGTTATGGTCAGAATGGATTTATCAGGGGTTAAAAGATAAAACATAATGCTTTAAATGACAAATAAACATTTCTGAGATATATTCTATTAAAATATTTCAACCTTATAATGTCTATGTATTTAATTTGATCCATTTTTAACCTTTTTATATCATAAACACATTGATAAACTATGTCATTTCAAAAAACAACAACAGTGGAACTCACCTCACTTATAAAAGGCCACTACCTAACATCTCTTATTTAATCCATAAAACCATTTTTTTAATCCAATAATATCTAAAATAAATTCATAAATTTTCTAATCTAGTCCTATATTCCTTGTTTTGGAAAAAATCCAACCAATGAAGGCTTCTGATGCAAACCTGATGAGGATACTTGAAAACGAGGTAACAATCATCAATGGGCATTATTGTTTTATTTTTTCATCCACCTCATTAAATTATTATTATAAAATGATTATATAATAAACACTATATATTAAATATACTAAGATGATTTTCATTTTTATTTAATCTCCTACAACTATGTGAACTTCCATTAAATGTGTTACGAAATAATCATTTGTGTGTGCGGCGAAGATCCACCTCAAAAACCGATGCCATTCGTTTTTACATTACCACCACTAAAGAAATTAAATAATTATAGGTTTATTATGTATATATATATATATGATACATATATTATATTATTAATATATATTTATTATATCATACATTTATTCATTCATTCCAATTTTTTCAAATATGATTATGTCGTTTGTGTGTTTGATAAATTACATCCTCATGGAGCGATTTGATTCTTTAAAACTTATAAAAGAAGGTAATAAAGAAGGGTTTGATGAAAAAATATGATATATATGACATCAAAATGATTCTTTAATTATAATATATCGTTTAATTTACATTATTTTAATATAAAAATCAATTTGAAACCTCGTTCTTGTGTACCTACGACCTATCATCTCTATAAAGGGTCTATTTCATTTTTTATCACTAAATTTTATGGATTATTATAAATATATATATACATAATATGTATGATATTAATATAATTCAAATTGTGGAATCATGATCAATATAATTGGACAAAAGAAATCATATATGAAAAACAAATCGGTTATTACCTGAAACATAGTATTAACATTGAATTGTTAATAAATGGGTAACAAAAAAGTCATAAAAAACATATATGGTACTATATGTAAAATAATTTTATTTAATAGGTGTATAAATAAATTATATTTATTATAAACAATATTTCAATATATATGATGGAATTTAATACATAAGGTTAGAGAGTTTTGTCTCAATTATTATTCTTTGAGATATATGTTATGTTATAAACTGATATTCTTTCTGGAGGAGTATATATATCCCCCTATGAGATGTAATATCATTATTTTAATTATCCTTGTCATATTTTTAATTAAATTTTATTTTATTTTCTCATGTGGATTACAATTCAATGTTACTAATGTGGTAATGATTTTATGTCAAAATGTCATCATTTATCGGGATTCTTTATGATTATGTTTCCAATGATAAAATATTATCATCCATATCTCAAAAAACTATTGGATTTTAGTATCTTCTTTTTATTCATGATATTTAAAACTAAAATTTCTATTTTGGGTCTCATTTGTACTCAAAATAACTGAAAAATTGGGTTTATGAAAACCAAACATTATTACTCTCTTCAACTGGAAATTAATTTTCAACAAAAAAAATTATAATTTTTTTTCAAATAGTTTTATTATAATAATATGATTTTTAAAATACATTTTTACCAAATTTTAATTTTAATTTTTTTAAAAGGAATCGTTTTATTGTTTTTCATGGAACACAAATTTGGATTTTACCAAAATGTGTATATAATCATTATTTCAATGTGTCCAGTATGAATGAAAATTTTCATCATCATGACCATTATTTTCATTGAATCTCCCTTTATATGTTATGAGGGTTATTTTTGATGAAAAATATTTTAGAAATGATTTATTTTTTAATGTTTTAAAATGTGGTTTTCAATGTAGAAATGATATTTTTTTATGAAATTATTTAAATTATCAATCAAAATCATTATACATATAAGATGACATCCATTGATGTTACCTATTCCTTAGATAGGATATGATTCATGGATTCTATTCTTATTATTTTTTGGAATCATTTATGTTTATCAGGGAATTATATTTATGAACCCTTTCTCTCCCATGTTTTAAACAATGTTATGAGCATTATGAAACCCACTTATTAATCTATGGGTTATTATATGATGAAATGATTATGAAACATGTCTCTTTTTTATAGGTTATTGTATGCTGAAATTTTTAATAATCCCATTTCATATCATGGGTCATGATATGATGAATGTTTTATCATATTCTAGAATAGATATATATTATTTTCATTATGTGATGGGTGGGACTTGTATCTCCCTCAAATGAATTTTGTTCTGATTTATCATGAGATATATATTACTAGAATAGAATGTGAACTCAGTATGATAATGGATTTTTTCTTATGTAATGGTTTTAGGATTGGACCTTGACTATTATAATTGTTTCTGGAGTGAACCCATGCCACTAATACAACATTTAAATGATCCTGGAATGATATAGAAATGATTTTCTATTCTTATGTGTATGCCAAAAATCTATGTATTATACCAGATTTATGCTCTCTGGATCATGTTCTCTGATTCTATTATGATTCATGTCTTAAAAATAGCCAACATTTATTCCATTACTCATGAATATGATCATTGATATGTAGGTTATGGTTTTAAATTTTAATGCTAATGTTCTAATACCCTTATGTTAATGTTATACATATGTATCTCCTTTTTTTACCCTTATAGAGAATCTGATCTAACCCTTTCTTTTTTTTCTTTACCATGGTTATAAATAAATATATTTCATATTATATGTATAATAAGTAGTCTAGTTATGAATATCATAGTGGTAGATGAGGTACAATACCTATTTACCAGTTTCATGTGTTTCTATGTTTCTGATGAAGTTAAACTATTATGGTCCAGAAACATGTTTTTGTGTAATATAATGAATATTTATCAAATATGATGTGATAACATTGTATTAAAAGCATAGGTCATTATTATTGGTATCATAAGATATATTTTTTATCCATTGAAAATTATGTGAGAAAACCTTATTGAGATGCCAAAGGACAAGTCAATGGATTGGGTAATGGATAAATCAAAGTATAGAATAATGTCCTGGAATTTTTGTAAAGGATAGATCGAGTGGTTCCCATGAAATTACATATCTTTCTAGATTATAAAAGTATATATGTGTATTTGTAAAAATTTTACCTAGGGGTAATAACTCTGAAAAGGGAACACTGAGCAAGACTCGATCATCACCATGTGTACAAAATGGGTATTTTTCACACTTAGTTTGACACTCCTAAGGGATATTATTTGGAAATTCACAAACTCTTTAAAAACCATTATAGAGGTTGTAAATAAATTATAACAATGAATTCCATATGATAAATATAAGGTTTTATAAATTAAAGATTGTGTCATGATTTATACAACCTTTATATTATTTTTCATGATTATTTGGTTCCTTGTTGTAATTATTTTTTTTATAAACTCGTAATTTAGGTTTTTTTCAATGGCTAGAACCCAAATGAACTGTGTTGTTGGTGGGTGAAACAGAAAATGAAACGTTTGTATTCATGATCATCCAAACATTATGGTGGATGGAATGAAAAATATCATTTCTATACACACACAACATTCTCAAGCTGTGAGTCATCACAAAATATAAAATGAACAATATAGGGGACAATATTCTGTTAACTCCTTTATGAGGAAACATCCACCATATCATAATGGGCCTTCTGATCAACTATTTTCTAATTAATAGATCAGTGAAAATTGAAATATATTTTCCATTATCTAGTGTTTGTTTCATGAAAAAATTATTTTTTCTATCTACTTATTTTAAGGTGTAGTAGATCAATTCTTGGCAATTACAAAGAATACAAGGCAAAAGAAAAAAACTTTACTCCATCAATTAGGATAAGTTCAAGATATTATTTTTTAATAATACATTCCTTATATTATTTTCTAAAATATGTAAAAGGATTTACTTGAGATATAAAAAAATTATGATGAGTCCATTAGCACATATGAGTAAAATTATCCTAGACATGAAATGTATTCTTTTGGTACTATCATCCCACATGAATGTAAGACTTATTGATTCTTATGTTTCTTAAAGCCATGTCTATAAAGGGAATTATAAACAAGATACATTATTAGTGGTGAATTTATTATTCTATATTCATTCAAGGTGGAAATTGAGGTTCGAGTGACATATCAATCTCATGGTTTTGATAAGAAGATAAAAATGGAATTCAAAGGAAATTATAAGAACCACGGAGAGAAGAAAATGACCATTATTTATAATCAATGTGAGGGAAGAAGTATAGGGAAAAAATTTAATGGTGATATTAAATGTTTCATGTAAAGGAAGAAAGATCATTGGGAAACTAATTTCCGAAAAGAAGGGAAGAAATTAGATAATCATAAAAATAGAGATAATTTTATAAAGAATGAACCATTAAAAACCCAGTGTTTCTAATGAAGGTAGTATGGAAACTATACTAAATAGTTCCCAAATATTTTGTTTAATTATGATGATCGACATTAGAAACCTATTAAACTGAGAGAAAAAGGGAAATATCATGCTATCATTATTTCTAATATGTTCAGTGAAAAATTCATGGTGAAATATACAATTACAATCCACTCTATAAGTATTAATGTCTTATATGACTCTAGATATCCACAATCATTCATATATTAAGAATGATATAATAGTATCATGATTCCAACCAAACATATATATATTTATTTAAAAGTAAAATCTTGAATTGTATGATGATTTCATCTCAAGTATATGATTCATCTTTGGTTGATGTTGGTGGTAATGTGTTTCCTATGAATATTTTCATTATTCGTCTAGTTTAGTTTTATTTCATATTAGGAATAGATTATCATTATCTACATAAATCACACATCAATATATAAGGAAGGGAAGACATGGTTGATATTCCAATCGAACCTATGATTTCATATCAACTTCATGATATGTACATAAATTTGATGGAAATAATATCCATTTTATGGGTCTTAATACCCATTAAAAGGGTTATTTATCTCAAATAAATAGTGATAAACCTGAAATCCAGGATATTCCTATTATATGGAAATTTATTGATGTCTTTATGGAAAAGTCACCATGAATTCCATGAATATTTGATATTTTTTACCCAATAGAAATCAATCTTTGTGCCATGGAAATTTCAAGTACTTCTTAAAGAATAGACTAGATTGAGATGTTTGAATTAAATAATAGTCTCTAGAAAAAAAAATTAAAAAGTGATTTGTTCAGCCAAGTGTGTCTCCTTGGGGTTAACATGTTGGCTTTTTTGGAAACTTACATTGATGGATGTGAATATTCATTGACAATTGAGATATAAAAAAGGATCGTATTCCTTGTATTAGTGAATTTCTTGATCAATAGTGTTGATATCAACACATTACAATGATATACCTTCATTATTTATATCATAAATTGTTTGTCAAGGAGGATATACCCCATAAATCATTCTGTAAAATATATGGACACTATGTAGATATATTTATGCCTTTCATTCTTATTAATTCTCCTGCTATCTTTACTGATTTATTGAATAGATTAATTATAAATTACCTTGATCAATTTTTAGTAGTATTTGTAGATGAAATTATAATTTCTTCAACGAGAAAGGAAGAGTATAAAGAGCACTTCATAATTTTACTAACGATAATAAGAAAAGAGATAATATATGGAGATTTTAAATATGTGAATTTTGTGTACAAATTGTCATATTTTTGGGTAATATAATCATAAGATACTATATATCATTAGATCCATTAATGATGGAGGATATTTAATATTTTCCCAGAATTACCATAGTGACTGAGATATAAAGATTTTTTGGTTTATCAGGAGTTTATATATGTTTTTTGGAATTTTCTTATTACTATCTAATCCACACATCTGGTTAACTAGAAATGTAGACGTGTTCCAATGGTTATATGAATGTGATGAAAATTTCAAGTAACTAAAGAAAATATTATTTAGTGTATATAGTCAGTCATTATCATGTAGTTAATAAGGATTTAAAATATATATTTATTTATACAAGAAGGTATTAGGATGTGATCTGATTCATAATTTCATGGATATAGCTTATGCCTCATAGAAAGTGATGATTCAAGAGAAAAATAACCCAACACATGATTTGTAGTTAGCTACTGTAATTTTTCACCATAAGATATAGAGTTATTAACATTATGGAGAAAAGTGTGATTAATATACCAGTCATAGAGTCTAAAAGTATATATTCATGCATAATGTATTGAATATGCTCTAATGAATATAGTTAAAGATGATTAAATATAAGGACTCAGCATTAAACATTTCATAATCTTGAATTAAATTAATAATTAGCATTGAGGATCTTTTCATTTTTATAGTTTTAGAGGTTTAGGTCATAAAATATATATAAAAACTTGAATATTACATGTAGACACATTTACCAAGTTTCCATGTTTCATAATATAAAAACTCTTTGAAAAAAAGAGTCATTATAGTTCCATGTTTTAGACATCATGGATTATCCTTGATCCCATCCCTGACCCTATTCCACTTTATATCCTGTGAAAAAAAATTCAAAAACTTGGGAAGAGCATAAAAAGCTCAGTAAGAGATACACAAAGAAGGAAATCAATTAGTTTTTCTAGAACAATAAGTAAAACATGAATACTTTATCATAGGTAATAGTTTCCACCTTCATAATGTATTAAATACTCTTCACTGAATAAAAGATCATTTCTTACCCTTTTGTAACCAAAAGATTTCCATAAAACCCATATAAAGAACACATAACATATAAATGTAACTTAGGACATAAACATGTTTAAATAAATAACCATACAGTGGACTTCCACACATATCACTAATTGGAATATCCATACAACCGACTTCCATACCCAATTCATTGGAGGTTATAACGTAACCACCCATCCTTGTTTATCATAGAACCACCTGTTATTTGGTTTATCACGCAACCACCCGTCAAATGTTCAAGTACCATTATAAAATCATAACACATAAAATATTGATAATATAAACATTTCACTAATAACATTTAATTTGAAATCATAAGAAATAATTTAATGATATTGAAATAATCAATCCTTTTAAAAAACTATTTTTAATACCAAAACACCCTATAACATAATAAGGTATTTCTTTTTCATTTTAGAAAACATTAAGACTTATCGAGGAAGCCAAATAATGATTACAGTGGCAGAGAGTTCATTATCGCCAAAAATAATAAAAAAATTCCTTTTATCATTTAGTAAAATTCTTCATAGAAAAATATTCCCTATTAATGAAGTGAAAACTAAAATGTGTTTGTACATCATATAAAAGAAAGTCATATATTAAAACAAAAATGCCTCAATGAAAGGAGATTGAGACGAAGTCCCTTACAAAGAACATTTTATAAAGAAAATAGATTGATAATTTTTAATAACTATAAATACAATATAGGATATCAAAATTAATTTCACACATAGTCATATCATGAAATAATCAATAAGTAAAAAATTAACCCAAAGAAAAGAAATTGGGTTAAGAAGTTCCCTTACCTCGGGCCTGACTTGACCCGTTCGTTCTTTAATTTCCTAAATAATAAACTAAAGTCAATTTATACATGCTTAATAACCTTTGTCAAGTTTATTATTCCTTTTATATCACTTATTATGATGTTATAAACATTATTTAATAATTTATGTTAACAATGGTCATTTTGTCGATATTTGCTGATTGAGTCAAAAATGAACACCTTGTAATTACATGTTGTTCATGTTGTCAAATATCCCTTATCTGAAGAATTATATTCATGATTTATATATCATATATATCATATATATCCAGAATATTCATGTATTTATAATATTACATAACATTTGGAGATAATAAATGAAACACACCCCTCATGGAGATGGTAAGCCGTACATATGAATGAACGCTACTTTCATTTCTATTTAATATTTTAATGGAATTAAAACATAATGACACATAGGTATATTATAATTCTAGTATAATATAATATATAATATCATTAAATCTATCCTTTATATGTACCATGTATGGTATGAACGAGTCATATCACTTTGAGGGGACAGTAGTCCACACTTCCTCAAATGAAATTATCGCATTTTCCCATAATGGAAACCATAAAGGTATGATATAAATGGAAAATACAGAATCATAATGAACAAAAAAATAATATATATCATATATAAGTATAGTTCAATCTTAATGGCCACCATGATAGGTGGTAAGAGATAATCGAACAAACATCATTTCTTGAGGTGTTAATTTTCCATCCATAGAAACAGTATATTCTTCACCCATTAGATGGAGGTATGTGTAAGTGTAGTCTGAATACATCTTATAACAACATAATTGTATATTAAGGATACTTTTGGTGTTATAAAATAAAGTATTAAAAAGATTTTAGGGGTTAGAGAAGTAAAATAAAAGAAAAAAAGTTAAGAGAAATTGTTATCTTTAATTTGGGTAACTCCATTTGGTATGAACCAAAATGGGTTTCTTGAAGTGTGTTCTTCCTCAGGTAAGGTTCTAGGAGGAGTATAAGGATTTAGGGGGATTAATTGGGTAGAGGTTTGATGATCTGAGGGGCTTTAGAGGTGTGAGGAATGGGTTAGAAGTGGTGTACTTTTATAAGGGGGAGGTGGTGCTCTTTAGAAAAGTTTGAAACAATTATTTTTTTATAAACATATCTTTGGTTTAAAAATGTCCAAAAATAATTAAAGTCGAAGATAATATGACTCTTTTTCAAAATAAAATCATCCAATAATAATTGTACAGGTTTTGGATATTATTTAAATATTTATAATCTTATTTATTAAAATCATTTATTAATGAGGTAAATATTGCATCATTATTGTGTCAAAAATACGTTAATTTATATGATGTCTAAAAATTATAAAAAAAATACTTAGATGTAGGAGATATTTTAATATTTCCAATGAATATTTATAGTTAAAAAGATAATTTATATAACCCCATGTAAAAATTTATTTACTAAAAGATTTTTTGTTAATGTCATTTTGGTCTTTACTTTAAATTAATTAATCTAAATTGTCATTATCACTATTAAGTGGCTCAATTGGGTCCCCAAATAGACCCAAATATGACCATGGTCGTAAATGACTCAACCAATATGGTTAGGACAATTGTTAATGTAATTTTGAATTATTATAATATTCTTTTTACCTTGAATTACCGTATTTACCATTAACCATGGTAAATAAAAGTCAAATTTTCAATTCACCAAAAATTATTTTCACCTTATTGAACCACATTTTACTTAATAATAACAACCATGTATGTCGGATTTTCGAAATTCAATTCATAGAAGTGTTAAAATTCCATTTAAATGAAAAAGTTAGTTTTTGAACTACTACTAAGTGGTTTCACTATTCATCAAAAATTGATGTTTTTTAGAAAAATACCACAAATTCATCCTAAGATATGTTTCATATTCCGAATTAAAAAATGATGTATATTTTACTAAATTAAAAAATTTGAAGTTAGATTAATTAATTTAAAATTAATTCTCATTGTTAAAACAAAAAAGTGTGTTTTTAAGAAATAATAACTATCAAAATATTGACAGTTGATTTTGTCCAATTTCAAAGTGAAATTTCGTCTAATGACCATCATTGGATTAAATGGTAAAAATATAATCTAATTACACATTGAATCTAATTGAAAAGATAATCAAACCATATAAATAAATTATATTAAAACACAATTTTGAATTAAAATAATGTATTCTTCACTATTGATTAAAAAATGAACAATATAAGAAAAATACCAAAATTTCATCCAAAGTAAATTTTTGTGCCCTGATTCTAAAGATGAATTTTATTTTTTAAAATATAACATATTAAAGTGAAAAAAACTATATTTAAAAATGGTTCGCCATCAAAAGGTGGTAAATCGACCTTCTAATGAATATTAGAATAATTATTCTTATATTTAGATTCATTCACATTTTAAGTCTCTAAATTTAATTTGATAAATGTAATAACATTTAACAAACATGTATAATCATATGGTAGTTAGTTCTATTCATTCCCACCAATACAACATCTAGGCATTAACTACCATTTCAAAATAATAATATTATATTATTATTGTGCAACGTATGATTTCAAAGAAACCCGTTGTTGCGTATCAGGTAAGCCATCGAATATCGCATCCCCTTTAAATTATAATTAATATTTAATTCATAAATATTAATAAATATGAAAATATCATATTTCTTTATTTACCTAGGATGTTACATCCTTCCCCCCTTTTGGGAAATGCATCCTCGCAATTTTTATTCACTTATCAAATAAGTGGGGGTATTTATCCCTCATAGCATTTTCAGATTCCCATGTTGCCTCTTCAACCATATAGTTTTTCCACAAAACCTTTACCTTGTGAATTACCATATTCTATAACACTTGCTCTCTACGGTTATGAATCTCGACTTGTTTTTCCTCATAAAAGAGATTCTCTTCCAACTAAACTACCACTAGACTCAAAACATGAGATGGATCTAGCATATAATTTCCTATTGAAACATGAAAAATATTGTGTACCTAGGATAGACTTGGAGGTAATTCCACTCTATAGGCAACAGATCCAACTTTTTTTAAGGTTTCATAAGGTCCAATGAACCTCAGACAAAACATTATCTTCTTTCCAAAATGCATTACACTTTTTCATGGTGAAACATTGAGAAAGACATGATCACCTACCTCAAAAGAGATATCCTTCCTCTGATTATCCATATAATTTTTTTTTCTTCTCTGAGCAGTTCTCATGTTCTTCTTAATTATGTGCAATTTTTTTGTCATCTCTTTAACCAATTCTGGTCCCATCAGTTTCCTTTCACCTACTTTATCCCAAAAAGATGGAGTTCGACAACAGAATCCATATAATGCCTCAAATGGATCCATCTGTATACTAGAATGAAAACTATTATTATATAAAAATTCAACCAATGAATGATGTTGGTCCCAACTTCCCTGGTAATCCAGTGAGCAAGAATGTTGCATATCCTCCAAGGTCTATATTGTTTGTTCTGTCTTCCCATATGATTGCGGATGAAAAGTTGCAGTAAAATTTAATTCAGTACCCAACGACTTTTGATGTCCTTTCCATATGTAATAAGTAAACCTTGGATCATAATCATATACAATGAAGAGGGGAACACCATTCACCCAGACTATCTCTTTAACATTCAATCAAAAAAGTTGATCTAGAGAAAAAGTATCTCGAATAGGAAGGAAATGAGTAGTTTTAGTCAATTGATCAAAAATGACATAGATTTCATTATTACCTTGAGATGTATTTATAAATCTGAAAACAAATTCCATGGATATATTTTCCCATTTCCACTCTGGCACCCGTAAAGACTGAAGAATCCCTTTCGGTAACATCCACTCTTCTTTAACCTGCTGACAAGTCAAACACTTTACAGTAAAATTAGCAATATATCTTTTCATTCCATCACACCAGTAATACTCTTGAATATCTTTATACATCTTATTACATCTAGGATGAACTGAAAACGGGGAACTATGAGATTCACATAAAAAATCATTCTTCAACTGTGCATCACAAAGCACACATAATCTTTTCCCAAACCTCAAAACACAATCCTTATCAACATTAAAATCAGGAAACTTACCCTTCTGAACCAACTCTACCTTTTTATGTAACTCACTATCTTCCTTCTGTGCTTGCTTAATTCTGTCTGATAGAGATGATTTTACTAACACCTGAAACAAAACAGAATAATTTCCTGCACCAATAACTTCTATGCCAAATTTCATCAAATCATAAACCAAAGGATCTTGTTCCAAACACGTCATGGTTAATTAAGCATTAATTATTCGAATCAATGCATCAGCCACATTATTTTCTTTTCCCAGATGGTAATGGATCGTGCAATCATAATACTTGATTAATTCCAACCATCTCTTATGTCTCATGTTTAATTATATTTGAGTGAATATATACTTTAAACTTTTGTGGTCAGTATATATTTTACACTTTACTGCATACAAATGATGCCTCCAAATATTTAAAGTGAAAACAGCAGTAACTAATTCCAAATCATGTGTAGGGTAATTTAACTCATGATTTTTCAACTAACGTGAAACATAATCAATTACCTGATCATTATGCATTAGGACACAACCTATTCCTTTAAACAAAGAATCACTGTAAAAAACAAACTCTCCATTTCTGGGAGGTAGTTACCAAAACTAGAGCATTCACCAATATTCTTTTCAATTCCTAAAAACAATCATCACATTCTTTTGTCCAAAATAACATAACACCTTTTTGAGTTCATTTAGTCATTGGACTAGATGACCATGAAAAATTTGCAAAAAACCTTTGTTAATAACCTCTAAAACCAATAAAACTACAGATCTCAGTTATATTTGTGGGTCTTGGCCATTATTCAATAACATTTGTTTTAGCAGGATCAACAATTATTTCATCCTTAGAAATAATGTGACCATGGAAAGAAATTTATTATAACCAAAAACTCACACTTTCTGAAATTCCCAAAGAGTTTCTTTTTATTTAAGGATTGAAAGAGAACCCTAAAATTACTTTCATACTCCTCTTAAATTTTAGAATAAACCAAAATATCATTAATTAACACAACCACAAACTTATCAAAGAACATACAGAAAATTATTTTCATAAGATCCATGAATACAGTAGGTGATTTTGATAAACCAAAAGGAATAACTAAAAATTCATAATGGCCATATCTAGTAAGAAATGTGGGCTTCAAAATTTTTTCTTCCTTTACATTCAACTAATGGTACCCTGACCTCATGTCAATCTTCGAAAAATACTGAGCTCCCAGGAGCTGATCAAAAAAATCATCGATATGAGGCAAAGGATACTTGTTCTTAAAAGTGATGTTATTCAATGCTCTATAAAAAATGCAAAGTCACAATGAACCATATTACTTTTTAGCAGACAAGAGAGGAGAACCCCATGGTGTTATGCTCAGTCGAATGAAACCTTTATCAAATATCTCCTACAATTGATTCTTTAACTCTAAAAGTTCAATTTGAGCCCTTAGATAAGGGGGTTTTGAAAATGTCTTAGCATCAGGAACTAAGTAAACATTAAATTCAACTTTTCGGTCAGGTATAATACATGGAAACTTATCAGAAAAACATCAAGGTATGCATTTACCACCGGCACATCATTAATCTGAACAGTTCCTTTATTTTCAACAATATGTGCAAGGTAACATTCATTTTCTTCTTTTACTAATTTTTCAGCTTCCTGGTATGTTATCAAAAAAAAAGGGTTCGTTCTTGTATAAAAACTGAAAATCTTTCTGAAAATAAACCTCTTTGGATCTGCATTCAATCTTATCATTATAAATAGATATCCAATCCATGCCCAAAATAACATCAAACTCCACTAGAGGCTAAACAATAAGGTTTGTCGTTAGATTATTTCTACACACAAGGACAAGAAGGTTCTTATAATTTCTTTTTGTCTCAATGTTTCCTCCAAGTGTTTTTACCATAAGTTCGGTATTCATATCATGAGATGGAATTCCAAATTTACTAAAAAAACTTTCAAAAATGAAATAATGTGTAGACCCAGAATCAAATAACACATTGGCATAATCTAAAAAAACAGTATACCTGATACTACTTAATTCGATGGCCCAAAATCTACTGAAGTAGTCACAAAGGATTTCACCACCCCTTTATGCTTGTATTCTGGGTACTTTCCCTTGGTTGAGTTCTTTTTTGGACACTCATTTGCTTAATAACCCATTTTATTACACTTAAAACATCTTACCGATAGATTTTCATTCCCTGCTTGATCATCTTCCTTTCAGTTACGAGCAATAAGACCAGACTTGCCACACCAAAAGCACATTATAGACATTGATAAACATTCTCCAGGATTCTTTTTACCGCACTTCTCAAAAGATGGATATTTTGATTTCTTACCTCTAGGATTATTTTATGAATTATTTCCCTTTTCCTGCCAACTCGACCTCTTATTCGGTTGTTTTTCAAAGAACACATGATCATCAGAAAACTCCACTTCCACCTTATCCGCACATCGCCCACGTTTTTAATAACTTTTTAACTCACAAGAGGCTAATGATCTTCAATATTACTGCTTCATTCCTAAGTAAAATATATTTATTTTACAATCTTGATCTATGATGAAATTTGGAGCATAACTTGCCAGTCGAGTGAACTTCCTTTCGTAAATAGCCACTGAGTCGTCCTCCTACCTCAATTCCAAGAATTTCTTTTCCATCCTAAGTCGAACCACTTTAGTAAAATATTTATCAATAAACAAACCTATGAATTTATCCTAAACAAGTGCATCAATATCCTCACTATCCTTGATATTTTTCACCATCGAACACCACTGATCAGGTTTACCTTTAAAATGGTAAACATCTAGACTAGGTTTATTATGTTTTGAACAACCCATGACATCGAAAATTTTCTCCACTGCTTTCATCCACCCTTCTACTAGCACAGAGATAGATGCTCCTCTGAATTATGGGGGATGTTTCCTCATGAAATTCTCCATTACTGACATGTTCCTCTATGGTTAATCTGGCAGATCTCGTGCATGGATACCACCACAATTTATAGCCTAGGTCAATTGTTCCATCACTACAACAAACTGTGCATTTATGATTCCGACCATCTTAGGTTGCTGATTTGGAAGCTTGTCTTCCTCATAATGTCTTCCAAACATAGTTTCTCGGTTTCCTCTATAGAAAACCATTCTGAACACAGAAATACTTTAGGCAAAGAAACATGTTAATCTATAAATGCTATATCATTTCAATCATACCATAAATTAATTTAGGGACATTAATTTAACAATATTATAACTCCTAATGTTATCTAAACCGTCTTCTGACACCAACTATAAGGACCCATCCTTAAACATTTCATAATCATGAATTAAATTAATAATTTACATTGAATATCTTTTTAGTTTTAGAGTTTTAGAGTGTTAGTTCATAACATATACATAAAAAATTTAATATTACATGTAGACACATCTACCCAGTTTCCATTTTTTCATAAAATAAAAACTCATAGAAAAAAGAATTCATGTCTAGTTCCATGTTTTAGAGAGCATAAATTTTAAATAATCCCATCCATAACCCTATTCAACTTTATATCCTGTGACAAAATTTCAAAAACTTAGGATGATCATAAAAAATCCCAGTAAGAGATACACAAATAAAGAAAACTATTAGTTTTCAAAGACAACAAGAAAAACATGAATACTTTATCATAAGTAATACTTTTTACCTTTAGGAAGTAGTAAATACTCTTTACTGAATAAAATATCATTTCATACCCTTTTGTAACCAAATTATTACCATAAAACCCATATAAAGAACACATAACATATAAAGATACTTGGGACATAAACATACATAAATGGAATAACCATACGGTCGACTTCAAAACATATCACTAAAAGGAATATCCATACAGCCAACTTCCATGCCCAATACATTGGATGTTATAACGTAACCACCCATCTTGGTTTATCACGACACCACCCATCATTTTTTTATCACGTAACCACCTGTAAAATGTCCAAGTACCATTATAAAATCATAACACATAAAATATTGCAGATATAAACATTTAACTAATAATTTTTTTTTTCAATCACAAGAAAAAAATTTCAAGATATTGAAATAATCAATCCTTTTCAAAAACCATTTTCAATACCAAAACACCCAAAAACAGAATAAGTGATTTCTTTTTCATTTTAGAATACATTAAGGCTTATAGAGGAAGCCAAATAATGATTATTGTGGTGGAGAGGTCATTGTCACCACAAATGTTAAAAACATTCCTTTTTTCGTTTATTAAAATACTTGGTAGAAAAATATTCTCTTTGAATGAAATTGAAAGTCAAAGGTGTTTATATAGAGTATAAAAGAAAGTCGGGTATTTAAACAAAATATGCCTCAATGAACGGAGATTGAGACGAAGTCCCTTATAAAGATCATTTTATAAAAAAATAGATCGATATTGTGTAATCACGATAAATACAATATAAGATATCAAAACTCATTTCACACATAGTCATATCATGACATAATCCATAAGTAGAAAATTAACCCAAAGAGAGGAAATTGGGTTAAGATGTTCCCTTACCTCGTGTCCGACCTGACCCGTTCGTTATTTAATTTACTAAATAATAAAATAAAGTTAATTTCTACTTTTATAGGAACATTTTTCAATTTTTTTATTCCTTTTATATCAATTATTACTATGTTATAATCATTATGTAATCATTTTAGTTAATAATGGTCATTTGGTCGATATTTGGTACTTGAGTAAAAAATGAACACCTTATAATTACAAGTTGTTCATGTGGTCAAATATCCATTATTGTGAGAATGATATTCATGATTTATATATCATATAAATCATATATATCCAGTATATTGATGTATTTATAATAGTACATAACATTTGGAGATAAGAAATGAAAAGCACCGTTCATGGAGACGGTAAGTCTTACGTACGCATGAACGCTACTTTCATTTATATTTATTTTTTTAATGGAATTAAAACATAATGATACATAGATATATTATAATTCCAGTATAATATCATATATAATATCATTAACTCTATCCTTTATTCGTACCACGTATTTTATGAATGATTTATATAACTTTGAGTGGGTGGTAGTCCGCACTTCCTCAAATGAAATTATCGCATTTACCCATAATGGAAACCATAAAGGTATGATATAAATGGGAAATACAGTAGCATATATATAACATAAAAATAATATATATATCATATATATATATTTCCATCTTAATGGCCACCATTATTGGCGGTAGGAGATAATCAAACAATCATCATTTCGTGAGGTGTTAGTTGGTCATCAACAGAAACAGTATGTTCTTCACCCATTAGATTGAGGTGTGTGTAAGGGTCGTTCAAATAATTTTCATAAAAACATACAAGTCTATTGAGAATACTATTTTTTTATAAAATAATGTAATAAAAATATTTTAGGGGTTGGGGAAGTAAAATAAAACAAAATAAGTTAAGAGAAATTGTTACCTTTAATTTGGGTAACTCCCTTTGGTATGAACCAAAAATGGTTTCTTGAAGTGCCTTCTTCCTAATTTAATTCTTTTAGGAGGAGTATAGGGTATTAGGTAGCTTAATTAGGAAGATATTGGACGAGACTAGGGGCTTGAGAGGTGTGAGGAATGAGATAGAAGTTGTGTCCTTTTATATGGGGGAGGAGGGGCTCTTTAGAAAAGTTTGAAACAATTATTTTATTATAAACTTATCTTCAGTTTCAAAATAGCCGAAAATAATTAATGTCAAAGAAAAGATGACTCATGGTCGAAATAAAATCAACAATAATAATTGTATAGGTTTTGGATATTATTTTAATATTTATAATCTTATTTATTTAAATCATTTATTAATGAGGTAAATACAGGATCATTATAGTACCATAAAAATTTTAATTTATTTGATGTATATAAATTATAAAACAAATAATATAATGTAGGAAATTGTTTTATATTTCTAATGAATATTTATAGTCGAAAATATAATTTATATAACCCCATGTAACAATTGATTTACTAAAATCATTTTTTTTATGTTATTTTTGTCTTTACATTAAATTAATTAATCTAAAATGTCATTATCACTCTTAAGTGGATCCATGGGGTCCCAAAAAATACTAAAATATTCCCATGGTCTTAAATGACTCAAAAAATAAGGTTAGGACAAGTGTTAAGGTAATTTTGTATTATTATAATATTCATTTTACCTTGAATTACCCTATTTACCTTTAACCGCGATAAATAAAAGTCAATAGTTACTATTCACTAAAAATTATTTTCATCTTATTGAACCACATTTTACTTACTAATTACTTCCATGCATGTCCGATTTTCTAAATTCAATTCACAGAAGCGGTAAATTTTCATTTAAATGAAAATGTTAGTTTTTGAACTACTACTAAGTGGTTCCACTATTCATCAAAAATTGAAGTTTTTTAGAAAAATACCATAAATTCAGCCAAAGATATATTTTAGATTCTGAATTCAAAAATAATTTAAATTTTACCAAAATAAAAACATATAATTTGGATTAATTAATTTAAAATTAATTCCCTTTGTTAAATGAAAAGTGTGTTTTTAAGAAATAATAACTATCAAAAGATTGACAATTGATTATGTCCATTTTCAAAGTGAAATTACTTCCAATGACCAACATTGGATTAAATGGTAAAAATATAATAAAATTACACATTGAAACTAATTGAAAAGATAATCAATCCATATAAATAAATTAGATTAAAATGCAGTTTTGAATTAAAATATAGTATTTTTCACTATTCATTAAAAATGAACAATATCAGAAAAATACCAAAATTTCATCCAAAGTAAATTTTGGTGCCCTGATTCTAAAGAAGAATATTATTTTTTCAAATACAACATATAAAAATGAAAAAACTAGATTTAAAAACTATTCACCATCAAAAGGCGGTAAATTGGCCTTTTAAAAAATATTAGAGTATTTATACTTAAAATTAGATCCATTCTAATTTTATGCCTCTAACTTTTATTTAATAAATGTAAAAACATTTAACAAACATGTATAATAATATTGTAGTTAGTTCTATTCATTCTCTCCAATATAACTGCTAGGCCTTAACTACTATTTAAAAATAATAATATTATATTATTAGTGTGAAACATATGATTTCAAAGAAACCCTTTGTTGTGTATCAGGTGAGCCATCGAATATAGAGTCCCCTTTAAATTAATATTAATATTTAATTAATAAAATATTTATAAATAAGAAAATATCATATTTCATAATTTACCTGGGATGTTACATAAAATATAACAACTTCTCAATATGTTACCTCCCTGGAAAAGTGAACAAGGTGGTTAATTATTTGTGTCAAAAGGATCATGATTGCTTATCCATGATGAGAATTAAAATAGACCGAATATTTTGGGATTTGAAAAGGATTTGTCTATAAATCCTAAAGGAAGGGGAAGCTATTATCATCATCAATTGAATGTCAACCATCTATCCAATTATTGATTAACTGGGAACAGAACGATTATGTAGGGATTGAAAATAAGGTTATAAATTTTCTTATGTTTAACCTTGATTACGATTCAATGATAATGTTGTGGGATCATTTATTTGTTCCTTTTATATTAGATTTGAAAAAGGATTATTTATAAAAATATCATAGTTATCCATTATCTATTCATCCTGGAAGTATGAAGATTTATAGAGATTTGAAATAGTACTTCAAGGGGGTATAAGGAAGGGAGATATCACAAATCATATATCTCTATGCTCTGTATGTCATCAGGTTAAGTATGATACAACAATGTCTTAGAGTAAGTTACATCCATTACCCATACCAGTATGTAAATGGCCAAAAAATATAAATGTCAGGATTTTATATGGGTTTTATTCAATCCCCTTACTATGTCAACACACTTCATTTATATCATAGACGAATTTTATTGGGATCAGATTTCATGGTTATACATTAGAGATGTGCTAAGGTTGTATGGAATATGACATTCTATTATGTCTAATCAGGATCTTTATTTTACCTCAAAGTTTTAGAGATGTATTCCACAAGATATTGATGCAAAGTTTAGTTTCATCACTTCATACCACCCATAGATATATTTTCAATCTAAGAGAACAATTCAAACCTGAAAGGATATGTTGAGATCTTACTCTCATGATTTAAAAGTTGGTTAGGACTGCCACCATTCACTAGTTGAGTTTTCTATCATCAATATCTTTCACTAAAGATTTCTGATGGAACCTTATGAATCCCTCTAATGAATGAAATTTTGATCTCCAATGTTATGGTATGATTTCAGAGAAATAAATCAATTAAGACCTGTGATATATGAAGATATGGAAGAGAAATTTGGAGCCATTCAAAATAACATCAAAGAATCTCAGAGTTGGAAGAAAGGATATAAAAACAATCACTAATGTGATATACAATTTAATGTCCATGACAAACTGTCTCTCATATTTCCTCCATCAATGAAACTTATAAGACTTGAGAAGAAATAGAAACTAATCTCTAGTTATATTGGTCATGTAAGATCCTGGGTTTTTAGAACGGGTCAAAATCCCGACCCTGTTTAATGTTTTGACTTGTTTCTGAGGAAATAGGAGGAAATAGGCAGTTTCTAGAAAATTTCAGGCTACACGCCATGTACATTAAGTACACGCCGTGTATGTGTAGGAAAGTGACCAGCCGTGTGCTCGTCGAGTACATGTCGTGTGATGGCCGTGTATAAATTTCTTACTACACAGTGTGTAGTTTTGTGACACATTGTGTACCATTGGGCGTGTGGAGGCTATACATGGCATTTAAACCTATTGGCCAGGGATAATCTTTGAATCCAAATACACGCCATGTCCCCCTTTGGACACCCCGTGTAGTCTAGATGTGTATAAGGGATATACATGGATTGTGGGTAAGTCGGCGAGGAAGACAAGGGAAACTAGGTACATGACGGTTACCCATAGGTACAGGTCGTGTACTCATGTCAGCAGGTTCGGAAAGTAATTCGGTGGAATTACAGCCCCTAAATGAACAGTTAAATGATATACCCGACGTGTAGTCATGAATTTCACACTGTGTACTTTATTTTTTTGCGTTAAATGGGCAGTAGCCTCGTTTTGAGGCAGAACTCATTTCTTCAACCGAGTCTCATGAACCAAGCCAGCCGGGACTTCAAATCCCTCCTAGTTATTCATCTGATCCCCGATCCAAACACTGATTGTTCCATTGGAACCCCCTTAGTAAGGCCTCGATTTAACTTGAGCTATTTTGTATGATTTTGGTTCTAGAAGAGTTATAGGGGTTTGAGCGGTTTGGATTATTTTGTATATCTACCACGATTTAGACCGAATTGGAGGCCGTTACTAAAGGAATAGCATCGTACGAGTCTTAGTTAGGTGGTCCATACCTAGTTTTGTGTTTTCAGGGTCTTTTGGGTAACTCGTACTTCGACAGATTTTTGGGTATTTTGAGGAGGACCCGTTTTATCTGCTGTTTCATATTGAATTATTTATTAGACATACGGGATGACTTGGCCTATGCCATGTTACGAGTTTTTCTTGATTGGGGCGGGCACAGGGTTGTATCACAATAGGGCATTGTGGCCGGGGGAATGCCATAATGGTTAAATTTGAATTATATTGTTATAAACTATTCAGTTTAATTCATTAAGCCTGATATAAATTGTTGGAGGCATTTAAGAACTTAATGCTGGTATGGGACAACATCTTGCATAGTTCAATTCAACTGTTTAGTTTCTTTTTCCTGTTTATGTTTTCTGTTTAAATATGTAATATATGCAATTGCTGAATTGCATCTGCTGGACCCTTTGGGTGGTGTTGGGCATGGCAAGGATATTCTTGTGTGATGTGGATCAGAGGTTGGGCTTGGCCCAGGTTACATTGGGTGGTTTTGAGCATGGGATTGAGAGTCATGGATGTCGGTTTGGGGTAGGATGACTGTCAGGTTGGGCATGGCCCGGGTTACTAGGATGGCGATGTCATCGAACTTGAGTGACATGGTCACAGGGACACGAGGTGTTAGATATTTGGTGGCTTGGGTATTTTTTGGTGATTACCGCTCACTCGGAACATTGAGTAGTATGCACACAGAGATACTCCATGATGAGGTGGTTTTTACTGCTCATGTGGGTAGAGGTCCCCATTAGTTGTGGTTTAGGTACCATTGGTTTGGGGGTGCTTTCCGTAGGAAGCCACGTGGGAGGTAAGGAGCCTTTAAGGGATAGAGTTGAGGTTATCGGGATGAGGGACAATGATCGCCATTATTTGAGGGCATATATCGTTGTCCCTCATGATACTTTGTTTGAGGTAAAACATCATGTTCCCTCCAGCTATTTATTTGAGGGCAGACATTGTTTTCCCTCCGGTTATTATTTGAAGACGGGAATCGTTGTTCCTCCGGGTTACTTCTTGGTTGTGCCTTCGGGATGTTAGTACTTGAGACACGTGGTGTCAGGGGGGAACATGGTTTCGGGTTCCCTGATAGAGATTTTGGCATTGGCCGAAGTAGGTGACACTCCACGGTGGTTTTTGAGCACTAGTGGAGTTAGTGTTTATTTCTGCATTGTTCTGGTTACTTTTTCCCTTATAAATGAATGTCTGGTTAAACACTGATATTAGAAACCCACCATTGGGTGGTATCCTACTAATATTTGTCTCACACCCTGCACAGGCCCTCTGGGATGCATGCAGATTTTATGTATTTACGTGCAGGAAAGAGGCCCGCTTCAGGATCTGGACTACGTTAGTTGTTGCATGGAGATGGTATGGACCTTGAGGTCTTACTTAGCTGGGGTTTACTTTGTTTTCATTTATTTTTTGTATCAGAATGATTTCATGTTGTAGCTACTTATGGTACCTATTGGCACCCTTTTTATATTCAGATATGTATTACCTGCTTTGGATGCATGCTTAATTTTTCAATAGTAGTTCCATGTTATCTGTATGCTATTTTTTTTATTATTTCTACTGATGTTTATATTTACTGATTCCTTTGTTTATCCATATTGATTATGCTTCTGCTCTGCGGTTCTGGTTTGAGTCTTCTAAGTCTTTCATTCCTCTACATCTCCACTGTTATACTTGGACTAGTACCATTATTATTATACTCCGAGAGGGTATATCCTAACCACTATACCTATCAGACCCTCTCTGCTAGTCGACAACCTTTTGCGTTCGAGGAAGTGTGCCTAGGGTAGTAGCACCCGACTTGTTTAGAACTGTTCAGGTGGCTGTACAGGTCCGGGTCGTTACTAAGTGGTATCAGAGGAGTTCTTGACTGGGATTTAGTAGCATTTCTTTGCTGACTACTAATGAGTTTGAGACTACCCTTTTTATTTCGGTTGGTTTTACTATTTGGGATATTGTAGACATGAGGTAGATTTTCAATGGAATTGAGTTTCTAGCTTGTGCTTTGGTGCCTACAGCCCCAGGTACGAGGGATGGACCAAGATTCCATGGTTGGAAATTATTGTTTGATTATTTCTTAGATTACGGTTTATATGATATCCACCTCAGTTGCTAACATGGTTTGTGATGATATTGATTGTGATATATGGCCCTTGACCCAGTGTAGTAAGGGATAATTGGACTTTGGCTTGGTATGGCAAGGCTTGTTTGATTGGATTTTGATAGGCACATTTTTAGGGTATTTCAATTTCATAATTGCACAAATGATTTGTGAAGTGATAATACCATGTGTATAAAAACCAATTGCCATGCTTTATATGCTCAGAAATATGAATTGGTGAAATTCTTGATAGAATTTCATGTTGTGCAATTTGTATGCCATGATTTATATTTTGTTTAATTGCATGTGGCGTGATATTGGGGTTTATATCTTGTACAAGCAGGCATGTACTATTAGTTGAGGTGATTTGGATCACCAGGATTGGGCGACTCGATCATCAGTTTGAGGAAACCTTAGTTTTCAGGACAGGCATGGCCCGAGGTACTTTTTATACTTGGCCTTGTTGAGAGTGGGTACGGAGGCCAGGAGGTCGGGATGTCGTGGGCATGGGTTGCGATAGGGGATAGTAAGGGTAGTCATTTTATTCTGCCTTTTACTACATTTCCTATCTACGTGAATATATATTTATATATATTTATATATTTATATATGGGTTTTCTGACCATTTATGGTATTCAGCAGGTTCCATTTTGTTGACTCAAGTGGAGCGTCAGGTGAGTGAGGATACAGTGCCGCAGCTGCCAGATCAGGTTCAGGATTAGGTGTAGGCAGAGCATGAGCCACAATTATAGGATTAGGGATAAGAGAAGGTTCATGATTTAGTATAGGCAGGGCAGTAGCCGGGTTTGACGTCATTCGGACCATGGCTCGACGAGCTGCTCCGAGCTAGCCTGGTATGTGTTTTGCAGGGGATCAACAGAGGCGCCCAGGGTGTAGAGACTTCTATGGCATACCTGACGCAGGATTTCCATTCGCATCACCTTCTACTTTTTCAGGGTGAGGGTGGTCCTTAGGTGGATGATAACTGGATAGAGAGCATGCAGATGATCTTTGAGCATCTTGAGTCACCTCTAGGGTGGAGGGTCAAGATGGCAACATACATGCTGCGAGGACTGACAAAGCGTTGGTGGGATGTGCAGGTTCAGGCCCACATGCATTAGGGTTTGGCATGGAAGGAATTCGAGGACAGGTTTTTTCAGAACTTTTACATAGATACACTGAGAGCTAAGAGAGATTTAGAGATCTTGAGTCTTCAGTAGAGAGACATTTCCGTCATGGACTATGTAGCTACCTTCAAAGAGCAGTCTCGCTTTGCACCTGCTGTGGTATGTGATGACGTGGCTAGGGTGAGACGCTTTGAGGATGGCTTACAACACTCCATTCGGGTCCAAGTGAACATATTCAGGCTGGTTTCCTTCTCGGAGGTGGTGAACCAGGTGGTTATAGCGGAGGGAAACCAGAGGGATAGGCCCCAGGTTGGTCAGGTGACAGCATCAGGTGACGGTTCAGATAGCAGGAAGTGAGGATGGGATGAGTTCTAGCAGGGCGGTTAGGCCAAGGAATCAGCTAGACGATCTCTTGGTAGTTCTACAGTGATTTTTTTCAGTTTGGATAGCCGAGATATGTTCGGACTCAGTGTGATAGGCCTCCAAAGGGGTGTCGGGCATGTGGACAGTTCGGGCATCTTGAGAGGTTTTGCAGGAAACCTTCTCAGATAGCCGGTAGATAAGGACCAGGATAGACGGTGGCATCTGGAGTTGGTTCAGGTTCGGTACCAGGAGACGGTATACGAGGTTCGGCTGGACGTAGAGGACGTGATAGAGACAGCAGGATCCAGCTTAGGGTTCAGTTGTCAGTGACTGGAGCAGCATCGTAGGGAGTTCAGTCATCAGGCAGTCGTACTTCAGGCCAGGTGCATGCCATGGAGTTTCAAGAGGCTGAGCAGGCTGGTTAGCCAACAACGGTTAGAGGTACACTCCGGTGTGTCCATGATCCCCATGTTTCCTTTTTGGCATGACCAATAGAGGCATGTCTGTTTTGAGTGCATGTGGTGCACATGATCTATGTGGACTAACTAGATGCTATTCAGTGGTATTGGTACCATATCAGGTGCATGATATAGTCTATATATATATGAGATGTAAAGTATCAGGGTATCGAGGATGCAAGTTACATGAGGTACCTTGGGCATTGGGGCATCGAGGATGCAGGTTACTTAAGGTGTTATGCACCAGGACCATGTGGAGGCGTACACCGATGCGGTGCGGGCTACGTTGTGTGTCGGGAGTGACACAGGAGCACCAATGAGGTGCATGGGTGATGATGTTCCACAGAAGGACTATGGATCTGGAAAACAGGTTATTAAACCTTATTGCTTTATGTTTTTTTTGTTTGAGACCAGGTTAGGCGATTCCAAAGGTGGGGAACCCCTTTAAAGAATTTAGTCGGGACATCTGAGACTAGGGAAGTCCGGGTTACATTGAATGGGGTGGTATGTTTTCTGCCATGTTTGGGTTTCGTTTGGTAGCTTGGGGATGAGCTATATTATAGTAGGGAGATTTTAAGAACCCACGTAATTTGAACGGTTCAAAATCTCGACCCTGTTTAAATTTTTGACTTCTTTCTGAGGAAACTGGAGGAAATGGGAAGTTTCAGGAAATTTCCAGACTACACGCCGTGTAATTTAAGTACATTCCTTGTATGTGTAGGTGAGTGACCAGCTGTGTGCTCGCCAAGTACATGTTGTGTGATTTCCGTGTAGAAATTTCATACTACACGGCCTGTAGTTTTATGACACTCTAGGTACCCTTGGGTGTGTGGAGGTCATACATGGTGTGTAGGCCTGTTGGCCAGGGAGAATAGTTGAAACCAAGTACACGTCGTGTCCCCCTTTGGACACTCCGTGTAGTCTAGCTGTGTATAAGGGATATACATTGTGTGTGGGTAAGTCGGTGAGGAAGAGAAGGGAAATCAGGTACATGTCGTGTACTCATGTTGGAAGGTTCGGAAAGTAAGTCGGCGAAATTCTAGCTGCCTAATGAACAGTTAAATGATATACACGGCGTGTAGTCATGAATTACACACCGTGTACCTTATTTTTTTCATTAAAACAGGCAGTAGCCTCGTTCTAAGGCGGAACTTGTTTCTTCCACCAGGTTTCGTGAACCATGTCAACTAGGACTTCAAATCCATCCCGGTTCTTCATCTGAACCCCAATCTAAACACGGATTATTCCATTGGAACCCCATTGGTATGGAATCGATTCCTCTTGAGCCATTTTGTATGATTTATGTTCTAGAATGAGTTATAGGGGTTTCATCGGTTTGGAGTCTTTTGTAGATCTACAACGTTTTATACCGAATTGGAGGCCGTTACCAGAGGAGTAGCATCGAACGAGTCTCAGGTAGGTGGTGCATACATATTTTTGTGTTTTTGTGGTCTTTTGGGTATGTGGCCTTCATCGAGTTTTTGGGTATTTTGAGAGGGACCCGTTTTATCTTCTATTTCATATTGAATTGTTTATTGGACCTATGGGATGCCTTTGGGTATGCCCTATTACATGTTTTTCTTGAGTGGGGCAGGCACGGGGTCGTAGCTCATCGGGGAATTTTGGATGGGGGATTCCAAAATGGTTAAATTTGTATTATATTATTATAAACTATTGAGTTTAATTCATTATGCCTGATATAAATTGTTAGATGCATTAATTACCTTAGTGCTGGTATGGGGAAACATCTTGCATAGTGCAATTCAAATGTTTAGTTTGTTTTTCCTGTTTATGTTTTCTATTTAATTATGTTATATATGAAATTGATGAATTGCATCTGATAGACCCTTTGGGTGGTGTTGGGAATGGCCTAGATATTCTTGAGTGAGGAGGATTATAGGTTGGGCTTGGCCCGGGTTACTTTGGATGGTTTTTGACCACGTGATTGGGAGTCACGTTAGTCATGGACCAGGTTACTAGGATAGTGATGACATCGAACTTGAGCGACATGGGCGCCGGGACACGAGGTGTCATAGATGTAGTGGCTTGGGTATTTTTTTGGTGATTACCGCTCACCCAGAACATTGAGTAGTGTTCACACAAAGATACTCCATGATTAGGTTGTTTTGACCACTCGTGTGGGTAGAGGCCCCCGTTTGTTGTGATTTAGGTACTATTGGTTTGGGGGTGCTTGTCATAGGAACACACTTGGGAGTCGAAGAGCCTTCAAGGGATATCGTTGAGGCTATCATGTTGGGGGCTGAGGCTCACTGTTATTTTAGGGTAGATATCGCTGTCCCTCCGGCTATTTATTTGAGGGAAGACATCGCTCTCCCTCCAGTTATTGATTGAGGATAGGCATAATTGTTCCTCAGAGTTACTTCTTGGGTGTGCCTTTGGGATGTCGGCTCTTGAGACATGTAGTGTCAGCGGGCACGTGGTGCTGTGATACATGACAAAGATTCCGGCATTGGCCGATGTAGGTGACATTCCATGGTGGCTGCTAAGCACCAATGGATTTAGTGTTTATTTCTGAATTTTTATATTTATTGTTTTACTTATAAATAAATTACTATTTAAACACTTATATTAGGTACACACCATTGGGTGGTATCCTACTGAGATTTGTCTCACACCATGCACGGGCCATCCGAGACGCATGCAGACTTTATCGATTTACGTGTAGGAAAGAGGCCAACCTCAGGAGCTGGGCTGTGTCAGTTATTTCATGGAGATGGTATGGACCATGAGGTCTAACCTAGCTGGGTTTTACATTCTTTTGTTTTTTTCTGTATCAGCATGCTTTCTTGTTGTAGCTACTTATGGTTAGCCATTGGCGCTGTTTTTATATTCATATATTTATGACCTGCTTTGGATGCATGCTTACTTTTTCAGTTGTGGTTCCATGTTATCTGCATGCTATTGTGTTTATTTCCACTGTTTTTGTTTATATTTACTGCTTCTACTATTTATCAATATTGATTATGCGGGTCTTATTTGAGTCTGATGAGTCATCCATTCTGCTAGATATCCACTTTTATACTTGGACCAGTACCATTATTATTATCCTCTGAAAGGGTATAGACTCCCCACTATACCTTTCAGACCCTCACTGCTAGTTGGTAGCCTTTGGAATTTGGGGAGGTGCGCCTAAAGTAGTATCACCCGACCCGTTTAGCACTCTTTGGGTGGCTGTTCAGGTCCCTCCAAAATAATTGATCATATCAGGATGTTGGCCTATCTATTGGTGCTTCGATGAAACCTTTATCGATTAAATTATTTATTACATATATGTATCATGAGTAAGTATATACATGACCCTTCACATATACTGATCTTAGAGTTCATACCACTAGAGAAATATCATTATTGTGAAGAACAACTGGTATCTATTTTATATCCTACAGAGAATGTTCAAATATAGATGGACACTGACATGGTAATATTTTTTGGAGAACTCACCAGTTTTAGGAGGATATATGGGAACTGGTGGATATAGTGAGGTAAACTTATCCTTAATTTTTTATCAAAATAATTAATTTCAAAGGAGAAATTCATTTTAAGAGGGGTATAATATAACAACCTCGGTTTTTATAAATTATTATTATTTTGAAAAAATTATATTTATATGATAGAATTAAATACAAGAAACCCATGTTAATATTTCATTACAAACAACCACAATTTAATGTTGTGTTACAAAAAACATCATTTTACGCTTATGCTATATGCAAAAACGGGTTATACATCCTTACACAAGACACTAAACCCCGATAGACAATTAATATTTTTTTTCGGAAATGACTATTGTAACCTTTCCATTAAGCAAATTGAGATTAATATTGAGAACTACATTTTAAATATTATATTTAATTTTTTAATATATATAAATCATATTGCAAAAAAACAATTTTTTTAAAGTCTTTATATATTTTTAAAATACTATTTTCTATAAAAATGAAATTTTTTTCTTATTTTGAACATTATTTAAATTAATTTTTCACAATTTTATTAATTTATTTGATAAAATAAAGTTCACTTTTTAATTCAGTATTTAAAAATTATATATGGGTAAATATTTTGGATTTTTTATAAAATATTCATTCTTTTGGTGTAGAGTGAAAAATATGATATTTTAATTGAAATCCACCTTTTCATTTAATTCAATTATAAAGTTAAATAAAAATTGTAATTTTTTTAATGTATCATTTGTTAAATTATACATCCCATAATTCAATTAAGGTAATTGAAATTATTCTCATATTGAATTTTCATATTAAAATATTGTAAACTTTTGAACATTTTTCTTTAAAAACTTGTTTACTTGGCACGTTGGTGATATTAATCTTAACATAAATTTTTTCCACTTATGTGAATGTAATTTGAAAAAATTGATTCCATATTTTCAATAAACCTAATCTATATTACATAATAAGTTCCAATTATCTTTTTACCAAAATTAATAGTAAATTCCGTAAAAAATATTTTCCACATTTATGGTAAAAAAGAGTTTACCTTGGAATAAACTAAAATAATAAGGGTTATAATGATATATAAACCCTTATAAAATAAATTTTCTGACCATAAATTGACCTTATCATTTCTATGATTCTAATTGAAGGATTTTTTACATTTTTTAGTATGTGAAAAACAAGGGTACGCTTTTTCTTTATAGAACATTACAAGTGTTCCAGTCACTACACCTATAAAAGGACACACCTTATCATATATTATAAAACCTATAAACCCATTTTTGGATCATACATTACCATCCAAAATAAAATTCCAAATATCCCCCTCTATTCCTAAAATTAATATTTTGTATATAAATCCATCCAATAAAGGCTTTGGGTGCAATCCTAAGGAGGATACCTTAAGAAGAGCTAACATTCATCAATGAGAATTTATTGTTTTATATTGTTCTCCAAATCCATAAATTATTATTAAAACATGATGATATGAAAAATTACATATATTACATATGATAATATGTTTTTATATTAATTTAATTACCAACAGTCATATCCACTTCCATCAAATTCATTATAAAATCATTGTTTGTGGTTATGATGGATTGTCACATCAAGAACTGATGTCAATAATTTTTTCATTTCCACCTATCAAGGCTAAAATTAATGATTTATTTATTTTTATTATATTATATTTATTATATTATTGTTCTTTTTAAATTATTATATTCTATATACATTCATTCTTTCCATTTCTTGGGTGTATGATAATGTCCCTCATGTGTTATACGGTCTACCACATCACAAAGCGATGTGATTTGTCCACTCTTCAAATGGAAGTTAATATAGAAGGATTAAATGATAAAATTATATATATATGAAATATTAATTATTCTATATGTTTAATATATCATTTACCTTTAATTCATTCAATCTGACAATAAAATTAAATTTATGTTCATGTGTACACATGGCCTACCGTCTCTATGAATGTATTTCATATTTTATCAATAAATGTAATGGATTACTATAAATAAATATATATTTAATATATATTATATTTATATTATTGTAAAAATTAATGATATTATGAAATCATGTTCATATTATTAGTTGAAAAAAAATCAAAACATATTCGAAAAATAATGATGTTATTACCCGAAACATAACTTTATCATGGTACTGTTAATAAAAAGGTAATGAAATGTAATTTAAAAATTATATATGGTATGATATTTATATATATTGTAATATAATAGTTCTATATAAAAATTATATTTATTATACAGGAGTTTTTAACATTTATGATGGAAGATAAAACAAAAGGTATGATGTTTTTGTCACAATTTTCTTTCATTGAGTCATGTGTTATGTTATGCACCAATATTCATTCATGAGGTGTATATAAATACCCTATTAAATAAAATATAAACAAATTATATATAAAAATTATATTTTAAGTTCCATTACATGTTATTCCATCATGGATCCTATGAAACAAGGATACAAAAGTGGAAATGATTTTATGTTACAATCTCATCGTTTAATATTATTATTTATGATTATATTTTTTACGATAAAATGAAGTTATCCATTTCTCAAGAAACTCATTAATTTTTCTATCATATATTTATTCATAATATAATCAAGTAATGGTTTAGTTTTTCTACTAACTTTTAATCAAAATAGTTTAGAATATGTTTTTAAGAAAACCTGACTTTATTTATCTCTTCAGTTGAATGTTTTTTCCTTCCATAATTTTTTTAAATGTTTTCAAATTTTTATTATTATTTTCCTAATATTTTTATAGTAAATATTTACCCATGTTTTAATATAAAAAATCATATTAATCATCATGATTTTTTCAAAACATTTCATATGTTGCATTTTACTGAAATTGTGAATGGAATATTTTCTTATCATATACGGTATAAATGAAACATACATTTTTTCCGTAAATTATTTTAATGTAAGATTACATTATAAATTTTCAATTTTATTTTTGATGAAAAAATTTTTCCAAATAATATATGTTTTAAAAAGTATTTTTCTAAAGAGATATTATATTTTCCTCAAATAAATTTTTTAAATGATCAATAAAAACAATTTTCAATCACATATGAAATTTGTTGATGATATGTAAGACTACTGGGGATATTATTCAAATATTCCATTCTTATTATTTCTTTGAATAGTTTATTTTTATTATGGAATGTTGTTTATAAAACTCTGTTCTCTTCCATTGGTTATACCATGATAAAATTCTAATGGAAATCATTTATTTTGAAACCGATTATGATATGACAAAATGATGAAATTATTATGAATCTTTTCTATTTTATAAATGTTTTTATATGATCAAATGTTAATGTAACCCATTTAATTTCATGGGTTATGTTGTCATTAATGTTTTATGATCTTGTGTAATACATTTTAATGATATTAATTATGTGATGAGTGGGACCTATAAATCCCTCAAAAGATTTAGAAAATTATTTATATCCTATGAGATATATTAGACTGTAAAGGGGAGTAGTCCAAGTTCAATAAAGGACATTGTTTTTTATGATGGTCTACGGAGTGAACCATGACTACTATGATGGTTTGGAGAGTGAACTCAAACCAATATAATATCCTTGTAAAGGACCCATTAATAAAATGTAAATGATTTTATATAATTATTGGTATTCCAAAAATCATTGTCTTATTCAAATTATAAGCTATCAAAGATAATTTTCATTGATTCCATTATGATTCATTCTTTGTGAACATACAATTGGTATTCCATGAGTCATGATTATGATCATTAAAATCCAGGGTGTGTTTTTAAAATGTTATGACTATATTCTCAAACCCATCTATTAATTTTATTCTTATATATTTTATTTGTTTACCATTACATAGAATCTAATATCACCCTTCAAATTTCTCATATCGTCGTTCATTGAAGAAATATAATAAGTATTATATTTCAAATAACATATCAATCTATGAAGTTCTTTGAGAAGATGAAGTTATTTTCCTATATACTAGTTTCTTATGAAACCGTGCTTCTAGAGACACTAAATTGTTATGGTCCTCTGGGATGTTTTTTTGTAATTTAATGAATATTTATAAAAATTATGCAATATCATCTTCTAATATGGATTTTTCACGATAAAATTTCAATAATATAAGTAGATATGTCATTTTTTTCTTAGTAATAAACAATATCAGAAGGTAAATTTTTCCCACCAATCATACCCTGATTCACCTCCTCCCAGCTATCAAGGTATTAAACATATTGTGGGGAAATATTGTAAGATGTGATGAAGGATAAATTGATTAGAATTATTCTTTAACAGGATTTATTATAAGTATATAATGATAATGATATTTTGAACATAAATTTTAATTACATTCATTTTTTGAAGAATTATATGAAAAATTACTAATTTAATTTTTTAACGGATGTTTAATGTAATTCCACTACCCCAGTTACCCAGACTCGGTGCATTATTCCATAACATTGGAATGATCATAAAGGATCAAGTCTCAAAATTTAGATTAGTTTAGTATTCTTATAAACACTAGATATATTCATAATTATTACATTATATCATAAGGTAAAAAAAACTAAACCAACATCTTGTCATCATATCCCCTCATACTATCCCTACAGGTCATTCATAAATTACTTCTTCATATCCTGGGAAAAAGAAAACATTGAAATGGGTGAGCTCACATACTCATTAAGGATAACAATATAGCAGAAGCTTTCATAGATAAGTATAAACACTTAAGGCAATGTATAACTAAAACAAAATCCTTTAAAACATGAACATCAGCATAATATGGAAAAGATAAAATGAAATAATGCCATTACTTATTCACATGGATATTCTACTAGTCAAATAATCACATTCAATGTCAATAACCACTTTTATTATGATGGAATGCATAATTACAGACTATCATAACCATGTAGCCAAGGCCTCGTGTCGAGACTACAAATAAGATTTTGTTAAGGCCTCATGCCAAGACACTAGTTTGTCTCATGAGACCTACCAATTAATCGAGGAGCTATAGTGGGCTCCACCCATCACTTACTAAGTCCAATGTATTCCTCATATGAAAAGTTTTAAATATAACATAAACATTTGTATTAAAACTAGCATACGAAATGTCAATACTTTATCCACAAACCATTAATGGTATAAAAATAACACATCCACAGTCAAAAATAACACATTTGATACAATATGGAAGATTGTATTGTATAAGATTAACCTCAATCGAGAATGATGAAGGATATTGACATAAATGAAAATAATCATCAAAACTATTAGAGTGAAATATCCCCCTTTTTTCTTGAAATTGTTTAAAAGTCACACTATTTTTCAAGAAGCCATTTAAAATAGATTTTAGAGTCAAAGTGTCCCATACAAATTTGAAAATTTTAAAAGGAATTTTCATTTGAAAACATTAATGTTCATATATATAAATCCTTAAAACCATTTTTAAAACATGGACATTAATGAGAAAGATTTAGAAGAATAAATCATTAAAACATTTAAAAATGATATTTTAGTTAGAGTTTCTAAACAAAAGAGAGACACATGAATAAAAATAATTGAGGTAATAAAAACATTGTTATATCATGAGAATAAAGGTATTCATGATATACTATGTCAAAGTACATTATATACAACATATAAAAGTGATTTGGTGTGTAACAACAAAGAAATTCTCAATGGGATTTAAATTGAGATTAAGTCGCTTATAAAGACCGCATCCTTAGGTTAAGGATAAATCAACGACATAATTATGTGTGAAAAATATAAATTTACTCAATATGATTGGATATTATGTGTAAATCTATCAGAGGACAATTACACTTATTCTTGTAAAAGACACCAATGAATTGGATGTTTAACTCAATAAATGGAGATTGAGTGAAAATTACTCTTATCAAGTTCATATCGACGTCTTGAGAATTTATCAGTGGAGTGATTATGTGTATCAAAATTATATCCATATAATGGGGAGTGGAAATTATGACATATGAAAATGAATAGTGATTCTACACATAATCATGGAGTGAAATAATAAATGAAGTATGCGTAAATCCGAATGAGTGGAAATTCAAATTTCAAATTCCCCTATTGATTTGGTAACATAAAAAACATACACCCATGAAATAAGGATCATTAAATGATGATTTAAATATAAATTAATTAAAGTATATTACACAATTAATACAAACATGGGCAGTACACACACAACATGTAATAAATAATTGGTGAACAATGGAATTCTCACGGAATTAAATGTGAGATAAGACACCTCTTACTATGTACTTTTCCTTTGGTTGACTGTAGGTTAACCTATTGTATAATGGTAAAATAATTGTTATTTAATTATACAAAAATAATTTACATTAATATGATATCATATATGATCTTTTAACATTTATTTGTTAATAATAGCTTAGTATTATCGTCATTTTGGGTGTTAACAGGTTCGTTTTCCTTTATATTATTTGTTATGTGAGTCGTATTTGTTATGGATGGGATGTATATTATTCAAATCCAGAATTATATCATGTCTCTAAAAATTATTTTTATTCATCAAATGAAATTTAGTCTTGAATGGATAGGATGGGGAATGAGTCTCATCGCGTTCGTGGAGACGGTAATCCATACGTACGCACGAGCGACAATATCATTCTTTTGATATTAAAATAATTTATAATTGGATGGTATATCATATAGAAAGAATCATTATCAGGTTATATTTAATATTTACATGAATTATACATCATTATTATCGCCATCTAAATAATAATATATTGAATAACATTTACACCACAACGTGGAGATGGTAAGTCGTATGTACGCGCATATGGTGACATGTCATTCAAGGGATGGATAGAATAATGAATTTGTTTGTTCCATAATTATAAAAACATCACAGTATATATAATATAATGGTGTTATTATTTTATAATGGAAATAACAAGGAAATAAGGAGTTGAAGAAGAAAGAACTTTAAAGAGGGTGGTGAAGACGTTACATCTTCTTCGGGTTCTTCCTTTTGATTTGATCAAAAGGTCTCCATAGGTTGGATTTCTGATCAAACTAAGGCCTATAGGTTGATTTTAGGGAAGTTGGGAGGATATTTGGGCAGAGGTTGGCTGAGAAAAAAGGCTTTGAAGGTGTAAATAATTGGTTAAAAGTGGGGTCCTTTTATAGGGGGAGGAGGGGCTCTTTAGGAAAAACTTAATGTATTATTTTATAATAAATTCATATTCGGTTTCTAATGGATCAAAAGTAATTTATTAAAAGTATAAGGTGGGTATGGGTCTATATAATTCCAACTAATAGATTTTATATAGGTTTGGGTCATTATATTATCCTTATCATTTAGTTTTAACTCTTAGTTAATTAGTCTGATATTTACCATGTCACTTTTATTTTATATTATATAGTTAATAAAAATACTATATAAATCCAAGAGACCTCCAAGTAGTCCATTAATGATACAACTATCATGATAGAATTCATTTGGACGAACCGTAGATTTTTAGTAATTTAATATCAATTAATAATATAATATTTGTTTTAAAAACTCTTTTATGTCAATTTTGAAACTATTTGGTTTTTGATTTTTCTGAAAATCATAACAGCAATATTACATTGAAAAGGATTAATTAAAGAAATCCTAACATGTCATATTTACCTATAAAATTCTTTTAATTCATTAAATGTCTCAAATTATATTTATTTGGGTATTTATAATATCAATTATTTTAATATTTCACTAATAAGGTAATTACTGCATCATCATTGTGTCATAAATATATTAAATTATTTAAGGTCTAAAAATTATAAAAAAAATACCATTATGTATGAAATCTTTCTATATTTATAATTAATATTTATAGTCGAAAATATAACATATATAACCCAATGTAAAAATTGTTTTTCTAAAAGATATAGGCTTATGTCATTTTTGTATTTACTTTAACTTACTTAATATAAAGTGTCATTATCACTTACAAGTGGATCCATGGGGTCCCAAAATAGACCCAAAGATGCCCATGGTCTGAAATGTATCAAAAAATAGTGGTAGGGCACGTTTTAAGATAAATTATTATTATTATAAAATTATTTGTTACCTTTATTTAACGGATTTACCCTTTAACCATGGTAAATAAAATATTTACCGAAGTAATTATTCAAAATTTATAAAAATATGAGTTACCTATTTACATAATTTGTACATCTAGATTCCAAATATGAAATCCATTTTTCCAAATTCATAACAGATAAGTGGCATAAATTAATTTAAAATTAATTCTCGCTGTCAAAACAAAAAAGCGTGTTTTTAAGAAATAATAACTATCAAAAGATTGACACTTGTTTATGTCTAGTTTAAATGTAAAATTACTTCCAATGACAAAAATTGTATTAAATGGTAAAAATATATTCTAAATATACTTTAAAACCATCCAAATTCATAATTTATCACTATTAATTATTTCGATTAAAAAAGGTGTTTTTAATTAAAATTTAGTAATTTTCACTACTCATCAAAATATGAAGGTTATCTGAAAAGTACCAAAATTTCAACCTAGGATAATTTTGATATTCTGAATACAAAAATGAAGTCTATTTTGAAAGTTAAAATTTATAAATTTTCAAAAAGTGGGTATTTCTATTCATAACGGCTAGTTTTATTAGTTGTGGTGTGTGTTAGAACTTGAAGTTGCGTACAACAAACGCTACTGTATTATTCATAGAGAAGTGTACTGTGGAAGATTGGGGTGTTAAATTCTATCCTCCTTCAATAAATTCTGTCCTCACAATTTTTAAAATTGTTCTTGGGAATATAATGGGATGTCACAAATCGGAAAAAGAGTCAATAAAACTATCACCTTAAAAGAAAGAAAGATAAGTACAAAGGTCACCCGATATAACCTATAATAGGATTCCATATAGAAAAACATGGATATGGATGATAAACTAAGTGTCAATTTTTGATGTATAGGGATAAAAAACATGACAGTAGAAATTTAACAACAAGAAAACCACTAACTTGTGATGGGATAAACGGTCATTAGTTTTCCAATAGGAAAAGTAAGCAGAAAACATTTTTATTATTATAATTTTTTTAAGTTACATTACCAAAAGATGAGGAATTCATTTCAGAGATTGAATAAGAACATAAAGATATATAGTTAATTTTTAATTATTGTTTCATTCTTTAATAAATTTCTACTACTAACTCATTTTTAAACGATGATTATTCCAGAAGACTTGGTCACACTAGAAGATCTATAATAAAATTCTTAATGAATCACTTAATCCACAAAGAATAAACTATATATTTACATTGTATTTAGAGATTAATCAAAACCAAAATGGTTAGTATAAGATCTGATGATCCCCCAAAAGGTTATTTCATTAGAGAAAGAAACACTAATCTTAATTTCTAAAATTAAACCAACAATACTCCAAAGTTAAATAATTAGCATTCAATAAAGAATTGTCCTTAAACTCCATTAATAAAATCCAAAATAATACTGAAACTAAAAACATAGAAGAATTTGGTTATGTAGTCTTCCACGTTAAATGTTATCTCCAAATGACATCAATTATTCTTAAAGTCACATACATAAAAGTAATTAACCTAATCACATATTCTCTATTATAGGTTAATCATTTCCATAAATAACCCAAATCACTGTAACTCCACAATAAAAACATAGATAGAAATCTACCATTACTTCTCAAATGAAATCCCATACTATTCGATTTTCCTTGGGCATAAAGTGTTCCCAACAATGTGAACATCTTCCAAAATAACATTTATCACTTAATCACCAAATACTTTTCCTATAATAAGGGTATTCATTTGATAATACATAAGATCCCAAATCAAATTATTATTGATCAATAAAACCATTTAACTAAAAATAATAGTCACACTAACTAGGGACTTCACGTAGTCTAGTTGTAGGAAATAAATCCCAATCGCATTTTGGTTGTGGGTTCAATTCCCACAACTTTGTCCAACACGACTGGTTGTCACACGTTCTGCGTGTTGTACTTTTTCAAAAACTATATTTTATAACATTACCAAAATGAGATAAATTCCTCAAAATAACCATAACATAATTTAACCACAAATGATATCTCATACCTTGAATTTTCATCCCAAATTAAAATAACATGTAATTGCCTAAAACCCAATGATCATATAAAACCAAATGGTTATTTATAACTGTATCCACAAGAGAAAAGATAATTCTTCCACAGATATCATTCTCACATGGAAAACTGCAGGGTTACAAATACAAGAGAAAATTATTCTAATGTAAACCCATCAATAAGAAGCACTAATACCTTTTAAACATTTCTCCAACAATATATTTCCACATAGCTTTTTCTTGGACCCTGAAAATATCCTATAGAATATGGAATTCACTCGGGTAATGGACATGTCCTCTGCATTTACGGCAAATGACAATAAACGGGTTCTTGGGACCATTTTTATCCATTCCCATAGCACTCTTCATTTTTCTTCAACAATTCATCACTTTATGTCCTTCCTTCCCACACGTAAAGCATTTCATTGTCCCATTGAGACACTATCTAGGGTGTCTCCTTCCACATTTCTTGCATGATGGAAATTGAAGATTCCTTTCTCCATGGCCTCCATTGCTGGAACTCTTATAATTCATCACCTTTCTATTCTTTGTTGAGTCTGGGAATTGTTTAATATATATATTGTTGATCTTATTTTTGGAAAATTGATTTTTCATGAAGATGATATCCTTTACGTCTATCAACAATCTATTTTGTTGCTCATTTCCACCACCGTTCCCACCTTGTACATCATTCTCAAAGTCACTATGACTTCCTAGGAATCCATCTATTGACTAAAACCAGAAAGCATTGTGTGAGTAACAGTGGTCATAAAATCATTTAGAGAATATCATGTCATCATATTCTCAATTTGAAACACATTAGGATAAACCAAGGTCATTTACTCTCATCTTATATATAGTACTTCAAATTGGTTTGTAAAGAAAATGTAAATTATCATAAGCATAACCCCCAAGAGTGTCGTAACCAAGAGTGCATCAAGGCCCATTGTTGTGCACCAGTTCCCATTCGAGACTAGTTCAAAGAGGTGTTTTCAGGTTTTACCCCTAGGTACATCTATGCCAGAGCCGCCTCTACCTACTCGTATCCAGATAGGTATGTATTGCTCGGAAAACTCACAAAATCTCTATAATACCAAAATTCTAGGAAGTTCTTCTATACTAATCCTCAAAGTCTATGTTAGGGGTATGTGATCTAATCAGATTTTATCTAAATCTAGCACCCAAGGTTTGTACTAAACTACCTCTAATAACAATTGTAATGCCCCAACCCCAGTTACCCAGAGTCGGTGCATTATTACATAACATTGTCATGATCCCATATGATCATGTCTCGAAAGACCGATTAGTTTAGTATTCTTGGAAACACTAGATATATTAATAAGTATTACATTACGTCATAATGAAAAAAATTACAACAATATCTTTTCAATATATCCCATCATACTATCCCTGCAGGTCATTCATAAATTACATCTTCACTTCCTAGAAAAAATAAAACATTGAAAGGGGTGAGATCAGATGCTCAGTAAGGATAACAATATAGAAGAAGATTTCATAGATAAGTATAAACACTTATAGAAATGTATAACTAAAACAAAAGCCTTTTAAACTTGAAATTTAGCATAATATGGAAAAGATAAAATGAAATAATTTCATTTACTTATTCTCATAGATATTCTACTAGTCGAATAATAACATGCAATATCAATAACAACTTTCATAATGATGGAATGCATAATTCCATACTATCATAACCATATAGCCATGGCCTCATGTCGAGACTACAAAGAAGATTTTTTCAAGGCCTCATGCCAAGACAGTAGTTTGTCTAATGAGACCTACTGATGCATCGAGGAGCTATAGAGGGCTCCACCCTTCATTTATTAATTCCAATTCATTCCTCATATGAAAAGTTGTAAACACAACATAAACATTCATATTAAAACCAGCATACGAAATGTCAATACTTTATCCACAAACCATAAATGGTATAAAAATACCACATCCATAGTCAATAATAACTTATTCGATACAATATGGAAGATTGTATTGTATCAGATTAACCTCAGTCGAGAATGATGAAGGATATTGACATATATGAAAATAATCATCAAAACTATTAGAGTGAAATATCCCCCTTTTTCTTGAAATCATTTAAAAGTCACACTATTTTTCAAGAAGCCATTTAATAAGGATTTTAGAATAAAAGTGACCCATACCACTTTTAAAATTTTAAAAGGAATTTTTATTTGAAAACATTAATGTCTATATAAATAAATCCTGAAAACCATTTTTAAAACATGGACATTAATGAGAAAGATTTAGAAGAATAAATTATTAAAACATTTAAAATGATGTTTTAGTTAGAGTTTATAACCAAAAGAGAGACACTTGAATACAAATAATTGAGGTAATAAAAAATTGTAAAATCAGGAGAATAAAGGGATTCTTGATATACAATGTCAAAGTACATTATATACACCATTTAAAAGTGATTTTGTGTATAATAATAAAGAAGTCTCAATGGGATGTAAATTGAGATTATGTCACTTATAAAGACCATATCCTTAGGTTAATGATAAATCAATGACATAATTATGTGTGAAAAATATAAATACACTCAATATGATTGGATATTCAGTGTAAATAAACCATAGGACATTCACACATATTCTTGTAAAAACAACACCAATGAATTGGATGTTTAACTCAATAAATGGATATTGAGTTAAAATTACTCTTATCAAGTTCATATCGAGGACTTGAGAATTTATCAATGGAGTGATTATGTGTATCAAAATTATATCCATAGAAAGGGGAGAGGAAATTATGACATAAGAAAATGAATAGTGATTCTACACATAATCTTGGAGTAAAATAATCAATGAATTATACGTAAAGCTGAATGAGTTGAAATTGAAATTTCAAATTCCCTTATTGATTTGGTAACATAAAAAACATACGCCCATGAAATAAGGATCATAAAATGATGATGTAGATATACATTAATTTAATTATATTACACAATGAATACAAACATGGGCATTACACACACAACATGTAATAAATAAATGGTGAACAATGGATTTCTCACAGAATTAAAACTGAGATGAGAAACCACTTACATTGTAATTTTTCCTTGGTTGAAAGTATGTTAACATCCTGTATAATCATGAAATAATTTTTATTTAATTATACCAAAATCATTTACATTAATATGATATCAAATATGATCTTTTAACAATGGTTTTTTAATAATATGTTAGTATTATCGTCGTTTCGGGTGTTAACGGATTTGTTTTCCTTTATATTATTTTTTATGTGAACTATATTTTTTATGGATGGGATGTATTTTATTAATATCCAGAATTATATCATGTCTCTAAAAATTATTTTTTTCATCAAATGAAATTTAGTCTTGAATGGATATGATGGGGAATGAATCTCATCGCGTTCGTGGAGACGGTAATCCGTACGTACGCACGAGTGACAATATCATTCTTTTTGTATTAAAATAATATATAATTGGATGGAATATCATATAGAAAGAATAATTATCATGTTATATTTATTATTTACATGAATTATACATCATTATTATACCCATCTAAATAATAATATATTGAATAACAATTACACCACAACATTGAGACGGTAGGTCGTACATACGCACGTATGGTGACATGTCCCTCAAGGGACGGATAGAATAGTGAATTTGTTTGTTCCATAATTATAATAACATCACATTATATTGAATATACTTGAGTTATTATTTTATAATATAAATAACAAGGACATAAGAAGTTGAAGAAGAAAGGATCTTTAAAGAGGGTGGTGAATACGTTACCTCTTCTTTGGGTTATTCCTTTTGATTTGATCAAAAGGGATCCATAGGTTGGATTTCTGATCCAACTAAGGCCTCAAGGTTTATTTGAGGAATGTTGGGAGGATATTTGGGAAGAGTTTCGTCAAGCCAAAATGCTTTTATGGTGTGAATAATTGGTTAGAATTGGTGTCCTTTTATAAGGAGGAGGAGGGGCTCTTTAGGAAAAACTTAAAGTATTATTTTATAATAAATTCATATTCAGTTTAAAATGGATATAAAGCATATTATTCAAAGTATAAGGTGGGTATGGGTCTAAATAATTCCAACCAATAGCTTTAAGACAGGTTTGGGTCATTATTTTATACTTATCTTTTAGTTTTAACTCTTAGTTAATTAGTTTGACATTTACCATGTCACATTGTATTTTATATTATATAGTTAGTAAATTTACTATATACATCCAAAGAGACCTCAAAGTGGTCCATTAATGATACACCTATCATGATACTAGTCCTTTGGATGAACCTTAGATTTTTAGGCATTTAATATCAATTAATAATATAATATTTGTTTTAAAAACTCTTTTTTGTCAATTTTGACACTACTTGGTATTTCATTTTTGTAAAACTCATAACAGCATGATTACTTTAAAAATAGTAAATTAAAGAAATATTAACATGTCTTATTAACCTATAAAATTCTTTTAATTCATTAAAAGTCTGAAATTATATTTATTTAGGTATTTATAATATCAATTATTTTAATATTTCACAAATAAGGTAATTACTACATCATCATTGTGTCATAAATAAATTAGATTATTCAATGTATAAAAATTATAAATAAAATAAAATTATGTAGGAAATATTTTTATCTTTCTAATTTATATTTATAGTAGAAAATATAACATATATAACCCTATGTAAAAATTGTTTTTCTAAAAGATATAGGCTTATGTGATTTTTGTATTTACTTTAACTTAATTAATATAAAGTGCCATTATCACTTACAAGTGGATCCATGGGGTCCCAAAATCGACCCAAAGATGAACATGGTCGGAAATATATCAAAAAATATGTTTAGGAAACGTTTTAGGGTAAATAAATATTATTATAATATTAATTTTTCCCTTATTTACCAGATTTACCCTTTAACCATGGTAAACAAAATATTTTCCGAAGTAATTATTCAAACTGTCTAAAAATAAGAGTTTCCTATTTACATAATTTGGAAAAATTGATTCCAAATATAGAATTCATTTTCTCAAATTCCGAACACAGAAGTGGCAGAAATTAATTTAAAATTAATTCCTGCTGTCAAAACAAAAAGCATGTTTTTAGAAAATAATAACTATCAAAAGATTAACACTTGTTTATGTCTGGTTTAAATGTGAAATTATGTCTAATGAACAACATTGTATTAAATGGTAAAAATCTATTCTATATATACTTTAAAACCATTAAAATTCATAATTTATCACTATTAATTATTTTGATTAAAAAAGTTGTTTTTAATTAAAATTTAGTAATTTGCACTAATCATCAAAATATGAATGTTATCCGAAAGGTACCAAAATTTCACCCAAGGCAAACTTCGATATTCCGAATCAAAAAATGAAGTCCATTTTGAAATGTAAAATTTATAAAATTTACAAAAGTTGGTATTACTATTCATAACGGCTAGTTTTATTAGTTGTGGTGTGTGTTAGAACTTGAAGTTGCGTACAACAAATGCTACTGTATTATTCAGCGAGAAGCGTACCGTGGAAGATTGGGGTCTTAAATTTAAAAAATACTATTCAATGAATTTTGATCAATGTGGACAATGTATATTTATCAAAGGTAGACAAAAAAAATATAAAGATGTGGAAATCTATATGATGAATTTATTTTTATTAACACTATTGTAAAAAAAGTTATACAAAGATTACATCATAAAAATACTGACACATTATGTAGAAAGAGTTACTTAATATTTATAAGGGTTACATTATGTAATGATAAGCTAAATCCCAGGTTATATATAATATTTTCAAGGAAATAACGATGAAGAAGAATGAATCTATTGAGGGATTATATGATTAGGTGAATATGACTGTACATAGTGGAATACCTAAGTAGTATATGCATCTTATAATCAAGCATCAAGAAGCATGTTTCAATTCTTATTGGTAAAAATTTCCATAAATTTATACCCATATTTTAATTGCGTGGGTATTATAGAAGATACTATAGTGGGATAAATTTTTATTAGTACTAATAATCAAAAATCGTATGTTAATCAATAAAATATTTCCTTTGGTCCATATATCCTTCAAGAAATCAATTTTATTACCATTAGGTTTCTACTGTAATCTTTATAACTAGTTGTGTAGATGATAGTATGAGGATAGTCACCTATGATGTAGCAAGATTAAATTTAATAATAAAAAATATTAATGTTCACAAGAATTGAAAAAAATATTTCAAAGTACAAATAAAAAGGACTCAAACAATTTTCATGGCACATCACGTATAAGATACAAATGAGTCTTCATGGATGTGTTATGGTGTAGGCATATGGAATGAATATGGGATGTGGTGTCTAAATATTTTCCTTTATACCTCAATACCATATAACCATGTACTTTTAGTCATTAAATTCATGTATAGGTTCCCTCCTATATACGTTTAAATGGGAATTTATCCAAAAAATGAAATAAATATAGGATTGGAGAAGAAGGTGAATGTGGTAGTAGATGGAATGAATTTACTCATAAAAATCGCTAAATATGTCATGATCTTGTATAATATAATGATAATATTTCCACCATGGTTCATTAATAATATCTTTATGCTTATGGGAAAATATATAAAGGGCATGACACTAGATTGTCTACATGGAACTCTAATTGAAACAGAAATGGGGAATAATAAAAATGATATTATGGAGAAATTGAAGTATAAAGAAATATAGTTTGAAGAAATTGAAGAAGTTTATCATAGAGAATGTTCTAAATGAAAAGATATTATTGGGGTTGTATAATTCCATAAATTAAAAATAATAATTTTAAAGGAATGTATAATGGGTATAATCCAATCATATGTTTTCTTTGTTAAAATATATTGTTTAATGTTGTAAAGTGTCCCAATATGTTGTATGATTAGGATGATGATGAAGAATATCCCATTAAAATGTAATAAAATTATGTTTGAGATATTATTATAGAGTAGAAAATTACTATGAATAATTATTTAATTTTATGGGAGATTAATAGCTTGGAATAGATTGTTGTAGAGTAATATAATTGAAAAAAGTTCAAATAATATGCTCTTATAGAGGTTATAGATAAGTAAAAAAATGGAAGACACTAATTAAAATGTAGATAAAATAGAATCACTAGATGATCTCAATCCACCTTTATATGATGCACATGACAAGATGGTTTTTCAAAGATCTAAAATAATGAAATCCAATGGAGTAATATATGGCTCTAAAATATAAATGGAATATCAATAATTAGTAATATATGGGTCGAAGATCAAAATTGAAAGGCTTAACTATGAAAATCAAAAAAATACCATATTAGGTTTTTTAGAACAATATTTATATAAATGAAAAGTCTAGGATTATCTATAGTTTTTCTAACATTATAAAGGGTTCAATAAAACATACAAAATAAATTGAGAATGAAAACATTGATTTTTAATAAAAATATATATAGAGAATAGAAACTCCTAATATTGAAATGAGAAATCAGATCAAAATTGTAGTGGAATAGGTGAATGGCATACAAAATTGTTTTCAATGTTGGAATGGAATATTTCTCATGATCAAAACACACATTATAGGGAAAATGTTGGTACAAGGTGTGATAAATAAAATCAACTAAAATTTTGATCCATGTTATGTAACAATACCCCATTTCAATGTTGATGATTTTTGGGGGGTGATGATTAAAATATGAAGACTCAAAATACTAGATAATGATAGATAGATAATGGTATCCAACTATAACATAATATTTCATGTTTTCATTCGATGCCCCTTTTTCCTGGTGTGGTGGATAAGCACACATGGCTAGGTATCTGTCCTTGATTTTGTAGAGAAGTGATCTAATAATGTCTGAATTCAGCCATACATAGTTGTTAATGGAATCATCATTCGGTCATAGAAATCAATTTTCATCATTGTAAGATGATTTCAGTCCTACAAATTCAAGAGAGGATCAAATAAACCAATCATATCTAGTTATGTGGTCAAAGACATGGATTAAATTGAAGATGGGTGATAATTCAATGGTTTTGTATATCAAATTGAATGAATAGGATCTACTAGTCTGTATATTCTTCATAATGGAAATAATTATCATATAATAGGTAATGATGAACTAGACATTGAAATAAATTTTTATTAAAATGGTGATCAAGGATTTGAATGAAAATTAAAATGTTTTATTATTCAAACACCTTTGAGGAAAAAGTGAGAAATCATGCATGACTTCACAACTTAAGACACTCAAAGCACCCTGGTACTAAATTTAAGACCGAACAACACCAATACTGCATAGAAGAGCCCCTACCCAGCATCATAAACATTAAAATCATCCTCCTTCTGCTCCCCACTACAGGCTCATTGTCTCGTGCATGATTGCACGGGCCTGGAACTGATGGCAACGCCATACCGTCTCAAAAATCTGATTCTGAAGCAAATTACATACAAAAATAAACTGCTCTAAACCTCATCTGGAGCAAAACCATGTAAGAAAGATGCAGTGACCCTCAAACCTCGAACCAGATGGCCACAAAGAACATTCCACAAACTCAACAAATTCAACCACAAACTCCACTATTTCAAATCATTCCACACAATTATCAAAAACTCCAAATCAGAACTATGATAAAACAATTTTCATATCCCCAATGACCATTCATAGAACCTCCATTAGACCCTTCATAGAACCATTCATTCCTCTGCCATCGTCAACTCAGACTCAGCATAAATAGGCCAACACCGCATGTTCAGAAAATTAAGGAACCAACATCACAGAAGAGACCCTTCATCGAACCAGTCAATTATTCACCAACACCAAAATGAGGACCTCTTGAGTCTAAAATCACCTCCGTCGCTGGAACAATCCATCGCCAAAAATTCATAAAGATCAACCGCAAACCAGAAAACTGAATCCAAAACATGAACCAGAACATAACAAAACTGTGATAAAAAACATAGAGAACATCAAACAACATCACCAAAAATCATCACCCTAATCCTAGAAGAGACCGGAAGAAGAACACAATGCTCGTTGCCACCTTAAAACGTATAAGAAGACTATATATTCCCCACTCACCTACAACCAACGCACAACGTGATAACAACCATCATCGCAGTAGCCGGAAACTCGAACAATGGACCCTCGCCAGACCCTCACTGCGCCGCCATGAGAAGACCTGTACAAATCGATGGGGAGGGCATGAAAAAGGCCAGAAAATAGAATATTTACCACAAATTCAAGCCCATAGAGTCACACGATGCTTCCATGAAAGAGACGTCGCAAGCCACAAGATCATCGGGATGAAGCGTCGAGAAGAATATGATCTGCAATGGGGGGAGGAAGGCGGTGGCAGGTGGAGGAAAACCTAAAACGGATCCCCTTATGGGTGCATATGCTGGACTTTGGAAATGATTAAGGATTTGAAATTTTTTTATTAATAAAAACTATAATCAAGAGAAAATGTATGATATTAAGGGATTTATTGATTCTCAATTATTTAGGTGATCGATTACCTATGTATTTCTACTATTTGATTCATTTCATGTAGTTAATTTCATAAAGATGAGTAGTAACATCAACAAGAAGGGTTGTATATTTATAGTTAAATTTGAGAACACATTGGGGAATCAGTTTCTTCTTATCATAGAAGAAGATATGTTTTTATATCCATGATGTAAGAAAATATATTTTGTCATAAAATTCTTCGTCATAATATTTAATAGTTCATAGAAGTTCAATTGAGGTCTGAGGGAGCCCTTGATATCCCAATATTAAAATTTATTTCACACAGAGGAATGATATTTTCCAAAAATTTAATATTATTCAGAAGATACATAACCAAAAGATAATAAGTCAGTAAGGTTGTTTTAAGTGGTTATTGTTTATGTGTGTGATATGATATCAATAAAAAAAATTATGAGATAGGATATAAAGTTCTATTCATTAGAGATTATCAGAGTGATGTGGCTTAATTTGGATACTAATTTCGAACATATTATCAATAATTTACTTATGTTTTAATTATTAAAATAATTATTTTTTTAATTACATTTCATTTATTGAAAAAAAAAATTAATAAAAACACTTAATTTGATGTATAAATATGTTTTTATTTGTTATTTTTTTATTTGAAGTTGATTATTAGTTGATTCGGAAATTATTAGTTATTTTTTGTTACAAAATTTTTATGTAAAATTCTAAATTATTTATTTTCTAATTTATTGATTCCTTTTATTTAATAATATATTTCCTAAAATATTGAATTTATTATTTAATTAATATGATACTTTTAGAATATTAATTTTAATGATTTTTTATACTATTGTTCTCTATTTATTGAATTTTTCATTTCCTTAATTTTGAATTTAAAAAATTATCTAGTTTTTATAATTTAGTTTATTTTATTAAAATAAAATAAAACTAAGTAAATTTTAGTTATTAATAAATTCTATTATAAAATTTATCATTTCATTATTTATTAGTTATAAAATCGTTTAATTAATTTATGTGACTTTATTTATTTATTTTCATTATAAAATAATATGATTCGATCATTTTCATTTAAATAGTTCAATATGATATATATTAATTAAATAATAAAATTAGTTTCTATTTTATACATTGATTTATTTCTAATAAATTATTTATATATATATTTTTAGTATTAGTATAAGTGATGTTGTTGAATTCATCGTTGGCATCACATAGCTGAATTTGTCGCTGCATATATAGCCAATTTTGGGAATATAACAACATTGTCAATTTCAAAATTTCAATCATCTATCCAATTTTCATTACCCATGACATGTATTAGAATTAAACACAATCACTTATATAGTACTTTTCATTAACATTGCTGATTTGATCTAGAACCATGCATCTTGATTGAATGAGGAATCCAAAATAACCAATACTCTAATGCTGAAGAACTAAGATGTCAATGATTCATGAGAGAGACCGTATTTCATTATAAAAAATCAAAATATATTAATAAGATGAATCATATTCCTATGGAGAATATTTTTTCCTCCATATCCTTTGTCAAATCATAACATTCATTGACCCCCTGACTACCACTATTTTTTTAGAGAAGCTGACATCACCAATGAGCTCACTGATGTCTCCACTGTTGAGTAGATAACATAACCACCGACCAAGTCCTCCAAAATCAATATCTTTAAAACCAAAAACAATATCTGTTCCCTAACTGACATGGATTTAAATGATCAATTTTCACCTTTTATAGGGGATACCAAGATCGTTTTCATCATACATGAAGTTGGAGAAATTGTTTTATTAATCCATTTCAAAAAAACAACTAAATAAACTTATATGGATGAAACTTAATTTTGTTAATATGATTCATATTTAATTTAGTTTTTGAAATGTTGAATATCATATTAGGTGTCATTATTTAAGTCTCTTGGATGAGGAAATTAAATATGAGATGATGTTGTTGCATTGAAGACCATACCTTGATCTAGATTTGTGCTGAAAGAATCCTCATGATGAAGCATTGATCCAAGTTTGGATATTATCGATGATATTGCAATCAAGACCAAGGATGAGAATGGTGGAGAATAAAAATTGTTTGAGAATACAAATTTTGACGATATATGAATCAAAGAACTCATGACTATTGAAATTATTCATGATTCCTTTAAGAAAGTCCATGTTAAAATCTTTGTCTAGTATGGTTTTCAGTGGGCACCATTTTGTTATGTTTCACTACAGTTTGAAACTTAGGATCCATTTTTGGTTGTTGAGGAACCATTTTTTTCCTAAAAGTATTAATATGAATGTTATATAATTGAATTATGGTGTAAGTATAGGCCAAATATGAATCTAGGAGACCTATTTTGTCATCATGTTCCTTCTATGCATAGATGAGATGGGTTAATGAGGTTATATAACAAAATTTTATTGAGTTCATATGGTTTTCCTCTTATTTATTCAATAAATTTTCTCAATTACATTTCAATATTTGAAATATAATGTTTTTATGGGAGTTTTCTTCACTTTACTCCAATGGTGTGGTTTCTTATATTGGGTTTCATGTATAATATCATCCATAATGTCAAGTGATGTATATTAATATTATAACAATTTTGACCATGTGTATGAAAAATAAGAATGTAAATTAAAATTCATTAGAAAATCATTTTGTAGATATATGATTGGGTATTTCTAGAAATTGAAAACATAAGTTGGTTTCATTCTTTAAAGGGGAAGATAGAGAAAAAAAGATATTCTGAAGGAGAGAATCATTCTCATTAGAAAGAAGAATCTAATAGAGAATTTTTGGTGGGGAGTAATGGGATTTAATAGCCTAATCTTTTATAGAGTTATACTGATCATCAAGAATAATCGGAATATCCAAGATCTTATGTTCTCTATGATCATTTGTTGTTGAGTATTTTGGTGGTCGAACCTAGTGAATTTCTAGGTGATATATTTTTAAAAATTCATTTTGTTATTATGAATCAATAATTTTATACATATAATTAAAATTTTATATGAGATTATTTATTGATGATTGATTATACATCCACTTCAATTACTAATTTTCTTCAATTCTGTGATAGGCACATTATAGAATGGATTGTGACGATCATTGAATATAGGATGAAAGTGTATGATATGTCGGATAGTGAAGTATATTAATCCTATAAAACTTTATCAAACCTAGATTTAGGATTGTGAGTGTATGGAGAGTGAGCAGGCTTTCTACTCAATGATCATAGTGTGAATTGACCAACTCTTATAGAAAATGTATTTTATACCGAGATCAAGGTCATTGAATTTAATTTAATTAAATAAATGAAACACTACTTCTTATATTTCAATTATTTGGTTAATATGGTTATAATTTTGAAATATGTTTAGAATAAAAATGACATTGTAATACATATAATTAACTAGTTATGCTTATAACTATTCAATATGTTCAATTTAATTCTATTTTTAATCATTCATTTCAAATGATTTTTGACCACTTCAATTATGTATTTTACAATAATTTTAATTCCACATGTAAATTTTACATTCATTAAAAAAAATTATGAATCGTGATATAGAAACCCCTAATGTAAAGTCTCATAGGTATACATCTTTAGATTATACAATACAGTAGTACATAGGATTACAATTTTGAGTGAGGTTTTAAAGAGGCAAAAAATCCTTAATTAAATTGGTTTCATTGATCAAGATTCCACAAAGGGGTTCTATAAAAAATTCCAAAATAAATATTATTCTTATTAAAAAAGAAAATAAAATAATATTAAAAAATTAAAAAAATAATAATTTCTATTGAATGTTTGATAGGACTGAAAATTAAAAATTAAAAAATTAGTTCAACATGAGAACTTAAATAGTATAAATACTATGAAATAAACAATTCACCTAATATAAAAATCTAGAAAAAAACTAAAAATATTAATAATAAACCCCCAAATAATCATAAAAATAAATAACATTAAAATTTATAAATGATGGATAAAAATATTACACTAAAGTAGTTCACTCCTCTTGATTTTAAAAATTAGAAAAAATTATTTGGCCTATACGGAAAACATCGTTTTTTTAATAATAGATCAATAATGTTTCATCATTTAGCTAAATGACATGCTTTACTTGGTGTGAACACTAATAATCACATATAATAATTTCACATGGTGTGTGTCACAAGGTAACGAGAAGGATTAATTGAGGAAAAAATTTAGATTATGATGTTCCCTTTTTATTTTGATGGGTTAGAAAATAGTTCTTCTACAACTCCCAATCTGTTACTATAAGAAGAAATAAACAACATAAGAAAATAATCATAGAAAAAAATTTAACCACTAGTATTACCTTTATGAGGAATAATATATGGGAAACTATATACATATAATGGGATATTCTTTATGAGTACTATGAGGGCATAATAAATATTTTCTCAAGATTCCATCATCAACAAAATTATGATCATATCCTTATCCAATATTTGATAAAAAGATTAATTTTTATCTATAAGAGCATGATTAAGTGGCTGGAGGGTAATTGGTATATAAGACTCTTGTAGTTGTTTGGAATCACATTTTGATCACATCCTGTAATTCCAATCACATTGGTAATTGTGTATTGATCCATATTGAATGATATATGGAAATGTCAAAATCAATGTCTTATAATATTCAAAGTTAGAATCAACTAAGTAATATTGCAAGCATGATTAGATAGATATAGACTAACTATGCATCTTCACATTCTTAATCTAGACCATTTTTTCAAATTTAGATGTACTATGGAATTTTTTCTTCTATTGATCATGATAATGATAAATTTCCTCACTGTCAATAGACTTCTGCATATTATAATGGGATCATTCATGGATCACCATTCTAGGACAAAAAAATAAGAAACATTCTCCACAAAATTATTACATCTATGTTTTTTTAATATAATATAGATTTTATTGAATGATTGAATAACTAACAGAACAAAATTATTATGCACAATTATTAACAAAATAGAAATTTCTGGGAAACAATTTTCAATTTGAGTTCTATGTACAGTCAACATAAATTTGTAAAATTACATAGATGAAATTAATAATATTTCTATAATCAAAAAGGTTGATGAAAAAAATATTAATAAATATAATGATTCATATCTTGAAGGAATGGCTAAAAAATAAGATATTTCCCAATAAAAAAAGTGTTTTTAAAAAATATGTTGACTCAAATTGCTCATATAGAAATATAAATCAATAGTTTGAAAAAACATAACTTTTAATTATATATCATAACCAAAAGTGAACATTAGGGGATGAGATATTGTTTGTGCTATAATATTGAGAGTCGGAATTGAGATTCATTACCCCCAAACTATAAATAATAAACAAGAAAATGATAATGAATATTCTACTTTTGAATCTAATGGAGAATCACTTGTTAAATCTGTAAAACCACTTACTAAATTTGTTTTACCACCATCCAACATATTAATAAACGAATTATCCACAAACACATAACATAATAATAACTAAAAAAATGCAGCTGGAAACAACATATATTTATTTTAAAAATATAATGGGATCTTATGTGGTGAATGTGAATGTTTAATATGATTTTATAATGTATATTGGGTTATCAACAAATCCTTTTGGAAACATTATAGTCCAAAATAATATTGAAACATAAATGGGAAAGGAATTTCTTGAAAATTATAGGAACATCTAGGTTAATATACTATAGTGAGATTTTGTAAAACAGATCCCTCTAAATGATAAATTTCACAAGGATATGTCCACTCACATAATTAATTCCAAGGGAGGTGTGAATGTTAATTTGGGAATAAATATTTCTTCCATGCTTCAACATTCCCACCCAAATAAATGAATGGATCCTTTTACATTTTATTTTTCCTATTTAATTTTTAATAATCATATTATGGATGATATGTTAGAAATAATATCCTCAAGAAATGTTATTACACAATCTTTATTTTCATCTATACAGGTTCGAGAAAATAAATAATGTTGTATTGTCATCCAGTTAGAAATTAAGAGTTTATCAAAGAAAGATTTTATTAAGGATGTGTTGGTTAGTGTTAAATTCAATTTTTTGACTATAAAATTTTAAATCATAGACGTGAATATTAATATATTTAATCAACACAACCCTTTAAATTTTGGAAGACCAATCATGAAAACTACTAAGGCAATAATCAATGTTCATAAATGGACTCTTTCTTTATAAATAATAGGTAATATGGTAAATCATCATATCTTGGAATCAATGAAACAAAATGTGGAGTACTAACATGCACACTATATAAACATGATTTAATTTTTTCAATATATTTATTTCTATATTTTATTCAGGATAAACAACCTCTGAATTTTGTGAAAAAGAAAATTTCTCCTAAAAATGATTTTTTTTCAAATATTAAATTTTTTGTAATGGTTTTGAATCCAAATATATTTTTTGAAATATTTCATGATATTTTATATTTTTGGACATGAAATAAATGAAATTTTTTTAATAACAGTTTTTAAATGATTGAGATTTTTTAAATCCCATGAAATTATCAACGCTATAGAAAATAATTAATTTCTATGTCAAAATGGCTTGAATTTATTAAAAATGATTTATATTATACTAAAAATGATAGCACTTGGTAATATTCATTTCTATATAATAATATTGGTTAGAAATATATTATTTGAAATAGAAATTGTGTATAAATCTTCCTTTCAAAGTTACGTAATATTTTTTGAACATGAATATGAAATTTCTTTTAAGGATAAAACATATTATCGTATTTAATATAAATTAACATCTTATCTAGTATTTTTTTTATTCTTCAATTATTATTTATGATTTAGATGTTCAAAATGATTTTAAAGAAAACCTAAATCCCATTTCTTTCCAATGGGAGATCCCAGCCATAGATAAACTAAAACCATTAACTAGAAATTTAAAATATTCCTACTTGGAAGACAAAAGGAAATTATTTTCTACAATTACTATTGGTCTATCCAATAGGAAAGGAAAAAAACTTTTAGAGGTCATTATAAAGAATATGAAGGACATAACCTGATCTTTAGAAGATTTACTTAGGATTAGTTCTTTGGTGCGCATTCATAGGGTTATTCTATAGGATTTTTTCAAACATGTTATTGATTTTCATATTAGATTAAGTCCATATATTATTTAAGGGGTTAATAAAGTGGTCACTTCCTTATTAGGGTGGGTATTATTTACAAAAAATCAGATAGTCTATGTGTATGTATATATTAGATTATACCCTAGAATAGAGGATTAAAAGTTGTTAAGAATGAATTGGGAGAGTCAGTGCAAGCTGGGATTCCAAAATAGTAGGGGGTATGAATTTTTTATAGTATTTTATACATTGTAAATAATATTATCTACATTACCTTTCATTTTATTGATCAAATACTTAAATGGTTATAAATTAAATTCAATTATTTATTCTAAGATTGTTTTTTGGATACTTATATATTAACATAGGTCTATAGAACTAGGATAAAATAAAATGAATATGGCCTTTTTTGTACGATTTCATTTCTATGGATTATGATTTGAGTACTTAATGTTCCTTCCTCAACTCAAAGATGTATGATTATGAATATTTTGAATTTAATGAGGAATGTATTGAGGTTTTTGTGGATGATTGTATATTGTATGTTCTATCTTTTTAGATCAGACATATGAATGTTTAGGATGATATTAGAGTTTTCTTTGAATGAACAATGTTCTAAGCACTGAGAAATTCTATTTTATTTGTTATATTAAGATTTTGATTGGTTATAAAGTGTCTAGGAATGGAATTTGGGTGTACAAGTCAATGGATGTAATCATCTCTTAATTTTTTCCTTTGTCGATGAATTATACTATATATTTTCTATAAAATTATATAATTTATTAAGGGTTTATAAAATATTTTATTGTGATCCATTTTCTTTTGAAAATACATCTACAAAAAAACTCCTTTTTTAAATAAATAATAAATCTAAAGAAGGATTTAATAAACTCAAAAATAAATTTTTTTCCCATCCAATAGTTTATAATCATAATGGGGAATTTTCATCTTAATTTATATCTAATTATTCATAATTAGCTTTCGGGTATATTATAAGAAAATGAGTAGAGAGAAAGTCACATTTCATTTCCTATGTTTGTAGGACTCTAAGTTGTTTTATAGTCCGATTAATATATAACAGAAAATGAATTTCTAGATATATTTCTCCCTGTATACATTTAGCATAAATATTTTGCAATTTAACATTGTGGTTATCACTAATCACTCTTTTATTCTATTTATAATAATAATAAGGAATGAAAACTTGGTCTTAATATGTGTATCTTATTATTTAATGAGTTTTCTCTCAATTTCCAATTTATTAAAGGGATTGAGAACACTGTTGATGGTCATTTGAGTTGGATTCCTATTGAATCATGTTAAGATAGATTATCTATTATACATATAAGAGAGTTCTTCCTTAGAGAGAATTCGTATTCTGGGGATGATTTTAAGAGGATATGGTTTTAAATAATTGTGTAATACTAATATGTTAATATTATACCTCAATATTTTTCCACGTTGAAGATGGATAAAATAATTTTATAGTAATGGAAATAAGTTTGGATGATTATTACTTATATTATATGGAAAGTGATAAAATTTTAAAGTGATATATCCTGAATTATGAAAATTATTTTTTTAAAATATTCCAAAATTTTGATATGTGGAGGTCACTTTGGTCTAAAAAATACTGATAGTAATGTTCCATATTCAATATTATTTTTGAATATAATTTTCAATTATTATCATGATATTTAAATAGGGCTTGAAAATATTTTAAATCTGAAAGAAAAATTTATCGATGGAATGAGATGCCTCCTGAAACATTGTTGTTTTTTGATCATTGATTTTTTATGAATGGAAATCGTTGATGATAGAGTGGTGTTTAAAATTTTAAATTGTAATATGTATTATAGATTTACTATGCCCATATTCATTCTCACAGGCCAAGCTACCAATTTTTATAATTAAACATGAGATATTTTATTGAAAATATATTAAATTAGTCATAAAGTGTCTACACACTATCACCCTAAAATGAAATGGATGGATGAAGTTTAAAATATAGGGAACGAGCATATTATTGATAAAATAATTGTCCTAAATTGAAATGATTGGACAATAAGTCTTAGGGATTCTTTATGGGTGTATATGGATACCTATATGGGTCCAATTGGTATTTCTTATTATAGGATAGTATAGGTCAGAGCCTATAATTTTCCTATTGAATTATATCATAATGTTTTTTGGGCTATCAAATCATGTATTTTCAATCCATCTGATGTTAGAAAAAATATAATTTCTGGTTTACAGCAGATGGTTGAAAATATAACAATTCTAATAAATAATACAACGATATTTTAAAAGAAAACTAATGTAGGTATTGAAAAAATTGTTTTGATAAAATATATTCAGATTTGGGAAAATGTGATGTTGTACAACTCTAGGATAATGCATTTACTTGGTAAATTTCATTCCAACATATATGTAATTTTTAGTGCAACTCATGCTTTCCATTTTGGTTTCTTACAGATTACATATCATGGGAATGATGATCCATCCATTATTAATAATCATAGGCTTAAAAATTTTTAGGAAGTTAATACGAAACCAACTAAGGAGTTACTTGTTATAGAAGCCAATGAACAACGGATGATCTAGGTTGATTTTTCACATTCATTTTTTGTAAAAATAATGGTGTCATCTAATCCCCCTTTTTAGTTATAGGAATTTTTTTAGCTATTCATTGTATTGTATCTATCAATCTTGATGGAATGATGTTGTTCTTACTATTGACAATGAAGGATCCACTATGAGCTTATCTTCAGTTTACCTTACTATGAGAGAAATATTTTTACAATATACATTGATCAAAATAATCTACACCCTGAATAAACATCGATACCACACTCATTTTATAGAATTTTTGATTTATTTTACATAAGTTCAATTTTTATGGACATAATTTTCTTTTTAACTTTATATGTTTTCTTGATAACCAGTTAAATTATGCCAATGTGTAGAAGGGAGAGTTTTATGGATTTTATAGAAAAATAGTTTTTTTTTTCGGGGGATGTTTTCATTAAAATTATCAAATTTTTATGATATTTAAAATCAGCCTACTATTGTCAGTTTGATAGTGTTCTTTAAAATGAAAAAGTTGAAATATAAGAGTATTTTAATTCTAAAAAAGTTGTAAATCATTGTTTTTTACTTATATTAGATTTGTTAATATTTACAATGTGTTAGTGATAAAAAATATTGGATTTTCATGAATTTGTTTTGAAAACATCCTTGAAAAGTAACTACTACACACATTATTTTTCAATTAAATCATTGAAGTGGTAATCAATAGAAAACATTTTTTCATGTTTTAAGTTGATTATATTTTTGGTTTTCTATAATAGTTCATGGATATTTCTTAATAATTTTTCTTAAATATTATTTTCTGTATAATTTAGAAATCATTTTGAAATTTAAAATTTAATTCACAATTTTCCCCGCATTGTATTCAACACTGGGGACAATGTTGAGTTTTAGTGTGGGGGATTGTCTTTAAAGATTATAAACTATAACATATTGTGAACCCATCTAAAACCACTAAAATTTTATAAGTTTAATTTTTTCAATTTTCAATGAATCACTTTAAGTGGATTCCAATTTTTATAAAGATCGAATGATATATATCAACTTTTATGAGTATAATTCTATAATACCCCTTGAATTTTTTGGTTAATTCATTTTCATCACCCTCATAAAATGAGACTTGATTTGGTAAAATATTTTCTGAATGCTAAATTATTATAATTTCCCAGGTATTTGTTAATTTATATTTAAACATGTGAAATATGAATTAAAATAAATTGTGAAAATATAATCCTAATAAAGGATGAAATCTTTATTTTAGTCATTAAAAATTTCATGATTTATTAATTCTAAATTTTAAATTATTAGTTTCTTCCATCCAAATAGGGACTATTAATTTTTTTTCTAATTATGTGAGTCTGCTGTTATGGATTAAAAGGAATGTTTATAAATTCAATTTATTTTAAATTAAACGGAGTTTAACCTTTTTCATCTTCTTAAATAGAAATCATATTTCTATAGCAGGATATATTTTTCACGAAAAATATTTATGTTATTGAGAGAAAATTTATACACTAATTAATGAAAATAGATGGGGGGAAATCATTTTGATAATTAATTTTCTATGTCCATCTAGTATTTTAATTTTATAATACATTTAATTCCATTGAATTAGGATAATTTTTTCCGAATGAAAATCTAAATAATGGTGTGTTGAAATTTTATGTGGCTTAAATTGGATAATAATTTTGAACATATTACCATTAAGAAGGATTTAATAACTCTCCTTGAAGGTAACATTGAAGGAGTTTTAAAGGGACTAGAAATATGTAATAACTCCTTAAATTCAAGATTAACTCTCTCAAATGGTGGAAAAATGTGTTGAATCTATGATTTATCACACAAGGTCTCTAAAATTTTTAGATCTTAATATTAGATGTGTTTTTCAATTGGTGATGTTCTTTCAATGGTTTATTCCTTTCATATGAGATAAAAAATCATGCCTGGAGTATTGGGTCACTGTGTTTTAAACCCGGTTCGCTTTGATTACATGACTAGAATCTAGACATTAATTAGTCAAGTGATTGAAACACTTTTACATGGGTTTGGATTCAATTTCATATGATAAATGGGATACTATGGAACCAGAAGATCCATCTGGATATTGATTCAGTAATTACAGTACAAATCAAATTAGAAATATAATTAGAGAATGTCATATTTGGAAACATCATAAGAATTATGGTGAAAGTGGAACCAAGATCCACCCTCATTTAGAAGGTAACTATTTTCTCCAATATTGATGAAATTAACTTTCATGTGGTGTATAAGAAATGTCCCTTCTACTGTTAGGATTGTAATACAGTTGGTTAATCCAAGGATAACATTCAATAAAATATCATCTATGGTGACTATTATTTAAATGGTTGCTCATACAAGGACTATAATACAATGTCTATAGGAAAAAGAATTAGGGATAATGAACTATAAAGGGAGTCAAAATAAGGCACTGTTGGGAGGGATTAAGTAAATCTCGAGTGATCTTATGAAAAATCTAGATCATAAATTTCTCTGATTGTATGCCCAATATAGAACCTTTCGAAAAAATTGTCCAAACATATAACTAGTAGCTAAGTCACTATCATATCAAACTAAATTAGATTATATCATAAAGTGTCGTAATATAGATGAGTATGTTATAGGGTGTATGATTTCCCTCTTGGTTAATCATAAGTGGTCATCGAAGGATATTGTATCTAAAAAGGGTGTCTATAATGATGAATATAATTGGGTATACCTAAGGAGGAGGAATATGGACAATGTGACTATGAGATTAAAGAAAAAGAATATTGAAATTTTATATTTTTAATAGAAAAGAAAATGTATCTTATAACAGCTGAAAGGGTAAAATGAAGATAGACTCTACTATTCCAAATAATGTGTCTAATGACATGTTTGGTTCTATCTCAAATGAAATTGAACTTGATAATTTTTTCAACATAATGTTCGTGGGGGAAAAAGATGGGGTGCTTGTTTAATTCCCTCTAAGATGAAGTAATGTAGTAAGAATCTAGTTCTTCAAAAGCTCTTTATGATAAGATGTTTACTATATCATCTAGTTGTATATATCCTTCCAGGTTTTTTGACATAAAGGAAGTTATCACTTCCATGTTAATGATGGTTTTTCTTTTGAAAACATAATTTGATTCATTGAATCCAAATTAACCCAATTGTATAAAAAGTGAGCTAGTTATGGGATTTAATTTCCTTAGTGTTTTTTCTAGAAGCAAAATTGATGTTAACAATTCAGGGTGTGTTGATATTTTTTACATACCAGTAATTAACCCATATATATGTCCCCATTTAATGGGGGAGTGTAAATATGTTGATAAGTGACTTATATTAACATAAATACATACTATCAGTCCCCATTTTGGTCTTTGAAGTGGGAATTATAAGGAAAAAATTGTGGTAAATTTGGATTCTATATCTACTTTTTCAAAAGGTACATCAATGAAACTATACGATTATGATAGTGGTAAGATTATCATACATCGTCGTGGTCAGGGTAGAAGGTTAAGGTACTGAGAACAACATGGAATCCTTAAAACATGGGATTTTAAAAAAAATCACCAATTTTTGACACGATCTTGTCATCGTCGTTGAAGGGATTCTCGATTACTATCCAAGGATCTCATATGAAGAATTTTAAATACAAAATAAAACCATAAATACCTAGTTTGATCTGATGATACATGTTCATCCACTGTTCACTACTGGTGATCCTTTTATGATCAATATAATGTCATATTTTTCTAGATATTTCATACACATTTCAAAATTTGGATCAAACGTCGATCGTCGAAATATGGGTGCTAGTGTAGAGATATAACAACACCTTTGATGCTCCAATGATCACTACATCATTGTTTCTGTGAAACAGGATGGAGAGCTCGATCTGAGTAACCTTGATCAAGATATTCTCTCTCTCTCTCTCTATAATGTGGGATAGGATGTATAATATCTCTAGATCTCTCCATGAATAGTTATGTTTGTGATATTGTATCCTCCTATTTATAGTGTTTTAATAAATTATCTGGAAATGGCACCACGTTCCCCTGAATAATTTACACACATTATAAAAGATATTATGAATACTCTACTAAGCCATAAATTTCATTTATATTACTATATCTATCATATAATATAATAAATATATTACATGATAATACCCAAGAAATTAATTCGACTCATTCCGGAAAATATTAAATGAACCTTGATTTTTTAAAACTAATATTCATTCTAATAATATTTTCCATTTATTTAATTTAAAAATTATAAATACATTTATTAAATAAATTCAAATCAAATTAATCGTAACTTTAATAATTTTAATTTATTTATCCCTTTGGTAATCATATATCGTTATAAAAATCTCAGACCCCTATGGTGGGGCCCACCTTTTCCTGTATTCTAATTCAACTGAATAGGTATTTTTTTTAATATGATATTGTTTTTGATCCTATGGTCCATTGTCTCGATATCAGAGAATATTATTTATAGACCAAGAATGGTTCTAGAAAACCATTATGGACCCTAACTGCAGAAGGATAGTAATATTAAAGACAACCAACCAATGGACATGAACATTTTAATATAATATCTTTTTCTTTAGTATCTCATAAAGCATGACGCACACATGTGTCATCGCTCTTTTCATGCATTATTTTTTTAGCTTGAGAAATTTTACCTCGGCTGTTATTTCCATGGTATTATAAAGGTACTTTCATCATAATTAATATTGCCTAAGATATATTACTTCTTTAACCTGGAAGTGAAAAATCCCTTATTTACTGTTCAACTGATGTCATGCCACCAATGATGCACCCCATACAAGACACCTAATTATTATTTAATTGTCATGGTTTTTTCTTTTTATGATAGTACGAAATCCAATGTCACACGTTGGAAATGATCTCATGCCAGGATACCATTACACATGTCCATAGATTGTATCATCCAATGAAACAAAAAACAAGTGGTGTTTCTATTGGCTGGTCTGTCCTCATGATCTCATCAATAGATATCACCTACTATTAACTTCATTACAATAAGTCTCAATTCTTATGATCCATCAACACCTAATATCCAAAAATCTACAATGTACATTCATTAAGAATTATCTATACTATAAGACATATGTTTAACATTAATTTTATAGTATCTTGCAGTTCTTATTATAGCATGGGACCTAAAATATATTTTGAAAAAATAATAAATATATGGATGTTACCATTAAATATTGTATGCTTCAATATATGCACTATAATGGTAAGAATACATCATGCTTATCTAATTGTACACTTGAAATGGTAATCAAAAGTACTATATAGTTTGTTCTAATTCACCCACTATTAATACACTCTCACTAATACTAGATCCAACAATATATTTAACTGTGTTATCACTCTAATGATAAAGACCATGTTTCTGTTGAGACACATCGTTAGTTCCTAGGTCTTCCAAGTTTCTACAATGTGGAATTTCTACTATATGTGACCTTGCCTCCTTCAGTAAAACATCATAATAGATGGTATCCCCCAGTATATCCCTTTTGTCCACTATCATAACATGACATATTGGATGATAATTAAATCATGATTTACATTATGTTAGATCTTTACATATATGGTATGATTCCAAGAATTAGAACAAATCGTTTCATTTAATAACTTTTTCTTATCTACCGCAAAATTTATAACATATTTAATATTTGTAACTCTGGATACCACTGAATTTTATAAGATTTTCTCACTCAATGACTTAGACTAATTGTGATATTATATTACATTGATATAAGAAAGACTAGTTTGTGTCCCCTCAAAACTAATATCCTTCTTCTCTACTTAATTTGTACATATCCTTTGTACTTTCTCAATTACAAATAAATATTTATGGTTACACTCCGAATAGTTCTCCTAGATACAATTGATATCAACCATCTATAATTTATATCCTGAAAATATCAAAAAAAATATATTATGGAATACATGATTAATCCATTTCTAAATCATATATATTTAAAATCACCATGTTAATATCCTCCCATGTCTGAGACATGTCAACTATGAGATATTTTCCATGTGGCGTTAGTAACAATTCTCTCTTTAATTATACAAGCTTGTATTTTTTAATACAATGTCACTATATGTATGATTGACTAGATCCAAAAAACCATTATATCCACCCCAATAGAATGTTTTCTCTAAAACATATGTTACTAAATTAACTCAATCATCATAGAATATATTCTTTCATTCTGGTCCAAACTAACATTAAGATCAATAGTTTTTTTAATATGTTACTGAACATATTTTACCCAAACAATGGCTATCACACTATCCTTAGATAGACACATGAAAAACATTCATTCCAAATGAATATTATGTGATCAGATTTCTTACATTAATCTTAAAAGTTATTTCTATAACTTTATACCATTATTAGATTTTTGTGATGTGACCATTCATTTCTAGTTGTGTCATATAGATTTCTTCCATGAATGGTGGTCATGAAATATTATTCTCAATAAAATGATCATAGATATTATTGATGACATGTAAAATTCTAATGGATTTAGGCATAACTACTTTGTTTAACAAGATGGGATTTATTGTTACTACATTTATACCTTCCATGTATAATCTCATTTGAATACCCACCGTAGATTTTAAAATAATAATCCCATTTTCACTTTGACATAAGGAATCCCTTTTTGAATTTTAATTAATCATTTCAATCATATATAATTTCTATTTACTTCTTACATGTAGGATTTATTATTCGTAATGAATTATTTTTCATCAGATAATGTGAAAACAAAAACAATAATCATGGATTTTCCTTCCTATGTAGTATGTGTCTCTATTACATTCTTGTTCCTCATGTGCTTCTAGAATTAGTTCATATGCGATCAACATGTTCATCTCTTGTATTAGCTGAACCCAATTTAATATGGCTCCAACTGTCTCAAATAGAGATACTGACCCTAATATATAAATGTATTCTATCACTTGTCTACCAATTTTCTATATTATAGGTTTATGTAATATCCTAAGAAACTGTTAGGATATTTAATTTAAATGCACTTTGTGTTTTTCTTGATGCAATCTTGTCAATATCCTAAAAAAATATTTTCATTTGAACTCATTTTCTTATGAAATTATGTATTTTGTTATTTTGTGACAAATATGATATCAATTTTTCATTATAGTTGGCAGAAAGTTATGGGATATCTCTATTATTTTCAAATAACTTCATGATATATAATGGATTTTTTTGTATGTTCCAACATCGATACTACTTACATCATAACTCAAATATATAAAATGTGTGTTTTGGAATTAATCCATGATTTTTTTGATCAATGTTAACATGTAATTATTTATCATCGATCCTCCTCATTAACATCAATTTCATGGTGTAGATATCATAATGTTAATTTATGAATTACTACACTCTACATTATATTGATTGATGATTTCTTGGTCAAGATATTCTTCTACATTCCAGCTCAAAGAAACACATATCATATAACCATGAATATTTTTTACTTCATCTTCATATTCTATAATCAATGAAATGAATATAATGAAGTGTATTTACCACTCACTTTCCCTTGGATGTTTTCTTCCTCACTTGTTGAACTAATTCCAAAAACCTTGTATCTTTCAATTATTACTAATGGTTACATTCATCCAAAACTAAGTATACATATTGATAATACCAATGGTTTTTAGCTTCAATAATTGTAAATAACTTCCTAGGTATATCATTGATGTCCACTCGAGTTTTTCTGGACAAAGATTTATTTTTCCTAAAATTAGTAAATGAGTCTTAAATTTTATATTCATTGTGTATATATTATGATACATGTATCACTGAACTATTGGTTGAGTATTAAGTACCACAAACAACATTCATTCCTGAACATGTAATAATGGCTCCATGTATCCAATGGATACACAAGATAAATGATTTTTATACTAAAAATTTGATTGTACAAAATCATTCACCTAGAAATATAAAAGTAATCTAATTATAACCTATGACATAATAATCACCATTTCATAAAATATAGATGATATACCTTACTTATGTTAATAATTCTATAATTACATGGTTACCATATTTAAATACATATATGTGAATGGAATATTTTACTTAATACCAAAGATATATGACTGAATAATAACAATTCAAATTAATGAATATAAATGAAGAGTAAGCAATAAATTTCTTCATTAATCAAGTTTATTGAGATTACACTTCCAAATAATTATTTCATGATACAGAAAGAAAATAACCTCATGTTAATATTCAATATTTTTTCATTGAAGGATAATGTGACTGTGATTTTGGAATTACATTACATTTTCCTTTTTTCCTGGTATTTAAATTTTTACTACATAATAATTAAATATTATTCTTTATTTATGTTCTTATATAATTGGGGAACCATACCCAAATAGGTAATAGATGAATTTACTCATTAGTTTGCATTTTTTATCCTAAAATAAAAACAATGTAAATGGGTGAATATGATATGAGAAAGGGATCCATTGAAAGATTGTGATCCATCATTCAATTTACACATGTCCAGTGTAATCATCACCATATTCATATCTGGCTTCACATTCTCTGTCACGACCCGTCCTCGGGGCCCGTGCCGTGACTACCCCAAGCCCTCCTTCCATAGGCCAGGGGCTGGCGATTAGCACCAAGGCGTAAATCTCGGTAAAAATGGAAGGCATTGCCTTTGTAAAGTAAACAAGTACCACAGAGTAAGCAAGCGGAAATGTAAACACTAAGTTAAAACAGAGTACAACTAAAAGTGCGGAAAAGTAAAAAGGTCCAGTATAAAAACCCAAACTAAAAGTAAAGTATAACTCGAAAGGGAAAACAGCAACTGTAAATTAAAAGCCACTACACCGAGCAGTCCTCTGGTAATCCCACCTGAAGGGTGGGTACAGATAGCTCCACTGCACCTCAGGTCCCGCTGTCCGCTTCGTGCACGTCCAGCCCAGTGGTCCACCTCTAGGTACCGTCCTGCTCTGCAAGCCTCAACCACGATCAACATTGTCCGTCGTCTGCAACCAACACAACGTAGTGCGGGCATAGCCCATGCAGGGGTGAGTATAAGCTACTCAGTAGGGACCCCAAGACCCCCGAAGGTCTCCCAAAATCCACAAAGGATAAACCACAAAAGTAAGATACAAACACGAAGTAATAACCGACACTACTTAGGTATATACCCATACATATACCTAAGTCATCAATTTCAATACGCTCCAACCTCCGAGCCCAAGTACAACTCAGTCCACACAGGAAAGTATACGTATTCCACACAGGAAAGCAAAACAAAATCCACACAGGATAGCACAACACAATCCACACAGGAAAGCAACAGGATTCAGATCACACAGGTATACTTCTTCGAGGACGATAGAGATGATCACTGATCCATCTAAGTCGTCGGACCCACAAAGGATCGATAGGTACTAACCCCCGCAAAGACCCACACAGGATCGGACCCACACAGGATCTGTTGGCGCTGGTTCACACAGGACCGCTGAGCGCAGACCCACACAGGATCGGACCCACATAGGATCGGGCCCACACAGGACCTGTAGCACTGATCCATGTAGGATCGCTGAGTGCAGTAGTCGTCGTCATCGAATCCACTAAGGATCTCTGCACAGTCGTCGTCACAGTCACAAAAGCAGTCGTAGCCAGCTCTAGGGTTCCCGCACACAGCAAGCTCGTTCGGGAGGGTCCGCTCCACGAGCCGAGAGGATGATACATCAACTGTCACAATGTTCATAGTTGATGTATCCAAATGTTCCGTATCGACAACAGGAACTCAACGCAACAGACGGCGCGACAATCGGACTCCCGGTCTGAGAGTTATTGGCTTTTTCGTCGCAGGGGCCCGGTTGGTTTTTAAGACAAAACCAACCCCACCGTACTCCACCTGCGTCCAAACCTCGGGCGGAGTATGCCAAAAGATCCGTCTCACCAAGAGGAACTCAACAAAGCTGACGGCACATCATTCGGACGTCCGTAGCTCAAGATATGAGCGTTTCCGCTCCGAAGGCCCGGTTGGTTTCGTGTACGAACCAACCCGGCCGAACTCAAAGTAATCCTAAACCTTGAGTGCGGTATACCGAAACAACTTTCTTGATCCACGGATCGCATCTCCGCTGACGGCGTGTCGTTTGGAGGTCCTTAGCCCATGTTATGGGCATTTGAATCCAAACCGCTCAGTAATGGGGTTTTCGGGCCCTGGCCATCCCGGCCCGAGCCCCCCCGGTTGACCCGAACCGGGTCGACCCGCCCCGGAAAGGGTCGACCCGGCCCAATCCAGTGCAGCGCGCCGCGCGCTGCCAGCTCGGCCGAAGGCCGAGCTGCTGGAAATCGGGGGCCGCCTGCCCCCCTTTGTGAAACCGGCCCCCCCTCATAATGGGGGGCCATTATGGTTGGCCGGGGGAATTAATTCCCCCCGGTTTTGCCTCCCTTACGGCCGACCCGACCTGGTCGGCCAGTTCTTCCTCAATGGGACTGGCAAGGCCGGTCCCCCTTCTGGCTTCCGACACCGGCGGCCCGGCTGGCCGCCGGTCTTCTCGTTCCGCCGCGGCCCGGAACCGGTCGCGGCCTTCGTTGTCTGGCGTGGTGCGACGGCACCGTGCCCCTCCGCCGCGGCCCCGCTCCAGCCGCGGCGCCTTCAACTTTCTTCGATGCGGCACGATGGCGTCGCGTCCTTGCATTGTTTTATGACGCGGTGCGACGGAGCCGCACGTTTCTTTCCGTATGATCCTGCGCGGTGCGACGGCACCGCGCCACACCCGTTTCAATCCACAATAGAATCAACATGAATAGGAGGAGGGTCGGTCGTGTTCGTGCGGACCGGACCCCTCGCGTTATTTGCTAACAATTGGAAAAATTTCACGAAGAAATAATCATGGGTATAAATCATGAACAAAGAATAAAATAAACCCCTTCCACAGTTTCAAGTGCGGAGCACGTCAACAATCCGCGGAAGACTAGCGTCGCGGAGGTCGGGCGTCGCGGAAACCGAACGTCGTTTCCGTTGACGTCGAGGTGCGTCCGAAGAGGTACGTCGCTAGAGAATCTTCGTAAGCTGACGGAGATAGTCCGAGGAGGAAACGGTGTCTCCTTTCGTTGACACGGGAAGAAGATCGAAGAAGCGGCATCATCGATCTTCGGAAACACACCGGCTACGAAGAAGAGAGAAGCGGCGTTCTTCATCGGAGCTTGAGTTTTCTTCGTGTTCTTCATCAAAGTTGAAGAAGGTGTAGAGAGCTTCTCAAAACCTCTCAATATGGCTAAGGAGATCAACCAAAATAAAATAAGCTAAGTCTTATTTTAATTACACAAATAAACAACTTGAATTTCAAAAGTTTGAAATTCAAACAACTCAACTCAATTAATTAACCAAGTTGTCAAGCTAATTAAAGAGGAGTTATAGGGAGTTTAAAAAGAGGAGATGAAGTGTTAGGGGTCGTGTGGGCCCCACCCCACTTAATCCTCTCAAGGGAGGTTAAGTGGATGTGGGTCCCACCCCTAACTCTTTTTGGGAGGAGTTAACCAACAAGTTAAAAATAAAATTTGTGTTCCACAATTTTATTTAACTTCTTCTAAATTCCCAAAAACTAACTATCAACCCGCAATAAACGCAACCTCGAAAAAGGTCTCCTTAAGCGAATATCGGCGCTGCGAGTTCATCAGTGCCCTCGGAATTCGATTCCGGGCACCGGTTCAAAAGTTAGAAATTCCCGCTCGTTCGTTCACTGAACGTACCCGAGCCAAACTTCGGAAAATGATTTCGGGCACTCCGGGCCTCGGAATCAGGTGCCGTCAGAAACCGCGCTCTTGTAAAATTCCAAAGAAAATTAAGAAAAAATTTCCCTTGAATTTCATGTGTCTTTACATTACTCCCACCTCAGGGATTTACGTCCCCGTAAAGGTACATCAACAACTAGGGAAACAAAAGAGGGTACTGAGCACGCATCAGAGCCTCCCGCTCCCAAGTTCTCTCCTAGAGATTCCCGTGCTGCCATCTAATGCACATTAGAGGTATCGTCCGTCCACGTAGGACCCGCTCCTGTCGATCCTCAATCTCCATCGGGACCTCCGTAAAAGTCGCCCCATCGTCAACGTCAAGCTCCCCATGATCAATGATGTGCGTCGGGTCGTGCACATATCTCCTCAGCTGAGATACGTGGAAGACGTCGTGCACCTGGTGCAACTGAGGTGGTAGAGCCAGGCGATAAGCCACCTCGCCAATCCTGCTGAGGACCTGGAAGGGTCCGATGAAGCGCGGAGATAACTTGCCGCCTCGGCCAAATCTCTGTATACTACGTCGAGGTGAGACCCGCAAGAAGACGTGGTCGCCATCCTCGAACTCTAGTGGCCTCCGCCTCCTGTCAGCGTATGACTTCTACCGGCTCTGAGCTATCCTCATCCACTCTTGGATGACCTGGACCTTCTCTATCGTGGCCTGGACCATCTCCGGTCCCACAAGTGCTGACTCCCCAAGGTCTGTCCAGCACAAAGGAGATCTACAAGGTTGGTCGTACAACGCCTCGTACGATGCCATCTCGATGGTGGAGTGGTAGTTGTTGTTGTACGCAAACTCCACCAAAGGTAGGTGGTCCTCCCAGCTACGACCAAAGTCGAGGACACATGCGCGGAGCATGTCCTCAAGAGTCTGAATGGTCCACTCCGTCTGACCATCCTTCTGAGGGTGAAAGGCTATGCTCAGATGTATCTGCGTCCCAAACGCCTCCTGCAATCCCTTCCATAGCCGGGAAGTAAAGCGAGCATCTCGATCGGAGACGATAGATAATGGCACACCGTGAAGCCGTACAATCTCCTGAACGTAAAGACGTCCCAAGCTCTCCACTGAGCCCTACTCTCTGATGGGTAATAAGTGAGCCGACTTGGTGAGTCAGTCGACAATCACCCAGATGGAGTTGTGACCTCTGGAAGTGTGTGGGAGTCCAGTCACGAAGTCCATAGATATCCCATCCCACTTCCACTCCGGGACCTCCAAGGGTTGTACCAAGACTGCTGGTACCTGATGCTCAGCCTTCACCTGCTGGCAGGTGAGGCATCAAGAAACGAACTCTGCCACAACCTTCTTCATTCCCGGCCACCAGTGCTGTCGTCTGAGATCCTGGTACATCTTCTCCACTCCAGGATGTACCGCCAAAGGAGAAGTGTGAAACTCTCTCAGCACCTCCTCCCGTAAAGCAACTGGTACCATGGTACGTCCTCTAAAAAGGATGTTGTGCTCTGCTCCAAAGGAGAAACCATCAGGTGCCTGTCCCGAGGATATCTGTGTACGTCGTGTCTCACAGTCAGCGTCCTCACGTTGTGCGTCTCTGACCCGCTGCAGTAGTAGTGGGGTGACTGTGAGAGACTGAAGAAAGGATGCTCCATCTCTATCCACGAAGGATATCTGCAAAGAGGCTAGCTGCTCTGTCGCCTCCTCAAGTAGCTGAATGCCCGTCCTCCTGCTGAGGGCATTGGCTACTACGTTCCTTTTCCCAGGAGTATAGACTATCTCAAAGTCATAGTCCTGGAGGAACTTGAGCCATCGCCGCTGTCTCAGGTTCAGGTCCTTCTATGAGAAGATATACCTGAGACTCTGATGATCAAAAAAGACTGTAAAGCGCTCGCCCATCAGGTAGTGTCTCCATGTCTTCAGAGCGAAGACCACTGCTGTTAACTCTAGGTCATGGGTAGCGTATTTCTGCTCATGAGGCCTCAACTGACGTGATCCATAGGCGATCATTGCCCGCTCCTGCATCAGGACACATCCGAGCCCGGTCCCTGATGCATCGCAGTAAACTACGTATCCAACTCCCTCCTCAGGCAACCTCAAGATAGGTGCGCTGGTCAATCTCTGTCTCAGCTCCTGGAAGCTCTGCTGACATCTGTCTAACCACACGAAGGGTTTCCCCTTCTTCATCAAAGATGTGAGTGGTGCCGCAACTCTAGAGAAGTCAGGCACGAATCTCCGGTAGTATCCAGGCTAGTCACAAGAAACTCTGCACCTCCGTCACACTCCTAGGTGGCTCCCAAGCTAACACAGCCTCGATCTTCGCAGGATCCATTGTAACTCCCGCATCAGAGATGACGTGTCCCAAGAAGTGGACCTCACTTATCCAGAACTGGCACTTTGAGAGCTTACCATAAATCTGGTGCTCTCGGAGTGTGTCGAGTACAACCCATAAGTGATAGGCGTGCTCCTCCTCAGTCGTCGAGTAAATCAGAATGTCGTCGATGAAGACCACGACAAACCGATCAAGGTATGGCTAAAAGATCATGTTCATGAGGGCCATGAACACTGTTGTAGCATTGGTCACGCCGAAGGGCATAACCAAGAACTCATAGTGGCCATACCGACATCTAAAGGTCGTCTTCTGCACGTCCTCGTCTCTAACTCTGAGCTGATGATAACCTGGCCTGAGGTATATCTTCGAGAACCACCGTGCTCCCTTGAGCTGATCAAAGAGGTCATCAATCCTCGGTAGCAGATACTTGTTCATCACTATCACCTGGTTCAGGCGACGGTAGTCAACAGAAAGTCGCATGCTCCCGTCCGCCTTCTTGGCGAACAATATCGGGGAAGCCCAGGGTGAAACACTGGGTCGGATGAACCCCTTCCCCTGCAAGTCCTCCAACTGTACCCGTAGCTCTCGAAGCTCGGCGGGGGCCATCCGATACGCTGGGGTCGATATCGGGGCTGCCCCGGGGTATAGGTCAAAATAAAAGTCTACCTCTCTGCGAGGAGGTAGCCCGGGAACGTCATCGGGAAAAACGTCCGCAAACTGATCCACCACTGCAGGAAAACCAGGACTCCGCACGTCAACTGCTCCTAGGATGAGGCTAGCCAACTGATGATTGATGGGATGTCCTCTCCTCCGCGGAAGTCCATCCTTTGCTGCAAAGGCTCCCTTCTCTCCGGTGAAGGTGAACCTACTCCCATCAGTGCGTACACATCGCACCCTGCGCCTAAAACAGTCAATCTGTGCATGGACCATAGATAACTAATCCATGCCCAAGATGACGTCGTAAGGCCTCGACGCTGCTACAAGAAGATCCCAGCCGAAGCTCTCGCCTCCTAGAGTAAGCTCACACTGCCGGCACCAGTGCGTAATCGTCGAGTCTACTCCCGTAGGAGTCTCTAGCCGTAAGGATCGAGCCAACGGCTCTGTCAGAATCTCCGAGCTCCGAACAAGGGCAGCGGCTATGAAAGAGTGACTCACTCATGTGTCTATAAGTACTGCAGCAAGGGTGGAATAGACACAGATAGTACCATGAATCATCTCAGGCGCGCCATGGTCGTATGCCTCTGCTGCCTAGAGTTGTGCTTGTCTCTGCCCGCTAGCTCCCTATGGTCGAGGTGGACCTCCTGTTGGTGGTGGTAGAGCCTCAAAGCGTCGCTCACCACCTGCTGCTCAGCCAGCTCCTCTGCCTCATCCGCCTCCTCCCTGTAGACCGCCACGGTCGACCCTCTGCCTCTGCCTCGGTGGTCCCTCAACCGACTGCTGCTCCTCGGTACGGCGGGTCGGGTAGTCACGAGCCATGTGGCCCTGCCCGCCGCACGAGTAGCACTGCCTGCCTCTCGAAAGACTGGCTCCGCGCTGTGTGCCCCGCACCACTGAGCCAGTGTCCTGAGGTCGTCTGCCTGAAGGTCTGGTCTGCCTGGTCCCCTGAGTCATCCTTCGACTGCCTGCTGCAGATGACTCTGCCACGTGTCGCCCTGCGGTGGGCCGCGGCGCTGGTGTAGACTCAGCAAGAAAGCTCTCGATCAAAAGGGCCCGCTCCAGTACTCCTATCTGAGTCAGAATGCTGAGGGAGATCAGCGATGCCCTGATCTCATGTCTCAAACCCTGCTCAAAGGTCCGGACCTGGAAGAATGGGTCCCGTACCATGTCGGTCGAGTAGCGCGAGAGACTAGTAAATCTCGCCGAGTACTGAGCGACCGTCATGCTGCCCTACCGCAGCTGAAGAAGCTCCTGAATGCGCACCGCACGGAGGGTGGCTGGGACAAACTCTGAGCGGAAGAGGCTCTCAAAGTCTGTATAGAGTAGAGATGCCTCATCGTGCACCTGGAGCATCAAGATCCACCATCGGCCCGCTGCTGCGTGTAGTAGGATCGCAGCGAGGATCACCATGAGGTCTGCTAGTGTCCTCACTAGCCTGAAAACTCGTATGACTACCTCTAGCCAGTCCTCGGCTGCCTGGGGGTCCGTCTCCCCATGAAACCTGGGCGGTCGCTGGCGCTGAAACTCATGCAGTGCGCTGAGGCGACGTGCATCGTCAGCGGCTAGTGCTGGAAGTATCAGTGGCTCGGTGGGTAGTGCTACCGTCGATGCCACTGCTGACAAAGGCCCATGCACCGAGGCCTCGTCGCTCGGTGGGCTGTCATCACGCTCGACTCTCGGAACCCTAGCTGGCTTCCGTCGTGGGGCCATCCTGAAAAGGAAACAGGTGCGCCACGGTCAGAACAGTATACCTGGTGAGCTGATATAAAGTAATCACAATAAAAACTTTGAAACACACACGCAATCAATGTTTTCATGCATTAAGTCAGAAATTAGCAGTCAGGGTCCTGGTGTATGGATACGTCGGCCGCCGCACCAACACTAGACTCCCTGTACTGATAACCACACTTAATATGCTAAACACTATTGCTTCACATAGAAAAGATCAGAGTTCGCGGTTGAACCGAACTCCTCTGATACCAATTTGTCATGACCCGTCCTCGGGGCCCGTGTCGTGACTACCCCAAGCCCGACTTCCATAGGCCAGGGGCTGGTGACTAGCACCAAGGCGTAAATCCCGATAAAAAGGGAAGGCATTGCCTTTGTAAAGTAAACAAGCACTACAGAGTAAGCAATCGGAAAAATAAACACTATGTAAAAACAGAGTACAACTGAAAGTGCGGAAAAGTAAAAAGGGCAAGTATACAAACCCAAACTGAAAGTAAAGTACAACTCGAAAGGGAAAATAGCAACTGTAATGTAAAAGCCGCTACACCGAGCTGTCCGCTGGTAATCCCACCTAAAGGGTGGGTACAGATAGCTCCACTGCACCTCAGGTCCCGTTGTCCGCTTCATGCACGCCCCGCCCAGTGGTCCACCTCCACGTATCGTCCTGCTCTGCCAGCCTCAACCAGGATCAACGCTGTCCGTCGTCTGCAACCAACACAATGTAGTGCGGGTATAGCACGTGCAGGGGTGAATATAAGCTACTCAGTAGGGACCCCGAGACCCCCTAAGGTCTCCCAAAATCCACAAAGGATAAACCACAAAAGAAAGATACAAACACGAAGTAATAACCGAAACTGCTTAGGTATATTCCCATACATATACCTAAGTCATCAATTCCATTACGCTCCAACCTCTGAGACCAAGTACAACTCAGTCCACACAGGAAAGTATATGTATTCCACACAGGAAAGCAAAACGAAATCCACACAGGATAGCACAACACAATCCACATAGGAAAGCAAAAGGATTCAGATCACACAGGTATAATTCTTCAAGGATGATAGAGATGATCAATGATCCATCTAAGTCGTCGGACCCACAAAGGATCGATAGGTACTAACCCCCACAAAGACCCACACAGGATCGGACCCACACAGGATCTGTAGGCGCTGGTTCACACAGGACCGCTGAGCACAGACCCACACAGGATCGGACCCACACAGGATCGGGCCCACACAGGACCTGTAGCAATGATCCACGTAGGATCGCTGAGTGCAGTAGTCGTCATCGTCGAATCTACTAAGGATCTCTGCACAGTCGTCATCACAGTCACAGAAGCAGTCGCAGCCAGCTCTAGGGTTCCCGCATACAGCTAGCTCGTTCGGGAGGGTCCGCTCCACGAGCCGAGAGGCTGATACATCAACTATCACAATGTTCAGAGTTGATGTATCCAAAAGTTCCGTATCGACAACAGGAACTCAACGCAACAGACGGCGCGTCAATCAGACGCCCGGTCTGAGAGTTACTGGCTTTTTCGTCCTAGGGGCCCGGTTGGTTTTTAAGGCAAAACCAACCTGATCGTACTCCACCTGCGTCCAAACCTCAGGCGTAGTATTCCAGAAGATCCTTCTCACCAAGAGGAACTCAACAAAGCTGACGGCACGTCATTCGGACGTTCGTAGCTCAAGATATGAGTGTTTCCGCTCCGAAGGCCCGGTTGGTTTCTTGTACGAATCAACCCGGCCGAACTCAAAGTAATCCGAAACCTTAAGTGTGATATACCGAAACGACCGTATCAATCCAAGGATCGCATCTCCGCTGACGGCGCGTCGGTTGGAGGTCCGTAGCCCGAGTTATGGGAATTTGAATCCAACCCGCTCGGTAACGGGGTTTTCGGGCCCGGGCCGTCCCGACCCGAGACCCCCCCGGTTGGCCCGAACCGGGTCGACCTTCCCCGGACAAGGTCGACCCGGCCCGGCCTGGCGGACCGGCCCGGCGCCGGTCCAGCGCAGCGCGCCGCGCGCTGCCACCTCGGCCGAAGGCCGAGCTGCTGGAAATCGGGGGGCCGCCTGCCCCCCTTTGTGAAACCGGCCCCCCTCATAATGGGGGGCCATTATGGCTGGCCGGGGGAATTAATTCCCCCCGGTTTTTCCTCCCATCCGGCCAGCCCGACATGGCCGGCTGGTTCTTCCTCAATGGGACCGGCAAGGCCGGTCCCCCTTCCGGCTTCCGACACCGGCGGCCCGGCTGGCCGTCGGTCTTCTCGTTCCGCCGCGGCCCAGAACCGGTCGTGGCCTTCGTTGTTCGGCGTGGTGCGACGGCACTGCGCCCCTCCGCCGCGGCCCCGCTACGGCCGCGGCGCCTTCAAATTTCTTCGACGCGGCGCGACGGCGTCGCTTCCTTGCATTGTTTTACGACGCGGCGCGACGGCGCCGCGCGTTTCTTTCCGTATGATCCTGCGCGGTGCGACGGCACCGCGCCACACCCGTTTCAATCAACAATAGAATCAACATGAATAGGAGGATGGTCGGCCGTGTTCGTGCGGTCCGGCCCCCTCGCGTTATTTGCTAACAATTGGACAAATTTCACGAAGAAATAATCACGGGTATAAATCATGAACAAAGAATAAAATAAACCCCTACCACGGTTTCAAGTGCGGAGCACGTCAACAATCTGCAGAAGACTAGCGTCGCGGAGGTCGGGCGTCGCGGAAACCGAACGTCATTTTCGTTGACGTCGAGGTACGTCCGAAGAGGTACGTCTCTGGAGAATATTCGTAAGATGACGGAGATAGTCCGAGGAGGAAACGACGTCTCCTTTCGTTGACACGGGAAGAAGATCGAAGAAGCGGCGTCGTCGATCTTCGGAAACACACCGGCTACGAAGAAGAGAGAAGCGGCGTTCTTCGTCGGAGCTTGAGTGTTCTTCGTGTTCTTCGTCAAAGTTGAAGAAGGTGGAGAGATATTCTCAAAACCTCTCAAGATGGCTAAGGAGATCAACCAAAATAAAATAAGCTAAGGCTTATTTTATTTACACAAATAAACAACTTGAATTTCAAAAGTTTGAAATTCAAACAACTCAACTCAATTAATTAACCAAGTTGTCATGATAATTAAAGAGGAGTTATAGGGAGTTTAAAAAGAGGAGATGAAGTGTTAGGGTTCATGTGGGCCCCACCACACTTAATCCTCTCAAGGGATGTTAAGTGGATGTGGGTCCCACTCCTAACTCTTTTTGGGAGGAGTTAACCAACAAGTTAAAAATAAAATTTGTGTTCCACAATTTTATTTAACTTCTTCTAAATTCCCAAAAACTAACTCTCAACCCGCAATAAACGCAACCTCGGAAAAGGTCTCCTTAAGAGAATATCGGCGCTGCGAGTTCATCGGTGCCCTCGGAATTCGATTCGGGGCACCGGTTCAAAAGTTACAAATTCCCGCTCATTCGTTCACTGAACGTACCCGAGCCAAACTTCGGAAAATGATTCTAGGCACTCCGGGCCTCGGAATCAAGTGTTGTCAGAAACCGCGCTCTTGTAAAATTCCAAAGAAAATTATGAAAAAATTTCCCTTGAATTTTACGGGTCTTTACATTCTCCTTGAAAACATCTCATAGATGATACTATAATTTATATCACCCATGTCATATTGTATCGACAACTAGTAGCATCAGAATTTGATGATAGCATTATGAAAAAGAAATCATATGCTACATACATGAGTCTACTGTAAGTATATTTACACCCTGGCTTCTTGGGGTATCTTAATAGGTATAGGGACACAAGTTCCTCGATTTTTCTATGCCATTGTATTGTGTATAATAACTTATTCTATATATGTAAACTCATGCAAGTTGGAAAATTTACTACATCCATTTTTCGTTATTGGATTTATTGTGATATAAATTTTAATTTTCAAAAAAAATTATTTTCAAAATTATTACTTTTTATCTTTAATATCAATTTAGACATTTTGATTAAATAAATAAATAATTAGATGTCTCCCACTATTTTACTTAATTCTAAGAACTCTCTTTTTTAGAATAGGAATACACTATCGCATGAGTATTTTTTTGGAAATGTCATTAAACCTCCCTTAACAGTCTACCATATTTGGCCCCTCCTCTACATGGAGGGTTTTAGGTTGAAATTTGACTAGCACACTCATTAAATCGTGGTTCTATGATCTATTTAGTGAAGTAAACTTCTAAAATCATTAATTTATTTACTCAATTTTATCCTCTAAAATTATATTAATTTAGTATTTGATAATCCTTAATACCACATTAGCTATGTAAACCTACCTCTCTTATAATATCTCCCTAGTAGTAAGGGGAACTATCAACATTGGTTGACGAAGACCCCAAACACACAGTTTTATCAAAATTCAAATAATGGAAGGTGGTTGTGACAAAATATTTTCTTCAGTGTTTTATATTTTTATAGGATGAGAGAGATAATTTTATATCTCATTAGAATATACTATGTGATCACACACTCAATTGATGTAGTTGGGGTTTGGCTTAGAGGTATGCACCCTGTAATTCTACATAAAAAATGGAGGTTCAAAGCCCATTGGATGCAGGGTACTATAGCAGTGATGTAGCGCACTGTAGTGGCGACGATACTGTAGCGGAGGAACGTCACTGTAGGGCAGCATGTCACTGCAGCAGCGGAAGGGGTACTGTAGTAGTGGTAGATATTGTGCAGTAATATAGCAGATAGAGTACTGTAGCAGTACTATTCACAGAATGGTCCTTGGGCCAAAAATTTGGGCTTACGGGCCATGTAATAGGCTAAATGCCCCCTGGGACTTCGGGCTATTTAATGGGTCTCCCTCTACCCAGTTAAAAGAGGTCTTTTCTTTGCATTAAATAATAAATGAAGCTTCGACCCCAAACATTAAAAAAATCACACACTCAATTGACCATGAAATAGAAAATATTCACTCTGTCACTTATACATTTTATCTGTGAATGGATGTTTATTAATCATTATGATGGCACATGTAACGCCCCAGCCCTAAACATTAAATAATCATGAATTAATTTAATAATTCACATTGAGTATTTTTTTAGGTTTATATATTTATAGAATTAGTTCATAACATATACACAACAACTTAAATATTACAAGTAGACACTTCTAATCACTATCCATTTTTTTCATAAAACAAAAATCTCTTTAAAAAAAGAAACATGTATAGTTCTATGTTTTAGATAGCATGACATTTCCTTAATACCATCCTTGAACCTATTAATCATTTAGTCCTGTGAAAAACATTTTAAAAAATGGTATGAGCATAAAAATAACAATAAGGGATACATAAAGAAGAAAAATATCATGTTTTTTAAAACAAAAAAGTAAACCATGAATACTTAATCATAAGGTACTACCCTTCACCTTTAATAATTAGAAATAACACATTGCTGAATATAATCTCACTACATACCCTTTTTGTAACCAAATGGTTACCATAATGCCCATAGAAAACAATATATATCATTTAAAAGTATCTTGGGACATAAACATACATAAATGGAATAACCATAAGGTTGACTTCCACACATATCACTAAATGGAGTACCCATATGGCCGACTTCCATACCCATTGTATTGGAGGTTATAATGTAACCATACTTCCTTGGTTTATCATAGAACCACCCTTCATTTGGTTTATCATGTAACCACTCATAAAATTTCTAAGTATCATTATATAATCCTTACACATAAAAGATTTCAAATATCCACATTTCCTTCCTAAAATTTCATTAGAAATCACAAGAAATAATTTCAAGATATTGAAATAGTAAATCAACTTTGAAAATAATTTTCAATTAAAAAATAAAAAAAATGGAGTAAGGGGTTTCTTTTATCTTTTAAAAACATTAAGGCTTAAATAATAAACCAAATATCATATAATGGTTATGGTGGGAGAAAGGTCTTTATGGCCAAAATATAGTAAAAAATATCATTTTTTCAGTTAGTAAATAAATTTATAGATAAATATTATTTTTAAATAAAATTTATAGTCAAAGGGTTTTATTATACACTATGTAAAATAATAAGGTTTATATTATCAAAACATGCATCAATGTGAGGAGATTGAGACGAAGTCCCTTACCTTGGGTGTGACTTGTCTTGTTCATTATTCATCTCCAAGAATAATAATCCTAATTTTTATTTCTACATGATTCAGAACACTTTTCAAGTTTATTATTCCTTTTACATAACTTATTACCTTTCTATGACAATCATATAATTATACATTTTCATATTGGTCGTTTTGTCGATGTTCGATACATGAGTCAAAAATGATCTTGTTATAATGAAGAATTTCGCATATGGTAAAAATAACAATATCTCCATAATAATATTAATGATTTATATATCATATATATCATATATATTCCATATATATGTATTTATAAAATTCCATTACATTTAGAGATAATAAATAAAATGCATCGTTCCTTGAGACGGTAGGTCATACATACGCATGAATGTTACTTTAATTTATATTTCATATTTAATATAATCAAAACATAATGATACATATTTATATTATAATTCCATTTTCATAATTCATATAGGTTACATATGTTCATTAACACAATGCTTTATATGTTCTAGGTGTGGCATGAACGAGTCATATCACTTTGAGGGCGCAGTAGTCTGGACTTCCTCAAATAAAATTATCATATTTATACAACATAAAAATAATAAAATTATGTTAAAATGATAATAAAAAAATAATAGAGATAAAATAAATATTATATATATCATATATAATTATATTTATATCATAATGGCCACTATAAGAAGTGGTAGGTTACGATTGAACAATCATCATTTCGTGAGGTGTAGTTTACCGTCCACAGAAACAATATGTTCTATACTCATTAAGTGGAGGTGTGTGTATTTTTAGTTTTAATATTCCTCATAACAACAATCTAGAATATTTAGGATACTGTTGTTGGTATTTAATGAAAGAATAAGAATATTATATTGAGTGTAGAAGGAAAATAATGGAATGGAACTTGAGAGAAGAGATTACCACAAATCAGGTAACTTCTTTTGATTTGTGCCAAAGGGATTTCTTGAATTGCCTTAGGCCTAGAAGATGGATTCGAGAAGGAATGGAGGAATATTTTGAGACTATTGAATTAGAGTTTGGACGATCCAATAATCTTGAGGGGTGTGAGTAATGGGTTAGATGTGGTGTCCTTTTATAACAGAAAGGAGGGGCACTTTAGAAATGCCTTGAAATATTATTTTATTATTAATTGATTTTTTATTATAATAACACCAATGTGACATATTACAAAGATTAGAAGATTATGTGTCTAAATCCTTTCATATAATGGGTTTTAGATAAGTTTAGGTCATAAAATTAACCTTATCTTTTATCATTAACCCTTAGTTAACTAATTTAACTTTTACCATGTCTTCTTGTATATTCATACAATATGGTTAATATAGTTACCATAAAATACCAATAGAAACTAAACTAGTTCACTAATGAAATTTATGATACTATATAATTCATTTTACCAAATATTATATTTTTAAGACTATTATATCATTTAATAAATTGTATTTTTTTTAACACATTTTATGTGAATTTTTATAATATTCATCTCATGGATTTTTAAAAATTCATAACAACATGATTCATTCGAGAAAACTTCATAAATTTAAATATAACAAGTCATAATCATCTATAATATTTTTGAATGGAATTAAAAGTTTCAAAATAAATTTATTTTAATATTTATAATCTCATTTAATTAAATCATTCATTAATAAGGTAATCACTACATCATCATTGTGTCATAAATTTATTTATTTATTTGATGTCTAAAAATTATAAATAAAATACCATGTAAGAAATATTTTTTTCTTACTAATTAATATTTATAGTTGAAATTATAACTTATTTAACCCCTAATAAAATATTTTTTACTAAATGATACATGCTTAGGTTATATTTTCCTTAACATTAAATTAAAAGTAATTAAATGTCTTCTTTCACACACAAGTGGCTCCATAGGGTCCTCAAATTGACCCAAGGATTCACATGGTCTAATATATCTCATCCAATTGGGTTAGGACTTGTGTTAGGGTAATTTATTATTATTATAATATTATTTTTTCACCCTTATTTTCAAGATTTACCCTTTAACCGTGATAAATAAAATATTTACTGAAGTTACTATTCATTATGACTAAAAATAAAAGTTATATACTTCAAAAATTTGAACCTCCTGGTTCCAAATATGTAATATATATTTTCAAATTATGAAAATAAAATTTGTAGAAATTAATTTAAAATTAAATCTCGTTGTCAAATCAAAAAAATGTGTTTCAAAAAGTAAAAACTTCCAAAAGATTGAAATTTCTTTATGTAAAATTTCAATGTAAAATTACTTATAATGACCTAAACTAGATTAAATTATAAAAATATAATCCAATTATAGTTTAAAACAAATTAAAAGTACAATCTAACTATATAATTATATTAGATGAAATGGTAGTTTTTAATTAAAAATGGGTATTCTTCACTATTTATTAAAAAATGAACTTTGGAAAAAAATACCAAAATTTCATCCAAAGTAATTTTTTATATTATGCTTATAAATAAGATGTTTATTTGGTCAAATAAAACATATAATGGTGTAAACAACTAGATTGAAAAAATTTTCTTCATCAAAAGGTGGTAAAACCGCGTTTTTATAAAAAGTATTTCTTTTATCTGAAAAAAATGAATTTATTCTTATATCATATCAAGAAATATATAATATGAATTTAAAAAAATACATTGAATATATTTCATATATTTTCATTAAATAAAAATTTATAAATATTGATATAAAAACACAATTATTCTCTATTAAATAGGTTTTCATACAAACACATCCATTATATTCAATTGGTTTTTATTTCCATTTATAATGAATTTGGTAATCAATGAATTGTCATTTAAACATGTGTAAACCATATTTAAAAATTATGTTGATACTTTTCATTCCCACCATTCCAACAGTAAGGCGTTAACTACCATTTGAAAAACAATAAATATTATTGTATTATTTTTCAGTATAACTCAATGTTATGTTCAACGTATGCTTTTGAAGAAATACATTGTTGCATGTTGAGTACACTATCAGAAAAATAATCCCCTTTAACATAAAATTAATATCATATTCATAAGATTTAATAGGAATTAAAAAATATTATTTAATAAATACCTTGTTCGTTACATCCTTCCCCCTTTTAGATATTACGTCGTCACAATATTTATATTGGGCTAGAAAACATCATTGAAAGTCTCAAATCAGAAAAAGTGTCATTAAAAATCACATTAAAAGAAATAAAGAGAAGTATATAGTCACCCGATATAACATGTACAAGGATTACATGAAAACATGGATATGGATGAAAAAACTAACCATCATATTCTGATGGAGAGTGATAGAAAACATGATCAAGAGAAAGTTAACCACTAGAAAACAATGAACTTTTGATAGGTTAAATGGTCTTTGATTCCCTCATAGGAAAATTAAATGGAAAATAATTTTTTTTATGTTACATTTCATGAATTTTGAGAATTTATTTATGAGATTGACGTATAACATAAGGAAATATTCTTACTTTTCAAGTAGAATTTCTTCCTTTTATATGTTTCTACAAAAAACTCATCTCTTCTTCAAACGATGAGTATTCAAGATAACCTAGTCACACCTGAAGTTCTATAAACAATATCTCAATAATAACATGATCCAAAAAATATAAACCATATATTTCTCCTTTCTTTAGTCATTAACCAAAACCAAAATATTTAGTACAAGATCAGATAATCCCCAAAAACGATAAACATTTATAAAAATAAATACAGTTCATAATCTTCAAAATTGAACAAAAAATACCCACAAATCAACAAAGACCATTCAACACACAATTTTCCTTAAAATTATTCAAAATAAGTGAAAATAAGTTTGAAACCCAAACATCAGAAGGATTTGATCACATAGTCTTCCACAAAAATCATAACATTTATCTCCAAAATAACACTGGCTACTCTTAAAGTCTCATACTGAAATGTAATGAACCCAATCTCTTATTCACTATGATAGGTTTATCATTTTCATAAATAACATAAATCTCTATATGTCCACAATAAAAACATATATTATTCAAAAATAAAATTCCACCATTACCCCCAATTTTAATCCCAAGGTATTCTATTTTCCTTAGGCATATAGTGTTCTAAAAGAGAAGACGTCTTCCAAAATAACCATTATCAATTAATCACCAAATCATATTTCTATACTAGGTATATCCATTTTATAAAACATAAGATCCCAAATCAACTTATTCTTGATCAATAAAACCATTTAACTAAAAACAATAATATGTACTAACTAGGGACTTCACGTAGGATGGTGTTAGGCGATGTTCCCTTGTTGCCCTTCAGTTGAGGGTTCAATTACCATGGCCTTTAAAGACGTGACATGTTGTCACCCATCTTATGGGTTTTTATTTTTCTATAACCATATCATTCTTATAACATTCTAAATAATAAGATAATTTCCATAAAAATAACTGTAACATATTTTATCCTCAAAGATTATCTAATACTAATAATTGTGTGTCCCAAATTGTAATAACCATTTATCACCTCAGAAACAAAAGATCATATGAACCCATAAGGTTTCCAATTATGTTTACTCAAGAAAAGACAATTATTTCTTGAATAAAATTTTCACATATCAAACTTCAGGGTTACACATACTATAAAAAGTCTTCCGAAGTAATCTCATTATCAAAAGAGACTTAATACTTTTAATCTTTTCATCATCCTAAAATCTACCATAACTCTTGAACACCTTATATGTAGACATATTACTCATTCAAAATTCTTTATGATCCATTATTTATTATTTTCCATCTTATTTTTTAATACATCTTTTCTACAAAAAAATCATGAATCATATCCTGAGTTTCTATAATGTCAAAACATCAGATAAGATATAATCTATACCTTTCATTGTCCAATGTTAGTTTACTCGTCCTTAATTGGAATTTATTTAGGTATTGGTAAACTTATATTTTTATGGTCTTGCTAATCCCATTCATAAACCTTCTTTATAGGACATCTATTTGTATAATGACCATTCACACCACATTTAAAACATTCAATTGATCCCTTTGAAAGAACTTCTTTACCTTTCCTGGAGTCTATTGGATGCTTCCTTTTTCCATGGAAGGTCCTAGCTTTATGACCTTCATTACCACATCTAAATCATATTCTCGTCCCATTGAAGCATTTTCAAGGGGTTTTCTTTCCACATCCTTGACACATAGGTTTTTTAATATACTAACCCTTATGATTATTAACTAAACATTCACAGGGAATTGTTTCTCGCATATATGATGCCTTATAAAAATCACCAAGGTTCAAGTGGTCAATCATGACTCCATATAGTTAGTTTAGAATAACCGCAAGTGTTCTTATTTCAGCTCACATTTCAGTTAGTTTCTTATTTATAAAACCATCAAAATTTTCAACACATCTATTGTTACATTGGTTCCTGTTAAATCCATCCATTTACTAAAACCAATAAGATCAAAGTTAGTATATCAGTAAAATCATCAGATAATATCTTATGAGGAGGGTAAACACTAAGATATACTTATTCATGTTATCTTTAACTCATTCATCTTATCTGAAATAACTATGACTTTTTCTAATATGCTAACAATTATGGTTATGTCACTTATATTTAAATAACACCCTAACCTCTAAAGATATCTAAACCAACCTCTGATTCCAACTGTAAGGACTCATCTTTAAACATTACATAATCTTTAAATAATTTAATAATTCACATTGAAGATATTTTATGGTTTAGATCATTAGAGAATTAGGTCATAACATACACATAACAACTTGAATATTACATGTAGACACTTTTACTAACTATCAATTTTTTTCATAAATCAAAAACTTTTTAAAAAAAGAAACATTTATAGTTCCATGTTTTAGACTACATGACATTTCCATGGTCTCATCCTTGACCCTATTCATCTTTAAGTGATGTGAAAAACATTCCAAAACATGGGATGTGCATAAAAATATCAGTAAGGGATACATAAAGAAGGATAACGGTTAGTTTTTCAAAACAATAAGTAAACCATGAAAAAATTATCATAAAGTAATACCTTTCACCTTTAAGAATTATAAAATACACATCACTGAATATAAGCTCATTGCATTACCTTTTTGTAACCAAAATATTACCATAATGCCCATAAAAAGAAACATATAGCATATAAAGGTAACTTGGGACATAAACATTCTTAAAAGGAATAGTCATACAGTCGACTTCCACATATATCATCAAATAGAATAGCCATATTTCCAACTTACATACCAAAATAATTTTAGGTTATAACGTAACCACCTGTACTTTTTTTATAATGGAACCACCCATCATTTGGTTTATCACGTAATAACCTGTTAAATGTCCAAGTACCATTATATAATCATCACAGATAAAATATTTCAAATATCAACATTTCAATCATAAAATTTCATTTGAAATCACAAGAATTGATTTAAAGGTATTGAAATAGTAAATTCACTTTCAAAACAATTTTCAATACCAAAATATACAAAAAAGTAATAGGGGGTTACTTTTTTTCTTTTAAAAACATTAAGGCTTATAGAAGAATCCAAATATCAAATAACGGTTACAGCGGCGGAATGTTCATTTTCACCGCAATACGGTAAAAACATTCCTTTGGTCGTTTAGTTAAATTCTACATAGAAAAAGGTTGCTTTTGAATAAAATTAAAATTAAAAGGGGTTTATTATACAACGTGTTAAATAAAGAGGTGTATATTATCAAAACAAGCCTCAATGAAAGGAGATTAAGACAAAGTCTGTTACCTTGGGTATGACAGGTCTTGTTCATTATTTATCTACAAGAATAATAAACATAATTTAATTTATACTTTATTCATAACCTTATTCATATTTATTATTACTTTTATATCACTTTTTAAATTTCTATAACAATCAGATAATTAATTAAGTTTATATCGGTCATTTTTTATAATAAAAAATTGCCCTTATGGTCAGAATTACATTATATCTAGAATGATATTCATGATTTAGGTATCATATATATCATATATATCCACTATACATTTATTTATAATATTCCAAAAATTCAGAGATAAGAAATGAAATGCACCGTTCATGGAGACGGTAAGTCGTGCGTACGCCTGAACGCTACTTTCATTTCTATTTCGTATTTGAAGGAATGAAAACATAATGATAATTAGGTATATTATAATTCTAGTATAATATTTTATATATTTTATATATGTTCATTAACTCCATCCATTATACGTTCCATGTATGTCATGAACGAGTCATATTACTTTGAGGGGGCGGTAGTCTGCACTTCCTCAAATTAAATTATCGTATTTATACAACATGAAAATCCTAAAAGTATGTTATAAATATTAATTAAAGAATTATAGAGATAAAATAAATACCATATATACCATATATAGTTATATTTACATCATAATGACTACCATAAGAGGTGATAGAGAAGATGGAACAGTCATCTTTTCATGAGGCAGTAGTTCACCGTCCACAGAAACAGTACGTTCTATACCCATTAGACGGAGCTGTGTGTAAGTTTAGTTCGAATACTTATCAATAAAATATACTATTTTATTGAGGAAAATGGTTTTTTTATTTAAAAAAATTATAACAATATCATAAGGAGTGTAGAAAGAAAATATTGGAATAGAACTTGAGAGAAGACGTTACCTCAAATCAGATAACTTCTTTTGATTTCAGACAAAGAGCTTTCTTGAATTTTTTTTCTCCCTAATGGAAGGCTTCTAAGATAAAGGTAGAAATGTTGGGAGCTTATTGGAGAGTATTTTGGATGATAAAAAAGGCTTGAGAGGTTTCATTGATGGGTTGGATGTGGTTTCCCTTTATATGGGGGAGGAGGGCCACTTTGGGAATATCTTGAAATATAATTTTATTATTAATTTATTTTTGAATTATAGTAACACACAAGTGATATATTTGAATGATAATAAAATTATGGGTTGAATTACTCTTAGATAATGGGTTTTACACAAGTTTATGTCTTAAAACTAACCTTATCATTTAGCTTTAACCCTTAGTTAACTAATTTAACATTTACTATGTCTTATTGTATATTCATACTATATGGTTAATATAGTTACCATAAAATTCGAATAGATCCTATAGTGGTAAATTAATGTCTTTTAAAACATTAGCAAAGTAATTTGGCCAAATATTATATTTTTAGGACTATTATATAATTTAATAAAATAGTATTGGTTTTAAATACTCATTTTATGTCAATTTTTATACTATTTATATCATGGATTTATAATAATATATAACGACATTATTATTTAAAAATAATAATATATTAAAAGAAAACATATCATAATTATACCTTAAATAAGTAATGGCATAAAATTTTTCAAAATTAATTTATTTTAATATTCGTAATCTTATTTATTTAAATCATTCATTAATAATGTAATCACTACATCATCATTGTGTCATAAATATATTTATTTATTTTTTGTCTAAAAATTATAAATAAAATAAATGATGTTGGAAATATTTTCTGATTTATAATGACTATTTATAATCTAAAGGATAAATTATATAACCCCATTTAAATTTTTATAGTAAAAGAACCATGTTTACATCATAATTTCCTTAACGTTAAATTAAAAGTAATTAAATATCATTTTCACACACAAGTGGCTCTATAGTGTCATAAAATAGAACCAAGGATGACCATGGTCAAAAATATCTCATAAAATAATGTTATAACACGTGTAAGAGTAATTTATTGTTATTATAATATTATTTTTTCACTCTTATTTACCATATTTACCTTTTAACGCTGATAAATAAAATATTTACTGAAGTTACTATTCATAATTTCTAAAAATAAAAGTTACCAATTAACACAATTTGGATGTCTTGATACCAAATATGGAATCCATTTTTACAAATTCAAATCATAGAGTTTGTAGATATTAATTTCAAATTAATTTTTGTTGTCAAAACCGAAATGCGTGTTTTTAAAAGTAAAACCTACCAAAAGATTGAAATGTGTTTATTTCCAATTTCAAATTGAAATTAATTTTAACGACCAAAATTAGATTTAATGATAAAAATATAATCCAATTATTCTTTAAAACCAATTAAATGTATAATCTAACTATATAGATAAATTATATGAAAAGGCAGTTTTGAATTAAAATGAGGTGTTTTTCATTATTCATTAAAAATTGAACATTAGTTGTAAAGTACCAAAATTTCATCCAAAGTAAATTTTGATGTTTGTCTTCAAAATAATAAATTTATTTTTCCAAATAAAACTTACAAAGTTGTCAAAAACTACATTTAAAATGGGTTCTCCATCAACAGGCGGTAAAACTGCATTTTTAGAAAAATACTTCTTTTATCCGATAAAATGAATTCACTCTTATATCATATCTAGAAAACATATAAGATAATATTAAAACATTTCATTGAATATATATCATATATTTTTCATTAAATAAAATCCATAAAGAGTGATATGAAAACACAATTATTCTCTTTTAAATAGATTTTTATAAAAACACATCTATTACTTTCAATTGGTTTTTATTTCCAATTATAATAAATTTGGAAATAAATGAAACATAATTTAGACCTGTGTAAACCATATTTCAAATTTTTTTGGATACAATTCATTCCCTCCATTCCAACAGCTAGGTATTAACTACCATATAAAATAATATTTTTACTATTGTATTATTTTTCAGTATAACTCAATGTTTTGTGAAACGTAAGATTTCAAAGAAACCCCTTATTGTTGATCAATAAATATATTGGAAAATGTGTCCCCTTTAACATAAAATTAATATTGTATTCATAATTATTAATAGTGTCACACTCTGGATTTTTTAGATTTAATTTATTTCATTTTTTTTTCAGGACCTGTTTTTTTCGTCAAGATATGGGTTGGAGTCGAATTAAAATTTTATGTACTTATTTGAAAACACATGTTTTGACCTTGACAGCATCCAGCGCACCACGGTCGAAGCCCAGCGGCATTGTCCGACTCACCGCATAACCTCGCCCGTTTAACCGCACGGTCTGCTCGGTGTTCAAGGCATCCATATATAGTGTAACGAAGAATTAAATGTAAATGAAATAAAAATAAGAAGTTTTAATAAAATTTAAGAAATTGCTTTAATGAAAATAATAATATTATTATTTGAGAGTATTATTATAATCATTAATAGTGTCAAGAATATGAAAATTAATTATGCCGTTATAAATATTGCAATAATTATTATTGTTGTTAATATTTAATTAAGTTAATATATTTTGTTTTGTTTTATTTGGATTCAAAAATTTTCGTCGAGGTGCGGGATAAATTTTGGTTGAATTGGTTTTTTTATAAACGTGATTTTCTTTCGGTGCATGACAGTATACGACACACGAGCGAAGCATAATTGCGAAGCTGTGCGGCTTTGCCAGCGCCACTGTGTGACCCGCCGGTTGTTTAATTAACCAAATAAAATGAATTAATAGTAATGAAATAAAACGAAATGTGCGAAAAAAAGAATAAAAATAAAATGAAAAATCATTGTCAATTTTTTTAATAAACATTGTTTTAAATGATAATAATGATAATATTATTATTTGAAGATGTTATTATTATTAGTATGGTTATTCTTATTCTTTATTCTTCTTCTTAAAATTATTATTATTATTATTATTATTATTATTATTATTATTATTATTATTATTATTATTATTATTATTATTATTATTATTATTATTATTATTATTATTATGCTTATTCTTATTCTTTATAATTAGTAGTTTTATTTTTAGTTTTGTGTTGTTTTTGTTTTTTTCTCCTTGAGTAGGGTTTTACCCCTTGGTGAGCACCGCGTTCCTCCCCCTTGGAGCCCTCCGGATCACGCTTCCTCCCTCCATGCCCGACGTGCAACGCTCCCCACCGCCGCACCCCGCGGCTCCCTAGCCAGGCCCATGCGCCGCAGACCTTCTACTCCCATGCCGGACTCCTCCCCGACCAGGCCGCTCGCCTGCTCCCCCGCCTCCCAGACCCGCCGCGTCTTCCCATGTTCCCTCTCCAATTCTCGTCGCACTATCCTCTGCATCCGCAGACGCTGGTCTTTCCAATTCATCACGCCTCCACATCGCCACCCTGCTCGAGGCCCCATATGTGCGGCTCCTTCCAGCGTTTTTGCTGGCCGACCACCATTCTCCCAGCCCGACACACCCTCCCCAATTCTTTTTTGATGCACGCACCAAGCCCGAACGCACCCCCCCAGCCGACCAGCAACGCTCCGACCAACTCCCTCACGTTTCACTTCCCCTTCTCCCCTCATCCAATCCCTCCTTCCGGCGGCCCCCTTGTCTGGTCAACACACATCACCCCCCCTCTTTCTGGCCAACACGAACCACACAGGCGTTGTCCGTTCGCTTCGCACCGGACCCTTCCAGTCGACCTTCATATCGTACCGACACCCTGAGCTTCTATCCCCACCGGTGCACCCCGCTTCTTCCTCGGACAGCCTCCTAAACCCTTGCAACGGCCTTCCGCTCCCTTCACCACAATTTCGGACCACCCGGGCACTCCCTTCCTCCTCTTTACTAGGGTTTTTGTGTTACGGTCGGCTTAATTTTGATTCGAAGGGTTTGGTATTTTGTTTTTAGAACATACCCATATTTTTTGAGCTTGCGCTTGACGTGCAGTGGCCTTTACGCACCAGTTTTGTAGAGTTTATACACACCGGTAGGTGGTTCCACGTCTAATAATTATTTTATGAATTAATTTTATTGCTAAATTTTCTTTTATCATATTATTTAATTAATTTGTGTAGTCTGAAGTTGGTTTTCATTGAAATTTGATTTGCATTGGAAATTATTTAGTATGTTGTTTATAGTATGTGTGTGTTTTCTTATGAGAACTCTGTAGTGATTTCTAAATTTTGCAGTTAACTTATTAATTTGTACAAGTGGTGAGTACTATATTTTTAACATGGCATCGGGTGTGTTTGGTCGTAAAAGAAGTTTTTTCTTGAGTTTAGTGGGTAACTGCAAGTGATTATTTTAAATTGTCTTATAAGCTTTTACTTTAGGTTTATTAAATTATGTGGTTTGTGAAAAATGTGTTTTACATATGGTTCATGGTTTTCCATCAAACTATTTTTGTGGTTTAGGTCACACTTAAAAATTGTATTCAAGTGCATGTGATGTCGGAATACATTTGAATGTATAAATTGTTACTTTAGTGTGTGTAAATCCATGTGACATTCTTTTACTCTTCTTTATAATTTTTTTTATGATCTATTAAAATACACTTAAAAATTGTATTCAAGTGCATGTGATGTCGGAATACATTTGAATGTATAAATTGTTACTTTAGTGTGTGTAAATCCATGTGACATTCTTTTACTCTTCTTTATAATTTTTTTTATGATCTATTAAAATATGTCACTGGTGAGAAACATGTTAATAAAATTATTTGGTGTGCATATTATTTAAAAAGGGTACTTATGTGGGTAAGTGGTGGTTTGTTTAAAGATAAGTGACTTTAAACTGTGCCAATGGTTTAATTGGGTATGGAACCTACGAAGATTAAGTTTTGAAAAGATTTTTGGTGTGTGTATGGTTTTAAAATAGGGTTTGGGTGTGAAAATTGTGATTTTTCATGTGTAAGTACCATGTTCGGCTTTTATGTATAAGTATGACGTGTGATATGAACTTGAAACTTGCTTAAGCACAACGCGGGAAGCCCAGGTAGCTAGGAGGGTGGACTAGACTACTAGGCTAGTTTTCGTGAGGCTACTCGACCCGATTTAATTAACAGGACTGACTATTGCAACACTAACTAAACATATGCTTTTCTGAGGGTCGTGGTCTTCTACGTCACGTTTTCTAAGGGTTGTGGGCTTCTAAGACATGTTTTTTGAGGGTTGTGGTTTCTAAGCCATGTTTCATCGAGACATGAAGATATAGGGACCCAAGCTAGCTAACAACCATGAGGTATCTTCCATATTTGGTGCTCATTGGTTACTTTACGCTAATCAGTGTGACACTTTGGTTATTTCGAAAAAGTAATTGTGTGTTTAAATTTAAGTTGTTCGGGTTGAAAATGTTTTTTTATTCGGTTTTCTTTAAAACTATTAAAGCATTATTTCTTTTCATTAGTTAATATTGTAAATGTATTTTTCATTTAATAATTATGTGTGGACCTTTTTTATTAGGTGAATTCCTACTGGGATCTTGGCTCACACCCTACATACACCTTTGGGTGTATGTAGACCTTGTTCTCTGTGTATTCCAGGTTGAGGTATCGTGCTCAACGATGGTGGTCTGGGTTGTTGATGGTCTTCTCATACAGGTTGGTGTTTGTAGCTTGTGGATGTATCACATCCCTTTTTGCTTGGAGGTTTCAGTTAGGGTTTTTGTTTCTTCCGTTGATGTTACTTTTTGGATGTTGGTTCAAGTTATAAATCTTTAAAATTGATTTTCTGTTTAAGGCCCAGTTTGATTGTCTGTTTTAGTTTTAGTTTATTTATCTTTTCAGTTGTTTTTTATTACTATTTTAGGTAAATTGTTCCCATGTGTTAGTTTTGATACCCAGGAACTTGTGCCAGCCCATGGGAATTGGGAACGCCCTTCAGGACATGTTGCGAACTGGGTCGAATGTCGGGTCAGATGGAAACCCAACTTGGTTCATGACAAAATAGTATTAGATCACTAGTGTTCCCTCTTAGATCGTGTTCTTTTAGGATAGATTCATGGTAGTATGGAGTTAAGGTTGTCAGGACTCGACGTACTAGCTACGAGAAAGGTGTCTGGCCAGCACACCTCATGGTGGTACTCGAGTTACCAGAGTAAGTTGAGGTTTGTCCGAGTCTTTGGTCCTTGCGGTTAATCATTTCAATGGGAAATGGAAATGGAGTAGGGTCAGTGGTCCCAGTGAGCTCGTAGGGTCTGGAAAGCCATGTGGAGCCAGGGAAACTATCTTTGAATACTCTGGGTGGCAATGGTGTGATTGGCATATAGCCGCCAGCCATATGTCTCAGTCGCCTACCGACACTAGTCTTCTCTTGCATCGTTCCTCGTCTCGTTGTTTTGGATTCATGGAAAGATGATTTTTACATAAAAAATTTTATTTGTTCTTGAAAACTTTTTTAAATGAAGAGCCGTAAAAAATTGATGTGTGAGGTTTGAAAAGTGGGGGTTGAATGTTTGGTTTTGAAAAAAATGAAAAGGTTCAGTTTTTATTTTTGGTGTTCTCAAGGGTATCCACATGCATGAATGTATATGGAAAGAGAAATGGTTAGTGGCACAAGCAGATGAGTGCCTGGATGGACATGATGTGAGTGATGGTATGGCACGGGAACATGCATGTGTGGGACCCATGGGACACCATTGGTGTTTGTACAACCCACCAGTTGCATTCATTTTCAAAAAAGTTTTGTTAAAGGAAAATTTTGGTGTTTTAATAATCAGCGATTGTGTGATCTATCCTTGTGTTTTGGGAAGTGTTGGATTTGAGGCGTTTCGATCTAAGAATCCTTGTTGACTGATTTGTGTCTTGAGTTTAAATTTTTATTTTTATGTTGGTGTGCAAGAGCGTGGTTAGTGAATTTTTTTTAAAAGTTCTTCAAGAGGCCCCTACAGTGGTTTCCCCCTGCACGTTTAGTGTTCTCTTATGATATGTCTTGGTTATTAGACCAGTTTGATTGGGTCCATGGTCTTTTTTGATGAATAGTGCATGTCCCCCCATAAAGCGTTAACATGCGATTAATGTGAGGCCATGAGTAATTTGTCGTTTTTCCAACCTTCTAGTTGATTAAAGTGGGGACTCTACCTTTTTAGTGATAGTGCTAAGTTTGTCTCATACCCTTTTTGGTTAAGTAGATCCTCTCACAGTGGGATGAAATACGCGAGAGGATTTAAAGGGTGTTTGGTCTATTTGAGTTATTGAAGTCGTTGGGAACGAAGTTTGACATTATTTTGTTTGAAGGTTCCCCTGGAAAAGGTGAAAGGAATTCCAGTGGGGAAGGGTGAAGGAGGTTTAGAATTATATGTGTTGATTGAAGTCTTGAAATGTTTGTAGTGCTTCCATTAGATGCAGGGGTCATGTTCGGTGACGTCTGCATCATGAGTTCTCTTGAAGAGTAAGGGTGGATATCGTAGGATCCTCCAGGAATCCATGTCTTCATAGTAGTGTGTCCTCTTGGGGAGTTCTAATTTTTCCCTTCAATGGGGAGTGTTTTTTGTGCGTCTTTCCTTCTTATGTTTCATCATTAATGTGAAGAAGTGATGCATGTGAATAATCTAAACCTATGTTCTGGTGGATGTGTCGTGAGGGAGTAGTTGTATATTGTGGTGTGTTGTGTTTGTTGTTGTTGTCTCGGTTACAGTGTGGTTGTGTGTGACACCAAAAAGAGAATCTCAGTTCAGGATTCTTCCAAGCCTAACTGCGAGGCAAGAGATGCTTCAAACATCAGGGCTCCACCCATAGGCCTCGGAGTGAAGCTGGCACGTAGCCAGGAACCCCAAGAGTGTATAAGAACCTTAATTTATTTTTGTCCCTAGCGTTGAATGTTAAAAAAGTTTAAATTGTCTTTTGTGGTTGTTCTGTTCTGTTGACCCGTCTTGGTGCGTGTGGTTTCTCGTGACTACAAGGAGGTGTGGTCACCTCGTACCTTAATGTCCCAATGGATGCATCCCACCAGATGTAATCTATTATACTAGTCCTTATGAGGTATGTTTGTGGAAATCGGTCAAAATTTTCAATTTTTCTCATCCAAGAATGTGGAGATACTAGTTTATCTTGGGTCATGCTCTTGACGCCCTAGTAGTCAGGCCCCTCCCTCATTGCCCCTTGTGGTGGGGTGTTAAGTCACTGTCAGAAATTTTTTTCGATGTTCCTATATCTTTCATCAGTTCTAATGGGGGGGAGACCCACGGGGGTCTCACTCAAATGTATTTTGAGTGAAACGGTGTTGACCCTTCTTCATAATGGTGGGGAGTCCATCTGGGCCTCCCCGTATTGGTTTCCAGTACTGTTTTGGATGTGGATGGTTTTTAATGGTTAGGATCCCTTAAAGGTTTCCCCATGTTGGTATTTTGATTATATTCCCAAATATGGATAGGTAGTGAGTGTTAAGAGTTCTCATTGGATGTGGTTGGTCTTGTTTATTCATTCCAGTCTAATGGCATGGTTTTTGTTTAAGGGTGCTGGGGGTGTTTCTGTTTGTGAATTTGGATCTCGCGAGTGCGAGAGTTCCTATCTTTGATCAATCAACTCGAGGTGTTCTAGTTCTTTGGGGTGGGCGACACATATCAGAATGTATTTTTACGAGGTTTTTTGGTTTGTCATCTAAGTCACTTTCTCTGAGCATGGTGTGTTTACCTCCTTTCACCTACTTCTCATAGGGATCCTTTCTGAACCCAAGGGGGTGTCGTTTCCTCCTTTGGGTCTCAGCCTTAATTGTGGCTTTTTGGGGACGAAAATCTATATGGTGGGGAGAATTGTCATAATCTAACTTTTTCAGATTTAATTTATGTCATTTTATTATTTTTATTTTCGACCATATGTTTTCGTCAAGATCTGAGTTGGATTTGGTTTAAAACTTTAAGTACTTATTTTAAAACACATGTTTTGGCTATGATAGCATCTAGCGCACCATGGTAGAAGCCATGCGGCCTCGTTTGAGTCATCGCGTGACCCCGCCCATTTAACCGCACGGTCTGCTCGGTGCTCAAGGCAGGCATATAAAGTGTAATGAATAATTAAATGTAAATGAAATAAAAATAAGACGTTTTAATAAAATTTATGAAATTTCCTTAATGAAAATAATAATATTAATCTTTGAGAATATTATTATTATTATTATTAGTGTAAATAATATAAACATTAATTAAGTCGTTATAAATATTGAAATAATAATAATTATTGTTAACATTAAATTATGTTAATATCTTTTGTTTATTTTATTTTGCTTCAAAATTTTCCGTCGAGGTGCGGGCCAAGTTTCTGTTGAATTTGGTGTTTTTTTTGATAAATGATATTTTCTTTCGGGGAATGACAACATGCGACACAAGGGTGAATCATAATTGTTCAGCTATACGGCTTCACCAGTGCCACTGTGTGACCCTCCCATTGTTTAATTAACCAAATAAAATGAATTGATAATAATGAAATAAAATAAAATTTGTGGGAAAAAAGAATAAAAATAAATTGAGAAATCATTTTTAATTATTTAAAAAACATTGTTTTTAACGATAATAATGATAATATTATTATTTGAGGATGTTATTATTATTAGTATGGTTATTCATATTCTTTATTCTTCTTCCTAAAATTATTATTATATTTATTATTATTATTATGCTTATTCTTATTCATTATAATTACTAGTTTTATTTTTAGTTTTATTTTGTTTATGTTTTTTTCCTTTGAGTAGGGTTTTCCCCCTTGGTGAGGGTTGCGTTCCTCCCCGTTTGATCCCTCTGCATCGCACCACCTCCCACCATGCCCAGCGCACTGTGCTCCCCGCCGCCGCACCCTACAGCTCCCTGGCCATGCCCATGCGCCACAGACCTTATCCTCCCATGCCAAACTACTCCCCGGCCGGGCCACTCGCATTCTCGCCCGCCTCCCGGACTCGTCGCGTCACCCCCTGTTCCCTCTCCCATTCTCATCACACTCTCATCTACATCCTCAGTCACTAGAATTTCCCCTTCATCGCATCCCTCCATCGCCACCCTGCTCGAGCCCCCTTATTCGCTTCTCCTTCCAATGTTTTTGCTGGCCGACCACCATTCTCCCAGCCCGGCGCACCATCCCCTTTTCATTGCTGCTTTGCACACCAAGCCTGAACGCACCCCCAACTGACTAGCACCACTCCAGACACCTCCCTCATGTTGCACTTCCCCCTTCTCCCCTAGACCAGTCCCACCTTTAGGCAACCCCCCCCCCCCCCTTGTCTGGTCACCTAACCACACCCCCATCTTTCCGGCCAACACGAAGCGCACCGGCATTTTCAGTTCGCTTTGCACCGGACCCTTCTGGTTGGCCTTCCCCTCATGCTGACACCCTGAACATCCAGCCCCACCGGCGCACCCATCATTATCCTCAAACTGCCTCTCAAACCCTTGCAACAGCCTTCCTCTCCCTTCGCTACAAGTGTGGACCACCCAGGTAATCCCTTTCTCCTCTTTTCTATGGTTTTTGGGTTGCGGTCGATTTAATTTTGATGGGAAGGGTTTGGTATCTAGTTTTTAGGACATACCCATGTTGTTTGAGATTGCGCTTGACATGCAGTGGCCTTTGCGCACTATTTTTGCAGAGTTTCTACACACTGGTAGGTGGTTATACATATAATTATTATTTTATGAATTAATATTCATGCTAAATTATCTTTTATCATATTATTTAATTAATTTGTGTAGTGCGAAGCTGTTTTTTTAAATTGATTTTCATTGGAAAATTTTTAGTAGTTTGTTTATATTATGTGTTTGTTTTATGCTGAGAACTCTGTAGTGATTTCTAAATTGTATGGTATGCTTATTAATTTGTACAAGTGGCACGAACTATATTTTTGACATGGCGTCGGGTGCGTTTGGTCGTAAAAGAAGTTTTTTCTTGAGTTTAGTGGGTAACTCCAACTGATTATTTTAATTTTTTTATAGGATTTTACTTTTGGCTTATTAAATTATGTGGTTTGAGAAAAATTTGTTTTACATTTGGTGCAGGGTTTTCCATAAAACTATTTTTGTGGTGTAGGTCACACTTTAAAATTTTATTTAAGTGCATGTGATGTCGGAATACATTTGAATGTATAAATTGTTACTTTAGTGTGTATAAATCCACGTGACATTCTTTTAATATTGCTTTATAATTTTTTTAGGATCTATTAAATTATGTCACTAGTGATAAACATGTTAAAAAAATGTTTTTGTGTGCATCTTATTTAAAAAGTGTACTTATATGTGTAAGTGGTGGTTTGTTTAATGATAAGTGACTTTAAACTGCACCAATGGTTTAGTTGAGTATGTAACCTATGAAGATTATGTTTTGAAATGATTTTTTGGTGTGCGTATTGTTTTAAAATAGGGTTTGGGTGTGAAAATGGTGATTTTGCATGTGTAAGTACCCTGTTGGGCTTTTATGTATAAGTGTGACATATGACATGAACATGAAACTTGCTTGAGCACAACATAGGGAGCCCGGGTAGCTAGGAGGGTGGAATAGACTAGTTGGCTAATGTTCCAGAGGTGACTCAACCCAGTTTCACTAGCAGGATTAACGATTGTAACACTAACTAAAAATATGATGTTCTGAGGGTCGCAGTCTTCTAAGCCATGTTTTCTGAGGGTTGTGGCCTTCTAAGCCATGTTTTCTGAGGGTTGTGGTTTCTAAACCATGTTTCACCAAGACCCAAAGATCTAGGGACCCATTTTAGCTAACACCCATGAGGCCCCTCCCATATTTGGTGCTCATTGGTTACATTACTCTCATCAGTGTGACATTTTGGTTATTTTATAAAAGTAAGTGTGTGTTTAAATTTAAGTTGTTCAATTTGAAACTGTTTTCTTTAATTCTGTTTTCTTTAAAACTGTTCAACAATTATTTCTTTTATTTAGTTAATATTGTAAATGTATTTTTTATTTAATAATTATGCACGAAACCTTTTTATTGGGAGACGTCCTACTGAGCTCTTGGCTAACACCCTACATACACCTTTGGGTGTATGTAGACCTTGTTCTCTGTGTATACCAACTTGAGGCATCATGCTCAATTATAGTGGTCTGGGTTTTTGATGGTCTTCTCATGCAGGTTGGTCTTTATATCTTGTTGATGTTGCAACTCTCTTGTTGCTTGGAGGTTTGAGTTAGAGTTTTAGTTTCTTTCGTTGACGTTACTTTTTTGGATGCTGGTTCAAGTTGTAAATCGTTAAAATTGATTTTTTGTGTAAGGTCCAATTTGATTGTCTATTTCAGTTTTAGTTTATTTATCTTTTTAGTTGTTTTGTGTTTACTATTTTAGGTAAATCGTTCCCATGTGTTAGTTTTGATACACGAGCACTTGTGTCGGCCTGTGGGGATCGGGAACGCCCTTCGGGCCATGCCATGGACTGGGTTAGACGTTGGGTCAGATGGCGACCCGACCTGGTTCATGGCAAATAGAAAGTAAAATGTATTATTCTATAATTACATTGGTCGTTACAGTACATAAACAACACCTTCACAAAATAATAAACCATGAAAAAAACTGATGACGTGATCATGAGAGGATTCTGATGGTTGATCAATTGAATGAATAATGGATCAAACAAAACCCTATGGGTAATACCTTGAATTGCGTTGATTTCGACTCAAGTTGTTGAAATTTCCCAACCAATGTGTCAAACTCTTGTCTGGTGTATCACTATAACATGGCTCGATGTAAATCACAATTCATCTTCATCATTATAAAACATTCATCTCCAGTGATTGTTGCATTAATAATCTGAAGTTCAATTCATCTAGATCATACCAACATGCTTCATAATTCTACAGGAGCACCAATCAACAGAATATGGGTGGTAGAGTGGAGATATGCCAGTGTCATCTAAGCTCCAACGATCACTACATTGCCATTCTTGTGATGCATGGTGGAGATCTCGATCATATTCATGAGGATTGAAAAATTCCCTTTCTATAATGAGGAATAGTAGATAAAAACTCTCATGAGCTCTCCATGAACACTTACATTCATGATATCGTCTCACTATATTTATAACGTGTTAATAAATTACTCAGAAAGGGTACCCGACCCCCATAATAATTTACACACAATATACATGATATTATGAATAATATAATGAGTACTAAATATGATTTATATTATTTTCACATTATTGAAATATAATAAATATATTACATGATTATTCTCAAGTTATTAACTTGATTTTTTTCCTAAAAATATAGAATGAACATTGAATATTATAAACTAATATTTTCTTAAATAATATTTTACATTTATTTTCATTAAAACATGTAGATACATTTAATAAATAAATTCAATTCCAAATGTTATTAACTTGAAAATATGAATTTATTTATTGTTTTAGTGATCTTATATCCATGAAAAAAACCCTATCCAAATTGCTGGGGGCCACTATGTCATATATACCAATTCAACTGAATTAGAAATCTTCATCCAAGCTTTATTATGTGTGACCCATTAGAATATTATCTCAATAATAGTGAATACTATTCAAAGACCAAGAGAGATATCAAGTAACCCATCAGGTCCCATAAAGTGATATATATAATCATAGTAATGAAAACCAACCTACGAATATAAACTATGTAGTATAATCTGTTTTTCATTAATATCTCTAAAGAAGGACACACCCATGTCTTCTCCTTTTCTTTATTTTTTTCGATCTAATAGGAAGGATTTTTCATTAAGTAACATCATCATGGTCTTATGAAGGTCAAATCATCCTGATCAACATGACTTGAGATATATTACTTACTTAACCTGGAATTGAAAAATAATTTCATTACCATTAAACAAATTTAATACCATCAATGACTCACCCATTATAAGATACATCATCACGATTTCGTTGTCATAGTTTTTCCTTGCCTTAAAGTATACAATCAAATGATTCAAATTGGATGTTATCGTTGGGTAGGAGACCATTACACATCTACATAGATATGAACATTAAATGAAACCCAAAATACGTGGTGTTCATATTTGTGGGTTTGTCCTCAAAATCTCACTATTAGAGATCACCACGTGAGAACTTCATGATAAGTAGACTCAATGATTATGATCCCCCAACACCTATCTGTCAAATATCAATTGTGTTCTATTAGTAAGATGTATTTGGACTATAGGACGTATGTTTATGATTAATGTCATAGTATCTAGAGTTTCTCATTATATCATGGGATCAGCTATAACATTTTGATATGATAACAAATCTTTGGAAATTACCAGTAAATAGTGGGTAAAGAAATATCTACACTATAATGGTAAGAAAACATTGTGTATATCCAACCATACACATTAATTTGTAATCATAAGTACTATATAGTTGGGTCTAACACACCCACTATTATATAAGATGGGTCTCACACCACAACATGGGCACTAACTCTTGTGTAGTTTAATTGATGTTTTCCATGTTTGGGTTTCATGAGCCTTGGTATTCTGGTGTTATCTTGACCCCTTTTGAAAATTATTCAGTTTCCATATTTTTTGTATCTTTTCTCTATTGATTACAGAAGGAATCCTTGTCCAGACACATACTCATTTTATAGATCATTATTTCCATAAAATAAAAGGGCACAGAAACCAACCAGTAAAAGAAATATTAATTAATGATTAGAGATTAATTTAATTAAAATAAAATGTTTATTAATTATTAAAATTGATTATTGTTCAATTCTTTATTATTTTTTATCATAGTATTAAATTGTTCATTATTTAATCAGTTAATTAATTTAAGCGATTAGATTCAAATTTTTAATATTTTAATGTTTTCAAAAATAATATGTGTGAAGTTATTTAATTTAAATGTGTCTTTTTTTATTAATTAAAATATGGAATTATTTTTTATTTTGTTAATTGATAGATTCTTAATCGTTTAATTTTATCACGATTTTTGATTACAGTAGGAGCGACATAGATGAATTCTTATAAGGGTTCATGAAGAATAATTCTTTTCTACCTATGTAGCCAATTTGGGAATATAAAATTGTCCAATAACCAAATTGAAATCAAATAGATGATTTTTGTTACCCAGACTTCATAGTTGAATTCCATTATAGTACCTATATAAGATTTTTCATGTACCTAGATGATTTGATCTATAACAACATAGCCTAATTGATGGAGGCACCCAATCTAGCCAAAACTCCAGTGATAATGTTCGAAGAAGAAAAATATTCTTAAAGAATCCTATATTTCAATATATTGAACTCTCCAAACATAAAGAAGCTGATCAGGATGCTGACAGAGGCCATCAATATTGAGATATATGACACCTCCACCAAGATATAATCCCCCACAACTGTAGATAAAATTGAGTGACCATCACCATTTGATAGGGAGATCAAGACCACCTTCATCTATGTTGAAACTAGGGAAATAGTTCAGTAAATTCATGACCATGAACAACTAAATATGACAAGCCTAAAAAACCCTTGTTTGTTCATAGATTCCAATTCCATATTTTGAATTTGACCATGTTGAATTATTGGAATATGTCACATTATATTTGTTTTATAATATTATAATGGGATAATGAGGGATAAAATTTTCAAATTGAGGGACTTTGATTGTTAATTAAATAACCACCCAAGAAAATCATTTTATCCCAATTTAAAGGGGCATGTCCTTGCCAATTAAGTCCCAATTCAATCCCACCATGTTCCATAAATTGTACTATGAATGTTATAGTGGGAAAAAGTTATAAATCCTTTTATATGAGATAAAATCAAAGAGATTCAAATCCAGAAGATTCAATGGATCAAATTATGTTTTATCATATATTAAATTTTATTTATCTACATGATAAGAATAGATTTTAATGATCCTAAATTAATTGAAATTAACTTACATGTGGTATTTGTGGAATGTTATGAAATATTTGCTTTTTTCAAATTTAAATTTAATATGTGTTACATTGAATTTAGAAATTGAAATATGAATAACGTTCATAATTAAATATTGTTTTCAAATTCATAGAATAGATTTTTTTTTAAAATTCTGAATCTGTTGTGCATTTTTTTTCTCTTCCAAAATATGATGTTCTATTTTTTTGGAAATACCAATATGATTCCTCTCTCATGTTTTAGATTTTTAAATATCTTATTTATATATTATTATTATTTTTAATTGGTTAAAAAATCCATTATAATCTAATATTTTATATGTAATTTTTTTAAATCCAAATACATTGTGAATTTAATTTTAATTAGAATAAGCTGCACCTCTCATCAATCAAGGGTTATTTTTCAATGTTGTTTCATTTTTTGATGATAGGCTATGTGATTATTGATTTGAAAACTCAAATTATCACAATATTTTAAATTGGATTTTGATACCCTTATAATGTCTCTCTCCTCATGATTTAGAAATTGAAATCTATTTTTATTTATATAGTTTTAATTGATAATATAATAAATTTTATATTTAATTTTTTTAATGATGTAAAAGTGACATTGTGTTATTATTTTTTTAATGACACAATGTGTTGTCATTTTCTCTCTCTATCTCTGTTATTCTTTAATAATAATAAATTATTAAGCCCGATTAGTCATGGGTTTTCAAAACTCGAGAAAAATTGATTATAAAAACAAATATATTGTGTATTTTTTTTTGATAAACCAATTCTGTTGTAGATTCCTATTTTTCATCGAAATTCCAAAATGTTACTCTCTCATCATGAATTTTATAATTCAAATCTACCCTTATATATTTAGTTTTAATATTGAATATTAAATCATTTGATGTTACCATTTTACCCCAACTGTTTGCAAATTTATTATATATGTGGGATTCTGAAATGGTTTTTGTAAGAACCCAGATCTTCGTTTCAGGTATGTATTTCCTTTTTTTGGATTTTTTTAGAAAATATGAGTTTTTTGAAATTTTTGAGGTACATGCCGTGAACTTTATGAGTACACGTCGAGTACTCTTTTTCCGCTCGAAGTTGTGTGCTAGACGTGTCTGGGCCATACACACAATGTGTAGGGGTGATGTGGAGGCTGGTTAAAGCAGAGTACAAAAAAACCAAGTACATGTCGTGTACCCCAGAAGTACACACTGTGTATTGTCTTTTTTTTTCATGAAATGAATCGAGGTCGCGCTGACAGACACAAAAACTTTAATCTATGTTTCATTCGTCAGAGAGAAGCCATACGACCGTGGATCTTCTCCGAGGTCCCGAGCCTCTGTCTGTTCTCTGAATCGACCACCGTCGATTACGTTGGAATTGCAGCGGTGAGTTCTTCTTTCTCCTAGATCCTTGTTTTCCAATTACTCCTCTTTCTCTAGATATCGTTTGTCAAGTGTTTTTGATGTTTTCTCAGATCATATACATTCTAAGGAGAATCAATTATATTGGTTCACGTATATCATTCTCTTAGCATTGAGGTAGGTGGGTTTTTCCTTTTTGCAGGAAGTCTGGGAATATTTTGTGCAAATTCCACAAATACCCGTGAACGTGGTATTGTGTGTTTCCTGTTTTTCACTTGTTGTTGCCTACTTTGATTTATTGCTTGAGTAGAGGTAATTTATTGTGAATAGGGTAAAATTGTATTGTTCTTGGGTTGATTTTCCATTATTGTTTGTTTGTTCGGTGTTTTCCAGTTACCATGCCTAGTTGTAGGATAGTGGAACTATTGTACTGTTATGTGGTAGTACCATAGATTGATATCCAACTAGTTCTTGAGGTTTACTTGGGATGATACACGTGCTATCATGTTTGTTTTACACAGGGATGAGAGAACCTATTGTAGTGGACTATAGGGAGAATGGACGTAAGGGATTATCCTGAGTGTCTTTAAATTATGATGTGACACCATAGGGGGAATTGACATTGAGTGCTTCCTCAGAGAGCCTTTAGCACGATACAAGACTATAGGGAGAATTTACGGTGAGTGCTTTTTCAGAGAGTCCTTTCTTTAGCTGAACCATAGGGGTGAGACTGTGTGTGCTTCCTAGAGGGTTTCTAGTACATGTAGGCCGATCCATAGGGGTTAGACTGTGAGAACTACCCAGCGGTTACATTTTTGTTATACTTAATTGAGTGTCTATTTCTTGTTTTTATATTATATGCTAGAAACTGTAGGTTGTTACTGTTGTGTTTTACCTTGTTTACTGCCTATTGTTTAGTGCTTTCTGTACTTTTACTTTCCATGTATTCACTGACTGTTAGGCACAGATCTTTGGGTGATTTACTACTGGGACCTTGTCTCACTTCCTGTTTGGGCCATGCTTTTGGGCCCAAGAATATTATATTGTTGTAGGTGTAGATAAGGTCAAGCACCCTTCTACTTCAGATTCTTGACTATTGTGGAGCTGGAGAGCATGGGACCAAGACGAAGCTTATGATGTCGAGGAATCACTCATCTTTTTTTCTTTTGTACTTTGGTTTAGTATTGTTTTCAGCATTGTAACTTGTTTGGCTATTTTCCTAGACATATATATATCACGCATCATTATTATATATGTGTGCCCCAGTTTTCTTCTATTAGTCTTCTGCTGATTATTTCTGAATGGATTGGTTTTTCATCCATTGTGTACTCTGCCAATGAGGGCATAGTTTCCTCACTATCACACCCAAGGCCCTCGCTGCTAGTCGACAGCCTCTGGTGTTTAGGGAAATGCACTTGAGGTAATGTGATCAACTGGGTACGGGGCGCCTCTGGGTGGATTCCGGAATCGAAATGTTACAATGTGGTATCAGAGGGGTTCTTTTCTCTTGATTAACTTTTTAGAGCCTGTAGCTAGGGATAGTATGGATTCAGTACTTGGTATTAAGCTGTGCCCGGGAGTATCTAGCCCATGTATAGGGAAAATCCAATCTACCTCACTTATTACAGTATTCTGGTTTTGAGAATTTACGATTGATATGATTTCACCTAGAGTGATCCACATGTTTTGTGTTGTTATTGTTGTTGCTATTATGGTTATATTTCTATCGCAACCTGATGATATGAGGATATTCCATCTCATGCATCATATAGACACTTGTTATAAATCGCATGCCATGCATTCTTGCCATGCCATCTAGGGAGCATTAGAGAATGCATGTTGTTGTGATATACTTCTTGTAGATTATGCATGCTGTTGTGATATATACTTCTTTAGACTCTCTTCTTTTTGGTAGAGGACTGTTTGCATCATACATTGCTTAACTGAACGCCAAATTTTGGTTCTTGAGGTGTTATGGGCCCTCTTGAATCGGAAATTAGTGAATCATTGACTTGTTTTCCATATATATTACTGTATCAGATTCCAAGCATTGATTTTTGGGGAGTATGGGCCCTCACGGATTGGAATTTGGCACCTCCTTGCCTTGTTATCTGTGTTTTCTGGGCATCGATGCAGTTTCTGAGCTACTTCCTGGAAAAACCTAGAATACACGGCGTGTAATTTATATATACACGCCATGTAGTTTTAAACTGTGTCACAGACTATGTGATCAGAAACACGGGTTATGAAAATCTCCAGGAACACGCCGTGTACGGTAGGTGCACGACGTGTAGTATGGAGCCGTGTACCCAGTCGTGTCACTAACAACACGGGTCGGGGAAGCTCGAGTAGAACACGCCGTTTTGGTAAAGAACACGCTGTGTAGTCTTGTTCCAGGTACCCGACCATGTCACAAACAACACGGGTCGGTGTTATCTCCTCCTATGCACGCCGTGTTTGTTCAGAACACGCTGTGTAAGTGTCATCCATGTACTTGGCCGTGTCTCTAACAACACGGGTCAGGAAAATATTCAAGTACATGACGTGTTTGTTTGGAACACGCCGTGTAGTCACAGCCGTGTAACCGACCGTGTAACTAACAACACGGGTCATTGAAACCTTGTCTACTATATGTCGTGTCCATAGTAAGCACATCGTGTAGTCTTAGTTAAAAATACCATGTGGGTTAGTCGTGCAAGGAGACATGGGCAGGGTAATAGAGTTAAGTACATGCCGTGTAGAGTTTATACACGCCGTGTAGTCATGTTTTGTAAAACGTGAGTGTTTCCTTCTCTTGTTTTTGTTTTTTACTCCTTGTCCTATATCCTTGTTTTCCTGATCTATGGTATGCTTTTGATCTTTCAGAGCTATGCCTCTAAGACGTCCACCGGTTGTACTTCAGTTGTCAGGTAGTGATCAGACGCCAGATATAGCTGATCAGGGACATCCTGTCGATCCAACGGTCGAGCCAGCCTTGGCACAGGCTGTCATACCAGTTACAGGTGCTGATGTGCAGTTCAGGGACAGATTTATGAGGATGATGCAGACCTTTTAGGGAGCACTGACTCCTGCCACATCTATGGAATACATGACATGGTTTTTCCAACAGTTGCATCCTCATACTTTCTCGGGGGAAGGAGGACAATGGGCTGCAGAGTCAAGGCTGGAGTCCATTCTGACTATCTTTGAGCATATGGATATGCCTCTAGAGAGGCGGGTCAATCTCGCTACCTACATGCTTCGAGACTCCTCCATGAGGTGGTGGGATGTGATCTTATAGGTGGAAAATCAGAAGTTTATGGCTTGGGTGGAGTTCTAACGCGTGTTTTACGACTACTTTTACCCAGAGACCCTAAGGGCTGATCGAGCCCAGGAGTTCATGAGTCTAGAGAAGGGTACTCTTTCTATTATGGATTATTCCTATCATTTCACCGAGCTGCAACATTTTACACCCCTCCAGGGTGGAGATGGGGTGTTCCTGGAAAGGAAGTTTTAGGATGGTCTCAGGAGGGAGATCTGCTCGTAGGTGAATCTTTTCCAGTTGACTTCCATCACATCCATTGTCAACCAGACTCTGATTGAAAAGCGCAATCTGAGAGACTTCGGAGCTACGAGCCAGGGTGGTTCTGCTTCCAGAACCAGTGTTCCTCTAGTTGATAGCAGGAAGCACCATAGGGAGTCTACATGTGGTGATCCGAGGAGGTGAGATACATCTTCTTGTAGACAAGTCATATGCTACCAGTTTGGAAGGGTGGGACACATGAGGCTGCAGTGCCAGAGAGACCGAGTGGAGTTCGGATCTTGTGGAAAGATTTGTCACCTTTTCCATTTCTTCCATGCGTTCTCACCAGTAGTTGGTGACGGGGGTTCTTACATGACTCCTTGTTCAGGAGCAGCACCACCAGTTTCACACTAGTCGGGGAACTGGATTTCTTCTAATCATTCGGGCTGAGGTCGAGGTCGAGGTCGCGCCAGACAGTCACCAGTCCTTCAGTGCCAGTAGGGACGAGCAGCTCATAGTGGTCAGGCAGGGTCATAGGGCTGTGGGGCATGCCGGACATTTGCGGTGGAGAAGACCTATCAGGAGAAGGATCCCAGACCTTCTACAGTTTGAGATACGATCTTAATAGCCTCAGTTTTATCTTCATCCCTTTTCGATACTAGTTATTCGCATAGCTTTATCTCTGTTTCTATTTTGGAGAGCCTTGAGCACTGTATCTTTTATTCTGCCAACTTGTTGACACTAGACACACCTTTGGGGACGACGACATCTAGTGTACGTCAGGGTAGAGAGTTCCCTCTCGAGGTTGCAGGGTATCGTTTCTTATGGGATCTCTATGTCCTTGAGATGACAGGATATGATGTCATTCTCAAGATGGGCTAGTTTGTTACCTTCTAGGTAGTCGTCGACTGTTATCACCATAGGGTGAGTTTCATTTCACCGGAGGGTGAATCTTTTCTTCATAGAGGTGAATGGGATGTTCAGGCGAGTCGAGCAGAACTCGAGCATCATGGTCTATGAAGGGTGACGACCCAGATTGCTTGTATTTAACTGGATGACCAGGGGACTTCATAGTTGGACTTTCCTCCAATGGTGGATATTTTCGGGGATGTATCTCTTGAGGACTTTTCATATTTTCCTCTAGAGCGTGAGGTGGACTTCTCTATTGAGCTTATGCCAGGAGCAGCACCAGTGTCCATTCCTCCTTATAGGATGGCTATAGCTGAGTTGCAGGATCTCAAGAAGTAGTTGTAGGAGTAGAAAGTAAAGGGTTTCATCTGACCCAGTACTTCTCATTTGGTTTCTCTTATCTTATTTGCGAAGAAGAAAGACGGTACACTTAGGATCTGTGTGGATTATAGGAAGATGAACCAGTTCACATCCAATAACCGATATCCCTTTCCAAGGATTGATGAACTCATTGATCAACTTTGAGGAGACCGTGTGTTCATGAAGATCGATTTGAGGTCCAGTTATCATCAGTTGTGTGTTAGACCATCAAATATACCTCTTGAAGCATTCAGGAGCAGGTATGATCTCTACGAGTATACAGTTATACCGTTTGGTCTCACGAATGTGCCAGTAGTTTTCATGGAACTAATGAACCGAGTATTCCATCCTTACTTGGAATCCTTCTTCGTGGTCTTCATGGATGATATATTGGTGTAATCTATCACTCGACACGACCATGCTACACATCTTGAGATCATTCTGAGTAAACTGAGAGAGCATCGGCTTTATGCTAAACTCTCAAAGTGCCATTTTTTATGGATCAGATTCACTTCTTGTGTCACGTCATCTCTGAGGCAGAAGTATCAGTGGACCTAGAGAAAGTGAGAGCTGTAGTTTCATGAGAGAAGTTGAAAAACATATTTGAGGTACAGAGTTTACTAGGGCTGGTTGGATACTACAGGTGCTTCATTCAAGAATTCTCACGCCTAGAATCACCATTGAATGGTCTGACCAAGAAGGGGGTGAAGTTCTTATAGTCAGATTCTTGTGAGTCATCCTTTTAGGAGCTGAAGGGAAGGATGACGTCAGCACCGATACTAGTTTTTCCAGATCTGGGAAAGTGCTATACAATTTATTGTGATGCTTCAAGTATTGTACTGGGCACTATGCTTATGCAGGGATATGGAGTCGTTGCATATGGGTCTCGGCATTTAGGGACACATGAGAAGAACTACCCGATGCACGATCTGGAGTTAGCAGCTATTGTTCAATCCTTACGTTGTTGGATACATTACCTTCTAGGAGAGCACTTTATGGTCTTCACTGATTACAAGAGTCTCAGATACATCTTCACTCAGCGTGATCTGAATTTGAGACAGCGTAGGTGGGTCGAGTATCTTCAGTCCTTCTATTTTGAGCTTGCCTATATGCCAGGAAAGGGCAATGCAGTTGCTGATGCGCTGTGTAGGAGAACTCAGATTCAGGCAGTTCATGAGGCCAATAGTGAGTGGAAGCTTATGGCTCTATTCTCTGAGATGCACTTGTAGGTGCACTATAGACAAGGACATACCTTTATTTCTTTTATAGTTGTTACCTCTACACTTTTTGTTCGAGTATGGATGAAGAAGCTATTAGACTCAGAAGGCTTAGTCCTGCGGGAGAGTGTGTCACGAGAGGACTCTCTTCCTATATGGATGGTGGGAGAGGATGAGATCTTGTATTTTAAGGGATGTGTATGGATGCCAGCATATATACAAAAGGATCTGATGCGAGATTTTCATTCTTCTGTTTGGGCAGTTCATCTTGGCGTCACCAAGATGTATCGGGACCTTCATCGCCAGTATTGGTGGCCGGGTATGAAGAAGGATGTTGCTGGTTTTATCTTGAGGTTTTCCACTTTTCAGAAGGTGAAAGAAGATCATCAGTGACCAGTAGGCCTTTTACAGTAGTTAACCATTCCTGAGTGGAAGTGGAACAACGTCGCGATGGACTTCGTGACCAGATTTCAGAGGTCGCCATGAGGGAACAATGATGTTTGGGTTGTCGTCAACACACTTATGAGGGTTTCCCACTTCTTTCCAATCAAGGAGACCTTTGGTGTTGTTGAGATGGGATGGTTGTACATCTGATAGATTGTATGTCTGCATGGAGTTCTACACTCCATTGTTTCAGATAGGGATGTGTGCCTTACTTGTCGGTTCTAGAAGGGGAATTAGAGGGATTTGGGTACACGGGTACTTTTTGAGTATAGCATACCATCCCCAGAAAGATGGCCAGTCTGAGCGTACGAGCCAGGTGCTTGAGGATATACTTCATTATTGCATTCTAGGCTTTGGTGGTTCTTAGGGGAAGCATATCCCTCTAGTGGGTTCTCCTACAACAACAGTTTTCAGGTGACTTTTCAAATGGAACCTTATGAGGCTTTGTACGGTAGGCCATGTCGATCACCTTTATGCTGGCTTGAGGTAGTAGAGGCATCTTTAGTGGGACCTCACATTTTTCAGGAGACCTCAGAGCAGATAGAGTTGATTCAGAAGATGTTGGCTACAACACAGTCTCGACAGAAGTCTTACGCTGATCAGCGGAGAAGACCTTTGGAGTTCGAGGTCGGGGATCAGGTTTTCCTGCATGTCACACCGAGATTGGGACATGAGAGGATTAAGAGATAGGGTATGCTTTCACCGTGGTACATCAGGCCTTTTGAGGTATTGGAGAGTGTTAGACCGGTTGCCTATCGGTTGCAGTTACCTCAGAGGTACTGGGACATGCACAATGTCTTCCACGTCTCTCAGCTCAAACGTTACATTCCAGACCAGTCTCATGTCTATCATCCTGAGAAAGTGGAACTCAAAGTGGACGCATCGTTTAAGGAGCATCCCATCCAAATTATTGATCATAGTACAATGGTTCTCCATTGGCGGTCTGTCCCTATAGTACAGGTGCTATGGCAGCACGGGCGAGTACAGGACGAGACCTGGGAAATGGAAGACGATGTACGATCGTAGTGGCCAGAGCTGTTCTGGGATTCTTCTTCTCCACCTCGTTAGGGAAATTCATGGATGAATTTATATTAGGGGGAAGTTTGTAAGAACCTGGATCTTCATTTCAGGTATGTCTTTCGTTTTTATGGAGTTTTTGAGAAAATAGGAGTTTCTGGATATTTTGGAAGTACACGCCATGTACTTTATGAGTACACACCGTGTACTCCGTTGCTGCTCGAAGCTATGTGATGGCCGTGTCCGGGACACACACATAGTGTGTAAAGGTGTTGTGGAGGCCGCTTAAAGCAGAGTACATAAAAATAGAGTACACGACATGTACCCCAGAAGTACACGCCGTGTGTTTTCTTTTTGTTTTTCATTAAACGCACTGGGGTCACACCTGAGGGACAGAACACCTTTCGTCTAGGTTTCATTCGTCAGAGAGAAGTTGTACGGTCTTAGATCTTTTCTGAGCTCCCGTACCTCCGTCTGTTCTCTGAATCGTCCGTTGTCGATTGCGTTGGAACCACAGCGGTGAGTTCTTCCTTCTCCTAGATCCTTGTTTTCCAATTTCTACTCTTTATCAAGATATTATTGGTTGAGAATTTTTGACATTTTCTCGGATCCTCAATGTTCTATGGAGAATCAGTTATTGTGGTTCAAGTATATCGTTCTCCTAGCATCGAGGTAGGTGGTTTGTTCCTTTCTTCAGGAAGTTTGTGAATATTTTGTGAAAATTATACCAATTCCCTTGAACGATTTATTGTGTGTTTCCTATTTTTCCCTTGTGGTTTCTTTCTTTTCCTAATTTCTTGAGTAGAGGTAATTGCTTGTGAATAGGGTAAAATTGTACTGTGCTCGAGATGCTTTTCCATGCTTGTTTTCTTGTTCGACATTTTCCAGTTGCCATGCCTAGTTGTAGGATAGTGGAACTATTGTATTGTTATGCTGTTTTACCTTAAATTGATAGCCAATTTGTTTTTGACGTTTACTTGAGACGATTTGCATGCTATGAATGTTTGTTTTACATAGGGCTGAGAGAACCTAGTGTAGTGGAATATAGGGAGAATGGATGTAAGGACTTCTCTAGAGTGTCTTTAAATTATGATGCATGACCACAAGGGGAATTGACATTGACTGCTTCCTCAGAGAGTCTGTAGTTCCTCGACGTGGGCCACAGAGGGAATTGACGTTGAGTGCTTCCCCAGATATACTTTAGCATGATACGAGACTATAGGGGGAATTGACAGTGAGTTCTTCCTTATAGAGTCTATTCTTTAGCTGAACTAGAGGGGCGAGACTGTGTGTGCTTCCCACAGGGTTTCTAGTACTTGTAGGTTGAACCTTAGGGGTTAGACTGTGAGAAATACCCAGAGGTTACCTTTTTTTTCTACTTCCTTGAGTGGTTCTTTCCTATTTGTAGATTATATTCTAGAAACTGTGGGTTGTTACTGCTATGTGTTACCCTGTTTATTGCCTACTGTTTACTTCTTACTGTACTTTTACTTTCCATGTATTCACTGAATGTTAGGCACAAGTAATTTGGTGGTTGCCTACTTGGACCTTGTCTCACACCCTGTTTGGGCCATGCTTTTAGGCCCATGCAGGTTATATTGATGCAGGTATAGATAAGGGAAAGCACCCTTCTACATCAGATTCTTGATTGATGCGGATTTGGAGAGCATGGGACTAAGCCGAGGATTGTGATACTGAGGAGTCGCTCATCTGTTTTTCTTTTGTACTTTGGTTTAGTACTGTTTTCAGCATTGTGCTTTTTTGGATATTTTCTAGAAATATATATATATATATATATCATGCATCATTATTATAAATGTGTGCTCTAGTTTTCTTCTTTCAGTCTTCTGCTGCTTATTTCTATATGGATTTTTTTTCTTCCGCAGTGTACTCTACCAATGAGGGAATAGTTTCCCCACTATCTCACCCAAGGCCCTCGCTGCTATTCGGAAGCCTCTGGCATTTGGGGAAATGTGCTTGAGGCCATGTGATCAACTGGGTACGGGGCGCCTCTAGGCGGCTTCCAGAATCGGGACATTACTGTTTTGGCCTCTCTTTGATTTTAGAATTTGGTATTTGGTATTTAATATTTATTATTATTAATTAATAACAATGGGATGATGTTTCATTTTAAAAAAACTATTATCATTATTTGAATGATAAAATAATGATTATTGTTATAATATTTTTTTAAAAATTTTGTTTCAGAGGTTGGAATGTAAAATATTGTAATTAAAAAAAATTATAATATTTATTTTTCGTTATTTTAAATTATTATTATAGTTCTATATCTTATTTCAAAAAAATAAATTCATAGAATTTTTTTTGATTTATGTCTATTTAAATCTATTTGTATTTATAACTATGTTATGATTATATTGTTTTATATTTGGCCCACTACTGGATGAGATTTTTTAATCACCAAAGTGATAAAATCATAAAGATAAGATTGTTTCAATTTTTTTAAAATAATATATATTGATTGATAAAAAAATTGATACTATTTTGATACCTTATGAGAAATTAAAAATCATTATTATGAGATATTTTCAAATTTCTCAAAAGCAATTAACATAATCTTATGTATTATGAATATAATTTTTAGCAATACATATATGCGTTATCATATTTATTTATGTATCCAAATATAATAAATAAATATAATGTATGTGTATATTATTTCCATAGAAGGTTAGTTTAATTTGTATCAATTATGTTTCTGTGTTAGTATATCACCCAAAGGAGAACTCTAATACACATTTATGTCAAATAATTTTTCTTCATCAATGTATCATTATTATTTAAAAGCATTAATTTTCAGCACTTATTTATTGTAGATATCCTTTTATCATCATTACAATCACACACATCTACTATTCTGATATTTAATGGAATAAATTTCAGTGATTGGAGTGAAGAAATCCAATTTCACATTGGTGTATTGGATCTTTATTTAGCACTATGAGTATGTAAACCTAAAACTATAATGGATGACAGTAGATATTATGATAGATTATATTATACAATGGGGGAAATATAAATTTTTTTATGTTTTATGTTCATGTCAAAAATCATAGTAACTACTATCAGGTCTGGTCTCCCTAAAACTGAAAGTACTATATAATATATGAAATATATGGGAGACCGATATAAAACTGCTTACAAATCTCTTGTTTGTACACTAAAGAGTATATTTAAAACTGTGATGTTTTATGGTTCTCATACTATAAATTATCATATCATTGAAATGACAAATATTACAGAAAGGATTAAGTCTTTAGGAATAGAAGTTGATGAAAGATTCCTTGTAAATATTGTCCTATACACATTACCCACATAGTATGGACCATTACAAATGAACTACGACACCATAAAATATAAATGGAATGTGCATCAATTTTATATTATTATAGTTCAAGATGAAATGAATTTAAAGAGTCAATGATTCCACTCTGTCCAATATGTGCATAATCAAGGATAAAAAAAGCATTGTATAAAGAAACATGGAAATGGGAAAGGACCATTGAAGGTTAATGAGTCCTTTATAAAGAACCATAAGAATGAAAATATAGATAACATCTATTTTATGGTATATTTGGACATTTATAAAAGGGTTGTCTGAAACGTAAGTCTTTGTTTTAAAATATATGTAAGAAAAATACATATATACTTTGGAGTCAAAATTATTCAATGATCTACATAAAACATGGTGGATTGATTCGGGTTGTATGATTCATGTTTCTAATGTGATTTAGGAATTCATTTCAACCCAAATCACAAGACCAAATAAAATGTTCATCTTCATGGGGAATAGAGTGAAGGTTGTAGTTGAAGGTATCAAACCTTACTATCTTATCCTTTATAATAGATATATTATGGATATATGTGCAACCTTTTATGTACCTAGTATATCAAGGAATTTGGTTTCCTTATCAAAACATGATGTCATGGAATACTATTTTAATTTTGGGAATGTATATTTTAGTTTGTCTAAGCATACACTAATTATTGGATCAGGTTTATCATATGATGGTTTATATAAACTAAATATTGATAATATGTATGATGAAACACTTTTAACCTTGCATTATAATTATAGTACTAAACATGGTTTACTTAATGAAATGTAAGCTTATTTATGGAATAAAACTTTAGGTCATATTATCAAAAATAGATTGGAGAGATTGATTGAGATTGAAAACAATCCAAATTTGGATTTAACAATCTAAACATTTGTGTGGATTGTATTAATGAATAAAAACCCATAAATAAAAATTCAACAATAATTACTCAACTAATTGAGATCATTATTATTGATATATTTTTATCTTTTTTATTTCAATTATTTTGGTAAATAAAAATACTTTATCACCATTATTTATTATTTTTTACATTATGGATATGTATATTTATTACGTGTGGAATATAAATTAATAAATTCTGTGGAAATTTATGTAAATGACGATGAGAGTCAATTACATAAAATGGTGTAGGTCATAAGATATGATAGGTGTGGTGAATATTATTGAAGATTTGATGACTTTGGACAAAATGATTTTCAATTTTCTATATTTCTAGAAAGTCATTGCATTTATGCACAATACATTATGCCGCATACAAAACAAAAATGTTGTTGTGGAATAGAATAATAGAATATTAATGGATATGGTTACTTGTATATTTGGTTATTCTTCTTTACCGTTATTTTGTAGATGTATTCATTAAAAAAATTTGTGTATTTATTGAATTGGGTTCCTAGTAAACCTGTCTTGGAGACTCATTTTGAAAATTCAACTACTATGAAAACTGGTTTATGAAACTTGTAGATATGGTGTTTTCAGGAAGAAATAAGTGCATTTAATCCAAAATAAAGAAAAAATGATCCTAAAAAAATAAATGTACATTTAATTTGTTATCCAAAGAAATAAAAGGGGTGTGGATTTTATTATCCTAACCATGGTATGAGAATTTTTGAAACGGGAAATGAAATAATTATCGAGAACTGTGAATCCATTGGGAGTGATGTTCCAAAAAAGGTTTAATTAAAACATGTTATAATTCAAGATTATATTTCTGGTATTCTAACTTCACATGTTATTCCCAAAATTATGGCATAAAAAATAATCATGTATAACAAAAACAAAATGTTTTTTAAATTCAAAATGAAGAAATGGATGATGAACCACAAACATAGTATTAAGAATATCTCAAAGGGAAAGACGTTCAATTATTTCTGATGACTATGTGGTATATCTATATGAAATATAAAATTATATTTGCATTGATAAAGATCCAGTTTCATATTCTAAATCCATCATGTGAGATAATTTTGATAAATGGTCAGATTCTATGAAATGTGAGTTGAATTCCATGAAAAAAATAAAGTATGGGACCTTATGAAATTTCTTGAAGGATACCAGAGAGTTGGATGTAAATGGGTATTCAAAACCAAACATGACTCTGTTGGTAACATTGAACGTTACTAGGACAGACATTTTTCTAAATGATTCACTCAAAAGGATGGTATAGACTATAAGGAAACCTTCTTGCTGGTTTCTAAGAAAGTTTATTCTAGAATTATTGTGAAATTGGTAGCTCAATATGATTTATAGTTACATAAAATGGATGTTAAAACAACATTTCTAAATGGAATCTTAGATGATGATTTATACATGGATCAACCAATGGTTTTTTCCTCTGAAGGAAAGGAACCCATGATATGTAAATTAAATAATTAAATATATGGACTTAAGAAATTTTCTCGACAATGGTATTTTAGGATTATTGATACCATTATATGTTTTGGATTTAAGGAAAATATCATTGATTAGTGTATATATCAGACGATAACTATGGGTAAATTTATATTCTTGATTCTATATGCTGACGAAATATTGGCTACTACAAATGATCTTAGTCTATTTTGTGAGACCAAGAAATTCCACTATAATAATTTTGTAACGAAATATGTTGGAGAAGAAAGTCAAGTGATCAGAAAAGAAAATTTCTATAATAGAACATAAGGTTTATTAGAACAATATCAAAATTCACACATCAATAAAATTTTAGTGTGTTTTATGATGGAAAAATGTTCATCATCACGGGTTCTAATTCAAAAAAGAGATAAACTTAATCTAAATTAATATCACAAAAATTATTTGGAACAAAAATAGATGGAATGAATTCCTTATGCATCTATTTTCAGATGCTTGATGTATGCTCAAACATGTACATGGTCAAATATTAGATTTTTAGAATGTATGTTTGGAATATACCAAAGAAATCCCAGACTGGATCATTAAAGATATGAAAATAATGTTTTATGTTATTTTATTAGAACAAAAGAACACATGATTGCTCATAAAATAACCAATTATCTTGAGGTGATTGGATACATAGATTCAAACTTTACTACCTGTTTTGATACTAGAAATTCACTTTATGTTATGTGTATCTTCTATCCAAAGGATAAATATCATGGAAAATAGTAATGAAATAATTTATAGATGCTTAGACTATGGAATCTGAATTTGTAGCATGCTTGGAATATATAATTTAGGGTATGTGGTTACAGAACATTATTTTAGGACTTGGAATTGTTGATAGTATTGACATGCCCTTTAAAATGAATTGTGACAATACAACATCATTAATGTTTTCCAAGAATTAATGATATTCTAGTGGTGATAAACACATGGAATTAATGTACATTAAATTTAATGTAGATGTTCAAAACATATGGTTTCAATTGAACATATTAGAAAAAATATTATTATTGGAGACCCTTTTATGAACAGGTTTTCATCCAAGAGATTTATAGGAAATGTTGAAAGTATGGAAATTTTCACTGAGTAGGTTTCATTATATGTATTAACTATTATAAATATTATAGTTGACACATGGAATTATAAATTTTTTGATCTTGTTTCATGTTTTTTCAATAAGAATACAATAATGAGTTGAAAAATGATATATGATATAGTCTTTAATAATGACATTATCATTGAGACAGTTATATATATCTCATTTTTATTATGATAGGGAATATTTCCATATTGTATTACATGGAAGGGAGTATATTAATAGAGAATGTATGACCACCATGACACTTGTCAACATTATCCTATATTATGAGGAATTTTTTATACATGATAGAATAGATATAAATGTGCATAATTACCAATTGAATACTAAACATCATGAAGTAATATCACATGCATTATGTGGAATTATATTGGAATAAATCACATTCTATTTTCTTAATATTGTTATAATGGGATAATGTGGGATAAAATCATCTAATTGATAGAATTTGATAGTAAATTAAATAAATACCCATGAAATCTATTTTATTTCTATTTAAAGGGTCATGTCCTTGAAAATTATGTCTCAATTCAATTCTGGTACTTCCCATTAGTAATGCTTCAAAAGAGAGAGAATGAAAATGTTAGAAATAATTTTAATTGGGATAAAATCATGGAGATTCAAATCCATAATATTCAATGGATAAAGGTATGTCTTAGGTTATTTTTAATTTTATTTATCTATGTAATAAGAACTTATTTGAGAGATCCAAAATTAATTGAAATTAAATTATATGAATATGAGAAGATTCTTCATGATGTAATTACCTGAAAAATTGAATCTGGATATGAGATTATGTTGTCAAACTGATGAGATGACTATGGATATGTATTTTTTCTAACATAAGAATCTTGAGGAATCATTTATAAAACTTTGAAGATGACTGATACCATTTTGATCATGACTGTGGTCATGAATGATGATGCCGAAACTCTAGTCGAGTCTAAGAATATTGATGGAGGATGAAGCAAACAAGTAGTGCATATTGAAATGATTCATGATTCCTAGATGAAATACCAATTGTCAATTTAAGTATAGTTCAATGTTTGGATGAATAAATTATGTTATGAGGACCTCAAGAATGATGTTAGGAATAATTTTGATATTTTTGACTAACAGATTTTACCTAAACAATATTAAGAAGAATAATTTTCTAGGATCAATTCATCGATAAAGTACAAGTTTATGATGAGTCTGAGAGACCTGGTTTTTCTTGTGTTTATCATGTGTAGAGATACGATGAGATCATGTGGTTCAAATTTTTTTGTAAATCATGTTAACTTGTTTCTATATCTTAGTGGTTTGATTAATTTGACTAATTATGTTTCAATACATAATACATCATTTTGTGTGAGGGTGTTGGCATCATTTTACTCCATCTATACTAATGTTTGTGTAGTCTTTCAGGAATAAGATATACCGAAAACCTGAGTGAACTCATTTATATTTGGAGTATTTTGAACAACTTATATGAAAAGAATGAAGTCCATTAAAATTCAAAATCTAATAATAATAGAGATATAGAATCAAGGTATTTATAGAAATTTTTAAAAATATGTTATTTTTCTCCTCTAAAAAAGGATAGAAAATAAAAAAAATTGATTTTGAATCATGGAATTATTATGGATAGAAAGAAACATCATATTAAGAATTTATAGAGTGGAGTTATGGGTTCACATAATTGAATATTTTTTAGAGAGCTTCTGATCATCCAAATGAATATGAAGATCACTGATCCTCTATGCTCTACGATGTTGTGTGGATTAGTATTTTAGTTTTCAAAGTTGGTGATTTCTTGTGGGGAGTCCTATTTGATTTCTCATTTCCATAATTATGTTACTGTAATTTTCTCCAGATAATTGAACCATCTAATGTGATTAATTACCAGTTTTTTATTAGCCCATGAATTCAATTACTTCTTTTTCAACCATTCTATTATCGGTGAATTAGGGATTGAAGTGTGATAATCATTGAATTCAGTCTATAAGTTCAATAACATTAAGAGATATATGTATATTTTTCCTGTTTAAATTATTATAAATGGTCACGAAAGGGGAACTAGAAAGCTACAATGAAAACATCCAAACACACACACAATCAGAAATCTGAACAGACTTGAATCAGAGAGCTCCCCAGCACCCCATAGGGTCCTTTTCAATTAGGCTAATCCCTGGGGGAATGTTATTCATATTTAAATTACTTAATACTTGATTGAGGATTCAATGTACAAGTAGAGTCAAAATAGTCTTTATACAAGATGATTGATGCAAGCATTGATTGACTGTTACAAAAAGTAGATTTTCTATAGAGATCATGGTAGCTGACATAAATTTAATATATTGAATGAAAATAATTTTTCAAAATTTCAATATGTGCATTAATAGAGTTATAATTGGGTAGTATTTTTAATATTTTGAATAATGAATGATCTAAAAGATTAGCTAGTTATTCCACTACCTCTTCTTTCTATTCAATTTAGTTCTATTTTTATTATATCATTTCCACTTCCTTTTTCCTACATTAATATTTTTTATAGAAATATTAATCAAGTTTGAAAAAATAAAAAGCATACAATAATAATAAATCATAAAAAGTAAATTCCAACATAAACACTCCTTGAGCGACAACCTTGGATGCTACTATAATATATTACACAAGATAAAATGTTGATTTAGGTTTTAATGGGTCGTATACAGCCTCAATTAACATATTATGGTAGGATATGAGGTATTTAAAAATAGGAATCAACTATTATGTTTCATTACTCCGAATTAGAGGAATATTAAAAAGTGGGTTGGTTAGATAATTCTAATGTTTCGATCATATAATGATAGGAAATTAACTTTTAGTAAAAAAGTGTATTACATAAAGATCTATGAGAAAAAACATCAAGTATCATTAGAAATAACACCTTAATAAAATGGTGGTAGTTGAGATAAGAAACTAAATCATTATCAATATGGTGAGAATTAATCTTATTTAGAAAGACCTCACATAATGGTTTTTGATTGAAGCAGTCTTGAAAGAATCTGTTTTACTAAAATAGAATTATCATGAATATGAATGAAAAAAATCCATAGAACCATACCTTGAAATACGTGTGGGTCTATATAATTAAATTCCTTATTCAATATAAGTAAAAAATAAATAATGTTCAACAAATTTTGTCATAAGGGGCTTTTCCATGTCTACTCATCTAATAGAATAGGGTACAATGGTTTCAAAAAATTATTTTTTCACACCCTGACCTCGGAGACTGCTTTATTTTATCCTTTAATTGATCTTGGATCTTTTCAACAACGTTCTAGTTGAGCGTTTTCTTAAAAGTTATCAGATTTGATTATTTTGGTGGGTTTTGAGTTGGTGCATGGGCACTGAACAGTTAGTGGTAACCATGCAGTCGACCAAGGTTACAGTGTGGTTTCCAAATATTTAAAATAATTAAAACATGTATGAAAATAAAATATAATTAATGTTTTAGTAACAATAATAATAATAATAATATTAGTAATATTAGTATTATTTTAATTAATTTATTATTATATTATGTATGATTATTATTATTAAAATAATTACATTATTAATACTATTATCATTTTTCTGTAATTATTATTTTCTAAAATCGGTATTAATATCATCATAAATATTAATTTTAATAAGATTATTTATAATTATTATTATTATAACTATTTTCATTTTGTATTTTTCATAGGAATCCTAATTCTACCCCCCCACTGCCTTGTGATGCGCAATCTTACCCCCCTTCCCCTATATGTTGTTGTCGACCACCCAGTTTTCCCCCTTGCACTAGAGACCTCCCTTATCCATCTAGAAAACCCTCCCATTCGGCCACACCTACCTTCACTAGTAGTGACTCCCCTCCTCCTCCTCCAGCTTGCACAACCCTCCCCCTTCCTTTCGGACCTACCCGAGGTGTGGAAATCTTCCTAATAGCCACCCTAGCATGCAACCCCATATTCCGGCCATGACTCCTCTCACCAGTGGAGATTTGTCTCTTCAATGCATTGTTTCTTATTTTTGGTGATATTCATCATCTTGGACTAACCCTAATCATTAGGGTTCATGTCAGTGTGTTTTTCTCAATGTTTATAGTCTGCAGATTATTCCATGGGGTGTACTCTATGTCCTCTGAGGGTTTCACCAAAATCACACACCATTGAGGGATGTGATTTCGTGTATTTTATTTCTAAATAATTCCATTTACAATTTCATTCTTTCAATCAATTTTTAAACGTGATACACATCTCGTTAACTCAATTTGTTAAATGATTTTAGTGTTTTATTGATGATTGAATTTGTTAAAAATATTTTTGGGGCATTTATTGGTTTATGAATATATATTTCTATGATAAATGTGTTTGATTAGCTGTGAAATCATGTATTGATGATTTTTAAAATATGATTTTCACTGTCATGAGGAATGTAGTTTGTTTATTATGGTGTTTTCATGTTGGTTGAATATGTTAAAAAATAGTTTTTTGGGTGATTCATGGATTATTCCTAGGTGAGGGTTTGATTCGATTTTTCACGATTCTTCCATTTTTAGTGTTTTTTGGAGTGTCTCTGGACCCATAGGTATGCGTTTCGGCAATCACTGCTGAAGGCAAGGTGGTTTGGGTTGATTCATTACGCCATCATCGTTTTGGGGGAGTTATGATTGGTTCTAAAGGTCTGCACGCATATTCCCAAGTATGGTTATATATAAATGTATATATCTTATATGTTTTTGTCCCCTCATATAGTGGGGAACACATTCATTAGTTTAATGATATATATATATACATCTCTGTGTGTGTGTGTGTGTGTGCGTGTGTGCGTGTGTGCGTGCGTGCATACAAGAAGGCTACTGCTTGAGTTAGGAAGTAATCACTTGTCCATCCTTTGAGGTGGATTTTCCTAGGCACTTGAATTTTTAAATTAAGAATAGTTATTTTCATGATTTTCACACATTCTATGAAAAATAAATATTGATATTTTATTGTTGTTCTAAATGTTTTGTCTGAAATTGGTAGTCTTAATCCTTGTTTTGTGATAGGTATACTTTTTTCTAAATTAGTACCCACCAAATGTTCAACAAAATCCCCTGTTGGATTTTTTGAGTAGATTATGGTTTATAAAGTGTGGTTTTTAATCTTAATGAATATGCAGCAAGTGAAATGATGATTTTGGGTTTCATCAAATTTTTTTTCAAATGGGTTTAAGTTAAAAGAATTGGGTATTTATCTTTTCAAATTGGTTTGACTTGTGATGATGAATTATGGCTCGGATGGAATTTTCCTAGAAAATTTATTTGGTCTTAAATTGAGATGGAAATATTTTGAAGTTATATAATTTTTTTTATATGTCAATGGTGTGTTTTTTACATCTTATTAGAAGATAGATTGCACTTTTGGTAACCATTGGTTTTAGGAAATGTTTAAGGGACCATTTGGATACGTTATTAAAATTATAAAAGTTGTTCATTATGAAAACTTTCTTTGGATGTTCCCAAGAATTTTATCGAATAATGGATGAGATTTCCTCATTATTGAATCCTCGGGATCCATTATCAAGGTTCCCAAATTTGAACCCTTTGTGATCTATTTATTTTATGTCGGGATATTATTCCTTGGGGAGATTCTAGGGGATTCCCATTGGGAATTATTATTATTATATATATCAGGTGATTGGATTCTCAGCTGGAAATAATTGGATCACCCCTTTACATTCTTATGAAATGGTAACCTTTCATATTGAGATAATTATTTGAGAATGTTTTCTGCACTGGTAGTTCATGTACTGACCAGTGGCCCATAGTAGGTAGATATATTTGGGTGTATTTCAATAGGACCAGGCCCCTTGGTCTATCCAGAGTTATGGTGGTTAGGTGTCTATTTTTCATTTCAACAGGTGTGGCATGCTACCAGGGATGGGGTATCATATATTGGTTTTCTTGGATTGTTCATGATCTCTTGGGTTCACCTATATCTATTAGATAATAGTTTCTTACAGTGATGAATGTGGTACATGTAGGTATATTTCCATTTCCCATGTTATATAAATATTGTAGTGCCTGATTATGTAATGTATAATTAGAAGATAAGTGTTGGTTTGAAAAAGCTTATGAAGAATATTTTATAGAAAAATGTGTTTTATAATAATTTGTAACATGGTAAATGAAAATATTCACTCCCCTTTCTATAATGCTAACAACACACTAATATAATGAACTTGGTTTTGAAAATGATTAAGGGAAATGAGTTGTACTTTATTTTCGAGTAGACATGTAGGAATGAATAATTTTATATAGTGTATTTCAAACATAATTTTTTTTTCTTTTATTTTAAGGTATGTTCTTTGGGAATTTATTCACGAGCTATCCTACTGAGTTTTATTACTCACGCCTATTGTTTTACATTTTTTTATACTTTGTGTGCTTCTTCTTTCTCATATTTATTCATTGTAGTGTGACGTTGGTTTGATGTCAGTGGTGACCCCTAGGGTCACCTGGATGTATGTACACTATAAATTTCTTAAATATTCTAGTTTTAGTTTTCATTTTAAAATTCTAATTATTTATTTGTCTTTTGTTATTTTTTAAATAGTTCCCACATATTAAATTTTGATATCTGACCCTAGTTTCCAGCACGTGGAGATCAAGAATTCCCTTCAGACCATGCTCTGGGCAGGCATGGGTGACCGGTTCTGCGTCAAATAGGGTTGGTTCATAAACAATTGTGTTAGGGGAGGCCCTTGTTATTTGGTGTGTCTGGAAGTTATAGATTATGACTATCGGGACATAAGAGTTAGGTACAAAAACAATATCATGAACCATTTCTTAAACTGATCCTCGAGATAACATGGGTAGTTCTGGGTTTGAGTCATTTGTCGTTGTTTTGGAATGAAGAATAACAATGGATATGATCTGGTGTTATGTTGTGATCCCACATGGATTAGGGACCCATGTAGAGTCTGAGTACATGGTTTAATAACCCCCTAGTTTTTGATGCTTACATTGGGTGTGGCCCACTACCATGTCATTGGGTTAAGGGTAACAAATAGTTCTTTATTCTAGGGGTTCATTATGAGTTGTGTTCCATTTGATTCTGGTTGGTGTAAGCATGATTTTTGAAATTGAAGGTGGGTTTTGAAATGAAAATTATTTCACTAATATGGCTTTAAACTAGTAAATTGAGTTTTAAAATTCAATGTTTTTGGATTGAAAATTTGGTAAATTATTGGGTTTTCTAGGGAAAGGAAGGATGTGACCCTTGGTATTCATTATTGATGATCAAATGTGTGTGGGTATATACAGAAACTGTGTGGAGGAACTTTTCCATGGAAAATGTGGATGGAAATGGATGGACACGTATGTGATGAATCATTGGATGAAATGGGTGAGTTTTTGAAGTATAAAGGGATTGAGAAATTGATTTTTCCTTGAAGAGTGGATTCTTAACGAGTGAAAAGTGGATTTTGTTTATGAAAAATGGCCTTCAGATAAGGATGTTTTTGAATTTAAATGAAATTGGTGAATTTGAAAAATAATATTTTGGTTGTGTTAGTATTTTTTTGGCTTCTAGGATGGTTGTCTTGCCTCAGGGTTTTCATTTCGATTGTGTTTTGGATTTATGTCGGTTTCAATTTTTTGTTCCTCATATTGTTTAGAGTACGCCGATCAGAAAGGTCCCTAATGTTTTCAATGAGTCATTCCCATTTTCTGATTATATTTAGATTTCACATATTCATTAAAGTTATAGATGGCCATATTTGGGTTGTTGGGAACTCATGAGGTTGTTAAATTTTCTATCTTCTTGGGTTTGTTTGAGGGTCCAATATTAGACTAGTGGGGGTTGGATGTATCATTATCACTAGAATTTTGGGTGACATAGGAAAATTACTATGCCACCTTCCTCTAAGGGCTACCTTGAGGAGGTGATGTAAAGGACGTTGGTGGATTTGGAGGATGTTCAGTAGGGCCAACGGTCTATAAAAGTCAATGTTGACCATGTTGAAGAGATGGGTCCTCATTTAGATTGGGGTTCTCACCCATATATTATGGTTAATGTTATCCCATCCGATGAAACTTGTTTAGAGAGGTTAGTGGATGTTGAATGTTTATTGGGGTCATTTATTAGGGTGTATTGAATGGTGGTTAGCTTTTGTGAGGGTTCCCCATATCACGAGGAGCACATGCTAGAGTAACCTTTCTATAAGAAGCAATCCATGTTAATTCTGACACCAAGTTAGTCAAAACTCTTTGTAGTGTTCCATCAGTGTGCCTAGCTCGAACATTCCATGTAATCATTTTTCATACCATATAATTCTTTCCATCATTGTGGTTGTTTGCATCACCATGGAATGTTCTGTAGGAAGCTTTGTTCGAGGAAGGAGTTTAGATCGAGGGATGCTAGTGCCTGACTGTGTGGAAGAAGTTTCTTTAGCCGTCAATGCCCCAACCACATGTCTCAGGATAAATTTCTCACACATTCATAAGATTTTGAGGATGTGTAAAACCTTTTCTTGGGTTATGTTTCCAACATTGGATTGGAAATATCTAAATGTTCCTTATTTTAGTCTCATTGTCCTTGTAAGTTCATCCTTTATTTTGTTGGTGTAATGAACTCTCTTTATGGGAATCTAGTCAGTAGTATCTATTCTAAGTGTTGTGTATCTAAATTTTTTGTTTTCTATGAGGGGTGTTTATCCCATTCATGAATGGGTCCGTTATGGATTTGGTTTCATATGTACTATTTTTGAGATGTTTGGTTTTTAGGAGATGGCTGGATGAATTTTCTAGTCTGTTCTCTAGTTCAAGTTTCATTTCATGAGTTAGGAAGTGTTGGTGTTCACCCTTGTGCGGTGGGAATTCAATTAATGTAGGATGTCTCCCTTGTTCTAGAATTATGGTATGTTGGGTTGCCTTGTAATATGATTCTTGTTTAAATCCTATTGTTGGAGTTGTTCCATTAGCATTAAAAAAGCAGGTTGAGTTTGGCTTAAGAATTCATTAGTTTCAGGTTGCGGTAAGGCCACCATTTGGGTAGGTTTGGGTTGGGATTTCCCATTTTATCCCCTTCTAGGGGTGGTCTATTAGGATTTTAATGTATTTTTCTTAGCGAAATTATTGTGTTGGTGAGAACCTTCTTATGTCCCCCTATTCAATTTTGGGCGTTGATTTTTTCTTGAATCGGTCATGTGTGGAATGTGGAGAGAATTTTCATCCCAGAGTTAATGGTATTCTTCAGTTTTGATTGGGCACGAACATCATTTTTTATTGGCTTCTAGTTTGGTGACTTTTGGGGGGTACATAGTTTCCATGGTGGAGAGAATTTTCACACCCCAACCTCTGATACTCCTTCATTTTACCCTTTTATTGGACTCGGGTCATTTCTTCGAGATTTGGGTTGACCACTGGTTTAAATATTTTTTAGGTTTGATAATTTTGATGGGTTTCAGGCCGATGTATGGGGACCACACATTTACCAGAAACTATTCACTTGGTCCAGGTGACCAAGCTGATTCCCAATATTTAAAATAAATAGAAAATGTATGAATTTAAAATTTAAGGAATGTTTTATTAAAGATAATATTACTTATATTGTTACTATTTTTATTATCATTAAGTTATTATTATTTCTAGTATTATTATTTTTAATATCATTATGTTATTATTATTATCATTATCTTTTTCATTATTATTATTATTTCTAAAATGGGTATTAATATTATCATAAATATTATTATTAATAAGATGATTGTTTATTATTATTTATAATATTATTATATTTATTGTTATTAATATAATTATTTCATTTTTTATTGTTTTAGGAACCAAAATTATACCCCTTTTGTGTGGTGAGATCTGACCCCCTTCTCCTTCGTGATACACCCGACCACCCAACCCACTCCCCTTATTCATGAGACCTCCCTTATCCCTTCAGTGAAGCCTCCCTTCCAGCCGCACCTCCCTCCATTGGAAGCACCTACTCTCCTCCTCCTTCGGCTTGTGAATCCCTCCCTCGTTCCATGCGAAACTACCAAGCATGTGGCCGTATTCCGGTGAACCACCCCGGTGTGCGACCCCGCTTATTCTGGCCAAGCCTCCTCTCTTCGGCAGCGTCTTCTCTCTTCAATGCATTTTTATAACTATTTTGGGAGGATTTATTTATCTTGGGCAAACCCTAATCATAGGGGTCCATGCTGGTGTGTGTTTTACATTGTTTAGGGTGTTCGGATTATTCCCTAGGGTAAAATCTTCCAGATTCAAGGTTTCTATCACAATTACACACCATTGAGGTAGGTGAATTAACCGATTACCTTTCTAAATCATTCTATTGATACATTCCATTATTGTTGACTCTCCTTTTTCATCACAGAGTCCAAAGGAATGTAAAGAGAATTGAATTAGCAATAATTGATTCATCCTTTGAAGAAAATGTCAAAAATCGACAAAGGGATGAACAAGGAGAAGATTTCCCATGAGTCACGCAAGTTCCCCCATAGTTACGCAAGTCCACTTGCTCGACGCATTATGGTCGCGCAAGTGAATTGCACTACCTAAGCGATAACCACCCGAGGTCTTCTCCTGCCTACAAATAGACCCTGTGGGCCCCCCGTTCAAAGAGGATTTTTCCAGAAACTCAGATCTAAGCTCCCGGCGCCCTAGTCTCTTCTCAAAGCTTCCGAAACACTTCTAAGGTAATTTCTTAACTAGAACAGAAGATCTAAAGAGGGGGAGGAAGGCCTAAGTGTTGAAACTCATCAACACTTGTGCGCCTGAGTGGCCAGCCCTTAAGGTAAAACGGTCACACTTGCGTGCCGCCTTACTCCTTCAATAGATCTTGCACACCCCTCTTCTGGAATAACCTCAGATGAATCTAAAGGTGTTAATTAAGAGTTGCTCAAGTATTACCCTGCTCGTTTACCATCGTGCAAGTACATCATGTGTCACGTAGGTGTATACCTGCGCGACCAAAACTTGCACGCCCACGCAGTACCTGCACGCCTTCTAGGACTTGCGCGCCCCTGCCTTTTTGTGTGCCTTTCTTGCCCATTTTACCCCTCTTAAGCCATTACACATTTCCTATTCAAGATTCAGTCTTCAAGAAACTCTTTAATTCAATTTTATGTCATGATTTCTTGATTTGACGTCCTTATCTGAAAGGAATTTTGTGGAATATCTCTCAAAATCTAGTGATTTACACATCTTTATGTCACTAAAGATTGAGATTTCATTCATTCAACCTCATCCTTTAAGATGAGAGAATCCTTAACCTAGGTCTCTTTTTCAGGAATAATCCCCAGTCATAAGTCCTCTAATATGGGCATCCTCTTTATGAGTAAGCCCCAAGTCCCTTAATTTTTGGGCATCCTCTTAGGAGTAAGCCCCAGATCCCCTAACCTGGGATTCCTTTTCAGGAGTAAGCCCTAGTCTCAAGCATGGAAATATTCCTTAGGAGTAAGCCCCAATTCATAAAATTCCCAATTCTAGGCATCCTCCTTAGGAGTAAGCCCCAGTCTCATAATTTGGGAATCCTCCTCAGGAGTAATCCCCAAACCTTAATCCTTGACCTGGGCCTCCTTTTCAGGAGTAAGCCCTAGTCTTAAATTCTGCTAACCAGTCCTAATTTACCTTTGATCTGGGATTCCTTTTTAGGTGTAAAACCCAATCATAAGTCTTCTCCTAATTTGGGCCTCCTTTTCAGGAGTAAGCCCCAAGTTAGAGTATTCAAAATCTCTATAAAGCACATATACCTTTATGGACCTTGTTCCTAGATTTCTTCCCTAAAGTAAATCCTAACCTTCATTTATTTTGGGCAGTCATACATACATAAGCCCCACAGTATTTCTTATGATTGAATCTTTCATGGATCAATTGTCTAATTTTTACCAATACATCTTGTTTCTCACATCAAGCATGACTAGCGTGATCTTAGAGTGTAAAAGTAATTGTGACATCCTTCTTTGAGCCATCAATTATAAACATCATACTCCCTTACTCGATCTACGTGGGTTATGATTCCTTTTCTAAACAAAGGATACGTAGGTAGCCCGTCTACGGGTTCGATCCCAACTCTAAAATAATACATGTCCTTCTAAATGACAATAAACTTCAAGTGCCCCACTGAGTGGCTTTAAAACCAGCATGGTCATCATAATGACCAAGAGACATCTGTATAAATGTGTCAAAGGGTACCATTTACCAAGAATCTCTAACAAATACAGATGATTCTCTATCGATGAAGAACCTTGAATACATACAAAAGATTCTCTAAATTTCCTACATATTTAATCATTTATTGTTAGGTCTGAAGGAAAGCTCATTTTATACTTGGTAATGTAATAAGGATTCATGAACATAACTTAAATCTATAAAGAGAGTCCCGGAGTAGACAATAATTCCCCTCAAAAAGGTGTGATGAGTCCGACCTCCCATCCTCTCGACCAATGAAAATTCCTAAGCCTCATTAGTCCACAAACTAATGATCACCTACCTTTGGAAAGTAGGTCCGAATGGATGTGGAATCCTTGGATGTTTCCGGTTCTACGAACAAACGCGTTAGAAACTGATCGGAATGTTTGAACCTCCCATCAAAGTGGTCATCCCTGGATTCCGAGGGAATCAAAAATGGTGAACCCGACGTGAATCCTTAACCAAGTTAAAATAATGTTTTACCTATTTGTTAGGCCCCTATTTAAAACTCAATTAGAGGTCCAACAAAAACAATCATTTACATATGTGCTCATCCAAAATATGTAGTGGCTAAATTTATCTTGATTACGTCTGTTATATCAAACATGCACACTTTTTCCAAGATCTTCTGCATTTTTAGAATGACTGCTCTCAAGTTAAAACCTGTGAATACTGCTGCTGCAAATTCCACTGCTGCTACTCCTGCTGGATCATTTTCCGCTCTTAGGATTATATCACCCACTCAGCGTCTTCAACATTGGGTATCAAAAACACTGGTTAAGGAGTACCGTCAACACGGTACTATCCCAACTTTGGAGGCTGTCCGACAAGCCCTCCAAGTAAATAACTCACATCGGTCGTCCGGACAATGAAGACCAGTGATCAAGAAACAGGCGGTGCTGACTACCGTCTCCAACCTTTTTGGGTCGTTATCCCTAGAATGAAATCACCATTTGCTCCCTTATTCTGGGGAGGTGAATGAGCAGGTCATTCAGGACCTTAATTCAAACAGACAGGAGTCCTTCCTGAGGGATACCACCAACAATCGCCGCCAGACTCATGCGGCAGTGCACCCTCAACATGATGAGGGTACCGACTCCAGGCGTTCGGCTCAGGTTCTCCAAACCCGAGAAAGCAAGACAAACCACCAGAGGCGGAATCTGGTCAACAGTGAGCAGGTTCTCATCTCTTCTATCTCCGGAGAAGTCCACCAACCTAACTTGGTGGCAAGCAACGAGCAGGCACATACACCTACCCGCTTTAATTCCTCTATCCAGCAGTCTCGTCTGGCAGCATCATGCCAATCCCGCCTGGCAATTCTGACGGAGTACTATAGGCAAGAACATACACCTGTTTTTACATCATCAGCTAGTCAGTAGGCTCGTCTGACTACATATGATGGATCTCGTCAACCACGTTTGGCAAAGTGCAATCAGCAGGCACATACACCTGCTAGTATTAATCAAGCCTACCAACAGTCTCGCTTGGTTGCATTCGGAGAAGTTAGTTGGAAAGCCCCGTCAACAAATAGGAGGCAGACTCAACTCTCTGCCCCCACACTTGAGTACTGTCAGGATTCACTGACAGGAAAAGGAGGACAGGAGCAGGCACATACACCTACTCCAAGCCCGGAATGGACGTATATTCCCATTCCGGCAGCTGAAGACACCAAGAATATTCTATTAATGGTGAAAGAGCAGAAGCAAATCCCTGCTCATATTCTGGATGCTTGCCAGGATATTATAACAACTTTAGCGGCATCTCAAGGAAATACACATAAATCTATCTGTACCAGTGGAGTGATACATCAACAATTAACTCCGGAACAGACACACACATCTGTTCCAGTACAAGAGGGTTATGGGGCATACTCCCCCATATCATACAGACGACCAAGTCAGGCACATACACCTTATTTGAGAGGAGATCGTCAGCCTAACCTGGCCATCATTCCTGATCTGGCATATACACCTGCTTAGAGTATCCACTTTCATCAACAAGTGGTTTCCAAGGCGAGTAAGAAGGCTTCTAAGAAAAAGACTTGCCCTACACAATCAGCAGATCAAGGGCCAATCAGTAACAAGGGCTTGCTCGATGTTGGAGTTCTTGATGCCCTCAGACAATTATCTGTTGGAATTAAAGATTCTACTCCCTCATTTCCCAATATTGGGAACATTAATTCTGAAGGTCTTCAAAAAACACTTCCTCATGAAGGCTTGCTTCATGAAAATTCGTTCGATCTCGAAGTTTCATCTTCAGATGAGATCCACAAGAGCCCTCGGTGTGATCAGAATACCAAGGAGCAAGAGATTTCATCTTTTACTGTAACCCATTATGGTGGTCCTCCCCATGATGATGAATGTTTCCGCGAAAGTACACTCCGTAGTAGTGATTCACATTTCCCGGAAAATGCTCTAGTGGATAATGTAGTGCTGATAATTCCCTCTTATCTTGAGGCACTTTCAAATGAGAAACTAGTCATGTATGAATCTTCATCGCTAGCTCTTGAAATAATTTCTCAATCATAAGATATCCCAGGGTGTAGGTCATTCTCTGAACCACCCCTAAGTCATGCATATTCTAGTTTGATCAATGATTTCTCTACCAATCCTATTGAATCCAATGAAGCAACAAGAAAACACCAACTCTAGTCAAATCAGATAGACGAATCTTCATCAAATGATAAAGAAAAAATGATGAATATGAGAAAACAGCAGGCGGAAGGTGAATTGCCAGTCATGTTTTGGCCTCTGGCTGACTCTCAGAATAATATTCTAGAAATTTTGACGGAAGATGAAATTCATGATATTCGTATCAATATATGGAAAACACTTTTTCAGTTGAAAAAGAAAGTATTATCTTATGATGAATATGAAAATTATCTTATGATAATAGAAGGGTTACAATGTTAGATTGATTTGGCGTCTCTATCAGTCTCTCAATATCCGAAGGCTGAAAAGAAGCAGCGAGCCCTTCAACATTCAAGCCTTGGTGCACTAAGAAGATTGCGTCAGTTAATTGCCAATGCCCCACCTGGTATTCTTGTCAGAGGATGGGGTGTTCATGGGGCACTTCATTTCATGGTGCTCTCCAGTCAGCAAAGCCAACCGAAAATGGTCTCATGCAATGTTATTTCCCAAGGACGTCCACAGTCAATGGGCTTTGTTTGTAATCAAAAGATTACCCAAGAACAGGATTCAACTAGTTCCTCTCAAAATCAAGAATACAGAGAACAAGTTGTTGAATTACTCTTGCATCAAGCGAACGAGAATATTGAATAGGCCTCTCGTTTGGAGAAAGCACGTCATCAAGTGACAGAAGTGTCAGAAATCATCCAATGGTCTTTTGAACCGGGTGATAAAAGAAGATATAGGTTAATGCATCCAGCTAATTTTTGGACTATGTTTCGCAAGATTAGGAGGACTTTCTAGAAAGTCTCAGACATAGCATGTCAAGAACCACCCCATCTTGACAGACTGGGGACTCTTTTAATCCAACCCTTGGAATCAACAAAATGGTTTTGGGGAGTTGAGCAAGGACAACAGAAATAGCCCCAGTCCACTGGATTGGGGACTTTTTCAAATCATCAATCCCCTCCTCAGAGAAAGTCGGTCTTTTATCGATTGGGGAAGAATCCTCAAGAGGAACGAAGAACCAAATTATCAGGATATTCCCTCCAAATTAAGGTTCGTCAAGAAGTTCCTGAGGGATCAAATCAACAAAAGTAAATGTCTCATCAAAGACATGGAAGAAGACAATATCACAAAAATTCTGATTGAAGGGATGCGATGAGTTATGAATCAATCAATGTCATCAATGCCGTTGTTGCTGATCCACCAAATGAGGCTCACTCAAGGGACTTAGTTGAAGAGGTTCCTTCTCAATAAGATGTACGCACTAACAAAAATGAAGAAGGTGTGCATACACAAAGTCAAAGGATTACTCAGAACTTAGGTAATCCTTCAAATAACCCACTTCCCCCTCTCCAAAAAGGATCCAGAAAAGGGAAGGGAAAGAACTAGGTTACATATTCTTTCTCTAGAGAAGGTCAATCGCTCTCACTAGAGCAGAGATTTGCACAACAGGAGGAATAAATGAAAGAATTAAGAAGGTTTAATGTAGAACTACTTAAGAGTAGTTTTATTCTTAAGCATGCTGGAGTTAGTCAGCCAAAGCAATTTGTTGCAGCTACTGAGATGGATCAAGAAAATCCTTCTCTATCAGTACACCCTCATAGGTATAATCCTATGGGTCAAGTGCAACAACAGTTGGCGGTGCTACCATCAGTTGCAACACTAATCGACACATCTGTCCAAGCTCCAGTCATTTCACCTACCCAAGTACAAGTTCAACCAGATGTTTCTCAAAAGTTAATAACTACTATTGAGTCATTAACAGCTCGTTTAGAAACTATGGAAGGGAAGTGTGCGCAAGTTCAACCAGAAAAGAAAGTTTACCCTGAATGGGTAGATTAAATTTCTCATCCATCCAGTTTTGGGAACCCTATATTCCCTATTTTTAATGGATCATGTGATCCTGAACAACATTTGACGCATTACGTGTCTTGTTGCGATCCTATGATGGGAATTCCAGAGCAGCAAGAAGCAGTGAAACTCAGATGCTTCGTGCGGACCTTTCAAGGACCAGCTTTTGTTTGGAATACAAGCTTGCAATCCTGGTCAATTAACAGATGGGAGGATCTTCTCCAAAAATTCCTCCTTTAGTTTAGCGCAACTTTTCCAAAGACAACAGTTTTCGATCTTACAAACTGTAAGCAAAGGGAGAATGAAAGGGTCTCTGATTTCATTGCTCGATGGAAGAGATTACCATATTCCTTGAGTTTAGCACTCCCTCAAGAAGAATTTTTTCCAATCTGTTTGGCAAATCTGTGTGACGAATTACGCATTCCGTTAATCCCTGTGAAATACACAGGAGGGTTTCGAGACCTTACTTCAATCGCTCAGTAGATTGAAGATTCCCTTATACAGGCTAAGGCTAAATCTCGTGTAATTCCATCAGCTCCAAGAAAGAGAATAGTTAAAGCAGAAACTACTATAGTTATGCTTAAACAAGCACCTGTACTTGTTTCTACTTCAAAACCTTTATCTTCTCGAATGGCTCCACCTCCTGAGCGCCAACAACAAAGGCCGTTTCGTCCAGATGATCAAAGAGATCAAAGACGAAAACAATTTGAGGATTTGAAGATCAAAACATACTCTTTCCGAAATGAACAAGTTCTTGGTTATTTCATTTCGGCTCTGGAAAACAATTTGGTTCAATTGACAATACCCAAGAGGCCAAACAAGAAAGGGGATGAAGAACATCCTAATTATTTCCCTTTTCATCAAATGTTGGGGCATCTCATCCAGGAGTGTTTTGTCTTCAAAGACCTCCTGCAAAAGATGGTCGACTCGGGACATGTCACATTGAAAGGCTCTTCTGTAACGCCCCAACCCTAGTTACCCAGAGTTGGTGCATTATTACATAACATTGGCATGATCACAAGAAAGATCAAATCTCGAAAGACCGATTGGTTTAGTAGCCTTGGAAACACTAGATATATTCATAAGTCTTACATTAAATCATAAAATGAAAAACTACTACAACAACATATTGTCTCCATAAACCACACTCATATCCCCACATAATATACCTGCAGGTCATTCATAATTTACTTCTTCACTTCCTGGGAAAAATAAAACATAGAAAAGGGGTGAGCTCAAATGCCCAGTAAGGATAACAATATACCGAAAACTTTCATAAATAAGAATAAACATTTAAGGCTATGTATAACTAAAACAAAAGCCTTTTAAACTTGAACTTCAACATAGTATGGAAAAATTAAAATGAAATAATGCCATTTACTTGTTCACATGGATATTCTACTAATCGAATAATCACATGCAATATCAATAACCACTTTCATAATGTTGGAATGCATAATGCCAGACTATCATAACCACATAGCCAAGGCCTCGTGCCAAGACTAAAAATAATATTTTTCCAAGGCCTTATGCCAAGAAACTAGTTTTTCTCATGAGACCTACCGATGCATCGAGGAGCTATAGCGGGCTCCACCCGTCACATATTAAGTCCAATGCATTCCCATATGAAAAGGTTTAAACATAACATAAACATTCATATTAAAAATAGCATACGAAATGTCAATAATTTCACCATAAACTATGAATGGTATAAAAATAGAACATCCACAGTCAAACATATCACAAAACCTTCAATACAATATAGAAGTTTTGTATCATAATAAATCAGCTTTAAATAAGCGTAAAATCCATCAAAGGATGTTGACATAGATGAAATCAAAACACTTTTTGGAGAAATATCTCTTTCTATTTTTGAAATCATTTAATATCCATATAAAATAAAACATTTTCTTTGAAAATATTCTTATAAGCTTGTAAGTAAAGCTTTGAAGATTTTATATAGACGGAAAATAACCGCACCCGCCGTATAAGTTAAAAAAAACATTCTTACCTTAATTCTGTCGAAAAGGTTAAAAGAACCTTGTTTTGAAAACGACGGAAAGATTCCTCTAATAAAAAGTCAAACAAGGGTATAAATGAATTTAACCCATATTCTTGTAAATAATAAAAATGTTTTGAAATACATTTTTAAGAAAACATGGGTGTGGATGATAAAGAGATCCCAGTAGATTATTACATATAAACAACATTGGATAATGAAGAGATTGTGAAATAACCCTTACCACTTTGGTAACTTATGAAACATACAACCCATGAATGAGGTATCAAACAATTAATATGTAAATACACATAAATGAGAGTGTATTACACAAGGAATATAATTATGGCCAGTACATACACCACACAAAAGGTGATGGTGGCAATATGGCATGAATCTCACGGAAATAAGGAGTGAGATGAAAACCCCTTACCTTGCACTTTTACATGGATGGGGTAGGTTAACCTCCTGTATAATGGTTAAATAATTGTTATTAAATTATACAAGAATCATATTTATTAATATGATATCATATATGATCTTTTAACATTGATTTGTTAATGATATCTTTGATTTATCGTTGTTTCGGGTGTTAACTTACTCATTTTCTTTTATATGTTTTGTCACATAATCCATGTTTGTCATGGATATGTTGTATATTTTTCATATATAGAATGCTATCAAGTCCTTAAACATCATTTTTAAATCATCAAATGATAATTATACTTGAATGGATACGATGGAGAATGAATCTCATCGCGTTCGTGGAGACGGTAGTCCGTACGTACGCACGAGAGACAATATCATTCTTTTGATATTAAAATAATATATAAATGGATGGTATATCATATATACTGAATCATTAACATGTTATATTTATTATTTACATGAGTTACACATCATTATTATACCCATCCAAATAATATTATATTGAATAACAATTACACCACAACGTGGAGACGGTAAGCCGTACGTACGCACGTATGGTGACATGTTATTCAAAGGGTGGATAGAATACTGAATATGGATGTACCATATTTATAATAACATCACAGTATATATATGATACTGGAGTTATTATTTTAGAATGGTAACAACAAAGGAAGAAGAAGTGGAAGAAGAAATGAACTTGGAAAAAGGGTGGTGAAATCATTACCTCTTCTTCGGTTTCTTCCTTTTGATTTGATCAAAAGGGCTCCTTAGGTTGGATTTCTGATCAAACTAAGGCCTATAGGTTGTATTGAGGGAAGTTGGGAGAGTATTTGGGCAGATTTTGGCCGAACCGAAAGGCTTTGAAGGTGTGAAGAAATGAGAAGGAGGGGTGCCCTTTTATAAGAGGGGTGAGGGGCACCTTTGGAAAAGCTAGAGATATTAGTTTATAATAAATTCATATTCGGTTTCCAATGGCTAAAAAGTTTACTATTCAAAGTTTAAGGTGGGGAAGGGTCGAAAACAACTCAACCAATAGAATTTAGACTGGTTTGGGTACTTATATTAACCTTATCTTTAAGTTTTAACTCTAAGTTAATTAGTTTCACTTCTACAATGTCTCTTTGTATTTTTATATAATATGGTTAATAAACTTACTATATACATCCAAGAGACCCCCAAGTGGTCCATTAATGATGAACCTATCATGATATAAGTCTCTTGGCCGAACCTCAGATTTTTAGGAATTTAATATCAATTAATAATATAATATTTGTTTTAAGAACTCTTTTATGTCAATTTTGACACTATTCAATAGTTGATTTTTTTGAAACTCATAACAGATTGATTAATTAGAAAAAAGTAAATTAAATCAATCCTAATATATCATATTATCCTAGAAAATTAGTTTAATTTATTAAAAGTTTCATATTATATTTATTTGGGTATTTATAATATCAATTAATTTAATTTTTCACTATTATAGTAATTACTGTATCATTATTGTGTCATAAATAAAATAAATTATTTAATTTATAAAAATTATAAATAAAAAATAATTATGTAGGAAATCTTTTTATCTTTCTAATGAATATTTATAATCTAAAATCCAACATATAAAATCCTATGTAATAATTGTTTTTCTAAAAGATATATGCTTGTGTCATTTTTGTATTCATTTTAACTTAATTAAAATAAAGTGTCCCTATCACCTACAAGTGGCACCATGGGGTCCCAAAATCTACCCAAAGATGCCTATGGTCGAACAGGTATCAACCAATAAGGCTAGGACACGTTTTAGGGTAATTTAGTATTATTATAATATTATTTTTTAACCCTTACTTACCAGATTTACCCTTAACCATGGTATATAAAATATTTACCACAGTAATTATTCAAAATGTCTAAAAATAAAAGTTACCTATTTAAACAATTTGGACATCCTGATTCCAAATATGGAATCCATTTTTCTAAATTTAAAACACAGAAGTGGCAGAAATTAATTTAAAATTAATTCCCGCTGTCAAAACAAAAAGCGTGTTTTTAAGAGATAATACCGATCAAAAGATCGACACTTGTTTTTGTTCGGTTTAATTGTAAAATTATGTCCAATGACCAACATTATATTAAATGGTAAAAATATATTCTAAACATACTTTAAAACCACTCAAATTCATAATTTATCACTATTAATTATTTTGATTAAGAAAGTTGTTTTTAATCAAAATTTAGTAATTTTCACTATTCATCAAAATATTAAAGTTATCCAAAACGTACCAAAATTTCACCTTAGGGTAAATTCGACACTGAGAATCCATAAATGAAGTCAATTTTGAAATATAAAATATATATAATTTCAAAAAGTAGGTATTACTATTTATAACGGCTAGTCTGATCGGTTGTGGTGTGTGTTAAAACTCGAAGTTGCGTACAACACACGCTACTGTATTATTCAAAGGAAAGCGTACCGTGGAAGCTTGGGATGTTTCATTTTAAATTTTTTGATGTCCCCATTTAGTAAAAATGTTTAAAATATTGTATTTAAAAAGGGTTCACTATTAAAAGTTGATAAAAGTGCAATACTGAAAATGAATTTGTTCTTGCATTACATCTAAGAAACTCATAATATGGATTCTAAAATTATAAGGATTATATAAAGTTTAAAATTTAGTTACTACTATTCATAACCTCTTTTTAATGGCTTTTTTTTGGAAGTCATGGTGTGATTGAACTCGGTGTTGCGTGTAGTGCAAGTTATTGAATTATTTTGAAGAAATAACACACTATGAAATCTTGGGGTGTTACATTCTCCCCTCCTTCAATAAATTGCGTCCTCGCAATTTGAAATTGTTCTTCGAAAATAAAAGGCTGAAAATAGAAAATATATTTGTGGGAAAACCCACATCGGAAATTGGGTTACCAAAATTTAGTCTTAATATGAGGAAAAGAGAAATGAACGGGTCACCACCAAATTATGATCTCGATTAGGAGAACATTGGTGGCAATTAGAGACATATAATTGGAGGAAAACGTAAATATTTATAGGTAGTGATTGAGGTCATCAATCACAAACAAGTATAAAATTGAGGTCCTTAAACTCATCAATCTATGATGATTTGAAATACCATCGGTTTAACAAAACATAGGGTATTGGGATAACACATTTTTGACGTTTCAAAATATCCTAGTTGAAATCCCACATCGAAAAATGAATTAATGAGGCCTCTATTTAAAACAAAGAGTGGAAAGTATGAAGATTACCGAAAATAACACATACTAGGGTTCCATGTAGGAAAATATGGATATGGAAGAGAAATCTAACCATCAATTATCTGATGGAGAGTGGTAGAGAACATGGATATGAAAAGGCCAACAATCCCAAAACCATAAATTAGTGATGATTTAAGGTACCATCTAGGACAACTTTTTTGTTCTAAGTTCCTTTTATTAATGTTGAGGAATTTATTTATGAGATTGTCTAAGATCATAAGGAGATATACTTATTTTATAATTAGAGTTTTATCCATTAATAAATTTCTACCACAAACTCATCTTTCACTCTAAAAGATAATAGAACGTAAAAAAAATTTCTATTTATACTATTCGTACAGGGTTCCAAAATAAATGACTTTATAATTCATCTACCAGATCTTTAAAAAAAACTACATTATTTAATCCAGGACATCTCGTGGGCCAGTGGTAGGTGATACACCCTTGTCGCCCTTCGGTTGCGGGTTCAAGTCTCGCAGCCTTTCCGGACGCGACGGGTTGCCGCCCGACCTCCGGGTTGTCCTTTTATGGCAATCCAAAATAATCCAAACTAGAACTATCCAAAATACTTCTGTCCAAACTCACAGTCCAACATTTATAAGGAAGGTAAACATAATGTAGATCCTTTTTACCCCGTAATAGCATATGAATACCTTCATCATGTATTCTTTTAACACATTGAAACATCCTGAATTACCATATTCCTTATTTATTACATTTATGCTCCCTTATTCCATATAGAATGCTAGTTATACTTCATCAATCCAAAATTTTTTTAAACCCCAACAATGATGGAATATACAAATCATTAATCAGTTCCAAGGTAGTCAAGAATATCCAATATAATTTTTCCAAAACAATCATGTATTATTCCAAAATCATTACCTCGGTATCAGAACTATATTATGGTTTATCAATCTCTCAACCATATATTTTCCAAAAATTTATCCTGTTATTGAGCCACTTTTCCTTGTTCCACACAATCTCATGTCCTTAATGAAATAGTACTGCAGTACAATCCTTATATACTCCATAATTATTATAACAAGTACATTGTTGATACAACACTCAGTTGACATAATCAACATAAGAACTCTAATCATTCCTCTTCATCTGTGGTAGTATCATAGCTTGATTATTATCCAATAGCATCATTTACGGCATAGTCTGATGACTGGGACATAGGTTCGTGTAGTGTCCAAACTCCTTGAAAATGAAGAATTGTACATTTGAAACCATTTTCTTACCCTTGCAGTCACGTACTTTGTTCCCTTTTCCTCCACACTTATAACAAACTCCCATTCCTTTCAGGCAAGTTCCAGGGTGTTTCTTTCCACAGTTTCCACATATGGCAAAATTCTTCTTTTCCCTCTTCCCTTTATCCATCTTTCTCTCTTCCATCCTTTTCTTATCTTGCTTCCCTTCAAAGCCATAGGGCTCAGTAAAATCTTTACTTATCTTATCAACACATGATATTATTTCTTCATATGATGATAATATATGTGAGACTATTTCTCTTGTAAATTCTGGCTTAAGACTACAAAATATATGATCCTTCTTTCTCTTTGTATCATGTGCATTGGTAGAGTTCTCATTCCTTCTACTGGGCGCCATTTCTAAACAATGGCATAAACTAGATCAGTTTATGAATCAAAATACATAATCCCATAATTATAAAACACTTAACATAAATTGAACTATTTATGGATATAATCCATAATCATAAAAATTTTTTCTTTGAGGAAGTATATACTCATAAACCCATCATAATGATTTGTAAATAAAATGAGAGTTATCCTAAGCATATCCCCCGGGAGTGTCGTAACCAAGAGTGCAGCAAGGCCCGTTGTCGTGCACCAGTTCCCATTCGAGTCTAGCTCAAAGTGGTGTTTTCGATTTTTACCCGTAGGTACATTTGTGCCAGAGCCGCCTCTACCTGCTCGTATCTAGACAGGGATGTATTGCTCAGAAAACTCACAAAATCTCTACAATAGCAAAATTCTAGGAAGTTCTTCTATACTAATCCTCAATGTTCATCTTAGGTCTACGTGCTCTAATCAGATTTTATCTAAATCTAGCTTCCAAGGTTTGTACTAAACTTCCTCTGATACCAACTGTAACGCCCCGACCCTAGTTACCGAGAGTCGGTGCATTATTACATAACATTGGCATGATCACAAGAAAGATCAAATCTCGAAAGACCAATTGGTTTAGTAGCCTTGGAAACACTAGATATATTCATAAGTCTTACATTACATCATAAAATGAAAAACTACTACAACAACATATTGTCTCCATAAACCACACTCATATCCCCACATAATATCCCTGCAGGTCATTCATAATTTACTTCTTCACTTCCTGGGAAAAATAAAACATAGAAAAGGGGTGAGCTCAAATGCCCAGTAAGGATAACAATATACCGAAAACTTTCATAAATAAGAATAAACATTTAAGGCTATGTATAACTAAAACAAAAGCCTTTTAAACTTGAACTTCAACATAGTATGGAAAAAGTAAAATGAAATAATTCCATTTACTTGTTCACATGGATATTCTACTAATCGAATAATCACATGCAATATCAATAACCACTTTCATAATGTTGGAATGCATAATTACAGACTATCATAACCACATAGCCAAGGCCTCGTGCCAAGACTACAAATAATATTTTGCCAAGGCCTTGTGCCAAGACACTAGTTTGTCTCATGAGACCTACCGATCCATCGAGGAGCTATAGCGGGCTCCACCCGTCACATATTAAGTCCAATGCATTCCCATATGAAAAGGTTTAAACATAACATAAACATTCGTATTAAAAATAGCATACGAAATGTCAATAATTTCACCATAAACTATGAATGGTATAATACTAGCACATCCACAGTAGAACATATCACAAAACCTTCAATACAATATAGAAGTTTTGTATCATAATAAATCAACTTCAAATAAGCGTAAAATCCATCAAAGGATGTTGACATAGATGAAATCAAAACACTTTTTGGAGAAATATCTCTTTCTATTTTTGAAATCATTTAATATCCATATAAAATAAAAAATTTTCTTTGAAAATATTCTTATAAGCTTGTAAGGAAAGCTTTGAATATTTTATAACGGCGGAAAATAACCGCACCCGCTATATAAGTTAAAAAAACATTCTTACCTTAATTCTGTCGAAAAGGTTAAAAGGACCTTGTTTTGAAAATGACAGAAAGATTCCTCTTATAAAAAGTCAAACAAGGGTATAAATTACTTTAACCCATATTATTGTAAATAATAAAAATGTTTTGAAATACATTTTTAAGAAAACATGGGTGTGGATGATAAAGAGATCCCAGTAGATTATTACATATAAACAACCTCAGATAATGAAGAGATTGTGAAATAACCCTTACCAATTTGGTAACTTATGAAACATACAACCCATGAATGAGGTATCATACAATTAATATGTAAATACACATAAATTAGAGTGTATTACACAAGGAATATAATTATGGGCAGTACATACACCACACAAAAGGTGATGGTGGCAATATGGCATGAATCTCACAGAAATAAGAAGTGAGATGAAAACCCCTTACCTTGCACTTTTACTTGGATGGGGTAGGTTAACCTCCTGTATAATGGTTAAATAATTGTTATTAAATTATACAAGAATCATATATATTAATATGATATCATATATGATCTTTTAACATTGATTTGTTAATGATATCTTTGAATTATCGTTGTTTCGGGTGTTAACTTACTCATTTTCTTTTATATGTTTTGTTACATAATCCATGTTTGTCATGGATAGGTTGTATATTTTTCATATAAAGAATGATATCAAGTCCTTAAAAATCATTTTTAAATCATCAAATGATAATTATACTTTAATAGATACGATGGAGAATGAATCTCATCGCGTTCATGGAGACGGTAGTCCGTACGTACGCACGAGCGACAATATCATTCTTTTGATATTAACATAATATATAAATGGATGGTATATCATATATACTGAATAATTAACATGTTATATTTATTATTTACATGAGTTAAACATCATTATTATACCCATCCAAATAATATTATATTGAATAACAATTACACCACGACGTGGAGACGGTAAGCCGTACGTACGCACGTATGGTGACATGTTTTTCAAAGGGTGGATAGAATACTGAATATGGTTGTACCATATTTATAATAAAATCACAGTATATATATGATACTGGAGTTATTATTTTGGAATGGTAACAACAAAGGAAGAAGAATTGGAAGAAGAAATGAACTTGGAAAAAGGGTGGTGAAATCATTACCTCTTCTTCGGTTTCTTCCTTTTGATTTGATCAAAAGGGCTCCTTAGGTTGGATTTCTGATAGAACTAAGGCCGCTAGGTTGTATTGAGGGAATTTGGGAGAGTATTTGGGCAGAGTTTGGCCGAACCAAAAGGCTTTGAAGGTGTGAAGAAATGAGAAGGAGGAGTGCCCTTTTATAAGAGGGGTGAGGGGCACCTTTGGAAAAGCTGGAGATATTAGTTTATAATAAATTCATATTCGGTTTCCAATGGCTCCAAAGTTGACTATTCAAAGGTTAAGGTGGGGATGAGTCGAAAAAAACTCAACCAATTGAATTTAGACAGGTTTGGGTACTTATATTAACCTAATCTTTAAGTATTAACTCTAAGTTAATTAGTTTCACTTTTAGAATGTCTCTTTGTATTTTTATATAATATGGTTAATAAACTTACTATATACATCCAGGAGACCCCCAAGTGGTCCATTAATGATGAAACTATCATGATATAAGTATCTTTACCGAACCTTAGATTTTTAGGAATTTAATATCAATTAATAATATAATATTTGTTTTAAGAACTCTTTTATGTCAATTTTGACACTATTCAATAGTTGATTTTTTTGAAACTCATAACAGATTTATTACTTCGAACAAAGTAAATTAAATCAATCCTAATATATCATATTATCCTATAAAATTAGTTTAATTTATTAAAAGTTTCATATTATATTTATTTGGGTTTTTATAATATCAATTAATTTAATTTTTTACTATTATAGTAATTACTTTATCATCATTGTGTCATAAATAAAATAAATTATTTAATGTCTAAAAATTATAAATAAAATATCATTATGTATTAAATCCTTTTATCTTTCTAATGAATATTTATAATCTAAAATCCAACATATATAACCCTATGTAATAATTGTTTTTCTAAAAGATATATGCTTGTGTCATTTTTGTATTCATTTTAACTTAATTAAAATAAAGTGTCCCTATCACCTACAAGTGGCACCATGGGGTCCCTAAATCGACCCAAAGATGCCTATGGTCGAACATGTATCAACAAATAAGGCTAGGACACGTTTTAGGGTAATTTAGTATTATTATAATATTATTTTTTAACCCTTATTTACCAGATTTACCCTTAACCATGGTAAATAAAATATTTACCACAATAATTATTCAAAATGTCTAAAAAATAAAAGTTACCTATTTACCCAATTTGGACATCCTGATTCCAAATATGGAATCCATTTTTCTAAATTCAAAACATAGAAGTGGCAGAAATTAATTTAAAATTAATTCCCGCTGTCAAAACAAAAAGCGTGTTTTTAAGAGATAATAACTATCAAAAGATTGACACTTCTTTATGTTCGGTTTAATTGTAAAATTATGTCCAATGACCAAAATTATATTAAATGATAAAAATATATTCTAAATATACTTTAAAACAACTGAGATTCATGATTTATCACTATTAATTATTTTGATTAAAAAAGTTGTTTTTAATCAAAATTTAGTAATTTTCACTATTCATCAAAATATTAAAGTTATCCAAAAAGTACCAAAATTTCACCTTAGGGTAAATTCGACACTAAGAATCCAAAAATGAAGTCAATTTTGAAATATAATATATATATTATTTCAAAAAGTAGGTATTACTATTCATAACGGCTAGTTTGATCGGTTGTGGTGTGTGTTAAAACTCGAAGTTGCGTACAACACACGCTGCTGTATTATTCAAAGGAAAGCGTACCGTGGAAGCTTGGGATGTTTCATTTTAAATTTTTTGATGTCCTCATTTAGTCAAAAAGTTTAAAATATTATATTTAAAAAGGGTTCACTATTAAAAGTTGATAAAAGTGCAATACTGAAAATGAATTTGTTCTTGCATTACATCTAAGAAACTCATAATATGGATTCTAAAATTATAAGGATTATATAAAGTTTAAAATTTAGTTACTACTATTCATAACCTCTTTTGAATGGATTTTTTTTGTAATTCATGGTGTGACTGAACTCGGTGTTGCGTGTAGTGCAAGTTATTGAATTATTTTGAAGAAATAACACACTATGAAATCTTGGGGTGTTACATCTTCAGCCCAAGTAGCATGTGTCACTGCTACAGTTCCATAGGAGGAAGGTGAATGGCAAGAAGTCAAAAGCAAAAATGCACAGAAGTATGATGATTGGATGGTCATAAAGACAATAAATCGAACTAATTCTATTTTGAAAAAACAATTAAGGAAACCAATTGTATCTTCTTCCATGAATGTTGCGGAAAAACCCTCTTCGTTAGAGGGAAAGTCCTCGATGAAATGACATGATTCAAAGAAAGAAAAAGAATCGGAAGAAGATGAGTATGTGTCAAAGTCTAAGTTGTCTTTGACTTTGGCGAACTTCATTCCATCTACTTCAAAGCCACGGGCACCACCCCACCAAACGGCACAGCCTAAATAGGCTAATCAGGTAGAGCCTTCATCAGACAAAGAGTTAATCTTTGGTTCTGTTAATATGATTCAATTAACAGATCCATATGCCAGATTTTTGAAGAAGTATTTTGTATAAACTACAAAGTCCCTCATTCGTCCTTGCTATATGACATTAAACTATACAACAATTATAACGACCCATAATTTACATACATTGTTAATACTTCAAAATTGAATCATACTTATTACAACATATAACAAAACCACGAAAGGACCGTATAGGTATAGTGTCTTTAGAAACTGGGAAACATAAACAACTGGTTCATAAAGCGTCTACACTGTCTCCCATTTATTTCATCATATCTATAGTCCCTTTTGGAATATCTTACTTAATAACCTTCTTACTGACGTGGGGAAAGAAATCATACAAAAGGGTGAGCTCAAATGCTCAGTAAGGGTAAACAAAATAAATATCAATCACATCATATTCATAAGAACATAACTTTTGGTAATCGTAACCTGCAAAAGAGAGCATAATTTCATAACATGAGATAAATCATAGTAGTGAAATGGAATCCCAATAATCATAACTTAAAACATGAAACTTTGTGCCATACACACATAATCATAGAGAATCATTTCTTATTAGTCAAGACTCATTGCCAAGACTATCTTAGTGGACAAATTCCATTTCTAAACCGAGTTCACTCCCCGTTTCAGTCCTGTTTCACTGAACCGGTATAACCTACCGTTCCAGACATGTCTATATCATGAGATATAAAATATTTACCCAATTAATTTAAGGGAGATATAGGTCTCACCCATCTCATAATGATACCATTCTTATGTGTGCCACAAAATCATAAACCATACATCATAGCATAACCCATGTAATAAAAATGGGAATCTTAAACATCATGACTTCATTAAACAATTCATATAAGATAAAGGAATTCATAAAAATATATTTTCATCACAACATAATCAAATCAATGTAATAATAGGGATAGAAACATAACCCTTTATTATCTTATATGGAAAATAATTTTGATAAAACACTTGAACTCCATTCTTGAGGAAAATATCCTTTCTGCTTCAAAAAAACTTTTCCTTTCTTAACATGTCGTAAAATTATAAACTAAAAGAAGTTGATTAAAAATAAATTTGAAAACTTGTAAAGTAATCTTCTTGGAAATAATGTTTTAAAAATCCATTCATGCCGTATAAGTTAAGAAAACATTCTTCTCGTACTTTTGTTGGAAAAGTCAAAAAGTACCTCGTACGAAAAACAACAAAAGATTCCTTTCATATCCTTTACTAAAAACTCACCCAAGGGTCAAATTGGATTTAAAAAATTGTATGTGTATGGAAATAATATTACATATTGAGGAAACATGGATGTGGATGATAAAATACACCCCAGTAAATACTAAAGTATAAACAATCTCGGATAAAAATGAGATTGTGATATTTCCCTTACCTTAGGTCCGATTTGCTTCGTAAGTGTCCGAACCTCATGTATAATGATTTAAATAACATTATTGACTTATTCCAGAATCATAATTATTGTTATGATATCATATATGGTCATATTCTTAGCTTCTTATTAGTAATATTTCATTACTACTTGTTATTCGGGTGTTTATTAATTTTTGTTCTTATGCGTGTTTTGTCGAATAAATTCTAATTATTCTCTTTAGGTTATAGATAACTCATTTACAGAATGGTATTAGTGTAATATATATCATATTAATTCATTAAATTCATTTATATAATCATTATTCAATGAAGATCATGTAGAACGAGTCGCATCACATCATGGAGACGGTATTCCGAGCGTACGCACGAGTGATGATATCATTCCTATGATCATGGAATTGTATTGGAGTGTATGTATACTATTTCAGAATCAATATAACTTTATAATAGTCATATAGAGTCATTATTTACACCATTATACCCATCCAAGTAAGGTGGTGGTGGAAAATATATTACACCACGGCGTGGAGACGGTATTCCGTTCGTACGCATGCGCGGTGTTTTCTTTTTCCGTAGGATGGATAGATGGTGAAATAGGGTTGTTTCATACTTAAAATCACATATTAGTATGTTAGTGTTGCTGATGTTATTACTTCATAATGAAAAAACTAAATAATAAGAAGTGGAATAAGAAATAAAGATGAAAGAATCGGTAACAGACATTACCTCTTCTTTGAAGTGCTTCTTTGAGTCCTCCTTTTAGGGAACTAAAATAGGTCTTTGAAGAAGACCAGAACCTCTAGGATGTTTCCAGGGAAGTTGAGAGGAGAACTTATCAGGGGTTGGACGAGCTTTAAGACTCAATGTGGTGTGAGGAAGTGGGGGATGAGGTGCCCTTTTATAAGGTAGGAGAGGGGCACCTTTGGAATAACTAAAAATATTATTTTATTATAAAGTCAAATTTGGTTTTTAATAGCTCCAAATTGATATAGTTAGAAGCTAAGGTGGGTAGGGGTCGTAATACTCTCATCAAATAGAATTTATACATGTTTAGGTATCAATTTTAACCTTATCATTTAGATTTAACTTTAAGTTATATAATTTAAGTTTCACCGTGTCTTCTTGTTTTCTTACACTATAAGGTTAATAAACTTACTATATCAATCCAAAAAAACCCCAAGTTGTTTATTATTAATATATATAACCTTATCTAAGTTATTTATCCTAAATTTAGATTTTTAGGAATAAAATAACAATTAATAATATAATATTTGTTTTAAAAACTATTTTATGTCAATTTTGAAACTATTTAGTAATTTATTTTTGTAAAAATCATAACAGAATGATTAGTTCGAACAAAGTTAATTAAATGAATACTAACATGTCATATTAACCTATAAAATTAGTATAATTCATAAAAAGTCTCAAATTACATTTATTTGGGTATTTATAATATCAATTATGCCAATATTTCATTAATAAGATAATTACTACATCATCGTTGTGTCATAAATAAATTAAATTATTTAATGTCTAACAATTACAAATAAAATACCATTATGTAAGAAAGCTTTTTATCTTTCTAATGAATATTTATAGTCGAATTTATCTTATGTATAACCCCATATTAAAAATTATTTACTTATTAAACATTGATTTTCACTATTTTAACCCTTTAAATAAATTAATAATAAATATCCTAATCTAATCCATGTGGGCCTAAATGGTCATATTTTATTCCTAAGGTTGTTTTCGGTCGAATTACACTTGTCCAATAGAATTAGGACATGTGTTAGGGTAATAATAATATCATTTTTACCCTTAATTACCCTATTTACTTTTAACCGTGGTAAAAAAAGTAAAAAGTTAGTATTCACCAAAAAATTATTTTCATCACATTGAACAACATTTTACTTACTGACATCAACTGTGTCTCTCATATTTTCGAAATTCCACTCACAGAAGCGGTAAAATTAAGTTTTATGAAAAATTCAGTTTTTTAACTACCACTTAGTGGTTTCACTATTCATCAACAATTGAAAGTTTTCAGAAAAATACCAAAATTTCACCCTAGGCTAATTTCGATATTCCGAATCCAAAAATGAAGTCCATTTTGAAAATTAAAATTCATAAAATTTGAAAAAGTGGTTATTACTATTCATAACAGCTAGTTTTAATAATATTTTAATAGCATATCATTGCGAAATGAAACTCAGTATTGCGTACGACCCAAGCTATCGAGGAAGGCCGCGGTTTCATGCAAAGCAAGAAAAGATAGTGTTGTGTGTAGTGAAATATTCATTTGATGATTTAAATAACATAAAAACAAAATATTTCACATAAAAGTCTCGGGTGTTACATTCTACCCCCCTTAAAATGAATTTCGCCCTCAAAATTCGTCACTTTGTAACAAACAGATGAGGATACCTCTCCCTCATCATATCCTCAAGCTCCCATGTAGCTTATTCTAATTGGTGGTTCCTCCATAAAACTTTCAACAATTGGGTGGTCTTGCTTCGTAGGACTTTTTCGCTACGATCCAGAATCTCTATCGGCTGTTCTTCATAAGAAAGATCTTGCTCCAGCGGTACAACTTCTGAGCTAAGTACATGTGAAGAATCAGGTATGTACTTTCTCAGGAGAGATACATGGAACACATTGTGAACTTGAGAGAGATTCGGTGGAAGCGCCAATTGGTAAGCTACCTTCCCAACACGATCCAGTATTTCAAAAGGACCGATATATCTAGGGCTCAACTTCCCCTTCTTTCCAAATCTCATGACCCTCTTCTAGGGAGATATTAGTAAGAACACTTTATCACCCACTTCAAACTCTAGGTCTTTTCTTCGGTTGTCGGCATAACTTCACTATCGACTCTGAGCTGCTCTTATGTGTTTTTGAATAGATCGGACCTTTTCTTCCATCTCATCAACAAGATCAAGTCCTAATAGATTTCTTTCCCCAACTTCATCCCAGCAAGTTGGGTTCTTTCATTTCTTTCCATAGAGAGCTTCATAAGGAGCCATCTGAATACTGGAGTGAAAGCTATTATTATATGAAAATTATACCAAAGGTATGTTTTGATCCCAACCACCTTTGAAATCCATAGAGCAGGCTCTCAACATATCTTCTAGAGTTTGAATTGTTCTCTCAGACTGACCGTCTCTCTGAGGATGATAAACAGTGCTGAAACTCAAATCTGTATCCAGAGTATGCTGAAGACTTCACCAGAACTTCAAGGTAAATCTCGGATACCGATCATATATAATAGAAAGTGGTACTCCATGCAATCTTACCACTTCCTTCACATATATCCTGGCGAGCTGATTTAGAGAGAAATCCTCTCTAATAGGAGTGAAGTGTGCAGACTTGGTATGATGATCAACTATGACCCATATAGAATTATTGCCTTTGGATGTTTTAGGAAGTCTTGGGACAAAGTCCATAGTGATGTTTTCCCATTTCCATTCGGGTATGGGTAATGGTTGTAACATCCCCTTAGACTTCTGTCTCTCATCTTTAACTTGCTGACAAACAAAGCATTGAGAGACATATTCAGCAACATCTCTTTTCATGCCATCCCACCAGAAGTACTCTTTCAGGTCCTTATAAATCTTCATGCTTCTAGTATGAATAAGGAATGAAGAACTATGAGCCTCATCCAGCAGCTCCTTCTTTAATTCCGGGATGGGAGGAACACAAACCCGATTCCTGAACTTTATAATCCCATCACAATTAAGGTTGAATTCAGGAACATTTCTCACCTTCTTTTGTAACTCGACATCTTCTTTCTGTGCCTCTTTAATCATCACATGTATAGATGGTTGAACATTAATTTGAGAAAGATACGATTTTTTCCGTTTCATTATAATTCCAAGATCCATCCTTTGTAAATCCATAAATATTTGGATCTTTTGTGATCCTCATCATGGATAAACTGGCATGGTCTTATCGACTTAATGCATCTGCCACCTTGTTTGCTTTCCCAGGGTGGTAATGGATTGAGCAGTCATAATCCTTAATCAGATCCAACCATCTTCTTTGACGCATATTCAACTCCTTTTGTGTGAAAATATACATTAAACTTTTATGATCAGTATAAATGTCACACCTTCCTCTATAAAGATAATGCCTATAAATTCATAGTGTCCATACCTTGTACGGAAAGCCGTCTTTGGTATATCCTCCCTTTTGACCCTAAATTGATGATACCCTGAACGACGATCAATCTTGGAAAAGTATTGACCTCCATGTAGTTGGTCAAATAAGTCATCAATGCGTGGGAGAGGTTATTTGTTCTTGATAGTGATCTTGTTATGTTCTTGATAATCAATGCAGAGTCTCATTGATCCATCTTTCTTCTTAACAAATAGAATAGGTGCTCCCCAAGGTGACGCACTAGGGCGTATGAATCCTTTATCAAGATTCTCTTGGAGTTGCTTCTTCAATTCCTACAACTCAATTGGGGCCATTCTATAAGGTGTCTTTGAAATAGGAAAAGCACCCGGTACGAGTTCTATTGAAAAGTCAACTTCACGATTTGGTGGAAGACCCAATAATTCCTCCGGAAAGACATCATCAAACTCCCGTACAATGGGAATATTCTTAATCATGAGTTTCTCACCAACCATTCGAGATAAATAACTTTCATTTAGTGGAATCAAGACCCATAAGTTAGAAGGAATTTCCACTGGAAGGTTATGTTCATCCTTGCATTGATAGACGATCATAGATTGGTCTGGAATATGAAATATGACTTCCCTTCTTTGGAAATTGATATGAGCTCCATATAAAGAAATCCAATCCATGCCAAGAATCACATAAAATTCCACTATAGGAAGGATCACAAGATTTGCAGGAAGCACTTTCCCACAAACTTCGATCGGAGAAGAATTATAAACATTTGATGCGACTATTGTGCCATTAAGTGTTGTCACAGCTAACTCAACATCTAATTGTTGAGGTAATATGGTGATACACTTAGAAAATTCTTCAGAAATAAAAGAGTGGGTGGATCCAGAATCAAATAAAACATTTTCTACTTTAGAGTGGATGGTAAGTGTACCTTTCACCACATCATTATCGTACTCCACATCACTGATAGAAATTGCATGTGACTTTCCTTTCTCTTTAGCCTTAAGAGTTTTTTGACGTCGACCATCATCATCATCCCTTGGATTAGGGAATTTATTGGTATAATGCCCCATCTCCTTGCACTTGAAACATTGAAGTGTAGTAGGTTCATTATGTGTATCCCTTCCTTTTTTTGCATCATTAGACATCTTATTCCCATCATTGCGGCATTAAAATTCCCGATGACCTTCCTTTACACATTTGAAACATTTACTTGTCCCTTTAAGACAACTCCCTCCATGTTTCTTTCCACACTTTGAGCATAAGGGCAAGCTCATATTCTTTTCAGTGTGCTCTTTAGATTTTCCTTTGAATTCCATTTTCCTCTTCTTATCAAACCCATATGACTGATGGGTTACTCCAATCTCTATCTCAACATTGAGAGCACATCGAAGGATTTCCTCATAGATTTTGAAGTCTTTTATGGCTAAGGCCCTTCGAAGACTTGGTTTTAAGCCACTAAAGAATCAATCGATCTTACTCTCAGGTTGGATAATAATACCAGAAGCGTACCTTGCAAGTCTTGTAAAATTTTCTTCATAGGTACCAACAGATTCATCATCGTTTTTCTTCAGTTCAAGAAAATATTTCTCCATCTTTGTATGGAGAATACGAGGGAAGTACTTATTGAAAAATAAGTTCTTGAACTCGTCCCATTCCATGGACTCAATTTCATCCCTTTGCCTCATATTATTAATAAGATTCCACCATTGATCAGTATCACCTTCCAAACGATACACTGCTAAGATGACTTTATCATGATCAGAACATTGAAGAGCTGAAAATATCTTTTTAGTAGTGCTAATCCATTGTTCAGCAACTAATGGATCAGTAAACCCACTGAATGAAGGTGGACACTGTCTCATGAAGGATTCAACAGAATGTTGCTCCTTCCTTTTATCGTTTGGAAGTCCTGCATGATTCATTTCTTGAGAAAGTTGTGTGAGCATGGCTACAAGATTTTTCATTCCTGTTCCCATAATGTTTGGTTGCTCAGGGGGATAATCATTGCATTGCCCGTCGCATTCCGCATTAACATGGTTCCTTCGGCTTCCAGCCATTGACTAAAAACAAGAATAATAGTGTGAGCAACACTAATTATAATAGGAAAACCACATAATAAAGAATAAAATTTCACACTTAAGGTATTATCCTAGGTTATTCAGGGCCATTTCTAAAACACTAAGATTGTGTTCTATTCTTAGACTTATCCTTAGGGTTCTTACTAAGGCTTTCATATCCTAGTTTCCAAAGGTTGACTATACCTTTCCTCTGATACCAACTATAACCACCCATACATTACATACATTGTTAATACATAAAAATTGAAGCATACTTATTACAACATATAACAAAACCACGAAAGAACCATATAGGTATAGTGTCTTTAGAAACTGGGAAACATAAACAACTAGTTCATAAAGCGTCTAAACTGTCTCCCATTTATTTCATCATATCTATAGTCCCATTTGGCATATCTTACTTAATAACATTATTCCTGACCTGGGGAAAGAAAAAATACAAAAGGGTGAGCTCAAATGCTCTGTAAGGGTAAACAAAAGAAATATCAATCACATCATATTCATAAGGACATAACTTTTGGAAATCGTAACCTGCAAAAGAAAGCATAATTTCATAACATAGGATAAATCATAGTAGTGAAATGGAATCCCAATAATCATAACTTAAAACATGAAACTTTGTGGAATACACACATAATCATAGAGAATCATTTCTTATTACTCAAGAATCATTGCCAAGACTATCTTAGTGGACAATGTCCATTTCTGAACCGAGTTCACTCCCCGTTTCAGTCCTGTTTCACCGAACCGGTATAACATACCGTTCCAGCCATGTCTATCTCATGTGATATAAAATCTTTACCCAATGAATTGGAGGGAGATATAGATCCCACCCATCTCATAATGATACCATTCTTATGTGTGCCACAAAATCATAAACCATACATCATAGCATAACCCATGTAATAAAAATGGGAATCTTAAACATCGTGACATCATAAAACAATTCATATAATATAAAGGAATTCATAAAAATATAATTCCATCACAACATAATAAAATAAATTTAATAATAGGGATAGAAACAGAACCCTTTATTATCTTAGATGGAAAATAATTTTGATAAAACAAGTGAACTCCATTCTTGAGGAAAATATCATTTCTACATCAAAAACACTTTTCCTTTCTTAACATGTCGTACAATTCTAAACTAAAAGAAGTTGATTAAAAATAAACTTGAAAACTTGTAAAGGAATCTTCTTGGAAATAATGTTTTAAAAATCCATTAATGCCTTATAATTTAAAAAACATTCTTCTCATACTTTTGTCGAAAAAGTGAAAAAGTACCTCGTACAAAAAACGACAAAAGATTCCTTTCATATCCTTTACTAAAAACACACCAAAGGGTAAAATTGGATTTAAAAAATTATAGGTGGATGGAAATAATATTATATATTGAGGAAACATGGATGTGGATGATAAAATACACCCCAGTAAATACTAAAGTATAAACAATCTCGGATAAAAATGAGATTGTGATATTTCCCTTACCTTAGGTCCGATTTGCTTCGTAAGTGTCCAAACCTCCTGTATAATGATTTAAATAATGTTATTGAATTATTCCAGAATCATACTTATTGTTATGATATCATATATGGTCATATTCTTAGCTTCTTATTAGTAATATTTCATTACTACTTGTTATTCGGGTGTTTATTACTTTTTGTTCTTATGCGTGTTTTGTCGAATAAATTCTTATTATTATCTTTAGGTTATAGATACATCATTTCCAGAATGGTATTAGTGTAATATATATCATATTTATTCATTCAATTCATTTATATAATCATTATGCAATGAAGATCATTTAGAACGAGTCACATCACATCGTGGAGACGGTATTCCGTACGTACGCACGAGTGATGATATCATTCCTATGATCGTGGAATTGTATTGGAGTGTATGTATACTATTTAAGAATAAATATCAATTTATAATAGTCATATATAGTCATTATTTACACCATTATACCCATCCAAGTAAGGTGGTGGTGGAAAATAGATTACACCACGACGTGGAGACGGTATTCCGTACGTACGCATGCGCGGTGATTTCTTTTTCCGTAGGATGGATAGATGGTTAAATAGGGTTGTTTCATACTTATAATAACATATAAGTATATGAGTGATACTGATGTTATTATTTAATAATGAAACAACTAAATAAGAATAAGTGGAATAAGAAATAAAGATGAAAGAATTGGTAACAGACATTACCTCTTCTTTGAAGTGCTTCTTTGAGACCTCCTTTTAGGGCACTAAAATAGGTCTTTGAAGAAGACCAGAACCTCAAGGATGTTTCTAGGGAAGTGGAAAGGAGAAATTGGCAGGGTTTGGCAGATATTTAAGGCTCAAAGTGGTGTGAGGAAGAGGGGGAGGATGTGCCCTTTTATAAGGGAGGAAAGGGGCACCTTTGGAATAACTAAAAATATTATTTTATTATAAAGTCAAATTCAGTTTTTAATAGATCCAAATTGATATATTTATAAGATAAGGTGGGTATGGGTCTCAATACTCTCATCCAATAGAATTTAGACAAGTTTAGGTATCAATTTTAACCTTATCATTTAGATTTAACTTTAAGTTAGATAATTTAACTTTCACCGTGTCTTCTTATTTTCTTACACTATAAGGTTAATAAACGTACTATATCAAGCCAAACGAACCCCAAGTTGTTTATTATTAATATATATAACCTTATCTAAGTCATTTGGCCGAACCATAGATTTTTAGGAATAAAATAACAATTAATAATATAATATTTTTTTTAAAAACTATTTTATGTCAATTTTGACACTATTTAGTAATTGATTTTTGTGAAAATCATAACAGAATTATTAGTTATAACCAAGTAAATTAAATCAATACTAAAATGTCATATTAACCTATAAAATTAGTTTAATTCATAACAAGTCTCAAATTACATTTATTTGGGTATATATAACATCAATTATGCCAATATTTCATTAATAAGATAATTACTGCATCATCATTGTGTCATAAATAAATTAAATTATTTAATGTCTAAAAATTACAAATAAAATACCATTATGTAGGAAATCTTTTTATCTTTCTAATGAATATTTATAGTCTAATTTATCTTATGTATAACCCCATATTAAAAATTATTTACTTATTAAACTTTGATTTTAACTATTTTAACCCTTCTTTAAATAAATTAATAATAAATGTCCTAATATAATCCAAGTGGGACTAAATGGTCATATTTTATTCCTATGGTTGTTTTGGGTCGAATTAAACTTGTCCAATAGAATTAGGACTTGTGTTAGGGTAATAATAATATCATTTTTACCCTTAATTACCCTATTTACTTTTAACCGTGGTAAAAAAAGTAAAAAGTTACTATTCACCAAAAAATTATTTTCATCTCATTGAACAACATTTTACTTACTGACATCAACTATGTCCCTCGGATTTTCGAAATTCGACTCACAGAAGCGGTAAAATTATGTTTTATGAAAAATTCAGTTTTTTAACTACCACTTAGTGGTTTCACTATTCATCAACAATTGAAAGTTTTCAGAAAAATACCAAAATTTCACCCTAGGCTAATTTCAATATTTCGAATCAAAAACTGAAGTCCATTTTGAGAAATAAAATTCATAAAATTTCAAAAAGTGGTTATTACTATTTATAACAACTAGTTTTAATAATATTTTAATAGCATATCATTGTTTAGTGAAACTCGGTATTGTGTACGACACAAGCTATCGAGGAAGGCCGCGGTTGCGTGTAAAACAAGCCAAGCTAGTGTTGTGTGTAGTGAAAGATTAATTTGATGATTTATATAATATAAAAACAAAATATTTCACATAAAAGTCTCGGGTGTTACAACAATGGTCAAAGCATATTACCCTAAACTATTTGCACATACGTCCAACATGACGTTAAACTATGTCACCTTCATCGTCCTTGCAATATGACGTTAAACTATACAGAAACGGTCCAAGCATATAACCCTAAACTATTTCCACATACGTCCAACATGACGTTAAACTGTGTCAGCATCATCGTCCTTCCTATATGACGTTAAACTATACAGCAATGGTCCAAGCATATGACCCTAAAATATTTGCACATACGTCCAAAATGACGTTAAACTGTGTCACCTTCATCATCCTTGCTATATGATGTTAAAATATAAAGCAACGGTCCAAGCATATTACCCTAAAATATTCGCACATACGTCCAACATGACGTTAAACTGTGTCAGCTTTATCGTCCTTATTATATGACATTAAACTATACAACAACGGTCCAAGAATATGACCCTAAACTATTTGCAGATACATCCAACATGACGTTAAACTGTGTCACCTTCATCGTCCTTGCTATATGACGTTAAACTATACAGTAATAGTCCAAGCATATGACCCTATACTATTTGCACATACGTCCAACATGACGTTAAATTGTGTCACCTTCATCATCATTGCTATATGACTTTAAACTATACAGCAACGGTCCAAGCATATGACCCTAAACTATTTGCACATATGTCCAACATGGCATTAAACTGTGTCACCTTCATCGTCCTAGCTACATGACGCTAAACTGTACAAAAGTCCTTAAATTCGTCCTACATGACATTAAACTGTACTTTGTCCCTTCCACATGACACTAAACTGTGTGGCACCAGTTCGTCCTAGCTACATGACACTAAACTATACAAAAGTCCTTTAATATGTCCTACATGACATTAAACTGTACTTTGTCCCTGCAACATGACACTAAACTGTGTGGCACTAGTTTGTCCTTTCTATATGACGTTAAACTATACAGAAACAGTCCATACATATGACCATAAATTATTTGTACTTTCATCCCACATGACATTAAACTGTGAAAAAGTTACCTAAATGGTCCAGTATGACCTTAAACTGCAACTAGGTCCTGTATGACCTTAAACTGCATCATCAACGGTCCATGCATATGGCCCTAAACTATTTGCAAGTCCCTTACGTCCAGCAAGACGTTAAACTGTGACGTCCTAACTACATGATGCTAAATTTTATAAAAGTCCCTTATGTCCGGAAAGACGTTAAACTACATAATCATTAAAGGTCCTGTATGACCTTAAACTACACCACCGTCCAGCATGACATTAAACTGCACCATCCACGGTCCATGCATATGACCTTAAACTATTCTCACTTTCTTCCAACATGATGCTAAACTGTATCGTCCCTTTTTCATCCAACATGACGTTAAACTGTGGAAAATATCCCCAATGTGTCCATCATGACGTTAAAATGGTGCCCTCTTTTGTCCTCACTGCATGACATTAAACTACACAGTCCCCCCCCCTTTAGTCCAACATGACATTAAACTCTATTGTCCCAATCGTCCTAACTACATGACGCTAAACTGTACAGAAAGTTTGTGATACATCTACATGACATTAAACTTTATTTTGTCCCTAATACATGACAATAAACTGTGTAGCACCAATAGTCCTAACTGCAAGACTTTAAATTTCATAGTCCCTTCATACGTCCTACATGACATTTAACTGTGTATCATTAAGGTTGTTGATACCTCTTGTTTCTCACACCGAGTATGACTCACGTGAGCTTAGAGAAAACCTCAACCATAACATTCTCTTTGGGCCGCTAACCATGTGTAAGTCCCAACAACATTTCTTTAGGTCATTGTCCCCAAGAACAACTTGATCATTAATTCATTCTTTAATTGAACTTCAAGGACTTTGATCCTTGCCGTCTAGGCTGGGTATGTAGGCAACCTCCCAACGTTAAAGCCCAAAACCAATCTCTTCACATCGGTTCACCTCCATCTCATATGATATTGATTCGTGAAACTGCCCCTAGAATCAATATCTTTACATTGGATCACATTCATCCTTGTTATACGACGTTAAACTATACAACACTTTTGTCCAGTATGAAAATAAACTACAATATTCTTTGATACCCTCACCTAAGAGGGAACCATTATTTACATTGATTTTTCAATCATGTTTCATTTCAAAGACTACATGCATACATGGCAACGCCCAAACCTTTTATCTTGGGTTAAACCATCATTCCAGTAAAGTCCCCTTTCACCCTTCACATGTACGAACCAAATTTGTACAAAGGGTAGTTCTAGAACTACGTGGGCTTGATTCCCATCCTTATGGGATATGTGGGAATGTTCGAGTGTCCCTCGAATCCAGCCCCAAGTCTTTGGGCCTAACTCCAAATTCAACTTTCAGTCCCTTGGTTGAAAAGTCCCCATGAAAACACACACTGTGTATTTCTTACAATGGTCCAAGCTCTATGACCCTAAACTAAGATCTCTAATACTTTTGTCTCACACGATGTTAAACTGTAGTTTAAGAACTACGTATGGCTTGATTCTCATCCTTATGGGATGCGTAGTGAAGTCCAACATTTCAATTCATGACCCAGCCACAACATGGTTATGGTTTGCATTGATCTATGTATCTCTATACACATTGAACAATACCCATATTTATGTGTTATAATCATAACCTTAAATATTTTCAGATCTTCATAACCCTTTTCATGACTTCTAGTCACAAAAATGTAAAACTTCTGAGAGTTCTTTTTTCTGACTATGCAGCACGTGCCCATAGGCGGCCTTGCATAAACAGTCTACATAACAGACTAGTTAGCCAAAAGATACTATTATTTGACTATGCACCCAATTCCCTTAGGTGGCCCTGCATAATTCAACCCCCTAACGGGTTTGTCGGACAGTGGTAACTTCATTCTTGGGAAGAATGCCTCTTTTGTCCATATTTGTCTTAAATGACAGTATGTAGGGATCCGAAAAAATAGCCATCCTTAACATATTTGTCCCATAACCGTTTTCATGATCTGAAAGTATTCAAGTCTATGGTTTATATTCTCTTTCCCTAAGTTTGGGTCAGACCTTCGTAGGAGTGATATTCATCCAGTTCATCGATAATTTTGTTTGGAAATATTTTCTCCATATTCAAGTACCTCTTTCTATACAGTTAACTCTATACTTTGGAAGATTTGAATCTCCATAAACATTCACTAGCTTTTAGCACTAGGAATGTAAATTTATGAGAGTTCTTTTGACTGACTATGCAGCATGTGCCCATAGGTGTCCTTGCATAAACAGTCTACATAACAGACTTGTTAGCCAAAAGATACTATTTTATTTAGCTATGCAGCCAATTCCCTTAGGTGGACCTACATAATTGAACCTCCTAACAGGTTTGTTAAATAATGGTAACTTCATTCTTGGAAACTAATTCTTCTAATTCCTTTTAGCTCTTTTTCATATCATTCCTCAGATTAAAATATTCTTAAGTCATAGATTAAATATTTTCCCTCATGATTGAGTATGGTAATATGTTTTCAGATGAATTTTCAAGGAATTGAGTCAATTCTAATCCATTTCGGTCAAAGTTATTTCGACCTTAAACATTAGCCTTTGTATGTCCGATGTTCATGACTTTAAACTGCCCACAAAAGACAGGGGAACTCTGAATAAAAGTCAAGTTCCCATCTCACTAAACATACATTTTTGTATGATTTAGGTAACATTGAGAAATTAAAAGGTTCTATGTTTGAAGGGTTATTTACATTAATCCTAGTAAAAATAAAACTATGCTTACTAGGACCATTGGATTAGGTAAAATCTAAATCATGTAGAAAAAAAGAATACAGGTACTAATGAGTGAAGCTGAAAGTGTTTTTCATTGATGCACAAGAGTTAGAAGGACATCCACAGACTGTAGTCTCTTCTATTTTTCAATAATTAAAAGAGGCTTTCAATATAACTCTTCATTTGATTTACGACACCCCAAGATTCATTAGCAATCACATGGAATTCATTCATTCAACTGGATACAATAAGAGATGCAGTGATACCATCTCTTCAAGGAACAATTGTAAAAGGATGTTCTTGAGTGCGGTTTGAGAAAATATTCTGCTGATCAAATAGTGACTCTGTTTCTGTCCAAGAGACTTGGAAGATGGGTACATGGATTTGAGAATAGAGCGTTGGAAGTAAAGAGCCATTTGGAGAGAGTACTCTTTTCAGATATTTCTTTAATATCATGTTTGTCTTCTCTCCACCAACTGGCAGTGGAAAACATTTCATCCCATGGGTTTTCCATTTTCATATCTGCAAGGAAATGGCATGGATGAAGAATTTGAAAGATCACACCATTGTTGTTGCTCTTAATGCACAACATAACCAAAAAGAAGGAGTAGCAATGTAGCTGCATTTCAGGTGTATAGTTCTTTGCATCTAGAACATTGTCTCCTTGCAGATGACCATGACCATATAGAGGCAGGTAGATGCTCTGTGGGAAATTAAGATGATATTTCTTCAAGTACTTATCCAAATCTGGGAAGGTTCTGTCGCAGGTGTCATAGTAATCATGGCCAATGATGTTCATCATGTGATCAATCCGCTTGCTAGCCAGTTCATCAGCCGTTTTAATTCCCTTGGGAGCCATTGAATCTACACAAGAGTTGAATAAATTAACTCTTAAATGGATTGATTTTTCCTAAACTTTGTGAAAGAAATTCGAAAAAATGGCTAAGGAATTAAGGAATGAAAGTATGGATGTGCCGTGAAAGTGTTAAATGTGTCGCAAAAGTTTTTGTCGTGCATGTTTTTATTGCACAAGTCCTATTACCTTGACAGTAGCGTGACATCAAGGAAAACACCGGAAAACAGAGCAATCTGTGCGGCTAAGGTGACCTACGCGGCGAGAGCTCGAAGGTATGAAGTCCGGAAATCTGGATGCTTGTACGGAAGTGAGGACCTCTATTTATAGATGCGGCCGGGACCTTGCGCGATCAAGGGTAGTATCCCTACGCGATGCGCACTTGCGCGCCGCCCTCTGCTCCATCAAGACTTGCGCGCCACCTTTCTTATGGATTTCTTCGATTTCCTCAGAGGCAAATCTTCATTTCTTTCGGATCCAACGCTGAGGGGGGGGGGACTTTTGTTGATGCTCCTTTTTCATCGCAGAGTCGAAAGGAATGTAAAGATAAATGACTTAGCAAAAATTGATTCATCCTTTGAAAAAAATGTCAAAAATCGACAAAGGGATGAACAAGGAGAAGATTTCCCATGAGTCGCGCAAGTTCCCCCATAGTCGCGCAAGTCCACTTGCGCGACGCATTATGGTCGCGCAAGTGACTTGCGCGACCTAAGTGATAACCAACCGGGGTCTTCTCCTGCCTATAAATAGACCCTGTGGGCCCCCCATTCGAAGAAGATTTTTTTCCAGAAACTCAGATTTGAGCTCCCGGTACCCTAGTCTCTTCTCATAGCTTCCGAAACACTTCTAAGGTAATTTCTTACCTAGAACAGAAGATCTAAAGAGGGGGAGGAAGGCCTAAGTGTTGAAACTCATCAACACTTACACGCCTGAGTGGCCATCCCTTAAGGGAAAAGGGCCACACTTGCACGCCGCCTTACTTCTTCAATAGATCCTGCGTGCCCCTCTTCTGGAAGAACCTCAAGAGGATTCTAAAGGCGTTAATGAAGAGTCTCTCAAGTATTACCCTGCTAGTTAACCATCGCGCAAGTACATCATGTGTCGCGCAGTCGTATACCTGCACGACCAAAACTTGCACGCCCACACAGTACATGCACGCCTGCCAGGACTTGCGCGCCCCTGCCTTTTTGGTTGCCTTTATTGCCCATTTAACCCCTCTTACGACATTACACCTTTCCTATTCAAGATTCAGTCTTTGAGACACTCTTCGAAGCCATTTTATGGAAAGATTTCATGATTTGACTTATTTATCTGAAATGAATGTTTTAGAATATCTCTCAAAACCTAGTGATTTACACATCTTTATGTCACTAAAGATTGAGATTTCATTCATCCAACCTCATCCTTTAAGATGAGAGAATCCTTAACCTGGGTCTCTATTTCAAGTATAATCCCCAGTCATATATCCTCTAATATGGGCATCCTCTGTAGGAGTAAGCCCCAAGTCCCTTAATTTTTGGGCATCCTCTTAGGAGTAAGCCCCAGACCCCCTAACCTGGGCTTCCTTTTCAAGAGTAAGCCCTAGTCTCATGCTTTGGCATCTTCTTTAGGAGTAAGCCCCAATTCTTAAAATTCCCAAATCTGGGCATCTCTTTAGGAGTAAGCCCCAGTCTCTTAATTTGGGCATCCTCTTCATGAGTAAGCCCCAAACCTTAATCCTTGACATGTGCCTCCTTTTCAGGAGTAAGCCCCAGTCTTAATTTCTCTTAACCAGTCCTAATTTATATTTGATCTAGGATTTCTTTTTAGGAGTAAAACCCAATCATAAGTCTTCTTCTAATTTGGGCCTCCTTTTCAGGAGTAAGCCCCACGTTAGAGTATTCAAAATCTCTATGAAGCACATATACCTTTGTGGACCCTGTTCCTGGATTTCTTCCCTAAAGTAAATCCAAACCTTCATTTATCTGGGCAGTCATACATACATAAGACCCACATTATTTCTTATGATTGCATCTTTCATGGAACAATTGTCTAATTTTTACCAATACCTCTTGTTTCTGACACCGAGCATGACTCACGTGAGCTTAGAGTATAAAAGTAATTGTGACATCCTTCTTTGAGCCATCAATCATAAACATCATACTCCCTTACTCGAACTCTGTGGGTTCTGAATCCTTTTCTAAACAAAGGATCCGTAGGTAGCCCATCTACGAGATCGATCCCAAATCCAAAATAATCCATGTCCTTCTGAATGACAATAAACTTCAAGTGCCCCACTGAGTGGATTTAAAACCAGCATGGTCATCATAATGACCAAGAGACTTCTGTATAAATGTGTTGAAGGGTACCATTGACCAAGAATCTCTAACAAATATAGATGATTCTCTATCGATGAAGAACCTCGAATACATACAAAATATTTTCTAAATTTCCTACATATTTAATCATTGATTGTTAGATATGAAGGAATGATCATTTTATACTTGGTAATGTAATAAGGATTCACGAACATAACTTAAATCTATAAAGAGAGTCCCGGAGTAGACAATAATTCCCCTCAAAATGTTGTGATGAGTCCGACCTCCCATCCTCTCGACCAATGTAAATTACTAAGCCTCATCAGTCCACAAACTAATGAGCACCTACCTTTGGAAAGTAGGTCCGAATGGATGTGGAATCATTGGATGTTTCCGGTTTTATGAAAAAACCTGTTAGAAACCGATCAGAATGTTTGAACCTCCCATCAAGGCGGTCGTCCCCAGATTCTGAGGGAAACAAAAATAGTGAACCCGACGTGAATTCTTAACCAAGTTAAAATAATGTTTCACCTATTTGTTAGGCCCCTATTTAAAACACAATGAGAGGGCCAACAAAAACAATCATTTACATATGTGCTCATCCAAAAGATGTAGTGGCTGAATTTATCTTGATTACGTCTTTTTTATCAAACAGGCACTCTTTTTCCAAGATCTTCTGCATTTCTATAATGGCTCCTCTCAAGTTCACACCTGTGAATACTGCTGCTGTAAATGCCACTGCTGCTACTCCGGCTGGATCGTCATCTTCTCTTAGGACGATATCACCCACTCATCGTCTTCAATGCTGGGTATCAAATGCATTGGTTAAGGAGTACCTTCAACACGGTACCATCCCAACTCTGGAGGCTGCCCGACAAGCCCTCCAAGTAAATAACTCACATCGGTCATCCGGATAACGACGACAAGTGATCAAAAAATAGGTGGTGCTGACTACCGTCTCCAACCGTTTCAGGTCATTATCCCCGGAACACAATCACCATTCGCTCCCTTATTCTGGGGGGGTGATTGATCAGGTCACTCAGGACCTTAATTCAAACAGAAAGGAGTCTTTCCTGAGGTCTCCCACAAAAAATCTCCACCAGACTTGTGCGGCAGTGCGCCCTCAACATGATGAGGGTACCGAATCCTGGCATTCGGCTCAGGTTCCTAGAACCCAAGCAGGCAAGATGAACCACTAGAGGCGGAATCCGGTCAATAGTGAACAGGTTCTCATCTCTTCCATCTCTAGAGAAGTCCACCAACCTAACTTGGTGGCAAGCAACGAACAAGCACATACACCTGCCCTCTTTAATTTTGCTGTCCAGCAGACTCTTCTGGCAGCATCATTCCAATCCCGCCTAGAAATTCCAGTGGAGTACTATAGGCAGGAACATACACCTGTTTATACATCATCAGCTAGTCAGCAGGCTCGTCTGACTACATATGATGGATCTCGTCAACCACATTTGGCGAAGTGCAATCAGCAGGAACATACACCTGCTAGTATTAATCAAGCCTACCAACAGTCTCGCTTGGTAGCATTCAGAGAAGTTAGTCATAAAGCCCTGAAAACAAATAGGAGGGAGACTCACCTCTCTGCCCCCACACTTGAGTACTTTCATGATTCACTGACAGGAAATGGAGGATAGGAGCAGGAACATACACCTACTCCAAGCCCGGAATGGACGTATATTCCTGTTCCAGTAGCTGAAGTAACCAAGCATATTCTATAAATTGTGAAAGAGTAGAAGAAAATCCCTTCTCATATTCTGGATGCCTTCCAGGATATTATAACAACTTCAGCGACATCTCAGGGAAAGACACATAAATCTATCCATACCAGTGGAGTGATACATCAACAATTCACTCCAGAACAAACACACACATCTGTTCTAGTACAAGAGGGTTATGGTGCATACTCCCCCATATCATACGGATGACCAAGTCAGGCACAAACACCTGATTTGAGAGGAGATCATTAGCCTAACCTGGCCATATTTCCTGATCAGGCACATAAACCTGCTCAGAGCAGCCACTTTCGTCAACAAGTGGTTTCCAAGGCAAGTAAGAAGGCATCTAAGAAAAAGACCCGTCCAACATAGTCAGGAGATCAAGGGCCAATCAGTAACAAGGCCTTGCTTGATGCTGGAGTTCTTGAAGCCCTCAGACAATTATCTTTTGGAATTCAAGATCCTACTCCCTCAGTTACCAATAGTGGGAACATTAATTCCGAAGGACTTCAATAGGCACTTCCTCATGATGGCTTGCTTCATGACAATTTGGTTTATCTTGAAGTTTCATCTTCATATGAGAGCCACAGGAACCCTTTTTGTGGTCAGAAGACCAAGGAGAAAGAGATTTCATCTATTGCTGTAACCCATTATGATGGTCCTCCCCATGATAATGAATTTCACTGTGAAAGTCCTCTCCGCAGTAGTGATGCACATTGCCTGGAAAATGCTCTAGTGGACAATGTAGTTCGGAAAAATCCCTCTTATCTTGAGGAACTTTCAAATTCGAATCTAGTCATGTCTGAAGCTTCATCGCTAGTAGGTGAAATACTTTCTCAATCAAGAAGATATCCCAGGGTGTAGGTCATTCTCTGAACCACCCCTAAGTCATGCATATTCTAGTTTGATCAATGATTTCTCTACCAATCCTGTTGAGTCCAATTAAGAAACAAGGAATCACCAACTCTGGTCAAATTAGGTAGAAGAATCTTCATCAAATGATAAAGTGGAGATGCTGAATATAAGAAAACAACTGGGGAAAGGTGAAGTGCTAGTCATGTTTTGGCCTCTGGCTGACTCTCAGTATAATATTCCATAAATATTGACGGAAGATGAAATTCATGATATTCGTATTAACATATGGAAAACTCTTTTTTAGTTGAAAAAGAAATTATTATCTTATGATGAATATAAAAACAATCTTAAGATAATAGAAGGGTTACAACGTCAGATTAATTTGGCGTCTCTATCAGTCTCTCGATATCTGAAGGCTGAAAAGCAGCAGAGAGCCCTTCAACGTTCATGACTTGGCGCACTAAGAAGATTGCGTCAGTTAATTTACAATGCCCCATCTGGTATTCGTGTCAGAGGATGGGGTGTTCATGGAGCACTGCATTTCACGGTGCTCTACAGTCAGCAAAGCCTACCGAAAATGGTCTCATGCAATGTTATTGCCCATGGCCAGCCACAGTCAATGAGATTTGTTTGTAATCAAAAGTTTTCCAAAGAACAGGCTTCAACTAGTTCCTCTCAAAATCATGAATACAGAGAACAATTTGTTGAATTACTCTTCTATCAAGCAAACGATAATATTGAACATCCCTCTCGTTTAAATCAAGCACGTCACCAAGTGAAAGAAGTGTCGGAAATCATCCAACGTTCTTTTGAACCGGGTGATAAAAGAGGATACAGGTTAATGCATCCAGCTAATTTCCGGAATAAGGTTTGCAAGATCAGGAGGACTATCAAGAAAGTCTCAGACATAGCATGTCATGAACCACCCCAGCTCACCAGACTGGGGACTCTTTTAAACCAACCCTCGAAATCAACAAAAAGGATTCGGGGGGTTGAGCGAGGACAGTAGGAACATCCCCAGTCCACTGGACTAGGGGACTTTTTCAAACCATCAGTCCCCTCCTCAGAGAAAGTTTTTCTTTTCTCGATTGGGGAAGAAACCTCAAGAGGAATGAAGAACCAAATTATCAAGAGATTCCCTCCAAATTATGGTTCGTCAAGAAGTTCTTGAGGGATCGAATCAACAAAAGGCAATGTCTCATCAAAGACATAGAAGAAGAAAATATCACAGAAATGATGATAGAAGGGATGTGATGAGTTATGCATCAATCAATGTCATCAATGCCGTTGTTGCTGATCCACCAAATGATGCTCACTCAGGGGACTCAAATAAAGAGGTTCCTGCTCAAGAAGATGTACGTACTGACACAAATAAAGAAGGTCTGCGTACACGAAGTCAATGTATTACTCAAAAATTAGGTAATCCTTTGAGTAACCCACTTCCCCTCGCCGAAAAGGATCCAGAAAAGGGAAGGGAAAGAACCAGGTTACATATCCTTCCTCTAGAGAAGGTCAAAAGCTCCCACTAGAGAAGATATTTGCATAACTAGAGGAAGAAATGAAAGAATTAAGAAGGTTGAATGCAGAACTACTTCAGAGTAGTCTTCTTCTTAAGCATGATGGAGTCAGTCAGCCAAAGAAATTTTTTGCAGCTACTAAGATGGATCAAGAATATCCTCCTATATCAGTACACCCTCACAGGTCTAATCCTATGGGTCAAGTGCAACAACAGTTGTCAGTGCTACCATCAGTTGCAGCACCAATCGCCACATCTGTCCAAGCTCCAGTCATTTCACCTACGCAAGTCCATGTTCAACCGGATGTTTCTCAAAAGTTAATAACTACTATTGAGTCATTAACAACTCGGTTAGAAAATATGGAAGGGAAGCGTGCACAAGTTCAACCAAAAAAGAATGTTTACCCTGAATTTGTAGATTCAATTTCTCCTCCATCTAGTTTTGGGAACCCTATATTCCCTATATTCAATTGATCAGGTGATCCTGAACAACATTTGACGCATTACGTGTCTTATTGTGATCCTATGATGGGAACTCCGGAGTAGCAAGAAGCAATGAAACTCAGATGCTTCGTGAAAACCTTACAAGGACCAGCTTTTGATTGGTATACAAGCTTGCAATCCCTGTCAATTACCGGATGGGAGGATCTTCGCCAAAAATTCCTCCTTCATATTAGCTCATCTTTTCCAAAGACAACAGTTTTCGATCTTACAAAATGTAAGCAAAGGGATAATGAAAGGGTCTCTGATTTCATTGCTCGATGGAAGGGATTGATATATTCAATGCGTTTAGCACTCCCTCAAGAATAATTTCTTCTAATCTGTTTGGAAAATCTGCGTGACGAATTACGCACGCCGTTAATCCCTGTGAAATACACAGGAGGGTTTCGAGACCTTACTCCAATCGCTCAGCAGATTGAAGATTCCCTTATACAGGCTAAGGCTAAATCTCGTGTAATTCCATCAGCTCCAGGAAGAAGAATGGGTAAAGCAGAAACTGCTACAGTTATGCTTAAACAAGCACCTGTACCTGTTTCTACTTCAAAACCTTCATCTTCTCGAAGGGCTCCACCTCCTGAGCGCCAACAACAAAGGATGTTTCGTCCAGATGATCAAAGAGATCAAAGACGAAATCAATTTGAGGATTTGAAGAGAAAAACATACTCTTTCCGAAATGAACAAGTTTCTGGTTATTTCATTTCTGCTCTGAAAAACAATTTGGCTAAATTTCCAATACCCAAGAGGCCAAACATGAAAGGAAATGAAGACAGTCCTAATTATTTCCCTTTTCATCAAATATTGGGGCATCCCATCCAGGAGTGTTTTGTCTTCAAAGACCTCTTGCAAAATATGGTCGACTCGGGGAAGGTCACATTGAAAGGCTCCTCAGCCCAGGTAGCATGTGTCACTACTACAGTTCCAGAGGAGGAAGGTGAATGGAAAGATGTCAAAAGCAAAAATGCACATAGGTATGATGATTGGATGGTCAGAAAGACAACCAATCTAACTCATTCTATTTTGTGAACACAATTAAGGAAACTAATTGTGTCTTCTGCCATGAATGTTGCGGCAAAACCCTCTTCGTCATAGGGAAAGTCCTCAAAGAAACGACATGATTCAAATAATGAAAAAGTATTCGAAGAAGATGAGTATGTGTCAAAGCCTAAGTTGTATTTGACTTTGGCGGACTTCATGCCATCTACTTCAAAGCCACGGGCACCGCCCCACCAAACGGCACAGCCTAAACAGGCTAATCATGCAGAGTCTTCATCAGACGAAGAGTTAATCATTGGTTCTATTAATATGATTCAATTAACGGATCCATATGCCATATTTTTGAAGAAGTATTTTGTATAAAATACAAAGTCCCTCTTTTGTCCTTGCTATATGACGTTAAACTATACAGCAACGGTCCAAGCATATGACCCTAAACTATTTGCACATACGTCCAACATGGCGTTAAACTGTTTCACTTTCATTGTCCTTGATATATGATGTTAAACTATACAGCAACAGTCCAAGCATATGACCCTAAACTATTTGCACATACGCCCAAAATGACGTTAAACTATGTCACCTTCATCGTCCTTTCTATATGACATTAAAATATACAGCAACGGTCCAAGAATATGACCCTAAACTATTTTCACATACATCAAACATGACGTTAAAATGTGTCACCTTCATTATCCTTGCAATATGACGTTAAACTATACAGTAACGGTCCAAGCATATGACCCTAAACTATTTGCACATACGTCCAACATGACGTTAAACTGTGTCACCTTCATCGTCCTTGCTATAAGACGTTAAACTATACAGCAATGGTCCAAGAATATGGCCCTAAACTATTTGCACATACGTCCAACATGATATTAAACTGTGTCACCTTCATCATCCTTGCTATATGTGGTTAAACTATACAACAACGGTCCAAGCATATGACCCTAAAATATTTGCACATATGTCCAAAATGACGTTAAACTATGTCACCTTCATCTTCCTTGCTATATGACGTTAAACTATAGAGAAACGGTCCAAGCATATGACCCTAAACTATTTGCACATACGTCCAATATGACGTTAAACTGTGTCACCTTCATCGTCCTAGCTACATGACACTAAACTGTACAAAAGTCCTTATATTTGTCCTACATGACATTAAACTGTACATTGTCCCTACAACATGACACTGAACTCTGCGGCACCAGTTCGTCCTATCTACATGACGCTAAACTGTACAAAAGTCCTTTGATACATCCTAAATGACATTAAACTATACTTTGTCCCTGCAACATGACACTAAACTATGCGGCACCAGTTTTTCCTTGCTATATGACTGTTGACGCTCCTTTCGTCACAGAATCTAAAGATCGGAAAAGGGAATATCTGAGCTCAAAGTGATTAATCCTTTGAAGAAACATCAAAAATCGACAAAGGGATGGAAAAGGAGAACATTGCCCATAGGTCGCGCAAGTTCCCTCTTGGTCGCGCAAGTACACTTGCGCGCCGCCTCAACACTTGCGCGACACCTCATGATCGTGCAAGGGACTTGCGCGACATATCTGGTAACCGCCCAGTAACCGCCCGGGGTCTTCTTTTTCCTATAAATAGACCCTGTGGGCCCCCCATTCGAGAGGATCTCTTCCCAGAAACTCGGATCAAAGCTCCCGACGCCCAAGTCTCTTCTCAAAGCTTCCAGAACACTTCTAAGGTAATTTCTTACCTAGAATGGAAGATCTAAAGGGAAGAAGGAAGGCCTAAGTGTTGAAACTTATCAAACACTTGCGCGCCGACTTAATTCCTTCAATATAACTTGCGCGTCCCTCTTCTGGAAAAACCTCAAGAGGATGGGAAAGGGTTTAATAAAGAGTCGCTCAAGTAATTCAACCCTGGTTGAAAATCGCGCAAGTATCCCTTATGTCGCGCAAGTATACTTGCGCGACCAATACTTGCGCGCCGCCGTAGGACTTGCGCGACCTTCAATACTTGCGCGCCCCTATCTTTTTGGGTGCCCATCTTGCCTTTTTTCACCCCTCTTAAGCCATTTTCACCCTTCCTATTCAAGATTCAGTCTTCAAGATACTTTTCAAAGCCATTTATGGCATGATTTCTTGATTTGACATCCTTATCTGAAAGGAATTATGTGAAATATCTCTCAAAACCTAATGATTTAAACATCTTTATATCACCAAAGATTGAGAGTTCATTCATTCAACCTCATCCTTTAAAATGAGAGAATCCTAACCTGGGTCTCCTTTTCAGGAATAAAGACTCAGTCATAAATCTTGGGCATCTTTCTTAAGAATAAGCCCCAATCAAATCCTTCAATCTTGGGCATCCTCCTCAGGAGTAAGCCCCAAACCTTAATCCCTAACCTGGGTCTCCTTTTCAGGAATAAAGACTCAGTCATAACCTTGGGCTTCCTCTTCAGGAGTAAGCCCCAAGTCCCCTAACCTGGGTCTCCTTTTCAGGAATAAGACTCAGTCATAACCTTGGGCATCCTTCTTAAGAGTAAGCCCCAAGTCTCTTAAAATTTCTCTTAACCAGTCATAAACTTCCCTTTGATTTTGGTTTCCTTTTTAGGAATAAAACCCAATCATAAGTCCCCTCCTAATTTGGGCATCCTCCTTAGGAGTAAGCCCCAAGATTAGAGTATTCAAATCTCCATGAAGCACATATAACTTTGTGGACCCTGTTCATGGATTTTTCTTCCTAAAAGTAAATCCTAAACCTTCACCTATCTGGGCAGTCATCTATACATAAGCCCCAAAACAAATTCTTATGATTGCATCTTTTATGGCACAATTGTCTAAATTTTACCAATACCTCTTGTTTCTCACACCGAGCATGACTCACGTGAGCATAGAGTGTAAAAGTAATTATGACATTCATCTTTGAGCCATCAATCATAAAACATCATATCCCATTCCTCGAACTACGTGGGTTCTGATTCCTTTTTTAAAACAAAGGATACGTAGGTAGCCCATTTATGGGTTCGATCCCAACATTGAAATAATCTCTGTCCTTCTGAATGACGATAAACTTCAAATGCCCCACTGAGTGGCTTTAAAACCAGCCTGGTCATCAAAATGACCAAGAGACTTTTATATAAATGTTTTGAAGGATACCATTTACCAAGAATCTCTAAACAAATATAGATGATTCTATATTGATGAAGAACCTCGAATACATATAAAAGATTCTCTAAATTTCTTGCATATTTAATCATTGATTGTTAAAACTAAAGGAAAGCTCATTTTATACTTGGTAATGTAATAAGGATTCACGAACTTAACTTAAATCTATAAAGAGAGTCCCGGAGTAGACAATAATTCCCCTCAAAAAGGTGTGATGAGTCCGACCTCCCATCCTCTCGACCAATGCAAATTCCTAAGCCTCATTAGCCCACAAGCTAATGAGCGCCTGCCTTTGGAAAGTAGGTCCAAACGGATGTGGAATCATTGGATGTTTCCGGTTCTACGAACAAACCCGTTAGAAACCGATCGGAACGTTTGAATCTCCCGTCCAGGAGGTCATCCCCGGATTCCGCGCGAAACAAAAAATGGTGAACCCGACGTGAATCCTTAACCAAGTTAAAGTGATGTTCTTCTTAGATGTTAGGCCCCTTGGGCCAACAAGGCAATCATTGACATATGATCATCCAAAAGATGCAGTAGCCGGATTCATCTTGATTATGTCTGTTATATGGAACAGGCACTCTTTTTTCAAGATCTTCTACAAAAAATGGCTTTCCTTAAATTCACCCCTGTGAATACTGCTGCTGAGAACACCTCTACTGTGAGGTCTGCTGCCATGAAAACCAATGCTGCTACTCCTGCTGGAACGTCATCCGCTCTGAGGATGACATCACCAACTCGGCGTCTTCAACGCTGTGTTTCAAATGCACTGGTTAAGGAGTACCGTCGTAACGGTACTATCCCAACTCTGGAGGCCGCTCGTCAAGCCCTCCAAGTTAACAATTCTACCTGGTCGTCCGGACAACGGCGACCAGCAATCAAGAAGCAGGCGGTGCTGACTACCGTCTCCAACCGTTTCGGGTCGTTATCCCCGGAACGCAATTTCCATTCACTCCCTTATTCTGAGGAAGTGAATGAGCAGGTCCCGCGGGACCTTAATTCAAAGAGACAGGAGTCCTTCTCAAGGGCTCCCATCAACAATCGCCGCCAGACTCGTGCGGTAGTGCACCCTCAACATGATGAGGGTACCGGCTCCAGGCATTCAGCTCAGGTTCCTCGAACCCGAGCAGGCAAGATGAATCACCAGAGACGGAATCCGGTTAATAATAGGCAGGTTGTCATCCCTGCCATCTCCGGAGAAGTCCACCAACCTAACTTGGTGGCAAATAACGAGCAGGCATACACACCTGTTCGTTTTAATCCCGCTGTCCAGCAGACTCGTCTGGCAGCATCAAGCCGATCCCGCCAGGCAATTCCGGCGGAGTACCATAGGCAGGAACATACACCTGCTTATACATCAGCAGTTAGTCAGCAGGCTCGTCTGACTACATATGATGGATCTCGTCAACCGCGTTTGGCGAAGTGTAATCAGCAGGCACATACACCTGCTGATACTAATCAAGTCTACCAACAGTCTCGCTTGGTAGCACCCGGAGAAGTCAGTCGGAAAGTCCCGACGACAAACAGGAGGCAGACTAAACTCTCTACCTCCACACTTGAGTACTGTCAGGATTCACTGACAGGAAAAGGAGGACAGGAGCAGGCACATACACCTACTCCAAGCCCGGAATGGACGTATATCCCTGTTCCGGCGGCTGAAGTCACCAAACATATTTTGTCAATGGTGAAAGAGCAGAAGCAAATTCCTGCTCATATTCTGGATGCTTGCCAAGATATCATAACAGCTTCAGCTTCATCTCAGGGACAGACACATAAATCTATCCCTAGCAGTGGAGTGACACATCAACAATTCACTCCGGAACAGACACACACATCTGTTCCAGTCCAAGAGGGTTGTGGGGCCTACTCCCCCATATCATATGGACAACCAAGTCAGGCACATACATCTGATTTGAGCGATGATCGTCAGCCTAACCTGACCATCTTTCCTGATCAGGCACATACACCTGCTCAGAGCAATCACTTTCGTCATCAAGTGATTTCTAAAGCGAGTAAGAAGGCATCTAAGAAAAAGATCCGCCCAGCACAGTCAGGAGATCAAAGGCCAATCTGTAACAAGGCCTTGCTCGATGCTGGAGTTCTTGAAGCCCTCAGACATTTATCTGTCGGAATTCAAGATTCTACTCCCTCAGTTCCCAATAACAGGAACATTAATCCCGAAGGTCTTCAACAGACACTTCCTCATGAAGACTTGCTTCATGAAAATTCGGTCAATCTTGAAGTTTCTTCTTCAGATGAGAACCACAGGAACCCTCTGTGTGGTCAGAAGACCAAGGAGCAAGAGATATCATCTTTTGCTGTAACCCATCATGAAGGTCCTCCTCATGGTGATGAACTTCGCTGCGAAAGTCCTCTCCGCAGTAGTGATTCACATTGTCTCGAAAATTCTTCAGAAGGCAATGTAGTGACGAGAAAGCCCTCCTATCTCGAGGCACTTGCAAACGTAAAACCAGTCATGTCTGAAGTTTTACTATCGGCAGGTGAAACTCTTTCTCCATCAGAAGATAGCTTGGGGTTCAGGTTATTCTCCGAACCTTCCCTAGGTCATTCATCTTCCAGCATGAATAGTGATTCCTCTACCAATCTTGTTGAATCCGATGAAGCAACAAGGAAACACCAACTCTGGTCCAAACAGGTAGAAGAATCTTCATTTAATGATAAAGAGGAAATGCTGAACATGAGGAAAAAACTGGCAAAAGGTGAAGTACCAGTCATGTTTTGGCCTTTGGCTGATTCACAGTATGACATTCCAAAGATGTTGACGGATGATGGAATCCATGATATTCGTCTTAACATATGGAAAACTCTTTGTCAATTAAAGAAGAAGGTATTATCTTACGATGAATATGAAAATCATCTTAAAATAATAGAAGGGTTACAACGCCAGATTGATTTGGCATCTCTATCAGTCTCTCGGTATCCGAAGGCCGAAAAGCAACAGAGAACCCTTCAACGTTCATGCCTTGGCGCGCTGAGAAAATTGCGTCAGTTAATTTCCAATGCTCCATCTAATGTTCATATCAGAGGATGGGGTATTCACGGAGCACTACATTTCACAGTGCTTTCCGGTCAGCAAAACCCGCCGAAAATGGTCTCATGCAATGTTATTGCCCATAGCCGGCCACAGTCAATGGGCTTTGTTCATAATCAAAATCTTGCTCGAGATCAAGCTTCAACTAGTTCCTCTCAAAATCAAGTATATAGAGAACAGGTTGTTGAATTGCTCCTACATCAAGCAGGCGAGAATATTGCGCAAGCCTCTCGTCTGGAGCAAACACGTCATCAAATGACAGAAGTTTCGGAAATCATCCAACGGTCTGTTGAACCAGGTGATAAAAGTGGATACAGGTTAATGCATCCAGCTAATTTCCGAACTAAGATCCGCAAGATCAAGAGAGATTTCAAGAAGATCTCAGACATAGCATGTCAAGAGACACCCCAGCTTGCCAGACTGGGGACTTCTCTAACCCAACCCTCAGAATCAACGAATGGGATTCGAGGAGTTGAGCAGAAGCAACAGGAACACCCCCAGTCCACCGGACTGGGGACTTTTTCAAATCTTCAATCCCTCTCTCAGAGAAAGTCAGTATTCTCTCGATTAGGGAATAAGCCTCAAGAGGAACGAAGAGCCAAGATGTCAGGAGATTCTCTCCAAGTGACGGTTCACAAAGAAATTCCTGAGGGGTCAAGTCAACGGAATGCCATGTCTTATCATGGACATAAAAGGAGACAATATCATAGAAATGCTGATAGAAAGGATTTCATGAAATATGCATCCATTAATGTCATCACTGCCGTTGCTGCTGATTCACCAGATGAGGCTCAATCAGAGGGATCAGATGAAGAGGTTCCTGCTCAAGAAGTTGCGCACACAGACCTAAATGAAGAAGGTGTGCGCACACGTAATCAAAGGCTTACCCAAAATTTGGGTATTCCTTCAAGTAACCCACTTCCCCCTCTCCGAAAAGGATCCAATAAGGGGAAAGGAAAGAATCAGGTTACTTCTCACCCTTCCTCTGAAGGAGGTCAATCGCTCTCATTAGAGCAAAGGCTTGCACAACAGGAGGAAGAAATGAAAGAGTTAAGAAGGTTGAATGCAGAACTACTTCAGAGTAGTCTTCTTCTTAAGAATGCTGAAGTCCGACAGCCGAAGGAATTTGTTGTAACTACTGAGATGGATCAGGAATATCCTCCTTTATCAGTACACCCACAGAGGTCTAATCCTACGGGTCAAACGCAACAACGGTTGGCAGCACTACCATTAGTTGCAGCACCAACCTCCACGGCTGTCCAAGCTCCATTCATTGCACCTACCCAAAACCAAGTTCAACCTGACGTTTCTCAAAAGTTAATAACTACTATTGAGTCATTAACAGCTCGGTTAGAAACTATGGAAGGGAAACGGGCGCAAGTTCAACCTGAAAAGAAAGTTTACCCTGAATGGGTAGATTCAATTTCTCCTCCATCCAGTTTTGGAAACCCTATTTTCCCTACTTTCAATGGATCAGGCGACCCTGAACAACATTTGACGCATTACGTGTCTTGTTGTGATCCTATGATGGGAACTCCAGAACAACAAGAAGCAGTGAAACTCAGATGCTTCGTGCGAACCTTGCAAGGACCAGCTTTTGTCTGGTATACAAGCTTGAAATCCCGGTCAGTCATCGGATGGGAGGATCTTCGTCAAAAATTCCTTCTTCAGTTCAGCTCAACTTTGCCAAAAACGACAGTTTTCGATCTTACAAACTGCAAGCAAAGGGAGAATGAAAGAGTCTCTGATTTCATTGCTCGTTGGAAGGGATTAACGTATTCCTTGAGTTTATCACTCCCTCAGGAGGAATTATTGCCAATCTGTGTGGCAAATTTGCGTGACGAATTACGCACGCCATTGATCCCTGTGAAATACACAGGAGGGTTTCGAGACCTTACTTCAATCGCTCAACAGATTGAAGATTCCCTTATACAGGCTAAGGTTAAATCTCGTGTAATTCCATCAGCTCCAGGAAGAAGAATGGGTAAAGCAGAAACTGCTACAGTTATGCTTAAACAGGCACCTGTACCTATTTCTACTTCAAAACCTTCATCTTCTCGAAGGGCTCCACCTCCTGAACGCCAACAACAAAGGCTGTTTCGTCCAAATGATCAAAAAGATCAACGACGAAAACAATTTGAGGATATGAAGAGTAAAACATACTCTTTCCGAAGTGAGCAAGTTCCTGGTTACTTCATTTCAGCTCTGGAAAATAATTTGGTTCAATTACCAGTGCCGAAGAGACCAAACAAGGAAGGAGATGAAGACCGTCCCAATTATTGTCCCTTTCATCAAATGTTGGGACATCCCATCCAGGAGTGTTTTGTCTTTAAAGACCTCCTACAAAAGATGGTTGACTTGGGACAAGTCAAATTGAAGGGTTCTTCAGCTCATGTAGCGTGTATTACCGCTACAGATCCAGAGGAAGGAGGCGAGTGGCAGGAAGTCAAAAGCAAAACTGCGAAAAAATATGATGATTGGATGGTCAGAAAGACAATCAATCGGACCCATTCCATTTTGCGAACACAATTGAAGAAGCCAATTGTGTCTCCTACAAAAGCTGCAGTAAAGCCTCCATCAAAGGACAAATCCTCAAAAGGGCAGCGTAATTCAAAGAAGAAAGAGGAATCAGAAGAAGATGAGTATGCATCAAAGCCTAAATTGTCTTTGACTCTGGCAGATTTCATGCCATCTACTTCAAAGTCACGGGCACCGTCCCACCAAACGGCACAGCCTAAACAGGCCAACCAGGCAGAGTCTTTATCAGACGAAGAATTGATCTTTGGTTCTGTTAATATGATTCAATTAACAGATTCATATTCCAGTCTTGATGAGCCTGAATTCCCTGTATCAAATAAAGGAACCCGAGGAAGTTTTAGAGGTTCAGGATATAGGGGAAGACGTGGATCTTTCCGAAGCCACTACTCTAATTCTACCCCTGCTAGCACTGTATATGCAGCAGAAACTCGTGGTAGAGCCCTTCATCGAGCTCAAAATGAACAAGCAAGTTCTTCTGCTAATGGCCAACTCAGCTTCGGCACAATTATTTTGGAAGACCGATTAAAGGTTCCATCTTCTTTATCTCAGCAAGCAAATGGATCTAATCAGTCTAAATTTCCAAAACCAAAGATGTTGCCAACTTCAATACAAGATGCATCAGCTTCCAAAGCATCTGCTTCCAAGATACCTGCTAAACCACATATTCCTATTGGGAAACGCAGGCCTCTAGATCAAAAGTATGATATATTGAAACACTTGGCCCAAGTACCAGCCAAATTATCAATTTTGGATGCTTTGAATCTATCAAGAGATCTTCGGGAAGCACTCATCGAAGCTTTGTCAAGTCCTCAAGAGTTTGAAGCTGAGATTGCTGCAGCTGAAATTTATCACATAGAGAATAATCCTGCAGAATGCCATGCAGTGATATCTTTTACTGATAAAGATGAGGATGATGTTGTGCATGGGCACATAAAACCTTTGTACTTATCTGGCAAAGTCAATGGTATAGATGTTCGAAGAGCTTTCATTGACAATGGTTCAGGAGTCAACCTCATGCCCATTCGCACACTTCGTCGATTGGGCCTCACAGAATCTGATTTATCTCCTTCTACCATGATGTTGCAAGGATATGATAAAAATGAACAAGAACCACTGGGAGAAGTTACGCTCAGAACTCAGTTTGGAGATCTTGTTTCCAATTCAGATTTCATGATTGTTGATCAAGACTCAGCTTTCAATATCTTGCTTGGAAGACCCTGGTTACATCAGCATGCAGCTATTCCGTCATCATACCATCAATGTCTCAAATACTGTTTCGATGGTCAAGTTGGAACATTATATGGTGATAAGACCCCGTTCAAAACATGTGAGTCTCAATACATTGAGGCGGAATTTTATCACATGAAGGGAAGAGAAAAATCTACAATGAAGGAAATTACCAAAGTTAATGCTCCATATGGTTTGGAAAAAATTCCAATAAATCCATTTTCACATGTGAGTACAGATTATGTGTTACCTATCAGTCAAATTGACAAAATAGGCCCAAATCAAAATACTCTTATGGAAAGATCCATAATGTCAATTACGGCAATCGAGCCAGACAACATGGGAGAAATTGGTAACTTACCAAGCAATGATGAAAGCATAAGTGGTGACGTTTTCATTTCGTCTGCTGAAATCCAACAAGTCTATACTTCGCTAATCAGGCCAGAAGAAGTTATAGCAACACCAGAGGTGAATGTTGATGTCGATTCTCAATCCATCATCTCCTCTTTATTTCCCAAAGAAGACCCTTGTTCATCAATAGGGACGGAAATGGAAGCTTCTTCTTCAAAATGTGAAAATTTTGACATCTCTTATGATCATGAGAATTTCGTTTTTTCATCTACTTTGCAAGTAGAAACGGAAGATATAACACATGATGAAGAGGAAGAGGAAGATCTTAGAGATGCTCCTCCAGCATTTGAAGAGGGTATCTCTACCACTGTGGATGAACTCAGAGAAGTAAATCTGGGTACAGAGAAAGATCCACGCCCCACTTTAATTAGTGCGGCCATGACCCTTGAAGAACAAGAGATGTATATTTCTTTTCTAAAGCAAAATAAAGATATCTTTGCTTGGAATTATACAGAGATGCCTGGCCTTGATCCTGATGTTGCCACCCATCATTTGGGTTTGCCAAAAGAACATCGAGGATTCAAGCAAGCCGCGAGAAGAACACACCCAACCTATGCTTCCAAAATCGAGGCTGAAGTGGATAAGCTTATCAAAGCTAACTTCGTCAGAGAAGTTCAATATCCCAAGTGGTTGGCTAATATTGTCCCAGTAAAGAAAAAGAACGGACAAATTAGGGTTTGCATCGATTTCAGAGATCTTAATCGGTATTGTCCCAAAGATGATTTTCCAGTTCCGATTACAGAACTCTTAATTGATGCGACGGCTGGCTATGAAGTACTTTCTTTCATGGATGGATATTCTGGATATAATCAGATCCGAATGGCCCCAGAAGATGAGGAATATACAGCCTTCAGAGCTCCTCAAGGTGTGTTTTGTTACCGGGTGATGCCCTTTGGTTTAAAGAATGCAGGTGCAACATATCAACGCGCCATGCATCGTATCTTCAAACCTTTTCTAGGGAAATTTGTTGAATGCTATGTAGATGATTTGGTGGTTAAATCCAAACAACGTTTTGATCACTTGGCTGATTTGAAAATCATATTCCACAAGCTTCGACAACATAATTTGAAGATGAACCCCTTAAAATGTGCTTTTGGGGTAACCTCAGGAAAATTCCTCGGCTTTGTTGTACGCCATCGTGGTATTGAAGTCGATCCTGAGAAGACCAAATCAATCCTTGGTATGTCACCTCCTCAGAATTTGAAAGAATTAAGAGGACTTCAAGGACACTTAGCCTATATTCGGCGTTTCATCGCCAATTTGGCAGGCAAAAGTTTACCTTTTACCAAATTATTGAAGAAAGGAGTCACTTACCAGTGGACTAAAGAATGTCAAGAAGCATTTGATATTCTCAAGAAATACCTCTTAAGTCCACCAGTACTCATGCCACCTGTTGAGGGTAGACCTCTTATCCTCTATGTGACAGCTTTAGAGCGATCATTGGGTGCCTTTCTCGCTCAAAAGAATGATGCTGGGAATGAAAATAGTCTCTACTATCTCAGTAGAACTATGCTTGAAGCAGAAACCCGGTATTCAAGTATTGAAAAATGCTGCCTAGCATTAATCTTTGCAGTTCAGAAACTGAGACACTACCTGCAACATCACGAGGTCCAATTGGTATCTCGTAATAATCCACTCAAATTCATCCTTAGTCGTCCAATGCTTACAGGACGTCTGGCAAGGTGGGCGGTTATTCTACAGCAGTTCGACATTCAATATGTGTCTCAAAAGGCAATTAAGGGCCAAGCTCTGGCTGATTTCCTGGCTGAACACCCTTTAGTGGAAGACACATATTCAGATATCGAACTCCCTGATGAGGAAGTTTTTTCTATTCAAGAGAATCCTCAAACATGGGAAATGTATTTTGATGGTGCTTCTAGAAGTCCAACAGGGAAGAAAATGGAAAATCCTAAATTCAACAAAGTTGGTTTAGGAATTGTGCTCATTTCTCCAGATAAGGCAGTGTTACCTTATTCCTTTTTGTTGTGGGAAGGTGGTACCAATAATGAAGCTGAATACCAAGCTCTCATTGCAGGCTTGGAGTTAGCGCTTCAAGCACAAGTGAATCACTTAAAGGTAAAAGGTGATTCAGACCTGGTAATCAAACAAATCAATGGGGATTATGCCATCAGAAAAGAAGAATTAATCCCTTTGTATGATTACGTCAGAGAGTTAATGTCGGAATTCCCTTCAGAACCGACATTTTCTTATGTCCCAAGATCACAAAATGCTCAAGCTGATGCACTGGCTAATATAGCCACAGCTTTAGCAGATCCAAATCGGGACGAGACAACCATCGGTATTGCCCACCGTCGTGCAATTTCACCTTATGTTCAAGTCAGAACAGAGGAAATTAATGAAATTAGTCCCATTCCTGAACCATATGGTCATACTACAGGATGGATGTCACCTATCAGGGAATACCTTCAAAATGGAACACTTCCACCTGATAGAGCCAAGAGAGAACAAATTCGGCGACGTGTGGTCAATTTTACTCTTTATGATGGTCCAAACCACCTCGAGAAAATTCTCTACAAACGTGGTTTTGATGGAGTTCTCTTCAGATGTATTGATGGTGAAGAGACAATGGCTGTCATAAAAGAAGTGCATGCAGGAGTCTGTGGTGCCCACCAGTCTGGACATAGATTGTCTGATCAAATTCGAAGACTTGGATACTTCTGGCCTTCAATGATACAAGATTGTGTTAATTTCACAAAGAAGTGTCATTCATGCCAAGTATATGCCAATTTCATTCATCAACCTCCAGAGTTGCTTCATACAGCTAAATACTCATGGCCATTTTCCACATGGGGAATGGATGTGGTGGGACCTTACCCTTCAGCTACGGCCAAGCAGTTTAAGTACATTCTTACTGCTACTGATTTCTTTTCCAAATGGGCAGAGGCAGTACCTCTCAAAGAAGTCAGTTCTAAATGCATTGTTAGCTTCATCAAGTCTAACATCATTACTAGATTTGGTGTCCCTCATACCATATTGACAGACAACGGCACCAACTTCTGCTCTTCTGAGGTAAAGAGATTGTATCAAGAATACAACATTAAGTCCAACCATTCATCTCGATATCATGCAGCGGCTAATGGCCAGATAGAGGCCTTCAACAAGACTCTTTCAAATATACTGCAAAAGATGGTGGATAAAGATAAGAGGTCATGGCCTGATAAACTCTATCATGCTTTATGGGCTTATCGGACTACCACTCGCAATGCAACGCGGTCTACTCCATATTCATTGGTATATGGAACAGAAGCAGTCTTGCCAATTGAAGTCCAATTGCCCTCACTCAGAATAGCCATTTGTGATCAGTTATCAACAGATGAGCAATCCCAAAAGCGGATGAATGAATTGGAACAGTTAGATGAGAAAAGATTGTGCACTTTGCACCACTTGGAAATCTATCAGAATCGAATAGCACGAGCTTTTAACAAAAAGGTTCGTCTTCGTTCATTCATTCATGGAGAATTGGTATTGGTTCTCAGAACACCAATGATACCAGGAAAGAAACCTCCCAAGCTTGAACCAAAATGGGAAGGACCTTATTCAGTACATAAGGTCTACTCCAATGGAGCGTATTCTCTGATTTCAATGGATGGAGAACACATCACGACTCCAACTAATGCCAGATTTCTGAAGAAGTATTTTGTATAAACACAAAATATTGTTCCCAAAACCAAGACTCTTACATTTGGTTTATACAGCAATGGTCCAGTATGACCTTAAACTACAACTACGTCCAGCATGACGATAAACTGTATGGTCCGTGCATATGACCTTAAACTATTCGCACTTATGTCCCTGCAACATGACACTAAACTGTGCAGCACCAATAGTCCTAACTGCAAGACTTTAAACTGCATAGTCCCTAATTTTGTCCTACATGACAATAAACCGTATAGAAGTTCCTATATTTTGTCCGAGATGACATTAAACTATATTTTGTCCTAGCGACATGACATTAAACTGTGTGGCACTTTCATCGTCCAGCATGACGTTAAACTGTGTTAAGTCCCTTATTGTCCTACATGACACTAAACTGTATTCTGTCCGAGATGACATTAAACTATATTGTGTCCTAACAACATGACATTAAACTGTGTGGCACTTCCAACGTCCAGCATGACGATAAACTGTAAAAAGATCAGAACTGATATCCTCATATTGATTCACCTTAGTCTTAGCTACATGACTTTAAACTGTACAGCATCAGTTCGTCCTTTCTATATGACGCTAAAACTATACAGCAATGGTCCAGTATGACTTTAAACTGCAACTTCGTCCCACACGACATTAAACTGTGAAAAAGTTCCATAAACAGTCCAGCATGACCTTAAAACTGCATCATTCCTGGTCCATGTATACGACCATAAACTATTTGCAAATATGTCCAGCAAGACGTTAAACTGTGACGTCCTAACTACATGACGCTAAACTGTATAAAAGTCCCTCACGTCCGGAAAGACGTTAAACTATATAATCATCAAAAGTCCAGCATGACATTAAAACTGCACAATCCCCCTTTCGTCCAATATGACGTTAAACTGTATTGTCCCCATCGTCCTAACTACATGACGCTAAACTGTACAGAAAATCCTTGATATGTCCTACATGACATTAAACTGTGCATCGTTAAGGTTGTTATTACCTCTTGTTTCTCACACCGAGTATGACTCACGTGAGCTTAGAGCAAACATCAACCATAACACTCCCTTTGGGCCACTAACCATGTGTAAGTCCCAACAACATTTTTTTTTTTTATTAGATCATTATCCACAAGAACAATTTGATCATTAATTCATTCTTTAATTGAACTACACAGACTTTGATCCTTGCCCTCCAGGCTGGGTATGTAGGCAACCTCCCAAAGGTTCAAGCCCAAAAACAATCTCTTCACATTGGTTCACCACAATCTCATATGATGATGATTTGTGAAACCACCCTTGGAATCAATATCTTTACATTGATTCACTTTCGTCCTTGTTATATGACGTTAAACTATACAACACTTTTGTCCAGTACGACAATAAACTACAATATTCTTTGATTTCCTCATTTGAGAAGGAACCATTATTAAACATTGATTCTTTTTCAATCATGGTTTTCATTTTCAAAAAGACTACGTACATACATGGTAATGCCTAAACTTTTTATCTTAGGTTAAAACCATCATTGCACTAAAGTCCCTTTTCACCCTTCACATGTACGAACCAAATTTGTACAAAGGGTAGTTTCTAGAACTACGTGGACTTGATTCCCATCTTTATGGGATACGTAGGAACATTCGAGTGTCCCTCGAATCCAGTCCCAAGTCTTTTGGGCCTAACCCCAAATTTCACTTTCAGTCCCTTGGCTGAAAAGTCCTCATGAAAACACACACTGTGCATTCATTATTATGGTCCGAATTCTATGACCCCAAAAACTAAGATCACTCATCCTTTCGTCCTGCACGACGTTAAACTGCATTTCAAGAACTACGTATGGCTTGATTCTCATTCTTATGAGATACGTAGTGAAGTCCAAGTTTCAATTCAGGACCCAGCCACAACATGATTATGGTTTTCATTGACCTATGTATCTCTATATACATTGGAAAATACCCATCTTTATGTATTATAATCCTAACCTTAAATATTTTCAGATCTTCATAACCCTTTTCATGACTTATGATCACAAAAATGTCAAACTTCTGAGAATTCTTTTGCCTGACTATGCAGCACGTGCCCATAGGTGGCCTTGCATAAACAGTCCACATAACAGACTTGTCATCCAAGAGATGCTATTTATTTGACCATGCAGCCAATGCCCATAGGTGGCCCTGCATGTTTTCAACCCCCTAACGGGTTTGTTAAATAATAGTAACTTCATTCTTGGGAAGAATGCCTCTTTTGTCCTTATTTGTCTTAAACGACAGTATGTAGGGATCCGCAAAAAATAGCCATCCTTAACGTATTTGTCCCATATCCTTTTTCATGATCTGAAAGTATTCAAGTCTATGGTTTATTCTTCTTCCCTACGTTTGGGTCAGACCTTCGTAGGAGTGATATTCATCCAGTTCTTCGATATTCTTGTTTGAAAATATCTTCTCCATATTCAAGTACCTCTTTCCATATAACAAACTCTATGCTTTAGAAAATTTGAATCTCCATAAACTTTCACTGGCTTTTAGCACTAGGAAAGTAAATTTCTGAGAGTTCTTTTGCCTAACTATGCAGCACGTGCCCATAGGTGGCCTTGCATAAACAGTCCACATAACAGACTTGTCAGCCAAAAGATGCTATTTTATTTGACTATGCAGCCAATGCCCATAGGTGGCCCTGCATATTTCAACCCCCTAACGGGTTTTGTTAAATAATAGTAACTTCATTCTTGGAAACTACTTCTTCTAATGCTATTTAGCTCTTTTTCATATCATTCCTCAGATTCAAATATTCTTAAGTCATAGTTTACATATTTTCTCTCATACTTGAGTATGGTAATTTGTTTTCAGATAAATTATCAAGGAATTGAATCCATTTTAATCCATTTTTCGGTCAAAGCTATTTCGACCTTAAACATTAGCCCCTTTATGTCCGGCTTGCATGACTTTAAACTGCCCGCACAAAAGACAGAGGAACTCTGAATAAAAGTCAAGTTCCAGCTCACTAAATATACATTTTTTTGTATGATTTAGGTAATATTGAGCAGTTAAAAGATTCAAAGTTTTGTAGGGTTATTTGTAATAATCCTAGTAAAAATCAAACTATGCTTACTAAGCCCATTGGCTTAAGTAAATTTGAAGCAGGTAATAGAAGAATGCAAGCACAAATGATTGAAGACGAAAGTGTTTTTCATTGATACACAAGAGTTAGAAGGACATCCACAGATTGGAATCTCTTCTCTTTTTTAAGAAATTACAGGAGATTGTCAACAAAAGTCTTCATTTGATGTATAGCATCCTGAGCCTTATCAACAGTTGCTTGAAGCTCGTGCACTTGACCAGCTTCACTCTTTTCAGCTTGCTGAAGTGCCTTCTTAGCATCTGCAATGGCTTTCATGCAATTTACATGAGTTTCATCCAATGATTCATTAAGCTGATCAAGTTCCCCAGTAACAGCATCTAACTGTTGCTGGAGTTGCACCTGCTGGACGACCTTTTCTTTGATTTTTTGTTTCAGATCCTTCATCTTGACAACATAATCAGCTTCAGCCTGGGATATCGCAGCCTCAAATTCGCCTAAGTTGACTGACGATTTCACTCTGGTCAAATCTTCGCGACTTGTCTGCATTTGCTCCCTCCTGAAGATAATCTGTTTCACTGTAGCATGGATCTTTTCATACCCAAAACCACCAAGTCCCATTATAACAAATTGGGATGACAATCGGGAAATTTTTGATGGTAGCTCTTCTAAGGGCACCCCCGATATGATGTTCCATATATTGTTCCACGCCTTACGTCGTGAAAAGCTGAACGCTTTGAGCATCTCTGGATCTGATTCAACATCTTCGTCAGAAGGGGGTATGTAATCTGGAATTAACATGCTTAAAGAAGTGCCTCGTTCTGCTCTTTCCCCTCTGACTTGGGCTTCTTCACTTTCAATTCCCATTGGGGCAGAGGCTGAAGCCTCATCTCCGGATCTAGCCATTACAGTTGATGACCCTACATGATCAATTGAAAGATTTTAGTTGAATCTTAAAGAATAACAAAAGAATGGATTGTCTTGCAAATAAAGTACAATCACAAATATTGTTATCCCTTACCCAATGGTGGTTCAGCAACATGAGAAGACTTCTCCCCATCTTTCCCGGTTTCAACAGGATTTTCAAAATGGGTCTCAGGAGAGTTTATTGGATTTAGCTCCACTTGAGCTAATGTTTCTGCAATGATAGGGTTGACATCAGTGTCCACACCCTCTTCAGGCATTGGCAGTTCAGCAGCTTCTACGGAAGAAACTGCATATTATTTTACATCATGATTAGAAATATTTTTCTTTTAAAAGAAAAATTTGGGCGAAGGGTAACACTCACGCCCAAGGTCTTCTAAATCACATGACAATCTAGCATGATCATAAAATTCTTCAAAAGTCATTCCTTGATTCATCATTTCATCCAATGATACTTCAGAATCTTGGTTAGTCTCACCAGTGGGAGCATTTGCTATGTCTTCTTGCTGACTTATGTCCTGCAACCCCTGACCCTGGACATCATCTTCAGTAGTAGGAGGGATACTGGGAATGGATGGCAGCTCTTCTCCAGGAGCTACCAAGTCAGCTTGAGTTTGTGGTTGTTCTACAGCACCCTCCACGGCCTTTGAAGAAGGATCAGTCCCTTCCCTCAAGGGGGAAATTGAAGAAGCCCCTGCAATCCTCAGAAATATGAGTAACCATATGATTATGGGTATAAACTCATGATTGTTCGAAGGACTTACCACTGCTAATGAAACGTTTAGCTAAGGATTTCCTCCTTCGTTGCCTTGGCTTCTTTTGCTTTTTTGGAGTTTCAGCTGTCTCCTTTATTGGCACTTGGATTGGCGAATGAAAGGCTATGTCCAGTGCCTCATTCATGGCCTGCTGGCCTGGAGATATCTCGCCTGGTTCGCGAGGAGAATCAGCAGCAGCCCCAACAGCGGTACCACCAGGGCTATATTGTGGCGAAGGAACCCCGGTCCCTTTCTTTGCAAGCTGCAAGATGAAGAAAATAACTTTCTTAAGAAACAAAGCTTCAACTGAAATCAAGTTGCAAATAAGGAAAGAAAACTTACATCTTCAGGAGCCACGTACTCTTGCCACTCCTCATCTCCAGAACCACCAGCCCCCTTAGTGGTGCCACGATCAATCATTTCCTTCACCCGCCTGGTGATAGGAGTTGAATTATCGGTGGCATATATGAGCATTTCCAGCTCTCTGATGTAAGCCCGCACTTCATTGGGGTTATCTCCGTATTGAAGGTCTTTTGAGGCTAGAAGATATCCTATCCCAGGAAGTTGTAGACCCTCAGACAAATCCAGCCAGGCGGTTTCAGTATCACAGTATAAGCTCTGCCATAGCTGAACAGCCTCTGGTCTTAGATATAAAGGCTGTGAGGAAGGTCCTACAATTTTTGATTTTAATTTCTTCCCAACTCCTGCAACTACAGATAGAGAATAAGAAAGTGAGACTTATTACTTTATAAAGTATCAGTGATTGAAGTTATTACAATCAAATAACTCACCAGGAGCTGATGGAGTGGGTCTTTTGACTCTGGCCGGAGGATTATATCGGGCACGAAACCGCTTTGTTGCCGGTTGTGCCTCATCATCCCCATCATGATAATCCGAGGAATCAGTTCTAGAGGAGGAGTCTGTTGAACCTATTTCAGGAGGAGAAGCAGCACCTTCATGAGGAAGAGTTTCTTTCTCTACAGTCCTCTTCCTCTTTCCCACTTGATATACAGGGTGATTCAATATCCCTTTAGGGTATGATGCTATCCAGTGTTCGGCATAAAAAGTAGTCAGATAATGTGCCGCTTTTTCAACTGGTAGATCAAATACTGCTCCAGTCTTCTCTCTTGACGTCAGCAACCATAGTTGTCGAGCAACCATCGGATGTTGCTCTAACCTGACGTGTACTGGAGGGGATACAACAATCTGTTGTAAACATTTGAATTGGCGTGCAAATCTATATGGAGCATAGGCCTCGCATATGATTTCTCCATCAACCCTGGCTACTAATACGCCATCCCTGCAAGCTAGCATGTATGCCCTCAAATCCAAAGGGGCTTTCCCATCATCAACAAACCGCCCAGATGGCGGACTTCCATAAGGAAAGAAGTTGAATTCCTTATACATGCTTAGTCTTACTTTTATGTCATAACCATTGACATCTAATGGAGCAATTCCAGAGAATGCTTGCACTGACGGTCTGAAGGAGCTTCCAGGAATTTGTAACCCATTCTGTACATTGTAAGTCCTGAAGTGAGTGGCAATCCATCCCCACAAAACCTGGAATGGTCCCACTATTCTTAAAGGAGATTTACCCTGGAAGACATGAAGTAAACTCCTGTGAATCTTTGCTAAAATGGGGGTAGCTAACCCAACCATTTTTCCCTCAGCTAACTTAGCCGCAATGACGAAGGTCCCTGGCCTAACGCCTCCCTTCGAATCTCTGACCGGCAAGAGGTAAATACTGAGCCACATTGCCAAGAAACCCGCCAGACGAGTTTTCTTTGGAATTCTTTGATTCACTTCATAGCCCCATTTTTCAAACTCTCCTGCTTCTAGAGTTGGCCAGAATGTGCCAGGAGCTCCTCTCTTCTCAGGTTTTGGGCAAGTGGTAGGACGTCTGGGCCGGGTATCCTTGGATTTCTTTTTCTTGGATCCTTTTTCCTTTGGCTCCATCCCTTTCTTCTCAGTAAGAAACACCTTCATCCATTCTTCCGGATGGATATCTTTTCTGAAATGAGTTAATGAGGTCTCTGAACTCTTGAGCTTATGAAAGATTTTGAATAATTCTCGAGCCAAAATAGGAGTCTTCTCTGGATCATTCCAAGTCACCTTGGGAGGAATGAATTCATCATACATATCGCCCAAGATTGGAGCTCCTGAAATCTTGTGGACATCCCACAAACTGATACCTACTTCTCCATGAGTCAAGTGGAAAGAATTAGTCGCTGGACTCCAGTGACTGAGTATCTCTGGCACGAAGATATCATGTCTGTAAATATATGTCTGCCCAACCCAAACAGCTTCATATATTGCAGCTCTCTTCAGATCCTCAATAAACTCTGCGCAAGTCTGTCGCACCCAGTATGCCCACATCCAAGTTGGCTTCACACCTCCCCCAGGGCGGAAATCCCAACTTTTCTTCCAGCCTTTGGACTGATCCATCTGAGCATCTCGGAAGATTGAAGGATGGCAATGTGGTTGAAGCTCAGGTGTATGTTTTTTCAGATCTGGTGTGCAAGGGCTATGATGCATCACATACGCCTTCTCTACTGTTCCAGCAGTTTGAAATACTCCTCCGCCTGAGATATTTGCTGAAGCAAAATTGGTATAATTCTGAAACCAAGAAAATGGAAGATAATTCTTTACTTCTGGAATAATGACTTCTTGCAGATGACCATGACCATACAAAGGTAGATAAGTGCAGTGAGGAAAGTCGTGATGATATTTCTTCAGATACTTAGCCAAATCTGGAAGAGTGCTGTTTTTGACAGTATAGTAATCAGGGCCAATGATATTCATCATATCATCTATCCGCTTGCTAGCCAGTTCATCAAGGAATCCAGGTCTAAGAGCCATTGAATCTGCACAGGAGTTGAATAAATTAAACTCTTAAATGGGTTTTAATTTTTCATAAAATTTGTGAGAAAATCTGAAAAAAATGGCTAAGGCATTAAGGCGCGCAAGTATGGAGATGTCGCGCAAGTGGTACATATGTCGCGCAAGTATTTGTCGCGCAAGTGTTTGCCGCGCAAGCCTTATTACCTTGAGAGTAGCGCGGCAGCGAGGAAACAGCCAAAATAAGAGACTTGCGCGGCGACAAAGACTTGCGCGGCGAGAGCTCGAGAGAATTCGGGGTCGGATACCATTTACGGCCGGAAGCAGCATATTTATAGGCCAGGAGGCCTACCTGCGCGCCATACCATAGGGTTTAAGGCCTGCGCGACGCAGACTTGCGCGCCTCCCTCTGCACCGACTGGAGACTTGCGCGCCGCCCTTTTCCTTTAGAGGGATTCGATTTCCTCAGAGTCAAATCCTCATTTTTTTTCTCCGGATCCAACTCTGAGGGGGGACTTTTGTTGACGCTCCTTTCGTCACAGAATCTAAAGATCGGAAAAGGGAATATCTGAGCTCAAAGTGATTAATCCTTTGAAGAAACATCAAAAATCGACAAAGGGATGGAAAAGGAGAACATTGCCCATAGGTCGCGCAAGTTCCCTCTTGGTCGCGCAAGTACACTTGCGCGCCGCCTCAACACTTGCGCGACACCTCATGATCGTGCAAGGGACTTGCGCGACATATCTGGTAACCGCCCAGTAACCGCCCGGGGTCTTCTTTTTCCTATAAATAGACCCTGTGGGCCCCCCATTCGAGAGGATCTCTTCCCAGAAACTCGGATCAAAGCTCCCGACGCCCAAGTCTCTTCTCAAAGCTTCCAGAACACTTCTAAGGTAATTTCTTACCTAGAATGGAAGATCTAAAGGGAAGAAGGAAGGCCTAAGTGTTGAAACTTATCAAACACTTGCGCGCCGACTTAATTCCTTCAATATAACTTGCGCGTCCCTCTTCTGGAAAAACCTCAAGAGGATGGGAAAGGGTTTAATAAAGAGTCGCTCAAGTAATTCAACCCTGGTTGAAAATCGCGCAAGTATCCCTTATGTCGCGCAAGTATACTTGCGCGACCAATACTTGCGCGCCGCCGTAGGACTTGCGCGACCTTCAATACTTGCGCGCCCCTATCTTTTTGGGTGCCCATCTTGCCTTTTTTCACCCCTCTTAAGCCATTTTCACCCTTCCTATTCAAGATTCAGTCTTCAAGATACTTTTCAAAGCCATTTATGGCATGATTTCTTGATTTGACATCCTTATCTGAAAGGAATTATGTGAAATATCTCTCAAAACCTAATGATTTAAACATCTTTATATCACCAAAGATTGAGAGTTCATTCATTCAACCTCATCCTTTAAAATGAGAGAATCCTAACCTGGGTCTCCTTTTCAGGAATAAAGACTCAGTCATAAATCTTGGGCATCTTTCTTAAGAATAAGCCCCAATCAAATCCTTCAATCTTGGGCATCCTCCTCAGGAGTAAGCCCCAAACCTTAATCCCTAACCTGGGTCTCCTTTTCAGGAATAAAGACTCAGTCATAACCTTGGGCTTCCTCTTCAGGAGTAAGCCCCAAGTCCCCTAACCTGGGTCTCCTTTTCAGGAATAAGACTCAGTCATAACCTTGGGCATCCTTCTTAAGAGTAAGCCCCAAGTCTCTTAAAATTTCTCTTAACCAGTCATAAACTTCCCTTTGATTTTGGTTTCCTTTTTAGGAATAAAACCCAATCATAAGTCCCCTCCTAATTTGGGCATCCTCCTTAGGAGTAAGCCCCAAGATTAGAGTATTCAAATCTCCATGAAGCACATATAACTTTGTGGACCCTGTTCATGGATTTTTCTTCCTAAAAGTAAATCCTAAACCTTCACCTATCTGGGCAGTCATCTATACATAAGCCCCAAAACAAATTCTTATGATTGCATCTTTTATGGCACAATTGTCTAAATTTTACCAATACCTCTTGTTTCTCACACCGAGCATGACTCACGTGAGCATAGAGTGTAAAAGTAATTATGACATTCATCTTTGAGCCATCAATCATAAAACATCATATCCCATTCCTCGAACTACGTGGGTTCTGATTCCTTTTTTAAAACAAAGGATACGTAGGTAGCCCATTTATGGGTTCGATCCCAACATTGAAATAATCTCTGTCCTTCTGAATGACGATAAACTTCAAATGCCCCACTGAGTGGCTTTAAAACCAGCCTGGTCATCAAAATGACCAAGAGACTTTTATATAAATGTTTTGAAGGATACCATTTACCAAGAATCTCTAAACAAATATAGATGATTCTATATTGATGAAGAACCTCGAATACATATAAAAGATTCTCTAAATTTCTTGCATATTTAATCATTGATTGTTAAAACTAAAGGAAAGCTCATTTTATACTTGGTAATGTAATAAGGATTCACGAACTTAACTTAAATCTATAAAGAGAGTCCCGGAGTAGACAATAATTCCCCTCAAAAAGGTGTGATGAGTCCGACCTCCCATCCTCTCGACCAATGCAAATTCCTAAGCCTCATTAGCCCACAAGCTAATGAGCGCCTGCCTTTGGAAAGTAGGTCCAAACGGATGTGGAATCATTGGATGTTTCCGGTTCTACGAACAAACCCGTTAGAAACCGATCGGAACGTTTGAATCTCCCGTCCAGGAGGTCATCCCCGGATTCCGCGCGAAACAATGACGTTAAACTATACAGCAAAAGTCCATACATATGACCTTAAACTATTTGTACTTTCGTCCCACATGACGTTAAACTGTGAAAAAGTTCCCTAAATGGTCCAGTATGACCTTAAACTGCAACTAGGTCATGTAGGACCTTAAACTGCATAATCAACGGTCCATGCATATGACCCTAAACTATTTTCAAGTCCCTTACGTCCAGTAAGACGTTAAACTATGACGTCCTAACTATATGATACTAAACTATATAAAAGTCCCTTACCTCTGGAAAGACGTTAAACTACATAATCATCAAAGGTCATGTATGACCTTAAACTACACCATCGTCCAGCATGACATTAAACTGCACCATCCACGATCCATGCATATGACCTTAAACTATTCTCACTTTCGTCCAACATGACGCTAAACTGTATCGTCCCTTTTTCATCCAACATGACGTTAAAATGTGGAAAAAATCCCCAATGCGTCCAACATGACGTTAAAATGGTGCACTCTTTTGTCCTCACTGCAGGACATTAAACTTCATAGTCTCCCCCTTTCGTCCAACATGACATTAAACTCTATTGTCCCCATCGTCCTAACTACATGACGCTAAAATGTACAGAAATATCTTGATACCTCCTACATGACATTAAATTGTATTTTGTCCCTACTACATGACACTAAACTGTGTAGCACCAATAGTCCTAACTGCAAGACTATAAACTGCATAGTCCCTTCATACGTCCTACATGACGTTAAACTGTTTATTGTTAAGGTTGTTGCTACCTCTTGTTTCTCACACCGAGTATGAATCACGTGAGATTAGAGAAAACCTCAACCATACCACTATCTTTGGGCCGCTAACCATGTGTAAGTCCCAACAACATTTTTTTAGGTCGTTGTCCCCAAGAACAACTTGATCATTAATTCATTATTTAATTGAACTACATGGACTTTGATCCTTGCCTTCTAGGCTGGGTATGTAGGCAACCTCCCAAGGTTCAAGACCAAAACCAATCTCTTCACATTGATTCACCTCCATCTCATACGATGTTGATTCATGAAACCGCCCCTATAATCAATATCTTTACATTGGTTCACATTTGTCCTTGTTATACGACATTAAACTATACAACAATTTTGTCCAGTATGACAATAAACTACAATATTCTTTGATACCCTCACCTAAGAGGGAACCATTATTTACATTTATTTTACAATCATGTTTCATTTCAAATACTACATGCATACATGGAAAGGCCCAAACCTTTTATCTTGGGTTAAACCATCATTGCACTAAAGTCCCCTTTCACCCTTCACATGTACGAACCAAATTTGTACAAAGGGTAGTTCTAGAACTATGTGGGCCTGATTCCCATCCTTATGGGACACGTAGGAACATTCGAGTGTCCCTCGAATCCATCCCCAAGTCTTTGGGCCTAACCCCAAATTCCACTTTCAGTCCCTTGGCTGAAAATTCCCCATGAAAACACAAACTGTGAATTTCTTACAATGGTCCAAGATCTATGAACCTAAACTAAGATCTCTAATCCTTTTGTCCCACATGACGTTAAACTGTAGTTTAAGAACTATGTATGGCTTTATTCTCATCCTTATGGGATACGTAGTGAAGTGGAACATTTCAATTCAGGACCCAACCACAACATGATTATGGTTAGCATTGATCTATGTATCTCTATTCACATTGAACAATACCCATATTTATGTGTTATAATCCTAACCTTAAATATTTTTAGATCCTAATAACCCTTTTAATTACTTCTAGTCACAAAAATGTCAAACTTCTGAGAGTTATTTTGTCTGACTATGCAGCACGTGCCCATAGGCGGCCTTGTATAAACAGTCTACATAATAGACTTGTTAGCCAAAAGATACTATTATTTGACTATGTAGCCAATTCCCTTAGGTGGCCCTGCATAATTCAACCTTCTAACAGGTTTTTCGGATAGTGGTAACTTCATTCTTGGGAAGAATGCCTATTTTGTCCTTATTTTTCTTAAATGATAATACATAGGGATCCGAAAAAATAGCCATCCTTAACATATTTGTCCCATATCCTTTTTCATGATCTGAAATTATTCAAGTCTATGGTTTATATTCTCCTTCCCTACGTTTGGGTCAGACCTTCGTAGGAGTGATATTCATCCAGTTCTTCGATAATTTTGTTTGGAAATATTTTCTCCATATTCAAGTACCTCTTTCCATACAGCAAACTCTATACTTTGGAAGATTTCAATCTCCATAAACATTCACTAGCTTTTAGCACTAGGAAATTAAATTTCTGAGAGTTCTTTTGCCTGACTATGCAGCACGTGCCCATAGGTGGCCTTGCATAAATAGTCTACATAAGAGACTTGTTAGCCAAAAGATACTATTTTATTTGCTATGCAGCCAATTCCATTAGGTGGCCCTGCATAATTCAACCGCCTAACGGGTTCGTTAAATAATGGTAACTTCATTCTCGGAAAATAATTCTTCTAATGCATTTTAGCTCTTTTTCATATCATTCCTCAGATTCAAATATTCTTAAGTCATAGCTTACATATTTTCCCTCATACTTAAGTATTGTAAGATGTTTTCAGATGAATTTTCAAGGAATCGAATCAATTCTAATCCATTTCGGTCAAAACTATTTCGACCTTAAACATTAGCCTTTGTATATCCGACATGCATGACTTTAAACTGCCCACAAAAGACAGGGGAACTTTGAATAAAATTCAAGTTCCCAGCTCACTAAACATACATTTTTTGTATGATTTAAATAACATTGAGTAATTAAAAGGTTTGAAGTTTGAAGGGTTGTTTACATTAATCCTTGTAAAAATCAAACTATGCTTACTAGGACCATTGGCTTAGGTAAAATCTAAAGCATATAGAAAAAGAGAATTAAGGTACAAATGAGTGATGCTGAAAGTGTTTTTCATTGATGCACAAGAGTTATAAGGACATCCATAGACTAGAGTCTCTTCCCTTTTTCAAGATTTACAAGAGGCTTTCAACATAACTCTTCATTTGATTTACGGCACCCCGAGCTTCATCAACAATCACTTGGAATTAATTCATTAAACTGGATACAATAAGAGATGCAGTGATACCAGCTCTTCTTGGAACAATTGTAAAAGGATGTTCTTGAGTGCGGTTTGAGAAAATTTTCTGCTGATCAAATAGTGACTCTGTTTCTTTCCAAGAGACTTGGAAGATGGATACATGGATTTGAGAATAGAGCATAGGAAGTAGAGAGCCATTTAGAGAGAGTACTCTTTTCAGATATTGCTCTAATACCATGTTTGTCTTCTCTCCACCAACCGGCATTGGAAAACATTTCAGCCCATGGGTTTTCCATTTTCATATCTGCAAGGAAATGACATGGAGGAAGAATTTGAAAGTCCACACCATTGTTGTTGCTCTTAATTCACAGCATAACTGAAATGAAGGAGTAGCAGTGCAGCTGCATTTCAGGTGTATAGTTCTTTGCATCTGGAACATTGACTCCTGGCAGATGACCATGACCATATAGAGGTAGGTAGATGCTCTGTGGGAAATTAAGATGATATTTCTTCAAGTACTTATCCAAATCTGGGAAAGTGTTGTCGTAGGCATCATAGTAATCATGGCCAATGATGTTCATCATGTCATCAATCTTCTTGCCAGCCAGTTCATCAGCCATTTTAATTCCCTTGGGAGCCATTGAATCTACACAAGAGTTGAATAAATTAACTCTTAAATGGATTGATTTTTCATAAACTTTGTGAAAGAAATTCGAAAAATTGGCTAAGGAATTAAGGGGCGCAAGTATGGATGTTCTGCGCAAGGGTTAAATGTGTCACACAAGTTTTTGTCGCACATGTTTTTACCGCGCAAGTCCTATTACCTTGACAGTAGCGCGACATCAAGGAAAACACCAGAAAACAGAGCAACCTGCGCGGCTAAGGTGACCTGCATGGCGAGAGCTCGAAGGTATGAAGTCCGGAAACTTGGATTCTTGTATGGAAGTGAGGCCCTCTATTTATAGACGCGTCCGGGACCCTGCGCGATCAAGGGCCGTATCCCTGAGTGATGCGCACTTGCGCACCGCCCTCTGCGCCATCAAGACTTGCGCGCCACCTTCCCTCTGGATGTCTTCGATTTCCTCAGAGTCAAATCCTCATTTCTTTCAGATCCAACTATGAGGGGGACTTTTGTTTACACTCCTTTTTCATCACAGAGTCCAAAAGAATGTAAAGAGAAATAGCTTAGCAAAAATTGATTCATCCTTTGAAGAAAATGTCAAAAATCGACAAAGGGATGAACAAGGAGAAGATTTCCCATGAGTCGCGCAAGTTCCCCCATAGTCGCGCAAGTCCACTTGCACGACGCATTATGGTCGCACAAGTGACTTGTGCGACCTAAGTGATAACCTCCCGGGGTCTTATCCTGCCTATAAATAGACCCTGTGGGCCCCCCATTCAAAGAGGATTTTTTTCCAGAAACTCAGATTTGAGCTCCCGGCGCCCTAGTCTCTTCTCAAAACATTCGAAACACTTCTAAGGTAATTTCTTACCTAAAACGAAAGATCTAAATAGGGGGAGGAAGGCCTAATTGTTGAAACTCATCAACACATGCGTGCCTGAGTGGCCGGCCCTTAAGGGAAAAGGGCCACACTTGCACGCCGCCTTACTCCTTCAATTGATCTTGTGCACCCCTCTTCTGGAAGAATCTCAAGAGGATTATAAAGGCGTTAATGAAGAGTCACTCAAGTATTACCCTGCTGGTTAACCATCTCGCAAGTATATCATGTGTCGCGCAGGCGTATACCTGCGCGACCAAAACTTGCACGACCACACAGTACCTGCGTGCCTACCAGAACATGCACGCCCCTGCCTTTTTGGGTGCCTTTTTTGCCCATTTCACCCCTCTTAAGCCATTACACCTTTCTTATTCAAGATTCAATTTTTAAGACACTCTTCAAATCCATTTTATGGCTTGATTTCATGATTTTACTTCCTTATCTGAAAGGAATTTTGTGGAATATATCTCCAAACTTAGTGATTTACACATCTTTATGTCACTAAAGATTGAGATTTCATTCATTCAACCTCATCCTTTAAGATGAGAGAATCCTTAACCTGGGTCTCTTTTTCAGGAATAATCCCCAGTCATAAGTCCTCTAATATGGGCATCCTCTTTAGGAGTAAGCCACAAGTCCCTTAATTTTTGGGCATCCTCTTAGGAGTAAGCCCTAGATCCCCTATCCTGGGCTTCCTTTTTCAGGAGTAATCCCCAGTCTCATGCTTGGGAATCTTCCTTAGGAGTAAGCCCCAATTCTTAAAATTCCCAAATCTGGGCATCCTCCTCAGGAGTAAGCCCCAGTCTCCTAATTTGGGCATCCTCCTCAGGAGTAAGCCCCAAACCATAATCCTTGACCTGGGCCTCCTTTTCAGGAGTAAACCCCAGTCTTAATTTCTCTTAACCAGTCCTAATTTACCTTTGATCTGGGATTCCTTTTTAGGAGTAAAACCCAATCATAAGTCTTCTCCTAATTTGGTCCTCCTTTTCAGGAGTAATCCCCAAGTTAGAGTATTCAAAATCTCCATGAAGCACATATACCTTTATGGACCCTGTTCCTGGATTTCTTCCCTATAGTAAATCCTAACCTTCATTTATCTGGGCAGTCATACATACATAAGCCCCACATTATTTCTTATGATTGCATCTTTCATGGAATAATTGTCTAATTTTTACCAATACCTCTTATTTCTCACACCGAGCATGACTCACGTGAGCTTAGAGTGTAAAAGTAACTGTGACATCCTTCTTTGAGCCATCAATCATATACATCATACTCCCTTACTCGAACTACGTGAGTTCTGATTCTTTTTCTAAACAAAGGATACGTAGGTATCTCGTCTACGGGTTCGATCCCAACTCTAAAATAATCCATTTCCTTCTGAATGACAATAAACTTCATGTGCCCCACTGAGTGGCTTTAAAACCAGCATGGTCATCATAATGACCAAGAGACTTCTGTATAAATGTGTCGAATGGTACCATTGACCAATAATCTCTAACAAATACAGATGATTCTCTATCGATGAAGAACCTCGAATACATACAAAAGATTCTCTAAATTTCCTACATATTTAATAATTGATTGTTAGATCTGAAGGAAAGCTCATTTTATACTTGGTAATGTAATAAGGATTCACGAACATAACTTAAATCTATAAAGAGAGTCCCAGAGTAGACAATAATTCCCCACAAAAAGGTGTGATGAGTCTGACCTCCCATCCTCTCGACCAATGAAAATTCCTAAGCCTCATCAGTCCACAAACTAATGAGAACCTACCTTTGGAAACTAGGTCCGAATGGATGTGGAATCATTGTATGTTTCCGGTTCTACGAACAAGCCCATTAGAAACCAATTAGAATGTTTGAACCTCACATCAAGGCGGTCATCCCCGAATTCTGAGGGAAACAATTATCAATTGATGTTTATACTTAATTCTCATCTCGTTAACACACTTGGATAAATGATTTTGTGTGTTTTATTGGTGTCTTTATTTGATAAAAATATGTTTTTAGTCGATTCTTGGTTTATGACTATATATGTCTATGCTAAATGTTTTTTATTAGGATTAGAATCTTGTTTTGATACATTATAAAATATGATTTTCAACATCATGAAGTATATTATTGGTCTATTATGGTGTTTTCATGTTGTTTTAATTTGATAAAAATAGGTTTTTGGGTGATTCCTTATTTTTTCTTAGGTGGGGGCTTGATTCAGGTTTTTATGAGTCTTCCATTTTTTGGGATGTGGAGATGGTGTCTCGAGACCCATTGGACCATTTTATGGAAACCACCATCGATGGAAAGGTGGTTCGGGTTGATTCTATCTTCCACCGTCATTTTGGGGAGTTGCAATTAGGTTTGAAGGTGCGCACAAATATTCCTATGTATAGATATAGATAAATATATATGTCATTTGTGTGCATGTTCCCTCATTGCGTGGGGAACAAATCCATAAGTTTAAGGATATATATATATATAAGTGCAAGCATCCGAGTGGCCTTCTTTATGAGTTAGAAAGCATTGTCTTGGACATCATTTGAGGATTTTTTTCCCTTAATGTTGCAATTTTAATTTAAGATTCATTAGTTTCATTAATTTAACACCTTATATCATAAATTAACATTGATATGTGATTCTTGTTGTAAATTTTTTATATGAAAATGGATGTTTTAAGCCTTTTTTGTGATAGATTGACTTTTTTTTTTAAATTAGTACAGACCAAATGTTTAACGAAATGCTTGATAGTATTTTGTGAGTAGATTAAAGTATATAAAGTGTGTTTTGGATATCTTAATGAATTTGTAGCATCAAAAATGATTATTAGTGGTTTCATTAAATTGTTTTTCAAATGGATTTTAGTTAAGAGAGGTGTGTAATTTGGTATTGTAATCATTTTTACATGTGATGATGAATTATGGTCGGGTAGGAATTTTTATAGAAAATGGATTTGGTTTGAAATTGAGATGAAAATATTTTAAAGGAATTATATAAATTTATTTATATAAAAATGGTGTGTTTGATTCTTCTTCTTGAAATTTGGATTAACTTTTTTATAAAGGTTGGTTTTGTAAAATATTTAAGGGGTCATTTTTCCACTTTATAGAAATGATGAAAAATGTTTATTTTCAAAAAATATGTTGGATGTTCTAATGCCTTCTCTTGAATAAGGTATTGGATTTCCTGGTTGTGGAATCATCGAGATCCATTACTAGTGTTCCTTAGTTGGATCCCTTTATACTCTATTTGTTTTAAGGCATGATATTAATTCATAGGGAGACATGGGGTGAGGTTGATTGTGAATTATTATTATTATATATATCTTATGATTGGATGCTCAGATGGAATCAATTGGTTCACCCCCATTATATACACGAGACACTGGAAAATTTCATATTGAGAGAATTATCTGATGTTTTTTTTCCACTTTGTTAGATCATATACTGACTAGTGGACCATAATAGGTAGATATATTTATTTCTATGGTATTGAGCCCCTTTTTTCCTGATTTATGGTGTCTAGGCCTTGGGAGTTTTTTATTTCATCTTATGTGTTATGATACCGGGGTTGTGAAATGATTTATTGGTATGTTCTATATTTTTCTTGATCTTATGGGTTTAAATATGTCTATTATCTCATAGTTTCTTATTATGATGAATATCATACTCATAGGTATATTTTTATTTCCCATGTTATGTAAATATTGTAGTTCCATAATGTGTGGTGTCTACATGGAAGTTATGTGTTGGTTTCTAAGTGCCTGTGATTTTTTTTTAAAGTCAAATTTTTTTATAATCATTCATTCAATAAAAAATGAAAATAATTACTTCCCTTTATAAAATATTAATGGGACACTAATAGAATGAACTTGGTTTTGGAAACAAATAGGGGAAATAATTTGTAAATTGTTTTTGAGAATACATGTAGAAAATGATAATTTTATATATTATAGTTTAAACATGAAAATTGATGTTTCTTTTATTTTAAGGTAAGTGTTCTTGGAATAGATTATTGGTATAGAATACTATGTTTTAATACTCACACCAATAGTTTTATATTTTTGTCAGCTTCAGGTTCTGCTTCTTGATCGGATTTGGTCTATATAATGCAATGTTGGTTTGAGGTCAGTAGTGACCTGTATGGTCATAGAGAGGTATGTAAAATTTGATTTTCTCACCATTTATAGTTTTTTTTTCATCTTTCAGTTTTATTTATTTAATTTTATTTCATTTTGGTGACAAATAATTCCCACATATTTAATTTTGATGCCCGATACTAGTTCCCAAGCCATGGCGATTAGGAATTTACTTTGGGCCATGGTACGGGCCGGCTCGGGTGACCAGTTCAGGGTCGAATCAGGTTGGTTCGTGTCAGGAATTTAAGTATTTTTTAATTAAAATACATCACAATATTGTAACTGAGATAATCCATTGTAAAATATATTATTAATTTTTCATGGTAATAAATAATATAATGATCTTATAATGGGGAGAATAAGAAACTACTACTCATTACAATGAAAACACTAATGATGATAATGAATAAGAATATTTGGTAGTCCCTTAGATACACTAAATATGGGTGGAACCTAAAAATCAAAAGAGAATTGAGTCATTATATAATACAACATATTGTCTTAGTTAGAACTGAAGTATTTTTGGGTGGGTGATTAATATGAGAAATGGGTCCACATAATGCATTGATTTCGGGAAATTTGAAAAGAACAAAACCAAGTAGACATTTTTATGCCAATTGATAAAAATGTCATTTAGACCAAATGTATTCCTTCTTTACCAATAATGAAGTAATATATGGGGATTTAGAACAATTCAAAGAAAATTTGGGAATGTAAACTCACAAATTGAAGCTATCAAGGAAAATAAAAAAAATTTATTCCACTACTCAGATTAAAATAATTACCTTATACTTAGCCAAAATGTTGCAAAGGAGGCTGAATATATTCTACATGGACATAAATTCAGAAAAATTAATTGGATTTATTAAAGAAAATATTTACATTGGGAATTTGAATTGTTCTGTTTTGAATGAAGTTGAGAACATGGTTTTTCAGCTAATTAAGGAACCTTCTTGGAAAAATAAAGAACCATAAGAATGGAATTTCAACCATGATCAATATTTTATGTTCCTAGAATGGATGAGTAGATAAAAATCTCTATATCAAAAAGAATATCAATATAAAGATAATGGTATTCTTCAATATTGATGAAATAATAATTTTTTGGATGAAATAAATCATAATGAAATCAATTTTCTAAATTCTATAGGATTGAGTACAAAATATTGATTACTAGAGTGTTTATTTTTTAGTGGTTTAAAAGTGGTATAAAACATGATTATGAAAATCCTATCATAACCCATTTATTTAGGTGGTATCATAAATTATTTGGAATATATATTTCAAAGTAAATAAAACCAATTATTACTAGATGATTTATATTATATAGGGAAAATAATGGGACAGTGGTTAACATCAAGTAGTATAGGAAAACCATCAAGAGAATATTCAATATAAGATCGAAAAGTCCAGAGACATTATTTTCATCTTTATAAATTGTATGGTATCATAGTATCCCCATTGAAATTTATTTTCATTATGTAAGGAGAATACTATGATATATTAAAGATACATTGTATTTCATCTTTCATTATAGTAAATAATTAGATAATGAGATATTGTAATATTTTTATTTCAATTGGGTTTTATTATATAATAATAATCAATATATAATTTCATTGTCCATTTCTAAATATTAGTAAATATCTCCCACTCATCCCTATAAGAAATTATTGTTTATAATGAATCAAATTGTTTCCATGAATGTCGAAGTGATTTTTATTATGTAAATCAAACTTGATAGTTAAAGTGAAATATCTATTATGAAATATCATGAAAATAAATAATGGATGAAGTACATTGAAATCAAATATCACTTTACAAATCATATATATGAGATAAGATTCATGAAATTATTATATATTCCTCCATGACATCAAGAAACAAACATCATGAGTAGAGTTATGAAAAATGAGTCATTTTGAAATATTATCACAGATCATAACCCCCATTCAACACATGAAACATAAATATTTTGGTGTTTTAGAACCCCACTATAAAAGGAATGTCCTAGCCTTCTCCATGAGTTGTAAATTGTTCACCTATAATTTTATAAAAAAAAGTGCGACCTGTGGTTTTATTAGAAAAGGGGGAGATGGATAAATAAAGAATGAGTGGAATATTTAAAAATCCTACAAAGGGGGTGTGTATCTCTAATAAGTTAAATAAATTAATAATAAAGCACATGTTGATTATGGGTGAAAAGGAATTGGTGGATTTTAAATGCACCATGTGGTTAATTATATTAATAAAGTTGTTCATCAATATACTTTTAATTATACTATCATTTCCCACATCAATAATAAATCTATTTCTATTAAAAATAATTTTAATGGAATTTGTTTTATTAAATTATTTGATAGATTTATTAATTTTTTATTGAAAATTGAACAAGGTTTTTCAACATGGCTATTGTGGATTTTGAGGTTTTTTCAGAAATCCAAAATGGAAATATTATTATAAAAAGTATTTTTTTTATATTTTTCAATGATTTTAGTTTGGTTTTATTAACAATGAATGTTGATAAAGATACATAATAGAGAGAAATAAGAGGTATTTATGAATTAATAGATATGGAGGAGTTTTTTTTTCAATCAATGATTATTGTGTAGATATTTATAAAAAACACACAATGCCCAAAAAATCAAAGTGGATGTATAGGGAACTAATATTTCCAAAAATCAATGATTTAAATGTACTCAAGGGGATATGTTTTTAAAATAATAAAGGGATGTGTGATGTGTGTGATTTTAATTTATTTTTTTTGGGTCTAAATCACATCATTTATTGATAGAATTAGACATTTAGGAAGATCATGATACGTAAATTATTTGTTTTCTCATAATACTTAGATAAATGTATTTATTTTATAGATGAATTTATTAAAAAAATAGCAACATGAAGAAATAAAATGATATATTCCATTATATAGGGGAATGTGTTTTTTACATATATTAGTTGTGTGAAAGAGTGGATTATTATATCATTAGGGGAATTGGATAGAATTTCCTGAGAAAAGTGGAATTAAACATCCTAAATAAAAAAACATCATTAAACAAAAATTGTGTTGATAGAAAACTTGTTTTGGTCCATTTGAGAAATCTTATTATGAATCCATGAGTATAGATCAGCTAATATAACTCTGAGTTCTCAAAATATTTATTTTTTGTATACTAGGGGGATAATGAGTCTACCAAAAACATTTTAAACAATAGATTACCTTAGTTTATATTATAGATTAGCACATAATTGTATATGACATTTTTTAGAGGAGTGTCGGTGAACCAGGTAAATTTTTTTAGTCTCATATTCATTATTTTAAAAACATTATACTTTATTTTAGGATAAAGTGATAATGGTAATTTTTTCATGATATAACAAGGTCTAAAGAGGGATTATTTTTACCATTCAAACGCTAATTTACCCCACCCACCTCTCAGGGTTATTTAACCTAGTTTGGGGATATAAAATCTACCAATGGAATCCTATATTAATGAACTCACCCTAAATCCATAGGTATCTACTAGTAATATTTACCATCCTTATCCATATTTTATAGTTTCTATAGTTCTATATTAATACCATCAGTCATCCAGTCCCACTAATGCCTAACACCACCCCATAGTTTTTAGTATAATGACATTAGTTAGGAAATCCACTAGTTAGAAACATCCATTGACATTAATATTCTCTATCAGTTAGTCATTGATAAAATTGTTAATTAAATGATAATAATGTTGAATATGATTTATTGATGAGTGAAACATTTTAATCTTCACAAGGCTGATCATAGTATAACTATAAAACAATAACATTCATTACCTTACACCATTCTAAATTCCAATAAAAAATAATATCAACCATATCATCTCTATCAATGTATCTTTAGTGAAAAAATATTATACTTTCATTGTTCACTATTTAATTTCATTTTATAGTCTATATACCCAACAAAAAATCACTACTATATATAAAAAAATAGCTAATGGTTCATCTATTAAGGTCCACATCATCTATAAATTAAAAATCCAAAAACCATTCTAATATATCATTAAAATAGTATAATACTTCCACATATGATGAACCCTTAGAATAAATGTGTTTCCACTTCACCACATCATTTTTCTCCATTCCTTAACATACCCAAAATATACTAACAATTCCTATTTCATAACCAATTTCCAATATTTTATAAACCACAGAAACCTTTTACTCACATATGCCTATAGAAAATTCTAAATATAGTCACCGTATTCTTCTAAACTTGTAGATTTATATTTTAGTAACATAATATTCAGGACCATTGTTGAAGGAATGTGTTATGGGTCATGTATATATTCTAACCCTTGAATCTCAATTCAAGTATTTACCTTATTATATTGGCATAAGATATAAGCAATCACATCCCAAAGGATAGAATAGTTTAGTCATGTTAGTAAAATAGATATATAATGTAAATTAAAATTAAAATTTAAAACACAAATTAAAAAAAATTATTTGATAGCACATTTATTCCCCATTACAAATCCATGCATATGAATTAAAAAAAACATCACAATATCCTGGGGAAAATAAAAAATAAGCGGGGAATTCAAATTCATGGTATGGGTAGGAATACAATGGAATAAATTGTGAATAAATAAGCATAATCAATATGTAAAGATAAATAACTGAAAAATATTCCCTTTAATCAATAAACTAAACGTAACATGAAACAAATAAATTATTATAAAAAAACTCCAAATCAAAAATAACATATTGTTTAATATTATCCATTGGATATTCTAAAAAATAAAAAAATCACATGGAAATTAATAAATGATTATATATGAGGGAATTCATAATTCCTATCATCTAAATATTTCTACCAATACAGTTAGTAAGAGAATTTAAATCAGTGGGTAAAACCCATATAAACTGGATAACTAGTTGGTCTAACAAGACCAATAAATGCACCGAGAGGCTATCTGCAATAAGGAACCACCAATAACATAATAATTACAATTAACTTCTCCCATGAAATGGGTGAAAATTAATAAACATAAAAATTAAAATTAAAAAAGAGACATGAAATTTTTTTAATACCTATCATAATCAAAATAACATAATCATAACCCATCTAGAATAATATGGTAAATGATATTAAAATTGTAAATCCTCTGTCAAAATGATCATAAAAGATACAATTAAATAATAATGATGATATTAATAAAACATATCCCATATAAATCATAGATCAAATAAATGGTTTATGTCGATGATGAATATAAATAACATAAAAATGACATTAAAATATTCTTGAGGAAAATATATCTTTTTCACATTTGATATTACATTTAAAAAAATTCTCACTATTTTTTTTGAAAATAAATTTATTTTGAAATTAAAAATTGAAAAAATATAAAATAATATTTAAAACAATGAATAATCAAGATTCTGAGAAATTTTTTTCTTGCCTCACACACTATAACAATTATCACTTTCATATTTTCTGTAAAATCCAAACATGACTTATTTTAAAAATTAAATAGAGGTTCCATTAAAATGTTTTTTTAAAAGATAAAATTTGAAAACATTTATTTATTTAATATTTAATAAATAATTAAAAATTTTGAATTTCTTTAGAAAACATTGATTTTAATGAAAAAGTAATTTCAATTGAATAGAGAAAAAAAGGAAGATTTTATTAAAATAAATTTTTTAATCATTATAATTACCAAAGAGTAGAAAATATTTACAATGACATGGAATTTTTCATGAATAAATAGATTATAAAAAAATAAATAATATAATATTTAAATATAATAAAATTCCACTATAGGATACTTACACAAAAACATTCATGAATAATTTTGATATTTTGGTACAAACCCATGCCAATTTGGTAACTTATTAATCGTAATCCAAAAAATAATAATAAACATAAAATGAAACATTAAATTAAATTCATTTAATTTTATTCATGACAATACTTATCAAAGGGTTGGTATATAAACCACACATAATAAATAAGTGGTGAATATGGATTATGACTCATATAAGTATAAGTGTGATGAGAAACCCTTAACCTAGGTTTGAATTCATTTCTATGCATATGAACTAGACTTATAGTAAATATGGATTTATTTTACATATATTATAGAACCATAATCATGTATCTAATATCACATATTATTTACTTATAGTATTTTATGAAACTTTTGAAATCTATTATTTTTGAATATAACGGTTTCGAGTGATAATTTCTTCTTTTTTCATAAGTGTTTTAGTTCGGTATTTTTTACTCCTAATTAGATCATGGTTATATAATATCTATAATTTTTACGATGGAATAAGTATCATATATATTCATCATATATTTATTTTGAGTAATCCATTAATGTTAGAGATAGAAAATGGATTACAATATTCAAATAGATGGTAGGTCATACGTGCGCATAAACACTATTTCAATTTTTTTGATGGATGGAATAAAAGAAAAATAAATATTAATTAATATTTCACAAATATATATTATATCCTATTTAAAAATTATGTAATCAAATACATCCATTTTTTCTTCTTCGTAAAAATAAAATGAAAAACATATTATGTCACAATATAGATGAGGTTGTCCACATATATATACGAGTAACATTATTGTTTTCTAACATATTGGAAGGTAGTAATTAAGAAGTTATATTATATTTAAAAATATATGGTTAGATAATAAATATAATATATATTCATTTTCATTTACCTTAATAACTTTCATGTAAAGATTAAGTGAAGAATGAATCACATCACATCACAAGATGGTAGTCTGTCGTACACATGAGATACATTATCATATACCCCCATAGAATTAAACTTTTTAAGGTATATGTGATATGATAATTAAAAATGAATAAAAATTTCATAAATTTCATATATATTTGTTAAATATGACACTATATTGATATTTTGAAGGTGGTGATGAAAAATGAATTACATTGGTTCACGATGTGGTAGATCGTCATAAACATGATCAATAGTTATAGTTCACATTTCATGGAAGATGATATGGATATGGGTTGTCATAATAAAATAATAACATAATATTGTATATAATATATAAGTCATATAATATTATCATATATGAAGATGTTTTTATATAGGTGGAGGAAGAAATAAAACAAATATGCACGTTTAAGAATTTTTCCACTTAATCGGAGAGCCTTATATAAGTTTTTAACTAAATAAACCATAAGAGAAATACCTAATTAGAATAAGGAATATAGAATTTTGGGAAGGAAGTAATTATTTTATTTAATAAGGGAATTTATCAAACAAAGGGTTTTGTATGTGTGATGAAGGGAGGAGGAAATGGGTGGCCTTTTTGTTGTAGAGGGAGGTGGAAAACATGATATTTTAGAAAATATAAATTGATAAGCAAATTTTTCTCCTTAAAATATCCTTTAGAACTATTTATTATCTATATTTAGAGGTTGTAAAATATTAATGTGCCCATTAAATGGGTTGGTAACAATTTTAATGTTATTTTCTGCCTTAATATTCTTAGTTTAAGCCACCCCTGAATATTTATAATTAATTTCTACTATTTTCAATATTCATTATGGTAAAATATTATGATGAATAGTTAATATAAACTATCCTAATTCCAAATATGGAATACAAATTTCCATATTAAACTCAAATAAGTTGTGTAATTCAATTTTAAATAAAACCACATATACATTGAAAGAGTGGTTTCCAAAAAGAAAATTATAATACATATATGATGATTTAATTTCATATATCAATATGAATATTATTCCAATTAAAAAATTAGAAAAATTATTATATTATCAAACTAATTTTACCATTAAAACTATTTAATATATAATTTATATCTGTAAATAAAATAATCAACAATTTGATTTTCTAAAAAAAATGTACTTTTCACTATTCATCAAAAAATTATTCTTTTCAAAAAATTATCAAAAAAATCACCTTAATATTATATTTAATTTTATTTTTTAAAATGTAGTTTATTTTTTCATGTTAATTTTAAATTATTGTGTAAATCATTCCAAAATCTACTTTTATAAAAGTACAGTTTTCGAAATTCAATTTATTTATTTATTTCAAAAAACATTTATTATATTTCTAATCAATAGATAAAAGTTTAATTTATTTTATACATTTATAAACCATAAATGATTTATAATTTAGTTATTACTATTAATACCTACAAATATTTTGGCAAGGTTATAATTATAAAGCTTAAATAATATGTTAATAGAGTATTTTCATTTAAACCAAATGTTTTAATGACTCACAAGTTATCAAAGAAATTGACTTCATATAAAAGGAAATAAATTGTAACATCTTGAGGTGTTACATTCTGTTATATTCATGGTGTTTTATGAAATATATGTTATTTAATTTGATTTTCATCTTTTAAAATCATAGGTTGTTAAATTCTTTCCCTGTTAAATAAATCGTGTCCTTAAAATTTAATCTTGATCTTGGTAATCAATGGTTTGACATTTAAAAATAACATTCTTGAAATCCATTAACATGATAAGGGTAAATAAAAAATAATCTTTATAAGAGAGAATTTTAAGTATAAATGTTGTCCACAATAACACATTAATAACGGCCCACATTAGAGAAAATTGGTGGGAAATGAAAATATGAACATGGTAGAAAAGAATAAATAATTATATGCATTGATAGATAACATTGATCATAAGAAATTGGGTGATCCATTGAATTATAATTACCCAAAAACAATAAATATGTAAAGGATTATATGACTATCAGTTCATAATAAATGAACGTATTAGGATACCTTTTTTTAAAGATCATTATTCTAAGATCTCATCTTTTATCAAGTATATTTCTCTTTTAATTTTTCATTAAAACTCTATCAATTATATTTTTCCTCTTCCTAAAACCTTAGTGGTTGTGTATTCATCATAGATGAATACTTTTTTGAATAAATACAGTCCTAGTTTGTGAGGAAACATGATTAAATCAATGAGGATCCATATAGAGAGATCCCTTTTAGGGGAAATGGATTCAAGTAAAGGGATTTTTTTATTAAATAGTATCCAAATATAAGGATATGATATAATATATTAGGGTTTTAATTCTGTGGGAAGGATTTGGGGTGTTTCATATTATTTTATGGAGAATAGGTTGAAAACATTCTAGAGAACAATGACACTTCATATAATTGTTTATAGAAACATGTCGGGAAGGGGTATACGTTGTTAAATGATTAACAACATAAAAAGAATAAACATAATGAAATCATGTTACACATCATGAAATTTTATATCAGAATAAATAATAATACTTGGTGATGGGGTTTTCATCATATCACTCTAAAAATAAAATCACAAAGTGTAAATTTGTTACAGGTGATGTACTTTCCCGACATGAAGTTTTAATTTGAGTTGTGTGGAAGATATCACATTTATATCTCATGAATCCCTCTCCTATCAAACCTACGGAATCATTCATATGATTTTGGAGAGCATATATAGATTTTGGAAAAACTGATCTGGCATCTGATCCTTGGATCCTTCATGAAATAATATGAACCTTATTACTTTATAAATTATCCATTGGAAGAATTGTATGATCATCTATTATACATAGGGGATCTAACCATAACCCTATGGTATGATAATATTCATTTATGTGCAACAATTCAATTGCACATGGTATTTTTATTGGAAAAACTGGAATTTTATTGTTTATGTATAATTGATAAGTGAAATGTGTAATTGAAATATTAATTTTAATATTCATGGTTAAACTTGTTGTCTATTAATCTGATATCGCCATAGACTTATTTTTATTATTATTTTATTTCTATAATGAAATGATTATATGGGGAATGTGAATATTTTGATTTTTTAATGCTTTTATTGGGTGTAGGACATGTTTATATACTGAAATGATTATATCATGGGCCATACCCAATGTCACATGGTTAAATACATATATACTAGGATTGACCCTATGGAATGATGAAATTCTTATATACAGGGCTTGGCCTTGAGACATGAAGAAATGATTATATACCAGGCTTGGCCCTAAGACATTCTAAAATTCTAATATACCATTCATGGCCCTGAGAGAAGATAAAATTATTATATATCCGGATCGGTCTTATTGATTACTCAAATCTTTATGTAGTGGGTTTGGTCTAGATTTGTGTAATTTATATACCATGGTTTTTGGGTCATGGTTGGAAAGTTCATAATACAAGGTAAGATAAATTTTGTCATGGAATTGAGTCATGTTTTGCTATACGGTTTTTATATGGTTATGGTTCACATTATTGTGATACATGCTCAATGTTATTCCTACATGGAGCCAATGAAGGTTTATGTGGTATTAATTTAATATTTAAATTAATTAATAGACTTGTTTATTTTATTTTTCTAGGTTCTTATTATTAGATTTGATATGTTTAGTTATAGTGGTGTCAACCTGATGAGTTATACTCAGACCATATTAATGTTTCCATTTGGCACCTAAGAAAATTTTATGGATGTATGTGTATTAAATGGATGATGACCTTACTATGGATTATTTTCTTGCAAGATGAGCCATAGTTTGGATATGAGACCGACAAGGGGTTTGAGACCAGGGAATTTTGAGTCTTTATTTGAGTATGATAGTGATTTATTTAAATTAATTATATATTGTCATTAAGTTACATTCCAATATGTAATTAAAATTTTACATTATTTTTTATTGGATTATTCTTTTGGATTTATATTGGGTTTTAACAGTGTTGTACTGTTTCCATTTTTTCGCAAATTGATATTTATTCATTTATTTATATTTCTTGTTTCTACTATGTTGTAACTATGTAACTAAGGGTATATTCTCCCCACTATCCACATCACACCCATGAAACTAGTTGGTATCCTCTAGTGTATGTGGAGGCACATTTGAGATCTCGTAACCAACCTATTTTTTCAATGTGATAGATTTCTAGATCGGGGGACATTACAAAGTGGTAGCATATAACAGCTGGTTTCTTTTCTATTTAATTGATATTTGGAAAAGGTAGAAGAGATACTATGATTTCTCACCACACAGTAACAAGCTCATTAATGGGAGTATCTTAACCTTGTATGAGGGAAAATCTGAGTTCCCATGGATATAATTTTTTATGTTGTTTGGTTGTTACAGTTGATGTTATTTTACCATGGGTGATTCACATGTTGTGTGGTGTTATCATTTTATGAAATTGTTGATTCTTGAGATTTATACTCATGTAACAATATGAAACGAGATGTGTATGAATGCATCATGATAAAAACATTGGGATATAAATATTTACATGAATTATTCTTGATAGGGACATATTTATTTCAAGTGATATATACATTCATATTTAAAAGTGATATGATATTCCTATTATATATGAGAAATGAAATAAATAAATTGTTTTTTCATGCTAAAAAATTGGTATACATTGTTTAGAGAGACAATGTGTTTAGTGTTTCTCTGATGTTATCACTTTTTCATGTTGACCCTATTGTTATAACCAGTGTTATAAGGAGTGTGTTTTTCTTGTATAAAAAAATCATCATCTTCATCTTCTAGTTTAGCTTCAGGAGAGTATAAATAAACACCCTACTAATGTAGGTGAACCAAAGCTTCCTATAGTTCTCTAGGATTAGACGGTTGTTAAAATTCATCTCAGCTTCCTGAGGGTCATGAGTTCCCTTTGAAGATAAACTATTCGCAATGCTCATTCAAGGTATGAGATGGTGGGAGAGTTCCAGCTATAGCACTATTATATGTTCACAATGGAGGTAAACCCCTATGCAAAAAAGATCTATATTTAGCCAGTCCATATGATCTATAAGAATCTTAAAACACCTACATAAATGATGGTGGAGCTTGCTGCATATAAGCTTCATAAACCAGCTAAGAGTTGGTGGGACATTTTAGAGAAGGTGAGTCAGTAAGAGGAGTTATCTATGAAGGGTTTTGAGATGAATTTCCAAAGACGCATTTATCCCGAGATATTGAGGGATGAGAAGGATCATGAGTTCATGCACCCTACATAGAAGTTAATTTCAATGTGGGACTATGATGAATATTTCACTGACCTATAGTATATTTCAAAATCTTCTTCATCTTATGAGATCTATAAGGAAATATATTTTTATAATTTTCTTCGATATGATATCAGGTCGAAGGTAAATGTGTTGCTTGTGAATAATTTTATATATGTAATGAATCAGGAAATCATCATCAAAGTGGATATGAGAGAGGTCAGGGGTAGTGGATATACTGTTTTAAAGGGGGAAACTATGAACTCATCATATAATATAAGGATGCATCATTTTGATAGTTTCTCAAAGTAAAAATTAGTAAAAATAGTCAGGTAATTAGAAATCCATCTCAAGATTGTGTTTCATTACAGTGTTATTAGTATGGATTGATGGGCCACAAAATGCCTCGCTGCACATACCTTAATTTGGAGTTTCATGATTGCGTTAGATTGGGACATTTATAGTTTTTTTGTAGGATAATTCAATTATAGTACAGTGTAAGGGGAATATGATATGAATCAGAGTCTATAAAGGACTCAGCTACTCCTCAGTAGGTAGATAGCTTGAGTTCCATGAGACATTCTAATCGAGGAAGGGTACATGTTACACCATGAAAGAATAAAATTTCTTATTTGAGGGTATATATTTGGGAATATAGTATGGATCATATTGGTTATGGGTTGGTTAGATTCACATTATGAAAACTACTCAGGATATTGTGGATGTAGGACCATCTACTGTCAATGGTATGATTCTTGTACAATCTACACATTCTTGTTTTTTTATTTAGGATCATAAAATTCAAATTTATGAACTATTTTTATAAACATTATGGTCTTGGATATGGAAATATTTTATGTTTTTTTGACCATTGACACGCCTTTGGTTGTGCGGTTATAGAATATCAAACATTGCAGGGTGTGTTCTCAATATATTTGTTGTTAAAATTTCTTTTGGGAACCATTTGTACAGAAAAAGAAAGTCCTAAATTTTAGTCTTTGTATGTATTTTTTCATTATATATATGGATCATATTGAATATTACCAAAGGAGAGTTTTCTTTTTGTCTCCAAAAGGAGGTAGTTATTATCACCAGAGAGAGTTGGATATTCAAGCTGGTCATGTAGAACCAATTTAGTGTAAATTGGATTGTCTCATAGCTCTGATAGTCATTCATTCTTTGGGTGATGAATAAATGTTGTATAATTACATTCCTCTAATGGTATACCATTTTAGGATGATTTACATGATGATTTATACTTCTTACCCCTATAGTGAGAGATCAAGTTTATGATCAAATTGGTGTCAAGGGAAAATACAGTTTCTATCCATCCATATAGAATGAAAACAATAGAGTTTCATGAGTTAAAAGTTCTGTTATATGGTCTAGATATTAATTGTTTAATATGGACATGTAAATATCATTTGGGTTCTCTAGTTCCCTTTTCTAATAAGGCTGATGGGACTTTGCGCTTATGTGTGGATTATCGAAGATTGATCTAGATTACAGTCAAGAACTGATATCCCCATCTTCACATCAACGATATCTCTGATCATTTGGGAGGTTATAAGACCTTCCCTATGACTGATTTGAGATCAAGATGCCATCATTCTAAGTTGATACCATCATACATACCTTTTATTTCTTTCTGGAGTATTTGGGAATTGTTTTAATTCATAGTGATGACGTTGGGGTTGACAAATACGCCATCAATATTAATGGCCTTGATAAATCATGTCTTTCATATTTTTCTGGATTGGATTGTCTATTTTTTGTTGTTGAAATCAAAGTGTTAGTTCAGTTAGTATATTATCATTCCAAAAAATTTGAAATCATCTTGATTACATTGAGAGAGCATCATATTTACACCAATCTAACTAAAGAGGTTTCTGGATTGTTAAAGTGCACTTCTTGGGGCATGTCATCTCTAAGGTAGGAGTTTTGGTAGACCTAGAGAAAGATGTAGTCATGGTATCTTGAGACTATCCTAAGAATGTATTTGATAATTTTATAATTTTTTAGATGGTTATTATTGGAGCTTTATCTAGGAATTATCTCATTTGGCAGCACCGATGTGTATTTTGTCCAATAGTGGGGAAAGGTTTTTTCGGTCAACTGAATCCGAGATATATTTTCTGACATTGAACATAATGTTGAATTAATCAGCTATCCTTACTTTAATTGTGGTTTGTAAATCAGATACTATGTACTATGATACATTCAGAGTAGGACTGGGAGCAATTCTGATGCAGTAGAATTACGAGGTTGCTTATGGATATATATAGATGAGATTGCATAAGAGGAATTACCCTACTCATGATCACGTGTTATCCGAAATGGTATACGCCCTAAGGTTTAGCAGGCATTATATCATGGGTGAGGTGATTTTTTACACACAGATTAAAATATCCTTATATATTTGTTTTCTTAGTATGACCTAAATCATCAACAAATGAGGTGGGTCGAGTATCTACAGTCATTCGAATTTGAGTTGGCTTATAAACCGTGAAGGTGAAATTTCTTTTTTGATGCATTCAGTCAGATGATGCAGATTGAGGTAGTAAGGTAGTCTTGCAACAAGTGGTGGGTAATGGCCCTCATTACAGACATGCATCTTGTGGTTCAAGAGTCCCAAGGATGAGTATATCTGACTTTGGCATCTATTATATATATTTTTTTGGAATAGATCATGAGCAAGAAATTAATTGATCCAATTGTATTAGTTCTAGGATACATCTTATATGCTTGTTAGACACCATGAATATGGTCTCTTGGTAGAGGAAATTATATACTTTTCTGTGGCTGAGTATGGGTTCTTATGAGATTATACATGCAGTTGATGAGGGAGTTCAATGATTCTATATAGACTGTATATCCATGTTTGAAAAATATGTATCATGATATATATAGATAATAATGGTTTTCAAGAATGAAGAAGTTGGTATAAGTCTTTATAGAATAACTTTTCACTTTCCAGTAGGTTAAATCCAAGCATCAGATACTAGCTGGGCTTTTACAGACTTTTCCCAATCTTGAGTGGAAATTGTATGATGTCATATTCTATTTTGTGACATGATTTACTAGGAAAACTTAGAATAACGATTATTTATGGAGGATTGTGGCTTTACCGAGGAAGGTATCCCATTTCTTTCCTACCTAAGAGGTCATCATAGTTGATGATTTGGGTAGTCATTATGTGTGTGAGGTAGTTCAGATGCATGGTGTTCTATAGAATATCATATTAAATAGGTATACTCATTTTTAATAGTGGTTGAAGATGGGTATTCAAAAGGCTATGAGATCACATGTTCTACTGATTTTGGCCAATCATCATCATACTAATGGACAATCTAAGTAGACTATTAAGGTTTTGGAGGATACATCTGAGCCCATGTTTTGGATTTCAGTGGTTCATCAGAAAAAAATTTTGAAACTCATGGTGTTTACAAATAATAACAAATTCCAAAAATCTATCCATATGAAACCTTTGGAGACATTTTATTTCAGTTTTTTCCATTCTGATCATTATTTGATGGAGGCAGGTGAGTCAGCACTTGTTGGGACTAGTCTCATGAATGAGACATTTGAGTAGGTTCAGTTGATCAGACAATAGTTGGTGCCTGTGCATAGTAATCATAAATTAGATTGTAACCATCAGATATAGCCTATATATTTTTAGGTTGGTCATCATTTTTTCCTTCTAGTGTTTCCTAGATTATGTATATAACTTATTATAAAATAAGGGAATCTAATGCTCATGTTTTTCTGGCCATTTGATATAGTGGATAGGGTTGGTCAAGTGGTATACCATTTATTAATTAAGAATGATATATTTACATTCATGATTTGATCCATGTATTAACGCATTAGAGGTATTATTCATACCCTTTTCATGTGATATACATAGAGCACACCGAGCTTATTGTTGATACATTCTTTGAGGAGCATCTGATATGAATTATGGACCATAGTGAGAAGTATCATTAGGTTTGAACGATTCTGTTGGATCAGTTGTAGTGGAATCATGGGTGATTTCGTGAGAATACTAGGGTGAGAGAGTTTTATATGCAAGCATAGTGGCTAGAATTGTTTGCCGAGACCCCACAATGATGCTTGGAGTAGCTAGGGAAAAAGTGTTCATATGGTGGGGAGGCTGTAAGATCATTCCTTTTTACATGTACTTCTCTTTATAATTTTTTTATTAAACTTATTTTGGTTTTGTTTTTCCTCATGTTTATACCTCGGGGGTTGTGTTTTCATCATATATGTTTTTTATTTCTTTTATAAAAGAATACATCGGTTATGAGGAAATACAAGAAAACTGGAGAGTATCCATATAGAGAGCCTTTGTTGGAGAAAATGACATAATGTGTGTGGATTTATGTTTGTTTTATTTAATGAAATCTTTATATAAATGTATGGAATGGGTTATGAAGGTTTTCCATCCTTAAGATGAATTTACGGTGTTTTAGGTTATTTTGGGAGAATAGGTTTAAAACAATATAATTAACAATTACATGACATGTAATTATATTAAACGTCATTTAATTATTGAAAGACACATGCCGTTAATGGTTACAAGTTGTGAACTAATTAACTACATGAAGAGAATACACATCATGAAATTATATTACACGTCATGTGATATTTAATCAGAATAAATATTAACATGAAGGGTTGGTTTTTTCAGTGTATCCATCTAAAAAGAAATACATGACATGTAATTGGGTCATAGTTTAACACCCGAGACTTTTATGTGAAATATTTTGTTTTTATGTTATATAAATCATCAATGGAATCTTTCACTACACATAACACTAGCTTGGCTTGCTTTACGCGTAACCGTGGCCTTCCTCGACAGCTTGCGTCGTACGTAATACCGAGTTTCACTAAACAATGATATGCTATTAAAATATTATTAAAACGAGCCGTTATGAATAGTAATAACCACTTTTTGAAATTTTATAAATTTTATTTTTCAAAATGGACCTCATTTTTGGATTCAGAATATCAAAATTATCCTAGGGTGAAATTTTGGTATTTTTTTGAAAACATTCAATTTTTGATGAATAGTGAAACCACTATGTGGTAGTTAAAAAATTTAATTTTTCATAAAACCTAATTTTACCGCTTCTGTGAGTGGAATTTTGAAAATCCAAGAGACACGGTTGATGTCAGTAAGTAAAATGTGGTTCAATGAGATGAAAATAATTTTTGGTGAATAATAACTTTATACTTTTATTTACCACGGTTAAAAGTAAATAGGGTAATTAAGGGTAAAAATGATATTATTATTACCCTAACACATGTCCTAATTCTATTGGAAAAGTTTAATTCGACCAAAAACAACCTTAGGAATAAAATATGACCATTTAGGCCCACTTTGATTAGATTAGGACATTTATTATTAATTTATTTTAAGAAGGGTTAAAATAGTTAAAATCAACGTTTAATAAGAAAATCATTTTTAATATATGGTTATACATAAGATAAAATCGACTATAAATATTAATTAGAAATATAAAATGATTTCCTATATAATTATATTTTATTTTTAATTTTTAGACGTTATATAATTTAATTTATTTATGACACAAATATGATGCAGTAATTATCTTATTAATGAAATATTTACATAATTGATGTTATAAATACCAAAATAAATTTAATTTGAGACTTTTAATGAATTCCAAAAATTTTCTAGGTTAATATGACATGTTATTTTTGATTTAATTAAATTTTTTCGAACTAATAATTCTGTTATGATTTTCAGAAAAATCAATTACTAAATAGTGTCAAAATTGACATAAAATAGTTTTTAAAACAAATATTATATTAGTAATTGTTATATTATTCCTAAAAATCAAAGGTTCGCCCAAATTACTTGGATAAGGTTATATATATTAATAATAAAAAACTTGGGGTTCGTTTGACAGCTTATAGTAAGTTTATTAACCTTATAGTATAAGAACACAAGAAGACACGGTAAAAGTAAAATTATTTAACTTAATGTTAAATCTAAATTATAAGGTCAAAATAGGAAATTAAACTTGTCTAAATTCTATTGGATGAGATTATTTCGACCCATACCCACCTTAGATTCGAAATAAATCAATTTTTTTCTATTTAAAACCGAATTTTACTTTATAATAAAATAATAGTTTTAGTTATTCCAAAGGTGCCCCTCTCCTCCCTTATAAAAGGGAACCTCCTCCCCCTCTTCCTCACACCACTTTGAGACTTCAAGCTCGGACAACCCCTGCCAATTTCTCCTCTCCACTTCCCTAGAAACATCCTAGAGGTTCTGGTCTTCTTCAAAGTCCTATTTTAGTGCCCTAAAAGGAGGTCTCAAAGAAGCATTTCAAAGAAGAGGTAATGTCCGTTACCGATTCTTTCATCTTTATTTATTCTTCCACTTATTATTCTTTAGTTGTTTCATTATTAAGTAATAACATCAGTATCAAACATATATTGATATTTTATTATAATTATGAAACAACCCTATTTCACCATCTATCCATCCTTCGGAAAAAGAAATCACCGCGCGGGCGTACGAACGGAATACCGTCTCCACGCCGTGGTGTAATCTATTTTCCACCACCACCTTACTTGGATGGGTATAATGGTGTAAATAATGACTATATATGACTATTATAAAGTTATATTGATTCTGAAATAGTATACATACACTCCAAAACAATTCCACGATCATAGGAACGATATCATCACTTGTGTGTACGTACGGAATACTGTCTCCACGATGTGATATGACTCTTTCTACATGATCATCATTGGATAATGATTATATAAATGAATTTAATGAATTAATATGATATATATTACAATAATATCATTCTGGAAATGAGTTATCTATAACCTAAAGAGAAGAATAAGAATTTATTCGACAAAACACGCATAAGAACAAAAAGTAATAAACACCCGAATAACAAGTAGTAATGAAATATTACCAATAAGAAGCTAAGAATATGACAATATATGATATCATAACAATAATTATTATTATGGAATAAGTCAATAAAATTATTTAAATCATTATACAGGAGGTTCAGACACTTACGAAGCAAATCAGACCTAAGGTAAGGGAAAATATCACAATCTCATTTTATCCAAGATTGTTTATACTTTGGTATTTATTGGGGTGTATTTTATCATCCACATCCATTTTTCCTCGATATGTAATATTTTTTCGATCCACCTACAATTGTCTAAATCCAATTTTACCATTCAGTGAGTTTTTAGTAAAAGATATGAAAGGAATCTTTTGTCATTTTTCGTACGAGGTACTTTTTGACTTTTCCGACAAAAGTACGAGAGGAATGTTTTTTTAACTTATATGGCATGAATGGATTTTTAAAACATTATTTCCAAGAATCTTACTTTACATGTTTTCAAGTTTATCTTTAATCAACTTCTTTTTGTTTAAAATTTTATGACATGTTAAGAAAGGAAAAATGTTTTTGAAGTAGAAAGGATATTTTCTTGAAGAATGGAGTTCAAGTGTTTTATCAAAATTATTTTCCATCTAAGATAATAAAGGGTTCTGTTTTTATCCCTATTATTACACTGATTTGATTATGTTGTGATGGAATTATTTTTAGAATTCCTTTATGTTATATGAATTGTTTTATGATGTCACGATGTTTAAGATTCCCATTTTTATTACATGGGTTATGCTATGATGTATGGTTTAGGATTTTGTGGAACACATAAAAATGGTATAATTATGAGATGGGTAGGACCTATATCTCCCTCCAATGAATTGGGTAACGATTTTATATCTCATGAGATAGACATGGCTGGAATGGCAGGTTAAACCGGTTCTGTGAAACAGGACTGAAACGAGGAGTGAACTCGGTTCAGAAATGGACTTTGTCCACTAAGATATTATTGGAAATTAGTCATGACTAATAAGAAATTATTCTCTATGATTATGTGTGTATGCCACAAAGTTTCATGTTTTATGTTATGATTATTGGGATTACATTTCACTACTATGATTTATCCCATGTTATGAAATTAAGATCTCTCTTGCAGGTTAAGATTTTCAAAAGTTATGTTCTTAAGTATATGATGTGATTGATATTTATTTTGTTTACCCTTACTAAGCATTTGAGCTCACCCTTTTGTATGTTTTATTTCCCCAGGTCAGGAAGAAGGTTATTAACTAAGATATGCCAAAAGGAACTATAGATATGATGAAATAAGTGGGAGACAGTGTAGACGCTTTATGAACCAGTTGTTTATGTTTCCCAGTTTCTAAAGACACTATACCTATATGGTCCATTACTGGTTTTGTTATATGTTATAATAAGTGTGCTTCAATTTTGAAGTAATAACAATGTATGTAAAGTATGGGTTGTTATAGTTGGTATCAGAGGAAAGGTATAGTCAACCTTTGGAAACTAGGATGTGAAAGTCTTAGTAAGAACCCTAAGGATAAGTCTAAGCATAGAACACAATCTTAGTGTTTTAGAAAAGGGCATGAATAACCTAGGATAAGACCTTAAGTGTGAAATTTTATTCTTGATTATGTGGTTTTCCTATTATAATTAGTGTTTCTCACACTATTCTTCTTGGTTTTAGTGAATGGATGGAACCCGAAGGAACCGTTTTAATGTGGAATGTGACGGGCAGTGCAATGATTGTCCCCCTGAGCAACCAAACGTTATGGGAGCTGGAATGAAAAATCTTGTAGCCATGCTCACACAAAATTCTCAAGCTATGAATCATGCAGGACTTCCAAACGAGCAAAGGAAGGAGAAAAATTCTGTTGAATCCTTCATGAGACAGCGTCCACCTTCATTCAGCGGGTCTACTGATCCATTAGTTGCTGAACAATGGATTAGTACTACTGAAAAGATATTTTTAGTTCTTCAATGTTCTGAGCATGATAAAGTCATCTTAGTAGTGTATCATTTGGAAGGTGATGCTGATCAATGGTGGAATCTAATTAAGAATACGAGGCAAAGGGATGAAATTGAGTCCATGGAATGGGACGAGTTCAAGAACTTATTTTTAAATACGTACTTCCCTCATATTCTCTGAACAAAGATGGAGAAAGAGTTTCTTGAACTGAAGCAAAAGAATGATGAATCTGTTGGTACCTATGAAGCAAATTTTACAAGACTTGCAAGGTACTCTTCTGGTATTATTATCCAACTTGAGAGTAAGATCGATCGATTCTTTAGTGTCTTAAAACCAAGTCTTTGAATGGCCTTATCCATAAGGGACTTCAATAGCTACGAGGAAATCGTTCGATGTGCTCTCAAATTTGAGATGGAGATTGGAGTGACCCATCAGTCATATGGGTTTGATAAGAAGAGGAAAATGGAATTCAAAGGAAAATCTAAAGAGTACACTAAAAAGAAGATGAGCTTTCCCTTATGCTCAAAGTGTGGAAAGAAACATGGAGGGAGTTGTCTTAATTGGACAAGTAAATGTTTCAAATGTGGAAAGGAAGGTCATCGGGAATTTGAATGCTGCAATGATGGGAAGAATATGTCTAATGATGCAAAAAAAGGAAGGGATACACAGAATGAACCTACTACACTTCAATGTTTCAAGTGCAAGGAGATGGGGCATTATGCCAATCAATGGCCAATCCAAGGGTTGATGATGATGGTAGACGTCAACAAACTCTTAAGTCTAAAGATAAAGGGAAGTCACATGCAATTTCTATCAGCGATGTGGAGTATGATAATGATGTGGTGAAAGGTATACTTACCATCCACTCTAAAGTAGCAAATGTTTTATTTGATTCTGGATCCACCCACTATTTTATTTCTGAAGAATTTTCTAAGGATATCACCGTATTACCTCAACAATTAGATGTTGAGTTAGCTATGACAACCCCTAATGGTGCAACAGTCGCATCAAAAGTTTATAATTCTTCTCCGATCGAAGTTTGTGGGAAAGTGCTTCCTTCAAATCTTGTAATCCTTCCTATAGTGGAATTTGATGTGATTCTTGGCGTGGATTGGCTTTCTTTATAAGGATCTCATATCAATTTCCAAAGAAGGGAAGTCACGTTTCATATTATAGATCAATCTATGATCTTCTATCAATGAAAGGATGAACATAAACTTCCAGTGGAAATTCCTTCCATCTTATGGGTCTTGATTCCTCTAAATAAAGGTTATTTATCTTAAATCATTGGTGAGAAACTCACGATTAAGAATATGCCCATTGAACGGGAGTTTGATGATGTCTTTACAGAGGAATTGCCGGGTCTTCCACCAAATCGTGAAGTTGAGTTTTCAATAGAACTCGTACCAGGTGCTTTGCCTATTTCAAAGACACCTTATAGAATGGCCCCATTTGAGTTGCAGGAATTGAAGAAGCAACTCCAAGGGAATCTTGATAAGGGGTTCATACGCCCTAGTGCGTCACCTTGGGGATCACCTGTTCTGTTTGTTAAAAAGAAAGATGGATCAATGAGACTCTGCATTGATTATCGAGAAATTAACAAGATCGCTATCAAGAACAAATATCCTCTTCCATGCATTGATGACTTATTTGACCAAATACAAGGAGCTCAATACTTTTACAAGATTGATCTTCGTTCAGGGTATCATCAATTAAGGGTAAAAAGGGAGGATATACCAAAAACGGCTTTCCGTACAAGGTATGGACACTATGAATTTATAGTGATGCCGTTTGGTCTTACTAATGCCCCTGCTCTCTTCAGGGATCTGATGAATAGAGTCTTTAGAGACTATCTTGATCAGTTTGTGGTAGTCTTTATAGATGATATTCTGGTATATTCAAAGAGCAAGGAAGAACATGAAGATCACTTGAGAATTATATTGAAGACCCTAAGAAAGGAGAAGCTTTATGCCAAATTTACCAAGTGTGAATTTTGGATTCAAAAAGTTGCATTTTTGGGTCACATATCTCAAAAGAGAGGATATCTGTGGATCTAGAAAAAATAGAGGTTATCGAAAGATGGTTGAGACCAAAAATAGTAACTTATATACGGAGTTTTCTTGGTTTAGCTGGATATTATCGACGTTTTGTGAAAGATTTTTCACGATTATCTAATCCACTCACCAAGTTGACTAGAAAAGGAGTTAAGTTTGTCTGGATGGAGGAATGCGAAGAGAATTTCAAGGAGTTGAAAAGAAGGTTATCCGGTTCACCTGTGCTCACACTGCCTTGTAGTGGAGAAAGGTTTGTGATCTACAGTGATGCATCCATGAAGGGATTGGGGTGTGTTCTTATGCAAAATGATATGGTGATAGCTTATGCCTCATGACAGTTGAAAATCCATGAGCAAAATTACCCAACTCATGATTTGGAGTTAGCTGCAGTAATCTTTGGATTAAAGATTTAGAGGCATTATCTTTATGGTGAAAGGTGTGATATTTATACTGATCATAAAAGTTTAAAGTATATTTTCACACAAAAGGAGCTGAATATGCGCCAAAGAAGATGGTTGGAGCTGATTAAAGATTATGACTGCTCAATCTATTACCACCCTGGGAAAGAAAACAAGGTGGCAGATGCATTAAGTCGACAAGACCATGCCGGTTTATCCATGATGAGGATCAGAAAAGATCCAATATTTATGGATTTACAAAGGATGGATCTTGGAATTATAATGGAAGGGGAAAAATCATATCTTTCTCAAATGAATGTTCAACCATCTATACATGTGAAGATTAAAGAGACACAGAAAGAAGATGTCGAGTTACAAAAGAAGGTGAGAAATGTTCCTGAATTCAACCTTGATTGTGATGGGATAATAAAGTTCAGGAATTGGGTTGGTGTTCCTCCCATCCTCGAATTAAAGAAGGATCTGCTGGATGAGGCTCGTAGTTCTTCATTCTCTATTCATCCTGGAAGCACGAAGATTTATAGGGACATGAAAGAGTACTTCTAGTGGGATGGCATGAAAATAGATGTTGCTGAATATGTCTCTCGATGCTTGGTTTGTCAGCAAGTTAAAGCTGAGAGACAGAAGTCTAAGGGGATGTTACAACCATTACCCATACCCGAATGGAAATGGGAAAACATCACTATGGACTTTGTCACAGGACTTCCTAAAACATCCAAAGGCAATAATGCTATCTGGGTCATAGTTGATTGTCTTACAAAGTCTTCACACTTCATCGCTATTAGAGAGGATTTCTCTCTGGATCATCTTGCCAGGATATATGTGAAGGAAGTGGTAAGATTGCATGCAGTACCACCTTCTATTATATCTGATCGGGATCCGAGGTTTACATCAATGTTCTGGAGAAGTCTTCAGCATACTCTGGATACAGAGATGAATTTCATCACTGCTTATCATCCTCAAACAGACGGTCAGTCAGAGAGAACAATTCAAACTCTAGAAGATATGTTGAGAGCTTTCTCTATGGATTTGAAAGGTGGTTGGGATCAACACCTACCTTTGGTGGAATTTTCATATAATAATAGCTTTCACTCCAGTATTCAGATGGCTCCTTATGAAGCTCTCTATGTAAAGAAATGCAGGAATCCAACTTGATGGGATGAAGTTGGGGAAATAAAGCTATTAGGACCTGATCTCGTTGATGAAATGGAAAAAAAGGTCAGATCTACTCAACAACACATAAGAGTAGCTCAGAGTCGACAAAAAAGTTATGCCGACAACCGAAGAAAAGACCTAGAGTTTGAAGTGGGTGATAAAGTGTTCTTACGAATATCTCCCTGGAAGAGGGTCATGTGATTTGGAAATAAGGGGAAGTTGAGCCCTAGATATATCGGTCCTTTCGAAATACTAGATCGTGTTGGGAAGGTAGCTTACCGATTGGAGCTTCCACCGAATCTCTCTCAAGTTCATGATGTGTTCCATGTATCTGTCCTGAGAAAGTATATACCTGATCCTTCACATGTACTTAGCTCAGAAGTTGTACCGCTGGAGCAAGATCTTTCTTGTGAAGAACAGCCGATAGAGATTCTGGATCGTAGCGAAAATGTCCTACGAAACAAGACCACTCGATTGGTGAAAGTTTTATGGAGGAACCACCAATTATAAGAAGCTACATGGGAGCTTGAGGATATGATGAGGGAGAGCTATCCTCTTCTATTTGTTACAAAGTGACGAATTTCAAGGGCAAAATTCATTTTAAGGGGGGTAGAATGTAACACCCCAGACTTTTATGTGAAATATTTTGTTTTTATGTTATATAAATCATCAAAGTAATATTTCACTACACACAACACTAGCTTGGCTTTCTTAACATGAAACCGTGGCCTTCCTCGATAGCTTGCGTCGTACACAATACCGAGTTTCACTAAACGATGATATGCTATTAAAATATTATTAAAACTAGCCGTTATGAATAGTAATAACCACTTTTTTGAAATTTTATAAATTTTATTTTTCATAATGGACCTCATTTTTGGATTCGGAATATCGAAATTAGCCTAGGGTGAAATTTTGGTATTTTTCTGAAAACTTTCAATTTTTGATGAATAGTGAAACCACTAAGTGGTAGTTAAAAAACTGAATTTTTCATAAAACTGAATTTTACCGCTTCTGTGAGTGGAATTTTGAAAATCCGAGAGACACGGTTGATGTCAGTAAATAAAATTTGGTTCAATGAGATTAAAATAATTTTTGGTGAATAGTAACTTTTTACTTTTATTTACCACGGTTAAAAGAAAATAGGGTAATTAAGGGTAAAGATGATATTATTATTACCCTAACACATGTCCTAATTCTATTGGACAAGTGTAATTCGACCAAAAACAACCTTAGGAATAACATATGACCATTTAGGCCCACTTGGATTAGATTAGGACATTTATTATTAATTTATTTAAAGAAGGGATAAAATAGTTAAAATCAAAGTTTAATAAGAAAATAATTTTTAATATATGATTATACATAAGATAAAATAGACTATAAATATTAATTAGAAAGCTAATAATATTTCCTACATAATGATATTTTATTTGTAATTTTTAGACATTATATAATTTAATTTATTTATGACACAAATATGATGCAGTAATTATCTTATTAATGAAATATTGACAAAATTGATGTTATAAATACCCAAATAAATGTAATTTGAGACTTTTTATGAATTACAATAATTTTCTAGGTTAATATGACGTGTTAGTATTGATTTAATCAACTTTTTTCTAACTAAAAATTCTTTTATGATTTTCACAAAAATCAATTACTAAATAGTGTCAAAATTGACATAAAATAGTTTTTAAAACAAATATTATATTAGTAATTGTTATTTTATTCCTAAAAATCTAAGGTTTAGCCAAATGACTTAGATAAGGTTATATATATTAATAATAAATAACTTGGGGTTCGTTTGGCTGCTTATAGTAAGTTTATTAACCTTATTGTATAAGAACACAAGAAGACACGGTAAAATTAAAATTATTTATCTTAATGTTAAATCTAAATGATAAGGTTAAAATAGGAACCGAAACTTGTCTAAATTCTATTGGATGAGATTATTTCGACCCATACCAACCTTATCTTAGAAATAAATCAATTTTGAGCTATTTAAAACCGAATTGTACTTTATAATAAAATAATAGTTTTTGTTATTCCAAAGGTGCCCCTCTCCTCCCTTATAAAATGGAACCTCCTCCCCCTCTTCCTCACACCACTTTGAGCCTTCAAGCTCGGCCAACCCCTGCCAATTTCTCCTCTCCACTTCCCTAGAAACATCCTAGAGGTTTTGGTCTTCTTCAAAGACCTATTTTAGTGCCCTAAAAGGAGGTCTCAAAGAAGTATTTCAAAGAAGAGGTAATGTCCGTTACCGATTCTTTCATCTTTATTTCTTCTTCCACTTATTATTATTTAGTTGTTTAATTATGAAGTAATAACATATGTATCACTCATATACTGATATGTTATTATAAGTATGAAACAACCCTATTTCACCATCTATCCATCCTACGGAAAAAGAAATCACCGCACGTGCGTACGAACGGAAAACCGTCTCCACGCCATGGTGTAATCTATTTTCCACCACCACATTACTTGGATGGGTATAATGGTGTAAATAATGACTATATATGAATATTATAAAGTGATATTTATTATTAAATAGTATACATACACTCCAATACAATTCCACTATCATAGGAACGATATCATCACTCGTGCGTACGTACAGAATACCGTCTCCACAATGTGATGTGACTCGTTCTACATGATCTTCATTGCATAATGATTATATAAATGAATTTAATGAATTAATATGATATATATTAAACTAATAAAATTCTGGAAATGAGGTATCTATAACCTAAAGAGAAGAATATGAATTTATTCGACAAAACACGCATAAGAACAAAAAGTAATAAACACCCGAATAACAAGTAGTAATGAAATATTACTAATAAGAAGCTAAGAATATGACCATATATGATATCATAACAATACGTATGATTCTGGAATAAGTCAATAACATTATTTAAATCATTATACAGGAGTCTCGGACACTTACGAAGCAAATCGGACCTAAGGTAAGGGAAAATATCACAATTTCATTTTATCCAAGATTGTTTATACTTTGGTATTTACTGGGGTGTATTTTAACATCCACATCCATGTTTCCTCAATATGTAATATTTATTTCATCCAAATAAAATTGTTTAAATCCAATTTTACCCTTCGGTGAGTTTTTAGTAAAAGATATGAAAGGAATCTTTTGTCGTTTTTCGTACGAGGTACTTTTTGACTTTTCTGAAAAAAGTACGAGAAGAATGTTTTTTTAACTTATATGGAATGAATGGATTTTTAAAACATTATTTCCAAGAATCTTAATTTACAAGTTTTCAAGTTTATTTTTAATTAACTTATTTTAGTTTAAAATTGTATGACATGTTAAGAAAGGAAAAATGTTTTTGAAGAAGAAAGGATATTTTCCTCAAGAATGGAGTTGAAGTGTTTTATCAAAATTATTTTCCATCTAAGATAATAAAGGGTTATGTTTTTATCCCTATTATTACATTTATTTTATTATGTTGTGATGGAATTATTTTTATGAATTCCTTTATATTATTTTAATTGTTTTATGATGTCACGATGTTTAAGAATCCCATTTTTATTACATGGGTTATGCTATGATGTATGGTTTATGATTTTGTGTCACACATAATAATGGTATCATTATGAGATGGGTGGGACCTATATCTCCCTCCAATGCATTGGGTAAAGATTTTATATCTCATGAGATAGACATGGCTTGACGGCAGGTTAAACCAGTTCAATGAAACAAGACTGAAATGAGGAGTGAAATCGGTTCAGAAATGGACTTTGTCCACTAAGATAGTCTTGGAAATGAGTCTTGACTAATAAAAAATGATTCTATATGATTATGTGTGTATGCCACAAAGTTTCATGTTTTATGTTATGATTATTGGGATTACATTTCACTCCTATGATTTATCCCATGTTATGAAATTACGATCTCTTTTGCAGGTTAAGATTTCCAAAAGTTATGTTCTTAAATATATGATGTGATTGATATTTCTTTTGTTTACCCTTACTAAGCATTTGATCTCACCCTTTTGTATGTTTTATTTCCCTAGGCCAGGAAGAAGGTTATTAAGTAAGATATTCAAAAGGAACTATAGATATGATGAAATAAATGGGAGACAATGTAGATGCTTTATGAACCAGTTGTTTATGTTTCCCAGTTTCTAAAGACACTATACCTATACGGTCCTTTCCTGGTTTTGTTATATGTTGTAATAACCGTGCTTTAATTTTGAAGTAATAACAATGTATGTAAAGTATGGTTCGTTATACATAGGCCATGTAATTTCCCAATCTATAGTTTTATAGGGTGATGTGCAGCTGATTTATCATTCACTTCTCATGCGACCTTCTCCCCTCGGCCCTTGGGCAGTTTCCATGTGATTTTGGAGTGCATCTCTCCATTATAGATATCCTGATCATGAATCTAATCATAATACACTTATTACAATCATCCACACCTTATTCCTCATGGAAGTTTTCCATTGGAATCAATTTTTGATTTCCTGTTAAAGTTAAGAGGTCTAGACCTTAACCATATGGTTTGATAATTGTCAATTATGTGAAATATTGAAATAGTTCCAACATATCGTGTGCCTAAATAAATTAAAGGATGAATTGGATTATTCCATGTAGTATAATTATGGGATCATATACTAGAATATATTTTTTAATGCTTCTGATCATCACGATGAAGTTGAAGATCGAAGATCCTCTACACTCTGAGATCATGTGTGGTTGAGTATTTTACTTGTCAATGATAAGGAATTATTTTGGGGAAGAATATTTTGTATGTCATTTCATTTATTATGATAATATAATTATCTCTATATAATTTCTCTATCTACTATGATTTATTATTTATTTTTTATTATCCTTTCTCTTCAATTACTTATTATTCATAAATTCTATGCTCAATGCATTAATTATTAGAGTTTGGTAATCTCTAAAAATAGGTTATCATTTCATACCATGTTTGATTTATATGTAAATTATTCCTATTTAAATTTCTCAAAATTTAATTTAATGTACTATGAGAGTTAAAATAGTCATTTTATAAGAAAATTGTTGTATGCGTTGATTGGATCTTACAGAATAGATATTTTCTATTGATATCTTTTTAGATAAATTCAATTTAATATACTGAATGAAAATAATGTTTCAAAATTTCAATATGTGAATTGATTGATTTATAATTGGGAATTATTTTTAACAAATTGAGTAAATATTGGTCCATAATATTGTTTAGTTATTCCACAACCTATTCTTTATGTTCAATTTAGTTATTGTTTATTATATCATTTCCATGTCTTTTAATCTATTTTATTTTTTAAAATAGAAATAGTAATTCCCATTGGAAATATTAAAAAAATAAAAAAATCATAAAAATTAAATTTCAATACTAAGTCTCATCGAGCGGAAACCTAGGTTTCAACTGTAATATAGAACTTATATAAACAAATTGAGGTAGGTTTTTAAGGGGTATATAGAGCCTCAATTATCATATTATTGTAGGTTATGTGGTATTCTCCAAAAATTATCTGCTATTATGTTGAATTAATCCAAATTAACAGAATTGTAAAAATAATTTTATTTAGAAAATTTTAAAACATTGAACATATAATGAAAAAATATTCACTAATAGTAATAACTATAATTACATTAAGATTCATGAGAAAATGCATGAAGTATCATTAGAAATAACACCTTGAAAAAATTGTGGAAGATGATATGAGAAACTGAAGCATAATCAATATGACTAACTAAATATTAAATTTTTATTTATCATACACATTTAACGAAAATCTAAAAAACCTGAGTTCAACCACAAAAGGAAATAACAGAATCATTAAATGACAATTTAAGACTATGAGTGTCAAACTACCAAAAATATTTCTAGGTGATATTGTTTAACTGGGTGTTTGGACAATCCATTATAAGATTCTCGAATCGAATGGCCAGTTTGACTGAGGACTGGATGTACTCCTCAAGGATGATCTTCATATATTGAATCCCCCAACCAATACTTGGTCCTGCTTATCGATCAAGGTATATTTCTCCTCATTTAGAGTCATCTTAAATGATCTTCTAATCATTTCAGCATCTTATTCTTCATCCTAATTAAGAGACAGAACCCATTTGGAAACGTCACCTTCTGAGCTCATAGGAAATTCAAAATATTTCTCAACAAAATCACCTATCTTTCACTGGTTTTCTATCTTATTTGATTTCCTTGCTGATTGAGTCTCAATTGCATGAGTAAATGAAGAGTAATCCTTACTCTTATTGATTTCTTTCCATCCATCCATGGAGGCCCTAACCTGGCCACTTTCAAAGTCAAGAACTATAAAATAAATATCTTTATGATATATTATATGCTAATCCTGAGGTGAGTCCAGCCTCCCATTGAGACACCCCACAAGAGTGTACTCACCAAAAATAGAATGAACCTCATTTAACATAACTTCTTGGAGGCCAATTAGGTGTTTTGAAGAAGTTCATTGTATGGATAAAATAGCCAAAGGGACCTCCATAACAGTAGGAATACCTCCCTCTAAATATTATCGTGAGTGATAAAACTCAACACACTCAGAATAGTTGCAAATTTTAACCTTTGGTGTGGTTCTTCCCAGTCTCACCCCACATGTTTCCTTCACCCATCCCACAAATTCTTCCCTATGTACAGGTGCCTTTATTTTTTTTGTCACCCATATCTTACCTAATCACATTATCCCCCTATTTAGTATCCACTTCCAATGCAACCTCCTTAGGTGCCTATACAGTTACACTCCTTGGGCTCACAAACTAAATAATATCACTCCCTCTAAGATCAAGCTTCAATTTATAAAAATTGTCAGCAACTTTTGTTTCATGTGGTTATGAAAAAGCCTTCAAATGTGAATGATCATCCTTAAAAGGCATACCCAAAGTGGTATTAGTAGAAAATCAGTATCCCTACAACCCCCTGCCTTATATGGATTGAAAATTGTGATCTTCAATTCAATACAATGCCTGGGGATAACATATCCTTGAATAGGTTCCGTAAAGTGAGCATCCAAACTATGCACATCTCTTCTGTCTTTACCATACTATTATTTCCCAAAGCCATGTCCATCTTTTTGGAAGAACGGATCCCATATTGGGGTTCACCATGAGCAGATCTGTCACCAGTTCTCACACCCTTCACCATAACCTATTGTCTAGACCCACACCTTCAGGTCTCCGACGAGTGTCCCAATTGTTTGAAATCAGAATGAAAATCAACCCAAGATCCATACACCACCTCCTGTCCCACTATAATCCAAACAATGTATGATGGAATTATTGAAACATTGATTTCGACACACAATCAGGGGTTAATAGGGTCACACACAGTAATGGTTCTCCTATAGGAACACAAGAAACTACTTATGAGATTACCAATAATCCTTATAATAGATAGATTTTGAATTGAAATGTGTGGGTTAAGAGAACTCACCCAATTCTCCACCAAAGGTGGGTCTCGTATCATATGGAAAATCCTAAGTCCAATGATGAAGGTAGAACCAGGACCCGATGTAGCTGTAATGCGTACAAGACCAAGATTGTATCAAATCATCCATCAATGTGAAGTGGATCCTAAAGATCATATTGTCCGGAAAACGGATTGTAGCTCTATCCTATATATCCCATGCATGAAAAATGAATCAATAAAAGGTTGTCACAAAATTCTTCACTATAAAAATATAGCAATCAGTTTCTTATTAAAGAGTGTCAAGGCTTCATTAAACTCTATAATAAATAATGGATGATTAGGGAAACCATCATATTGCTCAGGAACTATATGGTATAGGGAGGGTTACGGGATTGGAGGAATAATATTGGGTTTGGATAAGGGGAAATGAGAGACTCCACTCCCTTAAAGGATGATAATGGTCTCTCCCCCATCGGTGTGGGAGGGACTGACAAGGTTGTCACCACTGTCACGAAGCAGGAGAAGGATCGTAGAACTCCCTCAAGGACCCCATTAATACTCATAATAATTATGGATATAATTATTCTTATTTCTAATTACATCAAATAATATATTAGAATGAAGCATTCATGATAGAATCTATATTTCTAGCATTGAATTATCATGTCCTTGAAAGGAAAAAACACCATATAACCAGAAATTAAAATACTTTTGGGAGTATATAATTGAATTATTAATTATTTATGATTATAAATACATAATGTTTGATATTCATTGAGATATGGTTGTTTCCTGATCTACTCATCTATGAGAATGGGGTATAGGTGTTTCAAAAAATGGATTTGAAATATTATTTAATTAAATTACATCACAATTGTGAAAAATTAGATAAAGGATAAAGAAAATTATGAAGAATGTTTTATGGTAATTAATTATATATTAATATTCTAAAGGGGACTATAAGTATATAATAATAATTCCAATGAAAACACTAATCATGAGCCTGAATAAGCATATTTAGTAGATACACAGAAGTAGTAATGTTAGGAAGAACCCACGAAACAAATGAAAATTATGCCTATATAGTATAAAAAATTATTATTATAGTTAGAACCAAAGTATTTTTGGATGGGTGATAAATATAATCAATGGAATCGCATGATGCATTGTGATATTGAAATATTAATAGAATTAAACCATGTAGAATGTTTTTAGGATAATATATATGAATATAATTAGGAACATGTGGGTTCTATGTTTCAGAAAAATAATGAAATATATAAGTATTTGAAAAAATTAATAAATTATTTTAATGAAAAACTCACAGATTAGAGATGTCAAGGAAAATGAATCATTTTCTTCCATTGCATAGTTTGACATAGTTTTGTTATTCTTTTCCATAGTGTTTCAAAGGATGATGAATGTTTTCTAGATGAACATCAATTCAAATATACTAAATGGATTTCTTAAATAAAATGTTAACATTGGGGATTGAAATGGTTATAATATTTATTAAGATAGAAAAATTGTTTTTTCACTAATGTAGACATGTTATATTCTAATGAAAGAACCATGAGCATTGTATTCCATACATGACCAATATTTTAAGTATCTTGGTTTTCAAAGAGGACATGTTTATCATAATCTCAATATAAAAAAGGTGAAAAATCTAAAAATGGTGGTATTCATATATATATTGCTGATACAATATTAAGTGGATCAAATGAATCACAATGAAATCAATTTTAATAATTCAAGAGGTATGGGTTCAAAATATTAATGAACATAGAGTTGATTTTTTTGGTTTAAAAGTGATCTAAATAAGGTATAGAAAAACCTTTTCATAATCCATGGATTTATATGATTTTTTAAGATATTTGGAAGGGTGGTTTCCACTTAAATCAAAGCACTTATTACAACATTTTTTATATTATTAAAGGAGAATAATGGGATAGTGGTCAATATTATTTAGTATAGGAAGACCATCAAGATACAATTATATATAAGATCAATAATTCCAGACACATTATTTGAAACATTATATGTTATAAGTTATCATATTGTACCCATGGAAATATATTTTCATTAGTTAAAGAGAATAATATGCTATATAAAATGTACATTGTATTTCATATTTCTTTACAACAAATAATTATTGAAAGATATGTTTTAATCTTCCAATTTCAATTGGGTTTTCTTAGTTAACAACAATCCATCTCAAATTTCATAGACTATTTTCAATGATCAATATATTTCTCCCACTCATTCCTATAAGAAAATATTATGTATGATGAATCAAATTGTTATCTTGAAAGTTGAATTGAATTTTCTTATGAGAGTCAAATGTGATAATTCACGTTATATATCCATTATAAATATCATTAAAATCAATAATTGATGTATAACATTGAAAGAACATATCAATCTACTAAGTAGATATATAAGATATGATTCATGAAATTATTGTATATTCCTTAACAAAATCATGTAATAGATATCATTATCCATATTATATTAAATGAGTCATTATAAAAGATTATATTACACCACAATATCCAATTGACATAAGACACATAAATAATTTTGGGTTTGGGAACCCCGCTATAAAATCCCTTTCATATGATTGTCCATGAGTTAGAAAATTTTCACCAACATATTTCTTAAAAAGTGTGACCTTTAGGTTCATTAAAAAGTGTGAGGTGTATAATTCCATACTGAGAGGGATATTTCTCAAAACTATAAAGGGGTGAGTATATTCCATAAGATAAAAATGGGGTTTAATAAAAAAGGGTAAATTAAGGGATAGAAGGAACAAGTGGAATTAAACTACACCATGTGGTGATCGATATTAATGAAGTGATTCATCAATATACATTTAATGTTACTCTTATTTCTCAAACCGAGCATGAATATATTTCGATGAAAATAAATATTTATGTAATTAAATTTTGTTATTAATTATTTTATAGTAATATTATTTTTTTTATCAAAAAGTGAAAAAGGTATTTTGATATGTTTGTTGAGGATTCTGATGTGTTTTTAAAAAACCAAAATGGGAATATCATTATAAAAAGTCCCTCAAGTATCATTTTCAACGATTTTAGTTTTTTATTATCAATGAATGTTGAAAAAGAACCAGGATGGATATTACCATGAGGTATTTATGAAGTAATGAATAGGGGATTTTTTTGTCTATCGATGATTATTATGTAGATATTCATAAAAAACATAGAGTATACACACAATCCATGAGGATGTATGGGAAACTAATGTTTAAATAACTCAATGATGTCTATGAAATCAATGTAACGAGTTTTTAAAATAATAATGGGATGTGCGATGGGTGTTTTTATAAATTATTTTTTGTTTTGTCTAAATCTCTGCACATATAGATATATGAAGATATTTAAGAAGTTTATGGGACATAAATTATATTTTTTTCATAATACTCACAAAAATGTATTTATGGTATAGAGTAATTTAGGAAAAAAATAGTCACATGAAGAAATGACATTAAATATGAAATTATTTGTGGGAATGGGTTTTTTGAATACATTAGTTGTTTAAAGGATAAGTATATTATAACATTAGAGGAATTGGAAAGAATTTCCCTGGAAAAGTGGAATCTATATTTTTGAATAAATAATTACATCATAAAATACAAATAGTACCATAATAAAACTAATTTCAGTTCATATAATAAATCTTATTATGGGACCATGAGTTCACATCAATTGGAAAAACCATGAGCTCACAAAATATTTATTTTTTGTATACCAAGCGGATAATGATTATACTCTAAACCTTTGAAACAAAAAAGAAACATAATGTATATTATACACTAACCCATAATTGTATACACATTTTTTAGAGGAGTTTCGGTGAACCAAGTAAATTTTGTTTGTTTCTTATGCATGATTATAATACCATCATATTTTATTTTATGGTAAAAAGATAAAAGTGTTTTTTCTAATGATATAAAAATTTCGAAAGAGGGAAAATTTTAATTATTCAGACCTTGAATCAGCCCACCCATTTCTCAGGGTATTTAACATAGTGTTGGGATATCATATCTATCAATTAAATCCTATATTACTAAAATCAACATGAATCCCCAGGCCATTCATAAAAATATATCTACTTTTTTCCATTAATTTTGTGACCATGGTCTTATATCGTTTCCTTATGTTAACCAATCCCATAGAGGCATACTACCACCCCATATTGACTAATATTATAACATTAGTCCTAAAATCCACTAGACCAAAACATCTATATTCATTCCTATTCTCTATCACCGGTTCATTGAAAATCATCCTTATAATGTGATAATTTATTGAATGTGTTTTATTGAAAATTGAATCATTAGAAATTTTATAAGTTTTATCATAGTCTAAATATAGAACAGTACAATTCTATTACCAGTCACCCTTCTAAAATCCACTAAAAATAATTTCAAACATGTCACCTCGTTCACTGTATCTTTAGTGGAAACATATTTTACATTCAGTATTCATTGTTCAACTACGTTCCATTGTCTATATGTCCAACTAACAATCATTACTATATATAAAAAACATAGAAAATGTTACATATATGATGTTTCACATCATCTATAAATTACACATTCAAAACCCCTAGTAACAGATCATCCATTTTATATAATACTTCTGCATATGGTAAACCATTAAAATATATGTGTTTCAACTTCACCACATCATAGTTCCCTATTCCTTGACATGACTAAAAGCTATTTACAATTCCAAATACATATTAAATTTCTCACACTCTATAAACCATGGAATAATTTTACGCATTAATACATATAGAACATTCAAAATGAACCCACCGTATTCTTCTATACTTGGGGATTTATATTTTGGAAACATGAAATTCCTGACTAATGTTGTAGCTAAAATATATGAGTCATGTAAATACATAAAACGTAATATTTCAATGTGAGTGGTTACTTTATTACATTAGAATTATATATAAAAACGCACATACAAATGGAAAAAATAGTGCAGTAATCATTGTACACAATATACATACATAAAATTCACATTAAAAATTAAATATAAAATAAAAAATGTTATCATTTGGAAAACCATTATACCACATAGTGTATCCAAGTATATCAATCAAAAATCACATCATATCTTCATGGGGACAATAAAACAAAAATGGGGTGATCTTAGATGATTGGTAATGATAAGCATACAGTGGGATATATCATGAATAAACAATGATAATTAATAAGTAATGGAATATAACTATAACACATTCCATTTTATGAATAAAATGAACATAATATGGATGAAATAAATGATACTCAAATAACACTAATTAAATTATAAAATATTCTTGAAATGTATATATTGGATATTATAACTAATTAAATAACCATGTGGAAATTAATAACTTATCACAGAATGAGAGAATTCATAAATAAAAATATATGGATCGTATTTCTTTGACCATTAATTTTTTTTAATTAGTGGGTAGAAACTTGTCTAAATTTGATAACTGATTTGTCTCACAATACCTAAACATGCATAAAAATGCTATATAAAACTGGAACCCAACCATAACATACTAATTATAAATAATTCATCATATTAATGGAGTGAAAATTAATCAAAATAAATATTCACATTCAATAATTAATATGAAATTTTTTTAAACCAGCTTTAATGAGTATAACATAATCATAACTTATCCATAACAATATGGTGAATGGTAATAAAATTATAAATCCTTAGTCAATATGATCATAAACTATCCAATTAAAAAATAATTATGATAACAACACAACCTATCACCTATATATACATAATTATAATAAATTTTTAGAGATGATAAGGAATAGAAATACCATAAAAGTGACATTACAAATTTCTTCAGGAAAATATTTCTTTCACATTGGAAATCACATTAAAAAAAATGTTCACCAAAAAATTTCCCAATTTTTTTCTAAAATATAACATTTTATACTAAAATATAATATTTAAAACATTTAGTGTTCAAGATGGAAGGAAATTGTGTTCATTACCTACACGTTAAAACCATTTTTCCTTTTATATTTTTAATAAAAGCCAAATCGGCCTTATTTTAAAAAATACATGATGATTCCTTCAAAATGTTTTTTAAAAACTAAAAATATGTACCAATTTAATTAGTTACTCATAAGGAAAAGATTATAATTTTTTTAAAAAAAATTAGAAAATAAGGATTTTAATGAAAAAGGAATTTCAACTGAAAAGAGAAATAATGTCTAATTTTCTTAAAATTTTAAAATAATGTCCAATTTTCCAAAAGACCCAGGATCAAATCTGGGTAGGGACTAATTTCCAAGGGTACCGTAGTATCACTGTAGTAGTACTGTAGCAGAGGTGGCACTGTAGTGGCGAAGGCACTATAGCAGGAACTGTAGTGGAGGTGGTACTATAAGAGGAACTACAATAGCCCGGGTAATATAGCATTACTATTCAATGAGGGGCCCTTTGGGCCAAAAAAATGGGCTTTCAAGCCCTGTATTCAGGCCACTTGGCCATGGGCCTTCAGGCTAGGTAATGGGTCTCCCTCTACCTAGTATAAAGATGTATTTTCTTTAAATAATAAAATTATACTTCAGCCCCAACCTTTAAAAAAACTATAGGATAAAAAATAGAATATCAAGAATAAATATATAAAAATAATTCAACAAATGGATACTTTCAGCAAAACAATTACGAATAATAATGGGATTTTGAAATAAACTCTTACCACTTTTGTAACATTCAAATCGCAATCCACCTAAAATATTAATAATCAAGGGAAATTTTAGAAACCATATATATAATGTTCTTCTTTACATAAAATATAAAAGGGGTGGTATATAAACCACAAATAAGAAATAGGTTCTAATTATGGAATATGTATCATAGAAGTAAAACATAGATGGGGAACCCTAAACATGGGTTTGAATTCATTTGTATATGTATGACCATATTTTATAATAAATATAGGTTTATATTATATATATTATAGAACCATACTCAAATATCTCGTATCATATATTATTTACTTATAGTATTTTACACTTGTATATTATTAATTATTTATTAAAATCACTATTTCGAATGGTAATTGATTCATTTTTCATATATATTTTATTTTAGTATTTTTATCCTTTTAATTAGATCATGGTTACATAATATCCATAGTTTATTTCCATGATATAAATATAATTTAAAATAATTATATAAATATTTTTAGTAATCTATTAATATTTGATATAGAAAATGGACTAAACCGTTCATAGAGACAGTTGGTCGTATGTATGCATGAACACTATTTCCTTTTTTCGTGATGGGTAAAATGAATGAAAAAGATACATGTATTCATATTTAAGGAATAATAATTATTTTACATTTTTTATTTATACTAATAAAATACATACATTTTACCATCCACGTATAAATAAAATGAAAAACATTTTGTATCACTATGTGGAGGAGGTTTTCCACATGTATGCACGAGTGACATTATTTATTTATAACATATTAGAATGTAATAAGTAAAAAGTGTTGTTATATTTACAGAAGTATGGTTAGATACTAAATATAATATATATTTATTATCATTTTCTTGCTATATTTCACATAAAGTGTAATAGGAAAATGAATCACACCACTTTACAAGGTATTAATCTGATGTACACATGACCAACGCTATCATATCCCCTACAGAATATAAATTAATAAGGTATATGCGATATATTAATTATAAAATCATAAAAATGTAATAAATTTCATATAAATTTGTTAAATCCATCATTATATCCATCAATTAATGGTGGTGATGGGAAATTTATTACATTGGTTCATGGGATGACAGACCGTCATAGACCAGGTCAACGGTTTCATTCTACATTTGATGGAAGTGGAGATGGATATAGGTTATTGTGCAAAAATAATAAAATTATTGTATACCAGTCATACTAAATATATAATATTATCATATATTAATATGTTTTTAAGGAGGTGTAAGAAGAAATAAATCAATTACGCTTGTTTATGAATTTTTTCACTTCCTCAAAAATATTTTATAGGTTTATAAATTTTTCCTTATTAAGAGAAATACATAATAAAATCAAGTCCTATAGAATGTGGGGTGGAAACTAAGGAATTTATTTCATCATGGACTTTTTGAACCAAATGGTTTTGTAAGTGTGAAGAGGGGATGAAGAATGTGGGTGGCCTTTTATTAGTGGGGGATATGGAACGAATGAAATTTAAAAAAGATAAATTGGTAACCACATTATAATCATTAAATGTTCCTCTAAAATTTGTAATTATCAAAACTTATAGGTTATAATATCAAAATATGGCCATTAAATGGGGTTCATATTATTTTTATGTCCTTTCCCCCCTTATATTTTTATTTTAATCCCCCGGTAAAATCATTTTAACCAGAACAACTACAATTAATTTATAATATATTCATTCTTAATTATGTTAAGAAATATAGTTGAATATATTAGATACCATTAATTACCCTATTTTCATATATGGAATCTATATTTGCAAATTCAACTCATATAAGTGGTATAATTCTAATAAAAACTAAACTGTAGATGCATTGAAAGGGTAGGTTTCCAAAGAGAAAATTATCATCATTTATTGACGTTTTAATTTTAAAATTCAATTATAATTTTATTCAAATTACCCAAATTTGTCAAATTATAATATTATTGAACTAATTATTCCATAAAAAATTAAAATATAAGTTTTATTTATAAATAAAATAAACCAAAATGAGATTTCCTATAAAATAATTACTTTTAAAGATTAATCAAAAAAATATTCTCTTCAAAAAAATTCAAAAAATCACCCTAATTTTATTTTTAAATATGGATTTCAAAAATTATGTTTATTTTGTCCAATTAATATTCAAATTATATTTTTAAAACAAGACTAAACAACCTTTTAGAAAAATATAGTTGTATAGAAACCATTAATTTTTATTATTATTTATTCTTATACTATTTCTAATCAACAGATAGGTATTTAATTTATTTTTTTTACATATAAACCATATTATTTTATAATATAATTAGTACTTATCATTCATACAAACTAGATAGCTATGTTATAATTATAATTTTTAAATTATATTTTAATATAGTATTTTTACTTAAACCCATTGTTCCACGTGACACAAGAAATCAAAGAGATTGAATTTATTATAAATTAAATAAATCAAAAAGGTTTTATTTTTAACATTGTAATATATGTTTAGTGTTGTTTGTTATATATTTTATTGAATATTTTGCTCATATTTTAAAATCTCTGGGTGTTAAATTCTTCCCCCCATAAATAAATCTTTTCCTCACAATGTAATATTGATCTCGGTAATCAATGGTTTGACACTTGAGAATACCATTATTTAAATTACTCAACATGATAAGGGTTTTAGAACGTCATCTTTATAAGATATACTGATATGTAAAAATTTCATCCATAAAAAAACATTAATAGTTTTTGATGCCGGATATAACTGGTTGGAAATTAAAAATAAGAACATGGATGAAATGTATAAAAAATTATATGGAGTGATAGATATAATTTATCACAAGAAATTGGGTGATCCATAGAAGATTAATGAGCACAAAACTACAAATATGTATTGGTTGAAATGAATATTGGTTCCTAAAAAATTAAGGTATTGGGAAAAAAATTTTCATTCAATATTCTTCTTGTAAGATACCATCTATTTCCATGTATCTTTATCTCTGAGATTGTTTTCTTAAATTATTTGTTTTGAATTTTTCCATCTCTCCAAACCTCAGTGGTTAGGTTTTCATCATGTATGTTTGTTTTATTGAAAAAATGTTCACTTGAGTTGTGAGGAACTTTGAGAAAACTAGAGACGATCCAAGTAGATATATTTTATTGGGGAAAATTAATTAAAGTATAGGGATGTATGTTTTTTTGATTTAATGGAATCTAGATATAAACATATGGAATGGGTAATGAATGTTTTACATCCTTGGAAAGGCTTCATGGTGTTTCAGGGTTTTTTGGGAGAATAGGCTAAAAACATTCTACAGATCAATTACACACAGTTTAAATGTAATACACATAATTTAACTTTTGAACGACACATATTGGGAATGTTTTTTTCCCATCAAATGATTTACATCGGTAATAGAATACACATTGTGAAATATCATTACACATCATGTAATAGTTGAGAGGAATAAATAATAATCTGATGTGATGAGTTTTTTAGAGTATACATAAAAAAATATATAAGTTACATGTAAATTAGTTATAGGCCATATAATTTCTAGATCTACAGTTTTAAAGGGTGTTATGCAGCTTATTTCTAGTTCACCCCTCATGATAACCTCTCCTCTTGACCCAAGGGCATCTTCCATGTGATTTTGGAGCACATCACATCATTCTGGATGTACTGATCACACATATGATCTCTCGAACCTTATTTTAATCATTCAAACCTTCTTTATCATTGGATTTTTCCCTTGTAAGTGTTGTTTGATCATCAATTAAAGGTATGTGGTCTAACCATATCCCTATGGTTTGATAATTTTCTTTTATGTGAAATAGTTCAATTTCAATAACATATCATTCACCTAAATAAATTAAATGATGAATTGGATTATTCTATGGAGTAACTTTTGGATCTTGTTGGATTTTGACAATGCTTGTGGGTACCATTTGGGTGTGATAACCCTTATTTATAAATGAATTGATTAATTTTATAATGTTTTTTAGTATGATATAGATTTTTGGTTATTTCTTATCAAATATTTACCATGGATTGGATTTTTTATTGAGAAAACGAGCATGTAATTTGTTATAATCACTTGAAAAGTGAAATGTTTAATTTATAGATATATGGTAATTTTCATAATTAACCATTGAGCCTATTGATGTGATATTGTGATATTCTTATTTTCATGACATGTTTTTTAATTTCTATAATGTAATTATTATATGGGGCAATGGCCTTATTTGATTGGTGTAATTATAAAATGGGCAATTGTCCTAGTATTCATAATAAACTACTTATATTATGGGATATTCCTATTGAGGCCTACTACTATTCTTATATATAGGGATTGGCCCAGAGACATGATGAAATTCATATATACATGGCTTAGCCCAAAGACATGATGAAATTGTTATGTACTACGCTCAGCCCAGAGATGTGCTAAAATGCATATATAGCGGGCCTAGCCCGGAGATATGCTGAATTAATTATATATGAGGACAGACACTAATTGATTAATGAAATTCTTATATAGTGGGTTTGACCCAGATTTTTGTAATTTATATACCTTGGATATATGGTTATGGTTGGTATATAAATAAAACATGCTCAAATAAATTTCAATATAGCACTGAGTTAGGTATTATCATCCCATGGTTACATGGTTATGGTTTCCATGGTTGTGAGACATGCTCAGTGTTATTATGACATGGAGCTGAAACATGTTGTTGTGGTTTTAATTTAAGTTTTTAATTAATTAATACACTTGTTTCATTTTTTCACGATATTATTATTAGAATATTTTTTTAGGCATGGTGGTTTCAACCAAATGAGGAATACTAAAAACCTATTTGGGGTATCATCTGGTACCTAAGTAGAATATATGGATGTAGTTTTGGATAAGGGAATAAGACCTTGTCGTTGATTGTTTTATTAATAAATGGGCTGCAGTTTTGAGATGAGACCAACATGGGGTTTTTCACGAGCCAGCCTGAGTCGACCCAGAACTGGTCACAAGGTCCAGTCCGTGACATTTCCTGATAGGCATTCCCGATACTCCTGCGATGAATACAATCACCAAAGTAATGAATAGAGTACACAAGGAAATGATTTTCCCATATATAAAAAATCAAGAAAACAAAAGAAACAAATGTATAGCCCAAAATACATTTATATAAAAACTGAACAGAATATTATCAATACAAGAAACTGAAAGTACAACTAAACCAAAAACTCAACTAACCAATCTTGATAACCAACTCTATGTGACCCTTCTAGTCACACTCCAACATAATTATCACATGTCACCCAAGGCGATCAAACTCAATCGGAATCCTATACAAGGGCTAAAAACAGAAGAAGACTATAAACTTGAGTATTAAAACTCAGTAGGTTATCCTGATATTCTATTCCAAATTCACAAAATTTAAAATAAAATAAACATACATTTCAAGTTTTTAATACAATATATAATGGTATGTACTTCAAATGAGGTCCCATTCTATATAAAAAAAATAACAAAACAAAAACATGCATGTTTTTTGTAAACAAGATTGCTAGTAACAATTTTCAAAGAGGTGCAACTTTAAAATGAAAATAGTTTTTAAAATGGTTGATTTAAAGAATTTACGCTTTTAAATAAATCACACAAACAAATGAATTTACCAACCAAACACACTGTATGGCGATGGTGAGTACAAAATAGCCAATGAGAACAAGTCACGGGAACACTCCTAGGCACTAGTTAGTGTGATCCCCAGGTACCTCATATCTCGGTTAATGTAACCATAATAAATATCCATTCTCATGAACACGAGCCACAATTAGGGAGAATAACCATATCCCAGTGGTCCCCCAAAACCATCATCATCATAGTTTAGTTATTGTTTTCATCATTAAACTTGCTATGTGAAACATGGGCCAAACCCCACGGAATCACAAGCATACTAGTACACGTCTGCTCACCTAGATACCCAGGATTTCATTTTAGTGATCAATCATGTCACAAATATTATAAAATAAACTTTACACATCAAAATTCCATTACCAATCCATAAACACACAAACATACCTCATACATGCTTCACATTGTTTTCATGAATCAACAAACCACTAAAAATATTCGTAAAACCATTTCAAGTAGTATAACAAGGCCTAACACTTAAAATCCATTAAAAAATGATCTTTTATGGCCACAAACCCACAATAACATAAAAAACAATATTTTTAATCCCAAAAACAAATTAATAAATCATTTTCATAGACCATTAAAATTTCCCCAAAAGATAGAACATGAAATACACATGGAAACCATTTTTACAAAAAAATGCCAAATGGGCCATTAAGACTTTATCAAAACTATCCTTTGACCAAGGTATGAATTTAAATTTTATTAAGGAGGTGTTTAAACACCATTTATAGTAGCAAAAAACATTCATAATTTCCTAAAAACAATCAGGTAACATATTCAAAACACAACCATTTTCATAAGGATGTGAAACATGCCATTTTCCGACAACTTGGTCCAAAACATGTTGTAAACCAAAAACTAGTGGTTTGTAAAACCAAATACAAATTGTAAAGACATATGAGAAACCAAAATAAAATTTATAATTCTTCCAATTAATTTATAAATCCAAAAAATAATTTTTAAATCAAACATAACACATAAAATCCAACCGGGCAATTTACTAAACAGATGACATGCCCTTTTAAACAATTCAATTTATTTTAAGCACTTTAACAAGAATAAAACACCAATTTCATGCCATATTTTATACAAGATACTGTAAAATATTCAAAATACCATAATTTATGCTCTAAACCTCCCACAATAGTTTTGAAAGATAGTGGAACTTTTAAACAAACACTTCATGTGCACTTTTATGACAAAACAACATTATATTTCACAAAACAAGGATTAAAAAACCGTTTTGAACACCAAGAAAATTATCCAAATTCTGAAAAATAATTATAATAATATATATAAGCTGAAAAAAATAATAAAATTATTAATCTTAAAAGATAAAGGCATGTTAAAGGGATATCCTACCTAAAATCCTTGTTGTAATGGAAACACACACCCAATATCACCATCCGAGGGTTTAAAAAACCCTAAATCTATGATGAACACACCCAAACGAATAAAAACCCCATAAATATCATAGTATAGTAGAACCATAGGTTGATCATGACTATTGGAGATTATAAAACCATGAAATAATGAAAGGAGGAAGAACAAGGAGGAGAAAGGAGAAGGAATCCCACCTTTTGGACTAGAAAACTCTTTGTCTCCCATTAGATCTGCACCCCTAGAGAAAAGAGAATGGATTGAATATTCTTGGAGGGCCTTCTATGGTCTGGAAGATCCAGTGAAATATTATTTGTGGTAATATAAGTATGAATTGAATGGTTTATGGATGAAATAATTTACTTTCTCGATTCTGGATGATTTGATAGACATTGAGAAGTTTTCCATAATCCGCGACTCATATGAGATCCAAAGAGGTAAAATTGATAATGGGGGAGAGGATAGAGGTATTTTCATCATGTAGGAGGTGTAATAACCAAAAAATAATAAAATTTTAATTATATATAAAAGCAACAATTTATATTTTTAAAATAGGAAATTTACCCATGCACTGGCCCAATACCTAAAGAAGTAACCCCAATTCAGCATGCCTCTGAATTTATAATGGGTTAAAAAGGATATGTTAGTTTTAATATGGCAGTGAAGGATGGTTATTAATTAGAATTATTCAAATATGATAAAAATTGAATGAGTTATAAAAGAAACAAAATATGTTTTTAAATATTGAAATCGGCCCACGGTTGGCCCAAATCATGAAGTAACAACCCTTTCTCCAAAAACTCTTAAACAAGAAATGGAGAACCCAAATTAGGGTGATTAGACATGTATGGTAGTTAAAAACACTAAATTAATATCTCCCAACACCCAATAAAAGGATATATATTTTCAATGAACCAGATCCAAACCATGACATGAAAATAAAAAAAACTGGGTGTGACAATTCTCCGCACCATTATAGCTTTCCGCCCCTAGAAAGACATAGCACATTCCAGCTGATTTATCAACACTGAAGTATTACAAATCAACATAATCCAGTATCTAATGATAATGAAATATCATTCACTAACAATATAACTTAATACTCTTTCCCAAACAAAACACTAACTCACAACCACTTCCGGAGAATCAACCGAAAGATCGAGTCACTACCTCCACAATCAAACCAAGAACAATGTTGTTGGGCCATCTAACAATGAACCAAACAATCACCCAAACCAAAGAGAACATAGGAAGACCAAAGATTCCACCGGATTACGGGATGTAATCCCCACCATTAAGAAAAAACTAGCACTAGATAAGTTCTTTGGAGGAAAATCAACAAGACTCAGGGTGGGTCTCCCCACCATTAAAACCCAACTTGCAATGAACAAAGAAGAATTCAACATGAGCTAGAATCGAGCCTCACTCACACAATCCCATCAAAAATATCATAAAAATACCTACCAAACCAAGTTGAGAGGAACCCAACATGAACATTTAATCCAAACACTCTTGAATGGAGGCGGCAAGAAATGGGCCAAAACTCTCTACACGGATCCAAACCCCCAACAATCAGGGAGCGGAGGGAAGGAGACCCAATCATTGGTCCATTGAAACCACAAAAGAAACAATGTAACTACCTCAATAAAATGGTAGATGTATGATAGTAGCAATACTACCCAAAATCCTAGGATTCCTGACTATACGCTAGCTTCACTCTGAAACCTATGGCAGGAGCTTTGATGGATGAAGCATCTGTTCACTCACAGTCAGGATTTGATAATCCCAAAATTGTTCCCCATCCCTTAGTTCCACACAGTACCATATAACACCCCCAGGAAGAAAAAATAGATCAAGAGACACTATGAAATTCTCTTCCTAAACAATTTTTTTTATCAAAACATGAACACAATGGTACAGAACACTATATTCTCTCACTCTGAACAAGGAGCAGAGTGAAAAAGGCACACAAAAACACCCACTAAACATCACCAAGAAAAACTACTACAACTGAGAGAATCTACATAAAGGGAAGTCACTTTAAATCGAGCCCAAAAAAACTCTCTATTTCAAAAAACAGGCCGAGGTATTATTATAAGAGGTGGATTTAACATTTTAAATGAATCCTTAGGTTGATCAAAAAGAATGATTTCTAGTGGAGAACTATTCATGGACACATCAAAAAATCAAACACATCATTAGAAATCCAATGAACATTACTCCAAAACAGAGCCGCCAACAAGATCTCATCTCAAGATACAACAAGATTATGACTTCTAGATCACAAGGAAGATTTCTAAATAAAAAACTCTTCTAAGACATATAAAAAACTAGTCACATAACCATTTTTTATAAACAAAGGCCAAAATTTTCAGCTCAAAAACACATTTGAAAAACAAACTAACTTGGTGGGTTTCCACATTCACCAATGGTGTTTCATTAAGTATCACCCACATGCACATTTCCATGCCACCCAAGGCACCCAAACACCATGCCATATGGGATATCCTTCTAGATATCAATAAAACCATCCATGTGAGCACCCACGAAAACACCAAAGGCTAAAAAAACAACATCACTCCAAAAATCATGTACCTTCAAATGGAACACCAACCACCATATAAAAACCCATTTTCATATTTTACAAAACAAACCACACTTCACAAAGAAACATTTTCTTAAAAACCTACACATTTTCATTTTTAAAAACATTTAAAAGAACTAAGAGACCCCAAACAACCCCTTCCCATTTTCTCAAATTTAGCAAGGTATCTTTTCATAATCTGATGGACATTGAGACCAATACCCTTTTATGAAAACACCAACTGCTCAAAACCAATTTCCAAAACTAATTCATCAAATTAAAACACATTTCCACATCCAAAAACACCCCATTTAAAACAAAGTGTCAGAATCACCGTAAAATGAATCAAAATTTCAAAATATTATTCCAATAAACTACAAGGTTAGATTATGAATAATCCAATCCCGTTAAATCATTTTCACTTCCTCTTTTTTTTCTCACAAAAACACAACCTTCCAAAAACATTCTTATATTAAATTTTCTAAGACCCATTTTCCACTTTTAAAAATACAATCCTTCCATTAAAACACATTTTTACAATTCTCATACAAGTATTTTAAAAACAAAAATTCAGAATTCCAGAAATGTCCTAGAAACCCACAAAAGGGAACTAGTGTCGGTGGGTGACTTGAACCTATGGTTGGAGGTCATATGTCAGTCACAACACAAACATATAGATACTTATTAGGACCATGCCCCGAATCTACATGGATTTCTAGGCCCTACGATCTCATGGAGGCCATTAGTCAGACTCCCCTTGTCATATCCCAACACCAAACAATCAACAAGAACAAAAGACACTAAACAACCGGACTTCCCATGGAACCTAAGGATCAGAATGAGAAAGAGTCCATGACTCTATTCTTACAATTAACGCTCAAGTAACATCAATAATACTCCATATACCTTGAAATACCCCAAAAAACAAGGGAAATCTAAAAAAAGGTTTTCTAAGAGCTGACCTCCTCTGATACCATTTTTTTCAAGAACCAGCCTGAGTCGACCCAGAACCTTTCACAAGGTCCTTCCCAAGACAAGTCCCAAGAGGTGTTTCTAATCCTCCCGGGATGGAGACAAGAACCAATAGAATCAATAGAGTACAGAAGGCAATGATTTCTCTAATATTTAAAAAATCTAACAAATAGAGAAAAGAAATGGACAGACCAAAATACATTTATATAAAAACTGAACTGAACATTATTTGTAATAGAAACTAAAGGTACAACTAAACCAATAACTCAACTAACCAATCATGATAACCAACTAAATCCATGTGAACCTTGTTGTAACACTCCAATATAATTATCACATGTCACCCAAGGCAATCAAACTCAAGCTGAAACCTGCACAAGGGATAAAACAAAAGAAGAATATAGGTGTGAGTATTAAAACTCATTAGGTTTTCCCAATATTTGATTCCCAATGCACCCCCTTTAAAATAAAAGAAACACAAATTTCATGTTTTAAATACATTATATAAATGTATGTTTTCCAAATGAGGACCCATGATATATAAAAAAATTACCAGATGAAAACCTGCATGTTTTATAAAAAAGAATGCTAGTAATAATTTTCAAAGAGGTGCAACTTTAAAATGAAAATAGTTTTATGAAGGGATTATTTAATGAATTTACACTTTAAAATAAATTACACACACTATTTAATTTACCAACCAAACACACCGTATTCTGACGGTGAGTACAAAATAGCCAATGAGCACATGTAACGCTAACACCCCTAGACACTAGTAAGCTATGATCCCCAGGTAACTCAAATATCGTAGAAATTTACCAAAATAAACATCTGTTCTCGTGAAAACGATCCATTATTTGGGAGAATACCCATAACCTAGTTGTACCCCAAAAACATCATCATCATAGTTTAGTTAGTTTTGTCATTGTTAAACTTTCTACGTGAAATAGTGGCCAAACCCCACGGAATCACAAGCATACTAGTACACATCAGCCCACCTAGATACCCGGGATTCCCTTTAATGCTCAACAAAGTTACACATATTATCAAATACACATTCCACATAAAAATTTAATCACCAAACCGTAGAAACATGAAAAACCTGCAAACATGCTTCACATTTCATTCATGAATCAATAAACCACTAAAAAGATTTATAAAACAATTTCAAGGAGTATAACTACGCCTTGCACCTAAAATCAATTCAAAAATGATATTTTTTGGAAAAACCCAATGAATAACATAACAAACCAGATTTTTAATCCCCAAAAACAATTAATAAATTATTTTAATGGACCATTAAAATATTCCCCAAAAGATAGCACATGAAATACACATGGAAACCATTTTTACTAAAAAATTAACGTCGAACGGGCCTTTAAGCCTTTCTCAAAACTATACTTTGACCAAGGTATGTATTTAAATTTTATTAAGAAGGTGTATAAACACCATTTAAAGTAGAAAAACACATTAATAAATCCCTTAAAACATTAATGTTATATATTTAAAACACAACCATTTTTATAAGGATGCGAAACAGGCCATTTTCTGACAACTTGGGACAAAACAACTTGTAAACCAAAACCCAGTTGTTTTTAAAACCAAATTAAAATTTGAAATACATATGAGGACCCAAAATAAAATTTTTAATTCTTCCAATTAATTTATAAATCCTGAAAAAAATATTTAAATCAAATATAACACATAAAATCCAACAGGGCAATTTACCGAACAAATGACATGCCCTTTTAAACAATACATTTTATTTTAAGCACTTGAGAAAGAATAAAACAATAATATCATTCCATATTTTATTAAAGATACTGTAAAATATTCAAAATACAACAAACCAGGTTCTAAACATCACAAAATTATTTTGAATGATAGTGGAACATTTAAACAAACACTTGGTGTGAACTTTTATGACAAAACAACTCTAACTTTCATAAAACAAGGACTAAACAACCATTTTTCACACCAATAAAATTATCCAAAAGATGAAAAATAATAATAATAAAATATTTTGGATGAAAATAATAAGAAAATGATTAATCTTAAATTATAAAGGCATGTTTAAGGGATATCCAACCACAAATCCTTGGTGTAAGGGAAACGCACACCCAATATCACCATCTGAGGGTTTAAAAACCCTAAATCTATGAAGAACAGACCCAAATAAACAAAAAAACCCATACAAATCATAGAATAATAGAACCATAGGTTGTTCATGACTAGTTGATATTATAAAACCAAGAAATAATGAAAGGTGGACGAACTGAGAGGAGAAAGGAGAAGGAATCTCAACTTTTCAACTAGAAAGCTCTTGGTCTTCCATTATATCTGCACCCTTAGAGAAAAGGGAATGGCTTGAAACATCTTGGAAAGTATATTATGGTCTGGAAGAACCATGTAATGTATATTTGTGGCAAAAAGAGTACGAATATAATGGTTTATGGATGCAATAATTTATATTCACTATACTGGATGATTTCAGAGACATTGAGAGGTTTTCCCTAATCCGTTACTCATATAACCTCCAAAGAGGTAAAATAGAAAATTGGGGTGAGGTTAGGGGTGTAAGTTTCTATTGGGAGGTTTAATAATCGAAAAATATTACAAATTGAATTATATTTAAAATAAATAAATTATATTTTTAAAACTAGAAATGGGCCCATGGGTTGGCCCAATACCTAAAGAAGTAACCCCAATTCACTGTGCTTATATATTTCTATGGGGTAAAAAATTATATTTTAGTTTTAATATTTTAGTGAGGGTAAAGTTTTAAGTGTAATGAGTCAAAAATGATACAAAAATTATTGAGTTATAAAAGAAACAAAATATGTTTTTAAATCTAGAAATGAGATCACGGTTGGCCCAAATCATGATGTAACCAACCTTTCTCAAAAAACTCCTAAAAATGAAATGGAGAACCCAAATTAGGGTGATTATAAATATATGGTAGTTTAAAACTCAAAATTATTCTCACCCAACACGCAATAAAAAGATTGGTATTTTCAATAAACCAGATCAAAACCATGACATGAAAAGAAAAAAAACCCGGGTGTGACAGGGTTCATAGCTAGGGATATTTTTGTCTTTCATTGAATATGATAGTATTATATTTTTATTAATTCTTAATTTTATTTAGTTATATTATAGTGTTTCATTACATTATTAATTAATTATTTATTGGAATATTTATTTGGATTTATTTTTCGTTTCTTTTGTATAGTGTTGATTCCATTTTTTCTCACATTGATATTAATTAATTTATTTACATTACCTATTTTCACTATGTTTTAAATCTATAACCAGTGAGTTTAGTCTCTAACATATATATATCACACCCCTAATTCTAGTTTTTATCACTTTTTATACATGGATGCATATTTGAGGTCTCATAACCAACTTGTTTAGGTCAAGGGTGAGAGTTTTAGATCAGGGGACGTTAAAATATGTTATTAGAGGGCATTAGGGTACTCTTCCATTTCATTAAAATTTTGTAAAGTTATAAAGGATACTATGATATGTTGGGACATAGGAATGATATTGTGCATGGGAGGAGTTTACCCTTGTATGTGGTAAAATCTTAGTTCCCATGGATTGATTTTTATTTATGTTCTTCGCTTGTTACAGTTATTGTTATTGAATATATTTATTTATACTCTTGGCTCGGTATAACAAATGATGTTTATGAATGCATCATGATAGGCACATTAGGATATATATTGACATGCATTGATCATGATAGATACATATTTATTGAATGTGATATATCAATTCCTATTGAATATAAATATGAAATACCTATTATATATTAAAAATAAAACAAACATTCTATTAAATCTTCCTAAAACACTAGTAATATTTCTTATGAGAGACCAGGAGTAAGTGGTTCTTTTTTGTATTCACCTATTTAAGCGGACCATGTTGTTATAGATAGTGTAATAAGGAGTGTGTTTTCCTTGTTGAAAAAATCATCCCTATCATATTTGAGTTGAGAATCAAGTGATTGGAAATTAACACACTAATAATATAGCTAATCCAGAGCTTCCAATAATTCGTGAGGATTAGAACGATTTCCAACATTACAATAGATTCTTTAGGGTCATTAGATTCATGGAAAAGAAACTTTTTTCACTATGCCTTATATTTCTGAGCTGATGAGAGAGTTCCAGCTATTGCATCTACATAAATTTACTATGGTGGGATCCCCCATGTATCCTAGTTCTAGATTGTGTCAATTTAGATGTTCTTTTAGCATCATGAGACACCCATAGTTTGTATGGTGAATATTTCAATATGTATTCTATATGAACCAACTAATTTATGGTGAGGAATTCTAGGGAAGGTAGGGGAATAAAATGATTTATATAATATGTACTTCAATATGATGTTCCCAAGACACTTCTATCAATATATATTGAGGGATGGAATGGATTTTGATTTTCTTCACCTAACATAGGAGGGAATGTCATTGAAATATTATGATTAAAGTTTCACAATCCTAGAGTTCTTTGCATCATCTTTGGAAACTGATGATATCTCAAGGGAGATGTGTTTTTAGGATGGTCTTCATTATGCGATCAGGTCACATGTAAAAGTGTTACATCTGAGTTGTTATACAGATGTAATGAATCAGGAACTCATCATATAAGGGACTCTAAGAGAGGTCCTAAGTAGTGGTCAGGCTGTTTTAGTAGGGAAAACTATTAACTATTCATCAAGTGTAATGAAGCATCATTATGATTTTTTTTACTAGGAAATGACGATACAGGTATCCAGGGTTGTGGGAATTTTTTTCAATATCATACTCTATTTCAGTACTATCAATGTGTACATATGAGCCATAAATGGCCTCTAAGTCAGTAATTCGTGTTTTAGTGTCATGCGTCTGGATGATTCAGCCATATACAGTGGTTTTTTAGGGGTATACAAATAAGTGAAGTGGTAGGGGAACATCAAAGAAACTGATGTATGGAAAGGACTCAGCTAATCCTTAGTAGAAAGTAGTTGGTGTTCCATATGATAATATAGTTGAGTCAGGGGACATGGTACCCACGTGCAGGAATGACAGTACTAGGCTGAGGTTAAAACATTGGGGAGTCAGTTTAGAGCCTCGGTTAGAGGGGCTGGTCAGTTACATGTTATGCAAACTACTATAGATATTGTGGATTAAGGACCATCTACTGTAAAAGGTATGATTCTTATATCATCTACCATTGCTTTTGTTTTTTTCATATTGGTTCATAAAATTCCTTTTTATCTGCTATTTTTTAAATGTATTGGACATGAATTTGGAATGATTGAATAATGTTTTGACTATCAACACACCATTGTGAGTGTGGTAAAAAAATATAAGATGTTCTACGGTGATTTCTATTGAGATTTATGGTTACCATTTATTTTGTGAACCATTTATGCTGGAAATTAAAAGATTTGATTTGATTCTTAATATGTATTTTTTCTATACCATGATCATATCAATTTCTATCAGATTATATTGATCTTTTTATCTCTAGATGGAGGCATCAATTCTCACCATCGTGAGTGGGATCTTCATGTTCGTCCGAAATGACCAATTTAGTGAATATTAGATTGTCTCAAGGCTCAAATAGCCAGTATTTCTCTAGGCTATGGTGAAATTCACCATAATTCCTTTCATCCAGTAGTATATTATTTTGAAGACGTTTTTTTATGAGTTATGTGACTTACCACCCTAGTGATACATCTACTTTATAATAAAATTTGTTTAAGGAGAAGATATAGTTTATATCCCTCCATATAGAATGGCACCAGTATAGCTTCAGAAGATGAAAGTTTAGTTAGAATATCTTGAAACTGAAGGTTTCATATGGAAAATTATATCCCCTTGGGTTTATCCATCTCTCATCTCTAGGAATCTTGATGGGACATTACTCTTATATATATATATATATATATTATTTTATATTGAATAAGTTGAAAGTGAAGAACCGATATCCCCTTTTGTACATCAATGATCTATTTAATCGTTAGAGAGTTTATAAGATCTTCTAGAAGACTTATTTGATGTCAAGATAACATTATTTGAGGGTGATACCATGAGATATACCTTTGAATATTTTTATGAGTATTTATGGATTATATTAATTCATAGTGATGATTTCTAGGATAAAAAATTCACCTATTATAGTCATGGGATTGATGAATCATATCTCTCATCCTTTTTGGATTGATTGGTGGATGTTTTTTCTGTAGATATATTTCCCTAATCTCAATAAGAAAAATATCATTGAAAACATATTGACATCATATTTAGTAAATTGATAGAGAACTCACTTTTCACCAAGCTAATCAAAGGTAGTTTCTAGGCTAATGAAGTGCACTTCATGGTCCATCTCATCACAGACATTGGAGTGTTAGTAGACCTAGAGAATATTGTAGCTTTGTTATCTTTGTATCAGCCTAATAATTTCTTTGATATTAAGAGATTTTTTCTGATTAGATTTTATTATATGTTCTTGATCCATGATTCCCCCATTTGACATCACTATTGCATGGGATGACAAATAAAGGCATTAAGATTGTATAGTCAGGGCCTTGCGAAATATATTTTTAGAAGTTGAAAAGAATTATTAACTTAACAACAATCCCCAATTTACCTATTTCAAGTATAAAATATATATTATTTACTATGACACAATCGAAGTTAGACTTGGAGGAGTTTTGATGCTATAGGATCAATTGGTATCATATGTATCCCGATAGAAGATACAACATTAGAGGAATTACCCTACTCATAGTATATAGTTGGTAATAGTTGTCCGTTCCCTGAGATATAGGAGGAACTGTCTCATGGGATATATGCTTGTGGTATACATGGACTACAATATCCTCAAGTAAATCATTTCTTAGTAGGACCTGATCCTTCAGTAGAGGATGTGAGTATAGTATCTACAGTCATTAAACATTGAGTATGCTTATTCATGGGTTAAAGGAAATTTCATTATCAATGAATTGATACAACAATTTCTTACATAGGCTGTATGGGAGTCTTTGAACATGTGGTGGAAAATATCCCTCTTTATATACATATATATAGATATTTAGAAGTCCGAGGGAAGAATAGATCTGACATTAAGATCTATTATTCCAATGTTTCTTGACTTGATCAAGACCAAGAATTTATCTGATCCAGTTATCATATTTATAATAGATAATATATATGCTGTGGAGACACATCAGGATGGTTTCCTAGAATTGGAAATTTTATTCTTTTTTGTGGCTGGGTGTGGGATCATAAAGGCTTACGCGTGGAGCTAATGAGGTAGTTTCATTCTTATAGATGGAAAGTATAACTTGGTTTGAAAAAGGTTCACCATGATCTCTATAGAGGTTACTGGTGGTCAAGAATGAAGAGGGGGTAGAAAGAATTGTTTTTACTTGTTTCACTTGTCAGTATGTGAAAATGAGCATCAATGGAAAGGTGGGATTTAAAAGCCTTTTCCAATTCATGAGTGGAATATGGATGTTGTCACAATGAATTTTGTGATATGATTACCCAGAAAATGAATACGAATGGTTTTTTATGGGTGATTATGTATTGAATGATGATGTTATCTGCTTTCTTACTTATTAGGGAGACCATCACAATAGATGATTTGGGTAGTCTTTACATGAATTAGGTAGTTCGGTTGCACAGTGTTATGAGGAGTATCATTTAATATAGAGATAAAAATTTCACATTGTTGTTATGTATGGGTCTTCAGAAGGATATGTGATCATATGTTCATTTGATAATGCCCTGTCATTGTCCGAATGAAGGTTAATATGAGAGGAAAATTCATTTTTTGGTGGATATGTTATGAGCTATTATACTAGATTTCTATGGTTTATGGGAGTAGTATATAGAAATCATGGAGATTTAATATAATCATATCTTCTTGGAATCTATCCAGATAGAAAATTTCAAGACAATTTATGGTATGTTTTTTCATTCTCCTATTTCATGGTTTGAAGGAGGTGAGTTAGTGATTGTTGGGCATAGTCCCGTGGATGAGATATTTGAGCAGTTCTAGTTGATTAGAAAGTTTTTGGTGACTGTGAATAGGAAGAAGAAAACATATGTTGACCATTAGAAATGACATATATAGTTCAAGGTAGGTCATCATGTTTTCCTCTGCATGTTATCTAGATTGGTGAAATTCTACATCAAGAAATAGGGCAATCAGTCACCCATGTTTTTCAGGTTGTTTGAGATAGTGGATAGGTTCGATCAAGTGTGGTTTCGTTTAACCCTTCCACATTGCTACAATTCTTTCTATTATGTGTTTAATGTATCTCAAATTCAGATATATTGATCATATCATTAACATGTAATAGACATATAAAATGTAGATCTTAGTGCCAAAGTGTCCTTTAAGGAGAATCCGATATAGATTATGGACCATAGTGATATGTATCATTGGGGTAGGGATATTCTGTTGGTTCAAGTTTCATGGTAGTATGGTAGAGTTTACAAGTATTCTAGGTAGATGGAGTCTGATATTCAAGTATAGTGGCAAGAATTGTTCATTGAGACCCTATAGTGATGCTTGGAGTAGCTAGGGGACAAGCTCTTATATGGTGGGGAGGACGTAAGATCCCTTCCTTTTCTAGGTATGTCGCTCTCATAGTTTTACATTAAACATAATTCACTTTATTTTTTTACTAATTTTTAAACCTCAGTGGTGGTGTTTTTTTTGTGGAGGTTTTTTGATAAAATAAGAGTTTTTTGGTGAAGAAACATGAGAAAAATATAGGGGATCCACACAGAAAGAATATATTGGAAAAATGAATTAACTTCTTAGATTTTTTGTTATTTATTTAATTGAATCCAAATATTAATTTATGAAATGGGTTATGAGTGGTTTCCATAATTGGGATGGATTTGGAGTGTTTTGGTTTCTTTTTGGAGAATTTTTTGAAAAATATCTGAAGTATAATTACATGCCATGTACATGTAATACACACCATATTATTGTTGACAGATAAAAGTCATGAATAATTACATTCCAGGAACTGATTCACAATATGAATATAATACACCTCAGGAAATTATATTACACAATGATTAATATTCAATAGGAATAAATAATAATATGAAGTGAAGGGGTTTTTGGTGTATCCAACTAATAATAAAAACATGATGTGTAAATGAGTTTGATGTTTGTGTAATTTTTTGACCTATAGTTTTAAAGTGTTATGTGCAGATTATTTCTCATTCACCTCTAGTGAAAAACTCTCCTCTTAACCCTAGTGCATCTTCCTTGTGATTTTGGAGTGTTTCTCTTCCTTCTGGATCTCCAGATCATGCATCTAATACATAGATCATTCTTATTATCATAAAAATACTCTTCCTCGTGGTAGTTTTCCATTAAGAGCAATTTTTATCATCAGTTAATGGTAGGGGTCTAAACCTTAACCATAAAGTTTGATAATTTTCAAGTATGTTCAATATTTAAATATCTCCAACATATCATGGGCCAAAATAAATTAATTGATGAATTGTATTATTCCCTAAAGCCTATTTCGATCATGTTGTCATTTAACATGGCTTGTGGCTACCATTCAGCTATGTAAACCCTTATTCATAAATGAATTGTTTAATGGATTAATGTTTTGTTAACATAACATGTATTTATGGTGATTTATTAATGTATATTCATCTTGGATGGGATAGTTTATTGAGATAACTGGTCGGTTATTGGTTCTAACCAATTTATAAATAAAATGTGTAATTGTAAGATAAATAGTAATATTCACAATTAACAATTGATCTTATTGATGTGATATTGTGACATACTTGTTTATATTCCATGTATTTTTATTTCTAGTTTGAAATGTATATATGGGGTGCTGGTCTGATTTGATTGTTGTAATTATTATATAGGGTGTTGGCCTAGTTTACATGGATAAATTCTTAAACAGTTGGCTATTCCTGGTGAGACATGTATAAATGCTTATATACCAAGCTCAACCCTATGGCATGATGAAATCCTTATATACCAGGCTTGGACTTGAGACAAGAAAAAATTATTATATACCTATCTTGTCCCTAAGACATGTTAAAATTAATATATATTGAGCTTGGAATAGAGACATGTTGAAATGCTAATATACCATTCTCATCCATGATTGATTGATGAAATTATTATATAGTGGGTTTGAGATAGATTTCTATAATTTATATACCTTTATTATAATGTTATGGTTTTCAAAGATGTTTAGAAAATATAATAGAAATTTTGACATATCAATGAGGTAGGATATGTTATCCCATTTTTATATGTTTATGGTAGGAATGATTGTGAGACATGCTCAGAGATATTATGACATGGAGCTGAAGCAAGTTAATGTGGTATTAATTTTACTATTTATTTAATTAATACTCTTTCTTATTGAATTTTTTCATGAAATTATTGTCATACTGGTTATGTTTAGACATGGTTATCGTGAAAAACTGAGTTATAATCATAGCCTATTAGGTCCTACATTTGGTACCTGAGTAGATTGCATGGATGTAAATTTGGAAAAGGGAAAAGGACCTTAGTTTTGATTGTATTCTTTCTAGATGGTCTGGAGATTAGATATGGGACCGACATGGGGTTTGGGACCAATGAATTTTTATTTTTTTTCTTCTAGTTTTTTATTTGTATTAATTATAGAATAAAATTTAGTTACATTCTAACATGTCATTACATTATTCCTTTATTATTTATTGTATTATTTAGTTGTCTTTATTGTTGGTTTCCATTGTATCATATTGTTTCCATTATTTCCACACTCTGATATTTATTCATTTTTTTATATTTCTTATTTTCACAGTGATTTAATAATATAACCTTGGGGTATAGTCTACACACTATACATATCATACACACGTTTCTAGTTGGAATCTTCTAACATATGGGTAGGCTCACTTGAGGCCTCGTAACCAACCCATTTCGGCTACATGATAGAGTCCGGATCAGGGAATGTTACACTTCTCATATAGTTAAGGAATTATTATAATATATATAAATATAGTTAATTATACTTACTCAATATATTTATATTTCATAATAAGGATTTAATCCTTTAATTGTGCTTTAGTGAATTTTCACTTCATCTCTTACTCCATGAAATGAATGTCCAAAAATGATTTTTAGGGTTGATGAACTAAAATTATATTTTAGTTGATTTTAATATCCCTAAAAGAGTAATACTTTATTCCACCAATATCCAAACAGTTTAAAAAATGTTATCCATTAACACCAAAATTTAATCTTAATCTATTCAATAAATAGATAGCCTTAAGGCATGTACAAAATATATTTGACCAAATTTGGAAGGAAGGTCATTAAATAATCATTATATTCCACACAAATAATTTCAATCTTATTATCACATTCAAAATATTTAAATACCATGATCATGAAAATACCATAATGAAACCAAAAAAATAAAAAAACTATGGCTGTTGAATATATTCCATAAATCAAAATATGTAGTAAACTCTAAAAAGATCACATAAATCATAAACCAATATCAAGGATACCAATACAATACTAAAAACATCCCTCAGTCATTATTGTCACAACATTTTCCACACATGAAGGTTTATCTTCACTCATTTTTCCAAAAAATATCAACTTTCCACAGAATCAATTTTCTTAGATATCAGTAATATTAATCATATTCATTAAGATAATTAAGTAAAAGGTACTTAATTAAAATACTTATAAATTTTATGATCCATATAATGAGAATATAATTGATAAAATAATTCTATAACTTATTTCTTGAATCCAATTTCAGGAATATTAATCATTCCATTTTAACAATTTCAATAACACAAACATGACCTTGATCTAATAATTCTTCTAGGGTAGATTACCTTTTTTGCTTATGGGATTATTTTGATTAGTTACCTATCTCTTTAAAATTAAATCAATGATATATAAAAACAGAACTCTTACCATTGAAATCCTGAAGATAGTGACCTTTCATTCCACAATCATAGAAAACTCACATATTTATTCAAGAATTTACCAGATTGATTCACTACTCAATTGTCACATGAGGAAAATAATTCATTCCCTTCTTCACCACACATGTATTTTTCTCTACCATCATATTTTTCTCTTTCTTTCATTTGATAAAAGAAAACTTGTAGAATTATTTCTCTCTCTTGATAGAACATGATACTATGCCATTGTATGATGGGAATGATTAGGATATTGATTCCCTTCGATGGAATAGATTTAAACCTTCTATGAAACAACCAGTCTTTCTATTCGGATTACATACATAGTCAGTAGCATGACATATTAACCTTGTAAATTTGGCTTAATAGTTTACATTTTTATCTTCCTTTTGTCTCAATCATAGGAAATATATCTCAATATCTGCTCATTTATTATAAGGAAAAAACATTTTCCTGAAGAGACCATTACAATCCATCCATTATATGTCTTCTATTTATTTATTAACCATATTATTTTGAATCAACGAACACCATTAATCAAATTATCATAATAGATGATAACTTCCATGATAACATTATTTATTTCATTACTTCCCAATGTGACAACAATATTCTCTATTAGATATATCCATTTGTAAGGTAAAAATAGATTCTAATTTCCATTGAATAATGGGAGTTTTTTCCATATAAACTAGTATAAAATTATTACACCACATGGGGGATCAGTAGAAAAATCCATATGGAAAATGTTGATACTCATATCCTAAGATTGGTTCCCCAATATAGTTACAATTTCATCACTTATAGATACAGATCTAGCTCTAGATTTATAAAATTTTACAGAATGTAAATCCATAAATGGGGTGTGTGTGTGTTGATAGATTTAACATTACATCCACCAGGAGAAAATTCTAAATAATGGAATAAAATATATTATATCATAACATTATGAAACATAATTTATAATCAAAATACATGGAAAGTAATTAATATAAATTGAAAATTTTATAAATGGATTATCATATATTAATATACCAGGTTTCTTTGTGAATGTTTCAAAATCATAATAATATTTTCAAAAATATAATAATTATTTCTAAATAATATGTGAATTATACTAATAATATCCCTTTAGAGTTTCAAAATAGATGTGTAGTAAGGCCGATGACCAAGTACCAGATAAATCTTGATTGGATCATAAAAAATTGTTTTCAGAGTTATTTACACAAGAAACCTTTGTTCCAGAACATCATTCACTTACAGTATCCAGAAAGATATGTATTTATTGGAAAAAAAATATAATCTATAAGATTACAAAAAAACTAGGATGTTCTTCAACAATTATCATCAATATTTTTTTATGTTTTTATTCCATAATTTAAGATTTCATAAATCTAGTTTCAAAGGATTCTGTTAAAAATACATTGATACCAACTATAAAAACCCCAATCCTAGTATCCTAGATCTGGTCGATAATATATTACATTGATAAATGATATAAGGAATTTCATCCTAACTTATTTAATTGTTTATTAGTCTTAGTAAACAAGATAAAAACGTAAAATTCACATTAAAATGGAAATCATAATATGAAATATGATTTTTCATTATAAATTTTATTATTCATGATAGTGTATCCCATCATATAAATCATAAAACACTTCTGGGTATATTGGGGAAAATAAAACATAAGAAAGTGTAGAGATCAGATGCTCAGTAAGAGTAATAGTATAATGTAAGCTATCATGTATATAAATTCACAATCAATTTGGAATGATAAATAACTAAAACACAATCTATTTAAACAATTAACAATGAAAAATAAATTAGAAATTAATTATGATCAAATAAATACATATAAATAATTTTATAATATTGAATCTTATTGATTGATATTACCACAAATATAATATCACCAAGGACATTAAAAACTAGTCTCATAATGAGGTAATACAAAATGGTAGACATTTGAAACTTATTATCCTCACCTTTCATAATGAAGTTTTAATATGTGTTTATAAACCCATATAATTTGGAAAAATAATTTGTATCATTTTACCTTTTGATACATCAAGGATCAATCCATAACCAGTCCCAGACATCAGTTACTATGTCCAATGCATTACTCGTGTAAAACGTGTGATATATAATGAATATAAATATTCATATTTATAAACCAACTTTAAATATGTTCATAATTACCCCAATCAAATAACTATAATCATAAAACATGTAGAATAATATTTTGAATAGTAATAAAGTTTTACATCCTCAGTCAAACTAAACATAAACCACCCAAAGAAAGAATAATGATATTATCACTATAATATATCACTAGGTGATATATGTATAATAAATGTTTTATGTTAATAATGAATATTAATTCAATAAAATTAACATTAAAAATATTCATGAGGAAAATATCCTTTGACCTTTAAAAATTAACTTTTAATAAAAAATATTAATAAAATATTTTCAAAATATGTTTCAATGGAAATGATATCTCTAACCATGTAAAATAATTTTCAATGTATTTAGTTGTTATGAAACTGTAAATTTATATTCATATAGTAAATTTTAAAACAATTTATTCTTTTAATTTTTTGATAAATTACAAATGAGAGTTATTTTCAAAATGACATGCATATTCCATTCAAAAGATTATATTAAGGCGACATCGAGCATGATGGTGGGAATAATTTTGAGGATTTTGATTAAATATTTTTACATAATGATGAAGAAGAGGAATATTTTCCATGATCAATTTATAGTTAAAGGACTTGTTGATGATGAGTCTGAGAGATATTTGTTTTCTACATGTCTATATTGAGTAGAGATAAGATGATGTCATGTGGTTCAAGAAAATTGTTCCATCAAGTGAACATTTTTCTATCTATCATTTTTTTAATAAATTGAAATATGATGTTTCAATAAATAAACTACCATGTTATATAAGGGATTCAGATTCATTTTAGTTCATTGAAATTTTTTTATGTGTATTATTTTAGGCAAAAGAGCTACCAAAACATTAATTGCGTTGATTTATGAATGGTGGAGTTTTGAACTTATTGTAAAAAAACAATAAAGTACATTAGAACTGAGAATATAAGCATAACGTGTATATAAAAATAGGTTCATTATGGAAATTAAAAACTTATGTCATTATTATACTCTTAAAGAGGTTGAAAAAATAAAAAGAGATGATTCATTTTGAGTGAACTATTATGGATAGAATGCAATAACATACAATGATTTTCTAAAGTGGAGTAACGGGATCACATAATAGAATATATTTTGTATATCTTCTAATCATCCTTAATAAGATTAAGATCATAGATCGTCTGTACTCTGCATTCATATATGGATGAGTATTTTAGTTGTCAATGATATTGAATTCTTATGGTGAGTCCTTTTTGATTTTTTATTTCATTAATTATACAACAATAATTCTCTCTGAATAATTGATATATCTAATTTGTTTGATGGATGATTTATGATTCTCTAAACACATTAATTACTTATTTTTCATTAAATTAATGATTGGATCATTTCCAATTGGACTATGAAAATACTTGAATGTGTCATGTTAGTTTAAGCAGAGTATTATTTTTAAGTAGAATCTTCAAATTTAAACTTCTAAAATCCATATTGAGGATTCTATGTACAAGGGGAGTCAACACAGTATTTTTACAAGACAATCATTTCATGCATTGATAGGCTCTTATTTGAAGAATATTTTATATGGATATATTGGTAGTTGACTTCAATTTAATATAATAAATGAAATAATAATTTCAAAATTTCAATATATTTTTAGAGAAAGTTATAATTGGGATGTATTTATAATATATTAAATAATGAGTGATCCATAACATTAGCTATGTATTTCTCTTTCTCTCTGTTCAATTCAATTATGTTCTATTTTTAGTTTATCATTTCCACTTATTTTTATATACTTTAGATTTTTTATTGAAATGGAAATTCTTATAGGACATATTACAAATCCTAAAAAAATAACATAAAAAAATTGAACAGTAAAACATATTAGATAAAAATATGGTTTCTACTATACTATTATACTTATCATAATAATTTGAGTTAGGTTTTAAAGGGACATATAGATCCTTGATTCACATAGTATGGTTGGATATGTTTTATTCATTAAAAAGTATTTGTTGTTATGTTGATTAACTCTGAATCAAATGGAATTATAAAAATAATCTTGGTTAGAACATTCTAAAATTTAAAAAATATAAAGATATGAAATTTAATCACAATTAAAATGCATATTAACTAAATATGCATGAGAAAATGCATCAAGTATCCTTAGTGATAACACCTTAATAAAATTAAGTAGTTGAGATTAGAAATTAAATCATAATCAAAATTGTGAGAATGATTCTTGGTTAGAATTATCTCACATAGTGGTTTTGTAATGAATATTTCTTGATAGAATCTATATTACCAAAAGATAATTATCATGCTTGGGTGAGAAAAAATCATGATAGAATCAGACATTTAAATTCTTGTGGGTGTATATAAATAAATTATTTATTCTCTATAACTATAAATATATAATTTGTAATATTCATTGATATTAGGGGGTTTCAATTTCTTCTCATCAATGATAATGGGGCACAAGTGTTTTAACAAATGGATGTAAATTATTATTGAATTAAAAGACATCAAGATTTTTTTAAATGAGTTGAAGCATCAAGAAAAATGTTAAGAATGATTTGTGTTAATAAATTTTAAGTTTATCTTTTCATGGGGATTATATTTATATACTAATATTTCTAATTAATACACTAATTAATATCTTGAATAATCTTATTTAGTAATTTTATATAAGCACTGAAGTAGGGAAACACTAGGAAAACAATATAGGATTGTTTTTCTATAATTTTTGTCTTTATTAAATTAGTTAGAGCCAATGTATTTTGGGGTGGGTGAAAAATATCGGGATTGGGTCCACATGATTCATCAATTTATAGATAAATTTGAGGAGAATCAAAGAAAGAATAATGTTTTTAGGTTAATGGATAAAATTTTCATTATGACTAAATGGGTTCTCTATTTCAAAAAAATTGAAGGAATTTATTGGGATTTGAAACAAGTCATAAATATTTTCAATGAAAAACTTCAATATTTAATCTATCAATGTAAATGAATAATTTTCATCCATTTCTCAATGTAAAATAATTATTTTATTCTTAGTCTTGGTGTTTCAATGATGGATGAATGTTATCTAATTGGACATTAATTCAAAATTTCTAAATTTATTTATTAAAGGAAATATGTATATTGGGTATTAGAATGGTTCTATTCTAAATAAAGACTAGATCATTGTTTGGAAGCTAATGAGGAAACCATATATGATATGGAAAGAACCATGAGCATGGAATTCCATAAATTATTAATTTTTTAAGTGTCTTGGTTTTCATCATAGAGGATTTTATCATAAACACTATTTCAAAACAGAGTGTAATCTATAGATGATGATATTATTTTATATTTATGACATGCTATTTTATGTATCAAACATATCATAATGAAATGAATTTTTAGAATTCAAGAGGTATGAGTTCGAAATATTGATGACTGGAGAGTTTAATTTTTTTCCATTGTTTACATGTTATATAAAAAAAATTTGAAAAAAATATTCTCCTAATCCATGTATTTAAGTTAATATACAAATTATTTAGAATACATGAATCCATGGAAATGAAAAAACTTATTACTACATGATTGATATTTTGACGGGATGACAATTGGAAAGTTCTCAAAATCTAATAGTATAATAAGAAAATTTGGAGCCTATTTTATATAGGATTGATAAAAAGATACACATTATTTTCTACATTATAAGTTTTAAGGTGTCCTCGTGTTCCCTTGGAAGTATATTTCCATTAGGTAAAGACAATACTACAGTATATCAAAGGTACATTATATTTTAGATTTCATTACAATGAATATTTAGAGGATGTAATATTATAATATTTTAGTTTTATTTTGGTTGGTTTAATTAAAAATATTCAATATTTAATTTCATTGACCATTTTAAAAGATTGATATATTTCACCCACTTAATATTGTAAAAAAATATTATTTATGATTAATCAAATTAATGGCATGAAAGATGATGTTAATTTTCTTAATAGGGTTAAATTTGATTATTCAAGTGAATTATCTAATATTTAATATAATTAAAACAAATAATAGATGAATCACAAGTAAATTACATATGAGATTACAAAATATATAGTTGATATATTATTCATGAAATTATTTTTTATTCCTTCATGACATCAAGTAACAGATGTAATGGGAAAGGTCATACACAATGAGTTATTTTAAAATATTATCATATATCTTACTCATTAGTCGATAGATGAACCATAAATAAGTTTTGGTTTGGGAACCCCAATCTTAGAGGAATGGAACTGTATTCTCCGTTAGTAAATCATTTCACTAGATTATTTATGAAAAAGTGTGACCTTTGTGTTTATTGAGAAAGGGGGTGATGGATAATTAATGAAAATGATAGTTATTTCTAAAATCCAAGATGGCGGGTGTGTATATTCAATAAAATAACAATGGGTTATTATAAAACACACGTAAATATAGGTAGAAATAGCATATGAGGAGTTACAATTCACCATGTGGTGATTGAGCTTAATTAAAAATTCATCTATATAATTTTAATGATACTCTTATTTCCCACATAGATAATGAACTATTTTGGGATACAATGCATTTTAATGGAATATTTTTTTTAAAATTATTGTTCAACTATATTAATTATTTATTACAAATTGAAAATTGTATTTTTACATGTTTATTTAGGATTTTTATTTGTTGTAAACCAAACTAAATGGGAAGATTATTATATAAAGTCCCTCAAGTATAATTTTCTAAATTTTAATTTTTGTGTTTAATGAAAATTAATGTTGAAATAGTTCCATAATGGAGAATACCATGATGAATTTATGATGCAATGAATATAGATGAGTTTTTTCTATCTATAATTATTGTGTAGATATTAATAAAAACATACAATACCCACACAACTTGAGATAATGTATGGTGAAATAATGATTCCAAAACTCTATGGCTCTTATAAACACTAGGTGGTGTATTTTCTAAATTATAAAGGGATGTTAAATATTATTTTATCTAATTTAATTTATATATGGTCTAAATCTTATCATTTATTGATAGAAGAATACTTTTGGACGATCCTAAAACATAAATATATTTTTTTCATAATAATCTCATATATATATATTTCTGGAATGGAGAAATTTATGAAACAAATGGTCACATGATAATATGAAATTAAAAAAGAAATTATTTTTGGGAAAGTGTTTTTTGAAAACACCAATAATGTTAAAGGGAGGTTTATTATAATATTGAGGTATTTGGAAATAATTTACCTAAAAATATGGAATTATTATTTTTAAATTAATAATTATTACATTAAACACTAATTTTTTATAAAAAATAATGTTTTGATTAATCTAAAAAATATTATTATGAATACTTGACTAATTTTCACTTGGAATAACTCTATGTTCTCATAATATTGATTTTTTTTACAATTTGGTGATAGATAGTCTACATTAAACATTGTATACAACATATAACCTTAGTTTACTTTATACATTAGCACAAAATTGTATACACCTTGGGTTTTGAGGAGTGCGGGAGATCCATGTAAATTTTTTTAGTCTCTTATTCATTATTTTAATTACCATTATACATTATTGTATGATAAAGAGGGATTCATGTTTTTCTCATGATATAACAAGGTATAAAGAGGGGTTATTTTAATCATTCAACCCTTGATTCACCCCACCTACGTATCAGTGTATTTAACCTAGTGTGTGGATATGAAATAAACTAATATAATACCACATTAATGAAATCCCCTAAATCCTTGGGAAATTTATAAAAATATCTACCTACCTTCACTATCTATTATATTATCTATGGTCATATATCAGTGAATTAGTTTAAAAAATCCCTACTGAAGAATAAATCTACCCAAATTTTATTAGTATTATGACTTTATTTAGGAAATAGAGAAGATTTAATCTTCTATACCCATTCATCTTCTACATAACAAAGTCATTCATAAACATCCTAATTATGTGATTCTTCAGTTTCATGAGTTTTCTTGATGACTGAAACATAAGATTCATTCCAAGGCCGATCAAACTATAACTATAAAAATATATATTTATATTACCTTACAAACTTCTAAATTTCAAAAATAATAATTTTTGACATATAATATCCTCCACAGTATTATTATTATAAACATATTATCTTTTCCCTATTTATTTTCTACTATTTTCTATAGTAAATATATCCAAAAAACTATCATAACTGTATATAAAAAGTATTTCAGTTCTTACATATATGAGGGTCCACATCATATATAAATGACACATCAACATAAAATTATAATAGATAATCCATTTCCTGTAATATACCCACATATGGTGAACCATTAAAATATATTTATTTTCAATTAATAACATCCTAGTTCTCTATTCCTTCACATTCTCAAAAGATATTGACAATTCCCACTACATATGAAATGCCCAAAATTTTATAAACCATGGACACCATTTAATCACTTATTCATATTAAAATTTAACAATGTACTCACTATATTATTCTATTATTTGTGATTTACATTTCGGTAACATAAAAAACATGACAAATGATGTCATAAAAAACTATGAGTTTTATAAATATACCTACAACAATATCTCAAAGTGGATGATTATATTATTACATTAGCATACGATACAAGGAATCACATCCTAAAAGGACAAAAAATTCAGCCATCTTATGAAACTAGATACATACATGAAATTCAAAATTAAATTTAAAACATAAAATGAATACTTTTATTTATTTAAAATTATTTTATTACACATAGTGTATAACTATATATTAGACACACAAAATATCCTAGTATCTTGGGGAAAATAAATCACAAGAAATGGGTGAGCTCAAATGATTGGTATGGGTATGTTTATAATGGAATATATGACGAATAAATTATAATAATAACAATTGAAAGGTAAATAACTAAATCATTATGAATTTAATTAATGAACTTATCATAATTTGGATGAAATAAATGATGATAAAATAAAGTTATATAAATAATCACAGATGCTTTAAACTTATAAATTGACATTCCAACTACTCAAATAATCACATGGACATTGATTAATAATCTCATAATATTGGAATTCACAGTTGTGGAAATCTGAAAAATACTTTCAAGTCATTTTACAAGATATTTTAAATCTATGGGTAGATACTTATCTAACATTGATAAAATAATTTTCTCATGACACCTATAGTTGCATCAACATGCTATCTATAACTGGAACCCACACATTAGAAATTAGTTCCAATATATTCCTCACATAAAAGTGTTTAAAATTAAGCAACATAAATATTAATATATAAAAATAAACATTAAAAACAATATTACTTACCCCAATAAAAACACCTAATAATAAACAATCTAGAATAATATGGTTAATAGTAATAAAAGTATGCATCCTTGGTCAAATTTATTATAAAACATCCAATTAAAGAATAATGATGATACCAATACAACATATCACTTATATATAATAATTATAATGAAGTGTTGATGTTGAAAATGTAAATAAATACAATAAATATTTTATAAAAACATTCTTTAGGAAAATATCCTTTGAATATTAAAAATCACCTTTCAAAAAAATGTTCTATTTTTCTTAAAAATACATTTAAATTGAAAATAAAATTGTAAAACTTGTAAAATATGATTTAAAACATGTTATTTTCTTAATGTAATTTTTTTACATGCTATATATTTTAAAATAATGATTCCTTTCACATTTTCAATAAAATAAAAATGGGTCTTATTTGAAAAAATACATTAATATTCCTTAAACATTTCCTTAAAATGTAAAAGTATGTAAAAATTTATTTCATAAATAATTTGGTAAAGTATAAGTTTTTTTTAAAAAAACCTTAGAAATCATGGATTTTGATGAAAAAGGAATTTCAACTGAAGAGAGAAATAAATACATATTTTTTTTAAAAAATTTCTCAATCATATTAAGTACCAAATAGTGGAAATTTTGAATATTAATTGAAAATTTTAATGAATAACAAGAGTATAATAAAATATAATGATTATAGGATATAAATATCAAATAATACCTTAATGTAATACTTATACAAAAATAATCACGATTAATTATGAGATTGTGAAATAAACCCTTACCACTTTGGTATCTTCCAAATAATAATCCCAATAAAAAATAAACATAAAATGTTACTTTAAATACCATGTATATAATTTTTTTCACGTTATAACTTATTAGAGGTGTGATATATATACCACACATAAGAAATAAGTTGTCAATATGGTATATGTCTCAAGAAAGTAAAAGTGAGATGAGAAACCCTTACCTCATATTTGAATTAATTTGTATGCATCTAAAACCCTTGTATAATAAATATAGTTTTATTTTTTATGTCTATTATTGTTCCATAATCATATATATCATAGAATATATGATTTACTTATAGTCTTGTATCACTCGTTTTCTATCAATTATTACTTAATATCACTATTTCAGGTGATAATTTCTTATTTTCTTCAGATATGTTTTATTTTGGTATTTTTTTCTTTTAATTATATCATGGTTGCATCATATCTATAATTTTTATCAAGATATAACTATCACATATATTCATTATATATTTATTTATATAAATCTATTAATGTTGGTGATATAAAATTGATTATCCCATTCAAAGAGATAGTAGGTTGTATATACACATGAACACTATTTCAATTTTTATCAATGGATGGAATAAAAGAAAAAGAAATATTAATTAATATTTCTATATTTATTATTATCTCATATTTATAATTCATATTATTCAAATACATCCTAATTAACAACCAAGTAAAAATGAATTTTTTAGCTATATGGAGGAGTATTTCCACACTTATGCACGAGTGACATTATTATTTTTAGCATAATGGAAGATAATAAGTAATATATGATATAATATTTCCCAAAATATGGTTATATAATAAATATAACATATATTAAATATAATTAACCTTAATTTCATTCATGTAAAGTGGAAGTTAAAATGTATCACATTATTTTCTAATCCATTAGTCTACCCTACATAGAAGAGACATTATTGTATCCCCCATGGAATGGAAAGTAATATGGTATATGTTATATTATAATTCTTGATGTAAAAATATTTCATAAATTTCATATAAATTTGTTAAATCCATCATTACATACATCCTCAAATGGTCTTTCCAGAAGTAAAACTATTTCATAAATTTTATATTCATCTGTTAAATATATCCTTATATTCATCACTGAATGGTTGTGATGAAAAACTAATTACATCTATTCATGGGGGAGTATTTCATTATAAACTTTATCAATGGTTTCATTTTTTATTTTATGGATGTGGAGATGGATCCAAGTTATTCTACTAATATTATAACATCATAATATATAGGATATACTGATGATGTAATATTATCCTAGATTAAGAAGGTTTTAAGGAGGTTGAAGGAGATATAAAATAAATATGCTTATTTAATAATTATTCTTCTTATCAAGAGAAACTATATAGGTTTATATATAAATCCACAATTTGATGTTTTACAAATAAAAAATACCTCTAAGATGTGGGAAGGTAACTAAGGATGGTATTTCTCTACGGACATGATATACCAAATGGGTTTGGATATGAGTATAGGGTCAAAAATTTGGTGGCATTTTATTAGTGTGGTGGAGGGAAAACATGACCTTTTATAAAATATAAATTGATAATCATGTTTTTATCATTCAAAGAGCCACTATAATTGGTCATTATCAATCCGTAGATGTTATAAAATAGAAATATGTCTATCAAATTGGTTTGGGACAATTATTGAGTCATTTTATCCCTTATCTTCATAGTTTGTTCCATCAGTATACCCATTTTTACCTGAATTGTTATAATTAATTTATATAGATTTGAATATTAATTACGGTCAAAAATAATTTAAAAAAATAGACAATATAAACTATCCCTATTCTAAATATGGAATCCATATTTCCAAATTAAAATAACATAAGTGGAAAAATTAAATTTAAATATAAACTGAGCATGCGAAGAGCAGTTTTACAAAGATAAAATTAAAAAAAGTATAGAATGCTTTTGTATCATAGTTAAATATAAATTTGATTCTAGTTAACAAAATTAAATAAATTTTAATGTTATTTAACTAATTTTACCTCAAAAAATTTAAAATATAATTTATATTTTTAAATAAATTAAACTAAATTGTGATGTTCTATAAAAATCATTACTTTTCACTATTCAATAAAAATTATTATTTTTACAAAATTCTTAAAAAAACTCACTAATATTATGTTGAAATGTATATTTCAAAACTGAATTTTATTTTTTCAAATTATTTTTAAATTATATGTGTAAATCAGAACTAAACAATCCTTTTGAAAAATATAGTTTCCTAAAACCCATTTCTTTTTATTTCAAATGATAATTATTCTATTTCTAATCAATATATTAACAAATAATTTATTTTATTCATGTATAAGATATATAATTTTATGAAAATATCTACTATTATTCATACCTCCCAACATCATCGTTAAAATAGAATTATAACATTTAAATAATTTTATAAAAGAGTATTTTATTTTTAAACCCTAAAATGCATGCTTTACAAGATATCAAATAGATTGAATTTATTTACAAGGAAATAAATCACAATGTCTCAAGGAGTTACATTCTATTATATTCTTGGTGTTTCATGTTATAAATTATATTGAATATTATGTTACTCTTTTAAAATTTCTATATTTTACATTATACCCCTTAAATAAATTGTATCCTCTCAATATAGTATTGATAATGGTAATAAATGGTTTAACATTTAAAAATACATTTCATGAAATACATGAGTGTGATAAGGGATAATAAAACATCATCTTGATTGAAGAAAATATCATGCATTAAGGTCATTTATAATAACTCATTAATGGGTTACTATATAAGATAAAATTGGTGGGAAATGAAAATATGAACATTGAATAAAATCATATATATTATACTGAGTAATAGGGATCATTGATCAAAAGAAATTGAGTGACATATAGAAGGTTAAAAACACTAAAACCATATATCTATAAAGGATTAAAAGACTATAAGCACATAAAAAATGAAGGTATTATGATAAATTTATTGTTTCAAGACAATTCTCATAGATTTGAGAATTATTATACTATCTATGAATATATTAAAATATTATTACTTGATATATATCTATTTTATAATAAAACTATCATCCTTTTGTTGTGATTCAGGGAATTTACACTTCATCTCTTACTCAATGAAATGAATATTCAAAAATTAATTTCTTATGTAAAAAGAACTAAAATTAAATTACAACTGTTTGTATGATGCATAAAAGATAATAATATACTCTTACTCTATAAAACAAAAATGGTTTAAAAAATTTATCGAATAACACCAAAAGTTCATCTTAATCCATTCTATAAATAGTTATCCTTGAGTCTTGTCCAAAATATATTTGACCTTATTTATAAGCAAGCTCGCTACATCGACATTATATTCCCAAGAAAATATAATGTAGAACATAATGTCACATTCCAAATATGTCAATAGAATGATAACATTAAAGAATTAATCAAAATATGCATGCTTCAAAAAATAGAATATGATAGTTGTTGAATATATTCCATTAATCCAAACTTGCAAAAAACTCCAAAAATATCATATAAATGACAAAAAATTCCAATGATACTAATACAATCCCATTAACATTCCTTTATTATCATGAAAAAAGCCTGGGTGCCATCAAAACAAACAACCAACCCATCCATTGGTATGGCCTGAAGGGAATTATTGATCTCCATGGGATGGAAAATAATGTATGGGTATAAAAAATAAACATTGGGAATGATTACATCCATGTATATTAAATTAAACAACCCATGAAGATAAAACATCACATAACTGATAATCATAACCAAAATAGATACAGCAATTTTTAGATTTGATGTTTTACAAGTATAACCAATACTAAAAATACTAAAATATAAATGGCATAAGAAACCCATTTGATAAACCTCCAGTTAACAAGATTTCCATCACCCTCAATCCACCACCACCAACCCTTGCTAGAAATGGGACACTAACATCCCGATCCACCATCACTACCATAGAACATCTTTCATTCTCTTAGGTCATACATAACAAAGTATACATACACCCAAATTTGTATGTAGGGTGTGAGCTAAATCCCAGTAGGATGCACCCAAAAGAAATATTACATTCTATAAAAATAGAAGTTAAATCAACATGAACATTTTCATAATAAATTTGAAATAAGATTCATGGAAAATTTCAAGGAAAACATTTTTAGGAAATAACTATTAAAGGAAACCTTTTTCTAAAATAAACCTCCCTAGGAACAACAATGTACACAAGTTACACCATATACCAACAGTAATCACCACATCAAAAAAATGCATCATGTCATAGGAGTGAACCCTAAGAAATACATCTATGTAACAAGAACAAGTGAGACCCTATAGACCTTGTACTTAGGTGAACAAAATACTCCAAGAAAAACCAACAACATTCTTAGTAATGAGACACCATAGGGAACACATCCCATGGTTTAGTGGTCTCCATATAATAAGAAAAAACCAATAGTGTTCCCTTACAAGAGCCACTAGAGTGGATCCCATCCCATAGTCTAGTACTATCTGATAATATCACATGTTTAGTTAGTGTTGTTGTGTTAAACCTTCTTGAGGAATCTAGGGATTAGCCTCTTTACAATAAACTAACATACTAATTCTACTTCACCCACCTAGATACCCAAGATTCTTTTTGTGCTCAAATTCAATTTCACATACGACATAAATTTTAAATTTCAGATACACATTCCAAGCACTACGTTCACAAGAAATCCATTTATTCCACAAGAATGTTCTTTAAAAAAATCATATTTTACATGGAAACCATAATTTTCCATTCACAAAATCAATTTCATATTAACACCCACGTCGAAAATACGTTAAAAAATATTTCAATCCACTTTCACAATTTATGAAATCCATTTGAAAAAACAATAAGAAGGGAACATAAAATACAACTATTTCCATCGGAACGTCCTTTTAAAATTCATACACAAGAAAAATATACATTATAAAATGATTCAAATCACATAAAGTTTTTTCAAAATTTAAATTTAAGGTACACTACAAAAAATTTCACATGGCACAAAATTGATTTCATTTAGAGAATCAAATTTTATAAAATTCACACCATTTAATACTTTTGAAAACACATTTATCACACTTTAAAAAAATCATAAAACTCATTCAAGAAACCCCAAAATTAATCACACATGAAAATAAATATTTTCCTTTAGAAAATAATGTTTTATCACATATAAATCTCTATACATTTTTAAATCGTATTTAAAACCACACAAATAATCTATAGAATGCATCTAAACAAATAATTAAGTAAACATCATATAACAATGTAAAATTGAGAAACCACATACCCCGAAATTGGAAACATCCTAAATCTGGTGGAAAGCTACAACTTCACATCAAAATGACCCAATAAAGAAAATATCAATGAACATCCATCATGATTTCATGCAAGAACACAAGATGAAACCATCATTTGTTAAAACAACCCAATGGAAAAGGATATCCCAAGACAGAGGGAAGAAAACCCCTAGAATAAGGTAAAAATTGAATAAAAAAGACTTACATGATGATCTATTGAATAACTGGATCCAAAACTACTCAAATATTAATACTAACAGGCACCATGATTTTTTGGATTAAACTCTATGTGGTTGGAAATACCATAGGATTTGTATTAGATGTGTCATAAGGTTAAATTTAAATATAAGAAAAAGTAAATTTCCAGTTTTTAATGAACTAGACATGTCTCACAGCTATCCCACATGATTTTCAAAACTGAACGGAAACTGTGTGTCCCTAACTATTGATGATGGAAAACTTGATTGATTACCCCACATAATTTTAAAAATTGTGAATCAATAGTGAATCCATCACATTTGAAGAGGAATAGGGCATCTTGGTTTCTAGAAGAATGGAACACGATATCCCCTAACCATGTACCAACTATGTACCACTTTCTTTCAATCCCAAAAACTCCATTTTAATAAAAAAACTCAAGGGGAATCAAATGGAGAAATAAAAACTAAAAAAAAGAATACCTGAAAACAAAATGATGGGTTTTATAATCCTCCCCATGAAAAATTTTCCTCCCTATAAAGTCACTCCAAGTATCATTCTCATCACTACCATGATTCCACAGAATCCAGAAAAATGGTATAGACATCCCATGAAGAACATCTCCTCATAATCCAAAATCCATTTTGGTTACTCAAACACTGAAAAATCAGGTTCCAATTCCAACTCTTATCAAATTCAAAAAATGGGATGGATCTAGATTTGACATTTTTAACTGATAGATGTGGAACACATCACGAATTTATGTCAAATAGTAATGAAAATCTCTCTATTTTTTTACCTAACCAACCCTCTATGTGATCTCAAAATTTCTAGCATACCATGAAGTTATCTTCCCTTTCTTATCCAAATGATGGTGAGGCAAATGAGGTGGCATGTTCTGAAACTCTTGGTCACCCATAGAAAACTAAAAAACATGATGGCTATGATCAACATAAGACCTATGATGTGTATATTCTATCAAAAAACACTACTTGATAAAATTGAAATTTTTATACATTTCTTACACAAGTATCACTCCCAAAAATGATGTCCCACCCACCTCATCCTAAAACAATGTAGGCCAAAATCACCAACCATAAAGAGTATCAATGGAATCCCTTAGAATTTAATATTCGTAACTTTTATTTTTTCAAAAATCCACTAATATAAAATGAATATCCCACAAGCCTCAAAAATATAATACACATGCCCAAAGCATGTTTTCCAATATTTACTTCACCTGCTCTATCTGACCATTCCTTTGAGGGTGGTATTCCATAATCAACTTGATCTGCGATCACATTACCTTCTGAAGGAATTCCGAAAACCGTTGGGAAAATGGGGGTCCTTATCTGAAATGATTGATGATGGAACAACATGAAGCCTCAATATCTCTTGAACATACAACCAACCCAACTCATACACATTAGTTGAATCAATTTTCAAAATTAAATTGGATAATTTTGTGAAATGGTTGATCACTACCCATATGGAATTCTATCCCCAAGGTGTATAATGTTGGATAAAAATAAAATCCATGGGGATCTTGTCACACTTAAATATATTAATCGGTAGTGGATGAAGTAAATAATAGGGCCATTGGTCCACTTATTTGACTTGCTAACATTTATACCACCGCGATGGAAGCCATCTATGCCACATCTCTTACCTGGACACAAGGATTTCCAAATAAATCATAAAACATATTGGTGGAACCAGGATGAATGACCCACTAAGAATGGTAGTTATAATACAATATCATCTTCTGCAGTTACAACTCCACCATGAAGTGAACTATAAATTTCAATGCTAACTCACGAGTTAAGGAACATTCACAAGGAACCTCCACAACATTTTTGAATTTTAAAAAAAAATAGAACAACTCATATTTTGGATTATCATTCCTAATAAACTCCAAAAGGGAAGGTATCAGCTAAACGCTATCCAAGAACACACCTCCATTATGCTTCTTGGTCTTGAGATGAAATTAGTCAAAAAGGAAAATCAATGTATATTTATCTCTTAACTACTTGAATGCTTTCAATAGAAAATTCCATAATAAAACAATATTCCTTCAGATTTCCCATTCCTGGGGTGTAGAAAATATCGAAATTGAACCATTGAAGGTACCCAAACCAACAATCCTACCTCATATTTAGATCCTTTTATAAAAAACATGAAATAAAAACTATAATAATCTAAGTAAACCACAAACTTCTCAAAAAAGGTAATGGTTTCATTTATTCAGGGATTTCATCACCACTTCTAACTCCACATCATGATTTGGGTAATTATTTTCATGTGGTTAAAGATGGAATGAGCCATATGCCGCTATAACGCCATCCTACTTCTGCACACACCCAATACCCCTACCTGAAGCAACATAGCCGACCACGTATCCCTTCTTAGATTATAGTAATATTAAAATAGGGGTTTTGGTCAATCATCTATTAAGCTCCTCAATGTACCCTTGACATCATGGCCTCCACTAATACTTTACCCCATTTCGGGTATTTATATTAATAGATAAATAAAGTTGAGAGAAATACTAAAAAAATTGCCTATAATACCTTCTTAAGACCAAAAACTCATGATCTTGAAAACATTATTTGGATGTTCCTAATGAATAACTACACTATCCTTCTCAGGGTCCTTTGAAACCCCACTTTCCAATATCACATGTCCCAAAAACATTACCTCCTTGATCCATATGGTACACTTGGAAAACATCACATAGAGATGATGATCCTTAAGAGTTGCAACACAAACATCAAATGATGCTCATGATCCTCTTTGGTACATGAGTAGATGAGGATATAATCCCCAAAAACGATGAATAAAGAATCATTATTCGAGTCTAAATCCTCTTCATAAGAACAATAAAGACTACTGGAGCATTTTTAATCCTGAAGGGCATGACCAAGTACTCAAAATTGTCATACATACATCAAATTTCTATTTTCTGAACATCTAGATATCTAACTCTGACTTGGTAATACATGGATCATAAATCAACATTGGATAACCACATTTACACCATAAGATTATCGAAAAATTCATCAATATGGGGGAAATGGTACTCTTTCTAGATATACTCCTTATTTATCATCAAGTAATAGATATATGATTGGAGAGATCCATCAGCCGTTTTTCAAATAGAACTATGGAGACCCAATGTAAGGTGAATTGGAAAATGAATCCATTGTATTAAAAATTTCCAAATTGTTCCTTTAATTCCTTCAACTTGGTGGGATATATATGTCACAACCAAATATATATCTTTTTTCACCCAGTTCTAAATCAATGGTGTAATCAACATCCTTCTCTAGGGGAAACACACGACGTCCTCTGGAAATACCTCTAGGAACATATCCACCAAAAGAGGTAATCCACCCCCAGGTGCACCATCTCATCCTCTAATGTGAGAAATTATTTTGGAAAAATGAGGTTTCCTAAATCTATAAGTGGAGGTCTAGCATATCCCAAATGAAGATCCCATTATCCATTAAAAAAACGAGTACTTCTATCAGGATCCTTGAAACTCACCCACTAATGATAACAATCGATATATGTTTGGAAGAACACCATCCAATCAATACTATGAATCACATCAAAGAGATCCATTTATAAAATATAAAAATCCCATTCAATCCCAACCCCTAACATGGTGAACATGCATAAAGGAAACCTAAAACCCTACTCTTGATTATTACCAATCCATGTCTCCAACTCTATTGCTAAGGGAATAATCAAGGTTGGAAACATCAAAACATCCACAATATTTGAAACAAATTAAACTAAAGAACTATTATAAAACATAACAACATCTAATGATGATGAAATAAGAATGGTTCCTCAATCTGTCACATGCTCATCATTCAATTCCACTCATACTTTTTATAAGGAATTAAACTGCCTCATCTCCATACATGTATGAGGATGAACATTGACTTGGGTCTCTTCAATGAAATAAATTTACCTAGAAGAATTCCATACTTAAATTCATGACCCTTGAATTGATAAAATACTATCCTAGATTGTTCTGACCCAGATGAAGTCCATTTAAAGGCTAAAAATCCCACACTACTTTGATTGGGGGATTCCTCCATGAAAAAATATTTTAGGTTCCCAATATTTCTACACCAATGTAATTTTCTAGGTGGGGAAGAACACACAGGTTGCATGTACCTTAAATTCCCACACTGATTGAAGATAGTTGACCCAACACTTCAATCCCTGGATGAATTCAAGGAGAATGGAATGAGCTACCACCAACCATCCTCTCATATTCATCATACTTCCTCTTCTACTCAAATTAACTACCGATTCCCATTAATAAATTTCTCCATAGAAACTCTAATTTTCTATACAAAAATTATCTACCATTATGGAATGATCAACCACCTCAAAATTGGTTTTCATCATGAACAAGAATACATGAAATCATATTTTTGGTTGTAACCCCATCTCAAATATTTGAGGCTTCTTTTTCTAATTGGAAACTACCTTAGGTGAAAACTAAACAACAATTCAATGGAGTTTCTAAAATAATGAAATATTGTTTTATGGAAATTGGGGGAACTATTATTACTGAGATTCATTAATATAAAATCTATTATAGAGAAGTAGTGTGTACTAGTGTACACATTCAAAAATGATGTTTTCTTTGAAGAAATTGAAATAAACATTCATATGATATGTGGTACAAGAAAAATATGTAGTTAAATACTATTAATCCTTTACTAATCCATGTGTAATCAATATAAAAGACTAAAATATATATATTATTAATGAGAAATCTATTGAATATATCTTTCATGTATATATATATAATGGTAAAGGGTACCGATGATGGAATAGGTAACTTCACAAAATTATTTATTGTGATGATTACAAAATCATTGAAAACTATTATTTATGTATGATTAAAATGTAATAAATTCAAAAGAAGATGAACAAGAAAATATGTGCAATATTGAACAAGCTAGTGGAATACACTCTCCAGTTGAACCTTATACAGTAAGTGTTGATTCATAACTGAGAGATGATGATGATTGGATTTGTGGAAATAAAAAATTATGAATAGATGAAGAAACATGAAGAAAGATACAATATTATTGGAGAATAGTTTCCGCTAGTGCAGACCATAATAAAGGATAGATATAATGAAAAAACAATATTTATGACCAGAACAAGGATGAGTATTAAAAATAATACATCTCTTATCTGTCAAATTGATCCTAAATAAAAAATATAAGACTTTTAACATGAATATTGAATTGAGTCTATGAATTATGAGTTGAGTTAAATTTTAAAAAAAATCAACCTTGGATCTTTTTCAAAGAACTATTTATAAAAAATCATTTGAACAATGTAGGTCTATAGAAAGAAGCTATTTGACTATAGAAGTGTTTTTAGAAATAAATCCATACTTTTATGTAATTGATAATCACAAGTACACGTTTTTTATTTTGAAGAACCCTTTTACAAGTTGTAGCATTGGTAGCCATTAAAATGTTCATTTATGTTGGGGCCTATTGGAAATATAAAATTTATCATATTGATGTAAAATCAACCTTCTTAAAATTGTGTTTCTTTAGAAGAGATATATATTGATCAATATAATGGGATTTTCCTTGAAAAAAACAACAAAAGAGTATGAAAATTGAATAAGGATCTTTACGGATTGAAACTGACCCTCAGGGATTTGTTATCAAAGCTATACAAATTCATCAATGTGATAATATTTTTCAATGGAAATGTTGATGACAACTTATATATCAAATAAATGTATAAATTTATTCTCTTTGTAATTTTATATGTTGATGATAAAAAAATTAGGTGATCAGTAAAATTATTTTAAATATTTTCCAAACAAAATGAAACAACAATTTGAGATGTGTTTACATGGAGGGACATTATACTTTATAGGATTTCAAATTTGGGGAAAAAGATTACATCATATCCCAATAAACTTACACTAGAGAATTTTTAATGAATTTTTAAATAGAATAATCAAAGCACCAACTAATGTGGGTCTAAAGTAGTATAAGGATGAAAATTGAGATAGTGTTAATAACGGAGAATTATGCTGAACATTTGGGAGTCTACTATATCTCGCAACCTCTAGAAAAGATATTTTATATGTTGTGAGACTCTGGGATAGATATTAGAGAAATAAAAATTATATAATTCATACAGATGATTATATAATTATCAGATATATCAAAGAGACTATGAATTATGTGAACAATTATAGGAAATGAATATACTTAAATTCATATGGGTTTATATTCTGATTGGGAAGATTAATGTGGTGATAGAAGGTCTATATCAGGTTGAATATCCATTTTGGGAGAAGGTTATGTGATTTCTCCCTGTAAAAATAGAACATAGAAAAACTGAGTAATACGAAGATAGAATATGTTGTTACAACTGCTGATTTCACACAAATGAATTAGATGAAGAGGAAATTAGAATATTTATAAGTGAAAATTGAAAAACCACTCAAAATTAACTATAAAAATATAAATGAAATTGATATTTATAAAAATATTTTGAATCATTCAAGATCCAAGAATATTGAAATCCAATTTCATTTCACCAAGGATAATTTTGAAAATGGAGACATAAGGTTGAAATGTTTTCCACCTTATGGTCAATTGGAAGACATATTCATCAATGATTTTTTTAAAGAGTGATTTGAGAAACTATGGTTAAACATGGTTGCTCATCCCCTTCAAATTAATTAAAAAACCCATATTTGAAACCCCCATAAGACTTTGGATTCTTTTGGTAAAGGGTGAGCAGTGCGATGAGACAAAGGGGGAGTTATTTTGGATATCACATACATGAGATTTGAGATATTATGAGTAAGATTTAAAAAACATGGTATTTTTATTGAAATATTATAAATCCTTGTTTAAATACATCTTGTTTTCTACACCTAATTTTCCCATGTATATATAGAGTTCATTTAATATAGGAACATTTCTTTTGAAAACCTTGTGATATCAATCCGCCCACAGAAGTTCTCAATAAATAATATTCAAAGGTAGTATAACATGTATTTGAGAATACCCCACATACCTTTCACATTTATTTTTCAATAAGAGGGATAAGGTTTGAAAGACATATTATCATTGATATTATTTGTTGATATTGACAAAAAAAATAAATGGAGGATAATATTGATCATTGGTTTCATTTTTTATCAATAATTCAATATGTGTTGGTGGGTATATATGACTATTGTTTGGGATGATTATAAATGTCAAAGACATGTGCATTGGAATGAAAATGGAAAACAACAAGTTGAAATCCAATAAAACATGTTTTTTAATAATGTAAAGAAGAATATTTTTAAAGGATGTGAAAATACTCGATGTATATTTTTGTATTTTTTGAAACATTGGCCAAGACATATTCTTGTCATTTTACAAAAAATATGTCCAAGCCCAATAGGCTTTCCCTTGGCCACAGTTAGGGGTCTCATGGGTTAAACCCCATGGAAATGATTACCCAAGTATGAAACAAGGTGGCTGGGGAGGTCCTATGTTTAAGGCCTGAAAGAGCATGCGAAATAACTCACTTGGATGGGGATGTGTATAAGGTCCATAGAGGTGGGAGACAATTCTTGTGGACCATAACCCGTGTGTTTTAATAGTTGTCTATCGGTTCTTATCCCCCACACCCTGCATGAATCATTATTAGAACATATTGGTAAATAAAATGCATGTTGAATAATCAGTGTTGGATAGAGAAGTTGATGGTACTATTCAATGATTATTAAAAGATATAGACAGAACACAGGTCGTCCGGTTATACTGATATATGCCATCTATTGGATCTTATGTCATGAAGAATAAAAATCTCCCATCATATTCTTCCTCAAAATTCTACAACGATCTATTTATCATTTTATTCTTGGCCTATTCACAATCAGTCAAAAATCTTGCTTCCATGACTATTATTAGGCCAGGATATTGAGATCCGAGGATGAGATCCTCCATGCATTCGTGATACACAATCAATGTGTGTTGATAAAATGAATAACATGTCACTGTCGAATTGAAACAAATTTGCCGGAGGCATTTCAAGTAGTTGATCAGTATGGATGAATTCAAGATTCAGAATTTGTCGAATCTAATAACCATCATCTGTAACACATAAATATTCCTCATGTAATAAGAGGCCATTATTATCAACATAAATTTTAGAGGGACACCCAAATAAAAAAATACCAGAATACCGAGATATTCAGTAATTTATGATGAGCTGTGATGAATTTTAATATACCGTGTGAAGAATGAATGTGATAATTTGGATGACTTGGGAGAGATGTACAGAAATCCATTGCATGATCATGAGATGAGATCATGGAAATAGGTGAGTTCTGACCCCTCTTAATGTATCTGAATGATTGAGCATTCAATGAGATCCCATGATCTTCGGTGTTTAATGATTCCTTGACATCCTTCCATTCTAGAAGGAAGATGATAATGAACTGCCAATATTATCCAAGGATTAGAAAAAGGCAATGTGTGCTGTGATTTGAGAATACTAAGAGAGAGTTCTGAATAATTGAGTCTCTTTCGTAATGCATTTTCAAGGACAGTCGTCGTGAGTCCTCTAATCTCACAAAGGAATTTTTTTTTTAAAATGGGTTTCAATTTTTATTTCTATTACAAAACATGATAGGGTTAGGGTATTTTAAAAACGAGGTTTATAGAAGCGTGGACCTCATTCACGCTTCTCCCCTCGCCAGGAAGTGTGAATGGGGTTTACACTTCCGGTGTGAATTTTATATAAGAAAACTGAACCACATTCATTCTTCCTACAACATTTTATAAATTATAAACATTATAATATATATATATATATATCTAACTAAAAAAATAAATATTAATAAAAATTAATAAATAATAATTAAAAAGTAACACATTATAATTAATTATAAATAAATATTAATTAAATTTTCATCCATATTCATAAAATATAAATATAGATTAGAAAAATATTAATAAATATTAAGAAATGTTATTAAACATTAAATAAATATTCATAAATATGGATAATAAAAATAAATATTAATAAATACTTATTAAATATTAAATAGATACTTCTAAATATTAAATAAATATTAATAAATATCAATGAATATAAAAATTTAAATAAATATAAATAAATATAAATAAATAAAAATAAAATATTAATAAATATAATTTAATATTAATTAATATTAAATAATATTAAATAAATGTTTATACACATTCATAAATATTAAAAAATATTAGAAAATACAAATAATTATTAAAAAATTTTAATTAATTTTAAATAAATATCTAAATTATTAATTACAATACAAATTAGATGTTAAAAAATCAATATAATTTATTTATATAATTGTTAGCACTAATTAATATTAGTCAAATATCAATATGTTCTAATAAATGTCAATAAAAATAAATAATTATTAATAAATTTTAGTTAAATATTCTTAAATATAAATAAAATAGTAACAAATATTAATAAATAATAAGGATATAATTTTCAATTTTTATTAATATATTTACATTTTGATTTTTAGTTTTTAATTTTTTTTAAAAATATTCTTAAATATTAAATAAATATTAATGATTATAAATTAATATTATTACATATTAACTAAATATTAATAAATATTATCTACATATCAATAAATTAAAATAAATATTAAATATATATTAGTAAATATTAAGATAATTTTAATGTATTTTAATAAATATTAAATCAATAAAATTAAATATGAAAAATATTAATTAAATATTCATAATTATTCAAAAATATTCAAAAATATTAATAAATATTATTAAATTTCAATAAATATTTTGAAATATTAATATTTAATTATTTTTAATTATATTAGTGAAAAATTATTTAATACATAAATATTAATAATCATAATTATTAACATTCGTTAATAATTATTTAACATTTATTAATATTTAATTAGTATTTATTTATATTCATTAATATTTAATTAATATTTTTATATTCTTAACAAAAAAGGGCTTGGAACTCAACTTATTAAAAAATTATTAAAATTTATGATTATTTATTTAATATTTATTAATATTTAAATGATATTTATTAATATGCATTAATATTTAATTATATTTATTTAATGGTTATTAATTTTTAATTAATTTTTATGCCAACATGCCTGTAACCAAGTGGTATAGGCTCTTCCTTGGCATCCAAAAGACCCAAAATCGAATCTGAACTGGGAGAAATATTTGGGGTACTATAGTAGTAATTTAGCATCAATGGGCTATAGTAGTAGTGACACTTTAGCGGTGGAGGAACTGTAGCAGGTACTATAGCAGCAGTGATACTATAGGAGGTACTGAAGCAGAACAGGTATTGTAGGGGTACTATTCAACGAAGGCCCATTTGGGCCAAAATGGCCATTCAAGCCTTGTATTAAGGCCACATGGCCTAGGGATTTTGGGCTATGTAATGGGTCTTCCTCTACCCATACAAAAAGAGGTCTGTTATTTAATAAAAAAAATGAAGCCTTGACCCTTACCTTTCTGAAAAAAGTCATATTTATAAATAATTATAAATTTTGAAAAATATTTTGTTGCTATTTATTAATATTTATTATTATTGAATTTATAATTTTGAGTATTTAACTAATATGTATTAATATTTATTGATATTTATTGATATTTATTGATATTTGTTGGTATTTATGATGATTTATGTTTATTTAATATTTTTTTTTACATTTTTGGAATATTTTATTAATATTTATTAACATTTCATTCATATTTAATTAATATTTATTTATATTTAATTAATATTTATTAATATTTATTAATATTTACTAGTATTTATTTATTATTTTTTACTATTAATGAATATTTATTAAAATTTAAAGAATATTACTAAATAAGAAATTAATATTTATTAATATTTTATGAATATTTTTTATATTTATTTATATTTGCCAATTTTTTATTATATTCATTATTATTTATCAGTATATAATTTATATTTTGGAATTTATTAATAATTGATTAATATTAATTTGTATTTATAAAATCTTAAATAAATTTTATTGCTTTTTGTTAATATTTAATTAATATTTATGCATATTTAATTAAAATTTATTAAAAAAAATTTAAAGTCTTATTGGTATGTATTAATATTCTTTTAGTATTTATAAATATTGAGTAATATTAAGGAATATTGGATTAATATTTCTGAATAATTAATTACGATTGATTAATATTTTATTGTTATTTTATTTCTATTTATTAATATTTATTTACATTATTATATTAATTAAAATTTAATTAATACTTATAATATTTATTTAATATTTAATAAATAATTATTAATATTTAGTTGTATTATCTGTATTTATAAATATTTATTTAATGTTTGTTAATATTTTTAAATATTTATAAGTATTTAATTAATATTATTTGACATTTTATAAATATTGATGAAATTTTTATTATTATATATTTATATTTAACTAGTATGTATTACATAATAAATATTTTTATTATTAATATTTCTGTTTTTATTTAGAAATCTATTTATTTAGATATTGTAATATTTATAATTTAAAAAATTCTAGTGGAAGAGAGAAAGGGGATCACTGTTCCTCCAGAAAATTTTCTCATGAAATGTTAACCATGTTCATGCTTCCAAGAAAGGGGAGAAGTGTGAAAGGTTTTCACGCTTCTCTGTAACCCTTCTAAAAAATAAACCCAACCCTATACTATTTTGTAAAAAAATTAAAACCCATTTTAAAAAATATTCCCAAAAAGGAACCCATGAAATCTACACCACTCAAGTGAAGACCATACTCTATGTCAGTCATGAAATGGGAGAATGATATCTTGAAGAACGTTCTCATCTTATCCACTTCTAGTTAAACACAGCACTAAAAGATCTCATATAAAAGTGGGAAGGAGGGCGCATGAGGCAAGTAGTATAGTACATCATAAAAATCTCTAGCTTATTTGAGACAGTGTGCATATATTACTATATGAAAAGAGATAAATATGAGATAGATTATCAATTATATCATGTATATGTCAATATATATGTTTGAATAATCATGGGCTACATTATATATAATTCCATCTATAATTTATAGGGTAAGGATTTGATCTATAGAAAATTTTGTGAAAACTGTTCATCACTTTCAATTACTACAATTCATAGTGATAAGAAAATTTGCGAAACACCCATAAGGTTATCCAAAAAATGGAGCATGTACATTTTCAAACCATGTAAAATATCCTTGTGTTCTTTTATTTCATTCATTTATTTCAATATGATGGAAGTGGGACTTCATAAGAATGAGAGATCGAGGCTCACTACCACAAATAAGGGTTTTCACACCACCACATTTTAATAATGTTAAAAAACACCCTGATAAAAAGAGTACCTTTAAAAGTGCTAAAAAACTGATAATTTATACTTTTAAATGTGAAAACGAAAACTCTTTTATAAGTACCCCTTAATCAGAATTTTCTTGCACAGATAAACGTACCCCATTATCATCGCACTTTTTAGCATTGTTAAAGGGACCCTCTTTATTAGTGCATTTCGTAGTAGTGCTGATAATTTGGGATCTTAAGCAAAGTATTTTTACTAGTGCTGAAAAGGATATATTACAAAAAAATCATCAAAAAAATTTGTTCATATATAAAAATAGAAGTATATTTATATTGATATAAATATAACATATATTTTATTAATATATTTTAGATAACTATAAATAGACATTTACTCTTAATATATAAAATATTTACTGAAAATGGATTATAAAATATTTAAAAAATATTATTAATTAATACATTACAAATTATTATTATCTAATAATCATTTAATAACAATTTGAAGACATGGAAAACCATAAACACAATAAAAAATCTAAAAAAGATGAAAACATAACACAAACTTCAAACGACCATAAATTTAGATTTGAGTGTCTATTTGAGCTATATCACATATGAAATCAAATCATGCAACCACATATACCTTCTTGGTGACCTTTATCACATTTTTTATGCAAATAATTCCCCGAAGGTCTCCAAAATTGTGTTTTTAGTTGGGTTACCCTAATATTTTAACATTCGATGGCTTTTCATCCTCGTTTAAGGGCGTCTTTTTCTCCTTTTTAAATATGGACATAGTTTATTCATAGGTATTACGTTCATATTGATATTATGGATTTCAAATTTAATCTATATTCACAATGTACTATTATTTATAATAAAATATTAAAAAATATATTCATGTTTTTTATATATTCACAAATAAAAATTTAATTTTATAAATATATAAATAAAAATATTTATATATAAAATATATTTCTCAGTGTATAAGATTTATATAAATACAATATAATATCCATTTAATTTAAAATAATAATATATGAATATTTATATACATATATAATGTGCGAGTGTATTCGTGCGTGTGTGTGTATTAGCAAACAGATATATATTACCTATATATTCTGACATATGAGTATACATATTAATATATATTATATGTAAATATATATAAATATGTATAAATATGTATAATTATAATAATAGATACACATATATTTAATATATATATGTGTGTGTGTGTATATAAGTTGTATATACGTATTTATTTTTTTGTGAAAACACCAATATAAATAGTTAACAAATGTATTTAAAACTAATATTATAAATATATATTAATATAAAAATAAATATATTGAAAAAATATAATAAAAAAAATATATAGATATGAATTTATATTAATATATGAATAAATATATATTAATATATATATATATATACATATTACTATAAATCAATTTTAATATATTAATAAATATAACTATATAGATATATATTAATAGATATATAATTAAATGGTGAAAATTTTTTAGGAGAGTGTTAAAGTTACAGGCATGCACAGGAGTGGTATTAGGTTCGAATCCAAGCAGAGGTAGGGGTACGTGGGTGGGTGCAGGGGGGATAGAGTTGTTAAATGGTGGGGAAGTGGTATACACTTAGTGTTATTAAAGGGCTGTTGGGAGTTCACGTGGGTTGGGATTTCTAGAACTATTTAAAGGGGGTCAAGTGCTGTTAAATGGGGACCCTCAGATTTACAATTTTTTTTTTACTTTTTTTAATTTTCTTGATTTTTATCAACATTCTTATAATTCATAATAGGGGCCTTTATCAATGATTTTTTAGTTATGATAAAATAGGCTCTAATTTTAATAAATCGTTGATTATAAATTCTTTTTTGGTGTTAATAAGGTATTTTTTAGCACTTATAAAACCATATTCTGTTGTAGGGGTTTTAACCAACCATATGGGTTGAATTAAAAATATAATTCATCAAAGCAACCACTAATTCACCGCTCCATCTTAGTTGATATTGAATAGAGTGCTTCTATATCAATTTTTATGATTAAATAATATTTTAATAGATTATTTTCATTCATTCCTTGTTTTGTGTGCATTGTAATGTATCATAAAGATTAAATATATTTAAATGTAACTAAATTGTTAAGTCTCATGGTGTTTGATGTGTTTGTTTTTACTGTATATATTTGGTGTGGTTCAAAACAAATCTTATTACCTAATGAACAGTCCACTTTCATATGATGTTCCACCACTGCAATCTCACATCATGTGGCCTAAGCCTCAATGAATCCATAAACCACCATAGATTAAACTATGAATCCACCACCTCTTGAAATCGTTACTAGATCTTGAAACTGATCCCCCTCCCAAACAGTTGATGCCACACGATCCCTCCCATTTCTTCCATTCTAACCCCCTCCACATGAGTCACACACCCCTCCCATTTTTAGTCGAATCTCACCCCTCCTTATGAACTGACCACCAATTTCCTAATATTTCTAATAATTTATAATAATATATAGTAATAATAAAAAAATTAATTTAATACAAAAAACAATAACAACAATAAATATAAATATATTAATAATAATAAGTGTATATATTTATTTATAAATACAAATCTTATTATAAAAATTTAAAAATTATACAATTATATTAAATAATATATAAATACAAATAAAGAAATAATTATTTATATGTATTTATATGTATATATATATATTTAAAAATAATATTAATATTTATTATAGGTATAGGTAAATATATATTTATATATTAATAAGTATATTCTTTTATATATTTTTTATATTTCTATAATAATAATATTGATATACATATATAATAAATAACAGTTTGACACCTTAAATTTCTATGTTTACTACTAAGTAAATAATCATGATCGTGATTGGTGGTTGATGATGAAGAGATCATGGGAAATTGAAAGGAGATGCTTGTGTCATTTCAAGAGGCTGACAACACTCATTTGAAATTCACACGAACCCAGTGAGGGGAATCTTTATGAAATCCACATGGATTATTACTGCTATATTCTTTTTTATTTTATCAACACATTTTAGTTTTATTAGTGTAAAAAAAGAGGCTTCTCCTCTCTGTTCTTTCAACCCAAGACATGGTAACCATCTCGACACATGGAGACTCAGACCCTTCTCTTCATCATCTTCTCATTTTCACTATATTCACTATTGTTTATTTTTTATAAATATATTTATTCTATATCTATTTTTAATTTTAAATAATTTTATTATTATTAATGTTGTGATCTTGAATAACCATAAATGAGGAACTAATTTGCGGGCTAGCTTCATGAGCTGAATCTTGATGCTTCTGAACGATATCCACTTCATGATGATCATCACCTCTTCATCACAATGAGAGATCATGAAGGTGAATTTGTATATGAAAGAGTCAAATATGGTACTAGATAAGTCTGTTTCTCTTCCCCCCTTCTTTTCTTGACTTTCATGATCGAGTAGTTAGATGAGGTTGTTTGATTTTTGATACATTAACAATCACTTTATTCATGATGAAATTCACTGTTGAACTGATTTTATATAGATATTTCTTCAAATTGGGAGAGTTCTCATATATTGGAAGCAATTTTTCACAAGAATTCAGAATTTTTTGGGAGAGATATTTGTGTTCATCAGGACATCAAACATACACTAAGTGTGTTTATATTTTTTGGTTTTATCCTTAGTAGATCTATGATATAGATTTGAGGGTGTGTCTGTCTATATATAGAATTATTCTTAATAACATTATTTTCATTAATTTCATTTTGCTTCCTTTATTTGTCTTCTATTTTATCACCATTTCATCACTCATCATTTTGGTTATCAATTTTTTTAATCCTATTTTTGTTTTCATGTTTAAAAAATGTTAAAAATACTGAATGGATTTCAAAAATACAACAACAAATTCAACATTGATTCCTTAAGAGGGACCCCATGGTTTCAAAATTATCTATATATTGGGTTTTATAAATGCATCTTTGATTGTCCTCATTATTATAAAGATGTAAAATTTGGAACCATTTCTGGGCAGACAATGTTTCCCTTATTGGGTTTTCCATTTCTCATTCCAAAAAATAAAAACAACCTAAAAACTTAAAAATGATGATAGAAAAATGAACATGAAAGAATGTTTTTTAGATTTATTGATTAAATATATATATATATATGTATTAGTTCAAAATTTTAAATCTAAGTTTTTTTGAAGAACATATTGAAGAATTTAAGGAAGATATGAGACCTTTTTTTGGAATCCTTAGTTAATGAACATAAAGAGTTCTTTCATATTTTCCCAGAGTTCTATGAAAATATTACTGATTTTTCCCACTTTTGATATTTAATTACCCCTGGATTCAATGATGGAGTGGAATGAAAAAAATTATGAGGATTTTTTCAGGGACTAACATGAGATGGAACATTAAAAAATTTATGATGTTGGACACTTTTTAAGGACCCCAATTCCCATGATTTTTATTTAATGATTTTGATTTAATTAACTTGTCGAATGTTTTCCTAATAATTCAACTGGTGGATCTATCACACAACATAATCTATATTTCTGTCAAATATTCATAAAATGTGGTGATTTATTTAAGAGAGGATAGGAGAGGTTGACTACCTCAATCCTTGTCGAGTCCTTCTTCTAGGACCATTATACAATCCCGAAGATAAACAAACTATAATAATTCATGGAGTTCCAAATTTTTTGAATGAAATTGTATTTAATATTATTTGTAATTCATTAAATATTATCTTATTTTTTTAACTCCCATTACAGTTATTGTGGATGTTTTCCATCTTTGGGGTTTACTAGAGAATCAATATCAATTTTAATCTAATCCTATCGAGATTCCAAATTATAGATGACAATTCTAGTTTGTAAATTACTATTGAAGATGAGTTAATTTAGTTATGAATAGGACTTGAATTGGATAATGAAATGTTCTTTGCTGTCCAAGAGAGAATAATTGATTATCTAGGACCATAGGATAAATCTCACCCATGATTTTTCTTCCCCCCAACCTGTGGACTCCAAATATCATTTTGAAGAAAGAGTGAAGTACCCCTATATTTTGTTTTTCCATCTATCACTTTATAAAAGGTACACTACTTCAAAAAGATGGGAATTATGGAATCTGTATAAGTGATACTACACCATTGTAATGGATTTGATGTTTTAATTAATAATATTTTGGTTCTTAAGAAATAAGCTACATCCTACATCATATTGGGGATGATTCACTAATTTTCTAGATATGGGTAGTCAAAATACAACACACTGTGGGGGATTTATCCCAAGATTATTCTATTTAATTTCATAAATTATGTAATTAATTATTTTGGTTTTAATTTTTTTGTCTTTTACTAGTAGGATAATAATCAGGAATTAATTCCATGGGGTAGTTAGTCAAGGCCAAAGGGAACAATATACTAAATTTTTTCCGAGAAAACTCTCTAACTCAAACATTATTGAATTTTATTTTGATATTTAATTGATGAAGTATAATGTAATTTTTTTAGTTATAGGTGTTGGAAATAATAATCTAGAGACCTTATCAAAATAAAACAACTGTAGTCCACATGTGGATGAATAAAATATAAGAATCATACACACTTATAAAATCACTATTTTTAATTTTACAAATTTTAACTCTATGAATTCGTATTTCATTCCACTAGGAATTAACTGAGGGGGAATACCCCTTCATTTATAATTTAAAAGTATGAATCTGGTATTCTTCTTTGGGGTTTTAGCTTGATAATTTTAATAATATTAAAATCATTTTGGGATTTATTTTAAATCACGCCGGGACATTCAAAATTCATTAGTTTTCAAATTGTTTTTTATATTGTTTCATTTCATATCATTATAATATTTCATATTCAATGAAAAATATTTTATCTACTTATAATAATTCAAATAATTACCATTTAAGGGAATTATTATCATTTTCCTGATATTTTGGTGGTGTTCGGTGGGGGTCTTTTGTATATGTTTTTTTGTATCACAATTTTTTTTGTGAAAAAATGATATTTTAACATTCATGTAACCCCTTTAAATTTTATTAACTGTGGAAATTACCATATATTTTGAACTAATATTTATCCCCGCTTTGGATTCAATAATGGGGCCATTGTTGAGTATTAAGTGTGGTAGAGAGGGGTTTCATATGCGCAATGATTCACTTTAATTTCTAGAAACATCCATTTCACCCTAAATTGTTGGTCAAAAAAATGATCAATTTTTTTAAATTCTATCTAACTATTAGGAAAAAATGGCTCATGATGGTGATTTTGGGTTAATTGTGTTTGTTGACAGACTTTTATACTGTTAACAAATGATAACTTTCAAATAAGACATAAAGAGTTAGTATTAATGTATGATCTCACATAAAGAGAGAATGATGAACTTGGTCTCATGCAAGGCATGAATGTTTAATTAGATCTCTCACAAAGAACGCATGTTGAAACTTCTATCATGCAAAACATTAATGATAAACCTGATCTCTTAAAAATTTCTACTGATGAAACTAATATTGTGGAAAATGATAATGTAGAACCTAATCTAATGTAATGCGTGAATGCTGAATATGATCTTGCACAAATCAAAAATGCTGAACATGATCTCTCACAAAGAAATAATTCTAAACCTGATCTCATGAAATATCTTATTATTGAACCTGATCTACCAAAAAGTGTGAATTCTGAAATTCAACTCACACATAGCGAGAATGTTGATCATGATACCACTCATAGCGTGAATGCTGAACTGATCATGCGAAGTGCATGATTGACTTTGGATCTTGTAATGGGAGCTCGCATAGTGCTCTTGATGTTCTTTGGATCTCGTGATGGGGTATCCTGCATCACTTATTTTTTTTCTTTGGATATCACACTCAAATCTCTCACAAATTATTAATATGGTCCAAGGGCTCGCACAAAACACAAATACGAACTTGGGACTCATGCAATGTGGGAATGCGGACTTGCACTAGGGTTCGTGCTAGAGGCTCATGCCCAGATCTCACACAAAACATGATGACCTTGAGGTGGATGGATGTAAAATATTCTTGGAATTAAGGTAGTGGAATTATGCCTATAAATACTCCCTAACCATTCCTTAAACAATGATGAGGTAATTCATAAAGCATTGATTTTTATTATGAAGAAGTCTCATGGGGAGATTTCACCGAAGGGTATTACGAAGAGGTCTCATGAAAGTGTATATTCCATTGACATTCCATATGTATTTCACATTATATGAACATGGTCTTGTGAAAAGAGTTAAATTAGACTCATGTAAGAGTAATCATGAAATCATAATCACTCCATGATCTCATGAAAAATGTGAAATCAGTTTCGCACCAAGGACTCTCACAAAGCATGAAAGCCGTCTCACACTATGAACTCACACATAGTGAAAAATAAGACTTATAGAAAGGGACTCATGAAAGGGTATCTTACTGGGGTTCTGCACTAAGGGTCTTACCCTAGGGTATCATGCAATGATTTTACACAAGGAGTTACACACCAGGATCTCATGCAAGGGGTTATGTGCTAGAAACTCATATAGTGGTATCACAGCAGAATATTACACATGGAGATATGTGAATACATTGAACAATGAGAAATATCATTTCCATATTCAAATTTATAATATGAATTAGAAGAAATAGGATTTGAAAAATTTGAATATATATGTTGAAGTAGTTATTTCACTGTTATATTCAATGAATTGAAAGGAAGTCTTGATATCACATTATGATCTTTCCAATGAAGTTGTAATTTTTGTTTCTATGGAAAAGAAATGTTTATTATAGTTGTCTGTAAAGTGTAATTATTGAATCCGGGTATTTTCACAGGTTTGAAAGAGCATCATGGAAATAGATTTAATTGATCATCTACCTAAAATTTAGAATTCATTCATTAATGATAATGAAAGGAACTACATGTCCATATAATTTGTGTGTATCGTTTTTTAAGTAGGGAGAAAATGAAGAGGAATTAGGTGATCCTTTCCAATGGTAGTGAGCCATTAAAAGATAGTTGGGGAGTCACCCTTGGGAAAATATTGATCTGAACCTAAACATTATAATGGCAGTGAACCTAATCATAAATGTGATCTAGCCTGAACGTTTTAATTTTCTTGTAAGCCTTATCGGATTTGGTACATAGGCACATTTTTGTTGTAACATCCTTCTATATAGCATGATGGGGGTGAAATGGGTAAAATATGAGTCCTCTTGTGCTTTCATTCTTATTATACTTTTATGCATCATCATCATATAAAATTGGAAAGGAAAAGATCATTATAAACAATAAAGAGAAAATCGAGTTATCCATATAATAAATAGATCGTGATCCCGTGGGGACGAATGAATTTTTAGAAATAATATTCATACCCTCTTAGGGTATCTAGGCCCCTTTTGAACCTAAAAAAAAATAATGGTATTTGGCATCAATAGGCTCTTTATTTTTTTCATACCTAGTGGATAAAAACTTTCTAGTTTTTATGGGTTTTATTGATTATTGAAATTTTTGGGGACGAGTGATTGATGTGTTGTTTGATAGACTAAATCGATGGATATTCTATTTAGGAACTAAGAAATGGAGTGATATAGGATAAATATTTATGTAATTATGATCATAACCTAAGGAAACTATAGATTTTAACATGATCCTTGGGGGAACCATTTGAAAAAATTAATCACCTTAGGGATCCAAATCAAATGATAATCCCCAAATTCCTTCGAAACTAGAGTAAAATGTGAAAATGAGGTCCCATGGTTGAAATATGAGAGTATAGGAATTGAGTGTATGTAATTCCACTATCTAAATCATAAAGTGTTTTTTTCATAGTGATTTTCATAAGAAACATGGTTGAGTTAAATTTGATAAATTAAAAAAAAAGAAAAAGAAAAAACAACAACAAAAAAGTGCCTCATAGTAAAAAAATGAGTACATAAAGTTGAAGGTAAATTTGAACATGGTTATAGAAGGGGAAAATCGAATTATTTAAAATAATTTTAGTTGTATCAATAAAGTAATAAATAATCAATTAAAACATAGATTTTTGGGACCAATGAGAAAGTAGAAAAATTGATGTTGTATTTTGTTTAGTTCATAATTCCACTTTATCTACAATGACCCGAAATTTTATCATTGTAAATTAACTTTTAATAATTATGTCATATTTTATAAACCACATAAAGTCATTTTGAGAACACAATTCAGACAATATAAATGATGAATGTATGAAATTAGAGGTATTTATAGAAGTCAAGGAACAATTACTGAAGGAATAGTAACATGACATTTAAAATAGTAATGTGACCATTAGGAATAATAATTCATCCAATAGAATAGTAAAATCACCTATTAATGTATAAATAAAATTGATTCATCATATAAATGATAATATGATATAATTATATCAATGTATAAGTATATAAATATTTTATAAATTATTAATTAAGTGTTGTTATTTTTATAAAGCATAAATGTTTATTTGTAATTTTATAATTAGAATAATTATTTATATTTTTTTCATTAAATAAATTAATAAATTAACATTTTGTTTTCCTTTTATTATAAAAATATTTAGTGATACCATAATTAATTGTTTAATGTGTAACAAAATTAGTTATAATTTTAAAATTGATAATTTTCAAGTAATGATGATTATAATAAAAACATAAATTTATAATATTTAGAAAATTATTTTTATAAAATGACATTACACATTGAAAAATTGTTACGGTTAATTTCTTGGATTTTTTAAAATACATGAATTTTCAGTGAATAGTAAAATGAAATAATTTACGATAAAAGCTAAATTCAAGAATTATTGAGTCATAGATGATGTATGGAATATGTATGACCAAAATCACCAACTCTACATCATAATTTTAATATATTTTGAGATAATGATCAAACTATTCATATTTAAGAGATAAAATAATAAACTAATGAATAAAATAATTAGAAAACACCCTTCTTCACCGCTATACATTCCACCACTCTCTGCTTCTTGTTTTCATAGCTATCAAACTTTGAGAAATGTCCAAAATCTACCCATTACTCTTACCATGATCTTCCCCCATTTCTAGGAGCCCTTAGCCTCATAAAAATACCAGACTCTTTTCCCTATGGAGATTCTTAATGATGATAAATTTAAGTGGTAAAATCCTCTAACATTTTTTTATTTTGATTCTTTTTTATCCTCTCATCACATACACATATAAAATTGGAATGATAACTCCAATATCATTTATATACATGATTTTTTTATGTTTATGGAAATATATTTTTCTAATCTCTTCCATTTACTTTTATTCTAAATATATAAATATCATATGTAGTGTGTCGATTTACCACTGTCATGGAGGATGTGTTTTCATTTATCACTACTACACTCAATTCTGGTCATTAAACCATAATTGTGGTTAAATAATAATTTATTATTCATATTATATGTTATATAATGTCCCAGTATAAATATATAAATATGATGTTAAAAAAATAACATAAGATTATAATGTTTGTAAAATAGGAAAAATTAATTTAATCATTTGTATTAACTATTTATCTAATTATTATTCCTCATAAAATATATAAAAATGATATATAAGATCAATTAATCTAATTAATGTTCATTAATAACATATAATTTCAATTCTATATAACTATTACAATTTTACTTGAACTTCCATAATCATATACAAGCGAACTGATCAAGAAAAACAATAAAATGAACACTCCTGAATGATGAAATTAAACTTAATAACTCATCATAAATTATATAAATTAACATAATGAAACTATAATGAATATAATTCATGTATAAATGGTTCTATATTTTTTAATTAATTAATTTAATTTAATTATCTATGATATTAATGTTAAGAAAGCATTTAGAAATAATGTAAGGGGATTCTTGAACCCAAATCTCTTCCTTTAGGTCTTCCATATTCACTCCATTTTTAGTATGGATGTTCCATTAATGTTCATTAAATGTTATTACTTTATCATAATGTTTTTTTCATGTATATACATTTTTTATAGTTGATTTTATGAAAATAAAATGTTTTTCTAAAAGAAATCTTCTTTGTAAAAACACACCTTTTAATTCTCTTGAGATTTTTTCTTCATCACTCAAGATTGATAATTATTTTACCAAGTATGTTATTAATTATTTCATTGGGGAACCCCAAAGTTTATTAATGATTTTATTCTTTATGAAATGAAACCCATTCCTTTACATTGGTTATATTATTTCCAATATTGATATAAATTCTTTGAGGCATTTATGATTATTAAAATGTTATAATGTGACAGGTGTGGATGGAATTATATAGAGAATATAAATAATATGATGTTATTAGTTAACCTATAATCATATAGTATTATAATGCATTGGGTAATATGATGCATATCATGATATAAACTGAAATATTAATGAAGATGATGCTACATTTTTCACAATTGTGTGTGGTATTTGATGACTAAGACCAGGTGTTTCATTTTTATGAATTTCCACATTTCATGATCTGTATAATTATTTCTCTCATTATTATGATATTGATATGGTTCTTATGAATATCATCACCTATGTTTCATGTCTCTTATTCATCCACTAAATGGGCATTTAGCTCACCCCTTCTTTTTATGTATATCCCTACGTGAAAACTTTTATTAAAGAGAACACAAGGTCTAATAAAACACTAGAGAAGAAGGAATTAAATAAATAAATATATTTAATTATGTAAGTGTTATGTATGGTTTTAATGTGTCCAAGACACTAAACGTTTTGATCCAATATTTATAGAACCATTATGTTTTTATCATTAAAATGGTGTAATATTCATTTATAGAAATACAAGGACTATTTAGTTTATATTAGGGGATATTTTAGTTTACTTGGGAATTACGATTAAATAACCTTAGTTAAAAACATTATAGGGAGACTAAGTACATGTATGAAAGCACACTATTTTTATAAAAATTCTAAACCTAGGGATCCCACAAGATATGGATATAGGGTTTATTTTACAATGGAATAAATTATTTATTCGGAAATTATTGACTTATATTTTTCTCTAAACTTCCTTATTTTTGAAAATGGTGGGAACCTAGAGAAAGATGGCCAAAAACCCATGTGAGGGACAATGCAGTGATTGTAAGAACAACATCCCCAATGCCTTGGGAGGTGGATTTCAAAATTTCATGGTGATGATAAACTAGCTATCTAAATATATGAACAATAATTTTAATAGTGTGGAATGTAATCCTTCACATAAGAGGGATAAATTTTCTATTGAGTATTTTATAGTGAAATGAAAACCGATTTTTAGTGGATCTTCAAATCCACTCATTTTGGAACAGTGGATCAACTCAATGGAGGCGATCTTTTTTTGTTCTTTGTTGTCCTGTGCTAGAGAAGGTTACTATAATTGTTGATAATCTAGATGAAGAGGCTGATCAATTATGTTCATTAATTAAGAACAATAAGACAAACTATAAAATGGAATATATGTAGTGGGAAGAAAGTAAGATAATGATTCCTTACAAGTATTTCCCTTGAACATGTCATACAATGATAGAGAAATAATTCATAGAGATGAAGTAAAAGAAATGTGAAATTTTCATGAACTAATAAGAAATTTTCACTAGGATTTCATGGTATGCTTAGGGTTTTGTTATCCAAAATGATATAAATATTGATAGATTGTTTAGTTTTTTAAGACCACAGCTTCGCCAGGATATAGATTTTTGAGAATGTTGGAGCTTTGAAGAGGTTATGTGATGTTCTCTCAAACTGGAGATAGTGTTTGGTGAATGGTGACTGGTCCCATGAATATAATGATAAGAATCAAAAGATTTAATTTCAAAATGAAGTATCTAATGAAAAAGGTGGAAATAAAACTCAACTACCCACATGTCAAAAATGTGGTGAGAAGCGTCGTGGGAATTTCCACAAAGTGATGAGGAAATACTATAAGTGTTTTAGAGAAGGCCACCAAACTCATGAATGTTAAAGAGATCTAAGGAAGGAGACAATGTGGTATAAAATAGGAGATAACGACGCATTTCCAATTGTTCAGCTATAGGGTGAAATGGAACAATGCAATCCATTGCACTAAACATCTAGTCCTCGATTGTAATTAGCATAATCACCCACCAAAGACAAAGGAGAAAGAGAAGGATTATTCCATCACTATGGGTAAAGTGTATCTTGTTAATGACGTGGTTATAAGTATGTCTATTATTCATTCAATAACATCAAACATACTGTTTGATTATGTTTCTAGTCGTTCTGTCATTTCATGGATTTTTAATATATTTATTAAAACACCACCACAAATTATAGAGGATGATTTATCTTTGAGAATAGTAAATTGGGAAATTATTTCATCCAATGTATGTAAATCTTCCATGGTTAATGTTTGTGGAAAAAACCTCCCCTAAAATCTTTTCATACATCTGTTGGTGGAGTTTGATGTTTTATTGGGAATGGATTTTATATCTTCATACAATTACAACATCAAATGTCTATAAATAGTGATCATTATTCACATCTTGAGGAATCCTCCAATTATATACAAGCGTAAGGAGGATGATGAATCTATTTTAGAATCATCCTTGTATGTATGGATATTATTACTTTATAAGGAAGCATATCTAGCTCAAATGATTTGAGACATATGATAAAATCTTTATCAATGTTATGTCCATTGTGAGGGACCAAAATAAAGTGTTACACAACTATTTTCCAGGAATTGTAGCTGAAAGGGAGGATGAATTATCAGTTAAACATTTTTCTAGCCCCATTCCTATATCAAGGATAGATCAATTCTCCTCTCTATTGATTATTGTTTACTGAACAAACTGATCATAAAGAAAAATTACCCCTTCCATGAATAAATTACTTGTTCGGTCAACTATGTGGGGAAAAGTATTTATCTGAGGTGGAACTTCAACTAGGATATCACCAATTAATGGTGTGGAAGGAATATATTCATAAGAGAACCTTTTAAATGAGGTAAAAATACAATGAGGTCAAAGTGATTCCATTTTTACTCACTAATGATCCAAGATTACTCATGGACATAATGAATAGAGACTTTATATATTAACTTAATAATTATTTGGTAGCCTATATTGATGATATGTAGATATAATATAAGAATAAGGGGGGGCATAAAGATCATTTGAATACAGTGCTAATTACTTTAATAAGGGAGAAAATTTGTGAAAAGTATAGTAAATATGTTTTTTGGATGGAGGAAGTATCATTCTTGGGGAGTGTTGTCACAAGAAAAGGAATAATTCTGGACCCTTCCAAGAAAAATGTAATCAATTAGTGGCCCATAAAAAAATTTGTAACAGAGATCCATATTTTACATAGTCTAGCTAGGTATTATTTCATATTTGTGAAGAACTTATAATGATTTTCAAACCCAATAACCAAGATGAATCGGAAGGGAGAAAATTTAATTTGTACTAGTGAATATGAATATTTCTTCAAAGAGTAGAAGAATAGTCTTATCATCATGTATATATTCAAAATTATGAAAGTTGGAAAAGTCTTTGTGGTGTACATAAATGCTTTAGATATGGTCTTAGGATGTGTACTGATCTAAAATGATAATGTGATAGCCTACTCATCACGTTAGTTCAAAATTCATTCTCAAATCTATCCCACACATGATCTAGAGTTTGTAGTTGTGATCTTTACATTGAAAATCATGGAACATTCTCTATATGAGGAGAAGTGTGAAATATTTACTCATCATAAGTGTGTCAAATATGTATTCACAAAGAAGTAGATTAATATGTGCAAGTGAATATTTATAGAAATCATCAAGGAAAACGAATTCTCAATCCAATATCATCGTAGAAAGGGGAATAAAGTGGAAGATTCTCTATGTAGAAAGGATCCTACAATATTCTCAATAATAATAATTGAGAAGTGGCCAACATTCTTAGATTTTAAGTGTATAGAATTGGAAATCATTATGGAAGGAAAATTTTCAATTATTTCTAAAATTTGTGCTCAACTATACCTAATAGAGAAAATAAATGACCCTCAAAGAAATGATACGACAATTAATAAGAATGTTGAAGGTGTCTAAATCGGGAAATCCTCAGAGTTCAAAATAGATGAGGAGGGAATTATAAGATTTATGTCACGAATATGTGTACAATTCGATCCAGATATAGGGAAGGATCTTATGAATGAAAAAAATAGTCCAACCTTCTGTATTCACCCAAGGATATCAAATATATATCGAAATATTTTAGAGAACTATTGGTGGAAAATATGAAGAAGGAGATCACTGAATATACATTAAGGTTCCTGATATAATAGAAAGTGAAGGAACAAAGACAAAAGTAATAGGGGATGATAAAAAAATTACCCATACAACCATTGAATTTTAATAACATCACCATGGAAATTGTTATAGGACTTTGAAAGAAATAATAATGAAATAATTCTATATGGGTTGTTATAGATCGTCTTTAAAAGAAAATTCACTTTTTCTAAATTCAAGAGTACATATCACTGCTTCAAATTCCATGAATATACATCAGAGAAGTGGTAAGGCATCATGGAGTATCACTATAGATTGTATCTGATTGAGATATGAGATTCACCTCCATGTTATGGAAAGGTTATAAACATGTGTTTAACTCTAAGATGAACTTATGTATGGATTATCATCCCCAAATTGATGTCCAATTAAATTGGAGTATTCAAAAACTAGAAGACATGTTGAGAGAATGTTCTATGGATTTAAAATAAAGTCAAGACCAACATCTAGCTATAGATGAGTTCTCTTACTACTAAAATTTTCACTCTATAATATAAATAGATCCATATGAATCCCTTTATGGTAAATGATGCAGAACACCAATGTTATTGGATGAAGATGGTGAAAAAAAACTACGATGACATGAAAATGGTCAAAGAAATGGTGGAAAAAATTAAAACCATTAATTAGTACATCATGGAAGAAAAAATTCAGCATAACAGCTATGTAGACAATCATGAACGAGACCTAGAGTTTGAGGATAGAGATATAGTATTCCTCCATATATCTCTTTTGAATTGTATCATGATAATTTGAATAAACATAAAGCAGAGTCCCAAGTACATTGACCCCTTTGAGATTCTTGATCGTGTCAGAGTTGTGGCCTATCGACAGGATATTCCACCTACCATGTCTAAAATACATAATTTATTCCACGTATCCCTCGTGATAATGTATATACTAGATCCTTCACATGTACTAAAACTAGAGTTGGTACAGCTGGAAAATGATCTATCTTATGAGAAGAAATCAAGGAAGATCATATAATGTAGAGACATAATTTTACAAAAAAAAATACTACTCACCTAGTCAAAGTACTATTGTGAAACCATATGTATGAAGAGAATATATGGGAACTAAAGGAAGTGATGATGGAGAATTACCCTCACATTTTTTCAACGTAGAGTATAAAACAATCCTTCATAAGGGAGGAAGAATGCAATGACCCAAAAATTTTATCAATAGAAATTCCATTTATATATTATTTCATATAGTATAAAATACATAAAATTAATTAAAGTACAAAATAAAAAATTTATAAATGAATAATTAATGATATTAAAGTTATTTTTGAAAATTTAAGAACCATTATAATGTAATAGTAACTTTACCATTGGAATAGTAATGTGACCATTAGGAATAATAATTTACCCAATAGAATAGTAACATCACCTATGAAATTTTAAATAAAATTTAGGCATCTTATAAATGATAATATTATATAATTGTATCATAGTATGTTTAGAAAAATATTTTAAAAATAATTAATTATTTATAGCCATTTTTATAAAAGAAATTTGTTTATTTATATATTAATAATTAATATAATTATTTAAATGGAAATTTAATTTTATAAAATACATTAATAAATTAAATTTTTATTTTCCTTTGGTAATAAGATAATTTTATAAGAACATAATTAAATTCTCAATGTGTTACAAAATTAGTTATAATTTTAAAATTTATATTTTCTAAGTAAATAAATATTTTAATTAAAAATATAATTTATCATTTTCAGTAAATTATTTCTATAAAAAATTATTATTTAATTCAACACATCAAAAAATGGTCATAGTGAATTTATTTTATATTTCTAAAATTCATGAATTTTCGGTGAATAGTAAAATACGAAAATTTATGATAAATGATAAATACATGAATTATTGAGTAATAGATAATTTATGGATTATTGAAGACCAATATATGAAAATATATTTCATTATTTTATTATATTATGTTATAATTATCAAACTATTCATATATATGATCCAAATAAAACTCTAATGTCTAAAATATTGATAAAATACCTCTGTCCACCCCTATAGATACCTCATTTCACCACCTCTTATCTTTACACCTTCGAAGATTTTAGTATTATCCCAATTCTTCCCAATAATATTTCCAATACCCACCCACATATCCTCAAGAACATTATCTCATAAAAATACCAAACCCTTTTACCTTAGGTGGTTCTTAAGTAGGATAAATTCTAGAGGTAAAATCCTCTTACATTTTCTTTTATTTTATATTAAATTTCATTCTTTTCTTATCCTCTAATCACCTCCATCAATAAAATAGGCATAATAAAGATTTTTTATTGTATATAATTTAATTTTATTATGTTAATGGAAAAATTAATCTTCTTATATATTCTCTTTAATTTTATTCTAAAAAGGTAAATATCATCTCTGGTATGTCAGTTTTCTTCCATCAGGGAGGATGCATTATCATTTTTCACTACGGCCTTAAAGGACGGTCACAAAACAAAATTATTATGGTTAAACAAGATTTTATTATAAATATTAAAAGTTATATATTGTTCTTGTGGAAATATATAAAAAACATGTTACATAAAATGATATAATATTATAATGGTCATCAAACTGCCAAAATTAATTTCATCATTTTCATTAAGTATTTATTTTCTAGTTCATCATAAAATCATATATTAAAATGATATATAAGATCATTTATTACTATTAAATTTCTTTAATAATATATATTTTCAATTTTGGATAACTAATCTAATTTTACATGAACTTCCATACCCATATACAGGAGAAACGATCATGAAAACCAGGAAAAAGAACACTGCCAAACGATTAAAATAAACTCTATAAATCTTAATAAAACCCATTAATGAACATAATAAAACTATAATGAATAAATTTCATGTATAAAATGTTCTTTATTTGTTTATTAATGAAATAAATTTTATTATCTAAGATAATATTGTGAACAAATCATTCAGACATAGGGTCAGGGGATTCTCGAACCCTAATCTCTTCAGTTTGGTCTTCCCTATTTCACTCCACATTCAGTATGGATGTAAAATTAATGTTACATAAATATAATTTCCTTATCCCCCAATTTTATATTCTGGGATATAAATATTTTCTACTTGAGTGTATGAAAATCATAATGTTTTCCAAAAGAATACTTCTTTCAAAAAACACCTTTTACTTCTCTTGAGATTATTTCTTCTTCACTCAAGATTGAGTATTCTTGTACGAAGTATGTTGTTACCTCTTTCTTTTAAGAACTCATCATTTATTCATTAATGAATTATTTATGAAATAAAACTCATTCCTTTACATGGTTTATATTATGTCCAAGATTGAATTACGTTCTACATGGAATGCATGATTATGAAAATGTTATGATGTGATCGGTGTGCATGAAATTATATAGCACGTGTAAATGTTAGGCTAAGAAGGGTGTGACCAAAATTATATATATCTCTAATGAACTGGGTAATGTGATTTATATCATGAGAAAAAGAGAAATATGCATGAACATGATATTATATTTGTTCATAATAATGTGTGGTATTTGACCACTAAGACATGATGTTTCATTTTTATGCATTGCCACATTCCATGAATCTATCTAACAAATTATATCATGATTATTATAATGATAAGTTACTAATTAATATCATAACTAACATTTTATTTCTCTTATTCGTCATCTTACATGGATTTTATATCACCCCATCTTTTTATGTATATCCTCACGTGAATAATTTAACTAAGGAGTACATGAGGACCAATAAGAATCTAGAGAAGAATGAATTAAATAATTTTTTATTTTTTATTATGTAAATATTATATATGATCCTAATTTTACCCTGCCACTAAACCTTTTTATCCTATATTTGTGGAATTATTATGTTGTTTATCTTTATAATGATGTAATAGTCATGTAATAAAAAGTTGGGTCACTTTATAATCTAACATGTCATCACTATTCAAATTGGAACATGAAATGAAATTGAATTAGTGTAGTACGTGACTTCATGAAGGAGGAATGACATCATTAATTTTGAATGAGTCTATGTAGGATTATTTTATAGTGTGAAACTGAATTTTGGTAGAAATTTATGTGTACAATCCATTTGAAAAGCCCGACCCACCTCTGGTTCTGTTCCACTATTTTTCTAAAAGTCAATACATTCTCATTTTGAACTAACTATGAATGATTCCTTATTATTTTTTATAAATAAAAAAGAATGCATTTTTGTAGAAATTCCAGTATTTATGTTTGGGGTAGTTTGATGTGGATTATTTTTAATTCAAATTCTGAAATCATTTTTTAATTTTATAATACCAATAACATCAAAATACTAAATTTTAATTAATAATTATCAAATGTTTTATTTTTTAGTAACTATTTATTAAAATAATTATATTTTATTAAGATTTTTATTTTATTGATTTAGGTGTTTTTGTATAATTTAATTTTATAAATAAAAATTGTTGTAACTATTGTATTTAGAATTTTTCTGTTTAAATTATATCATATCTTTTTCATTAATTTAATTCATTTATTATTTATTTTTTTTTGTTTTTAAATATAATTATTTCAACTTATAAATTGAAATTTATATTAGATTAATTAATTATTTAATTATTTTTCAACTTAATTAATCTTAATCTCTTTAATAAATATTTTTATTTAATTAATTAATTTATTTAATTAGTTTTCATTCTTATGTTTTTATTTTTATTTAATTTTTTCTTGTAATTAATGTATTATTTTGTTTAATTATGTATTTAAAATAAATTTTTTATTGTTTCAAATTAATTTATTTCATTCATGGTAATTAATGTGGAAATTAGCAATTTAACATTGTTTATATTAGTTTTAATTTGATGTGTTTCATTTTTATTTTGTAATTGAAGTTCTTAAAATTAATTTTTTGAGTTATTTTTTAGGTTTTCCATCAACCCACCACCAATCATCTTGTTGAGTTGCCACAAAAAACAGAGCCCAATGGAGTCCCCACCATAAGTAGAGACCTAAGCCACTACCAGAATAGAATGTGGCGACTCACACTATTATGAAATGTCTTGATTATGATGGTTTATTTTTTAGTTTAGAAGGGGTTATAACCCCATATTAACACATTTGAAGTGGTTATGAGGAACCACAACAAATGTTCCTGTAGAATCTTGTTAGGGGTGGTTTTAAAGAACAACACATAAAATGATGGGTAAATTAGCGATGGTTGAAAACCGCCGCTATATTACAGAGTAAGTTATTTAACAGAGGCCATTTATAGAACTACCACTATTTAAGGATTTTTATTGGGGTTTTCAACCACCTCCAATAGAGGAAATATTAGAGGTAGTTCGAAGCCACCTCTAATTAGTTATTTTTTATTTTTAAATTGTACACACCCAAAATTTAGAGACCCAAAGCTTAATGTACATGGAAATTACATTAATTATGCGGAATAATTAGTACATAACAAAAACACACACACAAGGACCGTAATAGTTTAACATCTTTGGAAACTCAGAATATAATCTTCTAATCGTGGTGAAAGATCATCAACATCTCCCATAAAGATATTCCTTTTTTTTCTATGTAAAACTTTTCTTTATATACTAGGGAAAAGAAAACATAAAAGGGTGAGCTCAAATGCTCAGTAATGGTAAACAAAATAAATATCAATCACATCATATTCATAAGAACATAACATTTTAGAAATCCTAACCTGCAAAAGAGATCATAATATCATAACATGGGATAAATCATAGTAGTAAAATATAATCCTAATAATCACAACTTAAAACATTAAAAATTGTGGCGTACACACATAATCATGGAGAATCATTTCTTGTTAGTCAAGACTCATTGCCAAGACTATGTTAGTGGACAATGTCCATTTCTAAACCGAGTTCATTCCTCTTTTCAGTCCTGTTTCACTGAACCGGTTTAACTTGCCGTTCCAGCAATGTCTATCTCATGAGATATAAAATCTTTACCCAATTAATTGGAGGGAGATATAGGTCCCACCCATCTCATAATGATACCATTCTTATGTGTGCCACAAAATCATAAATCATACATCATTGCATAACCCATGTAATAAGAAAATGGGATTCTTAAACATCATGACATTATAAAACAATTCATATAAGATAAAGGAATTCATAAAAATATTTCCATCACAACATAATCAAATCAATGTAATAATTGGGATAGAAACAAAACCCTATATTATCTTAGATGGAAAATAATTTTGATAAAACACTTGAACTCCATTCTTGAAAAAAATATCCTTTCTATTTCAAAAACATTTTCCTTTCTTAACATGTCATACAATTTTATACTAAAAGAAGTTGATTAAAAATAAACTTGAAAACATGTAAAGTAATCTTCTTGTAAATAATTTTTTAAAAATCCATTCATGCCGTATAAGTTAAAAAACATTCTTCTCGTACTTTTGTCGGAAAAGTCAAAAAGTACCTCGTACGAAAAATGACAAAATATTCCATTCATATCTTTTACTAAAAACTCACCGAAGGGTAAAATTGGATATAAAATATTGTATAATTATATAAATATTACATATTGAGGAAACATGGATGTGGATGATAAAATACACCCCAGTAAATTCGAAAGTATAAACAATCTCGGATAAAAATGAGATTGTGATATTTCCCTTACCTTAGGTCCGATTTGCTTCGTAAGTGTCCGAACCTCCTGTATAATTATTTAAATAATTTAATTGACTTATTCCAGAATCATAATCATTGTTATGATATCATATATGGTTCACTTAATACTTTATATAACCCATTCTTTTGTAAATTCCATGTTAAAGACCGTTTTGGGTAAAATCGTTTCATTTGTCGTCCGTGTTTTGACTTGTAATTATTCATATGATTACTTAGAGCATGATTACATAATTCCAGAATATAAAACATGATTTATATATAATATATATTTAGAATATACATATATATAATAGATCAGTGAATGGAAAGAAATACACCGTTCATAGAGACGGTAGGCCGTACGTACGCATGAACGCTGTTTTTGTTTCCTAATTGAGTTGAATGGAATTAAGTAGATGAAATAAATATATATACAAATAAATCCAGTATCAGTATTATTTCATATATTTCATGATTAATTATTATATATACTTTATAATCATTAATGAATGGTTAACGTGGAGAATGAATCTCATCGCGTCGTGGAGACGGTAGTCCGTACGTACGCATGAGGGATGATATCATTCTCATGATCGTGGAATTGTATTGGAGTGTATGTATAGTATTCAGAATCAATATCACATTACAATAATCATATATATTCATTCTTTACACCATTATACCAATCCAAGTAAGGTGGTGGTGGAAAATAGATTACACCACGGCGTGGAGACGGTATTCTGTACGTACGCACGCGCGGTGATTTCATTTTCCGTAGGATGGATAGATGGTGAAATAGGGTTGTTTCATACTTATAATAACATATAAGTATATGATTGATACTGATGTTATTACTTCATAATGAAACAAATAATGAAGAATAAGTGGAAGAAGAAATAATGTTGAAATAATTGGTAACGGACGTTACCTCTTCTTTGAAACACCTCTTTGTGATCTCCTTTTAGGGCACTAAAATTGGTCTTTGAAGAAGACCAGGACCACTAGGATGTTTCTAGGGAAGTTCAGAGGAGAAATTTTCAGGGTTTGTCCGATCTTGAAGGCTCAAAGTGGAGTGAGGAAGAGGGGGAGGAGGTGCCCTTTTATAAGGGAGGATAGGGGCACCTTTGGAAAACTAAAAATATTATTTTATTATAAAGCCAAATTCGGTTTTAAATATCTCTAAATTGATTTATTTCGAAGCTAAGGTTGGGAGGGGTCGAAAGCCTCTCATAAAATATAATTTAGACAAGTTTAGATTCCTATTTTAACCTTATCATTTATATTTAACTTTAAGTTAGATAATTTTACTTTTACCATGTCTTTTTGTGTTCTTACTCTATAAGGTTAATAAACTTACTATAACAAGCCAAACAAACCCCAAGTTGTTTATTATTAATATATATAACCATATCTAAGTAATTTGGCCGAACCTTCGATTTTTAGGAATAAATAACAATTAACAATATAATATTTGTTTTAAAAACTATTTTATGTCAATTTTAACACTATTTAGCAATTGATTTTTGTGAAAATCATAACAGAATTCTTTGTTCGAAAAATTTATATAAATCAATACTAAAATGTCATATTAACCTATAAAATTAGTGGAATTTATAAAAAGTCTCAAATTATATTTATTTGGGTATTTAAAACATCAATTATGTCAATATTTCATTAATAAGATAATTACTACATCATATTTGTGTCATAAATAAACTAAATTATATAACGTCTAAAAATTACAAATAAAATATAATTATGTATTAAATCTTTTTAGATTTCTAATGAATATTTATAGTCGAATTTATCTTATGTATAACCCTATATTAAAAATGATATACTTATTAAACATTGATTTTAACTATTTTAACCCTTCTTTAAATAAATTAATAATAAATGTCCTAATCTTTTCCAAGTGGGCCTAAATGGTCATATTTTATTCCTAAGGTTGTTTTTGGTCGAATTAAACTTGTCCAATAGAATTAGGACATGTGTTAGGGTAATAATAATATCATTTTTACCCTTAATTACCCTATTTAATTTTAACCGTGGTAAATAAAAGTAAAAAGAAACTATTCACCAAAAATTAATTTCATCTCATTGAACCACATTTTAATTACTGACATCAACCGTGTCTCTCGGATTTTTGAAATTCCACTCACAGAAGCAGTAAAATTATGTTTTATGAAAAATTCATTTTTTTAACTACCACTTAGTGGTTTCACTATTAATCAAAAAAATGAAAGTTTCTAGAAAAATACCAGAAATTAGGTCTAAGTTATATTTGATATTATGAACTCAAAAATTAGGTCTATTTCACCAAATTCAAAACATATCAGTTGCATTAATTAATTTAAAAATTAATTCTCGTCGTCAAAAAAATAGCGTGTTCTTAAGAGATAACAACTATCAAAAGATTGACACTTGTTTATGTCTGGTTTAAATGTAAAATTACATCCAGTAACCAACATTGTATTAAATTTTAAAAATATATTCTAAATACACATTAAAACCAATCAAATAAATAATTTTTCACTGTTAATTATTTTGATTGAAAAAGTTGTTTTTAATTAAAATTTAGTAATTTTCACTATTCATCAAAATATGAAAGTTATCTGAAAATTACCAAAATTTCACCCGAAGATAATTTCGATATTCCGAATCCAAAAATAAAGTCCATTTTGAAAAATAAAATTTTCAAATTTTCAAAAAGTGGGTATTACTATTCATAACGGCTAGTTTTAATAATATTTTAATAGCATATTGTTGTTTAGTGAAACTCGTTATTGCGTACTACACACGCTATCGAGGAAGGTCGCGATTGCGTGTAATACAAGGCTAGTCAAGGATGCGTGTTGTGCAAGCTCCTTTTGGTGTAGCGTACAACACAAGACATAAATGAAATTAAAAATAATACTTTTCATAAAATCTCGGGGTGTTACATTCTACCCCCTTAAAATGAATTTCGCCCTCAAAATTCGTCAAAGTTTTAAATGGTTTACTACTAGAAAGTTTCTTTAATAAAAACCCACATCATAAAAAGGAATCCCAAAACCAATATTAAAAAAATAGTATGAAACGTAACAGTTACCCAAATAAACTAATCAATGGGTTTCCACAAAGGTGAAAATATAGATATGGAAGAGCAACCTAACCATCATGTTCTGATGGATAGTGGTAGAGAACATGGCTATGGAAAAGCCAGCAATCACAAAGCCATAAATTTGTGATGATCTAAGGTACCATCTGATTCATCATATATAAGAGCACTAGGACAACATTTTTGGTTTTCAAGATCATTTCCCCTAAAGTTGATGAAATTGGAATTAAAAGAAATACTTTTGTGATTTTGGTGTAGTCTCACCGTTAGTCGCTCTTTGGAAAATTTCCACTTCATATCTTAAAGAAATAAAGTCGAATTTATCATTCGTGATTTGTTAGCAGATCATGTGATAGAATGAGGGGTCATTCCATCTGTCTCAAACAAAAGGTTAGAAAAGTTATCCAAAAAATACGGAACTCCATCTATAGTGAGATTAATCATATATGGTTCCGAAAATTGACTTATACTTCTTATATTATACTGCTTAATATAATAAAACTAGTTTCTACTAAACAGGGACTTCCTGTAGGCCAGTGGTAGGCGATAAAGGCCAGTCGCACTTCGGTTGTGGGTTCGATTCCCACAGCCTTGTCCGACACGATGTGCTGTCACCTGTCCTGCAGGTTGTCCTTTTTCTAAAACTATATTACTATAACATCCCATCAATAATATAAAAAAACCAACTTATGTCCAACATAATCCATTCCAATCTTTAGGCTTACCTAAAATACTTCGGTCCAAGCTCATAGTATAAAGAAAATGATTACTTGAAATGTCACATAACAATCACGTGAATGCCATAATTTATCCCCATATATCATAAGATATATCTTGTTGGTCAAATTACAAACATGTGAATATCTTAATAATGTATTCTCTTGAAAAATGAATACCCATTGAACTTTAGTGAAAACATGAATGCAGTTAAAAGTTAACACTTTACACAAACCAAAATCCTCAAAAAAATTTATAATCAAACCATGATATCACTTAGTCCTTTTATCAATCATGAGCTCATGAATACTGTTAAACATTTCGTTTTCTCATTTTCCCTTCATTATGCGCATATCTTCTTATTTCCAAAAATATCTCAATCACTTTCCACGGTTACCGATACCATAAAATTATTGAATACCATAATAGACCAATACATAAATATTCCAATATTCCATGATACTATATACAACATTATTTTGGAATCCCATTACATAAACACATAATCATTCCACCACATCGTTTTCATATTACACACCGCCAATAGTGATCACATTTGACTTTCCTTTGTCCTTTTCTTTATGTGGTTTCTCATGTCGATCATCAATAACCCTTGGATTAGGGCATTTATTTGTATAATGCCCCATTTCCTTGCACTTGAAGCATTGAAGTGTTGGTGGTGCGTTCTCTACAGTATTTTCTTTATTCACACATTAGAAAACCTTTTTTCATTACTTCGACACTCAGATGCTCGATGACCTTCTTTTCCACACTTAAAAAATTTTCTAGTCCCTTTAAGACAATCTCCACCATGCTTCTTTCCACACTTTGAGCATAAGGAAACATTCATCTTATTTTCACCATTATTCTGAGATTTCTCCTTGAACTCCATCTTTCATTTCTTGTCAAAACTATGAGATGAATAAGTAACACCAACTTCCATTTATACCTTGATAGCACAACGCACAATTTATTCATAGCTACTAAAGTCTCTTATAGCTAATGCCCTTCGAAGACTTGGTTTTAAGCCACTGAAGAATTGATCAACTTTACTTTCAGGTTGGATGATAAAGCCAGATGCATACCTTGCAAGCCTTCTAAAATTTGCATTGTATATACCAACAGATTCATCATCCTTTTTCTTTAGTTCAAGAAGCTCCTTCTCCATCTTTGTTTGAAGAATACGAGGGAAGTACTAATTAAAAAATAAGTTCTTGAACTCATCCCATTCCATGGACTGAATTTCATCTCTTGGCCTCGTATTCTTGATAAGATTCCACCATTGATCAGCATCACCTTCAAAACGATATACTGCTAAGATGACTTTATCATGTTCAGAACATTGAAGAACTAAAAATATATTTTCAGTGGTAATGATCCATTGTTCAGCAACAAGTGGATAAGAAGACCCATCGAAAGAATGTGGACGTTGCCTCATGAAGGACTCAATAGAATATTGTTCCCTTCTATGCTCATTTGGATGTCCAGAATGATTCATATCTTGTGTAAGTATAGCAATAAGATTTTGCACTCCATCTCCCAAAACATTTGTTTGTTCAAGAGGACAATCATTGCATTGTCCATTACATTGATCAACATGGTTCCTTCAGGTTCCAGCCATCCTCTAAAACCCAAAAAGAATAGTGTGAGAGGCAAAAATCACGTTAGGGAAAACAACATAATAAAGTGGGAGTAACTTCAATATCTAACATCTTAGGTTACCATAATTCTACCACTATAACCTATACTTATACTTAACCTTAGGGACATCCCTATACATACCTTAGAAATATCTATAGGGATCTCACTAAATTTCTCGCATCCTAGTTTCAAAAGGTTGACTAAACCTTTCTTCAGATACCAACTGTAGAGACCCGAAGATTAACGTACATGGATATTACATTACTTTTGCGGAATACTTAGTACATAACAAAAACACATACACAAGGACCGTAATAGTTTAGTGTCTTTGGAAACTCGTAATATAATATTCTAATCATGGTGAAAGATCTTCAACATCTCCCATAAAGATCTTCCTTTTTTTCTACCTAAAACCTTTCTTTATATCCTGGGGAAAAGAAAACATAAAAGGGTGAGCTCAAATGCTCAGTATGGGTAAATAAAAGAAATATCAATCCTATCATATTCATAAGACATAACATTTTGGAAATCTTAACCTGTAAAAGAGATCATAATATCATAACATGGGATAAATCATAGTAGTGAAATGTAATCCCAATAATCACAACATAAAACATGAAACTTTGTGGCATACACACATAATTATAGAGAATCATTTCTTGTTAGTCAAGACTCATTTCTAAGACTATCTTAGTGGACAAAGTCCTTTTCTTAATAGAGTTCATTTCTCGTTTCAGTCCTATTTCACTGAAATGGTTTAACCTGCCGTTCCAGCTATGTCTATATCTTGAGATATAAAATCATTACCCAATGCATTAGAGGGAGATATAGGTCCCACCCATTTCATAATGATACCATTCTTATGTGTGCCACAAAATCATAAATCATACATCATTGCATAACCTAGGTAATAAAGAAATGGGATTCTTAAACATCATGACATCATAAAACAATTCATATAAGATAAAGGAATTCATAAAAATATTTCCATCACAAAATAATCAAATCAATGTAATAATAGTGATAGAAACAGAACCCTATATTATCTTAGATGGAAAATAATTTAGATAAAACACTTGAACTCCATTCTTGAGGAAAATATCCTTTCTACTTCAAAAACATTTTCATTTCTTAACATGTCATACAATTTTATACTAAAGTAAGATGATTAAAAATAAACTTGAAAACATGTAAATGAAGCTTCTTGGAAACAATGTTTTTAAAATCCATTCATGCCGTATAAGTTAAAAAAACATTCTTCTCGTACTTTTGTCGGAAAAGTTAAAAAGTACCTCGTACTAAAAACAACAAAATATTCCTTTTATATCTTTTACTAAAAACTCACCGAAGGGTAAAATTGGATATAAAATACTGTATAAGGATATCAATATTACATATTGAGGAAACATGGATGTGGATGATAAAATACACCCTAGTAAATTCTAAAGTATAAACAATCTCGGATAAAAATGAGATTGTGATATTTCCCTTACCTTAGTTTCGATTTGCTTTGTAAGTGTCTGAACCTCCTGTATAATGATTTAAATAATGTCATTGACTTATTCCAGAATCATACTCATTGTTATGATATCATATATGGTTCACTTATGACTTTATATTATCCGTTCTTTTTTAAATTCCATGTTAAAGAGCGTTTTGGGTAAAATCGTTTCATTTGTCGTCTGTGTTTTGACTTGTAATTATTTATATGATTACTTAGATCATGATTACTTAATTCCAGAATATAAAACATGATTTATATGTAATATATATTTAGAATATACATATATATAATAGATCAGAAAATGGAAAGAAATACACCGTTCATGGAGACGGTAGGCCATACGTACGCATGAACGCTGTTTTCGTTTCCTTGTTGAGTTGAATGGAATTAAGTTGATGAAATATATATATATATATACATAAATACAGTATCATTATTATGTCATATATTTTATTATTACTTATTATATATACTTTATAATCATTCATGAATGGTTAACATGTAGACTGAATCTCATCGCGTCGTGGAGACGGTAGTCCGTACGTACGCACGAGCGATGATATCATTCTCATGATCGTGGAATTGTATTGGAGTGTATGTATACTATTTAAAAATCAATATCAATTTACAATAATCATATATATTCATTATTTACACCATTATACCCATCCAAGTAAGGTGGGGGTGGAAAATAGATTACACCACGGTGTGGAGATGGTATTCCATACGTACGCACGCGCGGTGATTTAATTTTCCGTAGGATGGATAGATGGTGAAATAGGGTTGTTTAATAATTATAATAACATATCAGTATATGAGTGATACTGATTTCATTACTTCATAATGAAACAACTAAAGAAGAAGAAGTGGAAGAAGAAATAAAGTTGAAAGAATTGGTAACGGACATTACCTCTTATTTGAAACGCCTCTTTGAGATCTCTATTAGGGCACTAAAATTGGTCTTTGAAGAAGACCAGGAACTCTAGGATGTTTCTATGGAAGTGGAGAGGATAAATTGGCAGGGGTTGGCCGAGATTGAAGGCTCAAAGTGGTGTGAGGAAGAGGGGGAGGAGGTGCCCTTTCATAAGGGAGGAGAGGGGCACCTTTGGAAAACTAAATATATTATTTTATTATAAAGCCAAATTCGGTATAAAATAGCTCCAAATTGATTTATTTAGAAGCTAAGGTGGGGAGGGGTCGAAATAATCTCATCCAATAGAATTTAGACAAGTTTAGGTTCCTATTTTAACATTATCATTTATATTTATCTTTAAGTTAGATAATTTTACTTTTACCGTGTCTTTTTGTGTTCTTAGACTATAAGGTTAATAAACATAAAATAACAATCCAAATGAACCCCAAGTTGTTTATTATTAATATATATAACCTTATATAAGTAATTTGGTCGAACTATAGATTTTTAGGAATAAATAACAATTAATAATATAATATTTGTTTTAAAAACTATTTTATGTAAATTTTGACACTATTTAGCAATTGATTTTTGTGAAAATCATAACAGAATGATTAGTTAGAAAAAGGTTACTTAAATAAATAATAACATGTCATATTAACCTAGAAAATTAGTGTAATTCATAAAAAGTCTCAAATTATATTTATTTGGGTATTTATAACATCAATTATGTCAATATTTCATTAATAATATAGTTACTGCATCATATTTGTGTCATAAATAAATTAAATTATATAACATCTAAAAATTACAAATAAAATATCATTATGTAGGAAATATTTTTGTCTTTCTAATTAATAATTAGAGTCGAATTTATCTTATTTATAACCCTATATTAAAAATGATATACTTATTAAACATTGAATTTAACTATTTTAACCCTTCTTTAAATAAATTAATAATAAATGTCCTAATCTAATCCAAGTGGGCCTAAATGGTCATATTTTATTACTAAGGTTGTTTTTGGTCGAATTACACTTGTCCAATATAATTATTATATGTGTTAGGGTAATAATAATATCATTTTTACCCTTAATTACCCTATTTACTTTTAACCGTGGTAAATAAAAGTAAAAAGATACTATTCACCAAAAAAATTTTCATCTCATTGAACCACATTTTACTTACTGACCTCAACCGTGTCTCTAGGATTTTTGAAATTCCACTCACAGAAGTGGTAAAATTATGTTTTATGAAAACATCATTTTTTTAACTACCACTTAGTGGTTTCACTATTTATCAAAAAAATGAAAGTTTCCAGAAAAATAATAGAAATTAGGCCTAAGCTATATTTGATATTATGAACTCAAAAATGATGTCTATTTTACCAAATTCAAAACATATCAGTTCCATTAATTGATTTAAAAATTAATTCCCGTCGTCAAAACAAATAGCGTGTTCTAAGAGATAATGACTATCAAAAGATTGACACTTGTTTATGTCTGGTTTAAATATGAAATTACATCCAATGACCAACATTGTATTAAATTGTAAAAATATATTCTAAATATACTTTAAAACCACTCAAATTAATAATTTATCACTATCAATTATTTCGATTGAAAAAGTTGGTTTTAATTAAAATTTAGTAATTTTCACTATTCATCAAAATGTGAAAGTTATCCGAAAATTACCAAAATTTCCCCTAAACTAATTTCAATATTCCAAATCCAAAAATGAAGTCCATTTTGAAAAATAAAATTTACAAAATTTCGAAAAGTGGTTATTACTATTCATAGTGGCTAGTTTTAATAATATTTTAATAGCATATTGTTGTTTAGTGAAACTCGTTATTGCGTACTTCACACGCTATCGAGGAAGGTCGCAATTGCGTGTAATACATGGCAAGTCAAGGATGCGTGTTGTGCAAGATCCTTTTGGTGTAGCGTACAACACACGACATTAATGAAATTAAAAAGAATACTTTTCATAAAATCTCGGGGTGTTACACACAAACCTCTCTCATATTCCCTACCACTCTCTCATATTCCCTACCACACCGCCTATTTCTCATATCGGTTTGGTCCAATCCTGAACCTGTTCCAACAACCTCCTCTTGTTTAAATCCCATCCTGTCCCTCTCCCCACCACCTCCTCTATCTCAAATCCCATCCTGGCCCTGTCCCTATTCCTATTGCTTATCCCAGTGTGATCTCATACCCCTACTCCAGTTCTGGTCTCCCCCTCCATTCACAGTCAGGTTATTCCACTTCCCATATATGTAGCACCACCCATAACCACGCCTCCATCCCAATATTTTATAATATTTCAACACTACATAGTTTTGAACCGTGGACGTCCCGTATATTCAGTGACACCCCTAACCATTATGCCAAATAGATTATTCATTATTATTTAAAAATTTTATATTTATATATTATTGTAAGGTGATTCAAATATATAATATTTGAATAAATATTCTAGTAGATATACATATTTATATATGGTATATTTGGGTATAATATTTATATATTATATTTTTGTATAATATATGACATTTATATTATAGAGTAATATATATATAATATTAGATACATAAATATTAGATTATATATATATATATATATTATATCTGTGTATATGTTCTATATATATAATAAAAATTATATTTGCATATATAAATATATATTTATACATATGTTTGTAAAAACATTTATAATTGTTTGTTTCTATGTATTTATGTATTTATATAATATTTATAGATATAATATAATTATAGTATATATATTTATATAATCATTATTATAGTGTAATTATAATATATATTATTGTGTGTAATAATAATTTTATTAAATCCTTTTTTATTTATTACACCTATTTTTTAAACTATTAGAATTATATGTTTGTTGTATAAATACAATAAATTTATATATTTTATGATTTATATTATACATATATTATATTAAATACATTTATATTATATATTTGTGTGTGGGATTATAAACATTTATATTATATCATATATATATATACATAAAACAAAAAACTTTCATATACTTGGAAATATATAATATAGTTACATGGTATATATATATGTATACTAATGTTATTTATAATTAAGATGGTATACTACAATATATATAAAATAATTATGTAATATATATAAATTTATATATAATTAAATATTTATAATATGAAATATATTATATAATTATATAATATAATTCTATAATATAATTATAATATATATATACATGTGTGTATTTATATTTAAATTTTTTTCTTTATTATATATATTTATATACATAATATAATATAAACATATTAATACGAAAATATATAATAAAAAGTATTTAATATAAAATATGTATAATATAAATCTTAATATAAATGTATACAATTTATGAAACCATATATATATTTTATAAATGTGAATAAATATATTTATAATCACATTTATATTATGTATACTATTATTTATATATGTATACATTTTTTATATGTATATGTATTTATTAAAATTATTTATATAATGTCCTTATGTATATATTTAAAATGTATTTAAATCCATATTTATCACGTTCTTATGTACTATATATATATGAACACATGTTCAAGAAGACATATATATTATAAAATTAGAATATATATAAGATTTGTTTTAAAAAAATAAAAAAAAATTTAGAGGCCGTTTAAAATTCCCTCTAATCAATGTGATTAATTGAAAGTCATGACCACTATCAAATATCTTGAATTGTATGGTGTTGACATAACTTCTTATTAAATCAAACGAAATACTAAAAAAATGTTAAAAAATTTCAAGGGGGCCATGAACCCCCTATAAATTTGATCATAAGAAGTGGTTGTGCCTAACCCCCACTATAATTAATTTAAAGGGGGTTTTCCAGAAACCCCTCTAAAAACAGCCTCTAACCAGATGTATTTTTGTAGTGTCAAGTCAAATCCGAATTCTTGTTGATCCACTTCTAGAATAGAGAGCAGCAACAAAAGTCCTCAAAAACATACCCTTGAGCCACCTCCAGAAACCCTAAAAACATAGACCATCTGAAGATTCTACCAACCACTAGATTTCCCCTCTACCTGCACTTTCACCTTGATGCCGCCACCCCAAATCACCATCGTACCCAACTCACTACTAGTATAACCCTCATCCACTTACCCACCATCATTATACAAACTCCATTAGTGAGATTACAAAGGCACATACCTAATGGTTCCACCGTTATCCTCCATCTCAATGAAAGAAAAAATCAATAAAAGCAGAATCAAAAATCCTATGGTAGTACATGAAAAAAATCGATGGTACCAAAAATCAACACACAATCACCTTCCATAGGCAAACAACCCAAATCCCCAATTAGAGATTTGGTTCATATTTGAAAAAATATTACCAGAAGAACCCTCCACCTTCATCTAATTTTGTGCCACCACAATCCCTCTCTGCATTAGTCTTGACTCCACAAAGCTACGAACCACCTTGGGTGAAGCTATCAAGCCACCATCACCCAAAACTATCACTAGATCTCGAAACTGATCCCCTAACCAAACTTCTAGTGTCGTGAAACCCTTCCCCTTTCCACCTGCTAAACCCCATCTACATGAGTGTCACAACCCTCCCCTTTTAAAATGAATCACATCCTTCCTACTTATGATACAAACCTACCGCATTTGCTTATACTTGTATAATTTATAATACTATATCATAATAATGAAGAATATAATTCATATAATAATAATGATAATGAAACTAATATTATTATTAATAATAAATATAAATAGAATAATAGTAAGAAGTGTGTATATATATATATTTATAAATACAAATACTGTTATACATATTTAATAATAATAATATATTGATATATTTAAATAAATAACTAACTATATGTAAGTATATATACATAAAATAATATTAATCTTAATAATTATGGGCATATGAAAATATATATTTATATATTAATAATTATATTTTTTGATAAATTTTATATTTAAATATTAATAATATTGATATACATATATAATAAAGAGTCATTTTATTCCTTCTATTTAAATGTTTTTTCTAGGGAAATATTTATGATCATGGTCTGTGATAGAAGGAGAATAGATGGTTGGAAAATGTGAGGGGGGCGGGGATCATTTCAAGAGGTCAACGAAACTCACATGGAATTAAATCATAGCTGGTGAAGATCATCTAAAAGAAAGTCAAATGGATTGTTACTAGAAAATATTCGTTTATTTTATCACCTCATTTCATTTTCTAGGAAATTATTGGAGGCTTCAATAGTCTATTTTTTCAACCTCATAAATATAAACCGTCTCAACACCTAGATATTGGAACATATTATCTTTTTCCTCTTTGCAGTTTTACTATTTTTATCTTTATTTATGTTTTCATAAAATCATAATTATATTTCAGTATTAAAATTGTAAATATGTAGTTTTTTCATTCTTCATGTGGTGATCTCGGATATTAAAAAATGGGGAAGTAATTTAGGATTCTAGATTACGTAAGTGAATCTCAAAATATCGTGGAGATCCTCACCTCATGAAGATCATCACCTATTCCTCATTCTAAGGAGATCATGAAGGTGAATTGGGGTCTGTGAGAGCGCATTCTTGTAAAAGGTCAGCTATTTCTCTTTTCCCCTTGATATTTTCCCCTTCTTCACTTCATTTTCATGATCATGTGGTTAGGTGAGGTTGTGTAAGTTTTTATCCTCTTACAACCACATCATTCCTTTTGAAATTAAATGGTGGAGTAATTTAATATGGGTACTTCATCACTTTGGTAGAGTGATTATATGTTGGACTAAATTTTTCCATTAAATTCTCAGTTTTTTGGGTGAGAAAGGTGTGTGCATCGATCCTTATATGATGCATTGACTGATTTTAGAGTTAATGGTATTGTCCTTTGTAGATATATGATATATATTTTAGGGTGGATTGACCTGGATCGTGCCCTATTCATTCTAAGTTTTTTTTCAATCATTTTTTTCTCTATTGGTCTTGAGTTTTATCATTGTTTAATCACTCATAACTATAGTTTTCATCTTTTTTTAATCTTGTTTTGGTTTTCTTATTTTAAAAATGTTTAAAATATAAAAAAATTCAAAAATTTCACTATGGATTTTTACATCACTTCCATGAAAGCGAACATGAGGATAGACAATACGATATATTTTTTATTTTATAACTTTATATTTGACCATCCTTGTGAAAAGTATGATGTATGTGATACATTTAATTATAACTTCAGGAATTCATATAATATACGCTATTGAATATGATGTTATTATTTTAATATATTAATGAATTAAAGGTAAAAAATTCCATATCAATCCATTACCATAAACATGTAGCGTAATTGGTACAATATCATTGCTTCATTCATTTGTTTCCTAATCATATTATCCCTAAAATCTCCATCACAACCCTAAGATAATTCTAGAATAATTTTCTAAAAAATTTATCTTTTAACATATTAGTATAATATCTCTTAAAATACTATAATTATATAAAAAATGTCAGAGAATTTTTAAGAAGCATTAATCATAAAATATATTTTTTATAAGAGATTAATTTCATTTCACAAGATAATACGTTCTCTACCATAGAGGCATCATCCATATAGTTTGATAATATAAATTACTACATTTCACCTTAAAAAAATATTTATTCTTATAATAAAAACTATCCATTCCAATTTCCATGAAACCTATTAATTTCTCAATAAATATTTACACCACCAAATATCAATTAAGAAATTTCATTTTGAAATCTATTATTTCAAGTTATAACTGGTCATTAAGAATCCTTCCATGTACAATTATTATGCTTTTATGTTTAATGACTTTCAAATAAATATCAATAAAATATTTTTCATTAATTTATTGAAATCAATTAAAAAAATACATTACTTTTACTATTACAAACCACTATCTTCTCCCAATAACTAATAAACCATTTTTTTCTACATTGATTTTTTTTTATAATAGAAGATCCACCAACACAATTGTTTTATTGATATATAGTAACACCATTAGATTATTTATTTCTGATTCCCCCTATTAAGAGAAACTAATAATTTCAATATCTTCTAGAATCTCAAGATCTCCACTGTTTATTAGAATCATGTAGTGCACATCAACTTTAAATAATTTCATCAGTTATCTAGCCCTTATAGACTTCCGTAATTAAATATAACACCCCACTCTTTATTTAACCCATCTATCCAAAATTTCATCTTATTGATCATTTTGAAGACATTTTAAAGTCCTCATGAATTACACTATTTCCAAATTCAATGAAACACATATAATTATACATCCATCCACAAACCATTCTAGACTATATTATATCTCAACAACATTGGTACTCTCTTAAAGGACCTTCCCAATAGAAATTCAAACCTGACCAACTTTGGAATTTTGTCATTAATTTTTTTCAATATCACCTTCTACCATGTTAAAATAATATCATTGTTTCCCTTCATTGTAGTGGAAATTTCACCATCTAATGAGCATTCATTGGTAATTTTCCAAAATATTTTTTTTATTTTCATCATTATACCGTAAAATGAAAATCATTTTGGGAGAAAACCTAGTAATTTTCACATTCCACAGAATCAATATGAACACTGAATACACTTCTTAAAAAATTGACATGTGAGATATTTATAAATTCATATCCCAGAGTTCCTCATTATGATACTACCATAATGGATGAGAATGAATCTGATTTATAAGATATTCCACGATGATAATTTTATTGATAAAACATTCTTTAGTGAATATATAGTGTAACTACATGCTCATCAATCACCCATTAAAAATACTATTTGAGTCTCCTTGTTATCATTTTTCTATATAAATTCATATCAAACTCTATTCCACTCCATACAAAAAAATCTTCTAGAACTCAATGCATCCTGATTCACTCACCTTATCAAAAGTAAAAACTTTCATATTTCAGTCAGTATCCTTTTCCATTACAGATCACCATCTATTAAATCCACCAAAAATCAAATACATAATAATGAGAAAATACAACCACACTTTATTAGTGAATAATTAACAATTATTACATATTATAGTAGTCATATACAAGAATAAACCATTGAATGCATCCAAAAAATATTTTTACTTGATCATGAAATAAATTAATATGTTTCGTTACATTAATTGAAAATAGAATCATCTACTAATTCCTAAAAAATTAAACTATTAATTTTTTGTATGATACATGATATTGTTTTAATATAAATTTTAAATGAAGTACTTTTCTCCCCTTCTATACATGGTGATTGATATTAACAACCCAAAAATATATTATTTTGGTGACTGAAAAATTTCATATATAATTATTAAATATTATTAGACTAATATTAATTAATTATAAATATGATTAATTTCATAAGAATAATGGTTTAGCTTATTTGGAGTAATGGATTCATAAACAACTGGTACAAAAAATACCTAAATTATTTCTGATATTGTTCTTCACAATTATCACCCATTATAAAATATAGTTCTCAAAACATTTTATAATTTACTAAAGAAAGGGAAACATAATAAATGGTGATATTAGATTCTGAGTAAGGGTAAACATGTGATACATTAGTCAATAGTCATTTTCAATCATAAAATGAGCATAAGAGTTAGTGAACATGAACATAATAATTTAGAATCATACCCAACAAACTGTAGATCATAATCATCAACAATGGAATAAATATCGGTAGTTTATATGACATGAACCACAATGTAATAAATGAATATAATACATGAGGACAAAAAAATCGGTATAGGATCTTAACATAAAAGTGTTGAATTTATTATTTCATAATCACAATCGCAGAAATAATACAGCAAAGCTACTCCAAAATACATTCCTGACATATTAGGTTGTGACTAACAACCATTGTACCTTCTTTGGGATCAGGATAACCTCTTGTGTTTTCTTGGGGGGCATGGATAACCTCCAATGTACCCACATTGAGTTCACAAAAAATTTATATTTATAAAATGTATTAGAGGTATATAGTTGACTCACTGTTCAAATAATCACAATCCATACATTTGTATGGTACAAGATCATAAAAATGATTATAAATTCATTTTTTCTTGACCAATGGAAAATTAAATGAGTTTTATCAATATTAATTCACCATAATAATAAATCAACCATAGAAAGGATATCAATGGTACCATAGGATAACAACAACAGGTATGAATAAGTTATATCTATAGATGTTATGATTGATATAAAAGTTCCTCAAAAAGGACATGTGAATATTTTGTGATGAAAATGATCTATATATTTTCAAATCAGATATTTAAAATATAATTTTTTTTAAATAGTAAATAAAATATTTTTAATTTAATGGAACATTGAATATTGAAATGGATTTCTTAATTTGATGTTATGGGATGGTGGTGGGAAATTCATCAATATTTGTACGTTAGAACTAAGATTATTTTCACATATTCAATAAAAAGTACCTTAGTTAGAAAATTAAAAGATGTTTCATTTTTTATACTTTTTATAAAAATAAAAACATTTTTAAATTCCCTATATTATTAAAAAACAGTTTGTGAAATCTTTTGAATTAATATATGAACATGGATGAAAATGATTCTCGGTCAAAGAGAGAAACAAATTAAAATTTCCATTATAACACAAATTTAATCATTTAACTACATGGAAAAATAAAAATAAAAAATAAAAAATAAAAAATCTATAAATATTTATATGGAATAAAAATTCATTATATTATTTTGAGATATATAATATAACTTTATTATTGGAAATTTATGCATAATATATCTATATAAAAAGGATATTATAATAGAAAACCATTACTACTTTAGTAAAATTTGAGTCGAAAGTCTTATAAAACAAATAATATAAAATTAAACATTAATTAAAATGAAAATATATATAAGTACACAGCCTTAAACCTTACTAAATCTTGAGTTATTACAAGATTACACATTGAGGATCTTTTCAGGTTTAGAGTTTTAGAGAATTAGATCATCAGACATGCATTACATTTCACATTTAAACAAAGTGGTTACATAAAAGATAGTATTCATTTTTCCCATCAACAGAAACCTATTTATAATAAAACATGGATTCTTTCTTGACACTTCATTGACACTATCATCACCTCATGTACCTTTCCCTTGACCTGTGAAAAGAATTTCAAAAACTTGGGATGAGCATAAAAAGCTCAGTAAGGGATATAAAAATATGGAATGGAAACATGAGTACATGTATACATAAGAATAAATGAAATCATACTCTACTCATAAAACATAAGCACTTTAACATACCTCATCAAATCATGAATAAATCATAGAAATCATAAGACATAAAGGTAACTTGAGGCATTCATAACATTCTTACGTAGGGAGTAACCCTCTTGGTTACGTTTGGAATACCCATCACAGTATATTCCCTAAATCTCTTCGGAGAAACCTTAACGTTTAACTTCTTTGTGATACCCAATGCATTGGAGAGCTATATCGGGCTCACCCACCCTTAGTTTATCACAAAACCACCCGTCTTCATAAAAATTCCCAAGAACCATAACATAATCATATAACATAAAACATGCATAGAGGAAACACAACATTTCCACATTTCAATCACAAGATATCAATAACACACTGATATAATAAAAATGTTATCAAAACCATTTTCAATACCAAAATAAATGATAAGTAAAACATGGTATTTATCTTTCTTTTAAAAAACGTTATGGCTTGTAGAGGAAGCCGAAACTCAAATAATGGTCACGGCGGCAGAGAAGTCTTTGTCGCCGCATACGTAGGACAAAAAAATTCCCTTCTGTCATTTAGTAAAACGCTTAATATAAAAAAGATACTATTTGGATAGATGTAAAAGTCAAAGGGGTTTATACACCATATAAAATAAGGTTGTGTATAAAACAAAATATGCCTCAATGAAAGGAGATTGAGACGAAGTCACATACCTCGGGTCTGACATGAGTAGATTGTTCTTTAATCTCCTGAATAATAAACATGAGTTAATTTCTACTTGATGAAGAACCTTTTTCAAGTTCATTATTACTTTTATATCACTTGTTGCCATGTCATGAACACTATGTAATTATTTAAGTTAATAACAGTCTTTTTAACGATCATTGGTACTTGAGTCAGAAATAAACTCTTTATAATTACAAGTTGTTCATGTATCCCTTATATCTATAGTTATACTCATGATTTAGATATCATATGTATCATATATATCCAGTATATAAATGCATTTATAATATTACATAACGTTTTGAGGTAAGAAATGAAATGCACCGTTCCTGGAGATGGTAAGCCGTACGTACGCATGAACACTACTTTCATTTCTATTTCGTATTTTATGGAATGGAATCATAATTATATAAAGGTATATTATAATTCCAGTATAATATCATATATAATAACATTAACTAAATCCTTTATATGTCCCACAGATGGCATTAACGAATCAAATCACTTTGAGGGGGCGGCAGTCCGCACTTCCTAAAATGAAGATATCACGTTTACCCATAATGGTTACCATAAAGGAATGCCATGAATGAAAAATACCGAAGCTTAAGTAAAACATAAACATATTATATACCATATATAAATATAGTTACATCTTAATGGCCACCTTTGAAGGTGTTATATGAGTGTTGAACAATCATCATTTCGTGAGGCAGAAATTCTCCATCCACAGAAACAGTAAGTTCATTAACCATTAGATGTAGGCGTGTGTTAGTGTAGGTCGAATCCTTATTAAAAAAACATCCTAGTATATTGAAGATACTGGTGTGGTTTCAAAATAAATAAATACAAAGAGTTTATAGGGCTAGAGAAGCAAAATAAAACATAAGAACACAGGAGAAAACACTACCTTTAAAACAGGTAACTCTTTTGGATTTGAGCTCCAAGGATTCCTTGGGAAGACTTCTGCCCAATGTGATGCTTCTAGGAGTTATAGATGTATGTGGAGAGACAAAATGGGCAGGGTTTGGCTGAGACAAAGGCTTATGAAGTGTGGGTATGGAGGTAGAGGTGGGGGCCTTTTATAATAGGAGAGGAGGGGCACTCTTGGAAAGGTATAAAAGGATACTTTATTATAAAATTATTTTGGGATTTAAAAGGTCCCAAAATTATATATTTATAGTATAAGGTGATAATAGTTCTCAATCCACCCATAAAATAGGTTTTTGACATGTTTAGGTCTTATATTTTACATTATCTTTTCATTTTATATAAATCGTTAATTAATGAGGTCATCGCTGCATCATCATGGTGTCATAAATAATTAAATTTATTTAATGTCTAATAATTATAAAAAATATATCATTATTTGGGAAATCGTTTTAGATTTCTAATGAATATTTATAGTCAAAAATATGACTTGTATATCCCCATTTAAAAATTGTTTTAGTAAAACAACTCATGTTTCTGACATTTTTACATTAACATTAAATAAAAAGATATTAATGTCATTTTCCTTCAAAAGTGGCTCCATGGGGTCCCCAAGTTGACCCATGGATTTTCTTGATCATCCATGACACATCCAATAAAGGTAGGACATGTTTCTAGGTCATTTAATATTATTAAAACATTATTCTTACCTTAAATTACACTAATTACCTCTAATCGCGATTAAAAAATTAAAAGTTACTATTCACCAAAAAAATTATTTTAATCCCATTGAACCACATTTTACTTCTTAATAAAAACCATGTATGTCAGATTTTTTAAATTCAAAACACAGAGGTGGTAAAATTTCATTTAAACAAAAAATCAAATTTTTAAGTACCACTTAGTGGTTTCACTATTCATCAAAAATTGAGGTTTTTCAGAAAAATACCAAAACTTCACCCTAAGCTATATTTGATTTTCCAAATTCAAAAATTATTTATATTTTACAAAATTAAAAAAATATAAGTTACATTAATTAATTTAATAAATAATTTCAGCTGTCTGAGCAAATAGCGTGTTTTTATGGAACAATAAGTATCAAAAGATTGACACTAGTTTAAGTATAATTCCAAAGTGAAATTAATTACAACGACCACTATTGGATTAAATGGTAAAAATATATTCTAATTGAACTTTAAAACAAATTCAAAAGATAATCTATCCATATAATTAAATTAGATGAAAAAGCAGTTTTGATGTAAAATGCAGTATTTTTCAATATTCATTAAAAAATGAACATTGTCAGAAAAATAACAAAAAATTATCCAATGTAAATTTCAATGTCCCAATCATAAATAATAAGTTTATTTTGACAAATAGAACTTATAAAATTGTCAAAATTTTGATTTAAAAATGGTTTTCCATCAAAAGGCAGAAAAACAATCTTTTAAAAATATTAGTGTATTCCATGCTTAAGATTGGATTTATTATCATTTTAAGCCTCTAGAACACTATCTAATTCATTAGTAGACATAGATAAAAATATCTATTATTCATTACTTACTTGGGATGTTACACCCTTCCCCCCTTTTGAAAATTGTGTCCCCACAATTTATTTACTTATCAAATAAGTGGGGGTATTTAGCCCTCATTGCATTTTCAGATTCCCATGTTGCCTCTTCAACCATGTGGTTTTTACACAAAAGGTTTACCTGATGAATCACCTTATTCCATAACACTTTCCCCCTATGGTCAAGAACTTGGACCGGTTGTTCCTCATAAGATAGGTTCTCTTCTATCTGAACTACCTCTGGACTCAAAACATGAGATGGATCTGGAATGTACTTCCTTAACATTGAAACATGAAAAACATTGTGTATCTGAGATAAACTCAGAGGTAAAGCCACTTGGTATGCAACTGATCCAACTCTCTCCAGAATTTCATATGGTCCAATGAACCTTGGACTCAGCTTTCCTTTCTTACCAAATCGCATCACACTTTTCCATGGTGATACTTTGACAAAAACATGATCACCTACCTCAAAAAAGAGATCCTTCCTCCTATTGTCTACATAACTCTTCTGCATGATCTGAGCCGTTCTCATGTTTTTCTGTATCAGATGAACTTTTTCTGCCAACTCTTCTACCAATTCCGGTCCCATCAGATTCCTTTCACCCACTTCATCCCAGAAAGCTGGAGTTCGACCCCGCTTCCCATATAACACCTCAAATGGTGCCATATGTATACTGGAATAAAAACTGTTATTATATGAAAATTCAACCATGTAAAGATGTTGGTCCCAACTTCCCGGATAATCCATCGAACAAGCATGTAGCATATCCTCCATTGTCTGAATTTTTCGTTCTGACTGCCCATCTGACTGAGGATGAAACACTGTGCTAAAATTTAATTTAGTACCCAATGAATTCTGAAGGCCTTTCTAAAAGATAAAAGGGAACCTGTGATCACGGTCAGATACAATAGAGAGAGGAAATCCATGTAACCTAACTATCTCCTTAAGATACAAACAGGAAAGTTGATATAGGGAAAAAGTATCTCGTATAGTAAGGAAATGAGAATATTTAGTCAAACGATCAAAAATAACCCATATTTCATTATTATCTCGAGATGTCTTCGGTAATCCCACAACAAAGTCCATGGATATATTCTCCCAATTTCCACTCTGGCACTGGTAATGGATGAAGCATCCCTTTCGGTAACTTCCGCTCTGCTTTAACCTGTTGACATGTCAAACACTTCATAGTAAAATCACCAATATATCTTTTCATTCCATCCCACCATTAATACTCCTGCAGATCTTTGTACATATTAGTACTGCCAGGATGAAAAGAAAATGGAGAACTATGAGTTTCACATAACAAATGTCTATTCAACTGTGAATCACAAGGAACACAAAATATCTTCCCAAATCTCAAAACACAATCATTATCACTGTTGAATTCAGACAACTTACCTTCCTGAACCAGCTCTACATTTTTCTGCAACTCACTGTCTTACTTCTATTCTTGCTTGATTCTGTCTGATTGAGAATATTTCAATGATACCTGAAACAAAACAGAAGAACATCCTGCACCAAAAACTTCTATGACAAATTTCATCAAATCCTTAACAAAAGGATCACGTTCCAAACATAACATTGTTAATGAAGCATTACTTTTTCAACTCAAAGCATCAACCACTTTATTTGCTTTTCCCGGATGGTAATGAATTGTACAATCATAATCCTTGATTAATTCTATCCATCTCCTCTGTCTCGTGTTCAATTATTTCTGAGTGAATATATACTTTAAAATTTTGTTATCGATATATATTCCACACTTTAATCCATACAAATGATGCCTCCAAAATTTTAAAGTGAAAACAACATCAGCTAATTCCAAATCATGTGTAGGGTAATTTACCTCATGAGTTTTCAACTGTCATGTAGCATAAGCAATTACCTGATCATTCTGCATTAGGACACAACCAATTCCATTCAGCGATGCATCACTATAGATAACAGACTCCCCATTCTTGGAAGGTAGTTCCAAAACTGGAGCATTCACCAATCTTCTTTTCTACTCTTGAAAACAATCATCACATTCTTTTGTCCAGATAAAATTAACACCATTCCAAGTTATATTAGTCATTGGACTAGATAACCGTGAAAAATTTCTAAAAAACCTTCGGTAATAGCTTTCCAAACCAAGGAAATTACGAATCTCGGTTACATTTGTGGGTCTTGGCCATTCTTCCACAAACTTTGTTTTTATAGGATCAACAATAATCCCATCTTTAAAAACAATGTGACTATGGAAAGAAATTTGTTTCAACCAAAACTTACACTTGCTGAATTTTCAGTACAATTTCTTTTCATTCAAGGTTTTCAAAATAACCTTTAAATGTCTTTCATGATCTTCTTTACATTTATAAAAAACCAAAATAAAATCAATTAAAACAACCACAAACTTATCTAAGAACTCATGAAAAATCTTATTCATTAAGTCCATGAATAAAATAGGTGCATTGGTTATCCCAAAAGGCATTACTACAAATTCATAATGGCCATATCTTGTACAGAACGTGGTCTTTAGAATATCTGCTTCCTTTACCTTCAACTGATGGTACCCTGATCTCAGGTCAATCGTTGAAAAATACTGAGCTCCCTGGAGCTGATCAAACAAATCATCGATATGAGGCAAAGGATATTTGTTCTTAACAGTGATGTTATTCAAGGCTCTATAATCATTGTAAAGTCACAGAGAACCACCTTTCTTTTTAACAAATAATATAGGAGAACCCCATGGTGATGCTCAAGGAGAATGAAACCTTTCTAGAATAAATCTTGCAATTGCTCCTTCAACTCTAAAAGTTCAGTTTGAACCATTCAATAAGGGGGTTTTGAAATTGGCTTAGCATCAGGAACTAAGTCAACAGTAAATTCAACTTCCCGATCTGGTATTATTCTAGGAAACTCATTAGAAAAAACATCAGGATACTCATTTACCACTGGCACATCATTAATCTGAACCATTCCATTATTTTCAATGATATGTGCAAGGTAAAATTAATTTCTATATTTTACAAGTTTCTCGACCTCTTGATAAGTTATCAATAGTAAGGGTTAATTCTTGTACTCAAACTGAAAGTCTTTCTCAAAAGAAACATCTTTAGATCTACAGTCATTCTTAGCATGGTAAATAGAGATCCAATCCATTCCCAGGATAACATCAAACTCTACAAGAGGTAAAACAATAAGGTTTGCAAGTAGGTTCTTTCCACGGATAAGAATAGGAAGATTCTTATAAATTCTTTTTTCCTCAACATGTTCCCCCTGGTGTTTTTACCACAAGTTCAGGAGTCATATCTTGAGATGGTATTCCCATTTTACTAGAAAAGTTTTCAGAGATGAAAGAATTTGTAGATCCCGAATCAAACAACACACTGGCATAATCTGAAAAAAAAACCAAGTACCTGATATAACTTCATTTGATGGCCCGAAATCTGCTGAAGTAGTTTCAAAGGATTTCACCACCCCTTTCTGCTTGTATTCTAACATATTCCCATCACTCAAGATCTTTTTCGGACACTCATTTACATAGTGACCCATCTCATTGTACTTAAAACATTTCACTAACTGTAAATCAAATTTGGTCTTACCTTCACCTTGATCTTTTTCAGTGTAATCACGAGCCTTATGTCCCATCTTACCGCATCGGTAGAACTTTTAAAAATTCAAAATACATTCCCCATCATGCCTTTTACCACATTTATCACAAATTGGAAACTTAGTTTTCTTACCATCATACATTTTTGAAGATTTATTTCCTTTCTCCTGCCACCTCATTCTCTTCTTCTGCTGGTTGTTATAGAACACTTGATAATCGGAAAACTCTATTTCCACCTTCTCAGCACATCGAACAAGCTTTTCATAACTTTTGAACTCACGAGAAGCTAATTCCCTTTGATATTTTGGCTTTAATCCTGAGTAAAAACGATTGATTTTACTATCAAAGTCTCAGATAATATTTGGAGCATACCTTGCCAATCGAGTGAACCTTTCTTCATAGGCATCCACCGAGTCCTCCTCTTGCCTCAATTCGAGGAATTGGTTTTCCATCATATGTCGAACAACCTTAGGAAAATACTTCTCAAGAAACATAACTTTGAATTCATCCCAGTCGAGAGCATCAATATGATCAGCGTCTCTGATATTTTTAACCATTGACCACCACTGATCTGCTTCACCCTCCAATCGGTAAATAACAAGACTAACCTTTTGATTGTCTGAACACCCCATGACATTGAAAATCTTCTCTAGTTCTTTAATCCACCCTTCATCTTACACAAGGTCAGATGATCCTCTGAATGATGGGAGATGTTGCCTCATGGTATGTTCCTCCACTGACATGTTCCTCTGCAGTTGATCTGGCTGATCTTGTGCATGGATATCGCCACCATTTATCACTTGAGTCAACTGCGCCATTACTACATTAAACTGTTTAGTTCCAATTCTGACCATCTCAGGATGCTGATTCGGAAGGTTATTTCCTTCTGTATTCCTTCCTAGCACTGCTTCCCTGTTTCCTCTATGAAAAACCATTCTGAACAAACATGTCTTAGATGAAGCAACATGGTAATATTCAAATTCTATATCATTTCAATTTGACCATAAAAATATATTTTTGGATAATCATTTAATAGAATTATAACTCCTAATGTTATCTAAACTGACCTCTAATACCAACTATAAGGCCCCAACCTTAAACCTTATTTAATCTTGAGTTATTACATGATTACACATTGAGGATCTTTTCAGTTTTATAGTTTTAGAGAATTAGATCATCAAACATTCATTACATTCCACATTTAAAGAAACTGGTTAGATAAAATATAGTATTCATCTTTCACATCAACGGAGACCTATTTAAAATGAAACATGGATTTTTTCTTGACACTTCATTGACACTATCAGCACATCATATACCTTTCCCTTGACCTGTGAAAAACATTTCAAAAACATGGGATGAGCAAAAAAAGCTCCATAAGGGATATAAAAATATGGAAAGGAAACATGAGTACATGTATACATAAGAATCAATGATATCATACTCTACTCAGAAAACTTAAGCACTTTATCATACCTCATCAAATAATGAATAAATCATAGAAATCATAAGACATAATGCTAACTTGAGGCATTCATAACATTCTTACGTAGGTAGTAACCCTCTTGGTTACGTTTGGAATACCCATCACAGTATATTACCTAAATCTCTTCGGAAAAACCTTAACGTTTAACTCCTTCGCATTACACAATGCATTGGAGAGCTATATCGGGCTCACCCACCCTTAGTTTATCACGGAACCACCCGTCTTCATAACAATGCCCAGGAACCATAACATAATCGTATTACATAAGACATGCATAAAAAAACATAACATTTCCACATTTCAATCACAAGAAATCAATAACACATTGATATAATAAAAAAATTATCAAAACCATTTTCAATACCAAAATAAAATATAAGTAAAACATGGTATTTATTTTTCTTTTTTAAAAAAGGTATGGATTGTAGAGAAATCCAAAACTCAAATAATGGTCACGGCGGCAGAGAAGTCGTTGTTGCCGCATATGTACGACAAAAAAAATTACCTTTGGTCATTTAGTAAAACGCTTCATATAAAAAATAATCCATTTGGATTTATGTGAATGTCAAAGGGGTTTATACACCATATAAAAGAATGTTGTGTATAAAACAAAATATTCCTCAATGAAAGGAGATTGAGACGAAGTCCTATACCTCAGGTCCGACTTGAGTCGATCGTTCTTTAATCTCCTGAATAATAAAATTGAGTTAATTTCTACTTGCTTAAGAACCTTTTTCAAGTTCATTATTCCTTTTATATCACTTATTTCTAGGTCATTAACACTATGTAATTATTTAAGTTAATAACGGTCGTTTTAACGATCATTGGAACTTGAGTCAGAAACAAACTCTTTATAATTACAATTTGTTCATGTATCCATTATATCCAGAGTTATAATCATGATGTAGATATCATATATATCATATATATATCCAGTATATACATTCATTTATAATATTACATAACGTTTAAAGGTAAGAAATGAAATGCACCGTTCATGGAGACGGTAAGCCGTACGTACGCATGAACGCTACTTTCATTTATATTTAGAATTTTATGGAATGGAATCATAATGATATAAAGGTATATTATAATTATAGTATAATATGATATATATAATAACATTAATTAAATCTTTTATACGTCCCACATATGGCATTAATGAATCAAATAACTTTGAGGGGGCGGTAGTCCGCACTTCCTAAAATGAAGATATCGTGTTTACCCATAATGGTAACCATAAAGGTATGCCACGAATGGGAAATACATAAGCTTAAGTAAAACAAAAACATATTATATACCATATATAAATATAGTGACATCTTAATGGCCACTTTTTAAGGTGTTATATGAGTGTTGAACAATCATCGTTTCGTGAGGTAGAAATTCTCCATCCATAGAAACACTATGTTCTTTAACCATTAGATGTAGGTGTGTGTAAGTTTAGCTCGAATACCTATTATAACAACATCCTAGTATATTGAATATACTGGTGTTGTTACAGAAGAAAGGAATAAAAAGAGGTTAGACGGTTGGAGAAGCAAAATAAAACATAAGAACACAAGAGAAAACACTACCTTTAAAACGGGTAACTCTTTTTGATTTTAGCTCAAAGGCTTCCTTGGGAAGACTTCTGCCCAAATTGAGGCTTCTAGGAGTTAGACAAGGATATGGAGAGACAAAATTGTCAGGGTTTGGCCGAGACAAAGGCTTTGGAAGTGTGGGTAAGGAGGTAGATGTGGGGGCCTTTTATAAGAGGGGAGGAGGGGCACTCTTGGAAAGGTATAAAAGGATACTTTATTATAAAATGATTTTCATATTTAAAATGTCCCAAAATTATATATTTCAAGGATAACGTGATAATAGTTCTAAAAACACCCATCCAATAGGTTTTTGACACGTCTAGGTCTTAGATTTTACATTATATTTTCATTTTATTTAAATCGATAAATAATCAGGTCATCGCTGCATCATCATGGTGTCATAAATAATTTATTTTATTTAATGTCAGAAAATTATAAATAAATTATCATGATTTAGGAAATATTTTTATCTTTATAATGAATATTTATAGTCAAAAATATGACTTGAATATCCCCATTAAAAAATTTTTTTTAGTAAAACAACTCATGTTTGTGACATTTTTACTTTAACATTAAATAAAAAGATATTAATGTCATTTTCCTTCCAAAGTGGATCAATGGGGTCCCAAAGATGACCCATGGATTTTATTGGTCGTCCATGAAAAATCCAATAAGGGTAGGACATGTGTCTAGGTTATTTCATATTATTAAAACATTATTCTTACCTTAAATTACACTAATTACCTCTAATCGTGATTAAAAACTTAAAAGTTACTATTCACAAAAAATTATTTTAATCCCATTGAACCAAATTTTACTTCTTAATGACAAACATGTATGTTGGATTTTTGAAATTCAAAACACAGAGGTGGTAAATTTTCATTTAAACGAAAAAACATTTTTTTTAAGTACCACTTAGTGGTTTCACTATTCATCAAAAATTGAAGTTTTTCAGAAAAATACCAAAACTTCACAATAAGATATATATGATATTACGAATTCAAAAATGATGTCTATTTTAAAAAATTCAAAACATATAAGTTATATTAATTAATTTAATAATTCATGCCCGCTGTGTGAGCAAATAGCGTGTTTTTATGAAACAATAAGTATCAAAAGATTGACACTAGTTTCAGTACAATTTTAAAGTGAAATTAATTCCAACGTCCACTATTGGATTAAATTTTGAAAATATATTCTAATTTAACTTTAAAACCAATTCAAAAGATAATCTAACCATATAATTAAATTAGATGAAAGAGCAGTTTTGATGTAAAATGCAGTATTTTTCACTATTCATTAAAAAATGAACATTGTCAGAAAAATACCAAAAAATAATCCAATGTAAATTTCAATGTACCAATCATAAATAATAAGTTTATTTTGACAAATTAAAATTATAAAATTGTCAAAAGTTTGATTTAAAAATGGTTTTCCATCAAAAGGAAGTAAAACAATCTTTTAAAAATATTAGTGTATTCCATGGTTAAGATTGGATTTATTCTCATTTTAAGCCTCTATAACACTATCTAATTCAGTAGTAGACATAGATAAAAATACATATTATTAATTACTTACTTGGGATGTTACAATAAATATATTCATGATAAAACTTATCAATGTGGTATATTATACACCTCATCAATTATGATATGATTATAACATAACATATTTCATGAAGAATACAATTGAAGATGATAAACCATTACAACATTGGTAACACTCAAATAAAAAGACCTTTTATGAAATAAATTTAATTATAACATCAAATAAATTTAATTAAGAATTATCCATGATATAACATTTAAATGGTAGAATATAAAAACATCATAAAAATAAATATGTTCCCAACATCATAGTGTCTCAATGAATTATTATTGATATATAGAATCATTACCATGTGTACAACTTTATTAATAAATGCCTTAACCACTAATATAATAATTTTTTATTTATTAGAATTCCAACACAAACATTAACACACATTTAATATCATATATGATTCAATTATAACATTTCAGCAGTTTGTTATTAATAATTTGTTTTTAAAATCCATTTTTGGGTTGATAATTGTTTCTATGGTCATCTATGTTTCAGTTTGGTACTTAATGTATTTAGAGATTTAAAATGGTTAAATTTTATCCAAAATGTTAATAATGAAATAAGTATCATATTTAAAAATTATTAAATCTTTTATTACCATTATTTTAACATGGTTAAGAAAAATTAATTAATTTACTCCAGGGTTTTGATAGTAGATACATACACATGAGTTATGTTTCCACTTTTCGATGGAAAAAATAAAATAAAGGTAAATAAAATTTATATTTTAAATAATAATTTTAAAATCATAAATATCATATATATGTATATATGTATATATTCACAAAATAATTCTTATTGACATCTATGTAATTCAAAAACTGAATGAAAATTATATCCCTTTGTTGAAATTGTTGTCCACACATATTCATGAGTTATGTTATGATCCTCAAACAAATGTCATGACAAGAAAAACGAAATTATATTTCAACTATAGATAAATAATATAATCAATAATATAATATATAAACAAATTATCCAACATAATAAGCATCCATAAATGATCATGATAGAAAGTAAATTATATCCCTTCATTATGGTGGTAGACCACATATATGTAAATGTGGTACTTTTATTTCGTATTTGATGTTAAGGGGGGGTAGATGGTTGTGAAAACATCATAAATAAATTTGAGTATATTAATTATTATACATAAATCATGATATTATGGATATAATTTCTTTATAAAATGTTGAATATGAATTAATATTGATGGATCATGGTTCAAATTTATAGCCCATCTATGATATACCTCATTTTGATTACACCTTCTGTCTTGAAATATTGGTCAAAGGATAAAAAAATGCAAGTAATATGAATAGGATGAATCTATGATGTCTTTTGGGATGGAATTTATGGGACAAAATGGATCAAATTTTTTGAATAAGGGTATACCTGAGGCTCCATTTAAATTTTAGGGGAGGTGAACACATGTATTTACATAAAAAATTTCAATAATATAAGGTTTATTTAATATTAACTCCACATTAAATGTTCAATGATTTTATATTTTTATAATATAATTCTAAGGTATCATAATTCTATAATAATTATAAATTTTTATGTGGATCTCCTATGCATATCACATATTTTAACTCTTCCCTAGTTGAAATATATTATGGAAAATTTTGGAAAGAAAATTTTAATATATTTACTTTTGGTATAAAATAATTTAAGCCAAACTTATTTAATTATAGTAATTAATCTAATTAAAAAAATGAAAAAAATTTAGAATAATAAATTTCTATATGTGTTATATATTCATATTAAAATATATTTCAAAACAAAAATGAATCAAAATTAAAATAATGATTTTTTAATCACAAAAATGATCTTACATACATTCCATGCCTTTTATAAAATTTCAAATGATTGTTAAAATATTTTATTGAGTATTTATTCAATTAATTTTATTAACATAATTAATGAATATTGATTTTTGTAATTAAATAAGATAAAAACACATTTTTTACTTTGAAATAGTTTTTAGAAAAATCTATTTTTCAGATATGCTGAACCAACACAAAAATAAAGTATAATGTTAATTCCAACAAAATTAATTAGATTGATAATATTACTTTTTATTGTTATTGAGCATAATCATGTGATATTTTATTATATAAATTCTATTAGTCATAACAATTTCTCTTTCATTCATAACGTAAGACAGATTCTGATCATTATTTCCATATATGAAGCTACATCGGTGTAAAAGGGTCATTAAAACAACATTGTGTATGAAATTGAGATTTTGTGGCATCTTCAGATTGATGGATTTTTTCCCAACCCTGACACACTTTTTATGTGTTCTAGTTAGAATTGTTTTCTAGTTTCATTAATGTAAATGTGGATGTTTCCTCCAAAGGCCATCTGGGTCCCATGAGTTGTGGAGCCATCTTTACGAATCACCATGGTCAGATCCTCATATGCTTTTTTGGTAGCTACGACATTGCCTCTTCTATGGAGTACAAAATGATAAGTATGATACGTGCTATTTCTTTCTTAAAACGCTATGGTTAGAAACATTTCTAGATTGGAATTGATTCGAATACCATTGTGCAAGTGATTCAGAATTGTGTGGCACATCTTGCATGCCCAATTTCAACCTTTTGGATGGAGTTCATCCATTTTATTCTCGATATCTACTACATCATCAATCATATTTATCATAGAGAAAACATGGTTGCAGATGGCCTCACTAATAAGGGAGTAAATCAGCCCATTACTTGGTTGGAAGATCTCCTTGGTGATTTACATCATCTACATGATAAGGATTATAATATGATTCCGTCTTTTTGAATCCTCTAACCACTTCCTTTTATAATTTCTGTGCTTTGTTCTTTTGGCCATGGTACCATTTTCTTCAAAAAGAGGAATTAATTATAATTAGAGGATACTTAATTTACATCATGATCAGAATGAATAAATCATAGGTCTTTAAAACTTTTTTATGTAAGAATTTTTTTTCAATTTCACAAAAAATAGGTATTTTTATGAACTCACTTAAAATAAATCAGTTGAGAAAAATTAAAAAAACACATTATACACTAATATTTTAGTTCTGAATTATAAAAAATACATTAATTTATATAACTAAAATTTATAAAATGGTTTAAATTAGTTATAATATTTTCAAACAAAATGCAATAAATGATTTTTGAACAAAATATATTTTTGAATCATAAAATGAAATTACTAAAATTTGATTCCTAATTTATTTTGCACAGGTCAATAAATTTTAATTATTTAAAACCATTATACATATTTTTCCTAAATTTTATATTAGTATTTAAGCTTTAAAATTTAACTACTTGGTTATAATGGAAAAAATTAAAAAACATTGTTTATATAATATAATGCAATTCTCTTAAAGATTATTTTTTTTTTGTTTTGAAAGCTACTAAACACAGTATACTTTTAAATTAATTTTTCATTGGTTTACATCCCCCCCAGCATAAAAAATTGATACCGATCAATACTTATCTTAGTATTCAAGGGTTCAATATTTAAAATTATGTTTTTTTGAAAACCCATATCTTACAAGCTATAATAAAACATAAATTGGATAGGGGACGTGGGAAAGATAAAAGTTAATAGAAATCACACATTATTGGGTTCCTATATAAGGATAATATTAATATAAAATGAAAATATTGATATAGATTTGGAAAATAAAACCCTAGGATTAATAGAGATTGATAAAGTACACAATCATGATAATGCTAATGACTAAAAGCCATATATTTGTGAGGGGTGACATGATCATCAATTAATAAATAATGATTGTTAAATGAAAAATATTTTCTATTTTTGGGACCCTATTCATAGAGTTGATGAATTATATTACCATGAAATATGATAAAATAGACATGCTATTCTTTCAAATTTAAAAATGTAATTTCATCCATTGATTTCATGTTTTAATTATTTTCAACCTTTTTCATACCATATTCCACTAATTAACCAACAATATGAATTTTTCAACCCTGTAGAGCTAAAATAAATTTATAATATATTATAACATCAATAATTAGAGAAAAAATATGAATAAAACATCATAAAAAAGAGTAACACCAAAGATTTCAATAATTACGACTAATGATCTACTTAACTCATTCCAAAAACAGGTAAATTCAAAAACTACTAAAATAATGATAGAGGAGTATTAAAATATATATGTTTAGAAAAAATATTACAAAATTACCTCATTCAAAATAACATTAATCATCAACCGTGTACAATAACTAATAGTGTCACATATAAAAAATTTGAATAACATTATCATGTACTCTTATAAAACATCGTGATAACATAAACCACTATAAAAGAAAAATGAAAACATATATTCTTTTAGAAATTAACTATATCCATATTCTTAATATTAAATCATTAAAATTCGAATATATTTGATAAATTCAGAAATGAAATAAAAATCAAGAAGGATAACATAAATCAATTTTTTAATAAATCAAGAATAAAAATTTCGGTCACCAATACTATAAAATATAACTTATCAATATCAAACATCTCATTACACCAACTAAAATTATTTCCTCAAAATCAGGAACATATTATGGTTTATCTATCCATTAATATTATGTCTTCCAAAAATTTCACTTTACCCCTAAATCACTTTTTTCGGTTATCAAAACTTTTTCACAACCTATCCCCTGGGGCTTATGCCAAGACATACCCAAAGCACACCTCTCGAAGGCTTGGGATTGGTGACTAGCATCGACATTTTCAACCTGCAAGTGGGATTCATTTTCCTAAGTACCTATACGCATGCACATTCAACCATGTCCTAATGACAGAAAAGAAAACATGCATTCCACTAAAAACCCACTGAGTAAAATTTAAAATTGTTGGTCAAATGGGATAGAATAAAAAACCAAAAAAATATAAACTATAAAATGAAAGTAAAAGGAAAACTATAAAAGACATATGCTAGAAACCCCACTTGATTGGAAAGTACATAGTAGTTGCTGGAAGTCGTAGAAGTTTTCCCCGCCACCCTGGTCTCACTGGGGACCACTAGGTCCTGGGCCAAGAAGTCCTCTATCAAGGTGGAAGTCATCTGAACCAGACACAACACATACAAGTGAAGACCATGCAAGGGTGAGTAATAATATACTCAGTAGGTACCCTAGAAAATAAAGGAAGTACAACAATGAAAAACAAAAAACAAATCACGAAGCTTTATCACGAAGAAAGACATCTCACACGAGGTATATTATAGAGTAGGAAAGTAAGACTATCAGATATATCATCAAACATCATGGGATGACAGAGAAATCCTACTAAATGAGTACAGTGGGCCTACCGGGTCACACAAAAGATGATTCCCACTAACCTTGGACTATTGTGGTATTCATCCCCGATGAGTACTGTAGGTATGCTGGGTTACAGAGAATCATCTCCCCACCGTGTGCAAGTTGGGTCACACAGAAGTTTCTTCCCACCAAGGCCATAATGATCTACTCCTCTTGTCGAGTATCGTGGGTCTGTTAGGTCACATAGAATCTTCTCCAAACCTTGGGCCTACCAGGTCACACAGAAGCTACTTCCCATTGGGTCATAGTATCTGATACACACAGGGTCATTTTTAAGCAGTCTTTAAGTCTCAGCCAAATACAGGGTTTTCACATGCAGTGCACTTGATTTTAGAAAACCTGCTTGTCAATCCATTTTTCATATTTAAAAATCCTTGAAATTCTCCAAATATTTTTCCAACATATACTCCTTGTCGCAAAGGTTCCAATGCAGAAAACAAATCATCAATATGATGCACTGTTAGAATGATGTTGGTGTTTTTTACAAAAAGGGGTGGTGGGGTCTAGGTCTGTTCAAACTTGATCTCAGTCCGCTGACCTGACCCAGACAAGGTCCATTAGGCCATGGGTCATGCCCGACTTGATGGGGCAGGTTCGGGCCATTGGGGTGGCTTGTTCCCTGCCCGGTCTACTAGGTCGAGACATAGATGGAAGCCATTTCTAGACCCCCTTGCCATGCGGGTCACTATGGCGATAAATCCTCAATCCCAAATGCACGACACATTTAGGGATCACCTCTACGTGACCAGCTAGTCTGGTCGGTCGAATCTCCTACATGCATTCAAGGGACCACATGCTCTTGAGAAGCACGACCCGTCACAACGAGCCACATACCTGCTACCAGCTATCAGCTCATGTTGATTTGATGTTTACTGAGCTAGACATGAAAACCACCTCTGACATGCCATCATGGCAAGATGCCACTAGCAGTCACAAGCCACCACCGAAAGGTCATTCCGAGGTCCACTGAGTCCGCACCGATGGTCCGTTCTCCGCATTGACAGCGCCTCTGGCCTCTGTGCGGTGCCACCTTCCCTAGGAAGGCCTCAAATTTACATTGCCTCTATTATAAATGTTTTTCCACCAATAATGAACAAGGAGGAGGGGGTCGGGCCTTGTTCGTGTCAGTCCGTTCTCTCCATGTTAGATGTTTTAAAAAATTGTCATCTTGGAATCACAGTTCTATCAAAAACAATTTAATCATGTTGTAGAAAACCCAAGAGAAACACCCCTCATTCGAACAATCTGCAGATCTACCAGTTCATGGGTTGATCTATGTCTTTCATTTTATAATACGAATAGGGAAAAAAATAAAACAAGAAAAACCCCTTCCTCGATTGATGTTCACCGTTGGAGCATTCCATCTATAGGGATTCAAGAGGTCGAAGGTGTTCATCACTCACTGGTTGCATTCTTCAAGATAGATCTAAGTCGATAACTCTCCTCCAGCATTATTCATTAGATATTCAAGAGAGTTCACATTGTTAGTTCATTAGAGAAATGTCCACCCTTTGATTCCAAACACTCTATCATTTTAACACATTAAAATAAAACACATGACATCATTTCTGTTACACTAATATGTCACGTCGTTACAGTGTATCATTTATGAAACAATGTATCTATTACACTTCAAAAAAATGTTCCATTAATTATATTTATTTAATGCATCTCCTATCTGCACCGCATAACCATCGTCCATCTCTCAACGATTTCAAAATACAAAATAAAATATCATTTTAGGTTATTTTGTTTTTAAAATTCTGAAATTTTACTTTTCTATTACCATTGTCGGTCAAAGTTAAGTCCTTTCTAGGTAAATCCCCACATTCCAAGTTCAACAGTTTCCTTAGATTTTTTATCTGAGAACTGGTTTAAATGTTATAAATGTATGGTTCCACATTTACTTAAATGAACTTAAAAAAGTTCAATATTCCATTCCAGGTTCAACGGGCCTCGAAATTACATGCTGTCAAAGAGTACTATCTCAAAATAATTTTATATAATTTAAAAAAACATATAAATTATGGGATATTAAATTCTCACCACTATATGTATTGACATCCCTGAAATCAAAAACAATGTCTAATTAAACAAATGGGGGTACTGAGCAAAAAGCAGAGCCTCCCACTCTCATGTTCTCTCCTTGAAATTCCCATGCTGCCACCAAACACGTACAAGAGGAATCAACCGTCCAAGAAGGAACTGATCATGTTGCTCCTCTATCTCCACAAGGAACTCCGAAAACATCTCCTGATCATCAATGGCCAGATCACCCTATAATATGACATGTGTTAGATTGTGAACATGCCTCCTCATCTGTAAGACATGGAAAATATCGTGCACCCAGAGCATATGTGGGGGACGATCTAGGAAATATGCCACCCACCAACTCTACTAAAAATCTAAAAGGTATAATGAACCTCAGATATATCTCTCCACCCTATACTAATCTCCCCAAACCCCATTGTGGTGAGAACCAAAATAACATAAGGTCTCCCACCTTGAACTCTAATGGGTCTCTGTCTCCTACCACTGTATGATTTATGCCTTCTCTGCATAGTTCTCATCTTCTCCTAGATTATCTGCACCATCTCAGTGCTAGCCCATACTATCTTTGGACCCATGGGTTCTGATTTCCCTGGCTCTATCTAGCAGAGAGGTTTTTTCTTGGTCACCTATGCCTGGCCTCAAATGGTGCCATGCCAATGGTAGAGTGATATGTGTTTCTTTACTAAAACTGCAGTAGTGGTAGGTGGTCCTCCTAACTATGTCCAAAATCAAGGACACAAGCCCGAAGCATGTCTTCGAAGGACTCTATGGTATGCTCCATATGACAATATATCTGGGGGTGAAAGGTTATTTTCAGGTGTAGTAGAGTCCCAAAAGCCTCATGTAATCCCTTACACAATCAGGATGTAAATCATGCCTCATGGGATGAGAAAATCGGTGAAGAAACCCCGTGAAGTAGTACTATATCTTTGATGTATAGGTGCCCCAATGATTCTATCGATCCCTGGTAATAGATGGGTAAGATGTGACCCGACATAGTGAGTCGGTCGATGATCTCTCAGATTGAATCGTGGCCCTTGGATGTGTGTGGTAACCATTTCAATAAGTCCATTGAGATACCATCCCATTTCCACTCTGGTACCTCAACTGGATGGGCCAATCCTACTGGAACCTGATTCTTGGATTTCACTTACTAACAAGTAAGGCATTGTGAAATGAACTCTTCCACAGCTTTATTCATCCCTAGCCCCCCAGTACTGACATCAGAGGACTTTGTACATCTTTTCGACACTAGGGTGTACCGACAATGAGAATTTTTGGAACTCCCTTAACACCATTCCTGAAACATCATATTTACTATGATGTGTCCTCTAAAAAGGATTTTGTGCTCCCCACCTATAAAAAATCCATTAGGAGCCTACCCTCAAGATATTTGAGAACGTCGGGCCTCACAGTCTACATCCACAACCTATACTTCTATGACTCACTATAAGAGGGGGAGAGTAATAGTCATTTATTGATGGCAAGATACTCCATCATCATCTACAAAGGATATATATGTCATTGGTTACTTATTTTTTTCCTCACTCAGTACATGTTGACCAAACCTCCCATTGAGTGAATCTACCACCCCAATCCACTTCCTAGGAGTATAGACTATCTCAATGTCAAAGTCCTGAAGGAACTCTGCCCATCTCTGTTATCTCAAGTTTAGGTCCTTCTGTGAGAATATATACCTAACACTCTTGAGGTCGGAGTATATAGTAAATGGTTCAATAATCGAGTAGTTCTGACACATATTCAAGGTGAAGACCACTAATACTATCTACAGGTTATGGGAACATAGTTCTTCTCATGCTGCCTCAATTGCCATGAGTCATAGGCGATCACTTCTTGATCCTGCATAAAGACACATCCCAATCTAGTCCCTAATGCATCATATAATACTACATACCAAACAACCTCTTCTGGTAGCTTCAATATGGGGGCAATCATCATTCTCAACATCATCTCATAGAAACTCTGTCATCACTTCTCCATCCACATGAAGGGATGTTCGTTCATTTTCAAAGCTTATAATGGTGCTGGTAATCTAGAAAAGTCAGGCACAAACCACTTATAGATCTAACCAACCCCAAGAATCTATGAACCTAAATCATGCTCCCGGGTGGTTCCCAAGAAAGAAATACATCTATGTTCACTAAATCCAATGAAACTTCATCCTCCAAGATAACATGTCCTAGATAGTGGACCTACTGAATCAAGAACTTGTAGTTCGAGAGCTTACTATAATGTTGGCTCTCTCGAAGTGTATCCAGGACTATCTGTAGTTGTGTAGTGTGCTCCTCCTCTGACACCAAGTACACCAAGATGTCAAAAAAATAGAATAAGACAAAATAATCGAGGTAAGGATGGAATATCATTTTCAAGAGTCCCATGAACTCTGTAGGGGAATTGGTCATGCAGAAGGGCATCACCAGGAACTCTTAGTGGTTATACCATCATTTAAAGGATTTTTTCGATATGTCCTCATCCCGTACCCAAAGCTGGTGATATCCTTATATAATGTCAATCTTCAATAGCCTCCTCACTCCATTCAACTGGTCGAGGAAGTCATAAATCCTTACATTGGATACTTGTTAATCATAGTCACCTAGTTTAGGTTTTGGAAATCCACGCACAACCTCGACCTCCCATCTTCCTTCTTTTCAAACAACACTGGGGATGCACATGGTGAAAAGATGGGCCTCACGAGGCCATTATCTTTCATGTACCCTATATGTACCCTCAAATTCATGATGCTCTATGGGAGTCATCCGATATGTCGGTGTAGATATCAGTGCCATATCGGGGTACAGATCGATGGAAAGTCTAAATATCTGTGAGGAGGTATTTCTGAAACATACCTAAGAAATACATTCTCATACTCATCCACCACTATAAGAAATCATGGACTTCCCTTGTCCATTGCACCGAGAGAAAGGCTATAAAACTGGTATGTGATTGGTTGCACCCTCCTCCGAGAAAGTTCATCTTGTGCTTCAAAAGTTCCGTTACAATCAGTGAAGGAAAACATGGTCCCATCCTTGTGGACAAACCACACATTATGCCTAATATAATCGATCTAATCATGGACTATAGATAACCATTCCATACCCATGATGATGTCATAAGGCCTCTAAGACAGTAATAGGAGATCCCAAATGAAGACCTCACCTCCAAGAGTATGATCACACTATCGGCACTAGTGTGTAATCATAGAATCCCCTCCATTAAGAGTCACTAATAATATGTATTGATCCAACATATCCACCAGAATCTCTGAGCCTCGAACAAGGTTCATGGAAAGGGAAGAGTGTCTGGAACCTTTGTCTATAAGAACTACAGTTAAAGTGGATAAGACACAGATCATACCTCTTACCATCTCTAGAGAACTGTTGTTGTAGGCCTCAATTTTCTGAAGCTGGCCACACCCCTGTCTACCGGCTCCCTGAGCACATGGTGAACCACTTGGGGGTGGTGGTGGTAGCACCTCAAACCATCATCCACCACCTACCACTCATCCCACTCCCCTGAAATGTTCGCTACCCTATGGACCTCCTCTCTTGATCCTATGCCACTTCCTTGGTGGTCCCTTGATGGTCAGCTAATCATCTGTGTGGTGGTTCAGGAAATCATGAGCCATGTGTCCCTATCTGCTGCATGTGAATCATATCCTGGTTCCTTGAGGACTCCCTCTACATTCATATCCCAAAACTACCAACCCGAAGTCCTTAGGTCATCCCCTAAAAGAGCCGAACTGCTTGGGTCCCCACGTCTGCTTCCAAGTGCTCACCACTAAAGACTCTGCCGCCGAAGGTCTGGTGGTGGCTCTAGATAATAGTCCATTCTATAATTGGAAGCTCTCCACAAGGAGGTCTTTCTCCAACACCCTATTCTGAGTGGGGATACTGAGATACACCATGGCTTCCATAATGTCCCTTCTGAGTCCATGATCAACAGTCTGGGCCATGAAAAATGTTCTCGCGCTATGTCTAAGGAGTAGTGATAGAGGTTTATAAACCTGATAGAGTAATCAGCCTCTAACATGCTACCCTGCTACAGGTTAACTGGATCATGTGTGTGCACAGAGTGCAATGTCAAGGGGAAAATTCTTCCTATAAAATTCACTCTAATTATGTTTAGGTGAGGTTTGTCTCATCTTCCAAATGGATGGCCTTGCTCCACCATCTCCATATCGATCCCTGTAAATAGATTGCGACCAACATTTTCATCTATTCAAGCAGTGTCCTCTCTACGCAGATGACCCACATCACATCCTCTAGATAGTCCTTAACTACTTGAGGATAATCCACTCCCTTGAATATGGGAGGTCACTGTCTCTGAAACATGTGCAAGGACCTGAGTATGTATAAATCCTCTTCCTGTAATTCTGGTACTAAATGCTGATCAACGAGTGGTGGAAGCACCGGTGAACCACACTGCAGGGCCATCTCTAGCACTGGTCCTTGAACCGACACCTCATCACTAGGAGTGTTGTCCGCATGATCACGTATTGAAAGCCTTGCTAGCTATCTATGTGGATTCATCATGAAATAGATCAAGATGTACCACAATTAGATGATTATACCTCATGAGATGAATCTTATTCAAGAAGATCATATGTATACAGTAATGCAACCATTGTTTTGAGGTATATAGATGAAAATCAGAATTTAGTGTCCTGGTGTATGGATATATTGGTCGCCGCAACAACATTAGATGCACTGAATCTGAAAGTAAAACTCCAAACACTTAATGCTATTTCCCAGACACAAAAATAGACTCTAGGTATTTTAGGTAGAACTGACCACCTCTGATACGACAGTGTAAAAAATTTCCCCCCGGGGCCCGTGCTGTGTCATACCCCAAGCCTACCTCCAGAAGGCCAGGGGTTGGCGACTAGCGCAGAAGGCACCATTCTACAAGTGGGAGGCATTTTACAGGGTACATGTATGCATGCCCACACAACCAAATCCCAATACTAGAAAATAAAACATGCATTCCACTAAACAAATGCTGCGTAAAAGTACAAACTCTATGTCAAATGGGATTGAAAACAAACCTAGAAAAAAAGATAAACTAAAAACAAGAATGTACAAGGAAAACATGTCGGGCCTTATGTAAGAAACCTGACTGCGTTGTCATGATGTGGAAAATTGATTATGATTTTATGGTTGATTTATAGTCTAGGGAAGACCCTAGGTCATCTCTCAAGGAGCGTTGTTGGGTTTAGAGTGTGAGTTTTTAATAAGAAGTACTTAAATCGGGGGTGGTTTTGAATACAATTTTAGGATGAAATCAATTAATTAAAGAGTTTAATAGTTGGAACGAAAAGGTGGTGATAATTAATTATGAGATCAAAGGGGTTCATTTTGAGTTCACTACACACATTTAAAGATCATTGATCTTGGATATTAATTAAGGTTTTATGTAATTCTTTGGTTGAAATCAATCGGAATCCAGATTACTTTCTAAGCTCTTATATCAAAGCGCGTTGAGCCATACCTTGGCATAAAAATCGTATAGACAAGTTACATGTCACATGAATGGTATAAAATCTTACAAAACAAATTGAAATATCAAATAAGGTGGGATGAAAATGATTCATGGGCTTTCCAATCAGAACAACACAAGTCACGCACTCAAAACTTCGCACCAATCAGTTAAAAGTAAAGAGCATTTCATTTTATTAAATCAAGAAAAGAAAAATCAAAGTAAGATACTTCTAAATTAAATTCTTTAAAACCAAAAATACATTAAACCAGTAGTATTACATGTTTTGAAACACCCTTTACATGTGTTTATCTCCCTCACAATGAACACCCACAGTTCAGCTCGACATCGGGACGAGGATGAAGCTTGTGTGGAACTCCTTCTTCATTCTTGACCCCCCTATGAGGATAGGGGCCTCTAAAAATTCTAGGATGAGAAGGAGACTCCACTAGTAATCCAAAATTGAAGGGATTCACTTCTTGGTTGAACTACCAAATGAGGATCCCAAGGTTCCATTTTATAGTATAATTGGATGGTGGTTTGGAGCACATAGAATTCATAAAACCACTTGTCACAGATGTTTCAACCACCAGACAACCTTATATAGATTTTTAGAAAATAAAAAAGTTGAATCCCCACCTCGTGGATGTCTTCAGTAAATTTTTGGAATAATTTGGACACCTAGAGCATGAGATTTGGGCAGATCACAACACACCACTTTTCACTTTGTGCAGATTTGGTGTGTTGGACAGATCAGGTTAGTTGGGCCATCAGATGGCCGAATTTGTCTTTGGTTCCTCCATATGAAATGTAGCCCAATGAATTTTGGACCAGACCAAAAACCTTCATCCCAATTAGATGCATGGTATAGTATCAAAGTGCATATTTATCCACTTGTGTGCTTGGATCCTGCGCAGTTTGGCCCATTTTTCTTAGACATCACCATGGGCCCTCCAAATCACCTCCTCCTACAATGGAATAATAGAAAAAGTAACATTGACCTTTTTAAAAGTGATAAACAAAAAATAATGGATTCAATAATCGAATGAATCTTGTCATTTTTTTTAAAAAAAATTCTATATAAAACAATTTTAGCACAATGGTGTAAAGGTGAAAATTACACAGTGATTCATGGTACGATCAAAACCCCCTTGATGGGTGTGTACAGAGTAATTGTCGAAAGCAATAGAAGTATTCCTAACCTTTCTATTATCATTGGGAACAATTGGGTCCTATGCCACCAAGTCCTCTATCAAGGAATGAATCATTTGCACCTGAGCTAACACATGTGGGTGAAGCTCGTGCATGGGTGATTGACATAATACTTAGTCATGACCCCAAAACCCAAAGGAAATACAAAAAATAAATCCACAAAACAAGAAAAAATCTTGATCATGAAGAATGACATCTCACACAATGTATATTATTGTGTAGGAAAGTAAGACCATCAATCATATCGTCGAACAACATGGGTTGCTACAGAACTCCTCCTCGATGAGTACAATTGTCATGCTCAGTCACATAGAAGCCACATCCCACTAACCTTGGTCTGATATGGTACTCTTCTCTGAAGAGTACTATGGGTATGTTGGGTCACAGAGAAGCCGCTCTCTATAGTGGGAATGTCAGGTCACACAAAAGTCGCTTCCCATCTTAGCCATACTAAGGTACACCTCCTCTCGAGTACCATTGGTCTTCCAAGTCACAATTAATCCACTCCCCATCATGGGACTTTCGGGTCACACAAAATATTCTTTTCACTATTCCATAATATCTAATCGACATACTGTTTCTTGTTTTCAGTCTTTATGTCTCATTCAACCATAGGGTTTCCGCACGTAGTGTGCTTGATTCTAGGAGAACTGATCCTCAAGAGATTAATTGAAGTTCAATTTCCATTAAATATTCCATAGAGTATTCCAAAATACATGCCTAGTTACATGGGTTCGAACCCCAAAACGACTCGTCAATCAGATGCCCGGTTTGAATGATTTTGACATTTTTTTTAAAAAAATTCATGTTGGGACTGAGCCCAAGCTGACCTGGTTGGACCGACCCAACCTGACCCGACCTAGGGATCACATAATTGACCCGAATCTGCCAACCTGACCCAGACCCAGTTTGGGTTCGGCCCAGTCCAATCCGTTAGCCCACAGTTTCTACACACTGAGGTGCCTCAGACCCTCCTCGGTCCGCCATAGGTGGATCAGTTCTGCCAATCCATGACGTGGCTAGAAGATGCATTATCTCCGCCTCCCCATGTGGGTCTCCATGGGGATTCATCCTCCACCCTGGATGCACAATGCATCTGAGGCACACTACTATCCAGTCGGCCAGTTCGATCAGCTGGATCTCCTGCACGCGGTCATGGGACCCCATGCTCTCGAGAAGTGCAACCTGTGGCTTCAGGTCACATCCCTTCTACGAGCTGCAAGCCCAACCGACAACTCCTATCGATTTGGTGTGACCTGAGCTAGCTGTAGTATCCACCTACTGTGTGCCTTTGGGTATTTCTGGGGTCTACTGCGTCCTTAGTGGTGGTTTGGTATTTGCACTAACTAGGCTTTCGACCTCTATGGGGTGATGCCTTCCCTATAAAGGCATCAAATATACCTTGCCTCCATTTCCAATGTCCATCCAACAAGAATTCATAATGTGGAGGGGCTTCTGGTCGTATTTGTGTCCGCCTACACCCTCAGTGTCAGAAGTTCTAAATAAATGGAGGCTTGGGATCACAGTTCTATCAACAATAATTTAATCCCACTATAGAAAATGAATGAAGAACACCCTCACACATGAACAGAAAATCTGTGTATCAACTTATTCATGAGTTGATGCACATTCATCATTTTAGAGTAAGAACGATGAAAACTTGAAACAAAACAAACCTCTACCTAGATGGATGTTTGCCACTAGATTGTTCTATTCACAGAGATTTAATAAGACGTAGACATTCATCACTCTCCGATCCCATTTTTAGATATTCTTTGAATTCATTAACAATACACTAGAATTAGTCCTTCATCATTGGAGAGAGTTCTCACCATCAGTTCATGAGAGAAAAATCCACCCTTTGGTTCCCAACTCTCCAATGTGTTAACCCATTAAAATAAAACACATAGAAATGTTTCTATTGTGTTAAGATTTCCCGTCGTTATGTTTATTAATTTAAGAAATTTTGTATCTATTACTCTTAAGAAACCCATTAATGATCTTCATTAAATGCACCTTGTAACCCCAGAACAACACCACCATCCATCGCTCAACAGTTTCTAAAAAAAATAAAAAAACTATTAATGTTATTTTATTTCTTTTTGAAAAGTCTGAAATTAATTTTTTTGTCCAAAGATTACCTGTAAAAGTTATGTCTTTTATAGTCAAAAACCAGCATTCAGATTTCAATAGTTCTTTCTAATTTGTTTTTTGAGCACTGCTTGAAAAGTTAGAAAAACTCTATTTCACAATTACTTAAACAAACATAAAATAGTCTAAAATTATGTTTGGGATCACCGAGCCTCAGAATCATGTGACGTAAAAGCGTGATGTGTTGAAATAATTCCATATTATTTTGAATAAATAGTTGGAAATTCTAGGATATTACAAACTATTCAACATATGCTTACAAATAATTAATGATAAAGTACATCAGAATAATGCTTAGATGTTTCATCATTAAAATAATAATAATGTAATTGTTATAAAACTTCTATAATGAAATTGTGTAATACCATCACATAATCACATAAATAAGTCCACTTCAATTATTGGAACATCATAGGTCATTATTTAGTGTAGGAGTTATCTCCCCGATTAAAGAATTAACCTAGATAATCCCCATGTTCCCCAAATATAAGGCAGAAAACTATAAGTGGATACTTAGGATGTAATATATTTCCATCCATTGAACACTTCATTTTAACCAAGAAATTAATTAAGTTTCTCCCCTTCTTTCAAAACCCAAAATATCCTCGGGTTCCTTTGTGACGTTTCCATTCATTCTTCATCATATATTCTCTAAATGTTTGATGGTGAATCGTATTACCTCCATTATATTCATAAAAATATTTTTCTCTTATTTGGATGAATTCTAAAGTTACTAAAGTTTATATTATTAATAATATATTGATATGGAAGGTCATCATAATCCCACTATTTTTCATTCCATGTCCCATTTAATTTGGTTTCTCATTGGGGAAATCATTGCGATATATAAAAATTTTTTCTTTAACAAAATTCATTCTTGTTATTTACATTAACTATAACAAAAAAGGATATTTTGAACAAAATCATAGTGGGTAATAATATTTTCTTGAAAACATTATTCATAGGATTTGTAAACGTTGACACATTCTTTATACTCAACGTGAACTTCAGTTTAACCTAAGAATTCCATGGAAGTAATATATTTCAATTCGTCACAATGGTTCAAAAACAAAATTTGAAGTAACCCAAGAATATATCCTAGTAGTTTCATGAAAAGTGTATAATCTTATGCCCACTCATCATGCACCTATGACGATTCAGTTAATACCCAGTCTATCCATTAGAGTGTTTCTACCCCTAGATTCATCTGTCCCACAACATCACCAACATTCTAGAATCGGGATAGGGATGTAATTTCTAGTAAAAACACACTCCATTATTTAATATAACATTGGATATTATTCCACACACTAGCTTGTCATAAGGGTTCTTGATATAGTCTTCTCATACGAGTGTAAAAAATAACTAATCCTTCCCCTGATTCTTACTATTTTAACCTAAACATTACATATAAAAATATTAAATCATAGTAGACTAATATTTGATAAATATCCTTATGAGCCTCAACAAAACCAATAAATTTTTGTCTCTTAGGAAACATGGATATATTAAAAACTGTTATGTAAGTGATCTACAACATATATCATATTTTTCATCATAACTATTACCCTTATTAGACATATAATTATTAAAACATTTATTCTAGTTCATGAGAATATAAAACAAAATAAATGGTTAGAAGAAACGTTCATAAAGAGTAAAAGGAAGAGATATAAATAATTGATCATTTTTAAGAATAAAATGAGTATAATGGTATGAGAATATGATCTTAAAATTTGAAAAACCTACTAGAATATAAATTGTTCTCAATAATGTTTAATAATTTAAGGACATTCAATTCAAAAGACATAAATATTAAATGAATCAAAGATAATTATCCATGAGTTCCTATCATTAGAACAATTTCATGTCATAGAAGAGTGTAATAACATGTGGCGTAGTCATAATCATATACACCTTATGTGAAGGGTACCCACCAAAACCGTCATCACATTTTTTTATTTGGATAACCCCCTATGAACCTCTTTTGGGCTTGGGATGAACTCATGTACACATTTTTTGGTCTTATGATAACCACCAATGTACCCTATTTTACCTCATAAAAAATTAACCTTCACTAAATTAATTTTATGGTTTTATGTGAACCAATTGTCACATAATAATAATGTATTCAAATGTATACCAGAAGATCATGAAATCATTTATCATTTCATTATAGAACAAACCTTAGAAAAGAAAATGGTTTTCATAAATATTTATTAAATATTATCACAAAACATCTAGAGAAATAATATTTACAGTATCATATGATCATATCATTATTTAATCTTATGTAACATCAAATGTTGTTACAATAATTGTAAAATTATATTAGAACATCACTAAAATATTTTTTATAATAATTACTCATTTAATTAAGTAATTACGTATTTAAATTTAAAAAATATCAAAATATATTAACATAAAAATTCAATTAAAATAACCATGGAAATATATATAAAGGAATATTTATTTCAAAGTCTCATCATTATGTAGTAAAATACATTCATGAAGTGTATGATAAACAAATCATCTCTTAACACATTTGGTAAAAATAACATCATTCATAATATAAAAAGAAGATTCTGGTAAATAAAATTTATATAGAGTTTAAAATGGTTAAAAATTAATTTAATAATTAATCATATTAATGTAAAAGTGTTATTTAAACCATTTTAATGATCATATAGAGAAGGAATAAAAATTATTCACAACTAATGAGAGAAAAATTATTAGATTTCTTTTAAAAAATATTTCATAATCTTAATAATCTAGATAATATAAAATTAAAAAATCTAAAATATCTAGAAATAAAAAATGGAGAATAAAATTTATGAAATTTTTTGAGTGAAGGATAATATAACATCATCGTAACGAATTTAATCATAAAAAATCTTATTAAAACAGAGATTATACAATAAAACCATTATAGTTTTGGTAACTTTTGAGTCATATTTCCCATTAAGGAATTACACATCAAATGAAAAATTAAATAAAATGAATATAATGGTATTAATAATATAACATATCAAAGGGTAAGTAGATATGAATCATAAAAAAATCTTGATGTTTAATATAACATATGTCTCAAAGAAGATAATTTGCAATGATAAACCCTTACCACTTTGGTAAATGTCAAATCAAAAGCCCTAAGATTAAATAATTTTAATTTTAAAATTTATTATATTATATAATAATTAAACCTAAAATAACATCTCAATGTGTAATTTTATATTACTCATAATAATAAATAGGGGAACAAATTCAAATTTTTCTTCATGAAATACTATGAAGAAAAGGAACAATTACCATATGACCAACTTGAATATCAAACGCTCTAACCTCATGAATAAAAAAATTAGCTTAATTATAACTCTATAGTAGAACTATTAAAACCATTATAATATCACATATTTTCAACATGTAACAATTTAGATCCTATTAATAAATAATTTTTTTTATAAACCCCATTTCCATGTGATATTTTTTTTATTTCCATATATTTTTCCACTCTAGAGTTATCATACATTCACACTAGTCACAAATAAATCATCTCATTCATCTCAATAATTTAAAATCTATCATATTCAGTCATTTTATACACTTTTATATCCATTTATATAAATAAGTGATGAGAAATAAATTGCATCACTTCATGTAGATGGTATTTTAGACATACAAAAAATTATTGTATCCAAATTTCAATTAATGGATAAAATTAATTGTAAATAATAATTCACATTTATAGAACAATTATAATAAAAAATATAATATATATTAATTAAATATTTACATATTTCCATCCATGAAAATTAGAAATGAAAAAATAATTATGTCACTTCGAAGAGGAGGTAGTCTAAACATACATATGATCGATTTAATCGTTTTTTAATTGTTGGGATGATAAGAAGGTAGAAAATATCATATAATTAAATATGAATTATTATTCTACGGCTAAATTATATAAAAAATAAATCAATAATAAAAACAAATATGAATAATTAGGTAAAAATATAGTAAATGATATAATCATTATTTTTAATATTTTTTAATATTTATGAATAATTAAATGAGGCACTATGTTCAAAAGCATACATTATATGCCACATGGAGCTTTAAAAAAAGAATTATTATTCAATATGGAAGTTATCACATATTTGATAGAATGGTTTGTATTAATATTGTTAACATAATTAAGAAAATATGGTTTATACATGTCTATATAACTAATTCTTTGCGGATAAATTAATTATAAATGAAGATAAAACAATTTTTAAAATATATTGAAATGTTTTTCCGAAAAAAAATTTAATTGTGCACATGTGTAACAAAAAAATAACACTTTTTGTATGATATTTACCTAATATGTATATAATATATTCAATATAAAATTTAACATCCATATTTTATTTTTTTTAGACATGATATAAGAAGAAATACAATTTTAGGTAAAAAAGAAGTATATTTCAAGATAGTCAGTTTGTCGCCTTTTGATGGTGTGATTGTTTTCAATATTTTTTTGACACTTTTATATATTATATTTGACAAATAAACCTATTTTTTAAAATATTAATATAAAAATTTACTTTGGGTGATTTTTTTGTTTTTTTGTTATGTTACATGTGTTGATGAATAGTGAGAAATAATGACCTTCAATAGAAAATTGATTTTTAATTAAATTAATTTATAGCATATAATTTTCTATTTTAAAAGTTTTAATGATTAATTATATTATTTTTTTCTCATTTAATCCAATTTATATCATTAGAAACAATTTTACATTGAAATTGGATATTAAAAATTGTGAACTATTTAACGTTTTAACTTTAAAAACCAATTTTCTCATTACTTAAATGAGATTATTTCCCCAATTTAAATTTTATTTGTTTTAAATAAATGGATTCAATGGTTTTAATAATATGGAAAAATTTATTTAAATATGTACTATTTATATTTGACATTGTGAATAGTAAATATAATGAATGGTTATTAACACGGTTAATGGTAAAACAGGAAATTGTGGGTAAACATTTTATAACAAATTCTATAAAAGTCCCCTAAAATTTGTCCTAATATAATTTTATGAGTGTGTTTTGACAATAATTGTCCTTAAAAAATATTACCTTTGGATTCCCCTTGGATGAGATTAATACATTTATAATATTTTATTCAAAAGAAAAGTCCATTTTCTGACATTTCAATTTTTAAAAAGTGAAATATTTTTAATATGGGGTCATACAAGAGATATTTTCGACAATAAATATTATTTTTAAAGATAAAATTTTTATATTTATAAGGAGAATTTATTTGTATTTTTATGGAACATATAATTAAATTAAATTCTAGCACAATGATGATTCAGTAATTGTTTAATTAAATTAAATATCAAATAAATGATAATAAAAATACTATAATAAGTATAATATGAGAATATTAATGACATCCACGAATTTTTATTTATGAATTTGACATGTTAGTTATGTATTATAATTATTTTTTTGACTTAATATTGATGCTATGATAATTTTTGAAATGTCAATTAATGAATACTGTCAAAATTTATATTATTAATATATTATAATAAATAATATTATATTAAATGATATAAAACATATAAAAAAAATAATATTCAGATAAATAATTGTGATAAGTAATAAAATATTATCAATGACTCAATTATTGGTCATTTGGAATTTTATATTAATTATATTAACCCTCATTGTCTAAATTACTAGATATCATGTTAAGAGATAAAAGGGTTTAAAGAAAAAGATAAGGAATTTTATATATAATAAAAACATATATAATTTTCATATGATGAATTTATTTCGAACCAAATACTTTATATCTTCGAAATAATTCCCATGGAAGAAATTTTTAATAGAATATTAATTTAATTTAATTTATTATTTTGAATAACTCCAAGAGTACCCTTCCCCTCTCCTATAAAAGGGTACTCAATTTTATCATTTCAATAGATTTAAAAACACTTTTTTTGATATAATATCTACCCAAATACCTTCTGATAATCCCTCCGAACAATCTAAAGCCCTTATTTTATGTAGAACTCCCACCATAGAGTTTTTAATGTAATAATCAAAAGAGATCATCTGAATGAGAGGTATCGTTTTTCATTATGTGTTTCGATTTTATTTCATATTTCACTTCTATCAGATATTATTCAACATTGATGAAATATCATTTCTAGTATCCTCAATTTTTATTTGTTTTTATGTAAATATCATCACCTAATTCAATCTCTAATTCCATCTTATGGGAAAACAATTTTCGTTCTTGTGTGCGTCGAACTATGGTCTCATGAATGCATATAATTTATTTTCCATCACCATCTATCGAGACTAGTTATAATGATGCAATTACAATTTATATATGATATTAATGACATATTTATTATTTTTTAATGTTATTATATCATTTATTTTTATACCATTCCATTCATGAAAAAATTATAACTTTGTTCGTGTGTACGTTGGAACTATCACCTCCATGAAGTAATGTGATTAATTTTTCATAACCAAAGCACATAGATTATATATATAATTATATTTAAATGAATAAAATTATATTCATGATATTATTATCATCCTGTAAAAAGAAAATAGTAATTAACTTCTTTCCACAATGATCATTGAAAAATGGAAATGTTATTCATGTTTACATGCAACCTACCATCTCCATTATTATAATGTTGTTCATTTTTCATAACCATACACAAATGATTGGATCTAAAACTATAATTAATGTATAAAGGTTATTATTATATCCTGAATATTCTTCTTGATATTATATAATAATGACCACTTTGAATAATGATATCATATCAAATTTATTTTTTTACTCAAGTACATAATATCAATAAATCATTCGACATCAACTTAAATATCTATGAAATTGTTATGAAATGATAATATGTAATATAAACTTAATAATAAACATCAAAATGGTCCTAAATAAATTAAATAATTTACCTAAATTTTTAATTTAGTAATATAAATATTTTACGTGATGATTTGAACCCAAGGTAAGATACATTCTTTTAAAAGTCCTCTTTTAAAGTTACTCTGTCATATTTTTACAAAATCCAAAATGAATTTTTTTTGTAACACAGAATTCCTGAATGTAATGTAACTATTTTAAATCAATTTTATTTTTTATGTATCCTTTATAATTTTACAACTTTATTTTCAAATAATATGTTTTCATTTATGATTACGTGACATTGTAAAAATGAAATATGATTTTAATGTGGATATTTTATATTTTTTCCTTTATGCTTGTTTTATGTGTTGTGATTATGTTATGGTTCTTGGGAATATCTTATGAGTATAGGTGGTTCCATTATTAACTAAGGGATGGTGATCCCATGATAACTGTCAAATTCCTTGCATAATGAGATGGTGTTAACTGGTAAGATTTATCCTAATACATTAAGATAATATACTGCATTTGGTATTCCAAATGTAACAATGAAGGTTACTACATATATAGTCATGAAATATAATATAAGAGTGAATTGTAATTGATTCCACAAATCACCTTTATGATTAATGTCTTATTTGGAGTTTGATAGTAATCTTATGATTTCTTTAGATAAGATTACGAGTTTATGTTTTATGGTTGAAAGTTATAACATTGTGAATTTTGTTTTATGAGTTTTAGGTAATCATGGAATAACGATTTATTTCATTATTTTTGTGTCCCTTATATATATTTTTGTTCTAACTATAATATTTAAAATATTTTTGATAGTTTATAAGGATGGTTAATATAATGGAGGAATTCATCTTGAATGTGAATATTCTTTAATCATGAAAATGAAACCATGTTTTTATTTTAAAAAACATATTATGAAAGAAGTAGTTAATGTTTTAGAATTATCCAATTTATTTGAAAGTGGAATATTATTTATTAATTATTTACTAATTATCTATAAATATATAAAAATTATAATTAATGTGAATGAAGTTATTTTTTTAAACTATTTATTATGAAATGTTTAAGTTCAGGTAATTATAGTTGGTATTAAAGGTCGGTATTGATAACTTTGGGGGTTTGGATATTCTATAATAGAATGTACATAAATTATTTTTAATTTATGATTATGTTGAAAATATATATCATTTGAACATTACCATGTTTTTTCGTCAAATAATTGTTTGTTAAAAATGGGTTTCTACTAGGGAAATAGGGAAAAAGTGGTGAGAAGTCATTGAGCGGAATAATCCATCAAAATCACCATCACGAGATGGACATAGTCAGAATTGAATAGTTTGTTGCTATGATGAATCTATTGAAACAGGATATAAATGGTGGGTTCATCCATTTATTAGATCATACTGATTGACTATAGAGAATATGTCAATTGTGAAGCATTTTATAACGCAACATCCTCCGGTTTTTGTGAATCTTTTAACCTAGTGGTAAATAAAGGGTGTCTTAAATCCTGAGAAAAGATTTTCAATGCCATGGGGTGTTTATACAATCAAAAGGTGAGTCCTTATATTTACCATTTTTTTGGTGAATCCAATTATTGGGGTTATATGGTTAATAATATCTGGTATAGTGTGGATATTGTCGATTTGGAGTCGTATAAATTAAAAAATATTTTTAATGAGAAATATTTTCCTATAGAGGTTCAACATAGGATAGAAAATAAATTCTTAGAATTGAGGCATGAGGATGATTTAGTGTCTATATGTAGCACCTCGATCCCAGTTACCTAGAGCCGGTGCATTATTTTAATACATTGGCATGATTACAAGGAATCAAGTCCCGAAGGACCAATTAGTTTAGCAGTCTTGGAAAATATATTACAGACAGCAACATTACATTATAATTTCAAACACAAAACACTGCATAAATAGTTTTTTGAGAATGAAATTAATCCCTTAGTTTAACACTGCTTATCATTCACAATACACTTCATTGAATCCTTGAAAAATAAAACATAGAATGGGGTGAGCTCAAATTCTCAGTAAGGGTAAGCAATACAGTGGAAAATAACATAAATATTAATCATGGTGAATAATTGAAACCACATGCATTTACCAATAATAAACACGAATAGTTTTTTGGAAGGAATATGAGATGAGTAAATAATGCCATAATAAAACATAATCATGGGTATTCTACTAGTCGAATGACCACATGAACCATCAATATTATTTTCATAATGAGGGAATGTATAATATCGTACATTCTTAATCTTTTTGTCAAGGCCTCGACAGAGACGTCTAAAAATGATTAGGGCCTCATCCAAAACCATATCTCAAATTGGGAAAGGTATCCCCCAATTCCACATCTAGTTATCTCATGAGACCTACTGATGCATCGAGGATCTATAACAGGCTCCACCTCTCACTCACTAAGTCCAATACATTCCTTGTATGAAAATGTTGAAATATAAAAAAAACATTTGTATTAAAACTAGCATAATAAATTTCAATACATTAACCAAAAATGTTGAATTGTATAAAAATATAACAACTATATTCAAACATATCATAACTCATTCAATAAAATTTAGAAGATTGTATTATAATTTATCAACCTCAATCAAAAATAATATCCAGTAAAATATGCTGACATAGTTGAAAATGACGAGTAAATCTTTTTGAGAGAAATATACTTTTTTTAAAATCATTTAAAAGTCACATATTTATAAAAGAAGTAATTTAAAAGTGACTTTTGAAATAAAGTATCCCATACCAATTTTAAACCTTTGAAAATAATTATCATTTCAAAAAAAATCATGTCTATATAAATAAATCCTTAAAAATTATTTTCAAAACATAGACATTAATTAAAAATATTTAGAAAGATAAATCTTTAAAACATTTAAAATTCTGATTTTGATAAAGAGTACCTTTCACAAATCCTAAAAATATTCATTTTGAAATCATTTTTATGGAAAAAGGACATTGATGATAAAAATGTCCCAGTAAATACATACACATAAACAATCTCGGATAATAATGAGATTGAGGAATTAACCCATACCTTGAACATTCCTTTAGTCGAGGGTACGTTTAACCTCCTATATGAAGATCATAGTATGTTATTAAATTATAACAGAGGCATATTAATATTTATGATATCATAAATGATTCATTTATGGAATTATACTACCCATTTAAAAATATTTTCCATGTTAAATTAACATTTCGTGTAATAATTTCTTTCTTTATCGTACGTGATTTAACTTGTTACTCTTGATTGTATAACTTAGATAAAGATTTAAATACTTCCAGAATATGTAACATTATTTATATATCATATATATTTAGAATATAAATATGTATACTAGACATATATATGAAATGAAAAACACTGTTTATGGAGACGGTAGTCCGTACATACGCATAAACGCTGTTTCAGTTTTCCTATCATATTGAACAAAAAAAACTGAATAAGATATATGTAAGTAAATATATATATATATATATCTAGTAGAATTATTATTTCATATATTATATGCTTATTATTAATATATATTATTATAATCGTCGATGGATGGTGAACGTGGAAATGAATCTCATCGCGTGATGGAGACGGTAATCCGTACGTACACACGAGCGACAATATCATTTCCTTAAAGGTGTGAAATTGGATGGTATATTAATTTTACAGAGACATTAGGATGTTATGTTAATTTTTGATATACATATTACTCATCATTATAGCTATCCAAATAACATACTGTTGAATAAAAAATTTCACCACAGCGTGGAGACGGTAAGTCGTACGTACGCACGCATGGTGACATTATCATTAATAAGATGGATAGAATAATGAATATAGTTGTTAAATATTTATAATAACATCACATTATATATAAGATATTTTAGTTATTATTTTACAATGGAAACAACAAATAAAGAGTAAGTGGAAGAATAAGAGAACTTGAAACAGGGTAGTGAAATCATTACATATTCTTTGAGTTCTTCCTACTGATATGATAAAAAAGGATCCTTAGGATAACTTTATGACAAAAGGATGGACTCTAGGTTGAATTTAGGATAGTTGGGGGGATATTTGGGAAGGGTTTGGCCAAGACAAATGGATTTGGTGTTGTGAATTTGAGAGAAGGTTAAGTTCCATTTTATAAGAGGGGTGAGGGGAACTTTTTAAAAACATAAAATATTACGTGATAATAAAATAATTTTCAGATTCTAATGGCTCCAAAATGTATTATTTAAATTATAAGGTGTGGATGGGTCAAAAACCACTCAACCAACAGGTTTAATACAATTTTAGTTTACCATTTTAACCTTATCATTTAGATTTAACTCTAGGTTAAATAATTTAACTTTTACCATGTCTTCTTGTATTCTTACACTATATGGTTAATAAACTTACTATATACTGCTAGTCAAACCCCACTTAGTTCATTAAGGTCATATATATTATTATATAAGTCTTTTGGAAGAACCTTATATTTTTAGGACCATTATATCAATTAATAATATAATATTTGGTTTAAACACTATTTAATGTCAATTTTGACACTATTTGGTATTTGTTTTTTGTTAATATAATAAAAGCATTATTACCTCAAAAAAAATACATTTAATCAATAATAAAATGTCATATTAACTTATAGAATTCGTGTATGTCATGAAAACATTGAAATTATATTTATTTTAATATTTTTAATACCATTTATTTTACTCTTTCATTAATATGGTAATTATTGTATCATCATTGTGTCATTAATAAATATAATTATATAATCTATAAAAATTATAATAATAATACCATTATGTAGGAAATATTTTAGTCTTTTTAATGAATATTTATAGTCAAATTTATCATATGTATAACCCAATATTAAAAATGGTTTAGTTATTAAACTTTGATTTTAACTCTTTTAACTCTTCTTTAAATAAAATAATAATAAATGCCTTAATCAAATCCAAGTGGAACTAAATGGTAATATAGTGTTCTTAAGTTTTTTTTGGTCTAATTAATCTTATCCAGTAGAATTATGACATGTTTTTGGGTAATAATAATATCATTTTTACCCTTAATAACCATATTTACTTATAACCGTGGTAAATAAAAGAAAAAAGTTACTATTCACCAAAAAATATTTTTATCATACTGAACCACATTTTACATTCTAATATCAACTATGTCTCTCGGATTTTGGAAATTCCACTCATAAAAGCGGTAAAATTATGTTTTATTTGAATTCGCAAATTTTCTTAGGAGGAGGGTAAGAAAGGGTCAAAAGTTCTATAAAACTTTTTATATATCTAAAATTATTATAAATTGACTCCAATGAACTAAATTGTAATTATATAGATATTTTGTATCCATTTTGTCCTAAAATAAATTTAATTAAAATAAATAATTTTTTAAATAAAAAATCAGTTTTAAACAATAACATAGTGTTTTTCCACTATTCATCAAAAAATGAATGTTTTCAAAAAAATACAAAAAATTCACCCTTGGATAATTTTGATATTCCGAATCCAAAAATAATTTCTATTATTACAAATTAAAAACATATAATTTGCATTTATTAATTAAAAATAAATTCCTGTTGTCAAAACCAAAAGGCGTATTTTTAAGAAATAATAACTATCAACAGATTGACAATTGTTTATGTCCAATTTCAATTTAAAATTACTTAAAATGACCATAATTGGATTAAATGGTAAAAATATAATCAATTTATACTTACAAACCATTAAAATTTATAATTTATCACTATAAATTATTTTGATAAAAAAATTTGTTTTCAGTTAAAATATAGTATTTTTCAATATTCTCCCAAATATGAAAGTTATCAGAAAAAAAAATTATTGAAACTAAATTATTATGCCCTGATTCTAAAGAAGAAGTTTATTTTGTCAAATTGAATATATAAAAGTTTCATATATTTTATTTAAAAAGTGTTCTCCATTAAATGATTGTAAAACTGCATTTTTTTAAAAACACTTATTTTATCTGAGAAAATGTATTTGATCATACCTTATGTCTAAGAAACTCGTAATATAAATTCTAAAATTATAAGGATTATATAAAGTTCAAAATTTTGTTAATACTATTCATAACTGCTTTTGAACGTCCAGTTTGGTAAGTTGTGGTGCACTTGAACTTGGTGTTGCATGTAGTGAAATTTATTGAATTACATTGAAAAAATAACATACTTTGAAACCATGGGGTGTTAAATTCTTCACTCCTTTAATAAATTGCGTCCTTGCAATTTGAAATTTTTCTTTGAAAATAAATAGTTGATAATAGAAAATACCTTTGTTGGAAAACCCACATATAAAATTGGTTTAATAAAATTTAGTCGTAATAAGACGGAGAAAAATTATATATATATATATATATACTTGACAAGTAGAGTTTCATCCTTCAACTAATTACCACCACAAAATCATCTTTTACACTAAAAGATTTCAAAAAAATAATTTTTTTATCCTAATCGTATATGGTTCAAAAAATAATGAATTTATAATTCATCTGTCAGACTATTTCAGAAAAAATAAATTATACAAACCAGTACATCACGTAGTCCAGTCATAGGTGATGAAACCTTGTTGCCCTTGGGTTGTGGGTTCATGACTTTCGGCCTTGCCAGACGCGACAGGTTGCCGCCCGACCTCCGGGTTGTCCTTTTTTGGGGAAATCCAAAAATAATCTCAAACTAGAATTATCCAAAATACTTTTTTCCTAATTCACAGTGCAAAATTTATAAGGAAGGTAAACACAATGAAGATAATTTTTTCGACGTAATAAAATTTGAACACTTTCATCATGTATTCTTTTAAAACATGGTAACACCCTGAATTACCATAAACCCTTTATTGATTACATTCATGATCCCTTATCCTTTATATAATACTGTATATATTTTTTATATCCAAAATTTTTGAATATTCCAACAATAATGAAATAGACAAACCATCAATCAGTTCCACGATAGTCAAGAATATCCAATATAATTTATCCAAATCAACCATCTCCTATTCCAAAATTACTGCATTTGTATCAGGACAATATAATCTCAAATTCCCAATGAAATAGTACTACATTACAATGCTTAATTATTTCCATAATTCATATAACTAGTACATCATTGATAAAAAACTCAAATGACAAAATACTTTAGAAACAACATAAGAACTATTAATAATTCCTCTTCATCTTTGGTAGTATCATAACATGATTTTTATCAGAATTTGGGGTATACTATGATGATTTATACATTGATTGACATAGTGTCTCAACTCCTTTCAGATGAAGCATTTTACATTTGAAACTTATTTCTTAGACTTGCAATCACATACTTGGGGTCCTTTTTCTCCACAGTTATAACAAAATCACATTCCCTTCAATAATTTACCAAGGTGATTCTTTCCACTATTATCACATATGGGAAAATCTTTTCTTTTCCTCTTCCCCTTATCCATATTTCTTTCTTCCATCCTTTTCTTCTCTTGATTCCAATCAAAGACATAGGACTCAGAAAATTATTTACTTATCTTATTAACAAATGACACTATTTCTTCATATGTTGAGAATACATGGGAGCCTATTTCCCTTCAAAATGTTGGATTTATACTGTGAAAGATTCAATCCTTCTTAGTCATTAGATCATACGTATTGCTAGAGTTCACATTCCTTCTATTGGGAACCATTTCTATACAATGGAATACACTAGGTCAGTTTATGAATTGCAATGAATAATTCCAAACTTGTAAAATAACTATCATAAATTGAACAGTTTATGGATATAATCCAAAAAATATTTTCTTTGAGGATATATATACTCGTAAATCCTTTATATTGATTTATAAAGAAAATGAGAATAATCCAAAGCATACGCCCCCCGAGAGTGTCTTAACCAAGAGTACAACAAGGCCCATTATCGTGCACTAGTTCTCGTTTGAGTCTATCTCAAAGCAGTGTTTTCAGGTTTTACCCCTAGGTACATCTGTGCCAGAGCCACATCTACCTGCTCGTATCCAAATAGAGATTTATTTTCCTGCAAAACTCACAAAATCTCTACATTACCAAAATTCTAGGAAGATCTTCTATACTAATCCTAAAATTCTATCTTAGGGTAATGTGCTCTAATCAGATTTTATCTAAATCTAGTTTCTAAGGTTATTTATAGACATTTTCTGATACCAACTGTAATGCCCTGACCCCAGTTACCTAGAATCAGTGCAATATTTTAATACATTGGCATGATTACAAGGAATCAATTCCCAAAGGACTGATCAGTTTAGCATTCAAGGAAAATAGATTACATACATTAACTTTACAATACAATTTCAAACATGCAACACAACATAAATATTTCTTTGAGAACGCCATTAATTCCTTAGCTTAACCCTGCTTATCAATCACAATACACTTCTTGGAATCCTGGAAAAATAAAACATAGAAAGGGGTTTTCTCAAAAACACAATAAGGGTAAGCAACACAGTGAAAGATAACATAAATATTAAGCATGGTGAATAATTGAAACCACATGCCTTTACTTATAATAACAATGAATACTTTTATTGAATGAATATGAGATTGTTAAATAATGCCATAATAAAACATAATCAAGGGTATTCAACTAGTCGAATAACCACATGAACCATTAATATTATTTTCATAACAAGGGAATGTATAATACCGGACATTCTGAAACTTTTTGTCAAGGTCTCATCCAAGAAATCTAAAAATGATTAAGGCCTCGACCAAAACCTTATCTCAAATTGGGAAAGGCCTCAACAAATTCCATGCCTATTTGTCTCATGATACATACCAATGCATCGAGGAGCTACAACGGTCTCCACTCGTAACTTACTATGTCCAATACATTCCTCATATGAAAAGTCTAAATTATAACATAAACATTCGTATTAAAACTAGCATACTAAATGTCAATACATTAACCGTAAACCATGAATGGTATAAAAATATAACATCCACAGTCAAACATATCATAACTCATTCAATACAATATGGAAGACTTTATTATAATAAATCAACCTTGATCAAAAATAATATCCAATAAAAGATGCTGACATAGTTGAAAATGATGAGTTAAACTTTTTTAGAGAAATATCCTTTTTGTAAAATCATTTAAAAGTCACATATTTATAAAGGAATTAATCTAAAATGGATTTTTGAATCATAGTTTCCCATACCACTTTGAAACTTTTGAAAAAAATTATCATTTCAAAACATTCATGTCCATATAAATAAATCCTTAAAAATCATTTTGAAAACATGGCCTTTAATTAAAAAGATTTAGAAAGATAAATCATTAAAACATTTAAATTTCTGATCTTGATAAAGCGTGCCTTTCACAAATCCTTAAAATATTCATTTTGAAATCATTTTTACGAAAAATGGACGTGGATGATAAAAATTTCCCAGTGAATACTTACACATAAACAATCTCGGATAATAATGAGATTGAGGAATTAACCCTTACCTTGAACATTCCTTTAGTTGAGGGTAAGTTAAATCTCTTGTTTGAAGATTTTTGTATGTTATTAAATTATAAAAGAACCATATTAATATTTATGATATCATACATGATTCATTTATTATAACATCCCGAGTAAGTAATGAATAATATATATTCTTATCTATGTCTATTTATGAATTAGATAGTGTTTTAAAGACTTAAAATGAGAATAAATCCAATCTTAAGCATAATATACACTAATATTTTTAAAAGATTGTTTTATTGCCTTTTGATGGAAAACCATTTTTTAAATAAAACTTTTGACAATTTTATAAGCTATATTTTTTAAAATAAACTTATTCTTTAGGATTGGGACATTGAATTTTACTTTGGATAAATTTGGTATTTTTCTGACAATGTTCAATTTTTAATGAATAGTGAAAAATACTGTATTTTACATCAAAAATGCTTTTTAATCTAATTTATTTATATGGTTATATTATATTTTTAATTGGTTTTAATGTGTAATTAGAATATATTTTTACAATTTAATCCAATAGTTGTCATTATAATTAATTTCACTTTGGAATTGGGCATAAACTAATTCCAAACTTTTCATAGATATTGTTTCAAATAAACCCGCTATTTGTTTTGACAACGGGAATTATTTTTAAATTAATTATTGCAATTTATGTGTTTGGAATTTGGTAAAATGGATTCCATATTTGGAATTAGAAGATCCAAATTATGTAATTAAGACACTTTTTTTGGACTTTGTGAATAGTAACGATGGTAATTATTGTTAATTATCTTGATTAATTAGTAATTGGGTAATTAAGGATAATAAAATAATATCATAATAATAAAAAATGACACCAAAATGTGTCCCAATACTACTATTTGTGTCATGGACGACCATGAGATGCCTTGTGGAAAACATGGGGACCCCATAGAATCACTTTTGTGTGATAATGACTTTTTATCTTCTTATTTTTAAATAAAGTAAATATAACAAAGATTGTATCACATAAGTAAAAAAAATTTAATTTGGTCTAAATAAATGATAAATTTTTACTATAAATAGTCAATGGAATGATAAAAATATTTCCTACATCATATTATTTTTTTTATAATTTTTAGACATTAAATAAATTATATTATTTATGACATCATGATGATGCAATGATTATATCATTAATGAACGATTTAAATAAAATGAGAAGATAATGTAGGATATAAGACTTAAACTTGTCATAAACCTATTGGATTAGTATTTTTAGAACCCTTATAACATTATCCTATAAATATATTAATTTGGGACCTTTTAAATCTGAAACACATTTTAAAATAAAGTAACATTTCTTTACGTTCCAAAAGTGACCCTCCTCTCCTTTTATAAAAGGCCCCCACCTCCACCTCTTTAAACCCACTTATCAAGCCATTGGCTCAGACAATATCTGATCATTTTATCTCTCCACATCCCTATCATCATCCTAGAATCCTTACATTAGGTAGGAATCTCTTCGAGAAACCCTTTTGGTCAAACCAAAGGGAGTTACCCGATTTAAAGGTAATGTCTTCACTTGTGTTCTTTTGTTTTATTTTGTTTCTCCACCCCCTAAGATCTTTTTATTAATTTATTTTGTAACAAAAATAGTATCTTAAATATACTAGGATGTTTTTTAAGAAGTATTCGAGCTACACTTACACACACCTACATCTAATGGTTAAAGAACATACTGTTTCTGTGGATGGTGAATTTCTGCCTCACAAAACGATGATTGTTCAATAGTCTTTTAACACCTTCAAAGGCAGACATTAAGATGTAACTATATTTATATATGATATATAAAATGTTTATGGTTTTCTTATGATTCTTTGTTTTGCATTTATGACATACCTATATGGTTTCCATTTTGGGTAAATGCGATATCTTCATTTTAGGAAGTGCGGACTACCGCCCACTCAATGTGATTTGATTCATTAATACCACATGTGGTACGTATAAAATATAGATTTAATTATATTATATATGATACCATAATTATGTTATAATAAAATTATTTATCATTATGTTTTAATGCCATTAAATATGAAATAGAAATGGATGTAACGTTCATGCGTACGTACGACTTACCGTCTCCATGAACGGTGCATTTCATTTCTTACCTCAAAATGTTATGTAATATTATAAATGCATGTATATACTAGATATATATGATATATATGATATCTACATCATGAATATAATTACGGATATAATGGATATTTTACCACATGAACAACTTGTAATTATAAAGAGTTTATTTTTTACACAAGTACTAAGGATCGACAAAATGACCATTATTAACATAAATAATTACATAGGGTTCATAACATGGTAATAGGTGATATAAAAGGAATAATGAACTTGAAAAAGGTTATTAAAGAAATATAAATTAACTCAAATTTAGTATTCAGGAGGTTAAAGAACGATCGAGTCAAGTCGGACCCGAGGTATGGGACTTCATCTCAATCTCCTTTCATTGAGGCATATTTTTTTTATACACATCGTTCTTTTATATGGTGTATAAACCCATTTTAATTTTATGTTTATTCAAAAGGAATATTTTTTATATGAAGCGTTTTACTAAATTACAAAAAGGAATGTTTTTGTCATACCTATGCGGCGACAATGACTTCTCCGCCGATGTGACCATTATTTGAGTTTCGGCTTTGTCTACAAGCCATAACATTTTTGTAAATGAAAAATATATACCATGCTTTAATTTTCGTTTATTTTGGTATTGAAAATAGGTTTCATAATGTTTTTATTATATCAATGGGTTATATTGATATCTTGTGATTGAAATGAAGAAATGTTAGGTTTATTTTTATGCATGTTTTATGTGATATGATTATGTTATGGTTCTTGGGAATTGTGATGAAGACGGGTGGTTCCGTGATAAACTAATGGCAGGTGAGCCCGATATAGCTCTCCAATTCATTGGGTAACGCGAATGAGTAAAACATTAAGGTTTCTCTGAATATATTTAGGGAATATACTGTGATGGGTATTCCAAATGTAACCAAGAGGGTTACTCCCTACATAAGCTTGTTATGAATGCCTCAAGTTACCTTTATGTCTTATGATTCCTATATTTTATTCATGATTTGATGAGGTATGTTAAAATGCTTATGTTTTATAAGTGAAGTATGATTTCATACATGGACTAATGTTTTCATTTTGTACTTCTATATCCCTTAATGTTCTTTTTATGCTCATCCCATGTTTCTGAAATGTTTTTCATAGGTCAAAGGAAAGGTACATGATGTGATGATAGTGTCAAGGAAGTTTTAAGAAAGAATCCATGTTTAATTTTATATATGTTTCAATTGATGGGATAATGAGTACTATCTGTTATGTAACAACTTTGTTTAAATGTGGAGTGTAATGCATGATTTATGATCTAATTCTCTAAAACTATAAACCTAAAAGATCCTCAATGTGTATTCTTGAAATTTCTCAAGATTAAGTAATGCTTAAGGCTGGGGCCTTATAGTTGGTATCAGAGGTCTGTTTAGATAATTTTAAGAGTTATAATTCTATTAAATGATTATCCAAAAATATTTTTTTTGGTCAAATTGAAATGATATATCATTTGAATATTACCATGTTGATTCATCTAAGACATGTTTGTTCAGAATGGTTTTCTGCAGAGAAAAAATGGAAGAAGTGTTAGGAAAGAATACATAAGTAAATGTCCTTCCGAATCAGCATCCTGATATGATCGGAATTGGAACTGAACAGTTTGTTGCAGTAATGGTGCAGTTGACTCAAGTGATAAATGGTGGTGGTATCAATGCAAGAGATCATCCAGATAAACCACAGAGCAACATGTTAGTGGTGGAACAATTCATGAGGCAACATCCCCCATCATTCAGAGTATCATCTGACCATGTGCTAGCAGAAGGGTTGATTAAAGCACTGGAGAAGATTTTCGATGTCATGGGGTGTTAGGACAATTAAAGAGTTAGTCTTGCTATTTACCATTTGGAGGGTGAAGAAGATCAGTGGTGGTCAATGGTAAAAAATATCAGGGATGCTGATGAGATTTATGCTCTCGACTGGGATGAATTCAAAGGTATGTTTAATGAGAAATATTTTCCTAAGGCTGTTCGACTTAGGATGGAAAAACAATTCTTGGAATTGAAGAAAGAGAAAGACTCATTGGATGCTTATGAAGAAAGGTTCACTCATTTGGAAAGGTATGCTCCAAATTTTATTCAAGACCTTGATAGTAAAATCAATCGTATTTACTTAGTATTAAAGACAAAATATCGCGGGGCTTTAGCTTCTCGCAAGTTCAAGAGTTATGAAAATATTGTTCGATGCGCTGAGAAGGTGTAAATGGAGTTTTCCGATGATCAAGTGTTCTATAACAACCAACAAAAGAAGAGGCCAAGGTGGCAGGAGAAAGCGAAGAATTCTTCAAAAAGGACTGATGGTATGAAAACTAAGTTTCCAGTTTGTGATAAATGTGGTAAAAGGCATGTTGGGGAATGTCTTATGAATTCTGGAAAGTGCTGCCGATGTGGTAAGATGGTACATAAGTCTTGTTATTTCACTAAAAAGATCATGGTGATAGTAAGACTAAATTTGATTTACAGTTAGTGAAATGTTTTAAGTGCAATGAGATGGGTCACTATGAAAACGAGTTTCCGAAAAAGATCTCGAGTGATGGGAAGCAGTCATACTACAAGAAGAAAGGGGTGATGAAATCTTCTGCAACTGCTTTATCAGATGTTGGGCCATCAAATGAAGTGGTATCATGTACTTTGTTTGTTTTTTTTAAGATTATTCCAGTGTGTTGTTTGATTCAGGATCTACACATTCTTTCATCTCTGAAAATGTTTCTAGTAAAGTGGGAATACCATCTCAAGAAATGACTCCTGACCTTGTGGTAAAAGTACATAGGGGAAACTTTGAGTCAAAGAGAATTTATAAGCATCTTCATATCCTTATCTGTGGAAAGAACCTACTTGCAAACCTTATTGTTTTAACTCTAGTAGATTTTGATGTTAGCCTGGGTATGTACTGCCTCTTGATTTACCATGCTAAGATTGAATGTAGAGCTAAAAAAATTTCTTTTCAGAATGACTTTCAGTTTGTGTACAAGAATGAACCCTTACTGTTGATAACATATCCAGAGGCTGAGAAACATGTAAAAGATGGAAATAAATGTTACCTTGAACATGTTGTTGAAAATAATGGAACTGGTCAGATTAATGATGTGTCAGGGGTAAATGAGTATCCCGACGTTTTTCCAGATGAGTTTCCTAGAATAATACCAGATCAAGAAGTTTAATTTACTGTTGACTTAGTTCCTGATGCTAATCCAATTTCAAAACCACCTTATTGAATAGATCAAATTGAAATTTTAGAGTTGAAGGAGCAATTGCGAGATTTATTAGAGAAAGGTTTCATTTGACCTTGCACATCACCTTGGGGTTATCATATTTTATTTTTTTAAAAGAAAGATGGTTCTATGAGACTTTTCATTGACTATAGAGCCTTGAATAACATCACTATTAAGAACAAATATCCTTTTCCTCATATCGATATTTGTTTTATCACCTCCAGAGAGCTGAGTATTTTTCAAAGATTGACATGAGATCGGGGTACCATCAGTTTAAGGTAAAGGAAGCAGATATTCTGAAGATAGTTTTTCGTACAAGATATGACCATTATGAATTTATAGTTATGCCTTTTGGGTTAACCAATGCACCTGCTTTATTCATGGACCTTATGAATAGAATTTTCCATGAGTTCTTGGATAAGTTTGTGGTGGTTTTCATTGATGATATTTTGGTGTTTAATCAATGTAAAGAGGACCATGAAAGTAATTTATGGGTAATTTTGAAAACCTTACAAGAAAATAAATTGTAAGGGATTTTCAGCAAGTGTGAGTTTTGGTTGCAACAAATTTCTTTCCTTGGTCACATTTTTTCTAAATATGGGATAACTGTTGATCCTGCAAAAACAAAGGTTGTTGAAGAATGGTCAAGACCCACAAATGTAACTGAGAATCCTAGCTTCCTTGGTTTGGAAGGATATTACTGCAGGTTTGTTAGAAATTTCTCCCGGTTATCTAGTCCAATGACAAAGCTAACTCGGAAGGGTGTTAAGTTTATCTGGACAAAAGAATGTGATGATTGTTTTCAGGAACTGAAAATAAGATTGATGAAAGCTCTAGTTTTGGAACTACCTTCCAAGAATGGGGAGTTTATTATATACAGTGATGCTTCATTGAAAGGACTTGGTTGCATCCTAATGCAGAATGATCAGGTAATTGATTATGCTTTACGTTAGTTGAAAACTCATGAGGTAAATTACCCTACACATGATTTGGAATTAGCTGCTGTTGTTTTTTCTTTAAAAATTTTGAGGCATCATTTTTATGGAGTAAAGTGTGAAATATATAATGATCACAAAAGTTTACAGTATATATTCACTCAGAAATAATTGAACATTAGATAGAGGAGATGGCTAGAATTAATCAATGATTATGATTGTACAATTCATTACCATCAGGGAAAAGAAAATAAATTGGATGATGCTTTGAGTCGAAAAAGTAATACTTCATTAAAAATATTGCATTTGGAATTCGGTCCTTTGGTTAAGGATTTGATGAAATTTGGTATAGAAGTTGTTGGAGCAGGATGTCCATCTGTTTTGTTTTAGGTATCAGTGAATTATTCTCTATTAGACAGAATAAATAAAGCACAGATGCAAGAAAGTGAGTTGCAGAAAAAGTTAGTGGTGGTTTAGAATAGTAAGTTGCCTGAATTCAACATTGATAATGATTTTGTTTTGAGATTTGGGAAGAGATTGTGTGTGCTGTGTGAATCACAGTTGAAGAGAGAGTTATTATGTGAAGCTCATAGTTCTCCATTTTTTGTTCATCCAAGAAGTACTAAGATGTATAGATATAAGGACCAAGCCTTAAACCTTACATAATCTTGAGTTATTACAAGATTACACATTGAGGATCTTTTCAGGATTAGAGTTTTAGAGAATTAGATCATGAAACTTGCATTACATTCCACATTTAAACGAAGTGGTTACATAAAAGACAGTATTCATTCCTCTCATCAACAGAAACATATTTAAAATAAAACATGGATTCTTTCTTGACACACCCTTGACACTATCATCACATCATGTACCCTTCCCTTGACCAGTGAAAAACATTTCAAAAACTTTGGATGAGCATAAAAAGCTCAGTAAGGGATATATAGATATGGAAAGGAAACATGAGTACATGTATACATAAGAATGAAATCATACTTTACCCATAAAACATAAGCATATCAAATCATGAATAAATCATAGAAATCATAAGACATAAAAGTTACTTGAGGAATTCATAACATTCTTACGTAGGGAGTAGCCCTCTTGGTTACGTTTGGAATACCCATCACGGTATATTCCCTAAATCTCTTCGAAGAAACCTTAACGTTTCACTCCTTCACGTTACCCAATGCATTGGAGAGCTATATCGGGCTCACCCGCCCTTAGTTTATCACGGAACCACCCATTTTCATAACAATGCCCAAGAACCATAACATAAACGTATCACATAAAACATGCATAAAGGAAGCATAACATTTCCACATTTCAATCACAATATAACATTTTAGTATATTGAAATAATGAATCCGTTCAAAAAAGAAACCATTTCCAAAACCATTGAAAACATTTAATAAAGAAATTTTTGAATCAAAGTGTCCCATACCACCTTGAAGCTTCTAACATTTTAAACCATTAATATCCATATAAATAAATCCTTAAAACCATTTTCAAAACATGGATATTAATAAGAACAAATTAGTAAAACATTTTAAAGCGATATTTTGGTTAAAGGGTTTTTACCAAAATTAGAGACACTTGAATACAATAATTGAGGAATAATATTTAATCAGAACATTATAATATCATGAGAATAAATGGATTCATGATATAATCTTCCAAAGGATAGTATATACACCACATAAGAGTGAATTGGTGCATAACAACAATTAAGTCTCAATAGGGATGTAAAATGTGATGAAATCCCTTATAAAGAAGGTATCCTTAAATTAAGGACAAATCAATCTCAAAAATATGTGTGACAAATATAAATACACCCAATATAAGTGGATATTAAGTGTAAAACAATAAAAGGTCATTCACACATATTCAATGGATGACATATTCAATGACTACATGTGGAACCCAAAGAAATCGAAATTGGGTTAAAAAGTTCCCTTGACAGCCTAAAGGCATCACATCAAAATGAGTTGACGAGAGATAAAAAGTGTATCTCATCACTTGGACATATAATTTACATCAATAAGGATATATGAGAACATATTCCAACATAACAATATGTAAATTAAAATACCCAACAAAAGAAGTCTTTTAAAAAGAGGAGGGTGAAAGGTTCCCTTACCGACTTGGGTATCTTTCAAAACATACACCCCATGAAAGCAGGACAATAGATCATTGATGTAAATAATCATAAACGAAATTATATTACACAAAGAGTAAAATAATGGGCAGTACATACACCACTCAATGGAATTTGTGGCAAATGTAGAATAAATCTCACGGGAATAAAAGTGAGATGAAAAATCCCTTACGAAAACTCGGCAGCCTAACGGCGCCACATAAAACTTCCGAATATGGATTGATGAGATAAAATAGGGTATCTCATCACATAACAATAAAATGTACAGCAAGTGGAATATGAAAGAACATCCCCCAACATTACAAAGTGGATCTTAAAAGAAGTGACATAAAGGAGAGTACTTAAAATGAAAGAGAGAGGTTAGATATCTTACGAAAGTTTAGCAGCCTAACGGCGCCACTCAAAACTTCAAAAATGGATTGATGAGAGAGAATAGGGTCTCTAATCACATGAACATAAAAATTACAATAAGTGTAATATAAAAGATCATCCCAATAACAAGAAAGATGAGCTTTAAAAGGAATGACATAAAAGTGTGTACTTTAAAAGAAAGAGAGGAGTAGGATCCCTTACCTCGGGTCCGACTTGACTCGATCGTTCTTTAATCTCCTGAATAATAAACTTGAGTTAATTTCTAAATACTTAAAAACCTTTTTCAAGTTCATTATTCCTTTTATATCACTTATTACCATGTCATAAACATTATTTAATCATTTAAGTTAATAATATTTGTTTTGCCGATATTTGGTTCCTAAGTCGAAAGTGGACTTCTTACAATTACATGTTTTTCGTGTGGACAAATGTTTATTATATCCAGAATTGTATTCATGATGTAGATATAATATATTTCATATATATCCAGTAAATTCATGAATTTATAACGTTACATAATCATTTAGAGGTAAGAAATGAAATGCACCGTTCATGGAGACGGTAAGCCGTACGTACGCATGAACGCTACTTTCATTTCTATTTCGTATTTTATAGAATGGAATAATAATGATATAAAGTTATATTATAATTCCAGTATAATATAATATATAATATCATAGTTCCAACCTTTATACGTCCCACATATGGTATTTAACGAATCAAATCACTTTGAGGGGGCGGTAGTCCGCACTTCCTAAAATGAAGATATCGCGTATACCCATAATGGATGCCATAAAGGTAAGACACAAATTAAAAATACAGAAGCATAAGTAAAACATAAACATATTATATATCATATATAAAAATAGTGACATCATAATGGCCACCTTTGAAGGTGTTAAATGAGTATTGAACAATCATCGTTTCGGGAGGCAGAATTTCACCATCCAAGGAAACCGTATGTTCTTTAACCATTTTATGTAGTTGTGTGAGAGTGTAGCTCGAATAAATCTTATAAAAACATCCTATTATATTGAAGATATTTGTTTTGTTACAAAATAAGTAAATAAAAAGAGTTTAGGGGGTTGTAGAAGCAAAATAAAACAAATGAACATGAGGGAAATGAATTACCTTTAAAAGTGTAACTCCTTTTGATTTGAGCCTAAAGGCTTCCATTGAAAGGATTCTGCCCAAAGGGAATCCCCTAGGATGAGGAGAGGGATGTGGAGAGAGTAAATGGGCAGGGTTTGGCTGAGACAAAGGCTTGAGGAGTGTGTGAAATGAGGTAGATGTGGGGGCCTTTTATAAGAGGAGAGGAGGGGCGCTTTTGGAAAGTAAGAAATATTACTTTATTTGAAAATGTGTTTCGGTTTTAAAAGGTCACACATTGATATAATTCGTGGATAAGGAGATAAGGGTTCGAAATCAACCCATCCAATAAGTTTTGGAAATGTTTACTTCATAGATTTTACATTATCTTTCAATTTTATTTAAATCGTCAAAAAATGATGTCATCGCTGCATCATTATTATGTCATAAATAATTTAATTTATTTAATGTCTAAAAATTATAAAAAAAATACTATGATGTAGGAAATATTTTTAGCTTTCCAATGACTATTTATAATAAAAAATATGACTTGTATAACCCCACTTAAAAATTGTTTTCGTAAAACATATTATGTTTGTGTCATTTTTACTTTTACATTAAATAAAATGTAATTTATGTCATTTCCCAACCAAAGGGGATCCATGGGGTCCCCAAGTTGACCCATGGCTTTTCTTGGTCGTCCATGACACAACCAATGAGGTTAGGACATATGTAAAGCTCATCTTATTTCATTAAAGCATTATTTTTACCTTAAACTACACTAATTACCACTAATCGCGATTAAAAACTTAATAAGTTACTATTCACCAAAAAATTATTTTATTCTCATTTAACCACATTTTACTTCTTAATGACAGACATGTACGTCGGATTTTCAAAATTCAATACACATTAGTGGTAAACTCTCATTTAACTGAAAAATCAGTTTGCTTGATTACCACTTAGTGGTTTCACTATTAATCAAAAATTGGAGTTTTTCAGAGAATTACCAAAACTTCACCCTAAGCTATATTTGATATTCCGAATTAAAAAATGAAGTCCGTTTTAAAAAATTCAAAACATATTAGTCACATTAATTAATTTAATAATTAATTCCCGCTGTCAGAGCAAATAGCGTGTTTTTATAAAACAATAAGTATCAAAAGATTGACACTAGTTTAAGTCTGATTTCAAAGTGAAATTAATTCCAACGACCACTATTGGATTTAATGGTAAAAATATTTTCTAATTTCACTTTAAAAAAATTCAAAATATTATCTAATAATATAAATAAATTATATTAAAAATAGGGTTTTAATTAAAACACAACATTTTACACTATTCATTAAAAAAATGAACTTTATCGGAAAAATAGCAAAAAATTACACAAAGTAAAATTTGATGTCCTGATTCTTAATAAGAGTTTTATTTGGTCCAAAAGAATGTATAAGAGTGATCAAAACTATATTTAATGACAATTCTTCATTAAAAGTCGATAAGTGAACCTTTAGTGAAAACTAGGGCATATACGCCTAAAATTGAATTTTTTCCGTATTTTAAGCCTTTAGCTTTTATTGGATAAATGTAAAAACATTAAAAAACATAAATAATCATATTTTAGTTATTTCTATCCATTACCGCCAATACAACAGCTACATGTTAACTACCATTTGAAATAATATTATTTTATTATTAGAGTGCAACGTATGATTCCCAAGAAACTCGTTGTTCCGTGTTGGGTACGCCATCGAGCATAGCGTCCCCTTTAAAGTCATATTAATATTTTATTCACAAATATGGATAAATATGAAAATGTAATATTCTTTATTTACCTAGGGTGTTACATCCTTCCCCCCTTTTGGGAATTGCGTCCTCGCAATTTTTAAAATTGAGCTTGGAAACATCCTTGAAAGTCCCACATCGGAACAAAAGTCGGTAAAACAAACACTTTAAAATAAAGAAAGATAATTACAAGGGTCACCCGAGTTAACCCATACAAGGATTCCAATTATGAAAATATGGACATGGAGGAAAAACAAAGGGTCATGTTCTGATGGAGAGTGATAGAAAACATGTTTAGGAGAAAGTTAACCACGAGAAAATCACAAACTTGTGATGGGTTAAACGGTATTCGATTCCCCAGAAGGAAAAGTTAATAGAAAAAATTTTTGTTTTAAGTTACTTTTTATTGAGGAATTTATTCATAAGGAAACATAATCTCTTATCATATTGACTTTCAACTTTTATTAGATTCCTTACACAAACTCATATTTTCTCTAAAAGATGAGTATTTAGGAAGACTTGTTCACATTAAGAGTACTATAATCAACTTCTAGAGAATCACCTAATCCAAAAAATAGAACTATATACTTCCCATGTCTTTAGACTTTAACCAAAACCAAAAAGGTTATTACAAGATTAGATAATCCAGAAAAGGATAACCCTTTATAAAAATAAAATCTATTCTTAACCTCCAAAATTTGTCCAACAAAACCCAAAGTTCAACGAGGACCATTCTATAATCAATTTGTCCATAAAATTATTCAAAGTAAACCAAACTAAGATTGAAACCCAAATATTTGAAGGATTTAGTCACATAGTCTTCCAAGTTAAATCATAACATTTATCTCCAAACAACATCAGTTGCTCCTAAAGTCTCATATTGAAAAGTAATTAACCTAATCACATATCCTTTATGATAGGTTAATCATTTTCATAAATAACCCAAAATCAACTTACTCTTAATTCATAAAATCATATAACTATAAATAATCAGTCCAACTAACCAGGGACTTCACCGAGTCTAGTGGTAGGTGATAAATACCAGTCGCACTTTGGTTGTGGGTTCGATTCCCGCAGCTTTGTCCGACGCGACGGGATGTCACACGGTCTGCATGTTTTCCTTTTTCCAAAACTATATAATTCTCAAATCATTCCCCAAAAAGGGATAAAATCTTAAAGAATAATCATAACATATTTTAACCTCAAGTTTATCTCATGCCCTTTATTTTCCATCATATCATATAATAACCCATAATTACCTCAAAAGTAAGGATCATATAAACCCTAATGGTTACCTTAATAATTATTACCTGAATTTCCACATCGAGTTGGACATCTTGTTTAGGATGCATTAGAGAACTCACTAAGGTTGAAGTGATTGATCATGACTCCTTGATAGTTGGTTTAGAACAAATATGAGATTCCTCATTGAATCCCCCGTCTCATCCAGTATCTTAATCAGAGAACCACCACAGTTTTCTTCAAACCCATTGTCACTTTGGTGCCTGCGAGATCCAGCCATTTACTAAAACCAAAAAGTTCAGTGTGAGTATATCAACAAAAACATCATGTACTAATGAGGAAGGTAAACACTAAGATATACTTACTCATTCACTTTATCTAAAATTAGGACTCTTTATGAAATCCTAACCATTATGGTAATGTCACTTATGCTTAAAGAATACCCTAACCTCTAAAGTTATCTAAACCGACCTTTGATACCAACTATAAGGCCCCAGCCTTAAACCTTACTTAATCTTGAGTTATTACAAGATTACACATTGAGGATCTTTTCAGGTTTATAGTTTTAGAGAATTAGATCATTAAACATGCATTACATTCCACATTTAAACAAAGTGGTTACATAAAAGACAATATTCATTCCTCTCATCAACAGAAACATATTTAAAATAAAACATGGATTCTTTCTTGACACACCCTTGACACTATCATCACATCATGTACCCTTCCCTTGACCTGTGAAAAACATTTCAAAAACTTGGGATGAGCATAAAATGCTCAGAAAGGGATATATAGATATGGAAAGGAAACATGAGTACATGTATAAATAAGAATGAAATCATACTTTACCCATAAAACATAGGCATATCAAATCATGAAAAAATCATAGAAATCCTAAGACATAAAAGTAACTTGAGGAATTCATAACATTCTTACGTAGGGAGTAACCCTCTTGGTTACGTTTGGAATACCCATCACGGTATATTCCCTAAATCTCTTCGGAGAAACCTTAACGTTTCACTCCTTCGCGTTACCCAATGCATTGGAGAGCTATATCGGGCTCACCCGCCCTTAGTTTATCACGGAACCACCCGTTTTCATAACAATGCCCAAGAACCATAACATAAACGTATCACATAAAACATGCATAAAGGAAGCATAACATTTCCACATTTCAATCACAATATAACATTTTAGTATATTGAAATAATGAATCCGTTCAAAAAAGAAACCATTTCCAAAACCATTGAAAACATTTAATAAAGAGATTTTTGAATCAAAGTGTCCCATACCACCTTGAAGCTTCTAACATTTTAAACCATTAATATCCATATAAATAAATCCTTAAAACCATTTTCAAAACATGGATATTAATAAGAACAAATCAGTAAAACATTTTTAAGCGATATTTTGGTTAAAGGGTTTTTACCAAAATTAGAGACACTTGAATACAATAATTGAGGAATAACATTTAATCAGAACATTATAATATCATGAGAATAAATGGATTCATGATATAATATTCCAAAGGACAGTATATACACCACATAAGAGTGAATTGGTGCATAACAACAATTAAGTCTCAATAGGGATGTAAAATGTGATGAAATCACTTATAAAGAAGGTATCCTTAAATTAAGGACAAATCAACCTCAAAAATATGTGTGACAAATATAAATACACCCAATATAAGTGGATATTAAGTGTAAAACAATAAAAGGTCACTCACACATATTCAATGGATGACATATTCAATGACTACATGTGGAACCCAAAGAAATCGAAATTGGGTTAAAAAGTTCCCTTGACAGCCCAACGACATCACATCAAAATGAGTTGATGAGAGATAAAAAGTGTATCTCATCACTTGGACATATAATTTACATCAATAAGGATATATGAGAACATATTCCAACATAAAATTATGTAAATTAAAAGACCCAACAAAAGAAGTGTTTTAAAAAGAGGAGGGTGAAAGGTTCCCTTACCGACTTGGGTACCTTTCAAAACATACACCCCATGAAAGCAAGACAATAGATCATTGATGTAAATAATCATAAACGAAATTATATTACACAAAGAGTATAATAATGGGAAGTACATACACCACTCAATTGAATTTGTGGCAAATGTAGCATAAATCTCATGGGAATAAAAGTGAGATAAAAAATCCCTAACGAAAACTCGGCAGCATAACGGCGCCACATAAAACTTCCGAATATGGATTGATGAGATCAAATAGGGTATCTCATCACATTACAATAAAATATACAGCAATTGGAATATGAAAGAACATCCCCCCACATTACAAAGTGGATCTTAAAAGAAGTGACATAAAGGAGAGTACTTAAAAAGAAAGAGAGAGGTTAGATCTCTTACGAAAGTTCAGCAGCCTAACGGCGCCACTCAAAACTTTAAAAATGGATTGATGAGAGAGAATAGGGTCTCTAATCACATGAACATAAAAATTACAGTGAGTTTAATATAAAATATCATCCCAATAACAATAAATATGAGCTTTAAAAGGAATGACATAAAAGTGTGTACTTAAAAAGAAAGAGAGGAGTAGGATCCCTTACCTCGGGTCCGACTTGACTCGATCGTTCTTTAATCTCCTGAATAATAAACATGAGTTAATTTATAATTCCTTAAGAACCTTGTTCAAGTTCATTATTCCTTTTATATCACTTATTACCATGTCGTAAACATTATCTAATCATTTAAGTTAATAATATTTGTTTTGCCGATATTTAGTTCCTAAGTCGAAAGTGGACTTCTTACAATTACATGTTGTTCGTGTGGCCAAAGGTTTATTATATCCAGAATTGTATTCATGATGTAGATATCATATATGTCATATATATCCAGTAAATGCATGAATTTATAACGTTACATAATCATTTAGAGGTAAGAAATGAAATGCACCGTTCATGGAGACGGTAAGCCGTACGTACGCATGAACGCTACTTTCATTTCTATTTCGTATTTTATAGAATGGAATAATAATTATATAAAGGTATATTATAATTACAGTATAATATCATATATAATATCATATTTCCATCCTTTATACGTCCCACATATGTTATTTAACGAATCAAATCACTTTGAGGGGGCGGTAGTCCGCACTTCCTAAAATGAAGATATCGCGTATACCCATAATGGATGCCATAAAGGTAAGACACAAATGAAAAATACAGAAGAATAAGTAAAACATAAACATATTATATATCATATATAAAAATAGTGACATCATAATGGCCACATTTGAAGGTGTTAAATGAGTATTGAACAATCATCGTTTCGGGAGGCAAAATTTCGCCATCCACGGAAACCGTATGTTCTTTAACCATTTAATGTAGTTGTGTGAGAGTGTAGCTCGAATAAATCTTATAAAAACATCCTAGTATATTGAAGATACTATGTTTGTTACAAAATAAGTAAATAAAAAGAGGTTAGGGAGTTGTAGAAGCAAAATAAAACAAATGAACATGAGGGAAATGAATTACCTTTAAAAGTGTAACTCCTTTTGATTTGAGCCTAAAGGCTTCCTTTGAAAAGATTCTGCCCAAAGGGAATCCTCTAGGATGAGGAGAGGGATGTGGAGAGAGTAAATGGGCAGGGTTAGGCCGAGCCAAAGGCTTGAGGAGTGTGTGAAATGAGGTAGATGTGGGGGCCTTTTATAAGAGGATAGGAGGGGCACTTTTGGAAAGTAAGAAATATTACTTTATTTGAAAATGTGTTTCGGTTTTAAAAGGTCCCACATTGATATAATTTGTGGATAAGGTGATAAGGGTTCTAAATCCACCCATACAATAAGTTTTGGACATGTGTAGTTCATAGATTTTACATTATCTTTCAATTTTATTTAAATCGTCAAATAATGATGTCATCGCTGCATCATTATTATGTCATAAATAATTTAATTTATTTAATGTCTAAAAATTATAAAAAACTACTATGATGTAGAAAATCTTTTTAGATTTCCAATGAATATTTATAATAAAAAAGATGACTTGTATAACCTCACTTAAAAATTGTTTTCGTAAAACATATTATGTTTGTGTCATTTTTACTTTTACATTAAATAAAATGTAATTTATATCATTTCCCAACCAAAGGGGATCCATGGGGTCCCCAAGTTGACCCGTGGCTTGTCTTGGTCGGCCATGACACAAACAATGAGGGTAGGACATGTGTCAAGCTCATCTTATTTCATTAATGCATTATTTTTACCTTAAACTACACTAATTACCACTAATCGCGATTAAAAACTTAATAAGTTACTATTCACCAAAAAATTATTTTATTCTCATTGAACCAGATTTTAATTCTTAATGACAAACATGTATGTCGGATTTTCAAAATTCAATACACATTAGTGGTAAACTTTCATTTAACTGAATGATCAGTTTGCTTGATTACCACTTAGTGGTTTCACTATTCATAAAAAATTGGAGTTTTTCAGAAAATTACCAAAACTTCACCCTAAGCTATATTTGATATTACAAATTAAAAAATGTAGTCCATTTTAAAAAATTCAAAACATATTAGTCACATTAATTAATTTAATAATTAATTCCCGCTGTCAGAGCAAATAGCGTGTTTTTATAAAACAATAAGTATCAAAAGATTGACACTAGTTTAAGTCTGATTTCAAAGTGAAATTAATTCCAACGACCACTATTGGATTTAATGGTAAAAATATTTTCTAATTTAACTTTAAAACCAATTCAAAATATTATCTAATCATATAAATAAATTATATTAAAAAGAGGTTTTGAATTAAAACGCAACATTTTACACTATTCAATAAAAAATTAACTTTATCGGAAAAATACCAAAAAATTACACAAAGTAAAATTTGAGGTCCCGATTGTTAATAAGAGTTTTATTTGGTCCAAAAGAATGTATAAGAGTGATCAAAACTATATTTAATGACAATTCTCCATTAAAAGTCGATAAGTGAACCTTTAGTGAAAACTAGGGCATATACGCCTAAAAATAAATTTTTTCCGTATTTTAAGCCTTTAGCTTTTATTGGATAAATGTAAAAACATTAAAAAACATAAATAATCATATTTTAGTTATTTCTATCCATTCCCGCCAATACAATGGCAACATGTTAACTACCATTTGAAATAATATTATTTTATTATTAGAGTGCAACGTAAGATTCCCAAGAAACTCGTTGTTGCGTGTTGGGTACGCCATCGAGCATAGCATCCCCTTTAAAGTCATATTAATATTTTATTCACAAATATGGATAAATATGAAAATTTCATATTCTTTATTTACCTGGGGTGTTACAATAGATATCTTCGAGAGTATTACTGGTGGGATGGAATGAAAAGAAATATTGCTGATTTTACTGTGAAGTGTTTGACTTGTCAACAGGTTAAAACAGAGTAGATGTTACTAAAAAAGATGGTTCAGCCTTTACCAGTTCCAGAGTGTAAATGGGAGAATATATCCATGGACTTCGTTGTGGGATTGCCGAAGACACCTTGAGGTAATAATGCAATCTGGGTTATTGTTGATCGCTTGACTAAATCAGCTCATTTCCTTGCTATATGAGATACTTTTTCCCTAGATAAACATTCTTGTTTTTATCTTAAAGAGATAGTCGAGTTACATGGAGTTCCCCTCTCCATTATATTTGATTATGATCCCAGGTTTACTTCTAACTTTTGGAAAGGCCTTCAGAAGACGTTGGGTACTGAATCAAATTTTAGCACAGCTTTTCATCCTCAATCAGATGGGCAGTCAGAACGAATGATTCAGACATTGGAAGATATGCTCCATGCTTTTTCGATGGATTATCAGGGAAGTTGGGACCAACATCTTTCTTTGGTTGAGTTTTCATATAATAACAGTTTTTATTCTAGTATACAGATGGCACCATTTGAGGAATTATATGGGAAGCGGTGTCGAACTCCAGCTTTCTGGGATGAAGTAGGTGAAAGGATGTTGATGGGACCAGAATTGGTAGAAGAGTTTGTAGGAAATGTTTATCTGATACAGAGACACATTAGAACATCTCAGAGCTTGAAGAAGAGTTATGCAAACAATAGGAGGACGATATCTCTTTTGAGGTAGTTCATCATGTTTTTTTCAAAGTATCACCATGGAAAATTTTGATGTGATTTGATAAGAAAGGAAAGCTGAGTCTAAGGTTCATTGGACCATATGAAATTCTGGAGAGAGTTGGTTCAGTTGTATACCCTGTTTCATTACCTTTGATTTTATCTCAGGTACACAATGTTTTCATGTTTCGATGTAAAAGAAGTACATGCCAGATCCATCTCATGTTTTGAGTCCAGAGGTAGTTCTGCTGGAAGAGAATCTGTATTTTGAGGAACAATCGGTCCAAATTCTTGACCACATGGAGTATGTGTTGCGGAATAAGGTGATTCATCAAGTAATTTATTTGTGGAAGAACCACATGAGTGAAGAGAAAACATGGGAATATGAAAATGCAATGAGGGATAAATACCCCCACTTATTCGATAAGTAAATAAATTGTGGGGATGAAATTTTCTAAAGGGGGTATGGATGTAACATCCAAAGTAAGTAATTAATAATAGATATTCCTATCTATCTCTATTTATGAATTAGATAGTGTTTTAAAGACTTAAAATGAGAAGAAATCCAATCTTAAGCATAGAATACACAAATATTTTTAAAAGATTGTTCTACTGCCTTTTGATGGAAAACCATTTTCTAAATCAAACATTTGAAAATTTTATAAGCTCTATTTGTCAAAATAAAATTATTATTTAGGATTGGGACATTGAAATTTACTTTGGATAAATTTTGGTATTTTTCTGAAAATGTTCGTTTTTTAATGAATAGTAAAAAATACTGCATTTTACATCAAAAATGATTTTTCATATAATTTAATTATATTGTTAGAATATATTTTAAATTGGTTTTAAAGTGTAATTAAAATAAATTTTTACAATTTAATCCAATATTGGTCATTAGAATTAATTTCACCTTGGAATTGGGCATAAACTAATGATAAAGTTTTCATAGATATTGTTTCAAAAAAACCTCTATTTGTTTTGACAACGAGAATTATTTTTAAATTAATTATTGCAATTTCTGTGATTGTAATTTGGTAAAATGGATTCCTTATTTGGAATCAGAAAGTCTAAATTACGTAATTAAGACTCTATTGTTTTTGGACTTTGTGAATAGTAACGACGGTAATTATAGTTAATTATCTTGATTAATTAGTAATCGGGTAGTTAAGGATAATAAAATAATATCATTATAATAAAAATTGACACCAAAATGTGTCCTAATACTACTGGATGTGACATGGCCGACCATGGGATGCCTTTTTCCAAACTTGGGGACCCCATGGAATCACTTTTGTGTGATAATGACTTTTTATTTTTTTATTTTTAAAGAAAGTAAATATAACAAAGAATGTATCACCTAAGTGAAACATTTTTAATTTTGACTTATAAATGATCTCTTGGACTATAAATATTAAATGGAAAGCTAAAAATATTTCCTACATCATAGTATTTTTTTTATAATTTTTATACATTAAATAAATTAAATTATTTATGACATCATGATGATGCACCGATTATCTCCTTAATGAACGATTTAAATAAAATGAAAAGATAATGTAAAATATAAGACATGAACTTGTCAAAAATGTATTGGATGAGTATATTTCAAACCCTTATCACCTTATCCTCAAAATATATTAGTGTGGGACCTTTTAAATCCAAAACGCATTTTAAAATAAAGTAACATTTCTTTACTTTCCAAGAGTGACCCTCCTCTCCTCTTATAAAAGGCTCCCACCTCTACCTATTTACACACACCTCTCAAGCCATTGGCTCCGCCAATCTCTGCTCATTTTATCTATCCACATCCCTCTTCTCATCCTAGAAGCCTTACCTTAGGTAGGATTCTCTTCAAGAAACCCCTTTGGTTCAAACCAAAGAGAGTTACCGGATTTAATGATAATGTCTTCACTTGTGTTCTTTTGTTTTATTTTGCTTCTCCAACCCCATAAACTCTTTTTATAAATTACTTTTGTAACAACACCAGTATCTTCAATATACTAGGATGTTGTGATAAGAAGGATTAGAGCTACACTTACACACACCTACATCTACTGGTTAAAAAACATATTGTTTCTGTGGATGGTGAATTTCTGCCTCACGAAACGATGATTGATCAATATTCATTTATCACCTTCAAAGGTTTCCATTAAGATATCACTATATTTTTATATGATATATAATATGTTTATGTTTTCCTTAAGCCTCTGTATTTATCATTTATGTCATACCTGTATGGTTTCCATTATGGGTAAACACGATATCTTCATTTTAGGAAGTGCGGACTACCGCCCCCTCAAAGTGATTTGATTCATTAATACCATATGTGGTACGTATAAAGGATAGATTTAATGATATTATATATTATACCATAATGATGTTATAATAAAATTATGTATCATTATGTTTTAATTCAATTAAATACGAAATATAAATGGAAGTACCGTTCATGCGTACGTACGGATTATCGTCTCCATGAACAGTGCATTTCATTTCTTACCTCTAAATTTTATGTAATATTATAAATTCATGTATATACTGGATATATATGATATATATTATATCTAAATCATGAATATAATTCTGGATATAATTTATATTTTACTATATGAACAACTTGTAATTATAAAGAGTTTATTTTTGACTCAAGTACCAATGATCAACAAAACGACCATTATTTACATAAATAATTACATAGTGTTCATGACATGATAATAAGTGATATAAAAGGAATAATGAACGGGAAAAAAGTTCTTAAGAAAGTAGAAATTAACTGAAGTTTAATATTCTAGAGGTTAATGAATGATCGAGTCAAGTCGGACCCGAGGTATGGGACTTCGTCTCTATCTCGTTTCATTGAGGCATATTTTGTTTTATACACAATATTATTTTATATGGTTTATAAACCACATTGAATTTTCGTTTTTTCATAAGGAATCTTTTTAATATGAGGAGTTTTACTAAATAACAAAAGGGAATGTTTTTGTCGTACGTATGCGGCGACAATGACTTCTCCACTGCTGTGACCACTATTTGAGTTTCGGCTTCCTCTACAAGACATAACATTTTTTTTAAATGAAAAATAAATTCCATGTTTTAATTTAATTTTATTTTGGTATTGAAAATTGGTTTCATAATGTTTTTATTATATCAATGTGTTGTATTGATATGTTGTGATTGAAATGTGGAAATGTTATGTTTCCTTTATGCATGTTTTATGTGATACGATTATGTTTTTGTTCTTGGGAATTGTTATGAAGATGGGTGGTTCCATGATAAACTAAGGGTGGGTGATCCCTATATAGCTCTCCAATGCATTGGGTAACGCGAAGGAGTTAAACATTATGGTTTCCTAGAAGAGATTTAGGGAATATACTGTGATGGGTATTCCAAATGTAAATAGGAGAGCTACTCCCTACGTAAGAATGTTATGAATGCCTCAAGATACCTTTATGTCTTATGATTTCTATGATTTATTATTTATTTTATGAGATATTTTAAAATTCTTATGTTTTATGAGTAAAGTATGATTTCATACATGGAATAATTTTTTCATTTCGTACTTTTATATCCCTTACTCAGCTATTAATGCTCATCCCATGTTTTTGAAATGTTTTTCAGAAGTCAAGGGAAAGGTACATGATGTGATGATAGTGTTAAGGAAGTGTCAAGAAAGAATCCATGTTTTATTTTAAATATGTTTCTGTTGATGGAAAAAATGAGTACTATCATTTATGTAACCACTTTGTTTAAATGTGGAGTGTAATGCATGATTTATGATCTAATTCTCTAATGATCTAAACTTGAGAAGATCCTCAATGTGTATTCTTGAAATATCTCAAGATTATGTAATGTTTCATGATGGGTCCCTATATTTTTGACTTTATACTACCCATTTAATAATAATTTCCATGTTAAATTAACATTTTGTGTAATAATCGCTTTCCTTGTCGTACATGTTTTAACTTGTCACTCTTGATTGTATCAATTATATCAAGATTTAAATACATCCAGAATATAAAACATGATTTATATATCATACATATATAGAATATAAATATTTATAAAATACAAATATATGAAATGAAAAACACCATTTATGGAGATGATAGTCCGTACGTACACATAAACGATGTTTCCATTTTCCTATAATATTGAACGAAATTAAGTGAATAAGATATATGTAAGTATATATATATATATATCTAGTAGCATTATTGTTTCTTATATTACATGTTTATTAGTAATATATATTTTTATAATCGTCGATGAATGGTGAACGTGGAAAGGACTCTCATCTGATCGTGGAGACGGTAATCCGTACGTACACATGAGCGACAATATAATTTTCTTTTAAGGAGTGGAATTGGATGGTATATTAATTTTAGTAAGACATTAGCATGTAATTTTAATTATTTATATACATATTACTCATCATTATATCCATCCAAATAACATAGTGTTGAATAAAAAATTACACCACGACGTGGAGACGGTAAGTCGTACGTACGCACGTATGGTGACATTATCATTCATATAATGGATAGAATAATGATTATAGTTGTTACTCACTTATAATAACATCATAGTATTTATAAGATACTAGAGTTATTATTTTATAATGGAATCAACAGATAATGAGTAAGTGGAAGAATAAGAGAACTTGAAAGAGGGTGGTGAAATCATTACATCTTCTTCGGGTTCTTCCTATAGATTTGATCAAAAGGGATCCTTAAGATAGAATTCGTACCAAGGGACAGCTTATATGATTAATTTAGGATCGTTTGGACCATATTTTGGTAGGGTTTGGCCAATACAAATGGCTTTGGAGGTGTGAATTTGAGAGAAGGTGAAGTTCCCTTTTATAAGAGGTGTGAGGGGCACTTTTGAAAAACATAAAATATTATTTTATAACAAATTCATTTTTGGTTTCTAATGGCTCCAAAATGTATTATTTAAATTTTATGGTGTGGAAGGTTTTTATTAAATTTTAGTTTACCATTTTAACCTTATCATTTAGATTTAACTCTAAGTTAAATAATTTAACTTTTACCATGTCTTCTTGTATTCTTACACTATATGATTAATAAAAAAACTATATATTGACAATAAAACCCCAATTGGTTCATTAATGTCATATATATATTATTATATAAGTCTTTTTGGGAAAATTATATTTTTAGGACCATTCTATCAATTAATAATATAATATTTGTTTTAAATACTATTTTATTTCAATTTAGACACTATTTGGTATTTTTTTTAAAATAACAACACCCTGATTACTTCGAAAGAAATTTATTTAATCAGTAATAACATGTCATATTCACCTTGAAAATTCGTGGATATCATAAAAAAATTGAAATTATATTTATTTTAATATTTATAATACTATTTATTTGATTCTTTCATTAATAAGGTAATTACTATGTCATCATTGTGTCATTAATAAATTTAATTATTTAATCTCTAAAAAATATAAATAAAATACCATTATATAGGAAATCTTTTTATATTTTTAATTAATATTTATAGTCTAATTTATCTTATTTATAACCCTATATCAAAAATGGTTTAGTTATTAAACATTGATTTTAAATCTTTTAACTCTTTTTTAAATAAAATAATAATAAATGTCTTAATCTAATACAAGGGGACCTAAAGGGTAATATTTTATTACTAAGGTTATTTTTTGTTGAATTAAACTTATCCAGTAGAATTAATACATTGTTATGGTAATAATAATATCATTTTTACCTTTAATTACCCTTTTTACTTTTAAGAGTGGAAAATAAAAGTAAAAAGTTATGATTCATAAAAAATTATTTTTATCTTATTGAACCATATTTTATTTAATGATATCAACCATGTATCTCGAATTTTTTAAATTCCACTCACAGAAGCAGTAAAATTATTTTTTATGTGAATTCACAAAGTCTCCTAGGAGGTGGGTAAAAGACAGTGAAAAGTCCTATAAAATTTTTCATATATCTAAAATTATTATAAATTGACTCCAATAAATTACATTGAAATTATATAGGTATTATGTATCTATTTTGAACTAAAATAAATTTAATTTAAAAAATAATTATTTAAATAAAAATTCTGTTTTAAACGATAACTGAGTGTTTATTCTTTATTCATCAAAAAATGAAAGTTTTCAGAAAAATAACAAAAAATTACCCTAGGATAATTTCGATATTCCAAATCAAAAAATGATTTCTATTTTACCAAATTCAAAAAATATAATTTGAATTTATTAAATTAAAATTAATTTCCATTGTTAAAACCAAAAGGCGTATTTTTAAGAAATAATAACTATTAAAAGATTGACACTTGTTTATATCCAATTTCAATGTGAAATTACTTAAAATGACCAGAATTAGATTAATTGGTAAAAATATAATCTATTTATACTTCCAAACCATGAATATTCATAATTTAACACTATAAATTATTTTGAATAAAAAGTTGTTTTCAGTTAAAATGTAGTATTTTCACTATTCACCGAAATATGAAAGTTATCAAAAAAACACCAAAAATTTATTGAAACTAAATTATTATGTCCCGACTATAAATAAGTTGTTTATTTTATAAAATTGAATATATAAAAGTATCAAATATTTTTTTATTAAAAACGGTTCTCCATTAAAAGGCGGTAAAATTACATTTTTAAAAAAATACATCTTTTATCTGAAAAATGTATATGTTCTTACCTTATGTCTAAAGTACTCATAATATGGATTATAAAATTATAAGGATTATATAAAGTTCAAAATTCAGTTAATACAATTCATAACTTCTTATGAACAGCTAGTTTGGTAAGTTGTAGTGCGCTTGAACTCGGTGTTGCGTGTAGTGAAAGTTATTGAATTACATTGAAGAAATAACGTATATTGAAATATTAGAGTGTTACACTATATATGACACACAGTTATATTAATTGGAATGGTATGCCAAAAATTTCATCTGAGATCTTTATAGTAAAACCAATCATTTTTACATATAATTAAATGAAAAATAACAAAACGAATTGACTTCTCGTGAATTAAAAATTTATGAACATGTTCAATGTTCATAGAAGGTTGAAATATAGTTTTATAATAATCATGTGTTCTTTGAAAATCGTCTTAAAAAGGTTCTGAGATGGCATGAGTAAGGGAATAATTTATCAAATAATTCTGATGGTAAGAAAATTAAGATTTGTTTTATAGAATTGTGGTAAAAAATAGACTGGGGAATGGGTTTTGAATTCTGGTGAGTGCTTCTAATGTGGAAAAACTGGCCATAAGGCTCGAAAAGTCAATGAATAAAGATTATGATAGTGTTAAAAAATATTCTGATTTATAGTTAGTAATTTTTTTAATTTCAATGAGATGTGTCATTATACATATTTGTGTGTGAAGAGGAACCCTATTGATGTGAATGAGACAGAATATAAGTAGAAAGGTGTGGTGAAATCCATTGCAAACAAATCAGTATACCTTAGGCAAATAAATGATGTATTATTAGGTACATAGTTTTTTTATTCATATTATTCCAATGAGTGGTTTGATTCCGGGTCGAAACATTATTTCATTTCTGAGAAATTTTCTAGTAAATTAGAAATTTCACCTCATGAAATAAATCCAAAACATATTGTGAAAACATCCGGGGGAAATATCAACGCAAAAAAATTATAAGAATATTCCAATCGTTCTTGGTGGAAATAAATTACCTATAAAACATGTTGTTTTTTCTTCTAGTTGAGTTCGATCTATTATTAGTATGAATTGGATTTCTATTTACCATGCTTAGATAATCTATAGAGATAAAGAATTTTTATTCAGAAAGAGTTTCATTATATTTAAAATAATGAACCAATACCATTTATTATATATTAGGCACCGAAGAAAATGTTTAAATATGTAAATGAATTTTATCTTGTATATATCTTTTAAGACAAATTAGTAGTTCAGATTAACGATGTGATGGTGCACTACTGGAAATTAGATCTTTCCCAACACTTCTATACCAACGGTTTGAAAAACCGTTGGTATAGGTCCCCTTTCCCAACGGTTTGGCTAAACCATTGACAAAGGCCCCCAAATTGGCCACTTTTCCCAACAGTTTGGCCAAACCGTTTGTAAAGGTAGACCTATCCCAACGGTTTGGCCAAACTGTTGGGAAAGGCCCCCCAAATTGGCCACTTTTCCCAACGGTTTGGCCAAACCGTTGGGAAAGGTAGACCTATCCCAACGGTTTGGCCAAACCGTTGGGAAAAGTCGCCCAAAAATTCAACATCCTCCCCAGAATGAAAATCACAACCAAATACCTATACCAACGGTTGTTAAAACCATTGGTATAGGTCTATACCAATAGTTTTAACAGCCGTTGTTATAGGTACTTCCATTTTTTATCAGACCTTAATACCGAGAACATTATATAAATCAAAATTTAAAATATTAATGAGAATACATATATATATTTATGTAATTATGATCACAAAAGTCATGTTAGGTTAGTGGTTGAGTCGTTCAATGATAAACGAGGGGTCCTGGGATCAAATCCCAGCAGATGTTTTATTTTTGGAATTTATATACCAACGGTTCCATTACCGTTGGTATAGATTTCATATTACCTATACCAACGGTTTCCAAAACCGTTGGCATAGGTCTATACCAACGGTTTTTGGAAAACCGTTGGCATAGGCCTATCCCAACGGCTTACTTGCCTACGGTTCTCCAAACCGTTGGTATAGGCTATACCAACGGTTTGGAGGCCTATACCAACGGTTCCAAACCGTTGGTAAAGGTTAGTTTTCCAGTAGTGGTGGTAAATGAGTATCTTTATTTTTTACAAAATGAGTTTCCTTGAATTATACGTGATTTGGATGTTTAATTTAATGCTAACATAGTTACTAATGCAAATAAAATTTCAATACCCCCGCACCAAATTGGTAAATTAGAACTTCTATAATTGTAAATGATGTGGCGTGATTTATTAGATAAATGTTTCATCAACCTTAACACATCACCATTGGGTGATCCTATCTTTTTATGTTAAAAAAACGTGGTTCAATAAAATATTTCATTGATTATACATCCTTGAATAAAATTAAATTTAATAAAAAGTATAATTTTCTTCATATCGATGATTTGTTTAATCAGATCTATTGTGCACAATTTTTTTCTAAGGTTGAATTGAGATCGGGGCTCCATCACTTGAATATAGCGGAAGAAAACATTTGAAATACTGCATTCTAGACTAGATATAACCATTAAAAATTTTTAGTTACGTCATTTGTTTATCTAATTCACATATTTAATTCATGGAAATTATGAATAAAATATTTCATAAATTTTTTGATGAGTTTGTTATTTTTTTTATTGATGAAATTTTGTTATACCCAAAATGTAAAGAGGAGTTTGGAAGACATTGAAGAGCTATTTTTTTGACCTTAAAATAAAGAGAATGTACTAGAAATTTTTCAAGTGTGTATTTTGGATGCAATAAATTTCATTCCTTGGTCACATTGTTTCTAAATATAGAATAACCGTTGATACTACTAAAATCATTGTTGTTTAAGAATGGAAAAGTCCTAAAAATATATCCAAGATTTATAGTTTTCTTGGTATAATAGGATATTACCAAAGGTTTGTTGAAAACTTCACATAGATATATTTCCCACTGAATAAGTTAAATATTTATTTCACTTGGTATCATGGTTGTGATGACTGACACCAATAGAGAGAAAAGTGATTCCTTTGATGAATTTTTGGAGCAGGAGGTGGTGTTTTTCACTTGAAAAAATTTTATGGAACAAGTATCAATCTTTCTGAAAAAAGGAAATTTTATTCTATTGAACTAGAAAGTTATGGAAAATATATAAGGAGATAGTGATATTCTATTGGAAAATTTTTAAGGCACCATAGGTATCAATCCATTTGAACAAATGAAATTATCTTATCAATAAGCAGCATGTTATGTCAACTATATGATGACATTAAGATCATGTGCATAATTGTTTCAGGCCTAAGGTTATCCTTTCCATATTTAGGATCTCAATGAAAGTTATGTTATCTTTATATAAGATTAAAATAAATTCAATTCATTATATTGTCATGTTTCTAGTTTTATGTATCTAATCATCGAAAGAAAAAATAATTTTCAATTCTTGGATTGTAATTAGATGGTTAATTATGACTAAAATCATGTAATTATATTTGTAAAAGGATATGGTCTAAAAAATATTGGTGAATTCTCCAGTTCTATCATTTAATTCTATAAATGGTGAATTTGTCATCTAAAGTGGTGTTTTGTTGAAAGGATATGGTTGTGTTCTAATACAGAATGATCAGAAATTTGATTATGCTTCACGTTAGTTGAAACTAAATGATTTAATTTACCATCCATATGATTTTGAATTAGATTCAGTTTATTCATTAAAAATTTAGAGGAATCAATTGTTTGGAGTAAATTGTGAAATATATACTAATCATAAAATTTTAAACTATAAATTCACTCAGAATGAATTTTACATGATAAAGTGAAGATGGATGAATCTAATCATGTATTTTGATTGAACGATTCATTACCATCCTGAATAATAAATTAAATTAGAAGATGTTTTGAGTTTGAAAAATAATGCTACATTATCCATGTTATTTTTTGAAGATGACCCCTTTATTAATGATTTGATGAATCTGGGATTGGGAGTTTTTAGTGTAGGAAATTGTTCTATTTTGTTTCAGGTGTCAGTGCAGTCATCACTATCCAACAGAATTAAGAAAGTGAATTAGAAAGACTGTTAGATAAATAAAAAATATAATTTATTAAAAAGCGTAATTTTCATAAATTTAACAATCATAATGATTTTTTAGATTTGTGAATAGATTATGTTTTCCTTGCAATTCATAGTTATTGAAAAATTTATTATGAGAATCTCATAGTTCATCATTTTAGGTTCATCATAGATGGAATATGATGTACAAATACCATCACGAGTATTACCGGTGGGATGGAAGGAAAAGATATATTATTCAATTATCAATGAGATTTTTAAATATTGAATAGGTTAATGTATATAGATCATTATCGAAGGGGATGATTCACCCCTTTTCATTTCTATAGTGAAAATGGGAAAATTAATTTCGTGGATTTCATAGTGGGATTAACAAGGGAATCTCGACGTAAAAATGAGATTTAGGTTATTGTTTATTGGAAGACTAAATATTCTCATTTTTTCCCTATTCATGTTATCCTATATCTAGATCACATTTATCTGTTATATCTAAATTATATTGTCGGGTTACATGGGGGTCTCTCTCTATTGTATCCTATCAAAATCCTAGGTTTAATTTTATCTTTTGGAATGGCCTTCAAAAGTAATTGATAAATGAATTCAATTTCAGCACGTCTTTTCATCCTCAGTGTAATGGACAGTTTGAATGAACCATTTAGACCATGGTTGATATTATACGTATAAGTTCAATGGATTACTAGGGAATTTCTGATCAAATCCTTTCTTGGTTTGAGTTTTATATAATAAAAAGTTTCATTCTAGTATACAGATGGAACAATTTGAGGATTTATATAGAAAGTAGTGTCTAACACCATTTTTTATGTTATTGGGGAATTGAATTCAATGGTACTAGAATTGGAAGAGGAATGGATAGAGAATGTTCAGTTGATTCTATGAAACATGAATATAGCTTAAGGTAGGAAAGAAGTTATATAGTAAACTGGACGAATGATCTTACTTTTGAGGTAGGCAATCACGTATTAATGAAATTTTCTCCATGGAAAAGTTTAATGAATTTTGGTAAGAAAAGGAAGCTGAGTCCATGGTTCATTGAACCCTATCAAATATGAGATAATTTTGGATCATTGTTTTTACCGAGTGTCTTTTCCTTTTATTTTATCCCAAGTAAACAATGTTTTTTTGTTTCAATTATAAGAAAGTATATGCCATATACATATCACATTTGGGGTATAGAAGTAGTTTAGTGAGAAAAGAATATTTATTATGAGGACCAAAATGTTAAGGTTGTTGACCATAGAGAGTAAGTGATTAACCAGGTTAAGGATTCGTAAAAAATCTATATGGATGAAGAGGAAAAAGGATAATCTGAAAATGGTATGAGGGAAAGATATCACCACTTATTTAATAAGTTAATTAAATTATGAGGAGGAGATATACCAAATGGAGGAAGAATGTATCAACCTAGGTAATGATATAATAGGTCATATTTATTGTTATTAATATTTATGAATAATTAAAATAGACACTTATCGATATCGTACATGATACACCACATCGAGATTAAATAAAAATCTAAATATTATAATTTAATATAGAAGTCATCACATATAATTTATAATGGAGGGTATGGAAAAATTTAATAAATTAAGAAAATATGGTGTACACATGTTAATATAAATAATTCTTTGTTGATCAATTAAGAATGAATGATGATAAAACATTTTATAAAATAAAATGAAATGCTTTTATATAAAACTATTTAAATGTACACACGTGTAATAAAAAATAACTGTCATGGGAACATAATAATGAAATATATATAATATTTTTAGTATAATATTTTAAATCCACCTTATGTGTTTTCTTGATGTTATATAAGAACAAATTCATTTTTAGAAATAAATGATGTATTTTTCAAAGAAAGGTCGTTTTTCGATCAATTGATGGTGCAATTGTTTTAAATATAGTTTTTGGAACTATTATAAATTTTATTTTACAAAATAAATATATTTATTCAAAATGTAGTATATAATTTTAGTTTGGATGAATTATTAGTATTTTTCAGATAAGTTTCATGTTTTGACGAATAGTTAAAAAATAATACATTTAAATTGAAAACTACTTTTTCATCAAATTATTTAATAGAGTTTAGTTATGTATTTGAACTATTTCAATGATTAATTAGATCATGATTTTATCAACTAATCCAATCGAGGTCATTTTAATAAATTACACACTATATATGGATATAAAAACGTTGAAAAATTTTAAGCCTTTTCACTTTAAAAAACTATTTTTTATTCCATCATTGAGAATAATTTCTAATTAATTTCTGAAATTTCTATGTATTTATTTTGAAAAAATGGATTCCATATTATGAATCAGAATGTACAATTTATGTCATAGTTCCTTTTATATTTTCACATTATGAAGATAAAATTTATTAATTTTTTTATTAACAGAGGTAATGTTAAATCATATAATTAAGGGTAAAAATATTATTATAAATATAATAAAAAGAAACTAACACATTTAATAATTTCATTGGATGAGGATTTTTCATAAAAAATGTATCATTGGGTATAAATTATGACCTTTAGAAGCCACATGGATGAGAGTAATAGACTTATAATATTATATTAAAAAAGTCAATTTTGTCACACTTTTGTATTTAACAAGTGAATTTTTTTAATACATGGTTATAAAAGATATCATTCTAACTATTAATATAAATTTGAAAAATAAAACATTTATCGTTATCATGATAATTTATGTGTTATTTTTACGGAATAAATAAATAAATTAAAGTCTTGAACAATGATGATGAAATAATTGTTTAATTATAGAGAATATCAAATAAATGATAATAAAAATACAAAAATAAATATACTTTTAGAATATTAATGCCATTAAAAAATTATATTACTTTGACATGTTTTTTATGTTTTGGATGTATTGTTTTGACTTTATCTTGTTGTTATGATATTGTTAAAAAATTCAATTAATGAATTGTGTAAAATTGACATTATTGATTTTTTAAAATAAATAATATTTTATTAAGTGATATAGAATTTATAAAAAATTTAAAATTATTCTAATTAATTTTGAAAAATCAAAAAATTTCATCAATTTAACATTTACTATTCATTTTACATCTTATTCTAATTTTATTCTCCCTCAAAGCATTAATTAGATGATATCATGGTAAGAATTAAAAGTGTTAAAACAAAAAGATAAGGCTTTAAAAAATAATAAAAACATGTTTAAATTTTATTGGATGTATTTATTTTGACCCAAAATCATCATACATTCAAAATAAATTATTTTTGATCCTTTTGGAATAAAAAATTAATTTATTTTAATTTAATATAGAGTAGAATTATAAGAGTACTCCTCTCCTATTCTATAAAAGGGAACACATTATTCAAATTCCAATACACTTAAAAAACATTTTTGTTGAGAGAATATATATCCAAATACCATTCTATAATCCCTACACAAAATATAGAGTCCTTATTTTAGGTAGAACACCCTTTTAATGTTTTAAGGTATTAATCAAAGGAGATCATTTGAAGAAGAGGTATCATTTTTAATTAAGTGTTTATATTTTATTTCATCATTAATTTACTTAAAATATTATTCAACCATTATGAAATAATGAATCCAGTATCATAAATAGAACGAGAGTGTATAATGTTAATACAATCACCTAAATCTATCCCCACATCCCTGAAATGAGTAAATAATTTTCATTCGTGTGTGTTGTGAACTACAACCTCATAAACTGATATAATTTTTTTCTTATCACCATATCTAAAAACAATTCATATTCATATAGTTAGTTATTTTATATTATAATTTATAAATATTTATCATTTTGAAATTTAATATATCATTTTTTCATACCTTTCCATTAATAGAAAAATGTTAACATCATTCATGCATGCATGTGAACTATCACGTCCACAAAGCGAAGTGATTTGTTTTTTATCATTATATCACATGGATTTTATGTATAAGTATTTTTTAATTATTTAGATTATATTTATGATCTTATAATTCTTATGGAAATATAAATAGTAATTACCTTCTTTCAATAATGATCATTTAAAAATTGAAATGTTACACAACGTATGTACGACCTACCATATCCATGATTATAACTTTGTTCATTTTTCATAACCATACATAAACGGTTTAATTTAAAATTATAATTGTCACATCAAGGTACTAATTATTTCATGAATATCATTCTAGGTATTATGGAATTATAAAACCTCTGACTATTGACTTCAAATCGAATTTATTTTGGACTCATGTACTAAATATCAAAAAAGTGTCTAACATAAACTTTAATAAATATAAAATTTTTATAACATGATAATAAGTAATATAAAAGGAATAATAAACATTAAATATGTTCTCAAGAAATTAAATTGGTAACCTATTCTAATTATTCAGGAATATAAAGACTGTACATGATGAGTCTGACTCAGGGTAAAGGACTTTCCTATAGAAATCCTCTTTAAAAGTAATTTTTTAAATTATTTTTATAAAATTCAAAAGCAATGTTTTTTTGAGAAATATTTCATGAATAGATATTATCAAATTTTATGTTTCATTAATGTTTTTATGTATCATTTAAAATTTTACAATTTTAATTTTAAAAAATGATTTTTCATTGATGAGTGTGTGGATTTACAAAAATGAAATGTGATTTCCAAGTGGAAATGATTTTTCTATTATGATAGTTTTATGGGTAATGATTATGTTATGGTTATTGGGAATAGGTTATTAGTATGGGTGGTTCCATGATAAACTGATGTTAGATGAGCTTGTGAGAGCTCTCTAATGCATTGGGTAATGAGATGGAGTTTAACAGTAGGGTTTTTCCTTAGAGATTTGTAACGACCCGAAATTTTGAATAAATATTGTTTCCTAATTTTGTGTATTATTTTATATTTCATACTCAACAAAACTGGTTCATTTGATAACATGAGTATAATTAAAATGAGACTTTTGGGTTTTGACTGTTATATGACCGTTAGTCAGTATGACCATTAGAAACTGAATGTTGCGACAATTGTCTCTAAATAAAAGTGATCATGGTTAATTAATATAGAAAGAAGATTTGATGGCGTCATCTAGTAGTATTGGACCAATCGAATCCCATTTAATAGAACTTCGGAAGGAGGTAGCACCACTGGGATTTGTTCTAGATCAAACCCAAGATGAATTTCATTGTGTGAAGCTAGAATGAAATCGTCTTCACGAGAAGTTCAAACTGATAGAAATTACGACTCGTGCGATGTTGGTCGAGCCGCCCTCAGATTCTCTCACCTTAGAACTCCTTACACATAGGTCCTATTTTGGGTTTATAAGGGGCTATGTAAAGAGACCATAATCATTAATTATAAATAAAATTGTGTTTTCTTCTTATGGTGATGTTTGGGAGTTTTCAAACGTTCGAATAAATATAGGATGTATTTTATTGATGTATTTTGAAAAAAGGATATTTTAAAATATTTATGTAAAGCTTAAATAATTAATGATGTGTAATGATTTTCAAAAAATGGTCTTCTCCAAATGTGTTCAGTAAGAAATTTAGAGTCTAATAAGATCAACATAATTTTTTGATGAATAGTAAATTATGAATAGTGATTTTATGTTTAGGATTAGTAATGTGACAAATGGATTAGTAATATCACTTAAAGAAAGTATTAATATAATTTAGGCACCTTGATTAAATATTGTGATTCAATAATATAGGTAAATAACTGTTTCATTAATTATTATTCAAGTATTATTTTTTACGGGTGAATAGTTTTTTTAATTAAAAAGTAAATTAAAAATATTTGGAAAATTATTTTTATAAAATGGACTTTATTTTTGAACTTATAGCATCAATATTATGTTATAGTAATTTTTGTGGTTTTTTGTGGAAAAAATGAATTTTCGATGTATAGTGTGTTTATTTAAAAATTAAATTAAAAATATTTATAAAAATATTTTTAAAAAATGGAATTTATTTTTGAATTCAGAGAATTGATATTATGTTAAGATACATTTTCGGGGGTTTTCAGAAAATGTTGAATTTTTAGTGAATAGTAAAAATACAGTTTTAGGGTTTCAGTATGTTTAATGACATCATGACTGCATCATGATGATTTAATGAGATATATTAAGGTATGGTCAACTAAATGGGATTAATTAATTTTTGAGGGGTCCCATGTGGCCAAAACCATGGGAAAATACCATGGAAAAGTCCATGGTTTTTCCAAAACCACAAGTGAGGTGTCCCTTGAAATTATTAAAGTATCGCCTCCCTTTACCTATAAATACACACCCTTTACTCCTTTAGTTTTCACTCCAAACACTCCCCAAACGAAGATCTCGTATCATTATCTCCCAAAGAGTCCTCCCAAGGTTCCCCAAAGGCCTCAAGGTCCCAGCCTTCAAGTTTTAAGAGTTACGTTTTAAGGTAAGGGATCCTACCTCTCTCTTTCTTTTCAAGTACTCTCTTTTTATTTCATCTATGCTTCATGTTATTATGTTGGGGATGTTCTTTTATATTCATCCTACATTCCTTTTCATGTTCATATGATGAGATACCCCCTCTTTCTCTCATAAATTAATTTTATGAACCTTTAAGTGGCATCATTAGGATGCCGAAATATTTGTAAAGGATTCTTTCACCCTTTTCATTTCCAAGTTCTATTTTCTTGTCAAGTCTTTCAAGTACCTTTTTATTATGTTGGGGTATTATCTCTATAACTATCATACTGATACTTCTGTTTATATGATTAGATACCCTATTTGATCTCGTCAATTCATTTTTTTGAAGTTGAAGTGACGTCGTTAGGCAGCTGAATTTTTAAAGGATACTTTCACCCTTTTCATTTTCATGTTTTATTTTCTTGTCAAGTATTTCAAGTTAATTATTATTATGTTGGGGAATTATATATATATATATCATACTGATATTTTATGTTAATATGATTAGAGACCCTATTTGATCTCATCAATTCATTTTTTTAAGTTTATGTGACGCCGTTAGGCTGCCGAATTTTCATAAGAGAAATATTATTTTTGTCTTCCTTTCATGTTCTTCATTTCATATGGTATATCTTTAAAATACCATTACCATGTTCTTAAATCCTTTATATCTTATCCCCTTACTATTTTATGGATCATTTATGAGTGGGTGAGCCATGTCCCCTATCTCTTCAATGTTTTCTAAAACCCTACAACATAGTGGTTATGCTGTCAAATTTCCGTCTCAAAATGTCTCTCTCTTTTTCTCAAATTATTTTATTTTATTAATTGAATACTCAAATATCATTATTTTAAAGGGGTATTCACATATATACCAAAAGTTTCTATTTTAAATTCTTTTATTTACATACATGAGACCCGCTTTCCTTTTCTGTGGGTTTAAAGTGACATAAAGATCATGTCTTTAAAGTAGTTTTTAAAACGTTATGATTATAAAATGAAACCAATTTCTTTTATTCTATATGGGTTATTTATGAAATTATTCATGATGATATATGTGTCTCACATTATAAAAAAGTCAAATTTAAGAGTGCGCCCTGATAGCGCTCCAATGCATTGGGTAAAGACTTGATCTCTAGAGATGACAATTTTTTACGATATCTTGGTGAATAACCTTGGTAATTTTTAATGACACCTTGGGGATGGACCTTGGTGAAATGGAAATGATTTTATACATTAAATTTTGTATCCACTTCTTCTAGTTATGAAATACGTTATTTTTGTTATGATATGCCTCATGATTTATTTCTCATGCCTTAACATTTTTTTCATGACTTTATTGATGTATCTCATGTTCACATGTTAAATGATTCCCCTGTTTCCCTTACTGGGCCTTCTTCTCCCCCTTTCTTTTGTTGTATGTCCCCAGGTTATGATATGCAGTAATGAACCTAGGATGAACATAAGCAGAAGCCTTTCAAGTGTTTATGAAGAATGTTTTATGTTTTCATGTTTTGAGTTCCTAGTTTCCAGGACACTAAACCTTAAAGATCCTCAGTTTTGTATAATGTCATGAAAGTTTATGTGTTAAAAAGGTGGCATATAATAGTTGGTATCAAAGGATGGTTTAGTTATTTGTGGAAATTAGGATATGAAAACTTTAGGAATAACCCTATAAAAAAGTTTAAATATAGGAAATCTTCCTAGTATTTTGGTGAGTATTGAGTAAGTGGTTTATCAAGAAAATACATCCCTATCTGGATACGAGAAGGTAGAGGTGGCTTTGTAACAGATGTACATAAAGGAAAAACCCGAAAACCCCACTTTGAGTTAGACTCAAATTGGAAATGGTACATGAAAACGGGCCTTGCTGCACTCTTGGTTACGACACTCTTGGAGGATATGCTTTGGTAAATTCATAAGCTTAGTATGAACCATTATTAAAAGAAGAAAGATAAAATAAAATAAAGATTCACATAAGAATATATGATCATGGGTAACCTAGATTGGAACCTAGGGGATCACAAGTTATAGTATACTTTTCATCTACAAGTTTATCCTTCTATTCTTTATGTTTCATTTTCATTATTATTGGATAATTATTTAAGCCCACTAATTATAATTTCTTTTCTTAGTTAATGGCATGAAATGGAAAAACATTTCCCAACAACCAATGTGATAGGAAATGTGAAGATTACCCTATTAATGTGATTGAGATGATGAGATATCAAGTTGAACATATTGTGATTATGCCAAACCAGCTATCAAAAATCACAATTAATAATTGGTACCTAGTTGAATGCCTAAATTCATCAAGGAAGAAGAATACGAAGTCTCAAGGATGTTCATCTGATAAAGTTGATAAGGGAAAGAAGACCCAATTTCCTTTGTGCAAAAATTTTCGAAAGAGGCACCAGGGGGAATGTCATAAAGGAACCGGGAGATGTTTTATGTGTGGGGTGATAGGGCATAAAGTAGCTAATTTATATAAAAAATTGATAATGTGACGAATAGAGATAAGGTTCGATCTAATGTACCTTATACATTTAAATGTCGTAAATGTGGAGAAGATAGAAATTATCCAAGGCAATGCTCTCTTGTAAGGGATGAGAAGCATGATGAGCATAAACAATCTTCAAGGACAAGGGAACAATGCATGTCCTATGCTGATATGGATCTTGATGACTAAAGTACATGTGACTTCTTCGCAATAATTTTCTACGCCATCTTGTTTCTTTAGTTCATGCCCTATAAGCATATCTTTAATGATTTCTAAGAACATCGATTCACTACCTATGATGGTTTTATATCATTAAGGATAACATCTATTATTTTTTACCACTTATTGATGTTGTGAAGATGTCCATCTTTAAAAAAATATGATTAGGGGATTAAATGATGATTATTATTTTGGAAGACGTTCACTATTTTGTGAACCCTATATGATCGAGGTAAATAGATTACTACGATATTGTATTTGAGGAATAAAGGTTGACATATATTTTGATGAATTGATGAATTTATGGCAATCTTATGGTAATATAGGTTACTTATGGAAATGATTAACCTATCTTGGGGAAAATATGTTTAAGTTAGCTACTTTTTTTATAATATGTTAGGAGTGGTTGATGTTGTTTGGAGATGAAGGATGAAGTTTATTTTGGAAGACTATGTTATCAAATCCTTCTTGTAATTGGGTTTCAATCTTAGTTTGGTTTTTTTTGAGGAATTTTGAGGATAGTTATTTATGGAATGGTCTATAATGAACTTTGGGTAGTATCGTGGAATTTTGAAGATTTAAAATTAGTTTCCCTTCCTATGGGGTTCTTTATTTTGGAAGGGTTGTTTTATCTGAGACTTTCTTTTTTTGGGATAATGTTTAAAGATAGAATAAATAGATAGTTAATCTTGCGTGGATTATGTGAATCTATAGAAGATGAATCTTGTGCTTTTTAAGAGACCAAGTGTGATTTGTAATGCTCATCATTTGTAGAAAATATTAGTTTTGGTAGAAAATTATTATGGGATGAAACTCTACTTGAAGGTAAATATATTTCTTTGTGTTTTTATTCTTTATAGTAAATGAATTCTTTAAAACTATGAAAAGGAATGTAAAACAAAAATGTTTTCTGTTAATGTTTCCTACTGGGAAATCAAATAACATTTAACCCATCATAAGTTTTTGATTTTATTTTTGTTAACTTTCTTCTAATCATGTTTTCTATCACTCTCCCTCAGAAAGTGACCCTTTGTTTTCTATTCCATGTCCATGTTTTCCTACATAGAATCCTAGTATGGGTTAACTTGGGTGGCCTTTGTAATTATTTTTCCTTCTTTTAGTGTAATTGTTTTACTAAATCTTTTTCTCATGTGGGACATTCAATGAAATTTCCAAGCCCAATTTTAAAAATTGTGAGGACACAATTTATTAAGGGGGGAAGAATATAACGACCCGAAATTTTGAATAAATCTTGTTTCCTAATTTTGTGTGTTATTTTATATTTCATACTCAACAAAAGTGTTTCATTTGATAACATGAGTATAATTAAAATGATACTGTTGGGTTTTGACTATTATGTGACCGTTAGTCGGTATGACCGTTAGAAATTGAATGTTGTGACTATTGTCTCTAAATACATGTGATCTTGGTTAAATAATATAGAAAGAAGATTTGATGGACTCATCCAGTAGTCTTGGATGGATCGAAGCACATCTAATAGAACATAAGAAGGAGGTAGCCCCACTGGGATTTTCTCTGGATCAAACCCATGCCGAACATAATCATGTGAAGCTAGAACGAAATCGCCGCCACGAGATGTTCCAACTGATAGAAATTACTACTCATGCGGTGTTGGCTGAGCCACCCTCAGATTCTCTCACCTTAGCACACCTCACACTTAGGTCCGATGCTGAGGTTATAAGGGGATATGTAAGGAGACAATATTTTTTTGTTATAAATAAAATTTGTTTTCTTCTTATGGTGAAGTTTGGGAGTTTTCAAGTGTATGAATGAATATAGGTTGTGTTTTATTGACGTATTTTGAAAAAAGGATATTTTAAAATATTTATGTAAACCTTAAATTATTAATATTGTGTAAAGATTTTCAAAAAATAGTCTTCTGCAAATGTCTTTAGTATGAAATTTAGAGTCTAATAAGATCAATTTAATTTTTGATGAATAGTAAATTATGAATAGTGATTTTATGCTTAGGATTGGTAATGTGAACAAATCGATTTGTAGTCTCACTTAAAGAAAGTATTAAAATAATTTATGCATCTTGATTAAATAGTGTGATTCAATAAAATAGGCAAATAACTGTTTCATTAATTATTAGTAAACTATTAGTTTTTTTAGGTGAATAGTGTTTTTTAATTAAAAAATAAATTAAAAATATTTCAAAAAATGTTTTTATAAAATGGGCTTTATTTTTGAACTTATAGCATCGATATTATGTTAAGGTAATTTTTGGGATTTTTTCTGGAAAAAATAAATTTTCAGTGAATAGTGTTTTTATTTAATAATTAAATTAAAAGTATTTATAAAATTATTTTAATAAAATGGAGTTTATTTTTGAATTCATAGCATTGAAATTATGTTAAGTTAAATTTTTGGGAGTTTTCGGAAAAGGTTGAATTTTCAGTGAATAGTAAAAATACAGTTTTAGGGTTTCAGTATGTTTAATGACTACATGACTGCATCATGATGATGTCATGAGATATTTTAAGGGTTGGTCGACTAAAGGGGAGTAATTATTGTATGAGGGGTCCCATGTGGCCAAATACATGGGCAAATACCACGGGGAAGCCCATGGTTTTTCCAAAACCACTAGTGAGGTGTCCCTTAATTTTATTAAAGTACCACCTCCCTTTACCTATAAATACCCACCCTTTCCACCTTTAGATTTCACTCACAACACTCTCCAAACGAAGCTCTGGTCTCATTATCTCCCGATGAGTCCTCTAAAAGGGCCCCCAAGCCCTTAATATCTCATCCTTCTAGTTTAAAGAGTTACGTTTTAAGGTAAGGGATCCTACCTATCTCTTTCTTTTCAAGTACACTCTTTTTATTTCTTTTATGATCCATGTTCTTATGTTGGGTATGTTCTTTTATATTCATCCTACTATCCTTTTCATGTTCATATGATGATAGGCCCCCTATTTCTCTCAGAAATTCATTTTAAGAATGATTTAGTGGCACTGTTAGGTTATTGAAATTTTTGTAACGGATTAATTCTTTCACCCCTTTCATTTTCAAGTTCTATTTTCTTGTCAAGTCTTTCAAGTTCCTTTTTATTATGTTGGGGTATTATCTCTATATCTATCATACTTATCTTTTATGTTCATATTATTAGAGACCCTATTTGATCTCATCAATTCATTTTTTTGAAGTTTAAGTGACGCTGTTAGGCTGCCGAATTTTTAAGGGATTCTTTCACCCATCTAATTTTCATGTTCTATTTTATTGTAAGGTCTTTTAAGTTCCTTTTTATTATGTTGGAGTATGATATTTATATCTATAATATTTATCTTTTATGTTCATATGATGAGAGACCCTATTTAATCTCGTCAATTCATTTTTTTGAAGTTTATGTGACGCCTTTAGGCTGCCGAATTTTCATAAAAGAAATCTTATTTTTGTCTTCCTTTCATGTTATTCGTTTAATATGGTATATCATTCAAATTTCATTACCATGTTCTTAAATCCTTTATATTCTATCCCCCTACTATTTTATGAATCATTTATGAGTGGTTGACCCATGTCCTCTCTCATGTCAATGTTTTCTAAAACCCTACAACGTAGTCGTTATGCTGCCAAATTTCCATCTCAAAATGTCTCTCTCTTTTTCTCAAATTATTTTATTTTTTTAAGTGAATAATCAAAGCACATTATTATAAAGGGTTATTAAAATATATACCAAAATTTTCTATTTTTAATTGTAGGATTTATATACATGATACCCACTTTCCTTTTCTGTGGGTTTGAAGTGACATAAAGATCATGTGTTTAAAGCAGTTTTTAAAACGTTAAGATTATGAATGGAAACCCATTTCTTTTATACTATACGGGTTATTTATGAAATGTCTGATGATGATATATGTGGATCACATGATAACAAAGCCAAATTTAAGGGTGTGACCTGATATCACTCCAATGCATTGGGTAAATACTTAATCTCCAGAGATGGCCATTTTTAACGATATCTTGGTGAATATCTTTGCTATTTTTTAATGAAACCATGGGGATGGACCTTGGTGAAATAGAAATGATTGTATAAGTTAAATATTGTAGCCACATCTTCATGTTATAAAATACATTATTTTTATTATGATATGTCTCATGATTTTTTTCTCATGCCTTAAAGTTCTTTTCCATGACTTTTTTGATGTATCTCATGTTCACATGTTAAATGTTTCCCTTGTTTCCCTTTCAGGGCCTTATGCTCACCCTTTCGTTTGATGTATGTCCCCAGGTTAAGAGATGTAGTAATAAACCTTGGATGGACTTAACGAGAAGCCTTTAATGTGTTAAAGAAGAATGTTTTATGTTTTCTTGTTTTGAGTTCCTGGTTTCCAAGACACTAAACCTTAAATATCCTCAATTTGGTATAATGTAATGAAATTTTTTGTTATAAAAAGGTGGGATGTCATAAGATTAATGTAATATATTAAAATGAGAATTTCAATTTATTAATGATGGTCACTCCAAATTTAGGCATGAAATCTATAGAAATAGTTAAATGGAATTGATTCTACAAGTTACTTATTTTCTATTTAGTTTTACAAAAATATTAATATTCCATGAGGTAAGCTAATGAACTTATGTTTTATGGGTAAAAAGAATAAAATTATGAAAAAATATTCAAGGGTTTTAAGTATTGAGGGACTAATAGTTTGTTTCATTAATTTTTTGTCCCTTAATAATTTTTTTGTTCTCAGGCCAAGTTTCAAAATGTTTTCTCACTGGGTATAAGGATTGGTATGTGAAATTAGGATGTAAACTGAAATGTTATGAATACTGTTTCATGAAAAATAAATAATAATTTATTTTAAATTCTTTTTTATTATGAATGAAATGGATAATTTTAGATTTATCCAGTTTGTTTAAATGTGAAATGTTATGTATCAATAATGGATTAATTCTATAAAACTCTAAACATGAAAAGATATTCATTGTGAAAGAAAGTAATTTATTGACTAAAACTCATTATTCTATTATGTGTAAGGCTGGGAAATTATAGTTGGTATTAAAGGAAAGTTTAGATAACTTTAGGGGTTAAGATATTTTTTAATAAAATATCTATAAATTATGTTATAAAATATGATTAAGATGAAATGATATAGTATTTGAGGATTACATTGTTGATTCATCTACAATATGTCTATTCGGAAGGATTCTCGGTATATGAAACTGGGAAGCTGTGGTGGGAAGGCATTGAGAAGAAAAAATCCTTCCAAATTATCATCCTTATATGATCAATAATAGAACTGTACAATTTTTTAATTCGATGGATAAGTTTAAAAAAGTTATAAATGGAGGTGGAGTTCATGAAAGAGATCATATTGATCAACCATAGAGGAATATCATTTGGGTGGATCATTTTATGAGGAAAAATCTTATAGTTTTTAGAGGATATTTTGACATAGTGTTATCTAAATGGAGGATTAAATCCATAGAAAATATTTTCAACATCACAGGATGTTCATAATCTAAAATAGATAGTCTTCTTATTTATTTTTTTGAATGCGAAGTCAATTATTGGTGGACTATGGTTAAGAATATCAGGGACATTTATGATATTGATGCACTAGACTGGGATGGAATTAAAATAATTTTTTGAGAAATATTTTCCTAAGGTATTTTGATTTAGGATAGAGAAAATTTATTGGAATTGGGGATGGAGGAGGATTCAGGGGCTGCATATAAAGAAAAAATTTCTCGACTTACAATGTACGCTAGAGATTTCTCTAGAACATTGATAATAAAATCAATTATTTTTACGCATTATTAAATCAAACATAATGATTCTCCTTGGATTCTTGTTAATTCAAAATTTATGAAAATATTTTTTGATGTGGAGAGAAGGTAGAAATGGGTTTTTCCAATGATCATTTTTATTAGAAAACTATTAGAAAAAGTGTTCTTGTTGGTAGTCCAATGGGAAGAATTCCACAAAAAATACTGATGGTAAAAATATTATGTTTACAGTTTTTGAGAATTTTTGTAAAAATACATTGATCAATTCTATTTTAAATTTGTGAAGTGATTATGATGAGGTAAAATGGGGCATAGGACTAATAAAAACAAAAAAAATGATCATGGTAGTGAAAAAACAATTCTAATTTAAAGTCAGTAATTTTTTTTGACATGTAATGAGAGGGGTAATTATTTAAACGAATGTCTGAAGAGTAAATTGAATGTTTTTTAGCATCTAGAATATATGTAGAAAGGTGTGGTGATATCATTTTCAACTACTTCAGTAGAATTTGGTGTATCAAATAAAGTTATATTAGGCACATTTTTTGTTTATTCATATTATTCCAATGTGTTGTTTGATTGAGGGTCTCAAATTATTTCATTTTAATGAAATTTTTTGGGAAATTAGAAATATCACCCAATGAAACAAATCCAAAAAATATGGTTAAGACAGGTGGCAATAATATTAATCCAAAAATAAATTATACGAATCTTCATATCATTGTCCTTGGAAAGAATTTACCTACAAACCTTATTTTTTTCCCTCTAGTAGAGTTTAATATTTATTTTGTATGGATTTGAATCCTATTTACCATGATAAGATACAATGTGGAATTAAATATGTATCTTTTCAAAAAAGAGTATTAATTATTGTACAAGAATGATACCATACCATGGATAACATATCCGGAAGCTGAGAAACTGTTAAATGAAGGATATGGATTTTATCTTCAACATATTTTTGAAAAAATTGACTATTTTTATTAATGATGCGCTGGTGGTAAATGAGTATCTTAACATTTTCACTGATGAGTTTACTAGTATTATACTAGATCAAGTAGTTGAATTTCCTAATAAATTAGTTCTTGATTTTAATCAAATTTCAAAACAAACTTACCAAATGGATCAATTAGAACTTATAGAATTGAAAAATGAGTTGCATGATTTATTAGGGAATGGTTTCATCTGACCAAGAACATCACCATGGGGTGATCCTTCCTTGTTTATTAAAATGAAATATGGTTCAGTGACACATTACATTGATTATGTATCCTTGAATAATATCACGTTTAATAACAAGTACCCTTTTCCTCATATTGATGCTTTGTTTGATCTCCTCTAGGGAGCAAAATTTTTTTTGAATGCCCAAATTATGGTCGGGGTACCATTAGTTAAAAGTAAAGGAATCAGAAATTTTTATGACTGCATTCCAGACTAGATATAGCCATTATGAATTTTCAGTTATGCCATTTGGGTTTATTATGAACCTAATTTATTCATGGATCTTATGAATATAATATTTCATGAGATCTTATATGAGTGTTTGGTTGTACTTATTGATGATATATTGGTATATTATGAAATTAAATAGGAACATGAAATATATCTATGGGTTTTTTCATACCATAAATGAAAATAAACAATATGGAAAAATTTGAAAGTTTGAATTTTTGTTGCAAAAAATTTCATTCCAAGGTGGCATTATTTACAAATATGGAATAAATGATGATCATGAAAAATAATAAGTTTCTTAAAAAGAGAAAAATTTCAAAAAATATAATGTAGATTTATATTATTCTTGGTTTAGATGTCTATTATCAAATGATTGTTGAAATCATTGAACATTTATATATACCAATGACTAAGCTAACTCAAAAAGAGTTAATTTATTCTGGAAAAAAGAATGTCATGATTATTTTTAGAAATTGAAAATGTGATTAGTGAATGTTATTATTCTATCATTGCGTTCAAGAAATGGTGAATTAGTCATCTATATTAATTATTAATTGAAAGGACCTAGATTTGTCCTAATTCATAAGGATTGGGTAATTGCTTTTGGTTTATGTCAGTTGAAACCAAATGATTAAAATTAACGTACACAAGATTTGGAATTAGTTTTAGTTTTTTTGAATTAAAAAATAATAGGCCTCTTTTCATTGGTGTAAAACGTTAATGATATAATGATCATTAAATTTCGAAATATATATTCACTCAAAAAAATTAACATGAGATGGAGAAGACGTATGTACCTAATCAATGATTATGATGGCATGATTCATTACCATCCAAAATAAAAAAAATTAAAGTTTTCAATGCATTGAACCAAAAAAATAGTGCTACATTAACCATGTTATGTTCGGAACATGAACTCTTGGATAATGATTTGATGAATTTTGTCATGGAAGCTATCGGTGGAGGAAATTAATATATTTTGTTTTAGGTTTCTTTGTAGTCATATCTATCAGATAAAATTATGAAAGTGTAGAAGGACAGATATAAGTTATAAATAATATATAATTGGTTAAAAATATTATATTCCCTGAATTAATCATTTATAAATATTTTATTTTGTGATTTGGGAAGATATTATATTTTCTTTGTGATTCAGAGTCAATGAAAGAATTGTTGTGTGATTCTCATATTTCTCCTTGTTCAGTTCCTCTTAGATTCACTAAGATGTATAGAGGCCTTTATGATTATTACTAGTGTGATATAATGAAAATTGATATTGATGATTTTTCAATGAGATGATTGACTTTTCAAAAAGTTAAAGAACTGTGATAGTTACCAAATGGGATCCTTCAACCATTTCCAGTGCTAGATTGGAAATGGGAAAATATTTCCATTTTTTTTTTGGAATTATAAAAGAAATATCATATTAACAATGATATTTTTGTTGTTTTTCATTGAATGACTTAATATGAACATTTTATTTCTATTCGAGACACCATATCTATAGATCACATTTCTCGATTATATACAAAAGATATTTTTAGGTTACATTGAGTGGATCTCTATATTATATCTAATCATGACCTTGGGTGAACTTTTATACTTTTGAATGGCCTTTAGAATTATTTGGGAACTCCATTAAATTTTAATATAGCCTCTCATCCTCACCATGATGGAATGTTAGAATGAAAAATTCAAACCATTTAGGATATGAAATGTGTGTGTTCAACGGATTACTAGGGAATTTGGCATTTTCTTCTTTCATTGGATGAGTTTTCTTATAATAATAGTTTTTATTCCAACATATAAATTACACCATTTGAGGTATTCTATAGAAAGTTTAGTTGAACTATTTTATTTTTGGATAATTTTGTAGAAACAAAGTTTATGGAATGAATATTGGTAAGAGGAAATGGTAGATAATATTTAGTTGATTCAGAGACACATGAGAACAACTAAAATTAGTAAGAAACATTATGTCGATAACCATAGGAAGGATATTATTTTTTAGGCTTGTGATCATGTATTTATAAAATTTTATACATAGAAATGTGTGACGATTTTTGTTTAGAATGATAATCTAATTCCGTAGTTAATTGGACCCTTTGAAATACTATAGAATGTTGTATCAGTTTTTTATTGAGGAGATTTTCCGTCAATTTTACCCTAGATACATAATGTTTCTCTTGTTTCAATGCTAATAAATTATATAATTCATCTATATTATGTTTTGAGACCACAATTAGTTCTGTTGGAAGAGAATTTTTATTAGGAGGAATATAAATTTCAGGTTTTTGATCGTAGAGAGAAGGTTTTTTAGACTAAGGTGAATCATCAGGTTATATTTTTTTTTAGAAAACCCAATGCTTGAAGAGGCACCATGAAAATATAAAAATTATATGATGGACAGATATCCCCACATATTTAATTTATGAATAAATTTGAGATGAGGAAATTTCTAAATGTGGGGAAGAATGAAACAACACAAGTAATGATAGAATATTTCCTTATCATATTTAGTAATATTTATTAATAATTAAAAGAGGTGCAATGTTCAAGAGCGAACATGATACACCACACTGAGCTTTTACAAACAGAGAAATATTATTATTTAATATTGTATTTTTCACATAGATATTATAATTGAGGGTATGAATATGAATAAATTAATTATAAAAATATGGTTTAAACTAGTTAATATAATTAATTATTTACTGATAGATTAATTATAAATGATGATAAAACACTTTAATATTAAAGGAACTGTTATTATGATAAACTATTTAAATATGCACAAATGTAATAAACAAATCACTTTTGTTGGGTGATATTAATGACATGTATATATAATATATTAAATATAATACTAAACATCCATCTTATGTGTTTTATAGACATGATATAAAAGTAAATCCAATTTTTGACAAAGGAATATTTTTTTTCAAAAAAGGTCATTTTTCCACCTTTTGAGGGGGCACTTGTTTTAAATGTATTTTTTCATACTTTTATAAATTAAATTTGGAAAAAATAACTTCTTATTAAAATGAGTAACATAAAAATTTAATTTTACTATGATTTTGGTCTCTCTTGATAAGTTTCATGTTTTCATGAATAGTAAAAACACTGTATTTTAATTGAAAACTGCATTTTCATTAAATTTATTTATAGTGAATAAATATTAATTTGAAAGGGTTTAAAGTTTAATTAGATCATATTTATATCATTTAATAAAATTTAGTTCATTCAAATAAATTTAACAATAATTTTGGTTGTAAAAACATTTTGAACTATTCGACGTTTTAACTTTTAAAACTCATGTTCTCGTTCCTTCAATAAATTTGAATTTTAATTAATTTTGTAAATTTATGTGTTTTTAATTTGAAAAAATGTGTTACCTATTTGTAATAACAAGTCAAAATTTATATAAATTAGTAACCTCTGTTTTTAGAGAACGTGAATATTATATTTAGTAATTTTTTTCTAATATGGTTAAAGATAAATCAGCTAATTGAGGGTCAAAATATTATTATAAATATTATAAAAAAACATTAACACTTATATGAATTTATATAGATAAGTGTGTTACATCCAAAATTATTATTGGGCCGAAATATTACATTTGGAATCAACATAGATGAGAGTATGACATTTATAATATTATATTCAAATGAAAAGTCAATTTTTCTACATTTTTTTTAACAATTGAAAATTATTTAATACGGGATTATATAGTGGATCATTTAAAATATAAATAGTACTTTGAAATATAAAATTTTTATTTTTATCATTATGTTTTTCTAATTTTTATTGAAAAAATATATAATTTAAATTCTTTTTTAGTGATGATGGAATAACTATTTAATTTTAAAAAATATCAAATAAATGCTAAAAAAATACTAAAATGAATATAATTTGAGAATGTTAATGAAATAAATTATTTTTTTGGAAAACTTTGACATATCTGAGATGTTTTATTGGTATTGGACCATATAAAACTTTCATTTATGATAATTACTAAAAATTCAAACTATGAATAGTGTCAAAATTAACATTATTGATTTTTTAAAATAAATAAAATTTTATTAAATGAAAGATATGAATAAAAAATATAAATTTCAACCAATTGTTTTTATAAATCATAACATTTCATCAATTACTCATTTATTGTCCATTTATAATTTTACAGTAATTATATTTACCCTTAATGTTTAAATTACATTATATCACAGTAAGAGTTAAATGGGTTAAAACAAAAAGATACAAAATAAAAATAATAAAAATAACTTGTGTCTTTTTCATTAGATTAAGGGATTCAAAACCAAAAACATTTTATCTTATAAATAAATCAAATTTTACCAACTTTTAATTTAATATTTTGAATACCTTCATGAGTTTCCCTCTCCTATCTTATAAAGGGGAAATCATTCCTCTAATTTCAATCCACATAAAAACATTTTTTATTCAGATATATCTGCCAAATTCCATTATCTGAATCCATCCCCACAATCTAGATGCCATGCTTTAGGTAGAAAATCCCTCTTAGAAGTGTTAAGGTATCAATCAAAGGAGATTACCCAACAAAGAGGTATCATTTTTAATTGTGTTTCTATTTTAGTTCATCATTAAATTAATTAAAATATTATTCATCCCTGATGAAATAAAAAATATGGTATCCAAAAAATACTTTCACTTTATTATGTTAATATAATTGTAGAGAATAGTATGGTTTTTTTGTCAATAATGTGTCAATATGTGTATGGAAAGGTAGTGATTGTGGTGGTGATGGTGACTAAATATGAGAAGTTGTTCCCAATAATATGCCACTTCGAGAATCAGTGTGAAATGAAATTGGATGTCATGTTTGGAAATTATCCACAACAAATTTAGACGATTGTAGAGTTTATCATATGTTCCATGAGATGTTTCTCTAAAAGACACAATTTTACACCATTATAGAAGGCCACACAATAAGAATTTGGATGATCTATCCACTGGTTTCTAGTTGGATGAAGTTTTTGAAATATGTAAGATGATTTTAATTGCATAAGGGGTGTGCCAAAGAGATTAATAGAAGAAGAAGTATATTGTTTTATGATATAGATAATTGGAATTCTTATTCCAAAAATAAATTCTTATTCCAAAATGAATAAGAAGAAGAGGGCTATTGGTTTTGGCATTACACTGATGGACATTACACATTGGTTGGTAAGTATGTTTTTTCATGATACTTTATTGAAAAGATAGGTCAACCATCATGCTAGCTCAACTAGATTGACCGTAGGACATGTCAGACTCAAGGTCAACCATGCTTAGGGAATGAGCCCTGTTCACCCCGAAGGCGACATGGGTTGGTCATAAACTGCATGAGGGTCGTTTGTATGCCACTGGAGCGCATGAGTCAAAGCACGTTCATAGTTTGGGTTCAGAAAATGCCTCCATGGAGCATAGGGTGGGGCATAGAGCACTCCTACAATAACACCGGTATAGGGTTGTACCAGGAAGGTATAAAGAGAGTTAATTTCTCTAGGGATACCATTTCAAGTATTATAAACCACACTCCACCTGTGTGTTGGTTTGGATGTGGGATGGAATTTAAAAAACACAAAATAAATTTGAGTCTTTTATCTGATCTTGCATGAGAACTCGGCTGCACGTTCCATCCCACATCCCACGATCTAATCGCTACCATCCATGTCCTATCCAAGATGATCCAACATTCACTAAGCCTCCACGTCATCGTCTTCAACCTCTTATCATCCCAACACCACATCTCAGTGCGGATGAAGTTGCACCTCTATTATCTCATTTCCGGCCACCATTGATGATTAAACCCATTGTATGAGGATCATCTAAATGTAACAACCCATGCATGTAATTTCATTTTCATGCATACAACAAAACATGAAATACTAGAGTAGGCTGAGAGAAAATGAAGATTCCAAGGCCATGTGATTCAATGTTCGAGGATATGACTGTCGTGTGTTTATAAATGAATGCACATAAGGATTTCACCATGAAGAATAAGTATTCATTAGAAAATAATATCCCATGATTATCAGCCTATCTCTAACCCTCATTTGAATATTTTGAATCCAAAGATATTGTGCATTAAAAACCCCAATCTCATGGAATTTCTTACGGGTGTTGAATGTGGAGAAACACGTTAATCATCTCCTATAAATAGAGGATCACTGAGCTGAGAAGAGGTGATACCTTTCACTTAAATGATTTCTCATGTTTTGAAAATATATCATTCCCTGGTTCTATATTCTACTTGAAGAAGAATTAGAGTTCTGAAGACATTTGATAGGTTCTACGCACTCTCGAATTCATACCGTGAATGAGAAACACATCATTGTGAGAAGAAAACCCATGAAAACATGAAAAGTTCTTCTAAATCCTCATCATGATTCATAGAGGTGATCCAGTAAGCAAACAACCGGTGCACACAGACCATTGTTGAAACTTTGTGAAGGAAAAAAAATAAATGATTTAGTTCTGTGAAGGAGATCCTCATGCACACGTTGTGTGGAGAAGAAGAACCGTGGCCATATTCGGTTTCATGAATAAAATAAAATCACCATCTTATTTTCAACATTAATATACATTGTTTTCATGGGTTCTCTTTTTAATAACAATAATATTGCATGAAGGTTGAAGCTTCTGTGTGCATGCATTGTGCATATGCCATAAAATTATTTATTTGAAGAAACTCGAGGCCTCATGTTTTCACAAAAAAGAATGGAGGTTTCATGAATAGTGAACATGCATACATGTGTGTTATATGATGAAATATTCATGTAATGAAAACAAGAGACATTGTGCATGCACATGTGAATAAGGAGGATGAAGAAAGAATAAGAACACACATTAAACACTACACCCATTCAAGTTTAATGAAAAACACAAATATTGAACCCAATATAAAAAATAAGTGTGTGTAACCAAAACTAATTGTGTGTGTCCATATTGAGTGAATAAAATAATACAGATAGTGCATGCGCAAAATCATGATACACACCCATTGAACGTGAAATATTGATACATGAATAGTGTGTTCTCAGTTTTCAAACTACGTGTTGTACATGCATGAAATCACACACGAACACATGAAAATTTAAGACATCATTGAGATATCAAAAAACAAGAATTTTGGATGCCATGAAATGCATGCATGAAGTGAATGATAATTGATACTGAAGAAGAACATATTCATAGAAGATATAATAACTATGTTAAAAATAATTGTGTATTCAAGAAAGACAGTATTGATATTGTGCAATATCATTTGTTCCTATCAATATTATTGGAGAAGAATTTTGTATCAATTGTACAAACACTTTTTAGGATTGGTATTCATAAAAAGAAGATAGAATTTTCCTATAATTGTCACACTAAGTCAAATAATCAGAAAAATGATCAGAATTATTTATCATGTCTAACTAATCTTACCAACAGATGTTTAAGATTCATTAAGATATACATGTGAATGTGTGATTCAAAAAGCTCATGGGTGAAGATTATAATATCTATATATAGTGAGTCAATAGTGAAAAAAATAAGGAAGCTAGTCATGCGACTCAAGAACAAAAAGAACCTTATGAGATTTAGGGAGGAGAAGAAGTATTCAGTTAGACTCTAGAGCAGGCCAGTGAGAATCTAGTAAAACTATGAGAAGAACTATAAAGAACCTCATGTGGGACATAAGAGGGATATAGTGGGACTCTATATCAACCATTTTAATTGAAAATAAGATTATAGTGGAGAATATATGTTATAGAGAATACCCAACCCAACAAGGAGTAGGTCTTTAAACCGAACATTGTAAATCCTTGTGTTCAGTGGATTTATATTTACAACAACATTCGAGGTAAGGCTAATACACACAAGAAGAGTGGATCGAGGCCTTAAAAATCCATATAGGTTTACATTAAAAGAATCAATTTGTAAAATTTTTGAAGGGATGACTAATTCACCCCCCTCCTCAGTGATTCACACAAATCTGGGCACTTCAATTGGTATCAGAGGGATTGTCACCTCTATAAGAACCAATGGAGTCTTTATAAAGTTCATATTTTAGGAAATAAGTGAGATAAATAAAATTGAGATATTTACCATGACTCAAAAAGATATAAATAAGAAACATTCAAGGATGATGAAGGAGAATGTTACAGATAATGGGGAGAAACCTTCTACTAAAGGTAATATGAAGGTTTGAACACATGATAATTCTTTTTTATTATAATTTTTATGAAGATTCATATTCATGTTGTAATGATGATCGATCAATTAGTGATATTCATTATGCACTCAAATATCATTTGAAGAGTGTCCCTAGAGAAGTGGAAAGACATACTTCTACAAGCATTAGTTCTCTTCAAGATGAAAAATTACAGCTTGAAGACGAATCTAATTCCATAGAAGAGACATTGGCTAAAAGGGTTTCCATATCCAACACTCTCAAAAAAACATGTGAATGAAAAGGAAAAAAAATCTCATAGAAATGCCAAATATGATGAAGTCACTAAAAAATTGTAGGAATGTATTTGTAAGAAAGAATTCTTCAAGATGGTATTTTTAGAATCATTCCATTTAGTTGAAAAGTTTCTCAATGTTTCTCAGTTTTTCAAAACCACTCAACTAGAAGAAAAAGATAACATGGTAAAAGAGCCTGACATATATTTTCAAGAATTAAGGAATTAGAATGAAGAACAAATTAAAATGTTGAAGGAGATTTGGGAAAAAAAGATGGGATCATTTGATGATGATAAGAACTCCCTCAACCTAATGTGTTTTGATATAGAGGTGACATAGAAGAATCAACAATCATCCCAACATGGAACATCCCAAGAAACTAAGAAAAGATATGTTTCTACTCAAACCTTCATTGAGGAATATGATTACAAATGGTGTAATTGATTATCCTTTAATCCAATATCAACATCCTCTATGAAAATGTTATCATCCATACCATCTTGTAATCATTCTTATAAATGTGTTTCCAAAAGTTGTACAGCTTGGAAGAAACATTTTAAACCAATATGTGAGAGAAAAGGAGATGTGAAACATACCACCTTGGCTAGGGTGGATAGGAATAATAATATGGAAGATGTTTCCCCGGATAGAGCACAACAATTCAAGAATAAATCCCATCAACCTCATCGAGAAGAGATTAAGAAGTCACAATTTTTGGGTCAATATTGGTGCTACAACGAGTTTTGGAATTGTCAATTAGGTTGTTGGTAAAATACTCAAAATGAAAAATCACAATGGAAGCCCAGCTAAAGGATTAGAAAGACATAGAGTAAGAGGAAACCTCTATATATCTATAAGCATATGTATAATGCATATAGATTTGGAATGCTTGATAATATCTGTGATGTATGAAATGGAATTGGTCACAATGTTTGTACATGTCCATCTCAACATGTATCCAGAGAAAATAAGAAATGAAGGTCATATAATATGTCATAAAAAGAAGAAGGATCCTTGGGATTTAGGTAGAATTATGGTACCAAAGCAAATTCTCCCAAGAAGATTTCTAATAGAAAAGGGGAGAAACAATTTTATCTTAAATCCAAGATGTTGAAGGGTGATGGATCCAAATCCACTACCAAGAATAGTTTCTTCTATTGTTGAATGAATGTTCATACAATGTATCACTACAATAAGTCCATATAAATGAATGGAAGAAAGATAAAATTAAGAATAGGATCAACCTAAGAGAATTCACGATTGATTAAGAAAATTCATGCAGAAAACATTGATATTTTGACTAAGAAATGTAACTGGAAAACATTGATGAAGACACGTGGATTCTCCAAATCTGAAAATGTTAAGAATGAGTGTTTTGTTATCTAGATTAATCAATTGTAATTTTTTAGAGAACTCCAAAGAGCTAAAGATGAATAAATAACTAAATCAAAGAAAAAGGGGAAACATGTCATTCCACACGAAGGAGAATTTGAATTTCATGAGTGGTTGTCCACACATGAAAACCCAAGTGTCTCCAAACTACTATGTGAAAAGTGAATGTAGGATTTAAATCATGTAGACAAATCGATTACAGTTTTATGAGGTCAAATAGAGAATATAAAAATTGAAAAACATGCACTAGAGGAAGCTCCTTCAATATTGGTAGAATTAAGGACAAAAAATCCACACAAGTTGAAGGTGAATGGAAGTAACAGATCCATGCTAAAAATAAAATATCAAAATGTTAAATGGTGGAGATACACCAATATGAAGAGTTATAGATGCATTAAAGCTACCAGGAGTGGATCTATTGGGTTGAGAGGATATTTTATGCTTGGATTATCCTATTTTGAAGCTCACATGTGTTCCATATTATTTCCTTGAATTTTTTTTGTATATGTGTGCTTACATTGTAGGGAATTGAAGGTGAAGGTCAGTCTCATGATGAGAATTGAGTGAATAATGTGTAGAAAAACATGTTGGATTGAATATTCATGATTTGATAAATATATGGAATTTTTACAGTGCAAGACTATCAACATGAATATCTTTAAGATTATCTAATGATATTTTCCACTAGGGTAAATCAATGGGATTTCACCCCATGATGGGAGATAACATGAAGTAGATGACATTAAGGATTGTGTCATGAATAATTTTAAAACACATATTATCTAAAATGGTTGAATCTTGAGGATTTCCAATCACACTTTCACCCCTTGTTCATAATTGTATTTATCATGTAAATTAAGTGGGAGTTATTGATTAATAAAAACATGGGATTAAAGGGGGAGATTTAAATTTTCACTTCAACATTTTAATATGTTTGGTGAATTATGTAGAGGATTTTACGTGTCATTTATAAATTTGACTATTTCCAATTTCTTGGTAAATAATTGATACACTGTGATCATTATTTCACATACATGGTTGTTTAAGGACAACATTACATATCATGGTCATGTATCTCTTGTTTTCTAAAATAGGTTAGACCAATTAAACATAGAGTTTATTAACTAAATTATAATTGGTAAGTGAACCATGTGACATCATCCCTCTCACTAAAATATTCTAGAATATATTTTTTAAAAGGGAGGAAAACATGTTTTTGAACAGACCCCACTAATCCTTTAGATTCACTATCTAATAGGAAGAAGAACGGAATGAAACATTTATTGAATATTTCAAATTTTTATTAGGTGATATTGAAAACAAAATAAAATGGGGGAGACTGTAGAGAATAGTGTTGCATTTTTTGTCAATAATGAGTCAATATGTGTATGGAAAGTTACTAATTGTGGTGGTGATGATGATTGAAGATGAGAAGCTATTCCAACGCTTTTCTCGCTTGTAGAATAAGTATGTAATGATATTGGATGTCTTGATTGGACATTCTTTATAACTAATTCAAAAAATTATAGACATTATCTTATGTTCCAAGACATGTGTCACTGAAGGACACCTTGTTACCCCATTGGAAGATTTCAACACAATAAGCATGTGGATGATCCATCCACTAGATTCTTGTCATGACCCATCCCCCAGGGCTAATGTCGTGACTACCCCTAGCCCACCTTCCATAAGCTAGGGGATGGCGACTAGCACTGAAGACGTATTCCCTAAAAAAGGGAAGGCATTGCCTTTATAACCTGTAAGCACAAGAAACCAAGAACAAATTAAGATACAAACTCAAGAAAACGGAAAAGTAAAAATAGTGAGTATAGTAATTAAAAGGGGCCAGAATACACGGCCATCTAGAAAGTACAATAAACTGAATGTACAAGTAAACTGGAATAGCTGCTTTGAACACCCACCAAGGATCCTACATGAAGGGTAGGTACAACACTCGATCAGTCCTCTCTACGGTACACCTCGTCTAAGGTCAACCTATGGGGACCTTCTAGTCCCAGTACCCTTGTCCTTAGTCAGTGAAGTCCATCATATACACCAAACACAACAAGGTACGGGAATAGCCCATTTAGGGGTGAGTATAATGATACTCAATAGGGACCCTGAGAACTTCAAGGTCTCACAAAATCCACAAAGGAAAAACCACAAATAATGAAGTCAACCCACCACCCTACTTAGGTATATTCCCATACATATACCTATGTTATCATGTATTCCCATATCAATCATGAGGAATCATATATTCCAACTCAAAATCCCAATCACAACTGTTCCACAAAGGATGGAGTACCACGAAGGTAAGTACCAACTAGGTACGCCACATAGAAGAATACAACCAAGGTATTACCACAAAGGAAAGTACACCTTACGTATGGACATAGCTCACACCAGGTATTTCTTAGGTACAATAGTAGATATTATTAGAAATAACAACTAAAACATCTTACTTTGTTTAGAGGCTCTGCTACTGACCCACATAGGATCGCTCGGTGCTGACCCACAGAGGATCGCTCAGTGCTGACCCACAAAGGATCGCTCGGTGTTGACCCATAGAGGATCACTTGGTTTTGACCCACATAGTAATTCTCAGTGCAGACCCACACATGATCTCTAAGTGCTGACCCACATAGGATCGTTCTACATTCTTCACGTCACTGCCAGGTACCGGGTTCCCGCACTAGGTTTGCTCATATCCGGGAGGGTCTGCACCTCAAGCCACTGGCCAATACTCCAACTTCCATGAAGTCTCACAAAAATGTATCCCAAAGGACCACCACGTCATAGGGGTCTCAATGAAACATACAGTGCATCAATCGGTTGCCTGGTCTGTATGTTATTAGCCTTTCAGTCCCGATTACCCGGTTGGATTCGTGCTCAATCCAACCTGACCATATCCAAACATTATCCAAATCTCATGTGGCTCTACTGAAGGTACTTTCTCTCATGAAGGTTTACCTCACATTTTACAGTTTTCCAAATGGAATCATAAAGCCAAAGATATGGATGATAGAGTGAAAATCTTATAGCTAGTTCAGGTCCGGTCCGACCCGACCTGGGCCTACCCAACCCAGTTTGGGTTGACCCGGGCTGTCCTGGGTGGCGCGGGGGCCACAGAGCAGCGTGAGGGCATGAGGGTGGCGCGGAGGCCGTGAGGGAGGCCGAAAGGGAGGCACGAGGGCCGTGAGGGCGGCACGGAGGCTCCTAAGGAGGCATTGAGGCCGTGATGGCGGCGCGGAGGCCGCGAGGGAGGAGAGGGCACAGGGGCTGCGGGGACATGGGATGGTGAGGCCGCAGGGGCCGCGGGTGGAATGAGTTCAACGGGTGGCGGAGGTCACCGGGAGGCTGAGGCCACTTGAAAAGGAGGCTGGGGGTGGTAGAGACCGCAAGGGTCGTGGAGGCCGTGGGGCATAGGGGCCGTAGGCGGCGGTGCCTGCGTGGCGGCGGTGGCCGCGGGCGGTGGAGGCTACGTGGAAGCGGTGGTCACCAGCGGTGGATGCCGCTGGTAGGCGGTGGCTATCACGGTTGAGTTTGCGGGTGGTGCGGCGACCACTGGGCAGCGAGCCAGTGGGGCGGTGAGGCAGCGGGGCGGCGAGGCAGTGGGGCGGCGAGGCGGGGGGGGGGGGGGGGGAGCGGCAGGGCAGTGAGGATGTCGGGCGGGGAGGTGGCGGGGCGGGGAGGTGGCGGGGTGGCGAGGCGGCGGGGGTGGCGAGGCGGCGGGGCGGCCAAGGGGCGGGGCCGCGACCTGGGGCGTGGCGGCAGCGAGGTGGCGGGGCGTGGCAGCGGCGAGGTGGCGGGGCGGTGCGGCGTGGCTATGGGGCGGAGAGGCGGCAGGGCGTGGAGGTGGTGTGGCGGCGAGGCGGTGAGGCGATGTGGCGGCGGGGCGGCGAGGCGGCGGGGCGGCGAGGCCGCGGGCAGCGTGAGGGCCACGGGGCAACGCCGTTGCACTGTTGCCATCATCGTGGATGGTGGTGGAGCTATCCGCCATTCTCGTACTGCACCAAGGTTGGTTACCCTCCTCCTCCATCACAACGAATACAATAATTAAACGCAAGATTTTCAGAGAGGTCAGGCCATGTTTGTTTGGCCTACACTTTCCATGTTAGAGAGGTAGCAAGCACCTATAATCTCTTCCTAATTATTACAATGAATTATTAAGAATGGGTAAGGGGAAGAAATTCAAACAACCACCCTACCTCGATGGTTTGTTTATGTTAGGGTAGGAAAGATTTCAAAGATGTCGATGTTCTTCATGCCTGCCAATTGCCTCCGATTCGAGCTCGTTCATCGGACAAACACTCTTCGATGGAGGTGGTTCTTCATTTTTGAAGTTGTCCACTATTGGAGGATGTCCCGAAGAAGAAGTTGAAGTCGTGTGTCAGTGTTCTTCATTGTAAGAGCATTCTTCATTGGGGAGCACGTTATTCATTGGAGAACACGTTCTTCATTGGAGAGAAGAATCCTAAAAAATTTCTCCTCTCCCAATTCCACCTAAATGTGAAAATAACCCAACTTATTAATTAATTTTCATCAAATAAAATTTTTTGGCACAATTAATTTTTTCACAATTAATTGTACCATCTGGGAAAAATTAATTGGCCCAATTAATGAATTGTTTTGGAAAAATTTAAATTAGGTGAGTTGAGAGGTTTTCTCTCATTAAAGAGATTTGTGTGGTCCCCACCTTTAAGAATTCAAAATGGGGGTTTTAGGCTCAGTGGTCCCCACCTCCATTACTCACATGTGGGAGGTTTTAGTTCAGGTGGTCCCTACCTTTAAACCATCCACATGGGAGGTTTCAACAAAAAGAAAAATAAAATAAATGTTCATTTTATTTTATTTCTATTTCCACAAGAAAATAAAAATTCTAATTTTCACCCTAGACCTAATACGGTCGAGGTGTAGGTCCCCTTAAGCGTATACTGGCACTACGAGTTCAACGATGTTCTTGGATTTCAATTCCGAGCGCCGTTTCAACAGTTACAAAAACCCACTTGTTTGTTTACTGAACGTACCTGAAAAAAAGTTCAGAAATTCATTTAGGGCACTCCGGGCCTCAGAATCACCTGCCATTATTTTTCACAGACTCATAAAATTCCTATATATTAAAAACAATTTCATGGAATTTCTTGGTATTTACATTCTCCCCACATCTGGGCTTTGCATCCCCATAATCCACAACTAAAACTAAGGGAACAAGTGGGGTTACTGATCACGTATCTGAGCCTCCCACTTCCATGTGCTCTCCTAGAGGTTCTCGTGCTGCGAGCGAATGCGCACCATAGGTATTGACTGCTCATGAAGGACTCACTTCAATCAATCTTCAATACCTACTAGAACCTCTGTAAATGTCGCCCCATCGTCAATGTCCAGCTCTCCATGGTCGATGCTGTGAGAATGGTCATGCACGTATCTCGTCAGGTAGGATACATGGAAGATGTCATGTACCCTGTGCAAATGAGGTGGAAGATCTATGTAGTATGCCACCTCACCTACAGTACTATGAACATGAGAAGATATGATGAATCTTGGAGATAACTTGTTGTTGCATCCAAATATCTACAAACCTCATCGAGGTGAGACCCAGAGAAATACGTGGTCGCTATCCTCGAACACCAGATGTCTCATTCTCCTATCGGCATATGACTTCATCCTACTCTATGAAGTCTCCATCTACTCCTAGATGATCTTTACCTTCTATATTGTATCACAAACCATCTCTAGTCCCACGAGTGTTGACTCCCCTGGGTCAGTCCAGTACAAAGGTGATCTGCATGGTCGCTTATACAACGCCTCAAAAGGTGTCATCCCAATGGTGGAGTGATAGTTGTTGTTGTATGAAAACTCCAACAAAGGAAAGTGATCCTCCTAGCTATGACTGAAGTTGAGGATGAAAGCAAGCAGTATATCCTCGATGGTCTGAATGGTCTGCTCAGTCTGTCCATCCATCTGAGGATGGAAGGAGGTGCTCAAATGAAGCTGCATCCCGAAAGCCTCCCACGACCCCTTCCATATCCGGGAAGTAAAACATGCATCATGATCAGAGTCAATCATCAATGGTACTCCATGTAACTGGACAGTCTCCTACACATTTAGGTGTCCCAAGAACTCTACAGAACCCTGCTCTTTGATTGGTAGGAAGTGGGCAGACTAGGTGAGTCGGTGGACAATCACCCAAATCAAGTCATGTACCCTAGATGTACATGAAAGGCCTGTCATGATGTTTATGTATATCCCAACCCACATCCACTATGGAACTTATAAGGGCTGAGCCAAGCCTACTAGTACTGGATTCTTCACCTTCACTTGCTGACAAGTGAGGCACCAAGAGACAAACTCTGCAACTGCTTTCTTCATTCCCAACCACTTGGGCTATCATCAGAGATCTTGGTACATTTTCAACACTCACTGATGTACCGCTAGAGGGGATGTGTGTAACTCCCTCATCACTTCCTCCGGAAGCGACATTAGTACCATTGTACGTCCTCTGAAGATAATGACATGCTCCCCACATTCATAAAATCCATCAGGTGCCTATCCTCTGGATATCTAAGCACGTTGTGTCTTGTAGTCAGTGTCCCCACACTGCGCCTCCCTGACTCACTGAAGAAGTGGGGGAGTGACCGTAAGAGACTAAAGAAAAGCTACTCCATCATGATGCACAAAGGATATCTGCAAAGGGGCCAGCTGCTCCGTCGCCTCGCCTAGAAGCTGTATAAGTGACCTCCTGCTGAGTGCATCTAATATAAAGTTACCCTTCCCAAGAGTAAGGAATATCTTGAAGTCATATTTGTAGAGGAACTCAAGACAACATTGTTGTCTTATGTTTAGCTCCTTCAGAGAAAAAATATACCTGAGATTCTTGTGATCATATTACACTATAAAATGCTCACCCAGCATGTAATGTCGCCCCATATTTAAGTAAAAGACCACTAATACTCACTCCAGGTCATGGGTAGTATAGTTCTACTCGTGTTGTCTCAGTTGTTGAGAACCATAAGCAACAAATCCTTGCTCCTGCATCAGGACACATTCGAGTCCGGTCCCTAATTTTTTGCAGTATACTACGTACCCTAAGCCCTCCTCTGGAATCCTCAATATGGGGGAACTAGTTAGCCTCAGCCTCAGCTCTTGAAAACTCTACTGGCATCTCTTAGACCAGAGGATGTGTTTCCCCTTCTTTGTCAATGCTGATAGTGGTTCTGCAAATCTAGAGAAATATGGCACAAATCTCCAGTAGTATCCTGCCAAACCCAGGAAACTCCTTACCTCAGTCACACTCTTGGGTGGCCCCAAAGAAAGCACTACCTCAATCTTCATTGGATCCACTAAAAAACCAGCCTCCAGTATGACATGTCCCAGAATGTGAACCACTCGGATCCAGGACATTCACTTGGAGAGAATACGATAAATCTAGTTCTATTGGAGTGCGTCCAGTACTACCTGCAATTTATAGGCATGTTTCTCCTCAGTAGGTGAGTAGATCAGAATGTCATCGATGAATACTACTAGAAAGCAATGAAGGTATGGCTGAATGATCATGTTCATGAGTCCCATGAACACTGATGGAGCATTTCTCCCACCGAACGACATAAACAATAACTCATAATGGCCGTACCAACATATGATAGACTCTTCTGCACACCCATATCTCATACTCTATGCTGGTGATAGCCTGATATGAGGTCTATCTTCGAGAACCACTGTGATATCATCAGCTGATCAAAGAGGTCATCAATCCTTGGAAGTGGGTACTTGCTCTTCACAGTCACCTGGTTCAGGAGAAGATAGTCGACACAAAGCCTCATGCTCCCATCCACCTTCTTGGTGAACAAAATCAGGGCTGCCCAAGGAGAAACAAAGGGCCAAATGTATCCCTTCCCCTAAAAGTCCTCTAGCAGTACCCGTAGCTCAAAAATCTCCACAGGATCCATCTGATATGCTGGTGTAGATATCAGTGTTGTATTGGGGTATTAGTCAATGTTAATGTCCACCTCTTTGTAAGGAGGTAGACCTGCGACATCAAGAGGGAAAACATCTGCAAATTGGTCCACCCCTACAGGATAACTCGGACTCTCCACATCAACTACTCTGAGGGTAATGTTAGCCAACTGATGAGTGATCGGATGCACTCTCCTCTAGGAAATTCCATCCTGCAATACAAAGGATCACTTCTCACTGGTGAAGGTTAACCTGGTTCCATCAATGAAGAAACACTGCACTATGCACCTAATACAGTCAATCTGAGCATAGACTATAGATGACTAGTCTGTACCCAAGATGGCGTCATAAGGCCTTGACGCCATTACTAGGAGATCTCAGCCGAAGATCTCGCCTCCTAGACTAAGCTCGCACTGTCAGAACCAGTGCATATTCATCAAATCCAACCCATTAGGAGACTATATCTGTAAGGATCGAGCCAACGACTCTGTCAGATTTTACAAGCTCGGAACGAGGGTAATGACAATAAAATAATGACTGACACATGCGTCTATAAGTTATTCATATAAGGTGGAGTAGACACAGATCGTAACTTGTATCATCTTCGGAGTGCCGTGATCGTAGGCCTCAAGATCCTGGAGCTGAGCTCACCCCTATCCTCATGCTCCCTGTTGTCGAGATGGACCACCTGGTGGTGGTGATGGTAAAATCTCAAATCATCGTCCACCATCAGCTTCATGACCAGCTCCTCTTCCACGTCCACCTGTTCCCTACAGACCTCCTTGGTTGAACCTCTTTCTCTGCATTGGCGGTCCTTCGACCGTCTTCTGGTAATCCGTATGGTGAGTCGGACAGCCACAAGCAATGTGACCCGGCCTGCCGCATGCATAACACTGCCCGCTCCTGAAATGACTAGCTTTACCTCGGGTGCCCCACACAACCGACCCTGAATCCTGCGGTCGCCCACCTATAGGTCTGGTCCTCTAGACTGTTGCAACATATGTCTGCTGCAAGCTATAGAAGACTCCACTATGTGATGACTAGTGGTGGGTCTCACTACTGGTGACTACTCAGTATGGAAAATATACATTAAGAGGGCTTTGTCTAACACCCCCTCCTGTGTCGAGATGATAAGAGAAATCATCTAAGTCCGAATCTCTTGCCTGAGACCCTCCTCGAAGGCTAGGGCCCTAAATAATAGGGCTCGTACCATATATAAGGAGTAACGTGAGAGTTCAATGAACCTCACTGAGTACAATGTCATAGTCATGCTAGCCTACTACAGATTAAGAAGATCTTGTATGCATACTGTTTGAAGAGTTTCTAGGACAAACTCTGCCCGAAATAGGGTCTCGTAGTCTACCCAGAGAAGCGTCACCTTGTCGTGTACCTGCAGCATCAAGCTCCACCATCTGCCTATTATTTCCTGTAGAATGCTAGCATCAAGGTTCACCATGAGATCAATTGGTGTCCTTAACAGTTGGGAGACTCTCACTATAGCCTCCAGCCAATCCTCAGCTGCATGCGGGTCTGTCTCTCCCCTGAACCTGGGTGGCCTCTGGCAATGGATCTTGTGCAACGTGCTCAAGTGGCATGCTTCCTCTACTACTAGGTCCAGTGGATTCTATGTCCCAATGGGTAATGGTACCGCTGGTAACTCCATTGGTGCCTCTACTGGAAGAGGGCCCATCACCAAGGCCTCGTCACTCAGTGGGCTATCAGTGCGTACTACTTTCGGAACACTAGCTGGCTATCTATGTATAGGCATCCTGAAAAGGAACAGGTGCACCACAACCAATAAGTTATAATTGGTGAGCTGACTCAAAGTGATATCAAAGAAAACTCTTCAAAACACACATGCAATCAGTGTTTTCATGCACTGAGTCGGAAATTAGCAGTCAGGGACCTGGTGTATGCATACGACGACCGCCACATGAACACTAGATTCCCTAAAATGATTACCACACTCATTACAATTAACACTATTTCCGTTAAAAATATTAGAGTCCTCTGTTATATGGTATAACCGTCTCCTCTGATACAAATTTGTCACGACCCTTTCCCCGGGGCCCGTGTCGCGACTACCCCAAGCCTACCTTCCATAGTCTAGGGGATGGCGACTAGCACCGAAGGCGTATTCTCTAAAATAGTAAAGGCATTGTCATTATAACCTGTAAGCACACACAAAAGAGAACATAAAAAGATACGAACTAAAGTAAACTGAAAAGTAAACAGAGTGAGTACAATAAGTAAAAGGGGCCGGAATACAATCCCAACTGGAAAGTACAAGAAAATGAATGTAAAAGTAAACTAGAACAACTCCTGTGAACACCTGCCATGGATCCTATCTAAATGGTAGGTATAGCTCTCAATCGGTCATCTCTATGGTACGTTTTGTCTAAGGTCCACCTCTGAGCGATGTCCAGACCTAGTACCCTCGTCCCCAGTCTGCGTTGTCTGTCATCTTCCCCAAACACAACAAGGTGATGGCATATCCCGTGTAGGGGGTAGTATAACGATACTCTGAAGTGACCTCGAGACCCTCAATGTCTCATTAAATCCACAATGGATAAAACAAAAAGCATGAAGTCAACTAAAAACCCTACTTTGGTATATTCCCACCCATAAACCTATGTTATTATGTATGCCCATCTCAATCCTATGGAAACACAGAGTCCAACTTGAAAGCCTTAGATCAACTCTTCCAAAAAGGAAGTAGTACCATGAAGGTAAGTACCACACATGTACGCCACACCGAAGAATACCACCAAGGTTATACCACAAAGGGATGTACCACACAGTTATAGAATCATCTCTCACCAGGTATTTCTTAGGTACAGTATTAGAGATGATCAGATGTAACAACTGAATCATCTTACTCTATTAAGAGGCTCTGCAGCTGACCCACATAGGATCTCTCAGTGCTAACCTGGACAGGATCGCTCGGTGCTGACCCACACAAGATCTCTCAGTGCTGACCCATGCATGATCTCTAGATGCTAACCAACATAGGATCGTTTGGTGCTGACCCACACAGGATCTCTATGTGCTAAGCCACAAAGGACAGCTCTTAATTTATCACGTCACAGCCAGCTATAGTGTTCCCGCACTAAGCTTGGTCGGCTCCGAGAGTGTCCAATCCTCAAGCCTCTGGTTGATACTCCAACTGCCATGAAGTCCCATGAAAAAGTATCCCAAAGGACCGCCACATCATAGGGGTCTCAACGCAATAGATCATGCATCAATCAGATGCCTGGTCTGTTAGTTATTAGCCTTTTTGTCCCGAGGGCCCTGTTGGATTTGTGCTCGATCAAACCCAACTGTATACCAACTTTATCCAAATCTCTTGTGGGTATACCAAAGAGGCCGTATCGTTCCAATGTTTACAGCTCTATTGACGGTTTGTCAAAAAGTTGCCTGGTGCCAAATCTATAGCCGATTGAGTGGAAAGCTCGTAGCTGGTCCGAGTCCAGTCCGACCCGGCCAGACCTGGCCAAGGCCGACCCAACCTAGTTTGAGTCGACCTATACAACTGGGTCCAGCATAGCCCATGCTGGGCGGAGCGGGGACCACGAAGCGGCGTGAGGCCGTGTGGGTGGTGCAGAGGCTGCGAGGGCATCTCAAAGGCCGTGAGGGAAGAGTGGATGTCATGAGGGTGGTGCGGAGGCCGCGAGGGCGGAGAGAATGCGAGAGCCATGAGACCACGGGTTGGTGACGACGGGGGGGGGGGGGGGGGGGCAGAGGGCCATGGGGCGGCGAGGCCATGGGGGCTTGGGATGACGAGGCCGTAGGGTGGTGGTGGAAGTAGATGGTGGAGGCCGCATGGCGTTGGGGGCTACGGGTAGCGTGGTGGACGTGGGGTGGCGAGGCCACTAGACGGTGGCAGCCGTGGGTGGAAAAGGCCGCGGGTGGTGTGGTGGCCATGGGGCGGCAAGGTCATGGGGTGGCGGTGGCCGTGGGCAGCGCAGTTGCACTGTCGGCTTTGTTGCGGCTGGTGGTGGTGCCGACAACCATTCTCGTGCCCCACCGAGGTTATTGATATTGTACATGGAATTTTTTTCTAACCATGTTATTGATTAAATAGAGTATTTTTTAGTTATTTACATTTCAATATTGATTATGAATAAAATAAAAATTTCATTCACGTTATTGATTGTATGGGATGTGTTTTCAATTACAAACCTTTTCATATTTATTATTACTTATTGATATATGGTATCTTCTTCTGTATGTAACCCTTATTAAGATTTTTATCTCACACATATTTTGTTTCCTTCCCCTATGATTTAAATTTATTGCTTTGAATGAGTTCAAGGATATAGAGTGTCTTCCAATACTATGTTATATTTTCTATTCCAATTGTAAAATTGGTTTTGTGTATTTATCTAGTCCTCCAAACCTGCTAAAATAACTTTTACATTATGATTTTATTCCTTATTTACATACTAAAATAATAATTTAGACACCATCTATTTGTTATTAGGGCCACATTCATTATAGTTGGTATCAACACAAGTTTAGTAGAAACCATTGGATCTATATTAAGGAAAACATATATTATTGAACATAACCCTATAGCAGTCTTTGAGTGTGATTATATAATCAAATCCTAAACATTTTTTAACGTAGATATTATTTTATTTTTATTTAATGACATTATTTTATGGATACTACAACAAGACACAGTTTTGGAATATATGCATCTGGGGGTAATAAACCCAAAAATAGTTATTCATGTTTATCTTGTCCATCATTATAAAGGCTTTCAACATAAAAATACCCCTAAATAAATAATTTTTATGATTCAATGATTAAGAATGATTTAATATTCAATTAATATGAACTATTAAAATATATTTATAATTATACATTATGAATTAAACATCATATTTTTATGAACTAATCTAGCACCTGTCATTAATTAGAAATCATTCCTAGTAGAAATATGGGAAAAAACCGTGTAAAATTTTGAGATTTCCCAATCGATAAATCCAATACTATTTGTATAGGAATAAAGAATATTATATAAAACTTATGTAATCTTATTCCAGTTATGGTAGATAACTTTGCTTGAATTGAGAAAACTATTATTCCAAAAAATGATCTTCCTTTGATTAATCAATTCATGTGGAATAATCCCCAATGATTTATTAGGACTACTAATCCAGTGGTAGATAATAATTCGATTAAGCCCCAAGGGAATATATATATATGGACTTGGGATGCATTTGGAAAGAAAAATGATACAATTTTTGTGTATTTATTCAACAACTAGGCTGATCAATTATAGTCATTGATCTAGAATAATATGGTGTAAGAGGAAATAAAAATTTGCGATAGAAATAGTATAAAAAACATTATATTAAAAATATTTCCCTCTTGAGGAATAAAATAAAATAAAGATAAATAACATTAAATTAATTAAAATGCAGAATAATATGTTATAGAGTATAATCCTACTTTTACAAGACTATTTGGGTATGTTATTTATTGCATAACAAATATAGTACACAATGTTTATAAATACTATTAAAGGAATAAGAAAAGACATCGAAGAGAACTGGTCTCTCATACTTTTTCATCCTATCATGAAATAGTTTCATGCACTATAATAAAAATGACCGAATTTTCTACATCATATATATTCAAAGGGAATCGAGAGAAAAAGATGATGAAAGAGATAAAATGGAAAATGGGAAGAAGATAATGATTTATTTTTCCACATGTGATTATTATGGAAAGAAACACCCAAGTACATAAATGAAAGGAATGATTATTTTCTTAAAGAGTGGATGGAATAATCATCAGCCACATGAGTGAAATAATAATAAAAGAACCATTAATGTTCAATGTTTTAATTCTATGGAGACATAGAACTGAAAAAATAAACACCCCGTGAGACATGGAAATATAACTAAACATTTATTAGGGGTTCAGGGTTAGGATTATATTATTAATACAGATCATGTGGAATTATTAATTTTATTTTATATTTGGATTAAATAAAAATGTTGTAGAATTATTTTAACTATGCTATTATGTTTACAAACACTATAAAAGGTATAAGGATTGTAATACTAATATTTTTATTTAAGGATTTTAAAAAATGTTTAATATTATATATAACCATGAAAATTCATTTAGTGGTAATGTGATATTTTGAGAACATATTATTATGGGAAAAATAACTCTCAAAATGTGGTAAATGATTCTTTAATAATTTTTAGTTGGGATAAAAAGATGATTTTTATTTATGAATTAAATGGAATATTATTAATGATATTGGATTTATTAGTGGTTTGATGAAAATTTGGTTTATGTAATCAGTGATGAATTTTATATCATTTTTCTATTTGTGCAATATATTATAAAATCTAATTTTTTAGGAATGAATAGAGAGTATATTTTTAAACAAACACATGTTTTTATTAAGGTTTAATTGTAATTCTATTTATTAGAATGTGTCAGGATAATATATAATCAATGTGTTCCCATATTTTTTATGTCTATTATGAGATATTTTATGAGGGATGGGGATAAATTTTGATCATATATTTTATATTATTGGGTTTTTGAATTTATTTAGACATATTTTTGAGGTATCCTAATTATTAAAATATGTTTTATACAGAATAATATGGTAATAGATTTCCTACTCAAACATGTTGTGATAAAGATGGTGTATGTAATCTTATGGGCACAAAAATTTCTATGGGGACCATGGTCAAGGTAAAGAATATTCAAACACATTATAAATATTTCCAAATAATTTAAAAGTGTTCTTTCTATAACCAGAGAAAAGATTTAATATTTCAAGTAGGAGACCATGTTTTCTTGAATGTATTTATGAGGAAGGGTTTCATAATGTTTGATAGGAAGAGGAGATATGATAGTTAAGTACATAAGAACCAATGATATTATGGAATGGATTAGAGCACTGGATTACCATATTGAAAATCCACCAAGACCCTCTAATGTACATGTTGGGTTCCATATATCATTGTTAATTATGTAAATTCCAAACCCAAAACATGTTATTAGAACTAAAGAAATAGAATAAGAACCTAATCTATCTTACTATGAACATCCAAGATAGATTCATGATATTAGGGATAATATATTATGAAATCAGATTACTTGATAGGTAAAGGTACTTAGGAGAAATCATAAAATGATGGAAAAAATGTGGGAACCACAGGTTTTTATAAAGTCGAACTAAAATTATTTTTTTAAAAGGTATTATTTATGAAAATAATAGGATTAAATATTTTTGGTATGGAATAATGTATCTCTGAGAGACTTTATAATATATTTCCTTTTAAATATATTCATTCTCTTTGATTGTTTACGATACACACTACCCCATGACCCAATTAAAAATATTAACCAATATATTTTACTAAAACTATAATTAAATGAAAATGATAAAATGTTTTGTCTAAAAAATTCTAATTTATAGGATGAATATCAATTTTTAAGTTACATGATCATAATAAGTGTTGAATAGATTTTTCCAATTTTCCCTTTTGAGTAAGCTTTTGTGAATAAAAAAAGTATTTAACTATTAATATTTTTATTTGTAATAATGTATTATAATTTACTAATTACAATTATAAACTATAATATTTATGGAAATAAATACCAAAACATTTAATGGTAAAAGGATTATTTTTTCAAAAAGTAGTTTTTTCTCAGAAAACTATTTTTATGAAGGTATAATGCCTTTTGAATTTAATTAATAAAAAAATAATTAATTATTAATGAAATAGATGAATGTTATATATTATAGAAATATATATATGAATTTAGATCCATATAATTATGATTACAAGTCGTATAGTTAATATAAGATCATATTATGCATGAAAAATGTATTTCATTAAATACCATTATTTGGCATGTATTTCACATAAATATTTTATTTAATTATTCCACTTCCATGAAAGGAATTAGTTAAAATATGTTCTATATTTATATTTATAATAATTAACATTAGTTAATATGGTCTACTAATGTTTTGGTCATAATGATTAGTAAAAATGGTAAAAAATAATTAATGCGGTTAAAGTTAAAATTGTTTGTGTTCATTACAAGAGCTGTTATTAAAATAGTTTTCCACATAGATAGAATTTTTCTTTGATAAGTTTGATTTCATATTTATAATTCTTGGTTCTAAATTAACTATAAGGGATAATTTTATTTTAATGTAAATCTATAAATTACATAGGTATTAAACAATTTACTGATGTTAAAACTAAAATGTTAAAATTAGGAAATCCTAGAGGATAAGGTAATGGAATTTTTGAAACATATTTCCTTCATTTTTGTGGAGGTGTAGATCTATCATAAATTATATCCTCTCCATTAATTATTAATTTTTTAGGGACATGGTGTGATAGTGACTTCTAATTTTTGAATAGTTTTTTTAAGAGTACCAATCCCCATCAATTATAAAAGGGAACTCTCTACCCTCACATATTCACACATATCGAACCAACTATAAAAGGTAACTATATAATACACATAAAATCATAAAAGTAACATTTTTAAAATAAGGATATATACCTTGCATAATTTGATATAAATATCAACATGAGTTTGAAAACATAATGTAAATTTTGGTACATGAATTAAAAACATGAAATAATAGTAAAATGTATATATATATATATGGATTGTTTACCACAGGGATATCCTATCATGGCGATGACATAGCTCCATGCTGCTGGGATCTGTTCCCCCCTCCCGATTAGAGGGGGGAGTTTCACATTCATTTCCTCCTGGGAGGGACGATGCTTCATCTTACCATGGATTTCCTATGCCCTTCACTAAATTCTCTATTTCCATGAATGTTCCAGATCTCTTCCAGTAGGTGCCCTAATTATCTCTGCTCCCAACGGAACTCAACTGTGATGCGAATCATTACAAGTATACCTTGGTGGCTTGTTTTCATCTTTATCTACCTTCTATGGAATCATTTTCCTAGGTCGTCTCTAAATCACTGGAGCTTCATGAGTATGCAGTCGTTGGGTTTCTTGGTCAGAGACATATTTTGGTTCATTTTGGATCAGAGGAGGATATGATTATCGCTTGGTCCAGGGCTCCTAGATGGTGCAATAGTTCTTACTTTTATTTTTTCGATGGAGTTACGAATTTCATATGTGGTGTTAACCTTCATCAATCATGACATGTTTACGTATCCCTAGACTCCCTCATTTTTTTCAAAATCCTTCTATTCTAAGAGATATTGGAAACTTTATTGGGCAATATCTTGGTTTTGATCAATGAACTGAGTCTGTGTCTCATCCGTTTTGTTCATGGATCTATGTTGAGGTAGACATTGTGAGGCCTCCTGTGCGTTGTTTTTAGATTACTTATGAGAAGAAGTTCCTCGAGATGCAAGAGGTTGTATTTGAATCATGGATGTATTTTTGTGTGAAGTGTAGATGGTTTGGGCATCTGGAGGTCATTTTCCTCATCGGAGGGATGAGTGTCAACTCATAGGATATAGAAGAGAAAATTGGTGATGTTTGTGTAGTTGTTGATGCACAGTGGTCGGCTCAGGAGATGATGAATGATGGCCTTAGGGAAACTTTGTATAAATGTTGATGTGTGAAAGAGGGTACGAGTGCCCATGTGGAATATGTTGTGTGTACCCGAGCCGGAGGAGCATCTGGGAAGGGAGACCGGTTAGATTATGCTTGCATGGTAGTTGATTTGGTTGAAGATCAACCTGGTGGAAATGTGGAGAGGGATATGAGGCAGGTTCTTCTTGCTGATATGATAGGCCTTTCATGTGGTTAGAAGATGGTGCAAGAACCATTGAATCTGAAAGTACTTCAAGTATTTGATATATTGAAGGGTGATCATAGAGTTGGGTCCTAGTCTGCGGTGAAGGCTGTGTTCCATCTGCAGCTGGCTCCATTATCTAGGTAGAATTTGTCCATTGAAGATGGTGAGCATGAGGATATAAACATGAGTTCTAATATTGCTAGTGTAATTTTGATCTGAAATCATTTTGGATGTATGGATCATGACGAGATTCCATTGGTTATGGAAGGTCCCCGATTGGTCGATGGTGCTATTTCACAAGATGTAGTCACCAATAAAGCAGGAGCTATGGAGGAGGAAATGGGGAAGGAGTCCTTTGTTGGTCCAATTAACTCTCATTGTGAGGAACACCCAAAATGTTTAGCAATGAGTGTTAATAATAGTCACTTTGACCAAGAGCGGGGAATGGATGATGGTTACTAGGAGGTGCATATATTTAGAAATTGGAGAGAAATCTATGATAGTAAAAAGAATAATTTTGGTGGTCTGGTTCGAACATCCTATAGTGACATTGTTCAGGGTGGAAAGAAGAGCGTTCCAGGGAATAAGGAATCCATGACCGCTCCATCAAGAAGAAGGCAGAGGAAATACTATTCTTATATGTCGAAGCTGATGTCTACCTGGTCCTCTGTTAGTAATGGAAGAGGTATACAGTCTTCTAAGGAATTTCTATATTTGGAAATGTTAAATCTTAGAAGGAAGTATGGTAAGACTCTAAATAATTATGATAGCTTGCAGTGGGAGTCTGCTACTACAGATGAAGTTGTGGATCCTGTATATGGTGATGGTTATGGTTTTTATAATATGTAGTTTTTTTTCTAGATTGTGTTACTTGCTTGATGTACGTTTATTTTATTTTAACAAACATTTAGAGACTTTTTCTCCAGTTGAGAATTACCGGTACATATATACATACATACACACAAATATATAAAGTATAAAAAAATTAAAACTGTGAGAATAATTTCATTTTCACGTAATCTATAAAGGGGTTTTTAAATGAATTCCAACTTATTGTATAATTTATAAAAACGATATTAAATGCACATATAATAAATGAAATCCTCTTAAAATAGTTTATACACAAGTTCTTTTAATATTAGAATACTTAAAAATGATTTAAATACAATTAAAAAAATTGAATTTTGAAGTAATATATATATATATACATAAAGATCATAAATATGGAAACTTTTGAAAATAATATATACATAAGTATAATACACCAATACCTTGTTAAGAATCAAAAAGGTATAATCTTCTACCTACTATGGGGAAATCAAACCAGATAGAAAATTACGGTAATGAATGGAGTGGGTTTCATCTTTGGTCTTCCAATGAGGGAGAGTGGTTCTCACTATGTATACATTTATATAGGGGGTTCATATGGGCTAGATTCAGCTTATAGGAGATGGTGTGACTTTTCTTCTACTTCTATTTAAGGGAAAACAATAAACTTATATCTAAGGGTCTCAAATGAGGTGTTAAAATATCATTGATTCATATGTAATTATTGTAAAGAAACTGGGTAAAAACATTAATTTTTTTTAAAATTAAATATTTTTCAATTTATAAATATGTGTTTTCATTTAAGTGTATTTTTTAGAAATGATTCATAGATTAGCAGGGATAAGATCTGGTGGATCAAGGATTCTACTGGCCAAATAGATTTAACAGAATGATCTGAAGATCTTATATCAGTTTTTGTTTTATTGTTAAAATAAAAGTGGAGTACAGAATTATTTGTATGTCAATGCTAAATCAGTGGCTTTTGGTGGAATAAATATAGGTAGAAACCCAAGTTTGATCTTCTTAGAATCTGTGAGAATGAACCACAAAATTGTTGAAGGGATTCGACATGTCTCTAAGAGGAAGATGATTATTTGGTGATCAAACTTGTGGAAGGAATCTGATTAGATGGTCACAATATATCATTATTTTTATCTCCGGTGAACACTACCAACAAAAGGGTGTCCCACATCAAAGAAAAACACAATTCACCCCACCCATATAACTTAACCTCTAACAGTAGAAGGCCATAAGTTATAAAAGGGTGAGCTCTAGAGGGTTGGCTCTCATCAGGTGGTTGATCACGCCCAACATGTTCCCCCTATAGAGGTTGAGTTACATAAGAGCACCTTAGATTGGATTATATATAGATATTTTTTATCAAAATTATAAAATATAATGTAAGAAATAAAATTAGATATAAATTATATACTTTTATTTAATTAATTATTACAATTTAACTACACCATAAATCATCTTTTTGAAATTAAATCTTATGTGATAAATTTTAATACTAAATTTACCACATAATTGATATTTTTAAAATTTTCTTTTCTGAATTTCCATTACTTTAATATTAAGATAATTATATAAATTAATATGAAACTAAATAATTAATATGTTTTAATATTATTATCATTTTTGTTTATTTCATTTTAAGTATATCATTATGATTCCAATTTGAGTTTTTTTAAAAAGTACCAAAAAATCAATGTTGAATTATATTTTAAAATAAGGTTAAAAATAACTATAATCATAATAATATCTCAATTAAATCAAATAAAATAGATATTTTTAATTGAAAATAAAATTTAATTCAAAAATACAGATTTTATAATTATAATTTTTACATATAAAAAAAATCAATATTAAATATAATATATATCAGGGATTATAAATTATATACACTGTCCAAACAGAACATTACTATATTTATGAGGTAATTTTTGTTAAAAATTGAAAATGTATTATAAAATTAATGTATTAAAACATGATGTTTGGAGAAATAAATTTTTAGGTAAACGATCGCATATTTAAATTATTTTTAATAAACACTTTTACATAATGAATAAATGTATTATTATAATTATATTTTCCTTAAAATAATTAATATAACATTTTTTCTTAATTTATAAACAAAATAAATTTTAATTATGTAAAAAATTTAACTCCATGTAAACTTATACATTAGTTTTTTTTAATTATAAAACAACATCATTTAATAAAAATTTATTAAAATGTTTAAAATCCTTGGATGCAATATTATAGCCCCCAAAAATGTATTGTATCCCTCTAAATTCATTTTTTTGCACTTAAAGAAAAATTCTAATTTCTTTCATAGTTTAGAAAACTAGAATTAGTAGATTTAAATATTATTATAGGTCACATAATTTACCTGTGGTTTTAAAAATATATTTTTACCTCATATACATTCCATAAATAATAAATTTTATAAAATAGAGGTTTTATTAGGTGAATATACATAGAAACATAATATTTTTTTAACCAAACATCCTAATCTCCAAAATTATTTAAACTGTTCTTTTGACAAAAACATTGAATCCCTGTGAACCGTGCTTCAAAATCTAGTAAGAAATGATGTATAATTTTTTTATAAACATTAACTGAAAAATATATAGTCCTTAACATCTGAGGATCCTTTTTGTTTTTTTATATGGTAGAAATGGACCACTATTACAAATTATCAAAATTTTAAAAAAAAAGTAGTGAGTAATATTTTCTCTTGATGTCTCTTTATGATAGCTAAACTCTGTGAAACCTCTAATTGACCCAGAATGCATTTTATAATACCCAGGGTGAGGATATATTCCTCACAAAAGGTTCTATAAAATGTAATGAAAAACATTTTTGAAAATTCCTTTTTAAAAATATAACTTTGGAAAAAACATTTATAAATTTTTTTTGAAATAAACAAAAATTTGAAAACATCATTTTGAAAACTCTTTATCAAAATATCATATATTTAAAATTACATTTACCAAATCATTTGAAAATATGATTTTGAAAATGAATTTTTAAATACTTATGTCGTTGAAAACATTATAATTCATTAAAAACTACTTATAATATTCAAAAAATAATAATGAATTTGGAAATACATATTCTTATGAAAACACTATAATACACTTGAAAATACATATGCTTTAGAAAAAATTATAACACATTGGAAAATACATAAGCATTTGAAAACATTATAATAATTTTGAAAATACGTACATATATAAAAACATTTTAATACATTTAAAAATACATACACTTTAAAAATACTTTTCTTAACATTATAATATAGTGATTTTTCAGGAAATAATAAGGAAAGTTTCTTAAAAAACAATTAGGCAACTTCAAAACAGTGAAGGCTTATTGAACTAACAGACATCTCGAGGTATGGGTTCACTGCCCACTTCCCTATTATCTTTTCAATTTCTAAATTTTGTAAAAATAGTTATTCTTCATAACACAAAAATATATATATTTCACAAGTTTTTTTTAAAAAAACATGACAAGTTATTATTACATATAAACACTTAAATTTACATAACATATATATAGACTTTTGTAGGAAATTAATTATTTGATTTTTAACAACCAGATCAAAAGAAAAATAGCCTTTTAATTCATGCATGGGATGTTAATGATATAATTATAAACACAAATGTATTTAAAGTTTCTCCCATAAAATAATAAAAATAAATTTAATTCAAAGAATACATAAAATGATATATTTTATTATTTGTAATTATTCATTGAATGATGAAATTAGATTCACATTTTCTAAATTGATTTTTGGAATAAAATAATTGGGTGATGCTCTAATTTATTTACACATAAAATATTAGTAACTATAAAATTTCTATTCAAATTAATTTTTTTAAATATATAGATATATAATTTATCATTATTATAATAATCATAAGAAAATTTAATTATATCATACACATAAAAATATAAAAAGTAATACTTTTAAAATAATCATAACAAGCTTTTATAATTTTAAATAAATATCATCTTTAATATGATATCATAAAAAAAATGGTACATGAATTTAAATCATGAAATTATTGTTAAATGTGCATACACGCACACATATATTAAAAGTATAAAATTCTAATTTTTTGTAAAATAATTTCATTGTAAAATAAAATATTAAGGGGTTTTTGAATAAAATAAATCATGTTGTATAATTTCTAAAACTGAAATGATAAATACATATTGTAAATGAGATACCATTACATAAATTTAGAAACATGTTAGTTGAATATTATAATAGTTACGATTTATTGTAATACAAATATAAGATTGCAATTTAGAATTAGAATATAAAAATATTTATATATTTTAACCTGAATAACATATAAATTGAAATTTTCAAAAATAATATCAACATAAATATAATACATCATTACCCTGTTTCAAATTGAAAAGGAAGTAGCTTCTTTTTGGTTGGTAGAACTCATACCATATGTAAAAGGAGGAGAATATATGGAGAGTGTGCCAACGTGGGTCTTCCAATGAGGGAGTGGGGTTCTCCCATTCCATTACATTTATATAGGGGCATTTGGATGACATGTATTATGATTCTAGAAGATGCTTCGATTTATTTCCTTCTTCCTTCAATTTTAATGTTTACAACACTTTTTCCAGAGTTCACATCCTCCTTTTGAGGAGGACGAGCTTCTTGTTGCCCTGCATTCCCGCATTCCAAAGGCAGGAGACATCCATCTCTTATTCAGGGATGTTTTCTCCTACATCAAAATGGGATGATGTTATTTCAGTTCGTCCTTCCATTGATTCCTCCTCCGAAGTCATTTCCTAGTCTAGGCCTCCCTCATAAATGTAATACGTTGTTCATGGAACTCTTTCCAATGATATGTTTTTAATGATTCCGGTTAATTATGCTGGTTTTATTAGGACATTCCAAGGGGTCCATCCAAGGCTGCAACATTCAGTTGGGTGACTAATCACATTGGACATCACTGGCGTCTCTAGATGCTTGAACCCTGATGCATCTGGGTTTATTCAACTTATTATATGGCTTATCAAGGGCACAGAAGCTAATGGCATCCCACATCGAATGTCGGGAATTATATGTTATAGGTATGCATTTGATGTTTTCTTCAGCTTCCTGTGTTTAACACATGTTATGTTGTGATTTTAACATCTAACTGAGATATATTGAACTAATCAGAACACCAACAAGAGTATATAAGATGGGTGTAACCCCTAGAGGGATCGCCGAGGCTGGGGCTATCGCGTGGGTAGTTACTTGATTACTACGAGGAGCAGTGAGAAAGTGGGTGACACGATCTCACTGGGATGTCGCGGCCTGTGTAAGAATCAATATGGATATGGATTGGTGAGAGTGTATGGAGAATTATATGGAATCATCGTAAGAGTGATGGTGATATTAGGATTGAGTCTCTAAAATACATCATACGTACCCCTGTGGTAAGGAATCAAAGTCCACGTAGATTAGTGAGATGATGGGACACCTAAGGAGGTTACCCGTAAGGATGGGACACAGAAGAAGTGGAACCTCCATATTGGGACATGAACTTCTCCAAACATATAAAATCGAGGGAAAGGCTAGTATGGGACAAGGGGTGATGGGTTTGAATAGCAGAGTGGCTTTCTATGTAACCATTTAGCAGGGAATCAAAGACCACATAGTTTAGGTTGGGGTTATAGAATCAGGGTGTACACATAAGAAAATGACCCAATGTTATATTGGGTAATACATGCGGTTAGTAGCCCAAATTTTTCTGATTCCATGGGGGAAGACCGGAGATATGGGTCCCATCAAAGGAGACTACGATGGATTACCGTCGATTGCAGACTACAATGGATCATCGCTGGTTGGGTGAAACAATGAATTGCCATCAAATGGGGAACAAAAAAAGTTATTTTCAATTGGGGAAGATAATGTATTACCATCAATTAGGGATCAAAATGGCTTGCCATCGATTGGGGATAATAACAGCTTACCACTGGATGGGGTACAATGACTTACCGCTGGATGGGGTACAACGGCTTACTGATGGATGGGGTCACAACGGCTTATCGCTGGATGGGGGTCACAATGGCTTACCATAGGACGAGGTTGATCCTGAGGATGGATTCTTATGTACCCTACATAGGAAATAGGGTTCAAATCCCATGTAGTTCTAATGGGTATATTTTAGCATCATGTAGGATGAAAAGGGGGGTAATGTTTAACGTTGTACCCGATGAGGGTAGACTGACATGAGGTGGTCAGGATTTTTTAGTGAACCAAAGTTAAGTGGATCAAGACCAGAAGGTGTTGTTCTTGAATTTCATAAATTCTTCCTACATACCATGCCTTGGTAATGATCAAATTCCACATAGATTGGAAGTGTTTGGTGAACCAACATGGAGGGGGTTGGGACTAGCAGGTGTTGGGATTGAACCACATGGGGGCTTCCTATGTACCAATCCTTGGAAAAAATCAAAGACGATGTAGTTCTTATGTGTTAGGGTCTTACACTCTAAGGAGTCCCAGATAGGATGTCATGGTCGATGCTTACTCTAAGCCCACATAAGTCATGCTCATTGTGAGAAACAACAGTCAGTAAAGACCTAAAAATCTCATCACTAATGGTGTATAAATGGGAAATGGAGTGGGGATTACACGTGGTTAGTGGGACAAATATAAAACAGTGGATTATGTGTGGTTAGCAGCCCATGGAGATGGAGATTGGGACTTACTCTAGGATGGAGGCCTGATTTCGAAAAATCCTAGAGGGAGAGTGAAGAGGTATCAATGATCCATATTCACCTCTCACCTCTTAATCATTGGCACCGAAAAGGTTTTGAGGAGCAGAGGTGTTGCCTTCTATAAGAATGTCTAGGGGATTACACCATGATTGTTTCCCATCACCGCGGACAGACTCCACTCCAACAAAGAGGATCTAATCACATGTAAGGAATATTTAACTACCATAGAGACCAGTGGGTGTGTAGAATATCCAATATGGGGCACCACACCTATGATGCATGGGGAGAGGCCACAGTTTAATGTCAGGTGCTAATGAAGATGGAACTTGGCTGTTTAATTCCCTGCAACTCGGACGCGACAAGTTTACTCCACACCCTTAGGACATATGTAATAGGAATGATTTATCCCTTGGTGAAGCGAAGGAACTGACAATGCTGTTCTGAGGGAGATTTGTGGAGTGATCCACTTAGGGGTCCATGTTAGCATGGCTATGCAAGGAAGAAATAACCGTTAGTGTTCCAATGTGGAGAAGCATGAGGAAAATCAATGCATCGTGATACACTACCCATAGGACCTTGAAGTCATTTCCTATAAACCTAGTGGGTCGTACGAGATAAAGTTGAGTTACACATGTTTTGTGAGTTTAATAGTGTCTTAGTCATGGTGGATTAAGGTATGGGTAACACATGGAGAGAATGAGGAGGTCCGCGTGCAAGATGAGAGGTTGTGCACAAGATGGAATGGTTGTGCACATGCCAGAAGGATGCACACAAAAATAGGTCCCATGAAAGGGGAATTTTCATGTAAGATGGATCATTTGTGTGAAAATGAATTAGGGTAAAATGAAATGGACAAGGATAAAGTCCAAGAGGAACCACCCAAATGAGGTCCCATTGGGGACCTTCCACACAAAATCTAATACCTTAAGGCTATAGTATTTTTTGCACTGTCACAGAAGATGTGTCTTTCACACAGAAGAGCATCGCTTCGTCTTCTGTCACCATCCCCAAAAGGTGTAGGGTATGGTTCATTTTATAGCCAAAATCCTTGGAGGTGATGATCAAGAGTTGTTGCACACAAATGACTATTTTACATTACATTGGGCACACAATGGTTTGAGCACCCAAGGGAAACATCCGCACCAGATTCTCTTCTTTTTCACCCATGCCTTGGATGTATTTCTTCATAGGTGGACATGAAAGGGAGACTATTATTTCTCATTGGGAACAGAAGGGATTGAATGCTACATGAAGCCTTGGCACGCCCCTAGACTCTTGAGCGCCATTTCTAGGGAGCGTGCGCAGAGGTTCACCATGGAAGTCAACCCCTAACATCACATTGGGAACACAAGATCTTGTGTGATGAGGGGGATCTTGCATGCACGTTTTCATTCTTTCACAGAACTCCCTCTCCCATGGTGTAGTTGTCCCTTTATACCTTGTTTTCCATTGTTTTATTCAAAAGTTCCCACTCTAGGCCCTATCTAAAATTCAGCATCAAAGAATTCCCCACTCAGAATTAGAGCTGAAGGGAGACCTGAAGGTTGGATTCTGAGGGTCACGCCGAATGATAGAGAACATTCTGGTCCGTGCACGCAAAACCGGTGTCCAGATAGAAAAAACTCTTTTGTGCGCTCACATGATTAGGTTCGTGCAAATGAATATGGTGAGCCCCCCCCCCCCCCCCCCCCCCGAGGTCCCCACATTGATTTTTCCATACGACTGCATTTGGCTCTCATGTGCGCAAAACAACCCCATCCACCTGGATTTTTTCATGGTTGATATTGAGTTTTGTGCGCAATTCAGTAAATTTTTTCCAACAAGATTTTTTCACATAGCTTGGCATTCTTGCATGTTGATCGTCTATTCTTTCGCGCAATGCCCTTTGGATTTCTCAAATTTTGGCAAAATGGATTCCCATAAAACTGAAGCCGAGAGAGATGTAAATGCAGCTAAAAGGAGGACTTAGATGATCACAAACCCCCAAATTCTTCATGCAAGGATGGTCATGTCTAATAACCAAATGATTTTTGGCATACTTATATAGGGAAAAAATGTTACATCTTGAGAGACATCTTGTTGATATGAAACTTTGGCATTTTGGAAGATGTGTTGATGCCTGGGTTCGAAAGTGATACATCGTGGTCATGGGTTACCCATGAGGATAGTATTTCATAGTTATGTTTACAAAAAATGGCCCTACTACCTTGGAAACATAGAACATTTCCATCAATGTCCTGAATCCAAAGTCTAGGACTCTCGTAGTGAGTGACCTGGTCCCCAAAGAATCTCCATCTCATTATGCAAGCAGCTTATGAAGCATTATTGCTGATGAGACGAAATGTTGGTAGGATTGGGTCTTCAGTTCTAGAGGTGACAACACATTTGAATGGGCATGGCCATACTATGTACGCCAAATTGGTGAGGATACTAGACCAAAGATGTAGTCTATTGGGCTCCTCAAATATTTTTGGACATCCCAATTACACTTCTACCGGTAGTAGGACTTGGTTCCAGAATTGTTTAGATGTTGGTCTCCTAATACCAAAACCTTCCACCTCCACCATGTGTAGGTCGGTATTAGTCTGTGTGAAATTCATTGTATTGCGGGAATCCCCTTGGTGAGTTACCAATATGATGGTTTCTTCAAGATAGAGAACATCTGGGGGTATATGACGTGCACCCCCATCATGAAATGGAATCTACTAGAGCTGGCTAAGGAGGAGAAAAAATTAAAATATGTTATAAATAAAATACCTTATCTAGGATGGTTTAGTATTTTTATAATGTAGGAAAAGGCTGTAAAGATGTCGGGTCAAGGGCAGGAATGCCCGAATACACCTCAGAGTGAAATGGTGGGATCAAATTGGACCATCTTGGAGGCTGGAGAGTATCGATCATGGGGTTTGAAATAAATGAAAGTCTAGATATAAATTTATGATATGTTAGGTTCCTTGCAACATTATTGAGTGTGTGGCTATTTCTAGTTAAGGATACGAGGTTGGGGGTGAACCTAGGGACTCCTGTTATGGTTGAGACCATGGAGAAGAAGAATATGGTTAACATAGGGGTACCTGTACTGGCCAGGTTAAACATTATTCTAGGATGTTTCATGAGGGGCATTATTCCCAAGAGGATATGTAGACCATTTCATATCCTTTTGGGATGTGTCATAGCCCACTGCAGTGGGTATGAATCCCTGAATTCCAATCTCCCTCTAGGTGATTTTATATGTCTATCCCTCTTGAACATTGCTGGAATCTGCCTGTTGACGCTCAGAGAAGAAGATATCAAGCTGGAGATTAGCAGCCATACCCATTTCAAATTTCATCCATTCCGGAGCCCAGTTGCTCAGATTTTAGATGGAGGGTGGGGCCCATTAGAGTAGAGGGAGTACCTACAAAGCATCTGGGGAAGTGTGCTGGTAGCTTGGATTGATGAAAAAATATTATATGAACTATACATGTTGACTAGGTTCTCTAGGTAGTTCTGGTGAATGCAGTAGAAGCCAAAAAAAGATTATACAGTTTTTTATGTAGAGTGATATCCCTGCATCTTTTTCCAATTGTAGCTTATTATCACGACTGTAGGACTAGGTGATGTCATCATTCCCCCGCCACCACAATGATGTTATTCCTGTCCTATATACTGAGTTTGATGAACACTGGAAAAAAAATATCCAGGGTAAATTCTATGAAAATGCATCTAATAACTCAATGTGGCTAGCATGGAGCCCGAAGAGCTTGGAGGTAGACATAGTTTTATGGGGGAGGTGAGACGAAGAGTGGTCCAGGTGGCTAACATGACACAGGAAGGAACATCATCGGAAGTAGCACTGTATGTTGAGGGTGTGCCTCCACCTTCTTATGAGGGGTGCTCCCATAGGCGGCCTCATGGGCGAGCTAGGGAAGTCTATGGGAAGAAGCTCAGACACCTCTAAATCCAACCACAAATGCTATATTTCCCTCCCTCTAGTCTTCCTAGAGGACGCTGTGATAATCCATGTAAATGGAAGAGCTGTGGCGGAGACTGGTGCATACTGGGATAGAGTTTTCAGATATAGGAACCATCTAGGTGGCAGATAGGGTGAAATTTCATTGTCGGCATGCATACCTGATGACCATAGATATGTAAGAATGCCAATGGGTGTGGTACAAAGAGCCGTATATCCTGGTTAAAGTGATGGTCGACTGGGAACCTGACCTGCAAAGGTTGCCATCTGAGGATGAACATGTCGAGGAGGAATAAGAGGAAGAGGAAGAGGAGGGAGGAGACAAAGAAGAAGTGGATACAGAAAAAGAAGATGAATAGGATGAAGATTTTAAAGGGGTTTAAGGTCCTAGTGGTGAAGGACCTTCAAAAACACATGATTTTCAATGAATCCCTCATGAGAGCGGTGAAATTGTAGGCTCCGATGTAGAACTGACTGAGTAGCTCAAGGTAAATTTAACTATTGTCTCTACAGCCCTTTCCCTTTACAGATTACTAGGTTATCAACTGAATTTCATCCTATATAGAGTCACATGGATGATGGTGACTAGGGATTCTTCCTTGTGTGGAATGAGGATATTCCCATCAAGGAAAGAGACTATCCTCAGGAACATGTTCTTATAATGGAACAAGGTGGGGAAACAACTACGATTGGATTTGGTGGCGATGAGCTAAATGATAGGGGTGAAATTGAGGCCTCTTAATTCCCCACTATTTTAGCCATATATAATGAACCATTACTGGTGATTGAGCTTAAAATTGATGAGGTATCTCTTGTAGGGGTGGATACTTCCATGACACATGCACTGGATACCACTGCACTTAGATCTAGTAAGTTTGTACCCTTGTTAGATCTCATTTTCTATCAGGTAGCTCAGCTGACTAATATATTGATTCCCATTGCAGTAATCTCATGGTTGGAGGCTCGATAGGCTATTAACTCGGGAACAACTATGAGAGCCATTCCAACAACTACACTAAATCCTATATAGCCAACCCTTCAAGCATCCCCCAACCCAATGCTCGTAGAGTTGGAGGCTACAGTCATGGGTGGAGATTCTACTAGGGAGGAGCTCTAGGTTAGTGAGGGTGAATCTCTTGGGGAAGAATTAATTTGAGAAGAGGACCTTGCCACTGAAATTTGGCTTCTTTCCACAAATATTGGCCTACAGACCCTAAGGAGATAGATGAATCTGATTATGAAGCATCCAATGAGAGTCATATAACACAGATCAAAGCATGGAAGCATATCAAATGCTTCCACAGTCATCCAAAAGCTTGATAGATAAACCGGAAGGGATCACTTCTCACCTGGATACTTTTCTCAATGTTGGAGGGGTAACTTCTCACCGTTTTCATGTATTGATTTGTGATTACATGGATGATAAGATACATTATAGTATCCAATGCTATGAAATTTCCCAATTCAAAAAAGTTTCAGATAATACCCAGGAATTCTTGAAGGTGGAGTAGGATGTATGATGCCTTGAAGTGAAAGAGATAGAAAGGGACTCATTCATTTCAAACCACTTCTAGATCATTCATGAATTTAGGGACCTACTAGTAGATTCCCAGGAACAGATAGTGCCTGAGAGCTTAGAAATGATTGAGCTCCAAATTAAACAAGAGTGAGATTATACTATGGACATTGAATTATCTTCTACATCCACTGATGAAGATAAGGATCTCAGGGGGCGGGCATCAATGTTGGAGGACACAAGATAGAAGGGGGTGGCAGTGGAGCAATCCATCCAAAACGCTAATCCTTAAGGGCCTTGTTTTGGCTGAATCCATAAATTTATCCTTCTTTACTGCATCTAATTCCGAACTATGTGCATGAACAAACAATTCACTTTCTTATTTATTTCAGTGTGTTCTGACTCAAATCATGAAATAATTACCATACTATCCTTAATCTCACGTGGGTCGTGCACTATGAGAGAAACAATGGACATTCATGTTATCACATCATTTGAATGGTAAAGTTACAATCAATCTTCAGGGGTACAAGGTATAAAGAACCTATCCAGGCTTCTGAGATGAATGGGGGAGGCATTAATGGAGAATGAAGTTCTCAGAATAGTCGAATTGTCATTTCCCCAATGTTCTTATTGCATGAGCAGGGTAACGCCAGGGGCATTAAAATCAATCCAAACATTGGGGAGTGGAATGTGTGAATCATGATACCCAAAATTCAGAATGCTATGGAGGTGGCATTAAAATGAAGTATAATTTTTGATTGTGTTTAAAATATAATATGTCTATCGTTATTTCCTAAAATGGGGATAACAAACAAGGACCGACCACTCACTATATTCGAAATATTGGGCCTATATGAAAAATTTTATCAATTAGTATTTCAGAACGTTAGCCCATATCAGTAGGCGGGATATAGGATGAGAATCTGTACAGATTGGGGGCCATTTTAAACATGAAATATGATGATGTTCTGAATAATGGGCATGCCAATAATTGGGGGGGGGGGGGTGGAGTAATGGGTTGATCAAATGGTGTCCAACAATCTTTAAATTATGCCACCATGGTGAAAACAGATTAGGTGGGTGCATCAGTCGGATCAGGGATCATACCTACCTTTGAATAGGACCTCTCTAATAAATACCCATAATGACATCTAGTTTTACAACAAACCAAGGAGGATAATAGACATTTAGTTTTATGCCACGCAGTTTGGACGGTGCACGTAGCTACAAGGTAATATCGCCTGGACCATGATCGGGGTCGAGGGGCAGGAAGTATTAATGACTATGAGGATAGGCCCCAGTCAAAAATCATGGGCATAACTATGTATCTCATAATGGTGATAATCAATGCAAATGTAGTTCTTAAACGCAGTTTGGTCAGAGACCAATGGTTGTAGAGGAAACCCTCTCTGACGAGGAAACTAGCGCATCCCATAGTTAACATGAGGCATCCTGAATTAGTTCAGGGAAGAACATCAGTTTAGTATCATGCATTGAGGACACGAGGACTCATGCAGTTTAAAATCATACAATAGGATGGGTACTGAAAGGTGGTGATCCCAAAAAGGTAGTATGTGATGTGGTAGCTATAAAACCTATGTGAATAAGGACATATAGGGTCTGCAATACACCATGAATCCCTAGAGGATGTTTTATTAGGTCAAGGGACCAAAATTGAATGTTAGGATGGGACTAGGGAAAAGTTCCCAGATGTTAATACGTACCCAATTATTATTGGAATCATGCCGGTCGTAGTTCTGGAATCATAGTTTAACATCATGCGGGATGAAGGTCATGTGTGGCGTAGCTGCACCAGTACACTCTTCTCCAACACTAATAAGCCCACGCGAGTCGTTCTCGATGTGGGAAACCGGGTGTAGTGGTGAGATTTCTTAGTACTAGGAGGCACACATTAGGGGTAGTGGAATTCTAGGTGAGGGACATCCCAAAATTATTGACCCTCCTAATTAACGCACATAGATGCGCATTGGTGTAAAACCGTGCGCTAGAATTCCACTTGAAAACAAGAGGGTGGAAAGATGTGAATCAAGATCCATGTTATCTATATTGCAATGATATTGAAATGATAATAGAGGATAACTAATGACCATGTTCAAAACAAAAAATCTGATTCACGTTAGTTGGGAATGGGGACAACCAAATTAGGGTTGGCCACTGACCATTTTCGAAATGCAGGATTTATCGAAAATGTTGTATGAGGTCATCAGGTGAATTGGCCCAAGATGGTAGGAGAGACAATGTGGCATGAGACCAGACCTTAAAGGGGTCCCTTTAGACATGGAAGAGGATTAGGATCCAAACAAAGGGCTCATGAATCTGGGAAACGAAACGAGTGAATGTCAATGTAAGAATTACACACCATGGGCTCTTTGTCACGACACATATGAGTACGACAATAAGATTTATTAGATGGGGGGGGGGGTCAAGTCCCTTTCCAAGGACAATAGTCCTGGGGTCGCACACTCGTAACATAAAACCGTAGGATGGACCATTAAGAGGGGACTCTATTTAATGAAATGCTCACTCGGTGGCGATGTAGCTGAACCCGATATGTGATTCCCATATAGAGATCTTATTTTTGGGTCATAGAACTTAGACCAGACTAGGAAGAGACATGGGAGGTACACGATGCAATTGTTGCAAAACCTAACGCAAATGAGGGCCCATGAGGTACTCACCACACCACATACATCCAAAAGAGTTCCTAACAAGGGGCCGTAAACAAGGAAATATTTTATATTCCTGGTGGTGGACTTGCATACGACATGTCTATACGTTCTTATGTATCAAATGAGGATGTGAATCAAGCCATACATAGTCTTGGATAGTGTCATGCAGTTTTATATCTTGCAAAAAAAAAGACCATATATTAGTTTAAAGGTCTTAGAGCTCAGACCAGACATAGAAAAGTGGGAGGGAAACATGTGGTGTTACATTGAAAAACTTGACGTGAATGGGGCCATAATCCCACACCACAACATGTGTTCCCTAATGAAGTTTTAGGTCGAGGGATGGAAAATGAAAGCTTTGATGGTCCTGTGGCAAAGTTCCCAGGTGTTCATATGTACCCGATTATGATGGGGATAAAGAAATACTGTCATGATGGTCTAGTCCACACATCAAAATAAGTTTTATTTGACAGATCATGTTTTTTATTTAAGATAGATGTGTGTTTTTTTTGTGAAGATATAAACCTAGGATGGATAATTTAGGTTTCACTATAGAAATCAAGCCACATGTAGGCATTGAAAAATGTTATGGTGGAGGACCGATACCCAACATGATGTCCCCTCGAGTGAGGACATCCCAATGCTATGCTATTTTAAGTTGTGTTGTCGGGATGATAATGTTATAGTTTATGGTTGTATTACAGGACATGCCAATGAATTTTAATTCCATGCTATAAAGACTCAATAGTTTAAAGTCACGTATGACCAGGAAATAAAATTTTATGCCATATGGCTTGGACACATATAAAAGAAACAATGTTTGGGGGGGGACATGACATCATGAAGCATACCCAACATGAGTGAGGACGTAAGTCCTACGCCCTACCACACAATATTCTAGGGAAGAAACCACAAGAAAAGGGGCCAGAATAGGTAAAAAAATATGGGGATGGACCCGTGGAAGAATTTTTTTTGTATTCATACATATCCCATGAGGATGGGAATAAAGCCATATGTAGTTATGAGGGTGTAGTTTAACATCATGCAGGAAGAGGGGAATGGGGGAATAGATCCTTGAAAGGAAGTACATGGTGAAGATATTGCAAATCCAACATGAATGAAGACGTATGTCTGATACCACACCACACAATTCCGTGAATGTAAGGGCCACAAGGCCGAACAGAAGAGGTAATTTCTGGATCCTGAGCTAGACCCGAATAAAATATGTCTGGGTGTTTCAACGTATACCATGAGAAATGCAACCATGATATACATACTTCATAGAGTTTAAGTTCTTACAACATACATAAAATACATAGAATGAGATCATTATTTAAGATCTTAGAGCTCGAACCATAAAGAAGTAAAACTCTACCAAATGAGCACAAACCTTGATCTGATCCCTAAGCCCAGGTGAGCTATGCTCGACGTGGGAAATAAGGTAGAATAAGGTCTTTGCAACGCGTGGAATGCATGAAAGGGTAAATTGATGCGAAGCCTCGACTGATAAAATACCATGTCTTAGTCTTCCTAATGTTCAAATGTGCACTAAAGTATAGTACGAAGAATTTTTAAATTAAACATAGACATGATGGAATGGGAAATGATTTCAATCATGTAACTACCATTTAGGGCTTGATGGGGTTGGCGTGACGATGGAGGATAACTATCAACCATGTTCGAAACACAACATCCACATCATGCGGCCTGAAATGGGAATGAAAAATGAGCATTGAACGCAGACTATATTCCCAATGTGAGAGTTATATCAATTTGTTGTTATAAATCCATGAGGACATTAGCCTGAAATGGTATGAGAGCCCATGGTCCCAACATCCATGCCATTTGGGGTCTTTATCTATTTTAAAGATGATGAAAGAACAAATGAAGGGGAACCTAAAGCCTGAAAAATAGTCGAGAGCATGTCCAGGTAGAATGTGACACTCTAGGTCCTGAACCAGTGTTCTCTTGGGCACATTGGTGACCTTCCAATAATGGTCGAGGGGCCCAATTCAAGAGTATCCTACTCGAATAGATGAGTGCAGAATAGGGGAAGGGGAGGCTCTCATAAGGGAGAGGTATGTGGAACGACTATTAAAAATATTTTGTGACTGAAGACATGTATTCCATACCACACTATATACCTCCTATGAAATTCAGGCAATGGGGGAAAAATAGGAGAAGGTTTCTTATAAACAGGGCTGGATCATAAGACTAGATGTTCGGGCAGTCCTACGTATCCCATGAGAATGGGAATCAAGCCACATGTAGTTCTGAAGGTGTTGTTTAACATCTAGTATGATGAAATGGAAGTAATGTGTTTGTTTTGGTGAGTAACCCGACATGAATGGGGATATAAGCCCAAATACACCATACCCTTCACAATTACTAGAGAGAATCAAGACAAGGTGGCTGAGAGAAAGGAGAGATGAACCTGGGTTGGACTTATGGACAAAACATCCAGGTTTTCTTAAATATCAAATGAGGATGGGAATCTTGCAATACGTAGTTCTAGATATTTCATGCCGTTCACCTTCATGCATAAAGTACTTTATATATCATAGTTTATGGTCATATAGATCATACCTTAGATGCCTAGTTTAATGTCATGGAGGACGATGGAAGAGGTAGAGATCTCAATGGAGGGGAATAAATGGTGCAATCATGATGAACTCAATGTGAATGAGGGAAATATCCTACATCACAACATGTGTTTGGACCCAATGGAATATTTTGAATTTGGAGCTAGGCCTATGGACAAAATGTCTAGGAGATTCTACATATCCCATTAGGATTGGAATCAAGCCACACATAGTTTTGAAAAGGACCCTACAGTTTAGCATAATGCAGTAAGGACAAGGGATGATAGAATAATGAGGAAGGGAACATGGTGAGATCATTGTAATACTTACATGAGTGGGGGATAAAGAAGCCTACACAACACCATACAAGACCCTCGAAAGGAACAACATCCTGGTGGTTGTCAAAGAGAAGAGTCTAGGGGATTTACTCAAGATAAGTCATCCGAGCGTTCCTACGTATCCATTGGGGATGGGAATCTAGCCATACATAGTTATTATGATATAGATTAATCTCTTGAAAGATTATTGTAGTGGGGAGATCATAGTTTAAGGTCATAGAGGTCAGACCATTTTGTAGTTTATCGTTATGTGGGACAACAAAGCATTTTAATGTCATGCAGGACGTAATAGTTAATGTCATGTATGGCCCTACACAGTTTAACATCCATTGGTATGACATACAAGTTAATTTAATGTGGTGAATAAAAGTTTAAGGTCATGAGGGACCAACAAATGCTCCATAAAAGTATGGCTTCATGAATTTGGAATTATTGGGCAGAGTTACATGCTCGACATCCCTGGAAACCATTATGTATATGCCTTTGGGGTAAACCATGTAGATGATGTATGGTCCTTCCCATTTTGGCTCCAGCATGGGTGGTTTCCTACTATGTATCTTTGGAGATCTTAGGTCCAACACCAGGTCAACTTGAAATAAGGAGAGGATGCGAACCATCTTGTTAAATTCTATGGCAATCTTGTTTTCATTCCTTTCAAGATTGTACAGGGAACGATTCATGTACTTATTGAGCACTTCCAATTCCACCCAACAGATTTGAGATGTAATATATAGTGATTTATTATCATATAAAGTATTGTTTAATGAATGAAACTTAATCTATATGGGAAGTACAACCTCTGTTCCATACACCAGAGAGCATGGGGTCGCCTGTGTCGGATTGTGAGTCATCATCCGATAATCCAAAAGGGAGGTGGGGAGCATGTCCAACCAACTCTTCTTATTCTAACCAGACGTATTCAATAGAATCTTAGAGAGGGTTTTTTTTAATTCCTCTATCTTCCCATTTTCTTGTGCCCGATAGCGGTAGGTATGGTTAGAACGAATGTTGTACATTGCATACAATTTCTTTAACTCGGTTTCCTGGAATTTGGTTCCATTATCGGTAAGAATGACATAAGGGAATCATAATATGTAGAGGACATTGGAGCTCAAAAACTCAATGATAGAAAGGGTCATTTCCTCCTTGAGTTGAACCTCTTCTTCCCACATGGAAAATAAATATGTAACGGTCATGATGAACCTACACGGGAGAGCTATCACTGGTGGATATAGTCCCACGACATCGAGTCCACAGAGCACAAAGGGAAAAGTTTACTTGGTGAAGTGGAGAGTCTCTTGTGGCTGATGAAAAATGATGGCATGAATTCGGCTTTCATGAAACCTCTTGGGAAACTCCTTGTAGTCAAAGATCATGGATGGAAAAAAATATTCCAATCTACGGATCAAGTGAGATAGTTTCGGACCAGCCTGTTGAGCCCTACTGGAACCAGAATGATCCATCTGTATGACTTTAGAGGTATCAAATCCTTGAACACAACAGAGGAGAACCCCCTTAAACCCATGCTTGTATATGATCTTCTAAAGACCAAGACCACTATGGGCAGTAAATTTCAATGAGCAATGTTGAATTCTCCCGCACTCAGCTTGATCTTCCAGGAGATTTCCATTTTGGAGGTACTAGACAAATGAGGTCCTCTATTTGGGATTAACATTAATAACTGGATCTAGGGGATCTAGAAGTCTTGATACAGAGGCACCGATAGTAAGGTGGCCTACCTTTGGGTTTTCCTCATCATCAAGAGTAGTGGGGGAGATAACTCTCTAGTGTGCCACATGGATAATCAAATGTTCATGTTAAAGTTCTATAATTGATGAAGCTGGGCTGGACAAGGTGTTGGCTCGAACATTGTAGGAAAAAGGAATATGAATAACCTCTAGCTAATATTGGAACTGTGCCATCAGCTGGAGGGGGCACTCCAACAGTGGTATGAGCTCTGAATTTCTAACAACATAGTCACCATTGATCTTTTTGATGACTTGTTCAGAGTCCCCTTTTCCATGAAAGTGGGTTACATCAACCTCTAAAGCTAGCTCAAGGCTAGTAGTGGGAGAACATTATTATGCCTCATTATTGGTACAACATTCTGACAGTAGTAATGAATATGGAAGAACGACCTTCGCTAGGATATTAAAGATTATACCCATTCCTACCCTATTGAGCCTGGGGTCATTGAGCCTTCTACTTGTAGGGATCCAGTAAGCACTATCAAAGTGTATTTGTCAGCATAGAATGGCTTGGTCCACCCAGAGGATTACCTCATCAGGAATATCAAGGTCCAGATACTGGTCCACTGGAGATGGATGGACAAAAATGAAATATTCCAATGCTTTCCCATTAATATCCTTTTGAGTGACAAACCTGATGTCAAAATTTAGAGGGATTTCTAACCACTTATCTAGATGACCCATCAACATTGGGCGGTTTAGGATGTACTTCACTAGATCCATTAGGGACACCTGTTGTACCTCATGGTGCAACAAGTAATGTTGTAATTTCTGTACCGTGAATACTAGTGCTAGGCAGCTCTTCTAGATATGGGAGTATCTAGTCTTTGTATTAAGGAGGATGTAACTATGATAGTAGAGACAATTCCTTGTTCCCACATTTTTCTTCTGGGTGAGAAGGGCTCCGAGATATCGTTCTAGGGCGGTCACATAAAGGACCGATGGATTTCTAGAGAAATGTGACATTAGGACTAGAGGTTGGAGAAAATAATTCATGATTTCCTCAAAATACGTATGAAATTTCTCATCCCACAGATAGATAATCCCTTTCATCATGAGCTGAGAAAAGCGATTACACATTTTAGAAAAATTCACAATGAATCGGCGTATGTTGTCCCTGTGTCCTGTAAATCCTCGAAGATCTTGAGTTTTTATATGGGGATTCATACGTATGATGACATTGATCTTCCATAGATCAATCATGATGAACCTGTATCTGACAACAAAGCCAAGAAACCTTGTAGATGTAACCCCAAAGGATCACCTTAATGGGATCATCTTCAGGTGGCGAGAACGAATGAAGCCAAACACTTTCTCATGATATTTGAGATGGTCCTGGCACTGGTGATATTTTACCACTAGATCATCCACATAAAATTCCACTAATGTCCCGAGGATCTACTTAAATATGCAATGCATGGAACACCGATAGGTGTAACCTGAATTCTTTAGACTGAAAGGCATGATTTTGATGCAAAAAGTACCCTGTTTTTCCTTGAAGTCTATAGAATCTTCATCATCGAGGGCCATTCAGATTTGATTATACCTAGAATACCCATCCATGAAAGAATGATCGTAGAACCCAGCTATGTTGTTAATCAACATCTCTATCATGGGAAGCAGAAAATCATCCTTCATACGGTGATGGTTGAGATCTCAGAAGTCGATGCAGGTGCTGATCTTCCCATTATTATTTCAGAAAAGCACTATGTTGGATAACAATATATGATAATGGACCTCCTTGTTGAAAGTGGCTCAGATGATCTTATCCCCTTCATCCTTGAGCATGTCACTGTGAGAAGGGTGAATCTTTTTGGGAGGCTTCCTAAACTCTCTGTGATTTGTTGGGAGACTGTGATGGTGGATGGCTACCTGAGGATATGGCCCCTACATCTTTTCATAACACCACGAAAATACAACACAGTCAGGTTTGAGGATGTCCTTGTACTATTGTTTCTCTTTGACATGCATAATGGCACTGATCAATGTGGGTTTCAGATCCGTCTCACTTCCGAGGATCACCTATACCAATTCACCGACCATGGTGGAGTCACCCTCCCAAATGTAAGAGGAGAATCCTATAAATCCTATTCTTCACTTATGGGGGTGGGATCCATGGAGGGTGGGGCTTTCACTAAGTCAAAAGATCCTGATGGGAGACTAGTACCATCCCAAGTGGGGGTAGACACTGCATCGAGGGACTCCTGTGCTACCTAAACCATGGAAATGAATGTTGTCGATCTGATCCCATCTAGTCTTTAGCCCAACGGGCCACACATTATTATATCGATGAAATAATGACATGTTGGATTGATATTCTTTATCTTATCCCAGCAGAACAATCAATTATGATGTATTTTCATTGCCATGGGGTGGACATCCTGATACATTATGGGGGTAGAAGGCTCTGAGATCACATGAGAATTATTTTTATTGGAATGTGAGGTGATATTCCAGTGTCTCTTTGACTTGGGAATGTGCATCACCCTTATTACAAAAATAACAAAGAATTTCCCCATATCATGGGTTGTATCATCCAATCTATGGATCAAAAAATGTAGAAATCATCTAAATCTATCCACAGGTTACTAGAATTTGTAGTGTGTTAAACATCATTAGCCTTAATTTGATTGTATTTTCTCATTTAATAGTCGACATCTAGATAGAGGGATTCACAAGAGGAAAAGGGAGAATAATCACCTTGGATTATGCCCACTCAACCATTAAGGGAGTAATTAAGGAACTAGTGATATGAAGGAGGGATCATCGCATGCATGTGACACCAGAACCTACCCACCAACGCATTGTAGGTGGTGTCCTGGGTGACAACCATGAACTCAGTGCTGGGAACTAGGCCACATAACTAGGTATTTAGGAAGATCGTGCTAACTGGGGTCTATTCCTTCCTATCATAACCTTGTATTTTCAAGTCATAGGGATATAGTTCATCCTTTGATAGCTTCATCTTTCAGAGGGTCTGGGTTGAGATTAGATTGATCTTGGAGATTGTATTGAAAAGACAATGACGAACCTCCACGCCATTGATGTGGTCAGTAAAGTACAATGGGAAGATGTGCCCCTGTATGGGAGAGCCTTCATCTTCTCTAGAGAAAGAGATAATGGCCTAGCATTTAGTATGCTCTATTTCCTCATCATGGAATCCTTATGCTGCTTCCACCACCATCAAAAATTGGATGGAACTTCTTAATGCCTCGACAAGGGCCCCATGCATATCAGCTAACAAGTGAAGAGCCTCAAGGATAGAGTGACTTTTTGGAATGCCAAAATTATTCTTCAGAACATAATAATTATATGCCTAGTGTAATGTTCTGATTGCATGAGGTCGTTCTGTGGTAGGGGGTGAATGGCCTTAGTGGCCGAACCAGCTGTTGACTGGTGCTGGAAATATCCCATTGCACAGTAGTATAAGCTCGACGAACTACTATCATATATATATCAGATGAATGGGTCAGGTAAGTATAATAACATATCTTATCATGGCATGGGCGAGGTGGCTGCGCTAGATCAAGAAAGACAAATAGCGGCGACGACATACCCGATGACAGAAGATGAGAAGGTTGTGTGTGCTGACCTCTGTAATGGATCTACTATCTGGTTCTAGTGACATGCACAACCGGGCTGGAAGTACTAACAAATGCACTTCAATAACCCATATAGCCATGGCTTCATCGACATTGGTGACTACTGGGATATTTGGAAGGATCCATCTAGAACTCCTCATAAATCATGTAGGGGTTTACCAGCTCTACGGGGCTAACCGAGACATACCATTGACTGCCAATTGAAGATATCTCCACTACTAGATGGACTCTTGGTTGAATTTCCATCTCTGGGGAATGAAGTCTTCAAGAGTACATGATTACAACAACATTGGTGGGGGACTTTGTTTTCCCTTGTGTCGCTGGTGCCAGCTCTTCTAGGAAGAGGAAGGCCGAGCTTTTGAAATTGAAGTACTGGTTATGGTTGAAGAAAAGTCTTCTGAAGGACCAGATCAATTTAGAAATGCATGTATTATACCATGGGCACACACAACTGATTTATTATCCATCTAATTGTCATTATTCTGGGACCCGCTGATGGAAACCTGATTCCACTCACCTTCGCAGTCACCACTACTATCTGGCTTCATGAAAACACATGCCATCGGTGTTAGATCTGGTCCTAACCTGATAATGTTATTATCAACCTGGTATGGAAGCCAGTATTTAAACTCACAGAACTATTTGATTGTGTTCCCCATGATCTTTTGATAGGGTATGTAATTAAAGAGATCAGTGACATCCCCTCTTCTAGTCACCTATATTCGAGAAACTGTACAATTCCCTATTCTAAGGCACATCAGAAATAATCAGGGACCTGAGCCTCTTTGAATGAGTATGTCTAGTTTCTATTATCCGGGAAGGGGGATCTGAGATCTTGGACCAAATGAGGGGCTGGAGGAGACTATCAAAGAGGTAGGACCTATTTATCTCACCTGGCCGGTGGCGATGCATTACGCGGGGGAACCTGTCGATTCTGAGGCAGACACTATTGGGACGAAGGTTGTGCCTGAGGTTAACAGCCTCTATAAGGCTCTGGAGGTGGCTTCACTAGTAATTAGTCTCGTTTTCTAGGTTCTCTACTAGTTCCACTACGGCAGGCTCATCCTTAGCGACCCTTCTTGCAGTAATTGCTGGAGGCAACGGCTGTGCCAGTTTGGGCGGCTGCAAGGCTTCCTCTATGAGCTGGGCCTTATCAGAGACGTCTCAGAATCCCCTAGGGAAATTATAGGTAATGATATAGGGGACCAGTTTGGTCTTGAAATTCCACACACACATTGTCCAAAGCTGTTATTAAGTCTACAACATATCCAAGGAGTTGGTGAGACCTTTCAACGGGGCGAAAAAGTCTACAACATTCTCATCATGCCTCTGTATACAAATGAAGAGGTCTAAAATACTCATCTTCTGGGTAGTAGAGATGAACTAGAAGAGAAATTTTATACGGAGTCAATTCCACCCCATGACTGAAACGATGGGTAACTGGATGTACCCGACAAATGTAGGTCCTTCTAATTTCTGTACAAAGCATCGGAGTTTGGAGGCCTCTTGTTCTGCTAGAGTTACCAACATGTACCAGCAACTTGAAATGAAGTGGTCCAGATGATGCAGTGGGTCACCCATCCCAATAAAGGGGAGAAGGTGGGATTTTTGAAACCCAGGGGTGCTTGGCTATCATCCAACCATGCTATATATGAATTTCCATCAAGAAGTATTTTCACCTATCGAGTTTCCAACACCTAAATTCGATCAATGAGTTCCGTTATTGAATCATCTGGGAGGGGTTTCCTACGTTCAAAAGGATCCCAGACCACTAGTGCGTTGGTGGGTTCTTCAACATGATAAATAGGCCTGACAGATCATAGAGCGGTTGGTGGGATGAATTACAGAGCGGCTGGGGGAACTTGATCAAGATCCTACGGATTATCATATTATTAAGGTGGATTTGGAGAGAAATATCGTGGCCTCCTACAATATGTCCTGACATCTATCCAGTTTACATTGGAAGGATGGTCAGGGTCACATGTTGGAAATTTCATGGGGGAAGTTGTGCCTGCCCCGGAAAGGGATCACCATAGTTTGGTCGTCGCTCCATGACATGTTCAACAAGGAGGTCATCGACCATCTTTATATGATATGTTAGTTGCTGATGCAATAAGGATTTTTCAGGATCATCATCCATCTTTTGTACAAAGCCATATGGTTCAGAGGGTTTGACGACTCCGAGGTGAACTTATCACTTATTGAGATTCTGTTTGAGGACCAATGCCTTGGTGGGAATGGAAAGATAGATTAGATTTATCTATTGCTGAGTATCCCATTTCAACAAATACAAAACTTTTGGAACTCCCTAGAAGGATGTGTTTTCTCCAAGGGGTTTTCCCTGTATCTTCCTATGATAAATCGTCCATGTTAATCGCGACTCTCCCAAGAGGTATGCCCTCGATATTTCATGGAATTTCAGGAGAGTTCCAGATAGAATGGAAATGGATGGCTGTATATTTCCCCCAACCATTAATTTGCACGTGGGGGGAAGCCTCCTTGATAATCTAACAGAGCACTTTTAATCTAAAGATGGATTTTTGCTGGAGGGTCCTATGGTGGCTTGGTGACTGAGGACATTGGGCCATAAAAAGTGTGACCAAATTAATAAAATGACATTGTTGACCATTTTTTCAAAGTGGGCCTAAATCTTAGGTTAGGACACCTATCGATGACGAAGATGAAAGTGATTCACCCAAAGGGTCTAGCGAGATAATCCAACCTCCTCCTAAGTGGGTGATTTTTGTGCACTGAAAGTCAACGTTGTGACAGGCCAAAACATCTTCGGGAATAGGTATTCCACAAGAATTTCGCACAAACTCGTTGACTAAAACATGGGGAATGGCCCTTGGATGTCCCATTAATCGACTATATGAGGATGAAGAACTGGTATAGGTACTGAAGCTGACTGCTGAGGGAGTAAGCTGGTACGTGGGGAATACAATGAGAAAATTGATAGGCCACCACATCTTGGGCTATCCTCTAAAGATAAGAGTGTCTTAACCACCACATCGTGATAATATGGGCTGGATACCAGAGTATATGGCGTAGAGACTACAGATGATGGTGGTGGACCATGTTGTTTCTCATCCACTATCGATCCCGAGAATAACTCATCGTGATCACTGGTTTATATAGATAGTGATATTGGTGATGATGGTGGTGATTGTGTGGAAAGACCTTGGGAAGATGCCAAATCTTCATCCTCCTAGATGTATCATTGAAGGGAGGAATGGATCCTGAAGACCTAGAATACCAGAAGAATGAGGCTGATATGCCTCGTCCCTACCCCATCCCCCAACATAGAGAATCAAGGTGAGGGATCCCTTGATGAATCATATTCCAGCTCAGAATATGAGAAGCAGACAGTTTTAATCTTGGTCTGAATCTTCCCAGCATTCTTTTTATGGTTGTGGTGACAAGCCCTTTTTCCATGGGATGGCTCTTTAAAATAGGATAGATTCTTGGCTCAAGGAGGTCCTTCGGCCGAACTGGTGCTAGGGTAGAGAGGAATTCTACTTGGGTGAGCCGAGGTGTGAGGGGAACCTGGACATATGTCAAAGGGAACACAGGGAGGACCTCTGTGTCTACTGGTTGATGTGTGGAGGGAATCACTGCAGAAAGTGCTGGAGCATGTAGGACCTCTGCTGGAGTTGGAAGAAGCATGGGTAGGGACCCCATGCTTATTTTTGATGGCTACGTCATTGTGAGGAGGGTCCTCGTACAAGTCAAGTAGAGCAAGGGTAGGATCTCTAGGTTGGGTGTTTATAAAGAGAGGAAAACCTCATCTTCTCTGGTTTCGTAGATGAGGACAAACTTCTTCAGCTGCTATAAAGACAAGGGGGAGACCCCCACACTAACAGTTGACCAGATGTGTATCATCATCACACCGGTGACCTACAACAGGAGGAATGGCTCCATACTTGAGGTCGTGGGTGTGGTGGAGGATTCCATACTGAGTGCCACTACAGCTGGTAGGACCCTTGTCTTGATTAATCCTAGCTTGGGTATGACCTCCATGTCGAGTTTGGGAGTGGGATAAACCTATGATATCCTTGGAAATGGTATGGGGAGGACCTCTATACTGGGTTTCATTGCTACAGGTCGGCCTGTGGTGGGCGATACCTGAATCAGAAACCAGGACAATCAACATAGCCTGCCTGTTGGGTGGTTGGGTCCTTCATCTAGGCTAGGCATATGAGTGCCTCTACTCATCCAAAAAAGAGAACTGATGGTACTCCTCAGTGGTGGAATGGGACATGGTAGTCACTGATGGTGACACCCCTCAGTGAGAATCCTCCTCAACATGCGCTTGATGCGGGCATTGTGTTAATCAGACTGGGGCTGATGGTGTAGGGGCATAGCTTCCCTCCTCCTCAGCCAGGGGGGCAGGGTGGCGGTGTTGACATGACCTATTGGAATCCCTCCTTAGGAGCTTCTAGAATGGGACCCTGTCCTGGCTAGCCCAGATATCCTTCTCCTCATTAGCGTAGGGGGGAAAGTCGTCAAAGCATTCTAGGGAGGGGCTCTCAAAACGGTTATGTGTCGGAGTGGGGAGAAGTGTCTCCCTACACAACCCTTGTGGGAAACAGTGGCGATGAGGCATAGATTCCTCTAAGTCTTCACAGGCCATATCCTTGGTTGTGATAATCCCCACTTCCTCGTATCACCGAATGAGGTCATTTACCACCATTTTTTGAAGGATTTCAGATGGGGAGATTGGGAGTGGGAGCCCAAAAACTATGGACGTGGAGACTTCCATGGGGGAAATGTGGCCACACGAGATTCCCACACTGACATTGCCCATGCCCCTACGTTGGTAGGTGGGTGGATATCAATTTCTTGATACGGTTTCTTGGGTCCTAGAATGAAGGGTGATTTAAACCATTAGTCCTGAAGGATGTAAATCGACGTTGAATTCCCCATGTCCATTCCATCTTCCATGGATAGTAAGAAGGGTCCACGCTGACAATGTCACAGAACGGGATGCCCAATGTTTAATTGACCCAATTTTTTGTGAGTTACACAAATAGCCCCACTATTTACAAGGTGGGACCCAGTGCGAGATACTTGTATTCGTTGACATTCTAGTCCACTAATGTCATGAATTCTACTAGTATCCACATTGTGAAGAATAAAATCACATCAGGTTCAACATTTCTATTTCTGATGATTTCGTCAGGGCACACATCTACTTATTGAGGAGGACACACTGATTTTAGCCCATCCTTCATGCTTTCCAAAGGCATATGACATCCATCTCTTATTCAGGAAGGTTTTATCTTTGATCGAAACAAGATAATTGGATATTAGTTCCTCCTTCTGTGGATTCTTGCATGGAACTCGTTTCATTGTCTGTGTCTCCCTCATAGACTTAGGAAGTTGTTCATGAAACACTTCCCATTTCTGTGTCTTCATGGACATCAGTTAATTATGCTGCTTCGGTCAGGACATTCCCTGGGGTCTAACTAGGGGAATAACCTTCAGTTGGAGGAGTAGTCATGCTAGAAATTTCTGGCATGTCTAGACACTAAAATACTGATACGTCTGGGTTTCTTCCCCTTATGATATGTTTTCCCAAGGGTATGGAAGCCCATGGAATCCCATGTCGAATGTGGGAATTATATGTCAAAGGTATGCCTCTAAGGTTTTCCTTATCTTCACATGTTTATCATAGGTTATATCGTGAGTTTAATATCTATAGAAGATGGATTGGACTGATCAGAACACTGACGAGGGAAGACCAGATGGGTGCTACCCACAGAGGGAACCCTAATGATGGGGCTAATGCGTGTTTAGATGCCCAATTACTACTATGAGCTGTGAGAAAGTGGGTTTCATGATCTCAATGGGATGTGGTGGCCCAAGTAAGAATCAAAATGGATATAGATTGCTGAGAGATGATGGAGAATGATATGAAACCGTTGTAAGAGCAACAATGTTGGTGGGCTTGAGTCTATAAGAGACCTCCTACGTACCCCCATGCTAGAGAATCAATGTCTGTGTATTTTAGTGAGATAATGGGACACCTAATGTGGTGACCCATATAGTTGGGACCTAGAGGAAGTGGAACCTATGGGTAAGGGTATGACCTTCCAGAAACAAATAGGCTCAAGGGAAAGTCCAAGATGAGACATGGGTGATGGGTTTTAACATAATGGTGGCTTCCTACATACCCCCATAGTAGGGAATAAAAATCCACATAGTTTATGTTGGGGGTATAGTATCAGGGTGTACACATATATCAAAAACCCGATGGTATATTGGGCTTTACACATGGGTAGCATCTCAAATTGGTCTGACATATTGGGGGCATACCAGAGATGCGTGTCCCAAAAAAGGGTACTATGAAGGATTACCATCGATTTCGGACTACAATGAATTACTGTTGTTTGGGTTTAAACAATGTCTTACCATCTATTAGGGAAAATAACAATTGACCATTGATTGGGGAAAACAGCGGCCCACCGTTGATTGGTGATCCCAATGTCTTACCATCAATTAGGGTAAAATGACTTACCGTTGGATGGGGTACAACCGCTTACCACTGGTTGGGGTCAGAATAGCTGACCACTATATGGGATTATAATGGGTTACCATTGGATGGGGTTGAGCCTCAGGAAGTCTTCCTATGTAACATGTCTAGGATATAGGGACCAAATCCTATTTAGTTCAAGGGATGAAAAGGGGAATATAGTTAAAAGTTGTGTTGGACGAGGGTAAAACAATGTGAAGTGGTCGATATTTTTTTGTGAACCAATGTCAAGGGGGTCAGGACTAGTAGGTGTTGGTATTGAACCTCTGGGAGGGTTCCTATATACATTGTCTTGTCAAGGATCAATGTCCCCATAATTTGGAAGTGTCTGGTGAACCGACGTGAAGGGGGTCAGGACCAGTAGGTGTTGGACACGATCCTCAGGGAGGGTTCCAACGTACCTAGCCTTGGCAAGAATCAAAGTCTACGTAGTTTGAAATTGTTTGGGGATTACACTCTAAGGAGTCCCAAATAGTATTTCTTGGTCGATGCTTACTCTAAGACCACATGATTCATGATTATTGTTAGAAACATGTGGAAACAAAGGCCTAATGATAACATCACGAAAGGTGCATCTATGGGAAGTGGAGTGGGGGTTAAATTTGGTTATTAGACCAATGAGGATGTAGGGTCTTACTTGTGGTTATCATCCCAGGGAGATGAATATTGGGACTTACTTGAGGATGGAGGCCCGATGGTGAAAAATCCCAGATGGAGAGGGATGGGGTATCAAGGATCCTTATTCCCCTCTCACCTCTTATTCATTGGCACAGAAGAATAGAGGAGCAGAGGTCCTGCCTCCAACATGAAAGGCTAGGGGTCTACAAAAAGATGGTTTCCCTTCTTCACGATTAGGCACTGATCCAACAAAGATGATATCATTACATGTGAGGAATATTTCTCTCTTATAGAGACTGGTGGGTGTAATGAATTTGTAAGATGGTTCACCACACGTATGATGCATGAGGTGAGTCCATAGTTTAACATCATGTGTTGAGGATGATGTCACTTAGCAGTTTAACGTCCTATAGATCGGATGAGGTGAGTTCACTCCGCACCCCTAGAACTTACATAACCAGCACACATTAACTCTTGGTGAAGGCAACACACCAGAAATTCCTTTTTGAGGGGCTTCAGGGAGTGATTGACTGAGGGGTCCTTGTTAGCATACCTATGGAAAGAAGCAATAGTCGTTAGTGTGCCTATGTGAAGAAGCATCAATCTAAGCAACACAATGTGAAACACCACCCAAGGGACCTTGAAGTCACTTCATACAAACCTGATGGTTTTTAAGGTAGAATGGTGTATGACTCAGGTGTTTTGTACAAAAGAGGCTCTCAGAAATGTTTCCTCAAGGTAAGAGAGGCACATGGAGCGAATGAGGATGGCTGCATGCTTGATGAGAGGCTATATAGAAGATGGAATGGTTGGGAGAAAACTATAAGGATATGTTAAAAAATAGGTCCGATGCAAGGGGAATTTGTACACAAGAGAGATATTTTGAATGAAAATGACTTAGGGTAAAAGGAAATGGACAAGAATGAACCCCAAGAGGGACCACTTAAAGGAGGACCCTTGAGGGACAGGTTGTGAAAAATTCAATACCTTGAGGCCGTAGAGTTTTTCACATTGTTAGGGAAGAGGTGCCTTTTTCATAGTAGAGCATCGCATCATCTTCAATCACCATACCTGAAGGGAGGGGGTTATGCTTAGTTTTATTACCAAAATCCTCAAAGGTGACGTGCAAGAGTTTCTGCATGCAAACGACCCTTCGACATTACATTCGTTGTGAAAGGGTTTGTGTGCCTAGGGAAAACTAATGTGCCTGACTCTCATCCTTCATTCCCACTACTTGGATATATATTTTTGGAGGTGGATGAGAAAGGGACAAATTTACATCGCATTGGCTATGCAATGGATTCTGTGCTGCAAGATGTCTTGTGCGTGCCCCTGTACTGTTGTGTGCCAGTGCCTGGGCGCCTGCACGGTGGGTATCCATGGAAGTCTATCCATGATGTCGAATTGGGAACACAAGTTCTTGAGCCACCAAGGGGGATCTTGAGTGCACCTCTTCATTCTTGCATTAACCTCCCTCTCCCACCATGGAGTCATCCCTTTATTCTCAATTTTACTTTTGTGTCTTCAAAAGAGCCCCCTCAGGGCCCTATCTGAAATTCAGCGTTAACAATTAAAATAGTGCACCTATATCTATGGGTCACAAATGTGTTTTTTAAAATAATTTATTCATATATAATTAACCCAAATAAACTCTATAAAAATCATATTTTTATTTAAAAGTAATTTTGTCTACATATAAATATGTGTATGCATTTTTGTTTATTTTTTGGCCATTCTTATTTGAGAAGCAAGGAGTAGTGCTGGTGGAATGAGGTTTAAATTGGTCAAACTACTATATTATTTTGATTTGATGATTTTTGGGACTTTTTTTAAAAAAATATAAAGGAGAGTAGAGCATTATGCTGATGTTGCTTCTCCATCGATGGCTTCTAGTGGAAGGAGGAGAGGAAGATGATAGATCTCATCCAAATTGGCATATGGGAGAACAAATTTTTGAAACATTTGAGGGACTCGTCTAATCGCGAGGAGGAAGAAGACTTGGGGGTGATCGAATGACTGTGAGGAGATTGATCAGACATGTATGATATATTCATATTTTTAACTCATGTGAATAGTACTTGCATAATTGATTCCCACATTGAAACAAAACATGATTATCTGCTCCCATATAACCCTGCCATGAACGATAGCAGGCTAGAAGCTATAGAGGGGTTAGATCCCAAGGATATTCTACATGGGCCTATCCAGGATTCTTCCAAACCTATGCACGACTCGGGGTACGACTAAACTTACCTATGTGTGGGTGAGTATATTTTGAACCTATGCCTTTGAGGTTTGTTGTCAATGATGGCTCCCACCACATGGTCGAGCAGGCCCATCATATGACCCCCCATCGAGGTTGAGCTAGCTAATCCTCTTGGATTTCAAGGATAAATATTTTTTGTAATTAAAATTCTAAAATATATACTAAAAATTAGCATAGCTATAAATTATCTTATTTTATTAATTTTATAATTATATTTCAACTATAAATTATATTTAATTTTTGAAATTCATTTACATTTGATAAATTTTAAAACAAATTTGACCACATAGTTGTTTTTCAAATTTTTTTATTAATTTTCATTAATCTAATATTAACATTACTACTTATATTAATGTGACACCTATTAGTTAATAAGTATTATTATTATTATTATTATTATTATTATTTTTTGTGAATTTAATTTTATATGTATTTTTATGATTTTGATTTCATTAAATTTCAAAACATAGTATCAAAGAACCAATGTTTAATATTAATTTTTGAAAAGTTATATAAATAAATATTATTATAACAATATCTCATTTAAATTAAATCAAATGGGTATTTAAAATTGAAAATAAAATTTAATTAATTATTAATTATTTTTTAAACATAATTTTTACATATAAAAAATAAGGAATTTTTAAAATAATATCTATTATGATTTATAAATAATAAATTCTATTAAAAATTACATTCCTATGTTTATAAAGCAATAATTTTTGGAAAGTGACAATCTATTCTAAATGTAAAATATTAAAACATGAGGTTTTGAAAAATTTACATTTATGTAATGGATAATATATTTATCTTTTTTTATGAATACAAATTTATTTAAATAAAAAAATACATCAACATACTTATATTTTAATTAATTTATTAAATGTAACATTTTATCTTAATTTTAAAATAACTGATTATGGAAAATGTTTATATTCAAGATAACTTATATATTTCTTTTATTTAATTATTAAACAAATTTTTAATAATAAACATTTGTTAATATCCACAATTTCATGGGTTCCATCACATTTTAATTTCAATTTAACATTCTTTAATTTTGTATTAAGACATCAAATACAATAAAAAACTATCTCCCATATACTATGATTTTATTATATTGATGAAATAATTTTATCTACCATTTTATCAATCAAAATGGTAAAACATCCAATGATTGTGTGTATAACAGACAACAACCTCTCGAACAGATGAGATTTTTTTGCATCACTTATTCACATAGATAAAAATAATAACATGAATAATTAATATATATGACACATTTAACAAGATATAAATTCTATAAAATTAATATATCATCCAATTTTTTGTGCTTTTACTAATTAAGGTAATGATATAGTCGCTCGTGCGTGTGTAAGGCCTACCATCCCTAATAAGTAATGCAATTCATTTTCCATATCAACCCACAATGAATGATTATAAAATATGTATCTAATTATACATTTTATATTTATAGAATTTATTTTATTCTGGAAATTGGCGAACAATATCCAATGAAAAATATACTAGAACTTTCATAATAAAACACGCTTCCAAAAACCATGCAATTAGCACTCCAAATAATGAAAATAATGAAATATTATTACCCAAAGGGTCATAAAATGTTTCAATAAGATAATATATGATATTATAAACAATAATATGGTTCTTATATAAATTAATAACGTGTTTAATACCACTATATATCAGATTTATGATTGTTTAATCAAAATAATGTGTAATGTAAGGGATTTTGTCTCACGTATTTTTGTTGGGAAACATATTTTTTATGCTTCAATTTATTTTTCATAAGGTATATAATTACCAATTCACATGAAATATCATAAATAATTCTTGATTCATGGTATTTTATGTTTCAATTTTAATAATTTCATCCATGTGGATTTGACTTGAATGTTACCAAGTTGTAAGTTAATTCATCTCAATTTCCATTCCATTGAGACACAAAAGTTAATATTCACTTATTAAATTTTCAATGGTGGTTATACTGACACTTTAACATATTAAACATGAGTAAATATATATTAATTATGGTAAATGTTTCAATTAATGTTTGGTTATTCAACAAGAATGATTTAATTGTCATCAAAGTTGTATGAATCTATTCTGTAATATAATATTCTTTTGGGGTTCATTATATTATTTTTAATGGAATCATATTGTTTATCCTTTTTATAATACAATAATTTGCATATCCACATGATATTTAATGGGGTTATATATTTTCTTCAAATATTCCCTCTTATTTTTTTAGGATTCAACAAAATAAATATTCAAAACAAAAACTGATTTTATCTTTTAAGAAAAAATATATATATATTTCTTTCATGTAGATGTTTTATAAATATTATTTTACAAAACTATATTTACTAAATCAAAAGATTTCTTAAGGAAATTTTAGGTCATCCTTTAATTTTAAATTTTTTTATTAAGTAATATATCTAATATTTTTAAAAAAGGTTTTTCTACAAAAAGTATAAGGATATTTCTTTTATAATATATATGGATAAAATGGACTTCCCCTCAATAACATTTAAAAAAAATAGATTGTTCAGAAGAATTTAAATATTTTAAAAAATTAAAAAAATTATGAAATATTATTCTAATATTTAACATGTATTTATTTTATTCTTCAAAATGAACATAACTTTTTTTTTGTAAAAACCTATATTCTCGATACACTGATGATCACCTCTCATATATTAATTTATATTGTTTTTTTATCTTCTTATTGTGACAATGACTTTATTTTGATAATTTTTAATTATAAATTAAATTAAAATTAAATATAATTTTTCTGTATCATGGATATGATTATTTTCTAATATTTATACCATTTCTAAATTCTGTGTTTACTTTGAAACTTATTGGACTATAGGGGGAAATACTAATAAATATGTAATATTTACTCAATAAATGTGATTTTTATGATGGATATTATTTATGAATTAAATTGATTTTTCTATATATGTGGAATGCTTTGGAAAGGTAGTGACGAGTCATCCTAGAATTATATATCCCCTTGATATATCAATATGTCATATGATAAACAAATGGTGGAAAATTAAATGTAATTTTACTGATTTTATTAAAATCACTTATGAAATGTCTTGATAATTTATATATCACGATGTATAGGATCATGATGCCTAAAATTTATTATTTCCTCCATTATGAATGAATTTATTATTATACATGATATTATTGAATTGATTATATCCATGGATGAATTTTGGGTTCATTTTATTTATAATATGACTTTTGTTTTTCTTTATTTAACATCCATATTGATTATGTCTTATCAGATTATAATTGTAAAATTAGTGGATAAATGGAGTGTGCGTTCAGTTACATACCTTTTCATATTGAATAATACTTGTTGATTCATGATATAATATATAATATGTGGCCCTTACAGAGCATTTGGGGTCACCCTTATTTTGTTTTAATTTCCCATGAAATAATGATGAATTCTTTTATTGAGTTCATGAATTCTAAATGTTTTCAACTAATATGTTTTTTATATATCCATAATGTGACATGGTTATTATGTATGTGTCCTCTATTCCAAAACTAATAAGTCTGTTTTTAGTTGACCCATTATATCTAATCCAATTTAACAAATTAAGCATCGAAACTATTTTAATGGGGTTGGGGATATTACAATGATTAAATAATTCTTGATAATATATAGGATAAAAATAATCATATATATATATATTGTTAAGTTTATCGTATAGTTAAATTAATTTAATACATAGTAATTATTATACCATTGTCTGTTCGTGAAAATCACTATATCAAGCTCATTGTCGATTCTTCATAAAATATAATTACGTGAACACCAATAGAATAAATTTATAACATTATAAATATTTATAAAACATAAATTCTCCAACATTTTATGACAAAATAAATGTGAAATTTGGGAGAATGATGTAAAACGATACTACTATAACAAAACTTGTTCAAAATGATCTTGATTACCCTATTCTGATAATAGAAATAGATAATAACCTTCTAATATACATGTATAGTGAAATTATAATTGATTTTTATTAAAATTTATAGATATTAATAAGGTTAATAAATTTTTTTATTTATTTATTGATATATTTATACTAGATATTGTTGCACGTTTTTTGTAGATAAGAATAATGTAAGGATTTCTTATATCAATTTCACCCCTTGAGAAATATTTATTATTATACGCATTTTCCTTTTTTATATGTTATTGACTAAAATTACAAATATATTCTATCAATATCATATCATAATTCATTCTTTTTAATTTTTCAACTGAAATTATATCATTGAATATTTTTTGATTGAAAATCTTCTAATATCGTATTGGTTATTTACATAAAATATCAATTTATTAATAATGGGTTAATTTATAAACCAATATTTCAATTATATGGGTTAATTAAATCCCTTTAGATATTTTATATCATCAATATCAACTTATTCACGTTATATAATGTTTCATTAAAAATGAAATACTTGGAGGAGTTTTGATTTGAAAGTTTTTAAGTGACAACGGTTATTTTCAACAATTTTCTATTATATGAGATATGATTGATATTGCACACCATAATATAATTTATATAGAGTATTAGTTATCTTATTTATTCCATGAATAATAAATATTTATATTTAACTATATTTGAATTTCATTTTATCCCTATCATGTTTTGTTGATACTTGTGTTACCGTTACCGTAAGGTTGTTTATATCTCAACTAGACTTCATTGAGATATGATCCATATTCACCAATTGTTTATTTTTAGTGGAGTGTATATTTTACATGGATTAAATTATATGTACTCTCATTCTATTTTACATTATATTAATAAAATCACAAAATCCATCATTTCATTTGACATTGAAAATCATCATTTTATAAAAATAATATTTTTATTTCATATTCACTCCTCTGTGAATACCATATTTTTTAATACATTATTTTATTGGAATTCACCTAGATATACGTACATTAATTTATTTAAAAATTATTTACATAACAATATACTACTTTCCCATAATGTTTTGTTTTGAGCATGTTGACATAAAAATATATTCTAAATATTTATCATGAAAATATTATATATATATATATATTTATTTCAATATGGATGTTTTTTGGATACATAAGAAATTATATTATGTATTTTTTACCATTATATATCATTCTAAAGATGGAATATGTTCATTTATTTAATATAAATTAACTAACTTTATGTATGTTTGAATCTAAATAATGATGTTTATTGGCCACTAATGATAACTGATTATGAATTTAATTGATTTTTATACAATTCTAATGGTAAATTCATTGTATAAAAAAGTGATTAGTAAGGTCCAATATTTTATATCCTATTTATTCACATGTTTATTTCAAGACATAAACGGTATGGGTATTTTTTTTATTCATAACCAATGCGCAAATGATGAATTTTTTATGGACTTAATGATAGTAACAATGTATTTGATACAACCTTTATGGAAAGAATGATGTTTTGGAAGAGTACATGATGAAAAAATATGTATTGAATTATAAATTCAATCACAATTAATCGAGTTACTCTTATCCATGTGAGTTATATTTTTTAATTTAATCCATGGATTTATTTCAATACCATGTGTTCAATTATTTGACATTATTTGACACTTTTTTCCTTCTATATTTTATAGTCCATTATTTATTCTGATATATTATTTTACTTAGAGTGTGTTTAATCATGAACTTTATTATGTTTCAATTTACCTAGGATGTGAAAAATTTATTACACATGATTTTTTTCAGAAGAGTTTCCTATGTGGATAATTGTTGAAGATATTTTTATAATTAATATAGATTATGTAGAATCTTATATAGAGTCCAAATTGACCTTTTGATTAGAATTTAATAGGATGTTATAGTTAATTTTTTCCTATATCATTATACATTTAATCCTAATAAGTCCTTATAATTTATTATAATTAAATAGGTATATAAATTCATATAATTGAGAGGGAATCATCCATGTGGCATCACAGATGGTATTAAATCAGGTTTTAGATAAATTAAAAGTTTGGATGTCAGTTGAGGTTAATATAAGATTTGATAAGTTAATATGTTTTATAATTTAAATGATAATGATAAATATGTTGGTTCATTATTGTAATATTTAATATTATTAGGATTATAATAATAAAAAATTAGTTAAATCCATATGGATGACATTAATTAATAATTCAATGTTTGGGATAACACCCTGATGTTCGTTAAAAGTATAGGGTTTTTGTTCTCTTCGAAATTAAAACACTATATGGTAACTACCGTGTTAATGGTGATGTGAAACATATGAACCTAGAGGTAATCAATATAAATTCTAGTTCAATAGAAACTCAATATTCACTCTCATGCATGGTTATTGGGCCTTAGTATGCACACCTGGTTGAAAATGTTTTAGGGATATGATTCCATTAATCATATTATCATTAAAATCCTTTTTGAAGGATTAATTATTTTAAAGATCCAGGTTATGAAATATGAGAGAACCCAACCAAATGAAAACCATATTAAAATATACGAGATTTATGTTACAATGAATTTTAATCTAATAATATCAAATAATGAGTAATTTAGGTGTTGATGTTTGACATGTGATTATATTACAAAGATTCTATTTTGATTTTTATCCCACATGATATCAACATTTGTATTTTGGTAATGGTTAATGATTTAAAAAATCATGTTGTGAATGGATTCCATAGACTGAGTATATATTTTAAAACTTAATAACCATATAGGATAATTGTTATATTTATAAATCCTATGGTAATATGTAATAAATTTTCAGAAAATAAAAATTAAAAAGTGTAATTATTTCAGTTACTAAAACACACTAAAGATGCGTATCGTGAAGTCATGAGGATGTGTTGGTGATAAAGATAATAGAGAAATGAATATTGAATTTTACTCACGTAAAAAACTATAATAACCACCGGTATTAAATCATAATGAACTATTAGATTACATATATATAAAAAATGAGTAAACATAATAATAATATTCAATGGAAAAATAAATCAATTGGTTAACATGATCACAAAAAAATCTCTGTTTCCTAGTGGCACATAATGTTATAAGGTTAACACATTATTTGAAATTTTTTATTCTGTTATTCATATATTTTATATAATATTAAATAATTTTTTGATGTGATAATACAAAAATCCAGGATTCAATTTATTTGAGAGGAAAAGAATGTGGCACCATAATATTGTAAATTTCATTTTACTTTAAAACATAAATTATTTAGTATCATTTTTCACATGAAACATCTAAAATAATGAACCATGAAATAATATATAACGATTAAAATGTATTTGAATATTTATAGGTAAAAATATAGGTAACATATTTTTGAAATACATGTATAAATAAAAATATAGGTCATTATTAATACTAATGAATTATTATAGTTTTAAAAATGTGGTAATGTAAATAGTAACAATATTTTATACTTTAAAATTTATCATATCTAAAAATATATTTTATGTGTATTATTTTTTGATAAAAAATATATTATGGTAAAAATATATTATTAATATGAATAATATATTAAAATATATTTTATTAGTAATTAATATAAAATATGCAATTGTAAATTTTCTATACTCAAAAAATGTTATTTTGATGTAAAAATTGTTTCAATTATATATATATATATATATATTTAATTTTAAAGTTAAATTTGTTTATTTTTTAATCTGAATATGAAAAAATAAAATTTTTTATTAAATATATATATATATATATCAAGAAATATTATTTTATGAATTATTTTTGGTAATTTTCTGAAATCATTTATCATTAGTTGAATAAATAAAAATAATGATTATACTAAAATTATAAACATTATGATATTATAAATATTGAAGAGAGACCTATAAGTTTATAAAACATTTTATTGATCAAATATGTTTTTAAGTAGTAAAAAAAATATATTGATATTAAATACTAAATTTTTATAAACTATATTCAATATTTTAAATCAATATATTAAGTTTAAAAATTTACAAAAATACCATTATCACCACTAGTAAGTTGGGCCTCCCACATATCATTATAGACTATAATATAAGAAGATACTCAAAAAGGAATGATCTTATTATTTCCCCAACAATAATATTCCATTTCCAAGATCCTATACTCACTAGAAAATATCTTATGTCCTCCATTTATAAAGAGTATTCCGTTGGAATTACCATGTCCTCAATGAGATTACTTTTTTCGTATCTTATTTTCCTTCCATTCTAACATTTAAAAATATAATTTTCTAATTCAAAAATAATTTCATCAGTTTTTTCAATTATTATAGATGTTATAAGTCAATGGTAATAACTTTTAACCAAAATTTCCCATTCAAAATATTGAAAAAGAAAAATTATTTGTGCATTATGAAAATTGTAGCCTCAATGAAGGGATAACTTTTTTCAACAATGCCTCTCATTAATATTTATAAGGGTAAAATTATTTAAATAATTTTTACATTATAATATAATTTTTTTAGTAATATATAAATTATAATCCACATTATTACATTCTCACTATACGATAAATGAAAATGTTAAACAAGTATTATGCATACTACCATATTCATAAAGAAATGTATCTCATTTTCATCTTGTTTTCTTATTATAAAGAAATACCTCTTCAATTATAATTCAACAAATTAATAGTTTCTATATAATATCTTTATTCTTATACATTAATGATTTTATTCATGAAATAAACCACTTTCATATTCATAAACATTCATTACTAATGGTATAGTCAGGTTCGGGTTTGTCAAACAATCAAATGGAACAATACAATAAAAAAATAAAAATAATTAATATAATAGAGTAATATGAGTAAATATGTGATATATTAAATAGTTGTTTTATTTTAGTTTTTTAATAGAAACTGTAAATTTTCTCCCAATTTGTTTTATAAAAATGCTAATTCATAAAAATAATTGAAACATAATCACCATTTATTTCATCCCCAAGTATGATAACAATGACTACTAATGGTTTAAATTATAAAATTATTAATAATTATTAATTATAAATTGTATTACATTTTATGTATTTTTAATGATCTTATTTGGGTGTATAATAATGTAGAACACCATTATTACAAAACATGTTCAAAATGATCAATATTTCTCACACATGATATCGAAAAATTATAAAAATGGAATAATATAAATTTAATTAATAAAAATAAATATTTTTTAAAATATGACATAGATATTAATAATGTTCTAAAATAGATTATTAGGATTTCTATTTTTTCTTACTAGGGATTCCATTTATTTAGTGGAATTTTAAAATTATCATTTTTACTTCCTGTATCCACTTTCAACCCATGAGATATATTTATTATTATAAAACATGTTTTTTAATGGTGTATCTAGTAATATAGTTAATTCATTATATCATCATCAAACCATTATTCATTGTATTTAATTTTTCATGTTAAATTATATCATTTAATGGGGTTTGATTTTAAATATTCTAATATGAGGTTCTTTGTCCCAAATTTCAATCACATGGGACAATATTTTTTTATACACAATGATTTACAATATATATTGTAATAAAAACACTTTGATATTTTATATAATGACTCTATCAGTATTCATGTTATTTAATGATCCATTTTAAATTCAATCCCCCATGGGGTTTTGATTCAAATTATTATATTGTGCTAAAGGTAACATACCTGTATTTTCAATTCGATAAGATATACATAATATTGAGAACCACGTTTACATTATATAGTGTATTATCTACCCTTTTAAATTCATTTATATTGAATACATTTCATTTATTTTTATAATAATTTTATAATATTACTCCGAGTTTATTTTGGTACTCACAATACCATAATTTTATGGGTTTTTACATATCAATTTTTTTTCATTCCAAATAGATTAAATGTCACAACTTGTTTAAATTTTTATTCATATAATTGATAAGGATAATTTATAAATCCGCTTATTCTATTTTCCTTTGAGGGATAAAAATCATGGAAATAAATCACTACATTTATCTTTCTATATCATCCTCAATTATAGTTATAATTATCCATTCAACAATATTCCTCAATGAATACATTATTTTTCATTATCATAATTAAAGTGAATACCCTCGATAGACATACATCTATTTATTGTTTTTTTTGAATTAAATTTATACCAAAAATATATATAATTTTCATTTTAGGATTCTTACATAGAAATAATTAGAACTTATTAATTGTTTAATAATTTAAAATCTTCATATTTATTTTTATGATATTGATGTTCATTGACAATTCATCCATATTGACTATGTACTTTTTAACCATACACCTTCCTTTAATGGATTGATTGTTTTCATTTTTTAACTAGAAATATATTGGCATTTGTAACGCCCCGACCCCAGCTACCCAGAGTCGGTGCATTACTTCGTAACATTGGCATGATCACAAAAGATCAAGTCTCGAAAGACCGATTAGTTTAGTAGCCTTGGAAACACTAGATACATTCGTAAACGTTACATTACATCATAAAGTGAAAAACTACAATAACAAAGTCTCCATAGTCCACACTCATATCCTCTTCTGACTATCCCTGCAGGTCATTCATAAAATACTTCTTCACATCCTGGAAAATATTAAAACATTGAAAGGGGTGAGCTCAGATGCTCAGTAAGGATAACAATAATGCGGAAGCTTTCATAAATAAACATTAACATTTAAGGCAATGTATAACTAAAACAAAAGCCTTTTAAACATGAACTTCAACATAATATGGCAAAAGTAAAATGAGATAATGCCATTTACTTCTTCACATGGATATTCTACTGGTCGAATAATCACATGCAATATCAATAACCACTTTCATAATGATGGAATGCATAATGCCAGACTATCATAACCACGTAGTCAAGGCCTCGTGCCAAGACCACAAATAAGATTTTGTCAAGGCCTCGTGCCAAGACACTAGTTTGTCTCATGAGACCTGCCGATGCATCGAGGAGCTATAGCGGGCTCCACCCGTCACTTATTAAGTCCAATGCATTCCTCATATGAATAGGTTTAAACATATCATAAACCATAACATAATCGTATCTCATAAAACAGGCATAAAGGAAACATAACATTTCCACATTTCAATCACAAGATATAAATACAACACATTGATATAATAAAAATGCTTTCAAAACCATTTTCAATACCAAAATAAAAGAGAGTTAAAACTTTGTATTTATTTTTCATTAAAAAAAATGATGGCTTGAAGAGGAAGCCGGATCTCAAATAATGGTCACGGCGGCGGAGAAGTCGTTGTCGCCGCATAAGTACGGAAAGAAAAACATTCCCTTTTGTCGTTTAGTAAAACGCTTCGTATAAAAAAGATTCCTTTTGAATAAATGCAAAAGTCAAAGGGTTTTATACACCGTATAAAAGGAAAGTTGTGTATAAAGCCAAAATATGCCTCAATGAAAGGGGATAGAGACGAAGTCCTTAAAAAGATCATTTTTAAAAATAAAATAGATCTATTATGTGTATTCACTATAGGTACACATAAAGAAAGTAAAAATAAAAAAATAGGATATAATATCATGACATAATTTGAAAGTAGGAGATTAACCCAAAGAATGGAAGTTGGGTTAAGAAGTTCCCTTACCTCGTGTCTGACTTGACTCAACCGTTCTTTAACCTCCTGAATAATAAACTAGAGTTAATATATACCTTATTAAGAACCATTTTCAATTTCATTATCCTTATTATATCACTTATTACAATGATATGAACATTATGTAATTATTTAAGTTAATAACGGTCGTTTTGTCGATCTTTGGTACTTGAGTCAAAAATAAACTTCTTATAATTACAAGTTGTTCATGTGGTGAAATATCCATTATATCCGGAATTATATTCATGATGTAGATATCATATATATCATATATACAGTATATACATTCATTCATAATGTCACGTAACATTTAGAGGTAAGAAATGAAATGCACCGTTCATGGAGACGGTAAGCCGTACGTACGCATGAACGCTACTTTCATTTCAATTTCATATTTAATGGAAGTAAATAATAATGATATAAATGTATAATATAATTCCAGTATAATATAGTGTATAATACCATTTACTCCATCCTTTATACATCCCACATATGTCATTTACGATTCAAATCACTTTGAGGGGGCGGTAGTCCGCACTTCCTAAAATGAAATTATCGCGTTTTACCCATAATGGAAATCATAAAGTATGCCATAAATGAGAAATACAGAAGCATAAGTAAAACAAAAACATATTATATATCATATATAAAAATAGTGACATCTTAATGGCCACCTTTGAAGGTGTTATATGAGTGTTGAACAATCATCGCTTCGTGAGGCAGAAATTCGCCATCCACAGAAACCGTATGTTCTTTAACCATTAGATGTAGGTGTGTGTAAGTGTAGCTAGAATCCTTCTTATAACAACATCCTAGTATATTGAGGATACTGGTGTTGTTACAAAAGAAATGAATAAAAAGAGTTTAGGGGGTTGGAGAAAAAAAATAAAACAAAACAACATTATAAAAGACATTACCTCAAAATCGGGTAACTCTTTTTGATTTGAGCCAAAGGCTTCCTTGGGAAGAGTTCTGCCCAAAGTGAGGATTCTAGGAGTAATAGAGGGATGTTGGGAGAGTATTTGGGCAGAGGTTGGCCGAGCCAAATGGCTTGAAGGTGTGAATAAGGTGGGAGAGGTGGGGGCCTTTTATAAGTGGAGAGGAGGGGCACTTTTGGAAAGATTGAAATGTTACATTATTTACACAATGCTTTTCGGATTCTAAAGGTCCCACACTTATATAATTCGAGGCTAAGGTAATAAGGGTTCGAAATATCTTCATCCAATAGGCTTTGGACAAGTGTAAGCCTCGGATTTTGCATTATCTTCTCATTTTATTTAAATCGTCAAATAATGATGTCATCGCTGCATCATTATTATGTCATAAATACTTTAATTTATTTAATGTCTAAAAATTATAAAACAAATACTATGATGTAGGAAATCTTTTTAGCTTTCCAATGACTATTTATAATCAAAATTTGGACTTGTATAACCCCAATTAAAAATTGTTTTAGTAGAACAATTTATGTTAGTGTCATTTTCACTTTAACATTAAATAAAAACTAATTTATGTCATTTCCCAACAAAAGTGGATCCATGGGGTCCCCAAGTTAGGCCATGGCTTGTCTTGGTCGGCCATGACTCAACCAATGAGGTTGGGACATGTGTCTAGGTCATTTAATATTATTAAAGTATTATCTATACCTTAAACTACACTAATTACCACTAATCGCGATTAAGAACTTAATAAGTTACTATTCACCAAAAAATTATTATAATCTCATTGAACCACATTTTACTTCTTAATGACAACCATGTATGTCAGATTTTTGAAAATCAAATCACAGAAGTGGTAATATTTCATTTAAACGAAAAATCAGTTATTTAACTACCACTTAGTGGTTTCACTATTCATCAAAAATTGAAGTTTCTCAGAACAATGCCAAAATTTCATCCTAAGCTATAATTGATATTCCGAATTCAAAAATGATGTCTATTTTACAAAATTCCAAACATATAAGTTGCATTAATTAATTTTATAATTAATTCCCGCTGTTACGACAAATAGCGTGTTTTCAAGAAACAATTTATATCAAAAGATTGGCAATTGTTTATGTCCAAATTCAATGTTAAATTAATTCTAATGACCACCATTGGATAAAATGGTAAAAATATATTCTAATTATACATTAAATCCACTCAATAGTATAACTTATCACTATAAATTATTTTGATTAAAAAAGTTGTTTTAAGTATTTTTCACTATTCATAAAAAATTAGAAGTTCTCAGAAAAATACCAAAAATTCAACATAGGCTAATTTCGATATTACGAATACAAAAATGAAGTCCATTTTGAAATATAAAATTTCTATAATTTTAAAAAGTGGTTATTACTATTCATAACGGCTAGTTTGATTTGTCGCGATGTTTTAGAACTCGAAGTTGCGTACAATGCAAGCTATTGTATTATTGAATGAGAAGCGTATCGTGGAAGCTCGGGGTGTTACATTCTCCCCTCCTTCAATAAATTGCGTCCTCGCAATTTGAAATTTTTCTTGGAAAATAAAAGGTTGAAAAGGGAAAATACCTTTGTGGAAAACCCACATCGGAAATAAGATTAATAAAATTTAGCCTTAATAAGAGGTAAATGGAAATAAGAAAGTCACCACCAAATTATAATCTCGATAAGGAGAACATTGGTGGCAATTAGAGACATATAATTGGAGGAAAAACGTAAATATTTGTAGGGAGTGATTGAGGTCATCAATAACAATCAACTGTCAAATTGAGGGCCTCAAAGCCTTCAATCTATATTGATTTAAAATATCATCAGTTCAACAAGACATAAGGTATTAGGATAACACATTTTTTTGTTTTAATATCCCTTTACTAAAGTTTAAGAATTAATTTATTCATTGAATAAGAGATAGGTATATATATATTTATGCTTGACAATTAGAGTTTCAACCTTCAACTCATCTTTCACTCAAAAAGATAATAGAACTCAAAAATATCATACTTATCCTAATTGTATAAGGTTCAAAATGTTAAAACATACCATTTAGATTAGTAAAATTATTTTGTAATAACCAGGGACTTCCTGTAGGCTAGTGGTAGGAAATAAAGGCTTGTCGCACTATGATTGTGGGTTCGATTCCTGCAGCTTTGTCCGACGCGACGGGTTATGCCCCACCCTGCAGGTTGTCCTTTTCCTAAAAATATAGTACCATACTATTCCAAAAATAATATTCATAAATTTTTTAACCTTAAACAATACTATCCAAAGATCAACTTAATCCATTCCAACCTTTATAGTTATCCAAAATACTTCTGTCCAACTCACAGTCCCAATTTTATAAGGAAGGTAAACATAATGAAGATCCTTTTTTCCATGTAACAACATGTGAACACCTTCATCATGTATTTTTTTAAACATACTGAATTACCATGATCCCTTATTCCTTATAGAATACTAGATATACTCCTTCTATCCAAAAATGTATACAAATCATCACTCAGTTTCAAGGAAGTTAAGAATATCAAATATAATTTATCCAAATCAATCACGTCTTATTCCAAAATCACTATCTCGGTATCAGAACCATATTATGGTTTATCTTTCTCTCAACCATATATTTTCCAAAATTTTAACCTACTGTGGAGTCACATTTCTTGGTTCCACACAATCTCAAGTCCTTGATGAAATAGTACTGCAGTACAATCCTTATATACTCCATAATTATTATAACCAGTACATCATTGATACAACACTCAAATTACAAAATTCTTTAATAACAACATAAGAACTCTAATCATTACTCCTCATCTGTGGTAGTATCATAACTTGATTATTATCCAATGACATCATTTGGGGCATACTCTGATGATTTGGACATTGGTTTGCGTAGTGTCCCCAATACTTGTAGAAGAAGCATTGTAAATTTGAAACCATTTTCTTACCCTTACAGTCACGCACTTTGTGTCCTTTTTCTCTACACTTATAACAAACTCCCATTCCCTTTAGGCAAGTTCCATGATGTTTCTTCCCACAATTACCACATATTGGAAAATCCTTCTTTCCCTTCATCCCTTTATCTATCATTCTCTCTTCCATCCCTTTCGTCTCTTGCTTCGCTTCAAAGCCATTGGACTCAGAGAATTCTTTACTTATCTTATTAACACATGATACTATTTCTTCATATGTTGAGAACACATGGGAGACTATTTCCCTTCGAAATGTTGGCTTAATATCGTAAAATATACGATCCTTCTTACTCTTTGGATCATACGTATTGCTAGAGTTCACATTCCTTCTACTGGGCACCATTTCTATACAATGACATAAACTAGGTTAGTTTATGAATTATAATGAATAATTCCAAACTTTTAAAATAATTAATGTAAATTGAACGGTTTATGGATATAATCCATAATCATAAGAATGTTTTCTTTGAATAAGCATATAATCATAAACCCTACATAATGGTTTGTAAAGAAAATGAGAATTATCCTAAGCAAATCCCTCAGGAGTGTCGTAACCAAGAGTGCAGCAAGGCCCGTTGTCGTGCACCAGTTCCCGTTTGAGTCTAGCTCAAAGCGGTGTTTTCGGGTTTTACCCCTAGGTACATCTGTGCCAGAGCCACCTCTACCTGCTCGTATCCAGACAGGGATGTATTGCTCGGAAAACTCACAACATCTCTACAATACTAAAATTCTAGGAAGTTCTTCTATACTAATCCTTAAAGTCTATCTTTGGGCTATGTGCTCTAATCAGAGTTTATCTAAATCTAGCTTCCAAGGTTAGTACTAAACTGCCTCTGATACCAACTGTAACGCCCCGACCCCAGCTACCCAGAGTCGGTGCATTACTTCGTAACATTGGCATGATCACAAAAGATCAAGTCTCGAAAGACCGATTAGTTTAGTAGCCTTGGAAACACTAGATACATTCGTAAACGTTACATTACATCATAAAGTGAAAAACTACAATAACAAAGTCTCCATAGTCCACACTCATATCCTCTTCTGACTATCCCTGCAGGTCATTCATAAAATACTTCTTCACATCCTGGAAAATATTAAAACATTGAAAGGGGTGAGCTCAGATGCTCAGTAAGGATAACAATAATGCGGAAGCTTTCATAAATAAACATTAACATTTAAGGCAATGTATAACTAAAACAAAAGCCTTTTAAACATGAACTTCAACATAATATGGAAAAAGTAAAATGAGATAATGCCATTTACTTCTTCACATGGATATTCTACTGGTCGAATAATCACATGCAATATCAATAACCACTTTCATAATGATGGAATGCATAATGCCAGACTATCATAACCACGTAGTCAAGGCCTCGTGCCAAGACCACAAATAAGATTTTGTCAAGGCCTCGTGCCAAGACACTAGTTTGTCTCATGAGACCTGCCGATGCATCGAGGAGCTATAGCGGGCTCCACCCGTCACTTATTAAGTCCAATGCATTCCTCATATGAATAGGTTTAAACATATCATAAACCATAACATAATCGTATCTCATAAAACAGGCATAAAGGAAACATAACATTTCCACATTTCAATCACAAGATATAAATACAACACATTGATATAATAAAAATGCTTTCAAAACCATTTTCAATACCAAAATAAAAGAGAGTTAAAACTTTGTATTTATTTTTCATTAAAAAAAATGATGGCTTGAAGAGGAAGCCGGATCTCAAATAATGGTCACGGCGGCGGAGAAGTCGTTGTCGCCGCATAAGTACGGAAAGAAAAACATTCCCTTTTGTCGTTTAGTAAAACGCTTCGTATAAAAAAGATTCCTTTTGAATAAATGCAAAAGTCAAAGGGTTTTATACACCGTATAAAAGGAAAGTTGTGTATAAAGCCAAAATATGCCTCAATGAAAGGGGATAGAGACGAAGTCCTTAAAAAGATCATTTTTAAAAATAAAATAGATCTATTATGTGTATTCACTATAGGTACACATAAAGAAAGTAAAAATAAAAAAATAGGATATAATATCATGACATAATTTGAAAGTAGGAGATTAACCCAAAGAATGGAAGTTGGGTTAAGAAGTTCCCTTACCTCGTGTCTGACTTGACTCAACCGTTCTTTAACCTCCTGAATAATAAACTAGAGTTAATATATACCTTATTAAGAACCATTTTCAATTTCATTATCCTTATTATATCACTTATTACAATGATATGAACATTATGTAATTATTTAAGTTAATAACGGTCGTTTTGTCGATCTTTGGTACTTGAGTCAAAAATAAACTTCTTATAATTACAAGTTGTTCATGTGGTGAAATATCCATTATATCCGGAATTATATTCATGATGTAGATATCATATATATCATATATACAGTATATACATTCATTCATAATGTCACGTAACATTTAGAGGTAAGAAATGAAATGCACCGTTCATGGAGACGGTAAGCCGTACGTACGCATGAACGCTACTTTCATTTCAATTTCATATTTAATGGAAGTAAATAATAATGATATAAATGTATAATATAATTCCAGTATAATATAGTGTATAATACCATTTACTCCATCCTTTATACATCCCACATATGGCATTTACGATTCAAATCACTTTGAGGGGGCGGTAGTCCGCACTTCCTAAAATGAAATTATCGCGTTTTACCCATAATGGAAATCATAAAGTATGCCATAAATGAGAAATACAGAAGCATAAGTAAAACAAAAACATATTATATATCATATATAAAAATAGTGACATCTTAATGGCCACCTTTGAAGGTGTTATATGAGTGTTGAACAATCATCGCTTCGTGAGGCAGAAATTCGCCATCCACAGAAACCGTATGTTCTTTAACAATTAGATGTAGGTGTGTGTAAGTGTAGCTCGAATCCTTATTATAACAACATCCTAGTATATTGAGGATACTGGTGTTGTTACAAAAGAAATGAATAAAAAGAGTTTAGGGGGTTGGAGAAAAAAAATAAAACAAAACAACATTATAAAAGACATTACCTCAAAATCGGGTAACTCTTTTTGATTTGAGCCAAAGGCTTCCTTGGGAAGAGTTCTGCCCAAAGTGAGGATTCTAGGAGTAAGAGAGGGATGTTGGGAGAGTATTTGGGCAGAGGTTGGCCGAGCCAAATGGCTTGAAGGTGTGAATAAGGTGGGAGAGGTGGGGGCCTTTTATAAGTGGAGAGGAGGGGCACTTTTGGAAAGATTGAAATGTTACATTATTTACACAATGATTTTCGGATTCTAAAGGTCCCACACTTATATAATTCGAGGCTAAGGTAATAAGGGTTCGAAATATCTTCATCCAATAGGCTTTGGACAAGTGTAAGCCTCGGATTTTGCATTATCTTCTCATTTTATTTAAATCGTCAAATAATGATGTCATCGCTGCATCATTATTATGTCATAAATACTTTAATTTATTTAATGTCTAAAAATTATAAAACAAATACTATGATGTAGGAAATCTTTTTAGCTTTCCAATGACTATTTATAATCAAAATTTGGACTTGTATAACCCCAATTAAAAATTGTTTTAGTAGAACAATTTATGTTAGTGTCATTTTCACTTTAACATTAAATAAAAACTAATTTATGTCATTTCCCAACAAAAGTGGATCCATGGGGTCCCCAAGTTAGGCCATGGCTTGTCTTGGTCGGCCATGACTCAACCAATGAGGTTGGGACATGTGTCTAGGTCATTTAATATTATTAAAGTATTATCTATACCTTAAACTACACTAATTACCACTAATCGCGATTAAGAACTTAATAAGTTACTATTCACCAAAAAATTATTATAATCTCATTGAACCACATTTTACTTCTTAATGACAACCATGTATGTCAGATTTTTGAAAATCAAATCACAGAAGTGGTAATATTTCATTTAAACGAAAAATCAGTTATTTAACTACCACTTAGTGGTTTCACTATTCATCAAAAATTGAAGTTTCTCAGAACAATGCCAAAATTTCATCCTAAGCTATAATTGATATTCCGAATTCAAAAATGATGTCTATTTTACAAAATTCCAAACATATAAGTTGCATTAATTAATTTTATAATTAATTCCCGCTGTTACGACAAATAGCGTGTTTTCAAGAAACAATTTATATCAAAAGATTGGCAATTGTTTATGTCCAAATTCAATGTTAAATTAATTCTAATGACCACCATTGGATAAAATGGTAAAAATATATTCTAATTATACATTAAATCCACTCAATATTATAACTTATCACTATAAATTATTTTGATTAAAAAAGTTGTTTTAAGTATTTTTCACTATTCATAAAAAATTAGAAGTTCTCAGAAAAATACCAAAAATTCAACATAGGCTAATTTCGATATTACGAATACAAAAATGAAGTCCATTTTGAAATATAAAATTTCTATAATTTTAAAAAGTGGTTATTACTATTCATAACGGCTAGTTTGATTTGTCGCGATGTTTTAGAACTCGAAGTTGCGTACAATGCAAGCTATTGTATTATTGAATGAGAAGCGTATCGTGGAAGCTCGGGGTGTTACAGCATTCTATATGTTTTTATCTCAACATGAACATTTATTAACTACTATGGAAAATTTATTATCTATATGTCTATTTCATTTGAATTTGGAATACATTGCACTTAATAAAGTTGCATGTGATAATTGGTAATAAATAACCCCAGTATTTATCATTAAATTATGTAATAAATCCATGGATTTAATAATAACATAATCAATATTTGGATTTATTTAATTCTCATGCATTCATTTATATGTAATTTTTAGACTCTTATTCATACTTTAAATATTATTAAAGTCTTGATATCATTTGACTTATTTTTTCCTATGATGGGAATATGATACCACCATTATTACGTTAAATGTTTCCTTGTTTGTGATGAAAATTATGATACATGATAAATTAAGAAGAATATATTGTCTTGAGTGTTTTTGGGTGATATTGAAGACTAATTATATCTTTTTTAGATTTTTATATAAGGTAAAAGGAGACCATCTAATGAGAAAGTAAATGGATTCATTAATTAAATTCTATTCCATGATATATAAAACTCTAAATCTAAAATCCATTTGAACGTATAATAATTGAATAATATATATGTGTTTTGAAATTTAGTTGGCCTTTACTCTGGGGAATCAAAAATGGTGAGTAAGATTTAATGACCCTCTTTAGGGAAAATAATTTTTTTATTTTATGAAATTGTTTGAGAGGATTTAGTGTTGTATTTTGTGTTTATGATAGATATTAGTTATATTTTAGGGATTTTTTATTTTCCAATGGACAATAATATATCATTTATTTTCAATATATAAAATTTCTATGTCAGAAGTCACGTCTGGTTGGGATCATGGTCTCATTAGTAATTTATGTCAAAAATGAATTCTAAAAAAATGATTTATCATTGAATATGTGCTCTATTATATGGTTTTTTATACCATAAATTTGGGCCATAAATTCACTTAAATGGCCTCAAACCCCTAATACGTTTCTTAATTTTACAAGATTCTATTTACTTTGTTTTTCTATCTCTTGGATAATTATACCTTTGGAACCCTTAAATATGATTTGGATGGATTTACTCTTATGTTAACAAATCATAAAGTACTAGGTTTCATGGCCATTGTCAAGTCTCTCTATATATCCCTTTTTCTACATTTATTTACTTTCACTAATTGTGAAATTATAACATGATAGTAATATAAAATATTAAGGCCTTTAGGATTAATATTTTTTTGAATATTTTTTATGTGCTCAAGAACTTCATAGATTAATGTTATATTAAATGTGGTAGAATAATTTTATTACACTTCCATGTTTAGTTATGTCATTAATTTTATACATGATTAATGCAATTTGTTTGTTTTTCTAGGGTTCTGTTGAATTAAATCATTTCATTGTGTTAAAATTATTTATATATGATTCAAGGGTTATTTATTTAAATGATATTTGTTGTGATGTTATTTTATAAATATCAAAAAATTGTAATTTACTTGTTTTTTTATTTTCTAAAAATTATGGAAAAATAAAATCTAGACTTCAAAAAATATTTTTTGCTGAAAAGTTCCACTAATGTTGGTATTTCTACTATTATTTATAGGATGGATTTTATGAGAGATTTAGCATGATTATAAATTCCTGATTTACTTCGTATGACTTATTGGTTTTGAAAAATATGATGTAATTTGAACTTATGATTTTGTGACTTTTGGGTTTGATAGGGATAATAGAAATTTTTGGGTTGACAATCCACTATATAGTAGGTAGCATATGATGATTTTCACTTATATGTTATGTTTCCCCCATTAGTTTTGGGGGTTGAAAAATGTTTAGTGGAATAATGATTTTGAATTTTTGAATATATTTTTTTGTTGGAAAAGGGTTTGGAAAAGAATTAAAATTATTAATTATGAAATAATTTTTTTTAGTTTTTAAAATTTCAACATGTTTTGGAGATGGTTTTTAAAATTGGTCTAAATATTATTATATTTTCTCATTCATGGAGTGTAATGGAATTCATGGGGTAATCTTATTGCAACATGTACTCAACCATATATACCAATATTCGGTGATATGTATAATTTTTTCAAACTGATAAAAATTAATAAAAAATAAACATTTTTACAAGTTATAGACTATGACCACAATAATTGAGGTATAATGGTGGAGGATCTAGGTATAGGTTTGTTAGATCTTGGAGATTTTGTGGATATTTTGATGTACACATTGGTAGATCTATATTGTAGGTTTAGGGGGGGGGTTATATTTTATGGTCTTCACCATCTTTGATTTTAGTTAATGAAAGTATATTCCAATGAATAATGGTGACTAATTTGATTATATGTTTTTCTAATAATTATCATCCCTCATATTTTGATTTTTATACAAGGTATTGTATTTTATTTTTTTATAGATTTTATATGTTTATTATTTAAATACCTCATAATACTTTGTTATATAATGTTAGGATAAAGTGAACATGTAATATTATGGAAATATATAAATAAATGTTATTTTCCAATCCACTTTCATTTAATTCAACAAGTTAGTGATTTGGGAGATACACCTAAGGCTGGGTAAGATCATATCTATACTCTGGTTAAGTTGAAAGGTGATGAGATGGGTGTGAATGAAATTAAAAACCATAAATTTTGATTATTTTGGATCTTATTGATTCATAGATACATTAAATTTTAAACCATAACATTTAAAATTTTATATATTGTATGTTATTATTTCTTCCAAACTATGAACTCATTTTATGTTGAATTAATAAATAATATAAATTTATTCATGTCATAGACATATCCATGAACTATTTCCTTCTATCCATCATAATAATTTTTTATTACATTGTTTTATATATAAATGAAATGAGATATATTAAAAAATTATCTTTAGAAAAATCTAGTGTATCAAGATATATTTCTCTACAAATAATGGTTTAGATATTTAAAAAATCATAATAATTAGAGGACTCATCGATTATAAATATACATATGTCTTGAAAAAAAATATTTTAAAAATATAATTAAATTTTTTAATAAATAGTTTTTAGTATTGTGTATGGAGGAGAAAAAAATTAACATTTTATTGAAATTTATTTATGTTGTTTTATTTTAAATATAAAAAATATTACACCTCTAGGATTGAGATTGAACGTATAGTTTAAGATGGGTTTATAAATATTATAAATTTATAATAATTATTTGATAATATATTAGATAATTAAATTAATGATAATGTAATTTATAGGGAGTGAATGTGATATTGTCACTGAGTGATTAAATTTAACAATACAATACAGTGGTATTCTTAATTTTCTGAGTAGTTTATTAGGGATATATGAGTTATTAAGGGATGTTAATAGTAGAATATAGAATTATTTTTTGGCTTAAGTCATTAATGATGTATTATAATCTCAAAAAATAGTATGCAAATTATGGTTAATAATACACTTTAGAAAATGGAAAATGGGGAACTAATTATAAGGTAAATGAATAGTGTAAATATGCCAATAATACATGTGAAAAGAATAATAATTATTTGATAAAATGATAATTTGATTCTCTTTTACCACTTTAGACCAATGTGTAGAGAATTATCACCACTCAAACATTCATTATTATGAAGAATGTATACCCAATAATTTAAGTAGAAATATGGATGACACAGACTATTTAAATTGTCAATACATTAGTTTTTACTAACTTCCAGACATGAGTGGAACTAAAGCTAATTATGCACTATATAAAGGAATATGATATATCTTAATAGACACCTCCCAAGGAATAAGGACAAACAATAATATAATTTTGTATATATTATGTAAGAAAAAAAATATTATAAATCCAAAACCTATAATTAGAATATGGAAACGATATTTAAAAAGGTATATTAGGGAAGTCAATATCAAAGTCCTCCACTGATTATCCAGTTATCAGATATTTCACTAAAATATAAATGTTGTAATAGTAGTTTAATCTCATAAGTGAGTTTCTCTTTTACCTATCCCAAACATTCTATTTCTCTATTAGTTATTAAGAATCATTTAGATTCCTAAAATTAAATTATTCTATATTTTGCAGTGAATCATGATCTATGAAACTATAAAGGCTATGATGATTAAGTAACCATAATACATAAATGAAGTGGAATTTGGGTGGTCATATTTGTAGGATATGGGAAAGATCTATTGTCTAGGGAACATCAAAGGATTAAAAATATTAGATATTGTCAAAAACTATATGCATGTCTAAAAAACTAGACAATCTATGATTGGAGGCCACCTCACAGATGAGAGTCAAAATAAAATCAACTATAGACGTGTAATATCTAATGAAACACCCAAATAATTATATTAATACATTATATTCTACTAATCGATGATATATAATTATCACCAACTCATTCCATTTGAAGTATGAAAAATGTCATGGAGTCCATGAGTCATCAGATGATCTGATCCCATATGAATGACAAAAAGATAAATAGATTTATGGCCGTGTATAGGACCACATAGAAAGGTTCATTATAAAATGAGACATCCAAAAAATATAAGTAAATTTTAAATAATATTGTAAAATTATAAATTGATCATGAATAACTGAATCATCGTTATTAAAATGATACAGAACAATATGACATCAATAAATAAAATAATACAATTTAATTCATTGCCAATATATATATATATATATATATCAAATTAAACAATTCAATAGCCTAAAAGATAATTTGAAATCGAAACTGGTTTATGTTCTTGTAGTTATAATATTACTGATCAACTAGTTTTGAAAATTTTTAATGTAAGGAAATACCCTAAGAGTGACATCAATTAGGTCCATTTGATCGAACCCTTAGCATGTGTCATTTAAACTCATGTTTAGTCATACCATTTTATCTAAATCCTACAACTAAATACATGATATAAAATTTAAATCCCATTTCTACAAATATCATGTAACTAGATCTTACCACCAATATTCCTATCTTCTCCCAATATTCATGCCATGTATTATAATCCAATACATGGACTGTATAGGTTGTTATGAAATCCGTGGATTTATATCATTATAATGTGTTCATTTAAATTAAATTTTTGGAAACATATTTATCATTTCCATATTTTTAAATAACTAATATCATTTGATTTATGCATTCCTTCACAGATCATTTGAGACCACTATTATTATGTTTAAATTTCACTAGGTTGTGATGAAAGGTATTACAATTTATAAATCTAGAATAATATAATGTTTAGAATTTTTTTGGGAGAAATTTAAGATTTATTATAGTTTTTTTTAGTTTCATATATAAGGTAAAAATTTACCATTTATGATAAATTCAATGCCTTCATTAGTTAAATTACTTTCCATAGTCATTAAAATTGATAACCTAAAAATCCCATTTAATGTATTATAATTTAATATTTTATTTATGTCTTTAATTTTGGTTGGAGTCGACTATAAGGAATCAAAAATGGTGAGTATGATTTTATGGCCCACATTAGGGAGCATAATTTGTTTATTTTAAGTATATAATAGTTTTATAGGATTTAAATTTCAATTTTTTGTTTATGAATAGTATAATTTAGATTTCATGGATGAGTTATTTTTCAGGGGATTATAAAATTTTCCTTAGTTTCTATATATGACATTTCAAGTTCTTAAGTCATGTCTGGTTGGGAAGATCTTCCACGGGATAATTTATTTCAAACATGAATTCTAAGGAATTGATTTATCATGGAACATGTGATCTATAAAATGGAAATTAGGACTATTTATTTGGGCTAGAAATTTACATAAATGGCCTCAAAACCATAATTCTTTTCTCCATTTTATCTGATTCCCTTTCCTTTGTATACCTCTCCGATGGATCTTTATAACATTGGAATCTTTAAATGATATTTTTGATTCATTTAAACATAATGTATAAAATGAAAAAGTGTTGTGTTTCGTGGTCATAGACGAGTTACTCTATATACCCTTTTTTCTACATTTCACTGGTTTATAAATTCTAACCTGAGAATCGTTGAAAAATAAGGCCTTTAAAGTTAATATTTTTGTGATTGTTTTTTAGGTTCTCAATTACTTTATAGAGAAATTTAATTTCAAAATATTTTGTGTAATTCTTCTCCACTTTCATGTTTAAGTAAGTTATTTCTTTTATAATATCTTAATTCCATTTAATGGTTTCATATAGGTTTCCTTAGAATTAAATTTATTTTGGGTTAGAATTATTTATGTATGATTCTTAAAAAATTTATTAAAATGATATTTTTAATGATAATATTTGATAAAAATATAGAAATTGGTATTTATGTATGTGGGATTTTCTAGAAATTATTGTAAATTTAAATGTGGATTTCACACAATATTTTTGTGTTGAATGGTTTCATTAATATTTATATTGTTACAATTATTTATGGTATGGTTTTTATGAGGGATTTATCATGTGTTGAAATTTTGGATTTAGTTTGTATGCCTTCCTGGGTTTGAAAATGAAGATGTAATTTGATGTTTTAATGGGGTGACTTATGGGTTTGAAATGGATAATAGAAATTAATGGTTAGAAAATATACTATGTACTACGTTTTTCATGATGATTTTCACTCCTAGTAAATATGTACCCATTAGTTTTTGTTGTTGAAAACTATTTATTGGAATAATGATTTTGAATTTTTTGTATTTATTTTATAGTTGGATTTGGATTTGGAAAAGAAATAAAATTATTTAATTACAAAATATTTTTATTATGTTTTCAAATTTTAATTTCTTTTGTGGTGGATTATAAAATTGGTATATAGATAATTAGATATTAACATTCATGGAGTGTAATGGAATTCATGGGGTTGTCTTATTATGAAATGTACTGAACCCTATATACCAATATTTTCTGACATATTCAGTATATTCAATTTGATAAAAATAAATAAAACATCTACATCTTTATAGTAATAGACAATAACCATAAGGTTAGAAATAAAAAAAATATGAATCTATATAGAGGTGGGTTAGATCGTGGGGATTTTAAGGATATTTTGATGTGCACATTGGTTGATCTATATTGGGGGTGGTAATATTTTATGGTCTTCTCTGTCATTTTTTAGTTAAATAAAAAATATTACCATATTATATTGTGACTAATTTAATTTTATGTTTTACTAATATTTATCATTCCTCATATTTTGATTTTTATACAAGTTATATTGTTTTATTTTATGTTATTATTATTATTTTTATTTTAATACCTCAGAATAATTTTTTATATAATATTTGGATAGGTTGAACATGTAATATTGTTAAAAACAATACTTACATATAATTTTCTAATCCACCTACATATAATTCCAAACATTAGTGATTTGGGGGATGTGACTAAGGTTAGGTAACATCATATCATGACTGTATTTATGTTGAAGGGTTATGAGTTATCCACAGATAAAATTACAAACCAAACATTTGGATTATTTAGGATCATTTTGATTCATAGATGAATTAAATTATTAACTATCACACTGAGAAGCCTATATATCATATCATTCCATTTCATCTAACTAATAACATAATTCATATAGTAAAAATATATTAATTATTAATATCATGGAGAAATACATGAACTGTTATCCTTCTACCCATCATAATATTTTTATTATTACATTTTATTAAAAATAAATGAAGTGAGATATCTTAAAAAATTATCTCCACAAAAATTTAGTGTGTAAAGTTATATTTATATATAAATAATGGTTTAGAGATTTAAATAATCATACACACTGGGTAATTCATTGATTAAAATGATACATTTGTTTTAAAAACAACCATTTCAAAAATATAATTAAATGTTTTAATAAATTTATGTTATTATTTTGTATGGATTAGAAACAAATTATCATTTTATTGAAAATTATTTTTTATGATTTATTTTAATTATAAAAAATATTACACCTCTAGGTTTTAGATTTAAATTATAATTTAAGGTGAATTCATAAAAACTAAAAATATATCATACTCTTTAAAAAATAGAAAATGGGGAACCAATTATAGGGAAAACTAGTAGTAAAAATAAGACAATAATACATATGAAGAGATTAAGAAATTGTAAAAAATAATAATTGGATTCTATTTTCCTACTTTTTACCAATTTGTAGAGAAATATCACCACCCACCCATTCATTTTTATGAAAAAATTATATTTTATAATGTAAATAAAAATAGGGAAGAAACAAACTAATGAAACTATCAGTAGATTATTCTCTAGTGACACCCAGAATTTGGAAGAACTCATGCCAATGATGTTTTACATAAACGAATATGAAATAACCTCATAGACACATACAAAGGAATAAGTGAAAACAATAATAGAAAAAATTATAGTGAAAGTAAGATAAATATAATTACACATTAAAAAAACTATATTAATAATATGGTAAAGCTCTTTAGAAAGGTCGATCATTATAGTCAATGTCAAATTCACCCATTGATCATTCAATGGTCATACAATCCCCTAATATGGAATTGTTGTAATAGTGGTACTCAACTATAAGGGAGGTTCTACTCCACCTATATACAAATCTCTATTTCACTATTAGTTTTTAGGAATCTTCTAGATTCATAGGAATCAATAATTCCACATTTTGTAGACAATCAAAATCTACAAAATTATAAAGGCTATGGAGATTATGTTATCATATTAGATCAATATAGTGTACATGGGTGTTGATTTTTAAAGGTTATGGTATATCTCTATAGTTTTGGGGACATTAAAGGGTCAAAAAATTGGATATTGTAAAAAACTCCATGCATACCTAAATAATTGGTATGCTATTATTTGATACCAACTTATAGATTAAAATCACCCTAAAATCAAATATATAAGAGTAATATATGATGAAAAACACAAATACATCTTTGATGACATTATATTATACTAATAAATAATATATAATTATCCCCAAATCATTCCAATTCATTGATGGAAAAGGTAATGAAGTCCATGAGTCATCAGATGATCTGATCCTAGAAGACGAAGAAAAGATAAATAGATTTTCAACCATGAAAAGGACCATACAAATAAGATCATCATAAAATTATACATCCAAATAAATAATAAAACATATTAAATAATAAGGTAAAAATACAAATTAATCATGTAAAATTAAATCTTCATTTTTAATATGCGACAAAAAAATATTTCGTCAACAAATCAAAATATATAATTAAATTTATTTCCAAAAAATAGATATTCCAAATTAATTAATTCTCTAATCTAAAAAAATGAAATTGTGACTAGTTGATGTTCTTATAGTTATAATATTGCTGGACAACTAGTTTAGAAAATATTTAATTTGATATTAAACCCTAGGAGTGGTATCTATTTGATCACACCTTTAGCATGTGTCATTTTTATGCTTGTTTAGTTGTACAATTTCATCTAAATACTTCCACTAAATACATGATATTAAATATGAATCACATTTCTACAAATAATATGTAACTATATCTTACCACCCATATTCTTATCACCCCCAACATCCATTCTATTTTTGATTCTATTGTAAACAGTTTCATTAAATCATCTAAACAAGTCCATTTGAACTTACAATCAAAATAATCCAAGAAAAAGGAACAATTTTAATTGATAGATAAAAATATTAAAAAATAATTTATATCCCAAATTTTATGGAGTAATAGTTATGGAAAAAATCAATAATATAATAAATACAAGCTAATATGTTACATAGAAACCTTAGTCAACTTAAAATTACACCTGAGTCGACCCATAAAATTGTGAGGTATAAGAATAATAAGTTATAAAAGTATTAAATGTAACCAATATAATAAATACAACTAGAGTGTATGTGGAAGAATAAAAATACATCCATGTTCAATAAAATCCCTGAAAAACTAGCTAAACTAGAAAATATAAAAATATAAGACCAAAAGACTACATGCGACCAACCATCTTTTAAAAACCATCTCGAACTAAATGTTGTAACATAAAGAGAATCCAAAATTCTACAAGATTCCATTCCATTTACCCGGATCCTACAAATAAAACATCTAAAAATTCCCAAAGGAAAAAAGTTGGTTTTGATAACAAAGTCCAGTAGGACACCACCAACAATTTTATATAAGGTATAGTATCATGAAAGATGATGTTCATGGTTTAAAAAATAGAAATATATTTAAAAACAGTTTCCTAATTCTAACCCCATTTGTAAATCAATTTCCATTGGTATTTATAAAATCCTTTCATATTGATAAAGATTGAATATTAAAATCATATGAAATAAAAAAATTGAATCATATACACAGATTGTAATGTAGGAAAGTAATAATATATCCATGAAATTGTTTATCACAAAAATCTATCTTATACAGTCTAATTTTAATACAAATGTGACAAAATATCCCTAAAAAGAAATCATTTTATAAGTAACCAAAAATAAAAAAACTAATTGTTTCATTCTCATAGCCTATGGGAATATGTTTAAGACATATTATGTTATAAAAAAAATAATTATTTGGTACCAAACAATATCATGACCTATTAGAATTTATCCATATCACAAAATAACCCATAGTAGCACCACACTAACTACGGTTACCCATGTACATATCTCGATGCACCCAAGGTTCCGATGATTTCAGTTTTGAAAAATATAAATTAAACCCTTGTTGAAAATTTTACTGAATACTTTCAAACACAATCCAATCTGATTTGGTATTTGAAAACCCATATCCAATTACAAACCACTATTCAAATATTTAATTAATAGTTTGGGGTAAAAACATAGTTTTAAAAGAAAAACGTAATTTTTTTAAATTTCACAATAAATATCATTAGACCACAAATCACTTCAACAAAATTAACAACCTAAATTAATATTATAATTATGATAAGAAATCCATATAATTAACCCTTATATAGAAACACATACCATTAAATGGAGGTATAACTAATACCATTAAAAAAAAGTTAAAAATGAAGGCTAGATTGGGTTTTCATGATACTAGATCCATCATAAAGAACATAAAATATTTTTCAAAACAATTAATTATTGAATAAAAATTCTCTTTGGGATCCATAATATTTGAGGATAAGATCACTAAAAAGGACCTATAAAGGGGAGGATAAACTGAATCGAATTCTCAACTTACCTTGATGAGATATGCTAAGAAGGAATGATTTCCCCCTAGAATATAATTGGAGGGACCTCTGATATTCCATAGAATGATAAATCATGCCAGTATGATATTAGGGGGTGATTAGTCTTGAAAATAACTAAGGGAATAATTGTAAAATTAAATTTTTTTAACAATTTGGGGGAGGGTCGCTTGGTTTCATAGAGTATAGTACATGGTTAAATGAAATATGTTCATTAACCATGTTCCCCTATTGCCAATTTAGGACGTTTTAATGGTTTTTATGCCTATTTTGTTTAATCATGCACCAATTTTGTAACCACCTTTATCCAAAGGGTGTATGGTTTTCACTGGTGGACAAAATGCTTATCCAATCATGAAAAAACAATGAAAATCACTACTGGATCCTCACATAGGCATATTTAATTGTTAACACATGGTTAAGAGAAATGTGATTCTTAAATATACAAATTTCTAGGTTTTATCAATTTCTCTTATTTAGGGCTCTGATCCCCGGAAACATACCAACCCCCAAAAGAGGAAAATAAGGTTCAAATATGATGTACATTTGATACTGATGGAATCACAATAGTCCCCAGTAAAAGATAATTCATTCTGTATAAATTCATTATGATTAAATATTAGTAAAAAGATAAATTTTTTTTCCACATCAATTATTCAGACTCCCATGTCCCATGGTTGTCTCATCCACACTGCCATTGTATCAAGACCAATGGAATCATTTTACTATGATGTAGACTATCATGTAAATCCATAATATAAACTGGATGTTCCCCAATGGTGGTATTAGGATGATGATTAACATCCTCCTTTCCAATAACATGGGATAGATCTATATTTACCTCTTTTACTGGGAAACAAGAAACTTCTAGTAGATTGCTGTCAAATGAGATAGAAAGTCGAATTAATTTTCCTTCTTTATGAGTAGACCCATGATCTAAAAGGGTGTAACAAACCTCATTTCCCACTTACCATACTTACCCAACTTATGATGTCCCAAGATAGTTGAAACTTTGAGAAAACCCTGATCACAAACCTCAAACTCTAGGGATTATCAATGATATTTTTCATAATATTTATGAAATCTTTTCTATGTGACCAACCTCTTTCAGATCAATATCACATTTTCCCATCTCATGAACGAGACTCAGCCCAAACAAGGACCACACCTATCATAAGGGAGGTGTACATGGATACCCATACAAAACATCAAAGTTTACCATTTTAATCAAATATCATTAAAATTTTTTAAAATTAAAATTCAATCATTGGAAAATTCATTTCCCACTATTATGAAAAATAAAGTATTCAGGCTTATATCATATAATAATGAACCTATATAAATCTCTCTTTTTGAACATCTTCCTACTGACTAAAATACAGGTTCAATTTAAATTGAAAATCATTATTCACCTACAAAAATTTCTATAAATTATATGTTAACCATGGATCCATATTAGATACAACAACATATGGGACCCCAAGATGTCTCACAATCTATCATTCATTCAATTCTTTGATCTATTCCACTTTCACAATCTCCTTGATGAATAAAAAATGAACCAATTTTTTAATTCAATCAATTATCACCCAAATATCATTTTTACTATGTAGTTCACGTGGAAAAATAAATATGGAGTCCATAGAAATCTCTTCCCACTTTCATTCTGGAATGGGAAAATGTTTCACCAAATAAGGATGTATTTGGAGTTCTGTATCAATTTTCTGATATGTGAGACACTATAAATAAAACTGAAATTGACCACCTCATCCCTGGTCACCAATACTGACAAATAAATTCATGATAAATTTTGGTTGTCCCAAATTTTATGAAAAAACATGAATACTTTCGACTGTCCATCATCTCCTTCCACAATTAAATCTAAATAAACAACATGGTATGGAAACACAATGCTATAAATGGAAACCAAGACCACTCACTCGAGGCCTCCCAACCATAAAGGAAAAAACCCAAGAGTTTTCTCTTGGTGCCTATCTAATAATCATGATGAACTCAAACATAAAAATAGGAGTTAGCATTCATTGAATCCAAAAACTACTATCCACCAACCCCTACAACTCCCAAGATCATATTAGATTCCAAATATAATATATACCACTATTAAACCAATATATTATTGTCTTAGGTTGTAAATAATATTATGATTTCATTAGTGACCAAATTCAGTTTACTATAATTATACACAATATCAGAAATAAGAGTCATAAGATACTCCATCCAATGTCTCTATCACAAGTTCAAGAACCTTTGAGAAAAAAAAATATTTCTAGATATTATAATCATAATTCATTATAAACTTATCTCAGAAGAGATAATGTCACCATATTTTGATTCCATTCATAATTAATTTCAACATAAGATCTTGATGAGGATATATCTTCTCATGTGGTGGTAACTGACATTAGTGATAGGCCACCACCAATTTTCCCTATATTATGTCACTCCCCAAACATGTACCAGTAGAATCAATAAAAAATCATTAATAAAACCCATAATTGGATGAGAAAATTGTTTTTGACATCAACCATACATTCATTTCCAAAAAAATAACTTTAAAATATGTCATTTAATTCAAAAAATACACCCTCATGGATTAAAGATGACATCAAAGATGTGGTCTTTTAGAAATCTTGGAAATACCATCTATATTAAATTCTAAAACATAAAAAGTTCTGTAAAAAATGAAATTTTGAGATGTTACCAATATATTATAGCATTTAAATATTTAGGGTACACTAAGACTCCCCTCTCAGATATCACATGTCCTAGAAATTTAACATCACAGATCTGAAGAATGAATTTGAAAATCATACCATATAAGCGATGTTCCTTAATCATTTTAAGAATTATATCCAAATAGTCTATATGATCAAGATCTATATCAGGGTACACAAAAATATCAACCTTTAAGAAAAAAAAATATAACAAAAACTGATGAAAAATTTGGATCAACAAATCCATAAATACCCCAAGAGCATTGGTGACGCCATATGGAATAACATGAAAGTCAAAATCACCATACTAGCTTCTAAATGTTATATTAGGTATATCCTCTTTATTGAATCTATACTGGTGGAACCCTGACTAAAGGAAATTATTTTGAAACCAACATTCCCCTAAAATTTGGTCAAAGAGATCATCAATCCAAGGAAATGGGTTCTTATTCTTAATGGTAATCCAATTTTACTTTCTATAATCCACCCAATGTCAGAAGCTTATATCTAAATTCCTTGAAAAGTGTACATGTGAATATCATATTGACATTCTATGACATATAAATCCCCAAGAGACACTAGATCGTCATGATGTACATTATGTTCTATCAAGTCATAAGGTGAAATAAATAATATTTTATTGAAAGGGAATCTTACAAGGGGAAAATTCAGTAGTATACCTGACCTCTATCTATGGTAGTATACTAGAAAAATAATTTGTAAATACCTCACTGTACACACACATACACACACCACTATAGGTATTCAAACACCATTATAAGTGTTTAAATATTTTATAGACATCTCTTCCAACTGGTGTGAGATTACCCCAATATAGGGAATGATAGGCCCAACCCTCCCAAATCTAGATTGTTACTCACCCTAAAAAGCATGGGTGAACCTATCGAAATATAAAAACTAAACCTGAAAATGATAATAGTCTATATATGAATTAATAGAAATCATTCAATCCATGCCAATAATTAAGTTCAAAGTTCCAAGATCAATAAACAAGAAGTCACATATCACCTCAATTGAAGCTATTATCACCTCACACATATGATACATGAAACCTTGTTTGGACATCTTTCTCAAAGATGTGGAAAGATCCAAGAGGAGGAAAATAATTTTTGAATGTAAGCACAACACATCAACAAAATTTAATGATAAAAATAATTATTAGAACCTTTATAAAACCATTCTATTACCATATAAGATGAAATAAACACCAAAATATAATAGTAACTAACCCTATATCAGATTCCTCAAGAGTATACTCCATCAAAAAAACCCATCAGGTATAAGCCATATGAACAATGCCCTTAGACTGAGGATTAGACCCACCACCCTAGGAAGCCTTAGTATGAACATATGAACCATTAGTGAGAGTGGATATTATATTAATACTCTAAGATTTTGTTCCAAAAAATACTATAGATGGATTGATAATCCACAATGATGACAAGTATTAGTAGCCTTCATGCTATTTGGATAGATTTGACAATGCATCCCACACTGATAACAAACAATCTAATGTTATCCTAATGATGACACTGAATCAAGTCCCAAAGAAAAGTTTCCATCATTGCAGTTTATTTTCTATCCAGATGGCACCCCTAGCTAACAACTACACCGACCAAAGCTCCAGCCAAACCTATCTTCCCAGATATGTATGCCTCATCCAATGATGGTTTGTTAACAAACTCCATGATGTTCTGATGGTACATAAAATTAACATCAACTCTATATCCATCCTTAATCACAACTAAAACATTTTATCCTTTGGATAACCATTGGAGACTAGTTTCAGTGATAGATTTAATATCTTAAGAAATTGGTTGGAATAATTCAGAATGATACTCTACCCTTGCTCCATGTTCTAAAATATCTAGTCTTATCAACACGTAACAATTTCATGTAAAATTATTGCGTAAATAGTGTCTTAAAAGAATTAAAGGAAATATCCTCATGAAATATTTCTTTCACAATAGAGTCTCACCATATCATCCTTAGTCTCAAGAAAATTTATGTGTAAAAACCATTATAAAATCATTAACAGTCTTCATGAAGTTGAATATTTTATCAATACACTCAATCCACTCCTCGTAACCTTGGAGGCCCATTTCACCATATAAGTCACATGAATGATATGTAGTGAATTCATATCTATGATCCACCGCACGTCTAATATTCATGATGCCCACTTTTCCATTAATCAGCATTTTATAGATAACCGCTTCATATTAAAAGGGTGCACTGAAATATTATCTACTAGATATTGTCTTTTAGAATCCTCTTTGAAATTATGAAGAACTATTCTCAGAGTCAATTTTTTGTTAAGAACATACCAATTACCAATCCAATTTTGATCATATTTCAAAATATTAGGACAATCTTCTTGAATTCACATCAATGACATGTGAAATCATAAATATATAAAAATCATGAATTAAATGAATGAAAATTAATGCTTTAAGAATGAACTAGTAAATTTAAATAATCTTCCCATATATATCATTCAAATGAACATAAAATTCAATTCCAAAACCATGTAAAAGGTATGACCACTAATGGTAAATTGAGATCAGACAAAGAAGTGAGTTGTATAGGAACCCACCCACACTTTATATCCACAATTCTAAGGGTCTTAACTCTTATCTACTCAAGACATAGAAAACAATGTTGGAAATTTTAATACACATAAGGAAATTCATCCATCTGTTTCTAAATTTTAGTAGTTCAAATTGAGTCAACAAGACCTTCTACCCAAGCCATCTCATAACATATTAAGGTATAAAAAGATAACCTAAATGTGTCATAAATAAAACCAAAACATGACATATGATAAGATTAATATAAGAAGAATAAAAATACATCCATGATTCATAAAATCCTAGACAATCTAGCTAAACTTGAATGTATAACAAGACAAGGCCAAAATTCTCCATGTGACCAACCATTACCTCCTAACCAGTGAGAACTGAAGGCTGCAATAACAAGAGAATCCAATATGCTATAGGATACCCTTAATTTACTTTGGTCCTGAAATAAAATATATAATACATCCTAAAGGATAAAATTAGCGTGTTATCAGAAATCCCATTAGGGTACAACCACATAGTCTATATAAGGTATAATATCATAAATAAAAAAATGTTATATCATTTAAAAAACACTTTAACCAATCATTTTTATAAATCAAAAACAATTTTTAAATAATATCCTTTTTTAATAATATACATTCATATTAATAAATAATAAATATGATAAGTGTTTATTATAATATAGGGATACATATCTTTACACAATAAGGTAATTATTTAATTACATATCCCTGAAATAATCCATCACATGAAGCTATGTGATACAATCTCATAGGAATAAAAATTTTGAGCAAATATCTATGAAAATGTCAAACATGTGATTTATAACCCAAAATGACAACATAGTCCATATTGGTCTCACAACATCATGGAATATGAACAAGACAAATTAAATCCAAACCCATGTATAAGTTTTTACCAACTGATATTTATTCCTATCACAATATTTTAAGATCAAAGACTATGCCCTAGTAGTACCACAACCACCAAGGTCACCCAATTCTATTTCTAGACGCACACAAGTTTCCCAAGAATCCAATTGTCATAAATTATTTTCCAAACCATTCACCTAATTTTATACAACATTTTCAATGTTAATACAATGCATTTTAGTGTTTGAAAACTCATTTATGAATAAAAATAACCTTTCTCTTATTTAATAAAATAGTTAGTTTGAATTTTTTTATAAAGAAAACCCCTTTTAAAAACATTTATATTTCCAATAAATACCTTGGAATGATATATAAGTTCAATTAAATGATGAAACAAAATGAATTTTAAAATAATAATAAGCAATTTAATGATTTAACCCTTTTTATAGAAACACCTGCCACTAAATGGGTCTAAAACTAGTCACCTTCAATAATAGTGACCATGGAATAGTAGATCAAATCCCCATGACCCTTAATCCATAAGAATAAATTTAAAATATTTTCCAAACCCATTAGATATATCATACTCATCCTCTTTAAGATTTTTAAGAATATAAGAGAAAATATCTAACAAGGATCAATAAAGTGGAAGATAAAACAGATGAAAATAACAACATACCTCAATGAGATCCATTAAGAATGAAATATTTACACATAAAATAAATGTGGAGATCCCTACAAAGAGATGGTTAAGGAAAATGATGAACCAATTTGATATTATAGAGGATTAGTATTTTAAAATAATAATGAAAAAATGATGAAATCCCATTTTTAATAGTTTAGAGGTAGTTCACATGGTTTCTTGAGAGGACGATGTATGGTTAAACCAATCATTCATCTTAATTGTTCACTCCAACTACCCATTCAGGATTAGTTCACGATATTGATGTTGTGTTAGTTTAACTGTGCACCAACCGTGAAACCCCCACATTCCAAAGGGTTTACAGTTTGAACTATAGGCCATATAGTTTCTCCAATCATGATAAAACCACTCTAACTTCATTTGTAAACTCACATAGGCATATCATGTGGTTACTGCATTGTTAAATTAACTATGAACTATAACCATGTGATGTTCAAGTTTTTCAAAATTTATCTTTCTTCATCCATCAATACTCTGATTCTTACTAGAACTAGAAAGAGAAAACATATGGCACAACTAAGTCATATATATGACCCACAGTTCACCATAAGAAATTATAATAAACTCTTCCAAAACCAAAAAAATCTGAGAAACATATCCATACACACACACATACATCTAATAATGTACCCAAAAAATCATATGCAGGGATGCTATTGTTTTTTAAGGAATAAAACTTATAACTATAATATATCTCTATAGTAAAGGGAATTAAAGACTTTACAATACTTCTACACTGTCAAGACAAAGTTGTGGGGACAACTTCATTTGTTCTACACCTTTGATAAACATACACTCATGACAATGCCATATAATGTGATTAGTTTTACCATACAAATGGAAACTAATAATAGTAAACTAATTTATAACCTTTTCTTTTCCTTTTGATTATTATAATCCCATAACATCAATTAACCCCCATTAATATTTCACACCACTACCCTAAACATTATGACCATGAGTATGAAGATACCAATATAATAAGGCATACATTATTTCCACTAGATTAAATGAATCCCTAATATATATCATTTAATCTTTCAAGTAAATATAAAACACCTGAATGGATGTCAATAAAATATATCTCGGTCTTCACCACAAATATTCAGATTTATACTGGCTAAATAGATCCCAATTATATTAAATCATTCTAAATAGACCCATACAAAGGTTAAATGGGTAATTATAAAATTTATATGAATAATATTCTAATTAAACCCATTGAGATGGAATTTAATCATGTGAATGTATAATATCAACCAGACCACATTCCCATAGGATATTAGATCTACATTTTAAAAGAAATTAAAAGCTCTGCATAATAACAATAGGAAGTAATAATTAAAAGAAACTGTGGGAAATATAAACTAATGAAATGGTAGTAAATACATTTTCAGAAACAATATTAGTTTCCTAGGATTTTAGATTATTTTAAATAATAAAATATTTGATAACATTTGTTACATGCAACACTGAACACCCAGAACACTAAACTAAAGATAATAATTATTTATGGTATTATTTTAATAATAAAAATCTTCAAAAAATAGAAGGATATTTATCAAAATATATTAATTATATTTTCAAGATAAATAAATATTATAAATAGGGATTGTTTTTTTCCAACATTAATTTCCTAAGTATTGATTCATTTATAAAAAAATAAAATTTAACAATTTTATAATATTTATAAAATAATAAATTATAAATCAATATATGTAATAATAGTTTGACATTATTTAAATTCTATATTGGTAAAAAAATAAAAAAATGCTTATTTTTATAAAATGAAGTTTTTCAGTAAAAGAATTTTTTTCCTTACATATTGTATTTTGAACAAAATTGTAAATTTATTAATTTGTAATTTTAATTTTAAAAAATTAACATAATTTTTTACACATAATTTCACAATAAACATATTGGAAAATTTTTAGATATTAATAAAATAACATATTTTTATGTTAATAGTGAAAAATATATTGTTTACAATACTAGTAATTTTATTTAATTTAATAATATATGAAGAAGGAATAGAAAATTATGTGATCATTTAATTTATTAAATATTTATTTATTTACTACAACTTTGTATTTAAAATATCCCAATGATCATAAAAAACCTATTTTCCACATTTTAAAAAAAGTAACATTTCATTCTAATTTTCAGTCATTCCATTTAATTAATCATTTCAATGGTAACATTGTGTTTTTTTATTTATTCTAAAGAATATTAAAGATAATTATTTATAGAAAACCAATTCATAACCGGGATGCCTAAGTCATTGATAAAATTTACTACAAATAAATTCTTATTTTAAAACCCCACTTCTTCTGAAATATATTTTTTGTGAACAATGTTCGCTAATAATAAAAATAACTCTCATATTCTTTTAAAATTTTATTTTAGAAAGTTATTTTCAAATTTTAAATTAAAAAATTTATATTATTTAATCTATTTAATATAATTATATTTCTTAATATTTGAATTTCTAATATTAATGTTGATAACCATGATAAGGGTAAATGTGTCATTTTCATAGAATTTATTTATTACATTTTTTAAAATTTTATATAATATATTAATGTGATCTATTTTATATAATAAAATTGATTTTATTTTTAATCATATATAAACATATATTATCACTTATTGAACCAATATCCAATAATAAGATATATTAATAAAAATTAATTGTAAAATCAACATTTCCTTAAAAACTAATTTCTCCATATATTAAATATTTTAATTTAAAGATTAATTTTCTCTATTATATAAATTTATTTTGACTTTATATATCCATTAATATATAAATATAAAATAAAAAAATTATTTGGGTTAAAATATATATTTTTAAACTGTAAACTAGTAGTTGAAAAGTAGTTGACAAATTATAACCAAAATGGTAAAATATAGAAATTAAGAGTTAAATGAATTGAATCATTATTAAAAATGTGTTAAAATGGGTTGTGGGGACTATATTGACCTTATCTCACCATAAAAACATTATTTTGAACATTTTTATTCTTTAACCCTTGAATCATGTAATGATATTGTTAAAACTGGTTGGTATTCTCAAATGTCACTTTTTATTCACTTATAATAACGTCCACTTCCATCACATAATACCACACACTTTTGACATAATTTCTTCCCAAAATAATTCCATTTTCTCTTCATTATATCTTATATGATGTTTAATATAATTCCCAACTCATTATTGAACAACTACATCATTAAAAAATTATTATAATTATTTACCTTGGTATTATATACTCTTTATGTATTCTAATTTATCCATCATTAGCAGTAAATCCTGAATTTTATTTCAATCCATAAATTACTCTGGATAGTATGATATCTCCAAAACATGGTGTCTCTCTAATATAACTATCCTTATAGTACATCCAACCCAATCAACTTTAACTTTTGTTTGTTTATTTTTCTCAGAATCATATTATATTATTTATTAATATTCCCTTTGGATAACCTGAATGAAGTAAACATTCCAACCTCAAATGAGATTCCATTGTCCTTTTAATAAAATTTATAATTTATTTTTTCGTCACCATATCCTAAAATGAGACATGTATGGGTATTAACCTCAAATATTTCCCATTCCATGTAATTGTTATTAATATTGTATATTCTTCTAAAATCATTCATATGTAAGGAATATATCTATTTTATAGTCTATAGTCCCTCTTATAGATCTTATGAAAGTGGATTATAGTGATTTTGATTCATAAGAAGTCTAACAATGAAACCTACCTCCAGATAAAATTACTTATGGAAATTTTAATTTAACCTCATTCTTAGGGATATCTCATTTAGTTTCCCATTTAATCTCTCCATGATAGCATTTGGTTTTCATTCTCCATGTATTTTCTTATCTAAAAATCCACCTTTACATCAACAGAACCACCTAAACACTAGGCTTCCATACTCTAATTATCAAATATAATGAAGTAAATTATTTTTCTAGTTTCCATTTACTTCATGGGACCTCATTTGAAAACTTCTCTTGAAACCTAATACAATATATATTTAAAACACATGCACACTATTCTTATAGAAGCATCGAAAAAGAAAATGCATTAAGGTAAACATTGATGAGAATAAATTAGTGATCGACCCCAAACATATATGAACACACTAATTATCACAATTTTTATGTTTAGTTTAATTCACTAAAAATTAAAACAACAACTAATTAAAAACAATACACACTATGAATAATTTCTACAATAAATTATTTTGTTGTTGTATGAATTTCACAACCAGGACATTCAACCCCTTATTTACAGTGTAATTGAGATGAACTATCTAAAAATTTAGAGTTATAAATGTCATATAATAGATTTGAATTTCTCATTATTAACTATTGGAATGATGAAATTTATTTCTTTCATAACCACTGACTCTCCTATAGATCCATGTGTAATCTTATACACACCATCCATAATAGTGTTACAAAATATCATTTCATCATCTGGAAATACCATGATTATCTTATTTTCATAATCTTAGAATATGTTATTCCTCAAAAATAACTGAAAAATATTTCATCATGGTTTTTTATAACAAAAACAATTAACAAAATCAAAATATAATAACATTTACTTAATAATTCTACCAAAACATTCAAATACATAATTTTCCAAACCACATATATTGAATGTTCTGAGAAAATAAGACTATATGTCAATAAACCATGATTTAATTGGAATGAAGAAACTAAAAAATAAGTGGTTTTATCTCTCATATGTTTTGTTTAATGATTAATATCATGAAGTAAACATTCAAAACTATCCCACTTGTCTCTCTAATCATTCATATCACACCCCATTTTATACTAATTATATAATTTTAGTTAAGGAAATATGGAGTCACCTAAAATTGTTTTTTCCTTCTATTTTTCATTCATTAAAAATTTATATATACTGGATCACAACGTACCATATTTAGAGTTTTATTTCTTAAAGAAATTTGGATATCATTTCCCTAAATATCATTATTAATATTGAGATCTTAAGAGTTATAAAAAACTATTGTAGTTTTATATTATATTCTCACAATGGTAGGAATGGAATCCTATAAATCCTATATCTATGAATGAATTAAAAAACCCTACATTGAAAATATAAAAACCAAACTGATTGGAACTAATTATTAATAAAGTAAAAATCAATAAACTAGTCCACAACAAACATTCCTTATCCAATATATAAGATAATGTGTCTTCATATCTAAAACAATTTATTTGTTTTAATTAACATCCCAAAAATGTACTCCAATATATATGAGACCTATGTTTTAGATTTATCATCCATGATTTTGGAGGCTATGTTTCAGTCCACCATCATATGAAAAGAAACTATCATCTTCTAGTACTTATCCAAATTCTCTAATTTCTATCACTTATATCATGACACTCATAGCCACAATATTGATATATTTAAAGAAAATATAGAATTTAATATATATCATTTACAATATTAAATGATAAAAATAAAATATTTAAATAAAAAGATACTTATATTAATATAATTATCTAAAGATAACAATTTCCAGTAAATTATATTATTTAAATGTCTATTGGATTTATGCTGTAATACTTCAAATAAAAAAATATTATAAAACAAAATGTAAAAAAAATTATAGATCACATGATCTAGGCTCTGAGTGTTTATTAATTCATAGTTCCAAGAAACTATGATCTGAATCATTATTTTGTTTTAAAACAAGTTCTATAAAGTTCTAATTATAAATTATTCAAATTAATGAATGAGGATAATAATTTAAAAATTGAATTTGGACGGAATGTCAGTAATATGATAGTGGAACTAGGATTAAATTTAATGTATTTAATAACAACTATAGTTTTTATCTTGACATAAAATACTATTTTATGTAGAAAAACAAAAAATTATTACATAAACAATATATTGAATGGAAGAACATGACATATTTTTGGTGCTAGTCTAACCTTTCTATATAAGAAGAAAACATTTAATCATTATTAATAATATAATAAAAAATGAATTATTTATAAGTTATAAGAAATAAAAATAAAAATATTAGTAAATAGAAATGAGATGGTAAACCTTATATCAACTTATAATTCATTTTATTTGAACCATGCATATATTAATAGAATTATCCTGTAGGTTTACTAGGTTCTATGAAAATCTATTTTTTGTGATTTTCCCTCACATTGATTTTGGAAACTACCAATTACTGTTGATAATATTTTTGATAAACTCTCTCAATGGAATTAAACATTTGATGAAAATAACATCCCTATATATATATATTCTCCCCAACTTAAAACCACAAATTTATCTCAACAAAAACAATTTTCTTATATAGGTTCTGCTTAAAAAGTATTATTTTTAAAATTAATATAGTTAGTAGAATCCAATATTAACATGTGAAATAATTCATTTTATGTAACTCCCCGACCCCAGTTACCCAACATCAGTGCTTTATTAAATAACATTGGTATGATACAGGGAATCATGTTTTGAAAGACCAATCAACTTAGTATTATTGGAATCATGATACGTACATAAGTTCAACAATACTAATTGAAAAGAAATACAACAATAATTTATTCTATTAGAAGCATCAAATCCTCCTATATTATGCATAAAAGTCACTCATAAATAACTTCTTCATATCCTGGGAAAATGAAACATAAGAAAGGGGTGAGATCAAAAACTCAATAAGGGTAAGAAATACAGTGGAAGATAACATAAACATTAGGTATGATGAATAACTAAAAACAGTTGCCTTTACAAATAATAAACATGAACACTTTATGGCAGGAATATGATATGAGAAAATAATGAAATAATAAAACATACTCATGGGTATTATACTAGTTGAATAACCACATGAACCATAATTATTATTTTTATAATGTGGGAATGTATAATGACAGACATTCTAAAACATCTTTCCAAGGCCTTGTACAAGATGTTTAAAAATGATTTCGGCCTCGGCCGAAACCATATATAAAATTGGGAAAGGCCTCCACTAATTCCATTTCTAATTGACTCATGAAACCTAATGATGCACCAAGAATATATAGTGGGATCCACCAGTCACATTCTAAGTCCAATACATTCCACATATAATAAGGTTGAAACTTGAAAAAAACATTCGTATTAAAACTAACATACTATGTGTCAATACTTTAACCATAATACATGAATGTTATAAAAATAAAACATCCACAGCCAAAAATATCACAAAACCCTCAATATAATATGGATGATTTGTATCATAATATATCAACTTCAAAGAAGATTAAAATCCATCAATGGTTGTTGACATAGATGAAATGAAAAGTATTTGAAAGAAATACCTCTTTCATTTCTGAAACCATTTATAAGTCACATAATTATATATGAAAACATTTTCTTTTTAAAATATTCTTATAACCATGTAAGGAAAGCTTCGATAATGTTATTACGGTGGAAAATAGTCTCACCTGCCTTATAAGTTAAAAAAACATTCTTACCTTAATTTTGTCAAAAAGGTTATAAAGTACATTCTTTATAGAATGACGAAAAGATTTCCTTCAAAACATAAAAGGTCAAATAAGGGTATAAATTACATTAACACATATTCTATTAAATTGTAAAAATATTTTGAAATAAATTTTAAAGAAAACATTGATGTGGATGATAAAGAGGCCCCAGTAGATACTTATTTAAAAATTACCTCGGATAATAAAGAGATTGTGAAATTAACCCTAACCATGTACTTTTCCTAGGTCAAGGGTACGTTAAAATCCTATACAATAGTTAAATAATTGTTATTAAGTTATAAAATAACTTTATATATAAATATTTTATCATATTTGATCCTCTAATATTGATTTGTTAAAATTATTTCAGTAGTATCATCGTTTCGGATGTTAACTGATTCATTTTCCATTATATGCTTGGTAACGTAAGCCATGTTTGTTCGGGATAAGATTTATTTGGTTCATATATAGAATTATATTAGGTTAATATACATTATTTTTACTCATAAAATGATAATTATTCTTGAATGGTTATGATGGGTAAATAAATCTCATCGCGTTTGTGGAAGGTGTAATCCGTAAGTATGCATGAGTGAAAATATCATTATATTGATAGTGAAATCGTATGTAATTGGATGGTATATCATACATATATGATCATTAATATTTTATATTTATTATATACCTTATTTATACTCATTATTATACCCATCCAAAAAATGATGTTTTTGAATAACAAACTACACCACGACGTAGAGACGGTAATTCGTACGTACGCATGTATGGTGACTTTGTCATTTATAGGATGGATTGAATAATGAATATTGTTGTACCATATTAATAATAAAATAAAATTATGTAGAAGTGACTATATTTAGTATTTTGGTATGGAAATAACAAATAAAGATGAAGTGGAAGAAGAAAAGAACTTGAAAGAGGTGATGAAATATTTTCCTCTTCTTCGGGTTCTTCATTTTGATTTCATCAAAAGGGATCATTATTTGGATTTATGACAAAAAAATGTCAACTAGGATTAGGGGAGGAATGTTGGTAGGATATTTGGGCAGTTTTTGGCCAAGCCAAATGGTTTTGGAGGTTTGATTTTGAGAGAAGGGGGAGTTCCGTTTTATAAGTGAGGTGAAGGTCACTTTTGGAAAAGTTTGAATTATTATTTTATAATAAAATTATTTTCGGTTTCTAAGGGATCCAAAATGATTTATTTAGATTATATGTTCGGTATGGGTTGAAAAACTATCAAATAATTGGTTTTATATAGGTCTGGGTAACCATATAAACATTATCTTTTATATTTAACTCTATGTTAAATAGTTTGACATTTACCATGTCTCTTTGTATTTTTAAATTATAAGGTTAATAAACTTACATTAAAATTACAAGATAACCTTAAGTGGTTTATTATTAATATATATACCCTTGTATATGTCTTTTGGTTGATCCTTAGATTTTTATGAATATTATATCAATTAATAATATAGTATTTGTTTTAAGAAATCAATTAAGTCAATTTTGACCCTATTTAGTATTTGATTTTTTTAAAAGTTGTTAAAACTTTTTCACCTCGACTAATGTTTATTTAAACAACCCTAACATGTCATATTATACCATAAAATTAGTTTAATTCATCAGAAGTCTCAATTTACATGTATTTGGATATTTAAAATATCGATTATTTTAATATTTAATTAATAAGGTCATTACTGCATCATCATTGTTTCATAAATAAACTAAATTATTTAATGTCTAAAATATGTAGGAAATATTTTTATCTTTATAATGAATAGTCATAATTGAATTTATATTGTGTGTAACCCTATATTAAAAATTGTTTAGTTATTAAAATTTGAATTTAACTCTTTTACTCTTCTTTAAATAAAATAATAATAAATATTCTAATCTAATCCATGTGGACCAAAGTGGGTCGTATTTTATTGCTAAGGTTTTTTTTGTTCTAATTATAATTATCCAATATATTTAGTACATGTTTTTGGGTAATTATGAGATCATTTTTACCCTTAACTACCCTATTTAATTTTAACTTTTGTAAATAAAAGTCAAAAGTTAATATTCACCAAAAAATTATTTTCATCTTATTGAACCACATTTTACATACTAATATTAACCATATCTCCTAGATTTTTGAAATTCAACTCACATAATCGGTAAAATTATGTTTTATGCAAATTGGTAAATGCTCCTACGAGGTGGGTAAAAGACGGTAAAAAGTTTAATAAAATTTTAATATATCTAAACTTCTTATAAATTGACTCCAATTATTTAAATTAAACATATATAGGTATTATGTATCTATTTTGACCTTAAATAAATTTTAAAAAAATAAATAATTATTTAATTATGAAGTCGGTTTTAACCAAAAACGCAATGTTTTTCACTATTCCTAAAAAAAATGAATGTTTTCATAAAAATACCAAAAATTCACCCTAAGATAATTAATATATTAGGAATTCAAAAATGAAGTCCATTTTGAAAAATAAAATTTATAAAATTTCAAAAATAGGTTATTACTATTCATAACGGATAGTTTGGTTTGGCGCGGTGTGTTAGAACTTCGAAGTTGCATACAATGCAAGCTATTGAATTATTCAAAGGGTAACCTACTATGGAGGATTGGGGTGTCAAATTCTTCCCTCCTTCAAATAATTTCATTTTCTAAATTTCTAGAATACTACCACATAAAAATATACAGGTGATTCTTCATTATAAGTTCCTCTCTTTCCCACGTTGCCTCTACCATCTTATGGTTTCTCCATAGAACTTTTACCAGACGATTCATTTGGTTTCTCAGCACTTGTTCACTGGTTTCATCAATTTTGATAGGCTCTTAGTAATAAGTCTGATCAGGTTTTCGTTCGATTTCCCCGTAGGTGAGTACATGCATTGTGTCAGGCATGTATTTTATAAATAGTGATACGTGTAAAACATCCTAAACATTGGAGATACTTAGAGGAATTTCCAAATAATAAGCTATAACTCTAATTTGTTCTAGAATTTCCAATGCTCTGATATACCTATGACTGAATTTACCCTTCTTACTGAAATATATAACACACTTCAATGGAGATAACTTCAAGAAAACATGGCCTCCTACTTTAAATTCCAAATTCTTCCTTTAGTTATCGGCATAGCTCTTTTTCATACATTGCACTGCATTGATGTGGGTTTTGATAATCTTCACCTTTCCCGTTGTTTCTTGAACAAGTTATGGGCCTACAAGTTTTTTTTCACCAACATCACCCCAACAAGTTGGTGTGTGACATCTCATTCCACATAACACTTCATATCTTGCTCTATGAATACTTGAATGGAATCTATTATTATAGGAAAATACTACTAGAGGTATATATCGATCCCACATACCTTTAATGTCATGTGAGAAATATTTGAACCTGTCTTCTAAGGGTTGAATAGTCTATTCTGATTTTCCATTAGTTTGAGGGTGGTAGGAAGTGCTCAAACGAAGTTCAGTATCCAGGGCTTTCTGAATACTTTTCTTGAATTTATATGTAAAATAGGAATCACGATCAGAAAAAATTGGTATGGGTACCCCATGAAGTCTTACAAATTTATTAATATACAGTCATTCTAAACGTTCAAGAGGTAAATCATCACTTATATCAAGAAAATATACTGACTTGGTAAGACAATCAATAATGACCCATATTCCATCATTCCTTCTAGGAGCTTTTGGTATCCCCATGAAAAAGTCCATTGTAATATCTTCCCATTTCCACTTAGGTATGGGAATATGTTTCATGACTCCTCCAGGCTATTGACTTCCAGCTATCACTTGTTGAAAACCTATACATCTTGAAACAAAATCCGGAATATCCCTTTTCATGTTGTCCCACCAAAAATGTTCCTTTAAATCATTAAACACCTTGGTACTCCCCATGTATATTGAGAAAGTGAAGCTACGAGAATCATACAATAATTCCCTATTTAAATCAATTATATTGGTAACACAAAGTCTTTTCCCAAATTTCAATGTTCCACCTTCATATACGAAGTCACTCAATTTAATATCATTTACAGCATTAATCTTCTTTTGAAACTCATCATCATATATCTGAAAACTCTTTATCCTTTCTAGTAAATATGGTTAGGTAACCATTTGAAAAAGTATTGATGTTTCACCTCACATAATTGCTTTCTTCTAAGAGTCTTTATAATAATGCGCAAGTGATTTTCATGATCTTTTTAGCTTCTATATAATACCAATATATCATCAATAAATACCACTAAAAAGTCATAAAGATATTCCTTGAAAATATATTTATTAGATGCATGAAGAAATAGGTTGCATTAGTCAATTAAAAAAACAATACTGTAAACTCGTAATGCCCGTCCATGGTTCGAAATGTTGTTTTCAGAATGTCTTGCTCTTCACACACAACTGATGATATCCATATTGATGGTCAATATTTGAAAAATATTGAGCTCCATGAAGTTGGTTGATCAAATCACCAATGTGAGGTAGGCTATACTTGTTCTATATTGTTATATCATCGATCTCCCTGTAGTAGATACACAACCTCATAGATATGTCTTTTATCTTAACAAAAGGAATAGTGGCTCCCCATGGAGAAACAATAGGGATAATAAATCCCTAATTACTGAATTCATCTAGTTGTTTCATTAGTTCCACTAATTCTCTAGTGGCCATTGTATAAGGGGTATTTGATATGGGCCTTGAACCAAAAATTAAATCAATAGAAAAATTAATTTCTCGTTTTGGAGGATGTCTAGGTAAATCATATTGAAACACATCAACATATTCTTGCATTATAGGTGTGTCCTCTATTAAAACATTATTTTCCTCACCCATAATTATTTTATTCTCATCCTTCCCAATAATTGAATTATGTAGAGCTACTAGGGGTTGGTCTAGATAAGAATCAGATAGTGACGTTTCTACTCTAAAGATAAGGTACTCCTAATCAACATCGAGAATTGTAAAATCCTAATTCTAAAAATAAATTTTCACATCATGGTATAAAAGAAAATCCATACTGAGTATTATATCAAATTCAATAATAGATATGGCGATTATATCAGATGATAAATATCTTTTATATACCTTAATGGGGACTAATTCACAAAACTTTGTTGCAATGATACTTCCCTTAGGAGTCTTGACTGACAGCTCCCCTGTTAAATCAAATTGGAAATATCAAATTTTCTTAACAAACTGGGAAGATATGAAACAATGCGATGATCGAGAATCAAATAAAGCATTGGTTAAAGTTAAGGAGTCCATTAAATTAACTGTCACCACATATTTTAGAGCTTCAACCTCATATGTATTGATCGGATTAGCTTGGCCTTGATTCCTTGGTCTTTTCTAAGGTAAGTTTACTTGATGCTTAGGATATTCATTTTCATAATTTCCCTTATCCCTGAAATTGTAGCATTGAACCATGGTAGCTTCTTTCTTCCCCATACAATCACTAGAAAGATGGTATTTCTGAGCACATTTGTAGCATACTAATTTTCCTTTTTGATAGGCACTAGGGTGCTTCCTTCCATAATTTTCCCAAGGTAGAAATTAAAGTCTTCCATTATTCCATGATTCTTTATTTCTTTTCTCATAGTGTTTTGTAGATCTCTTCTTCTCTTTCTTTCCTTTAAAGTTGTATGACTCTGAGAATTCCTTTTCTATCTTGATAGCACATGAGGCAATATCTTTATATGATGAGAAGGACTGTGAGACTAATTCTTGATAGAAAATGGTTTTAACCCATCAAAGAAATGATCAATCTCACTTCTTTGGTTACCTATCTAATATGTAGCTTGCCATTCTATCATTGTAAAGTTTGCTCATAATTTGCGACATTCTCATCCACTTTTTGCCTCACACACGGAAATTGTCTTTCCATATCCACTTGATGGTCACGAGGAAAGTATTTTTCTATGAAAATATTTGTAAACTCACTTCATTCCATGTTTAATACTTCTTAGTCTTTCTTTTTGTTTTGAATCAATTACCACCATTGATCTGCATATCCCAGGAGAAGATAAAAATCCATGAAAACATTTCCCTTTTGCTACTCCTCAAAGAATTAAATATTTTCTCTAAGGAACTTATCCATTTCTCCACTAATAACTTATTTGTAATCCCATTGAATGTTGGTGGATTTTTCCCCATGAATCTTTCTAACATTGATCCTCTATGTTGTGGATCAGGTTTCTCCATAGGAGTAAGGTTATTATTTATAACCATAGTGATTTGTCCAAGTCTAGTGATAAGCTAATCAGCACTAGTTGTAATACCAGCTCAACTATAATTATATTTAGTGGGAGGGAAATCCCTACATGGATTACATACATTTATATAGTTTACATTCCTTCCACCAGGTGCCATTTCTAAACAATGGAATACAGTAGATTAGTTTATGAATCACAATACATAATTATGATAATGAAAAACACTTAACATAAATTGAATAGTGTATGGATATAATTCATAATCATAAAAATGTTTTCATTTGAGGAGGTATATATTAATAAATAATTCATAATTGTTTTAATGATAATTATATTTATCCTATGAATATCCCCTTGGAGTATCGTAACCAAGAGTGCATCAAGGCCCATTGTCATGCACTAGTTCTCGTTCGATTATAGCTCAAAGCGGTGTTTTTGAGTTTTACCCTTAGGTTCATCTATTCCAGAGCCACCTCAACCTTCTCGTTTCTAGACAGGGATGTATTTCTTGGAAGATCCACAAAATATTTATAGTAAAAAAATTCTTGGATGTTATTCAATAATAATCTTTAAAATATGTCTTAGGGTAATGTTCTCTAATCAAAGTTATTCTAAATATAGTTTCCAAGGTTTTTACTAAACTTCCTCTGATACCAACCATAACGCTCCTGCCCTAGTTACCCAGAGTAGGTGTTTTATTACATAACATTGGAATGATACAAGTAATCATGTCTCGAAAGACAAATTAGTTTAGTATTATTGGAATCAAGATATACATAAGTTCAACATTTCAACTTTAAAAGAAATACAACACTAATTTATTCCATTAGAAACATCCATACCTCCTAGATTACACCTGCATGTCACTAACATCTTCATATCCTGGGAAAATGAAACATAAAAAAGGGGTGGGCTCAAATGCTCAGTAAGGCTAATCAATACATCAGAAGATAACATAAACATTAGGCATGGTGGATAATTAAAAACACATTCCATTAAAAATGATAAACATGAACACTTTATGGACGGAGTATGAGTTGAGAAAATAATTCCATAATGAAATGTTGTCATTGGTATTCTACTAGTTGAACAACCAGATGAACCATCATTATTATTTTTATAATGAGGTAATGTATAACGCTGGACATTCTGAAATATTTTTTCAAGGCCTCGACCAAGACATCTAAAAATAATTTAGGCATTGGGCAAAACCATATATCGAATTGGGAATGGCCTTGGCCAACTCCACATCAAATTGTCTCATGAGACCTACTGATGCACCGATGAGCTATAGAGGGCTTCCCCCATCACATACTAAGTACAATACATTTCTCATATAAAATGGTTGGAACATAACATAATCATTTGTATTAAAAATAGCATATAAAATATCAACACATTAACCATAAACCATGAATGGTATAAAAATAAGACATCCACAGTAAAACATATCACAAAACCTTCAACACAATATGGAAGATCTATGTCATAATAAATCAACTTCAAACATGTTTAAAATCCATCAATGGATGTTGACATATATGAAATGATAACTATTTGAATGAAATACCTCTTTCTATTTTGAAACCATTTAAGAGTCACATAATTATAAATGAAAACATTTATTTTGAACATATTCTTATAATATACTATGGGATGATTTGATGATGCTATAATGGAGGAAAATATCCGCACACACTGTATAAGTTAAAAAACATGTTTACCTTAATTTTGTCGAAAAGGTCATAAAGTACCTTTTTTAGAAAATGGCGAAAAGAATCCTTTAAAAAATATAAGGTAAAATAAGGGTATAAATTACATTAACCCAGAGTCTAGTAAATTGTATAAATTTTTTGGAAAACATGGGTGTGGATGATAAAGATTTCCCTGTAGATACTTACGTAAAAACAACCTCAGATAATAAAGATATTGTGAAATTAAACCATACCATGTACATTTACATAGTCGAGGGTAGTTTAACCTCTCGTATAATAGTTAAATCATTGTTATTAAATTATAAATGAACTATATGCATAAATATGATATCATATATGATCCTTTAATATTTCTTTGTAAATAATATTTCAGTAGTATCATCCCGTCGGGTGTTAACTGATTCATTTTTATTTATATGATTGGTTACATAAGACATGTTTGTTATGGATAGGATATATTTCATTCACATATAGAATGGAATTATATTCATTAAAATTATTTTTTGTCATCAAATGAAAAATATTCTTGAATGGTTATGATGGGTAAATGAATCTCATCGCGTTCATGGAGACGATAATCCTTATGTACGCACAAGCGAGAATATCATTATTTTGATGGTGAAATCGTATGTAATTGGTTGGTCTATCATATATAAAAAATCATTAAAATTTTATTTTTATTATTTAAATTAGTTATACTAATTATTAAACCCATCCAAATAATGAAGTGTTTGAATAACAAACTACACCACGACGTGGAGACGGTAATCCGTACGTATACGCATTTGATGACTTTGTCATTTATAGTATGGATAGAATAATCAATATGGTTTTAACGTATTTATAATAAAATCAAATTATATATAAGGAACTTTATTTATTATTTTGGTATGGATACAGCAAAGAAAATAGACGTGGAAGAAGAAATGAACTTGAAAGAGGTGATGAAATATTTACCTCTTCTTCCAGTTCTTCCTTTTGATTTGATCAAAAGGGCACCATAAGATGGCTTTCTAACAAAATTAAGTCCTCTTGGATGTATGGAGGAATGTTAAGAGGATATTTTGGTAGAGTTTGTCTGATCCAAAGGCCTTTGGAGGTGTGATTTTTAGAGAAGGGGGAGTGCCCTTTTATAAGAGAGGTAAATGTCACTTTAAGAAAAGCTTGAAATATTATTTTATAATAAAATAATTGTAGGTTTTTAAGGGATAAAAATAATTTATTTAGATGAAACGGTGGGTATGGGTAGAAAACCTCGAAACCAATAGGTTTTAGATAGTTTTAGGTCACCATATTAACATTATCCTTTAGATTTTAATCTTTGTTAAACACTTTGATGTTTACCATGTCTCTTTGTATTTTTATTATATTGTAAATAAACATACTATAAACTTACAAGATAACCAAAAGTGTTTCATTATTAATATATATAACCTTATCTACATATTTTGGCCAATAATTAGATTTTTATGAATATTATATCAATTAAAAATATAGTATTTGTTTTAAAAACTCAATTATGTCAATTTTGTCACTATTTGGTATTTGATTTTTTTGAAAGCCATTAAAACATTATCACTTCATATAAAATTTATTTAACCAACCCTAACAAGTCATATTAACCTAGAAAATTAGTGGAATTTATCAATAGTCTCAATTTAAATTTATTTGGATATTTATAATATCAATTCTTTTAATATTTCATTAATAAGGTATTTACTTCATCATCATTGTGTCATGAATAAATTAAATTTTTTAATGTATAAAAATTAGGAATAAAATACCCTTATATATGAAATCATTTTATATTTATAATTAATATTTATAGTAGAATTTTCATTATGTTTAACCTTATAGTAAAAATGGTTTAGTTATTAAACATTGAATTTAACTCTTTTAACTCTTCTTTAAATAAAATAATAATAAATGTCCTAATATAATAAAAGTGAACTAAAGGGTGTGATATTTTAATCTTAAGGTTTTATTTATCAAATTATAAATTTATAATATAATTACGACCTGTTTTAGGGAATTTATGAGATCATTTTTACCCTTAATTACTCTATTTACTTTTAACTGTGGTAAATAAAAGTCAAAAGTTACTATTCATAAAAAAATATTTGCATCTTATTGAACCAAATTTTACATACTGATATTAACCGTGTATCTTGAATTTTTGTAATTAAACTCACAGAAGTTGTAAAATTACATTTTACGCAAATTTTCAAATGCTTCTACGAGGTGGGTAAAAGACGATTAAAAGTTCAATTAAATTTATATATATACAAACTTATAATAAAATGACTCCAAGGGATTACATTGAACTTATATAGTTATAATGTATATATTTTAACCTAAAATAAATTTAAATAAAATAAATAATTATATAATTAAAAGTCAATTTTAACAAATAACATAGTGTTTTTCACTATTCATCAAAAATTGAATGTTTTTAGAAAAATACCAAAAATTAACCCTATGAAAATATCGATATTGCGAATTCAGAAATTAACACCATTTAAAAAAAATATATAAAAAAGTTAAAAAATTGGGTATTACTATTCATAACGGCTAGTTTGATTGGTCGCGGTGTGTTAGAATTTCGAAGTTGCATACAATGCAAGCTATTGAATTATTCAAAGGGAAACGTACCGTGTAAGCTTGGCGTGTTACATTCTTCCTTATTTCAAATAATTTTTTCCACAAAATTTCTAGAATACTATCACACAAAATGATTTGGAAGGTTCTTTATCATAAGTTCCTCTGGTTCTTATATTGCCTCATCCATCTTATGGTTTCTCCATGGAACTTTTACCAAATGAGTCGTCTGATTTCTCAACACTTCCTAGGTATCATGAATTTTGATAGGCTCTTCACAATAAGATAGATCGGGTTCTAGTTAATTTTCATAATATGTGAGTAAATGTGTTGGGTCAGGCATGTATTTTCTCAATAGTGATAGGTGGAACACGTCATTATGTTTTGAGAGACTTAGAGGCATTGCAAAATGATAAGCTACAACTCCAATTTGTTCTAGAATTTTGAAAGGTCTAATGTACCTAGGACTCATATTACCTTTCTTACCGAAACAAATAACACCCTTCTATTGAGATACATTCATGAAAACATGGTCTGCTACTTGAAATTTCAAATCCTTCAATCGGTTATCGGCATAGCTCTGTTGCCTATGTTGGGCAACGTTGATGTGGGTTTGGATATTCTTCGTTTTTTTGATTATTTCCTCATCAGGTTCTGGGCCTACATGTTTTCATTCACCAACATCATCCCAACAAGTTGGTGTGTGACATCTCTTTTTATATAACGCTTTATATGGTTCTATTTGAAAACTTGAATGGAAGCTATTCTTATAGGAAAATTCTACAAGAGGTAAATATTGATCCCACATACCTTGAATATAAAGTAAGAAAGATCTCATCATTTATTCTCAGGATTAAATAGTCCATTTTTATTATGCATCAGTTTCAGGGTGGTAAGCAGTACTCAATCAAAGTTCAGTATCCAGGGATTTTTGAAGACTTTTATAGAATCTTGATTTAAAACAGAGACCCCAATCAGAAACAATTCATAGGGTTACTCCATGATGTCTTAAAACTTCATGAATTTAAGGTCTTGATAAACGTTCAAGTGGTAAATCTTCTTTTATAGAAAGAAAATATGATGACTCGGTAATACGATCAACAATGACCCATATTGCAACATTACTTCTAGGAGTTTTTGGTATCCCCATTCCAATGTCCATCAAAATATCATCCCATTCCCACTCAGGTGTGGGAAGAGGTTTCATGACTCCTCCAGGATGTTTCCTTCTAGCTTTAACTTGTTGAAAAACGATTCATCTTGACACAAAATCAACAGTCTCACTCTCCATGTTATCCCACCTAAAATGTTCCTTCAAGTCTCTATACATCTTTGTGCTCCTCGAGTGTGTAGAGAAATTGGAGCTATGTTAATCATCTGACAATTCCATTTTTTTATCAGGTATATCTAGAACACAAAACTCATTTTCCAAATTTCAAAATTCCATCTTCACATACGAAGTCACTCAATCTCCCATCATTTACAACTTTAATATTCTTTTGAAACTCTTCATCATCAGTTTGAGAACTCTTTATCCTTTCTTGTAAGGATGGCTTGGAAACCATTTCAAAAAGTACTGATGTTTCACCATCCATGGTTATTCCCATATCCATCTTTACATGATCTAGTAAAATAGGATCCCTTTCAACTCTCATCTTGTTCAAAACACAATGGTAAATTCTACTCAAAGCATCTTCCACCTAATTTTCATTCCACGGGTGGTAGTGTATAGTTAAATCATAATCGTTGAGTATTTCAAGCCATTTTCCTTGAATCATGTTCTGTTCTTTCTATGAGAAAATATACAAAAAAATCTTGTGATAAGTATAAATATCATATTTTTTATCATAGATATAGTTTCTCCAATTTTCCAAGAAAATATTACTGCTGCTTACTCAAGATCATGAATAAGATAGTTTTCTCATAAATTTTTTGTTGTCATGATGCATAAGAAATAACTATATCATTGTGCATAATGACACAACCATGTCCTTTCTTTGAAGAAACACTATAAAAAACAAACCCATCATTCCCCGATTGTAGATTCATGATAAGACTATTGACTAATCTTCTCATTAGTTCTTCAAAACATTATTCACACTTTTTTGAAATCATATTTAACCCCTTTACGTGTGATATTGGTTAATGGGTTAGCCAACCAGGAAAAATTCTAGATGAAATGTCGATAATAACCTACTAAACCAATAAAACTGCGTAACTCAGTTATACTCATCAGTTCCGGTCATTCATGGATTGCCTTGGTCTTTGAAGGATCAACAGAGATTCCATCATTTGAGACAATATATCCAAGAATAGAAATCTCCTGAAGCCAGAATTCACAATTTCTAAACTTCTCATATAATTCATTTTTTCTAAGAGACATTAGAATAATGTGCAAGTGATTTTCATGATCTTAGTATCTTTTGGTGTATACCAAGATATCATCTATAATTACCACTACAAATTCATCATGATATTCCTTGAAAACTATATTCATTAAATCCATGAAGAGAAAGGTTTCATTAGTCAATACAATAGGCAATGTTGTAAATTCATAATTCCCATACCTGGTTTGAAATGCTTTTTTTTGGAATGTCTCCCTTCTTCACACACAACTGATGATATCTATATCAAAGGTATATCTTTGAAAAATATTGAGCTCCATGAAGTTGGCAGAATAAATCATCAATGTGAGGTAGGGGATACTTGTTCTTTATTGTTATAGAATTGATCTCCCTGTAGTCAATTCACAACCTCAAATATCCATTAGTCTTCTTAACAAAATGGACATGGTGTCCCCATTAAGAAACAATAGGGTGAATAAATCCCTTAATACTCAATTTCTCTAGTTGTTTCATTAGATCCACTAATTCCCCAATAGACATTCTATAAGGGGTATTAGATATAGGCCTTGAACTATGAATTAAATAAATGGAAATCTCAATTTCTAATTCTAGAGTATGTCCAAGTAAATCCTCTAGAAACACATCAACATATTCATGCACAATAGGTATGTCCTCTATTTGAGCATTCCTTTACTCACCCATAATTATTTCATTCTCATACTCCCCAATAATTGAATTTAGTATAGCTAATAGGGGTAGATCTAGATGAGAATCAAATGATAATGTTTCTGCTCTAATGATAAGGTACTCTTTATCACCATTGAATATTGAAATCTCCTTCTTCTTACAATAAATATTCACATCATGGTCTGAAATCCAATCCATAATGAGGATAATATCATATTCAATCATTGGTATGATGAATAGATTAGTTGATAAATATAATTTTATGCCTTAATGGGGACCGATTCACAGAACTTTGTTGCAATGATACTTCCCTTAAGTGTTTTGACTGACAAATCCCTTGTTAAATAAAATTCAAAATATCTAATTTTCATAGAAAACTATGATGATATGAAACAATGCAATGATCCAGAATCAAATAAATCATTTTCTATTCTCGAGGAAACCATTAAATTACTTCCACAACGTCTTTTGGAGCTCCAACCTCAGTATGAGTGATATCATAAGATTGGCCTTGATCCCTCGACCTTATCTGAGATAAGTTTCTCTGAAGATTAGGAAATTAATTTTCATAACGTCCCATCTCCCTAAAATTACAACATTGAACATTGGTAGCTTCTTCCTTCCCCTTACAATCACTATCATGATGGCCTTTAGGTCTATATTTGTAGCACAATAATTTTCCTGTTCGACAGGCACCATAGGTCTTCCTTCCACAATTCTCATAGGGTGGAAATTCAACTCTTCCCTTCTTCACTATTTCCTTATTTCCTTTCACAGAGTGTTCAAGAGATCTCTTCTTCTCTTGATTTGATTTAAATTCGTAAGTCTTAAAGAATTACCTTTCTATATAGATAGCACACGAGACAATATCTTCATATGATGAGAATGATTATGAGAATAATGATTGTTGGAGAAATGTTTTTAACCCATAAAATAAATCTTCAATATTACTTCATGGGTTATGTAGATAATCTGTAGTGTGCCTTGGTATCCGTGTAATGTTAGCCTCATACTTTTTGATATTCTCATCCTCATTTTTCCTCATACTCACAAATTGTCTTTTCATATCCACTCAATGGTCACGAGGAATGTATTTTTCTAAGAAAATATCTTTAAACTAACTTCATTCAATGTTCTATACTTCTCTATATTCTTTTTTGTTTTGAATCAATGACATCCATTGATATGCATCTTTTGTGAGGTGATAAACTACCATGCCAAATTTTTTCCTTTTCCTACTTCCCAAAGAATGAAATATTTTCTCTAAGAAACTTATCCATAGCTTAGCTACTAATAGATTTGTAATCCCATATAATGCTAGTGGTTGTTGCTACATGAAGTGGTCTAACATTGATCCTCCACGTTGTGGATCAGCGTGCTCCGTATGAGTAGGGTTATTATTCATAACATGAGTTAGTTATCCCAGTATGCTGATAAGATGATCAGCACTAGTTGCATCCCCACCTCCACTATAATTATCTTCATTAAGACGGAAATCTATACATGAATTACATGAATTGATATGATTTCCATTCATTCCACTAGGTTCCATTTCTAAAAAATTGAATAACATAGATTAGTTTATAAACCACAATACATAATTACGAACTAGTAAAAAAACATAACATAATTTGAACTGTTTATGGATATAATCCATAATCAAAAAAATGTTTCCTTTGAGAAGGTATATACTCATAAATACTTCATAATGTATTTTAATGGAAATGAGAATTATCCAAAACAAATCCCTTGAGAGTGTCGTAACCAAGAGTACAACAAGGCTTGTTGTCATGCATTAGTTCCAGTTTGAGTCTAGCTCAATAAGGTGTTTTCAGGTTTTAACCCTAGGTTCATCTATACCAGAGCCACCTCTACCTACTCATATGTAGATAACGATGTATTGCTTAGATAACTCAAAAAAACTCTATAGTGCCAAAATTCTAGAGAGTTCTTCTATTCTAATCCTCAAAGTCTATCTTAGGGTAATGTTCTCTAATGAGAGTTTTTCTAAATCTAGTTTCCAAGGATTGAACTAAACTTTCTCTGATACCAAGTGTAACACCCTGACCCCAGTTACCCATACTTGGTGCTTTAATACATAAAATTGGCATGATACAAGGAATCATGTCCCCAAATACCGATCAGTTTTGTAATATTAGAAATATGATACATACATAAGTTCAACATTACAACATGAAAAGAAATACAACACAAATTAATTCCATCATAAACATCCGAGTCTCTTAGATTATGCATGTAAGTCCCTCATAACTAACTTTATAATATCCTGATAATATGAAATATAAAAAAGGGGTGATCTCGAATGCTCAGTAATGGTAAGAAATACAGTGGGAGATAACATAAAAATTAGGCATGGTGAATAAATAAAAACACATGCCTTCATAAAAAATAATCATGAACTCTTTATGGTATGAATATGAGTTGAGTAAATAATTCCATAATAAAACATCGTCATGGGTATTATACTATTCGAATAACCACATGAACCATCATTATTATTTTCATAATGAGGGAATGGATAATGCCATACATTCTGAAACATCCTGTCTTGGCCTCGACCTAGATATCTAAAAATGATTTAGGCCTTAGCCCAAACTATATATCAAATTGGGAAAGGACTCCACCAATTCCACGTCAAATTATCCTAGGAGGCGTACTAATGAACCAATGAGCTATAACAGGCTCCACCCATCACATACTAAGTTCAATACATTCCTCATATGAAAAGGATGAAACATAACATAAACATTCGTATGAAAACTAGCATACAAAATGCCAAATACTTTAGTAATAAAACATGCATGGTATAAAAATAACACATCCATTGTATAACGTATCACAAAACATTCAGTACAATATGAAATATTTTTATCATAATAAATCTTCTTCAAAAATGTTTAAAATCCATCAAATGATGTTTACATTGATGAAATGAAAATTATTTGAAAAAAATACCTCTTTCTATTTTGAAACCATTTATGAGTCACATAATTATAAAAGAAAACATTTATTATGAAAATATTATTATAATCTTGTAATTAAATCTTTGATGATGTTATAATGATGGAAAATAAATGCACCTTCTGTATAAGTTAAAAAACAATCTTACCTTAATTTTGTCGAAAAGGTTATAAAGTATCTTATTTGGAAAACGAAAGAAAGATTCCATTAAAAACATATATGGTAAAATAATGGTATAAATGACTTTAACCCATATTCTAGAAAATAGTAAAAAAAATTTGAAATACATTTTTAAGTAAACATGGATGTGGATGATGAAGAGGTCCCAATAGATACGTACATAAAAACGACCTCGGATAATAAAGATATTGGGAAATTAACCCTTACCTTTTAATTTTCCTTGGTTGAAGGTACGTTAACCTCCTATATAATAGTTAAATCATTGTTATTAAATTATAAAAGAACTATGTACATAAATATGATATAATATATGATCCACAAATATTGCTTGGTTAATAATATTTCAATAGTATCATCATATCAGGTGTTAACTGATTTCTTTTCCTTTATATGCTTGGTTATCTAAGCCATGTTATTATGAATTGGATGTATTTTATTACTATACATAATGATATTATGTTCATAAACATTATTTTTATTCATCAAATGAAAATTATTCTAGAATGGCTATGATGGGGAAATGAATCTCATTGTGTTCGTGGAGACGTTAATTCTTACATATGCACGAGTGAAAATATAATTATATTGATGATGAAATTGTATGTAATTTGATGGTATATCATATATACAGAATTATTAACATGTTATATTTATTATTTACATAGTTATACTCATTATTATACCCATCTATATAAGAAAGTGTTTGAATTAAAAACTACAACACGACGTGGAGACGGTAATCCGTACGTAATCACGTATGGTGACTTTGTCATTTATGGGATGGATATAATGAAGAATATGGTTGTACCATATTTATAATTACCTCACTGTATGTATAAAGTAATGGATTTATTATTTTTTATGTAAAATATAAAGAATCCGGAAGTGGAAGAAGAAACGAACTTGAAATAGGTGATGAAATATGTACTTCTTCTTCGGGTTATTCCGCTTTATTTGATCAAAAGGGATGATTAGGTAGAGTTTCTGACCAATGGAAGGCCTATAGGATGTAGGGACGAAATTTGGGAGGATATTATGGTGGTTTTGGCCGAGACAAATGACTTTGGATGGGTGATTGTGAGAGAAGGGGAAGTGCCCTTTAATTAGAGAGGTGAGGGTTACTTTAGGAAAAACATGAAATATTATTTTATAATGAAATCATTTTCAGTTTCTAATGGATCCAAAATGATTTATTTAGAGGATAAGGTGGGTTTGGGTCAAAAAACTCTCAACCAATTGGTTTTAGATGGGTTTATTTCACCATATTAATAGTATATTTCATATTTAACTATTATTTAAATAGTTTGACAATTACCATGTCTCGTATTTTTATATTATATGGTCAATAAATTTACTATAAACTTCCAAGAGGACGCCAAGTGGTTAATTATTATTATATATAACTTATCTATGTCTTTTTTAAGAAGCATAGATTTTTATGAATATTATATCAACTAAGAATATAGTATTTTTTTAAACTAAATTATGTCAATTTTGAAACATTTTAGTATTTGATTTTTTTGAAATCCATTAATACTTTATCACTTCGAATAAAATTTATTTAACAAACCCCATTATTTCTTATTAATGTATAAAATTATTTTAAATCATCAGAAGACTCAATTTACAATTATTTGTATATTTATAATACCAATTATTCTAATATTTCATTAATAAGGTAATTACTGCATCATCATTGTGTCATAAATATATTAAATAATTTAATGTCTAAAAATTATAAATGAAATACCAATATGTATGAAATATTTGTATATATATAATTACTATTTATGGTCAAATTTATATTGTGTGTTACCCAATATTAAAAATGGTTTAGTTATTTAACATTAAATTCAACTCTTTTCACACTTCTTTAAATAAAATAATAATAAATTTCCTAATCTAATCCAAGTGTACCAAAGGGGGTCATAATTTATTCCTAAGTTTTTTTGGTATAATTATACTTATCAAATAGAATCATGACATGTGTTATGGTAATTATGATATCAACTATATCCTTAATTACATTATATACTTTTAACCGTGGTAAATAAAAGTCAAAAGTTAGTATTCACCAAAAATTATTTTTATCTTATTAAAAAACATTTTACTTACTGATATTAACTTTTACTCTCAGATTTTTTAAATTCAACTCACAGAACCGATAAAATTATTTTCTTTGCAAATTTAAAAATTCTCCAAAGAGGTGAGTAAAAGACGGTAAAATTTCAATAAATTTTTTATCTATCTAAACTTATTATAAAATGATCCTAATTAATTACATTGAACATGTATAGGTATTATGTATCTGTTTTGATCAAAAATAAATTTAAATAAAATAAATAATTATTTAAATAAAACGTCGTTTTAAACTAATAACATAGTTTTTTTCACTATTCATCAAAAATTGATTTTTTTAGAAAAATACCAAAAATTTACCCTAAGATAATTTTGATATTCTGAATTCAAAAATGCAGTCTATTTTGAAAAATAAAATTTATAAAATTTCAAAAAGTGGGTATTACAATTCATAACGGCTAGTTTTATTGGTCATAGTGTGTTAGAACTTTGAAGTTGCGTACAATACAAGCTATTTCATTATTCAATGGGAAATGTATCGTGGAATCTTGAGGTATTTAAATTTAGGTTTTAAAAACTCATTAAAATTGTTTTATTATTTTAGAGATTATTATACATTCTAAAATTATATATCATGGATCATAATATATTCATTTTTATGTGTATTTTATTTTTTAACGGTGTTTTTACATTATATAGATACCTCATGTTAACATTTTTGTAGTATATTATAATAGAGAGGGTATTTTTTTTATTTACTCTTATCCCTAAATTTTATTTAGTAACCCCTCACAATTTATTTCTATCCTTTGGAGATTATTAGGTTTTACTTATTATCATATAACTTTCTAACATGACCCATGTGAGGTTAAGGGGTGATAACTTAGGAAATGATACTATAAAATTATATCAGTTTTTATCATATATGCGGGTAATGAAAAGACAGGATGTGTGGTGAGAAATTATATAGTTTTCAAGAAATATATCTAACATATTAATAAATATCCATGTGTTATGGTTATATATAGGTAGACCATGTTTTTAGTTAACCACTTTTATAATATTTTAAAAATTATTGTATTTTTTGAATGTATCAAGGGAAAATGTAGTATTTATACATCATTTAGAAACTAATTAATAGAAATTTTATTCTTATAGAATGGTTTGGAGAAAATATTTTCATTGAACTATAAAATTAATATCACAGTCGTTTATTCTAATGTGTTATATTTCAAAAGTGGTTTTAAATTGGTGTTTATGATTAATTTTTTTAATATTATATTTTTTATTACAAATTCTCAATACATTTTTCTACGGATCCTCTATTATATAGAGAATTGGAAAAATATTTGGGTGGATAGATGAATTTTAATTTTTGGAAAATATAATTTTAGTAATTTTATAACATTTATAAGGTAATATAAAACTATTCAATTCCATGAGTTAATGGATTTTTACATTAGAAATGAAGAATATTTTATCTAATAATTCATCCTTTAAATTGATGCAAGGAACACATTGATAATATTGTTACTATTGATATAACATTTTATAAATATATATACAATTGAATTTGAAATATCATTATTATAATATTTCAGGGGAATCTCCATATCAGGAAACAAGGGTGGATAATTCAATGGAATTTCAAATATATAACACTATGTTTTTAGGATTTGGGGTCAGAAGTTGTGAAAAATTATAATAAAATAATAACATATAATTAAAATATTACAAAATATAATGTATTTATAAATCTTAACATGGTGGAATATATTTAATATTTTATTTCATGTGAGTTTTGGTTGTTTCAAAGGAAATAAATATTTCATAAAGGGTAAATCTAGGAATGATTTCATAAATTATATAATAAATAATTCAACCGTCACATATTTCATGTATAAATATTCAACATGTTCATCATCATATGGTAGTGAGATATTACAATTATGGATTTTTTTATCACTTGATAACATTGGCCTTATTTTCTCTAAATGTATCTACTAGTGAGTCACTCAAGAGTAAAATGATTTAGACGAGATTAAGACCAAATATAAGTCATTAGTGGGTTTCTAATTATCTTTTATGGGTTTATTGAGATAAAAAAATTGAATTTTTATCATAGAAGGATGTTATATAGAATGCATTAGCCAAACATCTCTTCACTTAGTTTAGTGGTGTTATTGGTAAGATTAGGTGTTAGTAAATTTGAGAGATGATTATTTTCATATGATGGGACCATCATTTGGATGAGAGGAATCAATGACTTAATCATTAGTTTTTAGGGAACTATATGTTGTATAATTTTTTTGTGGATCATTCCGAAATTTGATGAGTAATTATTAAGAGTAGTTTTAAATTTTTTTATATCTAGAAATCCAAAACACATAAAGTGGTATTTCATAGATTGAATATATTTCATCCATATATGACGGTTTTAAAAAACTCATCTTTCATCGTCCCAATTGGGTAGGAATGAATTGAATAGATCATAATAAATGATTCCTTTATTAATAATCAATTTTATTGTAATGGGTTTATTACATGCAATAATATTTGAAAAAAATATCCTTATTTTGGAAACCAAAATATTATACACTTATAGATATAGAATATATATCAAAGGAATGGAATTATTTATTGGTACCTTATTGAAATATTCTATTATTATTCATATATTATTATATGTTGATGACACTCATTCATTTATTTATTCACATATAATAGATCAATTAGTCCCGTCAGTGGGTATGATAGCTCACATTATTGAAATCCCAAGACATATAGGGACATGTATAGACAGGTATTATGAATTATGTCATATACTATATTAAAATTTAGTGTAAAATTCCCATGTGACACCATAATCATTAGAAATTTCATTGTTTCTATCATCATAAGAATGGACTTAATGATTTTATATAGCGGTAAAATAATATTTTAGAGTGATATGGTGACATTATTCCTACTAGGACATGAAATCTATACAATAATGGTTGAGTAGGATATTAAATATTGTAGATATAGAATAATTATAAAGGGGGTCAATATCACGTCATTCCTTTTAATAGTGAATGGTTTTTTGGAAACTAATATGGTTGGACATGTTGGTAGTCCACTATAGCAGAACTGTTATTGGTAACTTTTATGATGATTTAACAAACTTTCATAGGATATTTTGCTAGTGTTTTCGATATAAATGATATTAAAGATGATAATTGTAACTCTCACTCAATATTTTTGACCCCAGAAAAATAGTAATTGTAAAATTCATTGATATATGTTTTGAGGGGAAAGGATCCACCCAAATGAGCTCTTTTCCTTTAGGGGATCTAACGTTCTATAATAAGAATGTTAATTGAAAATTTCACTAATGTTTTCATTATATGAATATAAAATGAAGATTCATTAATTATTTTATTTAATAATTAGTGATATTATTAATCAATTAATGGTTACAATATGTTTTGAGACTTACATGTGATAAAGATATAATCTATTAAAAGTAAAAAAAAAGATATTCTCAAAACATATATTTTCAGAGTATATAAATAAACATTGAAATTTTGGAAATGTTTTCTGTCCTATAGATTTTATAGTTATTTACCCGTAATTCATTAATCATATATTTAAATCAATATATAAATTAAATGGTGTTGTATTTATTGATGATATATTCATAATCACATTCCAATCATAGAAGATATATAAAGACTTTTTAATAAACAATACTAAAACATTATAACAACAAATAAATATAAAATTACAATTTTTGTATTCAAAATTAAAATTTCATTCCATTTGGATTAGATAAAATTGTATATTCGAATACTATAAATATATTAAAGTTACGGTATTATATGAAATGATTAAGAATAATTTTTATGTATAATATATTTCTTAGATATTAATTTCAATCATGGTTTTTTCATGAATTCCCATTCTTTCATTTACTATTGTACATTTTATCTAAATAGGAAAAATATTCTTAGTAGTTACTTTATTAATTTATTTCTCCATGGAATGAAAATATGAATTGACATAAAAACTTTTCTTGGAAATTCTAAAATTGTGTGATGGATATAAAATCGATTTTGAATCATCTAAAAAAGGACAAAAATATTCCAATAAACAATAGGCCATGTAAATTTTTATATCTCAAGGTAGATTATTAACCAATAAATTAATGATATAAAACTCAATCATTTTCTTATAGTGATGTTTCATCGCATCAAAATAGGGAAAATTTAAAATATTAGTATACTTTATGATGATATTTAGTTTATGATGAATTGAGTCATAAACCACATGGGGATATTTTTCATGAATTTGAGTATGTGTAGTACCCTATAATATTAGTTAATGGTTCATCAATTCTATAATTTTAAAAAAAATAAGTGAATCCATAAATAGTGTCATTAACCTAGTCTTATTCATCAATGCCTATGAAGTTGTTACTAATGTAACGTCTATTTATTCATTTCCTGATTTTATAATAAGAGTGAAAGTATTTTTCTCACTATAATATTTTATTTCATCTAGAACCTAGGAAAATATAAAATTATTTCAACTTTTGGAGTTTCTACATAGTTTTTAATATATAAATTTAAATTTTTTTGAATAATGTACTATACATCTATGGGTATAGGGGAAATAAAAGTGACAAACATGAATATTTTAACCCATATCTATATTTAAATGGTGATTTGAAAAAATATCTAACAAATTCAAGAAATAATTACCAAATACATTCATAAATCATTAACATATTCTTTATTAGGTCATAGACTAGTAAAATATACTCATTTCAAATTGATCCAAGAGGAAACTTTAGTTTGATTTTGGAATTATATATGTATGAGAGGTGGTTAAACTTTACATTGTGGCTATATGTATTGTCTCGTGTATAATCATCAATTTATATTTAATTTTTGGAAATCATTACAATTTTTAATGGTCATGTAGGTAATGATTAATAATGAATACCATAGAAAAATAGTTGGTAATCCTAGTAGATTATGAAAAACATTTTAAAAAATATTTGGTTATCTGTGATTGATTATGGAATCTCCAGGGATGATAATTATACATTTTTTGAGTTTATTTATGAAAATAGTTACAAAAAAACAATATAAAAAACTAATATTTAGGCACTTTTTATGTGGAAATTTCATACTCCGTATTATTTTGAGAAATAATTTGAATAATCCAATGTCATACTATGTTTCATTAATGATATCATATAAAATATCTAAATTATTATTAAGTTGGTTACCAATGTGGTGAATATGAGAAATTATTCCCACAATCGTCACTTATGGGCCCATTATTTTTCAATTATCAAGAATAATTATTTTACATAATTGAAGGTGGGATATATATTCCAAGGATATATATGTGATCATTAAATATAAAATTGATCATGAAGGGATTTCATACAAATTAGAATTGTGTCTCCCTTATAAGGTTATGAATGATGTTTTTTATCTATTATTATTAGATGTATTCTTTGTTCAATGTACATATTACTATTTGACAATATGATGTTTTAATTCTTGATTAAATCATTCTATATGATCATATCTAAATTAAGTGGTCTATTCTGGTCTGTCAATTAAATTTTTATTTTTAATTTTGAAATACGGTATAATGCATGATGATATATAAGAGTAGAAATCATTGATGTTTCATCAATTTTTAGAGAGTTTTAATAATAAATAAAAATGATATCTCCACTAGGAGGGTAAGGTACATTGGGTAACAACCTGATATTTTAAATAATATTTTCCTTTGAAAAATAATTAGTTCGACATCTTGTTTCACATGAAAATCATATATAAAATGAACCAAGAAAGAGTAAATAACTATAGAAATACAATTATAGAAATTCAGGGTAAAAATATATTTAATAAAATTATGAAATATATATATAAATATAAATAATGATCGTTATTTATAATAATTCAATAATAAAATTTAATTAGTGTAGGTTATAAAAAATTAGAGATCATTATACTCTAAAATTAGACATTTCCAAAAACAATTATGTGCACTATTATTAGATATTAGATATATTATGGACAAAATATATTGATTATTAGAAGAAAATATTAATATATATTTTCTTTTTAGTTTAAATTAAATAAGAATAACAATATTTAATATATTTGAAAAATGTTTTTTCTTTCAAAAATAGTTTTCATTCTATTTTTATGTTGATTTTTAAAAGTTCAAATATAAAATTTTAGGAATTTAATTTCTAAAAATAATATTAATAATTATAATCATCATTTCATTATTATCTTGTGATGAATTTGTGTGATTTTTTATAAAATATTACATTTTTGGGTGAATATTGAAACATACTATTTTTTCAAAAACTTAAAATTTATTAATTTTTTTTAAATATAACAAATAATTTTATAAAAAGAATTTATTTATAAATTATTTTTTCATAGAGAGAAACTATTATTTTTTAAATAAAATTATGAATTTATATACCTATTTTTAATATGTTGTGATCATGAGTAATATTTCCAAATACAAAATATTTTTTAGTCTTTAAAATTAGTAAATTTTTTTTGTAGTAAAATATGCTTTTTGATCAAACATAAATACATATAAAAACTATTTATTATTAATGCACCAAGTTAAATTACTAAATTAAAATACATTGATAATTTTACCCTACACATAAATATAAATCATAAAAATATAATTTTTTCAAAAAGCAGGTCTTTTTATGTTACATACATTAATGTTAAACTTATGTTGTAATACACAAATAAATTTAATATTTTAAAATTTATTTCACATTTTAAATTATTAATTAAAAAATATCAATTTTTTTATATTTTATTTTTTGTAATAAAAGGTATTCACTTAGGTAAAAACAATTATCACGGTAAAACAGAAAATAGTAAAATTGAAAAATCAAAGAGTAAACTACATCCAAATATATTATAAACATGTGTTAAAATTAATTATTTAGGGATTATTAACCTTATGTCACCCCCATCCATTATTATCCATTTTTAGTCTTCTTGGCTTGTGGAATATTTTATCTCTTTAGATTATGTTTAAATATTTTCAAAAATGACATTCTCTCCATTTATAGATGAGTCCTCTCACTAACCCTTCATGATCACTATTAAATTATGTTTACTATGAAACTTATTCACTTATTTATTCAAATGAAATATTTATAATTTAACATTAGCCTATGGGAATAAAATATTTTCCAAAAACATCAATTTCTAATGAGTTAACATAAGGGAAGATCCAATCATTAATTTGGGTACTTGTTTTCCTAACAACATCTCTTTTCATGCTTAAATTGAAAAATAAAATTTTATAATTTATATATAATTAAATTATTATTTTTTATATACTAAATTTAATTATTCCAATGAAAAATATACTTTCAACCTCTTCCTTTTTTCTTTTAAGAAAAATTAAACTTGCATTCGTGATCTGTGTCGACTACCACCTCCACAAAGAGACAACAAATTTTCTTTACCAATTCTTATATTAACATCTCATATGGGTGAAATTGATTTTATAAAGTAACATGTATAGTATAATTATTATTATAAATTGAAATACAATAATTTTCATTCTTTCCCACTCATTTATTGAATTGTGAAAACGTTAACCATGTTTTTTTGGACCATCACTTCCAAGAAGTAACATATCATGTTTTTCATCTATAATTTATATTATTTTTTATACCCCATTAAAATATAAATAAAATTTTTTATTTTGTCTATATAATATCATTATTCTTCTATAATAGTGATTTTATTCCCAATATAAGCATATCATTCATAATCACAATCTACCATTGATTTTGGTATGTTCATGTTTTGGTTGCCGTAAATACCTATTTGACAAATTATATAAAATAATATAATTGGTCACTATGAGGACATTATTATAGATAATATATGATATAAATAAAAAAGTTATTATTTTATTTTTTTCAAATAATGTTACAATTATTTTTAAATTCATTAATTAAGATTCAAATTTTTGTCCATGAATAAATCACTGAAATATGATCTTTGCCGATTTAATCTTAAATTATCTTAACAAAAACTCTGAGTGATGAAATTATCACGCTATAAATAATTATGTAAAATAAATTAAAATTTCATGTGATATATTGGAATAATGAAATTTTTGAGAATATTGAGTAATAACATGTTGTTACAAAACTAATTCAAAATAATCTAGATTAGTCACACATCATATCAAAAATATGAAATAACAATAAAAATATAAGAATAATAATAAATTATTTTTATAATAGGAGATATATATATATATATATATATATGAACATGGTTCTTAAATATGTTCTTAATATTTTTATATTTATTATATTGGATATTAAATTTCTTTTGTGGATTCGAGGAAAATATATGGGTTTCTTGTTACAATATTCACACCTTTAGAAATATATCTTACTATACAAGATGTTTTTTATGATGTATCTAATTATACCATAAGTATTTTCTACCATGAAAATCTCAATATTTATATTATATAATTATTTATTTTATATCTTATTAGTCATGGTATTTTTATTGAAAAATATATTATTTCAAGAGGGTTTTTTTGTATCAAATATTAATTCATTGAGACACATTTATGTTTTACCCAATGTTGTCCATTATAAGTTATACTAAATAACTATGAGATATTTCTTTTCATTATTATATCATTATTAATTTTATGTAATTATTCATTTTAATTCAGTACATTTTGGAGATTTTATTTGAATACTTTTTAAAGTCAATAGGGTTATTTGTCTCAATTTTCAATTCAATGAGATATCATTGATTTTTCACATGATAACATAAATTATATGGTTTCATAAATATCCTGTTTACATAAAGTATAATGATTATTTTTATGTCATTATATTTTAATTTCCTGAAATCCATATCATGAATATTTCATATTGATGTTAGCATTTCTGTAAGGGTGTTTCCATCTCAACTGTACTTCACTGATATTTGATTATTATTCACCCTTTGTTTCATTTTTTGTTTAATATATTGTACATGTATGATTTTTAATATATTAAAATATTAATTTCCATTATTTTGTTAAAAATTTATAAATCCATCAATTCCATTATCATTCAAAATCATTATTTGTAATAAGTAAGATTTTCAACCCATTGCCTTTACATTGTGAATATCAATATTTTGAAAAAATTATTATAATTGAATTCACCTAGATAGACACAAATACATTGATCTAAAAAATTATTGACTAAAATGTATAAACCAACTCTATATTTATTTATTTTCAGCATTCTTAAATAGAGTTCTATTTGACTTGTATATTAGGGAAACATTGAAAATTATATATATATTTTATTCCAATATAGATGTTTGTTGACTACTTTGGAGTGCTCAGTATGTATTTTTTGACTATACAACCACATTTTATAGATTTATTGTGCCAATTTATTAAATTTATAAGAATTAACACCATTCACATACATACCTCAATTAATATGTCTGTTGAATACTAAGGAATGTTGAATACTCATTTAATTAAAACACCTATCATTAACAAAGTGAGTGGCATTGAAATAATGAAGTGATTGTTGGGTCTTGGTATTTAATATCTCTTTGATGGATTAGTTGGTTTCATGAGAAAAAAGTATTGAGTACTAGGTGTATACTTGAGCAATGCAATAATGACTTCATGTTTGCGAATTGGATAATAAGAATGTGGTATTGGTTGGGACCTAGAAAAATAATAATGGTGTATTAAATAAGTCCTTGATGGTAAAACATTTGTTTCATAATGAATTACATCACCATGAATTGAGTTATTATTATCCATATTATTATTTATAATTTTATGTCATCCATGTATTTATTTGAAACTCATGTGTTCAGTTGTATAAAATTATATGACTCTTATTTATACATAATATTTTATTCATGCCATAGTAGCTTATAAAATACATGTTTCCACACATATCAATTTATCTCACCCTTTTAATAGTTCTATTTCCACAATTTGTGAAGAAAAATATAAAACATGATATGTCATGAAGTGTCTCATATTTGGAGTGTTTCTAAGAGATTTTGATGATTTATTATGGACTATTTTGTTTTCATATAGTGAAAAAATGTCCATTGGAAGTGAAAATAATAGGATTTGAGAGACACAATTTTCCCCATTATCTAAAAATTAAACCAAATGGTTCCTTTGAATGTATTATAATGAAATAGTTTCTTTTTTTTCAGGTAACTTAGATGATCTATCTTTTATGTAGAAATATTTGGTATCAAATGAGGTTTTAGATAACATAAGGGGTTTGGATGTTTATTGATGTTAATTTAAGGGTTTATATATTGAGGATTCTCATAATTTTAATCTAGTAGATAAAAATTTAGAATATTTGAGTCAATATTGAATATTTTGTGGATTATGGTAAAATAAAATTAGTGAAACCTATAGGGATATTTCTGAGGAATAATTCTATGTATAGTATAACATCCAGAATAATTAATAACATATAGATATTATCCTTATTTATGAAATTTGATCCCTATCTTGATAATATAAAGTTGATGTGGCTGTGGAATAGATTCACCTATGAGTAATTACTATAAAAAGGCTAATTTACTATCATCTAATTCTTCACATAGTTTCATTAATAGTTGGACTATGATGTCATACCATACTATACAATCATTGGAGATATTAATTGTTTAATTACAGTATAATTACAATTTATTGTGTTGTTTTTTTTTTCAAAATTAGTATACATGATATGAGTGATTCAAACCTAATTAATCACAAATTTAACAAAATTTTATTTAGTATTAACTGATAAAAAATGTAATTTTTTTAAATAATAAATCATTCTAATTATTAATTGTTCATGTAATTAATTTATAATAATTATATTTTGGTTTTAATCACTCATGTTGTGTTCATTTTGTTTTATTAATGGCTGAATCCTATTGGGTTCATGTAATAATGGATGTCAAAAACAGTTTGGAGAGTTTCCCAATGAATAATATAATCTGATGAGATTTGGAGTGATAAATGTTGTGGTTATTCAAAAACACCATTAAATTATTATGATTGAAAATTTTATATAATTTGAGTAACCAATCGTTCAAAATAATATATCTATAGATTCACATGGAATTATAATTTATGAAGATGATTAATATAGATGATTTAATTTAAATCAAACAAAAATTGTGAAAATAATGACTAAGGGAAATTACTCAATTAAATAGAAGACTATTAATTTGTGGAGGAGGGTACAATTGAGGACCAACATTAAATGGAAAGATACTGTTATCTATTAAAATGATGAATATAAATTATCTGTATCATATGGGAACATAATATTCTAAGTCATACACCTAATTTGAAGTTATATCCTAAGATATTCGACACACTTATATAAATATAACAAATTTTCTTTTTTAATGATAAATAATTTTTTATGACGCAATTTATTTTGGAGGAAATCACCAAAATGATAATTTAATTTTTTGATTATATTAAAACCTAACATGTTTTAAATCTTTCCTCACATGAAACAGAAAAGAAAAAACCATCATTTTTCTATTGTGAGGACTGCTGCTTCCATGTAGTAGTGACTCCTATTTTTTTTACTAACAGATATAATAATTATTTATTTGGGAGAAATTAATGAATAAATTATAAATATTAAATATATTTTTTTTATTAATATTAAAAGTAAAATCCTTCAACATTTTATATCCTTATTTATGAAATGAAATTTCTATTTTTACATATTGTGGAATACAACTTTCACAAAGAAACATATCTCATTTTTCATCATGTTTCATTTATATTTATTAAGAACGCAAAAAAATGAATGAAAAAATAATATTATTTAAATAATAACATTAATATTATTTCATAATTAATATATTTCGATTATAAACAACTTTTATTATCATATTCATCCACTAGTTATGGTATGTCCATTTTGGTTTGGTCTGACCACATACTTCAAAAATGAAATAAAATAATATCATGGATGAGTACGATGACATAATAAATAATAACATATTTTATAAAATTTTCATTAATTTTTTTAGCTCTTTAATGGTAAAATTATAGTAAAGAACATTATTTTTTATTCCAAGTATTATTTTTGGTAAAATCGTTTAATTGTGATCATCAATGATTCCATATATTAGGATTATGACCAAAATACCAATATAATGAACTTGTAACTTCATAAATAATTATAAAAAATCTATTCTAATATGATGAATGATATTTTAATAAATAAAAAATTGTGATAATATTTAATAACAACTTGGTTATTTTGAAACTACTTCATAATGATTAGAATTACTCACACCCGATATCAAAAATAGATAATTATATATGTAAAGAATAAAAATAAATGAATTTAAAAATTTCTTAAAGACATTAAAAGGTTCTTAAATAGGTTATCATTATATATATATATATATTTGTTATAATGAATTTTTAATAACATTAATGGAATTCAAGAACAAATGTATGAGTTTCATGCATAAATATTCATCCCATGAGACATATTTATTATGACACACCATGATTTCTTTTAAAAGGTGTATCTAATTACTTATTTTATAATATTGATCATAATCCTATAAATATTCAGTATATATAATTTTCATTTGAAATTATTTCATTTATGAGTTTTGTATTTAAAATCATCTAATGTTGCAAGGGTTATTTGTCCTAAATTTCAATTCCTTGAGTCACGTTTGTGTTACTCACTAGGTTTTCCATTATACGGTGTAAATATTTCCGATTTTATATTTTGTATCATTATTTTATCATAATTCATTTTAATTGATGTTCTCTTGGAAGTTCATAAAATATATGGGTCTTGATACAAATGTTTCTAAAGTGGTAAGGGTTATTTGTCTTTTATTATCAATACTATGAAATTTGTTTGATATTGCACACCATAATTTATTTTATATTGTGTATACATAGATATATTAGCTTATAGTTTAATTAATCACATTAATTACATTATATATATATTTCATTATTTCAATATCATGATCTTTTGGTACATTACCATTACTCTAATGGTGCTTTCGTCTCGATTTCCAATCATTAAGGAAAGATTAACATTCCCCACTTGTTTCCTTTTTGGGGGACATATGTTCTATAATAAATAATTTAAAAATATAGTGATAAAATATTAAATTATTTGGTCAAATATTTTGAAATAAAACATTTTTTGTTCATTACAAATCATCCTATGTTATATGCCTGATCTTCCTTTCATGCCATTCCTCAATGAATACCCGGTTTTTTATTACATTATTTTAAGTTAATTCACCATGATAGACATACAATTATTGATTTATAAAAACAATAAATCATTTTTATACAAAAACTCTATATATTATTAGTTTTATTATTATTACATAGAATGATAATCCATTTCATTATTGGGGAAATATTAAATATTTACGTATATTTTATTTTGATATAGATGTCTAATAACTACACTTGAAATATGATTATGTATTTATTAACCATTCACAATCATTCTATTTATGTCTTATGTCCATTTTTTTTAGTATAAATGTATTTATATTTTTTTGTTTATATCAAAATATGGATTTTTATTGACTAACTAGGAAAATTTATTATGCATTTAATTGATATTCATATGATCTACATTAATAATGCATTGGTGAAAAAAAATTATGGATGAGGACCTATATTAAATAAACCCTATATTTATCAGTCAATGTCCTGAGAAAAAATGTTTTCATATTTAGAATATGAATACCCAGTATAAGAATGGCATCATGGTTATGATCTTGATGCCTAGAATAATGTCTTGTCTATGAAGTTGATAAGAAAAATTATGTTATTCCTAGGGCCATGATGGTAAAAGATGGCCATCATTTTTAGTTCCAATAACATAAATTCATTTAGTGTTAACCATCTGATTTTTTAAATTATTATGTCATCCATATATATATTTTATGCTTTTTTGTTCAATTATATGGAATTATTTATCCCCTATTAATTACTGTAATATTTTTCATTCTAATATTTCTTCTGATATACAGTTTCCCATACTAGGCATTTTACATCACCCATATAATTTTCTATTTCCATACATTATGAATACATTTATTATATATAATATATCTCTATGGTTAACCAATTTCTGGTATTTTCTTAGATATATTACATAATTATTGTGGATTAAGTAGTTACATATATAATTGAAAAATGTCTATTTGATGACAAAGACACAAGCTTTATTTGTTAAATATTATTCCTTAATCTCTAAAACACGGATTCTTGATTTTTCTTATGTATTATAATGAAATATTTTCATTATGGTGTGTTTTAATTCTTGACTCATTTGTGGGGCCTCACAATTTTGGAGGAGGATTGTGTGGCCATATTTATGGAATATAATTTCATTATTTCTTAAGAATATTGGGGGAAACATTGGTTCTTTATGAATGATTTTTTTAAATTTAATGTGTGTTTTATTCCTTAACAGATAATGAATTAGTAACTCATGTACATGTATGTAACCTACCAATGCAATTTAGTTAAGAATTTCACCCAAATTGGACAACCACATGGATTTATGTCCTTTCTTGATTTCCCCATACTAGAGACAAGAACCATGTTATCATTAATTGAAGAATGGGAAAATTTTCACCCTCCAATAGAGATATTATATGATAAAAGTAAATATATTATCATATTATATATCCATAATAAATCTTATATAAAAACAACCAAACCATAATCTAAAGACAACTACAAATTAAGAATCTCTAAATTGAAAATGGAGAGAACATAAACATGGAAGCTAATGTAACTAATGGGTTTGTCTCCATGTGAACATATGTCACCACAATCCAAACATAATGTAAATAATACATTAAAAATTATAATCAACTCTCTACATTTTTTTATTCCCTTTACCTGTATTCCAAAAAATCAAAGCTAAAAATTCGAAAATAAATAATTTATTTTGTGGGAACTAAATCTTCGTAGGATACCGCAAGAACTCTATATAATTTCAATCGACATGAATTTATTTCTTCCTATATAAATCATATATCTAAACATTTCATATAAAAACTTTCCCCATATAAAAATATATTTTGTATTTAGTTTTAAAAACATGACATTTTCTTCATGAAATTAAATATTATATAACAGTGTCAATGAGGAATTAAAAAAATTAAAATATGTTTCATGCATCAATATTAAAATCAAAATAATGTGAGAATATAAACATATTAAATGACCATGCATGTAATATATCCACAATTAAATAATGATAATCCATGACATGATGTTATATTATAGATAGGTGTACCTTAGACACTAGCTAGATTATGTGAATCCAAAAGGGATCTCATATTTCTAGTTTTAACATGTACACTAATGTCTCCCAATATAATATTACATCAACATTATGTTATGAAAAAATTTCATATTTATCAGAAACTTTCTAAAGAAAACCATTTTAAAATCAATTAACACATTTTCATAAATCATTTTTAGGTTGATAAAAAAACAATCACTTTTTTCAATAACTATTTTCGATTCAAAAATAAATTTGCGGCCTTTTATCAAACACATCATCTGTACAAAAATCAGTTTTCAAAGAAAAATCCTTATGAAAATAAATTCTCTTTCCACCAAAGATCAAATCCCTTGTCAAAATTCGTCTTTACAATAAAAACCCAAATTATAACAAAATAATATAAGTCACGATAATTGAAAGATATTAGAATATATACATATAATCCTTGTTTTCGTCTAAACTAGTGATCAAAGAGGAAGAGACCAGACACTAGAGATCATTCTTATAATGGAAACACCATAGTATATCAAAATGCATGATATATTATGAGATATAATCACAAAATGTAGAATAAAAATGTAGAAAAATAGAAAAAAATTTGTGAGGGATTTAAATCACCATATTAAAATTAATGATGTTCCAACCACTCAATAGACATGAATCCCCTCCAATAGGAAGAAGGAGAGAGCAAAAATTATAACGCCCTGACCCCAACTACCTAGAGATGGTGAATTATTACATAACATTGGCATGATATAAGGAATCATGTCCCGAAAGACTAATTATTTTAGTAGCCTTGTATGCACTATATACATATATAAGTTTTACATTACATCATGAGATAAAAGCAAAAAACAACATTTTTCCCCTTTGAAAAAACTTATATCCATTATCCTATCCCTGTTGGTCAACCATAAAATACTTCTTCACATCGTTGGAAAAATAAAAAATTGAATGTGTTGAGCTGAGATTCTCAGTAAGGGTACCAATTTAACAGAAACATCATAAATAAGCATAAACATTTACGATAATGTATAAAACTAAAACAAAATCCTTTTTAACATAAACTTCATCATAATATGAAAAAAGATAAATCAAATAATTCCATTTAATTATTAAAATTGATATTCTAATAGTCGAATAATCACAAGTAATATCTATTGCTAATTTCGTAATGATGGAATGCATAATGCTGGACATCATAACCACAAATTTAAGGCCTCGAGAAAAGACTGCAAATAGTATTTTGTCAAGGAATTTTTCCAAGACACTAGTTTCTCTCATGAGACCTACTAATGCATTGAGAATATATAGTAGGCTCCACCCGTCACTTACTACATCCAATGCATTCCTCGTATGAAAAGTTTGAAACAAAACATAAACATTCATATTTAAACTTTCATATGAAATTTAAAAATGTTAACTATAAACCATGAATGGTATAAAAATAACACATACATAGTCACACATATCACCAAACCTTCAATTTAATATGGATTATTTTCATCATAATAAATCAACATTAAACAAGAATAAAATCCATTAAAGATGCTAACATAGAAGAAATTAAAATTATTTCATAGGAATATCTATTTCTATTTTGAAATAATTAAAATGGCATGTAATGATAAAAGAAAACATTTATTTTGAAAATATTCTTATAATCCTGAAATGTAAGCTTCAAATGTTTTATAATGGTGGAGAATAACCACACCCACCGTATAAGTTAAAAAACATTCTTACCTTAATTTTTCGAAACGGTCATAAAGTACCTTGTTTGGAAAATGACGGAATGATTCCTTTAAAACCATTTTATAAAAAGTCAAAAAAATGGTATAAATTACATTAACCCATAGTTTATTAAATACTAAAAATGATTTTAAATACATTTTTATGAACCATGGATGTGGATGATAAATAGGTCCCAGTAGATACTTACCTAAAAACAACCTCAAATAATAAAGAGATTGTGAAGTTAACCCCTACCTTGTACTTTTCCTCGGTCAAGGGTATGTTAACCTCCTATATAATAGTTAAATAATAATTATTAATTTATAAAATAACCACATACATAAATATTATATCATACATGATCTTCTAATATTGCTTTGTAAAAAATATTTTTGTAGTATCATTGTTTCAGGTGTTAAATGATTCATTTTTTCTTTATATGTTTTGTCATGTAAGCCATGATTGTTATGGATGTGATGTATTTGATTCATATCCAGAATTATATTATGTTCTTAAAATTGTTTTTAATAATCAAATGAAGGTTATTCTTTAATGGTTATGGTGGGGAATGAATCTCATCATGTTCTTGGAGATGATAATCTGTACGTACGCATTAATGCAACCTCCATCTCATTTTTTTTATTTTAAAAATAAAGAAAACGAAATTATAAATAGGTATATTGACATTAAATTATACTATATAATATTATATATGTTACTTATGTTCATTAACACCATACATTATACCTTCCATGTATGGTATGAACGAGTCATATCACTTGGAGGGGGCGGTAGTCCACACTTCCTCTAATGAAATTATCGTATATATACAACATGAAAGAATAATAGTTTTCTATAAAAAAGAATTACAGAAGATTATAGATAATATAAGTATAAAAAATATCATATATAATTATAGTTGCATAAGAATTACCACCATTAGAGGTGGTAGTATAAGATTGAACAATCATCGTTTTGTGACACAGTAGTTCACCTTCCACAGAAACATTATGTTCTATACAAATTATATGGAGGTGTGTGTAATTTATGTACAAATACATCTCATAAAAACAACCTAGTATATTTATTGTACTTTTCTTTGTTATAAATTAAATTATTAAAGAGAGTTTAGGTGGTTGGATAAAAAAATAAAAGAAAAGAACTTAAGAGGAGATGTTACCTTTATATTGGATAACTCCCTTTGGTTTGAACCAAAATTCTTCCTTGAAGTGATATATATATAAGGTATGTCTTATAATATGAATAAAGAGATGTAGGGAGCTTAATTGGGAAGATTTTTGACAAGCCAAGGGGCTTCATTGGTGTGATAAATGGGTTAGAGGTAAGGGAGTTTTATAATGGGGAGGAGGGGTTCTTTAGGAATGTTTGAAAGTATTATTTTTTTATATAATGATATTAGTTTTATAAAGGTCCAAAACACATAAAAGTAGAAGATAAAATGTATCCTATTAGAAATAAAATCATCCAATAAGAATTGGATATGTATTGGAATTTTTTTTAATCTAATAATCACATTTATTTAAATCATTTTATAAGGAAGTAAACACTTCATCAATATTGTGTCATAAATAATTTTATTTATTTGATGTATATAAATTAAAAAAAATACCATGATATAGGATAAACTATTATATTTTAAATGAATATTTATAGTAGAAAAGAAAATTTATATAACTCCTTGAAAAAATTAGTTTACTAAAAGATATATGTGCTTGTGATTTGGCCTTTACTTTAAATTAATTAATATAAAGTGTCATTATCACTCTCAACTGGCTCCATGGGGACCCCAAATATACCCCAGGATGCCAATGGTCAGACATGTATCATCGTATATTAATAGGACATATGTTATGGTAATTTAATATTATTATAATAATATTTTTACCCTTATTTTACAAATTTACCCTTTAACCATGGTAAATAAAATATTTACTGAAATAAATATTCATAATGTCTAAAAATAAAAGATACCTATTTACACAATTTGGACCTCTAGATTTAAAAAATATAATCTATTTTTCCAAATTCAAAACACTGAAGTGGTAGAAATTAATTTAAAATTAATTCTGTTGTCAAAATAAAAATCTATTTTTTAAGAAATAATAATTATCAAAAGATTGACACTCGTTTCTGTTCAGTTTAAATATGAAATTACATCTAATGACCTAAATTATATTAAATGATAAAAATAAAATCTAATGATAATTTAAGATCACTGAAATCTATAATTTAACACAATTAATTATTTCGATTAAAAAAATGTGTCTTACATAAAATTTAGTATTTTTCACTATTCATCAAAAATTGAAAGTATGCAGAATATTACCAAAAATTCACCCTAAGATACATTTTATTTTACAAATCCAAAAAATAAGTCCATTTTGAAAAATGAAATTTATAATATTTCAAAAACTGGGTATTACTATTCATAACAACTATTTTGATTGGTCGTGGTTTGTTAGAATCTCGAAGTTGCGTACAATACAGGCTATTGCATTAATCAAAGGGAAACATGCAGTGGAAGATTGGGGTGTTACATTATTCCCTCCTTCAAATATTTTCATCCTCAAAATTTCTAGAATATTACTACATAAAAAGATTCGGGTGGTTCTTCATCATAAGTCCCTCAGGTTCCCACGTTGCCTCTTCCATCTTATGATTTCTCTATAAAAGATTCACCAAACGATTCATCTGGTTTCTCAACACGTGTTCTCTAGTATCAAAAAATATGATAGGCACTTCACAATAAGACATGTTCGGTTACATTACTATTTCTTCATAGTTGAGTACATGCATTGGGCTGGGCATTAATTTTCTCAACAGTGATACGTGGAACACGTCATGCACTTTGGATAGAGTTGGTGGAATTTCCAAAGGATATGCTACAACACCAATTCATTCTAGAATTTTGAATGTTCTGATGTACCTGGGATATAATTTTCCATTCTTATCGAATCATATAACACCCTTCTATGGAGATACCTTCAAGAAAAAATGATCCCCTACTTGAAATTCTAAACCATTCCTTTGTTTATCCACATAGATATTTTTCCTACATTGAGCTGTTTTGATGTGGGTTTGGATAAACATCATCTTTTCCATTTTTTCTAGAAAAAATTTTAGTCCTTTGAGTTTTTTTTCAACAACATCATCCCAACAAGTTGGTGTGTGACATCTCTTTCTATACAATGCTTTATATGGTGCCATCTGAATACTTGAATGGAAAATATTGTTATAGGAAAATTCTACCAGAGGTAAATGTTGATCCCACATACCTTGAATTTCAAGTGAGAAAGAACTCAGAATGTCTTTTAATGTTTGAATAATCCATTGTTATTGTCCATTAGTATGAGGGTGGTAGGCTATGCTCAAACAATGTTCAGTATCCAAGGCCTTCTGAAGACTTTTCCAAAATATTGATGCAAAATGGGATCACGACCAGAAACAATCGATATGGGTACTCCATGAACTATTACAACTTCATTAATATATAGTATTTCTAGAAATTCAAGTGGTAAATCGTCTCTTATATCATGAAAATTATATGACTTTCTAAGACGATCAATAATGACCCATATTGCATCATTCCATCTAGGTGTCTTTGGTATCCCCCTAACAATGCCCTTCCTAATATGATCCCATTTCCACTGAGGTATGGGATGAGGTTTCCTGACTCCTCTAGGATGTTGTCTTCCATCATTAAGTTTTTGATAAACCATAAAACTTGAAACATAAATAGAAATATCTCTCTTCATGTTGCCCCACCAAAAATGTTCCCTCAAATCTCTATACATCTTTGTGACACCAGGATGTATATTTAAATTGTAGTTATACACATCATCCAATAATTAACTTTTTAGATCAGGTATGTTAGTAACACAAAGTCTCTTCCCAATTTTAAAAATCTCATCTTCATATACGAAGTCGATTAATCTACAATCATTCAGAGCTTTAATTTTCCATGGATACTACCAATCATCAGTCTTATAAATTTTTATCCTTTCTAGTAAATATGGTTTAACAACCATTTGAAAAATTATTGACATTTCAATATCCATGATTATTCACTTATCCATTATTACTAGATCTTTGAAAATAGGATCCCTTTCAACTCTCATATTATTCAAAACTCCATTATCCTTTCTGATCAAACAATCATCCACCTTATTTTCCATCCCCATGTGGTAGTGTATCATGCATTCATAATCCTTGTATAGTTTGAGCCATCTCCGTTTCCTCATGTTGAGTTATATTTGTGATAAAATATATTTCAAAATCTAGTGATCAGTATAAATCTTACAATTTTCACCATATAGATAGTGTATCTATATTTTTAGGGAAAAGATTACAGATTAAAACTCAAAATCATTAGTGAGATATATTTGTTCATGAATTTTAAGCTTCCATGATGCATAGTCAATAACTCTCTCATTCTTCATAAGGACACAACAATGTCCTTTCTTTGAAGCATCATTATAAATAACAAACCCATCATTCAATGATGGTAGATTCAATATAAGAGCATTGACTAATCTTCTATTCAGTTCTTCAAAACATTCTTCACAATCGTTTTTTCCAAACAAATTTAACCCTTTTAAATGTGAGCGTGGTTAATGGGATATCCAATTGGAAAATTTTTTGGATGAATTATCAATAATAACCTGATAAATGAATAAAACTGCGTACCTCAATTATATGTGTCTGTGTTGTCCATTCTCGTATTTCTCTTGTCTTAGAATGTTCAATATAGATTCCACATTTATAGACAATATGGTCAATAAAAGAAATTTCCTAAATCCAACATTCACACTTGTTGAACTTCGCATATAATTCATTTCTTCTTGGAGTCATTAGAAAAGTGCATAAGTGATTTTCATGAGCATCATATCCTTTAGAGTATACCAAGATATCATCAATATATACCACTACAATTTTATCTAGATATTCCTTGAAAACTCTATTCATTAGATCCATGAAGACAGAGGGTCCATTTTTCATTCCAAAAGTAATTATTGTAAACTCGTAATGCACTTACCAAATTCGAAATTTTGTATTTTGAATATCTTCCTTCTTTCCACACAATTGATGATATCCTGATCGACGGTCAATATTGGAAAAATATTGTTCTCCCTGAATTTGGTCAAATAAATCATCAATGAGAGATCAGGTACTTTTTCATTATTGTTGTATCATTTAATTCTATGTAGTCAATCCACAACCTCATAGACCCATCTTTCCTCATAACAAATAAAATAGTGGCCCTCCATGGAGAAACACTAGGGTGACTAAATTCTTTATTACTCAACTCTTCTAGTGGATTCATTTTCTCTATTAATTCCACAATGGTAATTTTATAAGGGGTCTTCGATATGGGCCTTGAACCAGGAATTAAATAAATGGAAAACTCAATTTCTCATTCTAGAGGTTTTCTATGTAAATCCTCTAGAAATACAACAATATATTCTCATACAATAGGTATATCCACTATTTGAACATTCATTTCTTCAACCATATTTATTTCACTATCTTCCTACCTGATAATTTAATTTAGTAGAGCTACAGGGAGTGGATCTAGAAAAGAATTAGATGATGACGTTTCTTAACTAAAGATAAGGTACTCGTTATCATTATCAAAAATTGTCACCTCCTTCTTACAATAAATTTTCATATAATGGTCCAAAATCCAATATATATCAAGGAATATATCAAATTAAATCAGGGGTATGATGATGAGATCATCAAATAAAGAATATTTATATGCCATAATGGGGATTGATTAAATTTTTTTTTCCTTGATAATTCCATTAAGAGTTTTGACTTATAACTCCCTTGTTAAATTAAATTGGAAATTTATATTTTTTTTTGAAAAAACAAGGAATATATGAAATAATGGGATGATCTAAAATAAAATAAAGCATTGGTAAACTTGAGAAAACCATTAAGTTACCATCCACTTCATCTTCCAGAGCTTCAACCTTAGCAGTAGTGATCACTTAAGATTAGCCTTGCTCCCTATGCCTTTTCTGAGGTAAGTTTCACTGAGGCTTAGGAAATTAATTTTCATAATGCCCCATTTCTTTCAACTATAGCATTAAACATTGAAATCCCCTTGTTTACCTTGGAATCATGAGTTTGGTGGCCTTTTTCACCATACTTTTAATAGACTCCCATTCCCATTAAGAAAGAACCAGGGTTTTTCTTCCCACATTTACTATAGGATGGATATTCAACTTTTCCCTTCTTCCTCTTATTTCTATTTCCAGTGTGTTCATCAAATCTCTTCTACTATTGATTTGCATTAAAGTATAAGACTAAGATAATTTCTTTTATGTTTTGATAGCACATGTGACAATATCTTCATATGATGATAAGGAATGTGATAATATTTCTCGATGGATAAATGGTTTTAACCCATTGAATAATCGATCAATATTACTCCTTTGGTTATGTATATAATTTGTTGCATGCCTTTCTAACCTTGTAATGTTAGCCTCATACTTTGAAACATTTTCACCCCCCTTTTGCCTCTGACTCAGAAATTGCATTTACATATCCGCTCGATGGTCATGAGGAAAGTTTTTTTTTCAAAACAAATATCTTTAAAATACCTCCATTATTTATTTTATACTTATTCAACTTCCATTTTTTATGAATTTATAACCACTATTGATCTACATCTCGCGTGAGGCGATAAACTTCCATAGAAACTTTTTCACTTTCACTGCTCCCCAAAGCATGAAATATTTTATCTAGGGAACGTATATATTACTCAGTTATAAATGGATTTGTTGTCCCATTAAATGTTGGTGGTTTATTCCTCATGAATATTTCTAACATTGATCCTCTGTGTTGTTGATTAGGGTGTTCTATATGGGTAAGGTTATTATTCATAACCCGAGTGAGTTGTCTCGGTATGGTGATAAGATAATCAACACCAGTTGCATCACCAAATCGACTATAATTATATTGAGTAGGAGGTAAATCCCTATATAGATTACGTGAATTAATACAATTTTCCTTCCTTTCGCTAAGAGTTATTTCTAAATAATGGAATAAACTAAATTAGTTTACAAATATCAATACATAATTCCAAACTTATGAAACACTTAACATAAATTTAAAAGTTTATGGATATAATACATAATCATAATTTTTTTTCCTTGAGAAGGTATATACTCATAAATCCATCATAATGGTTTGTAATGAAAATGTGAATTATCATAAGCATATCCCCTACGAGTGTCATAACCAAGAGTGCAGCAATGACCGTTGTCGTGTACCAAGATACCCCGGGTCAAGCCCGAAACACATTTTTGGAGTTTTCACTCCTAGGTACATCGATGCCAAATCCACCTCTACCTTCTCATATCCAGAAAGGGGTGTATTCCTTGGAAAATAAAAAAAATCTTTATAGTACCAAAATTCTAAGATGTTCTTATATACTAATTATCATAAACTATCTTAGGGTAATGTGCTCTAATCAGAGTTTATCTAAATCAAGAATCCAAGGTTTGTACTAAACTTAATCTTATTCCAACTGTAATGCCCAGAACCTAGTTACCCAGTGTCGGTGCATTATTACAATACATTGTCATGATACAAGGAATCTTTCCCCAAAAGACTAATTAGTTTAGTAGCCTTAGAAGTAGTAGATATATATATAAGTTTTACATTATATCATGAGATAAAAACAACAAAAACATTTTGTCCCCATGGAAAACACTTATATCCCTTAGCTTATCCCTATAGGTCAACCATAAAATAATTCTTCATATCGTTGAAAAACTAAAACATGGAAAGGGGTGAGCTCAGATGCTTATTATGGATAACAATATAGAAGAAACATTATAAATAAGCATAAACTTTTTAGGCAAGTTATAAAACTGAAACAAAATCATTTTAAACATGAACTTAAGAATAATATGGAAAATATAAATAAAATAATTCCATTTACATATTCACAAGGATGTTCTACTAGTCGAGTAATAACATGTAATTTCAATAACTAATTTTATAATGATGGAATGCGTAATACCGGATACCATAACCCCATAATCAAGGACTTGTGCCAACACTATAAATAATATTTTGTAAAGGCCTTATGCCAAAACACTAGTTTGTCTCATGAGACCTACCAACGCATCGAGGAGCATTAGTGGGATCTACCCATCAAATACTAAGTTCAATGCATTCCTCATATGAAAATGTTGAAACATAACATAAACATTTGTTTTAAAACTAGCATACGAAATGTTAATAAGTTAACCATAAACCATGAATGGTATAAAAATAAAACATCCACAGTAAAAAATATCACAAAATATTTTGTACAATATGAAAGATTTGTATCATAATAAATCAACTTCAAATAATTCTAAAGTCTATTAAAGTATGTTAACATCGATAAAATCAAAATTATTTGAGTAGAATAACTTTTTTTATTTTGAAATCTTTTAAAAGGAATGAAATTATAAAAGAGAACATTTATTTTGTAAATATTGTTATAAACATGTAAGGGAAGCTTCAAAGGTGTTATTACGTCAGATAATAACTCCACCCTCCGTATATGTTGAAACAAATTCTTACCTTAATTTGTTAAAAAGGTCATAAAGTACCTTGTTTGGAAAACGATAGAATGATTTCCTTAAAAACTTTTTATAAAAAGTAAAACAAGGGTATAAATTAATTGAACCCATATTATAGTAAATATTAAAAATGTTTTGAAATATATTTTTAAGAAACACTGATGTGGATGATATTGAGGTCCCAGTAGATACTGACGTAAACACAAACTCAGATAATAGAGAAATTGTGAAATTAACCCTTACCTTGTACATTTCCTTGGTCGAGGGTATGTTAAACTATTGTATAATAGAGAAATAATTTTTATTAAATTATACTAGAATCACATAAATAAATATGATATCATATATGATCTTCTAATGTTTCATTGTTAATAATATTTTAGTAGTATCATTGTTTCAGGTGTTAACTGATTCATTTTTTCTTTATATATTTTGTTATGTAATACTTGTTTGTTATGGAAAGAATGTATTTGATTCATATCAAGAAGGATATGAAGTTCATAAAAATTATTTTAAATAATAAAATGAAAATTATTCTTTAATGGTTATGATGGGGAATGAAAATCATCTCGTTCATGGAGATGGTAATCCATACATATGCACGAACACTAATTCCATTTAATTTTTTTATTTTAAAATGAAAGAAACCCAAATGATAAAAAGTTATATTATCATTAAATTATTATATACTATTTTATATATGTTATGTAATTTCATTAACACTATCCTTTATACATTCCATATATGTTATGAACGAGTCATATCACTTTGAGGGGGCGGCAGTCCGCACTTCCTCAAATTAAATTATCGTATATATACAACATGAAAATAATAAATGTATGCTATAAAAGATAATTTCAGAAGATTATAGATAAAATAAATATCATAAATATAATATATAATTATAATTCTATAATAATGTCCACAATAGGAGGTGGTAGTAGAAGATTGAACAATCATTCTTATGTGAGGTATGAGTTCACCATCTAGAGAAAAAATGTGTTCTATTCCCATTAGAATGAGGTGTGTTTATGTTTAGTTCAAATACATCTCATAACAACAACCTATTATATTTATTATACTGGTGTTTTTACAAAAGAAATAAATAAAGAGCGTTTAGGGGGTTGGAGAAATAAAATAAAAGATAACAACTTAAGAGGAGATGTTGCATTTAAATTGGTTAACTCCCTTTGGTTTGAACCAAATGGATTGTTTGAAGGGCCTCCTAACTAAGGTATGGTTTTTAAATGGAAAAGAGGGATGTAGGGATCTTAATTGGGTAGTGGTTGGACAATCCAAGGGGCTTGAGAGGTGTGAGAAATGGGTTAGAGTTGAGGGATTTTTAAAAAGCGGAGGAGGGGCTCTTTTGTAATTTTTAATACATTATTTTATTATTTAAATATTTTAGGTTTATAAAGGAAAAGAGATAATTAAAGTTGAAGATAAGATGAGTAATGTTCGAAATAAATTCATCCAATATGAATTGGACAGGTTTTAGATATTGTTTAAATTTTTATAATATCATTTATTTAAATAATTCATTTAGGAGGTAACACAACATCATTATTGTGTCATAAATAATTTTACTTATTTGATGTAAAAAAATTATAAAAATATACCATGATTTAGGAAATACTGTAATATTTCTAATTAATATTTATAGTCTAAAAGATAACTTATATATCCTCTTGAAAAAATTATTTTTCTAAAATATATATGTTGATGTCATTTTGTATTTACTTTAAATTAATTAATATAATGTGCCATTATCACTCTCATTCAGCTCCATGGGGTCCCCAAATCGATCCAAGGATGGCCATGTTCGGACATGTATCAACCAATGGTTATAGGACACATGTTAGGGTAATTTAATATTATTATAATAATATTTTCATACCCTTATTTACCAGATTTACCCTTTAACTATTGTAAATAAACTATTTACTCAAGTAAATATTCATAATGTCTAAAAATAAAAGATAACTATTTACATAATTTGGACCTCATGATTCTAAATATGGAATCCATTTTTCCAATTTCAAAACACAAAAGTGTCAGAAATTAATTTAAAATTAATTCACGTTGTCAAAACAAAAAGCACGTTTTAAAGAAATTATAACTATCAAAAGATTGACACTTGTTTATGTCCAGTTTAAATGTGAAATTACATCGAATGACATAAATAATATTTATTGATAAAAATATAATCTAATTATACTTTTAAACCACATAAATATATAATTTAAATCTCTAAATTATTACAATTAAAATATTTTTTTTAATTGAAATTTATTATTTTTCATTATTCATCAAAAATAGAATGTTTTTAGAAGAGTTCCTAAAATTCACCGAAAGATAATTTTGATATTAAAAATCAAAAATTAAGTCCAATTTTTTTAAAAAAAATTAATAACATTTCAACATTTTGGTATTACTATTCATAACAGCTAGTTTGAATGGTTATGATGTGTTATAATCTCGAAGTTGCATACAACGCATGCTATTGCATTCATCAATGGGAAACGTACCATGGAAGCTTGGGATATTACAAAAATTGTATTTGATGGTCCTCTAAATCTATGATTAAATTAATTAGGATGAGTGGATAATATATTTATTATTTCTATAAAAACAATATAAATTTTATAATTTATATAGAGTAACCGCAATGAATAGAAAAATAGAAATAAATATAGTACAAAGGATATGGTCATGCGATAGTTGTTGGACATCAAAAGATCATCTAGAATAAATTCAAAGGTCAATAATGAGATCCCATAAACCATTATATAGCACTACATCACAACGAGAATCACTACATCCATGCATTCATGAACTTAATAGGATATTATGCTTTACCCCCCACACCACGATGTAGTTACCTCTATATTGGATGATACACCTAGACTAGACCTCCTCACATATATATTGTAGTTGATGCTCCATTTTGTAGTCATGTAAATATATTATAACAAAAAAATTAATTTTCTATTCCATGATATCACGTCATTACCGTATCGATTACCTCTATAGTGGAAAATTGACACGATGTTGTTGACTCTATTTTCACTAACATAATTCACTGTTCTCTCCCTATGAGTGACCTAGAAATTAAAAAGAAAAAAGGGGGGATTTGTTTCTGATTCCATATATGTGGGAGTGATAGTTATACCCACCATAAAATATTCCTACCCTTAGAAAGGATCATGATCATATATCTGATAACAGATAATACCCTAGCTTCATCAGCATGTTCCAATGCTCTCAAGTCTCATATACATCCCAACCATACAACCATCTCACTCAAACTAATGGGATAATATTTCCATGTAGAACCTTATCATATCGATCAACTATATAAATAGGCCTAATAATCACTAAGGTGAATAATTCATTAAAAAAATCCTCTAACAGTATCATATGGTATAGATTTTGTTGAGATGTCATAAATTAGAAATGTGGAACTCATTATGGATAGACGTCAAATGATCATGTAAGTCCAAATGATAATGAACCTTCCCCAGTCACTCCAAATTCAAAAACATATAGAAATAAAAGGGTGCTAACCTACCCTTCATCTGTTATCATATATCTCCCATGTGAGGTGGAATTGTGATAAAAAACCAATCAAATACCTTAAAATCACAAATACCAACCCAATTCAACAAATAAGTTCACCCAAATTGGCCTGCCAAAATTCCTGAAGTATGTCCCCATTCACCTAGTGATGTAAAAAAGAACCATGAGGTCATAAAATGAAATTTTAGAATGATTTTTCTTCTAAAAAATAATATAAAATAGAAATTAAAAAATTATCACAAAATTTATCTACAAAACACTGTATTCTGAAGAAACTAAATGTTAAGGTAGAACCCAAAAATGGAATAATATGGTCAAAACATGAATGTATTAGTTAGTAAACATGGAAAAAAATATATTCATGGTTATATCTCCTAATGACCATGTATAAAAACTATCAGATGAAATGGCAATGGAATCATGAAAAATAAGGTTTATCATCTACATGACAGTCTTACCATTAGTTGTATCTTTGAAAACTATTTCTACAAACTTCAAAAGTTAAAAGTAGGGTGTGATCAATAATGCTTGATAGGATAAGAATATAATCTATTCAATGTATATCCACATGAATCTGTTTGATCTAGTATAAAATTTATTTATTAACCATTTATAAAAAATCATTTTTCATATAAAATAAAAAAAATATTTTGAGAAATAAAGTATATTCCATAGGACAAGCAATATGAAATAAAAATGTCCATGAAGAATGATAATATGAATAAAAAATGTTTTAATAATTGATACCCATATCATGATTGAGTGAGAAAAAATGATATCAAATAACCATGAAATTAATTTATTCATGAATCCCCAAAGATAATCCACGTAATGACAGTTTACAGACCTAATGAATACCTGAGAAACTAGCCTATATAAGTCAATAATAATATCATGGAACCTCATTCCCTCGTACATGAAACCTAATATAATTCCATGGAATCATGAAAAACTACCCTAGTGACATATAACATCCCTATGACATGAATATGTCTAGTTTTTCCCATAACAAAGTTTTCCCAAATTTCATATTAAATTTACATTACATTCATGCGGAAAAAATTATTGTTAGAAATTTTATATTTAGAACCACCTTGAAATACATGCCCAGATTTTTATAAAAAAATTTGTAGTGATACAATGCTAATTCCATGCCTAAAAACACATTACTATACAAAAACATATTTTAGGACTTATCTCATACACATTATGTGCATAAAATCTAGTTTTCAAAGAAATTTTTTTTTGATAAGACTCTCCACTGTCACAAAACATCAATTCCCCTGTTAAAATAAAAGATCAAAATTTAAATCCAAAGGACCTAAAAATAACATAAGGAATGAAAAGGGATAACAAATAGTATAGATCCTCCTACATCAATATAAATGATAACCAACATTATTTCTAGATTGGGGATGAGTGTGGAAGAGATCGTATTCTTGAGAATGAAAATCTAATGTTAACAAAGACAATTTCCCCTTTCCCACAAAATCTAGTGATATATTAATTTAATTGAAAAAAATATGGTGTATAAAAGAAAAAGTATATTATAATGGATATAATTAAATGGATTAAAATTAATTTAGATCCAAACATTAAATCTACAATAATATCCAATAAGCCGACGAGGGAGAGAGATAGGTAAATTCATCACTATAGGAACTCAAAAATACAGAAAACTATAATAAGATAATTATAGAAGAATATTCATGGAAACTCTTTAAAAATGGGCACTATGAAGTAACACATATGGATAATTCACAATGAATAAAAAAAGATAAATAGTATGACATAAGGGAGTCTTCTATACTATAATGGTGTCTGGTAAAAATCCCAATAGGAATATAAAACTTTTTTAATGGAAGAATCATATAAACTAGAGAAAATTACTATGGTGAAATGGCCCTCAATAAATTACGTCGTCTATTCCATTATGTGGAAAATATTCCACAAACACCATATACTTCATAGTAATAAAAATATTGGAAAAATATCCAGTACTGCACCTTCTACCCTCTACACCAGATTTAACCCTAAATTTCATATCATTTAATGAATTGGTAGAACAACCAAAAACACATATGATATCATGTTATTCCTAACCCACCATAACCACAGACTCTATATAGAAAACTGTGAATATTCCATATATTCCAATTCTACTACCATAATTCCCATATCCATACCTATGAATGACCAGAAAATCAAAATGATAAAAATAATATTATAAATTATTATATATACTATGTTATGATAGAATATGAAATTTAATTTGGTATATTGATAGAGAAAATATTTTAAATTAAATTCACATTGAATTTCATTGTTTTAAACCCACAAAAGTGTTACTCTAAGATGAATTGCTTCATTTTTATGATATTGGGGTTATTTTGAGTTGAATAGTAAAAATGGCCTATTTTGGATTTTTAACTATTTTAAATTATTTCTGTTGTTTTCCCATAACATATTATACACTAATCCAAATTGAAAAATTCTTTCTTTTCCATATATTACACATCCAGGTATTAATTTACTATTTTTGGACCAAAAGATGAATCGACTATATTGAAGCTCAAAAGAAGCTCACACGTTGTCTCATTAAAACTGTTTACAGTTCAACCGATTTTTGGTGTGGGTCCATATATAATTCTTGGTGGGATCAATTGTTGTGATATTAGGTGGGTGGATTAAAAATGAGTTTTAGAACAACTTTAATGAAGTTATGTCCATAGTAATTGGCCTTTTTAAGGGTAATTAAAGCATCATAATCCGGATGTTTGCGATTTGGCATGTCTGACCTGATAGAATAAAATGTGGGAGTAAAACGGGAATAACTCTCGGATTACTTGTCCAAATCCGCTGAGGTTTTGAGGGGAAACTCCCAAGAGAAATATAAACAACATATAAGAATGTCTAAACACATGAAAATTTCATTTAATGGGTCTATAGTGCGTCAAAATTAGGGGGACAAATTCTGGATATAAAGTAAGGAGAGCTCCACCCTCTCAATGCGTCTTTCATTCCATCCCATTCCTTTTGGGACACCAAGGTGGAGAACATTTATGATTACTATATTATTTCTTATCTTTTTATAGCTTTGTAATGCCATATTCTTATCCATTAATCATGATTACCCTTACCATGGTGGGGTAAACATTTGGAGTGATTGGGGAAGGGTTGGTTTTCTATTTTGTAATGCATGAGTTCTTGGACGTAATTGAATGAAATTTATTTTTCTTCGGAGTTGTTTTCAATTTAATATAGCGGATTTTATTATCAAGTGAGATCATTCTTGAATTTTAATTTTTTTATTTATTTTTATCTTGGTAAAATAATCATTATCTCCCTCTACTAATTCCTTCTTTATATATGATGGAATAAACCAGGTTTTATGCTGATGTACTCGACGATCGTCCGTACATGTAAAAGGTGTACTGTATGTTCTTGATTTTTTGGGATAAACAAGACCTGAATGGGTATTTCCAATGTAAATTAAGGATATTCAATAAAACTATTTATCACATGGAAGGAGAGTTGACCAAACAAAGATCTTGGTAATGTTTTCTCTCATAATCATAATTTCACCAAGGAAGTGAGAGGAAACGATTGTGGAAACTCACTTTAATCAACTAAGAAGGAGAGGTATGAATTACATTGAACAAATATAGAATTACAATTAGAAAACCAACCCCAACCTAATCACCCTTTTAATATCGTAGTTTTTAAATCATTTTAATTTCAATTTTCCTTTCAAAAATACCACATTTTTACACTCATTTTAAACTGACAAATAGTTTTGTGTGCACTTCCCTTCTATAGACAACCTAGGTTAACCACAGTATTTAATTTTAACTTAGGAAAAAATTGTTTTTCCATGCCCTACGATAGGCGTGTATCATATATCATATGATATACTTGGTTGGGATGATTGTATTATGGAAAATGCATACCCATAATAAGTTATAAAGAAATTAATTTAGTGAGGAATGCATTGTATGTAAATATGATGAGAGAAATATACATTTGGGCCAAAATTCACATAAAAAGACTCAAAAACATAATTTGTTTCTTCATTTTAGGGGATTCTCATTTATCTATTCACTTCCACATGTATAATTCTTCCTACAGAATTCATAAATGTGATTTTACGTGAATTTCCTCTTTAGATAACAAATGAAATAGTATTGGGGAATTAGATCCTTAGTGAGTCTCACTGTATATCTCTTTTCCACATATACTTAGTATTATTCATTATGAAATTCTAAAAATATATTATTTTATAAAATGAGGCATTTAAGAAATAAATATTTTGGAATTTCGTTTTGGTGATGGAATAGTTCATAGAGAAATTGTATCACAAATTTGGTAGTGTAATTATTATCCAATTAAATTTAGGGAAATATGGATTCACTGATACACTATTTAGTTCCTAATAATAGAATATTATATGTTTTTAGGGCTTCTAAAATCTATCATCCCCTCTTTTCTAAGAGTTCATCATGGTCACTCCCTACCAAATCTAGCATCTCCTTCTCTATAGATATTCTTCCTCTTTAGGGATTGACATTCACACTACAGTGTTAGTCAAGGTATAAATTATTTTACTCACTTTTTTCTGGTCAATTTCACCGAGTGGATGTTCGAATTGATCACATTTGTTGTGAAACATCAGACCTATTTCATTCCAAATTCACCCGGGTTTCTGATCGTACCTTTCCGTGTCTTTGGGTGACTCAGTTCATATTTCGCAATAGATTTAGACCCCAAAATCTGTATCTGATATTATATTCTTTCATTTTATTTCAGGGTTTCTTGTTTTTTGAAGATGATCTATTATTGGTTCATCGTTTCATAGTATGTAGTCATGATTCTTCTATGAATTTATGAAGATTAAGATTTATAGAGGTGTTGATGGTCCTAGAATTGGTATTTAATTTGATTGTAACCTTAGTCTACTCTATCTCTTCTATTTATTCATGTTACATGGAAGTACCCAAGGTTGGTATGGGGATATTATTATCAAGAAGGATTTTGGATTTTCAGGTGGAGTGGGTAATAGGGTTCTAGGATGTGAGTCATCTAATATATTTTCTTCTTCTGTGTTTCAATTATGGTTTCTCATGGATATTGGTGACTTTTAAGTAATTTATTATCTGTGACTTTGTTATTTTTTTTAAAAAAATGGATACAATTGATTCAATTAGGCTGAAAGAGATTTTTCACTACTGTTTATCTCTATTGTGGTTGGTTTGGTCTTCTTTCAGGGGAAATGTTGTCTGGTGGGGTTCATCACTTTTATGTAGGTAATATAGGAGTAATAAATCATCCTTTTGTTCTACTCGGGATATTATACAATCATTAATTTGGATTTTCATTAACAATTGGTGGTAGAGGTAAAGTCAAATTTATTCTCTCTATCATTCAGCTTGTGTCAACGATTGGGTTGAGGCATCAATGTTACTGGTGGGACTATTCCCAATTTATCAAACATACAATTATCAAGAGAGTGTAAAAATTTAGATTTTAATTTTATTGATTGAATTTTGAATCTTGGTTGATTTGGATTTATGATGTTTTTGGTTTTTGGGTTTTTGGTCGGGTTCTCGCTTACCCCCTTTAAAGTGGTTTATTTCAAAAATATCAAATTATTGTTTTTTATGATTTTTTATTGAATTAAATTATCTCAATACTATAAAATTATTATATTTTCACCTACTCTATTTACTATGGAACATGGGGCTCTCATCAAGAGTATATAACATGACACTGAATATTTAAAGATTATTTCCCAACAAAAATATTTTTTAGGATGGAATAATTTATAATTTCTTGTTCAGTGATGATATTTTTTTCATTACTAAAGGTATTCACTATTATACCAATGGATTCATCAATATTATGTAGTCCTATTGAAATTGTAATATCCAATAGATAAATCATTGGAAATGTTGTTTTTACATGTTAAAAAATGTCCTGAATTAGAATAGTAAATCAATAAAAGATAATAAAAATTTCATAATACAATGTCTTCTAATACAGTATCTCAGTGAACCCTTCTCTGATGGAAATTTTAGGGAGTTATTATTTTATGGAATCATCAATCATATAACAAGGTTTAATTCTAACTTGATGAATGAATTACTCTCATTTGGGGTAAGGATAACAGTAGTGAACAATGTACTTACATCAGTGTCAATGTAAATCCTCTTTTTCATCATGGTGAATATGGGAGAAATCAATAATATTGTGAAAATCATGATAGATTTCATCTAAGATGAAAATAATGGATAAATACTTTTAGGCTTCTCAAAAGAGAATGGTGATGGAAGTAGATGAATTAGGTTAATTTAGGAGTGTTTTAGGATCCATAGAATGTAGGAAGATGAGGCTAACATATGTAATTATCGATGTGAAGTATTTATGGGTGATATTTTTAAAGAACATATATAGAGAATAATGGAGTGATTCTGTAGGATTAACTAGTAGGACCAATGTCCTTTCACATTGCTTGATTAAGAAAATTAATATTCTGAAGGTAATGGTGTCCTGAGTATTGGGCTTAAGAGATATCAATTACAAGAAGAATAAATGGAATTGTGAAACAATTTTCATTTAGGGTTCAAATTTACAATATCCCAATTATTTAAACTATTGTGCATTCTATATTTATCAATATAACATCTTTCCATGAGAAGAATCTCCAACACAGGATCGTCTACCTAGTTGATGAGTTTGACATGTGTGTTTTTTTAGATTCATTATTTTAACACATCAATAGACATTATTTCCATTCAACAATTATTGAAAACCCCATGTATGATGAGATGGTATGAAAGTAATAGTTAAAATAAATTACAATGAATACAAAATTCATGGTTTGCAATTTGAGTAAAAAGGGGATACACAAAGAAGATAATTTCAAAAATAATTCCAATTTTTAGAGTTGCATTGTATGTACTGTGATTCCACTCACTATGAATTGACGTGTAATATATTCTTTGAAGGTGAACTGGTGAGTAATATTTTTGGGAGTATTGGGAATATCACAAGGATTTTGGTTCTTATGGAATTTCTCTTAGAGTTTATTTTGTCATTGTTTTTTGGGGAAGAATGCATTGTAATGGGATAAAAATATTTGGCATGGTTATTTTTGTGGTGTGTTGGGTGCTATGGGAAGTTAGTAAAAACACTTGATAAGGCATGAGTTTCTCTGATTCACATATTTCGGCTCATGTGAAATCATTTTTGGAAGATCTTGGTGATCTCATCTCAGACATATAGTTACTAAGCTCATTTAAATGGATTATCTCAAGGATTTCATAGGACACATAGGGGGAGGAATGCCCTAACAATGGATCTATGTTAGATGGAGGAATCTAATTAAGGGTCTAAAAATAAATGTGGTTTGATCTACTATGATTGGTTCAATGAGATTTGAGGTCTCATATAGAATGATAGGGGATCAATGATCTTAGCCTTTAGTTCATTCTATGGACTAGGAAACTACATTGGGACAGAGACAAGGGGAAATGTTATGTGGAATCACGTAGCGAAAGATTTATAACATGAATATATCCATGGTATAGTATTACTCCACTATTCTTTTTTGATTCCACCAAGTATATTATAACATCCCATGGTATTTAGAATAGAAAATAAGTAAGTGATAGATGATCATTGATCAACACATTTTGGATAGTCAAACATTGATATGGTGTAATTTTATGGATGAAATATTAGTTAGCTAATGTATCTCAATTAAAATATCATTATATACAAATGTATTGGCTATTTATATCATTATTGTAACATCATCGAGTGTGGTGATTCCCTTAGCCTCCACCACCACCAAGAGATCAAGGGTTTTTGATTAATTCTTTTTGATTGAGTGATATTTGGGTGTGTGGGATATTCTATAAAAATAATTAAATATATATTGTGGATTTAAAATGATAATAGTAGTCAAATTGATTAATTTAGTTAGATTGTTATTGATATTGTTACTACTATTTATGAGATGGCCATGATTAGTTATTTTTTCATTTGTAGAAATTATTAATTGTTTGGGGTTTCATATTTTGTTTGAAGATGATGATATTAATCCAACTATTGTGTGAGATCCATTGTGTTTGAAAAATATGATTGAAATTATTAAGAAGAGAGTCTACTCAATAGTATGTAGAACATGTTGGGTGATACTCATTGTTTAAGAGTTCCCTTTGATTTTTTTGGATGTAAAAATGATTTTCAGTTTAGTGATTTTGAATTTATTGATTTTATATGTGGTTGTATATGTTTTATAAAATTAATGAACAATATTTAATTGGTATATCAAATATTATTTTTAAAAACATTCATTGTATTTTTTCATACTTTATAAAATGTTTCCAATGTGTAATGACCCAACATTTGAACAAGATATGGATCATTTGTTTTTAGTATTGAATAATTACATTTATCATGGTAAAGGTATGATATGGACTAGGGAGGTCCCAAGGAACTTCTAGGGATGTTTTGGATCCCATAGTTTTGGGAATATGGGATTTAGGATGGGCCGAACAATTTGTTGAAACCATACGTCCCAGGACACATGGTTTGTCTAAATAATGTGGTTGGAGATATGGGCACCAAAAAGTCCGTACGGTTTGTCTGGAACTATGTGGACTTGGAGCACTACTATGTGGTATGATACAGATGGGGGATATATCCTTAACACATGGTTTTTATAGGGTTATTAAACTGTGAACATAAACTATTCATAGAAGGTTTTGAGGAAAATAATTATCATTTCCCCCTCTTCCAACTTAATTTATAATTTTCATCTTCAACTAATTCCAATGAAAAGAACCCTCTTATATTTACTTATTTGATACCTTTTAACTTCCATAAAAAAATCACATATAAATAATTTTTCCAATGAATTATAATCAAACTGAGGTAAGCATTGGACAGCCCAAGGTTAGTCTTGCCTCTTTCACTCCTCCTTCTTCGGTTAATCTTGCCATCAGTTTCACTATTTAGATAGAGTCTCATTCGCCCTATTTTTAGGGAATTGGGATGAAACTATGATCTCCTCCAATCCGCATCAAATATTAGTTGGATATCAAGAGTGGAATTGTTTTCGACCCTAAGTTATGTGGTCTCAATATTTTCCATTTTCGTTTTGTTCATTTCGTATTTATTCATCGTTCCATGAGCCGACCATTACTAAGCATAATAATTTTGATATTTAATTCAGTCTAAATTACCCAATTTCATTAATATAGGTGAACTGGGTATTTTTTTCAGGATTATATACCATTATAGCTCAAAATGAAGACCAATAGGTGTTCACATTGAAAGTAGCCTTTTGGGACAAGTGGTGTGAAATGCAAGGAACCCAATATACATTCAGACTTGGATTTTAATTGAAATATCAATTTTCCCATTTGTAATTAATTTATACCATGGTGATTAAATGGTGAAAAGTTACTTTTGAACTGGAATTCTCCAATTGGGGATGTGATTATTTGACCTTGACACATTGTCCTTGAAACCTTTCCTTGAAATGAATTTTCCATGTTAAGAAAATTGGATGCTTGACTATGTAGGTTAGATGGGATGTGATGGATTAATCCTTAAAGATTAATGGACTTTAATGTAATGGTTTCAAGGGATGCAATGGCCCTTACCTTGTTAGGATTTATTATAAAATAATTATATGAAATGGTTTTTTTATTTTAATTTAAATTATGTAATATGGTTTTCCTTATGTTATGTAATATGAATGGTTATACCACTACTTTTATCATGAGCTAGATGAATTTATATGGGATAGAGGCATTCTTATATCATGACTTTTATAACCACTATATGTGTTTGGGTGGGAGTAATTATTACCCCACACTAGTTATGAACTCTATATGTGTATGGGTGGGAGGTGTTCTTACCCCATGACAGTTTTAATCTCTATATATGTCATGGTGGGAGGAATACCTACCCCATTCCAATTACAATCTCTATATACATGTATGAATGGGAGGTATTATTAACCCAAACTAGTTATACTATATCATATATATATATAATGGCTTGACCAGACATACCAGCTTTGAGATGAATCAGGTTGACCTTCCAGGTATCCTTTAGGAACATTACCTAGAGTTTAATTATTTATTCATCACTGGTTTACTAACCTATTATTATTTTCACACTGTTTACTTATGAGAACACACTTTTATCACATTTTGACACCATTGGCAGTGGCCTACTGATAATATTATCTCACACCCTACTCTAGATGCCTTTAGCATCCAAGAAGACTATTTTTATATAGGTATTGACATAAGAAACACCACTCTTAAGGGTGGTGATTGTTACTACCTATTTGGATCTTAATATGTGAGGATTTGGATAAGGGTCAAGATGCTATAGAGAAGCTTTGGTATTTTGTTCAATTTTGATCTTTTTTTAGCATGAATGTTTTCTATTGGTTGTTTTCTTGTGTTCTAGCATTCCATGCATACTGGTTTTTATCAAACACTACCTATGATTATTTTTCTATATTATATAGTTATTCAGTCTTCCACTTTATCTGTTTATGATTCAACTATTTTCTTGAATTTATCTATTTTATAAGCTTTAACTACTATTTTACTATTTTTTTATCCACTATGTTACTCAGATATTAGGGTATAGTCTCCATGCTATACTACCTATACACCCTCACTGCTAGTCGGCATCCCCTACCATATAGGCAGATACACCAGGGTTCATGTGGCCAACAAGGGTTCGGGCAGGTGTTATGTGGATTTTAGGTTCAAAACATCAAAAATACGTATCACATTGGTTCCATTATTGATTTACTATTTGGTGACCATAGATTGGAGATTGGGTATGCTTGGGACATGGCCACAAGCCGTTCTTGGGTGTCTCGAACCCATGTATTGGGTAAAGGCCATATTTATTTAAATTTTATTCTTATTAATTCTTTTATTAAACGTTGATACAATTCCAACATTGATTGAAAAACAAGTTTTTTTATTTTATTGATAATTATGATATTTGAATTTGGATTTCATTTCTCATCCTGATGAAATGAATGTTATTTATTAAAAAATTCATCAGAATAAGAACAATCTAAAAAAGAAATTAATTTTTCCATGTCATTTTTAATTTATATCAAGAATTTTCTATTTCAAATTCATTGTTCCTTTCCTTATATATATATAATTATACTGACCCTTCTTGGAGGATTTGGACAGAGAAATTGTTTGAGTTCAATGGGTGCCACTCTTTTGTTTGTAATGTGTATGGTCCCTTATAGATTGGAAGTTTTAATTCATTCTAGCTCAACGATTTAAGAATGTTATAATTACATGAATAAGAAAAATTTAATTGAGAATTCAATTCATGTGAGTTCCATATTTTTTTATGTGGTCGATGCAACCTTATGGGCTAGAAAATTGCATATCATTGGATTTAGACAATTGAAATTATTTAAATGATGAAATGAACATATCTCCAACTACTAAATGACATATAACATGAGAAAATCCATCTTGAACGTTCCTAAACAATAGACTTGACCCATAACCAATCTTGGTAGCATGTAGTGGGTGTTTCTCCGTTCCTATGGTTTGTTATAATCTCTTCCTATATATTGTACTAGCATTTGAAGTAAGCAGATATGCTTATTCCTTCTTAAAGAAAGTCTTAGTACATGTCCTAGTTTCTTGAATATAATATTTAGATATATTTAGTTTTATATTTTGAGACGTTCATTTGGAAGTATAGTTTTATTCTGCCATGATTTCCTTGACCTTAATGGGCAGAAGGTAGGGACAATCATGTTCTTATGGTGGAGTACCTTGCGTCGCAAGTTGTCCCACCAATCAAGGCACTAGTGGCTCCACTTCCCGATCCTAATATGGGATCCCACACCCATTTTCAAGATATATTCTTGTCTATGTTGTAGATTGTGCATGGAGGAGTGAATCATTACCGAGTATGGAAGAGTTGAGTCACAAGATTCAATAGAAGCTTCCTCCAACATTCTCGAGGGATAGAAAACCAATTTATACAGAGTCATGGTTTAAAGTGATAATGTATATCTTCAAGAACCTAGATATTCCATCATTGTAAAGGGATAGGCTAGCTTCTTACATGTTACACGATTCATCCAAAAGGTGGTGGGATGACATCACCTATGTAGGACATCAACGATAGATTGTTTGGGATGACTTACATACCGTCTTCTATGAAAAATTCATTCCCTAGACACGTATGGCTAAAATAGCTAGAGAGTTTTTGTATCTGATGTAGGGGACCATGATAGTTATGGGTCAATCATTATGTTTTACTAAGATGGACTGATTTTCTCACTCACTAGTTGTTGATGATGTGATGGCTGCTAGGCAATTTGAGAATGGGATGTGTTCCTCCATCCTGTCATAAGTAAATTTTTATAGGTTCAAAACAATTTTTGAAATCCTCTGCCATTACCTAATTATTTAATGATATTTTAGAGACGATGATTGTGAGATATAGGGGGGTTTGGTAGCTAAGGCTTCTAATGAAACTTCTTTAAGGTGGAAGTGATGTTTCAGATAATATAGTGGTGGTAGAAGTGCTCAGGCTCCTTTCACGAGTAGTTCTCATATATGTTACTAGTGAAGGGTGAACAGACATTTTAAAAGAATGTGCGTGTGAAATCTAGTTGAGTACAGAGGTGTTGACATGATGTGTCATCTTCTCTATTTCAATAGGACTTTTCATTCGTTTCCTAGAAAGCTGGGATCTACACCTGCTCCTTGGTCCGGAGCTGGGTCAGTAGGATCACGACCGTCAGAAGATGGAACACCATTGGTTGATCATGATTAGGTGGTGGTCATAGTAGAGGAAATCAGTCATATTATTCTCAGTGACAGTAGACAGGACATTCTCATAGATGTCATACATTGACTCAAGGTTGTGATACAAGCCAGTTACATGCAGTCTGGCCTATACCATAGGAACATAGTGCCGAACCATATACTGTATGAGGTTCTACTCTAGTTACCACCACATTAGTGCCTCCATTGATTCATATAGGTTCATCTCACTCTATCATATCCTAGGAAATCATTATGATTTTGGGCCTCGACATCGAGTACCGTCATGGTGTTATGATGCTAGATACACCATTAGGTATCTGTTCACATGATATTCATTGTTTCCAAAGTTTCCCCTAGAGATATGTAATTATTTTTTTATATGGAACATTTATGATATTGACAAGATTGGATTGGATGTAATCATAGGGACAGACAGGAGAGTTCCCTACTATGCCTGGATTGACTACTATCATCAGAGGGGGATGTTTACATCACCATAAGTCATTACACATATGAACAAGGGACAACGGGATGTAAGTGAGAAATGAGAAGGACCCAATCATTTGTGTTTGGGTAGTGTAACATCACATGTTGAATGTATTTATCTTGATGATTGGGGGTTACAAATCCTTGTTCTTCATCCTATAGTAAAGCATTTGAGAGATGTTTTTCTAGGTGAATTCTCTTGTCTACACCCAGTGAGAGATGTGTAATTTACTATTGATCATGTGACAAGAATAAAACATCTGACCATTACTACTTTTAAGATGTTACCTATGGAGCTTTAAGAGAAGAAGGATCTGTTGGAGGATCTGGTGGAGAAAAGGTTTCATACTCCCCATCACTTCACCTTGGGGTTCACTGGTCCTCTTTTCTGACAAGTCAGATGGTACCCTAATGAATTTTTTGGATTATAATAAATTGAATCTACAAAATATTAATAAATAGTATACACATCCTAGAATAGAAGACCTATTTGACCATATCTTGGGAGAAAATAGTTTTTCAAAGATATATCTGAGGTTGGTATATCATCAGGTGCATGTCAAGTCGTAAGAGATTACATGCATAGATTCCAACAGTAGTTATGATCTCCATGAGTACTTATTTTGACCTTTAGAATCAGGAATTAAACTTTTGTATTCATGTATATTATTACCTGAGTTTTCCACCCATATCTGGATTCATTTGTTGTTGTATTTTTAGAGGATGTCATGGTGTATTCACTCTCTAAACATGACCATGCTTCCCATATTGAGATCATTCTTAATACATTGATGTAGCATAGAATCATTGATATGATTAGTAAACACCGCTTTTGTATTGATAAATCCCAATTCCTTTCTCATATCATCACAGTGTAAGGATTTTCAGTTTGATCTAGAGAAAGTGAGAGTTGTGGTTTATTAGGAGCATCCCATGAACATCTTTGATATTCATTGTATTTTGGGATTTCTAGATATTATTGAATCATTATTACGGATTTCTCATGTCTTGAAACACATATTATAGGCTTGAAAAAGAATAGTGTGAAATTCAAATGGTTATAAGATTGAAAGATTACATTGAGGAGCTAAAGGGAAGATTGACTTCAATATCGATACTTACTCTACTAGATCTAGGAAGGGTATATACAGTCTATTGTGATGCATATGGTATTGGGTTTATATCCGTTCTATTTGAGGATAAGAGAGTCATTACATATAGTTCTCATTAGTTTAGGCCTCACAAGTGGATCTACATAGTGCACGACCATGAGCTCGCTACCACTGGACAAGCCTTAGACTATTAGAGACACTATCTTCTAGGAGATAATTTGGTGGTTTTCATAGACCCACAATCCTCAATTAAATATTCAATAAGAGGGATCCGAATCGTATTTTGTGTAGGTTTTTCACGTAACTACAATTTTTTGATTTAGATATTTACTACACTCAACGGAAAATAGATTAATTAGTTGATGTTATGAGCTGGATGACTCAAAAACAAGTATTTCAAGTGTCTACAGATGAATGGAATCTTATGGGTTTATTCTTAGAGAATCACATTGAGGTTCAAGAGGACCATAGTTAAACAATCCTCTCAGACATAGATGTTACATATACTCTTCTGTAATGAGTATGGTCGATGTAGTTATCAAATCTTAAGGAATCATCCATTGGGAAGGTGTCTTAGATGATGATACTAATTTTTGTTGCATAGTCGATTGGGATGATACTATATTATTTTGTGAGAATGTACTTTTCCCAGTAGAAAACATAGAGAAGCTGATGAGGTATTTTTAGGCCTCGGCATGGGTAGTTCACCTTCAATTAATCAAAATATATCATGATCTATAATGTCAATAATGGTGGACTATATGAAATTAGGGGTGTCTAGTTTCAACACACCATGTTCGAAATGTCTTTTGGTGAAGCAACTGAATCAAAATCCATCAAGGAATTTTGATTCGTTGTCCATTAATGAGTATACGTGGGTTGATGTTTCAATGGAATTCAAGATGGGTTTACCCAGATCACCACATGGAAGTGACACAGTGTGAATTGTCATTGATCATATCATAAAGGTCAAACATTTCATTCATGTTTGATAGACAATCTAGCTATATGATCTAGGAAGGATGAACATCAGGGAGTTGGTACATCTTTATGCATATCCTCATTCTATTGATTCTGATATAGATTATCATTTCAGGCCATGATACTGGTAGGGACTATTGAAGGCCTTAGGTACACTGGTACTTTTGATAAAATCCTATCACCCACATACTAATGGATAGAGGGAGAATAAAATTTAGGTTCTATAGTATATGCTTATTGTGTGCATTCTTGACATTGGGGGTTAATGGGAGAAAAAAATCCCCCTCCTTGATTTTTCTTATAACAATAGCTTCTAGGGTACCATTGATATGGCTCCCTATGAAGCCTTGCAGGGTAGGCCTTCACACTCACCTATGTGCTAGCAAGAGGTAGGGGAAGAAAAATTCTTATGCCAACATACATCAACAACCTATTGAGTTTTAGGTCACAGACTTGCTGTTTTTGAATGTCTGACACAAGTTGGGGAATGATGTATTCGAAAGAAGGGTAAGCCATCGTAGAGGTTAGTTGGACACTTAAAGATTTTGAAGTAGGTTAGAACAGTGGAATACCATCGGGAACTTCATTGTAGACACTAATACATGCAATATTTCTTTAATATATATCAGCTTCATCGAAACATTCTAGTCCCATGACATGTCTTTCATCCTGATGTGGATGATATGGATATGGATGCTTCCTTCGAGGAGTTTCGGGTGCATATTGATGATTAGTGTTTAAAGTCACTCCAATCCTCTATGTTTTACTTGTATGGGTTTTATGGCGGCATGACTTGGTGAAAGATGAGACATTGGAGAGGGAATATGATATATGATCTCAGTGGTCGAAACTCTTTTCTAAGAGTACCTCCTTACCCTTAGAAGGAAAACTCTGTGGATGTGTTTTTACAAGGAGGTTAGGTTGTAACAACCCGACTTTTAACCATGGTACGGATCATAGTTTTAACATTTTGAATCTTTTATTTCATAATGGTAATGGTATGATAAATTCTAGGTAAGGACTGAGGACCATCTATATAAAGACCCAACAATAAAACATTACATAATCATTAATTAAATGAATAATTCTCATTAATGATCTTTTTAGGTTTATAGATTTTGAAAATTTAGACATAACTGTTACATTACATCTGAAAAATTACAAAGTATACACTTCTACTCAGTTTTGAATTTTTTCATGAAATAAAAACTCTTAAAAAATAGTCATGTATAGTTACATATTTTAGACAACATGAATTTTCCTTGATCCCATCCTTGACCCTATTCATCTTTATGTCCAATGAAAAACATTTCAAAACATGGGATGGAAATAAAAAGCTCTGTAAAGGTTATAAAACAATAGAAGAAAAAATTAATTAAACAATACATACATAACATATGCAATTTAACATAACTCATGAAATCATATGATTTATGAATAACCCACATTATCAAAAATTATAAATATAACTTGTGGAATCCATAACAATCTTACATTGTAGCTTTCACAGATATATAGGGAGTTACATTTGGAATAAACTTCACAATATATTACCTAAATATCTTAGGATAAACATTTAAAATTACCTCCTCTACGTTACCCAATTCATTGAAGAGCTATCTCATGATCACCTTCTGTAGGTTCATCATGGAACCACCCATATACGTAAACAATTCCCTGGAACCATAACACATAAAAAAATCATAAAGACATGATAAAATTTACACATTGAAATCACAATATATCATTTCATGATATTAATATAATAAATTCTTTCTCAAAACCACTTTCAATACCAAAATATGTAAAAAGGGTATATGGTATTTATTTTCCATAAAAACACTATGGCTTAATAATGAAACCAAAGATCAAATAATACTCATGGTGACGAAAAGGTCATTGTCACTGCGTACGTTAAAAAACATTATTTTTGTTCGTTTAGTAAAGTGATTATTAGAGAAAAGATTCCCTTTGAATGAAAATAAAATTGAAAGGGTTTTAGACATCGTATAAAAGAAAGTCTTGTAGAAATAAAAAATATACCTCAATGAAAGGGGATTGAGACGACGTCCCTTACCTCGTGTCTGACTTGACCTGTTCATTCTTTAATATCCTGAATAATAAACTAATGTTAATTTATACATTCTTAAGAATCATTATCAATTATATTATTTCTTTTATATCACTTATTACCATTTTTTAAACATTATGCAATCATTTAAGTTAATAATTGTCAATTGTCGATATTTTGAACTTGAGTTAAAAATAAACTTCTTATAATTACAAGTATTTCATGTGGTCAAAAGTATATTATCTCTAGAATGATATTCCTGATTTAGATATTATATATATCACATATATACAATATATATATATATGTACTTATAAAAGTATATCCCATTTGGTGATAAGATATGAAATGCATCGTTCATGGAGATGGTAAGCCGTACGTACGTATGAATTCTACTTTCATTTCTATTTCATTTTTAACGGAATAAAAAATTAATGATAAATAGGTATATTATAATTCTAGTTTAATATCATATATATTTTCAGTAATTACATCCTTTATATGTTCCATGTATGGCATGAACGAGTCATATCACTTTGAGGGGGCCATAGTTCGTACTTCCTCAAATGAAATTATCATGTTTAACCATTATGGAAACCATAAAGGTATGATATAAATGAAAAATACAGAATCATATAAAAAATATAAATATATTATATAGCACATATAAAAAAGTTCCATTATAATGGCCACCATAAGAGGTGTTAGAAGACGATTTAACAATCATTATTTCCTGAGGCAGTAGTTCATCGTCCAGAGAAACAATATGTTCTTTACCCATTAGATGGAGGGTTGTGTAAGTGTTGTACTAATACATATCATGAAAAAATCCTAGTATATTAAAGATTATGGTTTTTTTTAAAAGAAATAAATAAAGAGAGTTTATGTGGTTGGAGAAGGAAAATAAAACAAAGAATTTCATAGAAGGAGTTACCTTTAAATTGGGTAACTCTATTTGGTTTGTACCAAAAGGATTTTAGAAGTGCCTTATTCCCAAGGTAAGGCTTATAGGTGGAATAACGGGATATTGAGAGCTCATTTGGGATAATTTTTGATGAGAAAACGGTCTTGAGAGGTGTATGTAATGGGTTAGAGGTGAGGGCGTTTTATAAGGGGGAGGGGCTCTTTAGGAAGGTTTCAAAATATTTTTTTATTATATAATTATTTTCGGTTTATAAAGGTCAACATCTTATTAAAATAGAAGATAATATGACTCTTGTTCAAAATAAAATCATCAAATGATAATTGGACTGGTTTTGGATATTGTTTTATTCATTATAATCTTATTTATTTAAATCATTCATTAATGAGGTAAGCACAACATCAATATGGTGTCATAAATAATTTTATTTATTTGATGTCTAGAAACTATAAAAAAATACCATAATTTTGGAAATTGTTTTAGTTTTCTAATGAATATTTATATTAGAATAGATAACTTATATAACACCATGTAAGATTTGATTTACTAAAGGATATATGATTATGTCATTTTTCCATTACTTTAAATTAATTAATATAAAGTGTCATTATCACTCTTATGTGGCTCCATGAGGACCCAAAATCGACCCAAATATTCCCTTGGTCGGAAATGTATCAACTAATTGGATTAGAACACATTTTAGGGTAATTTAATATTATTATAATATTATTTTTAACTTAAATTACCATATTTACCTTTAACTGTGGTAAATAAATGTTAAAGGATTCTATTCGTAATTTTTTTTCATCTTATTGAACCAAATTTTACTTAATTATAACAACCATTTATGTTTTATTTTCGAAATTAAATTCATATAAGTTGTAAAATTTCATTTAAATGAAGAATTCGGTTTTTTACTACTACTCAGTGTTTTCAAAAATCAACAAAAATTGAATGTTTTTTGAAAAATACAAAAACTTCAGCATAATCCATATTTGAAATTCCAAATTCAAAAATTAAGTCTATTTTCCCAAATTTTAAACATATAAGTTTCATTAATTAATTTAATATTAATTCCCATTGTCAAAATAAACATCATTTTTTAAAAAATTATAACTATCAGAAGATTGACAGTTGTTTATGTCTAATTTCAACGTGAAATTACTTTTAATGACCAAAATTGGATTAAATGGTTAAAATTTTATCAAATTAATCTTTAAAACAAATTAAAATTTTAATCTAACTATATAAATAAATTATATTAAAAAGAATTTTAGTATTAAAATATATTATTTTTCACTATTCATAAAAAAATGAATTTTATCAAAAACATACCAAAAATTTATCCAAAATAAATTTTGATCTCCTGATTCAAATAAAGATTTTTATTTTTATCAAATTGAAAATATAAAAGTGAAAAAAACTAGATTTAAATAGGGTTCTTTATCCAATGGCAGTAAATCGACCCTTTAAAGAATATTAGAATATTTATGCGTAAAATTGTATTCTTTCTTATTTTAAGACTCTGATATTTATTGGATAAATGCAAAAGACTTTAACAAACATGTATATTCATATTTTAGTTAGTTATATGAATTTATACCAATACAATGACTATGAATTAACTACCAATAATAATATTACATTAATAATTTTCAGTATAACTCAATGTTCTGTGCAATATAAGATTTCAAAGAAACTCGTTGTTGTGTATCAGGTACCACATAAAAAATAGTTTCCCCTTTATAGAAAAATTAATATTTAATTCACCAATATTAATAAATATAAAAATGTATTATTCTTTATTTATTTGGGATGTTACATCCTTCCCCCCTCTTTCAAATTGCACCCTCGCAATTTTATTCGCTTTTCAAATAATTGTGGGTATTTTTCCATTACAGAATTTTCAGATTCCCACATTTCCTCTTCAACCATATGGTAATCCACAAAACCTTTACCTGATTAATTAACTTATTCCACAACAATTTCTCTCTTCGATCAAGAATTCGGACTGGTAGCTCCTCATTAGAGAGATTCTCTTCCAACTGAACTATCTCTGGGCTCAAAACAAGAGATGGATCTGGCATATACTTTTTCAACATTGAAATATGAAAAACATTGTGTACCAGGGATAAACATGGAGGTAAATCCATTCTATACGCAACCAATCAAATGTTCTTCAAAATTTCAAAAGGTCCAATGATCCTCAGACTCAACATTCCCTTTTTACCAAGACACATTACACTTTCCCATGGAGAAACGTTGAGAAAGACATGATCACCTACCTCAAAAGAGAGATCCTTACTCCAGTTATCCGTATAACGTTTCTGCCTACCCTGAGCTATTCTCATGTTCTTCTAAATCAACTAATATTTTTTGGCCATCTCTTCTAACAATTCTGGTCCTATAAACTTCCTTTCAACTACTTCCATCCAAAAAAGATGTATTTCGACACCGATTCCCATATAATGCCTCAAATGGATCCATTTGTATACTATAATGAAAAATGTTATTATAAGAAAATTCAACCAAAGAAATTTTCCGGTCCCAACTTCCCTGATAATCCATTGAGCAGGAATGTAACATTACCTCCAAGGTCTGAATTCTTCATTCTGACTACGAATTTAATTGTGGCTAAAAAGCTGTACTAATATTTAATTCAGTACCCAATGACTTCGGAATGCATTACCAAAAGATAAAGTAAACCAGAGATCATGATCAGATACAATATAGAGGGGAACTCCAAACAAACTGATTATCTCTTTAACATACAACTAAGAATGTTGACCTCCAGTAAAGTATCAATAATAGGAAGGAAATGATCATATTTATTCAATAGATCAACAATAACTTAGACTGCATTATTTCCTTGAGATGTATTTGGTAATACCACAATGAAGTCTATAGATATATTTTCCCATTTCTAGTCTAGCACTGGTAAAGGATGAAGAATCCTTTTTGGTAACTGTCACACTACTTTAACCTACTGACAATTCAAACACTTCGCAGTCAATTCAGCATTAACTATTTTCATTCAATCCGACCAGTAATACTCTCAAAGATCTCTGTACATCTTAGTACAGTCGGGATGAACTAAAAACAAAGAACTATGATCTTCAAATAACAACTCATTCCTCAAATTTTCATCACAAGGCATGCATAATCTCTTCCCAAACCTCAAAACACAATCATTATAAGTGTTAAAATCAAATAACTTACCCTTCAAGGCCAACTTTACCTTTTTCTACAAATCATTGTCTTCCTTCTAAACATGCTTAATTCTGTCTGGTAGAGATGATTTCACTGACACCTGAAACAATACGGTGGACTTTTCTACACCAACAACTTCTATGACAAATTTAATCAAATCAAAATCCAATGGATCATGTTCCAAACTTAGCATGGTTATCAAAGCCTTAATTTTTTGACTCAAAGAATCATCCACATAATTTGATTTTCCCGAATGGTAATGGATAGTGAAATCATAATAATTGATTAATTCATACCATCTCCTCTATCTCATATTTAATTCTTTTTGAGTTAATATATACTTTAAACTTTTGTGATCAGTATATATTTCAAACTTTACTCAATACAAATTATGCCTCTAAAATTTTAAAGTAAGAACAACACTAGCTAATTCAAATCATGTGTACGGTAATTTAACTCATGATGTTTCAACTAACGTGACTCATAAGTAATTACTGTATCATTATTTATAAGGAAATAGCCAAGTACATTCAATGAAGCATCACTGTAGATAGAAAACTCCCCATTTTTGGAAGGTAGTGCCAAAACTAGAGCATTCATCAATCTTATTTTCAATTCCTGGAAACTATTAGGGCATTATTTTTTCAAGATGAACTTAACACCTTTTTGATTTAACATAGTCATTGGACTAGATAAAAGTGAAAAATTCTAAACAAACCACCCGTAATGACCTGCCAAACCAATAAAACTACATATCTCTATTATATTTGTGGGTCTTGGCCATTCTTCAACAACATTTGATTTAGCAAGATCATGAGTTATGTCATTTTTAGAAAACATGTAACCAAGGATTGAAATTTGTTTTCACCAAAACACACATTTTATTAATTTCCCATACAATATAATTTATTTTAAGGTTTTCAAGACAATGCTTAAATGACGTTCATGTTCATCATTACCAAAATATAATTAATAAACACAAACACCATTTTCAACAGATTCAACTCATCCATCACTACAGTAAACTATTCAATTAGGACTCTCACTATCTCCAGATGCTGATTTGGAAGGTCATTTCCCTCTTTCTTCCTTCCTATCAAAGCTTCTTTGTTTCCTCTATGAAAAACTATTCTGAACACAGAAATATCTTAGGAGAAGAAACATGGTAATCTATAAATGCTATATCATGTCAATCTTACAATAAATTAATAATAATTTATAAATATTAATTTTACAATATCAGAACTTCTAATGATTTCTAAACCGACCTTTGATAAAGACTATAAGGACCCACACTTAAATCACTATATAATCTTGAATTAAATGAATAATTAACATTGAGGATATTTTCATGTTTAGAGTTTTAGAGAATTAGGCCATAACTATTACATTACGTCTCAAAAATTATAAAGTAGACACTTTTACTCAGTTTCCTTTTTTTCATAAAATAAAAACTCTTAAAAAAGAGTCATGTCTAGTTCTATAGTTTAGACATCATGACTTTTCCTTGAACCCATCCTTGACCCTATTCATATTTAAACCCTGTAAAAAAACATTTCAAAACGTGGTATGAGACTAAAAAACATATTATGGGTTACAAAACAATGAAGAAAACATTATTTAATCAATACATACAAATCATAAGATCCTTAACAAACCTCATCAAATCTTAATATTTATGTATAACACATAGTAATCCAAAATCATATAGGTATCTTGTGGCATCCATAACATACTTACGTTGTAGCTTTCATAGCTACATAGGGAGTTACATTTGGAATAACCATCACGGTATATTCCCTAAATCTATTAGGAGAAACATTCACGTTCACCTCTGTCAAGTTACCCAATGCATTTGAGAGATATATCTGGTTCACCCGCCCTAGGATTATCACTAAACCACACATATAGGTAAATAATTCCCAAGAACCATAACAGATAAAACAACCATAAAAGAATGATAACATTTCCACATTGCAATCACAATATATCATTTCATGATATTGAAATAATCAAATCTTTCTCAAAACCATTTTCAATACAAAAATACGTAAAAAGGGTATTTGTTATTTATTTTCCTTTCAAAAAAATTACAGCTTGTTATGAAAGCCAAAGGTCAAATAATAATTGCGGCGTCAGAAAGGTTGTTGTCATCACGTATGATAAAAAGAAACATTATTTTTTTTCCTTCCATAAAATGCTTCATAGATAAAAGATTCCCAATGAATGAAAATAAAATTCAAAGGGTTTTATACACCATATAAAAGAATGTCATGTAGAAATCAAAATATGACTCAAGGAAAGCTGATTGAGACGAAGTACCTTACCTCGTGTTCGACTTAACCCGTTCATTCTTCAATCTCTTGAATAATAAACTAATGTTAATTTCTACTTGCTTAATAAATATTTTCAATTTAATAATTCCTTTAATATCACTTATTACCATGCGATAATATTCATGCAATCATTTAAGTTAATAATGGCCATTTTGTCGATATACGATACTTGAGTCAAAAATGCAATTCATATAATTACAAGTTGTTCATGTGGTCAAAATACCATTATCACTAGAATGATATTCATGATTTAAATATAATATATATCTTACATATCCAGTATATATATGTATTTATAATATTATAAAACATTTGGATATATGAAATGAAATGCACCATTCATTGAGACCGTAAGCTGTATGTTCGCATGAATGATACTTTCTTTTCTATTTCATATTTAATGGAGTAAAAAATTAATGAAACATAAGTATATTATAATTCCAGTATAATATAATTTATAATATTAGTAACATAATCCTTTACACCTTCCTGATATGTCATGAATGAGTCATATCACCTTGAGGGGGTGGTAGTCCACACTTCCTCTAATGAAATTATCGCAATTACCAATTATCAAAACCAGAAAGGTATGATATAAATGAAAAATATAGAATAATAGAGACAATATAAATATAATAAATATCTTATATAAATATATTTCCATCATTATGGCCACCATAAGAGGCGGTAGGAGAAGATTCAACAGTCATCGTTTCGTGAGGCGGTAGTTCTTCATCCACAGAAGCAGTATGTCCTTAACCCATTAGATGGAGGTGTTTGTAAGTGTCTTTTTAATACCTCTCATAAAAACATCCTAGTATATTGAAGATAATTTTTTTGTTTAAATGAAAAAAATAAAGAGAGTTTATGGGGTTGGAGAAGGAAAATAAAACAAAATAACTAAAGAGAAGACATTACCTTTAAATCGGGTAACTCCCTTTTGTTTGAACCAAAAGTAGTTCTTGAAGTGCCTTCTTCTTAAGGTAAGGCTTCTTGTTGGAATAGAGGAATCTTCAAAGATTATTTAGGAAGATTTTGGATGAGCAATGGGTCATCAGATGTGTGAGTAATGTGTTAGAGTTAAGGGATTTTTATAAGGGGGAGGTGGGGCTCTTTAGGAAAGCTTGAAATTATTATTATTTTTATATAATAATTTTCAGTTTCTAAAGGTCCAAAACTTTTTAAAATAGAATATAATATAACTATTGATCAAAATAAAAGCATACAATATGAATTTGATAGGTTTTGGATTTTTTTAATCATTGTAATCTTATTTGTTTAAATCATTTATTAATGAGGTAAACAGTGCATAATTATTGTGTCATAAATAATTTTATTTATATTATTTATAAAAAATTTAAAACAAATACCATGATTTAGTAAATATTTATATATTTATAATTAATATTTATAGTCTAAGTGAGAAATTATAAAACCCCATGTAATAATTGATTTACTAAAATATATAAGGTTCTTTCATTTTTGTCTTCACTTTAATATAATTAATTTTAAGTGTCATTATCACTATTAAGTGGCTCCATGGGGTCCCAAAATAGACCCAAAGAGGCCCATGGTTTGAAATATATCAACCAATAGGATTAAGAAAAATGTTATGGAAAATTAATATTATTATAATATTACTTTCACCTTGAATTACACCATTTACCTTTAACTGTGGTAAATAAAAGTCAAAAGTTACTATTCACCAAAAAAATATTTTCATCTTATTGAACCAAATTTTACTTAATAATAACAACCATGTATGTTAGATTTTTTAAAATCAATTGAAAAAGGTGGTAAATTTTAATTTAAATGAAGAATTCAGTTTTCTAACTACTGTTCAGCAGTCTCACTATTCATCGTAAATTTAATGTTTTTAGAAAAATACCAAAAATTCAGCCTAAGATATATTTGATATTACCAATTAAAAAATGATATCTATTTTAATAAATTTAAAACATATAAGTTTCATTAATTAATTTAAAATTAATTCTCATTGTCAAAACAAATAGTCTGTTTTTAAAAAATAACAACTATCAAATTATTGAAATCTGCTTATGTCCAATTTAAAAGTTAAATTACTTACAATGTCCACCATTGGATTAAATGGTAAAAATATAAGCTAATTTCTCTTTAAAATCAATTAAAAATATATTTTAACCATATAAATAAATTATATTAAAAGGATGTTTTGAATTAATATATAGCATTTTTCTGTATTCATTAAAAAATGAATTTTATCAGAAAAATAAACATTTATATCCATAGTAAATTTTGATATCCCTATTTTAAAAAAGATTTTTTTTGTCAAATAGAATGTATAAAATTGAAAAATAAATATATTTTAAGAGGGTTCCCCATTAAACGGTTGGTAATCGATCCTTTAAAGAATATTAGAGTATTTATGCTCAAATTTGGATTCTTTCCTATTATAAGCCTCTAAAATTTATAGGATAAATGTAAAAACATTTAACAAACATGTATATTTATATTTTATCAAGTTATATTTATTATATTCAATACAACAACTATGATTTAACTATTACTAATAATATTATATTATTACTATTTAGTATAACTCAGAGTTTTGTGCAACATAATATTTCAAAGAAAACCGTTGTTGTGTATTGGGTACACCATCAAATGTAGAATCCCCTTTAAAGTAAAATTATTTTTTAATTCAAAAATATTAATACAATTGAATAGTATAATTATTTATTTACTTGGGATTTTAGAATATGAGATGGGTTTAGATCCTAATGTCTTGAGATATGGGCAGTAGGCTAGGCCACATGGTTTGTCTAAACCGTACGGCTCTAGACAGGGGCACATGCATGTCCACATTATTTTTCTACAACTATGAAAACTAGGAACAAGACTATAAAATAGTCTGTATATGGGGGGCATATCCTTAACACATGGATTCCATATGTTTGGTAAACCATGTGCATAAAACATTCATGGTGGGTTTTTTTTAAAAAAATTACTGTTTCCCCTATTCTAACTTAAATCATATTTTTCTTCTTCCCCTACCTATATTATATATATCCCTCATATATCCTCCTCCATCATCTATTTTCTCCTCCATAATATAATTAGTTATAACTCCTCTATATGAATACTAATCATTGATCTGATGAAAAAATTGGATAACACAAGGTAAGGCTTACCTCTTACAGTCCTCCTTCTTAGATTAATCTCACAATCAATTAGTCTATTTAAATCCATTATCATTAGACCTATTTTTAGGGTTTTGGACTTAAATAAAGATCGATTTCAACCTACTTCAAATATGAGGTCAATATCAATTGAGTCATCATCTACGACCCTCAGGTAGGTGGTCACATAGTTTTTCATTAGACTTTTGTCCGTTCATATTTATTCTGTCATAACATGAGCCGTCCATTATCGATCTTCATAATTACGTTGGCTCCTTAATATCTAAATGACCATAGTTCCTTAATATAGTTTAATTGAATCTTGTTTTTGGGCTATGATATCACTCTTTCTCTAAATGTACACCCATCGGTGTGCCACATTGAAAATGGACTTTTGGGATAAATGGTGTAAAATACACAGAACCCAATTTACCTTCAATCATGGTATTTAATTGAAATATAAATTTTTTTAATGTGTAATTGATGTATACCAAGGTAAAACAATGGTGCTTAGTTAATTTTGACTTCCAATTGTTTAATTGGGCATGTGAGTATTTGATAGTGACACTTTGTCCTTGACACCATGCCTTGAAATGAATTTTTTATGATAGGAAAATTGGTTGGTTGGCTTGGATGAGGTGGATTAAAACATAAAGATGAATTTGATTTAATGGAATGTTTTTAGGGATGTAATTTTCCTTCCATTTTTATGATTTTTTATAAAATAATTACATAAAATGGTTTGTTTTTTTAAATTGAAATGATGTAAGATGGTTTTTTCCTTATGTTGTGTGATATGAATGAATATGAAACATTTATTCTTATAAGATAGATGAATTTATATTGGTGGGACGAATTCTAATTCCTTTAAAACTTATGATATGTATATAGGTGGGAGGAATTTTTACCCCACACCAATTATAACGACTATACGTGTTTATGAGGGAGGAATTCTAACTCCATTGTGGTTATAACATCTATATGTTTTTGGGTTGGTGGAATTATTACCCCCACACCAGTTATAACCTCTATAAGTGTATGGTTTAGAGTAATTATTACACCACACAAGTTATAATTTCTATATGTGTATAGAAGTGAGGTCATATTACCCTACACCAGTTATAATCAAATATATGTTTATGGATGTGAGGAATTCTTTCCCCAAGTTAGGTATACTCAATATATATATATTGACTTTTTCATACATACCATCTTTGAGCTGAAGTGGGTAGACCAACCAGGTAACCATTAGAAACCTAAGTGGGAGGTAAATTATTTATTCAGCATTAGTTTACTTACCTATAATTATTTTCACATTGTTTACATAAGTGTGTCTACTCGGATTACATGTAGACACAATGGGTGGTGGAATAATAAGAATTTTATATTAGACCCTACTCAGGATGTATTTGTCACTTGATAAGACTATTTAGATAAAGTTATTGGTAGTGGAAAACATCACCCATAAGTCTAATGATTATTACTTATTATTTGGAGCTTAGAATTATGTGATTGGGCTTACACTCGAGATTTTATAGTTCAAATTTTATATTTTGTTCACTTTTTCACATTTGTTAGCATGTATATTATATGATTAATATTTTATTTTTTACAAGAATTCCTGAATATGTGTTTGTATCAGACACTACCTATGAGGTTTTTTCGACATTATCCATTTATTCAATCTTCTAATGTATCTATTTATGCTTCTCTTGTTTGATGTATTTATCAGTTGTGTATGCTTCCTCTACAGTCTACTACATTCTGTATCTTCTTCATTACTCTGACATGGTGGTATAGTATCCACACCAATAAACCCATGTTGTTAGTGAGAAGTCATCAGATTATGCAGAGATGTTCTAGGGTTCATGAATCCAACCGGGCTCAGTGAACAGGTTAAGTGGAAGCCTAGTTCATAACTTCAAATAATGATTTTTATATTTTCTCATTCTCATAGTGTATGGAAAATATTAGATATATCATATTGGGGAATTTACATACCCTATACATTCCAAATTTTCTTAACTTTAACAAATTAATTAGTGTAATATGAAAAAATGGATGATATACTTCTTAAATAGATATTGACTATATCCATTGGGGTGGAGCTCCAAAGGAGGTGAGCAAAAATAGTGGTGGGTGGGATCATGGGGATATCATGAAAATATCAATGTGATATTTATGAAATTTTATGAGTATAATGATGTGGTATTTATGAATAATTTGATTTCATGTTTTCTTAATTTTTTTTTCATTCGTCATATTTTTATTTCTCAGAAAATTTATTTTTCCATTTATTTTATTGATTTCTTATGTTTGATATATATACCCTATAGTAATTTTTTAATTATATTTACAATAGGTAGATGTGTATTTTTTTTAATAATTGTACATCAATGCAATTTTATAATCCCTCTCTATTTAATAAAATAAATTACGGATTAGTGATATGCACATAAGGCTATGTAACATCACAACATGACTCTAGTTATGTTCAATGGTGTTATTTCAACATAGATACTATAGAATGATACAATTTAAAATTTTTTTCCGACAACTTTGAAATATAGATACAATATATTTTAAACTATAACATTAAATAATCTATAAAACATATGGTTTTTTCATTTCTAAATAATTACATAATTCTTGTGAAAAATAATAAAATATATTAAATTTAACATGTTATTTATAAAAAAATGTTTTCTTATCCTTCTATACACCATAATATTATTTAAATTTATTTTTAAAATGAAATTATATATCTTTAAACCCCCAAAAATATTTCCAATAACATGATTGTGGGTCTGGAAATATTCTTCAAAAAATGGTCTACAAAAATATATAATTGTACACATGGGTGGAATAATAAATTGAAGAGATAGAGAAGTTGAAACATATTTTATTTTTATAATATGGTTATTTTTATTAATAAATATTTTTTTTTATTTTCTATAGTGTAAAAAATTATCAAATTATTGAAATATATATTTGATAATTTATTTTAATTAAATAAAGTATTACTTCCCTAGTTTTTATGATATCAATTTTTTTATGATGGATTTAGAAAAATTAAATATTATTAATAAATATTTCACAATATGTTGAATATTTAATTTGATGACAATTGGATATATATAGAGAGAATATGATTTGATCCTTCAGATATTATATTTTGAAATATAATAATTTATTAATTTTAATTTTTTCTAATATTTATTGGATATATATATAAAAAGATGGTAATGAGGGTTCCTATGGATTGATACTGCATAGGTGACAAAACACCTAAATCTCATGATATCGTGGATGGTAAGAGAAATGAGTTCGTTGGGAATCATCATATATTCATGAGGTGATATATATTTATAAATCGATCACATGGAGATAACAAGGAATTTGTTGATAAACCATTTTCATTGGTGAAAAATGATTCTACGAAAAACAATTCAATAAATAAGATATCACACATTTTTTTTGTAAACCATGTTGTCATCAAATAAGGAAAGGAATTCTTTAAAAACTCAATTATTTCACAGGTCTTTATATTAAAGGGTGATGAGACAAAAAAATTCAATGATTTGTCAAAGAGAATGTCGATGGTGTGGGTTTTCTAGAACAAAATGATGATATTGAGTGGGAATAACTTATTTCAAATAATCTTTACATTAGATGATTTGAAGATGATAGCATGGTGTTGTGGCTTAGTTTGACTAAAACTAGGAACACTTCTCATTCTAGAATGCATTCCATCATTTGACCACTCTGATTCCTGGAACTCATTTACTTAGTTTTTTATATATAAAAATTGGACATAGTTAATTTTATTAGATTCCTGTAATTCTAAGATAAAATGCATCATCCATTGGAATACGAATAATAATGGATAGACAGACATATATATCTAGATTTAGACACTGTGGATGGAATTTACAGAATATTGGTTTTTCATAAATAATTTTTTATCATGTTTTTGTATCTAATACTGATGAAAACATTAACATGAATGTGGAGTATCATAAAATACATGATAGTTGAGATTTATACCAATGTTTAGGGAATTCATTTAAAATGATACAAATTAATACATAAATTATACATTTTTTTCATTTTTTGGTACATGGGGAAGCTGATTATAAAGAGGGAATAAAGATTCAATGGAACAAAGACAAGAAGATCCTTGAAAAAAAATTACGCAACCACTATTCAGGGACTAGAAAGGGAATGTTAAGATATTTGTTGGCCCATCCAATGGTCTGACTCCATAGCTACAGACATCTTATAATTTGAAGATAAACATGAGAAAATGAACTATATGGTCCCTGTTTCAATCCAATAAAATCCATAGAAACCAATAGATAATGATTAAAAGTAAAATCCCACCATAGATGACAAGAATACATTAATGGATAGGTTCGAGTGTCTTTCTAATATTTCGTAATAAAAAGTTGGTGATGAGAATAAAAAATTGGATGCCTATTTCGATCACATAAATGAATTTTATGGTAGTCATGATAAGTCAAAAATAGAAAATATGTTTGAAAATAATGAGAAGGAGGATAAATATTATATCTTTAGTGCCACCATGGGTAGAAATGAAATTCCATATGAGGGAGGATCTTAATCTATAAAAATGAAGAAATATAACAAACACAAGGATTATTCAAATTTTAAAAACATGGTAGTCACATGATCTTTTAGGGCTGGAGAAAGACTAAATCCAAACTTATCTATGGAGGAGATAATTGAGAAAATGAAGGGTGTTATTTGTTTTATTAGTAGATCTCCCTAGAGATTTCATCCAACAGTTAAATTATTAGTACTCTTCCAATTTTTGAAAAATAGGTATATGACATAATAATTTGTGATACATATCATTAAAAATGGGACCATATGGTCTCCAAATTTAATGAAGTTTATTTTGTGGGAATATTAATACCTCTAGTCACTCATATTTCTTTAGAAAATACTCTATTTATATGTTTTTCTTATTGACTGGTAAATTATTTCCATGAATGTTTATCATTATGATCCAGCTTTTGGATCTATAAAATGACATTGATATTAAAATCATAGAATATTTGAAGACTATTTTTAAGTGTGGTTCAACACATGGGATCTCTGTTGGATATGGATTTGATGAAATACATGTTTCCTGAAAGAGTCTTTAGTGAGGGATAGTGGAATTTTTCTTTTTTATCCTAAATACATAGTACACGAAGAGGTACCTAGTTCTAGATGGTATGAAATTGTCCCATGAAATATCTATTTTTATTTTTATATTAAATATTCACATATTGTGACTATGGAATTTTGATCTTCATAGTGGTGGATTATTTAGTCACTTGTTGTACATGAATGTTTTACTTCATATTGGGATGTGATATCAAATGTTTTACATCCTATCTCAGGAATGTTGTAGGTAGTCATTTTTTTTATTAGCATTAAAATTTTATGGATGAATAAATGATATTACTGTGAATGAATGGTGAAAATATATGGGTTTAACTTTTTATAGTAATGGATGAGTTTATGAAGGTGGAATGAAAGTAGAATTGTACTGGTTAGGGAATATCTAGCCTAATTATGGATTATTTTTTAACACTCTATATCATTTCAATCCCCAAACCAATAGAATTTTATTTCTTTTTCCAATAAAATTTTCATAGTTCATATACTTGGTCCTCTAAATCCCTGGACCTTGTTTTCTTGGACTATTGGTTATATATTATTCGTGAAGAGATGTTAATATTATTATATAGAATTTTTAATTTGTTAGTCCGTTATTTATCGATTATTAACTAAATAAATGTTTAGAATATTAATATTAATAATTCTCCATAAAAAATATTAAAAATGGAAACCAATAGAAGAGTAGAAAAATAGTGATAATATGATAATAAAAAATGAGAAAATAATAGGAAATGAATAATTAAAATATTTTTTTAATGTGATTTTTCTCACTTGAGGCCAATGTGATGAAAAGGAGAACTACCCAAAAAATCATTATTTTGAAAAACATAAAAGAAGGAATATTATAAATATAATTTGATAATAATTAGATTAGTGATAATATCAAAGGATTGACCTATTATGAATCAAAGACTTATGATGGATATATTCTGGTAATATTTCACATACAAGCATTCAAGGTAGAAATAAGAACACATCTTAATGAATAAAAAGTAACATGATTATATAAACATTAGTGAAAGTTAGAAATATAATATTTCAAACCTAGATCATGCATTATAAAAATGGAAATTGACTTTATAAATGATTATTTGGATACTCAATAGTCCTCCTCTAAGTTCACAGATATCATACACTTCACTATAATAGATTTAGTGGAATAGTGGTATTTTTCTCCAAGTGAGTCTATTATCCTTCTATCCAATAGTCTATAATTCTATCTTAATTCTATAAAATTATTTAGAGTCATATAAGTCAATAATTCTAAGTATTATAGTGAATGTAAGTCCATATAATGATAAAAAGGCTTCAAAATTTTGAAATACAATGTGAATAATGTAGTGATCGATGGGTGGTTAATTTAAGTTTTGAGGGGATGCATCCATGACTTAGGGGAAGTGGCGGGATTATAATTATGTGATATTTGAATACAATTAATTACATGTTAAAATTGAGTCGTTTTAAAATAAGTGACCACCACACTATTAAGAATAACCCTAAAATCAATGAGAGTATTGTAAAAACCAAATATAGATAAAAACACCTCTCCAAAAATATTAGATCCAAATAAACCAAAACATATTATTATACCCAATTCATGTTAGTAGAATATATTCTAAATTAAGGGATTATATAATTAATTAGAAAAGTTAACCGTAAATTCATATCATGATAATGGTGATCGCACAACACATGTATTACCACAGATTCTAGTCCATCAAAAAAATATACATCCTGACAAATAAAAATATATTTTATATAACAATGTAAAATAAAAAATAAAAATAAAAATATATATCATGAGAGGAAATGTGGAACAAAAAAATATTACATCAACAAATCAAACTAAAAATTTTATTTTTTTCCAAAAATAGTCATTCTAAATTAAATAATATTTTACATTAAAATAGATTATAAAAATATGGCGATGTTCAAACAATTATAATCTGACCTACCTAAATGTTTAGAGAGTTTTGAATCTGACAGAAAACTCTATTTGTGACATCAATTTCCTTTGTTTTTTCCGAACATTCTCATGTGTCAGGTCGATACATTTACACTAGTATAAATTATCCAAAATAATACATATAAATAGATGATAAAAAAAATTCAAATTATTTATAGAAACATCACGTTACCATAAAATAACACCCATATGTCTATCTATAGTAAATATTCAAGATATATATGATTCTCCAAAAAAAAGTTTCACTAAATCATCCAAACTAATCCCATGGAAACAATAATCACATAATAATTTTATAAAATAAATTTATTAATTTCTTGTTAAAAATATTATGTATATAAAACCTCTCATTTTGAATCAAGAAAACAAATATAAAGAATGAAAGAGATAAGTGTCACAACATTATAGGGGAAGACTCACTACCTAAACATAAACATTCCATGAAACCTATATCCACACACACCCTTTCATCCAATAACATCACCTAAAATTCCCATTCTTGTATAGTTCTATTATTTCGAAAGGATGAAAACCTATAATTATAAACCAAATCTATAATAAGGGAATAACTTTCTCTATAAGAAATACACATATTAAAAACTAAGGTATTACATTGCATTAAACTAAGTTCACCATTTATAAAATTATCTTAAGGATAATAAATATTAATGTGACAAATAATACAACATCGATATCATCTATAGAGTCTAAACTACATTCAATTTTTATTTCCGTACTATTATTTTCATATACCCCTAATTCAACTTAACACTAACTCTTATTTCCCCAACTATATTAAACCATATGAATTTATGTCTAAAGATCCATTGACAATGAATCATAATAAAATTCATCTATTTTAGTTGAATACATACCATACACTATTCCATCTATAATATATATATATATAATCAGGGAGGTTAACAAAAAATATCCTAGTGATCATCTCCCATATTAAGATTTATATTCATAAAATCAATCAATATTTTATTAAATTCATCTATATATAGACATACCATGGTTACATGGATACTTTTAAAAATTATAATTCACATATTCTCATATAACTTATCAAAAATAAATTCAATCATGCAAAATTATAATTGTTGCAACCATAAAAACATTTAGAGAGAACTCTTGTATTCCTTTATGGAAGACATTACTAGTTCTAGTTAATAGAAACAGGGAGGTAGATATTTCAAAAAAAACTACTGTCAATATAAACCAATTAAGTAGTAGAAAATACATCATTCGACACTGTTGTAATAACCCAATATTTTGGATCTTCCAAATTAAAACTATCATTGATATCGAGTGTTACACATAACACCAAACACACGTAAGACAAAACTAAAATGGTCCACAACATATTACATTATTTATGGATAATAATACATCTATAAAATGATTTTTCATTAATCAATTTAAAATTATTATATATAGAAGGAATATAAAATATATTGAAAAATATTTTTAAATTTTTTTAATCTAATTTATAATTTATCAAAAAAATTAAAATCATCCACTTTAAATTATTATTTTAATAATATATGATATTTTAATATATATATATATATATGTATATTAAAATTCATTAAAATATATATTGTTATGAAATAATATAAAAAATGGTTAATGTTAGTAAGTGAAATTTCTCACTAAAACCATTTAAACAGAATATATTGTATTTTCATCTAAAATTTATATTTATTGATTTTAATTTTTTTCTTTAAAAATTAATCACAAATTGGGAATTTTCAAATCAAAAACATTATCTGGTTTATTTTTTATATTTTTCAAAAATAATTAATTCTTATGTAAATTTTGAAAAATAATGTTACCCTAAAATTTTAAATTTTATGCCTTAATTAATATATAATCCAAAATAAAAAGTCTATAAAACATTAAAATTGACTCGAAATTTATTTACAGTGTAAAATTTTAAATTTAAAAAAATTACATTAAACTTATAAAACCATTGTTCGATATTTTATAATATAATTAACATTTCATTCTAATTTTTTATATTTTATTTTAAATAAAAATTTTATAGGTAATATACTGTTTTTGACTTCTTGTTATGATAAATAAATGTTATTTTTTAAAAAAATATACCAATGTATATCATGAAATTCAATTACAGTAATAAATTTTACAATACATTAATTTTAATCTTAAAAACATGTTTTTTATAATAATATTTTTATGTGGAATTAATCTTAATAACACAATTGTATTTTTAAAAATTTAGAAATATTTTTTTAATAAAATTTCTTAATATTTTAAATCAAAATTTTCATATTATGTAATAATTTTAATATAATTCTTTCGTTAATGTATTACCACTATCATTATAGTTTATTACCATGAAAATAGTGAAAGTTTCATTTTTATTATATTTTTTTAATAATATTATGTAAGTGTTATCTGATAAATTAAATCGATCAAATCTATATATGAATTTTTTTTCATACTGACACATTTAAAAATATGTATTATCAATTATTCTGTTTATTATAAATACATAATGAGATTAAGTGAAATTAATAGTAAGTAAAACATTCTTCATCCAAATTGTTTTCCTATATATTAAACATTTCAATTTAGAAGTTAATTTTTTCTTATATAAAAATTGAATTAGACTATAAAGACCCTGAAATTTTTTATAGAAAAAAACAATTTCAGTTTCAAGGTTTATATTATATTTTTGAAATGATAAAAAATAATGTTTCAAAAACTAGTTGTGCTGATAATAAAATAATTGAAAAATGTAAAATGTTTGTTTTAAAAGGATTCAAATATATTTAAAACATGTTGTAAATAGGATGGTGTATTATTTAATAGCCACATATCAACCCATAGACTATTATTTGATACATTATGATCCATTGACCCATCAATAGGATAATTGTGTCATTGAAATTTAAATCGTATTCTCAAATGTGGCAATTTAATCACATATAAAAGGGGACAGATCTACCACTTCATTACACACCCTTTCCATGGAAAATAATTATGAAACATTATAATATTTCTCATCTATGAAACTTATTTCATGCATAATATAGGTCACTTATATTTATGGAACCACTGCATAAAAAAATTTCATCTTGTAGTGAATTTTCCTATGATTTTGTATCCCAAAAGCAATCCAATGTATCAGGCTTTATCAGTTCATAATTGAATTTACATCGATCAATAACCTACTCATGAATGTATGGTATATATAAAACATGGGTACACTTAAACTATCATGACCTATCGGAAGCCCATCAATAAATGGTTTTTTATTCTTTGGTTAATTGTCCTTAATATCATATTCTACGTTCACCTATTATTTCTATAGGATCCCCTCAATGAAGTTGATATTCATAGATCTAATATTCTGTCATCATTATTTTCCTAAACATTAGTATTTATTTACTTTTTTACCATATTCGAAAATGAATCACACCTAGGTATAAACCTACATATTTTACTTGTCATTATAATTGATATAAACATTGGGGATACATCTAAAAACATTCATGTGTGAGACATATATCAATTTCATAGATTGATATACATCTATCATATCCTTCCCAAATGGTTTAAAATTTGTTTTCTCTATATAAGAATGCATTAAATTAGCTATATATATGTACTATACAATGATTAGACAATAACTTGTCCTCAAACACATGTATCTATCATTTAATGTCCCAATCAATCTACACATGACATCATTATATGATTATTTTCCATGTAAAATATTTGGAAAGTGTATTCCTTTCCATCAAGAGAACCTCAAAAATTATTTAATTTAATTACCCACTCCCTTGAACATAACTAGTGAATTTAGATTATTTTTGGTATTTTTTTTCACATCATGAATCCCCATCTAAAAAATTAACCAAAAATATCATACATATTCGTGATAAGAAATCCAAACATTTACTATTTAATCATGGACAAAAGTAACCTATTATAATGATCATGAAAGTGAATAATATAGTACTAACCCCAAAAAATGAGTTCTATTTCATAGGATCTTAATTATTATTTCTCTTTACTTTAAATTATTATTACTCCTCCCACTACTTCGAATTAATGAAAAATATTACACTTTTATACAATATGTAATTTTTTTAGTATGTATTTCATAGCCTAGATTTTCTTCCTATATAAAAAATTCGACCAATATGATCATTCAACAAATTTTTAGTTCGATATTTTTTTAAATTGGAATGAATTTATCCTTATTAATTATTAGTCATATGAATTTGTTTTCCTTTTATACTCAAGTAGATTACATTATATACATGTGTAATATTACACAAACCATATATAATATTATTAGAAAAATTCATGTCATCGAATTAGTATACCAAAATTAAGTAAATCTATTATCATGGAATGCTTGAAACCCCTTGAAACACTAGAAATTAACTGTTCATGGTTTTGATAAAAATATAACCAATTCCAAAAATGAATTTATCATTATTATCTACCCAATAAAAACTTCCAAACTATTCAAATTCATAATATTCCTTGAACCCTCTATTGAATATTCAGAGAAAATAATCTCATGTGTCAATAATTAATTACATAATTAGAAAGGACAAAAAATAATATGTATTTTTATAACTATGATTCTTTATTTAGGGGTCAAATTTTATAACAAAGATCTGGAATTACCCCTCTATTATCATAAATACATCTTCACATTATCTATCATTCCAAATTTGTAGCAATTGGATAAAGGTTCGTTTGAGTGATGTTGACTCCTTTCTGTCATCTACATTTCCTTGATATGAAATTTATATAGAGTGGAACAATAAGTAAACATTTTAAAAAATGTTTTTTTAGTGTAAATCTTGATATTCTTTTAATAAATTTATTTATTCACAATATTGTCCTGAATGTTATAATAAACTATTTGAGTTTTACAAATTTATTTTCTCACATTGAAAACCATCAAATCCTATTAATACATAATAAAAGAATGAAGTATCAAAAAATTAGTTTCTATATGAACTCCACTTGATTCCAATGTATTATAAATTCTGTAATAATTAATGAAACATTCCACAATATAATTCCAATCCACATAAATATGATAAAATGTTTTCATACCAGAAACACTTTTTCATTGATATTGACATTATGTATGTGTTGTATAATATAGGAAAGTTATAAGCATTAGTTTTCACCTTCCATAATTTAAATACTATGTATTTACATCATAATATTAGAAACAAATAAATTTTATTTTTGGGTTAACCCCATTCAAAATCTATAACACATACATCATGACTCTCATCAACACAATATCTTGATATCTTCATAAGAGATAGTATTCAATATGTGTCCTCTATAATACTAAATCTATAACATAAAACCAATCAATCTACCTTCAAATAGTAAACCCCCATACACACAAACATATTTATAATAACTCGGATTAAATGTTAATAGATAAGTTGATAATAATTTCATATTATAATTCATGCACTAATCTAATCCTAGCAATAAACATCTAAAAGAAAGATTAGATTAATATACACTGGATCTAAGTGTATAAGAACAAATACTTCATAGAAAAATTCCTTGATATAATATTTTGGGATTAAATGCATTAAATTAATATCCCCTCCCATTATAATATATAAAAATATAGAACAATCATTTTATTTTCCATATAGAACCAACACAACATGTTGGTATCATGATAAGGAACTAGAATCCAATGAAACCTATTGAATCTCCACAAAAATTATATATCATAAAAAAGTACTTATTATAATAAAAACTATATAGATAAATCACACAAACAAATCCAACAATGTAGGAAAATTAAATTTACATTATTAAATTCCTTCCCTACTCTATAGGAGGAAAACCGTAATCCAAATTATGAAGAAAATAATAAGAGAAGTATATCATAATTATGAGCATCGAAAATCAAGACATTACTGATGAAAAATACAATTAAAATCATATATAAACAGAAAAATTATTTTATGTACTCCAATAATATATTTATAGATTTATATATTATGGTAGGATTAATTGGTTCGATAAAAATCCAAATTTTTGGGATTCCCATTATATTGGTAAAGTAATATACCATAAACTATAAACAATCCTTTTTAAAAACTCTATATGAGGAATATTTCTCTATATCTAAATCACACCCTTCAATATTTGGTAATCCTATCTTAAATACCAAAAATTATAATCTATATCCACACAGTCATTATATAGATTCTCCTTTGAAAATGATAGTGTTAAAAATGACATAAAATAGATATACTAAACATAAGACATCATTATATTTATTTTTTCATTTTTAAAATTATTAATTTATTATTCTATTTTTATTATTGAATTACATGTTCCAAAATTAATTATTATGAATCATAATAATATTCTTTTTATTTTTATTGTTTTAATTTTTATTATTTTTTACATTGAATTAATACCTCATGTTAAAATGTGTGTAGAATATTGTCATGGGAAGGGAAAATTTTATGGAAACCCATTAATAATATGACTTTAATAATCCCTCAATATTTATTTCTATCCATCGGTGATTATAGGGCTATACTTATAAACAGAAAACATTCTAAAATGGATCAATTGAAAACTATTTGTGATAGGTTATGCTAATATACTAAATATTTGAATACTTTTTATTCATATATATGTTATTAATAGAGATATATTATGTTGGGACCCCTTATATATATTTAAAAAGTAATATTTAAAATATTTATAGATAGAAATAATTTATTTGAATTTGTGGGTATACAAAAATATTATTTAAAATCATTTTTCATATTTTTATTATATGTATTTTTCATTTTCATGTCTCGTTGAAAAAATATGTATTTATGGTTCAAATCGAGATTCACTGATAGAAAATTAAAAAATACTTGATTTACACTATGAAAGAAAGTTCAAGGTTTTTTATATAAATTTGGTAGACATTTTCAGTATATTTGAAATTGTAATTGTGGTAAATATTATTATAATATGATTACTATTGGGAAGTTTTAACTTTTTTCTATTTAATATTTATTAAATAGTGAATTAATAATATTTTTAGGTGGATAATTTACTAGTAATTCTTGAAATTTTATAATGAGATTTACTCAAATTTTAAAATATTAAATATTTTTTTTAATGGATCATGTTAAGGGTTATTACATTATAATTAGATGAAATTAAAACCCATTATACGTATTATGAATTAGTATTCCAAAGGAATTGAGAACATATTTCATAATAATATACATTGGTTAGACTAATATTAATGAATTTAAGATTTAATTTTTAAAATATTTCTATGGAATCACCACCTCTACAAATATGGGGGATAGATCATTGGTCTTTAAATGGTATAAAAGTCTAATTTTACAATGCATTTGGGAAACAATGTTGTGAAACATATGTAAAAAGTAATAAAAATATGGAAAAATTACAAAAACCCCAGTTAATTTGATGGTAAACTAGTTTGAATTCTTGTAATATGGTTATTTATGTGAGTTGTAGAATTTTATCAGGAAGTATTTGTTTCATGATGTTAAAATGTAAGAATTATTGGAAAATTTATGTAATAAATAGATCTACCCTCATATATTTCATTTATCAAAATTTATAAAGATCACCATCGTTGAAAATAATGGATTTTATTTCTTACATTATAACATTGGCTTAGTTTATAAAACAAAATTATCTACTTGTGAATTATTGAAGAGATCCTTGATTAGAAAGGGTTTAGAGCCCAATATAACACTATTAGTGTTTATGTCATCAATTTAAATGTATATTAAGAGAGTAAATATTGAATTTATGGCTTATTATAACATTATATAAAATAATTTAGAATGATACCTAGTCACCTAATTTGTTGGTAGTAGAAGCTCCAATAGCGATAAAGAAATTAGAATCATGATTATTTGCATAGTATTATACCATCACGTGGTTGATATTAATTAATGTGCTCACCATTATTTTAATGGGAATGATAATTTAATATATTTAGTGCTTATTATTGGGAAATTTGAATAACAGCTCTGTAAATTAATTTCAAGCATGGATTAATTTTGTAATCCCAATACATAGAAATGTGTAATCTTGTATTGAGCATTGTTCATCTATAGTGATGGGTTTCAATCAAAAAATAAGTAGCATCGACCTATATGGGTATTCGTGAATTAAATGGCTAATACTATAGTAATAATTTTTAAATAATTAATGTCATAATAATATGGTGATTATATTACAAATTATTAATACAAGGAAAATGATTCACATTGGTGAAACCCAAGATTTCATATTTATAGTTATCCGTCATCCCAAAGTGGTTGTGATAGGACCTTATTTAATTATACGTATTTTAACAAACCATATTTTTGTTTATATTTTTTTATTTAAATTTAATCTTTTTTATATTTTTCATTTTAAAAACATTGAGTTTATCTGGAGTTACATGCATCAACGAAAGTTTGCATGACATGTGACACTGACCTTCCCCAAACCCTAAAATAGTATTATTTTAAATATGAAAATTATAAACTATCTCTTAAATAGACAATAATGAAGACTATATAATAATTTATGAAATATAAATATAAATTTCCAACTCAATATAAATATATTTATAAATATATAGTAAATAATCATTAAATTTTTTGTAAAGTAATTATATTCTTCAAAAATATTTTTTCAACAAAAATTATATTTATTTATATTAATGAGAAAACTTGTATAATTAATTTATAGATATTTTAGAAAATTAATTTGAAATAATTAAATTCCTTTTTTAAATCATCCTATCAAAACTAACTTAGAGTGAAATGTTCGGTTTTTTTTTCAGAAAAGGTTGATTTTGCCTTGAATTCTGAAAAATACCAAATTTTGATGTAATATCACTTCTTTCCAAATAAATTAATTCATTTATAGGTCCTATTAAATTTTAAAGTATCATAGGTATTCTATAGTATTATACAATCTATTTAAAAACTTTTTAATCCATATTATATTGGAATTTAGAATAATTTTAGTGTTTAATATTTTTCCTTTAATTTTTTTTTAAAGTCCATAAGTTTCAACATTTTAATTAATTAAAAAAATACCTAATGATATTTTTTTAATAAAATGTATTTCATAAATATAAATAAATTATAATTTATATTAATATAACAATGATCATTATATATTTAGTTAATATGATCCATCTTATGCTTGAAAAAATACCCTTCTTGAAACCCTTCTTTTTCATTACATCAATGGGTTTTTAAAATTTTAATTTTTTCCACTTTAATGAAATTTATTTGTTTTTTTTAATTTTTAAAATAATAATTTAAAATTATATTTTTTGGAATTCTTTATATGTTTTTAAAAATATTTATTTTATGATGAATATTGAAAAATGTTGAATTTTAATTAAAAACTACATTTTTTATTTATTTATAAAGTTAAATTAAAATTTCAATTTTTGAAAGTAAAATTAATTCAAATATAAATCCATTAATCCAATTTAGTTTATTTTACTCAATTTCATAATTAAATTAGATATAAAAACTTTGTAAGCTACTAAACAATTTTTTTTCAAAAACTCACATTCTCGTCACGTATGTGGGAATAATTTTATATTATAATTTTCCAATAATATTGTTTCAATTTATAAAAATTCATTAAATATTTTTAATCATCATAATTTATATAATCTAATAATGAAAATTGATTATCTTTCCAAAATTAATAGTGAATGATAAAAAACATAATTACCATGGTTATGGTAAAACTATGTTGACCGGCGTTTTAACAAAAATGATAAGGGAAAAAATAACCAATACACTAGTCTAAAAAAACATTTATGAAAATATTTATACATGAAACTTATAAGGTTAGATAAATTATCATTTTAGGCCCTTTCTACATATGAGAATGTTGGTAAAACTCAATTATTTTCAAATAATACCATGTGTAACCTCTCCCACACTTAAGAAAGGTCGGGTACATTCATATTTTCATTACACATAAAAACCATTTATGTTAGGACATTACCCACCAAAATCAATTTATATGTTCCATCCCCTCATCCAAGAATAATTATATTTCTGATAAATCCATCAGATGAAGGATTTTAGTGTAAACATTTGATAGATATATGAAAGAGAGGTAATGTTCAACAATGACCAGTTTTGTTTTGTTTATTCATTCAATAAAATATGTTTTTATTATAAATTTAATATATAAAAAAATTAGTATAATTAGTATACTTATATGTTTTTATGTAATGTTCATGACCTATAATTATCTCTATATCAATAAAACAGGTTATTAAATCCGTTTTCATGCGTATAGAGGATTATCGCCTTACGGACTATTATCGTTCGGTTTTCTATAAACACCTACCATAGTAGGAAATAATGATGGATTTATTGCTAGTATATTATTATTATGACATTATTATTCTTATATATTATAATTATTACAACACACATATATTCATTATTTCCATTTTTTTGAATTTGATAACCTCAGTCGTGTGTACGGGGGACTACTTCCTCACAAAGGCATGTGATTTGTTCATGATTTTAATAGAAGCTATTATGGATTTTTTTAATTAAATATGTGATAGATATAACCTTAAAATTACTCTATAATTATAATATATCATTTAACTTTATTTATCTCAATCCAACAAGAATTTGTAAACATCATTCATGCATACGTTCAACTTGAAATCTCTTTGAATGGTGTACGTCATTTTCTATCAGTAAAAATTTTGGATTACAATAGATAAATGAATAATATATATAAATTATATTTATATAATAGTTAATATTTTAGATATTTTTGAACCTATATCAAATTTACAGAACCAAAAATAACATATCAAGGTATATATGAAAAATATAGTAGTTATTTCCCGAAATGTGACTTTAACATGGAATTATAAATAAACGGAAAATAAAAGGTCATAGTGAAATCATATATTTTATGATATATATGAATATGGTTCCTTGATATATTTATAACAAAAATATATTTATTACAATTTAGTTCATAAGGATTATGACTTATGTCATCACTTAAGGTAATAGATTTCTGTCTCACTCGTACATTCTATGAGACAAATTCCATATTCACTGCATGTTTCTTTTATGAGGTGAATATAATACCCTTGAATGTATTTTATAATTCTTACAAATTAAATTATTTTTATTTACATGTACATTTTAGGATCTCAAGTTTATGTGGTTTACAGTTAAAAATATAACAAATTAGTAATGAATTTTTGTCTCAATTTTCCTTCTTTGAGACAAATGTTATTTTATGCCACTATATTATGTTATAAGGTGTATATACCACTCCATTGAAATATATTATCAAAAAAATATTTATCTTTATGATATTACACATATAATTTTATTTTATTTCTTTATTAGTGTTGTGATTCAATGTTACCAAATTTGTAATGATTCTACGCTACAATCATATCTTTTATAGGATTGTTTATGAATACATTTCCAATTATAAAATTCAATGATCCATCTCTCAATAAAAACATCAGATTTAATCTTCAATACTTATTTCTTGGGAATACATATATTACCTAAATGTTTATCCCTACATGTTTTCAAGAGTTCAAAAATTAATAAATAAATCATTTTTCAGTAAAAAAACATTTTTCCTCCAAAACCATGATTTTCAAAAAATGTTATGAAAAATTTTCTTATTTTAAAAATGATATATTAAAGAATTTTTTTTACAATGATTGACTTTTGAATTTCTTTTGATTGAAACTTCAGGTCATTTTTTGAAATTATTAAGGGGTTTCTTACATATAACATGTGAAATAATATTTGTTTTAACATATAAGACATAAAAAATATTTCTACTATCTAAAAATTATTTCATTTGAATATTCAATTACATGATTTCAAGATTACTTTCAATGAAAATAATTTTTTAATTTATTTACAAAGCAGAAAGAATATTTTTATAACCAAATGTTTTATACAATTTTTAAAAATTATTTTATCATTTTTCAATGTTATTTTTAAATAAAATTATTTTGAAAAAATTTTATGTTATAAATATTGATTTTTAATCTAAGTTTATTTTCCAAAAAAACAATGTGATGATTCAAAATTTTTCTACATATGAGATGAAATACTTCAATACAATTAATAATTCCAGGGGGATATAAACTAAGTATAAAATTCTTATTTTTTATTTGAATGGTTTTTATTTAGGATGAAAATATTGTTTTGAAACCAAATTATATTACAAAAGTTATACCGTGGTAGAAATCTTATGAAACCAACCTCTTTTCATGGGCTATGCTATGATGAAATGATGAAATTATTATAAAACCTATATCTTTTCCAAATTTTTTGTTATGATGAAATGATTATAAATATAACTTCTAGACCTGGTTTACCATCGAACATGTAGCCGTACCGGTCACCATAGGACCTCAAGCGTAACTCCTCGTATGCAAGAGGCAGCTGACTAGTAGCAAGGGTGTAAGAACAGTCAATAGGGAGACAATACCATAATATTAGATATTTCAAAGTATTATAACAATATATAAATAGATGAAAATATTTGAATAAGTATAAAGAAAAAACTAATAATGCATATGTTAATTGTAATATCAAATCAATAAAACAAATTCCCAACAACAATTTATACAATGTATGCATCTCATGGTGGTACATATTTGGAAGTAGTAAAAGAATTTTCAAGATTTACATCTCTATTCCAAAAATAATTAAAAGACCCAAATCCCCAAGGGAGATCTCCACGATAATCTTGAGCTCCCACTCAGTCCTTTTCTCATAAGTATCAAGTACAAGAAAACAACAGAAATCAATGTCTAGGGTGTTGTAAACATGTAGAGTCTACTCGGGTACCCCAGTATAATGGCAGCCCGAATAAGGTGTGAGATATAAATATCAGTAGGTTGGGAAAATTGTTTTATTGCTCAATATTGAAAATGTAATAAAATTACACACCATGCATATATATTTAAGCAATAACATAATTGAATAAATATCCAAAAATCCATCAAGGTTCCAATGGAGAATATGACAGCAATACCTGCTTGAGCTCATAGTTGTCATAAGAGTCTGAACAGGAAAAATAAATTTATAAATAATGTATAATGAACTATTTATTACATTTTTTAATATTATTTGTTTGAACACACAAAATGAGAATTTTTCCATTCTTATCTTTCTCCCAATTCAATATTGTTATCATTCCATAACTTACACACACTTTAATGTCTAAGTTATCATTCCATGCTCACGCACCCAAAAATTTCCATGTTATCATTCCATACTCACGAACCCATGAATTTATATGTTACCATACTATTCTCGTTCACTAAGAATGTCCACATTACCATTTCATAATCACACACCCATGAATTTCCATGTTATCATTCCATACAAAAGCACTCAGGAATGCCCCTATTACCATTCCCCAATCACACACATTGGATGTTCTTGTTACCATTTTGTACTCACGCACCTAGAAATGTACCTATGTGCCTATTCCTCTTAATTTTCCTTCAAATAATATGAATTATTAATATAATAATAAATATTATAACACCCATATTATTATTATCATTAAATTGAAATTCTTCTTTGATAAACCCCAAACTACCCATTTACACCTAATTTACACCTCATATAATTAAATTAATTTCAACCAAAATTAAATAAATAAATTATCTAACTCACCATTATTTAATAAAATTCTTTCACACAATTTACTAAAAAACACGACACATCATTAATCTTCATTTATTTAAATTCATTCTGACTGAATTTAGTAAAATAAATTCCCTAATTCAGGGTATTTAATTAAAATCACTAAACATAATTTAATTAAATTAAAAACTCAAAATCATCAAAATTATTTAATTAAATTCTTTCAAGCTCAATTTAATCAAATAGAAACTCCCAATTCACAATGATAAATTAAATTCTCCTTAACCTTGAATTTAATTAAATAAAACCCATATTCTGCATTAATTAATTAAATTCATATTAACCATGAATTTAATTAAATGAAACCACAAATACTCATTCACACATAATTTAATATTACCATTAAATATTTCCCTTCTTAGGTAACCCAAGAATCTTCATTAAAATGTAATTTAATTAAATATATATCATCTAATTTTAATTAAATTAAGACTCCAACACGTCATCATTTAAAATAAATATTATTTTTTTCATCTAAATTTAATTTAATAACTTCTGTATCTCAACATAAATTAAATAAATTCTCTAAAATTTAGTTTAATTAAAAGAAACCCCCAACAACAAATTTAATTAAATACCTTTTAACCATAAATTTAATTAAATTAAATTTACCCAGAACTCAAGACTGGGAAGACCGCATAGTTTGACATGCTTGGTCTGACATACTGTGTGTAGGCCATTCATCCACTACTGGACCCTTATAACAATCCACATAGACTGACCCATATGGTTTGACCAACAGTGTACAACCTGTATGAACGCCACTGCCAAGTCCGGTGCTTTTGAAACCCATTGTGCCCCCACAAAAACTCATCGAGTCTTTACCCAAGCCTGTTATAAATACTTTTAAATTGTTAAAACTCACAAAACATAAACAAAATGTTTTTTTTTCTAGTATACCCTATCCAAAAAATGAAACAGTTCAAAAATAATCGTATTTAGCCTTGTTTAAAAACCAATGAATTTACAATAAACCCTTTTAATTTCATGGGTTAGGATATTTTGAATTTTGATGATATTATGGAATAAAGATGTATTATTTTTATTATGTGATGGTGGTTATTTTATTACCAAGGATGGTTGTTACATTCTAAGTAGGTATGACTATTACATTATAAAAAAAGTCTAGTGGGACCCATTTTTTAGTCGAATACATTGGGTAAATATTTATATCTCATTAGATAGATAATACTAGAATAGAGAGTGAACTCAATTCAGTAAGAGACATTTTGTAATATGATAGTCTTGGGAGTGAACCTAGACTATACTAAAGGTTTTAAGAGTGAACACATTCTACTATAAGGAAATTAATTCCACTAATGATAGTGGTATGTCCTACTCAAAATTTTTATCCACCCATAGAGTTACATTATATATGTTTTTCCAATTATCCTTAACTACTAGAAAATTATTTTCTATGCATTTGTGCAAGTGACAATTCTATGTTATATGAAAAAAACATACTCTCATGGATCATGTTATCTGATTACCTTATGATTAATGTCTTATTAACTTCTACTGATAATTTCATCACTCATGATTATGTTATTTTTTATATCATTTTGTATTAAAAAATGTTATGCTCAGGTTTTAAAACCCTTATATTCAGTTTATCTTCATATATAACATTTGTTTAACCATACTAAGAATATGATTTCACCATTTCTTATATTTAATTTTCCCTAGGATATGAAGAATGGGTCTTATGTATGGTTATCAAATTATATTATCATTATAGAATACACTGAATTTATTTCATGTGTTAATAATAATATGTTACATATTTAAAAATTAACTACACTATTACTATCGTAAAGCATGTGTTTGTTTGATTCAATGAATATTCTTATAAAATTATGTAATATATATGTGTAAGAATACTAGGTCTCTATTGATGGTATAATAATAAAGGTTTGGATATCCTATTAAAACTATAATTAGATAACCTATGTAAAATCCCTAAAGACATGTCTAAAGATAATACTATAGATGAGTAAATGTTTAGGAAGGATTTAATTTGATGATGACTACGAAATAACTAGGATAAAATTGAGTTGTAATAGTGTAAAATATTGTATTGTGATTTAGAAACTATACATGTAATATCATGATTAATATTTACCATTATTATTAGATTTGATAACACTATTTTTTGGTTTTAATCAATGTAATGAACTAAAACGAACATTGTTAATATTGACTATGATGGTAAATTAATTGATAAAATAACAAATGGGATGTTGACTGGAGTAAAAGACATAGTGATTATTCCTATTTAGTTTTCATAGAACATTATTAATTAAATTAACATTATATAACTCTCAGAATCACTAAGAATATAAGTAAATATATCAACAAAAGTTTGGTTAGTGGAGACCAAGGAGGAAACATGATTCGGTTTCTTATACACTGAGAATATCAGAATACACAAGCATGTGGTTTTAACAAAGGAATGAGAAGACATTTTTACTATTAAAAATGGGAAAATGAAATTTTTGGTTAACACGTTAGATCATTATAATTGTCTCTCAATGATATCATCAACATTGAAATGATTTAAATGATGAATGTTTGGGAAATATTCGAATTGATACCCTAACGAGAAATATTATGATGAAAATTAGCATGGTTATATGAGTAAGGGTTATATTGTTGATGATAAAGATATTAAAAATTATATATGAATGGAATGAAGATTTAAGGAATGATATTTTGGAGCATAGTTAATGTTTTGAGAAATAACATAGCTGAATGATGTATTTCGGTTTGGGAATTAAAAAAATTTGATATATGAATCCTGAAATATATATGTATTCATCAATATAGGTTTTTCATTTAGTTTTTGAAATAATATATTAAATTATGGAGATGGATTAGAATACTGATTCAATGGAAATGTGATATATTGATTATGGGAAAGTGACCATTAATATGTTCATAACGTTGTAAAATGGAGTCTAGTTCGGTAAAATTGACGATTGATATGGTTAATATAAATTTTATAGAATTTATGACCTTAAAAATGATAAATGTTTTTAAAAATATTATAATTTTTAATAATTTATGGATTTTATAGCATTATTGGATATATGGAATATTTTCAATAATTTTTGGTTTTATTCAAGTAATGATAAATCATGATGGTTTTTATTGAGGTTTTATTGTAATTTTTGTTTTGAGAGAATAAATGATGATCATATCCACATGTTTGGTATATGATAAATAAGAACTATTGCATTTTCTTTGTAGGAATAATAATATTTTTATTTTGGGAATTCATTTACCTTCATTCTAAATTTTTAGATTTTAATCTATTGAAGGTGTCATAAGGATAACAATTTATGAATTGGTTTTTCTATATCTTTGAATATGGTTTTAGATATTTATGTATTATTTTTTCACATAGAGATTCATACATACTAGATAACCTACGCTTACCTATTTTTGTGATGATGAATTCAGATATATGGAATTAATTATCATTGTTTATAAGGATCTTTCGATTTGTTAGTGCTTCATACATTAAAAATTCAACTTCATTTCTTCGAGTATGAGCTGATGTTTAAATTAATCAATGAATTACCCAAGTGGGAGATTATGATTATGAAATTGAATAAAATCATGTAAGTATATCTTCTCCTGAAAATTATTCAAAATTAGGAAAATGATATTAAAATAAAATATTTTCATGATTTCATTATTTTTAATGATATCAATGAACATTTTCATGTCTCACTAGTCTATGGGTTTTGGTCATTAACCTTCTATAGATAATCCAATTTCTTATGATTAGTGATCCTTTTGACTCTCTATAATATCTTATTCATTTATTCCATGACAAAATCTTTATTTACCACTTGAGTTTTCCAATGTGGAAACCCAACAATGAGTTAAATTAGGTAACCATTTCATTATTAGCTTTCCATTTTTAAGGTTTGTTTTATTAATCATTTGTATGATGTGGGTTTCTTTTTGGGAATTTTCAAATATTAAAACATTGATGATCATGTTGAATTTTGGGGGTGAAATTCATTTTATGGTGGTACGATGTAACAACAAAAAAAAATTAATATTTTTTCAATTAAATTTGGTCTCTTTGATATTTTTTTATTTTAAGAAAAACCGATTTTAGCTTCTTTTACATGCAACAATGATAGCGTGCATGACATGAGAAACTCCCTTCAGTGAACTGAGAAATAATATTTTTTAATTATGTAAATTTTATCCTATCTATGAAATAGATAATTAGGAATTTTATAAAATAATTTATGAAATATAAATATAAATCTACTAAAACAATTAAATTTATTTATAAATTATTAGAAAATAATCAATTTATTTTTAGTTATGTAATTTTGTTATTCAAAAATATTCTTTCATAAAAATATATTTTTATTTATTTTTTATGAAATTTTATGAGTAATTTATTGATATTTATAAATATTTTTTTAATAAAATTAAAATTATTTTTGAAAGGATAATATCAAAATTAACTTTTTTTGAAATTTTTGGATTTCATTGAAAATTATGATTTTTCAATGAATTGTGAGAAATTAATTTTTTTGTAAAACTATTACTTATTTAAAATGAATTAAGAAATTTATATACCCAATCACATTTTAATTTTACATAACTAATTTTCAGTTATATAGAACACACTTAATTTCTTTTCGATCAAAATTATATTGGATTTTATAAAAATTTTATTTTTCAGGTTGCTTCTGAACACAAATTTGAAATGTATAATTTTTCTCCAATTTTATTAATTAAAATAATAAACGATGATATATTTATTAAATGATTTTTTTATAATATATATATATATATATATATTGTAATTTTGATTAATAAATTGATTATTATTAGGAATAAGGTTAATATAAATCATCTTTTTCTTAAAACAAATACACATCTCAAAAATAGGATTTTTCTTCGTTTGTGTGGTTTTTATTTGAAAATTAATTTTTTTAATTTATGAAAATATAATTGAAAAAAACATTATTTCTCAAATATTCATCTGAAAATTATTTCAGTGTGTATTTTATAATATTTTCTGAAAATATTAATCTTTTGATGAATAGAAAAAATTAATAAATTTTATTTAAAACTATATTATAATTTAATATATCTATATACAGATATAATATATTAAATTGGTTTTCAATAAAACATAGATAAATTATAAATTAATTAATTCTATTTATCTCATTACATTCAATTTCATATTGATATTGGATATAAAAACAGTGTAAAATTCTTGAATATTCTTTCTAAAAATCGTATTTCTTATCGTTTTTGCAGGATTGCTTTTAAAATAAAATTTTCATATTTTGTGGATAGAATTTGTAAAAATATATTAAATATTTTTAATTATAATAAATTATAATAACTAACAAAGTCACTTGTTTTTTTTGAAAAACTTTATTACTGAATACTGTAAAAAATAAATGTCATTCTTAAGGTAAAAATGGGGTTTCTTGGGGTTAAACTAACGAAGAAGAGTAAAAATGACTATATAATTGTCTGAAATTTATTTTATAGCCAAAATTCAACCATTAGTACTCTATTTCTTGATAATAACCCATTTGGGACCTTGGTGACATAAGAAAAATGTGGGAGGACACAATTCTTTTCAAAAATTCCAAGTTGGTCCTCTCCCCTGCTTATAAAAGGACACCTCTCTCCTATCAACCTCACACAATAAACCCCTTTTTTTTAAAACAATTTCCTAAGAAAATATATTTCCAAAAACACTCAATTTGTCCATGAATCCTATTTTGTTCATAAATCCACACTGTTATGGATTTTAGTGCTAAAATTCTGAGGATACCCATAGGGAAGATAATGTTCATCAATGACCAATTTTATTTATTTCTTCATAATCCCCATAAAATTATTATTATATATTTATTATATAATAAAATTAGTATCTTACATATACATAGACGTTTTTATTCTAATTTAATGACCTGAAACTATCTCCTCTTCCATCAATTGTGTTATGAAATAATCATGCATGTGTATGGTAGACTACCACCTCATGAACCGATTTCATTCATTTTTATATTACATCAACATAAGGGTTGATATAATGATGTAATTATTTTTTATATATTATTTTTGGGATATTTTTATTCTTAATTAATCATTATACCACCCATAACATGATAAATTAAATTTTTTCAGAATATGATAACATCACTCGAGCGTATAGCGGACTACCACCTTGCCAAGAAATAGTGAAAAAATTTATATATATATGATTATAATATGATTCTATAATTATAATATATCAATTAACCATCTTAATTTCAGTCCAAAAGGAAAATGGAAACAAATTTCATGTGTTTGTACGACCAACTGTCTCAATGAAAATTGTATTTCATTTTCAATCACTATATTTTACGGATTATGATACATACATATATAATGAATATATATGATATTTATACCATTTTTAGCATTCTGGAGATGATTTACCCATGATCAACATAAGATTACCAAAAATAATAAATCAAGATATATACAAAAAACAAATCAATTATTCCCTAAAACTTAATGTTATCATGGAATTTTTAATAAACATGTAATAAAATGTAATTAGAAGATCATATATGGAATGATATATATATATATATATACGAATATAGTTATTTAATAGATGTATAAAAATTATATATTTATTATACAATAGGTTTTAATTATTACGAAGTAATTCTAGACTTAAGGTAAGGGACTTCAATCACACTTGTACTTTCTATGGGACAAATTCCAAATTCACCACATGTTTTTTATATGGTGTATATAATTCACATGAATTTATTTTATGTTTCTTATACTTAATATTATTTTTATTTTTATTTCCATTTTATTATCTCTCTTTCATGTGGTTTAATGTTTAAAACCTACCAAATTAGTATGGTATATTTCCTCAATTCACCTTTTTTAGGACATATGTCATGTTATGAACATATTTTTTTTTATTAGATGTATATAACACCTATTTTATATATATTATCATGAATTTATTTTTAATTTTTATAGCTAATATTAAATTTTATGTTATTATATCATGTTTTTTATTATTCAATGATTCCAAAGTGGTAATGATTTTATGTCACAATATAATTGTCTAACATGATTGTTTATGACTACATTTCAAATGATACGATCATGTGATTCATCTCTAAAGAAAAACATAAACTTTATACTCCTCTTTTTATGTAATGTGAATAATGTTTTCCCATCATTTTCCTCCTAATAAGTACTCAAGAGTTTAAAATGATTTTTTTATGAAAATTCATCTTTTTGGTGGAAAAAAAATTTCTTTCAAACCATGGTTTTAAAAATATCAATTTTTTTTAGAAATTGTTTAAAAATAATTACTGAAAACGTTTTTCCCATTTATTTATTTTAATATTCATTAAGGAAATAGTCATATCATTTTTCAAAACAATTACTATTTTTTATTTGACTAAAAATTAAAATGAATCTTTATTTTAATATGTATTACATGAATAATATTTTTTCCATGATGGCCATTATTTTCATTAAATATTTCATTATATGAAATCAAGGTTATTTTTAACGAAACTTATTTTCAATTGTCTTGTTTTGAAATTTTATTTTCAATATGTAAAGGATATTTTAATAAGGAAATGTTTTAAATGATTTATAAAGATTCCTATATATGTTTTCAATGTTATTAAAAAACCATTTTAATATTTTTTATGTTTTCAAACATTATTTTAAAAATAATGCTTATTTCCTTAATAAATCTTCCATGTGATCATACAAAATCATTCTTCATCTAAGATGACACTATTAAATCTATTTTATGATTTATTGGGGATATGATCCATGGATACCATTTTTTCCATTGTCTGAATGAATTATTATTATGATAAAAATACATTTTTGAAACCCATTTCTCTTCCATGGTCTATACTAGGATATAACTCTTATAAAACATAATTCTTTAAATGGGATATTTTATGATGAATTGATGAAATGATTATTAATCCTGTATCTTTACCACATGTTATGTTATGATGATATTTTTAAGAAAACTTTTTCATTTTATTTGATAACATAAGCTGAATGTTTTATATTATTGGAGCACACACATGTATGGATTTAATTATTTGATAGTTGTTATGCTTTAACCATGGATGGTGGTTACGTTATAACCAACAATTGTGGTTACATTATAACTAAATATGTTTGAGACCTATAGCTCACTCTAATGTATTTGATAATGATTTATATCTCATGAGATATATTAGAATAGAATGGGGAGATAAATCAGTTCATTTAAGGTTCTTTTTTTAACTATGATGGTTTTGGGAGTGGACATTGACTTCTATGATCATTTTGGAAGTGAAAACATTCCATTATGACGAAATTTTTTCCACTGGTGAAGGTGGTGTGTCCTTCATATGAGGTATATAATCCCATATAATACTCTTATATGTTGTGGAAATGATCTTTGATAATTATGAAAATGGTTTTATTTTCTTATGTGTATTCCAAATTTCTATTTATTATGAAAATGTTATGCTCTCATGGCTCATGTTCTTTTATTATATTAGGATTTATTCCATTTGAACTTACAATTTTAATGCCATGAATTTGGATTATTTTCATTGATAGGAAGGGTATGGCTTCAAAAGTTATGATCATTTTCTCATACCCTTATGTTCATGCTATATTAACTAATCTCATTTGATTAAACTTACTGAGTATATGATCCCACCCTTTCTTATGTTTCCATTACCTAGGTTATAAAGAATTGTTTTTATAGAGGGTTTCTAAAAGGGAAGATATTTTTGGTAGAAAACTAAGTTCTTCATTAATTAAGAATTTTACATACCATGATTCCAATAGGAACTAAACTATTATGGTCCTCTTGAGTATTTTTTTTGTAATGTAATGAGTATTCATATAAAATGATGTTATTCCCATATATGAGAATCTTGAATAAAAATAGGTAATTTATTTATTTATTCAACTATAATTCCAAAAAATATTTTATGTTGATGATACTAATTCTTTTATTTCATTACAAACAATAAAAATATTAGTACTGTGAGTGGGTCTGATGTCACATGTTATACACATCATTACACCAATTGCTACTATAATTGTTATGAATTGAAAATTTTATCATTAAATATTATTATAAGTAGTAAATATTTTACATGGGACATAATAATCCATTAATATTTCATATTTTATTTTATCAATTGAATTTAAATAATTATATTATATAGTAGTCTGATCAATTGTTAGAGTCATATGATAAAATTATTCCCACTATGGGGTGGTGACTATAACCTACAAGTTGAGTGGGATATTACATATTATATATATGAATTTACTAATATTGGAGTCAAGAGAATATCAATACAATTATCATTTTTAGTATTTTGGAAATTTTGTTTGATGGACATGTTTGGATAGAACTATTACCAAAAAACTATATTGATGACTACCATTATGATTTCTCTACAATTTCATTGGATTTGTTGGTAGTATTTTTGATTCAATTGATATTATGGATGGTCCTTGTACCCAATATTCATATATGTTGACAGAAAATAATTTATTTTATTAAATTATTTCATATAATGTTATTTGAGGTAAATTTTTTCATCAGAAGGAGCACCACTCATTGGGTGGCTCTAAATCGCGCAAATAAGAATTTTAACAACACATTTCACCAATAAATTCATTATAGGATGAAAAATAATGTTTCATTAATGGAAATATATCAATTTCTTTTAATTCAGAATAATTTCAATTAATTAACGGTTTTTATATTCTTTCAAGACAAGAATGTCTATAAAATTACATTAATTAAATGTTATGAAATATGATATTCTAAAAAATATTTTTGTGGTATCTACTCCCACCCTAATTAGGTAACCATTTTATTTAGTTATATTAATGTACCTTTAATACTAAAGGAATTCATTAATCATATATTTCAATTAATATCAAAATTAATTTATTATAGTATTTTTTTATGATACAAACATAATCGTGAGCCAATATTATGGGATATATAATGATTTTTTTAGGATCTATTCTTAATAATCAACTATAGTAATATTTATAAAAGTCTATACTTGGATTCACAATGTCAAATTCAGTTGGAATGTGATTTGATAAATGAAAATATTTGTATTGAACTTAATTGAAGACATTATTATATTATATAAAACACTTATTAATTCCATATTAGATATTTAGATTTCTAGGAACTCAATTAATCTTAATTATTTCTTCATTATTTCTCACCATTTGACATAATTATTATGATTTTCTATACATGTTAAAAAATAATTTATATTGACTATATAAAAAAAATCATCATTGAGAAGAAATAATGGTTCAAATAAAAACATATACCAATATTTTAGAAGTTGAGTGATGTATATTAGGACGATTATGATGAGTCAAGAACAAGCCTTTTATTTTTTTTAATATAATTGAAAATTTTCTTTGTATATAGCTCCATGTATACTACTATAAATAAAATTAATTATCTAGAGGACAATATTTTCCTTTCTATGTTGTAAAATACCTTAAAAGGGTAGTATTAAGTATTTTAGGACACTTAAATATTATTTTAATCTAATAATTGATTAATGTATATCATATAATAATTTTAGTTTGTATAAATCTTGACATTGTGAATATTTTAGAGTAAATTTTCTTTCCTCGAACAAGTATATACACCTATATGAGGAACTCACAGGGTTGATTCACTGAATCATACATAAGATCGGGGTATTTTTATGAAGATAAAAATTAGTAGTAACTCTTGGTATTATTTAAAGAAATACTATTGAAATTTTCTATATAGTGTAATGGGTTTTTATTGTTTATTATTTTAATTCAATAAACCTATAATTAATGATTAATTCATTCAAATTTATCTTTTATTTAAAACTCAAAAATTTATAGGGGTTGAAAATGTTGAAGACCATGAGAGAACCCACATATAATAGACATAAAAAATGGTAACATACCCTAAACAATCATAAATAGTTAGACTCTATGAATTATTTACATTAATATAGATGGAATTGGCCTCACCAAAATTTACCCAAATTTTTTGGTTAAGCGGTCGCTTATAGTTTAGCTTGGGTTGTGGAATCCTAAGAGACCTAAGAAGAAACCTATAGACACAGACATTCAATGGACTATTTTTTTATATGAAGGTGACAACATGGGTTGATATTATTTGGTTTCAAGTGAACTTTAAGATAATTAAGTGAATTCAAATTAAAATAATGAGATGATCCTAGGTTATCACATGGGGTGGATTGGATGGATTTTCTTTTTTTAACATTTTCAATTTCTTTAATCAAGCTGGATTCATATAAGGAATTCAATCTAACCTCATAAATTAATGGTAAAAAATCTTCACATACACATGATAATCACCTATAAACTTGAAAGGCCATTTTCATGACCACTCCAAGGTACATGATCTTATTAATACATAAAATTGGGGCGATGAAATTCAATAAGGAAGAGGAAGATATGAAATTCATGAATTAAAGAAACTCTAGTAAATTAAATCAGTAAAATTTATATATTGATAAATAACAACCAATAAAGTCCCTTTATACTTCCATTGATAAAACCGTAAAGTTTTTATCCCTCCATTGAGGACGCGTTCTCAATAGAAGTAAGAAGTAGACTCATAAGGACGAAATTAAAGATGTAAAACAACAAAATAATGATCAATCCACCATCGTGTAAAGATTATCACAAGGTATGTTATGGATATATTAACACCATATATAAAAAATATAAATGTGATAAGAAGATGAATAGAAAAATAGAAGATGGAGAACATTTACCAAGAATATAAGGTAATTCAAGAATATACAAATGAAGGAATGTGATTACAACATCAAATTGGCAGCATAACATTAAAATGAATCAAAGATCAAAGATGATTAAATAATCCTACATTAATAACATAAATAGGCATTTTTTTAGCCTTGGGTAAATCCTCAAATAGTGATAGACATCCTAGTTGAGTATGGTAGATTTAGGGAGGTGGAACGCTTGTAGAACATATACTTTTCCACTCTTGACCCAAGGTGGCAGCCAGCTTTCATCCACTGAACTGAAGCACCTAAAAGAGATTCTATATGGCCTAATTAGAGTGTGCAAAAGAAGAGTAAAATGAAAATTTGGATTTCCCCTAACAGTATTTAATGTTCCTCAAAAAAATAATTAATTTTGTATGAGATATGTGAAAAATTGTGGGAAATTTGTCTGCGCCACAAAATCTGGAGCATACTTTTATCTCTAACATGGGCCACCTATAAGTCTACTAAAATATTTTAATTATCTTTTGAAACTATATGATTAAATGTCCCCCATTATTTCATCTATATTAAGTTAAATTTTGAGAATCATTGGGCTTGTATCTTGGCCTTTACCGTCTTTTTATTGGGCTGCTGCCCAGTTTTATTTGCCCAAAATGTGTTGGCATGAAACCCCATTTTGGTGGTCTTACAATATTAATATTCAAATGATCCAAAATCATTAATTGTGCCTTATATAATGGTATACCTTAAATAAAATATAAAAATAATATAAATACCATTTTGTATTTTAGGAGGTGTTCAAAAATGTACTATGTAATAGTACATTTTAAGAGGGAATTACAATCATAATTTGAATTAATGTTCAAAGTGTAAAATGAACGTCATTGGTGTATATGAATAATAAATAACAGGAATATTATATATATATATATATATTAAAAATTAATATTATCCTATTTTAGTGGATAATCACACCCCCCAACATGAGTTTTTCTAGTCCTGAGAAATATTTATCTCAAAAACATGATATTAGAATTCCCTTTCCCAAAAACATTTTAATACACATTGATCTCCAAGAACCCTTATTCAAATCAATAATGAAACACATAAAAATATTTTAATACAAGATATTTTCAAAATAATATCCAAATACCATTCTCATTCCTTGGTTCAAATTCATCACCATATTTTATCCAATATCAATTAAGCACGATGATGTGTTGTGCATCTCCATAGACATGGGGGTTCATCTTTATTAATGTGGGAAATGATGGAATCACTTTGTAGAATCTCATTTCAATATTAAGCTGAGTATTGAATTTTTTTATTGTAATTTTTTTTTGTTTTTTTTTTGAAATATTTCAATGGTAATTGAAATTGCACTCAATATAGTCAACCCATGTAGCAAGACTTTTCCAATGACTCCCAGGCTCAAATACATTAAGGAACCAAGTGAATCCCACATACTCAGATATCATTTCAAGTTAACTCAGTCAAATTACCACAAATAGAGATAAAATTACTTACTCTAGCCTAGAAAACTATTGAGTCACGATACCCAAGTTCCAAAAGCCATGCATTAGGTCATTTCGTTGCATTATGCACTAATTTATTGGTTTTTTGTTTTTTAATTGAATAGTCATATTAAAACGAAAATGATCACCAAACTTATGCAATTTATTTGGGGTTCCCCAGAAACTCAAAATGATACCCCACTATCCAACGGACTTGGTTTATGGTCTCTTTTTTTATTTGAATGAAAATATAAATGATGAAATTTCACATTAGATGGCCACACTTTTCATAATCTATGCTCAAAAAATAATACATTGATTAAAATAAAAATCCAGGCATGATAGATTTAGTGATATTCAATTTCAAAGTGTACAATGAGTATTAAAATGTTCAAGGTTATAGAAATGTTTCCTTCAATTAAGGAACACTTTTTGTTTCAAATCATTTTTTTCACACAAAAGAAATTTTTTATTTCATCTTCACCCCAAACATAAAATAACATTGTCCTGAGTGTTTGAAGAAAAGAAAATTTAGAAGGGGGTAGAGGCAGATAAGGAACGTTCAAAAAGGAAATTGAAATTGAGGATCATAGAATGAATTCACCTGGTAGTTGAAGTTGAAGTTCATGTTGAAACCATTTAATCCTTTGATATACATTTCACTCATATATTTCCCTAGTAGAAAAGGGAATATATATATATATAATAAAAAATTACAATATAAGTATATATTCCAAAATTATAGAATTAGGAAGCACGAAAAGGGATACCTGAACGAGGATGGAAGGAAAATAATTTTCAGCTAGGGTTGGATAGGACATTCAAACACAGGTTGAGATTTTGAATCCAACATAGTATCATTTTCCAAATTTCTCAACAAAAATGGTTTCTTTTTTAATATAATAATTAACCACAAAATTGGAATGATCATTGTCAAGAATGGGTATGGACTCAATGTTTGTGATCTCTTCTAATGTTTTAGTGATTAGTGTTTCTAAAAAATCATCAATGGAGATATAATAAGGGCACTCAATCCACGATATCAAATTTCATTTTTAAGAATATATGAAATAAATTTCATCCTGATTTAAATACCATTCTACAATTTCTTGATTCAATTCCGCAACCCAAAATCTATATGTTGTTTCTTCAATAAATTTATGAGTGGTTTCTGGTAAACTAGATACTCCACGTAAGGTTGTGGAAGGTACTATCAGTTTAATGATGAGTTCCTCATAAGTATTAATTCATTGTAGTTCTAATGTCAAAGAAGAATCCTTAGAATTAGTTATCTCATTTTTTACACAAATTTTCAATAAATGATTATGGAAGATAATTTGTATGAGGTTGAAAATCATGGACTTGTTGAAGATTTATCTTCTCAACGATCCTTCATAGGGGTAAAATTTATCATCTAAAAATTCATTATTTAAATGATTGTGCATCTCACCGAGTGTGGAGTGATCATTCATGGATTGAACAATGAAATTAACTCAGCTATGAGATCCCCAATAATGACTTCCAACTTGATTCCATCATGGGTTTATGATAGGGTAATGTTGATGAGATTCCATTTAAGTAGACAAAAACTAGAATTTGAGATTCTAATGACATGCACAAATATAAAGGTGAAAAGATAAGAGGAATGTGGGTTAGAATAGAGAACATGGGGTGAGAATAGAATAGGTGTTGAGATGACTTACATTGGTCCCTTGAAATGACACCAAATTTTTCCTCACCCAAATTTACCCATGTTTTATGGTTAAGTGGTCACTTGTAGTTTATCTTGGGTTATTAAATCCTCAGAGACCTAAGAAGAAACCTATAGACACATACATTTAATGGATTTTTTTCTATTAAGTGGACAAAATGAGTTGATTTTATATGGGTTAAATTGAACGGTAAGAGACTTATCTGAATTCAAATTAAAATAATAAGTTGATCCCAGATTATCACAATGGGTGGATTAGATGAATTGCCTTTTTAACAATTGCAATTTCATTAACTCAAGCAGAATTCATTTAATGAATTCAAACTAACCTCACCACTTAATTGTTAAAAACGTTCAAAATCACATTATAATCACCTATACACTTGTATGATCATTTTCATGATCACTCCAAGGTAAAGGATCTTATTAGCTCAAAAAAGTGGGGTGATAAAATTCAATAAGGAAGAGGAAGAGAGAAAATCCTGGAATAAAAGAAACTCAAGTAAAATAAGTAAATAAAAATTATATATTGAGAAATAAAATCTAATCTACCCCTTTCTACTCCCTTGGATCATCCCCTGAAAATTTTATCCCTCCATTGATGAGATGTTTTCAATGAAAGGAAGAAGTGTACTCATAAGAGCAAAATTGAAGAAGTAGAAACAAAAAAATAACAATCAGTCCACCATTGAGTAAAGAATATCACATGGTATGGTGTGAATAAATTCACACAATAAAGAAAAAATATCAAATTGATAATAAGAATAATAGAAAAATAGAAAATGAAGAACTTTGAAAAATAATATAAAGTAATTCATGAACAAATAATTGAAGTAATGCGATAAAAACATCAAATTGGAAGCGTAATATTAAAATGAAATAAATCTCAAGTATGAATAAATAATACAATAATAATTCTTTAAATAGGAATTTTGGGAGCCTTGGGATGATCCTACAATAGTGAAATTCATCCCACATGAGTATGATAGGCTTAGGGAGGTGTAAAGCTTGTGGAACATAGACTTTTCCAATCATGACATGAGGTGGCCGCTGGCTTGCATCCACCAAACTAAAGAGCCTAATTGAGCTCTAAATGGCCTGATTAGATTGGTCCATAGAAGAATAAAATTAATATCCAGATGTCCCAAAACCTTCTGTAATGTTATAGACCAAATTAGTTTATGGTTGATGAGATATGTGTAAAATGGTGTGCTGATTTTTTGGGCCACAGAATCTGGACCATTATTTTATATCTCACTTGTGCCACCTATAAAAACACAAAAACAACTGAATTACTTGATGAGAAATGAAACATTATTTAATCTGCATTCAGATAAATTTATAGAAACATTGGTCTTGTATCATGGCATCAACAATCTTTTTATTAGGATGTTGTCTAGTTTACTTATCCTAGAATGTGTTGGCTTGAAAGCCCATTTTGGTGGTTTTCCAATGTGAATATTCAAGTTCTCAAAAAACCTTAATTTTTCATTATAGAATGGTATACCTAAAAAATATGAAAAGAAAATAAAAATAATTTTTTTATTTTAGGATGTGTTCAAAATTGTACCATGAAATAATACATTTTAAGAGGGAATTGTAATCATAATGTGAATTAATGATCAAAGTGTAAAATCCACTAAATTAGTGTATATAAATAATAAATCACATGAATATTATATATATACACAATTAATATTATCCTACTTCAGTGGCTAATTAATAATAATACACAAATATTCCTACCCTCCAAACTAGTTTTACATTCATACCTTGTCTATTGATACTCTTGAACTTCCTGATAAAATATATCATATACCATGGTAATGTATCATTGTTACTTATATCCCCATAAAAAATAAAGGAGTTACATTCTGTAACTGATTGGATGAAATTATAACTCATGCTCAAAATGATCCCAGTGAGAAGCACTTTTATTGGGATACAGATAGAGGTTCACATGATAGAGAATAATGTGGATAATCTAGTCTGATTCTTGGATGTCTTTGATTTGATTATTATATGAAGACATGGATATTCATTCCATGATGTTACAATAAGTGTTATAATATCATTATCAAATTAATATTTTATATCATCTAAGAACCATGATAATATACAAGGAAATGAAATGATGGAGTTAGGTTTTAGGTATTAAAATGGAACCCGATTGAATTATGGAATTATATAACACTTGTAAGTTTGTAAAGGTAAATTATCAAGGACTCACATGAATATTAAATTCATTACCTATTTTTAGTGAATTGTATATATCATTTAAAAATAAATTGGGGAATCCAAATTAATTTTTTTCTACTTTTGAATAGATAATAAAAATTCTTTATATTTAAACTGATTCTAGAGATTAATTTAGAGGAAAATTTGGGAATTATGATTGTTTAAGACATTGTTAATCTCCATATTATTCATTCATCGATTGATTAATATATATATTCAATATTTAAATTTAGTTTTTCTAATTATTTATATAAATCCAGGTTATACATATGATCTTCATCAATACCTACAATCATAGAATATGTATATAACCTTAATATGCTATAAAATTAAATGAGTAATTTCGTAGATTATGTGTGATGAATTTTTGAAGCTCTAGAGAGGATCCTCAAGATTTTTTACAGTTTTTATTAAATTTTGAATCATAACATATCTATTGAAATTACTTCCTTTTAGAAACTTTTTTAATGGCCATATCATATTCCACAATATTTGGTGGAAGCATTTGAAGCATCCATGGTCATACCATGTTTAGTAAATGGGATAATAGAGACAATTTAACTAATTATGAAGTTTGTTTTTATAGTGTATAATAGGGATAATTCATACACCAATAATCACTAATGGCCCCTCTAGTTTTCTATTATGAGTATAAAATTTCAATTTTTATAAATGAATTTGGGATCATGTGCCCTGTGATGTAGGAAACGTTTTCTTCAATATATATATGATCATTTAAAATAAATTTATATAAGATAGGGGATTCTTAAAAATTATAATTGTATCACCTTTATAATTTTATAAATATTATGTTTTATATATCTTAATTGAAAAAGTATGTTTCAAATTCCACTCAAATTACTATTTGACAATATGTTGTTTAAATTTAGTTTGGAATCATTATACATGAACATATCTTCATTATGTAGTCGTTTACAGTTGATTAATTATATTCTTTTATTTCTTTTGAAAACATGGTACAATACATGATGATACGAAAATTAATAATCATTGATGTTTTAATAATGTCTTCTAAGTTTCACTAATAATTAAAAATACTAACTCCACTTAGACAAGAAAACAAGTGGTCTAAAATGACAATATGTTAATTTAAATAAAAATATGAAACCTAATGTCTTTAATATCTCTCCGCACACTAAACATATAAACTAGAGAACATTAGGTATACATTATATTACATTCATAAAATTGGTTTGTAAAAATCTATTTATAATATTTCCAAAATATTTATTGAAATAAAAATAATGTTCATAATTAATACCAATGCATTAATAAAATTCAATTATTGTATCTTTATAACTAATAATACATATTATAATTTAAAAAATTACACTTGTATGATTAAAAATAATACTAAATTTATTTGGATAATAAATATATTATGGACAACATATTTTTTATGTTTTAGTAATATATTAATCCCACATTTTTGGTAATATATATGAAATAAGGAATAGAATAATTAATACTATTAAAAACATTATTTAAAAATGAAATCATATTTATTTACATTTTTAAATTATTATTTTTAAAATAACTTACTTTAATATTTTTCTTTAAATTTGGTAATATATAATTTATTTCTCAATTAATCGTTTGGATATTAGCTTTATTTTATTTTTTTGACTTTTCTAAAAAGTTGATTTTTAGGTGATTATTAAAAATTATAGGTTTTAACAAAATTTTAAATAAATTGACTTCATTATTATATATTACATACTTTGATGATTATTAATTTCTTTAACTAATCCAATTTTCATTCAGGATATAAAAGAACACATTTTTATATATGGTTCTGAATTTATAATATCAATGTTTCAAATGTTAGGACCATAATTAATAATTTCTAATAAAATATATTTTTTCATTATTTTTATTTAATTAATTAAAATTCATAAAATTTCATTTTTTTCCTTCATCTTAAGGATATATAATATTTATTTCTTTTATAATAATCAAATTAATATTTTAATAATTAAATACATTGATAATTTTACCCTAACTATACACTTTATATAAGACAATTTTTTATGCATTTCAAACTCTAATAAAAAAATTTCAATTTCAAACAAATAGAATTATTATTAGATAAAATTTATTTCATATTTTCAATCAATACAAAAAAATTAAAAAATAATCATCATTTTATTTTTGACAGAAAAAATTATTTTATTAGGAAACTACTAGTTACCGCGGTAAAACCAAATATTATAAAAGTAAAATTCTGAATTTTTAGAATATCTGTTTGATTAAATAATTATAAATATTATATTTATATATCAATATAATCATAAGATTTATTTTTCCAATTTTTCTAAAGTGGTTGATTTTTAGGTGAATAATGAAAAATATTGTTTTTCAGAAAACTATAAATTTTATGACATTATCATCATGTAAGAATGAGTTAAAAGTATATTAAACATTTTAAGTGATCAAAAAATTATTTAATGAGTAAAAATAATAATTTTTAAATACCAATTTGAATTTATAAAAGCAATGTTTAAATTTTTTTCCCTTTATATTATGTTCATACATATAAAAAAATTCATTCTCACAACTTATAAAATATTCTTCTCGCTACCCATTCATGACCACTCCCAAAATTTGGACGATTATTGAATATATTCTCTTATAAAATCCCATATAATCATTTCATTTTTTCACCAGTCACTCTTTAGAGGGGGTTTTTGTCACGGCCCTTCCTCAGGACCTGTGTCCTGATTACCCCAAGCCCGCCTTCCATAGGCCAGGGGCTGGAGACTAGCACCAAAGGTGTAAATATCTAATTTGGGAAGGCATTGCCTTTATAAAAGTAAACACACAAAATCAGTCCACAAAACTGGAAGTAAACAACTAAGAAAAAACTGTATACAAAATATGTGCTGGAATGAAAAGCGGCCAGAAATACAAGCCCAACTGTAAAGTACAAGTACATCGGAAAAAAGGGAAAAGCAGATGAAAGGTAAAGAGAATCTCTTGGATTTTCCGGTGGGGTTACTACCTGAAGGGTAGGTACAGATGGCCACCTCATCACTCCACGTCTGTCAGAAACCTCTATGTACCGACTCGTCGTAAGATCCACCTCTGGGTAGTGTCGAGTCCTAACACTCTAGGCCTCCATCGGCGTTGTCTGTCGTCTGCATCCAACACAACGAGGTGCGGGAATAGCCCATGTAGGGGTGGGTATAACGATACTCAGTAGGGACCCAGAGACCCTAAAGGTCTCACAATATCCATCAAGGGTAACCAAAAATTATAGAAAAAACCGATATCCCTTAATTAGGTATATTCCCATACATATACCTATGTTATCTTGTAACATATCTTAATCATGAGGTAAACACAAATGTCACTGACTCACCTCAAACCAGGATTTTCTTCAATGAATATTAGCATGTAACATCCACAGTAAAATTGTTGGAATCTATGATGATGGTGTACTCCTCCTATATCATGTACAGTTGTCCTACCGTGTCACACAAAGGTTCTTCCCACGATCCTTGGACTGCTGAGGTACTCCTCTTGTTGAGTACCATGGGATTGCTATGTCACACAGAGGCGCTCCCCACCATGGGTCTGCCGCGCTCACACAGAGGTGCTCCCCCTCATAGCCTTCTTAGGTACTCCTGCTGTCGAGTATCGTGGGTATTCCACGTCACATAGAGGCACTCCCCACTGTGGGCCTACCACATCACATAGAGGAATTTCCCACTGGGCTGGTCGAAACACTCTGAATCGAAAGGTCATCAGTCGTCAGGTCTCAGCCAGCTACAAAGTCTCCTTACTCCTCTCGCTCATCTCCGGGAGGATCCTCTCCATGAGATATTGTTCGACACTCCAACTATCTCAAAGTCCCATGTAGAAGTATCTCAAAGTTCTTCCTCGACATTGAAGTCTCAACGCAACAGACAGCGCGTAAATCAGACGCCCGGTCTGTTAGTTATTGGCATTTCAATTCTAGGGTCATGTTGGATTCTTGTTCAATCCAACATGACCATACACCATCTTTACCCAAATATCTTGTGTGGTATAATCAAGGCACCATATTTCTTCAAGGATTCTAGTGCCATTTCCGGTTATTCAAATGAATGCACGGTGCCAAAGTTATAGAGGTTTGTGAAGGGGTGCATGGTTTTCGCATGGTGTAAACAAACCATACGGCCTGGCCATCCGAAGTCTCTAGGTGAGATAGTAGCAACCACACGGTTGGTGCATGGTTTTACAAATACTGTGGAAAAGTCACGCGAAGTATCTGGGTGAGAGAGTAGCAACCGCACGGTTAGCGCACGGTTTGGCAAACCATGTGGTCACGTCGTACGAAGTCCCCAGGTGGAAAAGTGGCTACCGCACTGTTGGCACACGGTTTCCCAAACCGTGCGTCCAAGCCATGAGGCCACGTAAAATTAGGGTTTTATGTCCCAGGCCACTTGGTATTTCCCATCTTTCCTCCGTTCTTCCTTCCACTCATGCCTCATGTGGGGTTTATGGGTTTTCAAAGGTTTGGGGAGCTCCTCACCTCGTTTTGGTGGCACGTCGAAGAGGTTCTTACTGGATCGAAGGGGGTTCTCCATTCTTCACCTCAACGAAAGGCCACCACCTACCATCATTATGAACAAACATTTCAATAATAATGGTAGAGGGGTCAGGAAATTTTATTTTTGCCCACACCCTCTACATTAGAGTGGTGAGAGGAGGCTCAACAAGAACTTAAAAGAAGATCATCAAACCCTAACCTCCCACAAATATTATTCTCAACCCACAAAAGAAAACTTCTATATTCTTTATTTTTTTTTAAAAATAATATCATGGGAATATAGTCATACTCAAAATCCAACCCCTACCTCGTATGATGATAATCCTTGATGAAGTCGCGGAATGGCGGACATTGTTCCATAGAAATCGGGAAGTGTCCAGGGTAGGAGACCGAGGAAGAAGCCTCGTCAGTGTTCTTCACGGTCGGCTCATTTTATTTTCTCTTAGTTGAAGATCTAAGAAAGAGTTCATTGTTCTTCGGAAGAGTATGAAGAGGCATTCTTCACATTCTTCGTTGAGAGATAATTCTCCAAGGGTTTTCCAAGTTCTCTCTCAAAGCTCTACCAAATGAATAGATTCCAACCAAAATAACTTAATAGCTTCATCTATTATTTAATTGATGAAATAAATTCAAAAGAATTCAAAAGGTTCCAATTAATTAAATTAAAGAGTTCAATTAATTAATTTTGAGGGTTGGCACATTAAATTACTAGGGGAAGGTGAATAGTTTTCTCCCACATAAATTGGGGTTAAAGGGGGTTTAAAGCCCGCGTAGGCCCCACCAAGGATATCCTCCCAAGGCAGGTTATGTGAGGGTGGGACCCACCACCATAACCTCTCATGGGAGGTTATGGTGTGGTTTCTCCCACCACTAACCTCCTCTTGAAGATTTTAACCACCAGAAAATAAAAATAATCTACACTTATTTTTATTTAACTTATTAAAAATCCCAAAATCTAACTTCCAATCTCGATAGAACGCAACTGTGGTGAAGGTCTCACTAAGTAATCACAAATACTGTGAGTTCAACGGTTCCCTAGGATTTCAATTTCGAGCACTTGTTCAGAATTTATAAAATCATGCTCATACGTTTACTAAATATACTCGAACAAAACTTCAGAAATTGATTCCGGGCACACCGGGCCTCAGAATCAAGCACCGTATATTTTCACGAACTCATAACATTCCGTTGTATTTAAGAAAATAAAAATTCCATATAAATTATGGGTCTTTATAGTTGTCCTAAGACCTCTATTTATAATGAGTCTTATGAAGAAAATCACAAGTCCCAAATATGAGTAATATTTTTGGAAGTAATTCTATTTTCAATATTATTTTCCTAAATATTATATTTTAATTTATATAAAAATAAATGAATATTCACATAAATATTTTAATTATTATGATGTAATAAATATAAACCAAAATTTCCCTCTTTCTATAAGAAAAGTAATTATCAATTCGTGCATACTATAGACTACAATCACCATGATGTGATGACATATTTTTTTACACAAATGCCACGATTCACTATTTGTATGGTTTAAATAAAATTTAAAATTTCACACATATAATATAGTTTTTTTTATAAATTTAAAATTTTTATTTGACCCTTTTTACTCTAATATCATGAGAAATGAAAACATTAAACATGAATTGTGCATACTACTTCATCCCTTAAGTATAGTTTATTTTTTAATAGTGTTTAATGATTAATTATTAATAAAAATTATAATATATTTTTACTCTATATATGTATTGAAATAATATCATTATTCTACTATAATTTAAATATTATTACAATAACGAAACACATTAATCTTCATAATCATTAATTCAATATAGTGTATTCTTGTTTTGTTTGGCCTGACCACCTATATAAAAAACGAAATAAAACAATATCATGGATAACTATGATAAATAAATTAATAAAAATATATGGTTCAAAAAAGAAAATAAATATATTTTTTATTAGGTAATATAAAAATTAATTTTATATCCAAAAAATTTTAAATCAATGATCAATTAAACAAAATCACCAAAACATGCTTACAGATGATTTCATCAATATAGATCATAATAAAAACTCTAATATAAAGAAATTATAAATTTAAAATAAACTACAAAACATATATTAATGTACCTTCTAAAATCAAGGAATATTTAACATTGTGAAAAGAATGAATAACAAACTGTTATTACAAAACTATTTCAAAATGATTAATACACTCAAAACAAATATTGGAAATAGATAATAAATAATCGATATACATAGAGAGAATAACTATAATAAAAATTATAAAAGGAATTAGATATTAACTTTTTTATTAAATTATTTTTAAGATATGTTTTATTGGTTATTGAATTTATCCACTGGAAGTTAAAAATAAGGTAAGGGTATTTAGGGTAACTTTTAACCTGATGAGACATATTTTTTATTTTATAACATGTTTTATTTTTTATTTACTATATTTTGACACTTTTTATATTTAAAATCATTATAATCTTATTTACATGGTATTTAATATTTCTTTCAAAATTATACCCTTGATGATATTTTGATTCGAAATGTTTTAATGTTTGGTGGGTTAATCATCTCAAATTTCAATTATTTGTGACATGTTTATAATACAAACCATGTTTTCCATTACATCATTTATATATTTTCCATGATAACCTGATTATATCATTATTCACAGTATGGAATTTTTCATTTTAAAATTTAGCCTTCAATGAGTTTTTATTCGAATGTTTCTAAATTCTTAAGGAATATTTGTCTATATTTTTCATTCCATTGGATACATTTGATATTTTAAATCATCATTTATTTTAAATTTCTTATTTATATTCATATAATTTAAAATATAATGAATACATTTATTTAATTATATTTTAATATCAGATTATCACCCTTATTTTCTTTTGATACTTATGTTAGAATTATTTTAAGGGTGTTTGTGTCTCAATTTTTCTACATTAAGATATGATTTTAATTCAAAACATGATTACCCTTTTTCTGTATATATATAACCCTTGTATTTAATTCTAACAACACTATTATAATTTTCTATTGGGGGAATAAACTCAGGGAAACCCATATCATCCTTTCACTTTCCAAATCAGCCTTTGTTATAGGAATGATTTTTTCCAGGTCCATTCTTCTAAGAATAACCTATTTTTCATTAACTTTTTAAGGGATTTCACAAAGATATCCATTTATCATTTTGTTGGTAAAATAATATAAATAACCATATATCATTAATCTATAGATATTTCATTTGTGTTTGCATATATAGAAACTTATTACACTTATTTATTAGGGAAATATTGATAATATGTATATATTTTTTTATATAGATTTTTATTGACAGCTTAGAAAAGTTTATTACATATTTAGTAACCATTGTACATTATTGAATAGATGAATTATATTATTTTATTAACATGAAGTGTATTTTAATTAAATATATGTATACTAAATAATTATTTTTTACTAATAACGAATGTTTATTATGAATTGAATTTATTTTAATTTCATTTTCAAAAATAATGCATTTCATATAATGAAATAATGGGTGGGGACAATATTAAATATTACTTGATACATTAGTTGGTATTCAGAGAAAAGTTTTGGTTATTTGGTTTATTCATACCCAATATAAGAATGAATTCATCATTGAAACATTTGTGTTGGGAATGATATACTGACTATATACATGATGAAAAATGTTGTTTTCGTTATGTCCATGATGGTAGAATATTTCTAGGATTATTCATTCCATAACAATGAATTTAGTTACTTTTATCAATTTTATTTTTTAATATTTTATGTAATACATGTATTTTTTTGTATCTAATATGTCCAATTAAAGTGAAATACATGAATATTGATTATTCTAGACATATTATTCCGGTCCTGAATGCTACTCATATAGGTTCTCAATTATAGAATGTTTGAGTCCACACATTATTCGTTTCCATTTCCAAGAGTCAGGATGATATTTATTACATTTGATATGTCTTGAAGATATTGATGTGTATAGTTTTTTATAGTGATTTTGAATAATTATTATTGATCAAGTAGTTTTTTATATAGTTTAAAAATGACCATTTGATGAAAAAACATGGGATTTTATAGTTAAATTTATTTTTAAAATTTATAATATACTATACAAAAAATGACATTCAAATTTATTATAATGAAAATATTTGAATAATTCATGTAATAATTATGGTCTCTTATGTGGGGAAAATTTTGGGGTTGAAAACATATGATAGGTTATAATTTTATAGGTATAGATAAACCATTCTCTTAGTTGTTCCAATATTTGATACTTTAGGGATTAGGATAATATTATTTTAGTGAAAGAAATATAGAATATTATAGGGTATTATTCAACATTTAAAAAAAATCATGGTGGTTTGGTAATGTCTAAATTATTTGGATCTCATAGAAATTAAATCTTTTCGTGGATACTATAATGTTTATGAATCTATGGAATAGATGCACCAAGTTGTCATAACCATTAAAAATGATGGTCAAGTATCAACTCAACTTTCACTATGGTTCACAAGGAGTGGTCCTAGGATTTCCCAAACTGACACCCACAAGGGATATTATTGGTTTGTCACAATATCATTACAAAACATTTTTAAGGATTTATTTTACTAAGGAACTAGGTTTATGAATACAATTAAACCCCAGATATAGAAGCCTATATTGAACCAAATGGTACATAGGTTGAATTTAATCTTAATGTATTAATTTAAATAATAATATATATGAATATTTAATTTTTTAGGTAATTATCTTATAATAATTCTATCTTGGTGTTCTTCCATCATGTTATCTACTTTTGGTTTTAGTAGAGGCTGAATCCGAAAGGAATAAAGTGAACCATGGATTATATATATACTTCAGTGACGTTTCCAATAGAAAAAATAACAGTATAAGAGATATAGTCAAAATATTGGTGCTATTCTGAATTAAATAAAATTTATTTTGATTAATAATGTAAAATTATCTGAGCTTTAAAACACACCCAATAAGAGAATATTGGAGTCTCATAGAGATCTAGGTGAATGTGAAGAGGAAGGAATAAATATTGAATTTCATTCATACTAAAATAATGGTAATAACTACTTATGGGAATGTTTGATAGGAACTAGAAGATTCATTATGTGTTGAATAGAAGGAAATATAAGAACACGTTGAAGTTGAAAATGAATCCATTAGTTAACATGAAGAAGGGAAAAAAAATTTAATTGAACAAATTATTGTAAGTTAGACACCTTATTTGATGTTATTTATATAGTTATTAATATATTATATATACAATTAACTCATTTAATTTCTATGATATAAGTAAAATTATTAGGATACAATTTATTCTTGGGGATATTTTAATAACCCACTAATTTAAATTATATTTTCCTTTGAAACCTATAGTGAATAATAGATTTCTTCACCCACAACACTGAACCGTAAAGAACCATGCAATATAATATATACATATAAAATTATTCATATGATTGGTATTTAAAAATAGTGGCAAATGAATTATGAAATATATGAATAAATAGAAAAAATACATTTTTACTAAGGAATTATTTAAATTTAATTTGCGTAATTATGTACATTTTAAGAACGAGTTATGTATTAAAATTTATCCCTTCTAAAATCAGATATTATTTGAAAGATATATATATAATAAAAATAATTTTTATAAAATATATTTATAATTTTAATAATATTTTAAAACCAATTTTATTAGTAATTTGTACAAAATAAAGACTTGAATAGTTAATATTTTTTTAAAATTGTATTTTATTGTGAACATATGTTTAATTATTATTTTATTTTATATTTAAAATTAAAATATTAATATTATAGAATTTTAATTTAATAATATTATAAAATAAATTAAATTTATCAATCAACATTAGCATAATATTAATATTATTTATTTTTTAAAATAAATATTTATCCATGAATACAAAAAAACCCAATCTTACCAAAAGTGTAGATATTAGAAATTTTAAAATATATAATATGGACCTAAACTAAAATAATAACATTTTATTGATCAATGATATATTTAATTTGTAAAAAATATAAATTGTTAAATACCCTTAAAATTTTATAAAGCAACGTTTATCATTTTTTTCTCTTTATATTATGTTGAAATAATTAAATAAATTATAATTCTCAAACCTTATGAAATGGTTATATCTATAACATAATATTAATTGTTTTATGTGTTTGGAACCACATATTTGAGTACAGTATGTTAGGATTTCTTCGTTGGTTTTTTCTCTATGTTTTCAAGACATTTTGGAATGTTTATGTGCAAGTGCATAGTTTGTGCATGGTCTGAGCATGGTTTGAAAAAGTGTACAACATGGATAGAATCGAGATGCACATTTTGTTCAAGGTTAAACTAATTGTGCATCCAAAACATGAATTGTTTTAGTGGATATGTTTTGGGTGTACATTTAGGTGCACAATTACTACTAGATGTGTGACTTAACCTTAGAGACCATACTAAATGTAATTAAAACCTCTAAAATTTTAATTCAAGTCACAAAACTCCCTAATTTACCAAAATCTATTTCCACTCAAACATAAATTGATACTTTGGATTATGGGTGCCTTCTTGATCCATTTTTATCCCCTAACCTCGTATCTTGGCAGATTTAAGTGCCAATCGAAGCGGTGATCATCCTCATTTGTGTTATTTTGTTATGGATCTTTGATCTCCCTTGTTCTCTTGATTCCTTCTTTATAAGGTATACAATGGCCTTTAGTTTATTGTGATCTTGCTATGTTTTTATTCAATTTTGGATCTAATATCTCTTCTCTATTCATTCATGGTCAATATTTTAGGATTAGGTGATCAACATCAATAGTAACACATCTCATATTAATTGTGTTTGGATTCCGTATATTCCATGTTAGTGTTTCTATGATATTCCTTCAATTTGTGATTCATGGATTTTTAATATAAGGCCCCATAATTAAACATTACTTAATCTTGAGATATTTCAAGAATACACCTTGAGGATCTTTTCAGGTTTAGAGTTTTAGAGAATTAGATCATAAAACTTGCATTACATTCCACATTTAAACAAAGTGGTTACATAAAATATAGTATTCATTTTTCCCATCAACGGAAAAATATTTAAAATAAAACATGGATTCTTTATTGACACTTCCTTGACACTATCATCATATCATGTACCCTTCCCTTGACCTGTGAAAAACATTTCAAAAACTTGGGATGAGCATAAAAAGCTCAGTAAGGGATATAAAAATATTGAAAGGAATCATGAGTACATGTATACACAAGAAACAATGAAATCATACTCTACTCATAAAACAAAACCACTTTAACATACCTCATCAAATCATGAATAAATCATAGAAATAATAAGACATAAAGGTAACATGAGGCATTCATAACATTCTTATGTAGGGAGTAACCCTCTTGGTTACGTTTGCAATACCCATCACAGTATATTCCCAAAATCTCTTCGGAGAAACCTTAATTTTTAACTCCTTCTTATTACCCAATGCAATGGAGAGCTATATCGGGCTCACCCTCCCTTAGTTTATCACAGAACCACCTGTCTTCATAAAAATTCCCAAGAACCATAACATAATCATATCAAAAAAGACATGCATAAAGGAAACATAACATTTCAACATTTCAATCACAAGATATCAATAAAAAGCATTGATATAATAAAAACATTATGAAAAACATTTTCAATACCAAAATAAAAGAAAAGTAAAACAGGGTATTTATTTTTCATTTAAAAAAATGTATGGCTTGTAGAGGAAGCTGAAACTCAAATAATGGTCACGGCAGCGGAGAAGTCATTGTCACCGCATACGTACGACAAAAACATTCCATTTTTTCATTTAGTAAAACACTTCGTATAAAAATATTTCTTTTGGATAAACGTAAAAGTAAAAGGGGTTTATACACCGTATAAAAGATGGTTGTGTATAAAACAAAATATGCCTCAATGAAAGGAGATTGAGACGAAGTCCCATACCTCGGGTCCGACTTGACTCGATCGTTATTTAACATCCTGAATAACAAACTTGAGTTAATTTCTACTAGCTTAAGAACCATTTTCAAGTTCATTATTTCTTTTATATCACTTATTACCATATCATGAAGACTGTGTAATTATATAAGTTAATAACGGTCATTTTATCGATCGTTGGTACTTGGGTGAAAAATAAACTCTTTATAATTAAATGTTGTTCATGTATCCATTATATCCAGAGTTATACTCATGATTTAGATATCATATATATCATATATATCTAGTATATACATGCATTTATAATATTACATAACGTTTAGAGGTAAGAAATGAAATGCACCGTTCATGGAGATGGTAAGCCATACGTATGCATGAACGCTACTTTCATTTCTATTTCGTATATTATGGAATGTAATCAAAATGATATAAAGGTATATTATAATTCCATTATAATATCATATATAATATCATTAATTACATCCTTTATACGTCCCACATATGGCATTAACAAATCAAATCACTTTGAGGGGGCGGTAGTCCGCACTTCCTAAAACGAAGATATCGTGTTTACCCATAATGGTAACCATAAAGGTATGCCATGAATGAAAAATACAGAATCTTAAGTAAAGAATAAACATATTATATACCACATATAAATATAGTGACATCTTACTGGCCACCATTGAAGGTGTTATATGAGTGTTTAACAATCATCGTTTCATGAGGCAGAAATTCACCATGCACAGAAACAGTATGTTCTTTAACCATTGAATGTAGGTGTGTGTAAGTGTAGCTCGAATAATTCTTATAACAACATCCTAGTATATTAAATATACTGTTTTTGTTACAAAAGAAAGGAATATAAATAGTTTAGATGGTTAGAGAAGAAAAATAAAACATAAGAACACAAGAGAAAACACTACCTTTAAAACGGGTAATTCTTTTTGATTTGAGCTCAAAGGCTTCCTTGGGAATACTTATTCCCAAAGTGAGGATTCTAAGAGTTGGAAGTGTGGGTATGGTGGTTGAGGTGGGGGCCTTTTATAAGAGGAGAGGAGGGGCACTCTTGGAAAGGTATAAAAGGATACTTTATTATAAAATTCCTTTCGGATTTGAAAGGTCCAAAAAATATATATTTCAAGGATAAGGTGATAAGAGTTATAAATCCACCCATCCAATAGGTTTTTGACAAGTTTAGGTCTTATATTTTACATTATATGTTCATTTTATTAAAATCGTTAAATAATGAGGTCATCGATGCATCATCATGTTGTCAAAAATAATTTCATTTATTTAATGTCTAAAAATTATACAAAAAATATCATGATGTAGGAAATATTTTTATCTTTATAATAAATATTTATAGTCAACAATATGACTTGTATAACCCCATTATAAAATTGGTTTAGTAAAACAACTCATGTTTGTGTCATTTTTACTTTTACTTTAAATAAAAGGAATTAATGTGTTTATCTTACCCAAGTGGCTCCATGGGGTCCCAAAAATCGACCCATGGGTTTTCGTGTTTGGCAAAGACACATTAAATAAGGGTAGGACATGTTTCTAGGTCATTTAATTTTATTAAAACATTATTTTTACCTTAAATTACACTAATTACCTTTAATCGCGATTAAAAACGTGAAAGTTACTATTCACAAAAAAAATTATTTTAATCCCATTGAACCACAGTTTACATCCTAATGACAACCATGTATGTCAGATTTTTGAAATTCAAAACACAGAAAAGGTAAAATTTCATTTAAACGAAAAATCAGTTTTTTAAGTACCACTTAGTGGTTTCACTATTCATCAAAAATTGATGTTTTTCAGAAAAATACCAAAACATCACCCTACACTATATTTGATATTCCGAATTCAAAAATGATGTCTATTTTAAAAAATTCAAAACATATAAGTTATAATAATTAATTTAATAATAAATTCCCACTGTCAGAACAAATAGCGTGTTTTTATGAAACAATAAGTATCCAAAGAGTAACACTAGTTTAAGTCCAATTTCAAAGTTAAATTAATTCAAATGACCACCATTGGATTAAATGGTAAAAATATATTCTAATTTCACTTTAAAACCAATTAAAAATATAATCTAATCATATAAATAAATTATATTAAAAAGTGGTTTTGAATTAAAATACAACATTTTTCACTGTTCATTAAAAAATGAACATTATCAGAAAAATACCAGAAATTTATCCAAAGTAAATTTCAATGTCCCAATCATAAAGAATAAGTTTATTTTGACAAATATAGCTTATAAAATTGTCAGATGATATATTTAAAAATGGTTTTCCATCAAAAGGCTGTAAAACAATCTTTTAAAAATATTAGTGTATTCCATGCTTAAGATTGGATTTATTCTCATTTTAAGCCTCTAAAACACTTTCTAATTCATTAATAGACATAGATAAAAATATCTATTATTCATTACTTACTCAGTATGTTACATCCTTACCCATTTATAAAATTTCAACCCCTCAATTTATTTACTTATCGAATAAATGGGCGTATTTATCCCTCATTGCATTTTCAGATTCCCATGTTGCCTCTTCAATCATGTGGTTTTTCAAAAAAACCTTTACCTGATGAATAAACATATTCCGTAACACATGATCCCTATGGTCAAGAGTCTGGACCAGTTGTTCTTCATAAGATAGGTTCTCTTCTAGCTGAACTACCTCTGGACTCAAAACATGAGATGGATCTGGCATGTACTTCCTTAACATTGAAACATGAAAAACATTGTGTACCAGAGATAAACTCGGTGGTAAAGCCACTTGGCATGCATCTGATCCAACTCTCTCCATAATTTCATAAGGTTCAATGAATATTGGACTCAGCTTTCCTTTCTTACCAAATCGCATCACACTTTTCCATGGTGAGACTTTGAGAAAAACCTGATCACCTACCTCAAAAGATAGATCCTTCCTTCGGTTATCCGCATAACTCTTCTGCCTTCTCTGAGCTGTTCTCATGTGTTTCTGTATCAACTGAACTTTTTCTACCATATATTCTACCAATTATTGTCCCATTAGATTTCTTTCAACCACTTCATCCCAGAAAGCTGGAGTTCGACACTGCTTCCCATATAACGCCTCAAATGGTGCCATCTGTATACTGGAATGAAAACTGTTATTATATGAAAATTCAACCAAGGAAAGATATTGGTCCCAACTTCCCTAATAATACATCGAACAAGCACATAGAATATCCTCCAATGTATGAATTGTTCGTTCTGACTACCCATCTGAATGAGGATAAAAAGATGTACTAAAATTTAATTCAGTACCCAACAACTTCTGAAGGCCTTTCCAAAAGTTAGAAGTAAAACTAGGGTCACGATCAGATACAATGGAGAGAGGAACTCCATGTAACATGTATATCTCTTTAAGACACAAAAGGGAAATTTGATCTAGGGAAAAAGTATCTCATATAGCATGGAAATGAGTGGATTTATTCAAGAGATCAACAATAACCCAGATTACATTATTACCTCGAGATGTCTTCGGTAATCCCACAACAAATTCCATGGATATATTCTCCCATTTCCACTATGGAACTGGTAATGGTTGAAGCATCCCTTTCGGTAACTGTCGCTCTGCTTTAACCTGCTGAAAATTCAAACACTTCACAGTAAAATCAGTAATATCTCTTTTCATTCCATCCCACCAGTAATACTCCCACAAATCTTTGTACATCTTAGTACTGCCAGGATGAACTGAAAATAGAGAACTATGAGCTTCACATAACAACTCTCTCTTCAACTGTGAATCACAAGGCAAACACAATATCTTCCCAAATCTCAAAACAAAATCATTATCAATGTTGAATTCAAGAAACATACCCTTCTAAACTAGCTCTACCTTTTTCTACAACTCACCCTCTTGCTTCTGTGCTTGCTTGATTCTGTCTGATAGAGAAGATTTCACTGATACCTGAATCAAAATAGAAGAACATCCTTCACCAAAAATTTCTATGCCAAAGTTCATCAAATCCTTAACCAAAGGATCATGTTCCAAATGAAACATTGTTAATGAATCATTAATTTTTTGACTCAAAGAATCAGCCACTTTATTTACTGTTCCCGGATGGTAATGAATTGTACATTCATAATACTTGATTAATTCTAGCCATCTCCTCTGTCTCATGGTCAATTATTTCTGAGTGAATATATACTTTAAACATTTCTGATCAGTATATATTTAACACTTTACTCCATACAAATGATGCCTCTATATTTTTAAAGTGAAAACTATAGTGGTGAATTCCAAATCATGTGTAGTGTAATTTACCTCATGTGTTTTCAACTGTCGTGAAGCATAAGCAATTACCTGATCATTCTGCATTAGGACGCAACCAAGTCCTTTCAATGAAGCATCCCTATAGATAAAAAACTCACCATTCCTGGAAGGTAGTGCCAAAACTGGAGCATTCACCAATATTCTTTTCAGTTCCTAAAAAAAATCATCACATTCTTTTGTCTAGGTAAACTTGACACCCTTCCGAGTTAGCTTAGTCATTGGACTAGATAACTGTGAAAAATTTCTAATAAACCTTCGGTAATAGCCTGACACACCAAGGAAGCTATGAATCTCAGTTACATTTGTGGGTCTTGGCCATTCTTCCACGGCCTTTGTTTTTGTAGGATCAATAGTTATCCCATCTTTAGAAACAATATGGACAAGGAAAAAAAAATTTTGCAACAAAAACATACACTTGCTGAATTTCCCACACAATTTCATTTATTTTAAGGTTTGAAAAATAACCCTTAAATGTCTTTCATGCTCCTATTTAATTTTAGAAAACACCAAAATATCATCAATGAAAACCACCACAAACTAATACAAGAACTCATGGAAAATTCTATTCATTAAGTCCACTAATACAGCAGGTGCATTGGTTAGCCCAAAAGGCATTACTACAAAGTCATAATAGACATATCTTGTACGAAACGCAGTATTCGGAACATCTTCTTCTTTTACCTTAAGCTAATGGTACCCCGATCTCAGGTCAATATTTGAAAAATACTGAGATCCCTAGAACTGATCAAACAAATCATCGATATGAGGCAAAGGATATTTTTTCTTAACAGTGATGTTATTCAAGGCTCTATAATCAATGAAAAGTCTCATATAACCATCTTTATTTTTAACAAATAAAATATGAGTACCCCATGGTGATGTGCTAGGTAGAATGAAACCTTTATCTAATAAATCTTTCAATTGCTCCTTCAACTCTAAAAGTTCAGTTTGAGCCATTCGATATGGGGGTTTTGAAATTGTCTTAGCATCAGGAACTAAGTAAACAGTAAATTCAACTTCCTGATCTGGTATTATTCCAGGAAACTCATCAGGAAAAACATCAGGATACTCATTTACCACTGCCACATCATTAATTTGAACAGTTCCTTTCTTTTCAATGATGTGTGCAAGGTAACATTCATTTCCATCTTTTACATGATTCTCAACCTCTTGTTATGTTATCAACAATAAGGGTTCATTTGTAACGGCCCGACCCTAGTTACCCAGAGTCGGTGCATTATTACATATCATTGGCATGATCACAAGAAAGATCAAATCTCGAAAGACCGATTGGTTTAGTAGCCTAGGAAAAAATAGATATATTCATAAGTCTTAAATTACATCATAAAATGAAAAACTACTACAACAACATATTGTCTCCATAAACCACACTCATATCCCCACATAATCTCCCTACAGGTCATTCATAATTTACTTCTTCACTTCCTGGGAAAAATAAAGCATAGAAAAGGGGTGAGCTCAAATGCCCAGTAAGGATAACAATATACCGGAAACATTCATAAATAATAATAAACATTTAAGGCTATTTATAACTAAAACAAAAGCCTTTTAAACTTGAACTTCAACATAGTATGGCAATAGTAAAATGAAATAATTCCATTTACTTGTTCACATGGATATTCTAGTAATCGAATAATCACATGCAATATCAATAACCACTTTCATAATGTTGGAATGCATAATGCCAGACTATCATAACCACATATCCAAGGCCTCGTGCCAAGACTACAAATAAGATTTTGCCAAGGCCTTGTGCCATGACACTAGTTTGTCTCATGGGACCTACCGATGCAATTTTTTTAGAAGATACTTACGTTTAAAATTGCTAAAATACTCTCCAGTGTTTTTCTGAAAACATTATGCAAGCTTCTAAAAACAAAATAACTAATTCTAAGACTTATCGATTAATTACATGCCATGATGGGTCCACTCCCAATCCCTTCCTGTCTACCAAAATCGAGAGTCAGGTTTTTTGAAGACATTTTTAAGCTTGCGTTAAATACGTATACATTTGCACTGGATTTTCATATATTTGAGAGAAATATCTCTCTTTTGAAATCATTTAAAAATCACATAATTAAAAAAAGAAAACCTTTTCTTCGAAAATATTCTTATAATCCTGTAAGGAAAACTTTGAAGATTTTATAACGGCAGAAAATAACTGCACTCGCCGTATAAGTTAAAAAAACATTCTTACCTTAATTCTGTCGAAAAGGTTAAAAAGGACCTTGTTTTGAAAACGACGGAAAGATTCCTCTTATAAAAAGTTAAACAAGGGTATAAATGACTTTAACCCATATTCTTGAAAATAATAAAAATGTTTTGAAATACATTTTGAAGAAACATGGATGTGGATGATAAAGAGATCCCAGTAGATTATTACATATAAACGACCTCAGATAATGAAGAGATTGTGAAATAACCCTTACCAATTTGGTATCTTACGAAACATGCAACCCATGAAAGAGGTATCATACAATGAATATGTAAATACACATAAATTAAAGTGTATTACACAAAGAATATATTTATGGGTAGTACATACACCACACAGAAGGTAATGGTGGCAATATGACATGAATCTCACAGAAATAAAGAGTGAGATGAAAACCCCTTACCTTTCACTTTTACTTGGATGGGGTAGGTTAACCTCCTGTATAATGGTGAAATAATTTTTATTAAATTATTCAATAATCATATACATTAATATGATATCATATATGATCTTTTAGCATTGCTTTGTTAATAATATCTTAGAATTATCGTCGTTTCGGGTGTTAACTTACTCGTTTTCCTTTATATGTTTTGTTATGTAAGACACGTTTGTAATGGATATGTTGTATATTATTCATATCCAGAATTATATCAAGTCCTTAAAAATCATTTTTAAATCATCAAATGATAATTATACTTGAATGGATACGATGGAGAATGAATCTTATCGCGTTCGTGGAGACGGTAGTCCGTACGTGCGCACCAGCAGCAATATCATTCTTTTGATATTAAAATAATATATAAATGGTTGTTATATAATATATACAGAATTATTAACATGTTATATTTATTATTTACATGAGTTACAGATCATTATTATACCCATCCAAATATTAATATATTGAATAACAATTACACCACGACGTGGAGACGGTAAGCCGTACGTACGCACGTATGGTGACATGTTATTCAAAGGGTGGATAGAATACTGAATATGGTTGTACCATATTTATAATAAAATCACAATATATATATGATAATGGATTTATTATTTTAGAATGTTAACAACAAAGGAGGAAGAAGTGGAAGAAGAAATGAACTTGGAAAAAGGGTGGTGAAATCATTACCTCTTCTTCGGGTTCTTCCTTTTGATTTGTTCAAAAGGGCTGCTTAGGTTGGATTTATGATCAAACTAAGGACTCTAGGTTGTAGTAAGGGAAGTGGGGAGAGTATTTGGGCAGAGTTTGGCCGAACCAAAAGGCTTTTAAGGTGTGAATAAATGAGAAGGAGGAGTGCCCTTTTATAAGAGGGGTGAGGGGAACCTTTGGAAAAGCTAGAGATATTAGTTTATAATAAATTCATATTCGGTTTATAATGGCTCCAAAGTTGACTATTCAAAGTTTAAGGTGGGGATGGGTCTAAAAAAACTCAACCAATAGAATTTATACAGGTTTGGGTACTTATATTAACCTTATCTTTAAGTATTAACTCTAAGTTAATTAGTTTCACTTTTACAATGTCTCTTTGTATTTTTATATAATATGGTTAATAAACTTACTATATACATCCAATAGACTCCCAAGTGGTCCATTAATGATTAAACTATCATGATATAAGTCTCTTGGACTAACATTATATTTTTAGGAATTTAATATCAATTAATAATATAATATTTTTTTAAAAAAACTCTTTTATGTCAATTTTGACACTATTCAATAGTTGATTTTTTTGAAACTCACAACAGAATGATTACTTCGAAAAAAGATAATTAAATCAATACTAATATGTCATATTATCCTATAAAATTAGTTTAATTCATTAAAAGTTTCATATTATATTTATTTGGGTATTTATAATATCAATTATTTTTATTTTTCACTATTATAGTAATTACTGCATCATCATTGTGTCATAAATAAATTAACTTATTTAATGTCTCAAAATTATAAATAAAGTATAATTATGTAGGAAATTTTTTATATTTCTAATGAATATTTATAATCTAAAATCCAACATATATAACCCTATGTAATAATTGATTTCCTAAAAGATATATGCTTGTGTCATTTTTGTATTCATTTTAACTTAATTAAAATAAAGTGTCCCTATCACCTACAAGTGGCACCATGGGGTCCCCAAATCGACCCAAATATGCCTATGGTCGAACATGTGTCAACTAATAAGGCTAGGACACGTTTTAGGGTAATTTATTATTATTATAATATTATTTTTTAACCCTTATTTACCAGATTTACCCTTAACCATGGTAAATAAAATATTTACCACAGTAATTATTCAAAATGTCTAAAAATAAAAGTTACCTACATACACAATTTGGACATCCTGATTCCAAATATGGAATCCATTTTTCTAAATTCAAAACACAAAAGTGGCAGAAATTAATTTAAAATTAATTCCCGTTGTCAAAACAAAAAGCATGTTTTTAAGAGATAATAACTATCAAAAGATTGACACTTGTTTATGTTCGGTTTAATTGTAAAATTATGTCCAATAACCAACATTATATTAAATGGTAAAAATATATTCTAAATATACTTTAAAACCACTCAAATTCAAAAATTATCACTATTAAGTTTTTTGATTAAAAAAGTTGTTTTTAATCAAAATTTAGTAATTTTCACTATTCATCAAAATATTAAAGTTATCCAAAAAGTACCAAAATTTCACCTTAGGGTAAATTCGACACTAAGAATACAAAAATGAATTCAATTTTGAAATATAAAATATATATAATTTCAAAAAGTAGGTATTACTATTCATAACGGCTAGTTTGATCGTTTGTGGTGTGTGTTAAAACTCGAAGTTGCATACAACACACGCTACTGTATTATTCAAAGGAAAGCGTACCGTGGAAGTTTGGGATGTTTCATTTTAAATTTTTTGATGTCCCCATTTAGTCAAAAAGTTTAAAATATTGTATTTAAAAAGGGTTCACTATTAAAAGTTGATAAAAGTGGAATACTGAAAATGAATTTGTTCTTGCATTACATCTAAGAAACTCATCATATGGATTCTAAAATTATAAGAATTATATAAAGTTTAAAATTTAGTTACTACTATTCATAACCTCTTTTGAATGGATTTTTTTTTGTAATTCATGGTGTGATTGAACTCGGTGTTGCGTGTAGTGCAAGTTATTGAATTATTTTGAAGAAATAACACACTATGAAATCTTGGGGTGTTACATTCTCCCCTCCTTCAATAAATTGCGTCCTCGCAATTTGAAATTGTTCTTCAAAAATAAAAGGTTTAAAATAGAAAATATATTTGTGGGAAAACCCACATCGGAAATTGGGTTACTAAAATTTAGTCTTAATACGAGAAAAGAAAAATGAAAGGGTCACCACCAAATTATGATCTCGATTAGGAGAACATTGGTGGAAATTAGAGACATATAATTGGAGGAAAAACGTAAATATTTATAGGTAGTGATTGAGGTCATCAATCAGAAACAAGTATAAAATTGATTTCCTTAAACTCATCAATCTATGATGATTTGAAATACCATCGGTTCAACAAAACATAGGGTATTGGGATAACACATTTTTGACCTTTCAAAATATCTTAGTTGAAATCCCACATCGAAAAATGAATTAATGAGGGCTCTATTTAAAAAAAGAGTGGAAAGTATAAAGATTATCGAAAATAACACATACTAGGGTTCCATGTAAGAAAATATGGATATGGAAGAGAAATCTAACCATAAATTATCTGATGGAGAGTGGTAGAGAACATGGCTATGAAAAGGCCAACAATCCCAAAACCATAAATTCGTGATGATTTAAGGTACCATCTAGGACAACATTTTTGTTCTAAGTTCCTTTTATTAATGTTGAAGAATTTATTTATGAGATTGGCTAAGATCATAAGGAGATATACTTACTTTATAATTAGAGTTTTATCCATTAATAAATTTCTACCACAAACTTATCTTTCTCTCTAAAAGATAATAGAACGTAAAAAAAATTCTATTTATACTATTCGTACAGGGTTCCAAAATAAATGACTTTAAAATTCATCTACCAGATCTTGAAAAAGAACTCATTATTTAATCCAGGATATCTCGTGGGCTAGTGGTAGGTGATACACCCTTGTTGCCCTTCGGTTGCGGGTTCAAGTCTCGCAGCCTTGCCGGATGCGACGGGTTGCCGCCCGACCTCCGGGTTGTCGTTTTATGGCAATCCAAAATAATCCAAACTAGAACTATCCAAAATACTTCTGTCCAAACTCACAGTCCAACATTTATAAGGAAGGTAAACATAATGTAGATCCTTTTTACCCTGTAATATCATATGAATACCTTCATCATGTATTCTTTTAATACACTGAAACATCCTGAATTACCATATTCCTTATTGATTACATTTATGCTCCCTTATTCCATATATAATGCTAGATATACTTCATCAATCCAAGAATGTTTTAAACCCCAAAAATGATGGAATATACAAATCATTAATCAGTTCCAAGGTAGTCAAGAATATCCAATATAATTTTTCCAAAACAATCATGTATTATTCCAAAATCACTACCTCGGTATCAGAACTATATTATGGTTTATCAATCTCTCAACCATATATTTTCCAAAAATTTATCCTGCTATTGAGTCACTTTTCCTTGTTCCACACAATCTCAAGTCCTTAATGAAATAGTACTGCAATACAATCCTTATATACTCCATAATTATTATAACAAGTACATTGTTGATACAACACTCAGTTGACATAATCAACATAAGAACTCTAATCATTCCTCTTCATCTGTGGTAGTATCATAAATTGATTATTATCCAATAGCATCATTTGCGGCATAGTCTGATGACTGGGACATAGGTTCGCGTAGTGTCCAAACTCCTTGCAAATGAAGCATTGTACATTTGAAACCATTTTCTTACCCTTGCAGTCATGTAATTTGTGCCCTTTTCTTCCACACTTATAACAAACTCCCATTCCTTTTAGGCAAGTTACAGGGTGTTTCTTTCCACAGTTACCACATATGGGAAAATTCTTCTTCTCCCTCTTCCCTTTATCCATCTTTCTCTCTTCCATCCTTTTCTTCTCTTGCTTCCCTTCAAATCCATAGGACTCAGTAAACTCTTTACTTATCTTATCAACACATGATATTATTTCTTCATATGATGATAATATATGCGAGACTATTTCTCTTGTAAATCCTTGCTTAAGACTATAAAACATATGATCCTTCTTTCTCTTTGTATCATGTGCATTACTAGAGTTCTCATTCATTCTACTGGGCACCATTTCTAAACAATGGCATAAACTAGATCAGTTTATGAATCAAAATACATAATCCCATACTTATAAAACACTTAACATAAATTGAACTATTTATGGATATAATCCATAATCAAAAAAATGTTTTCTTTGAGGAAGTATATACTCATAAACCCATCATAATGATTTGTAAAGAAAATGAGAGTTATCCTAAGCATATCCCCAGGGAGTGTTGTAACCAAGAGTGCAGCAAGGCCGTTGTCGTGCACCAGTTCTCGTTCGAGTCTAGCTCAAAGCGGTGTTTTCGGGTTTTACCCCTAGGTACATCTGTGCCAGAGCCGCCTCTACCTGCTCGTATCTAGATAACGATGTATTTCTCGGAAAACTCTCAAAATCTCTACAATACCAAAATTCTAGGAAGTTATTCTATACTAATCCTCAAAGTTCATCTTAGGTCTACGTGCTCTAATCAGAGTTTATCTAAATCTAGCTTCCAAGGTTTGTACTAAACTTCCTCTGATACCAACTGTAACGCCCCGACCCTAGTTACCCAGAGTCGGTGCATTATTACATAACATTGGCATGATCACAAGAAAGATCAAATCTAGAAAGACCTATTGGTTTAGTATCCTTGGAAACACTAGATATATTCATAAGTCTTACATTTCATCATAAAATGAAAAACTACTACAACAACATATTTTCTCCATAAAACACACTCATATCCCCACATAATATCCCTGCAGGTCATTCATAATTTACTTCTTCACTTCCTGGGAAAAATAAAACATAGAAAAGGGGTGAGCTCAAATACCCAGTAAGGATAACAATATACCCAAAACTTTCATAAATAAGAATAAACATTTAAGGCTATGTATAACTAAAAAAATCCTTTTAAACTTGAACTTCAACATAGTATGGAAAAAGTAAAATGAAATAATGCCATTTACTTGTTCACATGGATATTCTACTAATCGAATAATCACATGCAATATCAATAACCACTTTCATAATGTTGGAATGCATAATGCCAGACTATCATAACCACATATCCAAGGCCTCGTGCCAAGACTACAAATAAGATTTTGCCAAGGCCTTGTGCCAAGACACTTGTTTGTCTCATGAGACCTATCGATGCAATTTTTTAGAAGATACTTACGTTTAAAATTGCTAAAATACACTCCAGTGTTTTTCTGAAAACATTATGCAAGCTTCTAAAAACAAAATAACTAATTCTGAGACTTCTCGATTAATTACAGGCCATGATGGGTCTACTCCCAATCCCCTCCTGTCTACCAAACTCGAGAGTCAGGTTTTCTGAAAACATTTTTAAGCTTGCGTTAAATACGTATACATTTTCACTGGATTTTCATATATTTGAGAGAAATATCTCTCTTTTGAAATCATTTGAAAATCACATAATTAAAAAAAGAAAACCTTTTCTTAGAAAATATTCTTTTAATCTTGTATGGAAAACTTTGAAGATTCTATAACGGTAGAAAATAATCGCACTCGCCGTATAAGTTAAAAAAACATTCTTACCTTAATTCTGTCGAAAAGGTTAAAAAGGACCTTGTTTTGAAAACGACGGAAAGATTCCTCTTATAAAAAGTTAAACAAGGGTATAAATGACTTTAACCCATATTCTTGTAAATAATAAAAATGTTTTGAAATACATTTTGAAGAAACATGGATTTGGATGATAAAGAGATCCCAGTAGATTATTACATATAAACAACCTCGGATAATGAAGAGATTGTGAAATAACCCTTACCAATTTGGTATCTTACGAAACATGCAACCCATGAAAGAGGTATCATACAATTAATATGTAAATACACATAAATTAAAGTGTATTACACAAAGAATATAATTATGGGTAGTACATACACCACACAGAAGGTAATGGTGGCAATATGACATGAATCTCACAGAAATAAAGAGTGAGATGAAAACCCCTTACCTTGCACTTTTACTTTGATGGGGTAGGTTAGACTCCTGTATAATGGTAAAATAATTGTTATTAAATTATTCAATAATCATATACATTAATATGATATCATATATTATCTTTTATCATTGCTTTGTTAATAATATCTTAGAATTATCATCGTTTCGGGTGTTAACTTACTCGTTTTCATTTATATGTTTTGTTACGTAAGAAATGTTTGTAATGGATAGGTTGTATATTATTCATATCCATAATGATATCAAGTCCTTAAACATCATTTTTAAATCATCAAATGATAATTATACTTGAATGGATACGATGGAGAATGAATCTTATCGTGTTCGTAGAGACGGTAGTCCGTACGTACGCACGAACGACAATATCATTCTTTTGATATTAAAATAATATATAAATGTTTGTTATATCATATATACAGAATTATTAACATGTTATATTTATTATTTACATGAGTTACATATCATTATTATACCCATCCAAATTATAATATATTGAATAACAATTACACCACGACGTGGAGACGGTAAGCCGTACGTACGCACGTATGGTGACATGTTATTCAAAGGGTGGATAGAATACTGAATATGGTTGTACCATATTTATAACAAAATCACAGAATATATATGATACTGGAGTTATTATTTTATAATGTTAACAACAAAGGAGGAAGAAGTGGAAGAATAAATGAACTTGGAAAAAGGGTGGTGAAATCATTACCTCTTCTTCGGGTTCTTCCTTTTGATTTGATCAAAAGGGCTGCTTAGGTTGGCTTTCTGATCAAAATAAGGCCTCTAGGTTGTAGTTAGGGAAGTGGGGAGAGTATTTGGGCAGAGTTTGGCCGAACCAAAATGCTTTGAAGGTGTGAAGAAATGAGAAGGAGGAGTGCCCTTTTATAAGAGGGGTGAGGGGCACCTTTGGAAAAGCTAGAGATATTAGTTTATAATAAATTCCTATTCGGTTTCTAATGGCTCCAAAGTTTAATATTCAAAGGTTAAGGTGGGGATGGGTCGAAAACAACTCAACCAATAGAATTTAGACAGGTTTGGGTACTTATATTAACCTTATCTTTATGTATTAACTCTAAGTTAATTAGTTTCACTTTTACAATTTCTCCTTGTATTTTTATATAATATGGTTAATAAACATACTATATACATCCAAGAGACTCCAAATTGGTCCATTAATGATTAAACTATCATGATATAAGTCTCTTGTACGAACCTTAGATTTTTTAAGAATTTAATATCAATTAATAATATAATATTTGTTTTAAAAAACTCTTTTATGTCAATTTTGACACTATTCAATAGTTGATTTTTTTGAAACTCACAACAGAATGATTACTTCGAACAAAGTTAATTAAATCAATACTAATATGTCATATTATCCTATAAAATTAGTTTAATTCATTAAAAGTTTCATATTATATTTATTTGGGTATTTATAATATCAATTATTTTGATTTTTCACTATTATAGTAATTACTGCATCATCATTGTGTCATAAATAAATTAAATTATTTAATGTCTAAAAATTATAAATAAAATATCATTATGTAGGAAAGATTTTTATCTTTCTAATGAATATTTATAATCTAAAATCCAACTTATATAACCCTATGTAATAATTGTTTTTCTAAACGATATATGCTTGTGTAATTTTTGTATTCATTATAACTTAATTAAAATAAAGTGTCCCTATCACCTACAAGTGGCACCATGGGGTCCCCAAATCGACCCAAAGATGCCTATGGTCGAACATGTATCAACCAATAATACTAGGACACATTTTAGGGTAATTTAGTATTATTATAATATTATTTGTTAACCCTTATTTACCAGATTTACCCTTAACCATGGTAAATAAAATATTTACCACAGTAATTATTCAAATTGTCTAAAAATAAAAGTTACCTATTTACACAATTTGGAAATCCTGATTCAAAATATGGAATCCATTTTTATAAATTCAAAACATAGAAGTGGCAGAAATTAATTTAAAATTAATCCCCGCTGTCAAAACAAAAAGCGTGTTTTTAAGAGATAATAACTATCAAAAGATTGGCACTTGTTTATGTTCGGTTTAAATGTAAAATTATGTCCAATGACCAATATTATATTAAATTGTAAAAATATATTCTAAATATACTTTAAAACCACTCAAATTCATAATTTATCACTATTAATTATTTTGATTAAAAAAGTTGTTTTTAATCAAAATTTAGTAATTTTCACTATTCATCAAAATATTAAAGTTATCCAAAAAGTACCAAAATTTCACCTTAGGGTAAATTCGACACTAAGAATCCAGAAATGAAGTCAATTTTTAAATATAAAATATATATAATTTCAAAAATTAGGTATTACTATTCATTACGGCTAGTTTGATCGGTTGTGGTGTGTGTTAAAACTCGAAGTTGCGTACAACACACGCTACTGTATTATTCAAAGGAAAGCGTACCGTGGAAGCTTGGGATGTTTCATTTTAAATTTTTTGATGTCCCCATTTAGTAAAAAAGTTTAAAATATTGTATTTAAAAAGGGTTTACTATTAAAAGTTGATAAAAGTGCAATACTGAAAATGAATTTGTTCTTGCATTACATCTAAGAAACTCATAATATGGATTCTAAAATTATAAGGATTATATAAAGTTTAAAATTTAGTTACTACTATTCATAACCTCTTTTGAATGGATTTTTTTGTAAGTCATGGTGCGATTGAACTCGGTGTTGCGTGTAGTGCAAGTTATTGAATTATTTTGAAGAAATAACACACTATGAAATCTTGGGGTGTTACATCATTCTTGTACAAAAACTGAAATTCTTTCTGAAAAGAAACTTCTTTACCTCTACAGTCAATCATAACCTAGTAAATAGAGAGCCAATCTATACCCATGATAACATCAAACTCTACTAAAGGTAAATCAATATGGTTTGCAAGTAGGTTCTTTCCACGGATACGGATAGGAAGATTCATATAAATTCTTTTTGCCTCAACATTTCCCCCAGGTGTTTTTACCACATGTTTAGGAGTCATTTCTTGAGATGTTATTCCCATTTTACGAGAAAAGTATTCAAAGATGACAGAATGAGTAGAACCCAAATCAAACAACACATTGGCATAATCTGAAGAAACAAACAAAGTACCCGATACAACTTCATTTGATGGCCTGACATCTGCTGAAGTAGTTGCAAAGGATTTCACCACCCCTTTCTGCTTGTAGTCTAACTGCTTCCCATCACTCAAGCTATTTGTCGGACAGTAATTTGCATTGTGACCCATCTCATTGCACTTAAAACATTTCACTAACTGTAAATCAAATTTCGACTTACCATCACCTTGATATTTTTCAGTGAAATCACAAGCCTTATGTCCCATCTTACCACATCGGTAGCACTTTCCCGAATTTAGAATACATTCCCCAACATGTCTTTTCCCACACATATCACAAACTGGAAACATAGTTTTCTTACCATCAAACCTTTTTGAATAATTCTTTCATTTCTCCTGCCACCTCGGTCTCTTCTTCTGTTGGTTGTTATAGAACACTTGATCATCGACAAACTCCATTTCCACCTTCTCAGCACATCAAACAAGATTTTCATAACTTTTTAACTCACGAAAATCTAATTCCCTTCGATATTTTGGCATTAATCCAGAGTAAAAACGAATTATTTTACTATCAAGGTCTCGAATAAAATTTGGAGCATACATTGCCAATTGAGTGAACCTTTCTTCATAGGCATCCACTAAGTCTTACTCTTGCCTCAATTCCAAGAATTTTTTTTCCATCCTAAGTCGAACAGCCTTAGGAAAATAGTTCTCAAGAAACATACATTTGAATTCATCCCAGTCGAGAGCATCAATATCATCAGCGTCCCTGATATTTTTAACCATCGACCACCACTGATCTACTTCACCATCCAAACGGTAAATAGAAAGACTAACCTTTTCATTGTATGAACACCCCATGAAATCCAAAATATTCTCCAGTGCTTTAATCCACCCTTCAGCTAACACAGGGTCAGATGATCCTCTGAATGATGGTGGATGATGCCTCGTGAAATGTTCCACTACTGATATGTTCCTCTGTAGTTGATCTGGCTGATCTCGTGCATGGATACCGCCACCATTTATCTCTTGATTCAACTGTGCCATTACTGTAACAAACTATTCAGTTCCAATTCCAACCATCTCAAGATGCCGATTCGGAAGGTTATTTCCATCTGTATGCCTTCCTAGCACTGCTTCCATGTTTCCTCTGTAGAAAACGATTCTGAATAGTCATGTCCTAGATGAAGCAACATGGTAATCTTCAAATGCTATATCATTTCAATTTGACCATGAAAAAATATTTTTGGATAATCATTTAATAAAATTCTAACTCCAAAAGTTATCTAAACCGACCTCTGATACCATCTATAAGGCCCCAGCCTTAAACATTACTTAATCTTGAGATATTTCATGAATACACCCTGAGGATCTTTTCAGGTTTAGAGTTTTTGAGAGTTGGATCATAAAACTTGCATTACATTCCACTTTTAATCAAAGTGGTTACATAAAAGATAGTATTCATTTTTCCCATCAACAGAAACATATTTAAAATAAAACATGGATTCTTTCTTGACACTTCAATGACACTATCATCATATCATGTACCCTTCCCTTGACCAGTGAAAAACATTTCAAAATCTTGAGATGAGCATAAAAAGCTCAGTAAGGGATTTAAAAATATTGAAATGAAACATGAGTACATGTGTACACAAGAATCAATGAAATCATACTCTACTCATAAAACATAAGGACTTTAACATACCTCATCAAATCATGAATAAATCATAAAAATCATAAGACATAAAGGTAACTTGAGGCATTTATAACATTCTTACATAGGGAGTAACCCTCTTGGTTATGTTTGGAATACCCATCACAGTATATTCCCTAAATCTCTTCTGAGAAACCTTAACGTTTAACTCCTTCGCATTACCCAATGCATTGGAGAGCTATATCGGGCTCACCCGCCCTTTGTTTATCACGGAACCACCCGTCTTCATAACAATGCCCAAGAACCATAACATAATCGTATCACATAATACATGCATAAAGAAAACATAACATTTCCACATTTCAAACACAAGATATCAATACAACACATTGATATAATAAAAACATTATGAATACCATTTTCAATACCAAAATAAATGAAAAGTAAAATAGGGTATTTATTTTTCATTTAAAAAAATTTATGGCTTGTAGAGGAAGCTGAAACATAAATAATGGTCACAGCGGCGGAGAAGTCGTTGTTGCCGCATATGTACGACAAAAACATTCCCTTTTTTCATTTAGTAAAAAGCTTCGTATAAAAATATTTCTTTTGGATAAATGTAAAAGTCAAAGGGGTATATACACCGTATAAACGAAGGTTGTGTATAAAACCAAATATTCCTCAATGAAAAGAGATTGAGACGAAGTCCCATACCTCAGGTCTCACTTGAATCGATCATTCTTTAAACTCCTGAATAATAAACATGAGTTAATTTATACTTTCTTAAGAACCTTTTTAAAGTGCATTATTCCTTTTATATCACTTATTAACATGTCATGAACACTATGTAATTATTTAAGTTAATAACGGTCGTTTTATCGATCATTGGTACTTGAGTCAAAAATACACTCTTTATAATTACAATTTGTTCATTTATCCATTATATCCAGAGTTATACTCATGATGTAGATATCATATATATCATATATATATATCCAGTATTTACATGCATTTATAATATTACATAACGTTTAGAGGTAAGAAATGAAATGCACCGTTCATGGAGACGGTAAGCTGTACGTACACATGAACGCTACTTTCATTTCTATTTCGTATTTTATGGAATGGAATCATAATTACATAAAGGTATATTATAATTCCATTATAATATCATATATAATATCATTAATTACATCCTTCATACGTCCCATATATGGCATTAACGAATCAAATCACTTTGAGGGGGCGGTATTCCGCACTTCCTAAAATGAAGATATCATGTTTACCCATAATGGTAACCATAAAGGTATTCCATGAATGAAATATAGAGAATATTAAGCAAAAAATAAACATATTATATACCATATATAAATATAGTTACATCTTAATGGCCACCTTTAAAGGTGTTATATGAGTGTTGAACCATCATCATTTCGTGAGGCAGAAATTCGCCATCCACAGAAACAGTATGTTCTTTAACCATTAGATGTAGGTGTGTATAAGTGTAGCTCAAATACTTATTATAAAAACATCCTATTATATTGAATATAATGGTTTTGTTACAAAATAAAGGAATAAAAAGAGTTTAGAGGGTTGGAGAAGCAAAACAAAACATAAGAACACAAGAGAAAACACTAACTTTAAAACGGGTAACTCTTTTTGATTTGAGCTCAAAGGATTCCTTGGGAAGAATTATGCCAAACTTGAGGCTTCTAAGAGTTATATAGGGATGTGGAGAGACAAAACGGGCAGGGTTTGGCCGAGCCAAAAGCTTTGGAAGTGTGGGTATGGTGGTAGAGGTGGGGGACTTTTATAAGAGGAGAGGAGGGGCACTCTTGGAAAGGTATAAAAGGATACTTTATTATAAATTTTTTTCGGATTTAAAATGACCAAAAATTATATATTTCTAGGATAAGGTGATAAGAGTTCGAAATACACCCATCCAATAGGTTTTTGACAAGTGTAGGTCTTAGATTTTACATTATATTTTCATTTTATTTAAATCGTTAAATAATGATGTCATTGTTGCAACATCATGGTGTCATAAATAATTTAATTTATTTAATGTCTAAAAATTATAAACAAAATATCATTATGTTGGAAATTTTTTTATCTTTCTAATTAATATTTATAGTCAACAATATGACTTGTATATCCCCATTTAAAAATTGGTTTAGTAAAAAACTCATGTTTGTGTCATTTTTACTTTTACTTTAAATAAAAGGAATTAATGTCTTTATCTTACCCAAGTGTCTCCATGGGGTCCCAAAAATCGACCCATGCGTTGTCTTGGTCGTCCATGACACATTCAATATGGGTAGGACATGTGTCTAGGTCATTTCATTTTATTAAAACATTATTTTTACCTTAAATTACACTAATTAGCTCTAATCACGATTAAAAACTTAAAAGTTACTATTCACCAAAAAATTATTTTAATCCCATTGAACATCATTGTAATTCCTAATGAAAACCATGTATTTCTGATTTTTGAAATTCAAAACACAGAGGTGGTAAAATTTCATTTAAATGAAAAATCAGTTTTTTAAGTACCACTTAGTGGTTTCACTATTCATCAAAAATTGGTGTTTTTCAGAAAAATACCAAAACTTTACCCTAAGATATATTTGATATTCCAAATTAAAAAATGATTTCTATTTTAAAAAACTAAAAACATATAGGTTACATTAATTAATTTAAAAATAAATTCCTGCTGTCAGAGCAAATAGCGTGTTTTTATGAAACAATAAGTATCAAAAGATTGACAGTAGTTTAAGTCCAATTTCAAAGTGAAATTAATTCCAATTACCACCATTGGAATAAATGGTAAAAATATATTCTAATTTCACTATAAAACCAATTAAAAAGATAATCTAATCCTATAAATATATTATATTAAAAAGAGGTTTTGAATTAAAATACAACATTTTTCACTGTTCATTAAAAAAATGAACACTATCAGAAAAATACAAAAAAAAATTATCCAAAGTAAATTTCAATGTCACAATCATAAAGAAGAAGTTTATTTTGACAAATATAGCTTATAAAATTGTCAAAAGATAGATTTAAAATTGTTTTCCATCAAATGGATGTAAAACAATCTTTTAAAAATATTAGTGTATTCCATTCTTAAGATTGGATTTATTCTCATTTTAAGCCTCTAAAACACTATCTAATTCATTAATAGACATAGATAAAAATACCTATTATTCATTACTTAATTGGGATGTTACACTTAATAATTTCAAAAATACATGTTTCTTAAATTACAACACATGGTCTATGAAAATTTTCCATTAAATTCTTTATAAAAGCTTCATTGAACCTATTCACTTTGAATTGACCATGGAATTAATTGAATGGATACAATCATGAAATCTATCACCTTTTTATGAATTTTTTAAATGCCATATTTGTTTGTATTTTTTCAAAGAACATTTAAAGTGTGTTTGGTGAAATTGAGGTATTTGGCCTCGGTGTTTTAAATCAAACATGTTGATCTACCATAGTTTACCAAAACTTGATAAGATTATTGGACTATGCTCATCCTTCTGTTGTTGTTCAAAAAATCAAGAGAGTTTCCAAAAATAAATTTTATTCTCATTGGAATATAAATGTCATTTATCATCAAGAAATAAATAACTCAAAATAAATACTCATGTCACAACATCCATGGTAAATCAAGTCTCATTATGAAGGGGTGGTGATAAATCACTCACTCACTTACTACATCTTGAGTCCTAACACATTCTTAATATCCCTTCCACCATTACACACCCCAAATAACATAATGATATCAATGTCAAGTTATTAAATTTAATTAAATACCTCCTCTGATGAAATATGTAATGAACCAATTAGGGATACCATCTAAAATGATAATAAAAATCATTCACCGCTATGATGATGAGAATTATGGGTCTCTATAGACCGACGTAAAGCTCCCAATCATCAAAAAATAACCATTGGGGACAATTTCAACCTCAAAATTTTACAATAACAAAGTAAAATATGGAAAAATAATTATAAATATAAATAAATACATACATATCAACATACAAAGAGACTATAAGAAAAATAAAAATAGAACATAGAATCCAAAACCCACCACTTGGTGGTCCACAACCGGCCACCATTTCCCAGGTCACCCACCCTCGGTCACCCAAACATGAACCCAGAACGGAAGTCAAAATCACGAACACCATTTATAAGATAATAATGGGATTGAAACACCAAAGGGTTTTACAAGGGTGAGATCTATAGATCCCAGTAGGATTCCACTAAAGATTACATGAAATTACATCATAAGGAAATTAAAATATTATAAATGATTAGTATAATAATAGAGCATAAGGATTAGTTTAAAATATTCTTTTACTGTTGAAATTATTTAAAATGAAATGAATTGAATTGATGAATCTTGACAGACCAATTGGAACATTATTATTATCTTATCATGTAATATTCCGTTTATATAACTTTTCTAATTATTTTAATTCCCATTGTTGGGTGTTGAAAAAGGTATTATTAACTTTTAAGAAGTTTAGGGTGAGAGTTAGATTTTATATTAGGGCTTTTAACCATGTTTTATATGTATTTCCATGTGATACTCATATCCTTGTTATCTCACTCATTTATTTTGAATAGTCATATTTGGTATGACTTAGTTATATGCTTGATTAGCAGTCTCACTCCCAACTATTGGATCCATAGAAAACATGAATGGTTTATGCTATGGATGTGGGACTAGGAAAGTTGGTGTGTGTGGAACTAGTTTTCTTGAGACCTGCGATACTAGATGTAATCCTGATAATTAGTCATGTAGTAATTTTATTATATGTTATATGTTGGACTCACTATCGTACCTAGGTTGTATCAATGAAATCCATTTAATTTATACCTGACACGTGACAACGCTAATTGTCACTTTTTGATTATATAGTTTCATTTCTTGATTCATTTATTATAACATTAAACCTTGTCTCTATAGTATCGACTCTTAATCTCCCTTCCATTTTTGGTGAATATTATCATATTTTATTGATTATTATACTTTATCTTGGTATATTATTTTCAAATCATTTCCATGAAAATTTTTACTTATTAAATGGTGAAATGGAATGTTTTATAGGATTTGTTTAACAAATGGTTTTTATATTCTTAAAAGTCTATTTTGAACTAATCCTTATACACAATTACTATACTCATCTTTTATAATATTTTAATTTCATTATGATGTAATTTGACAGAATATTTATTGGAATCCAACTGGGATCTTTAGATTACACCCTTATTATTCCCTTTAGTGTTTTCATCCCATTATTATTATATAGACGATGTTCGTGATTTTATATTACTTTGTGCGTTCATGCTTAGGTGGCCGAGGGTGGGTGAAATGGGACATGGTGGTTGGTTTGGGACCACGAAGTGATGGGTTTTTATTTCTATGATTAGTTTTTCATTTTTCTTACTATCTCATTGTAAGTTGAAATGTATGTATTGATTTATTTTTCTAATGATGATTCCTTATTAAACCTTGTTATTGTAATCTTTTGAGGTAGAAATTGTTTCCAATGAATATTTTTTGATGAATGGATGCGTGTTTTTGGCATATGGAGATTAGGAATGCTCTTCATCATAGGGTTGAATTGGTTTGGGAATTAGATTAAATGGTATCACTGGTTGGTTAATTAAAAATTACATAAGAGAATGTTTTTCCTTAAATGGAATTACATGACATTGAAATCATTATGTTATTTGGGATGCGTGATGGTGGATGGGATGTTAAGAATGTGTCCTGACTCAAGAAGTATTATGTGAGTAGGTGATTGATCTCCACCACTTAATGAGGTGTCTTATGTTACCAGGGATGTTGGGACTTGAGTCTTTATTTTGATTTATTTGTTTTTTCCGGATAAATTAGATTTATATTCCAATGATAATATAGTTTATTTGGGGAATATATTATGATTATATGAACCATAATGGAAGTCTGACCATAGTCCCATAATGTTTTCAAGGTCTAGAAAACAGTGGTGAATCAATGTGTCTGATATGAAAATCCAATCCTGAATAGTTGCGAGGTTTGTGTGTGGTTTACCAGCGCATACAAACAAGACTTCTTCAGTTTGAACATAATTCTAAATTGAAAACCACATCAATTATATTACAAGTGATTTCTGTTTTAAGAGGATGGTTATGTGGGTTATGGATGTGGGTTTTTTAATTATCTGGAGTGGTTTTTTCATCTTTAATCCCTTGTTTGTGATAAGAAATACATTTTTATAACCAAATAATGTCTTGAAAAGAGTTTTGGTATGTTCTCTAAGAAATTGTATCAATTACCAAAAAGCAACATTAACAAAATTCTTGGTTCGGTAATCTAATTACCAACTAATATTATTTGATGTTATAAAAAAATGTCTAATGAATAATTTATTATTTTCAATATATTTAAATGGAAATGGTTCTGATGACTACAAGGCGATATTAATTATTTTCAATACTAATTTTAATTTACATGTGCTTGTAAAGGGTGTTTCTAAACTCTGATTTACATATAGCATGATTTATAATTTTGAAAGGAAAGATTAATGTTTTATAAATGGTACAATCTTCTGTGTCTTGAAATCAATGACTCATTCATAATAGTACGTTTTGGATATTTTTTTAAAACATGTTTTCTATATTTGAGTGTCAATTGATGATTTTATTGATATGCCTATGTTTTCTGATGTTCATAAATGACACATTAAAATTACTTCAAGAAAAATAGATTGTTGGTACACTAGTATGGTATTTTGGGGTAGTTCATCACATTTTTAGTAAGTGGAATCCCTTGTCATCAACTCCACCTAGACTACATACCATGTGGTGAAGCTGGAGACCTTATTTCATTTGAAACTCATCCTTGAATACATAGATTTTATTCCACCATCTTAGAAAGTATAACAAGGTTTCCTCAAGGAAATTAAATATCTTGATGAAGAGGATGTGATATTTTATTATCTCATGAAGATTGAATCATTGAATGTCTATCATATCAACTCCATATTTGAGGGACACATCCTTATGTGGTGGGATGTTGTTATTAAATTCAAAATCTCTTCATTAATGTCTTCATAATTCTCCAAGTCAATCTTTATTTAGGTGAAGTATCCTAAATATGTGCAGAAAGATAAATTTACTATGTTCATGGGTTTTGGTTAAGAATAGATATTGGTTGTAGATCATGCCAAGAAATTATCACATTTGGAATGTTATATATATATTCATTTTGGAAATGAGTCTACTAAGGCTATCCATTTTAGAAAAGGTCTATACCCAAACCTTCTAACAACCATTACTGTAGGCATTTTGATTTCTTATTATGATATTCTTTATGTGGATTCCTTAGTTAAAGCACATCATGTGAAATAACACAAAGGGACAAATTCCTCATTCATAATTGATAAAGAAACATCATCTCATGGAAGGAAGATGAATTTTGTGCGATTCTACTTCAAAGAACCTATTAATCAAAATAGTTTTTTTTCTAAATCTCTAATGATTTGTGGAAGGTGTGGTAAATTTTGTCACCTTATTAGGTTTTGAAAGATTAAAATACGTAATGAGAAACCTCACTCAAGAACATATACTCCTGAACATAGGGCAGTAGATGGTTTGTGAAATTGGATCTATAGAAATATGACATGGCGAAAATATTACCATATAGTAAGGGATATTTTGGTTTTCATATATTAGTCATAATATTTGGTAAATATTGATTGAACACATTATCTCTGATGTGGGAGTGGAAACTGTTTGAGTTTTTTCTCTTGTGGCGTATTAGTTTTTGGAAATTTTTTGTTTTGTGATATTTTTTATGTTATCCTGTGAAACATTTTTTAATTATGTTGCGTATTTATTATGTAATAAATGGTTTCCTCTTCTTGATATCTTGTATATTGTTCCTAATTATTCCTATTGTTTTTTACATGATTGTTAGAACTCAATTAATCTATAATGGATGATCTCCCTCATGAGAGAATAGTGCCCTATTGTGAACTAACCTAGTTGTGTAATAATTTTTAAGTTAGACATAGATAAATTATGGTAATGTGTGTGGGAAACTAATAATATGTGGATCATTGATAAACTAGGAACCTGGTGGTGCTGGAGTTCGATTTGATGAGATCATTGTGGTATGAGTCTTATTTGGATAAATCGTAAGTTACTATCAAGTACATACCCCAGGAAGAAATAATTATCAGTTATTTAACATTCTTGTGGATACATCATCCAATATTTTTCTCCATAGTTAATAGTTAAAGTCTATTTTTTTGGTCTAAGGTGTGTTGTTTTGTTATGTTACACCATTATTTTGATTCATTTCATGGTGAGGATACCTATGTTAGGTCTCTAGTATTTATCAGGTTTGGAGATGTGTAATGATCTTGGTGGAGTTGTGTGTGTGTTTTTATCCTTTGGGTGAGTCTCTTTTCTAGAAAATATATTACTCACCTCATTAGATGAGTGATGGATTAATTATTTTATCGTCATGTTTTATATTTCATAGATTATTCTCTCTGAGGACATAAATTCCTATGGTGGGTAGGTTTTAACATTTTGTTACACATTTATATGTTTTTTGAGCGATCTATTTGAGTACCTAATGACTCCTTCCGATAGTGGTTTTTTTGGTGGTTTTTGGGATTTTTGAAGGGTTGTGGTCCTGTGCGTGGTTTGAGCCCAGTTTGAAAAGGTGTGAAACCTGGATAGAAGGGGGTCTCATAGTTCATGCACAGTTAAACTTTGTGGGTAGCCAATACATAAAATCCTTCCAGTGACACTGTTTTTAGCACACAATTGTGTTTATTGTAAGTACTAACCAAACAACATAATTCAAGAATCAATGATAACCGAAATTAATTCCCAGAAAATATTAATTAAAATTCTAAAACCAATGTAATTTACTCTAAACACATCATCATTGAACCTCAATCAATTACTTGGATTTTGGGAACCCTCTGGTACCATTTTGGCTCTGGAAAACCTCATCTCATGGAAGAACGAAGTGCCAACCAGATAAGTGATCATCAATTAGTGATTTCTTTTATTCTTTATCTTTGATATCACTATTTTTTTTCTTCCAAAAGGTTATTAAGGCCTTGATTTTTTAGGAATGTTCGTATATTGTTCGGCGATTTTAAATCTAGGATATATCTTCTCTTATTTCGAGATCAACTTCTTAGATATGATTATATTAATTGAATGAAAAACAAATCAAATACATTATGATCCAATTACAAATATTTAAATTTGTTGTTTCTATGATTTACAATATTTATTTATTTATTATTTCTTGAAACTTTCCTCGATTCATGTTTCTTAATTTCATTTAAATGTTTTTTGAAATATGTCTATTAAATTACATATAAAATATTTTTTGATTATATTCTCTTTTAATTGAAAATGGAATTAATTTAATTGTAATAATATTGATATCCATCACATATTTATGAATTTTTTTAATGTCTTGATTGATTTTATGTATTTTAAAATAGATTTTAAAAGGTATTGTTTTTGAAATTTTAGTTTTTGGCCTGGGTTGTTATTTATAAAATGATCTTCCATTATATGAATTAAATGAATTGAACTATTTATTGTTTTAAAAATTGTTTCATGTGCTTGAATTTATTAAATGACCAAGAAATATCATTGATCTATTATACCTTTTTATTTAATTAAAATAACATCTATTATTTGAGATAAATTATTGTTTTAAAGTCCTATTTTTCCTATATTGGTGATTTGGGAAAGGAAGCAGGAATGGTTTCAATTTTTAATGGTTCAATTATTTAAAATGATTTTAATTGAATTTATGAGTCTTAATAGCATGACTGTCAATTTATATAATTATTGTCTCTTGTAATAATCCCCTTATGTAACATTCTTGATTATTGTACTTCCCATTATTGGGAGTTGAAATGGATTATTTACTACAATGGATTATAGAAATGAGAGATAGATGTGATATTAGGTCCAATGACCATGGTTGATAAGGATCCATGTGTGATCCCAATAAATCGATAATCACACTCTGATATTTTTATAGGTAATGGGAACCTATATAATTAGATGGGAAGAACTAGATATATGATTCACCAGAATACTCAAACCTTTATAGTGGATCTATATAGAACGAGAAAGGTTTAGGCGATGAATGTAATTTCACAAACCCTCATGGTTCATTACTTTTCAAAAATATAAGTGTTGGGGAGTCCTAGAAACCATCAGGGAGTCAAGAGGATTTGGGTGTCAGTGGAAACGTGTCACGGTGGTGTCACCTATCAGTTTCACTAATCAGTTCCACCAATCAGTCCACCCATCAGTCACACAGATTAGCTTCACAGATTAGTTTCACGTAATTAGCATCACAGATCAGCTCCACCAGTTTCATCGATCAGTTTCACTGATAGGTTTCACCCATCAGTTCAACCCAATTGGTTTCACTGATTGATTTCATTGATCAGTTTCACCCATCAGTTTTACCCTTCGGTTTCACCCATTGGATTCACCCATCGGTTTCACCCAATAATTTCACCCATCAGTTTTACCGATCGGTTTCACTGAACGGTTTCACCTATCCATTTCACCCAATCAGTTTCACTAATCATTTTCACCCATCAGTTTCACACATCAGTTTCACTAATGGATTTCACCCATCAGTTTAACCCATCAGTTTAACCTATTGGGTTCACCCATTGGTTTCACTGATCGGATTCAACTAGTAGTTTCACTGATCAGTTTCCCCCAATCAGTTTCACCAAACCAGTTTCACCAAACCAGTTTCACTGATCTGCTTCACCTGATCAGTTTCACTGATTAGCTTCATGGGATCAGCTCACCCAATCGGATTCAGCTAATCATCTCCACTGATCGGTCTCACCAATCGTCCACGGAGGGGTGACGGGGTTTCCTTCCCCAGTTTTTCCTATAAAGCCACTTTTATGTATTTTTAACATTATCAAAGTGGTTCAAGGCTGTTTTTAGCACCATAAACAATGTTTTAAATCCCCTAAGAGTGGGGAGACCCTCAATGGTCTTGTTTTCCTCTATTTAAATGAAATCATTTAATGCACAACTATAATGGCCACTCCTTCGATGGGAATTATTAAATTACAATTAATTACATCGTGTGTAACCATTCACCCACGTGGTGACACCACGATCTTCCATTAATGCCATTAAAATTCATATCATATAACTCTATGATATCCCCTTTTTATCACATGGGAATTAATTCATTATTCTTCTTGGCTGGTCTCTTTCCTTTCCCAAATGCGTTTGGAGTCCCCCCTTCCTGAGGAGAGTGGTGCGCCTGTGCTGGTGCCTTTCCCACTCACCATTGGAGTCCCCAGAGTTCATCCCCTACAAGTCGTGCATCCGAGTTATTCTAGAAAGGGGAAAAATATTGATCATTGATAATCCATGTAGGGTTATTCCTTTATCTCTTTTTATTGTTTATCATGAGGGTGGGTATGATAATGTTTCATTTCGGGATGGATGAATCCAAACCTTCACAAAGATAATAAATAGACTTTTAAAGAATGATGGTGTGTGTTTGATGGTGATGATGTACTATTTTATTCTTTCTTATACGTTGTGTATTTTATGGGCATATGTCCACTGAAAATCGTGGTCATTGGTGGTCCTTCATTGTGCACTAATGATCCACTTTTTTTTGTTAATCCTATGATTGAATGTCTATAACATGGAAAATGGTTAATCATGTAAACTCAGTTGATTAAATAGATTCTAAATTAATAATAATACATTTGTGATCACCCCGGTTAACCAAACAAAAAGAATGAAAATAATGAACGGTGTAGTTAACTCTGAAAAACAACATCCTTGCTTCGTTCTGGTGATATGTTTGGTGGATCTTCTTGATTCTATGTGGGGCGACGTGGATGGGGATGGGATCCCCTATTTTTGAGTTTTATATTGTGGAACTGAGGCAATGTGGGGCCGTACAGTGGGGTATTTTTTGGTTCCAGTATTTCGAGAGATCTCACAGATCCCTTTTGTTGTTATGACATTGTATGAGAACCGGGTGTGAATGATTAAATTATTGCTTCGATATTTTTACTTATTTGGCTTGTAGATATGCCTATTATTTTCCTGGCAGTGAAGAATTATTTAAATGGAATCACATTAATATGATAAAAATAATGGTTTTAATGGGGAATTATGTTCCACAAATGAGTTGTGCTCTGGTGGTGGTTGTTTGCTTTTTTATGAATGAATAGTAACAATGGTGTTTGTGTATGGGGTGGTTTTGGAACCCTTAGGTTAAGATAAGTGCTTGTTTAGCTATATGTAAAAATTTAGTTTAGTGATTCTTATTCACACCCCACCCAAGTTGAGAACATCATGTTGAACACCTTGATTTCAAGGGGTGGGTCTTTTCCGAACACTCCTATTGGGTGGCTGATTATTAGCTTATTTCTGATCCCTCTCCTGAGTATCCAAAGGCTATTCGAGCAGGCTTTGATGGCCTGAGGTTCATGATAGCCCAAGATTCTTCAGTCAGGTTATGTTATGGTTGATGGCCTAGGTGTGTGCAGGCATGTTGTTTTCCCAAGTGTCTTCAGGATGAGGCGCATGTTTCTTCGGGCGTGGTTGTAGTTGTTATGGACCAGGTATCTGAGGCGTGGTTACGTGTGTTTGTGTTGGTCCAGGTGTCTGCTGGCATGATATGTGGCTATGGGGTCCCATAAGGTTGTTGATGGGGTGACAGTGGGAATGTAGTGAATATAGTGGCGGAGTTACGATGCATAGGATGTCTTAAATAACCTGTGGGAAAGCTGTGCGGGGTACCCAAATATCGATGTGATTTTATTGTTACATTAGCTAGCATGCACTATTTGGGTATTGTGCCTTGGTGAGGCTCAGTGTATAGTTTTCCTTGAAATGTGTTTTTTTCACTATTTTACTCACATGGCATTAGATTTTCCCCCCACTTGTGCACAGGAGCTTTTGGTTTTCCCTACTGAGTATACCTATACACTCACCCTACGTATATAAAATTGCTTTCAGGTTTTTGGAGAACTTCTGGGACTTTGATAGACCAGAATATCTTAGTCATCAGCATAATTTTTATTATTGTTTTCTTTCTATTAGTACATTCCATTTGGAGTTTTTCTGGTACTTGTATGGGTTTATATTTGAACAAGCATATGGGTATGGGTTTTGGCATTACATTTACCTTCATCTTTGGAGTTGTTTGGGGTTTTACCATCATATTATATAATCCTACTAAATAAAATGGTAATTCATTCCATATTTTAGGTGATTCTATAACCATGGTGGTAGTTTTCACTCAGAGGCCTATTGAAGGTGGGACTCGAGGGTTATTATCTCTCCTTCAACTTGAGGAAGGAAGGGTATATAAATTTTATGTCCCTTCCCTTATCTCATTGATGGTGGGTCATGATAGAATGGTATCAGAGGAGTTAGGTTGAGAGATAGGATGGAGTCTGAGGATAGGCGCAATAAATATTGAATGGGATATTAGGGAAATAGTGTTGGGAAATCATGGAACATGAAATAGGCCAGAGAATACTGGCTAAGACATGGGATTCTAGGGCCCCCATGATCGAATGCAAGGACTCTAGACTTATCAAATGACCAAGTGTGGCTACACTTATTGTAGGTTAGATACCCTAAGAAAAGTACATGTATAATAATGACATCTGTTCTTGTGTGTATTGGGTATTTTAGGCATTTAAAATAAATAAAATCCTAATAATAATTTAAAATCAATCATCTACATTACTCGGGATTAGTCATTCCTTGTTTACCTAGAAGCTATGGCACCCGGACGGCGACCACAGGTAGTGCGGGTGATTGTGTACCAAGGGGCTGATTTGGCTGATCAGTAGAGGGATGATCAAGAGAATTAGGAAGACCAGTGGCTGAGGATGCTTCGCTCCATTGAGAAGTAGGCCTTTGGGATGTACCAGGTTAGTGTCTCAGACATGGAGATAGAGAGATGGCTTGAGGAGTTGGTGATTTCTTTCAACTTGATCCAAGATCCAACGGAGTACTAGGTTCTTCTAGAAGTCAGTTAGATGAGTGGATCATCATGTCAATGGTGGATGCTCTACCTCAAAGAGGGGATGGTGACTGAGGTTTTGTGGGATAATTTTGAGAAAGAATTCTAGTTGGAATTCTATTCTTCTACGATGAAGGATAATAAAAGGTAGGATATACTCTCCCTTTAGAAGGGTAGTACGTTATTGAGGTAGCTAGGAATAATGTTCAAGGATCTCCTTTATTTTTTTCTCCAGACCTTTTTCTGGATAAGGAGTCTTAGGCAAGACATTTAGAGGAGGAAATCGGACCTTCTCTTCAGTATGTTGTCACATCCTTCACCCTAATGACGTACATGGGGTGATAAAATATGGATAAAGTTGTTGAAAAGATTCACATTATGGGAGGTGCATCGCAAATGGGGAGCCAATTGGGATAGTCAAAGGGGATGGTCATCAAAAGTAGGCCTCCTGCGTTGGGGCCTTCTAGGTTTTGGCTAGTGTGGAGCTGGCCCCAATAGTTCCAGTTTCGATCTCCTAGTCCTCACCCTTTCCTCACAGGCCCATGACTGAGGTTCTTCATCTATGGTAGCCGTGGGCACCTTCGCAGGCTGTGCCCAGACTGAGTGCAGTAATGTTGGTGTAGGAAGTTTCAGTACCCATGTCAACATCAACAGTTTACTGCCAAACCCTTTCTGCAGCAACATGTGGGACAACAAGATCCTGATACTCTAAGAGAAGTTGTTGCAGGAGGAGGTTTCCCTTAGGGTGCTCCTCAGAGACCTCAACCAGTTAATGGTTGGGGAGGAGGCCCAGAAACGAGGGGCATATGCGCTGGGTGTAGGGATTTTCATGCCAAAGAGACAGCAGTTCTAGCATGCCAGTACGTCATTTGGGGTACGATAATATTTTTTCGCACACTTGCATGTGACTCATTTGATTCAGGATCTTCACACTCCTTTTTACACTAGGTCTAGCAAATTCCTTGGGCATAGATATTGAGAGACTCTCCATACCACTGGTGTTGAGTATTCCAGACTGGGGTCATACAAGCCTATTTGATGTTTGTCAAGGATGAAAATTGATGTTGGGGCCGCATCAGTCTTGTGGGGATCTTTTTTGTGACAAATGTATCCAAATGATGTCATCCTAGGCATCGAATAGATGTTTTCTATGAATTCTATTATTGACAACTTCTATATAATAGACATGTTCTCTCATGAGGATGGCTGAAGTGAGGCTTTTGTTGGCGAAAGGGGTTATCATCTGGGGAGACAACATGTGGAGCCCCTTTTCTCTAATTTGGATTAGATTTTAGTAGAATCATTGAATGATAATATGATGTATGTTTCAATAGTTGTTAGAGTGTTTCTGGATGTTTTTTCCAAGGAGGTTGTGAATCTACCCCCTCGATGTGACATCGAGTTCTAGATAGAATTACATCTCGGTGCCTATCCAATTTCGATGTCTACTAATCGGATGGTTCCATATGAGTTTCGAAAGTTGCATATTCAGATTGATGAGCCGATAAAGAATGATTTTGTCTAACCCAGTGTGCCACCATGGGGTGATCTAGTCTTGTTCATGAATAAGGCAGATAGTGGTCTTAGGCTATGAATAGACTATCATGGATTGAATCAGGCAAAAATCAAAAACCATTATCCTCTCCCAAGGATAGACAATCTTTTTGACTAGTTGAGGGGAGAAGGTTGGTTCTCTAAGATCGATCTGCGGACTGTGTATCACCAATTAAGGGTGAAGGATAGTGATATCATAAAGGCTAATTTCATGTGCAGGTTTAGGAACTTTGAGTTCGTAGTCATGTTTTTCGGTGTTAAAATTCACCTCTTGTGTTTCTGGGGATCATGAAATCATTTTATCGCATGTTTTTGGACAGGTTCATCATTTTGTTCATTGATGAAATTTTGATATACTCAGGATCATAGGAGGAACATACTATGTAGCTCAGGATGGTCATAGAGATCCATCGACATCACCAGCTCTATGGGATGTTTTCCAAGTGCAAGTTCATGACAAAAGAGTTGAATTTTCATGGACATGTGGTGTCTCAGTAAGGGTTAGATATTGATCGGTCAATGTTTGAAATGGTTGTTTCTTGGGAAGCACCCAAGAATGTGACGGAGGTTCATATTTTTATGGGTCTAGAAGGCTATTATCGGAGGTTCGTACCTGACTTCTCTTTAGTTTCAACTCATTTGAAAACATTGACCAGAAAGTATTAGGCCTTCCTGTGGAGTGAGAGGTGTTTGGAAGCTTTTAGCTATCTGAAATAAAGTGTGTTCAGTGCTCAAGATTCCAGTGGAAGGGTTGTTGTTTGAGGTGTTTTGTGCTACTTCCGGACTTTTCCTACGGTTTGTGCGGATGCAACAGCAGGGAGTGATCTCTTATGGGTCAAGGAAGTTACATCCTCATGAGTATAACTATGCCACCCATGACCTAGATATTGTAGTAGTAGTGTTCACATTGATGTTGTGGAGGAATTACATCATCGGAGAGCACTTTGTGGTCAGCACGTATCACAACAGTTTGATGAATATCTTTACCCAGGGAGACCTAAACATGCAACAGTGAAGGTGGGTAGAGATTCTTCTTGACTAAAACCTTGATATAACATACAAGAATGGTAAGGGGAATGTTTTGGAAGATTCCTTTAGCAGGAAGTCACATATGGAATCTGTTCAGGGATCTGTTGATGCTTGGAAGTCAATGGAAGAGTTGGCTACCTTACATCTGGATGTAAGGGTGGATGGTGGTAGAGGTTGTCCATTTCAAATGAAAATGCAATCATCTTTGTTGAGGATGGTGTAAGAGACTCATTGGGGGACATAGAGAGTGAAGTTATGCACGATCGGGTTGACCAAGGCAATTCTCTGGAATGGTGGTCAAAGGGTGGTAAGAATCAGATGATTTTATGAGTGAAGTTGTTTTCATAGAGAAGATGAGCTATGGATTTCTCTGTGAGTTCTGTAAATCACTCATAGTGGTACACCCATGAGTTTCCAAGATTTAACATGGCTCTAGGGAACAGTTTTGGTGTCCTGTGATGAAACAGGTAGTGGTGGAGTTTATGGCATGGTGTCTTTTGTGTCAGAAGGTGAAATATGAACACCGTATCCCAGGAGGTTTGTTGCAGCCTTTAGATTTCCTTGTGTATAAGTATGATTACGTATCGATGGATTTCATCAACGGAATACCCCAGGTTCACGGAGGGTACGATGCTACTTGGGTTTTGGTAGACCGACTGACAAAATCAGCCAACTTCTTGGAAATCAAGGAGTTGAGTGCAGTCGATGCCTTAAAATAGAGATACATGGATGAGGTGGTGCAGTTACATGGATGTTTGATGTTCATAGTCTCTAATAGGGATTCAAGATTTACCCCATAATATTGGAGGGTCTTACAACATGATTTTGGCACCCATTTAAACCACAGAACTGCATTCCACCCCCAGACAGATGGGAACATAGAGTGAACCATCCATAGATTGGAGGATATGCTACGGGTTTGGGTTTTGGACTTAAATAGATTAAGGGAATGAAGTTTTTACTTAGTATAGTTTTCCTACAATAATTGTTATCTCTCTACTATTGTCATGGAACAGTTTGAAGCCTTGTACAGGAGGTTGTGTTGTTCGCCCGTGTGCTGGACCGTGGTTGGGGAGGCTGGTGTTCATGACCCAGTGGTAGTGTAGAGCACAATGGAGAAGGTTTAGCTTCTAACTAGATTGATTAAGGCATCCTTGGACCAAATGAAGTCATATGCCGATCATAGGAGGAGGCCCTAGGATGTTAGATGTTGGAGACCATGTGTTCTTGAAGTTTTCCCTGTGACATGGGAAGCGATGGATTGAAAAGAGGATCAAGAAATCTCCTAGGAATATCGGGCCTCTTTAAGGGTTGGGGCGAGTCGGTGAGGTGGAATATCCATTGGCATTTCCACCTCAGTTGGAAAGGATCCCTGACATTTTCCACGCCTCCCTAAATCGTCGATATCTACACAATGATTCCTAGGTCATTGACTGGGAAGAGTAGGATATAGGGGAGAACACTATATTTGTGAAGCGACCAGTGAGAATCAAGGATCAAAAAGAGAAAGTGCTTCTTGGGTGAACCATCCCTTTGGTTCATGTGTGGTGGTAGAATGGTGTCCTTGAGGAGAGTACTTGGGAGCGTGAAGCTCAAATGTGAACCTAGTACCCAGAGCTGTTTTGAGTTCCTGTCCTGAGCCTTTCTTGATGTTTTATTTTTGTGACCTTTTCTGATGTATTTCTGACCTAGTTGGTTTATGAGATGATTTGTTTCCTTACCTTTTGAATTATTATGAAAATTCCCTATATGTGGGGAAGGGAGAACCTGATTCCTAATCAATACACAATAGTGAATATGTGATAAACCCATACAGGAGAGTCAGTTCAGCCCAAATTAGATAGTATCCTGAGATGGAGGAAAGAAATCCCTGATTTTTGTGTCGATACAATGAGATAACAGGGATTAATATGGTTTTTTGGGGTTGTTTGTCCCTGATAGGTATCTTCTAGAGGGGTTTTTTGGGTTTAGTTTCGATTCTCGAGGATGAGAATAGTTTGAGATGTATATGATGTAATGGCCTCGACCCTCCTCATCCATTAAATTGACAAATTATCAGTGTTGGGCTGTCCTGGAAACCATCAGTGAGTCAGAAAAATGTTGTTCTCAGTGTCAACGTGTCACTGCGGTTTCATTTATTGGTTCCACTAATTGGTCTCACTGATCTGTTCCACCCATCGGTCTCACAGATCAGCTTCACAGATCAGCTTCATGTGATCAGCTTCACAGATCAACTCCACCGATTTAAAAAATCTGTTTCACCGATCAGTTTCACCCTATAAGTTTCACCCATTGGATTCACCCATCGGTTTCTCCCATTGGTTTCACCCATCGGTTTCACCGATCAGTTTCATTGATTGGTTTCACCCATCAGTTTCACCTATTGGTTTCACTAATCGATTTCACCCATCGGTTACACTAATCAGTTTCACCCAATCCCATTAAACGATCGGTTTCACCCATCAGAATCACCTATCGGTTTCACACTTTGATTTCACCCATTGATTTTACCCATTGGTTTCACCCACCATTTTCAATGATCAGTTTCACCCAATCAGTTTCACCCGATCAGTTTCACTGATCTGCTTCACCCAATCAGATTCACTGATATGCTTCACGGGATCTGCTTCAACCAATAAGCTTCACCCAATCTACTCCACCAATCAGTTTCACTGATCAGTCTCACCAATCAACCATAGAGGGGTGATAGGGTAACTTTCCCTAGTTTTTCCCATAACACCACTTTTATGTATTTTTAACCTTTTTTAAAGTGGTTCAAGGATGTTTTAAATAAGATAAAAACTGTTTTAAATCCCCTAGGAGTGAGGAAACCCTCAACAGACCCATTTTCCTCTCACTTATTAAACGCCTTTATCCCACAACTATTATGGACACACCTCCTATGGGAATTATTAAATAACAATTAATTTCATCTTGTGTAACGTCCAACCGTGTGGTGAATCCATGATTCACATTTAAAGCTGTTCAAAATTCATATCTCGTAAGTCCAAGATCTCACCTTTTTATCTCATATGAATTCATTCTTCTTCTTATTAGTTGATCACTTTCCTTTCCCTGCTGTGTTTGGAGTCCCCTCTTCCTGAGGCCAGGGGTGTGCCTACGCTAGAGCCTTTCTTTCTCACACTTGGAGTCTCTGGAGTTCCTCCATTATAAGTCACGCATCCTAGTTATTGGCATAAGGTGAAAAACATTGATCATTGATCATCCAAGTAGGTTTCTTCCTTTGTCTCACATTAGTGTTTATCAATTGATGTGGGTTTGATAATGTTTCTATTGGGGATGGATGAAACCCAACCATAATGAAGATAATAAATGAACTTTTAAAGAATTAATGGGTGTGTTTGATGATATTGTTGTAATCTTTAATCATTTCTTTATTGTTTTGGATAGTATGGGCTTATGTCCATTAAAAATCGTAGTCATTAGTGGTCCTTCCTTGTGCACTAATGATCTTCTGTTTTTTTGTTAATCCTGTGATTGAAGGGTTGTAACATGGAAAATGGTTAATCACGTAAACTCAGTTAATTAAATTGATTACCATTTAATAATAATCCTTGTTCGATAACCCTGGTTAACCAAATGGTAATAAGGAACTTAAAAAATGGTGTAGTTAAATCTTGAAAAAAATATCCTCTCTCTGTTCTAGTGATATGTGTGGTGGCTCTACTTGATGTCGTATGGGGCGACATGGTTGGAGATGGGATCCCCTATTGTTGAATTGTTTTTTGTGGACTTGAGGCCATGTGGGGCCGCTTGATGGGGCTTGAGTTGGTTCCAATACTTCAGGGAATCTCACAGATTCCATTTTTGTTGTGACGTTGCAAGAGAACCGGGTCTAACTGCATAAATTATTGCGTGGCTATTTTTCCTTCCTTATCTTGTTGAAATGCCTGTTAGTTGCCCTGTATTGAAGAATTATTTAAATTGAATCACTTGGGTATGATAATAAAAATGGGTTTATTGGGTAATTGTTTTCGAGGAATGAGTTGTGCTTTGGTTTTGGCTGTTCTGCTTTTGTATGAATGAATTGTAATGAGGGTGTTTGTGTATAGGATGGTTTTGGAACCCTTAAGTTCGGTTGAGTGCTTGTTTACCTATACATATAAATTTAGTTTTATGTTTGTTATTCCCACCCCACCCCAGTTGAGCACTTCATGACGAACACCACCATTTTAACGGGGAGGGTGTTTTTTCCAACACTCCAATTGGGTGGCAGGATATTTACTCCATTTTGCAGCCTCTCCTAAGTAGCCCATGACTCATAGGGTAGGATATGATGGCCTAAGGTCCATTATAGTCTATGATTCTTCGGGCAAGGTATGTTTTGGTGGTTGGACCAAGTGTTTGACAGTTTGTTGTATTCTAAATTCTCTTTGGTTTAAGGTCGAGGTGTCTTCGGGTTTGGAAGTAGTTGTTCAGGTCCAGGTGAATACGAGCATGTTTAAATGTTGTTGTGGTGGCATAGGTGTCTGTGGGTAGGATACATTGTTGTGGTGTCCCATAAGGTTGTTGCTTAGTGGCAGTGGGGATGCCCTGAAAATGGTGGTGGTGGTGGTATGATGCATGGGTTGTCTTAAATAACTTGTGGGAAAGCGGTGCAGGGTACCTAAATGTCGATGTGCTATTACTATTTCATTACCTGACTTGTGTTATTTGGGGAGTGTGCCTTGGTGATGCTGGGTTTATAGTATTCCTTTCCAGGTGTTTTGGTTATCTCTATTTTTCTCATGAGGCATTATATTTTCTCCCCACTTGTGCACGAAAGCTTTTGGTATTACCTACTGAGTATACCATTATACTCATTCTACATATATAAAACTACTTTCAGGTTTCTTGGAGTACTTCTAGGACCGTGCGAGACTGTACTAGCTCGGACATCATGACAATTTTTTTTTATGATTTCATTATTTTGGTACTTTCCCTTGGGATTTTTTCTTGTACTGTAATGGGTTTATCTTCGAACATGCATATGGGAATGGGTTTTGGCTTCACTTTAACCTTCATATTTGGAGTTTTTTGGGTTTTTACCAGAGTATCTCAGGATCCAATTAAATAAAAATTTTAATTACTTACATTTTTAATGTGATTCTATACACCTCATTCTAGTGGCCACTCTAGAGCCTATTGAAGGTTGGACTCTAGGATCATTATCTCTCTATCAACTTGAGGAAATAAGGTTCTGGAAATTTGTTATCCCTTCCCTCATCTTGGTGAAGGTGGCTCGTGACAATGCACATGCATCCATGTAGAAGGGTGTACATGGAACTGGTTTTAATGAGACACATGAGACTAGACATAGTCCCAAAAATTAGTCATGTTGTAATTTGATTAGCTATTATGATGTGTAGTCACTATCATACCATTTTTTTGTCCTTGAATATGTATAGATGATAATAGAAACGTGAAAGTGTTAGTTGTCACTATTTGGCACCAAAGTTTCCTTTTTTATTCATTTTCTATATTTTCATCCCTGTACCTATTTTATGGAATCTTTTTCATCGTTCCATTTCATGTGCATAATTTCTTCTTTTATTTATTATCAAACTATATCTTGAGAAATGGTTTTCAAAGATTTTCAAGAAAATGCCTTGTTTTTAAAATGTGAAATTTTGTTTTTTACATTCTTAGTTTAATAATTGGTTTTCAAATGTTTGAAATGATATTTTTAAAACAATATGCATACTCCCTTATATTACTTATATTTTGTCATATTTTATTTTTCTTATAAATTAATTTCATTGAATATTTAGTGGAAACCTATTAGGATCTTTAGATTACACCCTCCATGTACCCTTTAGGGTGTTCATCACATAAGGATCTTCTAAAAGGTGTCAGTTCTTTCATAAAAAATTGTGTGTTCATTCTTTGGTTTCTAATGGTGGGTGACATAGTACATGGTGGGTGGTAATGGCCTAAAAATAGGTAGGTTTTGGTTGTTAGGTTCCTCTTTCATTTTTCTTACTATCTATTTGTTATGTTGATATGTATGTGTTGATTTATATATCATATTTTGTTTACCCAAGGTACTCTTTTATTGTAATATTTTGAGGGGAAATGTTTTACCAACAATAAATTTTTAATGTACATTTGCTTTTATCCAGCCTGTGGAGATCAGGAACACTCTTTGGGTTAGTGCTGAATTGACTTGGCTATTGGTTTAGATGGTATCCCGAGTTAGTGCTCTATGTTATCACTACCCCTTAGAGATTACTCCTTAGATATACATTCCTCTAAAAAATATTCTATTATTACTTCCCCTATTATCATCTTAATTTTTCATTAGAAAATGGTGATTATATATTATAATAAGAACTCATTTCCCAAGCAGTCTTAGGAGGGAACCCAATGTTCATAATGAGATTAAATTCCCCCTAAAATAATTTAATTTTTTCCTTATTTTCAAATATACATTTCTAATTATTATATATTTAAATTATTATTGTTTTTATTATGAATATTATTATTATAATTGGGTAAACATTATCCTCTTTTTCTCATTCCAGTTAAGAAAAATGAAATTATCATTCATGTATTATACAGAGTACTGCCTTATTGAAGAGACTACACCTATTTTTTCACTAATGTGTATATTTATGATTTATAATGTTGAAATAAATGATTATATATTGCTGATAAAACCTAATAATAATATTAATATATATTATAATCTACCTTCATTCCCTCTCAATCTTTGTGAAATAAAAATGTTAACCATGCACTGTACGGACAACTGCATCCATGTAGTAGTATATGTTAGTTTTTATATAGTTTCATTTACGAGTATTAAACACTATTAATATAAATTTAACCACATAATATGAATATAAATAATATCATTATATTTCATTAATAATTATATTATTCCAAGAAGAGATAGGAATCATCATCATAATTGTCCATCAATTATGGTATGTCCATGTTTAGGTCAGTCTAACCATCTACTAGAACAATTTTATAAATTAATATAAATAATTAATAAGATAAATAAAATAAAAAAATAGTTTCTAAAAATAATAAATTGAATATTTTTTTGAAGATAATTTGTAATTTTAAATTCATTAATCATGATACCATCATGTAATTTCTCAGACTCCTTGAAATGGGAACATCACCGGTTTTACCATTAATGACCATAACCAAAATTCCCAGATATTGAAATTATAACATTAAAAGTAATTATAAAACTTTATTTAAATTACCTTTTATGATTTTATAATGGTGAAAATTGGTAAAATAATTTCAATCAACATTGTTATTACGATACTTGTTCAACATGACACAGATTTCTCACAACCAATATAAAAAATATATAATAACTTACAAAAATCCAAATAATAAATTATAATAAATGACATCTAAAAAATTTTATCAATAGAAATATGTTTATTAATTGGTGATTAGTAGAGTTATTTTTTGATACCATATATTCATTCTCATTGGTGGATGTTGCGAATTAATGGAAGGGTTTCCTATATCAATTTTCTCCCCAAGAGGTATCCTTCTGATTATACATAATTTTTTATATTGTATGGATTATATACTACCCAATTAATATTTTTCCATCATCATTTTTTGGATCATTTTATATAGTTTGTATTTGAAATTATATAATTTTGTGGTTTTGATTCTAATTATTCTAATTTCATAATTGTCCATTTCCTGAAATTTAAATTCAATGAGACATGATAATGAATTAAATCATATTTTTCATTATATAGTGTACTTAATACCATTTTTTTATTTTATATAATGATTATCACATTATTCATGATATTTAATTTTCCATTTGAAATTATATCGATCAATGTTCTATTCAAATGTTTATAAATTCCCAATAGTTGTTAGTTTATTTTTTCAATTCCTTGAGATATATTAGATATTTAGCAATGTTTTATTCCTTGTGTTTATTTTTTTTTTCATTTATATATTTCAATTGATTATATAGTAATTTTATGGTATACCTCTCATTTTATTTGTATATTCACATCTCTATTACAGTTATGGTGTCTACCTCTCTATTTTCTTTCATTGAGATATGATTCGAAGTCACATCATTTTATCTTTTTGTGATATATATATCATACATAAAGTAATTTATATATCATCTAATTCAATTTTATTTTATGGGATTAAAATCACAAATATAAATAACCACTTTCTCATTCTAAATGATTCTATGTTATATGGATTATTTTTCTTACATTCCCTTTTTTCTATGAATAACGTAATTTTTTCATTACATTATTTTAAGGGAGTTTTAATATATCATCCTAAATCAATTGATTTATAAAATTATTAACTTATTCATAAAGAAATATCCTATATAGTGTTTGATTGGGTATTATTACATATTAATAAATTAAAATTATTTTTTGGAAAATATATACAATATTTATATTTATTATTCAAATACAGATGATTTTTAGCTACTCTAGAACATTGGTCAGGTATTGTTTACTCATACACCTTCATTATCTAGATTGTATATATTCTTTTATTTTTAGTAAATGTATTGAAATTTTTTATTTTTGTATCTCAATATGGATGTTTTTTAAAACTATGGAATATTATTATAAATTCAACTGATATTCATGTAATTTAATTATGAAAGCATTACTCGTAAATAATAAATGGGTGGGTACAAGTATAAAATAAAACCTTAATGCATCAACTGGTTTCATAAGATAAAATAACTTTTAATTTTTTTTAATCCTACAGAATAGGTGAATGATCTACTATTTGGGAACACTATGTAAAGAATGATGTTCTAACTATGAAAATAATGGAAACAATGACGTTTTGGATATTTCCTTGATGGAAACAGATTACTAATATTATGAATTACCTAATCATGAATTAAATAATTTATATAAACATGATTTTATTTTTATTAGGCCATCTATTGATTTATTCAACGTTCATGGGTACATTTATATGGAATTATTTGACTCTTCATTATTCCTACCATATTATATAATAAATATTACCTTTTGATATATGTTTACCCTTGTTATATTTTTTAGTTCATGGATTTTTTATTTCAATATCTCTTTGTTTTGATAAATAGTTTAACAAATTATCTATTTTTAATATTAAAATGTGTGGATAGTATTTTGGGATATTATAAAAACTTAATATAGAGTAATTAGTTTCTTATATAGTGGGTAAAGTTTCCATTTAAAGTGAAATAAACGGAATTTTTTAGTTATTTTTTAATTAATATATAAAACTATAAATTTGAAAGGCTATTTTAGCGTATTATAAAGTAATATTTTCATTATTTCATGTTATTATGATAGTGAAAACTATAGGACATCCCAAATGGTATGGTTGTTTTATTTCCCTATTAAAGGTAAATAATTTCGTTATCTTATGTATGTACATTATTGAGTTGATTTGGGGGTAATATTAAATTTAAAAATGAAATTTTACAGATTTCAATGGTGGGTTATTTTTTCGGGGATATTGTTTTATTTCCTAATATTTGTGTTTTATATTTCATGATGGGTTTCATAAAAATTTCATGGTTGGGATCCTGATTTCATAGAAAATTCATGTCAAATGTGAATTCTAAAAATTAATCTTTTTTTGGAATTCATGGTCTGTTACATATTTGTGATGACTATTCATTTGAGCCTTTAATTAACTCAAATGGTCAAAAGGCACTTATTTAATTATTAATCTTTGGTGATTCCCATTCATTTATTTATTTTAAACATGGAACTATGTTCCTATAGAATCTTGGTTTGTTATTTTGGATGTATTTATTCTATAAAAAATAGATCATAAAGTAATATGTTATATGTCCTAGGTGAGTCACACTATATGTAACATATTGTTACCCAATTTTGGGTATTTAGTATCAGTATTTTCATTTCCCTCTTTGCCTATGTGTGTTTTGTGGATTTAATGGATATAGAGTCTTTACTGGGGAATTGACCAAAAGTTTGAGGCTGTATGTTTGTTGGAATTAATGTACACTGGGTATTACAGGGAAAAAGGATTAAGTTGATGTATTTTTGGTTTCAAGTTGACATGGTGACCATTTCCTAATTATTTCGGCAAAATATTCTTATTATATGATTTCACATGGTGAATGGGTTACATGACATGAATCTATGGTTGGGATGATTTTGTGAGTTGGTTCATAGCATGAATTATTCATATTTCATGGAAAAGGTTTGCGCCATGAAATTTGGACTTTGTTTTTTAGCTAAGGTGATTCATTCTATAGTGTATATAGATTTTGTGTATTTCATGTAAGAAACCAAGATTCACATTGTGAATTTATCAATGTCTATAGGTTTATATGCACTACACATCAGATTTTATTTTCATTCAGATGCATCCTTCTCTACTGATACCTAATAGCTCTCACAAGATATTTTAGTTATCTTTAATCCTTCAGATCATTCCATTCACTGATTGATATTCTTCATTGTTGTGTTGTATCATTTCAATAAGGTGAACTTTCTGAATCTTTATCATTGTAGGTCATAACATCACTTGTATAATATGTTTTCATATATATCATTCATGTGGTGATAATTATCTCTATCATTTCTAGGTATGTTTTGAAATCTTCCCATTGAAGAATTTTTTCCAATTATTTGTGGTTCAATGTATGTTTTTCTTGAGGTAAATCATCTATTATCTTCTCGGCTAACCATTTTTTATTTATTTTATTTTGATATATAAGGATTTATTATTGGGACATCATTTCTTCACTGAATTATTTTATGTTGGTGGATCCCCTTATGGGTATCCACGTCCCATGTCTGAGGTAGGTGGTTCGGTCTTTAAACATTTTTAGATGAACTAATGTGCTCTAGTTTTTTTATTATAATTTTTTATAAATAAAATGGAATTATTGGATTTATTGTGTTGAATTGGGTTAATGAGAAAAGTTATTTTTACTCTTATTTTGAAAAATAATAATCAATTTTTAAGTAATTGTGAAATGGATTTATTAAATGGGTTTAAAATCATGATTTAGATGATATGGTTTAGAGAATGTGGTACATGGGAAGCCTTGGGTACTTTCGTTGATTGTTTAGAAATAGGTCTCATCCATTGATACTATCTAGGTGTTTACTAATGTGGTGTTCCTATTCTCACATGCCCATTTGTAAAGGGAAATTGTTGGACACCTTAGGAAGGTTAAATTTCTAGTGTGTTCTTCAAATCTCTCTATTTGATGAATAAATCAAGACACATGATTCATGCTGTTGTATATATCTTTTTATTAGTGTCCCATATTTCCTGAACTGTTATGATCCTTAGGGAGATGTTTCATTTTCTTTTGGATTGGACTAATTTGGATTTATGCAAGACAATAACTACATGATTTTATTTGACTTATTTTATGTATGTGATATGATTAGATACATTTTTACCATGATTACATTGACCGTTGGAAAAACAATTACCATGTTGTTGAAATAATAATAATTTAAGTGATTATCATGCCTTGTTTCCTATAAAATTTAGCATTATCAAAAAAAATTATAGGGAAATTAAATGTAATGCCTGTGTGGGATCCTTCTAAGACTACTTATATAACCCATTGTGAACCCCTTTGATAGTGTATATACCTTACTATTTCTTCTAAAATAGGGAAATCCAAGGAAAAATTTTGAGACAGTGAGGTTTCCATCAGTTGTGTCTTGGTTTCTTATGGTGATATGGTGGGAGTTTTCCAATGATATCATATGAATTTGTTGTTTTCATTTTAGTTTTCATTTTCTGTTAGACTTGTACCATTGGGATTGACCTGGTTATTTTCAGTTCTTTCACCTCTATTGTTTCTTTTTTGATATGTCAAATATTTCTTCTTTTATATTTATTTCTATTCATTCACATTATATATATATATTACATGTTATTCACTTCATTTGGTTCTATATCATTCCCTATATTTATTTATAATTAGGTGCTTGTGTTATCCAATGGGGATTTGGAATTCCCTTTGGGAATGTGATGTTTCAAGTCAGGTACTATTTTGAGGGACTATTCCGGCCAGGTTTGTCATAGTTTGGTATTAGAGGGAAGGTTGTGCTCAGTTTTGGGATATTGGTTGGTTGGAGGTAGGATTGTGAGGACCTATTAGGTAGGTAATAGTGAGTTCATGGCTAGCTCTTTCCATGATGATACTGAAGTTACCCTGGGATGTTGGGATGTTACTATACTATTTTGTTTTCTTGATTATATTCATAGTTTTTCCTTGTGGTTTTTAGGATTGAATAGAGATTATATTATTGTATGATCATATATTTTGTTTTTGTCTGTAGTAGTATGCCTCCAATATATATTCTACCTATTATGATAAGGGTTTAGTGGATTCTCTTCAAAGGAATCCACCTATAGATAAGAATATTACCTAGACTATCATGCAAGTAGATTGTTCTATCGACCAAAACGTACTTCATGTCTATATTTTAGTTGTCGAGTTATATGTAGAAGATTCCAGGTAAATGGTTCAATCAGTGGAGTTATTATTCGATAATCAACCATCATTTAAGTTTATGAATGAACCTCAAGAACCATAGGACTATATGGACATGATTGATTATATAGTTGACTTCTTAGATACCTATATAAATATTATGGTCATGTGTGTGGGGTTAAGAATCATGTTTCTAAACATGAGATGGTGGTATTCCATGGTACATGTAGAGAGACACATGGTATTAGAATAGAATGGTATCAAGATCCTCTTATTCAAGACAATCAATCTAGATTCACTGATGATGGATTATTATTTGGTGTTACTCTCTTTTCAATAGGGAGATCATTCAGTGTCGGAATACAAAAATCGATCTGTAAAGACTATTTTTATCTCCAGGTAGTATATAATGACTTGATAAAGGCTAAGAAGAACTTGTGAGGATTATGATCAGATATTAGATCATTGTTAAAGACAATAATTCTTTTTAATTATGTGGAAATCGTATATAGTTAAATTATGGTGTAGATGGATATATAATTAAAGGTTTGTTATTCTTCCCCTTATCTTCCACCTAATGGAAATTTTAGTGGCACATAGTGTATGAATAGAAAGTGGCATGATCATCGTAGTATTAGTGGTGGTGTTTCTCAACAACAGACCTCCTCTACAGGTTTAATAATATCTAGTTGTGTTCCTTATACTGCTTAAATGTGTTCCAAAGTCTAGAATATGAAATGTTTTTATTCCATACCTATGAAGTTTTTAATAGTTTTGTGAGCTCTAGTCAAATTCAACATTTTTATAAGTCTATATATATGCCGAGTTATGTCCACGAATCATCAAATCCAAAGGAAACTGTAGTATAGTAAGACAATTAAAAGACTATAGGTTTCCTACCAGAAGCCTCGAGAGTGAAGACCCTTCATATAGTGGATGAGTATCATGTGATGTTAAAAGTGTGTCCAATGATATTGAAAAGTATCATATTAAATAATTCTTTAGTACTGAATGTTTTTTTTGATACAGCTGACTGCAACACAATTATATCTACATATTTTTTGGATATCCACAAATATCCATTGGAACTCATATACTATGATTTTGATTAATCAAAACATCTCAAAAGGAGGATAGTGTAAGTGTTTTAGTGACCTTGTTGTTCTCTATAGATATTTTATGTGGAGTAATTATGCGATTTCATTATTCATTATTTGGATCTATATGAAATTTTTATCAGGAATTATTGTCTTATTATAACAATGATGAGATTAATTTTTATCATCAACATTTTTATTCTTTACTATTGATGGAATATCATAGTTGTTTCATTGAGAGTGGGATCTATGTTTGGGCCAACTAGGACCTCCCGCCCATATCTTTGGAATATGTTTTCTACTTTAGAAATTGAGGCCAATGACATTTCATCTTTTTTTATCTTCCTCTTATTTTTTCGTGAATCTCTTTATTTTTTTTATATTATTTATCTATCCTTCCTCCGAAGTAGTGGGTAGATTTTATGACTAACCTATTCAAGGTACATATCTGATATTTATACCCTCGTAGAATATGGAAAAGAATAGTGTTGAGAGATCAATATCAAGCTTGATTACATGCTGGAAAGGAGTTTTCATTGTCCTGGTATTTACTATTGGGAAGAACGTAGACACTTTGTCAAGAAAGAATATGGTTCCCTTAGATTGTGTGTGGACTAGTGAAAGTTGAACTAGGTAATGGGTAAGAATAAGTATCATTTTTCATATTTGGAAGATATTTTGGTCCAGTTAATGGGTAAAAAGTAGTTTTCAAATATTGATCTTTAGTTGGGTTGTCATCAGAGTAGAGTTTGGGAGTATGATATACCATATATGAATTCTCAAAGTAGGTATGGCCATCAAAAAAATGGAATGTTTATTGAACTGACTAACACTCCTATAGTTTTTATGAATTTCATGAATTAGATATTTTATGAGTATCTTGACACTTTTTTTATGTTCATACTTTTTTTGGTTTATTTGAGATCCGAGTGTGAGAACTTGAACTATTCATGTTTCGTTCTTGAAATCCTGATGAATCACCATTTTTATGGATTTCTTTTGAAATTCTATTTATGGATCCAAGAAGTGATGTTTTTCGGACACATGATTTCTGAGTATGGATTATCAATTGTTCTTGAGAGGATAAACATTATCATATTATGTTAATGTCTATAAAAAAAATTTATATTTTGAGAACCCTTGGTCTTGAGGGGTACTAACGATAGTTTTTCCACAATTTATCAAAGTTGGAATCACCATTTACCGATCCTTTAAATATTGAGGTGAAATAAATATCAGATTCAATGTGTTGGTCTTTATTCAATGAGATGAAAGGACTAGTGACATCAGCTCTAATTATGATATTACCAAAGCCCATTAAGGGGTAAGTGGTTTTATATGATTATTCTAGGGATAGTCTACAATAAATAAATTTACAATATATTCATGAGGTAGAATAAACATCACTATATCTTATACTGCATGAGAATAATTACCCCATTGATGATTTAGATATTTTTATGTTATAAATACACATAAATGATGGTGGTACATTATTTTTGGGGAGTGGTTTGTGATATTTTATAGCCATAAGAGTTGGAGGTTTATCTTTTCTCAAAAATACAATAATATATATCAGAGTAATTGGGTAGAATACCATTATACATTTAAAATAAAGATTACCTAAGAACAAAGATTCAGGTAGGGTTCTAACTAGTTTTCAGTTATTATATCTCTCCATGATTCTATTCTATAAGGTCACCAATAGGATGACTGGGAAATTTGAGAGAACCTATATGGTGGGGAGAGAATTTCTAGGTTTCTCTCTCTTTAGAAGGTATTTCTATTTTGGGGTTGAGTTTATCATCCCAACATCTATGAGGATCTTCATTTTATTGATTACCAACATTCTTCATGGGTAGTTTATTTAAGTATTATGTGTATATATTATGATATGAGATAGATAATCATGTGGATGGGTTTGAATCTTGATATTTCAGAATATGAGTTCCACTATTACACCTTCTAAAAAATAATTGTGTTAAATCTGAATCCTTCTGGGTTTCTCCATCCTCTTCTAGTGTTGGTTTGGAAATGAGAGGAGGTGTCCATGGAATTGTAGTTATATTACCATGGAATCTCCAAGGAAAGAATTCTATATTTTTTCCAACTGGTCAGTTTAAAAAGTCATATAACATCATTCTGATCAGGGACACCACTATAGTAGATGGAATGGATAGGATATATTTTAAGGATATTTTGAGGTTGTATATAGTGTCAACGGACATTATTATAGACTATGGTCATTGATTTAAATCCTAGTTTTGGAAGATCCCCCAAAAGGTGATGGGGACATAGTCCATGTTGTTTACAACCTACCATCAACAAATAGATGGTCAAATGAGTCATGTTATTGAGATACACTTGCTTGTATTTCAAATTTAAAACATCTCAAGTAATGGTTGATATAATGGATTTATTATACATTTAGTTCACTTGATTCCTAATTTAATCCCATTTAGTGCTATCTTCAAGGAATTAAAGCAGAAATGATCGGGTGAAATTATTTGGGGGATGATTCCCATGAAATTGAGATGAATACCATGATAAAAAAGTCTCATTACTCTTAAATACAACATCAATGGATACCTTTTTAAATTCAAGTGGCTTATTGATGATGATATAAAAAAATTCCATGTATTACAAATAATTATATGGTCAAGCAGACCACTCTCTCTTCTTAGGGATTGAGACCAAATTTTTAAATATATAAGGGAGCTCTGAAGTCACATAGTTGATTTTTTACCGGAAATTCTTCGATGGGACAACATGGAATATGGTTCTAAAGGATAATATTATTTATAATCATATTACCAAGTTGAAAAACTAATTTATCACCTCATTGACTCTATATATGGAATTCAAGGAGGCGGTTTTTGGCCATAGTAAGGATAGATCTAGTGGACCATATGGCTTCACCAATTTATTCTTGAAATATTTTTATGATATTATTTAAAATGAAGTGGTTAGGATTTTCATGCATTTTTTAAGGGGGGTCCTTTTTTACAAAGTTTCACTGTTGAATTCATTTTTCTTATTCCCAAGTAGAGAAAGTTCGTGATATTGGTCTCTTATGACCAGTGGCCCTTGTGAACATAATTCACAAACTCATTAGAATGTTTCTTGCCAACAGGATTGGTAGAGTCTCATACAGAATCATATCCTAGATTCAATTTGGATTTTTGAAATGATGCAGACTTCAGGACTATTTTCTCACCACTTTGGAATGTGTCATCCTACTTTTAAAGAACGTCTGAGGTTAAAATATTTCCCTCAAAAACATATATGAAATTCCATTGACACAATGGACTAGAATTTTATAAGTATGTTGTTCCATATATTAGGTTTCAATATGCAGTTTATTCATTGGATTACCAAACTCTTTGGATCATATTAAATCTATATACAAATTTATGAGTCACTGGTAGTAAAATTTAAGCGCACTAGAGGGGTTATATAGGGAGATCCAATTTTAGGTACAACTTTTTCTATTATTAATGATTACCTAAGTGGAAATAATCGTCATATGGTGAACATGGGTGATTTGGATACAATTAGAGTAGTTAAAGGTATCTATTCTCACTCCCACGATTTCTTTTATGACGACATTATCATTTCTACTCATGGTGATAGGATAAAGTTATACAACATCAAAAATAATTTATCTCATTATGAAATTATTTCACGAAAAGATACCAATTGGATTAATTCTTTCAACTACTTTTGAAAAATCTTCCCAGTCTTAAGAAAGGTCTCCATTATCCATGATCTGGTTATAATATAAGGATCATTACCCATTATATATAATGGAGATCCAATTATTTGAGGAAATACATGAGCTTCTCATTTCTTTGATGTTGTGAGTCAAATTAAAAGAACCCTTCCATCTTGGAAAGTCTCTCTCTATAGTTGGAAAAAATTTCATTGTAATAAATTTTGTGGTTTAAGTAATGGTATACTCTTTCATCGTTCATATATTCCCCAATATAGTCATTAAAACTATCAAATCAGTTTTGATAAATATTTTTAGTGTAAAAAAGTTCAGAAAAGGAAGATTTTAACATCACCTTGGAAGAAATGTTTCATTCCTCAAGATATAGGTGGTATTGGAATTGTGAATTTTCATTTTTTTAATCAATATTAACATTCCCAATTTATGTGTTTGTTAATCAATAATAAATTTGAATCATTGGAGATCTTTAGAGTATTATTTTTAGAAAGGCTAATTTCAAGAAAGAAGGAATATATGGATTCCTCAATTTGGGTAGGATTAAGATCTGGTATTCAGAGAATTTATATCAACTTGCACTACCTAGAAAGTTTAAAATCCTCTATAAATTATTTCTTTTTCAACTAGTATAGATAACCATTGATAAATTAGGTTATACCCTTTGACAACAATCAGAACAGTTCGATAAAATATCAATGGGATGATATGGAATCACATCCTTAACACATTTCTTTTGTTGTTGATAATCACGAGTTCATTTATCGGGATGACTTGCTAATATGAGAGTTGTCCTAAAATGGTAAAAATGATACCAAGAAAAATTAAAAATACATGTTTCATCGTGTAAACTAGTAGATCAGACTTTTCCACAATAAATGATTTTCCCCATCACATGTCACCATCCTTTGGAGGATATCTCTCAACAAGATACCAATTTACAGAAACCTTCAATGTGTTAGTATTTCCCTTTTCTCTAAGTGTGTTCACTATTATCAAAATCTTAAGGACGTCGACCATAACTTTCTATCCTGTAAAACTGATACATCCCTTTCGAGGGATTTTTTTTTTGAGATTTCTGATACCTTCATTCCCTAATCCCCCACGCTTCAACACATTCGGTCTAAAATTCAATAACATAAATTCTCTAATAAGACCTCCATCCTCTTCAAGGAAGCTTGTACATAATTACATCATACTATTTAGAAAGGTAGAAAATAAATTGTACATTCTAGAACATGATTCAACACAAAAATGTTGCAATCTATAGTTATTTTAGAAACCCAAATAGCTTACTGAAAGCACATAGAATGTTGTGCGAATTATGTCAGGGAGTTCACTATCCTAAAACACCTAAATCATCAAGGTAAATTCCCCAATCCATATGTAACTATGTATTTTTTATAGTTTCCACCATTTTTGGTTGTATAAAATACAACTCAGATGTTACATCGAGGGGAAATCTAGTCCCATCAGGATATAGGATTATTTTTCTTGGCCAAAACAGAGATGTTGTGGTGACTTCATATGGAAGTTGTGGTCACACTACTACTCTAGAGGATAAAATTATGGATTTCATCGGAGAATTTTATCTTACATGTCAAATAGTTTGGAACATCATGAGGTTTGAATTCAACTCCACTGCCATTATTCTAGATATTAAGCTGAGAATGAAACATATATCATAGAAAGTGACTACAAAATGGATAAATTGACTTGAAAATATTTATTCAACAATCTATATCTTCACTGATACTTATCATGAAGCTAACTCCCTACTTGATGGTCTTTGAAAAAAAGGTGTTACTAAAGGGGGATGCACATGCTCTACCACTCTCCTTGGTAACAAGCTTCCAGCTTTCGTAAGGGAAAAATGTAAATTTCCTTCTTTCTGGATCCTGTAATTTTAATATTCACCAATTAAGAGTCTCTATGATCAACATTTTCAATAAAAAATATAATGGTTGAAATATGTTTTTATAAATGGATTATTTTAGATAATATGGTTTTTTAGTTGTTTTGGTAATGGAAAAATCATTTTCAAAGCATTGTGAAATGAATTTATGGATTTTTTTAAATGAATTTTTATGATGAAATAGTTTTGAAAATAATTCACCTAGGAAACCCTTGATACTTTGGTGGAAGGTGTATAAATAGGCCCCATTTTTTGATATTATCATGGGGTTCACTGAAAGAGGGTCCCTCAACTTCTTATACCCTTTTTTCTAGGGACATTATAGAAACTCTTGGGAAGTTCACTATACAGGGTTCCATAAGTCTCTCTAGATTTGATGCATATATCTAGAAGACTTGGTGCACACTATTTTATATATTTGGGTAGGAGTTTCCAAGATTTCCCGACGTATTGTGATCTTTCAAATGATGTTACCTGTGTGTTTTTTTGGATTTAATTTGATTTTGATATTATATGTGAAACCATATTTCATGGAATTATTTTTGATATATAATATTCTTTGAAACTATTATACATAGGTTATTATGAATTATATAAAAAGTGGAAATTATTTAACCTATATTTTGATATAAAAATTATTTAACTAATTTTCATGCCTTGATTTATTTAAATATGGCCATGTTTATATTATTTTATAGAGATATTATATGGGAGACCTGGGTGAGATCCTACTGGCCATGTTTATCTTACACATTATTCACCACTTTGAAGTAGTGTGGACTTTGTCATGTATTTTGATTTAGGGAAAGGCAAGGCACCCCAATGTGGTTGTAATTTTACTGACGGCTATGTCTGGGTAGCTGGAGGTGAGACGTTGGGGGTTTTCCCATAATTTTAAATAGAGCAGCTATTTGAGTTTTATTTGTCCCTATATGTTATATTTTTTAACATATAATTTATTTAGAAACTTTTTGGGAGTTTCATGTCTAATGTTTATTTTTTGTGACATATATTTCTTGTTTTATTTTTTTGTTGTTTCTTTCCATAATGTATATATATATATTATTTATTCTGATTCAGATTGGGTGAAATAATTTCTTCATGTTATTTTTGTTGAAGGAGTAATAGTCTCTAGACCAAGTGCATTAGGAACTCCCTTCAGGTCTGTGATTATTTTGGTCAGTTACTAGTTTGAGGGTGTATCCAGGTTAGGTTCGTCACACTATATATCTATTTTTTGCATTATTTACTTATACTCTTTATGAACTAATAACATGAGAATAATTTGAAAAAAAAAGATTTTTCATTAATATTTTTAGAAATATTAGTTAGGTCCTCATATAAGTTACAGGTAAATTGTATCTCAAATATGATAGTGAAATTTTTCTCTATTTCTATGTGGAGGTAGGTCAATTTACATTTACTCGATTCAATACTTATTCCTAATATCTTAGATGGTTTTTAAAATTAACATACATTATTGGGATAAAATTATTAATTTATGAGTATAAAAAAATAAAAATGATAATTTATAAGATTTTATTTCATAAGAAGTTGAGAATTGATATTTGACTCCTTGTGTGATTCGCTAGAAAATTCTAAAAAATTATAATTTGGCTTACAAACTATAATTGTTTTTAATGCATTACTTTTAATTTATTAATATGGATATTGTTACTATTATGTGTTTGACTATTTTGTAGAAGGATTAGAAATGAGTATATATTCATCATTTGGATTGTATTTTATTTTGGGTTTGATAATGATGATGTTAATAAACGTTATGTTTGTATTCTTGGGGGTTTGAAAGGGTTGATGGAAAAGGCTGGATATTTTTTTACTCACCACAAGGAGGTACCTCTATTTTTTACTATTGGTTGACGTGTTCCCTCATGGGTTTAGATGAGGGAAATGTATTTAGTGACCTAAATATTTTGAATTTCTTGACATTATATGTGGTTGGATCTAGTTTTAGAAAAGATTGATGATTTTTTAATTATAGAATAATTTTATGTTTTAAAAAAAATCATTAGTTTTTTTTAGGTTTTATTCAATTTGTCAAGGTATTATTAAATTTTAATAATCATAGAGTTCATTGGAAGTTATGAAATTATCTGGTTGGTTCATGTACTCACCCCATACATAGAAACTACAAAGAACACCTAAAATGTATTTAGTCTAAAAAATAAAATAATATGATCTTTTTCACTGGTTAAAGATCATTTTTATAGTGGTTGATCTACAATAGAGGATGATGTAACTAATTTTGACCATTTTATTAGTGATTTTATTGATATATCTATGTGCTCATAAGGAACTCATTATTTTGGAGTTTGATTTTTTTTCTTAAGAATCATCATTTTTGAGTTATATAAATAATGTTTCCTTGTTTGATTGTGACTAATAAGATTAAATTATTTATAAATAATTACCCTTCGTTATATTTTTGTTTTTCCATAATATATTGTTTTTTTTGTTTTTCATGGAATTGGTATGACCAATATGTTAACATCTTATAATAAGTTTTTTGCATTATATCATTATAACATGGGTGTGTTTTATGAGTGATAATTTCATATCAATTTTGTTTTCTAATGTATCTACATTTAATTGTTGAAATTTGGGTTTATGGGAATGCACCTAAAGAATGTTTATAATGAATTTTGACTTTGGTTCTCGTGAAGGACGATGGGTCGGGCCTCAATGTTTATCCAGGAAATAATTTTTGGATTATTTATCAGTTTGAATAATAGATACAGTACATTGTCACATATTAAAGTAAAATAATCTATAAATCTTTTTCTTGTTTTCCGCTTAAACTAAAAAAATAAATCTTGTAAAAATAATAAATTATATTTATTACTTCCTAATATAAATAAATCAATGATCAAGTATCCTTAAAATACTAAATATATTTTTTTATTTACTGATATTTTTTATAAATGAAATGGTATATCTTGAAGAAATGAGGAAGCTTTATCATCACAACATGGTAGAGTATCAAAAAATATTTTTATATAAACTTTGTTTTATGGAATTATATTAACACAATTATAGGAGGAATCCTCAATTATAAATATACATAAGTTGTAACACCTTCCATTTCCTTAATATAATTTCCCTTATGATAAAATTTATTTTATTATTGTATACAATGGTGAAAATGCATATCATTTTATTGGAATACAATTTCATTGTTTTATTTTAATTAAAGAAAATTTAAATAAATTCATTTTAGATTATAATTTTTATTTTATATGTGATCAATAGAAAAATGTTTATAATAATTATTTGACGATATTTTGAATTTTTTGATTAATGATAATGTTATTTATATGGTGGTAATGTGATCTGATTCTTTAGTGATTATTTTTACCAATATAGAAGAGTATTATTTTTCTATTTTTTAGTATTTTATTTTTGATATATGTGTTGTGAAAATATGTTAAAATTTTAATATATAATTATTTATGTGTAAAGTATCCATGATAGTGTATCAACTCAATAAAAGGGAAAAATGATTCTATTAAAAATTATAAATAATATTTTAAAAAAATCAATATTATATTATAATAAAAATGAAAATACTTGAATGAAAAAAGGTAAAATTAAAAAATAATTAAAGAGAACAATGTTTTAATTGTATTTGGAAAACTTTAGACCAATCATCAATAGAGGAGCACCACTCACACATTATTTATTAGGAAAAAAACATAGATAAGGAGACAAAGACAAACATTGATGACGTATATCAAAGAAATTATACAGGTATCATTATTTTTTGACAATAAATTTTTTGATTAAATAAAGAGGATGATGATGTATATATAAGAATCTTAGATAGTCCCACACATGAATATCAATGAAAAATACAGAACTAGATTATTAAATGTGTTGTGATTGTAATATAAATAACATATCAGCTCCCAATACTACACAAAGAATATGATAATTCACTTTATAATGGATGATCATGATTGTTAATGTCATAGAAATCCACCGATCTGAAAATAGACTAACTATTATACAAAGAATATTTGGTGGAAGAATGAAGTAGAGATCTAGGTATAATTTTCTTCCTCCTATCCCAAACTATATATTTTTATATCACTTTTCATTAATTCTCTAGAGTCATAAAAATAAATAATTACATTTATTATAGTGAAGGAAAATATACTGAATGAAATAAATGAATTCCAATGAAATAATTCCCAATGTAAAATGAAATTCATGTGGGAGGATATTTTAGATGAATGGTGGAGAAATCTATAAAAGAGGATGCCACCAATATTATGAATCATAAAATAAATCAAAGAGAGAAGAGAAAATATCAAAGAAACACACAAATATATCTCTAAATATATATCTTTTTAATAATATATGACATATACATATCCAAAAATCATTCAAGAAAAGTGGGTAAAAATTATGTGATGTCAAGTTTCATTAGAAGTGCCAACCCCAAAAGTATAAAAAATATAAACAAACTATACTTCCAAGAATATGGTCACATAGGTAGTTCCCTTGAATAAATAAATAGCCCAAAAATTAAAAATATAATCTTTATAGGTAGTTCCATTGAATTCAATATATTTAAATTTTATTAAAAAATATATATGATAATTCAATATATCAACTAATATGTTTAAGAAAATCAATTTATATATTCGTATGATGTAAAGATAAAAAATATTATTGTTCTAGAAGGACATTTCTCAATAAATGTAATATTTCTTAATATGCTGTATTTTCTTATAAAAAATAAATGTATAATTTTAATAATTTTAATTTTTTAAAATGAAAATTGTTTTTGAATTCATTTAGTAAATATCTTATTATTATAATTATTTTTTATTTCTATAATTTAATTAATTATTATTTAAATAGTGAAAAATATGTTTTTTTAGAAAAATTAAAGGTTTTATAGATTTACATATAGATGAGAGTGACCTATAAGTTTATAGATTATTTTAATTGATTACATATTTATTTATCTACTAAAGCTATTTATATTGATAGTTTTAATTTGAACTGATAAATCATTTGTTTAATGTTTTATAACACAAGTTACATTTCATCCAAATTTTTTGTCTTGGGTTTTATAAAAATAGTATAATAGAATTATTCTTTTTTTTAATGTTTAGAATTAAAAAAATACTATTAATTTTATATTAATAAAATTTGTGTGATTATTTTAAATTATGATGACAAATTAAACAATAAATAAATTTTTATCATAAAAGGTAATCTTAAAAAAGATATTTACATTGCATTGTATTCGCAAATAATAAAATTAATATTTCTAACCATTATAAATTTTATATGATATAAATATTTTGATAAATTAGATCCAAATTTCAATATTATGTAATATTTCTAATTTTATTTTTAGGCATAATTTTTTTATCACTGATATTTGGGTTAATAACCATGATTATAGTGAAAGGGTTATTTTTAAAGAATTTGTTTATTAATTTTGTGTAATTCTAAACTAATTAACTAATATTACATATATTATATAATGGAAATTATTTATAATTATATAAATATAAAAATATATGATCACTCATTCACAAAATAATCAATAATAAATGATATTGAGAATAAATAAGTATTAAAATAAATTTTTTCTACAGAATAGTTTTTCTATAAATTAATGTTTTTATTTAAAAGTAAAAAACTAATTCGAATTAAATTTAATTATAATATAAATACACTAAATTTATTTTGATAACATTAGGATTTCTTTATATGGGAAACCTTCTATTTTTGATAAAATGTAATCTAATATAGAAAATACTATTTACCATGGTAAAATAAAAAAAAATTAACAACTAAGAGATAAAATGCATGAATCATTTTTAAAAAATGTGAGAATATTGGTATTGGAGGCTTTCATGACCACATATCACCCTAAAATACATTATTTAATTATTTTGGTGTATTTTACCCATGAATTGTTTAATTATATCTTTAAAATATAAAGGTTATTAAAAAAATTCCCTTTTTATAACTTATAAAAGGGGAAACATCCACTTTTTATTTCCACTCCATTTCCATAGAATTTCATAATCTAAATCTATATTTTTTTAATTCATTTAATCATATATAATTTATATAATTCTCAATCCTGAATTATATATCCTATCCCACTCATTACAAATTAGTCTTCCAAGATAACTTTTTAAGGTACCGAAGTGAGCATCACTTACTCCTTATCTGTTATAATTATTCTTTCTCTACCTAGCCAACCATATCCAAACTAAAATAATTATATATATCTAATTATTATAATTATGTGGTATTATATTAATGTAAATACTTTAATTTGTTCCATTTTTTCTATATATATTAACAAATAAACATTAACGATTCATTATACGAACTTCTGCATCCATGATATATCATATTTTAAATTTCAATAAAGAAATTATTTATTTCTAAAATCAATATAAAATATGTTTACCAAACATATTTAATATAAATAATATCATTACTATACTATTATGATATTATTTTACACATCCTTAATAATTCTTAACCTCTGAGATATAGTGTGTTCATGTTTGGTCTTAGTTTAACCACCTACATGAATAATGAAATAAAAATCCCTCATGTATGAATATGGGAATATAAATACTAATTGTGTGGTATGTTAATAATAAAATGAATTATTATTTTTTGGTTATATGAATATATTATTCAATAAATAACTTATAATCATCAATAATTTATATTATCAAAATAATCAACACTGATTATATTCTAAAAATAAAATAATATTATATGTATAAAAAATATATTAATAGAATATGATAAGAAATTGACAATACTAAATTAAATTTTTTTGATATTTTTCCTATAAATCTATATACAAAAATAATTTGATTATTTCGAATTTTTTCCACATGTAATGAATGAATCATGATAAATGTAAGGATTTCATGTCTAAATTTTCACCCCATAAGAATTATTTCTCATTGGAAAACATGTATTATTTAGAATTGTGTATTCAGTAACCCATCTAAATTTTGATCAAGAACATCTTAAATTTGATGATATTTAATATTAAATCTAGTTCCCTTTCTCTAATGGGAATATAAAACAAAAAATTAATTAATGATTTATGTTTTTCCAATTTCTTTTCCCTGTGACATAACTATATTTTTCACAAATTGTTATTATTATGGTATATGTGATGTAAATTTAATTCATTACACCATGAAGTATTATTAATTAGTTTTACAATATTTTCATTTTCATTATCTCTCTCATTCAGGTGGTATTTATTTAAATGATAATCAATTCTTAATAATTTTCCAAACAAGAATTCATTATCTTTGAGTAAAAAATTATCTAATTTAATATTATCTTCTATTCCACTTCCATATTTACAATTTCATTAATCATTCAAAATTCAAAATTTTCCCCGAATAAGATAAATATTTTTATCAATACGTTTATACATTATATAATAACTACAAAAAGTGCTTATAGTGTAGAGAATAACACCCATTTTTTCAAATGGTTCTTTTCTTCTGTGTACATTTTCCATACAGAGTTATACTTTTCTTTTAGAAACTGTGGTATGGATTATTTTACAACATCAAAAAATTATCATTGCGTATTTTCAAATGAAAAATCATACTCTCTTTATGCAATACGGTATTTCAGAAAATGTATTTACAAATATTTAAAACGTCCTACCAATATTTTAAAATCAAATAATTCAACTTCAACTACTTTTTTCCATAAATAACATTAAATCTTTTTCTAGAATCTAATAATGATGATTTATTAAATAATATTATTTTAATATCCCTTATCATGTTTCTTCACAATCATTAAAAAAGTTTCTTTTCAAAGGAATCGTATAACTTTTTCTCTTTGATATTAATTATAAAACAATGAAAATAATAATCTTTTTAAAACTTTTTTGACAAGAAAAAACATCTAATAATATTGAATATCTGTTCCCTTGACTCAAGGATTTACATTGTATATTAACTTGACACTATTATATGTGTTTTATCAAAAAGGTTTTTCAAAGTAAAAGGTTTTTTTACACCAAAATTTCAAATTAATATTTTAGGAGTATTCTAATTTTTTTTATCATTTACCACTTGAATCATTACATGTATTTTTTAAAATATAAAATTCTTAATATATATAAGTATAATTATCTATAAATACCATTACATTTCCAAATCAACTTTAGTGTATAACCATAATTATTCTTCAAAAGTATATCCCTTATAAATAATCATTTTTCCAAATCAATTGATTAAAGAGTTTTTTACATGAGTTTATATATCAATGTATTTTGGGGAAATTATTGAGTTAATTATAAACCATTTTTCGATATGGTGAATACATAATATTATATATTAGCCTGATTGAGTGGAATGTACTTTCAATTTAAAGTAATATATTTTTATAAAACTATTTATTTTTTATTGAAAAATCATATTATTATTATTTTTGGAATTAAGAAATATTTCTTTATGAGATTTAATTTTGAAAGGAGATGACACCTATTTTTATTCAATGGATTCATGAAGAGATGATAAGAAATTTTGTGTATGGAATAAATATGTATATAAGGAAATTATTTTTGAAATAAATTTCCCAATAATTCATTTTTTATGTTTATTTCTAATGAGATATTTGGACATAGATATAATGATTTTTCTCATAAAGGCATAGGGAATAATGGGCTTCCTAAAATTTTTATGTGCGTAAATAACAATTTTGTTCACATAGATGTGGGAATAATGAGTTTTCTCACATGTATTTCTTATGTTTATGATTTTTCCATACTTTTATGATTTATATAGTAAATATGTTATTCACTTAATGTGAATGTTTAATTACTCAAATTCCCATAACCTCTATATTTATTTATATTTTTTTCTTTTCATATGTTGTTATTCATGTTCTCAAATATAATCTTCTCTGGGAATGATTTTCTCATTTATATTTTTCATACACACATGATCATCTTATTATGACCTATTATATTTTATTTTTATCTCTTATATTTACCATTATTCAAAATATATGATGAACCCTTTTTTATGTTTTTATTTCCCCTGGATTTGAAGATGAGTGTTTCCATTGAGATATAAAGAAATATTTATAGTAAGTTTCCATAATGGGGAAATAATTAAATGCTAGGTAAATTATGATGGAATTTTAACCATTCCTCAAATTTAATATACAAAAAGGTTCTCTAGGATATTTGATATTTTTTGTTATGTAATAGTAGCGAGACAATTTTAAATGTTTATAATTAATCAACTCACAAAGTTTGAACTTTATTATTTGAATAAATGGTTTTCTTATTTCAGACTAGGGGGTGGGTCATAGGTATTATAATTGATATCATATGAGTGTTTAGTTATTTTTTGAGAATAGTTTTTTTTCTTGAATGGGATAGTGGATCTTCATTTTATCTTAGGAGATAAATTTAAAAAATATGTATAATTTCAAGATAACATATATAAATTTTAGTAATGTATAATCATTTTGTTTCTCATAAAAGTTTCACCCATGTAAAGATAACAAAAGTGGATTTAAGGTATGGTTTATTTTTTACTATGATTAATAAATAAAAAATAACATTTTTGTGTTTTAAATCAATCTTCACCCTGTGCATGAAAAAAAGGCCTAATAGAAAACCAAGTTTTACACCCCCATGGGATTTTAATTGGTAAATAAACATTATATCTTATCAACCATTATGATGAATTTTATTATGATTTTATGCATTTGGTTTAGTAAAACTTATTGTAAAATGACAGTGGATTTTTTTTTAAATAAGAGAGTTATTGGTTTACCTTAATGTACACTATGTTAAAATAATGAATCCAAGGAAAAGTAATACTTGTATTGATGTTATCATACTGACTTTTTATATATTATTATACTTTTTTATATATTTTTTATTTTTTTTAATTCATGATAATAATGATGAAGCTATAAAATGTGTATATATGGAAATAACTAACCAAATAATCGTTCATTCAACAGTGGTTAATAATTTTAGTATATTCCCATTATAATGGAATTGGGTAGATTTCTAATCTTACATAAGTTAGTGATCAGGATATTAAAATAATTATTAAATCATGGTATTCATATAAATTATCCTTTGTGACTGATATTCATCAATGCTATTCTGGTATACTCTAAAATTTTAGAATTTTTGGGGAAACATTTGTTGAATAGTCTTCAACAGTTCCTATTTATTGGTTTTAAAAATAAATTAAGTTTTATCAATGAACATAATATTTTATTTTCTAAAAAAATTTATTTTTTGGGATTATTGTTGGAGATAACATGATTTAGATGTGAATAAATCTATGTTTTAATATATTCTTGATGCTGAGGTTTTAAATCATTAATTGATTTTGAGAAAAATGACTTTAATATTATAAACAGAATTAAAATGGGTTAGTTATTAAATTATAATGTAATCCATGCTATTTTTAAAAACTTTTATCATATTTTTTGGATTTGGATATATACTTAGTGGTTTGAGACTTTATAAGAAAGTGGTTAATATGTTTAAGGGTTAATGATAGAGTTAATATTTAGAGGAATATATTATTTCACTATTATCTAATTCAATGAGGATTAAAACGTTTTATGGAAATATTTGTTATGAATAATTTATGATTACTTTATATTACGACATTGGTATATTATTGGATGAGTTAATAAATTTGTTTAACGAATGATGTGAAAGTTGATATGGTCAAATAGAGTAAGATAGATTTTATATTATCATTTATATAAAATATGATGACTTTTTTAATAATAAACTTACATAAATTCATCAGCAATTAATATTGAAAATTTTCAATAACATAGTTTAATTATGTAGTTAGATTATGATGAACTAATATTTTAGATCATTTACATTAGATCTATCTTCGATAATTTGTGTCATACACAACACCAAAATAAAATGATCCATGACATATTAGAAAATAATAAAAACAATATGTCCTCTATAAAATAAAAGCATATTAATAAAATTAAAATCCTTCTATTTATATTATAAATAGTTGATATTAAAAAAGTATTTTTTTAAAAAAAATAACTATTTTTAACATTTTGTGTATTATAAATTGAAAAATTAAAATCCCCATATTTAAAATATATTTAAAACTATATATGTTGTACAAATATAATAAATACCATGTTTACATTATTCCTATTATATATTGGAATGAAATAATTTTGAAAAACACTTAATGGTAAAACATACATTTCTCAACAAAAGAAGTTTTCATTTATTTTTTTTTATTTTCTAAAAATGTAATTTTTTAATAATGTATAATTTAAACACTTTTGGGGAATTTTTCTTCTTTTTTTTGATTTTTATAAAATAGTTGTTTTCTAGAGTAAATAGGTAAAGAGAAGTATTTACAAACATTGTAAATAATTTGGCATTATCAATATTTAAGAAAGTGATAAAAGATAATAAAACATTTTAGTTGACTAAATATTTAAATTATGGGTAAAAATATGTATTTCAAAATATCACTTACAACATAGAAAATAATTTTTTAATGTTTTTACACATAAATTATTTTTCATTTTAATTTTTATTATTTCCTTTTAATAAAGTAGTTTAATAATAATATTAAATTTTTTTTATTTTTTTGAGTCCAAATAAGTAATATTTAATCTAATAATTGTTTTCCATAAATTCAATTAATTTAAAAACATAATCTAGAAACAAACTGTATGATGAATAACACACTTTTTAAAAAAATAGTTTTGTATTGTTTTGTGATATAATAAAAAAATTTAAATCTCTACCCATAAAAAGTTTATTATATATTATTTTTATTCAAAAAAATATCTTGTTATTTTCTATGTTAAATATCATTTTTATGAGTACAGTTAAAATCATTAATATTATTGATAATGACAATGATAGTGGTGAAAAAGGTATTCTAAAAGAATTTGTTTAATAATGCTGTTTAATTTTTATCAAATAACATAAATTTAATATATATATATATATATATATATATATATTGCAATTTAAATGATTTATACACATATATAAAAATACATATCACACATTTATTTTATAATAAATAATAAATTACATTAATAACAGTTTCTGGTAAAAAACCATTTGTAAAAAAATAGTCCTTCTATATATTAAATGTTTTAGTTTAGAATGATATTTTATCACATAAAACATTTTATTTGGACTACATGGACACAATATTTTGTTTTAGAGAATAATTTTTTTAGAATGGTTACATTATATTTTCAATTAAATATATACTACTATGGTAAAAACAAATTGGAAATATAAAACCAATATTATACAATGATAAAATATTGTATTAAAATGAATAAAACTAGTTTAAAAATGTGAAAAATATAAAATATGGTATTTTATCAAAATTATTTCAAACAAATGTCTGTTATTTATAAATTTTTGATTCTTTGATCCTTGGATAATGTAATGATATCATTGAAAAATAAAGGAAATTTGAAAATGATCCCATTATATCACATATAAAATGAGACCCAACCACCCTTTAATTTTAAAAACATTCCTTAGAATTTATGTGTTTAAATAATATATTTTTTTACCTATTGAAATAAATATCATATTTATTTGTCTATTGTATCAATTAGTTTTTCTAATCCATCCATTTCATTGGATACACTCTTGTGAATATTATTGTTACCAAAGTGAGTATTAGTTACTCTCCTTAATTTTTCGTGTCAACATTTCACATCAAAAACCACCATATGCATAGTAATATTATTTCTACAGTATCATTTTTATATTAAATATATATTATATTAAATGAATAACCATATTTTATTCCTTTCCATCCACATGGATGAAAAAAATAATGTTAATCGTTCATTTAGAATATTATCGCATACATGAAATAACATTTTCCAATTTTTAACATGATTTTAATTATTTATCCAAACCATATGAATTATGATTCTATAAACAAAAATAATTTCAATAATTTCAATAATAATATTTTATAATTAAAATTTTCAAATCCTTAACCATTCACACCCATCGAGACATAAGGTGTTCATGTTTGGGTCCAATTTAAGAAACCTACTTAAACGATGTAGAAAACTAGATCATGTATAACTTTGTGACCATTAATACTAATTTTATTTTTTATTATTCAGGAAATAATTAATTATTTCTTCGTAGAATTCTAAATTAAATAATTTTCTAATCATCAATGTTCCCTAATGTTAGCAAAATAATCTCAGAATAATTCAATTTTAATATAGACAAAAACATAAAAGTATATATTAAATAAATATGAATTGATAAAAAACATCCAATATTTAATGAAATACTGATGAAAACTATTCTTAAGAAGGTATCTAAGTAACTAATTTTTTTTATTTACTATGTTAGTCACATGAATATAATTTTTCAGGAATGTAGATATGGTTTCTTTACTCAATTTTGTCACTTTGAGACATATACCTTATAATACAAAATATTTTCATTAGAATACATTATTGAAGGTCCCTTTAATATTTTTTATCATGATAATATTATAATTCATAATATTCAATTATAATTTCCACATTATTTATCTCAATTATGTGTAATAAAAAATTATAAAAATCTGTAATAGTTTTTTTTCTAAAAATACTTTCTTTGAGACACATTTACATTATTCACCAAATATTGTTTATATAGTGTATATTCTGGATATATGATCTCTTAAAACCTAAAATTTATTTTCTCCATGGTATTAGAAATTAAATTTCCTAATATCTCATATTAAAGGGGTTTTTTTAATTTTAATGGAGTAGTTACAATTTTCTCATGTCAAATTATTTCTCATTGAGTTATAAAATATTTACTTCATTATGTTAATATATAAAACCATTTATTCATAAATTCATTTTCTCTATAATATTTTCATATTTTCTATTGGGATGTTACATCTTATTATAGATATCATTTTCCTTGATTAAATACCTTCTCAAAATATAATTGGACTTGATAACAAATATCTCACATTGTTTTCAAATAATAATTTCCTCCATATCTATATATTTATTCCCACTAATTTTTTATTCTCCTTTATGAACTATTCTATATACAACATCATTAGATTTTTATAATTCTCGTGACATATTTTCAAATATAAAAAATATACTTTCTTTAATGGGGATCATCAAAAATGTATTTAATAAAATTTTAAAATATTTTTATACATTCAAAATATAATGATTTAACTTCCACCCCATATTTTCTAAATAGTACAATTAAGTATATTTCAATACTATTTTGTTAGATATTTGATATAAAGTAATTTTTAGAATATCTCAAAATTTTCATTTCAATCCTTATGAGAAAATAATATTCCAATTTAAATATTGAATTTTTATTTTTGAATTTATTTTTAAAAATAATAGAATATACCACTCTTTTATCATTTTCTAAAGAAAGTATTTCCCATCATTCTGAAACATTAATATGAAAAATCATGGTTTCACAATATAAATTAATTTTCTATTATTATGGATGGTTTTTAAAAACAATTTCAAGGGAAAATTATATTTTTAACATGATTTTAAAAGTAATGATTTACTATTCTTATCTATGTATTCATCATCCACATATTAATTTATTAAAAATGAATTTAGAAATGATAATTGTTAAAAATTAATATGTTAAATGATTCATGATTTCATTTTTCATTACTAATTATCTCAATTTAATATCTACACTTCCTCATCAAAATAATTTCATTTATGAGTACCCTATCATCGATTTTTGACTAATGATGTTCTCTTATATTCCATAAATCTATTTATATGATGATATCATTGATTTATTGTATATCCCATATCAACACTGTGTAAATACAAAATGAAAAATTTTCTTGGTTGAATGGTATTTAACAAAAATATTACTAAATATCTATGCATGCCTATTTATTTAATAAATGTATAGTAGTTTAGTATTATTGATATAGTTATGAATGTTATATTATGTTATTAAATTTCAAAGGGATACGAAACCCATTTTACTTCCATGGGTTCTTTACAATATGATGATTATAAATTTTATATGGTACTGATATGTATAGATGATGATGGTTGGGGTATTATACCACCAACTAATACGTGGTTATAAGTTTATTTATCATCATATTTTGGTGGGTGGGAATAATGATTTTGGTTACATATTCATATCCAAAATGAGTTCTATCTCATTTTTAATCACAGGAGTAAAGAGTTTTTTACACATAAAGAGAGGAATTAATACTTTACACATATGGTTTTCTTATTCTTATGTTTGTTATGAGGTATTATGTTAATATTTTAAACTACATTATTTTCCCATGGATCATATTTATTTACTCTTGTTTCCATACTCTATTGTTTCACATATAAGGTAATTCCATTTCATATTCCGTGATAAAATTTTTATAATATAAGAGTTTTCAGGAATTATATAATTATTTATTATTATTATACCCATGAACTAAACTTTTTTTAACCTATGATCTTTGAATGTTATTTCTTTTAAAGATTTTTGATTATTTTAGCTCATCCCTTTTTTAAGTTTATATTTTCTTTAGATATAAATAAGACATTAACTTATGATAAGCCTAGAAGGGATACTAATATCTTTCAATTATTGAGAAATTTTCATACAATTTTTAAAATTAGTTACATTTGTTTTAGTCCTCAAAGAAACGAGAAAAAATATTTCTCTTTGTTGTATGGCGTTTTAACGAGATATCGTAACAATGTGAAATTTGTGCAGTTTATCTTGGGATATCTCACATAATGTGATTTTTTTTCAAATGAATTAATTTTTCAGGAAAACATAAGAGTGTATATTTGGGGAATTATAACTATGGTGTTTGGTTTCATATTAGAATGAAATTCCCATGCGATTCAATTGTTTAAACTCTTTCCATGCATTTAAACTCTCAGAAAACAAAAATAATTTTATATAGAATAATTATCAATATTAAAATTGTTGAATGATTATTTAAATGGAATTTGAAGATCTATTTTAGATTTTGGGTGGAGGTAATCCATAAAATATATGGTATCCACTAAATATATGGGAATGATTTTGATATTAATTATTCTCTTATATATATCCAAAAAGAGAGAAAAATTTAAATTTGATGATTAATGAAATAAGGAATTCAAAATTACAAGGAATTTCCCATGAAGGCCCAACCGAGGTTGGTAGTATGCTAAGAGAGATACCCTATCCTCACTTAAAATATTCTTCTGTTCAGTGACTATCACTAAGTAAGTATATTTAAAAATTTGTGATGCCTTATACTATAACAACCAGAACAAATTCTTGATATCCAATATAAAAAATATAGATAAACAACTGAATGATTGAAATATATAAGAAACTGAACATAGTATAACATATTCACGAAACTCCATGTATAAAAACTTAAACACATTTGAAAAATACATTGAAAATTACATCTAAAAATAAAATTATGATAATAGATAAAAGAAACAAGATGGATCATCATCAATATTGGTAATCCAATACTATTATATAACTATAATGGTCACTGTCACAATTAATGATCACCATGATTTATAATGCATCACCAGGTCAAAATACATCTAATCTAAACTTATCATAAAAACTCCACATCTTCCATTATTATCTTTAAACCTATGTGTTTCCTACTGAGGATAAATACTTGTTGGAATAAGACCCATGTAGTGGTGAGTATAAAAATTCGTAGAATGATGACCTTAAACCACATAGGGAAAAAAACCCAAAAAGTTTGGTCAAATATATTTCCATGATTGATAACAAATAGATGGTTATAAATTAATATAATTTAAATATTCATTATATCTAGAGTTATTTAGAATGCAAAGAAGACTTAATAAGCATAGTTGAAACCCTTGATGGTATGAATCTAATAGGAAAATAAGGATACTCAAAAAAGTAAAAAAATAACCAATTTAAAATTAATTCAATATAACATATCAAAATCACTTCTCAATTGAATCTAAGGGGCGTTTAGAGACAAAGTTTCTTATATAAATCCACTAGAACTTATCAATTTGAAATACGATTCTCGTTGAATCATACCTATGAGTTAGGAATTGTCCTAAATATTCTTCTATAATATAATATAATCATTTAAAAATACCATATGGAATTAATATATAGAAATGATTATACATAAATCCGAGATGTAATAACTCCAAATAAATCCACTATTGAGGGCATGAGGAAACCCACATCATGATACATGGGTATCTTCGTTGGGGAACCTACCCAATGATAAGTGAAAACATATCTTTTTCCAATTAGAATTAACCTTAGTGGATGAAATGTACCCTGAGTAGCACATATTTGTTTGGGAAAGGATATTAATTCATAGATATAAAACCTAAACCTTGAATAACACATAATAAGTGGGAAAATAAAAAAAACTCTATTATAATATATGGGGGAAGAAAACCTTATAGAATAAGACATAGAAGACTAGGGGGAAGTACCCATCCCCAAGAACACATTTATCATCACAACTAATCACCATCTTGGATCCCACATAACTAAATTCAATATCTTTATATCACACCATAAAAATTGACTTAGATGACTGAAATGGATACACAATTTAGGTATACATTTGAAAATACAAAAGATAGGATATTAATATTCCCTAAAAAGAATAACATTTGAATATAACAATATTTTTTTGAAAATTATTATCATAAGTTCAAAATTACATCCCATAATTATATCACACATCTTGGATAACCTTTTGGTTTAGTTTGATTGGGGGCTACTTTCATAAGAAACATATTTTATAATAATTGTGAGTATATCTCTATAACAAAACTATTCAAGACAAACTTCTATAATTCTCATAATTTTTCCATATCCTTATTACATAGGTAAGGGAAACATAATAATGTGTTGAGCTCATTCACTATGTTTGGGAAATCATATCAATGTGTTATAAAGGCATATATCATAATAATATGGTAAAAGATGAGGAGGGAGATCATTCTTATTAAAAAAACATCAGACAACATTTTTTTCACAAAAAATAATGAATGGAGGACATGTAATATCAAAATAATAAACTTTTACACTGACATAATTTTTCACACTCCTTTCATCACAGAATCTAAAGATCAGAAAAGGGGAATATCTGAGCTAAAATTCATTCAAACATTGAAGAAAATATCAAAAATCGACAAAGGCATGAACAAGGGATCAAAAGCACATGTGCTGCGCAAGTGACTTGCGCGACCTAAGTAATAACCACCCGTTAACCGCCCGGGGTCTTCTCCTGCCTATAAATAGACCCTGTGGGACCCCCATTCAAAGAGGATTTTTTTTTCAGAAACCCATATTTGAGCTCCCGGCACCCTAGTCTCTTCTTAAAGCTTCTGGAACACTTCTAAGGTAATTTCTTACCTAGAATGGATGATCTAAAGAGGGGGAGGAAGGCCTAAGTGTTGAAACTCATCAACACTTGCGTGCCTGAGTGGCCAGCCCTAATGGGAAAAGGGCCACACTTGCACGCCGCCTTACTCCTTCATTAGATCTTGCAGGCCCTTCTTCTGAAAAACCCTCAAGAATATTCTAAATGCTTAAATGAAGATTCTCTCAAGTATTACACTGCTGGTTAACTATCGCGCAAGTACACCATGTGTCGCGCAGACATATCTGCGCGACCAGGACCTGTGCAACTAGGACTTGCACGCCCACGCAGTACCTTCGCACCTACCAGGACGTGCGCACCCCTACCTTTTTGGGTGCCTTTATTGCCCATTTCACCCTCTTAAGCCATAACACCTTTCCTATTCATGATTCAGTCTTCAAGACACTCTCCAATGCCATTTATTACATGATTTCTTGATTTTACTTCCTTATTTAAAAGGAATTCTGTGGAATATCTCTCAAAACCTAGTGATTTATACATCTTTATGTCACTAAAGATTGAGATTTCATTCATTCATCCTCATCCTTTAAGATGAGAGAATCCTTAACCTGGGTCACCTTTTCAGGAATAATCCCCATTCATACATCCTTTAATTTGTGAATCCTCTTTAGGAGTAAGCCCCAAGTCCCTTAATTTTATGGGAATCCTCTTAGGAGTAAGCCCCAGATCCCCTAACCTGGGCTCCCTTTTCAAGAGTAAGCCCCAGTCTCAAATATGAGCATATTCCTGAGGAGTAATCCCCTAATTCTTAAAGTTCCCAAATCTGGGAATCCTCTTTATGAGTAATCCCCATGTCCCACAATTTTTGTGCATCCTCTTAGGAGTAATCCCCTAACCCCTAATTTGGGAATCCTCCTCAGGAGTAAGCCCCAAACCATAATCATTAACCTGGGCCTCCACCTCAGGGGTAAGCCCCAAACCTTAATCCTTAACCTGGGCTTCCTTTTCAGGAGTAAGCCCCAAACATTAATCCTTAACTTGGGCCTCCTTTTCAGGAGTAAGCCCTAGACTTAATTCCCCTTAACCAGTCATAATTTACCTTTGATCTAGGATTCCTCTTCATGAGTAAAACCCAATCATAATTCTTCTCCTAATTTGGGCCTCCTTTTCAGGAGTATGCCCCAAGTTAGATTATTCAAAATCTCTATGAAGCACATATACCTTTATGGACCCTGTTCTTGGATTTCTTCTTTACTGTAAATCATAAACCTTCATTTATCTGGGCAGTCATACATACAAAAGCCCCACATTAATTCTTATGATTGCATCTTTCATGGCACAATTGTCTAATTTTTTTACCAATACCTCTTGTTTCTCACACCAAGCATGACTCACGTGATCTTGGAGTGTAAAAGTAATTGTGACATCCTTCTTTGAACCATCAATCATAAACATCATACTCCTTTAATCGAACTATGTGGGTTCTGATTCCTTTTCAAATCAAAGGATACGTAGGTAGCCCGTCTACGGGTTCGATCCCAACTCTAAAATAATCCATGTCCTTTTGAATGACAATAAACTTCAAGTGCCCCACTGAGTGGCTTTAAAACCAGCATGGTCATCATAATTACCAAGAGAATTATTTATAAATATGTCGAAGGGTACCATTGACCAAGAATCTATAATAAATACAGATGATTCTCTATTAATGAAGAACCTCGAATACATACAAAAGATTCTCTAAATATCCTACATATCTAATCATTGATTGTCAGATCTGAAGGGAAGCTCATTTTGTAATTGTGAATATAATAAGGATTCACGAACATAACTTAAATCTACAAAGAGAGTCCCGGAGTAGAAAATAATTCCCCTAAAAAGGTGTGATGATTCCGACCTCCCATCCTCTCGACCAATGAAAATTCATAATCCTCAGTAGTCCACAAACTAATGAGCACCTACCTTTGGAAAGTAGGTCCAAATGGATGTGGACTCATTGGATGTTTCCGCTTCTATGAAGAAACCCATTAGAAACCGATCGGAACGTTTGAACCTCCCATCAAGGCGGTCATCCTCGGATTCCGAGGGAAACAAAAAATGGCGAACCCGACGTGAATCCTTAACCAAATTAAAAATGATGTTTTACCTATTTGTTAGACCCCTATTTAAACTCAATGAGAGGGCCAACAAGACAGTCAATTACATATGTTCTCATCTAAAAGATGTTGTGGCTGAATTTGTCTTGATTACGTCTGTTATATCCAACAGGCACTCTTTTCGAAGATCTTCTGCATTTCTATAATGGCTGCTCTCAAATTCACACCTGTGAATACTGCTGCTACAAATTCCACTGCTGCTACTCCTACTGGATCGTCGTCCGCTCTTAGGACGATATCACATACTCAGCATCTTCAACGATGGGTATCAAACGCACTGGTTAAGGAGTACCTTCAACACGGCACCATTCCAACTCTGGAGGCCGCCCGACATGCCCTCCAAGTAAATAACTTACATCGGTCGTCCGGACAACGACGACCAGTGATCAAGAAGCAGGCAGTGCTAACTACTATCTCCAACCGTTTTGGGTCGTTATCCCCGGAACACAATCACCATTCACTCCCTTATTTTGGGGAGGTGAATGAGCAGGCCCTTTAGGACCTTAATTCAAACAGAAAGGAGTCCTTCTTGAGGGCTCCCACCAACAATCGTTGCTAGACTCGTGTGGCAGTGCACCCTCAACAAGATGAGGGTACCGACTCCAGGCGTTCGGCTCAGGTTCCTCGAACCCGAGCAAGCAAGATGAACCACCAGAGGCAGAATATGGTCAACAGTGAGTAGGTTCTAATCTCTGCCATCTCCGGAGAAGTCCAACAACCTAACTTGGTGGGAAGCCACAAGCAAGCACATACACCTGCCCGTTTTAATTCCGTTGCCCAGCAGACTCATCTGGAAGAATCATGCCAATCCCGCCAGTCAATTCTGGCAGAGTACTATAGGCAGGAACATACACCTGTTTATACACCATCAGCTAGTTAGCAGTCTCATCTGACTACATATGATGGATCTCGTCAACCACGTTTGGCGAGGTGTAATCAGCAGGCACATACACCTACTGGTATTAATCAATCCTACCAACAGTCTTGCTTGGTAGCATTTGGAGAAGTTAGTCAGAAAGCCCCGACAACAAATAGGAGGCAGACTCAACTCTCTTCCCCCACACTTGAGTACTGTCCAGATTCACTGACAGGAAAAAGAGGACACGAGCAAGCTCATACACCTGCTCCAAGCCAGGAATGGATGTATATTCCCGTTCCAGCAGCTGATGTCACCATGAATATTCTATCAATGGTGATAGAGCAGAAGAAAATTCCTGCTCATATTCTGGATGCCTGCCAGGATATTATAACAACTTCAGTGGCATCTCAGGGAAAGACACATAAATTTATCCCTACCAGTGGTGTGATACATCAACAATTCACTCCGGAAGACACACACACATCTGTTCCAGTCCCATAGTGTTATGGGGTATACTCCCCTATATCATACGGACAACCAAGTCAGGCACATACACTTGATTTGAGAGGAGATCTTCAGCCTAACCAGGCCATCTTTCCTGATCAGGCACATATACCTGCTCAGAGCAGCCACTTTCTTCAAAAAGTGGTTTCCAAGGCGAGTAAGAAGGCATCTAAGAAAAAGACCCGCCCAGTACAGTCAAGAGATCAAGTGCCAATCTGTAACAAGGCCTTGCTCGATGATGGAGTTCTTGAAGCCCTCAGACAATTATCTTTTGGAATTCAAGATTCTACTCCCTCAGTTCCCAATAGTGGGAACATTAATTCCGAAGGTCTTCAACAGACACTTCCTCGTGAAGGCTTGCTTCATGAAAATTTGGTCGATCTCAAAGATTCATCTTCAGATGAGAGCCACAGAAACCCTCTGTGTGGTCAGAAGACCAAGGATCAAGAGATCTCATCTTTTGCTGTAACCCATTGTGGTGGTCCTCCTCATGATGATGAATTTCGCTGCGAAAGTCCTCTCCGCAGTAGTGATGCACATTGCCAGGAAAATGATCTAGTGGACAATGTAGTGCCAAGAAAGCCCTATTATATTGAGGAACTCGAAAATGTGAAACCAGTCATGTCTGAAGCTTCATCTATAGCAGGTGAAATACTTTCTCAATAAGAAGATTGCCCAGGGTGTAGGTCATTCTCCGAACCACCCCTAAGTCATGCATCTTCTAGTTTGATCAATGATTTCTCTACCAATCCTTTTGAATCCAATAAAACAACAAGGAAACCCCAACTCTGGTCAAATAAGGTAGAAGAATATTCATCAAATGATAAAGAGGAAATGCTGAACATGAGAAAACAACTGGTGAAAGGTAAAGTGTCAGTTATGTTTTTTCCTGTGGCTGACTCTCATTATAATATTCCAAAAATGTTGATGGAAGATGAAATTCATGATATTCGTCTCAACCTATGGAAAACTCTTTGTCAGTTGAAAAATAAAGTATTATCTTATGATGAATATGATAATCATCTTAAGATAATTGAAGGGTTACAAAGTCAGATTGATTTGGCGTCTCTATCAGTCTCTTGATATCCGAAGGCTGAAAAGCAGCAGAGATCCCTTCAACGTTCCTGCTTTGGCACACTAAGAAGATTGTGTTAGTTAATTTCCAATGCCCCATATGGTATTCGTGTTAGAGGATGGGATGTTCACGGAGAACTGCATTTCAAAGTGCTCTCCAGTCAATAAAGCCCGCCAAAAATGGTCTCATTCAATGTTATTGCCCATGGCCGTCCACAATCAATGGGATTTGTTTGTAATCAAAAGCTTTACCAAGAACATGTTTCAACTAGTTCCTCTCAAAATCAAGAATACAGAGAAAATGTTGTTGAATTAATCTTGCATCAAGCAAACGAGAATATCGAATAGGCCTCTAGTTTGGAGCAAGCACGTCACCAAATGACAGAAGTATCGGAAATCATCCAACGGTCTTTTGAACCGGGGGATAAAAGTGGATACAGATTAATGCATCCAGCTAATTTCCAGACTGAGGTATGCAAGATCAGGAAGACTTTCAAGAAAGTCTCAGACATAGAATGTGAAGAACCACCCCAGCTCGCCAGACTGGGGACTCTTTTGAATCATCCCTCAGAATCAACAAATAGGATCCAAGGAGTTGAGCGAGAACAGCAGGAACAGCCCCAGTCCACTAGATTGGGGACTTTTTCAAATCATCAATACCCTCCTTAGAGAAATTCGGTCTTTTCTCGATTGGGGAAGAAACCTAAAGAGGAACGAAGATCCAAATTATCAGGAGATTCCCTCCAAATTTCGGTTCATCAAGAAGTTCCTGAGGGATTGAATCAACAAAAGGCAATGTCTCATCAAAGACACGGAAGAAGGCAATATCACAGAAATGCTGATAGAAGGGATGCAATGAGTTATGCATCGATTAATGTCATCAATGCTGTTGTTGCTGATCCACCAGATGAGGCTCACTCAGGGGACTCAGATGAAGAGGTTCTTGCTCAAGAAGATGTACGCACCAACACAAATGAAGAAGGTATGCGTAAACTAAGTCAAAGGATTACTCAGAACTTAAGTAATCCTTCGAGTAACCCACATTCCCCTCTCCGAAAAGGATCCAACAAAGGGAAGGGAAAGAACTAGGTTACATATCCTTCCTCTGGAGAAGGTTAATCGCTCTCACTAGAGCAGAGGATTGCACAGCAGGAGAAAGAAATGAAGGAATTAAGAAGGTTTAATGCAGAACTACTTCAGAGTAGTCTTCTTCTTAAGAATACTAGAGTCAGTCAGCCAAAGCAATTTGTTGCAGCTACTGAGATGGATCAAGAATATCCTCCTCTATTAGTACACCCTCACAAGTCTAATCCTATGGGTCATGTGCAACAACAGTTGGCAGTTCTACGATCAGTTGCAGCGCCAATCGCCACATCTGTCCAAGCTCCAGTCATTGCACCTTCCCATGTCCAAGTTCAACCGGATGTTTCTCAAAAGTTAATAACTACTATTGAGTCATTAACAGATCAGTTAGAATCTATGGAAGGGAAGCGTGCAGAATTTCAACCAGAAAAGAAAGGTTTCCATGAATGGGTAGATTCAATTTCTACTTCATCAAGTTTTGGGAACCCTGTGTTCCCTATTTTCAATGGATCAGGCAATCCAGAACAACATTTGACGCATTACGTGTCTTGTTGTGATCCTATGATGGGAACTCTAGAGCAGCAAGAAGCAGTGAAACTCATATGCTTCGTGCGAACCTTGCACTGACCAGCTTTTGTTTGGTATACAATCTTGCCATCCAGGTCAATTACCGGATGGGAGGATCATCGCCAAAAATTCCTCCTTCAGTTTAGCTCAACTTTTCCATAGACAACAGTTTTCGATCTTACAAACTGTAAGAAAAGGGAGAATTAAAGGGTCTCTGATTTCATCGCTCGATGGAAGGGATTAACATGTTCCTTGAGTTTAGCACTCCCTCAAGAAGAATTGTTTCCAATCTATGTGGCAAATCTGCGTGACGAATTACACACGCCATTAATCCCTGTGAAATACACATGAGGGTTTCTAGACCTTACTTCAATCGCTCAATAGATTGAAGATTCCCTTATACAAGCTAAGGCTAAATCTCGTGTAATTCCATCAGCTCCAGGAAAGAGAATGGGTAAAGAAGAAACTGCTACAGTTATGCTTAAACAAGCACCTGTATCTATTTCTACATCAAAACCTTCATTTTCTCGAATGGCTCCACCTTCTATGTGCCAACAACAAAGGCATTTTCATCTAGATGATCAAAAAGATCAAAGATGAAAACAATTTGAGGATCTGAAGAGAAAAACGTATTCTTTCTGAAATGAACAAGTTCCTGGTTATTTCATTTCAGCTCTGGAAAAAAATTTGGTTCAATTGCCAATACCCAAGTGGCAAAATAAGAAAGGAGATGAAGACCGTCCTAATTATTTCCCTTTTCATCAAATATTGGGGCATCCCTTCCAGGAGTGTTTTGACTTCAAATACCTCCTAAAAAATATGGTCGACTCGGGACAGGTCACATTGAAAGCCTCCTTAACCCAGGTAGCATGTCTCACTGCTACAGTTCCAGAGGAGGAAGACGAGTGGCAGGAAGTCAAAAGAAAAAATTTACAAAAGTATGATGATTGGATGGTCAGAAAGACAATCAATCAAACTCATGCTATTTTTCAAACACAATTAAGCAAACCAATTGTGTCTTCTGCCATGAATTTTGCGGCAAAACCCCGTTCGTCAGAGGGAAAGTCCTCAAAGAAACAGCATGATTCATAGAAAGAAAAAGAATCAGAAGAATATGAGTATGTGTCAAAGCATAAGTTGTCTTTAACTTTGCCGGACTTCATTCCATATACTTCAATGCCACGGGCACTGCCACACCAAGCGGCACAGCCTAAACAGGCTAATCAAGGAGAGTCTTCATCAGACGAAGAGTTAATCATTAGTTCTGTTAATATGATTCAATTAACATATCCATATGCCAGTCGCAGTTTTGATTTCAATGAGCCTGAATTCCCTTTATCAAACAGAGGAATCAGAGGATGTTCCAGGGGCTTAGGATACAGGGGAAGACGTGGATCTTTTAGTAGGAAATATTCCAATTCCACCCCTGCTAGAACTGTGTATGCAGCAGAAACTCATGGTAGAGCCCTTCAGCGAGCTCAGTAATAATGAGCAAGTTCTTCTACCAATAGAAAATTCAGCCCTGGCACAGTTATTTTGGAAGACCGGTTGAAGGTTCGATCTTCTTCCTCTAAGCAATTAAATGGATCTAATATGTCTAATATTCCAAAACCAGGAATATTTCCAACTCCTATACAAGATGAATCAACTTCCAAAGCATCTGCTTCCAAGGTACCTGTTAAACCACATATTCCTATTGGGAAACGCAGACCTCTAGATCAAAAGTATGATATATTGAAACACTTGGCCCACGTACCAGCCATGTTATCAATTCTGGATTCTTTGAATCTGTCAAAAGATCTTCGGGAAGCACTCATCGAGGCTTCGTCAAGTCCTCAGGAGTTTAAAACTGAAATTGTTGCAGCTGAAGTCTATCACATAGAGAATAATCCTGCAAAATTCCATGCAATAATATCCTTTACTGATGAAGATGAAAATGATGTTTTTCATGGACATATTAGACCACTATACTTGTCTGGAAAAGTCAATGGCGTGGATGTTTGAAGAGATTTCATTGAAAATGGTTCAGGAGTCAACCTCATGCCCATTCGTACACTTCGTCGATTGGGCCTCACAGAAGCTGATTTATCTCCCTCCACCATGATGCTACAGGGATACGAAAAAAAATGAACAAGAACCACTAAGAGAAGTTACACTCAAAACTTGGTTTGGAGATCTTGTATCCAATTCAGATTTCATGGTTGTTGATCAAGACTCAGCCTTTAACATTTTGCTTGGAAGACCCTGGTAACATCAACATGCGGCTATCCCTTCTTCATACCATCAATTTCTCAAATATTGTTTTGATGGTCAGGTTGGGACGTTGTATAGTGATAAGGCCCCGTTCAAGACATGTGAGTCTCAATACATTGAGGCAGAATTCTATCACATGAAGCAAAGGGAGAAATCCATAACAAAAGATAGTACCAAAGTTAATGCTTTATATGGTTTGGAAAAAATTCCAGTAAATCCATTTACGCATGTGAGTAAAGATTATGTGTTTGCCATCAGTCAAATTGACAAGATAGACCCAAATCAAAATACTCTTATGGAAATATCCATAATGTCAATTACGGCAATCGAGCCAAACAACATGGGTGAAATTGGTAATCTACCAAGCAGTGATGAAAGCACAAATGGTGACGTCTTCATTTCATCTACTGAAATCCAACAAGTCTATACTTTGACAATTAGGCTAGATGAAGTTGTAGCAACATCATAGGTGAACAATGACGTCGATTCTCAATCCATCATCTCCTCTTTATTACCCAAAGAAGACCCTTCACCATCAATCGGGTTGGAAATGGAAGCTTCTTCTTCAAAATGTGCAAATTTTGACATCTCTTCTGATCACGAAAATTATTCTTTTTCATCTACTATGAATGTAGAAATGGAAGAAATAACACATGATGAAGAATAAGAGGAAGATATCAGAGATGCTCCTCCAGCATTTAAAGAGGGTATCTCTACCACTGTGGATGAACTCAGTGAAATAAATATGGGTACAAAGAAAGATCCACGCCCCAATTTAATCAGTGCGTCCATGACCCCTGAAGAGCAAGAGATGTATATTTCTTTTTTAAAGAAAAATAGATATAATTATTCATGGAACTATACAGAAATTCCCGGGCTTGATCCTGATGTCGCTACTCATCATTTGGGTTTACCAGAAGAAAATCGAGGATTTAAGCAAGCCACAAGAAGAACACACCCAACTTATGCTTCTAAAATTGAAGCTGAAGTGGATAATCTTATCAAAGATAACATCATCAGAGAAGTTCAGTATTCCTAGTGGTTGGCTAATATTGTCTCTGTAAAGAATAATAACGGACAAATTAGAGTTTGCATCGATTTCAGAGATCTTAATCAGAATTGACCAAAGGATGATTTCCCAGTTCCGATTACAGAACTTATAATTGATGCAACAGTTGGCTATGAAGCACTTTCCTTCATGGATGGATATTCTAGATATAATCAGATCCGAATGGCCCCAGAAGATGAGGAATTCACAGCCTTCAAAGCCCCTCAGGGTGTGTTTTGTTACCGAGTAATTCCCTTTGGATTAAAGAATGCAGGTACAACATATCAGTGCGCCATGCATCGTATCTTCAAACCCTTCTTAGGGAAGTTTGTTGAATTCTATGTAGATGATTTGGTGGTTAAATCCAAACAATTTTCTAATCAATTCTCTTATTTGGAGGTCATATTTTTCATGCTTAGACAACATAATTTGAAGATAAACCCCATAAAATGAGCTTTTGGGGTAACCTCAGGAAAATTTCTCCGCTTTGTTGTACGCCATCGTGGTATTGAAGTCGATCCTGAGAAGACCAAGTCAATCCGTGGTATGTCACCTCCTCAAAATTTGAAATAATTAAGAGGACATCAAGGACACTTAGCCTATAATCGGCATTTCATCGCCAATTTGGCAGGAAAAAGTTTACCCTTTACCAAATTGATGAAGAAGGGAGTCACTTACAAGTGGACTGAAGAATGTAAAGAAGCATTCGATATTCTCAAGAAATACCTCTTGAGTCCACCGATACTCATGCCACCTGTTGAAGGGAGACCACTTATCCTCTATGTGACAGCTCTAGAGCGATCATTGGGTGCCTTTCTTACTTAAAAGAATGATGCTGGGAATGAAAACAGCCTCTACAATCTCAGTTGAACTATGCTTGAAGCAGAAACCCGGTATTCATGTCTTGAGAAGTGCATCCTGGCATTAATCATTGCAGTTCAGAAGTTGAGACATTACCTGCAACATCACGAGGTCCAATTGGTATCTCGCAATAACCCGCTCAAATTCATCCTTAGTCGTCCAATGCTTACAGGACGTCTAGAAAGGTGGGCAATTATTTTTCAGTAATTCGATATTCATTATGTGTCTCAAAAGGCGATAAAGGGCCAAGCTCTGGCTGATTTCCTGGATGAGCACCCTTCAGTGGAAGAAACGTATTCAGATATTGAACTCCCTGATAAGGAAGTCTTATCTATTCAAGAATGTCCTCAAGCATGGGAAATGTATTTTGATGGTGCTTCCAGAAGTCCAATAGGGAAGAAAATGGGAAATCCTAAATTCAACAAAGTTGGATTAGGAATTGTACTCATTTCTCTAGAAAAGGCAGTGTTACCTTATTCCTTCTTATTATGGGAAGGTGGTACCAATAATGAAGCTGAATACCAAGATCCTATCACAGGCTTGGAATTAGTGCTTCAAGCACAAGTGAATCACTTAACAGTTAAGGGTGATTCAGAACTGGTAATCAAACAAGTCAATGGGGATTATTCCATCAAAAAAGAAGAGATAATCCCTTTCTATGATTATGTTATAGAGTTAATGGGGGAATTCCCTTTGGAACCGACAATTTCTTATATCCCAAGATCACAAAATGCTCAAGCTGATGCACTGGCTAATATAGCCACAGCTCTGGCAGATCCAAATCGGGACAAGACAACCATCAGTATTGCCGATTGTCGAGCAATTTCACCTTATGTTCGAATCAGAACAGAGAAAATTAATGAAATTAGTCCCATTCTTGAACTGTATGGTCGTACTATAGGATGAAGGTCACCTATCGGGGAATACCTTCAAATTGGAACACTTCCACCTGATAGATCCGAGAAACAACAAATCCGGCGACGTGTAGTCAGTTTTACTCTTTATGATAGCCCAGATCACCTAGAAAAAATTCTCTACAGATGTGGTTTTGATAGAGTTCTCTTAAGATGCATTAATGGTGAAGAGACAATGGATGTCATGAAAGAAGTGCATGTAGTAGTCTGTGGTGCCCACCAGTCTGGACATAGACTATCTGATCAGGTTCGAAGGCTTGGATACTTTTGGCCTTCAATGATACGAGATTGTGACAATTTTACAAAGAAGTGTCATCCATGCAAAGTACATTCCAACTTCATTCGTCAGCCTCCAGAGTTGTTTCATAGAGCTAAATACTCATGTACATTTGCCACATGGGGAATGGATGTAGTGGGACCTTACCCTTCGGCTACGACCAAGTAGTTAAGTATATTCTTACTGCTACTGACTTCTTTTCCAAATTGGTAGAGGCAATACCACTCAAGGAAGTCAGTTATAAATTCGTTGTTAGCTTCATAAAGTCTAACATAATTACCAGATTTGGTGTCCCTCATACCATATTAATGGAAAATGGCACCAATTTCTGTTCATCTGAGATGAAGAAGTTATATCAAGAATACAACATCAAATCAAACCATTCATCTCGATATCATGCAGTGTCCAATGGCCAGATAGAAGCCTTTAACAAGACTCTTTCAAATATACTGCAAAAGATGGTGGATAAAGATAAGAGGTCATGGCCTGATAAACTATTTCATGCTTTATGGTCTTATCAAACTACAACCCACACTGCAACTCGGTCAACTCCATATTCAATTGTATATGGAACGGAAGTCGTCTTGCCCATTGAAGTTCAAGTACCCTCGCTCAAAGTTTCCATTTGTGATCAATAATCTATAGATGAACAATATCAAAAGCGATTGAATTAATTGGAATGGTTAGATGAGAAAATATTGTGCATTTTGCACCACTTGGAAGTCTATCAGAATCGAATAGCACGAGCTTTTAACAAAAAAGTTCGTCTTCGTTCATTCACTTAGGGAGAATTGGTATTAGTTCTCAGAACTCCAATGATACCAGGAAAGAAACCTCCCATGCTTGAGCCAATATGGGAAGGACCTTATTTAATACATAGGGTCTACTCCAATGGAGCTTATTCATTAATCTCAATGGATGGAGAACTCATCACTACTCCAACCAATGCCAGATTTTTGAAGAAGTATTTTTTATAAACTGCAAAAACTATATTATGTCCCTGCAACATGACACTAAACTGTGCGTCACCAGTTCATCCTTGTTATATGACGTTAAAACTATACAGAAATGGTCCAGTATGACCTTAAACTGCAACCTCGTCCCACACGAGGTTAAACTGTGAAAAAAGTTCCCTAAATGGTCCAGTATGACCTTAAACTGCAACTAGGTCTTGTATGACCTTAAATTGCATCATCAACGGACCATGTATATGACCCTAAAAAATTTTAAAGTCCCTTAAGTCCAACAAGACGTTAAATTATGACGTCCTAACTACATGACGCTAAACTATATAAAAGTCTGTTACGTCCGGAAAGACGTTAAATTACATAATCATCAAAGGTCCTGTATGACCTTAAAATACACCACCGTCCAGCATGACATTAAACTGCACCATCCACGGTCTATGAATATAACCTTAAACTATTCTCACTTGCGTACAACATGATGCTAAACTATATCGTCCCTTTTTTCGTCCTACATGACGTTAAAAAGTGGAAAAAATCCCCAATGCGTCCAACAAGAGGTTAAAATGGTGCACTCTTTTGTCCTCACTGCATGACATTAAACTGCACAATCCCCCCCCCCCCCCTTTCGTCCAACATGATGTTAAACTCCATTATCCCCATCGTCCTAACTACATGATGCTAAACTGTACAGAAATATCGTGATACGTCCTACATGACATTAAATTGTATTTTGTCATGTCTACATGACACTAAACTGTGCAGCACCAACTGTCCTAACTGCAAGACTTTAAACTGCATAGTCCCTTCATACGTCCTACATGACGTTAAACTATGCATCGTTAAGGTTGTTGTTACCTATTGTTTCTCACACCGAGTATGACTCACTTGAGCTTAGAGCAAACCTCAACCATAACACTCTCTCTGTGCCACTAACCATGTGTCAGTCCTAATATCATTTTTTTATTTTGTTAGGTCATTCTCCCCAATAACAACTTGATAATTAATTCATTCTTTAATTGAACTACACGGACTTTGATCCTTGCCTTCTAGGTTGGGTATGTAGGCAACCTCCCATGGTTTAATCCAAAAACCAATCTCGTCACATCGGTTCACCTCCATCTCATACGATGTTGATTCGTGAAACTGCCCCTAGAATCAGTATCTTTACATTGGTTCACATTCTTCCTTGTTATATGAAGTTAAACTATACAAAACCTTTGTCTAGTATGACAATAAACTACAATATTATTTGATACCCTCACATGAGAGGGAACCATTATTTACATTGATTTATTTCAATCATGTTTCATCTCAAAAACTACATGCATACATGGAAACACTGAAACCTTTTATCTTGGGTTAAACCATCATTGTACAAAAGACCCCTTTCACCCTTCATATGTACGAACCAAATTTGTACAAAGGGTATTTCTAGAACTATGTGGGCTTGACTCCCATCCTTATGGGATACGTAGGAACATTCTAGTGTCCCTCGAATCCAGCCCCAAGTCTTTGGTCCTAACCCCAAATTCCACTTTCAGTCCCTTGGCTGAAAAGTCCTCATGAAAACACACACTGTGTATTTATTACAACTGTCCAAGCTCTATGACCCTAAACTAAGATCTCAAATGATTTTTTCTCACACGACGTCAAACTGTAGTATAAGAACTATGTATGGATTGATTCTCGTCCTTATGGGATACGTAGTGAAGTCCAACATTTCAATTCAGGACCCAGCCACAACATGGTTATGGTTAGCATTGATCTGTGTATCTCCATATACATTGAAAATACCCATATTTATGTGTCATAATACTAACCTCAAATACTTCCAGATCCTCGTAACCCTTTTCATGACTTCTAGTCACAAAAATATAAAACTTTTAAGAGTTCTTTTGTCTGACTATACAGCACGTGCCCATAGGCAGCCTTGCATAAACAGTCTACATAAGAGACTTGTTAGCCAAAAGATACTATTATTTGACTATTCAACCAATGCCCTTAGGTGGCCCGGCATAATTCAACCACCTAACAGATTTGTTGGATAGTGGTAACTTCATTATTGGGAAGAATGCCTCTTTTGTCCTTATTTGACTTAAATAACTGTATGTAGGGATCCACAAAAATAGACATCCTTAACATATTTGTCCCATATCCTTTTTCATGATCTGAAAGTATTAAAGTCTATGGTTTATATTCTCCTTCCCTACGTTTGGGTCAGACCTTCGTAGGAGTGATATTCATCCAGTTCTTCGACAATCTTGTTTGGAAATATATTCTCCATATTCAAGTACCTCCTTCCATATAGCAAACTCTATACTTTGGAAGATTTGAATCTCCATAAACTTTCACTAGCTTTAGCAATAGGAAAGTAAATTTCTGACAGTTCTTTTGCCTGAATATGCATCACGTACCCATAGGTGGCCTTGCATAAACATTCTACATAACAGACTTGTTAGCCAAAAGATACTACTTTTTTAAATATGCAGCCAATGCCCTTAGGTGGCCCTGCATAATTCAACCCCCTAGCTTGTTTGTTAAATAATGGTAAATTAATTCTTGGGAACTACTTATTCTAATGCCTTTTATCACTTTTTCATATCATTCCTCAGATTCAAATATTCTTAAGTCATAACTTACATATTTTCCCTCATACATGAGAATGGTACTATGTTTTCAGATAAGTTATCAAGGAATTGAGTTAATTCTAATCCACTTCGGTCAAATCTATTTCGAAATTAAACATTAGCCTTTGTATGTCTGACGTGCATGACTTTAAACTTACCACAAAAGACAGGGGAACTCTGAATAAAAGTCACGTTCCCAGCTCACTAAACATAAATTTTCGTATGATTTAGGTAACATTGATCAATTAAAATGTTTGAAGTTTGTAGGGTTATTTACATTAATCCTAGTAAAAATAAAACTATGCTTACTAGGCCCATTGGCTTAGGTAAAATCTAAATCATGTAGTAAAATAGAATGCAGGTGTAAATGAGTGATGGTGAAAGTGTTTTTCATTGATACATAAGAGTTAGAAGGACATACACAGACTGTAGTCTCTTCTCTTTTTCACAAATTACAAGAGGCTTTCAACATAACTCTTCATTTGATTTACAGCATCCCGAGCTTCATCAGCAACCACCTGGAATTCATTCATTCAACTGGATACAATAAGAGATGAAGTGATACCAACTCTTCTTGGAACAATTGTAAAAGGATGTTCTTGAGTGGGGTTTGAGAAGATTTTCTGCTGATCAAACAGTGACTCTGTTTCTGTCCCAGATACATGGAAGATGGATACATGGATTTGAGAATGGAGCATTGGAAGTAAAGAGCCATTTGGAGAGAGTACTCTTTTCAGATATTTCTCTAATACCATGTTTGTCTTCTCTCCACCAATCGGCAGTGGAAAACATTTCAGCCCATGGGTTTTCCATTTGCATATCTACAAGGAAATGACATGGAGGAAGAATTTGAATGTTCACACCATTGTTGTTGCCCTTAATGCACAACATAACCGAAATGAAGGAGTAGAAGTGCAGCTGCATTTCAGATGTATAGTTCTTTTCATCTGGAACATTGACTCCTTGCAGATGACCATGACCATATAGAGGCAGGTAGAAGCTCTGTGGGAAATTAAGATGATATTTCTTCAAGTAATTATCCAATTCTGGGAGAGTGTTGTCACAGATATCATAGTAATCATGGAAAATGATGTTCATCATGTCATCAATCCGCTTTCTAGCCAGTTCATCAGAAGTTTTAATTCCCTTAAAAGCCATTGAATCTGCAAAAAAGTTGAATAAATTAAACTCTTAAATGGGTTTATTTTTCTTAAAATTTGGGAAAGATTTCGAAAAAAATGGCTACGTCATTAAGGCGCGCAAGCCTAAACATGACGCGCAAGTATTCGTGTGCCGCACTAGTTTTTGACACAAAAGTATAATCCGTGCAAGTAAAAATAACTTTACAGTAGCGCGAAATCAAGGAAAACACCGGAAAGCAGAGCAACCTATGTGGCTAAGGTGACCTGTGCGGCGAGAGCTCGAAGGTATGAAGTCCGGAAATTCGGATGCTTGTACGGAAGTGAGGCCCTCTATTTATAGACGTGGCCGAGACCCTGTGCGCCATACCCTGCGCAATCAAGGGTCGTATCCCTGTGTGATGAGTACTTTTGTTCCCCCCTCTGCACCATCAAGACTTGCGCGCCACCTTTTCTGTTGATGTATTCGATTTCCTTAGAGTCAAATCCTCATTTCTTTTGGATCCAACTCTGAGGGGGGACTTTTGTTGACGCTCCTTTCGTCACAGAATCTAAAGATCAGAAAAGGGGAATATATGAGCTCTAAGTGATTCAACCTTTGAAGAAAATATCAAAAATCGACAAGGGCATGAACAAGGGATCAAAAGCACATGTGCCCTGCAAGTTCTATCACTGTCGCACAAGTCCACTTGTGTGATGCCTTATGGTCGCACAAGTGACTTGCGCGACCTATGTAATAACCGCCAGGTAACCTCTCGGGGTCTTCTCCTGCCTATAAATAGACCCTGTGGGCCCCCCATTCGAGGAGGAATTTTTCTAGAAACCCATATTTGAGCTCCTGGCGCCCTAGTCTCTTCTCAAAGCTTCCGGAACACCTATAAGCTAATTTCTTACCTAGAACGGAAGATCTAAAGAGGTGGAGGAAGGCCTAAGTGTTGAAACTCATCAACACTTGCGCGCCTGAGTGGCCAGACTGTAAGGGAAAAGGGCCACACATGCGCGCCGCCTTACTCCTTCATTAGATCTTGCACGCCCTTCTTCTGGAAAAACCTCAAGAGGATTCTAAAGGCTTTAATGAAGAGTCGATCAAGTATTACCCTTTTGGTTAACTGTCGTGAAAGTACACCATGTGTCGCGCAGACATATCTGTGTGACCAGGACCTACGTGACCAGTACTTGCACGCCCACGCAGTACCAGCGCGCCTGCCAGGAATTGCGCGCCCCTGCCTTTTTGGGTGCCTTTTTTTCCCATTTCACCCCTTATAATCCATTGCACCTTTCCTATTCAAGATTCAGTCTTCAAGACAATATCCAAAGCCATTTATGGCATGATTTCTTGATTTGGCTTCCTTATCTGAAAGGAATTATGTGGAATATCTCCCAAAACCTAGTGATTTATACATCTTTATGTCCCTAAAGATTGAGATTTAATTCAATCAACCTCATCTTTTATGATGAGAGAATCCTTAACCTCGGTGTCCTTTTCAAGAATAATCCCCATTCATATGTCCTTTAATTTGGGCATCCTCTTTAGGAGTAATCCCCAAGTCCCTTAATTTTATGGGAATTCTCTTAGGAGTAAGCCCCAGATCCCCTATCCTGGGCTTCCTTTTCAAGAGTAATCCCCAGTCTCAAATATGGGCATCTTCCTCCGGAGTAAGCCCCAAATTCTTAAAGTTCCCAAATCTGGGCATCCTCTTTAGGAGTAAGCCCGAAGTCCCTTAATTTTTGGGCATCCTCTTCGGAGTAAGCCCCAAACCCCAAATTTGGGCATCCTCTTCATGAGTAAGCCCCAAACCTTAATCCTTAACCTGGGCCTCCTCCTCAGGAGTAAGCCCCAAACCTTAATCCTTAACCTGGGCCTCCTTTTCAAGACTAAGCCTCAAACCTTAATCCTTAACCTGGGCCTCATTTTTAGGAGTAATCCCCAGTCTTAATTCCTCTTAACCAGTCCTAATTTACCTTTGATCTTGGATTCCTTTTCAAGATTAAAACCCAATAATAAGTCTTCTCCTAATTTGGGCCTCCTTTTCATGAGTAAGCCCCAAGTTAGAGTATTCAAAATCTCTATGAAGCACATATACCTTTATGGACCCTGTTCCTAGATTTCTTCTCTAAATTAAATCCTAAACCTTCATTTATCTGGGCAGTCATACATACATAAGCCCCACATTATTTCTTATGATTGCATCTTTTATGGCACAATTGACTAATTTTTTTACCAATAACTCTTGTTTCTCACACCAAGAATGACTCACGTGAGCTTAGAGTGTAAAAGTAATTGTGACATCCTTCTTTGAGCCATCAATCATAAACATCATACTCTCTTAATCGAACTACGTGGGTTCTGATTCCTTCTCTAAACAAAGGATACATAGGTATCCCATCTACGGGTTCGATCCCAACTCTAAAATAATCCATGTCCTTCTGAATGACAAATAACATCATGTTCCCCACTGAGTGGCTTTAAAACCAGCATGGTCATCATAATGACCAAGAGACTTCTGTATAAATGTGTCGAAGGGTACCATTGACCAAGAATCTATAATAAATACAAATGATTGTCTATCAATGAATATCCTTGAATACATACAAAAGATTCGCAAAATTTCCTACATATCTAATCATTGATTTTCAGATCTGAAGGGAAGCTCATTTTATACTTGGTAATTTAATAAGGATTCACGAACATAACTTAAATCTACAAAGAGAGTCCCGGAGTAGACAATAATTCCTCTCAAAAAGGTGTGATGAGTCCAACCTCCCATCCTCTTGACCAATGAAAATTCCTAAGCCTCATCAGTCTAAAAACTAATGAGCACCTACCATTGGAAAGTAGGTCCGAATGGATGTGGAATCATTGAATGTTTCTGGTTCTACCAGAAAACCCATTAGAAACCAATCAGAACATTTGAACCTCCCATCAAGGCGTTCATCCCCGGATTCCGAGGGAAACAATAATAGTTCAATAAAATCATGAAAATATGGAATAATGAAATGATATTATATGAAATGGAATCATAAATATATGGAATCAATATAAAACATGACGTTATAATCAAAATAAAAAAATCAACTACTAATATTATCATGTTAGATAGAGTCCAAAGGTGGATTGGGTTACCTACTAATTCCCATAAACCATGTTTATAGAGTTCCATAGTTTATTTGTTCAATCCACGTTCCTAATAACATAGTTGAAATAGTCCCTTAATTGATCAGGTTAAGTCCCCATTCCCATAATCATTATGGAAATATTACTATAGTGGATTAGGTTCAAACTAAATTAACTTTTATATTATCTAATGACATATAGAGAACTATCCAAAAAACTGTATTTTTATTTAATTCTAGCCCCATTTATCACATAATATAGTGTTCTTAGAAAATCACCCATCCAAAATACATGGTATATCAAGAGATGAAAACTTTATCGAATGAATTTTAGATATATATAATTATATAACCTAAAATTACATTATGAGAATAACAATATGTTAATTTATATGTGTCTACAATAAGGGTAAAGGAAACAATATATAAATCATAAGAATGATAAAATCCATGATAAAGAATTAGGATTCAGAATCTTCTCTCAAAGAATAGTTTATGGATATATAATAATGATTCAAAATTATTTTGGAATTAAATCAGGTCAAGTTTTATTTTTTAGATAATGAATTACAGGTCATTAATATAGAGTTATAATGTTTGAAAATTTATTATAATGATCAAAGATAGGTAAAAAATTGAAATTTACTACATATGTGATGCTTTTTAAAATGATAAAAGGAACAATTATGGGAAAAAATGAATTTTTTTCCCTAGAACCATAGTTGAACCAAAATAGTTCTATATAAAATATTGGTGTATTTTATTATGAATTCATGTTCTTAAAAGTATATAGAGGTGGAACTTGTTTTGAATTATGAAATCAAAATGTACTAATATGTATGGTTTACCTAGAAGTTGGATATTTAACAGGAACCATAAACATGCATTTTCCAAAAAGAAATATAGATAAAATTAATGAGAATAAAATTGATATTATAATGAATAATAAACATAAAATTTAACTCAAAAGTAGAGAGGAATGTTTGGAAAATAATATATTATTATTAAAATCTTCTTTTTTGAAATCCCAGATGGTATAAATAGGTAAAAAATAAATATTTTGAAAATAGTGATTGGATGTCTTAAAGGAAATTAGACAATAGATAAAAAGATTTAAAAATATAGTGGAAACCATTTTTGATAATGGAAAATATAGAAAAGGAAAAAAATTCACTTTTAAATAGAATGTTATTTATTTTTTACAATGTCATTCTTTTTTAGTAAAAATATCTTCGAGGAGGAAAATTTGAATGAAAAGGTTTATTTTTTCCAGAGTGATCAAGAATGATTTATATAAATGTATAGGGTTATGAAACTATACATATAACTAATATATTCCAAATGGGACCTTATAACATAATGGACTGCGTTTCAGTTAACAAACTACCTTATAGTATAATAATATTTAAAATTTATAAAAAAATAAAAGGTTATTACAAGACATGGATTTGTATATCACTTTTTTATCTAAAATTAAGATTAATTGATTTCCATATACATCACATAATCTATAAAATACATATTTATTTATCATGAATCACATATGACATAAAAAATTGGGATTCCACTCTCTATTTGGATGTTCTCCCTTAGGTAAATATTTATGGTAATGAAGCATGGTATTTTAGTAGGTAAATTTTTTCATGTATGTGAGGAATGATTTTATGGGATACTATGATAGAGTTTTGGTTAAGTTAATTATTTTGAATGAGTAAATTAATTTATTGGAAGTGATGTCCTTTTATAATTGGTGGAAAATAGATTTTATTTAATATGAAATAAATTTAAATTTTACATTTTGGTTTTATAGAGGTAATTAAATTTGAACCAAAGTAAATTATTCCTATTAATAGAAATGAAATAAACCATATAAAATAATTTGGAATAAAATTTTCCAAATATAAATTAAATTTTATTTGAGCTACTTTATAATGGTGATAAACTTTTTAAAAAATATTGTTCTACACATCGAAAAACTTATTTTATAATATCCATTTTTAAAATTCAAAATGTTATTAGAATAAAATTATGAATATTTATAATTTTCATGAAATTAATTTTTCTATTATTATCTAAGGTATGTTTTTGGATAAGTAAAATTAATCTCATAATAAATGTAACATTTTTAATACATAGTTATAATAATATACAGAAAACTATTTTTATCAAAATAAAATATTATATATTTTTTAGAATGAAAAAAAAGGTTTTATAAAATTATCATATTTTTTTTAAAAAATTTATAAAAACATATAAATATATTTAATTTAAAAAATATAAAACTTTTATGTCATTATTGTATTATAAAATTTTTATAAAACTCATGGTTTTAGGAATGTCAATATTTTTAACTATTCTATAAAAAATTAATTTTCAACATATATAAAAAGTAATTTTATTTCTAATATTCATATAACAAATCCAAAAAAATAGTTAATTTTTTAAAATTTATAATCTTGTTTTAGGAATTTAATCTTTTAATGTAAATATTAAATGTAATGAATATTTTTTTTAATAATAATGTTCTTTCATTGAAATAAACTATTCTTATTCCTATATTCTATTAATTAATAATCAAATTTCTATAGCATCCAAAATATATTTCATCCAATATATATTTTGTTTCATAAAATTAACTTTATAAAATGAAAATTTTAGAAAAATACATAAAATGATCTCATTAATGTTATTAATGAGTTAGAAAATGAAAATTATTTTTCATTAAAAGTTCAAATTTGATTTTTGTAAACTTTGTTCCAGAAAAAAAAATATTGATTACATGTTTATATAATCATAATTAATTATTACATATCCCCCAATATCTTTATATAAGAACTAATAAAAAGGTGATCTTTGATGGTAGTCACACGTTTTGATTCTTCTAACATGGATCTCATGGAAATCTACATAGCTTTAGAATTCTATCATATATAATTATTTCATACCATATTTTTTTGTATTTTGTATTGTGATAGCTCTATGGAAAACACTAGTGAAGATACTTAATTTCTTTTACCATAAACATAAGCTTTATAACAAATACATATTCTACTCAATGTCATTTAATTACTTATTCTTCATAGAATTTTTAATACGTTTACTTCATTTTCTTCTTAAAAAATTGGACATCATTTTATAAAAATTAATTTTAATAACATTATTATAGTGTTACAAAATAAAGCTAATTTTAACGCGATTCCATTCATGAAAAATAATGTGCCAAAATTTCCCTAATTATGTCAAGAGGACCCAACATAGCATAGTGCTTTTCTTGACCCGTTGATTGGCCCTCACTTTGAGGAATCTGGTATTGTTGGTCTATCGGGTCCTAATATGAAAGTTCATACATTCAAAATAACTAGTTCTACAACCCCACAATAGATTTTAATCACATTAGTTTCCATTCATTGGTTGAAAATCCTAAACCCTCGTCTCATAAAGGGACTATCCAATGTTACATTACGACTGGTGGGGTGCAACCATCTGGGCCACAATAATCCATTTATAATGAGTTACGAATCTATACACCCATAAAAAATCATAAAATGATTTGAGGAAAGGGAAAATCTCCCCCCACTACCATAACATTTTTACCTCACTCCCCATCATATCAATAACCCTAAAATAGATGATGATCATGATTACCGTAAAAAATCACCACAAACCCCACTTATACTCCTCAAAAAAAGAACCCACCACCCATTCCCACCCATCATTTTTTACAATACTAATTGGGATCACATAGATTGATATCATATACTACTTATACATTCCCTCCTATACTAAAAAAATTCCATCAGTGATTTCCAATCTCATATCACCTAGGTGTGTGTCACACATTCACTTCCTGATGTTTTAATGTTACCTATTATCCCTATGTCAAGATAATACCCTCCCTACTATTGGCTAACCATGGGCTTAACAACCATTCACCCTATATAGGAAAAATAGTTATATGGGTGGAAAATGAGGATCTCAAAAAATGGTTAGATATAATAAATTTTCCCTAATTTTTGTCTGAAATTGTGAATATGGAATATCAAGAATACTCATGAAATATAATATTCAAACTCAATTGATCCATAACAATGATAAAATGTTTATATAAAGAATATAGTTTCAATTGATTTAAATTTTCAACCTCAATTTAAAATACCTTCATGTTGGAGAATTTGTATATTTATGAATCCATTTTTTGATCCTCATTGAAGAAACCATTAACTGGATTATCCAGATAACCCAAAAAATTTACACCCCTTTATCTACATGTCCCTTAGGTTAGGTTTCTTTTGGGACAAACCATAATGATAGGTTTTTGATATAGGATATACAATGAAATATTAGGAATCACTTAAAATTAATATACACTCATTAAATCAATTTAATATGTTTATAAAATAATTCATTTTATAGAAATTATGGATGACCTCAGAAACTCTAAAGCAAACAAAAATTCTAATTCTCTTATTGTAAACCACCTCTTTCAGTCTAAATCATAATGTCATTTTCACATCGAATCCTCTATTAAGAGATATATCAAATTGAAAAAAAAACTGAATCACTAAAACATTTATTATTTTTATACTCAATATATGTTTATCAATGAACAATTAGGCCTGAAATTATTTACCAAATAATATTATGGGTAAACATTAGAATTATAAAATCCACTATCGATCAAATAAAATTTATGAAGTGAATTTATAGTTATACACATGGGGAGGTCTAAGGACTCTGAAACGTGGAATTGAGATGTCACTTCTTTCCGTAAAACTTAATTCACTACATCATCTACATGTTAAGATCATTTTAACCATAAAATAGAAATAAAATAATTAAACTCATGAAGCAATATCATTTTAAAAGTAAAAAACAATTTAATTTATTTCTAGGGACTTTGAGGGTCCGAGCTCTTAACAAACTCAGAGTAACACAACCCAAGAAGGTAAAATTCTCATTCACCATTGTAACTTACATATTTAAGTAACCACATAATAATACCACAATGGAATCATGTATCTACTTATATCATTTTTAAAAAACTTTGAAACAAATAAAAATTATGATATGATAGTCAACACAATATAAATTTGGAAGTTAATTCATGAACCATCAACACCCAAAATAAAATAATCCATCAACAAGGTTATAAACGGGGAAATATCCTCTACGACCAGATTTTCAACGAATTAATAATGGTTTTTTAAGAGATTAAAACATGTAAACAATACACTACTACCCATCACTTAAAAATATTCTAAACCAACACCATATGAGTTATGAACAATTAAACATCCCAGGTCTGATTTAAATGTCTCTTTCAAAATCATCCCATAATGAACCTAAAACATTGACACACTCTCCTAGAATTACATCAAATTATGAATTTCATAGCCTCACCATATGTTAAAATCCCAAATCTTAATCTTGATACCCAACCTTTTTTGAATTCAATATAAAATATATCCATGTTTTTATGGATTTGGTCTTTCATGGAATAAACCAATGTTCACATTTGAATAACAAAATTTCCATTAAACTACACAATTAGTCAACACTGCCAACAGGGTTGTGGGAATCCACTAAAATCTGAATAAAGTTATTCATATTTTTCATATTTCCTTTATCTATCATATCTAAATTCCAATATAACACTAAAAATGATTGTTCCAATTCAATAACCTCCAAATATATTTATATCAAATTTACCCCAGAGGCCTGGATCCTGTGAATTGATTTATGAAATTGCCATAGATAAAATCATAAAATCTTGAAGGATCAAATAGTTTTTCTATTTTGGAATTCCAAATTACATACATGATACCCATATTACATTTTTAAATATAATCTAAAACATAATACATAATAAAGACTAATAAAATTCACACTTGAACCTCAATCAACTAATTACTCTTCATAGGTGGGGGAAAGAAAATAAAAATTAGGGTGAGCTCATATTCTTAGAAATATAAAGTAAAAAAGGAAGAAATAATTAATTAATGATAATAATTCAACATGTTAAGGTAAATAATTGAAAATACATTCCATTTAAATGATTAGATAAGTAATAATCAATATATCAAGCTTCAAAACTGAAACACATGCCATTTAATCACTAAACTATGAATGAAATGTATTTGCAGATTTTATCTTATAAAAATATGATATATAATAAAAATAATAACTGAAATTTCTATGAAAAAAATGCTTAATTTATGGACATCATGTCAAAGTAATAATCTAACCTATACCATGAATACCATTGACTTGATGGTTAAAAACTACGGGTAGAACCATATTTAATATGGGAAAACTATTGGTCTCATGAGAACCTATTGATGAATTAAGGGGATATATAAAAATCCTAGGAACCACCAATCACTGAATTTCCAAAGAATTCACTATATCAAATAAATTATTCAATTGATAAATAATATTACTTATCAAAAAATAGTATTTAATAATATTTACTGATTTATCATTAATTCTGTAGTTAATCAAACAACTATCAATGTTAAAATTGTATGTGAAAATGGATTACATTTTTTTAAATAATAATATAAATAACAAAATAATTTTCTTTATTAAGTAAATATCCAATGAAAATGATTAAAATAAATATATTGGATCATTAGAATGTTAATAGTCACATAAGAATGTGGGATTTAAAATATAACTCTTACCACTTGGTATTTTTAATGATAACACCCTTGGGTGTGGTTAATCAATTTGAAACACTAAATAAAATGAATGTTAAATAATCCTTGATATATCATATCAATGGTTATACTAGATATTCCACACAAAATAAGTAAGTAGTGAAAATTGTGTATGCCTCATGGAATGAAAATTGAGGCAAGAAATAATTACTTTGTGTTTCCTTTTTTGTAATTGTACTTTAACCTCCTGTAATTGGGATTTCATAATGTTACTAACTTATCTAGTAAAATTATTACTATTTATGATACCATATATGGTCTTTGTAAAAAATATTATTACCCATTTTTTAGTAATCATTAATAATTTTTTCTTTTTGGGTTGTAATGTCATAGGTATTCAAAAATGTTTTGGGTTGAAATTTTTTGTTCTTATTACATAGATCATGATTTCATCATATCCAGAATGTAAACCATGAAACAATTATCATATATATTCAGTTTATATTTATTTATAATATTCCATAATATATGGATATTGGAAATTAAATGATCCGATCATGGAGATGGTATTCCATATGTACGCATGAACACTACATTCATTACCTAGTTGTATTAAAAGAATGAAAACTAAATGATATATATATATATATATATATATATTATAATTAAAATATCACATATATATGGGTCATATATTTTACCTTTTATAAACACCATCTTTTATATGTTCTATATATAGTGTGAATGAATGACATTGCTTTGAGGAGGTTGTAGTCTACACTTCCACAAATGATGTTACTGTATTTACAAAACATTGAATGCATGAATGTATTTATTATAGAAAAATATAAGTAAAACATTAATATCATATAAAAATAGTGTTTTAATCATAATTACCAACCAGTATAGGTGGTAATGGTAAAATCTAACAACATCGTTTCGTGAGACGGTAGTTCACCGTAAAGAGGAATCGTGAGATTGTTGCCTATTGGATGGAAGAGAGTGTAAGTTTAGGTCAAAAACTTATAATAAAATAATATATTTATATTTAGGAAACTGAGGATATTATATAATCATGGAATAATAATATTATAGATCTAGAGAAATAAAATTAAATAAAAGAGATTGAGGTGGGATGTTACCTCTTTATTCGGTAACTCCTCTTTGTTTGCACCAATGGGCTTCATTGGATGGATTTATGCCCATAGATAGGATTATAGGATGAATTTAGGAATTTAGGAATTTTAGAATATTATTTGAGAATTATTTGGGTGATTATTTGGTTATTATATGTTTGAATAATAGGGAGGAGTTATTTTTTTATAGTAAAGGATTGACATTCATGTAAATGTTTGTAAAGGGAATTCCACCCATGTTTTTTCAATTTCAAGTGGATCCAATAATGGTCCAAATTAAATATAATGGATTATAGGGTCAAAATATTAACATAAATATTTTGGGACGAGAATTATTGTAATTTGAGCTCTTATATTTATGGTTTAGTCCCCTATTAAGATAATTTTTCACTTACTCCTCGTAATTAATTTAATTAACATTCACTATAATTTTGATAAATAATAACATATAATTATTAAAAATTTTCTTTTAGTCTTATTAAATATATGTAATCAATTTATCAAAATTAAAATAAAAGATTTTGTAGAAATTAATTTAAAATTAATCTGATAGACGGGTTGACAATGTGGGATATTAATTTAAAAATAGTCAAACCTTTATTAAGATATTATATCCAATTTCAAAGTGAAATGGATTCCAGTGACCTAAATTTGAATAAATGATATAAAATTGGTTTAAATTTATTCCAAATAAATAAATAATTTGACTATATAAATAAATCAGTTCAAAAATTAATTTGGAATTATAATTCAATATTTTTCACTATTTAACAAAAAAAAAGAAACATCATGGACAAATACCAAAAAAATTAACCCTATGATAATTATTATATTCCAATTTCAAAATTGAAGTATATTTTAAAATAATTTTTTTTTAAAATGGACAAAAATTGAATTTAAAAGGGGGTTTCCATTAAAAGGGATTAAAAATTAATTTATTAAAATATGAATTTTCATGTGTAATTATGGGTTTTTTCTTATATTATGTTTGTAAAATATCATTAAGGAATGTAAAAATATATTATTGGATATATAAGATATAAATGTAAAATATAAATTCTCTATGAGTTTAATAATTTAATCAATTGGGAATGACATGAATAAATAGTGTTTTATTTAAATATGTTGTTTTGTGCACTGAAAACTAAAACATTATTGAAATTTAGAAATATACTAACAAAAATAAATTTAATCATGAAAGAAAATATATTAATTTATTAGGGTGATAAATTCTTCCCTCCTAAAAAACTTTATCCTTTAAATTTTAGTGTTTTTACCTCTTAGATAGATGTGAGTAGTTCCCCTTTATAAAATCACATGGTTCCCATGTTGCTTCTTCCATTTTCCGATTTCTCCATAGTACCATTACCAATTGAGTCATCCAATTCATCAAAACTTTCTCTATGTTTTAAATAATATGTATTGGTACTCATAGTATGAAAGGTCATGTTCCAACTCTATTTGATAATATATTAAAAAATTTATTGGGTCTTGAATGTACTTCCTTATCATAGATTTATGAAACAAATCATGTACCTTTGAATGAATTGGTTGTATTGAAAATTAGTAAGCCAAAAATCTTACCCTTTCATGAATATCAAAGGGTACGATGTATCCAGGAATCAATTTCCATTTCCTACCAAGGCTTATAACACTCTTCTATGTGGATATTTTTATGAAAACATGATCTCCAGCTTGGAATTCTAAACATTTCCTTAGATTATTGAGATAACTCATTTACCAACATTGAGATTCTTTAATGTGAGCCTAAATAACCTTTACCTTTCTCATAATTTCTTCAACAAGTTCTATACTTATGATCTTCTTTTCAACAACATCATTCTAACAAGTTGGAGTATGACACATTTTTCTATATAATGCTTCATAAATTTCTATTTTAATACATTAATGGAAGGTATTATTATAGGAAAACTCTACCAAATGTATGTATTGTCCCCAAATACCTTGAATGACGAGTGAAAAAGATGTTTACATTTCTTCTATTGATTTAATTGTTCTTCGAGCCTGTATATCAATTTGAGGATGGTAGGAATTTCTCAAATGAAACTCAATATTATGTTTCTCCTAAAGATGCTTCAATAATTTTGAGTTAAGGTGGTGATCTCGCATAAAAAATGACATAGGTTCACTATGAAGCATTATAAATTAATTTATAAATATCATTTTAAGGAACTCAAGATGTCATATTTTTCTATGAGTAATTGGTAGTCCCATAACAATGTCCATTGTAATTTCATCCAGATTCTACGAAGTAATAAGTATAGGTTACTGAACTCCTCTAGGATGCTTCATCGTAGATTTCACTAATTGGTAAACCAGTCATCTGAAAACATAATCTGCTATTTATCGCTTCATTTTATCCCGAAAAAGATATTTCTTCAAGTCCCTATACATATTATTTTCTACTAGGGTGTAAAGAGAAATATGATCTATGACAATCATCCTATAATTCCATTTTTATATCTGGTATAGATGGAGCATGTAACAGCCCGAGATTTTATGAAAAATATTCTTTTTAATTTCATTAATGTCTTGTGTTGTAATCTACACCAAAAGGAGCTTGCACAACACGCAATCACGACCTTCCTCAATAGCTTGTGTAGTACGCAATAACAAGTTTCACTAAAAAACAATATGCTATTAAAATATTATTAAAACTAGCCGTTATGAATAGTAATAACCACCTTTTAAAATTTTATAAATTTTAACTCTAAAAATGGACTTCATTTTTGGATTCGGAGTATCGAATTTAGCCTAAGGTGAAATTTTGGTACTTTTCGGATAACTTTCATATTCTGATGAATAGTGAAAATTACTAAATTATAATTAAAAACAACTATTTTAATCGAAATAATTAATAGTGATAAATTATTAATTTGAGTGGTTTTAAAGTATATTTAGAATATATTTTTACAATTTAATACAATTTTGGTGATTGGATGTAATTTCACATTTAAACCAGTTATAAACAAGTGTCAATTTTTTGATAGTTATTATCTCTTAAAAACACGCTATTTGTTTTGATGATGAGAACTAATTTTTAAATTAATTAATGCAACTGATATGTTCTGAATTTGGTAAAATAGACATCATTTTTTAATTCTTAATATCAAATATAGCTTAGGCCTAATTTTTGGTATTTTTTTAGAAACTTTCATTTTTTGATGAATAGTGAAACCACTAAGTGGTAGTTAAAAAACTGAATTTTTCATAAAACTTAATTTTACCGCTTCTGTGAGTGGAATTTCAAAAATCCGAGAGACATGGTTAATATCAAGGACTAAAATTTGGTTCAATGAGATGAAAATAATTTTTGGTGAATAGTAACTTTTTACTTTTTTAACCACGGTTAAAAGTAAATAGGGTAATTAAGTGTACAAATGATATTATTATTATCCTAACACATGTACTAAATCTATTGGACAAGTGTAATTCGACCAAAAACAACCTTAGGAATAAAATATGACCATTTAGGCCCACTTGGATTAGATTAGGACATTTATTATTAATTTATTTAAAGAAGGGTTAAAATAGTTAAAATAAAAGTTTAATAAGTAAATAATTTTTAATATGGGGTTATACATAAGATAAATTCGACTATAAATATGAATTAGAAAGCTATAAATATTTCCTATATAATGGTATTTTATTTTTAATTTTTAGACATTAAATAATTTAATTTATTTATGACACAACAATGATTCTGTAATTATCTTATTAATGAAATATTGACATAATTGATGTTATGAATACCCAAATAAATATAATTTTAGACTTTTTATGAACTAAACTAATTTTCTAGGTCAATATGACATGTTAGGATTGCTTTAATTAACTTTGTTAGAATTAATCATTCTGTTATGAGTTTCAAAAAAATCAACTATTGAATAGTGTCCAAATAGACATAAAATAGTTTTTAAAACAAATATTATATTATTAATTGTTATTTTATTCCTAAAAATATAAGGTTCTGAAAAATGACTTATATAAGGTTATATATATTAATAAAACACAACTTGGGGGTCACTTGGATGTATATGGTATGTTTATTAACTATATAATATAAAAATACAAAGTGACATGGTAAATGTCAATCTAATTAACTAAGAGTTAAAACTAAATGATAAGGTTAATATAATGAACTAAACTTGTCTAAATTCTATTGGATGAGGTTATTTCGACCCATACCCACCATAGCTTCGAAATAAATCAATTTGGATCTATTTAAAACCGAATTTGACTTTATAATAAAATAATTGTTTTAGTTATTCCAAAGGTACCCCTCTCCTCCCTTATAAAAGGGCACCTCCTCCCTCTCTTCCTCCCACAACTTTGAGCCTTCATGCTCGGCCAAACCCTGCCAAATTATATTCTCCACTTCCCCAAAAATATCCTAGAGGTTATGGTCTTCCTCAAAGACCAGTGTTAGTGCCCTAAAAGGATATCTCAAAGAAGCGCTTCAAAGAAGAGGTAATTTCTTCTACTGATTCTTTCAAGCTTCTTTCTTCTTCAACTTCTTCTTCTTAGGTTGTTTAATTATGAAGTAATAAAATCAGAATCACTCATATAATGATATGTTATTATAAGTATGAAACAACCCTATTTCACCATCTATCCATCCTAAGGAAAACGAAATCACTGCGCGTGCGTACGTACGGAATACCGTCTCCACACCGTGGTGAAATCTATTTTCCACCACCACCTTACTTGAATGGGTATAATGGTGTAAATAATAACTATATATGATTACTTTAAAGTGATATTGATTCTGAAATAGTATACATACACTCCAATACAGTCCCATGATCATGAGAACTATATCATCGCTCGTCCGTACGTACGGACTATCGTCTCCACGATGCGATGAGATTCATTCTCCACGTTAACCATTCATGAATGATTATAAATTATATATAATAAGTAATCATGAAATATATGAAATAATAATAATACTGGATTTATGTGTATGAATGTCATCTACTTAATTCCATTCAACTCAATAAGGAAACGAAAACAGCGTTCATGCGTACGTATGGTCTACCGTCTCCATGAACGGTGTATTTCTTTCCATTTAATGATCTATTATATATATGTATATTATGAATATATATTATATATAAATCATGTTTTATGTTCTGGAATTATGTAATCATGATCTATGTAATCATATGAATAATTACAAGTCAAAACACGGACTAAAAATGAAACGATTTTACCCAAAACACTCTTTAACATGGAATTTACAAAAGAACGGGTAATATAAAGTCATAAGTGAACCATATATGATATAATAATAATTAGTATGATTCAGGAATAAGTCAATGACATTATTTGAATCATTATACAGGAGGTTCGGACACTTACGAAGCAAATCAGACCTAAGGTAAGGGAAATATCACAATCTCATTTTTATCCGAGATTGTTTATACTTTGGTATTTACTGGGGTGTATTTTATCATCCGCATCCATGCTTCCTCAATATGTAATATTTATATCCTTATACAATATTTTATATCAAATTTTACCCTTCGGTGAGTTTTTAGTAAAAGATATGAAAGGAATCTTTTGTCATTTTTCGTACGAGGTACTTTTTGGATTTTCTGAAAAAAGTACAAGAAGAATGTTTTTTTTAACTTATACGGCATGAATGTATTTTTAAAATATTATTTCTAAGAAGCATACTTTACAAGTTTTCAAGTTTATTTTTAATCAACTTCTTTTAGTTTAGAATTGTATGACATGTTAAGAAAGGAAAAGTGTTTTTGAAGCAGAAAAGATATTTTCCTCAAGAATGGAGTTCAACTATTTTATCAAAATTATTTTCCATCTATGATAATAAAGGGTTCTGTTTATATCCCTATTATTACATTGATTTGATTATGTTGTGATGGAATTAATTTTATGAATTCATTTATATTGTATGAATTGTTTTATGATGTCACGATGTTTTAAAATTCCATTTTTATTACATGGATTATGCATTGATGTATGATTTCAGATTTTGTGGCACACATAAGAATGATATCATTATGAGATGGGTGGGACCTATATCTCCCTCCAATGAATTGGGTAAATATTTTATATCTCATGAGATAGACATGGCTAGAATAGTAGGTTATACTGGTTCAGTAATACAGGACTGAAACGAGGGGTGAACTCAGTTCTGAAAGGGACTTTGTCCACTAAGATAGTCTTGGCAATGAGTCTTGACTAATAAGAAATGATTATCTTTGATTATTCGTGTATGTGACAAAGTTTCATGTTATAAGTTATGATGATTGGGATTACATTTCACTACTATGATTTGTCCCATGTTATGAAATCATGATCTCTTTTGCAGGTTAAGATTTCCAAAAGATATGTTCTAATGAATATGATGTGATTGATATTTCTTTTGTTTACCCTTACTGAGCATTTGAGCTCACCCTTTTATGTTTTTTTTCCCAGGATATAAATAAAGGTTTTAGGTAAGAAAAAAAAGGACGATCTTTATTGGGAGATGTTGAAGATCTTTCACCATGATTAGAATATTTTATTTCGAGTTTCCAAAGACGCTAAACTATTACGGTCCTTGTGTGTTTGTTTTTCTTATGTATTAAGTATTCCGCAAAAGTAATGTAATATTTATGTGCGTCAAGATTCAGGTCTCTACAGTTGGTATCAGAGGAAAGGTTTAGTCAACCTTTGGAAACTTGGATGCAAAAACGTTAGTGAGATCCCTAGAGATATTTCTAAGGTATGTCTAGGGATTCCCTTAAGGATAAGTATACGTATAGGATATATTCCTAGAACAATGGTAACAATCTTATAATTTAACCTATGATGTTATATATTGAATTTACTCCCCCTTTATTATTATTTTTTCCTCTCACACTATTCTTTTTGGGTTTTAGAAAATGGATGGAAACAAGATGTTTCATGATAATGGAGGATATGATAGACAATGGAATGATATTCTTCATGAGAAACCAAATGAAATGGGATTTGGAATTCCAAACATCATTATTATGCCGAATCAGCAATCTCATAATATGATCAATAAAGTAAAATTTGTTAAGTTTCTTGACTTGGCTAATAAGAGAAATATGGAGTTTCATGATGATCATAGAGGAATGAAAGTTCAATTTCCCCTATGTAAATCATGTGGGAAGAGGCATCGAGGATAATGTTTCAAAGGAACTAGAAGAGGATTTGGGTGTGGAAAAGAAGGACACAAAGCCAGTAAGTGCAAAGGAAAATGTTCAGTTAACACTAGGGATGAGGATAATGGTATTGCTATGACATAAACAATGGTTAAATGTTTTAAATGTGGAATGTATGGGCATTATGAAAACCAATGCCCTCTAAGGGAAAGTCTCATGAAGAGAATCAGTATGGTCATATGGGTAGTATTTATGTTGATGATGATGAAGAGACTACAAATGATATGCAAGATGAAATAATTTTTGAAGCTCCGTCAATGGTTTAAGAATGTAGTGGAATGATTACATGTTTATCTTGTGTAATGTTTTATATGTAATCTCATGGTACTATGGAATAAAGAGACATGTAAGTATTGTTACACTGTTTTCTTTCCTTGAGTTTTGAAAGTGTATGATTAATGGTACCAGTATCCATGAAATGTTATTCAGATAATTTTGGAATGTAGATGACATGCGCATAATTAAAGAATAAGGAGAAAATTAAATGTTTGATAGTATTCATGAGCTCGTGACTGATATAAGGAGAAGTTCATATCATGGGTTGAGTATATAGAATTTTTCGATTTTGGTATGTGGAAAGAGTTAACTTTTGACATGATTCATGTTTTCACTAAGGTTTAATAGATATTCATTTTTCAAGAGAATACATGATTAAGGTATTCACATGAATGGAATGTGACCAACGAGATACATGGTGGATAAATGATGGTATTCACATGCTTGGTTGATGACATTTCAAGTAATAGTTTTCTTTATACTATGAGCTTGGACCGAAATATTTTAGATAAGCCTAAAGGTTAGAATTGATTATGTTGGAAATACGTTAGGATAGAACTTTTTTCGATATTATTGATGGGATGTTATATTAATATAGCTTTAGAAAAAGGACAACCTGCAGGATGGGCGACAACCCATCGCGTCGGACAAGGCTGTGGGAATCGAACCCAAAACTGAAGTACGACTGGCCTTTATCACCTACCACTGGCCTACAGGAATTCCCCGGTTAGTAGAAACTAGTTTTATTTTATTACGTGGTATGATATATGAAGTATAAGTTAATTTTTGGAATCATATACGATTAACCTCAGCATAGATGGACTTATGTTTTTTTTTAACTTTTCTAACCTTTTGTTTGAGACAGATGGAATGACCCATCATTCTATCACATGATCTGCTCACACATCACGAATGATAAATTCATCTTCTTTTCTTTAAGATATGAAGTGTAAATTTTCCAAAGAACGACCAACGGTGACACTATACCAAAATCAAGAAAGTATTTCTTCTAATTCCAATTTCATCAACATTAAAGAAATGATCTTGAAAACCAAAAATGTTGTCCTAGTGATCTTATATCTGATGAATCAGATGGTACCTTAGATTGTCACAAATTTATGGCTTTGTGATTGCGGGATTTTCCATAGCCATGTTCTCTACCACTCTCCATCAGAACATGATGGTTAGATTTCTCTTCCATATTCATATTTTCACCTATGTGGAAACCCAGTGATTAGTTTATTTGGGTAACCGTTTCATTTCAAACTTTTGTTTTTAAAGATTGGTTTTGGTATTCCTTTTTAGGATGTGGGTTTCTATTAAAGAAACTTTCAAATAGTAAACCATTTATAACCCCGACGAATTTCGAGGACGAAATTCATTTTAAAGGGGGTAGAATGTAACAGCCCAAGATTTTATGAAAAATATTCTTTTAAATTTCATTAATGTCTTGTGTTGTACACTACACCAAAAGGAGATTTCACAACACGCAATCGCAACCTTCCTCAATAGCGTGTGTAATATGCAATAATGAGTTTCACTAAACATCAATGTGCTATTAAAATATTATTAAAACTAGCCGTTATGAATAGTAATAACCACCTTTTAAAATTATAGAAATTTTAGCTCTCAAAATGGACTTCATTTTTGGATTCGGAGTAACGAATTTAGCCTAAGGTGAAATTTTTGTACTTTTTGGGTAACTTTCATATTCTGATGAATAGTGAAAATTACTAAATTATAATTAAAAACAACTTTTTTAATCGAAATAATTAATAGTGATAAATTATTAATTTGAGTGGTTTTAAAGTATATTTAGAATATATTTTTACAATTTAATACAATGTTGGTCATTGGATTTAATTTCACATTTAAACCAGTTATAAACAAGTGTCAATTTTTTTATAGTTATTATCTCTTAGAAACGTGCTATTTGTTTTGACGACGGGAACTAATTTTTAAATTAATTAATGCAACTGATATGTTCTTAATTTGGTAAAATATAAATCATTTTTTAATTCTTTATATCAAATATATCTTAGGCCTAATTTTTGTTATTTGTCTGGAAACTTTCATTTTTTGATGAATAGTGAAACCACTAAGTGGTAGTTAAAAAACTGAATTTTTTATAAAACATAATTTTACCACTTCTGTGAGTGGAATTTCGAAAATCCGAGAGACACAGTTAATATCAAAGACTAAAATGTGGTTCAATGAGATGAAAATAATATTAGTGAAAAGTAACTTTTTACTTTTTTTTACCATGGTTAAAAGTAAATAGGGTAATTAAGGGTAAAAATGATATTATTATTACCCTAAAACAGGTCCTAATTCTATTGGACAGCTGTAATTCTCCCCAAAAACCATAGGAATAAACTATGACCATTTACACCCACTTGGATTAGATTAGGACAGTTATTATTAATTTATTTAAAGAAGGGTTAAAATAGTTAAAATCAAAGTTTAATAAGTAAATCATTTTTAATATGGGGTTATACATAAGATAAATTAGACTATAAATATTAATTAGAATTCTAAAAATATTTAATACATAATTTTATTTTATTTGTAATTTTTAGACATTAAATAATTTAATTTATTTTTGACACAACGATGATGTTGTAATTATCTTATTAATGAAATATTGACATAATTGATGTTATAAATACCCAAATAAATATAATTTGAGACTTTTTATGAACTAAACTAATTTTATAGGTTAATATGACATGTTAGGATTGATTTAATTAACTTTGTTCGATGTAATCATTCTGTTATGAGTTTCAAAAAAATCATCTATTGAATAGTGTCAAAATTGACATAAAATAGTTTTTAAAACAAATATTATATTATTAATTGTTATTTTATTCCTAAAAATCTAAGGTTCGGTAAAATGACTTATATAAGGTTATATATATTAATAAAACACAACTTGGGGGGTCGGTTGGATGTATATGGTATGTTTATTAACTATATAATATAAAAATACAAAGTGACATGGTAAATGTCGATCTAATTAACTAAGAGTTAAAACTAAAAGATAGGGTTAATATAATGACCTAAACTTCTCTAAATTATATTGGATGAGAGTATTTCGACCCATCCCCACCATAGATTCGAAATAAATCAATTTGGAGCTATTTAAAACTGAATTTGACTTTATAATAAAATAATAGTTTTAGTTATTCCAAAGGTACCCCTCTCCTCCCTTATAAAAGGGCACCTCCTCCCTCTCTTCCTCACACAACCTTGACCCTTCATGCTCGGAAAACCCCTGCCAAATTCTCTTCTCCACTTCCCTAGAAATATCCTAGAGGTTTTGGTCTTCCTCAAAGACCAATTTTAGTTCCCTAAATGGATATCTCAAAGAAGCGCTTCAAAGAAGAGGTAATTTCTTCAACCGATTCTTTCAAGCTTCTTTCTTCTTCAAATTCTTCTTCTTAGGTTGTTTAATTATGAAGTAATAACATCAGTATCACTCATATTCCGATATGCTATTATAAGTTTGAAACAACCCTATTTCACCATCTATCCATCCTGCGAAAAACGAAACCACCGCGCGTGCGTACGTACGGAATACCGTCTCCACGCCGTGGTGAAATATATTTTCCTCCACCACCTTACTTGGATGGGTATAATGGTGTAAATAATAACTATATATGATTAATTTAAAGTGATATTGATTCTGAAATAGTATACATACACTCCAATACAGTCCGACGATCATGAGAACGATATCATCACTCGTGCGTACATGCAGACTATCGTCTCCACGATGCGATGAGATTCATTCTCCACGTTAACCATTCATGAATGGTTATAAATTATATATAATAAGTAATCATGAAATATATGACATAATAATAATACTGGATTTATGTGTATGAATTTCATCTACTTAATTCCTTTCAACTCAAAAAGGAAACGAAAACAACGTTCATGCGTACTTACGGCCTACCATCTCCATGAACGGTGTATTTCGTTCCATTTACTGATCTATTATATATATGTATATTCTGAATATATATTATATATAAGTCATGTTTTATTTTCTGGAATTAATTAATCATGATCTAAGTAATCATATGAATAATTACATGTCAAAACACGGACGAAAAATGAAATGATTTTACCCAAAACACTCTTTAACATGGAATTTACAAAAGAACGGGTAATATAAAGTCATAAGTGAACCATATATGATATCATAATAATGAGTATGATTCTGGAATAAGTCAATGAAATTATTTAAATCATTATACATGAGTTTTGGACACTTACGAAGCAAATCAGACCTAAGGTAAGGGAAATATCACAATCTCATTTTTATCTGAGATTGTTTATACTTTGGTATTTACTGGGGTGTATTTTATCATCGACATCCATGCTTCCTCAATATGTAATATTTATATCCTTCTAAAATATTTTATATCAAAGTTTACCCTTCGGTGAGTTTTTAGTAAAAGATATGAAAGGAATATTTTGTCGTTTTTCGTACGAGGTACTTTTTGACTTTTTCGACAAAAGTACAAGAAGAATGTTTTTTTAACTTATACGGTATGAATGGATTTTTAAAACATTATTTCCATGAATCTTACTTTACAAGTTTTCTTGTTTATTTTTATTCAACTTATTTTAGTTTAGTATTGTAAGATATGTTAAGAAAGGAAAAGTGTTTTTGAAGTAGAAATGATATTTTCCTCAAGAATGGAGTTCAAGTGTTTTATCAAAATTATTTTCCATCTAAGATAATAAAGTGTTCTGTTTCTATCCCTAATATTAAATTGATTTGATTATGTTGTGATGGAATTATTTTTATGAATTCATTTATCTTATATGAATTGTTTTATGAGGTCACGATGTTTAAGAATTCCATTTTTAATACATGGATTGTGCAATGATGTATGATTTAAGATTTTGTGGCACACATAAGAATGGTATCATTATGAGAAGGGTGGGACCTATATCTCCCTCCAATGCATTGGGTAAAGATTCTATATCTTATGAGATAGACATAGCAGGAATGATAGGTTATACCGGTTCAGTAAAATAGGACTGAAACGAGGAGTGAACTCGGTTCATAAAGGGACTTTGTCCACTAAGATAGTATTCGCAATGAGTCTTGACTAATAAGATATGATTATATATGATTATGTGTGTATACCACAAAGTTTTATATTATAAGTTATGATTATTGGGATTACATTTCACTACTATGATTTATCCCCTGTTATGAAATCATGATCTCTTTTGCAGGTTAATATTTCCAAAAGATATGTTCTTATGAATATGATGTGATTGATATTTATTTTGTTTACCCTTACTGAGTATTTGAGCTCACCCTTTTATGTTTTTTTCCCAGGATATAATGAAAGGTTTTAGGTAAGAAAAAAAAGGGAAGATCTCTATTGGGAGATGTTGAAGATCATTCCCCATGATTAGAAGATTTTATTCCGAGTTTCCAATGACACTAAACTATTATGGTCCTTGTGTGATTTTTTTCTTATGTATTAAGTATTCTGCAAAAGTAATGTAATATTCATGTATGTCATGATTCGTGTCTCTACAGAGCACAGATCCTGTTACTAAACATTACAACACAATCTTCTCAAATAATTTCTTCTAATTTTCTTTTATTTACAACATTAATTTTATTCTAAAATTTCTAATAATTAGATTGATAATACTTTATATTATATAATAAATATGGGTTTTAATTCATTTGAAAAATAATTTACGTCTCCCCTTCCTCATAAATTGGAATATCAATATTTATAAGATCAATGAACATAGGATCCTTCTCTATCCTCATTTGGGTTGGAACTCCATGATCTTTAATTATCAATGAATTTGGTACATTATTTTATATCTTCAATTCATATAATATTAAGAAAACATAATCATTGAGTACCTAAATCCATCAACTTTATCCCATATTAATATCTTTTTTTATAGGATATATTTCATGATATTATGTGATGTCTATATATCACATCTTTCACCACAAATATAATGACTCCATATTTACAAGGAGAATATTATAACTAATTAATAAATATAATGGGCTAGATAGAGATATTTTTAATCTTAAATTACCTTAATTAAAATGAAACAAATTTATCATTTATCATTAGGAAAAACCCTTGTCCATTATTTCATGTGTCAGTATATATGACAGGCCCATCACTTCAAGACGGTAGAGTCAAAATAAGATCATTGAATAATATTATATTTATCTCATCAAAGAATTCTTAACAATAATTTATAAAAAAAATAAAACCCCTCTATGGTTATGTTTGGTTAATGGGTTAAAAATGTATAAAATTTATGAATTATTCACCAATAATAACCATAGAAACTAATGAAACTACATACTGTAATTGTGTTTTTTGGTGTAGTACATTCTATGAATGCCTCTGTCTTTTTAGAAACAACTGAAATTATATCCTTTGAGATAATAGAGCTAAGAAAATAAACTTCTTAAAGACAGAAATAGTACTTACTAAATCTTCCAAATAAATCTTCATGTATATGTGTATTAATATAGATCTGAAAGTGATTATAATTATCCCCATAAAATTTCTAATACATCAGAATATCTTTATTGAATACCAAAAAAAATTTCATTGAATACTCTAATTAGTATTTTCATATTGAAAATAATGTATTAATCTATCAAAATGGAATTACTGTAAACTCATAATCCAAACCAAATGTGAAAATTTATATTTTGAAACATCTTCCTTATTTACATGCAGTTGGAGATACCATGAATGAATATTAATATTTGATAAATATTGTGCTCTATGAAGATGATCCAACAATTCATCAATGTGAGGAAATATTTACTTGTTACTTATTATAGTAGCATTGATTTATTTATAAAAAATAAAAAAACCCATGGATTCATATTTCTTCTAAATAAACAGAAAAGGGGCTCCCCATAGTGAAACACTAGGCCGAACAAATCCCTTATTACAAAAATCGTCTCATTTTTCTTTAATTCCACTAATTCAATGGTGTCCATTATATAAGTACTCTTTGACATTGGCTTTAAATTAGGGATCAAATTAGTGGAAAATTCAAATTCATACTTTGGCTGATATCTAGGTAATTACTTATGAAATACATCAATTAATTCCTACACTATATGTATATAACTAATTTGAATATTACCTTCTTCATCACTAGATATTTTTATCTTATACCCAAAGAATTTATTTAAATAGGGATATTGTGGGTGGATCTAAATAAAAATGAGGTGTGGAAGCTTCCTCTCTAAAGATAAAAAATTATACATATTATTCAAATATATTAATTTCTTTCCTCTTGAAATAAAATATTAAATCATATTATGAGAGCCAGTATATACCGATGATTATTTAAAATTCAACCATAGGTATGATAATAATATCACTGTAGAAATAATATTTATGTGTGATAATGGGGACTTCCTGGCACATAATTATTACAATGAAAAATCCTTTAGGAGTTTTGATTGAAAACACTCTCAAAAAATCAAAAATTGAAATTTCAAATTTTCATTGAAATCTAAGAAGATATTAAAGACATAATGATTTAGAGTCAGATAATTCATTGGCTAAATTTGATCATATTATCAGTGTACCTAATACCATGTCATTGGGTTATATAACCTCAAAAGTTGTGATTGTATAAACTTAGCCATCTCACCTCTTCCTCTTCTGAGAAATATTCCCTATATGTTTAGGAAACTAACATATGTAGTTACCCATCTGTTTAAAATAATTTCAATATAAATCATTTATTTGTTACCTCTACTTACATTCATTAGACCGATGACCCTTATCTCTGCACTTTCAATAAACTCCCAACCCCTTCAAACATTTCCCAATGTTATTTTTTCCTTAAATTTTTACAAGGTGGAAACCATTCTAACTTTAACTTATTCATTGATTTATTACCTTTTTCATGGTTCTCAATTAACCCCTTGTTGTCTAGGTTTACATTGAATATATTTATTCTATTAAATTACTTCTCTATATTGATGTAAAATAAAACAATTTCATTATAAGATGAAACATTTCGATAGTCAAATTCCGTTGATAGACTTCTATTAAGCCCTTAAAAAATAGATCAATAGTTTACTCCATGTGGAATATTTAATCCATAGAATACATGTATAATCTTATAATGGAGGATTCATAATCCAAAACACTCTCTTATTACTTTTTATTTTAGATAAGAAAAATTTTATTCTTCTCAATTTTTTGTGGAGGAAGGAAGTATTTATCGAAGAGTGTCTCTTTAAATGTTCTCCATTCTATGAGTTCAATTTTATCTTCCTCCCTAGTATTCTGGATCAATAATAAAAATTGATTGACATCACCCTTGAGATTTTAGACCACAAGTGTAACCTTTTCTATTTCAATGCATCCAACGGTTAGAAATATTATTTATAGATACATAATTTATTTCTCAGCTAAAATTGTATTAGTAGTCCCACAAAACTATGTGGGAAACTATCGCATAATGTGATCCGTCATAGGGTATGCTCTCTATGGTATAGGTTTCTGCAAAAAGGAAAGGTTATTTTTCCTAACCTGATTATGTTTCCCTAATATATCCATAATTTTCTACATTCTAATACCAACTATATTTTTTTTCCACTGAGTAATCTCAATATTTCCCATCCGTATTTATGACATTTTTACATCTAGGAACCATTTAAAAAATGAAATATAATGGATTATCTCATAAAATCACAAAGTATAATTCTAAATCGAATGTAAAAAAAATTTATTCATCTTAAATATTAGAATCATAATATTTGGATTCATTAGAGACACATTTACTTTTAATCCCCAGATAATGATTTCGAAAGAAAATTTGAATTATCATAAGCATATCCCCTGGGAGTTTCAAGACATGTGTGAAGTAGGCCCCATTTTTTTGAACAAGATAATGATCAAGTAACACATGATGCACCTTGTAAGAGTAATTACCATTGGGTCCATCCATTCTAGAACCACATCGACATATAGTTTCCAGAAAGGATGTATTAGTAGAAAGACCCAAATAATATCTACCCAACCAAAATTCTTGGATGTTATAAAATTATTTTTCTAAATGCCAATCTATGGGATATTTCCAATAATCTATGTTTTCTACATATGGTTAACATGTTTTATTATAATATTTATTTGATACCAATTGTAATAATCCTACCCTAGATGCACCAAAATGGTGCAATACGTTGTTACATTCGTATAGATACAGGATTCAAATCACGAATCACAAAAAAAATTAAATTTTTCCGAAATCCCTATTAAATAAATGATTCCAATATTATATTGAGAAATTGAAAATAATATATAATAAAAAACATAATCAAATAAATTTAACCCTTAAAACTCTTTCAAAGGGTTATCTTCATAACCTTGTGAAATAGAACCAAAATAAGGGTGAGATCAAATTCTCCGTAAGGGTATGTAAAATGGAATAAATAATGAATATATGAGAATAAATCAACCAGAAATTGTAAATAAATTATAACACATTCCATTCAAATATATAGATAAGTCATAATAAATATATAAATTTAAGAAACTAAAACACGTGAAATTTTATCAAAAATTTAAGAATGAAATGTGTCCATATATTTTATCGAATGAAAATATCGTGGATAATAAATATAATAGTGGAAATATATATGAAGGAAAAGATTAATTTTTTCAAAATAATTTATTTTACACATGATAACCTATACCATCAAGGCCTTTCAAATAATAGTTTAAATATATGGGTATAAAACTATTAAATTTGGCCAAATTATTTTTATCTAGAGAACATATTGATGCATTGAGGGGATATATACATTTGAGGCCACACCAATCACTACCTATACAAATAATTACTCATGTTGTATAATCTATTAAATTCATAAACAATATTCCTTCTCAAATATATTTATTTAATAAAAGATATATATTTATCTATAATTATTGTGTTAATCAAATAATTGTCCAGGTGAACACCATTTGTAAAAACTGTATGTGTTTTAGGAAAAAATAATATCCATCACTCAGTAATTTTGAAACATGTGGAAGTATCCAATACAACATTATTACAGTAATTTGATTGTTTCAAGTAAAAGTTAATAATAACAAAAGAATGTGAGATTGAAAAGACAACCATTACCACATAGTAATTTTCAAGAAATACCCATGGGTGAGGTAATTTAAAATAAAAAATAAAATAAATGGAATATATAATCAGTCATGATATATTATATTAATATTCATAGTAGATACCCCCAAATATATGAATGTGGAGAAAATGGTGTATGCCTCATAGATCAGAAAGTGAGATAATAACCACTTACCCTATTTTTCATTTCTTATAGAAATATGTTAACATCATGTATAATAGTTTTAAAAATATTAATAACTTATTAAAGAACATTATTAATATTTTAGATATCATATTTTACTATCTTATAATATCTTATTACATGTTTGTTAGTAATATTTCATTATTTTTCCTATTTAGGGTTTTAATTCCCTAGTTTTTGAAGAACGTTCTGACATGTTATTTATTGTTCCTATTTCATAGAACATGATTTCATCATCTAAACATTTTTTAACCTAATTTAATTCCAATATATATTCTTTTTATATTTGTTTATAATGGTCCTTAATATTTTGATATTGGAAATTAAATGCATTATTCATGGAGACGGTAGGTCGTACGTATGCATGGATAATATATTTATTTCATTTCCATATTAAAATAATTAAAATTAAATGATATATATGTATATTATAATTATAGTGACATATATTTAACAAATGTTTATTAAAACATTCCTTTAAACATTCCATGTATAATGTGAATGAATCACATCACTTTTAGGAAGTAGTAGTCCATACTTTCATAAACTATTTTATAGTATTTACCAAAAATGGAAATAATGGAGGAATGTGTAATATGAAAATTAAAGTATTAATAAAACCCAAAAATAATATATATAATATATGTAAATACTTTATATCATAATTTACATCCATTATATGTGGTAATGGAAAAATGAACAACATCGTTTTGTGAGGCAGTAGTTCAATGTACACTAGAACGGTAAGTTAATTATCCATTAGATGGATGTGTGTGTAATTTTAGGTTAAAAATTAGAATAAAAAATCCAATTATATTATTAATACTTTTTTTATTTTATAATCATGTAATGATAATTTTATATGGGGGTGGAGAATGAAAATAAAACAAACTTGCACGAGGAAGGATATTACCTCTTCTTTGGGTAACTCCTCTGGGTTTGACCAAAGTGATTACTTGGATTGATTTATGAACAGGGTAGGATTAAAGTATAAAGGGTGGGATTATAGTATCTTATTTTAGTATATTTTGTGTGATACAAAGGGCATCATAGGTTTGAGTAAGGGGGATGCATGTATTTCTTTTAGAGTGAAGGAGGAGTGAAAATCTAGTAAATGTTTTAAAAGGGAATGAAAACCACATTTTTTCAATGTTAAGTGGATCCAATGATGGTAACAATACAACAATTGGGATTATGTGGTCATAAAATGAATATATAATTTCTTTTGGAGTATTTTATAGATCATTTTTGTTTTTTTGTTTAAGGTTTAGTCCTTTGATAAGAAAAATTTTCAATTAATCCTTGTAATTAATTTCAATCAATTTCACAAATAGTTTTTATAAAATACTGATTTATCCATATTTGAAATTAAAATTTATTCTTATTTAAAATATATAATCCTTATTTCAAAATTAAAATCACATAAGCAGAAAAAATTATTTTAAAATTAATCTCACGGACGACACGACTATTCACGTTTTTAGTGTAAAAAATTCAAATATTTTTCTAGGATATTTTATCCAATTTCATAGTTAAATGGATTCCAATTAACTAAATTGGATTAAATTATATTAAATTGTTTTAATTATAAATTAACACAAGACCAAAATTTAAATTAATATTATAAATAAATTAGTCAGAAAAGTAGTTTTGAAATAAAATTCAGTCCTTTCACTATTAATCCAAAAATGAAAACCCATAAAAAAATACCTAAAATTCACCCTAATTTAATTTTTAAGTTCTGATTTCAAAAATTATGGTCATTTTGACATATAAAATTTATAAAAGTTCCAAAAACTATATATAAAATCGGATTTCCAATAAAAGGCGTTAAAAATGTTGTTATAAATATATATCTTCATTATTTGTATTACATGGGTTGTTCATATATTATCCATATAAAATACATTGAATTAATGTAAAAATACATTTTTTGGATTTATAAAAAATAAATTTAATATATAAATTCTCAATGATTTTTGGAATTAAATTAAAAATGAAAAATGTAACTAAATAGTAATTTATTGAAATCGGGTGTTGCATGAATTGAAAACTAATTCAATATTTCCTGTTTTGAAGGACATCAAAAAAATTTAATTTATTCGAAAATGAAAATATATTAAAGACTTTTGGTTCTACAATAATACCCTCCAACATCACATATAAAAAATTTACATGTGGTGGGTGAACCCAAAATTTCCACTCTACAAACATCACTTAAGGTATTTCTTTACTAGGGTTGTATCAACTATATATGTTTATCCTGGTACATAATGAAAAAAATACTATTATCTTCCAGGGAAGCTGAAGACAATTATTTCACATTTTCGAAATCGCATTATGTATATCTCTCATCATTTATGGAAATATGTGAGAACTTTGCTGATATAACTATCATCGGACTCTCTTACACAAGATAATAGTGTTGGGACCCAACCATAAATTGAACATGTTTGTTTTCTACCTTTCCAATATACAATCATATATTTTAAGTAAAGTTTCTCAAGCATACTTCATAGTTTATGCACTGAGTAGTTCACCATAAGAACGAAATATTGTCAAACTAATCCACCTCCTTGATTTAATAAACCATCACCACATCAATATCACAAAGAATAATTCTATCAGGTATATCTTGATCCCTAAATATGATATTTTACTAAAAAACTAGAAATATATTAATAATAATAATAATAAATCCCTAAATTAAAAACTAGGTCATTTATAAATTGTTATCTATAAGGGTTTGATTAACATGATCTATAAATTTAAAAACATTATTCCTCAAACCACTCATTTTAAATTGAATTCCCATATCTAGAATATTGATTGATGATTAAATTATTATTATATAAATGAAAAATCACATGCCTCTATTGGGATGGTCCTATGATTTCCTTAGTATCATTGGAAGTGTGTTTCAAATCCACACACATAGAACATATGTAAACTCATACTATCTGATGGGTTTCAGACATAATCTTCTGGCGGGATCTAATCTACTATCTAAACCAATAGAGAGTGAATTATACCCATAAATATTAGAAAATACCTTCAATCAAGCAACATATAATACTCTATGATATGATTAGTTTTAATATTAATATCATGGCTAATCGTTGACTCACTAACACCATACCTAGATCTGATGATCTCACTTCACTATAAGTTTTGATTGAATAAATTCACCAAATTTGGAAACTCTAAAATTAATATTGGTCTTCTACTAATTCAATAAAAATTGGCAACTCCAAAACATATGGTGTTCATTGAGTAACATTCCCCTATTCCATATATTACAAGGGTCCATGAAGAGGAAATTTAAACAATTATTTCAATTTATTTTTTTTCATTCCAAATTATATTCATCAATAATTTTCATCTTCATATAGAAATAACAAAGGTTGTGTAATCATGATAGGGTCAGTGGACCACCAATCACCTATTTTACTTATCCCCCCAACACTTCTATAATAAATATCTCAATTGTAAATTATGATTATAATAATTAGGTATCTAATAAAAATGTTACATCCAAAATGGTGATTGAACCATATAAATACACTAACTATATTCTGTAAAGAACTATCATTCTCAAAATACTATGGTTCACCTTATCCAAAATTTACCCATCTACTAACACTGAATCTACAAACTCTAGATTTATCAGTGTTGGATGAAAAAAATCACACCAACTTTCAAAATATCTTCCTAAAGTTTATATATAATACATTTAACCTGAAAAATTCATCTATAGAAATGAACCCTTCAAAACCTCACCATTTATGTTGTCCTAAAAACATAATGAAGCATTATCACTCATTTCAATGGTGGTTCTGAAAACCATGGATAATAATTCTTCCTAAATAGGAACTAAAACTTAACTATTGAAGAGAACTACTCACATGATTCTATGGAAATTACATCCCCTAATGGAACACAATTTCATATATCATTCTCACTATAAGAATCCACATATCTGGATTAAAAATATGAACATTATGGGTATATAATTCTTGGAATATATCCACTCTTTAGTCTCCCATGTGTCTGAATCACCATATTAAGCAATGAGTCCACATTTGTCAGAATACCCACATTATGTTCAGATTATGGTTAATCCCATCAAACTTATTCCAAACTATTGTCTTCACTAAAATATCTATACTAATCATAATGTATATATGGACTACATTATATCATTATGATTGAATATCTATCTGCCTAGTCTCAGAAAAATTTCAACATCATCCCTCGTGAATCATAATAGATTACTTGTACCTTATAAAATGATACACAATAGATGAGTGTGGAAAATATAATCTATAACATTACATATATAATTAAATAACATAACTAATTATAAAAAACAATAGATAAGATATGGTAGCATTTGAGAGGGAAAAATAAATCGGGGCATGTAGTGGATGATAGATTATAGCTGGTGAGAGCACACAATAGACGATTATACACATCAGGTAATAGAATGAAAAAAATCAATAGATATAGGTATTTTAATATATATCTATATCCTCATCACATAATTAGTATTTTAATAAAGTCTCAATTAAATTTATACATATGTAGTGACATTGTTGATACATATTGATTGTGGGACTACACAGAAGAATCACGTAATTATAAGATTAACCATCTTTATAATAGAATATATGGGGATTTTAATATAGATAAAAAAGGATATTTGTTACCAATTATTAATTTATGAATGAATCTAAATTTTCCCATACAACCATTACTTCCATTTACCAAGTATATAGGTAGGTTATCTGATTCCTAGGGAATAGATATGTTGGTTTCTCTAATTTCACTAGGTTCGTTATCCAAAAATAAGATCATAAGATTCCTTAATATCAAATCCCTATATTACTACACATAAACATATGATACCTATATATATTACATAACATTAAGAAAAATATCTTTTATATCATTCTTTTAGTTTCTAACACACCTTTTCTAGTGTTAATCAGAGTGTTCTACCTAAAGACCAACTGTATGAGGATAGGGAATGAGGAATAGACCTATGATTTAATATTACACAATAAGAAAGGACTTTTCTATTAAAACATGTAATAGATATATAAATAAAATTTATAAAATATATTTAAACACCACTATAATGTAAATGTATAATCATATAAACTGAATACATTACATACATGAAAATAAAAATACAAATAAATCACCATAATAGAAAAATTAAAGATAATATACATTAGAAGATCATATGAATCCCACAAAAACATGTCACATGACCCCCCACCTTCACTTTTTTAACCACAAGACCACCCAATAGCCATAAATTTTACTGTCATAATGAAAAATAACCGATATCAATCCTTCATCACCGAGTGTAACTACACAACCACTTCAAATATTGTACGCCAACTCAATGTCAACAAAGACCATATCCAGACCAGTTAATCATCTTCATTAACACAACATGTGTGGCCATATGGCACATCTAGTTGTGATTATAAATATTACCAACATGATTACATGGAATCACAAAAATAAAACACCCAATAAAGAAACTCCAACAAACCAATATGAGTGAGAATAACTAGAATGAAAATAATCAAGATAATCATAAAATTTTCTATAAAAAGAACTCTATTGAATGTATATATTCCCTTATCATCATTGTTTTAACCAAAAATTATCTTAATAACATGAAAAAATAGCGGTTATTGGTGTATTGAAATAAACACTATAGTATAAAGGTAATGGAATAGTTGTATATAACCTCTTGAAGGAAATATATCAGTTCCTAAAGGATCAAAATTCATAAATAATATGATCTACCATGAAATTCTTCCATATAACAACTATAATGAATTTTGGGGAAATATAATCCTTGAAAAATTATTCTCATTAGTTAATGAAGTCCCAGAGCTACTATTCGCCAATATTATGTCATCATTTTTGAAAACCATTCAGAAAACATATTTGAATAAAACTATATGTTTTCTGGACAACACTAACAACTACTACCCAAACCACCGTGTTTATGATCAATCCCAAGAAAATTTATAAAATTTTATTATGGTGGAACCTTTTTCATATAGTGGGAAAATTTATCCCTCAAGATAGATAACTAGCCCTAATTCATGACTGAATACCTGAGTAGCACTCAAAATATGATTGAATGATCAAGCTCTATAGATGGGGTGTCAGAGCATATTGTAATAGAGAACTAGTGGGATAAAGATTATATAAATCCATTAGAAATATAGGGGGATTTTGAATACTTAAATAGAATACATAATACATGGTAGAAACACATTTACATTAGAAAACTATGATAATATTCTGGGTCCCTATCATGGGTCATAGAGATCGAAGTTGAATATTTTTCTTATTATCCATTGATAATTTCCTCAGATAGTAGAATCGATTAAACTATTGTGCTTTATAAAAAAAATATGGATACATTATCAACATTATCCAAATGGATACAAATATTTTATGTGAAAAAATATGTTATTGTGGGATAACACATATCTATGTAGTGGATACTAGGTCATGAGTTGATTGGGAATGTGAGGCACCTGATGAATAACATTCTGTGGGCCTATCATATGAGTGGTTGGATGGACCCAACCATGTATACTACTCTACCTTACCATCATTCAAGATGATCTCTGAAGGGTCCATAAATGTTTTCTAGAGCACATTTCATATTCTAGGTTGGGATGAGGTACAAAAATATAATGTTATATGGTTGTAGCCAGGTGGACTTTTAGATGGGTCAACCCAATTGGTTTCACATGTTTCAAGAAATTCATTGTGGTCAAGTCTAAAATTTCCTCATGAATGGTGGTACAATCAGATTAAACATTTTTTCACCACCATCTTTAATTTGGGTGGTTATATAGCTAATAAAATCTAATTAGATGGTCAGGGGAGTGTTAGAAAACCCATGCCACCCCCTCTTATTCTCCAATAGTTAATGACTCGGTAGCCTATATAGGGTCATCTCTAATGATATTCTTCCCACTATTCCATTAATAAGTATTTTTGTTCCTCCCAATGATTTCTCCCACCCTATACCATGTAAAAAATTTACCTCGCCTATATCCACATCATAAACTGCCTAGAATATACCACTTACAAGGATGAACCTATATAACATATTTCTAAACTATAGATTCCAAGGATTTCTCCGGCCATTGTGGTCCTGTAGTTAACATCACTACCACCAAAAACCCTAGGGATAACACCACAGTACATCATACATAATAAAAAACAATATCTGGTGTGTTAAAAGATGATTTTTAATAGGGTTAAATAACATAAATCTTATTCTATATGATTAGCTTAAATTGAAGGAACATGGTATCAAAAATCATTAAAAAATTTATGTTCAAAATAAATTAATCTATTACAATGATTAAAATATTATCATGGATAATAGAGATAAAATTAATATAAAATACCTAACATTTTTTAGATAGATTTTTGTTGATGGAGGTTTTGATTTCTATAAAAATTATTGATGTTGCAAAATGAACAAATTGTTAGAATTCTCTTGACTAGCCAAAACAAATGTACCCCCCTTGGTTTCCCTCTACATAATGTTTGGGTATTTTTGTGGCTAACCCTCAAGAGATGAAGTTATCATGAATTTAAATTGGAAAATTAGAGTTTCTTCATTATAATAATAAATTAATTAGAACATTTTATTATTTTACTACTAATAGTTATTTTCCACCCATGAAATCCGGACCTGAAAACTATGAATCGATCCATAATTATAAAACCACTTTGGTAGAACCCCCATTTTGAAACTAACTTTGGTTTTGATTTACCCAAGTGAACCCCTATTTATAATATACAAGTAATTATATCAAATTCACGCATAGAGACAAAAAATAGTATTCTCCTCGATATATTTCTACTGAGGATTCATACATCGTGAATTTCTATCGATAATCAACCACTGATTGAAAACCATACCCTATAATAAAAAGGACCATATGAATGTCTTTATAATTTCATTTATTGTGTTAAATATTCCATTTTAACCTTAAGGGGTTTCGTGACATTTAATATCAAAAATTGAGCCAAGAATGGTCCTAGTAAAACCATGGTCACGGCAGAAAAGATAACGAAATGAAATAAATGTAGCAGCAAAAACAGTGATTAAACACGTTTCAACCCATATTGGACCAATATTAATGATTGGAACACCATTAAAATCATCGCTATTTTATAAAACCAAAACACAAAAAAAACATATAACAATAAATAATGAAGATTAAAAATAGATGTAATATTCAATGATCATGTTATTATATCTCTAGGACTTGTGATAGATTGATTATCGGTATACAAAATATATGATAATCCTAGATTGACTACCAAACACACCCCAAATAACATGATACTAGATTATTATTAAACAAAACTATGAATAAAATATTGATAATAATTGAACTCAACATCATAAATAATAACCAGGTAATTCTATTCAGAAATAATGATAAGTATTATCAATATCAAAGTCCTCATAAGTGCTCAAAAAGATTATATATCCACAAAAATAGTAGTGGTGTATATTAAATATTCATCTTTAAGTGATTTCAACTTCAACATCTCTCAAATTCTATTTCTCTCTCTTAATTCTCTTAGATGATTGAGAGTTGGGTAAATCTAAAATTAAATGGGGGATAATAAATTCTAAATTGGAGGAAAATTATGAAATCATATGATAAGTGATGTAATATATTTGGATTATAATTATCTTAATGAATAGTGAAATATATGGCATCTAGCCTTTTTATCACATAAACTTTCATTACATTTTACAAAACCGAGGATCTTTAAGGTTTAGTGTCTTGGAAACTAGGAACTTAATACATGAAACAACAAAAAAAACATTCTTCTTAAACACTTGAAAGGATTATACTTATGTTCATCCTAGTTCCATTATTGCATCTCATAACCTGGGGACATACATCAAAGGAAAGGGTGAGTAGAAGGCCTAGTAAGGGAAACAAGAAAAACATTTTACATGTGATCTTGAGATACTTCAATAAGGACATGAGAAGAACTTTAAGGCATGAGAAAAAATAATGAGATACATCATAATAAAAATAACATTTTTCATAACTTGAAGATGTGGCTGTAGCAATTAATATTGACAATCGTTTCGTTTCACCAAGGTCCATCCCCAAGGTGTCGTTAAAAATTACCAAGGTTATTCCCCATGGCGTCGTTAAAAATGGTCATCTCTAGAGATTAAGTCTTTACCCAATGCATTGGAGCGCTATCAGGGCGCAACCTTAAATTTGCCTTTATTATCATGTTATCCACATATATCATCATCAATCATTTTATAAACAACCCATATAGCATAAAAGAAATGGGTTTCATTTCATAATCATAACATGTTAAAAACTGCTTTAAAGACATGATCTTTATGTCACTTTAAACCCACAGAAAGGGAAAGAGGGTTTCATGTATGTAAATCCAAGAATTTAAAATAGAACATTTTGATATATATGTGAATACCCATGTAGAAATAAGAGCTTTCAGTATTCACTTTATAACATAAAATAATTTTTAGAAAAGAGAGAGAGGCACTTTGAGACGAAAATTCTACAGCATAACGGCTATGTTACAAGGTTTTAGAAAACATTGAGAAGAGAGGGGACATGGGTCAAACATTCATAAATGACCCATCAAACAGTAGAGGGACAAAATATAAGGGATTTAAGAACATGGTAATGAAATTTGAAAATATACCATATGAAATGAATAATATTAATGGAAGACAAAAATAAGATTTCTCTTGTGAGAATTCGGCAGCCTAACGGCGTCACTTAAACTTCAACAAAAATGAATTGACAAGGTCAAATAGGGTCTCTCATCATATGAACATAAGAGTCCAGTATGATAGATATAGAGATCATACCCCAACATAATATAAAGGAACTTGAAAGACTTGACATGAAAGTAGAACTTTGAAAAGGAGAAGGGTGAAAGAATCCCTCAAAAATTCGGCAGCCAAACAGCGCCACTTAAAACTTCAAAATGCTGAATTGAAGAAATAAAATGGGGTATCTCATCATATGATCATAATATATCAGTATGATAAATTTAGAGATCATACCCCAACATGATAAAAATGAACATGAAATACTTTACATGAAAATAGATCATGAAAAATGAGAAGGGAGAAAGAATCTGTTACAAAAATTTCGGCAGCCTAACGTCGCCACTTAAAACTTCATAAAATGAAATAATGAGAGTAATAGGGGATCTATCATTATATGAACATAAAAAGGTAAGTAAAAGGAGTATAAAATAACATCCTCCAACATAATAACATAGAGCATAAAAGGAATGACATAAAAGAGATCACTTGAAAAGAAAGAGAGGGGTCGGATCCCTTACCTTAAAATGTAACTCTTAAACCTCAACGGTTGGGACCTTGAGGGCTTGGGGGCACCTTGAGAGGACTCCTTGGGAGGTAATGAGACCAGAACATTGTTGGGGAAGAGTAGGGAGTAGAATGGATGAGAGGAGGGCTTGGTATTTATAGGGAAAGTGAAGAGACAAGGCATTAATGGCCAAGGGACACCTCACATGTGCTTTTCTGAAACCCATGTGCTCTCCCTTCGAATTTACCATGGAGTTAGGCCACATGGGCCCCCCAAAACAATAATTCATCACCCTTGGCCGGACAACCCATAAAATATCTCATGACATCATCATGACACAGTTATGATGTCATTAAACATAACGAAACCCTAAAACTGAATTTTTACTATTCATTGAAAATTCACCTTTCTCACAAAGATCCCAAAATTTCACCTTAATAAAATATCATTGCTCTGATTTCAAAAATGGACTCCATTTTATAAAAATAATTTTCTATATATTTTTAATTTATTTTTTAAATAAATACACTATTCACCGAAAATTCATTTTTTCAGAAAAAACCCCAAAAATTACCATAACATAATATCGGTGCTCTGAGTTCAAAAATGAAATCCATTTTATAAAAATAATTTTCTAAATAATTTTAATTTAATTTTTTAATTAAAAAAACACTATTCACCCGAAAAGATTAATACTTGAATAATAATTTATGAAATCGTTATTTAACCATTTTATTGAATCACATTACTTAATCAAGGTGCCTAGATTATTTTAAAACTTTATTTAAGTGAAATTACTAATCCATTTGGTCACATTACTAATCCTAAGCGTAAAATCACTATTCACAATTTACTATTGATCAAAAATCAAGTTGATCTTATTAGACTCTAAATTTCGTACTGGACATAATTGTAGAAGACAATTTTTTGAAAATAATTACACATTTTAATTTATTTAAGGTTTACATAAACATTTTTTTAAAATATCCTTTTGAAAATTAATCAAAAATATGCATACTATTTTTATCCGGTCATTTGAAAATTCATAAACTTCATCATAAGAATAAATCCCAATTTTTATTTAAAACAAGGATTACACAAGGCAGTTACGGTCTCGTTACATAGCCCCTTATAATACCAGCATAGGACCTAAGAGTAAGGTGTGCTAGGGTGATAGAATCTTGAGGCGGCTCAGTTAACATTGCCCAAGTAGTAATTTCTATCAGTTTGAACTTCCCGCGAAGGCGATCCTGTTCTAGCTTCACATGATGAAATTCGGCATGGATTTGATCCAGAGAAAAGCCCAATGGTGCTACCTCCTTCTCAATCTCTGTTAAATGGGCTTAGATCGGTCCAAGACTACTAGGTGAGGCCATCGAATCTTCTTTCTATAATAATTAACCAAGATTACTTATATTTAGAGACAATAATAAAAACATTTTGTTCACAGCGGTCATATTGACAGATGGGCATATAACAGTCAAAACCCACTGGTCTCATTTTAATTATAATCTTGTTTATCAAATAATAAAATTTTGTTGATTATAAAAATAAAATAAAATAACACATGAAATTAGGAAACAAGATTTATTCAAAATTTCGGGCAGTTACAATCTTCCCCCCTTAAGAAATTGCATCCTCGCAATTTTTAAAATTGGGTTTTGAAATTTCATTGAAAGTCCCACATCGGAAAAAGAGTCTGTAACACCATTACTTTAAAAGAAAGAAAAGGAAGTACAAAGGCCACACGAGTTTACTCATACTAGGGTTCCATGTAGGAAACATGGACATGGAGAAGAAAAAAAAGGGTCACGTCCTAAAGGAGAGTGATAGAAAACATGATTAGGAGGAAGTTAACCACCAGAAATCCCAAAATTATGATGTCTGTAAGCTGTCTTTGATTACCTAGTAGGAAAGGTTAACCAACAACGTTTTCGTTTTACATTCATTTTCTTAACTTTTAGGAATTCATTTACAACATAGAACAAAAACATAAGGAAATATATCTATCTTCATGTAGAGTTTCATACTTTAATAAATTTCTACCAAAACTAATCTTTTCTCTAAACGATGAGCATTCAAAACTACTTGGTCTCATCAAAACAAAAGAATCATCTTCTAGAGAATCACATAATCCACAAAAGATCAACTATCTATTTCTTCTATCTTTAAACATTATCCTAAAAATATAAAGGGTACGGTAAAACAACTCTTCAAAAAGAATCCCATAGTAATTGAAACTACTTTTAAATCTTCAATGTTCCATGGTACTACCCAAAGTTCATCATAGACCATTCCGTAAATAATGGTCCTTAAGATTCCTCAAAATAAACCAAACTAAGATTGAAACCCAAATACAAGAAGGATTTGAAAACATAGTCTTCCAAAATAAACTTCATTGTTCATCTCCAAACAACATCAACCACTCCTAACATCTTATAACAAAAGTAGATAACCTAAACATATTTTACCCAAGATAGGTTAATCATTCCCATTACTATAAGTCCACATTAAATTCATCGATTCTTCAAAATATAAGTCAACCATTACTCCTCATGAAAATACCGTAGTATTCTATTTACCTCGATCATATAGGGTCCCCAAAATAGTGAACGTCTTCCAAAATAATAATCATCTATTAATCCCCTAATCACCCTTTTTTTAAGAAGAACAGCTTCACTACATAAACAAGTGGTACATAACAATAGATGTTTTCCTTAATGATATAAATTCATCATATGTAGTGACTCGATGACCTTAGAAAACATAACAGATATGCTCATAGAACACGAACTAAAATACAACATGACACAGAAAATTATTGCGAAGAAGTTACATGTACTTCATTCATCATGATCCATCTCAACATAGAACTTGCATTGTTCCCTTGTCCTCTAAGATTGTTGATGCTCATCATTCTTCTCACCCATTCCACGAGAGAATTTCCTTGTATAGTGTCTAACTTCTCCACATTTACGACATCAAAAATTATAAGGCACATTAGATCAAACCTTATCTCTATTCATCACACTATCCATTTTTTTAAAGCAATTGGATACTTTATGCCCTATATTACCACACTTAAAACATCTCCCAGTTCCTTTGTGACATTCTCCTTGGTGCCCCTTTCCACAGTTTTTTCACAAAGGAAATTGGATCTTCTTTCCCTTATCAACATTATCATATGAACATCCTTGAGACTTTGTCTTCTCCTTCCTTGATGAGTTTGGGCATTAAACTAGGTAACAATTGTTAACTGTGATTTTTGATAGCTGGTTTGGCATAATCACAATATGTTCAACATGATCTTTGGTCATCTCTATCACATCAATAGGGGAATCATCACATTTCCTCCCACATTGGTTGTTGGGACATGTTCTTCCATTTCCCACCATTAACTATGAAAAGAAAGTATAATTAGGGGTTTGAATACTTATCCAATAATCAATAAAAGGAAACTATAAGCATAGAAGGATAAACATGTAGAAGGAAGGTATACCCTAACTTGTGGTCCCTTAGGTTCCAATCTAGGTTATCCATGATCATATCTTCTTATGTGAATCTTTATTTTGTTCCTTTAATAATGGTTCATACTAAGATTATGAATTTACCAAGCATATCCCCCAGGAGTGTCGTAAACAAGAGTGCAGCAAGGCCCGTTGTTGTGTACCAGTTCCCGTTAGAGTCTAGCTCAAAGCGGTGTTTTCGGGTTTTACCACTATGTACATATGTGCCAGAGCATCCTCTACCTTCTCGTATCCAGACAGGGATGTATTCGCTTGGCAACCCATTACCCAATACTCACAAAAATACCAGGAAGATTTCCTATATATAAACTTTTCTATAGGCTTCTTCCTAAAGATTTCATTTCCTAATTTCCACAAATAACTAAACCATCCTTTGATACCAACTATGGCATCCAGCCTTTTTATCACATAAACTTTCATTACATTTTAGAAAACCGAGGATCTTTAAGGATTAGTTTCTTTGAAACCAGGAACTTAATACATGAAACAACAAAAAAACATTCTTCTTAAACACTTGAAAGGCTTATCCTTATGTTCATCCTAGGTTCATTACTGCATCTCATAACCTGGGGACATACATCAAAGGAAAGGGTGAGCAGAAGGCCTAGTAAGGGAAACAATAGAAACATTTTACATGGGATCTTGAGATACTTCAATAAGGACATGAGAAGAACTTTAAGGCATTAGAAAGAAATAATGACATACATCATAATAAAAATAACATTTTTCAAAACTTGAAGATGTGGCTGCAACATTTAATATTGACAATCCTTTTGTTTCACCAAGGTCCATCCCCAAGGTGTCGGTAAAAATTACCAAGGTTATTCACCATGGCATCGTTAGAAATGGTCATCTCTAGAGATTAAGTCTTTACCCAATGCATTGGAGCGCTATCAGGGCGCACCCATAAATTTTCTTTTATTATCATGTGATCCAAATATATCATCATCAATCATTTCATAAACAACCCATATATCATAAAATAAATGGGTTTCATTTCATAATCATAATGTTTTAAAAACTGCTTTAAAGACATGATCTTTATGTCACTTTAAACCCACAAAAAGGGAAAGAGGGTTTCATGTATGTAAATCCCAGAATTTAAAATAGAACATTTCGATATATATGTGAATACCCATGTAAAAATAAGAGCTTTGATTATTCACTTTATAACATAAAATAATTTTTAGAAAAGAGAGAGAGGCACTTTGAGACGAAAATTCTACAGCATAACGGCTATGTTACAAGGTTTTAGAAAACATTGAGAAGAGAGGGGACATGGGGAAAACCTTCATAAATGACCCATCAAATAGTAGAGGGAAAAAATATAAGGGATTTAAGAACATGGTAATGAAATTTTAAAATATACCATATGAAATGAAGAATATTAAAGGAAGACAAAAATAAGATTTCTCTTGTGAGAATTCGGCAGCCTAACGGCGTCACTTAAACTTCAACAAAAATGAATTGACAAGGTCAAATAGGTTCTCTCATAATATGAACATAATAGTCCTGTATGATAGATATATAGATCATACCCCAACATAATATAAAGGAACTTGAAAGACTTTACATGAAAGTAGAACTTTGAAAAAGAGAAGGGTGAAAGAATGCCTCAAAAATTCGGCAGCCAAACGGCGCCACTTAAAACCTCAAAATGGTGAATTGAAGAGATAAAATGGGGTATCTCATCATATGATCATAAAATATTAGTATGATAAATTTAGAGATCATACCCCATCATGTTAAAAATGAACTTGAAATACTTTACATGAAAATAGATCTTGAAAAATGAGAAGGGAGAAAGAATCCGTTAACAAAAATTTCGGTAGCCTAACGACGCCACTTAAAACTTCATAAAAAGAAATAATGAGAGTAAGAGGGGTTATCTTATTATATGAACATAAAAAGGGAAGTAAATGAGTATAAAATAACATCCTCTATCATAAGAACATGGAGCATAAAAGGAATGACATAAAAGAGATCACTTGAAAAGAAAGAGAGGGGTCGGATCCCTTACCTTAAAATGTAACTCTTAAACATCAAAGGTTGGCACCTTGAGGGCTTGGGGCACCTTGGGAGGACTCCTTGGGAGGTAATGAGACCAGAACTTTGTTGGGGAAGAGTGGGGAGTCGAATGGATGAGAGGAGGGCTGGGTATTTATAGGGAAAGTGAGGGGACAAGGCATTAATGGCCAAGGGACACCTCACATGTGCTTTTCTCAAACCCATGTGCTCTCCCTTGGAATTTACCATGGAGTTAGGACACATGGGGCCCCCAGAACAATAATTCATCACCCTTGTCCGTCCAACCCTTAACATATCTCATGACATCATCAAGACACAGTTATGATGTCATTAAACATACCGAAACCCTAAAACTGTATTTTTACTATTCACTGAAAATTCAACTTTCTCAGAAAGATCCCAAAATTTCACCTTAATCAAATATCAATGCTCTGATTTCAAAAATGAACTCCATTCTATAAAATTAATTTTCTAAATATTTTTAATTTATTTTTTAAATAAATACACTATTCACCGAAAATTCATTTTTTCTGAAAAAACCCCAAAAATTACAAAAACATAATATCAGTGCTCTGAGTTCAAAAATGAAATCCATTTTATAAAAATAATTTTCTAAATATTTTTAATTAAAAAAACAGTATTCCCCAAAAAAGATTAATACTTGAATAATAATTTATGAAATCGTTATTTTACCATTTTATTGAATCACATTACTTAATCAAGGTGCCTAGATTATTTTAAAACTTTCTTTAAGTGAATTTACTAATCCATTTGGTCACCTAATCCTAAGCGTAAAATCACTATTCACAATTTACTATTCATCAAAAATCATTTTGATCTTATTAGACTCTAAATTTCGTACTGGACATAATTGTAGAAGACCATTTTTTGAAAATCATTACACATTTTAAATTATTTAAGGTTTACATAAACATTTTTTTAAAATATCCATTTGAAAATTCATCAAAAATATGCATACTATTTTCATCTGGTCATTTGAAAATTCATAAACTTCATCATAAGAAGAAATCCCAATTTTTATTTAAAACAAGGATTACGCAAGGTAGTTACGGTCTCGTTACATAGCCCCTTATAATACCAGCATAGGACCTAAGAGTAAGGTGTGCTAGGGTGATAGAATCTTGGGGCGGCTGAGTCAACATTGCCCGAGTAGTAATTTCTATCAGTTTGAACTTCTCGCAAAGGTGATTCCGTTCTAGCTTCACATGATAAAGTTCGGATTGGATTTGGTGTAGCGGTCTAGAATTACTTCCAGTGGACTATAATTGATACCTATCAGGGCACTCCATGGGCGGCTACACCCCCTGGGTGGGACACACCACCATCCCCAGTGGCAGCCATTTCCTCATGAAGCCCTTGGGCGGAGAGCCATGCTTCGTCCAACGCTCACATGTGAGAGTTCCCAAGGATCAGATACATTCCTACCTCCTTTGCCTCTGATACCAACTGTAGAGACCCTAAGCCTGACGTACATAGACTTTACATTACTTTTGCAGAATACTTAGTACATAACAAAAAAAACACACACACAATGATCGTAATAGTTTAGTGTCTTTGGAAACTCGGATCGTAATCTTCTAATCGTGGTGAAAGATCTTCAAAATCTCCCATAAAGATCTTCCTTTTTTTTACCTAAAACCTTCCTTTATATCCTGGGGAAAAGAAAACATAAAAGGGTGAGCTCAAATGCTCAGTAAGGGTAAACAAAAAAATTATCAATCACATCATATTCATAAGCACATAACTTTTGGAAATCTTAACCTGCAAAAGAGATCATAATTTCATAACATGGGGTAAATCATGGTACTGAAATGTAATCACAATAATCATAACATAAAACATGAAACTTTGTGGCATTCACACATAATCATAGAGAATCATTTCTTGTTAGTCAAGACTCATTGCCAATACTATCTTAGTGGACAAAGTCCCTTTCTGAATCGAGTAGCCCTCGTTTCAGTCCTGTTTCACTGAACCGGTATAACCTACCGTTCCAGCCCTGTCTATCTCATGAGATATAAAATCTTTACCCAATGCATTGGAGGGAGATATAGGTCCCACCCATCTTATAATGAATCCTTTCTTATGTGTGCCACATAATCATAAATCATACATCATCGCATAACCCATGTAATAAAAATGGGATTCTTAAACATGACATCGTAAATCAATTCATATAAGATAAAGGAATTCATAAAAATGTTTCCATAACAACATAATCAAATCCATGTAATAATAGGGATAAAAATAGAACCCTTTTATTATCTTATATGGAAAATAATTTTGATAAAATACTTGAACTTCATTCTTGAGGAAAATATCCTTTCTACTTCAAAAACACTTTTCCTTTCTTAACATGTCATACAATTTTAAACTAAAATAAGTTGATTAAAAATAAACAGAAATACTTGTAAAGGAATCTTCTTCGAAATAATGTTTTAAGAATCCATTCACGCCGTATAAGTTAAAAAAACATTCTTCGTACTTTTGTCGGAAAAGTCAAAAAAAGTACCTCGTACGAAAAACGACAAAAGATTCCTTTCATATCTTTTACTAAAAACTCACCGAAGGGTAAAATAGGTTTTAAAAAATTTTAGGTTAATGGAAATAATATTACATATTTAGGAAACATGGATGTGGATGATAAAATACACCCCAGTAAATTTCAAAGTATAAACAATCTCGGATAAAAATGAGATTGTGATATTTCCCTTACCTTAGGTCCGATTTGCTTTGTACGTGTCCGAAGCTCCTGTATAATGGTTTAAATAATGTCATTGACTTATTACAGAATCATATTCATTGTTATGATATCATATATGGTTCACTTATGACATTATATTACCCGTTCTTTTGTAAATTCCATGTTAAAGAAGCGTTTTGGGTAAAATCGTTTCATTTTTCGTAGGTGTTTTAACTTGTTGTTCTTGACATTATTATTACTTATATCATGATTTACTTACTTCCAGAATATAAAATATGATTTATATATCATATATATTCAGTATATATATATATATATATATATAATAGATAGATAAATGAAATGAAAAACACCATTCAGGGAGACGGTAGTCCGTACGTACGCATGAACGCTGTTTTCCTTTCCTTATTGTCTTGAATGGAAGTAAGTAGATGACATACATATATATATATATACATAAATCCAGTATCTTTATAATGTCATATATTTCATTATTATTTCTTATATATACTTTATAATCATTCTTAAATGGTTAACATGGAGAATGAATCTCATCGCGTCGTGGAGACGGTAGTCCGTACGTACGCACGAGCGATGATATCATTTCCATAAATATTGAATTGGAGTGGAGTGGATTATAAAATATATCAGAATCAATAAGATGTTGTAATAACTATGTATAGTTATTATTTACACCATTATACCCATCCATGTAAGGTGGTGGTGGAAAATAGATTACACCACAGCGTGGAGACGGTATTCCGTACGTACGCACGCGCGGTGATTTCATTTTTCCGTAGGATGGATAGAAGGTGAATTAGGGTTGTTTCATATAATAACATATCAGTATGTAAGTAATACTGATGTTATTACTTTATCATGAAACAACTAAAGAAGAAGAAGTTGAAGAAGAAAGAAATTGAAAAGATCGGTAATGGATATTACCTCTTCTTTGGAACGCCTCTTTGAATCCTCCACTTAAGGAACTAAGATTGGTCTTTGAAGAAGACCAGGACCTCTAGTATTATTCTAGGGAAGTGGAGAGGAGAAAATGGCAGGGGTTGGCCGCGCTTGAGTGCTCAATTTGGTGTGAGGAGGAGGGGGAGGAGGTGCCCTTTATAAGGGAGGAGAGGGGCACCTTAGGAATATCTCAAAATATTATTTTATATTAAAGTCAAAATCGGTTTATAATGGTTCAAAAGGGACTTATTTCGAAGATAAAGTGGGGATGGGTCGAAATCCTATCAAACAATAGGATTTAGATAAGTTTATGGTATTATTTTAACCTTATCAATTCGATTTAACTCTAAGTTAAATAATTTAACTTTTACCGTGTCTTTTTGTTTTCTTTCACTATATGGTTAATACACTTACTATAACATGCCAAACGAACCCCAAATTGTTTATTATAAATATATATATCCTTATCTAATTCATTTGGACGAACCTTAGATTTTTAGGAATAAAATAACAATTAATAATATAATATTTGATTTAAAAACTATTTTGTGTCAATTTTGACACTATTTGATATATGATTTTTGTGAAAGTCATAACAGAATTATATGTTCGAAAAAAGTTGATTAAATCAACAATAATATATCATAGTAACCTAGAAAATTAGTGTAATTCATAAAAAGTCTCAAATTACATTCATTTGAGCATTTATAACCTCAATTATGTTAATATTTCCTTAAAAGGGTAATTACTGCATCATCGTTGTGTCATAAATAAATTAATATATTTAAAGTCTAAAAATTATAAATAAAATATCATTATGTAGGAAATCTTTTTAGATTTCTAATTAATATTTATAGTCGAATTTATCTTATGTATAACCCCATATTAAAAATGATTTACTTATTAAACATTGATTTTTGACTATTTTAACCCTTCTTTAAATAAATTAATAATAAATGTCATAATCTAATCCAAGTGGGCCTAAATGGTCATATTTTATTCCTAAGTTTGTTTTTGGTCGAATTACACTTGTCCAATAGAATTAGGACATGTGTTAGGGTAATATTAATATCATATTTACCCTTAGTTACCCTATTTACTATTAACCGCGGTAAAAAAGTAAAAAGTTACTATTCACCAAAAAATTATTTTTATCTCATTGAACCACATTTTACTTACTGATATCACTCGTGTCTGTCGGATTTTCGAAATTCCATTCACAAAAGCGGTAAAATTAAGTTTTATGCAAAATTCAGTTTTTAACCTACCACTTAGTGGTTTCACTATTCATCAAAAATTGAAAGTTTTCAGAAAAATACCAAAATTTCACCCTAGGCTAATTTCAATATTCTGAGTCCAAAAATGATGTCCATTTTGAAAAATAAAATTTATAAAATTTCAAAAAGTGGTTATTACTATTCATAACAGCTAGTTTTAATAGAATATTGTTGTTTAGTGAAACTCGGTATTGCGTACTACACACGCTATCGAGGAAGGTTGTGATTGCGTGTAATGCAAGGCAAGTCAAGTATGCGTTTTGTGCAAGCTCCTTTTGGTGTAGCGTACAACACAAGATATTAGTGAAATTAAAAAGAATATTTTTTCATAAAATCTCGGGTTGTTACATTCTACCCCCCTTAAAATGAATTTTTCCCTCGAAATTCGTCGGGGTTATATATAGTTTACTATTCGAAATTTTCTTTAATAGAAACCCACATCATAAAAAGGAATACCAAAACTTGACTTTAAAGTATGAAATGTAATGATTACCCAAATAAACTAATCATTGGGTTTCCACATAGGTGAAAATATGGATATGGAAGAAAAATCTAACCATCATGTTCTAATGGAGAGTGGTAGAGAACATGGCTATGGAAAAGCCAACAATCACAAATCCATAAATTTGTGACGATCTAAGGTACCATCCGATTCATCAGGTATAAGATCACTAGGACAACATTTTTGGTTTTCAATATCATTTCCCTAAAGTTGAAAATTTGAATTAGAATAAATACTTTCTTTATTTTGGTACAATCTCACTGTTGTTCATGCCTTGAACAATTTCCACTTTATCTCTTAAATAAATGAAGTTGAATTTGTTATTCGTGAAGTGTTAGCATATCATGTGATAGAATGACGGGTCATTCCATCTATCTCAAATAAAAGGTTAGCAAAAAATTATATACATAAGTCGATCTATAGTGAGATTAATCACATATGGTTCCTAAAATGGACTTATACTTCATATATCATACTGCTTAATATAATAAAACTAGTTTCTACTAAACAGGGACTTCCTGTAGGCCAGTGGTAGGCGATAAAGGCCAGTCGCACTTCGGTTGTGGGTTCGATTCCCACAGCCTTGTCCGACGCGATGGTCTGTCGCTTGTCCTGCAGGTTGTCCTTTTTCTAAAACTATATAACATTTCATCAATAATATCACAAAACTTCTATCCTTAAACAATACTATTTTATGTCCAACATAATCCATTCTAGTCTTTAGGCTTATCCATAATACTTCAGTCCACTCTCATAACATAGTGAAAACGATTACCAGATATTTAATACCATCGTTGATCCCCATATATCATAAGATATGTTTTGTTGGTCACATTCCAAACATTAAAAGTCCTTAATCATGTATTCTCTTGAATACCTTAGTGAAAACATGAATGCAGTTTAAAGGTAACACTTTCCACATACCAAAATCCTCAAAATTCTATATACTCAAACCATGATATCACTTAGTCCTTATATCAATCATGAGCTCATGAATACTATTAAACATTTCATTTTCTCGTTTTCTGTTCATTATACGCATATCATCTTATTTCCAAAAAATATCTCAATCACTTTGAATACCACATTAGACCAATACATAAATATTCCAATACTACATGATACAACATTATTTTGGAATCCCATTACATAAATACTTAATCATTCCACCACATCATTGTCATATTCAACATCGCCAATAGTGATCGCATGTAACTTCCCTTTGTCCTTTGCCTTCAGTGGTTGTTCATGTTGATCATCACTAACCCATGTATTAGGGCATTTATTAGCATAATGCCCCATTTCCTTGCACTTGAAGCATTGAAGTGTTGGTGGTGCGTTCTCTGCAGTGTTTGCTTTATTCAAATCATTAGAATCCATTTTTCCATTACTTCGACACACAGCTGCTTGATGACCTTCTTTTCCACACTTAAAACATTTTCTAGTCCCTTTAAGACAATATCCACCATGCTTCTTTCCACACTTTGTGCATAAGGAAACATTCATCTTCTTTTCACCATTATTCTGAGATTTCTCCTTGAACTCCATCTTTCGTTTCTTGTCAAAACCATGAGATGGATATGTAACACCAACTTCCATTTCTACCTTGGTAGCACAACGCACAATTTCTTCATAGCTACTGAAGTCTCTTATAGATAATGCCCTTCGAAGACTTGGTTTTAAGCCACTAAAAAATCGATCAATTTTACTTTCAGGTTGGATGATAATGCCAGATGCATACCTTACAAGTCTTGTAAAATTCGCTTCGTATATACCAACAGATTCATCATCCTTTTGCTTTAGTTCAAGAAATTCATTCTCCATCTTTGTTCGAAGAATACGAGGGAAGTACTTATTGAAAAATAAGTTCTTGAACTCGTCCCATTCCATGGACTCAATTCCATCTCTTGGCCTCGTATTCTTGATAAGATTCCACCATTGATCAGCTTCACCTTCCAAACGATATACTGCTAAGATGACTTTATCATGCTCAGAACATTGAAGAACTGAAAATATCTTTTCAGTGGTACTGATCCATTGTTCAGCAACAAGTGGATCGGAAGTTCCACTGAAAGAAGGTGGACGTTGCCTCATGAAGGACTCTATAGAATATTGTTCCATTCTCTGGTCATTTGGAAGTCCAGAATGATTCATAGCTTGTGTAAGTATAGCAATAATATTTTGCACTCCATCTCCCATAACATTTGATTGTTCAGGAGGACAATCATTGCATTGTCCATTGCATTGATCAACACGGTTCCTTTGGGTTCCAGCCATCGTCAAAAACCCAAAAAGAATAGTGTGAGAGGCAAAAATCATGCTAGGGAAAACAACATAATAAATGGGGAGTACCTTCAATATCTAACATCTTAGGTTTAATTCTATGATCGTTAGCATAGTTATAGTACTATAACCTATACGTATACTTAACCTTCGGGACATCCCTAGACATACCGTAGAAATATCTCTAGGGATCTCACTAACGTTTTCGCATCCTAGTTTCCAAAGGTTGACTAAACCTTTCCTCTGATACCAACTGTAGCGGTCTGGAATTACTTCCAGTGGACTATAATTGATACCTATCAGGGCACTCCATGGGCGGCTACACCCCCTGGGCGGGACACACCACCATCCCCAGTGGCAGCCATTTCCTCATGAAGCCCTTGGGCGGTGAGCCATGCTTCGTCCAACGCTCACATGTGAGAGTTCCCAAGGATCGGATACATTCCTACCTCCTTTGCCTCTGATACCAACTGTAGAGACCCGAAGCCTGACGTACATAGACTTTACATTACTTTTGCGAAATACTTAGTACATAAAAAAAACACACACACAAGGATCGTAATAGTTTAGTGTCTTTGGAAACTCGGATGGTAATCTTCTAATCGTGGTGAAAGATCTTCAAAATCTCCCATAAAGATCTTCCTTTTTTTTACCAAAAACCTTCCTTTATATCCTGGGGAAAAGAAAACATAAAAGGGTGAGCTCAAATGCTCAGTAAGGGTAAACAAAAGAAATATCAATCACATCATATGCATAAGCACATAACTTTTGGAAATCTTAACCTGCAAAAGAGATCATAATTTCATAACATGGGGTAAATCATGGTACTGAAATTTAATCACAATAATCATAACTTAAAACATGAAACTTTGTGGCATTCACACATAATCATAGAGAATCATTTCTTGTTAGTCAAGACTCATTGCCAAGACTATCTTAGTGGACAAAGTCCCTTTCTGAATCGAGTAACCCTCGTTTCAGTCCTGTTTCACTGAACCATTATAACCTACCGTTCCAGCCTTGTCTATCTCATGAGATATAAAATCTTTACCCAATGCATTGGAGGGAGATATAGGTCCCACCAATCTTATAATGAATCCTTTCTTATGTGTGCCACATAATCATAAATCATACATCATCGCATAACCCATGTAATAAAAATGGGATTCTTAAACATGACATTGTAAATCAATTCATATAAGATAAAGGAATTCATAAAAATGTTTCCACCACAACATAATCAAATCCATGTAATAATAGGGATAAAAACAGAACCCTTTTATTATCTTAGATGGAAAATAATTTTGATAAAATACTTGAACTTCATTCTTGAGGAAAATATCCTTTCTACTTCAAAAACACTTTTCCTTTCTTAACATGTCATACAATTTTAAACTAAAAGAAGTTGATTAAAAATAAACATGAATACTTGTAAAGGAAGATTCTTCGAAATAATGTTTTAAGAATCCATTCATGCCGTATAAGTTAAAAAAAACATTCTTCGTACTTTTGTCGGAAAAGTCAAAAAAAGTTCCTCGTACGAAAAACGACAAAAGATTCCTTTAATATCTTTTACTAAAAACTAACCGAAGGGTAAAATAGGTTTTAAACAATTTTAGGTTAATGGAAATAATATTACATATTGAGGAAACATGGATGTGGATGATAAAATACACCCCAGTAAATTTCAAAGTATAAACAATCTCGGATAAAAATGAGATTGTGATATTTCCCTTACCTTAGGTCCAATTTGCTTTGTACGTGTCCGAAGCTCCTGTATAATGGTTTAAATAATGTCATTGACTTATTACAGAATCATATTCATTGTTATGATATCATATATGGTTCACTTATGACATTATATTACCCGTTCTTTTGTAAATTCCATGTTAAAGAAGCGTTTTGGGTAAAATCATTTCATTTATCGTAGGTGTTTTAACTTGTTGTTCTTGTCATTATTATTACTTATATCATGATTTACATACTTCCAGAATATAAAATATGATTTATATATCATATATATTCAGTATATATATATATATAATAGATAGATAAATGAAATGAAAAACACCGTTCATGGAGACGGTAGTCCGTACGTACGCATGAACGTTGTTTTCCTTTCCTTATTGTCTTGAATGGAAGTAAGTAGAAGACATACATATATATATATACATAAATCCAGTAGCTTTATAATGTCATATATTTCATTATTATTTCTTATATATACTTTATAATCATTCTTAAATGGTTAACATGGAGAATGAATCTCATCGCGTCGTGGAGACGGTAGTCCGTACGTACGCACGAGCGATGATATCATTTCCATAAATATTGAATTGATTTGGAGTGGATTATACAATATATCAGAATCAATATGATGTTGTAATAACTATGTATAGTTATTATTCACACCATTATACCCATCCATGTAAGGTGGTGGTGGAAAATAGATTACACCACGGCGTGGAGACGGTATTCTGTACGTACGCACGCGCGGTGATTTCATTTTTCCGTAGGATGGATAGAAGGTGAATTAGGGTTGTTTCATATAATAACATATCAGTATGTAAGTAATACTGATGTTATTACATTATCATGAAACAACTAAAGAAGAAGAAGTTGAAGAAGAAAGAAATTGAAAAGATAGGTAATGGATATTACCTCTTCTTTGGAATGCCTCTTTGAATCCTCCACTTAAGGAACTAAGATTGGTCTATGAAGAAGACCAGGACCTCTAGGATTATTTTAGGGAAGTGGAGAGGAGAAAATGTCAGGGGTTGGTCGAGATTGAGTGCTCAATTTGGTGTGAGGAGGAGGGGGAGGAGGTGCCCTTTTATAAGGGAGGAGAGGTGCACCTTAGGAATATCTCAAAATATTATTTTATATTAAAGTCAAAATCGGTTTATAATGGTTCCAAAGGGTCGTATTTCGAAGCTAAAGTGGGTATGGGTCGCAATCCTATCAACCAATAGGATTTAGACAAGTTTAGGGTATTATTTTAACCTTATTAATTAGATTTAACTCTAAGTTAAATAATTTAACTTTTACCGTGTCTTTTTGTTTTCTTTCACTATATGGTTAATACACTTACTATAACATGCCAAACGAACCACGAATTGTTTATTATTAATATATATATCCTTATCTAAGTCATTTGGCCGAACCTTAGATTTTTAGGAATAAAATAACAATTAATAATATAATATTTGATTTAAAAACTATTTTTTGTCAATTTTGACACTATTTGATATATGATTTTTGTGAAAGTCATAACAGAATTATATGTTCTAACCAAGTTGATTAAATAAACAATAATATATCATAGTAACCTAGAAAATTAGTGTAATTAATAAAAAGTCTCAAATTACATTCATTTGAGCATTTATAACCTCAATTATGTTAATAATTCCTTAAAAGGGTAATTACTGCATCATCGTTGTGTCATAAATAAATTAATTTATTTAAAGTCTAAAAATTATAAATAAAATATCATTATGTAGGAAATCTTTTTAGCTTTCTAATTAATATTTATAGTCGAATTTATCTTATGTATAACCCCATATTAAAAATTATTTACTTATTAAACATTGATTTTTAACTATTTTAACCCTTCTTTAAATAAATTAATAATAAATGTCCTAATCTAATCCAAGTGGGCCTAAATGGTCATATTTTATTCCTAAGTTTGTTTTTGGTCGAATTACACTTGTCCAATAGAATTAGGACATGTGTTAGGGTAATATTAATATCATATTTACCCTTAGTTACCCTATTTACTATTAACCGCGGTAAAAAAGTAAAAAGTTACTATTCACCAAAAAATTATTTTTATCTCATTGAACCACATTTTACTTACTGATATCTACCGTGTCTATCGGATTTTTCAAATTCCATTCACAAAAGCGGTAAAATTAAGTTTTATGCAAAATTCAGTTTTTAACCTACCACTTAGTGGTTTCACTATTCATCAAAAATTGAAAGTTTTCAGAAAAATACCAAAATTTCACCCTAGGATAATTTCGATATTCTGAGTCCAAAAATGAAGTCCATTTTGAAAAATAAAATTTATAAAATTTTAAAAAGTGGTTATTACTATTCATAACGGCTAGTTTTAATAGCATATTGTTGTTTAGTGAAACTCGGTATTGCGTAATACACACGCTATCGAGGAAGGTTGCGATTGCGTGTAATGCAAGGCAAGTCAAGTATGCGTGTTGTGCAAGCTCCTTTTGGTGTAGCGTACAACACAAGACATTAGTTAAATTAAAAAGAATATTTTTCATAAAATCTCGGGCTGTTACATTTGGTTCAGAGCAAATCCCAATGGTGCTACCTCGTTCCCAACCTCTATTAGATGGGCTTCGATTGGTCCAAGACTACTAGGTGAGGTCATCAAATCTTCTTTCTATAATAATTAACCCAAATTACTTATATTTAGAGACAATAATCAAAACATTTTGTTCACAGCGGTCATATTGACCGATGGTCATATAACAGTCAAAACCCACTGGTCTCATTTTAATTATAATCATGTTTATCAAATAAAACATTTTTGTTGAGTATAAAAATAAAATAAAATAACACATGAAATTAGGAAACAAGATTTATTCAAAATTTCGGGCCATTACAAAATATGTATAACTGAGGGTGTGAAGATGTATCATCATGGTCATCTATTTAAAAAAAACATGTGCATGCGTGAATTGGTGAAATGTTATGATAGGATGACACTAAAGTGTTGTGAATCATCTAAAAAATGAGAGTGGGGTGTCATAGAAAAAGTATTACATGATGTATCTTCTATATCTATTGGATCAAACTAATAATCATTATATAATAACCTCAATTTTTCGCTCTCTCTTCCCAGTGGATTACAAGGAAAACAAGAGGAAGTTAGTGATCATAGAATATGAAAACCTAAGTAGAAGCTTGACCAAAATAAGTATTCCCACTCTAAAATGTCCCACCATATTAGATCAATTTTAAAAATATCTAATAAAAAATATACAAATATATTTTTGATAATAAAATAATAATAAATCTTTTCTAATTGAAAAATTAATTCATCACATAAAACATTATACAAAATAAAAATAAAAACATAAGAAGTGAGTCTCGAGTATAATGATTTTAGTTTATTCCTATAAGATACTATGACTATATGGGTGTGAAAATGACTCCAGGAATTTTATTTTTTAACAACAAAGTACATTATAAGATCCAAGAAATAGAATGAGGTTTTTTGGGATTGAAAGTCCAAAAATGATGTTTTGGGACCTGATATATGTTTTGGTCAAAGTATCAAAGTATTTGGAAAGCACCATATGTAGAACATGTGACTTAGGATATTGAAAAAAATTTGTATAAGAATATTCATATCCTGAATACTAATTAAAGACATGACCCGAGGTCATGGGGCATGCCTAAGAGGATTCAGGTTGTTAAAAATATTTTCTAGGGAAATTATGAAAAGTTATTATTGTGAAAATCTTGTTACTAATTGAGTAAAACCACCTATGTTTTTAAATTAAAAATGCGACTTACCCCCAATTTTTATTTCAGATGAAGAAAATGCATGGGAGGGATTACGCCATTTCCCCCCTCCATCCCCTCTACACCAATCCTTGATATATTCGGTGTGATTAGACAACATAAAGGGTTATCTTATTTCTATACCCCACCAAACATTCATCACCCTATCATTATCAATGATTTGGATATTGACTTACTTAGATTAAAGAAAGATATTTCATTATAGAGTCAAAAATTCACCCATTTAAATCATTGTTTTGGTGTAGTCTAGATAGATTGGGTCCTAAGACAATGTCCAAAATCTCTCTTACATAATTAATTTGAGGTACAAGTCCATTTTTAATTATTTAAGGGGTTATACGTAAATTAATTTATTGGGTATTAAAATAACTAATTTATATTGGGGTCTTTTATATCCTAGTTCTAGGGGTGTGTTAGGAGTTTATTTCACTTCATCACTCTAGGTTTATGTGTGATGATATTAGGCTCACAAGGTGTAGGAATTTATGACTATTTAAATTAAATATTATATGGTTTAATTATTATTTATAAGTGATTTTTTATTTCCCATGACTGAATAAGAGTCTATCAAGAATGGATGGAATTCATAAGAGCTGGAAACTGAACTTTTGAGATATTACAATTATCATTAGAAATTTGATTCACTTAAAAATAATTTATGTGGTAATTATGAATATTACCATTATATATTGAATTTTATTTTATGGATGTGTTATGTGTGAGATTTCCACTATAATTGGTGCATTTCATTAATTTTTTGATGTTATCTAAAAAACATTAATGCCTAAGATTAACTTACCCATGATGTCGAGGTCCAAATACACTCTAATGTTCATGATATATATCTCTACCATCGATGGTTGGGATTATAAAATTAATTTTCATAATTGGGATATTGGAACACCATGAGTGGTATAAATTTTATATATTGAAAATGAAAAGGGTGTATTTTCATTGTAATAAGTAAGATTGTGACATTAGGTGGAGATAAGTGATGAATTTGATTTTATAGTCACATCGGTATCCTTGAGACATACCATAGGGCTGATGTGATCTTTTTGATAACTAGGGGCAGTTCTCCCACACTAGAAATTGATTACATGGTTAGTTATGGTAACATCCTTCCCCCTTAATTGGCTTGAGAAGGTGGAAGGTCATTACTTTTCTTTAAGTGACAACACCATGATGACAATGGTTGGGAATAAATTACATGGGCTTCATTAACATATAGAGGATGATTTTTCCATTGAACATAAAACAACCAAAAAAACATTCCATATCCAAATAAACAATTACATGATGTATGAAATAAATAAAATAAAACAATACTATTTATAAACAAACAAAAATAAAATGATTAACATAATGAAATACTACAAAAAAATAAATTAAATATCATAAGATAAAAAACCCCAAAAACTAAAAAACTCTATGATCCAACATGCTCCATGCTCCATAGCATTTTTCTATTTCTTTATGAACAATAAAAAAAAGATTAAATGTTCCAAAGAAGGGGGGAATAATAAAACTCAGTAGGCTTTCCCCAAAAAAATTCACTACTCATTGTTATATGAAAGAACAACTAATCACATATATAGAAACCAAATTATATAAAAGATTTAGAATACAGTTCAACCATTTATCAAAATGCCAAAATATTCAATAACAAACTAGATTTCTCAAATAACCGGATTTATAAGGAAAAAAACCACACATTTCATTATAGACATTTTATTAATTTAATTAGCATTACCGATTTCATATCATGTAGCCACACAGACACACTCACACCCACACAAATGCTTGGTGTTACCATATGGTAGACCATCATGTACATAACCATTACCCTTTGATGGTGTAACTTCATGGACAATATCCATCCACTATACACATGATTATACATTTAAGACATGTCTCATGACAACATAACCATTTCCACACATTTCAATCAATTCAATACAACTTCACTTTTATTGAAAACCGTAACCACAACCCAATTTAATAAAACCAAACTTTTACTTATTATCCTTTTTCCATGAAACCATTTCAATAAAACTCATCTCTTTATTAAAATACATTTTCCATTAATAAACACAAAATCACAATTTTAAAATAATCATTTTATAATCATGTTACGAAAATCACCTTTGTCAAACACACCCAATTTTTGAAAATACTACAAACTGACACCAACTAAGGATTCAAACAATCAGTACACAAAAAATTTACAAAAAAAATTACACAAAACATGAAATTTGAAATCACTCCATAATGTTATAAATAGAGGAGTCTAGATTGAATTCACCTACCCAGATAAATTGGTGAAAAATAAAAACAGCAAGAAAATGTCAATGAAATGAGGTTGAAACTCTAAAAATCTTCATTATATCTCTTCCCCTAACTACAAAAAGCCATGTAAAATCATATTAGGAAAAAATTACCTTAGATATATCCATAGTGTATGTAGATAAATGAAAATAAGAGAGAGAGAGAGAGAGAGAGAGAGAGATAGAGAATTTGATCTATGAAAACCAATAAAAACTATAAGAAATCATGACCTACAAAGAGAATCCAGCTTAAACATACCAAGATAAGCCTTCCAATGACCTCCTGATTTATGGGAGAAGCCCCTAATTTTTTGGAAGGAGTAAATCGTGAGTTAGGGTCATTTGGGGTAAAAAGAGGGGTTAAATTTTAATCCTAACCTATTTCATCTTTTTTGTGGATTTTATTTTTTAACAATGCATAGTTATTAAAATAGTTAAGAAAACAATTGGCTAACCATGCTCCATCCACTACCCTAAAGATTTACCTTACCCATTTTTCTCACACTGTTATAGAACCATGTCCCTACCATTTAAATCTCACTATCTAAAAATTCACATTTTCTCCTAGGCTTCCAAGAAGGTTGGAAAAACCATGTTCCTACCCATGAGCTATCTCCTTAAACATTATATCAATGTTCACGGTTAATTTTTGGTGTTTCATAGTTTTAACAATCCATTCATAAACCATGAACCAATATAAAATCACGAAAACATCCCAAAATTATTCTAAAACCTCCAAAACATCACTCAAAAACTATATATACTTAAGAATCATAAATAAATGGTTACTAACTTGAAACCGAGGGTGATATATTCTCTCCACCATTGGAATTTCCATACCTAGATAGTATAAAACAATCATTGATCAAAAATATTTCTATCCATTTACCTTTCATTTCATTCCCCCATTCCCAAGTCTCCTCTTGAATCTGACCATGTTTCCAAAAAACCCATACTAGATTAATGTTTTTTCATGAAAGACTTTCTATTACCTATCCACATTCTACACAGGAATGAGCACCAACATAGAGTCGATATCTCGGTCAATAAGATCTCATAAAATCATATGGTATGTATCAATACTATACATTTAAATAATAAGGTACCTAAAACAAATTATCCACAACACTTAAACATGGTGAAAATGCCATATGTTTTTCCACCTCTTCAAACCATTCAGGTATCTTGTGATGACCCAGACCCCCCTTGGTCCCTTCCTTTGCCAAAATCCGGATCCTTAAGGGGTACGGATCGGTGCGACCGATCGGTGAGACCGATCGGTGAGACCGATCGGTGCGACCGATCGGTGTGACTGATCGGCGGAACCGGCCGACGTCACCCGACCTTGCCAAGTTGTTCCAGTAACGCGCACAAAAGTTTAATTAAATACTGAATCAGCTCATGAGTCGGTTTAAACCACTCAGCACCTTTAATGATGATTCAAGCCGCGTGGTCAACCCACGACTTCCACGTCTTACGCGGTTCGGCGTTTTTATCTCAACCGTTCCCGGCTCTTATAAATTAAGGGTTAGGCCATGGTTTCCCCCCTTCTTCGATCATGGCTCTTCTGGTGCATCGGGACCACCGCGTCGTTATCCGTAAAGTTCCGCGCCCCCGGCCTAAACGTCGATCATCTATCAACAGGTAGGGAATTTTCTTTCGTCTCTCACTTTTGTGTATCATGGGGGGTGGGCGTTATTTTTGTTCTTATGGAACTGGTTAAACCGAACCCTAATGAAGATAATAAACGAAGTTCTAAAGAAAGAAGGGGAAGGGGTTGTGATCGTTGTTTATGCTTTATCTTGTGATCATCCCTTTTGTTGTACTGGTTTATGTTTTCTGAAAATTGAGGCCGTTGGTGGTCGTGTGTGTGCACTTGAATCCCCTCGTGATGTTTTAAATGGGTTGCTGAAATTGTGAACTCCTGCTGTGAAATTGGTTAATCACGTATATCCGGCTGAATAAGTTGAAAGTACCAGGATCAACCCTTCTGTGATAACTCCCGGTTAGAACACACGAAAATTTGAAATCATGGAGTGTGTTAAATCTTTTAAATCTGAAAATCCCTGACTTGTGTTGGTAGTGGTAGTTGGTTGTTTTCCCTTCAAGCCGTTTGCTGGAAATGTGGGAGGGGATGGGATCCCCTGTTCTTTTATACTCTCGGTGGCTGTGTGAATTTGGGGGATGGGATCTCCTGTTGGTATGGTTTCAGTGGTTGTGAGTTTCTATCACAAATTGGGGAGAGATCCTCTGTTGGCAGAACCGGGTGTTAGTGTTTTGGTTGATCTATGCTTTTGACGCTTTCCTTGGTTATGCTTATGGTAGTTGCCCAGTAGTGCTTAAAATTAATTGAACATTTTGACTGAACGTGAAACAAGAATGGGACAAATGGTTTTGCGGGCAAGGGTCGTGAATTGTGACTCGGACGCAGTGGTGTTGTGTTCTGTAGGTCGGCTAGGAAAACCTATGTTTTGGGTGAGTGTTTGTTACCTATATCTATACTTGTAGCATTGTGTTTCTTATTCGCGCCCCACCCAAGTTGAGCACTTGGTGCCGAACACCCCCATTTATGGGGGAAGGGTTTTTTTTCAAAACTATACTTAGTGGCTGGTTATTAGCTCCTTTTCTGCTCCCTTTCCCGGATAGCCCAAGTACCTTCGGGCAGGCTGTGATGGCCTGAAGTCCATTATTAGCCCAAGAACCATCGGGCAGGTTGTTGTGGTGGTTGGACAGGTGTGTGCGGCAGGTGGTTTCCCAAGTGTCTTCGGGATGAGGCCCAGGTGTATTCGGGCGTGGCGGTGGATCCTTTAGCCCAGGTGTCTTCGGGCGTAGCGATGGTTGTTCTGGCCTAGGTGTTTGCAGGCATGGTTACATGTGATAGTTGTGGCCCAGGTGTGTGCGGGCGGGATACGGCAGTGGGACTGCGTGTGGTTGTGGCCCAGGTTTGTGCGGGCGGGTGTGGCAGTGGGACTGCGGTGAGAATGGCGGGATTGGTCCGATGCGTAGGATGTCTCAATAACCAGTGGGAAAGTGGCACGGGGTACCCAAACATCGATGTGCTCTTATATATATATTACTTGACTTGCGTTATTTGGGGAGCGAGCCTTGGTGAGGCCTGGGATGGATAGTTGCCTTGTTAGTTTCTGGTTCTTCTCTTTTCTCACGGGACTTTAGTACGTTCCCCCACTTGTGCACGAGAGTCTTGGTTTTCCCTACTGAGTGTACTTGTATGCTCACCCTACGTACATAAAACTGCTTTCAGGTTTCCAGGAGGACTTTGGGGATCACGCAGGACCTTACTAGCTCGGACTTTTGCAGCCGTTGCAGTTGTTCCCCTTTTCTTTTGGTACTTAACTTGTAGTCACCTTTTTGCACTTTGTGGCTTTCAATTTTGAACCATGCATGTGGGAATGGTTTACTTTTGGCTTTACTTTTCTTTCTACCTTGGTGTTGTTGGGTTTTCTCCTCCTTATCTTTCGAACCTATAAAATAAAAAGGGTAATGCCTTCCATTTGCGAGAATTTCCTATAACCTTGGTGCTAGTCGCCACTCCGGGACCTATTGAAGGTGGGTTTCGGGGGTCATTATCTCTCCTTCAACTTAATGAAGGAAGGGCCTGACAACCTGCTGACCCTTCCCTCCTTTTGGTGAAGGCAGGTCGTGACAGAATGGTATCAGAGGCGGAGGTTGAGAGATAGGACGGATTCTAGAGTTAGGCACAGTGAGGATTGCATGGGATGGTAAGGCAACGGTGTTGGGTGACCTTGGAGCGTGAATTAGGCCAGGGAAGACCGGCTAGGGCACGGGATTTTAGGGCCCCCCGTGACCGATGCAAGGACTCTGGGCCTACCGAACGACCAAGTGAGGCCACACTGATTGCGGGGTAGAGACCCTAGGAAAGGTACATGCATCATAATGACTTGTGTTCTTGTGTTTCTGGGATGTCTTGGGAAATTAAGAATAAATTAAATCTTAATAAGTTTTAAGAACGATTTTCTTTGCACTACTGGGCTTAGGCATTCCTTGTTTACCTTGCAGCTATGGCACCTGGAAGGCGACCATGTATGGTACAGGCGATCGAGACTCCTGAGACTACTTTGGCCAATCGACAGAGTGCTGATCGAGAGGAAGAGGACGACCAGTGGCAGAAGACTCTTCGAGCCTTCCAGCGACAGGCCCTCGAGAAGTATGAGGGCAGCACCTCCGATATGAAGACGGAAGGCTGGCTAGAGGAGCTAGTCATAGCCTTCGGCCTGATTCGGGCCCCGACTGAGTACTGGGTTCCTCTGGCTGTTATCCAGATGCGAGGAGTGGCACGTCAGTGGTGGATGCTTCACCTGGGGAGTAGGAAAGAGTCTGAGGTTGCCTGGGCGGATTTCGAGAAGGAGTTCCGGGCGGAGTTTCTCTCCTCGACAATGAAGGCGGAGATGAGGCAGGAGCTACTCTCCCTTCAGCAGGGGATCATGTCCGTGAGGGAACTTGGAATCAAGTTCAAGGACCTCCTGCGTTTTGCTCCGGACCTCTTTCCCGATGAGGAGTCTCGGGCAAGACGTTTGGAGGAGGCGCTCCGACCCTCCCTCCAGTATGCTGTTACCCCCTTTACCCTTCCGACATTCTTAGAGGTTCAGAAGAAGGCCAAAGTGGTGGAAAGGATGCATGCTCTGGGTGGAGTGTCAAGAGAAGGGATCCAGCTGGGACCATCGAAGGGGAAAGTCGTCAGCGCCAGGCCTCCAGCATCGGGACCCTCCAGGTTCCGACCCGCAGGGAGCAGGCCGCAGCAGTTTCAGTTTCAATCCCCTAGCCCACGTTCTTTTCCTTCAGGCTCGGGACCACGGTGCTTCATCTGCGGGAGCCCTGGACATCTCCGGAGTCAGTGCCCCGATCGGGTGTAGTACAGTAGTGGCAGTCATCCCCAGCATCCGCCGCAGCAGCAGTTTCCAGCCAGACCCTTCCGGAAGCAGCAGCAGGGACAGCAAGCTCCCGCTCCTCCGCAGGCAGACATAGGAGGGGGAGGTCGACCTCAGGGCACTCCCTAGGGACCCCGACCAGGGCGTGGTCGGGGAGGTGGCCGACAGCCGAGGGGCAGGGGAGCTGGGCGTGGACAGTTACACGCCGCAGAAGCAACAGTTCCAGCAGGGCCAGAGGTTGTTCGAGGTACGATTAGTGTGTTTAGCACTCTTGCTTATGCTTTGTTCGATACCGGAGCTTCGCACTCCTTTGTTGCACCCAGTCTAGCCCGCACCTTGGGTCTAGATGCCGAGAGACTTCCAGTGCCCCTGGTTTTGAGCACACCAGTTAAAGGTCAGACCGACTTGCTGTTCGTTTGTCGGGGATGTAGACTGTTGTTAGGACCACATCAGTCGGTTAGGGATCTCCTTCTGCTACAGATTCAGCCATACGATGTCATCCTAGGCATCGACTGGCTATATTCTGTGTACGCCGTCATCGACTGTTTCCAAAGAAGGGTGTTGTTCTCCGGTTTGGACGGCCAGCGTGTTACTTTCACCGGCGAGCGGAGCTGTCCGAAGGGAAACAGGAGGGAGGAAACTCTCCTCTCCTTGTTGACCGAACTGATGATAGAATCAGTAGATGCGGAAATGGTGGAAGTACCAGATATCATTCGTGAATTTATGGACGTCTTTCATGAGGAGGTGATGACTCTACCCCCTCGACGTGATATTGAGTTCGGGATAGACCTGCAGCCCGGCTCTCGACCAATCTCGATGGCTCCTTACCGGATGGCACCTTCGGAGCTACGGGAGTTTCGGATACAGATTGACGATCTGACGAAGAGGGGTTATGTTCGTCCAAGTGTGTCACCATGGGGTGCCCCAGTCTTGTTCGCAAAGAAGGCAGATGGTGGCCTCAGGTTGTGCATCGATTACAGGAGGCAGAATCAGGTAACGATCAAGAATCGCTACCCTCTTCCGAGGATAGATGATCTTTTTGACCATTTGAAGGGGGCAGGATGGTTCTCGAAGATCGACCTGCGATCTGGATACCACCAGCTGAGGGTAAAGGATAGCGACGTCCCGAAGACGGCGTTCGGGTGCAGGTATGGGCACTTCGAGTTCGTGGTCATTCCCTTTGGTGTTACGAACGCCCCGGCCGTGTTCATGGGGCTTATGAACTCCATCTTTCGGGAGTATCTGGATGGGTTTGTGGTGGTATTCATCGACGATATCCTGATCTATTCAAGGTCAGAAAAGGACCATGCAGAGCACCTGAGGACAGTTTTGGAAGTCCTCCGACAGCACCAGCTCTACGGGAAGTTGTCAAAGTGCAAGTTCTGGACACGAGAAGTGCACTTCCTCAGGCATGTAGTGTCTGAGCGGGGGGTAGCGGTCGACCCATCAAAGGTTGAGGCAGTTGTTTCTTGGGCAGCACCCAAGAATGTGGCGGAAGTCCGGAGCTTCCTCGGACTGGCAGGTTACTACCGGAGATTTGTACCCAACTTCTCCCGAGTAGCAGCCCCTTTAACGGCTTTGACCAAGAAGGACCAGGTTTTCTTGTGGAGCGAGCAATGCGAGTCGTCCTTCAGCTACCTAAAAGAAAAGCTGGTTAGTGCCCCAGTGTTGAGATTACCAGAAGAAGGGATGGCCTATGAGGTATTTTGTGATGCTTCAGGACAGGTCTTGGGATGCGTGTTGATGCAGCAACATGGGGTGATCTCTTATGGGTCCAGGCAGCTACGCCCCCATGAGCGTAACTACGCCACCCATGACCTGGAGCTTGCAGCGGTCGTTTTTGCGCTAAAGTTATGGCGGCACTACCTCATCGGGGAATGCTTTGTGGTCTTCACATATCACAAAAGCTTAAAGTACATCTTCTCCCAGCGGGACTTGAACTTGCGACAACGGAGATGGGTGGAGTTCCTCCAGGACTACGACTTTGAAATCTCTTATACTGAGGGCAAGGGCAATGTGGTGGCTGATGCCTTGAGCAGGAGGACGCAGAAGGATGCGGTCCGAGAGTCGGCAAATACCTGGAAGGCAATGGAGGAGTTGGCTTCCTTACACCTGGATGCAAAGATGGATAGTGGAAGAGGCTGCCTATATCAGATGATAGTGCGGTCATCTCTATTTTGTCAAGTGGAGGAGTCTCAGTGGGGAGACCCCGAGTGCGAAGTGATGCGTGATCGGGTTGACCAGGGCGATGCTCCGAGAGAATGGACAGAGGATGGTCAGCACCGGACGCTTTTCCAGAGAAGGTTGTTTGTTCCAATAGTGATGCGTGGCAAGTTTCTCAGTGAGTTCCACAACTCACCCCTGGCAGTGCACCCAGGAGTTACCAAGATGTACCAGGGGCTGAAAAGGCAGTTCTGGTGGCCCGAAGTTAAGCAAGCGGTGGCAGATTTCCTGGCCAAATGCTTAGTATGTCTGTAAGTGAAGGCTGAACACTAGGTTCCAGGCGGCCTACTGCAGCCTTTAGCTGTTCCCGAGTGGAAGTGGGATGACATCTCAATGGATTTCGTCACGGGACTACCCAAGGTCCAAGGAGGGTGCGACGCCATTTGGGTGGTGGTGGACAGGTTGACGAAATCAGCTCACTTTCTGGAAATCAGGGAGTCAAGTACTGTGGATGCTTTGGCACGGAATTACGTGAATGAGGTGGTGCGGTTGCATGGAGTTCCGAGGTCTATAGTCTCGGATAGGGATGCACAGTTTACCTCACGAATCTGGAGACGATTGCAGCATGCGTTTGGCACCCAGTTACGCCTTAGCACTGCTTTCCATCCCCAGACAGAGGGACAAACGGAGCGAACCATCCAGACCTTGGAGGATATGCTACGGGCATGTGTTCTGGACTCAGGAGAGTCGTGGGTGCGATACTTGCCTCTAGTAGAGTTTTCCTACAATAATAGCTACCACTCTACCATCGGTATGGCCCCGTTTGAGGCTCTGTACGGGAGGCCATGCCGTTCACCTGTGTGTTGGACCGAAGTAGGAGAGGCAGGCATCCTTGGCCCAGAGGTAGTTCAGAACATGACAGAGAAGATTCAGCTCATACGGGAAAGGATGAAGGCGGCCCAGGATCGACAGAAGTCGTATGCTGATACCAGGAGAAGGCCCTTGGAGTTTGAGGTTGGAGACCACGTGTTCTTGAAGGTCTCCCCGCGGCGTGGACAACGGAGGTTCGGAAAGGGGGGTAAGCTTTCCCCCAGATTCGTCGGACCCTTCGAAGTGTTACGGCGGGTCGGCGAAGTGGCTTATCAGCTAGCGTTACCTCCGCCGCTGCTAAGGATACATGATGTCTTTCATGTATCCCAGCTCCGTCGTTATCTGCACGATGTTTCACACGTCCTTGATTGGGGTGAACTGGACATCGAGGACGATGCAACCTTTGTGGAAAAACCAGTGATGATCGAGGATCGCATGGAGAAGGTACTTCGTGGGCGAGCTATTCCCTTGGTTCGTGTGTTGTGGAGACATGGCGGGCTCGAGGAGAGTACGTGGGAAAGGGAAGCACAGATGCATGCCCAATACCCCGAGTTGTTTTGAGCTTTGTTCCTTTTGTACCTGATGTGGTAGAACGTTTGACCTTTTTGGCTATGAAATGTACTAGTTCCTTTCCTCTGTTGTGTGTGAAAATCCCCGGCTAAAGGGAAGAGGGAACCCGACCCCTAATCAAGACGCATTAAGGTGGAAGCGATTGAACTCGTGTGGGCGAGTCAGTGCCGCCCAAAGCAGATAATATCTTGACATGGGGGAGGGGAACTCCCCAAACCCGCATGACCGGGCTGTTTGGGGTGGTATGTTGCTTAGTTCTTGTCAGGAGAGTGTTTTTAGTTAGCAGAGGTTCACTCCTAAGAGGTATCTTTCGAAGATGGTTGTTCGGACCCTCTCCTTCCTTCTGGTTTGTTGTGATTCTCGAGGACGAGAATCATTTAAGAGGTATCTGATGTGATGACCCAGACCCCCCTTGGTCCCTTCCTTTGCCAAAATCCAGATCCTTAAGGGGTACGGATCGGTGCGACCGATCGGTGAGACCGATTGGTGAGACCGAACGGTGCGACCGATCGGTGCGACCGATCGGTGCGACCGATCAGTGCGACCGATCGGTGTGACTGATCGGTGGAACCGGCCGACGTCACCCGGCCTTGCCAAGTTGTTCCAATAACGCGCACAAAAGTTTAATTAAATACTGAATCGGCTCATGAGTCGGTTTAAACCACTCAGCACCTTTAATGATGAGTCAAGCCGCGTGGTCAACCCACGACTTCCACGTCTTACGCGGTTCAGCGTTTTTATCTCAACCGTTCCCAGCTCTTATAAATTAAGGGTTAGGCCGTGGTTTCTCCCCTTCTTCGATCGTGGATCTTCTGGTGCATCGGGACCGCCGCGTCGTTATCCGTAAAGTTCTGCGCCCCCGGCCTAAACATCGATCATCTATCAACAGGTATGGAATTTTCTTTCGTCTCTCACTTTTGTATATCATGCGGGGTGGGTGTTATTTTTGTTCTTATGGAACTGGTTGAACCGAACCCTAATGAAGATAATAAACGAAGTTCTAAAGAAAGAAGGGGAAGGGGTTGTGATCGTTGTTTATTCTTTATCTTGTGATCATCCCTTTTGTTGTACTGGTTTATGTTTTCTGAAAATTGAGGCCATTGGTGGTCGTGTGTGTGCACTTGAATCCCCTCGTGTTGTTTTAAATGGGTTGCTGAAATTGTGAACTCCTGCTGTGAAATTGGTTAATCACGTATATCCGGCTGAATAAGTTTAAAGTACCAGGATCAACCCTTCTGTGATAACTCCCGGTTAGAACACACGGAAATTTGAAATCATGGAGTGTGTTAAATCTTTTAAATCTAAAAATCCCTGACTTGTGTTGGTAGTGGTAGATCGTTGTTTTCCCTTTGGGCCGTTTGCTGTAAATGTGGGAGGGGATGGGATCCCCTGTTCTTTTATACTCTCGGTGGCTGTGTGAATTTGGGGGATGGGATCTCCTGTTGGTATGGTTTCAGTGGTTGTGAGTTTCTATCACAAATTGGGGAGAGATCCTCTGTTGGCAGAACTGGGTGTGAGTGTTTTGGTTGATCTATGCTTTTGACGCTTTCCTTGGTTATGCTTATGGTAGTTGCCCAGTAGTGCTTAAAATTAATTGAACATTTTGACTGAACGTGAAACAAGAATGGGACAAATGGTTTTGCGGGCAAGGGTCATGAATTGTGACTCGGACGCAGTGGTGTTGTGTTCTGTAGGTCGGCTAGGAAAACCTAAGTTTTGGGTGAGTGTTTGTTACCTATATCTATACTTGTAGCTTTGTGTTTCTTATTCGCGCCCCACCCAAGTTGAGCACTTGGTGCCGAACACCCCCATTTATGGGGGAAGGGTGTTTTTTTTCCAACACTATACTTAGTGGCTGGTTATTAGCTCCTTTTCTGCTCCCTTTCCCGGATATCCCAAGTACCTTCGGGCAAGCTGTGATGGCCTGAAGTCCATTATTAGCCCAAGAACCATCGGGCAGGGTGTTGTGGTGGTTGGACAGGTGTGTGCGGCAGGTGGTTTCCCAAGTGTCTTCGGGATGAGGCCCAGGTGTCTTCGAGCGTGGCAGTGGATCCTTTAGCCCAGGTGTCTTCGGGCGTAGCGGTGGTTGTTCTGGCCTAGGTGTTTGCAGGCATGGTTACATGTGATAGTTGTGGCCCAGGTGTGTGCGGGCGGGATACAGCAGTGGGACTGCGTGTGGTTGTGGCCCAGGTGTGTGCGGGCGGGTGTGGCAGTGGGACTGCGGTGAGAATGGCGGGATTGGTCCGATGCGTAGGATGTCTCAATAACTAGTGGGAAAGTGGCGCGGGTACCCAAACATCGATGTGCTCTTATATATATATTACTTTACTTGCGTTATTTGGGGAGCGAGCCTTGGTGAGGTCTGGGATGGATAGTTGCATTGTTAGTTTCTAGTTCTTCTCTTTTCTCACGGGACTTTAGTACGTTCCCCCACTTGTGCACGAGAGTCTTGGTTTTCCCTACTGAGTGTACTTGTATGCTCACCCTACGTACATAAAACTGCTTTCAGGTTTCCAGGAGGACTTCGGGGATCACGCAGGACCTTACTAGCTCGGACTTTTGCAGCCGTTGCAGTTGTTCTCCTTTTCTTTTGGTACTTACCTTGTAGTCACCTTTTTGTACTTTGTGGCTTTCACTTTTGAACCATGCATGTGGGAATGGTTTACTTTTGGCTTTACTTTTCTTTCTACCTTGGTGTTGTTGGGTTTTCTCCTCCTTATCTTTCGAACCTATAAAATAAAAAGGGTAATGCCTTCCATTTGCGAGAATTTCCTATACCCTTGGTGCTAGTCGCCACTCCAGGACCTATTGAAGGCGGGTTTTGGGGGTCATTATCTCTCCTTCAACTTAAAGAAGGAAGGGCCTGGCAACCTGCTGACCCTTCCCTCCTTTTGGTGAAGGCGGGTCGTGACATATCTTAAAAGGGAATTCATATCAATGAAAAAATGTTCCCTTATTTTTGAAATTATGATGTACCATCTTGAAGAGATCCTAAAAAACACACCATCATTCACCTAAAATGAAAATGATCATTGACGACGATCCACATAAGCATTCTGATGACCCTGATCCATCTCCATCCATTTCTTGATCAAGTGAATCTTCTCCATTGTTTCTTGGAAAAGGGTTGGCCCAACTATTGATGCCTCATATGTTTCCACCCAACAACGTTTAGAATTATAATGATTCAATAAATTAATTCAAAGGGAGGCATATTCATCATAGGTTGATTGCTTTTTTTAAATGAGAACTCCACCAATGGAATGTGCTCCACAAACAAGCCACCAAAATCGATTTTAGAAGCCAACAACATGTCTCCCAATGTTCATATCATCGATTTGGATTGGTCATCCATTAGAGGATGATGGACTATACTCATAGTCAACCGAGTCTTAAGGGATTTACATAAGGATTTCAAAAAACCAAATGCAAACCTCAAATACCCGTATGAAACTATTGAGACCAGTACATCATTCATCTTTACCAATTCTTGGTTAAAGATTTTTTACAATTCCTCCAACATTTTAAATGTATGAATAGTTATGAGATAGGTTAACATTATGTGTCAATCAACTACCACCCATATCACATTTTGTTTCCAAACTGTTCTTGGAGATCCTTTTATGAAATCATTGAATATCTTCTATCAATTCCAAATATGGATAGATAAATACTACAACATACCAGTTGGTCAATAATTCTCTTCCATAACCTGGTGGTATGTTACTAATCATGAAACAAACTCATCAAATTTTAATTTTCAAATTAATCCACTACAATTGTTCTTTCATTGCCTTATACATCTTCTGTAATCTTGAATGAATATCCCATATCAAATGGTGATAATCATGAAGAAGTTGTTTCTATATATCCATATGTATGACCATCCAATATATAAAACACCACACAGAACTCTCATCCATCTTTCGTCCCTCAATATTCTCACCACCATTATGTTTTGAACTCATATCCATGCATTCTAAATCAAAAAATTGTTCATTTTTAACCATTTCCACAGAATAATAAATGAACAAAACTAGAAATAATTTCGCAACTTCACATTAGTTTTCACATTCCAATTACATGATGGCTAGAACCGACATCAACTGCCAATCATCTAAAGCTTATTTTTCCAACTGAGGATATGACATTTTTCTTACTGTATCAACCACCGAATTAAATTTAACCAATGTATAAATCAAGTCAATGTCAGAGATTTGGAGATACTCCAACCATATTTGTTATCTCAGGACAAAATCCCATAGTGAGAAAATATTATTCAAGCTTTTATAATCTGTAAACATAGTAAATTTCTCATTAATGTGGTTAGGAAACAATGTATTCAAAGCATGGACTGTAGTAGGTAACTCCAATCATGTGTTAGTTAGTTCATCATATGAAATCATAACTTCATTCATCCATACGAAACTCTATGATCTCCTTGAATGAGAACACATCCCTATCTAGATCCCAAAGCATCACAATATTCCACACATCCTTGTCCGGATTCTGAAAAAATCATGATTTGTGAAGTTGTAAATATAGTTTTAAGATCTTTATTTTTTTTGACATTTCTCATCCCATTGTAATAAAATGTTTTTTATTTTCAGAGCTATCAAATGTGAAGATAGTGGTGATAAATCATGATCAAAACGTCAGTAATAACCAGCTAGACCTAGGAAATTGTTTATCAAAAATAAATTATGTACAGTTTTCTATGAGATAACCAATTTTATCATTTATTCTTACACAGAAACACCTTTTTTCATATATTAAAAGGCCATGGAAATGTACCTCTAGTATCTAAAAAATCAAATATTGATAATTTGGCATACTGATATTGAGCCGACAAGATTACCAGCACTGTTTCTAAGTGTTGCTCATGATTATTCCATTTGACTACACCAATATCTCATCCACAAACACCACCACAAAAAATCCATATATCAAAAAAATATCGGATTCGTAAATTACATAAAAAAATTTCATTCATTCATAATCTAGAAATACATTACCACATCTTCATAATGCCCATATCTACTCCTAATTGTTGTTTTTAGAATATTCTTTGTCTGAACCTGCAATTGGTGATATCCTGATCACAAGTCAATTTTAGAGATTCATTGAGAACCCCTCAATTGATCAAACGGATCATCAATGTGTGAAAGTGGATATTTATTCTTTATCATAACTTGGTTAAGCAAATTATAATCCACACACAACCAAATAGTTACGTCCAACTTTTTCACAAACAAGAACGGTGATTCCTATGGGGATTTTCTCGGTAGAATAAACCATTTTCATTACATATCTTCCAATTGAACTTTCAATTAACTTAATTTTTTTAGTACCATATGATAAAAAAATTGAGAAAGGACTTTTCCATTGAAGGAGATCAATCGTAAATATCATTTCTTTTATTTGTTGTAATGTTGAGAAATTTTTTAAAAATACATCTGGAAACTGATCAACCACTTCAAGAAACCTACTATTGTCGATAACAGCCATTGATTCCAATGTGAAAGCCACCATCCGGTATGAGATTGTTCTATATTTTGGTGCCAACAAGCCTGTTGAACTTACCTTTATACTTCTATCTATTAAAAAAAATGCTCGACCCCACCACCGATCGTAAAACAGACTCTTCGTGTTTAAATGTCCTTTTGAGACTTGAACATTTTCAACCTATCCGTACCCATGATTATATCATAGACATCCATCTTAATAATAGAGAAGTCCCATGTCATCTCACCTTCATCAATAGTTATAGAACATGATCTTCATACAAAGTTTTGACATTACCAATGACTAAGAGGGGTTTGATGTTCCAACATAGAGGGAATCATCTCAACAATCAAACACATCAAATAAATATGACAAGAAGAAATAAATGAATGAGATTTACCCATAACAGACAAATCATGCATAAGGGTAGAATTCAAAAAAATGTACCACTCATGGTTGATTGTCCATACTGATCTTTCCGAATCACTTTCTCAACTTCATATAGTTTCTTGTTTTCCGCACTTATTTATTTATTTTTTTGTTGACATTTCCCATGATGAAGAGTCATGGTATTCCTTAAATCACTATTTCTATCTCAGTTAAAATATTGAGGATTTTTCTAATTCCCTTGTCCAGTAAAAGCATATGATGTCAACAACCCCTAAGAAGTATCCAGATGACCTGACCTTAGAACACTATGACAATAGCACCAAATAGGAGCCATATGGTTGTAATAATGGCATGCTCAAGGTTTTGCGGTAGATTCTCTCTTCATGTGTCTAAGAGAACCAAATTTGAAACATCATGGTTTTCCCTTGGGTCATGGTGGAATATTTAATGATCTAGATGTCTGATTCTGAGTCATGCTTCAACCTTGGAAATGAGTTTCACTCTTCCTCTTTCTACCAGAATTAATGTTCCCACCATTTCCCATTACTATCAACATAATTCCTCCTCCCACATATCATGAAATGTCCTTTTTAGCTACCATATCTCTTTTGAAAATATTTATATTATTAGTAATACAGAGCACATACATAATCGAATGAATCTCATGCCTTGACTCAGATTCAATGATGTGTGCCTTCAAGGATGCACACTACAAAAAAAACATCATTTGTGGTGGGTAATTTTTCATGGGGAAGGGTCTCATCATAAATAGTTCATCAGGAGGGACTATTTCCAATGGGTCCCATCACAAATACCCTTTTTATCCTTCACCCCTAATTGATAAGCATTTTCATCAAGTACAATCAAAAATACAATTTTATAAAGCCCTATTTAATTAATAGGGGTAAGTATTTGCGTTGGGCCCTGCCACAAATGATCTAACCTCTATATACCCCATCTGTTTTTTTCATTTTACACCTCTCTTAACTTCTCTCTCTCACTCTCACTAATCTGGAATATTTCTCACTAAATGTTTTTCATATTTTGAAATTTCATATCTGAGGGATTTTAAAGCATTACATCGTACAAAATTTTCTATTTTATGGTATTTATCTTTTTCTTTTATTTTTTAGTTAGTCCATTTGATTTGATTTTAGTTATCATTATTTTTAATCAATTATAATTCAATTAAATTAAATTTATATAGTTTTATTTTTCATTATTTTTTTACAAATATGTTGTTTCATTAGTATAAAATAATAATAAATTGTAATAATAAGCACTAATAATTAATAATTAGTGGTGATTAGAAATAATTAGTGGTAATTTGTTACAAAATGTAATAAATATGAGTAGTTAATAATAAATAGGAATAACTATGAATAATAAAGAAAAAATAGTAATAATTATGAATAAATATTAATAAATACTATTAAATAATAATATTTATGAATAAATAGTAATAATTAGGAATAATTTAAAATAATTTGCAGAAATTTGTAACAATTAGTAATTATTAGTAATAATTAGTAATATTTAGAAATATTATGTTATAATTATTAATTAATAGGAATGCATTGGAATAATAAGGAATAAATAGGAATAAATAGTAATAATTAGTTACAATTAGTAATAATTTTTAGTAATTTTTAATAATTAGTAATAAATATACAATAAGATAAAATAAAAAGAAATATTTTTAAAAAAAATTATGTAATTAGTAATATTTCGGGAAACAAATGGAAAATTATGAAAAAATAGTAAAAATTATGAAAAATGAAGAATAATTACGAATAAATAAGAATAAATTGTAATAAATAGTAAATACTTATAAGAAATAGTAATAAATATCGAATAATATGGTGAATAAAATAATAAATATGAATAATTCTAAATAAATTTAAATACGAATTAATTGGATTAAATATGAATAATTAGTAATAATTAGTAATAATTAGTAATAATTATTAATAGTTAGTAATAATTAGTAATAATTACTAATAATTACTAATAAATACTAATAATTGTTAATAATGATTAATATTTAGAAATAATTATTAATAATTAGTAACAATTTTGAATAATTATGAATAATTATAGAATAAATAAGAATAATTAATAATAATTAATAATATATATTAATAAATATGAATGATTATAAATTATTAGTAATAAAATGAATAATTATTAACAAATAAGAATTATTAGTAATAAATATGATTAATTATTAACAAATAGTAATAATTAGTAATAATTAGAAATAAATAGTAATAATTAGAAATGAATATTAATAAATAGTAATAAATAGGAATTATTTGGAATAATTAGGCATAATTAGGAGTAAATTGGAATAAATAGAAATAAATAGGAATTAATAGGGATAAATAGAAATAAATTGGTATAATAAGTGATAAATATGAATAATTAGTAATAAATTTTTAGAAATATAAATAATTAGGAATAATTATATATAATTTGGAATAATTAGGAATAATGAGGAATAATTTAGAATAAAAGGGAAAAATTAAAAATAAAGAATAATAATTATGAATACTTAATAATAATTAGCAATAATTAAGAATAAATAGAACTAATTAAGAATAATTTGAAATAATTTGGAATAATTATGAATAAATCGTAATACATAGGAATAAATAGTAATAATCATGAAAGAATACTAATAAATTGTAGTAATTAGCAGTAATTAGTGGTAATGACCAGTAATTAGCGGTAATGAGTGGTAATTAAGAATACATAGGAGTAATTAACAATTTTTTTCTTTTTCTAGATGGTGTTTTTGTAATATAAAATTATTCATAAAAAACTAATTATTTTATATTTTTTAGAGTAATATCGGACAAGGAATCCAACAATAGTAATTATTAGATTTTCGCACATGGAAAAATTAGTACAAGAATTCAGATGGTTCTAGTAGAAATCAGGTATATATTGAGTGGGATGAAACATTCTTATCGTTTTCATCATTAAAAATAGAACTTATTTCATAAAGGAAAATTTGGTTTCTAAGTATAAAATGTAGTCTTAAGACGATAGTGATGATCTTCGGTGTCAGATTTTGGAAATTGCAATTTCTTTTTGTTGTATTAAAATTAAAAGAAAATTATATTTTAACTATTTTATTTTTAAATTAAATTAAAGGATTCATATGAGGTGACAATGTCTCGGACACAAACTGAGTGTCTATTCGAGATCAATGACTAGAGTAGTGCATCATGATAAGATGAGGTGATATGGATGCATGCAACCAATTATGCCTTCAAAAAGGTCGATTTGTTGGTATTATCTCCCAATTAATTTATATGATTTATTATAGTACTATTGTGATGTCAGTGTGAAACTTAGGAGGAGCTCGTGGAGAGTCATCCTCATCTTTTGAATAGTATCCGAAGTAGGTGCAAGTTCATGATGAGTTTATAGAGAGTATGTTAGGGAGTAGGAAGAGCTCTGTCGACATAAGTAGCAGCTGCAGGATATGTGTTGGTAGTAGCAGTAACAGCAAGATTAGACTATGGATTACATGTGACGTCTGACTCATGGTTTAGGGATGGAGTTCCCTCTACCATCTCCTCCATCCCCTGCACCTCTTCTAGATGACCCTCCACCTCAGTGGCGTATTTAATTTTTATTAAAAAACATTTGAATGTATTTTTTTAATAATTTATATTTACAATTCTATATTCTATATTTTTTATATATTTGCGAACATAACATTTTTTATTTAGTTTTTTATTTTTTTATCATTTAATTATAGAATTTAATTTCTTTACTATTTTAATTATTAATTGCTTATTTTATTAAAATTATTATTTATTATTGTTATTTTATTATTATTATTAATATTATTGTATTTTTCTGAATATTGATGTTTTAATTATTTGATAATTTTTTATAATAATAATATTATTAATTTTTATTTTATGAACATTAGTTTTATTAATTTTAATTTAATTAATATAATTATATTATTATTATTATTATTTTATATTATTTTACTGTCTTTTTATTATTATTATTATTATTATTGTTTTTTTATTAAATTTTAATAATATTACTTTTTTTATTTTTATAAGTTATTTGCAACGGGCTCCCCACAATAGTGTTTTAAAAAATCTCGCACAAAATATTTGTGATGGGAGAATATACATTTGCAAATAGTATTTTTTGTGATGTTTTTTCCTAAAAAATACTATGTGAGACCATTTTCTTCAACCGGGTATTTGTGATGGGACCCACCTCAAGTAACTTTTTGTGAGAGGGTTTCGTTATAAATATGATGTTGTAAATAACTTAATTTCTTGTAGCATAACTAGAATAAAATTTGTATGAAAATGGAAATAAATTCCTGAATTTAGCCATGTACCATGTGATAGAAATAATTTTTCTGCTTCCTGATGAATAAGCATATTGTTATTTATTTTACGAAATAGTGACCATAAAATTGATTGTTGAAAAATTATTCAAAATCCTTTCATGCAAGGTATTTCTCCAAATTAGCCTGAATTTCTAAATCCCACCCCTAGCATGCAAGATATTCTAGCCTATATGTATCCAGTTCTTCATTCAACACTACTATTGTTCCAATGAAATCCAAGATTCTATTTATCCTACTCTTCCACAACACTTCCATATATGGTTCTGAATCACCCTAAAATATTGGTGTATTCTACTTCTTGAACATGATGGAGTGATAAACACTCCCAGGTTCATCAATCTTATTCCTCGGTTCCATATCTTGAAATATTTAGAATATAATTATAACTAGATGTTCGTTCACCTGCAGGTTAGGTGAAACCACACGCTCATCATCTTGTTCATGTTGTTTCATATGAAACCTACCAGGTTCCATTTTCTATAAAATGAAGAAATGGAATAAATCTCACACTCTATCAATTAATTTCATATCATTTCAAATTTTATCAAATCACAACTATCACAACAATGCTTTCCAAAATCAACCTTTACTATATTAAGCCTTTTCTGAAAAATTTCAACATTCTTTTGAAATTAAAATCATTGTCAAACTACCACAACCATTATATTTCCGAAAATATAATTTGAAAGTAATTTCAACATTTTTCAAAAATAAAAACCTTATATAAAATCATATGTCATTACTCAAAATCAAATTTTCATTTCTACTAAGAGGTCATTCCTTTAATGCATGTCATACTGATCTCATTGGTTAAACCCCTGACAAAGAAATTTTATATCCTATATGTCTCTCCAAAACAATTATGTACAAGACTCCTAGGAAAATTTAATTTCAATGTAAAAGGGTTATCTCAATCTTGATATTCTCTAAATATCCTGTGTTGATGATCCTAATCCTTCATAACAACCAGAAAAAATGAATATAAAAAAATGACAATCAATTAAAAGGATAAGATAATTGATGACAAATTGTTAGTGAAGGACCGAAAAAGATAATACCACTTATACCTAAAATATCTTAGGACGGGACAAGACCAATACCACAAGTTACATCTTTCCCCTATTCATTGGATTGAGAAAGAAAAAGGACATTACTTTGTCTTAAGTGAGATCCCCATGATGCCAAAGGATAGAAATAAATGCCATGGACTTCATTAATATATAGGGGTGATTTTCTCTTTGAACATAAAATAGCCAACCAAACACACCATAACCAAATAAAACACTACATGATTCATGATATAAATTAAAGACAACAATACCATTTATATCAACTGAAAACTACAAAGTAGTACCCCATTGGAATTCTACAAAACATTAATGCACACAATGGTAGATAACCAACAAAATCCAATGAAAACAAAAAACAATCCACGCTACAACACGCTCCTTGCTCAACAAAACAACCTAGGTATCACAAATCAGTAGTAATGATGATTGACACTTTACATTTACCCATATCATGATAAAAATATCTATAAAAGTTAGAAATATCCAATGAAGGGGTGAGTACTAAACCTCAGTGGTATTTTCCCATATGAATTCCCTAATCATGCCACTAGGATAGAACAAGTTATCATATTTATATAAAACAGTTGAAAAAAATATCAACAATTTATCACAAATACAATCAATTTCATACCAAATATGGTTTATAATATAAACCAATTTACAAGTAAAGAAACAAAAAATGTCATTATAACTATTTAATGAATTTAAATATTGTTACCCATTCCATATCACATATCCACACACACACACACTCACTCACACCCACACACAAGCTTGGTAACATCACATCCAAAACTTTTACCCTATTATGGTAGAACATCATGACAAATATCAATCCATTCCTCAGATTCTTAACAGTTTCATAATTTTCACATTACATTTTAACCATGCCCATGCTATTTAATCAATTCAATACAACATCACTGTTATTGAAAACCATAATAGTAACCGAATCCAATAAAACCAACCTTTTATTGAAAACTATTTTTCTAATAAATCCTTACAATAAAAATCCTCATTTATCAATAACCATTTTTTATAAATTAAAACCAACTCATCATTTAAAAATAATTATTTTAAAATAATGTTACCAAATTCACCTTTTTCCAACACACCCAATTTTCCATAATACAGCAAACTTCCAACAAATAAGGCTTCCAAAAATCAATTCAAAACAATTTCAGAAAAAATTTCATAGAAAAAAAAATTTAAAATTAATCCTTGATGTTCCTTTAGCATATTAAAGAGTGATTACACCCACCTTGGGAATTTGGAAAAAATGACATATTTTATGATAAATATCCCTGAAACTAGGTTGACACTCAAAAAAATACCTCTGATATCCACCCCTAACATCAAAATAGAAACATAAAATAATATTTGGAAACAAATATCTTAGATATGTCCAAAATTAATGTAGATATATGAAAATAAGAGACATAGATAGAGTGGTAGTTATAATGAAAACCAATAAAAACTACCATGAATAATGTTCTACTATGAGAATCAATCTTCAACATACCAAGAGAAGTCATCGGATCACCTCCATATCAATGAGATAATCCTTTACTACCATAGAGAGGATAAAATATTGAGTTAGGCCCATTTTGGATAAAACCTTTGGGGTTAAATCTTAATCCTGTCCTAAATACAATTTTATGGCTCTTTTATTTTAATTGTGCAAGGTTAGTCACTTGGTTAGGTAAACTGGGTTCTAGCCACAAACATAATGATAAACCTATCATGGTTTTCCCACAGAGATAGAAAATCATGTTCCAACCATGAAAAGAACACTATCAATGAAATCCTGGTTTCTCCAAGCATATCTCATAGTTTGGACAACCAGTACGTCTTTTCTCAAACCTTTGTCTGATTGTGAATTATTTATAAAATTCATGGCACAATTTAACCAAACCATTTTCAAAATTTCAACTAGGAAAAATACCAAAAAAAACATCCCAAAATTATTCCAAACCCACCAAAACTTCACCAAAACACTTCATATACATAAAAATGATAAATTAATTATTACTTACTTGAAACTTTGGGTTCTATTGTTATACCCTCTGAGTTTGGAAAATGATTTCTGTGTTCGAGATAACCTAGAATGAATGGTAAAGGAGATAGGTTTAGTATATCTCCTTATTATGAATTTTTAAAGGGTCCAAAGAGTCCTAGATATGACCCATGTGTACCCTTGGAGGTTCCCCTGTAACTTATAGACCTAGTAAGAAGTTGGAGTCTAGAATTGGTATTGATTCTACCATGTGTCACCTTATAACTTCTACTCATGATGTAAGCTCATATGGTAGTATATAGAGATGAGGGGTTTGGGAATTTGGATAAAGCCACAAATATATAATTTTTAAATTTCAATTATTTCATTTTTATTCAGCCATGTATTCCCACATGTTCTTTTTAAGAAAAGAACTATGGACCTGATAAGATGAGACAGTTACATTAGAGATGCATAGAGTTATTTCATATGATCCAGTATTTTTGCCTTATGTGATATTGGAGTAATATGGATTTCATGAAATGTTGTCTCTATGGACACCCAGTTTTTAACAAGTATATATCTATTATTTCATGTGAATAATATTAGATATGTCAAGATTCGACTATAGGTCTATATAGGATTTTAAGATACCACAGTTCCTAAGGATTTCGTGTATGTCTAGGATCATTTATTTTATGATCGGGGATTGTGATCAATATTATAGTGAAGAGTTTCAAGGTTCAACCCTGATATTCAGCCAATTGAGCCCTATGATAATACATTTTCTTGATCTGGGTGACCAGGATACATTGGATATGGCCAATTATCATGGTGATATAGATGATGGGAATAGTGTCATGACTGTCTAGGATGTCGAGTATTGGCTTTGAGACTACAATAATATAAGATTTTGGATTAACTCCAAGTATTCCTAGGATATGGATATTAAGATTTTTATGACAAGTTAATTGGTAGTTTGATCTTGAGAGTGAGATATGTCTAGGATACAGCTTGAGTATCTAGTTTTTATAAGGCTATCATGATATCATGGCAAGGCCAGTGATACCCCAACAATAACCAAACAATGTGAGTTTGGTCAAGATTCTAAACCTAAGGATCAACTATAGTAACTTACATTATGGTATGACATAGTATCGTATAGTTCATGTGGTTTACATGGTCATTATGATGTGATCACATAAAACTTGACACCGGATGAAGCAGGTAATATAGTGGTTATTTATCATTCATAGTTTTTTCTATTATTCTAGCTAACCATTTTTCATGAAAATAAACTATATATATTATTCATGTATTAGAGTACATTGATATAGACCTCTTCAGTTATATATTAACACCCAATAAGAAATCTATGACCCTTGGGTACCTAAATAGTACTCTCACTTATCATAGGTACAAGTTTTGCTATAACCTAGTATGATTTTAGTGATTTAGTTGACAAGGTTGAGAAGGATAGGATTCAGGATTTTAGGAGATACTAGTAGATTAATTTTATCCTTATATATATATTTTCATTATTTTGTTATTATTTATTTAAAATGAGATCATCCAAGTGGGAGATTTTAATATTATGATCATACTGTATCATCATTTTTAAACAAGCATATTTCAGTGGTTTTATTTAACAAGAACACTATGATGTTTATTGTTCGTATATGATTCTTTTTTATTGATTATATCATACTATGATCAATAGGTATACACTCTATATAGTACAACCCTAGACCTCCATTGTTAGTATAACTTCTGGAATACATGTTGGTGAACATGATGTCTTGACAATAACCATCCCATGCCACAAGACGAGTGGCCTCTAGACCAAATTATTAAAATATGATCAAAATTTCCAAATAAAGGTGTTCATTAGTACTTTACTAGAGAAACATTGGATTTAACTTGGGTTCATAAGATGGGAGTTTGGTCTAATATGGTTTATTCGTGGGAGAATTATTACCAAATACATGATTCTAATAAATATTTAATTCATGATCTAGAATCCGTCCCAAATCCAGGTACTGAACTAGTGTTATAATTCTCATAATACAATTGGAATGATTTTTTAATGTTAACATCTATATGTATTAATGGTTTTTAAATATTAATTATCGATATATTAACTCTTATTTTACAATAATTTGGTAATAATTGATATTTTTCGGCACACATGAGATTATTTCTATTTTAATAGTTGATAATTATCCTATAAGGTATAATGGTACCATGAAAGGGGATACCGACATATCCATGTAATGGAATATGGATCCTTATATTTCAAGTGTTATTCTTTATGTCCATGTGGTCATACCTTACAATTTAATTTTACTTCTCATGGTATGGATGTTGTGATGTAGTTTTATTCATTATGAATACGAAATTCGAGTTGAAAAATTGGTTAAACAAAATATATCATGGGATTATACATCTTATTCCCCTAAAAGCGTTTTCTTAGTGATGAAATAAAAAATAGTAACCCTTTGGGGTCTTATACCTATAAAGGAATCATTTAATATATGTGTACAATTTTCATCATATTTAAGAGGGTGATGGTTCAGTATACTCATATAGAATATGGATCGATTATAAAGACAATTTTATGTATAGGCATTGGTATAAGTATAATTATCTATATTCATATGAATGTTCCCCATTAAAGGATTACATATTTATAATAATTTATACCTTTGTAGAGGATATCACATAGGATAAGGCCTTATGAAAATGAGTCAGGGGTTATTCATGGGTGGCAATGATGTGGATCCCTAATAACCATCAGGATGAGATAAATATTTGATGACTTATTGAATGAAACATACACCTAATGTGGAGGCCAATGAGGTTGTTCAGGATGGAATGGCCTAAAGAGGAAGCCTTATAAAAAACAATGGATGTTAAGGATTTCTATTTATCAACCATTCATGTTCTTCTTATTAATTGTGGATAGTATTGGAATCCACCTAAAATTAATGTTTTTATTATACACTATTTGAGGGAGGATGTATTATTAAATTAGGCTCTATTCAAAAATTGGTAGTTCAAATACTTTTCCTCATGATGTGACCTCATGTGGTTGGAATTGCAAAATTCTCCTCTAGTATTTCAATTAAGAATCCCCTTCATGGGATGGTACTCATTTGGTGACCTCTTATGGTGGCCACTATGATGTGTGATGATAGGTTTCTATAATAGAGATGTCCATGCAGGCTCATGTTCATGAGGTGCCCACTCGATCTTACATTCAATAAGTAACATCAAAGAATCACATTTTATAGGTTCCATCACAAGATCACATTTATGAGTTGACCTTGACGTATCAAGATCACTAGGTTACCATATGGTATCAAGTTCGCATACATACCTCACATGATTTTTTTCCTTGTGGTATCTCATTTATGAAATGGACTTATGAGTTTCCATGTGATATGTATTATCATTTCTTTCTCATTACGAGAGTTTCCTTTTTTGGTAACTGTCTCTTTATAAGCGAATTGTTCAAAAAATTGCCTTTATATTTTTATTTTTATTTTATTTTGTTTGAATAACCTTTACAAAAATAAAACCTTGTAATTTATTGAAGTGTACAATGACATGATTCCCAAAAATGGATGGACACAATGAGAAGAAACTTGGCCAAATAAAAATTGTACCAATAAAAGTTTTAAAATTACCACTACAATATTTAGAGGGCACCCCATGTGGTTTTTTTATCAATTAGGTAATCCCATGAATAGTGGATATGGAATATACTAACCATGAAGTCACCACACAAATCCCATAAAAATATTTCTTGATAGATTGAGTGGAATTAAAATAACCAACTTGTGGATCAATTTCATCATGATCTTGTGGATTTTTCAATTTTAATTGCTTCATTATGATAGTGAATTGATTTATCTTCCATTAAATTTGGTTTATTCATCAGACTAAATACCACATTGTGTATCACATATTTTTTAAAGATTAATATTTTCTTTAAAAAACACCTTTGATGATTTTTTTTGTTTTGATATCTTCTTAAATTATTATTTTATATTTCCTATGATTTAAGAAATTCCCCATACTTTTAAAAATTGGGTTAATTTTGAATGTTAATAGCCTAGTTATAGGAAGTAAAAACTAATATTTTATGGAGAAACATGATTCTCAAACATAGTTATTAAATCAGTTTATAAGAATATTCACTACATTAGACAGACTCATTCCTGATAACCGTAATAGATTGTTTTGTTTGGAAACATAGAAGACAATCTTATAAATTCATGAATAATATTTAATTTCTCCAAAAAATAACTTTCAATTTAGTACCCATATATATAAAAATTTATTCATAAACTACAAAAAATAAACACATGAATATGTATTCTTATATTCGTAGTAAGGGTAATCAAAGTAGATATATAAAAATAACATTAAAATACTGTAATGAGAACATGATTATTTCATTTTAAAATCATATCATGTATATGAAAAATAATAATTTTGAGACTTGATATAATTATTTTCTTCTCATAATACATGAATCATAATATTATCAAAGAACATTATCCATGAGATTATAACAATGACATTGAATTGTGAATTACACTTAATTATTTAAAATCATTTCCTTAGTAGTGAAGGATCATTTCCAAAACATATAAGGGTACTCTATTGGAACCTAAACCTCTTGGGTGGGACACAAAACCATACCCATTGTTATCTCATTCCTCACAGTGGAATGGATTTACTACACAAACCATGATAAAATTAAATTTTCACTCCCAATACCATCATAGCAGATAAAGGCCCTAACTGAACTAATTTCACTCCCCATTCTAGTATATTCTATCTCATTAGAAATAAATCAATACCTAATTCATTGGAAGGAGATATATGTCTCTTAGGTTATTGGTTATAACATAACCACCATCCTTTGTTATAAAATAACCAACAACACTTTTTATAAGGTAACATCTATTCGATAATGAAAATAATACATGTGTCTTCCATAATATTATAAAACATTCATCATATCACAAACCTTTCAATGAAAATTATTTCATAATTATTTTATCATAAAATAACCAGAGGAAAAGAGATAGTTTTCATAAAAATTTCCCCATTCGATCATAGCATAACTTATGAATAGTGATGTGTTTCATAAGAGTTACGTCATGGTATAATCTATAGAAGAGTAGAAAGTTTAATAAATATATTTTCATCATAACTATAATCCATTAATATATAGAATAATAATTTCATCCTTGTATTATATCACAAGAAAAGTAGAAATAATATCAAATGAGGTTGTCTTATATGGATAATGATTTATAAATATCACTTGGAACATTTATTAAGTAAAATAACCTTGCATTGGAAATAAATTTTAAAACACAAAACATTTTCAAAATCTTTTTCATTGAAAATTTCATTGTAATCTTGTAAAGGAATCTTTAAAAAACATTAAAACATTTCATGGGGAAATTATTATTTCAACATTGAAAAACACCTCTAAAAAATAATTGTTTTTTCAAAATACGTTTATTTGAAAATAACCCTGAATTATTATAAATAAAGATTCAATGAAAATAATGGTCATGACGGTGGAAAATTATATTCATGATTTACACTTCAAAATAATGATTCCATTCAAATTTTTAGTACAAGAGTAATGGGAATTACTTTGGAAAATAAAATTAATATTCCATTATAAACAATTTAAAAAAAGGTAGACTTTGGTAAAAATGTATATAATAAATTATTTTTAAGAAAATTCCAAAACATTTTGGAATTTTTTTTTTAAAATCATTATTTTGAACAAAATAGGGGTTTTGACCAAAAAGATAGATTTTCTTTAAAATGTTTTTTATAAATCTTGAGTACATACATAGAGTAAAAAAATGTAAAAAAAATATTATCACAAAATTACTGGAGGATAATAAATTTCATGTATTTATTTATATATTGATCATAATATTTTTTTCATCTGAAAAATTTTTATAAACAACCCGGAAAAGTGATCAGATTATAACATAAAATTATTACTACATTTGTAAATTTGAATCATAAGCCTCATGAAGGAATAAAGTAAAATAAAATTTTTAATATCATGAAGATAAAAAAAAATTCATGATAATACATGTGAAAGGTTCTATATATAAATGGAATAAAATAATATATTTTTTTTAAATAAAAAATGTCTCAAATGAAAGAAATATTAAAAAAATAATCTTTTATCGATTTAGTACCATTAGATCTATAATCCACATGAAATATAAATCAAAAAATTTTATTTCAAATACCAATAATATTAAGTACATGCATTAAAAAACAAATTCTATTCTATTATATACACAAAATAAAATAAACATGTTATTAATATATTTGTCTCATTAAAAGTACAAGTGAGACAAAAATCCCTTACCTTCTGTCTTGAATCCCATGGTACTCATTAAATCCTCATATATTATAATAATATTTTTATTATAGATTTATTAAAAAAAATCAAACATATTATACCATATATGATTTTATTGTGACATTTTATTACCAATTTATTTTCAATTCCATGTTAAAGTCACTTTTCAAGTAATAACTGCTTTTTATTTCATATATGCCTTGATTTGTTATTTATGGTACTCTTAAATTGTTTGGGTTTTCATAATATTTATAATTTTATATAGGATATAATTATCATATATATTTGTTATATATTTATTTATATTAATCCATAAAATTCTGTGATATAAAATTAAATACAACTTTCAATGAAATGGTAGCCCGTATATATGGATTAACAATGTTTCCATATGATTGTCAGATTAAGTAAAATTAATTTAGTTGATATAGTAGAATAAAAATTAATTTTTATGTCACATATAACACATATCTAAAAATCAATCCTTTTTAATACCTTCCATGTAAATCGTGAACAAATCACATGGCTTGGAGACGCGGTAATACGCCGTACACACAAGCGACATTAGCGTAATCCCAATAAATAGATATAATGAATGTATATGTGGTATAATAATTAATAATTATAAAAATATCATAAATAAAAAATATAAAAAAATACATCATAGTTTCCAACCGTGAGAGGTGTTAATTGAAAAAACAAATGACATTGGTTCACGAGTTGGTAGTCCACTGTACACATGAATGATGATTTCATAACCCATTTTGTGGAAGTGGATATATTTTTATGTAAATAAATTAACATAAAAACATAAAATTTAATTCATGATATTTATTTTATTTTATTATACTGGTATAATAATAATTCAAGTGGGTGAAGTATGAAATGAATCAAAAAACACTCATTTATCAATGTTACCAGTTTTTCGGGTATCCTCATTAGGTTTCCAGTAGGATCCTTCATTGGATGGATTTATGAACAAAATAATGCTTCTAGGATTAGGGTATGGATATTTTGAAGTATTTTGGGATGGTATGTTTTGAGGAAAATGTGTTCTCTATTGATAATATGTGAGGAGATTTGTAGACATTTATTAGTGGGGGAGACGAAACACTTGGTATTTTTAAAAGGAATTGAGTTCTCCCACATATGTCATATGTCACAATGGTACAAAAAGGTTCACCATAGATCCTTAGAGGGTTTATGTTATAAATATGATCATATAATATATTTTATACAAATTTAACGGTCATTTTCCCCTTACATATTTATTTTAACCGTAGTAAACAAATTTTTTTCCTTAACTAGAGTAAATAATTATTAATGAATTCAGAATTAATTTTTGGAAAAAATTATTTTCACATTATTATATGAGATAAATTAATCTAATTTCAAATATTTCTTACATTATTCCCCATTCCATCCAAATAAGCGAAAATGTTTATTCAAAACTCATCCCGTAGACACGATGAAAAAATGATGTTTTAAAAGTAAATGTTCAAAAGATTATAATGCTCTTATATAGAATATACATATGAACATGATTTAAATGATCTAAATTGTATTAATATATGTATTATTGAACTAATTTTCATTTTAAATAAATTTTAAATATAATTTATCTTATCAAATAAGTTAAAATGAAAAAGAATTTTTCAATTAAAATTCAGAATTTTTCACTATTAAAATATATATATTTTAAAAAATTATAGACAATTCATCATAATATAGTTTTGAAATTTTAATTTTAAAATTTTTCATTATTTTTAAAATAAATGTTTAAAAATATTAAAAAATACAAATTTATTACAAAACCTACAATCATGATAAAAACATCGTTTTCGAGTAGTTAGTTTTTTTCATGAATTTGATGGTTTATATAAACTCAATGTATAATAATAATATTTTAATTAGTCATAATAATAATTTATTGATATATTATTAATAAATTTAATTCAAAAATATTTATTTTTATGAATTATTTTATTTAATTAAATTGGAAAAATATTATGAACTTTATAATAGTTACCAAAAAACAAAAATAGGTTATAATAATATGTGATATAATACTGATTCAAAACTAATTAAGTGAATTAAATATTACTAAAGAATAATTATGTTACATTAAATCATATTGTGGAATATATTTTACTTAATATCTTTGAAAATAAGTCATTGTTTTACAAAATTTTATATTTTTTACAATTCACTGAAAACAATTTTTTTAAAATAATATCACTATAAGTTAATATTGATATGATGATTTAAAAAATTTCGTTCATTTTATCAAATAAATTTCATAATATATAAAAACATTGTAAATTGATCTCATAAAAAATAATAAAAAAAATTTTTCTAGAAATTTTTTTTAGAATATTATAATAAATTTATTATAAAAGAATGATTATTTACTAAATAATTATAAAAAATATTATGTGGAGTATGAAATTTTTATTTATAATTGAAAACGTATTTTATAACTTTAATAATTTAATATTTAATATATAAGTTATAATGGTCACTCACAAAAATATTATTTCATGCATCGTTGAAGGTCGGTGTCATGTGTCATGCAATCTATCATTGTTACATATAACACAAATGAAAAATGGGGCCTCATATAATGAAAAATATCAAAAGGATTAAATTTAATTTTAAAAACTATTTCACAAAATATTGTGGTGTTGTGTTCCACCAAGTATAAAATTATATTCTCCCTCAAAATTCATCCTGATAATCAAAGGTACAATATTTAAAAATTCTTTCATAAAACCCATATCAAAAAAAAGAATAATTAAACATCCATTATAAATGGAAATATTGTAACAAAAAGGTTTCCAAAGGTTACTTGTAACTATGTTTCCAGATAAGAAAACAAGGTTTGGAATTTAATATTTTTACATATAATAGAAGAGTATATAATTATAGAGTGGGATAAAGTTCACTAATCATAAGAATGTGGGTGTCCTAGAAAAGGTTAGTGAACATAAAACCATTGAACAAAGAGGCATGAAAAGGTTAATAATATTTTTAAAAATTGTTATAATAGGACCCCATTCTATTTCAATATAATTTTCATAATTTTGATGAATTATAAATATAAGATAATCACAATTGATTTAGTTACATTTCATCATAAAAATATTTCCCATTTGTTCATACTTGATCAATTTTTACTTTAACTAATACAATAAGAAATGAAGGTGAATTTGTTATGTCTGAATCACTAAAAGATCATAATATCAATAGATAAAATGATAATTTATTCCATCTACATATAGTTATTTGAACAATAAAATGGTTAACATACGTTATCCAATATAAGAAAATCATCATATGGGGAAATAATACATTAATATCTAAAACCACATTCAGAATTCCAAAAAACAAATTCATAAATTGTTTACCTTATATACCTTTTAAATACTAAATTACTAATGTTTAGAAATAATGTCACTAAATTTTAAAAATTAAATTATCATTAATCGTTCACAAAACATGAAATAGTTCTTAAATGTTACACACCAAACATGTCTATAGCTTCATCATTTATTCTATTTAAATCAGAAATATCACAAAACCTTAATGAAAACATGCATTTTTTCTCATTCCTTTAATAAAACGAAATTTTATTTAATATATTACATAGATCCAATAACATTGTATACTCCATATATGATAACATAAACTAATTTTTAAATAAATCCTTTATAATTTTTGAGGCCATCAATATTATACAATTTACATTAAAAATATCAACTACCTATCTATCAAAAATAAACACCATTTTATCAACATTAAGAACTTATTAGGGCATAACTTCCCATCATAAAGCTATCACACTTCCATTAAATCACTCTTCAATTCCATTAGTGTCATAAAATATATTATTTCATATCATTAACAAAAAAATATACATATCAATAGTTATATATTCCATGATTCATATAACAAAGTAACAAAATTACAACAAAAACATACTACATTCTCCTTACTTCAATATCAAACCGTTTAATATAATACATTTTCTCATTCCTTAATTTTACATTCCATTTATATTTCATACATATAATCTTCATTATTATCAGTATAACCATTACTCATATAGACTTTTAGATTTTCTTAATGAGATTTTCCCTTAAGACATCGATAGGAAAAATTCCCAAACATAACACATTTAAAGAATTTAACAGTTTATTGTATTGTAGGATGTCCTTGATTATCAACAATTTTGTTAACCAAACAATTCATTTTTCTCATTAAAGTAATATTCTTTTTTTTTATTTTCTATATTCAAAACATATTCTCATCCCACTATGAAATCCACATTGGTGTTTAATCCCATATTATTGACACATAGGAAAAAATGAATATTTTTTCCTCTATAGTCTCTCCTACCTAAAATATATCTTAAATTGTTCCTTATCTTATTTCTTGATTCTAAGAGTTGGTTAAGGTACATGATACTAATCACATTATATGACAATTGTTTAGGAATAATCACTACATTAATCACTCTAGTCATCATTCCAATTGTATTCTCATTAGTAAATTTTCATTCACAATCAATGTTAACCAGGTTCCTTATTATTACCACAATTTTCTAAAGCCAAAATGAATTTTTAAGAAACACTAATAATATTGTGAAACCAAATAATCCTGAAATCACTTTTAGAGTTTCTAAATATAAAAGAAATTATTTTTATGGTAGGACTCATAATGTTATCCTAGGCCATTCATATTAATCATTTGTTTAAATTAATCATTATGGTTTGTAAAATGTTTCTAAATTTCCATGTAATATTCCATGATAGTTTTAAACCTTTTATGATAAAAGTATTATTGTCATTCACCTATTCAAGATAGGGTCAATCTAAATATGTTGTTTTCATGTTTGTTTCTCTATGGTATATCCATTTCTAAGACACATACACTTGTAGTATCCACACATGGTTGTATTTTTAAAGAATATAACAAATATTTCCTTAAACAGAATTATAGGAAATTATTATATACATTGTATCATCTATATTCTTGTCCTTATACCTATTCTTAATAATATCACTATGATTTTTTATTCTTGTCTCCACATTTTAATTATATAGTTCCAATTATACTAACTATAGTGACCAATGCTTCTCAAACATGGATATTACATCATATTAGATGAGTATTCATTACATTACTGAAACACACACATGTAGACCATAATAGATTAGAACCTTTTGAAATGTGTAACACTATATTCTTAATTCTTAAAGGATCTTACAAATCTCCCAAAAAGTTCCTCCCCTTATTCATTACTATATAAGAAACATTATTCCCAATGTGGGAAAATGAAAAATGAGAAATGTTGGGATCATATTCTCCCTAAAGATGAAAAAAGGAGATAAATAAATATAATGTGGAAATAATAGAATGCGAACATGATGGTAACATTTGAAAGTAATACCCTTCATATTAAAGATCATAATCCTAAATCACATAATAAATATTTGAAGTTCATAAGACTTAAATCATTAGATCTTCAAAGAACATGATTCATAATAGAAATACATTAGCATACAAAATCAAATTATAACATACCCCCAAGATGAGAAAATCATCTCTTTAGTTGATCATGATTATTTCAAAAACATATAAGGGAAGTATATGGGTTAGTACACCACTTGGGTGGGACACACCCTCATCTCTAGTAGTAGCCCTTTAATTATAGTGGAATGGTTTCACTCCTAAACCATTATATTAATTATGGTTCATTCATAAGACAGTCATAACAGACAAACTCCCTTATAGAATTGAATTCACTCCTGGTTCTTTTCCTATATATTTCATGAGATATTAATATTTTCTGAATGAATTTTATGTAGATATAGGCCACACCTATCTTTTTTTATAATGTATGTACCGTCTAATGTTATAATATAACCATTTTCTGTGGTTATAATGTGATATCCATGATATAATAAAAATCAAACATGTTTGTGACCAAAGATCACAAAACACTCATTATATCATATCCCATGAAATAAAAATGTTTTTATAAACAATTCATTATAACATAAAATATTAAAAAGAGATAGGTTTCATAATAATTTCAACATTTCAATATAGAATGACCATTTAAAAGAGGTGTGTATAGTAATATTTGTATCATGGTATAACTCATGAATGAGAAACATTATTCATAAACATCATGCCATCATAAACATAAACCATTTAGAGAGATAATAATAATGGTATATTTGGATCATATCCCCAGTAAAAAATAAATTATATCAAAGGATATCATATTAGATGGAAAAAAAATTTAAATATCACATGATCATTAATTAAATAAATAAACATACTTTTAAATTTAGTTTTTAAAACATAAAACACTTTTAAAATCCACTTTTTTGAATATAACATTGGTAACTTATAAAATAATCATTAAAATTCATTTAAAACCTATCTTGAGGAAAATATCCTTTCCATTTTAAAAATTGGTTTTAATATTTAAAATATGTAGAAACCAATTTTCATTGAATATAAACATGAAATAATATAAGTAATATTCATAGAAGATAATTTTCATGATGGTAGAAAATTATGATCATTCAGTATATGTTACAAATATTTTTCCCTTTCAAATTTTTGTTAAAATCTAAAATAGAATTGTTTTGGAAAATGAAATGAATTTTACTTTAAAATAGGTTATAAAAAGTTAATCATGTGGAAATATGTCTTTAAATTCACCATTATAAATATTAAAAATAATTTTGCAATTTTTTTTGAAAACATCATTTTGGAAGAAAAAGTGTTTTCGACGGAAGAGATGATTTTGATTAAAAATGTTATTTTTGGATTAATGAGTACATAAACGGTGAAAATTAAAGGAAAATTTTATTCTTGTTAAATGAAAAAAGTTTAATACAGATAATTTTTATATTAACAGATAGGTCATAAGATTTTATCTTTTGAAATATATTCATAAACAATCCTGATAAACGATGAGATTATAACCTAAAATAATTACCACGTTGTTAACATTGATTCTCATAGACCATGAGGGAACACCATAAAACGAAATTAAAAATATCTTGAGTATAAATAAATTTGTGGTAATACATGTCAAATTTTATGTATATACACCTCATAAAAAATATAATTTTATAACATAACATATGTCTCAAAGATGTAAAATTGAGACAAAAATCCTTTACCAATATGGTATTTTTGGAACAATACACGACATGAAAGAGAGGCACTCAAAGAGAAATTTAAATAAAGATAATTTTGACAATAATCATAATAAAATAAATTCATAACCAGTATATATAGATCATAAAATTAACATGTTGCGAATATGACCTTTGTCTCATAGAAAGTATAAATGAAACATAAATCCCATACTTTAAGTCTTGACTTTTATCATACTCGTTCAAACCTCACATATAATAAATAATAATTTATAATAAATATATTTAAAAAATAGATTCATATGTATCATCCCATATATTTTTTTCATGACCTTTTATTACCCCATTATATTGAATTCCTTGATAATGTCATGTTTCATGAAATAACAACAATATTTTTTGTATATGACTTCATTTTTTAGTTTTGGTACCTTTTAATTAATCATGGTTCCATAATGTTTTTAATTTTAACCATGTAATAAATATCATATGTTTTTGGTATATATTTATTTATATTAATCCATAAAATTTATTAAAAAAATTTAAATACATCATTCATGAAGATGGTAAGTCATATATACACGTGAACATTATTTCTATTTTCCTATTACATTGGATGAAATAAACCTAAAATGTATGTAATCATTTCACAGTCATTTACATGTCACATATATTATATAATTTCCTTAAAAACGTCCTTAATTCCTTCTTTATCAAGTAAAAATGAATAACATCACTTCACGAGGCAATAGTTCACCGTACCCCCCAATGTTGTTATCATATTCCCATAAAATGAAAATCATGAAGATATGTGTAACACAATAATTATATTATAATAATAGAATACAAAATATAATATATAAATAATAAATCCCTAAATATTTCCATCCTTTAAAAGTGGAAATTGGATAATGAATGACATCAGTTATCGAGATTGTAGTCTATCGTAAGCAAGAAACAATGATTTCGTAACTAATTTGATGGAAGTGAAGATGGTTGTAGGTAAATACCTTAACATAAAAAATCTATTCATAATTAATCTGGTTATGTTAATAAATTATAATTTTATATTAATAATTTAATTTTGTGGGAGAGATCTAAAAAATAAAAATTCTCACTAATGAACATTGCCTCTTCTCTTGGTATCCTCCCTAGGATTTCTCTAAAAGACTTTTGGTATGCCATTTTTCTAAAAGTAAGTCTATTTTAATGAGGGGATGTATGTTTGGAATTGATTTTGTCCAGGATTTAAAAACCATAATGGTTTGAATGTGTGAATAATATAGGATATTTGGTTTCCCTTTACAAGTGGGGGAGAGGATAGACTATGTATTTTGGGAAAATAATTGAATGCTCCCTTATTTTTCATATGTTAAATGTAATAACATGCTATTTTATTAAATATATTATCTAAAATTACTTTTAATTCAGAGATAACTTGAGGTACCCACCATGAAAATTTAACAATTCATTATAATAAACAATAATTTTATCCTGTATTGCACGAAACATTGATTTTCATCAATAAGATGTGTTACATGCAAGACCGAGTTTTTTAGAACAAAAATATACTATTAAATTTTAATATTATAGTTATGAAATAGAATTTGGAATGGAAGTAATGAAAAAGAAAAAATTATATGGTAAAATATGTTTTTAATATGTTTATAATGAATTCTTTGGTGACAAATTAATTATAAACACAATAAAAAACAATTGAATATAAGGGATGTGTTTAATGAATAACTATATTTATGCTCATAAAGGTAGTATATATCTATAAATTAAACTAATAAATATTATTTAATTATATTATAGATATGTGTGTTTTATATATTCAATAAAATGTTTTTAAATTCATCCAATCAGTTTTATATGCATAAAATAAGAACAACTCTATATTTAACCAAAAAATTAATTATTTTTTAAAGGAAATTTTGTCACCTTTTAATAGAAGATTTGTTTTAAAATTATATTTTCATACTTTTATAATATTTAATTGAGAAAAATTACTTATTTATTTTAATCATAAATTCAAAATTATATTACGGTAATTTTTTTATTTTTTCGTGAAGATTCATTTTTAATTGAATAGTGAAAAAATATTGAATTTAATTCAAACCCAGTTTTTCATTTAAATAATTAACATTGTAAAATTATGTTAAATTTTTTTATTAAAATGAATTTATAATAATTATAAATATATTAATACAATATAGGTTATTTAAATAAATTCTATATTTAATTTTGATATAAAAAATAGTTAACTTTGGAATATTTTCACTTTAAAATCCTATATTCCCATTCTCTTTATGGTATTAGTTTTAAATTGCATTCTGCAGTTCATATGATTGTAATTTTAAACAATTTATTAAATTTTTTGGAATAAAAAGAAATATTATTTCTTTTATGTTAATCTTATTGATTGACCATAAATATTAGAGAAATAATATAAAATTAATCACAATGATAATGATAAAAACAATTTTACAGGGGGACTAAACATTGAAAAAAAGGGGTATAATGACCTATAAACCTATTAAAAATTGTTTTTAAGGACATATATAGGCAATTAAAACTTTATTATAAAATTTCTGGTGTTTTGGAAGGATCATGTAAGGTAAAAACGTGGGTTCACCAATCTTATTTTCAAAAATTTCATGTGTGTCCTCTCCCTCACTAATAAAATGCAACCAACTTAACCCATATCTTAACACATTACACACCATTGGGATCATCCATAATCTCACCAAATTTAATCCCAACTTCTCTTCACCCGTCGTAGAAGCTTCACTTTAGGTTTAAATCAAACAAAATAAGGTCGTTTTTTCAAACTAAATGGAGTTACCTGAGGAAGAGGTAATGTTCCTCAAAGAACATTTTTTATTTATGTATCACTCAAACCTCTTAAATTATATTTTTTTTCAAGATTATATAATGAACTCAATATATTAAATACACTAATATGGTTTTATGTTAAGTTTAAGGCCTATGAATTCACACACATCCATCAAATGGGATATGCATTCTTCGTTCATGGGTGTGGAGGACATCCGCCTCATGAATCGATGCCCTTGATTCTTCCATTAACACATATTATGGTTAGAATAATTATTTAAATACTATTTATATATGATACACATTATATATATAAGTTATTTATGATTTTCTAATAATTATATAACATATAAAATCATTCATTCCATTTTGTAGGAATACGATAACATTGTTTCTAGATGTGGGTACTACCGCCTCCTCAATGTGTTGTGATTTGTTCACAATTTACATGGATTGTATTAAATAAGTATTTAAATAAACTATGTGATATATATTACAAAAATATATATTTATGAAATTATTATATTTATGGAAATAAAATATTTCATTTTATTTATTTCATTTTCACACATAAAAATAGTAATAACGTTGTTTGCGGAAGTGTGGATTAGCGCCTTCTTGACGTGATGTGATTTATTTTAATTAAAAAATTGATATATATATATATATATATATATTTAAATATAATTTTATTTATTATATAATGATAATTATTTAATGATAAAATATTACTCACCTTTTATCATTATGATCATAAAAAAATGGAAATGTTATTTATGTGTACGTATGGCCTAATATCTTTATGATCATAAAAATTGTTCATTTTTTATAAAAATATTTCATGATTATTTTAAGAAGTTATAATTTATATATAAATAATATATTTATATGATTATAACTAATAATTATACTGTCAAATTTTATACACTTTGACCATACTCAACTAATCTAAGTCGTTTTTGAGAAACTATCTGAATATGGTCCAAACATCTGATGTAAGCTAATTCAATAATGTAACTATATATAACCTAGTAATAATTGAAATAAAAGTAATTTTAAATTTATAAAGGTTATTGAGCATTTTAAAATTTACAAATGTATATTATATAGGAAGATAAAGAACATGCATGATGAATCAGACTCATGATAAGGGTTTTTTCTCATCACACTCTTATTTCTTCGAGATACATGCCATATTCACCAATTAATTTCTTTTATGGTGTATGTACTACCGGATAATTTATTTTATGATTATTATCCTCAAATGTTTTGGTATTTACTTATATATTTTAGGATATCTCTTTCATGGGATTTATGGTTTGAAAGATGCCATAACAATAATGGTTTTTTCTCACAATTTTCCTTCATTGAGACTTATATCAAGTTAGTCACCTATATTCTTTTAGGAGTAATACATTCTACCCTTCTTAAATGTTATATTATAGATATTCTTATTTTATTGATATTATATGTTTCAATTAATGTTATTCTTCCATAGGAATTATGATTCAAAAGTTACTAAAATGATAAGAGTCTTTTGTTTCAGTCTCATTGATTATTCAAATTGTGTATGATTAAGTCTATGAGTTTTAAAATTTATATTTCAAATGAAATATATTATCTTATGGTTATTTACGAGATATTTACTTAGTTATACCACTTATGAACTCTTTTTTAAATAAATAATTTGAAACTTTTTCATGAAAATACATCTTTATTTCTCTCTTCGGTCATAAATCTCTTTTCTTTGGAAAACATTTTTTCAAAAAAAATCAAAAAAAATTAAATATTTTTCTAACCTCATAAAAATTATTTATAAAATGTATTTTTACAAAAAACAAATCCAAGGACTATTTTTTTCAATCTCAAAACAATACACCTTTATATTTTATAAAAAAGGTAAAATGAAAGTTCTTGTCATTCTCTAAACAAGGCACTTTATAACCTTTTTATAGGGAAAAGGAATCTGATTTTTATCTTTCATGGAATGTATATAATTACCACCATATTTTTTTAATATTCCTTTCCATGTTCGTGGTGATATTTTTAAGGAAAGTTTTTTAGAAAAATATATCTATGAAACTAATTTTAACAATGTTTTCTATTTTAAAAATCTTTTTTGAAAACTAAAAATATATATTTTTGTCAACAATGATTTCAATGATACTTTAATGGTATCAAAAATCATCAGAATAAAAAAAACCAAATATTGCTTATCCACAACATTGGATATATTTAATTGAAACCATCATCATTCTTTTTTGTATGTATTAAGATTATTTCATTGATATTGTTATAGTTCCCACTTATTGTTTATGGGTTAACCATGATTCAAAGAGATTGTTGTGGAACCTTGTAATTTTACAAGGGTTAATCAGGATCATAGAGTTTGGTGTAGAACAAATTTATTTTAAAATATTTATTAATGTTATAAAAGGGATAATGGATTCACTTTTACTTTTTGATAAAATGTACTATTTTTTATGATATGGTTTTGTAATGGTACATGGACATTTGACGGGTGGTTACATTATAAAACAATTAATGGCTATACTGTGATGATCTAATTTTGGGTGATTCTATGATACAACATGTATTGGTTGGTCTATTATAGGTCTCTTGTTAAATAGGTATGAAATTTGTCCGTATGGTTATTAAATTTGTAAGAGTGATTGTAAGAGTGAAGAAGAAATGATTTCCTAAGTTACGTAGATGTTGTATTTATTCTTTCTATGGGTTTATAATGCTTCTATTGATCGATATTGATCTATTATAGCTCTCTATTATTGATTCAGATGACTATTTACAATGACATGTTTTCATATTTTATGATCCATGTATTGATTGATATGAGTTTTTTATGATTAACTCATGGATGTTGATTATGTCATCATATCATTATGCCCTTTTATTCTCATTGATGAAATTTAATTCGGAATGCTTATGTTTAACCTTAATGATAATTTGATCTATCCCAAATTATATTTATTTTTTTCTAGAATATAAATATTTAATTTAAAAAATTCATGTCTAGAAGGAATTTTAAATGGACGATGGTGGTGTATTTATGTGAAAAATAAAAAGCAGGGTTAAGTGGGAGAAATTATCATTTGAATCCATGAGAATTGTTTATGTGACCCATGTTTTTAATTTTATATTTTAAGGATTATTTGAATTAATATGTCTACAATTATCACCCACATAGCCAAAAATGTAATGTTTATGATTTTATTATAGGATCTGGGAGTGTGGGTCCTGGGTCTTTATATTAAAACGGTGAAAATGGGTCATTATAAATCATTAAAGGTGTAATGGTGTTTCTATTTTGATGAAAATATTTTTTATTCAATTCAATATGTTATTTTTAATCTAATATTTTTAGTTTACCCCCCCCCCCAATAAACAAATTTTTACCATAACCACGTTAATTATTTTTTATATGCATTCACTATTCGATTTTGTCAAAATATTATGTTGAAAGTAGTATATAATTTAGATTATTTTAATTCCAACTATAGAATCTATTCTTCTAGAATCAATAAAAATAAGTGGCCTAATTCAATTTAAAATTATTCTCATAGAAGTAAGAAGAAAACATGCTTTTATAAGAAAATGTCCAAATGTTTACAAAGAATTTATATCTAATTTAAACTTGAAATTGACTCAAATTACTTAAATTAGAATAACAGACGTATAATAGAATTAATTTTAATTTTAAAAAACCAAAATATTAGATATATTTATTAATAAATTAAACAAAAAGGTAGTTTTTAATTAAAATTTAGTATTTTTTACTATTCGTCAAAACATTAATCTTTTCATAAAATTATAAAAAATTAAATATAATATAATAGTCAAATGATGATTTAAAAAACTAAAATATATTAAAAAATATTAAAATAAATTAAAATAAACTTTATAAAATTTAAATATATTGAATTTAAAACAAACCCTTAAGACATGATGAAAAATAGGATTTTATAGAAGTATAATTTTTCATTCTTAAGTTGAATTATATTAAATCTATGTCTAATTATAATCATTTTATGAATATAAATTATACGGTATATATATAACTAATACAATTTATTTAAAACATTTATAATTTCTTATCATTTTAATTAATTAAAATGGAAAATCAATATGCACTTTAATATAATTTATCAAAAACCCATAAACAATTATTTTAAAATCACATATAATGTTTTTTAAAATGAAATTAAGTGGATTAAATTTAAATAAATATAATTAAGTAAATTTTAAACATAATTTGGCTTATATATTACATAATTTATTTTAACATAAGTGATTCCCATACAAAATTTAATATTTTTCACTATTTACTAAAAATTCAAAAAATTCAGATAAATCCCAAAATTTCACTATTACTTTTTTATATATGATGACTTCAAAAATTAATTTCGATTATCATATAATTTTTTTAAATGTTTTATAAATTATTTATAATATTTCCACTTAAAATTAATTTAAAATAATTTTTGAAGAAGATATATTTTGAAATAATATAGTTTCCTAACAAAAACATGATTGATAATTTACAAAGAAGTAATAAAAAAATATTGAGAAGTAAATTTATTTGTATATTTTAAAAAAATTACACAATTCATAACCTCTTATTTAATTAAAATTTTGGAATGTTCATATTTAAAATAATATTATTACATTCTTCCTGGAAGGTCAATTTCACGTGTCATAAATGCTATCATTGTTTCCTGTAACACATGCTAAACATTGAATTTCATAAAATGAAAAATATAAAATAGATTAAAACTAATTGAAAATTTAATTTCTGAAAATCATGGTGTGTTTGATATTTTGTGTTTAGGGGGTTCATTATGAGTTAGACCCATATAAATAATTTATTGACTCTCAATTTTTAAACATTTCCATATACATCTTGGTAATATTTTATCAAAAATTAAACCTATATCATGGATGAACAAAATTCCTCCATGAATGTTTTTATAATTTATTAGATCATGATTATTGTAATAACCTATCAGTTCATGTGGTCATCATGCACTTCTCAAGAGGCATTTTCATATGCATGGTCACCCATTATGTTCATGTGGTGAACCAACATGAACCTAAATGATCTTATTTTGAGTCTTTCCCTCATAGTATATATCTTTTATTTAGGTTCGCTTCATGAACATGACTTAATTAACAATTTTATATAGATTATGACTCAATTTTTGGTTTCTTAGTCTTTCAATTCAAGAAGATATCAGAAGATTGATGTCATTATTTCCACCTAGTGTCAACTATTTATTCTATTGAATAATACTGTACCAAAATATGGGAGAAATGACTCATGAAAACATTTTATTAGAGAGGTTACCACATGTGGGATTTTATTACTATGATATTTTCCAATTCTTGTAATATGATACACAAATCGTCCCATCAGATATATATTTCATCATCAGGAGATGATTCATATGAATATATCATCAAAATGATATTTACATTGAGAAGTGAAATATTAAATAAATATGTGTTGGGGTACACTTTTATAACCTTGTAAGGGGAAGGATGTATTATATGGGAGGAAACACAAAAGTATGGGTCAATCATAATTATTTTTAATAATAATCAAAAGCTGGTTTTGGAATGTGACTATTATTTCATGTCTAATTGAATAATTATCATGGGTTATATGTTTTCAATTTTGGTTAAAGAGAAATTTTGATTAATTTGAAATGCAACTTAGGGTTTTATGGTTATGTGAGGTAATTTATATTTCATAGTATTTATACAACCATATATGTTTCATCATATGAGGATTTTTTAACTAGTGGATTATAAACATGAAGAAATTTAATATAATTCTAGTAATGGTTTGGATAATACCCTAGGACATGTTAATGTTTATTGGAGGAAACATTCTTAGAGATATGTAAGATAAATTATTCCTTCCTTCATCAAATTGGGACAAAACAGAAATGACCCATATATTAGCTAGGGATATTTTTAAATTAATAGGGGACATAGTATATTATGATCTTGACCTAATGATTTATGTCCCTCTCGGGGTAAGTTCTAAAAATAAAAATTAATTCTAAGGGGAAGAAGCATGAGGTAACAAATTAAAATGAGTTATCTATCATGTAATTATCATGGTCTTCGGGGCTCATACTATGAGGTGACCCGAGTATTTCAAACATAAATAACACATATTATTATATAAATATTTATTACATATCATTATGATTGATTCCATTATAATAAAGGTTTAGTGTCTCTTAAAATAGTGATGTATAAATAACTTATATTTAAAGGATCTAAATCAACACCCACATAGTTATTCATAGGTAGTACCATTCTTAATCAAACCATACATAGTAACTTTATTCAAATCCAAAATATATATATATATAATAAAAGTAAAGCATAGAATTCAAATAATTGGAAAAAAGAATACATAATGATTAATTATGAGTTATATGAGGAAAATGTAATGAGAACATGATCTAAGTAAATGAAAATCATATCCAATAGTTCATTCATCATAATCATGAGTATGGGAATAAAATCATGGTAGTTTATAACACATTGATCATAATGGAATCAAAGAACATGATCTATGAGGTAAAAATATGGGCATAATATCATGTATTAAGTGGTTTTTGTAAACTGTGGAATAATCAAAATCGTTGAAATATTATCTCGAAGATATCCCCCCAATACATTCATTATTTGTAAGTGGTCGGTAAACATCCCATGAAACTATGTCAGGTATTGGATATCCTTCGTATACCCTCTTTTTGGAGTTATACAACAGAAAATGTCCCCTTTTATCTCATAAAAATAGTCTTTAATCAAATAATTCTTTATTGATAATGGAATTTACCGTCAAATAATTCAAATAATTTAATTTATATGGAATGATATCATAAAATTATTTATCATTTCATTATAACATAACCCATATAAAGTAAAAAATGATTGAATAAAATTTAATCACCAACAATAGAAAAATATTTATATATAATAAGAATGGTGTCATAGAACCATATCTTTAGTGAATCATTTGTAACAATAAAGGATTTTATCATTGATGAAAAATTCTTTCTAAATATTACTGGAACATTTGTTGATTAAAATACCCCATTGAATCTGAATTAAATCATTTATTATATAAATAATAAAAAATATAAATAAAAAACATTTAATTAAAAAGAAACATGGAAATATTAAAATTAATATTCAATGGAAATTTAATTCATTATGGTGGGAAAATTTGTTCGTGCAGTGTATGTTAAAACAATGACTTCGTTCACACGATCTAAAAAAAGTTGTTAAAAATATGAAAAGAATATTCAACTAAAATATTTCTACATAAATTAAAAAGTTTTTACATATTTATTTATAAAACAAATGGTTAATTATAAAAACATTCTTGAAAACATTTTAATGAAATTGTGTACATGGAATAAAAAGATTCATAACCGAATATGGAAATAATGTGAGTCATTCCTAAAAACATTTTTTCATATATTGATATCCTAAAGGAAACAAATTATAGAAAACATGAAATATAAAGATGTAAAAAATCAATACTAAAATAAATAATATTTGGTATATATAGATTAAATAATTATAACATCGGATATTTATGTATACAAAATCTTGTTATAAATAGTGTTGCAACGTAAAACCCTTACCTCAAGTCCCAATTTAAAAGTAAGAAATATAACATCATATATGATAAATTTATTTATTTTATAATTATATAATAGATCAATATAAATTCTTATAATATCATTTATGATACACATATTACCTTTCAATGCACCTTTATTAATAATTCATTGTAAAAATTATCATTTTATGGTGTTAAATGTTTCATTATTCGTGAAAGTTTTGGTTTGGAAGATCTAGTATTTGTAGTTAGATCATCATTCCATAATCTCAAAAATGTTAATAAAGATATATATATATATATATATCATATATTATATATATATATTATATATATATATATATATATATTAATGACCATGAATGTTATAGATAAATAGATAAATAACATCATTCTTCGATATGGTAGTTCATACGTAGACATGAACAATATTTTCATTTTCTAAGAAAAGAATGAAAACATGGTAAATAATGTTTTATCTTTGAAAATACTTTAACAAATAATATGTATAATATATAATTATTAAATTCATTAATATATCAATTGTTGTTATGTGGTGATGGAAAATGAATTATATCGCTACATGGAGGCAATAGTTAACAATTATGCAGGACCGATACTTTAATTTCTAATTTGATAGAAAGGTGGTGGGAAATAGTTTTTAAATCCAAATAATAAATTATATAATTTTTTAGTATACTATATTAAACATTTTATATTTTATATAATATGTTTATACATGTGAATTTAGAAACAGAATTGAAAGATCTTGGTTAATATTTTTACATCTTCAATGAGAGACCTCATTTTGCATACAACGTAATCCATAAAACATTGGTCTTACAAGAATAAATTGATCACTGGGATAGAGGTATGTAAGTTAAAATAGTAATATATACATTATTTCATTATATATATGGCTCAAAATTAGTGGATAAGGGAGGATATGACATTCCTTTTTATAAATGAGGGAGATGACACACATAGAATTATATAAAATATTTAATTATAATTAATCTATTTCCCAATTATAATTCATTTTAATTTCCAATTAATTGAATATAAGGTAATTTATGGTAATAATATATTCAAATATAAATTATTATATATTTATATATAGAAATACTACACCTATCTCTTAGTTTAACACCTATTAATCTCGTTTTAACTATAATTATGATGAAAATTATAACTTATTTTATTATTCAGTATGAAAAACATTAAAATATATTAAATAATAATTTTTTAAATTATGATTTAAAAAATTGAATCCATTTTATCAAATTATATTTCAATAATTTAGAGAAATAATTTTTACTTAAGCATTTTAGATGCATAAAACCCCCGCTTTAAAAAAGTCATTTAAATTATAAAGCTAAATTTAAATTCAATACATTACTTTTAAAAGAAAATTGAATGTAAAACATTTTAATTTATTATATAATGTTTAACTATCATTAAATAAATTAATAAAAAAATATTCATTTTATTTTTATGATAAATACATATTACACTCATAAATACAATATTATGAAAAGTAACTCTATTGTAATTCAATGATTTTACCTTCATTAATTTCCTTCATATAAGAAATATATGGATGTTAATTAAATAGTTAGAAATAAATTTAATTAAAGTAACATTTTAATAGTTAATAGATCATTTTTAATCAAAAATTATTTTGTAAATTAGGTTTTCTAATCAACAAATAGTTTTATTAAAAATTTAATTACTATTTTTAAGCATTAATCAAAAAAATAGAATTTAGGAAAACATTTATATATATATATATCTAATAATGTGATTAAACATATTTATACCTAGAAATACAATAGATTTTTTATAATGGTATACTATATAATTAGAAAATTTTTACTTGGGTTGCATGTAAAAATTATATCGAATACTACAAATTTACATAAATGGAAATACCATTAAAATAGTTGCACCTTACACTATTACCCTTAAATAAAATTATATTTCTATTTCATTTTTAAAAATTTATTTTCTATTATTTAATGGTAACTTGAGAATGCTTGAATTTAAAATTCAACAAGAAATCCATAACCCTTCTTATACAACATTATTCAGAAGGATCTGTGCATCTTATAAAGGATCCAAACAGTAGAAGGATTCCATTCAAGTATGTTTTCAATGATATCATCAATAAAAAATACAAATTATATGATATTTTTATGTACTCATCCATATTAATATTCCCTTCATTATAATCATATTATGATAAAGATTTAATAATAAATACTTTTCCATCATTACCGCTTGGTATAACATAAGGAGAATTATAGAAGGATCTGGATTTGATATGACCAATTTCTATGATGATTCATTTTTTTCTAATTTTCTATGATTTCTATTGTGATATCATGTTTAATATTAATCCCTTTTATTTTCTGTATAACTATGGTGGAATATTTGATCAATGGGATTTGTTTTATTCACCTTAAAATTTTCAATCTCCTATATGGCTTTGAATTTAGGTAGAATATATTTTGGTCCATCCTCTACGTAATTCTACTTAGTAACAATCCCTTTACCATTACTAGATAATTCATTGGAAATTTGTTTTAGTAGTTTACAATTGTCTTTACACATCCTAATTCTTCTACTTATATTGACTCAATAATTCCTTGAATCATAATTTTTTCTTTATACCTAAATCCATATTTAGTGGGTGCCTCCACATGTTTCTTCCTATCACAATATCATAAAAACATTGATTTGAAAATCTATAACACTGTGATCATGTTCTTATTATACTATATTATTATTCATACCAATACGTATCATGCCAATACCCTAATTTATTTGCCACTTTTGTATGACTGTTTACCACCCAAGTGGATTGGTGTCACCCAAATAAAATTCATTCAAAATGTTGATGTTTTTTTCATCTAGGTTGAGGCAGGTTCACTTGAATCTCTAATCCCTTGGAAGACACTGATGAAACCTACATTGGTTTATATATATCAATGAGAATTTATGATGCATGAAAACTCACCCTAGGTTTGAGATGAGATATCCTAGGATCAATATTCCTTGTTGTTTTTCATAATAAGTGTTGGACTCCAACATAGATCACCAACCAAAAACAAAGATTTATAGTTGGATATGATAGAATAAAATAGTTCATGCATTCACCATCCCTCTAACTAATTCTTGTGTTATAAATAACTCTGATATCAATAATATTAATTCCATTGGAATGACTTGTAGTGGAATCATTTGGATGATCCTTAGTATTTCTCACCAGAGAAATAAGCTAATTTTTACAAGTTATTTGAGAGGAATCCCCTTTATATTTTTCTTGAAATATTCAAACAATGACTCAATAAAAAAACATATACTAGCCATCAATTTAAATTCATAATGCATCTATATGTGGTTCAAAATATCAACCATGACATAGATCCATAACATAAATGGTTTACATAAGGATTAATTTTTCTGGCCTAATAAAAGATTTCATCCAGCCATATTTCAGATCATCATAAGGATAGATGTGTTTTGAAATGGTATGGTTATTCAAGGAATATGTATCCAAATCATCACTAGGTAAATTAATCATTAAATAGAAATTAAATGAACATATATGTAAACAAAAAACACAAAATTGAATAATCTTAGGGATCTGGACCATATAGGAATTATGTAATCATTAATTTAATACCTGATGGTAATATTGTGATAATAATGTAATTCCACCACATCATGGCGGTGGAGACACCATGTTTTGTTGGAAAAAAGATTCAAAATCTTTTATAGTGAGTTGCTACCCTCTAATGTGAGTAGTAAAATAGAATAAAAAGGTGGACGAAGCATCAACAAACATCAATTCTAAAATCAGAAATGGGGTGAATTCGTCAAAGTGGATTTAGATATTTGGGAACAATATGTTCAAAGGAAATGTAGAATGTCAAAGGAGGTCAATGTGTTGGAAGAATTGAGATGTGACCTTTCTATAACTATCATTCACAACCTCCCCTACCAATAATATGAATGGTAGACTCACCGGTAGGAATGATAACCCAATTAATTTCATTCCACTAATTGAAATAATTATGATATCTATGTGTCATTACATCCTTGGGTTTACATTTAGATTTCCATATAATTTTACTATTCTAATGAACATTAACATTGTATGTAATATTATTATGTATCATGTTATCTCTATGATAAAATATTTCTACCCATATATCTTAATAAGAGTAAGTTTGATCCACTACTATAACCTATGAGTTATGTTCATAGGATGGATCATGTATGTTGTTCTTTAGGAAATATACATGGAACACTTACTAAACTTTGGAGTGGTTCATTGGAGGAAGAAAATGAAAATAAAATATCTGTACTTGGTCGATAATCCTTAATGGACCAGTATACCAAGGTAAAATAATTACATTAATTTAGTGTATCAAAAACATCATTCATGTATTAATTCATAGGAAAACCTTCCAAAAAAATCAAATGATATATCTCACTAGTTTTTGTCCAAATAAATCTTTTATTTACACTAATCTGATTTAATGTTCTAATGAATGGATATAAACCTCTCTATAGTTTACTTATCTAGATCAGGTCCTAATTCCATTCATTCTCCAACAAAACCTCATCACATTGGTGTCCTACAGTTCCTCCATAGAGGAATTTTTAAAGTTACATCTGAATTCTCGAGTGAATGATATTATTATAATATAATTAGATAAGAGGAATATATTCCTACAAACAACCAATGAAATATATATATATATTTATCTTATAATATCCCCTAGGTATTTAATGGTCCTCTCAAACTGGCCATATGTCAAGGATGATATAAGTTACTAAAAAACAATATATCTAGATCATGATTAATAATTATCTTGAACATCAAGGTAAACCTTAGTTCTTAATTAGATACAATAGAATATGGTATGATATAAATCCTTTCAACTTATTTAATGCCATCCTAGAATGTTTTTCAAGAGAAAAATAATATCTAATTGAAAAAAATTGATGCATTTATAATTCATTCAACTAAAAAAATAAAACGGTTGCATTAAAATGTATTGGGATTCTATTAGAGAATATCATTATTGATGTTTTCAAAAAAAAATATAGAATTGGAAATGATTGTAACTTCCACTAATACATAGGTCAATCAGTATTAAGATTCTATCATAACAAGTACCAATATAAAAACATTACAATATATCTATTCTTGTTGTCCCATCGAAGATAATATTTAATAGGACTATACATCTTCATACATATTTTAATAATGGTGAATTATGATCTATGGGCTTCTTCCAATAGCTTTTCTTGAAATATGGTATTGAAAGAACACATACCTGGTTCTAGAAGATTATCATTAAATCACAATAACGGTTTAACTATAGAACATTTCATACCATATTTTACATTTTACATGTTCTTTATTTGAATATTTAATATTAACATAGATATATAAGCCAATAATCATTTGAGAAAGGTATGATTTCTCCATATACTACAATAATTTAATGTATATCCTTTGAAAATACAAAAAAAAATTATCACCCTTGATCCTCATCATAGAGAATTTAGCGCAATCCTTTAAACCCAATGTATTATACACCAAGTTTTATTTCCGACTATGGTATTTTATTGAGTAGTTATAATGATTTATCAAGTATAACCATCTGCTCTGGTTCATATTCACCTATTTTTCTGTAAATATATAATTTAATATTTTATGAGAAACATATATATCCCACCACTCTCCATTAAGATAATGTATCCATATCATTAATGAAAATATTTCTATTTCAAAATCCAAATCATGATTTGGGTAATTTTTTTCATGAACAATTCATTTGCGTGAGGCATAATCTCACCCTATGTCACTCTATATAACAATACATCCTAAAACTTTCTTCAAATCATCACTATAAATCATAAACCCGTATCTATTGTACCATAGTCTGTGTATAGGTTCCCAGACCAACCTTTTTTTATAAATATATAATTTTCCTCACATTCTTCTATCCAAAGGAAAATGATGTAGTTGCTTCTTTACAAGGAGAGTGAACTATATAACCTTGATTAATTATAATAACACTATATATATTTATCTCATTGGTATTTTTGATCCCATTAAAAATAGAATCCATATTATATGGATCTTCGGTTATACCCTCTCTTGAGATTTATTTCCTCGAAAATAAAAATATGAATAACTAAACTTAACATATGGTAAATTTGTTAAACAAAATCTCCCTAGTTAGGGTATTTATTATAGTCCTTATGTGATCTTCATTCTCTTACATTCTCTTAGAATATACAAGAATAACTTCCCTAAATACTACCACACACAGATCTACATAATCACTAATAAATCTATTCAATAAATCCATGAAAATAGTGAGTAATTTGAAATACCAAATTGTAACACTATAAATTCATATTTTTCAAACATTATATAGAATCATTTATCATGTATGTTATCACTTTTTTACATTATTTGATATTATACATATCAATGATCTATCTTGGATAAATATTTCACTACTAACAATTCATCGAACAAATCATTAATTCAAAGATGATAAGACAAATTATTGATTTTGTACCTGTTATATTCTAGATAATCATTAAAGAGATTCATTGATCTATGTTTAATATTTATAATAATAATTGGTTCACCCCATGGTGACACACTTTACCAATTGAATATTCCATTAAAATTCTCCTTGAGTTACTTTTTCAATTCATGCAACTCAGTCAGGGTTTTTTTATATAATGTATTAGAAATTGGTGTAACTCTATGTATGATTTCTCCTGAAAAATAAAATTCATGATTTTAAGGAACACTAGTCAAATATTCAAGAAATTAATCAAAAAAACCAGTATAATATGAATATCATTGATTTTGAGTTTCTCCCTAGCTATTTGATATTCATATCCATTTTTAATAGAAATCATGGTCAATGTCATGGTTGTAATTTCCATTGGATGTTCATATTTTTCATTATGCATACATGTGATTGTAGGTTGGTTTAGAATATCAAATATGACTCCACGTCCATATAAATATATATCAAATTTTTATAAATAAATATATTTCATGCCTAAAATAACATTAAATTAAATAAGAGGATGAATAAAAAGATTTACAGGAAGCTCATTCCAAATAACATATATTAGGGAAGATTTATATTATTGTATTGTGACCATCATGCCATTTTTGGATTCACTATTAAGTCAAAATCAAATCACTAAATTTGTAATGTTATGATTTTAGAAAATTAATTATATATAAAATAGTTTGTAGATCCATAATCTAATAAGATAAAATAAAATATATAGTTGATATTATTTATCCCTTATTCCACTTTGTTAATATACCCTACATAAAAAATAATGGTCACATAATATTTCACCTTTTCACTGGTAATAACAAGTTTCTAATGTCAATCATCCTAAAAACCCATTATTTTTTATCCATAGTTATCATAAATCCAAAACTCATTGAATTTGAATCACTGGAGTGTTGATGATAAATTGAATATATATTTCTTTCATTTTAAATATTTTTGAAAACTTCTTCCCACAAATTCCACATTCAATATCCTAATAAACATCCATTATAAAGTTAAAATATTTAAAAGTCCACTTAATACAATTTCCATCATATTTAATTTCTCGCATAATTTCTAAAGAATGAATCAAATTTATACCTATACTGTTTTCATTATTATAATTTTCCATAAATTTTATATATCATTTCATAACAAAACCATAAAATTTTTTAGTGAACATAATCTCCATTTCCATTTTGATATAACATCAAATGACTTATTATAATATTATAACATCTCTTGTGGATAATACCCTATGGATATCTCATTTTAATCCACTATTGGGTCAATAAATATTATATTCTAGTTCAATGTTAATACTAGAAGTGTATCTCATATGTCTTGTATAATTTTCATCAATGCTACTAATGGATTAATAATTCTCTTTATTTAGCTAAAGGATTTATTTCTCTATTTATGTAAAATGAATATGGGTAATGTAGTTTTTGAGAAATATCCTTCAAATCACATCCAAATCCATAGAGTAAATTTCATATTATTATTTCATGTTCTTGACAAGAGCCTTCCTTTAATTTGTTTCTCTATCAAAATGAAAAATATATGGAATACAATTTTCATGCTATAAGTGTTGGAGAATAGAAAATATCTCATATGTGCTATAAATCTATTACTAAAAAATTATTTGATCATTGGACCCAATAAAATAATTTGGATGTTTCCTAATGAGGTGTTTAACAAAATGATGTTACCTCCTTTTCTCTTTTTATAACTAATCATGATTCCTCTCTTGAGAATGTGGCGTTATAGTAGAAAAAATATTTTTTATTAAATCTCTTATATAATTTTGTTATTAATAAGGAAACTCACATTGTTGTCTATCATATTCAATGTTAAAATAGTTCCCTCAAGTTCTATACATTGACTACAACAAAAATGGATAGTGTTAGAAAAAATAATCATTATTAGAATAGTATAAAAATGAAACTACATAATAGGATTAATAAATCAGGAATCATTATTTAAAATCTATGACACTTTAGGTTTAAACATTTTCATTTATAATTCATGACACATTCTCTAAGGCCAACTCATCATGCACTGACGACGATTGTGTTAATAAACCAATCTATGACTTCTTTAGTTATCACCCTTAGGTTCATCAATATCAAAACTATATAATATTTCATGTATCTTAATAGGGAAATATTTTCTAGGAAAACCAGAATGATTTATTGTAGTTACTCTGATTTTCCTGGGCCATTCCTTTGTGAAAATCTAGTGTTTGTGGTGTTCTTGGGGTAAGAAGTGGTTTGTTTTGGGAGTTTTCTAAAAATCTAGTTTCACCAAAATTGTGGCACCGTGATGGTGGCACACCGAGAGGGTGTAACAATAACGATGGCACATCGAGATAGTGGCGTCATAAAAATGGAACATCTAACTGGTGACACCGTAATGGAGGCACACTGAAATGGTGGCACCATAACAATGGCACACTGAAATGGTGGAACATCAAAAAAGTCGCAATGTAATAGTGGAACACCAAAATGGTGGAACCACTACGGTAGAACTGTGATGATGGCACACCAAAATGGTGTCACATAAAATGGTAGCTCACCCTTTTCCAAATTTCATATTTTTCCTAGTTTCTATCCTCTTTTCAATTTTTTCCCATCTTATATTTTATTTTATGTACCCCGAGTTTAAATACTTATTTGGGAATATTTAAGGGAGTTTCAAAGGGTATTAAGTATATCTTTATTATCATTATGCTTGAGGGACCTTTAGATATTCAAACCACGTGATATTGACCAGTATCCCACATTAATGACTGTTGAAACTATTCTTCCTTTGATATGTGATCTAGCTCTTCATAGCCGATATCTTCACTTCCTAGCATGATTTTGTTCCCTCTTGGTTCAACTAGAGCCTTCCATACCCATTGAGTGACATGCTGTATTGTAACCATTGATTGATCTTTCCTTTGAGTTTTTCCTTGGATTTTCCTTGATTTTCATATGATCTCATGTTTTGATTCAAAGAAAAGATTTAGTCTCCTATCATTTCATGTAGAGATTATTATGCCTCTATTTATTTTTGTATCATGTGGGGTGGGGTAGTAACAATTCTTCAGGAAGAATGGTTGAATAAATTTTCCTTAACAAGTAATAAATGATGAGAAGGGAATAAGATGATCAAGGGATTACATGGGTCAATGAAATTACTGTAGGTAAGTGATGATGTTACGTATGTGGTTTAATTTTTTTCCATGAACCTTTTTTTTAATTGTATGGGTTGTAAGGCCTTCTGAAAACCATGGAAATTGGTGGAACGTACATTAGCACAAGTGGTGTTATATATATATTTTTTTGATTCATTGATAAATGGTTGTATTATAAAATCTTCTTAATCACGTATACTTAGTTAAATAAATAATTTCTTTGAGATCAAACTATTTCCATTATCACCCATGTTTTCTAAAGTGTAATTAAAGAACCCCTCCTGCTAAATCTAAAAATACTTGGTTTAATTGTGTGTTTGTGGGCTACGTTTGTTTGGGGTTTGTAATTCAAGGGGGTTAGGTGAAGTTGATATTTGTAACCTTGTTAAGAGTATGGGGGTGGAAATAAGGAATAACTTTGTGTGTGGGGGATGTCTAGTTCGCGCAGTGGAGATACTGTTTAGTGGTGTTTTTCTATTCATTTTGTGTATGGGGTGGTATAGGAGGCGTGATGGAATCTCTGGCTGAGAGATTGATTGATTGTGGAATGGATGGACATGTTTTGTAGCGGGACTAATTTTGAGAAGTGGTTGGGTAGTGGGGCTGAGGGAGTGGGATGTGTTGTGACTTCATGTTTATGGGAGTGCTGTGTGTGGTGTTATTGTGGAACAAGGATTTTTGTTCTAGTTATTAGAGGATGATTGGGTGAGATAACATTGAAATATGATAGTTGGGAATGGTTGAATAGGTTCCTATAAAAAATGGGATCTACAGTTGTATTACAGGTTGGTTGTTCTCTGTTGCTTTTCTGATTGGGTGTTAAAATATATTTCCTTACCTTGGTATATACATCCTTATTTTACATGGCAGTGTTTAGTGGACATTAGAATTCTGAAAATGATTTAAGATGTATTGATTATTAGTTTTCTAGGTATTTCTATAATAAATTAAAAAAACCCAATAATTAACGGATGGAAATTGATTAAATGGAATAGGGCTAGGATAGTGTTTTATTGTGGCTATTTTGGTGGTTGTTTATATAGGGGTTGCAGTAAATGTGGTTTAGTATAAGATGGATATTTTTCTTAAAGCCATAGGTTGGTATGATTGTTTACTTTCCTATATGTATAAATTGTTGTTCCTTGGTATTTCAATACACACCCCACCATTATTGATCACCATTTGTCAAACACCCCCATTTTGGGGGGAGGGTGTCTTTCCAATCATCCTAGTGGGAGGATGGAAGGATAGTTGCTGAATTTCTTCCTCGCACCCTCTTCTAGGTTCTTACCAGTAGACCATATCTAGGAAGAATGTAATTATTTTAGGTTTACTATATTCCAAGATCTTTTAGATAGGTTATTATTGTAGATGAGGGTTCATGTTTATTTAGTCTAGGATTATTTTCCCAAGTATCCTCATGATGAGGCCTAGGTGTATTCGGGTGAGAGGCACGGTTGTTGTGGCCCAGGTTTCTGCAGGCATTATGTGTGGTGTACTTGTTCCCCAAGTGTCTTCGGGTGTGATTTGTGTGTGGTTTGAGGCTCAGGTATGCCCGGGAATGTTATAGATGCAAGACTTCATTGATGAGTAGTTGTTCCAAGATTTTAGCCATTAGGAATGAGTAGCTAACCGTGTAAAAGTGTTGTGGGGTGCCCAAATCATCGATGTGCATATATTATTATCTTACATGACTTGTGTTATTTAGGTTGTTTTCATTAGTTATGTTGGGATGGTTAGCTTTCCTGGTCAGTATTTATTGGTTTCTGCTATTTTCAAGGGGGAAATAGTATACTTTTCCCACTTTTTCATGGGTGGATTTAGTTTTCCTACTGGGTGTACTTGTATTCCCACCCTATGTTTTTGGAACATTTTTTAGGTTTCAAGGATGACTTTGAGGACCGTTCTAGACCTTATTATCTTAGGTGTAAAGATAGTTTTGTGCTACTACATAGTCTTTTCTTCTGGTACATTGATTTGGAGTTTTGATGTACCTTTGTGGAATTTTATGTTTAAATCATGCATGGGTTGGATTTTGGACTCCCCTAATATAAAATTTGTTGTTGTTTAGGATATTTACATTCTTATCTCTAGAACATATTTTCAGTAAAAAAGATAACACCTTCTATTTTTTGTGAGATTATATACCCTTGGTGCCAGTCTCCACTCTGGGGCATGTTGAAGGAGGTACTCAATGGTTCTTATATCTCTTTCATCATGAAGAAGGAAGTGTGTTGCACTTTTGGTCCCTTCCCTCATCTTGAAGAATGTGGGTTGTGACCGACTGTAATCAGAGGTGATGTATGAGGGATAAGATGAAATTCATTGTTAGGAATACTGAGGATTGTATGGCATGGTAGGGAAATAGTTTTATGAAATCTTTCTGCGTGAAATAGGCTAGGGAAGATAGGATAGGACACTTGATTTTAGGGGTCCCCATGATCTGATGAAAGGAATCTGGGACTACCGAATGACTAGGTGAGGATACTATAATTGTAGGCAAAAGACACAAGGAATGGTACATGCATCATAATGACATTTTTTCTTGTGTGTCTTGGGGTTTTTAGTAATTTAAAGTAAATAAAGATTTAAAATAAATCATAAAAGAATAATTCTGGACTATTAGGTCATAGGAGTTCCTTGTTTACCTTTTTTAGTTATGGACCCCGGACTGCACCCACATGTTGTACAGGATGTTGAGGCATATCTGGTCAACATGGTTCATCAGTGGAGGGCCGATCGAGAGGAGGAAGATGTTTTTTAGAAAAATACCCTTCATGCTTTCTAGAGGCAGATCCTGGGGAAGTATGAAGGCATCACTTCAGACATAGAGACAGAGGTCAGGCTTGAGCATGTGATAATCAACTATTCCTTGATCTGTGCTTTGAGGGAGTATTGGGTTTTTATGGTAGTGGGGTATTTGTGAGGATTAGATCATCTTCCATGGATGATTTTCCTCTGGGAGATAAAGGATATCAATGTCTAATTGGATGACTTTGAGAAGGAGTTTCTGGCAGAGTTTCATTCCTTGATGATGAATTCCGAGAAGAGGCAAGAGCTACTCTCCCTCCAGCATGGGAGTATATTAGTGAGGGAACTAGGGATAAAGTTCTAGTATCTTCTATGTTTTTTACCGGATCTTTTTCTAGATGAGGAGTCGTGGGAAAAATTCTAGGAGGAGACACTCATACCGTTTCTTTAGTATGTCATCACTCTCTTTACCCTTATGCCATACTTAAAAGTTGAAAAGATGGCCAAATTAGTGGAGAGGATGAACTCATTGGGAGGTGTACCATGATAATGGATACATCGGATTTTTTCAAAGGAGAAGGCAGTCCGTAGTAGGTCTTTGACATCAAGGCCTTCTAGGTTTCAGCTAGCGGGATGTCATCCTCAACAGTTCCAGTTCTAATCTCATGGTCCTCACCTATTCCCCATGGGATTAGGACAAAGGTGTTATGTCTATTGATTTAATGGACATATTTGGATCTAGTGACCAGTTCAAGCTCAGTATGGTGGGGTTGGGTAGGTTCAACGCCCACCTCAGTAGCAACAATTTCCGATCAGACCTTTCTAGCTGTAGGATTATAGGGATCCCACACAACTGAGGGTTTATGGTGCTAGAGGAGGATGACCTCAAGGTGATCCTCAGGGACCTCAAAAAATGCGTGGTTGTGGAGGTGATCAATAGGAGATGGGTAGAGGATATTGGAATGGGTTGTTTCATCCTGCTGAGCTAGTAGTTCCATCAGGGCCAGACGTTTTTTCAGGTATAATAAATATGTTTAGTTCTCCTTTGTGTTCTTTGATTGATTCAAGAACATAAAACTCCTTTTCTGCACCTATTATAGCATGTTCTATAAGACTTGAAGTAGATATACTTTCCATTACCTTGTTGTTGAGCACGCCAATTGGTGGTCAGACAAATATCTTTGTTGTTTTCTGGGAATATAGACTGATGTTGGGTCCACATCATTCTAGTGGTGATCTTATTCTTCTATAGATATAGCCATATGATGTCATGCATAGCGTCTATTGGTTTATCATTGTGCATGTGATTATTGACTACTTTCGATGGAGAGTCATGTTTTTGGATATGGGCGTCCAACGTGTAGCTTTTGTTGGAAAGAACAGTCATTAGGAGGGAATCTGGCTTGTGGAGCCTCTTCTTTCTGTGTTAGATAAGCTATTAGAGAGGTAAACAGGTACTGAGATGCTGGAGGTTCTTTAGGTTGATGGGGAGTTCTTGGAAATTTTCTAGGAATATTTTGTGACTCTACCCCCTCCATGTGATATTGAGTTTAGAATAGACTTCCAACCCGGTGCTTGTCAAATTTCGATGGATCCCTATTGGATGGCATCTTCTGAGTTGCGGGAGCTCCAGATTCAGGTTGATGACCTAATGAAAATTGGTTTTATCCAGCCAAGTGTGTCTTTGTGGGGTTCTACAGTATTGTTCAAGAAAAAGAAAGACAGTGTTCGGAGGCTACACATAGACTATTCGAGACTGAATCAGGTAACAATCAAGAACCGTTTCTCTCTCCTGAGAATAGATGATCATTTCGACCAGTTAATGGGATCATGTTGGTTATCCAAGATCGATCTACATTATGGATATCACCAATTTATAGTGAAAGATTGTGACATCATGAAGACTTCTTTATGGTACAGTTATGGGAACTTTGTTTTTTTGGTCATTCCCTTCAGTGTTACAAATGCACCAGGCATGTTTATGGGGCTCATGAAATCTTTCTTCACCATGTTCTTGGATCTTTTTGATGTCATTTTCTTCAAAGATATTATTATTTACTAAAATTCATAGGAGGAGCACACTGAGCACCTCAGAACAGTCTTAGAGTTCCTCTGGCACCACCATATCCATGGTAAGTTTTCCATGTGAATTTTTTTGATGCGAGAGGTGCACATCATTGGACATGTGGTGTCTCAGCAAGGGTTAGTAGTGGACCCATCAAAGTTTATGGTGGTTTTTTATAGGAAAAACCCAAAAAAAATGTGGCAGAGGTTCACAGCTTCATGGGTCTAGAAAGATATTATCAGAAGTTCATACCCAACTACTCTTAAGTTGAGACTCTATTGACAACTTTTACAAAAAATACCAGGCCATCATGTTGAGTGGGAAGTGTCAGGAAGCTTCCAACTCCCTGGATAGGAAGCTTGTAAGTGCATTATTACATAGGTTTCCAGAGGAAGGTGTGATGTTCAAGGTTTTCTGTGATGCTTCAGTTCTAGGATTGGGATGTGTGCTGATGTAACTGGGGAGACTGATCTCTTATGGGTATAGGTAGCCACATCCATATGAATGTAACTATTCCACCCATGATATAGAGCATGATGCATTCGTATTTACACTGAGGTTGTGGAGACATTACCACATCGGGGAGCACTTTGCGGTCTTCAAGAATTATAATATTTGATGTATATCTTCTCCCTGTGGGACCTAAACTTGTGGAAGAGAAGGTTGAAAGTCTTTCTCTAGGACAATTACCTCACAATATCATAAACATTAGGAAATTGGAATGTGGTGGCTGATTCCATAATAAGGGTGTTGTATAAGGTGTTATTTCAGGAATCCACTGATACATTGAAGGAAATGGAGGTATTTGACACTTTGTGTCTGGATGTGAGAGTGGATGGTGGAAAAGGATATCAATTTCAGATGACAGTGCAGTCTTACTTGGTGCGGTAGGAGGAGGATTCTCAGTGCAGAAACATAGAGACTGAAGTGATACATGATTGCACTATCCCAGGTGATGCTCTAGAAAAATGGGCAGAGGATAGTTACAATAGTATAATGTTCCATGGGAAGCTATTTTTTCCAGTGGAAATTCATGAGCTAGTTCTCTGTTAGTCCCATAGCACACCCCTCATGGTGCATTCAGGAGTTTATAAAATGTACTGAGGCTTGAGAGAATAGTTTTGTAAGCCCGGGGTGAAGTGGGAAGTGGTGGATATTGTGGCGTGGTGCCTAGTGTGTCATCTAGTGAAGGATGATATCTATTATCCTGGTATTCTGTTTCAGCCCTTAGATGTTTCCATGTGTATGTGGTATGAGATATTGACCAATATCACCACATGATTACCCATTAATCAGGATGGATTTGATAATATTTTGGTATTATTGGGTCATTTGATGAAATAGGATCACATCATAGTGATCAAGGAGTCATGTGCAGTGGCTAACACAGCACAGAGGTATGTGGATGAGGTGGTGTAGCTGCATGGATTTGCAAGATCCACTATCTCGTTTTGGGATAAAAGTATACATTGTGAGTCTGGATAGTATTGTATCTTTTATTTGGCACTCAGTTATTCCATAGAACATCCTTCTGCCCTCATATATACGGATAAATAGATTGGACCATCCAAACATTGGAGGACATTCCACGGGCACGTGTTATGTACTTTAGTGGTTCTTGGGTGTGACATTGTCCCTCGGTAGAGTTTGTCCACAATAATTTCTATCACTCTTCCATTGGAATGGATCTATTCAAATCTCTATATGGGAGGTCATTTTATTCAACCTAATGTTGGATAAATGCTGGGGAGTCATATATTCTTGGTTTGGATGTGGAGAAGGGTACGATAGAGAAGGTGCAGCTTGTTCGTGAGAGGATGAAGGTTGCACAAGATTGGCATAAGTCGTATGACGATCATAGGTGATATCCTTTTGGGTTTGAGGTTGGGGACCAAGTTTTCTTGAGGGTTTCCCCTCTACGTGGACAATGGAGGTTTGGATGACATAGAAAGATTTCCAAAAGGTTCATTAGACCATTTGAGGTTTTGGGTTGAGTTAGCGACGTGGCATATTAGAAGTCGAATCAACTATGGTGGGAGAAGATCAACGACATCTTCTATGTATCTCAGCTATGTCGTTATCTACATGATGACTCCCACATCATTGACTAAGGAGAGTTGGATATCAAGGTAGACACGATATTCATGGAGCGGCCAATAAGAATCAAGGATCGTAAGGAGGAGGTGTTTCATGGATAGATGATTCTTTAATTTGGTGTGTTATGGAGGCATAGTGACGTCAAGGAGAGTACATGGGAGCAAGAGGAATAGTTACATGCCCAGTACCTAGAGCTGTTTTGAGTTTTTATCTTGTGTTTTTCTTTGTTCTTTTCTTTTGATGAAATTATTGACCTCATTTTTTGTGAGATGATTTGTTATTTTATTCTCTGAATATATATGAAAAGTCATTACTATGGGGATGGAGGTACCTAATCTCTAATCAAGGAACATTATTTTGGATGTGATTGAACCTGTTGTGACAATTTAGTGCCACCCAAAGCATATAGTATTTTTACAAGGAGGAAGGGGATCCGAAATCCACTTCTCAGAGAATGTGGCCTTTGGTGATTGTGAGGTTGTTTGAGGTAGTATAGGTTGGTGAGGTGTTCATAGATATAGAGGTTTTCTCTCCAATTTTTAAACAATGCAGGGTTGTTTTCCGCAGAGAGGTATCTTACAAGGTGGTCGTTCAGACCCCTATTTTTCTATGCTTGGTCATAAATTCACAATGAAGATAATAGTTTGAGAGTTATCTGATGTAATGGCCTAGATTTCATTGGTCCATTCCTTTGTAGAAATCTAGTTCTTGTGGTGTTCTTGGGGGTCGTAGTGGTTTGTTTTGGGAGTTTTCAAAAAATCAAATTTCACCAAATGGATTCACCAAAACTTTGGCAACATGATGATGGAACACTGAGAAGGTGGAACCATAACACGGGAACACCAAAATGGTGGCACACCAGTATAACTATAAATAAGGCACACCAAAATGGTGGCACCATAACGATGGCACCATGATGGTGGCACACCGAAACCGTGTCACCATAATGGTGGCACACCAAAACAGTGGTATACCAATATGGTGTCACCATGAAGGTGGATCCTTGATGGTGTCACATCAGAATGGTGTCACACCAAATAGTGGCTAACCCTTTTCCAAATTTCTAGTTTTCCCCAGTTTCTTCTAGTTTTTCCAGTTTTTCATCTCTTACATTTTATTTGACTAAACTGAGTATAAAGACTTGTTTAAGAGTTTTTAAGTGAGTTTCAAATGATATTAATTATACCTTTAATATCTTAACACTCTAGGGAATATGAGATATTCGAATCATGTGGTCTTGACCACGAACCCGCGTTAATGAATTTTTGAAAGTGTTCTTTCTTTGATATAGGATTTGTCACTTCAAAGTCATGATCTAACCTTCCTAATGTGTTTTAATTCATTCTTTTTTCTCATAGAGACTCTACTTCCCAAAAAGTCATGTGTTGTGTTGTATCCATTGATCGAGCTTTATTTATAGTTTTTCCTTAGTTTTTTATTGCTACTCGTGTGGTCCACTATTTTGGTGAAATGTGGTATTTTGATCACCTTTTATTTCAAGTATGGATTCTTCTACCTATCATTATTTGTGTACCATGTGGGGTGGGTGTAGTAATGATTCATCTTGAGGAATGTAATAATATTTTCTCTTTAACAAGTAATAAATTAGGGGAAGGGAATATGATGATGAAAAGATAACAAGGATAAATGAAACAATAACAGGGAATTGATGATGTTATATATGTTGTTTTAATTGTTACAAATGAAATGTTTTTTGAATTTTATGGGATGTAACGCCTTTCGAAAAACATGGTCGTTGGTGGTATTTGATAGTGCATTGGTGGTGTTTTGTATTTTTTTATGCTTTGATTAAGGGGTGAAACATGAAATCTTCTTAATCAAGTATACTTGGTTTAATAAATGGATGCCCTAGGATCAAACATGTTCTATGATCACCAATGTTATTTAAAGTGTAATAATGGAAACCCTCTTTCTAAATATGAATGTTCATGGATTAATGGTGTGTCTATATTCTGTGTTTCATTGGGTTTTTTAAATTATGGGGGTTGTATAATGTTGTTGTTGGTAACCTTATTATGTGCATGAGGGGTGTACAAAGGGAATGACCCTGAATTTGGGGGGATGACCTATTTTGTAATGGGGTTTCTATTTGGGGGTGTTTCGTTAAGGGATATGTCTATGGGATGGTACAAGAGGTGTGATTGAATCTTAGGCTGACAGATTGATTGACTATAGAATGGATGGACTTGTTGTGCAACAGGATTACTTCTGGGTAGTGGTTGAGAAATGTAGCTACAAGACTGGGTTGTTTTTTGACTTCATGTTTATGGGTGTGCTGGGTGCGGTGTTTTTATGCATCTGGGCTTCCAGTTCTAGTTGTGATAGTATGATTTACTGGGATAACATTGATGAATATTATTTAGTACTGGTTGAACAAGTGCCTAGGAAAAAGGGTGTATGTAGTGGGACTGTAGGTTGGTTTTTCTCTATTGTTTTTATGAATGTGTGTTAACATGGATTTCCTTACCTTGGTCCTTACATCCTTGTTTTCCTTAGGCGTGTTTAATGTCATTTATCATTTTGAAAATGGCTGCAAATGTTATGCTTATTAGTTTCCTAGGTAGTTCTGAAATAAATTAATGTTAGTCTGTTAATTAATGAATTAAATGTGTTTAAATGAATGGGGTTAGACTTTTGTTTTGTTGTGGTTGTTTTTGTGGTTGTGAAAATAGGGGTAGTATAAAATGTGGTTCTGTATGGGTTGTTTGTTTGTTTGAAACTTGTAAGTTGAGATGAGTGTTTTCTTACCTATATATTTAAATTGTAGTTCCTTGTGATTTCTATATGCACCCCACCCTTGTTTAGCACCATCTACCGAACATCCCCACTTCATATGTATTTCCAAATATTTTAGTGGGAGGATGGGTTCCTAGTTACTCACTTTCATTCCCACACCCTCTTTTGGGTTCTTACTGCTCAAGTGTATCTTGGTATGTTGTAATGGCTTGAGGCATACCATAGTCCCAGATCTTTCAGACCAATTTATCTTGTGGATGAGTGACCCAGGTGTTTGGGGGATAGAATTGTTTTCCCATCTGTCTTTAGGATGAGGCCCGGGTGTCTTCAGTCAAGAGGTGTGTTTTTTGTAGCCCAAATTTTTGTGGGTGGGATGTGTGGAATGGTTTTGGCCTAGTTGTTTGCGGGTAGGATCTTTGTGTAGTTTGAGACCCAGGTGTGTGGATGATTTTTATGGTAGTGGGACTGCATTTTTGAAGAGTTGTTGCATCAAGAAATTATCCATTAAGAATGAGCATCTAACTAGTTGGAAAGATGTGAGGGTACCCAAATCATCTATGTGCTTATATTATAATCTTTCTTGACTTGAATTATTTGGGGAGCGTTACTTGGTGAGGTTGGTCTGGTAATCATTCCTTGTTTGGTGATGTTGGTTCCCACTATTTTCATTGGGGAATTATTATACTTCTCCCACTTCTGCAAGGGTGTCATTAGTTTTCCTTCTGGGTATACTTTTATTCTTACCCGACATTTGTGGAACTATTTTTAGGTTTCCTGGAGCAGTTTGAGGACCGTTCTAGACATTACTAGATCGGGCATCGGGATAGTTCTTATGCTGCTACATAGTATTTTCTTTTGGTATCTTTATTTGGAGTTTTTGTTGAACATTTTTGGATGTTTATGTTTAAATATTGAATGGTTTGGATCTTGGTTTCCCTTTATATAAATTATTGTTTCCATTTTTAATTTTTACCATCTTATCTCCCAATCATGTTTTCATTAAAAAGGGTAATTCTTACCATTTTTTGTGAGATTCTATACCCTTGGTGTTGGTCGGAACTCCAGGTCCTATTGATGGTGGGACTCGAGGGGTCATTATATCTCATTTTTATTGAATGAAGAAGGTCATGACACATTTCTTCCCCTTCTCTTACCTTGAAAAAAGGTGGGTGATGGCATTTATTAACCACAAAAAATGATATTTTTCTATAATTTGATTATATATAGGGTTCTAGAAAAAACAACCTCGTTGTATTTTTCAAAAAAAACCATTATCTCATACCAAATAAGGATACATAATAAATTCATAAATTGATATTACAACTTATTATGTTGATATTCATAACATATCAATATGATCCATTCCAAAACATTAAATGTATAGTGTCATTAAAAAACTGGATACATAAGACAATGGTACATAAAATATATACACTATATCCCACATTGTTATTCATAATTGGTACCCATATTAAGAATATCATAATTAAAACAACAAATTTTATCATAGGGAAAAATAAACATAAAAAAGTATGGACTCAGATTCTTAGTATGGGTTAGAAAGGGAGATAATAATTGTCACTTAATAATTACACAAACATTAGGTTATGAAACCATGTTCTTCATAATTGAAAACCATACCTAATAATTAATGTATATTAATCATGATACATGAAATAGAGCATAGAAATTCATATTACATGAATTATAAAGGAATCAAAGAACACAAGAAATCAGACACTAACATAAGAATAAGATCATGATATAAAATGGTATCATAAATTGTGAAATTATTATGATCATAGAAAAAATATATCAAGGCTAGATACAAGTATTTTCCTAAAATTAAAGAAGTAGGATAACCAAAAATTTAATAAATTCAAGATTTGGATAACCACCAGTGTACAGTATTTTAGAATTTTGATAACCTCCTATGTACATTTTGATATCATTAAATATTAATTTTGACCTAATTTATTTGAAGTATGCAATAGACCCACCCACCACAAAATAATAATCAATTTATATGTATTACATAAGATAATGAAATCATTTAAAATCCATCATAACAAAACCCCTGGAAAAAATGTCTTTTATGAAAATTTCATTATCATATACATAAACAATCTAGAGATAGAATAGGGATGTTATCCTCGAAACATATCAATATTGAATCATAATTAACATCAAATGATGTCATCCAAGATGATGAATTCTATCTTATGACTGCTAGAACATTATTTTAAGAAAAATGCACTTTTCATTTTGATTTCACTTATTAAAAATATAAAATATTCTAAAATATTAAAAAAAATTACACTTAAAATAACCATAGAATATTTCAAAGTAATATATGATTCAAATTGGATCAACAACATCAGGGATTTTTTCCCGTGGTTTGCGTTAAAATAATGATTTTGTTCGCACTTTAAAATAAAGTACCTAACTAATAAAATATTCCATTAGATAATTTTTTTATAAATTAATACATGGGTAAAAATTACATTATAATATCATTGTGGAATGATTATACTATATTTAAATTATTTTAAATAAAATATACACATAGAAAAAAAATATGCTCGAACGAAGTGAGAAATAATGTTGGTTATTCTTAGAATTTTTTTCCTCTTGATTACATAATGAGAGGATAATTAAAGGAGATATTGTAATCAATATAAATATATTTAGAAGAATAATATAAAAAATATTCTAGATTGATAGACTATATTATTTAGTAATTAGGTATGTGATCATAAACAATCTCTCTAAAATCATATTATAAAATAAAATCCTTACCTCAATTATTTATTATTTCATAAGCACCATAAAATCATGTATTATAAATTTAAATTTATTATAAATAAATTAAATAACTATATATATAATTATATTATCTTTTATTATCTAGTTATAACAGTTAAAAAATCAGTTATTAATAAAACGTCATTAAAACAATCATTTTCGGGACTTAAATGTTTAATTTTCATGATATATTTATTATAAATATTCATTATATATCAATTTATAATCATATATGTATGGGTTTAATCTAAAATAATTAATAATATAAATGGAAATGGTAGTATGCAGGTACATATGAATTTTTTTTAATTTACAATCATAAAGATTGAAGGAAAGATATGTAATATTTTATAATTATAGTATAATTATTAAATCATAGATATCAAATATATTAATTAAATATATTTTATATACATCATTTTTCGGTTTTGGTGGAAAAATGAATCATATCTCCATGTAGAAGTGATAGTCCACACATAAAAACATGTCATACTTTCAATTACAATTCTGTGGAAATGAGGTGGAAGATGGTTATGTAATCATCAAAATAAAATAATATTATACTTATTATATTATAATCAACATTTCAGTAAGGATAGAATGTTTTTAAAAAATCATAAATATTAATTAAAATTGGTAGTGCTCATTTTAGATTTATACCACTTCTTAGAGATAACTCTAATGTCTTACAACTTATGCCTTGAATGATTGGTCTTAAGAGAAGACCAAGAGATCATGGAAGAATTAAATAAATATAATAAGTTATTGTGGAATATAATTTCAAAGCTATATGTTTCCAAATTAGATTATAATTAAGATGAGTCGGTGTACTTTTATAAGTGAGGGATAAGGAACACAAGGAATTACAAAACATATTTAAATAGAAATGATGGATTTATTGAGTATAATGATTCTTAATAGACATGTATTTTAATAAAAGAAAATATACAATCTAAATAATATCATAGAATTAAAATTTTACATTATCACATGGCAATGTTACACTTAACTCTTATTTTCAACCACCCCCTTGGTAAACATATTTTTTCAATAATCGAGGAAAAATTTATTTTTTTTAATATTCATTGTGACAAAAATTGAAAGTTTCTCCATTTAAAATTTTTATATTATTATTACAATAAAGTAATAAATTTTATCATATCCAATTTCAATAAGTGGAAAAAAAATTTAAAATAAGCATGAAAAATGAGACATATATATGTTTTAACAAAAAATGTACGATTAATAATAAAATTGAATTTACATTTAATTCATGCCCTGTAAAGACTGTCAAATGAAAGAAAAATATTTGACTGAATATATAATAATTAAATTTAATGAAAAATAATAATAAATAATTATTTATATATTATTTTGATAAAATTATAATAAAAATAGAAAAAGGTTTTATAAAAATTAAACCTTTAACCATTAAATGATTTTATCTAAATTTATAACCATTTAATAACTAGTTTCTAGATTTTAATTCATAAATATTATATAAATATAATTGTAATAAATTTTTAATATTTATAAATAACATATTTTAATATATAATTCATTTAAAAATAAAAATTTTAATTCTGAAATTATTTCATAAAATAATTAATGATAATTTCATTATCTTCAATCAATACATTTGAATATATTAATATATATATATATAATACTATTGTTAATAATATTAATCAATGCCTATACAATCACTATTTTATTATGGTATACTATATCATAGGGTTATTTACAATTTAGTTTTAGTGAAATGAAATATATTATGTACATAATGTACATTTTAAATGAAATAAAAATAATATATTAATGTGTTATAAAGTGTTTAACAGTGGAAGATGTAAATTTTAAAACATATGTTTAGTAAGTTATTATGGGAATCAATTGACTCATCCATATTGTAGTATTTATCTAAATATTTATTATTACATATATATTTCAATTAGGGAATCTAATTCTTGATTTAGAGTTACATTGTTCATTATTACAGCACATTAAACAATTAGAAAGAGGATTAGTATTAAATTAAAAATATTGGAAATATTAAATCATATTATAGGAAATATAATTATAGGTAAGTCCCTTTTCAATATAATTATTCCATTTATAATATTTATATTTTTATTTTACTTTATATGAGAGGATACTAATTCAAAAATAAGAATAAATCCCAATCACTCAATTTATACCCTATACTTATTACTTTGGTGGGATCAATATCTCTAATATAGATGAATGATATATAAATTTCATAATTATTTAATATAAAGTATTCCACATGTTTCTTTATTCGGAATTTATCACTATTATAAAATATTGAATAGATATCTATGAAGAAAAATCACATTTTAAAGCTTGCATCAATAGTGCATTAGAAACTATAATTGAAGGGCAGCTCATCTGTGATGATTATTCCCCTTGAAACTTTTGTCAAAAATTTCACCAAGTTCATAAAAGTTTTATTTATCCACTATAAACCATGTTGTTTGAACATAACATCATGATTTATTTTCTATTTTTTCTAGTGTTTATATAGGAGGAGATACTCATTCGGGTTGTCCTATCACCCATAGATACCAACATCGGGCTCACGAATAATTTTGATAAGACATGGATATGACTGAATCTCGATTGATAACATAATATTTTCATAAATCATTATAAAATTTGTGCTAATGGTGGAGTAAAAAAAGACAAGGAGTAACCCGTAGTAGGGTGGAGGTCTGGATAAAGAGTTTGTCTAAGAAGAACTCTTGTTACCTATATTTCACATAAAGGGGAAAAGCACTATCCCACAAAACATTTCATAAATTGGGTGAATATCTATCCATGAGTGACCTTTGATCCATATATTCCTAATAATATGATATTTTTAGTTTCTTGGTAACAATTCAATTCCCGAAGAGGCAGTCTTTCTGAAATAGAAGCATGGGAATGTCTTTAGAGTAGATTGAGGGAGACTGATCTCGTAGGTTTTAGACTCGTATCTTCACTCAAAAACATATGGGTATATCTTTCTAATAAATGAAAATATAATTTTCATGGCCTCAATTACACAATTCACTCAAATAAGTTAATGGTTTTTCATTTCAAGCAATTATTCTAGATGTAGTGGCTTAAAATGGTGTCAACTAATAAAGTGAAAAATTTAACATTTACTCCATATAAATTATTAAGATATGTCGTTGATTTTTTATTCAATGTTATTTAATATTCAAGTTAATAAATAGTTTCTGTTCACACTAAGTATAAAAAAATAGGATATTTCACTTGTTCATTCTCAAGAATAATCTACTGGATGAAAGATGAACGGTGTTGGTGGTGTTTGAGATGAAATGGTTGAGGTTGAATGTTCTTAAATATTAAGAGGTAAAATTTTGGAAATAGCTTCAACATCCTTAGGATCATTCGTACCACCACCACTAATCCATATAAAAAATAAAATCTTATAGATTATTAATAAATAGGAGTGTGAAAGTTCACTCATGACTCATCTTCAATTGTGGAATATGAGTAATTATATCTATTTAATCATCTGTCAAGTAACTTATGTAGCTCTTTTCTCCCCCATTGACTTGTAATGAGACTATTTTAAGTCACATGGTATTGAAAACATCACATGATATAGAAAAAATAACCCAATGGACTCTAATATTCATGGTGACTCTTAGGGACCAAGGGTGGTCTAACTCAACCTCTCACCCGAACACATAAGGTGTTCTCTCATAAATCCAATTCCACTCAGTAACCAAAAACAATCTTCATATATAAATCTTATATATTTAAAAATATCATCCAATTCCATTATGATTTTATACCCTAAGTTTCCCATTCCTCAAGAGGAAAGGACCCTTCTCATTCTATGGGTAGCCTAATGAAAGATTTACCAATAGAAGAGGTTGGAGGTGGATCTCAAGAGCTTAAAAAATAACATTAAATATGGGCACATTATCCATTATACATGTTATCCTAAGTCAATTTGATGACCATATAGAGATTTAAATTCCTTACATATTTTTTATAGATGATAATAATGTCATAAGGACATTTTCGTTAGTAGGAACATCACAACAATATGTGAATATCTCTTTTGGTCCATGATGATTTCCATTCACCTTGTATCCATGCATAAGGAAAATTGCCATGCATGAATACAAGTATGTTAATATAGATTAGAGGATTTTCCAAGGGATGTATTTTTACAAGAAAACAATCCTACTATCATTTATTTATAAGTTAAAGTGGTTGATCGAGGTAAAATCACCATATTAAATATAAAGGATATTTGTCTATCAATATTGATTAATTTTTTCTGTTAGTGACTTCACTACATTAAACCTTTAATTTGGATATCTATGACTCGATTTTAACAGGACTAGATTACTAATGTCCTAATTCCTAAACCAATGGTGGTGGTTGGTTCAAAAGATAACTTAATGATTATTTAACTAAGGAGTTTCAAATATATGTCTACTTTAATTAATCAAGAATTATAGAATACCCCATAATCAAAGATATAATTTGAGTTTGATTTAAAGGATCATGTTCATCAATAAATAACCCATAATTCTATTTTGAATAGTATTTGGATGTTCACTTCTTAATCTCTTTTAGATGATATTTCAGTAATTCAACCAAAACTCTATCACATGTTCATAACATTTGGTCTTGATATATTTTATTATCGAATCACCCATAATATAGTGAATGTCACTATCATAACATAGACTTATGAACTAGAATAAAATTAATTTTTTTCATTATTGAGTTATCAGAACATGATATATTCTTTAATGTTAATATAATATAAGAATCATATCAATATATGGGGATATTAGAAATGTGATAACATGACATTATGTAATGATGATTTAAAGATGAAAAAATTACATTAGACTTTTCCTATCTATATCAATAATGTCAACATGTTTTGAAGGCCACTGAGGATCATAGAAAAAGATATAGGGACAATAAAAGTATATAATGGACACCAATGTTATGATTGAATCATTGGTAAAATTCTATGAAGATTAATCAATGATTTAATCTACAATTAGAATTAGTATCACGGGTTTTATAGGATCATAGGTAAATATTTGATCTTTTATATCATATAGACTATTATTTTGTGACTCTAAAATGATGATTTCAAATCCCTCATGTTGAAAATAAATGAGAGAAAACATTTTTTCTCATTTTCCTATCTATTGGTCTATCATATTTATAATTCCATTACATTAGTGAAATAATGAATTTGAGGTGGTCATGATAAATCAAAATTCCCAAAAAATGTGTTGGAATTGATTTCTACTTTCTATTTCTCACTTTAAGGTCTAAGACTATGTGTCATCACTATTCAGTACAATTCACCCATTTAGATATCAATGATATGACTCGACCTGTTGATGATAAAAACCCGAAATTTGTATTGGTGATTCTAGTATCCAAGAGGGTCTGAGTACCCTGATTACACATTATTATCTGTACCACATGGATCCCCTAAGATAATATGTTAGTGATTATGGAATGTTATAAATATTTTTAGTCTAAGGAGCCTATAATTTATAGATTATATATTGTGGGGATCATATAGTGGAGGCAACAGTCATATATTTTTTATTTTATCACCAATCTAAAAAATTTGTAGACATTATATTAGGAAAGATTAGTGTGAATAGACATTACAAGCAAAATGTTCAACCTTCCTGATATGTCAAAGTTAAATTCTACATTCATTTTCATATTTCAATTGAACAATTACTTCTGAGGTAACAAAACAATCATTCCCAGTGAATAGAGTGTTGAATATTTTTTATCTGTATATTACAGGTTTTTAACATAGTGAGTTTCATGTAACTTTTTAGGTATTTTCATATCATTCATAGTGTGGATAACACAATTATATTTTGAGATATATTTATCTCTAAAAAATATTAATGTCTTTAAAAAATTCCGTTACATGGAAAACTGAGTTTAAATGAACTACAAAATACTAATAAAATATTATTATTAAATTACCTAGTTATTTTATCATTATTGTATTTATAGGTATGACTAGGTAAAAATAAATTATTAATGAGTATTATTTAAATAGGAAAAAATTTAAATAATTAGTTATTAATTATTTTTAAATGAAAATAAAATCATGTGAAAGAAAAAAAGAGCTGTATTTTTTAAAAAATTATTTTCATGCCCATGATATGTTTTTATCATAATAAATTAAATAATTCATTTTTTATGGATGAATTTAATGAAATATATATAGATAATATATTCAATAAAATATTCTAACAACCATATTATTGTAATTAATAGGAATGTAATGATAATATCTTTACTGTTATGCATAAAATGTATTTTTCTAAAAAATAGTATACATCTCACTTGTATTTCTTATTTTAAATTTAATTTTAGGTATATATAGGAATTGAATTTGGTAAAATTGATTCAATATTAGAAATATTTATTTCTAAATATTTCATTAGGGGAACTTTCTTTGTATTCCCTAATTAAAAGAAACATTCATAAAAATTTATTACCCTGATTAATGTTTAAACAGGTAAAGAAGGGGGATAAACTAAAATAAGAGGTTTAGAATACCGCTTTAAAAATATAAATTTTATTTTTTGGAGAGAATTATATATTAACATATGATATCATTGATTATTTTTCTTTTTGGTTCCACATTCACAAAAATATGGATCACTATATATTAAAGATTATGTATTTTCATTTTTTCCACCCAACACATATTTAAAAGGGATCATTCTACCTTTATTTATTTACACATTTTGGGGAATATTTTTTGACTAATATCTATACAAATATCTCATAATAATCCCTATACAAGTCTTAGTGGTGTTGGAATTCTTAAAATATTATCCCCTAGGATCTTAAGAGGATATCCAAATAAGGTTTCTCAAATATGAGTTATTAGCCTTCATCAAATCCTGTTTTGTTTATTTCTTCTTCTAAATTGTAATAATTAATATAACCATATCAAAATGAGGAAATTAGTATCTGATTATACTATTATGTTTTATTGTTAATGGTATAGCCACTGTTAAACATACTTACATCCTTTGATAAATGATAGCGTCGATAGTACATAAGTGCGGACTATCACATCCATAAACTGTTGTGATTTTTTTTCATTTCCTCCATACATGGATGGTTATAGTTATGGTTTTAAGAAATATATATGATATTTTTAATTTTAAAATGAATCTATAATTGTATATTTTATTTATATTTCATTATGTTCATTTGTTGAAAAATGTAAACATTACTCGTGAATTTGTATAAAATACCATATTAATGAAGTGATTTAATTAAATTTTAATGGGAACCACATCTGATGGTTATTAGAAGATCTCTTTTTATTTTGTTGGAAAATTATGAAATAATATTAATTTTACTTAGGAGGATTCTATAAATCATAAACTGATCATTAAAATGAGATTATGAGCGTCATAACACTAAGATAGTTATTTTTAAACTAGTTTTAAGTCTTTAGAGTTCTCTTAGAGGAATTTATGTGTTTTAAGAGTATTGGAATTCAATAAAAGAAATGTGGGAGGGTCATCCATGGGTAAATGGTTGGTGCACTGTTAGAACTAATTGTTCATTTCAACCATGTAACCCATTTTCATAGGCACTATGTTTTTCAAACCCTTGTCCAATATCTAGTAAGGCCAGATGATTGGTGTAGAAGTTCCATGAGGGACTCAGATAGTTGGATCATTGTTTTTTACTGTTCATTGTATTTATATAGTGTAATGACTTCTTGTGTAGGGAAGCTTTCATAGTTGGCGCATGGTTGGTAAACTCTTAATGGAAACCATGAAACATGTTAGTGCTTGGATAGTGGCACTTTATGGTTGCAACATGGTTAGGCAAATCATGAATCCTAACCATGTGACATTTAAAAGGGATAAAAATTAACAATTTGACCCTTGGATGTAAAAACATAAAATTTTAAATTATGAACATCATATTCAATGGCATGTATCGCACAAAATAACAAGAACATAAAGGAATATAAATTCCTCAGACTATACGATATATTTTATATTTTAAATAAATTAAATACATTATATAGATTATAATAGAAAAAAATTTGTTTTTAACTTATGTTACAAGAAACAACATGTTTATTTGATATCTTGTTTCACACACAAGATTGAGTTTCTCTGAACAACCATATACTGTTAATATTATTGTTATCTCCATAGAGTTGGAATGGCGGTTTGGAATAAGATTATCTAAAATATATTAATATACAGTTTCTAAAAATTTATAGGTTATATATTGAATATAAATAATAATAATAATAAACATTTAAAAGAGAAAGAGATGTTTTCAAAAAAATTGTATTTTCCTAAAAGAAGATTTAGTCACGCTTGGTGTAAAAAATTTAATTTTAATTTTTGAAAAATTATAAAAAAATTGGCCTAATAAACATCACATGTTATATTTTAATACCAAATTTATATTATGGTGAAGTATAGGATTTGTATAATAATTTTCAATTTTTTGTGAATAGTGAATAATTCTGTATTTTGATTGAAAAATGTATTTTCATCTAAATAATTTAGAGTGCTAAATTATATTTTAAATTTCTTTTAATGTAAAAATAGATTAATTTTAAATTTAAAAATCCAATTTTGGAAAATTGGATCACTCTTATAGAGAATTTAGATATAAAAATATTTTATTCTTTTGAACATTCTCTCTTTAAAAACCCTTCCTCTTATCACATCATTTAGATTTATTTAAAATTGTTTTTTTCATTTATATAGATTTAATTTTGAAAATTGATTCAATATTTGTAATGAGAATAATTTATAATGTCTAATGAAGACAAATTAATTTTTTACAAAAAATATTAGTGGAAAAAATTTAAATTAATAAAAACTATTATGGAAAAAACAAGTTAACTTAGTAGCTAAACCAAGAATATAAGATATAAAAATGGCTCAAGACATGTCTAAAAATATAAAATAACATATTAAAAAAATCAATTATATTATATATGTTGGGCCATTATTTGGGCCTTGTGAAATGTGGTAAACGATGGTAGAATTCACCCTTTTTAAAAAATTACAGGTGTGCCACTCACCCCAATTAAAAAATGCCACCCCCAATATTCCCCACTTCACACAATAAAAAATTATAGATAAGACATTAACTTCACATATAACTTCCCAAAATACCTCATCACATACCTTAATTTTTTGGGTATAAATCCAACATATAAATTCTTCAGCACAAAGCTTATAAGGTTTTTCGAAGAAGAGGTAATTGTTTACAACAAAAGTCTTTATTTTACTACTTTCTACAACTCCATAAATATTTATTATACCATTATTATATAATAAAATAATTATTTTTAATATTCTCGGATATTTTTATAATAATTTATTTAACTACAATAGTCTCTAATTCAATAAAATGTGTTACCAAATCATTGTTCGTGTGTATGGGAGACCACAGCCTTGCGAACTGATGTCGTTTGTTTTTTCATTTCCTCCTCCCAAGATTGGGTATGATGGTGGATATAAATTATAAATATGATATTTAAAAAAATTATACATATTTATTAACTATATCACATATATATTTTTAGCTTCTATTATGTAGGATACTAGATAATGTCACTCTTGTGTATGGTGGACTGCCACCTTGTGAAGCGATATGATTTGTTATTCACTGACGCTTCATATGGAAGGTGAAAAAGATAAATTTAATGATTTTATATGATTTAAGTGAAATTATTATAATATTAATAACATATTTATCATTAAATAATTATACCACGCATTATTCTACTTATTTCTTTTTTAACTCACTTAAAGATGATAACATCATTCCTGTACATGTGGATTGCAACCTTCACGAAGCGATGTGACACTATTTTCATCACCAAACAACATGGAAGACATATATTATTATATAATATGTTATATCTGATATCATTATCATTATTTAAAGGAAATATATTACTTAACCCATTTTCATAATTATTTATGAAAAATGGATACCACATTCATGCGTATGTGCAGATTACAGTCTCTTTTATCGTAACAGATGTCATTTTTCATACCCATCAGTCATGATTGGTTTGAAAATTAAATTTGATGTAAAAAATTTATAATTATTTCATTATTATTATTATATATGTAATATAACTCTATATTTTATGCATGAACAAGTTCTTTCATAATGACACATGTATGATAATATTTGGAAAGTAACACCCGAAAGAATTGAAAAAATGAATGATTATAAATGAACCTATGAAAAGATATTATAGAAAGATAATATATAATATTATAAATATTATTATGATTCTATAATATATTAATATAATGGTTAAAACTACCACACAAAAGGTAAAATAATGTTCAATGAAAAATAAGCACAAGGTAAGGGTTTATCGTTTCACTTTTATTTCCATGAGATTTATATAATATTCAAAAAATATTAATTTTATGTGGTTTATATATTACCCTTTTTATGATATATCATGAATTTATTTATCTTTATGATATTTGAGGTTTAATTTTATGTTATTTTTCCTGGGGATTATCATGTAAAATTTACTGAAGTGGTAAGAGTTTTATTCACAATCTCACCGTTATTCGAGATGTTTTAGGTTTATGCCTCCATTAGAAGAATATTTTTTTAGTATTTAAATCAATATTTTACTTATGATCTATTTATTCATAATATTTCATTTAATATTATATTCATTCATTTCTTTGGTACTTAAAATAATAGATAAAACATTCTTTTGCAAAACCCTAACTTCATTTCACTCTTCAATTGGAAATTTGCTTTCTTCCAAAACCATGTTTTCTAAAATGGTTCTAAAATGTGTTTTAGACCTTTCAAAATTGATTTATTAAATCCATTTTTACCTATTTTCTCTTAAAATTTTTTAAACAATTTTTTCATTGTCTTATCAAGTCACTTTTCTAGCCTTATTATAGTTTCAAAGGAATGTTCATTTTAACTTATACAACAAACATATAATTACACACCAAAATTACTACTATTTACTTTGTGATTAAATAAGATCCATTAAAGGTTATTTTAAACAAAAGAATTTTCTTATCTTCATGAAATACATATTTTTTAAAATTAATTTTCAAATAAAATTATTTTTAAAATGTTTTATGCTTTAAAAATTGATTTTGAAAATGAAAAAGATATTTTCCTCAATAATATTTTTAAATAAATTTTTATTGTATTTATATTCCTTAATTAATTAACCTTTTAGACCTAATACATTGGTAATATGTTGTAATGATATTATCCTTATTGTTTCTCCATAATAATTATGATTACTTTTGACAAGGGATGTTCTATTTGGATACAATTCACTTTAATTTTTATAGTATATGATTATATTTATTGATTTGGGAATGTATTAAAATTTCATAAGCTATTTTTAAAATGAATGATTATGTATCTTCTGTTTCACCCCTTTCATATGAGGGATTCATTTGAATTAGTAAGTGATATGTGGGTTTAACTATAGATATTCCAAAGATTTATCAGTTGGTTTTAGGAACCAAACTATATATGGTTTTGGGTGAGGCCTTACCCATTTATCAGATTTCATGGAAAAAACCATGATGGTATTAATTGTCTGGACATGAAGTATCAACAGTATGAGATATCCTAGAAGGATTCCTGGAATATATATTTTATATATCCATTATTATGTATTTCATAATTATGAATATAGTTATTTATATTCTATGAGATTATTTGATTAGTTAGATTTTACATGGTTATGTTTCATCCTCATGTACCTATTTATCTAGAATTTCTTGGTCACCTTTATTCCAGATATATGTATCTCAAGTTATTCCTTAAATGGCATGTTTTTCAATTATTTTCCTTTTCAATTTGATGATTTCATACTTATACATAGATTCTATTTAACAAATAGCCTTATAGAGAATCTGAGCTCACCCATTTATTTTTCTTAATGTTACCCAAGATATAGGGAAGTATTTTTTGATTATGTTATTATAGAATTGCTATTAGATTATTAATAATTGAGTTTCTTATATTGAATTAGTAAATTTGGTGAATTAATTAATTAATGTTCGTGAATTGGTAATTATTAATTATTTAATTAATTATTAGAATATTGAATTGTGGGATTTTAGAAATAATTGATTTTGATTGAATTGAGATAATTAATTATTGAATTAGTTATATACCTATTGTGTTATTTTATTGAAATAATTAATTATTGAATTAATTATAAGATTATTGGTATTATGTATTTGATTAATTAATAGTTGAATTATTTATTGACATGATTAATTTATTTGGGAAATTATTAAGGGTATTAATGTGATAAAAAAAAATTTAATTTGTAATATTATCGATGTAATTAATTATTAAGTGAAATTATTAATGTGAATGATGTGATTGATTATTTGGGGAATTGAATAAGGGGATTTTTGTGATGAACTAATTTTTGAATTTTTAATGTAATTATTTGAAAATAGAATCGTTGAGATTGATTAATTAATTGGTAAAATTAATCAATTTGATTTTTAGATAGATACAATTATGAAATGATACATGGAAATAATGGCATTTAATCTTGTATTATTATATATTAATGGTAATAATGGAATTCAATTATGAAATAATTAATGGAAATAGTGGAATTAAGTCATGTATTATGATATATTAATGGTAACAATGGAATTCAATTATGAAATGATAAATGGTAACAATGGAATTAAATCATGTATAATGAAATATTAGTGGTAAATATGGCATTCAATTATGAAATGGTGAATGGTGATAGTGGTATTCAATCATGAATTATAAATCTGAATAGTTATAATGTCATTTAGTTATCACTTATTAATGGTAATAATTTAATTTAATTGTATATAATATGGATCAGGTATCCTTGGGAACTTAGTCGGTCATGTGGTTAAATAAATAGCATTTTAGTAAGTATAAAATATTTACTTTTTTACTCGTATTTATTATTTATATAGCCACAAACACTATTTTAACTATATATTGTTTTAATTCGAATTAGTGGTGGCCACTTAAGTTTCACTCACTCCCTACTCAGGCATCTAGATCTGTACCAGAATAGATTTTATGGGTGAAAAACATGATAAAAGAAATGACCCCAAGTAATATTGTTGAGGGGGATAGAGCATGTTGAGGGAACCCGACATGGTTTGGAACCCACATGATATCTTTCAATTTCATTACGTTGGATTCGAATTTTGACACTTGAAAATTATACTGGAATGACATAATTAATTTTTAGTTTTGTTATTGTATTCTCTATTTTGGTCATCATGTGATATTGGTACTATTCTACTTATGGTTATATGTTATTCTGTTATTCTTTATTATTTTCAAATTGTGTATTTCTATGATAAAAGAGGGTATAGTATCCCAATTTTTGATAACAAAACCTCACTACTAGTGGACATCCTTTGACATACGGGGATTCATGCTTGAGTTCATGTGACCGACTAGTATGGGAAACTATTGTGTGGCACCAGGAATGGGACATAAAAAAGTGATATCAAAGGAATTTTCTTTTCTTTTCTTTTGTATTACTATTTGGGAAACATAGAAAGGAGACTAGGAACGTCTTTGCCTAAATTATGAACTCTTTCATGTGAGTTTCTGACCAATGTACATTGGAGAAACAAAGCACCTAGGGTGGGATTTTTGTTATTTTCATTTTCTATTATGGTTAAATGTTATTTTGACAAGTTTGAACCACTTGTTTTATGATGTTATTATTATTTCTGATATTCTAATATTTGACTTATGGACTAGTATATCATGGGAATTTATTTTTCTTGCATCATTAATGGAAATTAAAAATATTTTTACATGCATTATTTTTGGAACTCATGGGAAATTGGGGTTTGGATAAGTTACTGAACTTGAACTATTTTTCCTTGGTTGTTAAAATTTTCTGAATGTGGTTCCTATCATGAAATTGAGAAATATTGTAAAATGATGAGATATGAGAATAAATGGGAGTCTAAATGAAAAAAATGATTATTGAGAATGTGTTTAACATTATTAACAAGGACATAGGTTTTGGATTGTTAATGGTTGTTATAGTGCCTCAGTTTTGACCATGTGGAGTGGTATGGGAAATGAATTTTGGTGGTATATTTCATTTCTCATAAATGTTGTCACCCATTTTATGTGTCTTGATATATTTGTTTGTCTTTGTAGAGGTATTTCTATATGATGAAGCTTGTTGAGAGGATGATTTGGGGGACATGGATGGACATTTTCCAATAAGAGTGGAACCCTAGCCACCAATAGTGTCGGGTGAGGAAGTAGGATAATGGTTCCATGAGAACATGGTTGACTACATGCATTTTATATAAAGGGACCTAGAGTGGGTTTTGAATAGCATGTATGATATAACATGTGAGTTTCAATTTCATTACCCTCTAACTTTTACTGGAGAGGGTGGACCTAATGGAGATTAGTTTTGGATTGAGTCCATTCAGACTATCCTTGACTATTTGGAGACTCATTCTTAGGATAGGGTCAACTTGGATACTTATATGCAATGAGGACCAATAATGGTCTAGTGCGATATTCATAAATGGATTGGATAGGTTGATAGTATGTTATGGAAGGACATTTTGTAGACGTTCTTAAATTACTTTTATCTAGAGACACTGAGTAGTAGAGAGTATCTGAGTACATGAGGTTGACTAAGGATAGTATATATGTGATTCCCTATGTTGGACACTTTAAATACTTACAGTATATTGCTCTTGTGTTGTAAAGGTATGAGGAAACTACCACGATGTGTTTCCAAGATGGAATTAAATGTGAGAATAATTATTAGTGTAACCTATTGTGGTTAAATAGTTTATTGGGGTGCTGGATCATTCTCTCATATGTGTGGGGAACCTGAAGAAGGCTTCTAGTGAAAGACATGTGGCTTCTAATGGATGATTATGAGATACATCATATGAGAGGAAAAAGTGTTCCTATGTGGGTGTTAGTTAGGGGGGTAGTATAGAGAATGCCCAGAGGGATGGATCAGTTACACACGACCTTACCTGGATTATTTTTTACCAATGTGGTAAGAAGGGACATTATCATAGGCATTGTACCTAACCATAAATGGAGTACCGATCTTGGGGAAATATGGTACATCTATATAGATTCTGCAGTAGCCCATGATATACGAGTAGTGAGGGAGTATCTTGATAGAACTAGAGTGTGGTAAGGGGTATTCTACACCATATTAGTCTTCAAAATAGTTATCTACTAATGGAGGCGGTAGATGTAATGGGTGTGGTTCTTATATGAAATTTCACCCGTATTTGAATAGTTCTACAACTGAGGGAGATGATACTTCCTCTCATTGAATAATGGTAGGATAATTACATTCCCTTTAGCCTACACTTGTGGACAGTGATGTTGGACTATAAAAAGTGAGTGGTAATATTCTTATAGATTCCAAATTAGTTATTTCCTTATTTTATACTAGTGCTTATCATTCCTTTATTCATTCACAAATTGTGAGTGTTTTGATCTTGTTAGTGGAATGAATTAGTAGGGTATTGATGATAGATACATTATTGGGAGTAAGATCTAGAGACAACTATTTATTTAATGGGTATTCTCTTTATGTTGGGGGTGTCACATTATTTGAAATCCTCCTTTAGTGGAACAGTTTCAGGATGTGTTTCATAAATAATTATAAGGGGTAACGCCTAGTAGAGATGTATAATTTACTATCGAGATTATACAATGGATTAGCCCGTTTCGATTTGACCATAAAAATAGACTTAACATATCTTCAAGAGATCAAAACTCAGCTAGGTGAGTTGGAGGATAAGGGGTCTATCCAATCGAGTACGTCACCTTGGTATTCATCATTTTTGTTTTTCAAAAAGGCACACACAAGTTTGAATATTGGTGTCAATTTCTGTATGTCGGACTAGATGACTCTGAAGAATGGGTGTCCGATTATACATATCGATAATCTTTTTGACCAGATTAGGTGAGCATTGGTATTTTCTAAAATAGACTTTATATAAAGGTATTATTTGTTGAGAATTAGAACCTATGATATACTGAGGATTTCTTTCAAAAATAGTTATGACCTTTATTAGTTCACTCTAATGTATTTGGGGTTAAAGAATGCACCAGCAGTGTGTATGTACTTGATTAACAAAATATTTCGACCATACCTAAATCAATTTGTGATCGTGTTTGTGGATGAAATATTAGTGTACTCAAATACTCATTAAGATCCTTCCCAACACCTTGACATCATTCTATGTACACTTAGATAACATCGACTATATTCCAAGATACCCATTTGTGATTTACAGATTGTTCGGGTAAAATTATTGGGTCACATCACCTCATAGTAAGGTGTGTAAGTAGACCCAAAGAAGTTCCAGGAAGTTGTTTCTAGTGAGCATCCCAATAATGTTTTCAATATAAGTAGATTTCAAGGGATATATAGGTTTTATTTGAGATATATCTATGATTTTTTTGATTGGGAGCACAAATTTCACGCATAACTAAGAAGGTTTTAATGTTTAAATAGTCGGATGTTGGAGAGAAGACCCTGTGGGAGTTAACAAATCATTTGAATTCAGCACCAATATTGATCCTAACCAATCCAAGTGAGGATTACATGATGTTTTTTGATACTTTTGGTATTGTATATGTACACATGTTGACGTAGTGACATCAATATATGAAATATGTTTCTTAGAATTTGAGGTCATGCAAACAGAACTACGCTACACAAATAGTCAAGTTAGTGGCTATTTTTTATACATTCAAGGGTTGGAAAAATTATATATTTGGTGATTATTTTATTGTAAATATATATCAAAATATATTAAATTATATCTTTTTGTGGCGAGATTTGAAATTTATACATCATTGGAAAGTTAGGTATATGGATGCATTTGATTTTGAGATAGAATATACTACCGGTAAGGGGAAAACTTTGGATCATGTTTAAGTAGGTAAAATTAGACTCATGAAATTCATGAGTCGGGAGTTTATTAGAGGATGATGAATTTCTTGTCGAGATGCATGTTATGGTTTAGGAAATTTAGGAGAAGATGACTCTCGTATAATTTTAAATGGAGTGTACACTTTGGAGGCTAATTAGAGACATACAGTATGAGGATACAGAGGGCTTAACCTTGAAGAAAATCATTGATTCTGTGGATTCTCTTCAGGACTAGATCATAGATGAGCATGAGATAATATATTTTAAAAATCGAGTTGTTGATCATACGAGAATGTTGTAGGAGCAGATATGTGAGTTTCAAGACTCATAGTGGGTTATACATCTAGGTGTGAAAGAGAATGTACCATGACCTACATTGTTAGATGACCATCAATGTCCTGGTGGTTTGATACAACCATATCCCACTTTGGAATTCAATTAGGAGAACATAAATAAAGAATTTGTAGTGGGTATCTCAAAGACACCTAATAAGAATGTAAAAAATATAGTTCATTGAGGAAAAAATGATGAAGGTAATGTGTTTATTTTATATATGGGAGACTTTCTTAGTGGGGAATCTAGATGATTTATGTCACACCCCGACAAGCGCGTTTATTTTATTTTATGTTTTCTTTGGCTTTAAATTATTTTGATGCGGTTCGTGTTCAGCATCGGACCAGGTCTTTGAGTTTTGTTAAAAAGTGTCTGTTTCGGGTTGACGTCATTGGCACTTGGACGCAATGCGTTTTGGAAACCCCGCGCGACTTCACCCATGCAATTACTTGGCCCTTCATATTTTTTAAAATTATTAAAGATGATATGAATTTATTTATTACTTTTATTTTAATAATAGTGGTTACTTTTGTTGTTATTATTATTAATGTTTGACACAAATTTTTATTTCATAAGTTTTATTGGTATTATGGTTGTTAATGAAGTTTATAATAATGATTGTTATTATTAATAATATTAGAAAATTTTTATTAATTCAATTAGAGGTATTGAGGTTTTTATGGAGGTATATTTAAGGATTAGTGATTTATTTATTCATTATTATTTTTTTATTTCTTTATACCTATTCCTCCCTAACCCTAGCGGCCCACACTTATATTTTTCTTCTCCCTCGCAGGAGCCGCCACCTCCCTCTTCTTCTCCCATCATGCTCAACAGCAGCCCGATGCCTCGGGCCCTCACCTGATCTCCAGCCGCCAGCCGCTGGTTCCCTCTCCCGTTTATCCCTCTTCTCACCCAGCCGGCTTCCCTCTCCGGCACCCGGCACCAGCATCACCGCACTCTTGTTCTTCCCCTCCCCCTCTCTATCCCGTCGCACCCCTCCCCTATGTGCACTGCCCTACCTCCCATCCCCACCGGCGCATGCCTCCCCGGGAGGACCTTCCTTCCGGCGAAGCCTTCTCTGACGTGAAGCCCCTGCCGACGCAGCCCTCTGCTGGCGTAGCCCCCTGTCGGCACGACTCCTCTGCCGACAGAACTTCATACTGGCTCCCCTCCGGCAACCCCCTCCTCGCACGACCAGCCTCCCGGCGCCCGACCTTCTTCTTTCTCTTCTCCTTCCTCTCCTCTTCTTCCTCTCCTCTTCCTTCTTCCTCTTCTTCTTCTTCTTTTTCTTCCTCCTCTCCTCCCCTGTCCAGCGCGCACAGCCGGCGCCCTGCTCTCTCCTTCTCCTTCTTCTTTTCTTCTTCCTCCTCTTCTTCTTCTCTTCTTCTCCTTTCCTTCTTCTTCTTCTTCTCTCCTTCTTCTTCTTCTTCTTCTCTCCTTCTTCCTCTTCTTCTTCCCTTCTTCTTCTTCTCTTCTTTCTCCTTCTTCTGCTCCGCCGCAGGTCCGTTTTTTTATTTAATTTGCTATTTTATTTTATTTAATATGTTAATAACCTTTTTTTTATCGTTATTATTATTAATGTTAGTATTGCTAATATTATTATTATTATTATTATTATTAATTTTATTATTATTATTATTATTAATTTTATTATTATTATTATTATTATTAATTTTATTACTATTATTATTATTACTATCATTATTATTTTCATTATTATTATTATTATTAATTTTATCATTATTATTATTATTGATATTATTAATTCTATTACTATTATTATTATTATTATCATTATTATTATTAATATTATTACTATTAATTTTATTATTATTATTATTATTATTATTATTAATGTTCATATTATTGTCTTTTTATTATTATTATTGTTTTTCATATTATTATTATTATTATTATTATTATTATTATTATTATGTTGCTATTACTATTATTATTATTACTATTGATATTATTACTATTTCTATTATTATTATTATTACTAATCCTATTATTATTATTAGTATTATTATTACTGTTATTATCTTTATTTTCATTATTATCATCGTACTCTGGTTGATGGTGGATTTTTATTTGTTGGCTTAGGACTTTTAGGACCGGCGCAGGGCGTTTCCAAGTGAGCGCCACCGCCGCCCCTTATTTCCGGGGTTCCGTCATCGCCGCGCTTTAGTTTCAAGGTGAGCGCTTCTTCCCGCCGCTTGGTTTCGAATGCTCTGGTGAGTTTTGGATGTGTCTGAGTCCTTGGCTTTGATTATGCAGAGTGTCGGACTTTATCACGTGGCTTCGGACACGCGTTGTGTCATCGCGCCTCGGTTCCAAAGTTGTTTTGTCGTCGTGCTGGGTTTTGAGGTAGGTCCCCTTTGCACTGCTTTTAAAATTTAAGTTATATTATTTCATGCTGTTTGCGCACCCTAATTGTTCAAAATCAACATTTTATTAATTGTAATAAATATGAGAAAATATACGATAATTAATTTTAATATAAGATGGTTAAATTTTAAATGGTTATTTAATGTCAAAAGGAGCCGTTTATTTTATACACGACACATGAAACATCCTTTTGACGAGCGGACACCCAATAATGAAGGAATTCCTGTTTGGCTTTGAAACATAATTCACGAAACATAAAACAGAGTTCTGGTTTAGTGAGAAATGATTTCTTTTGAAGCATGAACAAATACTTTGGTTCGTTTGAGAAATTGCCCGGTTGGCTCTTAAAGTTTATTTGGAAAAGAAAATGGTTTGGTTTGGTTTATAAAAATACTGGCAACCTGTGAAGTAGTGTTTTGTGGATTCTTCAAATAGTTTTAAACTGGTTTTGGTAGTAATTGTGAACTGTATTAAATGCCCGTTTGGCACTTTATGGAAAGCGATGGAAATGTTTTTTTATAAAAACCCTCTTAAGACGACTCTCATGCCTTGGTTGCAATTGATTGTTTGGGAGGCCGCGCTTAGAGGCTCTTGGGTACTTGAGTAGTTAAAGGCAAGAGGTTGTCCCATGGAGTGGCTCGGGGAATGCTTGTTGTTCTTTATATATAGATATATCTGATTGGATGCTCGGTTGGCATCGGTTGGCTCACCCCTTTTTCTTAAACACTTGAGACATGGGAATCTGGCATATTGAGAGAATATTCTAAGAACGATTGCTGCACTGGTAGGTTATGGTACTGACCAGTGGCCCATAGTAGGTGGATATATTGGGTTTATTACTATGGGATTTTCCCTCGACCTGCCTGTGAGTGGATGGTCGAGCGTTTTGTGCGTTTTGATTTCATCGTGACATGTCAATAAGGATGATTTCTCATGTATTGGTGTCTTCTGGTTTATTCTCGATCTCCTAGGTTCACCCATGTCTATTCAGCTTTGTAGCTTGCAGTAATGATTATGATGCTCACATGTATACTTACATTGCCCTTGCTGTATGTTTTACTTTGTGCATTCTGGCATTTTGTTTTCCTTGGAAACTGATAAATTGCTTTTTAATGGGTTTCTAAAAATTGTTTTCAAATGGAAGTGTTTAATCCCTTCATTAAAAATTTGAAAATTTAAACATCACTTTCCTCTTTTCCTGAAATGTCATTGGCACTAATGAAATGAACACGAATTTGGAAAATGACTAAGGGCAATGGTTCGTACTTTGTTTTTAAGTAGAATATTATTAAAAACATAATTTTATAGATTGTAGTTCAAACTTGAAATGATGTTTCTTTTATTTTAAAGGTAGTGCATTGGGAATAGATATCGGGCTAGCCTACTGAGTTTTAATACTCACGCCTATAGTTGTTTTTTGTTTTTAGTGTTTGTGCAGGCTATAGCTTGAGTGCGCTCGCCTAGGGCGACGCTTGATCGTTGAGTTGGAGAGCGACCTGCGAGGTCGCACGGAGTTTGTTCGCACGTCGTGTTTGGTTAGTTTGTTTCTTGTTTTTTCCTGTTTAGTCACTTTATCTGGTTTACCTTTTTTTGCGCTGCTCTGTATTATTTTCGCTGTCTTATTTATTTATATTGGGCGAAATCGTTCCCATAGCCTCTGTTGATGCCCTGGCGCTTGTCGCCAGCCCGGGAGGATCGGGAACGCCTCTCGGGCCATGTCGCGGACCGGCTCGGGTGACCGGTTCAGGGTCGACCCGGGTTGGTTCATGACAAAATGGTATCAGAGGAGGTTTGCTCTTAGCAAACCTCACTTTTCAGAGCGCCCTTTGTTATTTGGGATGTCAAGGTAGATGGAGTAGGATTGTCAGGACTTGAGGGGTTGGTGCGAGAAGAGCGTCTCGAACTCTTGCCCGTACTGATCCTCAGGTTCCCATGGGAAGTCCGGTTTAATTGGTTTGTTTGGGTTTTTTATGGAAATGTTTTGCGATTGGGGTACAACAAATGGAGTTGGGCTAATAGTCCTAAGCCGCATGGTCTGGCAAGCCATGTGGATCAAGGGGCATGGTCCAAGAAGACTCTCTGTGTCAGTGGCGTGTTTGGCATATGGCCGCCAACTATATGGTCAAGTCACCCACTGACACTAGTCCCCTGTTTTATTTGTTTTGGGTTTCCGTTGATTTCTGAAAGTGGTTCGAATCAGAAAAGTTGGTTTTGAAAAAAAAAAGTGTTGTTTGAAATGACATGTTTAATTTGTGGATTGTTTCAAAAGGAGTGGTATAAATGAATTGTTTTTGGAAAATGAAGTTGCTTTGTTTTGGCCTTGGTGTTCCGATGAGTGCTCACATGCATTTTGGTGTGTTGGAAATGTGGATGGATGTCTGGTATGGTGGATGGATGCCCTGGGTGGCACGGATACATGCATGTGAGTGAGGCTCTAAAGAATACCAATGGTGAAGGTTTAACCCACTAAGCTTGTTCTAAATTAAAGATGTTTTCAAAGAGAAAATTTTTGATTTTATGATAACTTGTTTTCTCGGATTTTGAGCTTGTCACCTATGCAGTGTTTGATTTTGAGGTTGTTATTCATTCGTTGAGTTGGCCTTGATTGGGTTTTTGACCTTTCCTTGTCCAGTGGTTATCCCTTTGAAGCTTCGATGGGTGATCGTAGTGCGGTTGATCAACCTAAAGATTTTATGCTAGAGTTTCGGAAGCTCGATCCACCTCTCTTTTATGGTCAAGAAGAAACTTCTGTGGCAGAGGAGTGGATGCGGAAGATTGAAAGGGACTTTAGCCTCATTGAGTTGCCCGAGTCGTTGAAGGTCAAGTTTGCGACCTTCATGCGTGAAGGTTCACCGTGGATGTGGTGGAAGTCAGTGTCTCGGAACAAGCCCCGTCAAGAGGTTACTTGGGAGTTTTTCAAGGCCTCGTTCATTCGTCAGTATTTCTCTGAGGAAGAAAGGGTGAGAAATGGGATGGAAATGTGTTGTCTGCAACAGGGCGACGGATCCGTGTTAGAATATTTCTATCGCTTTGTGGAGCTGGTACCTTATGATTCAGAGTATGCCACAAATGACCCCTTGAAGGCTCAACGCTTCGAGGCGGGTCTCCACCCTGATCTACAGTCGAAGGTTTCAGAGTCCAACCTGACTTCTTTTGTCGATGTGGCGAGACAAGCTTTTCGTATCGAAGTCGCGATGGCAGGAGTGCTCGAAGTAGTCCTCCCTCTTTCGATCCCTAAGAGCAGTGGTGAAGATTCTGGAAAGGAGATGAGTAAGCAAATGGAAGTGGATGGATTAGGTCGTGCAATCAAGAGGCCTCGGGATCTTTCATCAACTTCTTCGGTACGAGAGATTATGGTGTGTTATCAGTGTGGCAAGCGGGGTCACAAGAAGTCATCGTGCCCAAGCACTCCGAAGCCCTGCAAGGCATGTGGACGCCTGGGTCCCTTGCAACGATTTTGTCGGGGCGTTGCAAGGAAGCGTCGCAGAGGAAGTTCTCAGAAGTAGTGTGTTGTTGGGTCTTTGTTCAAAGTTTCCGATGTAAGTTTTCTTTTAGAGTAAGTGATCTATTATCGTGGCCTTTGTATGAGTGTTGTTTTGGGTTTGAAATGTATGGGAATGTCATGGGTCTTTTGATGAACTTCGCCTTTCAATGCTGGTGTGTTTTAATTTTAAAATCTTGTCCTTCAATCTGTCAGATCAAAAGATGTATGTTTCTTGTTGGGATTATCAGAACCTGACTGCGAGGCAGGAGATGCTTCATCCATCAGAGCTCCAGCCAAAAGGTCTCGGAGCGAAGCCGGCGCGTAGTCAGGAACCCCCCGGGAAAAATTTTAAAGAGTCCGGTTAAAGTTGCGCCTCTATCGTCGTGGTGAGATGGTTTTGGTGTTGTTGCTCTGGTTTCTTTGTCGTTGTAGTTTTCCTCTTGTCACAAAGTGCGCGACGGACTTATCCCTCGTGTAACGTCGGAAATTGTGCCTTTTGGATGTATGTTGCTGATCAGTGACCTCGTGTGGACCACCGATGTGAATCGGTTATGGCTTTGGTATGTGTCCATCCCTAAGTAGTGGTACGTGAGTAGTTTTCCGTCCAAGTTTCAGTGATCCAATCCTTGGGCCCACCCTCCCCGTCCATGGGGGTAAGGGTTTTGGTTTGCGTAAAATTTTCAGATCAAATCCTATTACTTTTGGACGTGAGTAAGTGGTTTAAAGGTCCTTGCTGTGCTCTTTCTAGCTGGAGTAAGGTCTCGTGCATGTCTAAGCTGTTTTCCCGGTTGGTCGTTAGTTAGTCGGTTCTTTATGGCGGGGAGACCCACCATGAGTCTCTTTGGGTTTTATCTTAAGTTGTTATCGAATGCTAGTTGAGTTCTTATGGTGGGGAGCCCGTTCAGGTCTCCCCTCTGTTAGTGATTTATTTCGGGCAATGAGGTTCAGTCCCGCTGGTAGTCGTTGTGACATCCTTGGTTAAGAGGTTGGATCGTGTTCTGTGAAATCCTTAGGTGTTGATCGATCGACTGGTTGGTGTGGTGGCTTTCCGGGGGCGGAAAGCGTTATGGTGGGGAGAATTGTCACACCCCGACAAGCGCGTTTACTTTATTTTATGTTTTCTTTGGCTTTAAATTATTTTGATGCGGTTCGTGTTCAGCATCGGACCAGGTCTTTGAGTTTTGTTAAAAAGTGTCTGTTTCGGGTTGACGTCATTGGCACTTGGACGCAACGCGTTTTGGAAACCCCGCGCGACTTCACCCATGCAATTACTTGGCCCTTCATATTTTTTAAAATTATTAAAGATTATATGAATTTATTTATTACTTTTATTTTAATATTAGTGGTTACTTTTGTTGTTATTATTATTAATGTTTGACACAAATTTTTATTTCATAAGTTTTATTGGTATTATGGTTGTTAATGAAGTTTATAATAATGATTGTTGTTATTAATAATATTAGAAAATTTTTATTAATTCAATTAGAAGTATTGAGGTTTTTATGGAGGTATATTTAAGGATTAGTGATTTATTTATTCATTATTATTTTTTTATTTCTTTATACCTATTCCTCCCTAACCCTAGCGGCCCACCCTTATATTTTTCTTCTCCCTCGCGGGAGCCGCCACCTCCCTCTTCTTCTCCCCTCATGCTCAACAGCAGCCCGATGCCTCGGGCCCTCACCTGATCTCCAGCCGCCAGCCGCTGGTTCCCTCTCCCATTTATCCCTCTTCTCACCCAGTCGGCTTCCCTCTCCAGCACCCGGCACCAGCATCACCGCACTCATGTTCTTCCCCTCCCCCTCTCTATCCCGTCGCACCCCTCCCCTATGCGCACTGCCCTACCTCCCATCCCCACCGGCGCATGCCTCCCCTGGAGGACCTTCCTTCCGGCGAAGCCTTCTCTGACGTGAAGCCCCTGCCGACGCAGCCCTCTGCTGGCATAGCCCCCTGTCGGCGCGACTCCTCTGCCGACAGAACTTCCTACTGGCTCCCCTCCGGCAACCCCCTCCTCGCACGACCAGCCTCCCGGCGCCCGACCTTCTTCTTTCTCTTCTCCTTCCTCTCCTCTTCTTCCTCTCCTCTTCCTTCTTCCTCTTCTTCTTCTTCTTTTTCTTCCTCCTCTCCTCCCCTGTCCAGCGCGCACAGCCGGCGCCCTGCTCTCTCCTTCTCCTTCTTCTTTTCTTCTTCCTCCTCTTCTTCTTCTCTTCTTCTCCTTTCCTTCTTCTTCTTCTTCTCTCCTTCTTCTTCTTCTTCTTCTCTCCTTCTTCCTCTTCTTCTTCCCTTCTTCTTCTTCTTTTCTTTCTCCTTCTTCTGCTCCGCCGCAGGTCCGTTTTTTTATTATTTAATTTGCTATTTTATTTTATTCAATATGTTAATAACCTTTTTTTTATCGTTATTATTATTAATGTTAGTATTGCTAATATTATTATTATTATTATTATTATTATTATTATTAATTTTATTATTATTATTATTATTAATTTTATTATTATTATTATTATTATTAATTTTATTACTATTATTATTATTACTATCATTATTATTTTCATTATTATTATTATTATTAATTTTATCATTATTATTATTATTGTTATTATTAATTCTATTACTATTATTATTATTATTATCATTATTATTATTAATATTATTACTATTAATTTTATTATTATTATTATTATTATTATTATTATTAATGTTCATATTATTGTCTTGTTATTATTATTATTGTTTTTTATATTATTATTATTATTATTATTATTATTATTATGTTGCTATTACTATTATTATTATTACTATTGATATTATTACTATTTCTATTATTATTATTATTACTAATCCTATTATTATTATTAGTATTATTATTACTATTATTATCTTTATTTTCATTATTATCATCGTACTCTGGTTGATGGTGGATTTTCATTTGTTGGCTTAGGACTTTTAGGACCGGCGCAGGGCGTTTCCAAGTGAGCTCCACCGCCGCGCCTTGTTTCCGGGGTTCCGTCATCGCCGCGCTTTAGTTTCAAGGTGAGCGCTTCTTCCCGCCGCTTGGTTTCGAATGCTCTGGTGAGTTTTGGATGTGTCTGAGTCCTTGGCTTTGATTATGCAGAGTGTCGGACTTTATCACGTGGCTTCGGACACGCGTTGTGTCATCGTGCCTCGGTTCCAAAGTTGTTTTGTCGTCATGCTTGGTTTTGAGGTAGGTCCCCTTTGCACTGCTTTTAAAATTTAAGTTATATTATTTCATGCTGTTTGCGCACCCTAATTGTTCAAAATCAACATTTTATTAATTGTAATAAATATGAGAAAATATACGATAATTAATTTTAATATAAGATGGTTAATTTTTAAATGGTTATTTAATGTCAAAAGGAGCCGTTTATTTTATACATGACACATGAAACATCCTTTTGACGAGCGGACACCCAATAATGAAGGAATGCCCGTTTGGCTTTGAAACATAATTCACGAAACATAAAACAGAGTTCTGGTTTAGTGAGAAATGATTTCTTTTGAAGCATGAACAAATACTTTGGTTCGTTTGAGAAATTGCCCGGTTGGCTCTTAAAGTTTATTTGGAAAAGAAAATGGTTTGGTTTGGTTTATAAAAATACTGGCAACCTGTGAAGTAGTGTTTTTTGGATTCTTCAAATAGTTTTAAACTGGTTTTGGTAGTAATTGTGAACTGTATTAAATGCCCGTTTGGCACTTTATGGAAAGCGATGGAAATGTTTTTTTTATAAAAACCCTCTTAAGATGACTCTCATGCCTTGGTTGCAATTGATTGTTTGGGAGGCCGCGCTTAGAGGCTCTCGGGTACTTGAGTAGTTAAAGGCAAGAGGTTGTCCCATGGAGTGGCTCAGGGAATGCCTGTTGTTCTTTATATATAGATATATCTGATTGGATGCTCGGTTGGCATCGGTTGGCTCACCCCTTTTTCTTAAACACTTGAGACATGGGAATCTGGCATATTGAGAGAATATTCTAAGAACGATTACTGCACTGGTAGGTTATGGTACTGACCAGTGGCCCATAGTAGGTGGATATATTGGGTTTATTACTATGGGATTTGCCCTCGACCTGCCTGTGAGTGGATGGTCGAGCATTTTGTGCGTTTTGATTTCATCGTGACATGTCAATAAGGATGATTTCTCATGTATTGGTGTCTTCTGGTTTATTCTCGATCTCCTAGGTTCACCCATGTCTATTCAGCTTTGTAGCTTGCAGTAATGATTATGATGCTCACATGTATACTTACATTGCCCTTGCTGTATGTTTTACTTTGTGCATTCTGGCATTTTGTTTTCCTTGGAAACTGATAAATTGCTTTTTAATGGGTTTCTAAAAATTGTTTTCAAATGGAAGTGTTTAATCCCTTCTTTAAAAATTTGAAAAGTTAAACATCACTTTCCTCTTTTCCTGAAATGTCATTGGCACTAATGAAATGAACACGAATTTGGAAAATGTCTAAGGGCAATGGTTCGTACTTTGTTTTTAAGTAGAATATTATTAAAAACATACTTTTATAGATTGTAGTTCAAACTTGAAATGATGTTTCTTTTATTTTAAAGGTAGTGCATTGGGAATAGATATCGGGCTAGCCTATTGAGTTTTAATACTCACGCCTATAGTTGTTTTCTGTTTTTAGTGTTTGTGCAGGCTATAGCTTGAGTGCGCTCGCCTAGGGCGACGCTTGATCGTTGAGTTGGAGAGCGACCTGCGAGGTCGCACGGAGTTTGTTCGCACGTCGTGTTTGGTTAGTTTGTTTCTTGTTTGTTCCTGTTTAGTCACTTTATCTGGTTTACCTTTTCTGCGTTGCTCTGTATTATTTTCACTGTCTTATTTATTTATATTGGGCGAAATCGTTCCCATAGCCTCTGTTGATGCCCTGGCGCTTGTCGCCAGCCCGGGAGGATCGGGAACGCCTCTCGGGCCATGTCGCGGACCGGCTCGGGTGACCGGTTCTGGGTCGACCTGGGTTGGTTCGTGACAATTTATACTTTCAAGAAATAGTCTGTATGAATAGGGTGCCACAAACTATTCATTCAGCCCATGATTAAAATTTTACTTCATGCTTATGTAAAGTCTTACTGAAGGTTCTCATTACACATTTTTTTTATTACGATTATCCACCCATAGAGAGATATAAAATTTGAGTTTACTATTTAGGTTCTTGAAGATATGTTATGAGCATGTGCCTTATACTTTGGTGGTACATGGGAAAAGCAACAATATTTGGAAGTGTTTTCCAATTAATACATTTATCAGGATACAATACAGATGGAACAATATAGGGAACATGATGTTAGTATATGTAGATCACTTATATGATGGATAGAGTTGTGTGATGTAGAGTTATTGGGACCCTGTCATGTGCAAGAGATGTCAGAGTGGGTAAAGCTAATTCAGAAGCATATGACTTCGGATCGGAGTACACAGAAGTTGTATGTTGATAGATGCTAATGACCATTAGAGTTTCTAGATGGTGATATGGTATTCCTTGGGGTGTCACGTAGATATGGTCACTACAGGATACATAGGAATGGAAAGATAGTGACCTGGTTCATCAAACCATTTGAGGTGGCAGAGATAATCAAGTTGGTGGCATACCAACTAGCTCTTCCACAGATATTTAGTGGTATGAATGATGTTATTAATCTATCAAAACAGGAACAGTATCACCCCAAAACTTATCATATGATAAATGTGGATGACTTTTATATTGATATAGATGTGTCATTTGAGGAGCATATGATACACGTGTTGGGTCACATAGAGAATGTGTTGCGGGGAAAGACGGTGCTGATAGTTCATGTTTTGTGGAAACATGGTCGTGTTTAGGAGGAAACATGGGAGAGAGAAGTGGATATGCAGGCTTAGTTTTCAAATATTTATGACTAATAATATTAGGTATCCTAGGGATTACAGCTCAAGGAAAGAAGATTATAATATTGGGATATTATAAATCCTTTAATTTTTCTACATATGTCTCAGCCTCATTTATAGGTACCCTTCGGTCTTTTCTTGAATAATTTTCATTTAGGATTTGTCATACTGTATTTTTGTGTGAATATTTTTAAAAAAAATTATGAAAGAGGTGAGTGTATAGTTGGTGCATGGTTTTCCATAACAGTGTGCCCTAGCCCATCATATAGTGCAACCCAAGATAGAGGGTTTTTTCATGGATGGTGCATAGTTTCTCAATACGCACACCCTAAAAGGAGAAAAAATCCCCCCCCAATAAATTTCATGGTTAAGGCATGAAATTAGGGGGAACTATGCACCTCAAGTATCAAACAATGTGTACAAGATTTTAATCACCGAAAATTAGTTTTAAATTTTCTTAAGCCCCCATTTTGACCCTTATTCATTATTAAATCGACCCCTGACACCTTTTCACAATTTTGGATCCTCAATGAAAACTTTTAATCCATTTAAACTAATTTTCATTAGTATTATAATACTTGAATGATAATATACACCACTCCAAGTAAGAGTATCTCATCCCATGTGGCATATCTTCTCTTCCCTATCTCTCCCTCATATTTAAAGACAAGTTATCCTCTATCTTTCTGCATATATATCAAGGATTTCTAGATAGAGATATATTATTAAGGGATTATTATTTTTTGATCTTGAATTCGGGTTTAAGATCCATATCTCGTTCTAAGTCTTTATGTCATAACAATTTTGGATTTCTGTTGGACGATCGCTAATATACAAATTGCGGTATGTGGTCTATTAGTCGGATTCAATAATCATGATTTCAATTAGGTGTATGAAATTGTAGAATTACTATTATATAATTTTAAATTTAATTTATTAGATTTTATTTATTAATTGGGTTAATTAATTAATTGAATTTTGTGAATTTGGAATAATTACTTTTTGAATTAATTTTTATAATATTTAATTTTGGGATTTAAGAAATAATTGAGACTGATTGAATTGAGATAATTAATTGTTTAATTAATTATAGAGATATTTTGTTTTTTGATAGAATACTTAATTATTGAATTAATAAATTGATTATTGGGATTGTGGATTTTATTGATTATTTGGTGAATTAATTAATGGGATTTACATGATTGATTAAATTGGGAATTGATTAAGGGTATTGTTGTGTTAAACTAATTGTTGAATTATTAATGATTTAAATGTGGTAAATTAATCGGTGAATTAATTAATGGGATTGACGTTTTTGGTTATTTTTTTAATTAAATAAGGGTATTTTGTGTGGAAAATATTATTGAATTATTAATGGAATGATGTTAATATATAATTAACTCACTAGATTCATTAATTGGTAAAACTGATCAATACTATTTTTGGATATATTCAATTAGGAAATGATGAATGGTAATAGTGGAATTCAGTCATGTATTATGAAATATGAATTGTAAAAATTGAATTCAATTATGAAATGATGAATGGTAACACTATAATTCATTCTTATATTTTGAAATATGAATGGAAATAATAATAATCAAATCTGAAATGATGAATGATAATAATGGCATTCAATCATGTGTTATATGATATGAATGGTAAAAATTGTAATCAATTATGAAATGATGAATGGTAATAGTGGAATTTAGTCATGCCTTATTCATATTAATTGTAACAATGGAATTTATTTATGTTTTATGAATGGAAAGATTGACATTCAAATGTAAATGATATGGCTCAGGTGTCCCCATGAACATGGGGAGTTATGTTTTTAAATATAGAGTATATGAATAAATGACAACTATTTACTTTATTTATAGTATTTATTCTTTATACAACTGCATATACTATTTTGAGAGGATATTGATTAATATGTCATTAGTGGTGGGTTACTAAGTTTTCCACACACCCTACATGATCTACTTCGATAGGATAAGGGAAAGGGATCTATACCGAATAGATTTCATGGTTACTGGATAAGATAAAAGAAAGGGATCTATGTTAGATGGATGAGTGGGGATGGAGTATAGATGAGGGATCTATACGTGGTTCAAGACCTGTTTGAGAGTTGTTAGTGTCTTTACTTTTGAGTCACATGTTTACACTTGACACGAATTTTTCCATGGTATCATTACTATTCATATTTTGTATTGTATTTCCTATTTTAGAAATCATTTAATATTGGTACTATTCTGGTTATAGTTATATGTTATTCTTTTATTATTTCTCATTCTTCACTAGAGTATTACTCTGATAAAAAAGGGTATTGTCTCCTCCTGATTTATATTAGACCCTCGCAACTAGTAGGTATCCTCTAGCATATAGGGAGGCACAATTGAGGTCATGTGATCGACCAGTTTGGGGAACTAGTGTGTGGAAATTAGGACGGTATGTCACATTATTTGACAAAATAAACATTATTTGAAGAAAAAATGGAGAAAATACTATTGGGTGAATTTTCAATATATCTATGAGAAGATTTGTTTTTGATGAATAGTGAAGAACAGTAAATTTTAATTTAAAATTGTTTTCTAGTCTAATTAATTTATATAATAAAATTATTTTATAAATTGGATTTAAAGTACAATGAGTTTAATTATACATCATTAAATTCGATTTTGTTCATTTTAATCAATTCTACAATGAAACTGGATTTGAAAACAATTCAATCTTTTGAACTTTTTAATCTAAAAAACCTGTTGAATAATCCTCTCTATGGGATTTATTTTAAATTAAACTCTGCAACATCAGATATTTCTATTTCAGAAAATCAATTCCATATTTTTAATCAGCCTAATTTATAATTTCTAAAATTTCCTAAAATATTACCAAAGTATTTGTTGAATTAATTAAAATTATTTATACTGATTAAGGTCAAAATAATTTTACTTAGTTAATGACCCCTAATATTATGGGGCCAAATCACCTAGAAACATGCCCAAAAACAATTTTTGGAAAACACTAGATTGTATAACATCTTTTATATAATTGTTTTAATTGTTTTTGGCACATGATGTAGGAGATACCTCTAGTGTTTACCTTTTATTATATACATGAATTCCACACCCCTCTACTATAAAATAAAATTCACTCTAATAAATTATTAACACTGATAGATCATTTTTATGGTCCAAAACATGCCCAAAGAAACTCCAAAAACCCATCATCTATTGTTATTCACCATTCATGTGTACATGAAACTGACACCTCATTAAACAACATCGTTCCTTCTTTTATTAACTCTTATCACGGTTTAGAATAATGATGTACAAACTATTTTTATATTATTAATATTATATGAATTATTCCTTTATAATTCTAGAATTTTTATATTAAACAATACATCATGATTTTCATTTTTTTGGAATATGATAATAGTGTTTCTTGATAGGTGGACTACCACCTCCTCAAACTGATGGGATTCATTTGCACTTTACATGGAATGTATTAGATATGAATTTACTAAAAATATATGATATACATGTAATATATGTTATATTCATGACAGAATTATATTTCTATAAATATAATATATCACTTTCTTTCATACCTATTCACACAATTAAAAGTTATAATGTCGTTCATGGACATGTGGACTACCTCCTTGTAGAGACCAAAATATTGACGTACATGGAAATTACATTACTTTTGTGGAATACCTAATACATTACAAAACAAACACCCAATGATTGTATTAGTTTATTGTCTTTGGAAAGTCAGAACATAATCTTCTAATAATGGTGAAAGATCTTCAACCTCTCCCATAAAGATATTCCCCATTTTTCTCTTACCTAAAACAATTCTTTATATCTTGGGGAAAATAAAACATAAAAAGGGTGAGCTTAATAGCTTAGTAAGGGTAAACATGTAGTACACAAAACAAACCCTAAACATTTGAACGTAAGAACATGAACATAAAATATCAAAATCATGAGTAATGACATAAATCTTGGAAGTGCGTAAGGCATAGATCATAAAGGAACATTTACCACGATAAAATAGCATGGGAATAAAACATGTAATTTTGGAAAACCATTAATCACATGATATTATTTCCATAGTAGCCGAGGCATTGCTTCCAATACCATCCTAGTTGACAAAGTCCCTTACTAAATCGAGTTCACTCCTCATTCCAGTCCTCTGTCGCTGAACCAGATTAAATTGTCATTCCATCCATGTCTATCTCATGAGATAAAAATATTTACCCAATTCATTTGAGGGAGATATAGGTCCCACACATCTCATAATGAAATAATTTTTAGTTGTGCCACAAAATAAACATAAATCATTCATCCTAACCCAAAGAATAAAATGAGTTTCATAAACATCATCCCATCATAACATAATCCATATAAAACAAATTGATATCATTTCATCATAAGAAGAATCAAACCATGAAAATAATAGAGCAATTATACATGAAACATAATCATAATAAATAATGACATCTTAGATAGAAAACTGATTTGACAAAACACTTGAAATGAATTCTTGAGGAAAATATCCTTTCTTCTTCAAAATCATTTTCTTTTCACAAAATCATATTCAATTTTAAAAGTAAGGGATTTTTTTATAAATAATCATGAACTATTGTAGAGTAATCCTCATGAAAATTAGGCTTTATGAAACTGTAAAAATTCATTCATGTCGTATAAGTCAAAAAAATATTCTCCTCGTACTTTTTCCAAAAAAGTCAAAAAGTTCCTCATTTGGTAAACAAAAGAAAGATTCCTTCTATACCATGAGGTAAAAGTAAATAAAAGGTAAAATGACATTAAATATACATGAAATAATATTAAACATTTTATTAAAACATTTTCAGATAACATGTACATGGATGATAACTATAACCCCAAAAAATACTTGCAAATAAGCAATCTCAGATAAGAACTAGATTGGAATAATTATCCCTTAACTAAGGTCAGATATGCTTCATATGTATCCAAACCTCTTGTATAATGATATAAAAAATTTCATTGAATTATTACAGAATCATATTCATTGTTATGATATCATATATGGTTCACTTATGACTTTATATAACCCGTTCTTTTGTAAATTCTATGTTAAAGCAGTGTTTTGGGAAAACCGTTCCATTTATCGTACGTGTTTCGACTTGTTGTTCTTGATATTATTACTTATATCCTGATTTAAATAATTCCAAAATGTAAAAAATCATTTATATATATTATATATTCATCATATATTTATATATGATAGATCGATAAATGGAATGAAATACACCGTTCATGGAGACGGTAGGCCGTACGTACGCATGAACATTGTTTTCATTTCCTTATTGAATTGAATGGAATTAAGTAAATGAAAAATATATGTACACAAATCTAGTATCATTATTATGTAATATCTTTCATGTTTATTTATTATATATACTTTATAATCATACTTTAATGGTTAATCATTGAAAATGAATCTCGTCGTGTTCATTGGGATGGTAGTTCGTATGTACGCACGAACAATGATATCATTATTTTGATATTAAAACCGTATATAATTGGATGGTATATAATATATATAGTATCATAATAATGTTATATTTATTATTTATTTTATTAATACTCGTTATTATACCCGTGAAAATGATGAAATATTTGAATAAAACTACACCATGACTTGGAGACGGTAAGCCGTACGTACGCACTGGTGGTGACATTTTCATTCATATGAAGGATAAAATAACTAATATGGTTGTACCATTTTTATAATAACAGAAACTTATATAGAATATACAGGAATTATTATTTTATAATGGAAACAACAATGAAGGAGGAAGTGGAAGAAGAAAGAAACTCGAAAGAATCGGTAGAAAAGATTACCTCTTCTTCGACGGGCCTCTTTTAAACTTCCTCTTAGGGAACTAGGTATTGTCGTTTGAAAAGACCAGAAACTATATGATATAACTAGATAGGTTGAGAAGAGAGATTTTCAGGGTTTGTCCAGTCTTGAAGGCTCAAAATTTTGTAAATAGAAGAGGGATGAGGTGCCCTTTTTTAAGGGAGGAGAGGGGCACCATAGGAAAAAATTAAAATATTATTTCATAATAAATTCATATTCAGTTTATAATGGCTCCAAAGTGACTTATTTCGAAGCTAGGGTGGGTATGGTTCTAAATACTCTCAACCAATAGGTTTTAGACAAGTTTAGGTTACCATTTTTACCTTATCAATTAAATTTAACTCTATGGTAAATATTTTAACTTTTATAGTGTCTTCTTGTATTCTTACACTATATGGTTTATACACATACATAAAACTACCAATATAACCCAAATTGGTGTATTAATGTCATATATATTATTATATAAGTATTTTGGACTAACCTTATATTTTTAGAACCATTATATCAATTAATTATATAATATTTATTTTAAAAACACTTTTATGTCAATTTTGAGACTATTTGGTATTTTGTTTTTTTATAAATTCAAAAAATAATTATTATTTCGACAAAAATTCTTCAAACCAACCCTATTATGTTCTATTAACCTATAAAATTAGTGTAATTCTGAAAAAGACTCAAATTACAGTTATTTTGGTATTTATAATATCAATTATGTTAATATTTCATTAATAAGGTAATTACTACATCATCATTGTGTCATAGATAAATTAAATTATTTGAAAAATATAAATAAAATACTATTATGTATGAAATCTATTTATATTTCTAATGAATATTTATAGTCGAATTTATCTTATGTATAAGCCTATATTAAAATGTTTTAGTTATTAAACTGTGATTTTAACTCTTTTAATTCTTCTTTAAATAAAATGATAATAATAGTCATAATCTAATCCAAGTGGACCAACGAGGTTCATATTTTATTTTTAAGGTTTTTTTGGTCGAATTATACTTATCCAATAGAATAAGGAAATTTTTTAGGGTAATAATAATATCATTTTAACCCTTAATAACCCTATTTATTTTTAACCGTGGTATATAAAAGTAAAAAGTTACTATTCAACAAAAATTACTTTTATCTTATTGAACCAAATTTTACTCCATGATATTAACCGTGTCTCTCGGATTTTTGAAATTCAACTCATAGAAGCAGTAAAATTATGTTTTATGTAAATTTGTAAATTCTACTAGGTAGTGGGTAAAAGTTGGTAAAAAGTCCAATAAAAATTTTATATATCTAAAATTATTATAAAATGACTCCAATAAATTAAATTGAACTTATATAGGTATTATGTATCTATTTTGACAAAAAATAAATTTAAATAAAATATATAATTATTAAAATAAAAATTTTGTTTTAAACTATAACTCAGTGTTTTTCATTATTCATCAAAAATTGTAAGTTTTCAGAAAATTACCAAGAACTCACCCTTGGATAATTTCAATATTCCGAATCCAAAAATAAAGTCATCATTAAATGATGAAATTTATAAAATTTTAAAAAGTGGGTATTACTATTCATAATGGCTATTTTATATAATATTTTAATATCATATCGTTGTTTAGTGAAACTCTTTATTACATACAGTGCAGGCTATAAAGGAAGATTGCTCTTGTGTGTAATGCAAGACAAGAATTTTGTTGCGTATACTAAAAGCTTATAAGGTGTTGCTTATAGATTAAGATAATCTTGGTATAGCATACAACAAAATACATCGAAGAAATTAAAATGAATAATTCTCATAAAATCTCGGCGTGTTGCATTCTACCCCCCTTAAAAGGAATTTCTCCCTTAAAATTCCTCGGGGTTATAAATGGTTTTCTAATTTAAAGTTTCTATCATAGAAACCCACATCGTAAAAAGGAATACTAAATCAAACTTTTAAAAAGGATCCTTAGAAACATAACAGATACCCAAAGTAACTCATCATGGTGCTTCCGCATAATAGAATATAGGTGAAAATGAGGATATGGAAGAGAAATCTAACTATCATGTTCTGATGGAGAGTGGTAGAGAACATGGCTATGAAAAAGCGAACAACAGAAAAGCCATAAATTCGTGATGATCTAAGGTACCATCTGATTCATCGGATATGAATTTATTAGGACAACATTTTTGGTTTTCAAGATCAGTTCCAGAATGTTGAGGAATATTTGAATTAAAAGAAATACTTACTTGATTTGGGTACAATCTCACTATTGTTTGTTCCTTGAACAATTTACACATCATCTCTTAAAGAATTGAAGTTTAATTTGACTTCCTTGAAGTGTTAGCAGATCATGCGATAGAATGATAGCTCAATCCATCTCTCTAAAACATAAGGTTAGCAAAATTTATATACATAAGATGATAAATGGTGAGATTAATCGTATATGGCTCCAAAAATGGAATTATACTTCATCTATCATACCTCTTAATAAAATAAAACAACTTTATACTAACTAGGGACTTCCTGTAGCCCAGAGGTAGGCGATAAAGGCCTGTCACACTTTAGTTGTGGGTTCAATTCCAGCAACCTTGTCTAACGTGATGGGTTGTCGCCCGTCCTACAGGTTGTCCATTTTTCTAAAACTACATTATTATAAAATTATTGAAAAAATATTGAAAAAATTTCTAGCCTTAAACAATACTATCATATGTCTAACTTAATTCCTTCCAATCTTTAGGCTTATCCAAAATACTTCGGTCCAATATCATGGTATAAAGAAAATTATTACTTGAAAGGTCTCATAACAAGCATGTGAATACCATCATTTATCCCCCATATATCATTAGATATATCTTGATGGTCACATTCCAAACATCTGAATACCTTAATCGCGTATTCTTTTGAAACATGGGTTACCATATAACCTTTGTGAAAACATGAATGTTGTCAAAAGTAAACTCTTTCCACATAAAAAAATCGCAAAATTTCTATATACTAAAACCATGATATCAGTTTGTCCTTATATCAGTCATGATCTCATGAATACTATCAGACATTTCATTTTATCCTTATCCCTTAATTATGTGCATATTATCTTCTTTCCAAAAATATTTTAATCACATTTCATTGTTACTGGTACCATACAATTATTTAAAACCAATACATAAATCTTCCAAAATTCTACGATACTATAAATTAGATTCCATGATACTATTTTGAAATCCCATTACATACCACTTAATCATTCCAAAACATCATTTTAATACTCAACATCAAAAATAGTGATCGCATGTGACTTCCCTTTTTCCTATTCCTTAAGAGGTTGCTCACGTTGATCATCATTAACCCTTGGATTAGGGAATTGATTAGCATAATGCCCCATTTCCTTTTACTTGAATCATTGAAGTGTTGGTGGAAAATTCTCTGTAGTCTTTTCTCTATTCACATCATTAAAAACCATTATCCCATTAATTCACCACTTATCTTCTCGATGACCTTCATTTCAACACTTGAAACATTTTTTCCTACCTTTTAGAAAACCTCCACCATACATCTTTCCACACATTGAGCATAAAGAATTATTCACCTTCATTTACTATTGTTCTTAGATTTTTCCTTTAACTCCATCTTTCATTTTTTTGTTAAAACCATGAGATGGATATCTAACACCAACTTACAGTTCTACATTTATAGCACAATGCACAATTTTTTCATAGCTACTAAAGTCTCTTATAGCTAATGCCCTTCGAAGACTTGGTTTTAAACCACTGAAGAATCGATCAACTTTACATTTAGGTTGAATGATAAAGCCACATGCATACCTTGAAATCCTTGTAAAATTCACCTCATATATACCAACAGATTCATCATCCTTTTTCTTAATCTCAAGGAACTCCTTTTCCATCTTTGTTCGAAGAATCCGATGGAAGTACTTATTGAAAAATAAGTTCTTGAACTTGTCTGATTCCATGGATTCAATTTCACCTTAGGGACTTGTATTCTTAATTAGAGTCCACCACTGGTCTTATTCACCTTATAAATGGTAAATATCCAGAATGAATTTTTCATGTTCTGAACATCGAATTGTGGAAAATATCTTTTCAATGGTACTGATACATTGTTGAGCAGCAAGTGGATCAGAAGACCCACTAAAAGAAGGTGGATGTTGCCTCATGAAGGACTCAACAGAATATTGTTCCCTTCCCTGCTCATTCAAAAGTCCAAAATGATTCATATCTTGTTTAAGTATAGAAATATGATTTTCACTCCATCTCCCATAACATTGGTTTGTTCAGGAGGACGATCATTACATTTCCCATTACATTGATCAACACGGTTCCTTCGGGTTCCAACCATCGTCTAAAACCCAAAAAGAATAGTGTAAGAGGCAAAAATAATATAAGGAATACCACATAATAAAGGGGGAGTACCTTCAATATATAACATCTTAGGATTAATTCTAATATATTTAACATAATTCTTGGTCTATAACCTATACTTATACTTAACATTAGATACATCCCAAGCCATACCTTATAAATATCTCTAGGGATCTCACTAAAGTATTCGCATCCTAGATTCCCAAGGTTGAGTAAACCCTCTCTCTAATACAAACTGTAGAGGCCCAAAACATGACGTACATAGACATTACATTAATTTTTCAGAATACCTAATAAATTACAAAACAAACACCCAATGACCATATAAGTTTAGTGTCTTTGGTAACTCAGAACATAATCTTCTATTCATGGTGAATGATCTTCGACATCTCCCATAAAGATCTTCCGCTTTTGTTTTCTTACCTAAAACCATTATTTATATTCTTGGGAAAAGAAAACATAAAAATGGTGGGCTCAAATTCTCAGAAAGGGTAATCATAGAGAACACAAAACAAACCCTAAACATTTGAACTTAAGAACAGTGACATAAAATATCAAAATCATGAGTAATGACATAAATCTTGGATGTGCGTAAGGAATATATCATAAAGGAACCTTAACCATGATAAAAGATCATGGGAATAAATCATGTAATTGTGGAAAACCATTAAGCACATGATATGATTTCCATAGTAGCCAAGGCATTGCTGCCAAGACTATCTTAGTGCACAAAGTCCCTTACTAAATTGCGTTCACTACTCGTTCCAGTCTTGTATCACTGAATCGGATTAAATTGACATTTCATCCATTTATATCTCATGAGATATAAATCTTTACCCAATTAATTGGAGGGAGATATAGGTCCCACCCATCTCATAATTAAATCATTCTTACTTGTGACAAAAAAATAAACATAAATCAATCATCATAACCCAAAGAATAAAATGGGTTTCATAAACATCATCTTGTCACATCATAATCCATATAAAACAAATGGATATAATTTCATCATAAGAATAATCAAACCACGTAAATAATAGATACATTATACTTGAAATATAATCATACTAAAAAATGTCAATTATATGGAAAATAATTTTGACAAAACACTTGAAATGAATTCTTGAGGGTAATATCCTATCTTCTAAAAATAATTTTCTTTTCACAAAATGCCATGAAATTTTAAAAGAAAAAGGATTTTGTTGAAAATAATCATGAAATCTTGTAGAGGATGATTTATGAAAATTAGGCATTATGAAACCGTAAAAATCCATTCCTTCCGTATAAGTTAAAAAAAATTCTCCTCGTACTTTTCCCAAAAAAGTCAAAAAGTTCCTCGTTTGGTAAACAAAAGAAAGATTCATTCCATACCATGTGGTAAAAGTGAAAAAAGGGTAAAAATGACTTCAAAAATACATGTAATAATAGTAAACATTTTATGATAACATTTTTAGAAAACATGGACATGGATGATAACTATTACCCCAGAAAATACTTATAAATAGGCAATCTCAGATAAGAATGAGATTGGAATAATTATCCCTTAACTTAGGTCCGATATTCTTTGTACATATCCCAATCTACTGTATAATGATTTAAATAATGTAATTGACTTATTAATAAATTGTATTCATTGTTATGATATCATATATGGTTCTCTTATGACTTTATTGTACCCATTCTTTTGTAAATTCCATGTTAAAGCAGCGTTTTGGGTAAAATTGTTGCAATTATCATACGTGTATCGACTTGTTGTTCTTGATATTGTTACTTATATCCTTATTTACTTAATTCAGGAATGTAAAACATCATTTATATATAATATATATTCATCATATAAATATATATGATATATCGAAAAATGGAATGAAATACATCGTTCATTGAGACGGTAGGCCATACGTACGCAAGAACACTGTTTTCATTTCTTTATTAAATTGAATGTAATTAAGTAAATGAAACATATATGTACATAAATCCAGTATCATTATTATTTAATATCTTTCATGATTATTTATTATATATACTTTATAATCATACTTGAAACGTTAATCATGGAAAATGAATCTCATCGCGTTCGTGGAGACGGTAGTCCGTACGTACCCACGACCAATTATATCATTATTTTGATATTAAAATCATATATAATTGGATGTTATGTAATATATAAAGAATCATAATATGTTATATTTATTATTTATATCATTTATAATCATTATTATACCCATCCAAATGATGAAATTTTTAAATACAAACTACACCACAACGTGGAGACGGTAAGACGTACGTACGCACATGTCGTGACTTTTTCATTAATAGGATGGATGAAATAACTAATATTATTTTACCATTATTTTAATAACATAAATTTATATAGAATATACTGGAGTTATTATTTTATAATGGAAACAACAATTAAGGATGAAGTGAAAGAATAATGAAACTTGAAAGAATCATTAGAAGAGATTACCTCTTCTTCGATGTGCCTCTTTTAAACATCCTCTTAGTGAACTATGGATGTTCTTTTGAGAAGACCATAACCTCTATGATATAACTATAGAGTTTGATCAGATAAATTGGCATGGGTTGTCTGAGCTTGAAGTCTCAAAATTGTGTAAAGAGTAGAGGGATGAGATTCCCTTTTATAAGGGAGGAGAGGGGCACCTTAGGAAAAACTTAAAATATTATTTTATAATAAATTCTTATTTGGTTTATAATGGCTCCAAAGTGAGTTATTTAGAGGATAGGGTGGGATGGGTAGAAATAATCTCGACAAATAGGTTTTAGACAATTTTAGTTTGCCATTTTAACCTTATCGTTTAGATTTAACTCTAAGTTAAATAATTTAACTTTTACCATGTGTTCTTCTATTATTACACTATATGGTTCATAAAATTACTATAAACTAACAATAGAACCCCAATTGGTTGATTAATGTCATGTGTATTATAATTTAATTCTTTTACAAACATTATATTTTTATTACCACTATATCAATTTATAATATATTATTTGTTTTGAAACCTCTTTTATGTCAACTTTGACACTATTCGGTATTTTGTTTTTTCTAAATTCATAACAACATTATTGTTTCAAAAACAATTCCTATAATAAACCTTAATATGTTATATTAACCTAAAAAATTATTTTAACTCATAAAAAGTTTCGAATTACATTTATTTCGGTATTTATAATATCAATTATGTTAATATTTCATTAATAAGGTAATTACTGCATCATCATTGTGTCATTAATAAATTAAATTATTTAATATATAAAAAATATAAATAAAATACCATTATGTAGGAAATTTTATTATATTTATAATTAATATTTATAGTCTAATTTATATTATGTATTACACTATATTAAAAATGTTTTATTTATTAAACATTGATTTTAACTCTTTTAACTCTTCTTTAAATAAAATAATAGTAAGTGTCCTAATCTAATCCAAGTGGATCAAATAGGTTCATATTTTCTCCTAATGTTTTTTTGGTCTAATTATACTTATAAAATTGAATTAGTACATGTGTTAGGTTAATAATAATATCATTTGTACCTTTAATTAAGTTATTTACTTTTAACCGTGGTAAATAAAAGTAAAAAGTAACTATTCACCAAAAATTATTTTTATCTTATTAGACCAAATTTTACTCCTCAATATTAACTGTTTCCCTTTTATTTTTTAAATTCAACTCACAGAAGTAGTAAAATTATGTTTTATTTAAATTTGCAAATTCTCCTAGGAGGTGGGTAAAAGAAGGTAAAAAGTTCAATAAAAATTTTATATATCTATAATTATTATAAATGACACCGATGAATTACATTGAACTTATATAGGCATTATGTATCTTTTTTTTCCTAGAAATAAATTTAAATAAAATAAATAATTATTTAAATAAAAATTCTGTTTTAAACCATAACTCAGTGTTTTCACTATTCATCAAAAATTGAATGTTTTCAGAAAAATACCAAAAATTCACCCTAAGGAAATTTTGATATTCAAAATCCAAAAATGAGGTCCATTTTGAAAGATAATATTTATAAAATTCAAAAATTGGGTATTAATATTCATAAAAACTAGTTTATATAATATTTTAATAACATATTATTGTTTAGTGAAACTCTGTATTGCGTACAACGCAAGCTATCAAGGAGGGAACTCTTGCGTGTAATGAAATCCAAGAATAGTGTTTCGTATACTACAAGTTAATACAGTGTTTCGTATAGTGCAATATAATCTTGGTTTAGGGTACAACAAAAGACATCAAAGAAATTAAAAAATAATAATTCTCATAAAATCTCTGGGTGTTACACTCCTCATTTAAGTGATGTGATTATTCTTTTTTTCATCACATAATTAATATACTGATATATATAATTATACATAACTAAATAATATTCTATTTATGATGTGATTATCATTCTTTAAATATAAATTTTACCTACCTAATTTCCATAATGATCATTGAAAAATGGGAACGTTATTCATCCGTACATACATCCTGTTGTCTCCAAGATTGTAACCTTTGTTCATTTTTTATAACAATCATCCATGAATTATTTTAAAATAATATTTTAACATATAAATTTTATTATTAGTAAATGATTATTAATGTATAATGTTTAATAATTTCCTCATTTCCCTTAGTCGACCAACCAAATTCCGTTTTGTTAAATAATTCAAAAATGGTAAAAACAACAAACATAAACCTAATTTATTAGGTAATTAAATATAATATGTTTATAATTTAAATAAAATAAATAATATAATTGTAAAAAAATTAATGAATGTAAATAATTAACATAAATTTATTTTCCAATAATATAAAGAACACGCCTAATGAATCGTACTCAAATTAAGGGGACATCTAGTTTCACTTTAATTTCTAGGACATTATGCAATATTAAAAACTCGTTATATTTTTGTGGAATATATAATACCTAATGAAATTATATATCATCAATTTAATTTATTTAATGATATTAAATTTTTCCATTGATTTTTTCTTTCATATATCTCATGATTCAAAAGATAATTACGTTGTAAGGGTGTTTCTTATCTCAATTTTATTTTTGTGAGACACATTTCATATTCACCACCTATTTTTATTGTGTAGTTTTTATAAATTACATGAATGTACTATATGATTATTATACCTAAATTTATGTGGATGTATATATCAATTTTATAGTTTCTATTTCATGGGGTTTATAAATTCATTGTTACCAAATAATTAATGTATTTTCATCACAATTTGACACCATTGTGAAATTTGTTATATTATAAACCTATCTTCTTATATAATTTGTATATACTACCTCTTTGACATGAGATATCTTGAATATCATTATTTTTAAGATATTCTAATTTTCATTTAATGATATTATTTCATGGGTATTGTGATTCAAAGTTACCAAAGTGGTAAGAGTCTTTTGTAACGATCTCATTGTTTATCGGGATTGTTTATAATTAAGTATCTGATGTTGAAAATAACATAATACTCATGAAATCACTGATAATTTGGTTATTCAGGATATTTTCATGAAATTATACCATTATCTAACTCTTTGGTACTTTAAAATTTCATTATCCCTCTAATGAATTTGGTATGGAATTAAAATATATAGATATTCCATTAGAAATAGTTAATTTAAGAGTGAAATGAAAATGATTCCCCAAGTTATTTACATTTTTTCATTATGCTTCTTAAGGGTTTATAATGTTTTTTATCATTGATATTGATATCATATCACTCATTATTATTGATTCTTATAACACTTACATTTTCTTTGTTTTCATATTTGTTGATACAAGAATTTATGAATATGGTTTATTTTGTTATAATCTCATGTACAATGATTATGTTATCATGAATTTATGCACTCTTATACTAATTGATGAAATTCAATATTTAAGGCCAATGACTACCCTTACTAAGTTCTTATATCACCCTTCTTATGTTTCATTCTCCCTATTTTTTAAATATTTATATTAATTGAGTTATGTCTAGAAGGTACTTCATATGGATGATGATGATTTGACAATGCGAAAAAAAATATGGGTTATGATGGGGAAATAATAATTTCGAGTCATGAAAAGAGTTTATGTAGGAGTTTTTCGTAATTATAATAAACTCTAAACCTAAATGGTCATCTATAATGTAAATAATCCATGTTTTCCAATTGAGTTTTTAAGGTTTAGATGAATATTTTATGTCACAATTATCATCATCAATGCTGAGAATGTAAAGTTACAGATTTCAGTATAGGATCTGAGAGTGTGGGTTTCGGGATATTAGAGTTGGAATCAGATTTTTGTTTAAATAACTTTAAAAATTAGAATTCTATCATCTGAGGTTATCTTAAGATTTATGGATACCATAATAGGACTATCATGAGTTTAAAGTCTTAGACACCTCATTTATGGGTTTTATGTAGTAAAACTTTCAAGTTTTTTATGAAATTTTTATAGTCATTTTTTGTTTGATTTATTTGTAAAAACTTGGATCTACATGATGTTTTTTAGGTGGTCTATATATGTTTTATGAAAAATAAAAATGGAGTAAACCCCCTATTTTGGGTGACAAACTTTCACATCTTTCTAGGTGGTGGGGATTGATCCCATGACTAAAGGATGATAAATGTTTTACAAACTACAACTTGACTATGTGATTTCTTTATTAGTATGAAATTTTTTTACAGGTTAATATTATAATAATTTTAGAAAGTTATGGTATTTTATTTTAAGGAATATTGGTTTATTTATCATGGAATAATATATGATCAAATCCATCTAATTTGTGGGTTTCAAACATAGTTACAAAATGTTTATAGAATTTTAAGAATAGTAATTTAGAAAATTATTGGGTTTGAAATTTGGGTATTCCAATTTAATTTTGAAATTAATGTATTCTATGAAGTTTTAATCATTTTGGGATATATATTACTATGTTATAACAATGTATTTTTAACATATAAATATAGGTTTAATAGATTGACTACCTGTCTATAGTTATGTGGTATTTAAATGTTGATCATAGTGCTTCATTGTTTAAAATTTCATTATGAATACTCATAATTTTGGGAAAAAATGATATTTTGGTGTAAATTGTATAAAAAATGAAATTATACTCAATATGTAATTATCTTTAATTTTTCTTTTTTCTTACTCATGATTTTAAGAAAACTATTTAAATCTTGGGAAAGGATATTAAAACTAAAATATTATCCATCTACCATTAATTTGGATGGACTGATGGTATTCATCATCATCACAGATTTATGATTTTGAGGCCCCCAATAGTCCATTGATCATTCAATTATTTTTAATCAATGACCTCAATCACTCTCTATAATTATTTACACTTTTCCACTATTACCACTCCTTCTCTCCCTATGTATAATCCTAGTTATGCATAACTTCAATTGTACATTATTTTTCTTGAATTCTAGTTTTAATAGTAATTGTTATTAAAAATTTTGATGTTGTTGTTTTCAATAAGTTAATTCTTAATAGTGTAATCCTTTGAAAACCAAGAATAATATCGGGGGAAATCATTTTAATGGGGATAGGATGTAACATCTGGAGATTTTATGAAATATATTCCTTCAAAATAATTTAAATGATTTAATTTTTTGAGTTATAAGAAATGAATATTTTAACAAGTATTACTCACAAAATCAATTTTACTTTGCATTCCATGGAGCATCAAGGCACTCTGATAATGTGTGTTACACACATAACTGAGTTTGATGGATCAAAAATATGATGTCAATATCAAATATAATATTAATAACATAGCCATTCGAATAGTTTGAATTAATATGATTAAATAACTCCTAAAATATATTATTAAAATTTCTTTATAAAAATAATTAATTGGTGACCATTTAGTTATAAATGAAAATAAACACTAATTGAATATAAAGGATGCGTTTTTATGAAAAACTATTTTTATACCCACAAATAAATTTTATCATAATAAATTAAACTCATCACTATTAGTGAATGATATTAATGAAAATTATATATTATATATTCATTATAATGTTATTAAATTAATCAACAAAGTATTATAGTCATAAATTAAGAAAAAAATCCAATTTTAAACATAAAAAGATGTGTTTTTCTAAAAGGCATATTTTCCACCTATTAGATAAAGGATTTTTAAAAAACGAATTCTGAAAATTATTAATTTTTAACTAAAAAAGATGCTTCTTATTTTAAATAAATACTTACAAATTTTATTAGGTTAAATTTTTTCTATTTTCTCAAAAGTTTTATTTTTTGGTGAATAGTTAAAAACACTGAATTTCAATTGAAACCCATTTTTTCATATAATTTATTTATATTGATAGATTATATTTTAAATTGGTTTAAAAGTAAAATTATTTCAATTATAAATCAATAAATCCGATTTAGTTAATTGGAATAAATATTACATTGAAATTGGATATAAACACATTTCAAACATTTTAACTTTTTAGTTTAAAACACCATTAATTCGTACAATCTATGAGATTAATTTTAAATTATATTCTGCCACTTATGTAACTGTAATTATGTGAAATGGATTCTTCATTTGGAATCAAAATAATTTAAATTTTCAATTGAAGTTAACATAGTTTTTGACCAAAACTATTACTGAAAATAATGGAAAATAATAACAGTGATTAATGTAAAAAAAATTCTTAGTGGTTAAACATTAAACATAAGGGGAAAAATGACCTGTAAACTTCTAATATTTTCTAGACCTATTTCGACCATATGAAATATTTTCTATAATTTTTCTCATTATTAGAGGTACATGATATAAGTAAGACCTCAAAACCATATTTTCCTTTCTATATTTTTAATAATGTCACTCCTCCTCTTCTAAAAAAGGGCATTCACTCTCCCCACTTCATCACCCCTCTATATACTTTTGTTTTATGAAAACCCTAAAAAAATCAACATCCTAAATCCCTAATCATGTCTTTTATGAACAAATTTAGGAATAAATCAAACCAAATATGTCCTTTGGTCTCAACCAAAAGGAGTTACCTACAGAATAGGTAACATTAATCAATGTGCACTATTGTTTTATTTATTTCTCCACTCATTCAATTATTTTTTTATAATGATTATATAATAAACTATGTATCAAAAATAAACGGAGATTTTTTAATGTTAATGGTATGACCAATAATTTCTCACACATCCATAAGATTAGACGCAGAATAACTGTTCGTGTGTATGGTGGACTATTTCCTCATTTAATGATCTCATTCATTCTTCCATTACAACTACTCAAGGTTGAAAATAATGAATTATATAATATTTTTATATGATATAAATGATATTTATGATGTATTTATTCTTATGTAATAATAATTTAATTTACACACTCATTCTTTATATTCCATGGGATTCTGATAGCATCATTTATGGACATTTGGATTACCGCATCTTCAAAGCGATGTGATTCATTCACACATTACATGGACTGTATTTTGGATGGTTTTATTAAAAATATGTGATATTGATAAAATATATATTCTAATCATGAAATAATTATATTTAATTAGATATAATATATCACTTTTTATATAACCTTTCCATACACTAAAAAAGTGATAACGTGATTCGTGGATGGGTGGACTACAACCTCCTCAAAGCGATTCAATTCTTCTTCTTTTGCATCACCACATCACAGTAATTGTATATATACGTATATATAATTATATATTATGTTATTCAATACATTTTTATCATTCTATAAATATAAATTTTAATTAACATCTTTCCATAATGATCATTGAAAAATGGGAACATTACTCATGTGTATGTACGACCAACTACTTCTATGATTGTAAAATTGGTTCATTTATCCTTAAAATATTAACTAATTGGTCTTATAAGAATAAAATATGTATTAATATTATTTTTATTTCAGGATTATTATTATATAAGTGTTAAAATAATTACCTCATTGACTTTATTTGACCTACCAATGTATGTTTTGACACACAAGCCGAATATGTCAAAACATCCAACTAAAATATAATTGATTAATGTAAGAACTGGTTTCTGATGACAGCACAGACTCCACTATGTAACATATTCATCGGGACCTGGCCCGCCAGGTACTATGAGTTACCCCACAAAAACGTGGTCCCCACCCAAGGGCCCACCCACGTTCCTGAATGGTTCATCTAACTCGTCACTGTCCTCATAGACCAACACATTTCTTTTTTTTATGTGATTTATCCTCACTCACACACACCTCAGGAAACATTCCAAAAGGTCACCCTCTTGATCACTACTTCAGACCTATCATGCTTAACTATTGAGTTCTAATCTGATAGGGTCCTTAAAAGGAAGGTGCAACTTGTTGACATGAGTCACACAATTTATTCAATTAACCCTTTATCATTATTGAGTGTTACAATCAACCCCCCCCCCCCCTTTAGCACAACATCCCTTTTGTGGGATCTACATCTCAACATAGGTAGTGCACTTCACTTAAGGTTGGGTTCCTCCTTTCATACAAGATGTAGCAACTGGATCTCGATGACAGCACATACACCTCACCTTAACATGATTGTCGGGTCCTAGCCCGCCAGGTACCACCAGTTTCCCCACAGACATGTGGTTCCCACCCAATGGCTCACCCACATGCCTGAACTAGTCATCTGACAAATGACTATCCCTACAGGCCAACACATGTCCTTTCTAGTGTGCTTTGTTCTTAATCACACACACCCTGGGAAACATCCCAAATGGTCACCCATCCTGATCACTACTCCAAACCAAAAATTCTTAACTATGGAGTTCTAATCATAGAGGCTCCCAAAAAGGAAGATGCACCTTATTGACATTAGTCATATCATTTAGTCATTTAACCCTTTATCATTCTCAAGTGTTACAATTAAGTTATTATATATATATTGTTTATAATTTATTTAAAATTAATTATAAATTTTTAAAAGGTTCTAAATAATAAAAATTATTAACATATGTTTAATAATTATGATGATGAAGAAAATGCATGAAAAATATGGCTCATTGTAAGGGGATTTATACTCTCACTTTTATCTTTGCGAGACTTATGTCATATTCACCACTTTTTTACTTATTGTGGTGTATATAACACCCTATGATATTGTATATCATTAATTTAATTTATTTAATGATGTTATATGTTTTAATTTATATTATCTTTTAAGGATCACCTGACTAAAAATTCAGTCATATTGTAAGACTGTTCCTCATCTCCCTTTTATTTTAGTGATATACATACCATATTCAACACTTATTTATAATTTTTGGTGTATATACTACCCATGAATGTAATTTATTATTATCAATACTAAATTTACATGGATTTAAATATCTATATGGTGATCTCCCTTTAGTTGGATTTAATGTTTCAATGATACCAAAGCAAAAATGTATTTTTTTATAATTTTCCACATTTGTGATGTTTGTTATGATATACAGTAGTGGTATATTATAAGTTGAATATAATTAATATTTGACATGTTATATATATTAATATATATATTTTCCTGAAATTATAAGTTAAATTTAGTGTTATTATTTCATATAGAGTTTAAGTAAAAATTACCAATGTGGTAAGAGTCTTTTCTTACAATCTCTTCATTTATTTGGATTGTGTATGATCTAGTATCTAATGTTGAAAATCTTCTAATACCCATGAGTTATCTTAAAATATTGTTGTTCATTTTATTTTCAAATAATTTTAATATTTATTCACTATTTTGAAATTTATATTTTTTAGAATGTGTTTTTAAGAAAATCTAATTTTATTTTTCTCTTTCGTTAGAAAATAATATTTTTTTCAAAATCATTTATTCTAAAATTGGTTTCAAAAATGTTTCATAATATTTTTTTGAATAATTATGCATTATATTCCTCAAAGAAATTATTTAAATAGATCTAAAATATTTCTTAATAATTTCTCACTGTTATTTTCATATATAATGGTTTAAAAAATTATTTTCTAAAAATATAATTTTAAAATTAAAAGGATGTTTTACAGAAAAATGTTTTTAAGGATATATTTATTGTATTTCCATTCATAAACATAAAAAAAATTTATAATTAACCTCAAATGGGGATATATTGTATAGATATCATACTCATTCTTTTCTGAATAGAATAATATTCTTTCAAATCGATTTTTATAGAACATGTTTATTTTCAATGGGAAAACAATGATTCGAAGATATTTTTATAGAACCCATTTATTTTCCATTATTTAATCAGGTTTCAATGATATTTTTTGAAAATCTTTTATTTTCTATGGGTTATTCAATTTAAAATTTGATTTTTATGATACAGTTTCATTTCCATTGGTTGATCATGTTCTAAAGAGATTACTATACAACATGTTTCTTTTCCATGGGTTAATAATATTTCAAAAAGATTATTATGGAACCCATTTTCTTCTTTGGGATACTCATGTATTGAAGAAATAATGGTTGTTCCTGTGATTTTTTGATGAAATAAAATCATTATGTGTTATTATACTTTTATGGTAACTTGAAATTTTGTGATTGGTTATGTTATAATCCAATGTTGGAGGAGTTATTTGATAAAATAATGACATCTAGTTTCATGATAAACCAAGGATGGTTTGTTCCATGATATACCTCTCCTTAATTGGGTATGGATGTCGACTATATGGTTATTACATTTTTATGAGTGATTTTATAATTGAAAAAAAATTATTTCCAATGTCACGTACATTCTTTATATATATTTTGAGTTGGTTTATAATGTTTTTCTTGATCAAGATTGAGATCACATGGATCGTAATTATCTATTCTGAAGAATATTTCCTTTTCATGGTTTTTATATTTGATGACTGAAGTATTTATGGGTATTAATTATTTTATTATTCACTGATGAAATTTGATTATGTCATCATATCCTTATGCTTTCTTATTCTAATTGATGAAATTAAATTTTTCCTTTTGATATTGTAAGGTTTAGATGAAAAATTTTTGTTACAATTATCAGTATAAAATATGGGAAAGTAAAGATATGGATTATATCATAAGATCTTTGAGTGTGGGTTCTAGGCTACTGTGGTAATAATATAGTTCTCAGAAAAAATATTCGTGTGATTTATGTTATAAAATATTTGGTAGATTTCAATTATATATCTATTTTACCAAGACTAATAAACCATTTAGTCCTTCATAATGCAATTTAGTATATTTTATTCTAATTTATTAATTTACAACACTAAATCTAGGTTTCTCGGGTTAGTGTCACTATTGTTACAATGAGGGAATGTTTAGTATAATCCTTAGAAACTAGATTTAGGAAAACATTGATTATGGAATATAACCCTATGATATAATTTTATGATAAGTATCTAATAAAATTTTAATTTATAATGTTATATATTATTTGTTTTTTCCTGATAATACATTCTTGTCTATATATTACAATTTAACTTGGTTCTGGGACAAATATACCTTGGGGTGAAAACATTGAAAATGCATGTTAAGATTGACTAGAGCATTACCTAGTACATGATATGGGCCTCAATGTGAATCTATTTTGACACTCTATGTTGATATTTTTAGGATAATTCAAATTTTATTTACAAACCATTATGAAGTATTTTATAATAATGATATCCCCAAAGAAAACATTTTTAAGATTTTGAGATTAGATATTCATAAATTTCTCAATTAATGTGTTTAAAAAGTTTTGGGATTATAAATTATGTTTCCTAATGTCATGATCTAATCTGGTATATTCAATTGTTTATAAATTAAGCCTTATAGATTGAATTAGAACCATATCAATTCATGTACTCCATGCATAGATTTTACTCTTGGGAAAAATAATGGTGATGTAGCTAGATATATAGCTGGAATTGATCAAATTATAACTATATTGGGGATGTTGACATAGGTTATGAGTAATAACATTTCGTTTGTGGAATATCATGCTGATTTAACAAGCAATGTAATAATGTTAGACCACTTCATGGATCAACCACAACAATTATTCAATGGGAAAACAAATCCATTTTTAGATTAGTGAAAAATAACTTCTTTAGAAAAGGTATTTCTTGTTATAGGATGTAGTGAAAGGGATAATGTTTTAATGGTAATTTATCATCTCTCATGAGATAAAAATTAATAGTGGTTGTTTATTCAAAATAATTAGGATTTATAAGATATAGAAATCATGGATTTGGTGGATTCCATGGTAATCTTCTTCGAAAAATATTTTCCTCTTGAGAATTGTGTGAATATGGAAATATATTTCATGATTATTATATAAAAATAAGTGGATAATGTTTCAATGTATGAATCCATCTTTATAAGGTTAGTATTGAATGAAAAAAACTATATATGCAATCCAATGATCAAGATTGATTGTTTCTTTAATGGTATTAATCCAATTCTTTGAAGGTAACTAGACAAACAAAACATACTATTATATGTGGAAATAGTATCATTTTTAATTAATAAAGATAAATAAATCTCAATGTATTATTGATTTAAAGGGATGAAAGAGAATAAGAGGAAAATAGTTCAAAATTCAGATAAAGGGAAAAAGGGAATGATGAACTTTATAACATGTGATACCTATAGAACGTAACATATTATTAAATTTCTAAATGGAAAAGAATATTTATTCATGTCTGGTGAAAAGGCTACCATGTTCATGATTTCATGGGAAGGAAAATATTTTCCAATATTAAATTATTCATCTCTAAGGATATAGGGAACTGTGAAAATGAATTTCCCAAGCACCAAGGGAATATACCTCATAAGAATTTAGGGGATCAAGGTCAATATTGTGATATTACTACTGATGAAGTGTAATGATTAATGTTCTTCTGTTTGTTTTTAATAATTATATTATATGTGTATTTTAGTAATGAATATTCTAGTTTTAACAAATATAAAATTTATAAGGATTTAACTACATTAATGTTTCATAAAGGATTCAAAGTGTATGTTGAATGGTACTATAAACCAAGAAATATCAATCAATGTCATGTTAAATGCAGAGACCCGAAGCTTTACGTACATGGAAATTACATTACTTTAGCGGAATTCTTAATACATAACAAAAAAATAGACACACAAGGACCGTAATAGTTTAGTGTCTTTGGAAACTTGGAATGTAATCTTCTAATCGTGGTGAAAGATCTTTAACATCTCCCATAAAGATCTCCCTTTTTTCTTACCTAAAACCTTAATTTATATCCTGGGGAAAACAAAACATAAAAACGGTGACCTAAAATGCTCAGTAATGGTATGCATGGATAAAATAAAACATACCATGTACATTTTAACTTAAAAACATGAACATAATGTTTAAACATCAAAAGCTTGAGAAATGAAACAAAACATGGAAGTACGTAAGGCAGATATCATAAAGAGACATTAAGAATGATAAAATAGAATGGGAATAAAACATTTAATTGTGTCAACCATTAAGCACATGATATGATTTCCATAGTAGCCAAGGCATTGCTATCAAGACCATCTTAGTGGACAAAGTCCCTTTCTGAATCGAGTTCACTCCTCGTTCCAGTCCTGTATTACTAAACTGGTTTAACTTGCCGTTCTAGCCATGTCTATATCATGGGATATAAATATTTACCCAATGCATTGGAGGGAGATATTGGTCCCACCCATCTCATAATGAAATCATTCTTACTTTTGCCACAAAATAAACATACATCATTCATAGTAACCCAATAAATAAAATGGGTTTCCTGAACATCATCCCATAATCACATAATCCATATAAAATAAATGGATATAATTTCATAATAAAAAAAGTGAAACCATGTAAATCATAGAGACTTTATACTTGAAACAAACACATATGAAATAATGTCGTCTTAGATGGAAAAAGGTTTTGATAAAACACTAGAAATGAATTCTTGATGAAAATATCATTTCTTCTTCAAAATAAATTTCATTTCACAAAACGTCATGCAATTTTAAAAAAAAGAGATTTTGTTGAAAATAGTCATGAAATATTTTTAGGAAGAATCATGAAAATAAGTCTTTATAAAACTGTAAAAATGTGTTCGTGCCGTATAAGTTAAAAAAACATTCTTCTTGTACTTTTGTCGGAAAATTTAAAAAAGTACCTCATAGGGTAAACAAAAGAATGATTCCTTCCATACCATGGGGTAAAAGTAAAAATGGGTATAAAAGGAAATTAAACATAAATGAATACAATTTTATAAAACATGGACATGGATGATAGCAATAACCCCAGTAAATACTTACGAATAAGTAATCTCGGATAAAAATGAGAGTTGCATAATTATCCCTTAACTTAGGTCCAATTTGCTTCGTAAGTGTCCGAACCTCCTGTATAATGATTTAAATAATGTCATTTACTTATTCCAGAATCATACTCATTGTTATGATATCATATATGGTTCACTTATGACTTTGTATTACTCGTTCTTTTGTAAATTCCATGTTAAAGAGCGTTTTGGGTAAAATCGTTTCCTTTGTCGTCCGTGTTTTGACTTGTAATTATTCGTATGATTACTTAGATCATGATTACTTAATTCCAGAATATAAAACATGATTTATATATAATATATATTCAGAATATACAAATATATAATAGGTTAGTAAATGGAAAGAAATACACCATTCATGGAGACGGTAGGTCGTACGTACGCATGAACGCTGTTTTCGTTTCCTTATTGAGTTGAATGGAATTAAGTATATGAAATTAATATATATACACATAAATCCATTATAATTATTATGTCATATATTTCATGATTACTTATTATATATACTTCATAATCATTCATGAATGGTTAATGTGGAGAATGAATCTCATCGTGTCGTGGAGACGGTAGTCCGTACGTACGCACGAGAGATGATATCGTTCTCATGATCATGGAATTGTATTGGAGTGTATGTATACTATTTCAGAATAAATATCACTTTAAAATAATCATATATAGTTATTATGTACACCATTATACCCATCCAAGTAAGGTGGTGGTGGAAAATAGATTACACCACAGCGTGGAGATGAAATTTTGTATGTACGCACGCGCGGTGATTAATTTTCCTTAGGATGGATAGATGGTAAAATAGGGTTGTTTCATACTTATAATAACATATCATTATATTAGTGATACTGATGTTATTACTTCATAATGAAACAACCTAAGAAGAAGAAGTGGAAGAAGAAATAAAGTTCAAGAATCGGTAACGGACATTACCTCTTCTTTGAAGCGCCTCTTTGAGTCCTCCTCTTAGGGTGATCAAATTGGTCTTTTAAGAAGACCAGGACCTCTATGATGTTTCTAGGGAAGTGTAGAAGAGAATTTGGCAGGGTTTTGCCGAGCTAGAAGGCTCAAAGTGGTGTGAGGAAGAGTGGGAGGAGGTGCCCTTTTATAAGGGAGGAGAGGGGCACCTTTGGAATAACTAAAAATATTATTTTATTATAAAGCCATATTCGGTTTTAAAAACCTCAAAATTAATATATTTAGAATATAAGGTGGGTATGGGTCTAAATACTCTCATCCAATAGAATTTAGACATGTTTAGGTTCCTATTTTAACCTTATCATTTAGATTTAACATTAAGTTAGATAATTTTACATTTACCGTGTCTTTTTGTGTTCTTACACTATAAGGTTAATAAACTTACTATAAGAATCCAAACGACCCCAATTTGTTTATTATTAATATATGTCACCTTACTTAATTAATTTTGCCAAACCATATATTTTTAGGAATAAAATAACAATTAATAATATAATATTTGTTTTAAAAACTATTTTATGTCAATTTTGACACTATTTAGTAATTGATTTTTGTGAAAATCATAACAGACTGATTAGTTCGAAAAAGGTTAATTATATCAATACTAACATGTCATATTAACCTATAAAATTAGTTTAATTCATAAAAAGTATCAAATTACATTTATTTTGGTATTTATAACATCAATTATATCAATATTTTCATTAATAAGATAATCAATCCATCATCTTTGTGTCATAAATAAATTACATTATTTAATTTCTAAAAATTAAAAATAAACTACCATTATGTAGGAAATTATTTTAGCTTTCTAATTAATATTTATAGTTTAATTTATCTTATATATAACCCTATATTAAGAATGATATACTTATTAAACATTAATTTTAACTATTTTTACCCTTCTTTAAATAAATTAATAATAAATGTCCTAATATAATCCATGTGGGCCCAAATGGTCATATTTTATTCCTAAGGTTGTTTGTGGTCGAATTAAACTTATCCAATGGAATTAGGACATGTGTTAGGGTAATAATAATATCATTTTGACCCTTAATTACCCTATTTACTTTTAACCGTGTTAAAAAAAGTAAAGAGTTACTATTCACAAAAAATTATTTTCATCTCATTGAACCACATTTTATTTACTGACATCAACAGTGTCTCTCAGAGTTTTGAAATTCCACTCACAGAAGTGGTAAAATTAATATTTATGAAAAAATCATTTTTTTAACTACCACTTAGTGGTTTCACTATTCGTCAAAAAATGAAAGTTTCCAGAAAAATACCAAAAATTAGGCCTAAGATATATTTGATATTATGAACTAAAAAATGAGGTCTATTTTACCAAATTCAAAACATATCAGTGGCATTAATTAATTTAAAAATTAATTCCCGTCGTCAAAACAAAGTGTGTTCTTAAGAGATAATAACTATCAAAAGATTGACACTTGTTTATGTCTGGTTTAAATGTGAAATTACATCCAATGACCAACATTGTATTAAATTATAAAAATATATTCTAAATATACTTTAAAACCACTCAAAATAATAATTTATCACTATTAATTATTTCGATTAAAAAGGTTGTTTTTAATTAAAATTTAGTAATTTTCACTATTCATCAGAAAATGAAAGTTATCCGAAAAGTACCAGAATTCCACCCTAAGCTAATTTAGATATTCCGAATCCAAAAATGAAGTCCATTTTGAAAAATAAAATTTACAAAATTTCAAAGAGTGGTTATTACTATTCATAACGGCTAGTTTTAATAATATTTTAATGGCATATTGTTGTTTAGTGAAACTCCTTATTGCGTACTACACAAGCTATCGAGGAAGGACACGATTACGTGTAATGAAAGTCAAGTCAAGGATGCGTGTTGTGCAAGCTCCTTTTGGTGTAGTGTACAACACAAGACATTAATGAAATTAAAAAGAATATTTTTCATAAAATCTCAGGGTGTTACATTCTACCCCGCTTAAGATGAATTTCACCCTCGAAATTTGTCGGGGTTATAAATGGTTTACTACTCGAAAGTTTCATTAATAGAAACCCACATCGTAAAAATGAATACCAAAACCAATCTTTAAAAACAAAAGAATGAAACGTAACGGTTACCCAAATAAACTAATCACTGGGTTTCCACCTAGGTGAAAATATGGATATGGAAGAGAAATCTAACCATCATGTTCTGATGGAGAGTGGTAGAGAACATGGCTATGGAAAAGCCAGCAATCACAAATCCATATATTTGTGATGATCTAAGGTACCATCTGATTCATTGGATATAAGGGCACTAGGAAAAAAAATTTGGTTTTCAAGATCATTTCCCTAAAGTTGATGAATTAAAATAAATACTTACATGATTTTGGTACAATCTCTTTGTTGTTCGTTAATTGAAAAATTTCCACTTCATCCCTTAATGAAATTAAGTTGAATTTGTTATTCGTGATGTGTTAGCAGATCATGTGATAGAATGATGGGTCATTCCATCTGTCTCAAACAAAAGGTTATAAAAGTTATCAAAAATACATAAGTCCATCTATAGTGAGATTAATCATATATGGTTCCTAAAATGGACTTATACTTCTTATATCATACTGCTTAATAAAATAAATCTAGTTTCTAATAAACAGGGACTTCCTGTAGGCCAGTGGTAGGCGATAAAGGCCAATCGCACTTCGGTTGTGGGTTCGATTCCCACAGCCTTGTCCGACGCGATGGGTTGTCGCTTGTCCTATAGGTTGTCCTTTTTCTAAAACTACATTACTATAAAATCCCATAAATAATATCAAAAAAACTATTATCCTTAAACAATACTAACTTATGTCCAACATAATCCATTCCAATCTTTAGTCTTATCTAAAATACGACGGTCCAAGCTAATAGTATAAAGAAAACAATTACTTGAAATGTCATCAACCAAGCATGTGAATACCATCATTTATCCCCCATATATCTTGTTGGTCACATTCCAATCATGTGAATACCTTAATCATGTATTCTCTTGAAAAATGAATACCCATTAAACCTTAGTGAAAACATGAATGCTGTCAAAAGTTAACTCTTTCCACATACCAAAATCCAAATATTCTATATACTCAAAACCTGATATAACCTTCTCCTTATATCAGTCATGAGCTTATGAATACTATCAAACATTTGATTTTCTCCTTATCCCTTCATTATGCGCATATCGTCTACATTCCAAAAATATCTGAATAACCTTTCATGGATACTGGTACAATTAATCATAAACTTTCAAAACCCAAGGAAAGACAACAGTGTAACAATCCTTAGATGTATCTTTATTCCATAGTACCATGAGATTACTTATACAACATTACACATGATAAACATGTAATAATTCCACTACATTCTTAAACAATTGACCGAGCTTCAACAATTCTTTCATCTCACGTATCATTTGTAGTCTCTTCATCATCCTCAATATAAATACTACCCATACGACCATACCGATTCTCTTCATCAGACTTTCCCTTAGGGCATTGGTTTGTATAATTCCCGTACATTCCACATTTAGAACATTTAACCATTGTTGATGTCGTAGAAATACCATTATCCTCATCCCTGGTGTTAACTGAACCTTTTTCTTTGCACTTACTGGCTTTGTGTCCTTCTTTTCCACACCCAATGCATCTTCCAGTTCCTTTGAAACATTCTCCTTGATGCCTCTTCCCACATGATTTACATAGGGGAAATTGAACATTCTTTCCTCTACGATCATCATGAAACTCCATCTTTCTCTTATTAGCCGAGTCAGGAAACATACCGAATTTTACTTTATTGATCATATTATGAGATTGCTGATTCGGCATAATAATGATGTTTGGACTTCCAAATCCCATTTCATTTGGTTTCTCATGAAAAATAGCATTCCATTGTCCATCATATCCTCCATTATCGTGAATCATCTTGTTTCCAGCAATTTTCTAAAACCCAAAAAGAATGGTGTGAGAGGCAAAAATCATAATTAAGGGGGAGTAACTTCAATATCTAACATCTTTTGTTTAATCTAATATCATTACCATAGTTCTAGGACTATATCCTATACATATACTTATCCTTAGGGACATCCCTAGACATACCTTAAAAATATCTCTAGGGATCTCACTAACATTTTCACATCCTAGTTTCCAAAGGTTGACTAAACCTTTCCTCTGATACCAACTGTAGAGATCCGAAGATTGAAATACATGAACATTACATTACTTTAGCATAATACTTAATACATAACAAAAAAATAGACACACAAGGACAGTAATAGTTTAGTGTCTTTGGAAACATGGAACGTAATCTTGTAATCGTGGTGAAAGATCTTCAACATCTCGCATAAAGATCTCCCTTTTTTTCTTACCTAAAACCTTTCATTATATCCTGGCGAAAAGAAACATAAAAAGGGTGAGCTCAAATTCTCAATATGGGTAAGCATGGATAAAATAAAACATACTATATACATTTGAACTTAAAAACATGAACAAAATGTTTAAACATCAAAAGCTTGAGAAATGACACAAAACATGGAAGTACGTAAGGCATAGATCATAAAGAAACATTAAGAATGATAAAATAGCATGGGAATAAAACATGTAATTGTGGGAACCATTAACCACAAGATATGATTTACATAGTACCCAAGGCATTGCTGCCAAGACCATCTTAGTGGACAAAGTCCCTTTCTGAATTGATTTCACTCCTCGTTCCATTCCTGTATTACTGAACCGGTTTAACTTTCCATTCTAGCCATGTCTATATCTTGAGATATAAATCATTACCCAATTCATTGGAGGGATATATAGGTCCCACTCATCTCATAATTAAATCATTCTTTATTGTGACACAAAATAAACATACATCATTCATAGTAACCTAATAAATAAAATGGGTTTCATAAACATCATCCCATAATCACAGAATCTCTATAAAAAATGGATATCATTTCATAATAAGAAAATTGAAACCTTTTAAATCATATATACTTTATACTTGAAACATACACATATGAAATAATCTCATCTTAGATGGAAAATGGTTTTGAAAAAACACTTGAAATGAATTCTTGAGGAAAATATCCTTTCTTCTTCGAAATAAATTTCTTTTCACAAAACGTCGTGATATTTTAAAAGAAAGAGATTTTGTTGAAAATAATCATGAAATATTTTTAGGAAGCATCAGAAAAATAAGTCTTTATAAAACTGTAAAAATCTGTTCGTGTCGTATAAGTTAAAAAAACATTCTTTGTGTACTTTTGTCAGAAAAGTTAAAAAAGTACCTCGTAGGGTAAACAAAAGAATGATTCCTTCCATACAATGGGGTAAAAGTCAAAATGGGTATAAAAGGACATTAAACATACATGAATAAACTTTTATAAAACATGGACATGGATGATACCAATTACCCCAGTAAGTACTTATGAATATGTAATCTCGGATAAAAATGAGATTTGCATAATTATCCCTTACCTTAGGTCCGATTTGATTCGTAAGTGTCCGAACCTCATGTATAATGATTTAAATAAAGTCATTGACTTATTCCATAATCATACTCATTGTTATTATATCATATATGGTTCACTTATGACTTTATATTACCCGTTCTTTTGTAAATTCAATGTTAAAGAGCGTTTTGGGTAAAATCGTTTCATTTGGCATCCATGTTTTAACTTGTAATTATTCAAATGATTACTTAGATCATGATTACTTAATTCCAGAATATAAAACATGATTTATATATAATATATATTCAGAATATACATATATAAAATAGGTAAGTAAATGGAAAGAAATACACCGTTCATGGAGACGGTAGGCCGTACGTACGCATGAACGCTGTTTTCGTTTCCTTATTGAGTTGATTGGAGTTAAGTAAATGACAAACATATATATAAACATAAATCCAGTATCATTATTATGTCATATATTTCATGATTATCTATTATATATATACTTTATAATTATTCATGAATGGTTAATGTGGAGAATGAATCTCATCTCGTCGTGGAGACGGTAGTCCGTACGTACGTACGAGCGATGATATCATTCTCATGATCATGGAATTGTATTGGAGTGTATGTATACTATTTCAGAATCAATATAAATTTAAAATAATCATATATAGTTATTATGTACACCATTATACCCATCCAAGTAAGGTGGTGGTAGAAAATAGATTACACCACGGCGTGGAGACGGTATTCCGTACGTACGCACGCGCGGTGATTTCGTTTTCCGTAGGATGGATAGATGGGGAAATAGGGTTGTTTCATAATTATAATAACATATCAGTATATGAGTGATATCGATGTTATTAATTTATAATGAAACAACCTAAGAAGAATAAATGGAAGAAGAAATAAAGTTGAATGAATCGGTAACGGACATTACCTCTTCTTTGAAGCGCCTCTTTGAGTCCTCCTCTTAGGGCACTAACATTGGACTTTGAAGAAGATGAGGACATCTAGGATGTTTCTAGGGAAGTGGAGAAGAGAATTTGGTAGGGGTTGGCCGAGCTTTAAGGCTCAAAGTGGTGTGAGGAAGGGAGGGAGGAGGTGCCCTTTTATAAGGGAGGAGAGGGGCACCTTTGGAATAACAAAAAATATTATTTTATTATAAAGCCAAATTGGGTTTTATATATCTCCAAATTGATTTATTTAGAAGATAAGGTTGGGATGGGTAGAAATTATATCATCCAATAGAATTTAGACAAGTTTAGGTTCCTATTTTAACCTTATCATTTAGATTTAACATTAAGTTAGATAATTTTACTTTTACCGTGTCTTTTTGTGTTCTTACACTATATGGTTAATAAACATACTATAAGAATCAAAAAGAACCCCAAGTTGTTTATTATTAATATATATAACCTTATGTATGTCATTTGGAAGAACCTTATATTTTTAGGAATAAAATAACAATTAATAATATAATATTTGTTTTAAAAAATATTTTATGTCAATTTTGACACTATTTAGTAATTGATTTTTGTGAAACTAATAACAGACTGATTAGTTCAAAAAAAGTTAATTACATCAACAATAACATGTCATGTTAACATATGAAATTTTTTTAATTCATTAAAAATCTCAAATTACATTTATTGGGGTATTTATAACATCAATTATGTCAATATTTCATTAATAAGATAATTATTGAATCATCATTGTGTCATAAATAAATTAAATTATTTAAAGTCTAAATATTACAAATAAAATATCATTATGTATGAAATCTTTTTATCTTTCTAATGAATATTTATAATCGAATTTATCTTATATATAACCCTATATTAAAAATGATATACTTATTAAACTTTGATTTTAACTATTTTAACCCTTCTTTGAATAAATTAATAATAAATGTCCTAATCTAATCCAAGTGGGCCTAAATGGTCATATTTTATTCCTAAGGTTGTTTTTGGTCTAATTAAACTTATCCAATAGAATTAGGACATGTTTTAGGGTAATAAAAATATCATTTATACCTTTAATTACCCTATTTACTTTTAACCGTGGTAAAAAAAAGTAAAAAGTTACTATTCACCAAAAATTATTTTCATCTCAATGAACCGCATTTTACATACTGACATCAACCGTGTCTCTCAGATTTTTTAAATTCCACTCAGAGAAGCGATAAAATTATGTTTTATGAAAAAATCCTTTTTTTAACTACCACTTAGTGGTTTCACTATTCATCAAAAAATGAAAGTTTCTAGAAAAATACCAAAAATTAGGCCTAAGATATATTTGATATTATGAACTAAAAATGAGGTCTATTTTACCAAATTCAAAACATATCAGTTGCATTACTTAATTTAAAAATTAATTCCCATCGTCAAAACAACTGGCGTGTTCTTAAGAGATAATAACTATCAAAAGATTGACACTTGTTTATGTCTGGTTGAAATGTAAAATTACATCCAATGACCAAAATTGTATTAAATTTTAAAAATATATTCTAAATATACTTTAAAACCACTAAAATTAATAATTTATCACTACTATTTATTTCGATTAAAAAGGATGTTTTTAATTAAAATTTAGTAATTTTCACTATTCATTAGAAAATGAAAGTTATTCGAAAATTAACAAAATATCACCCTAAGCTAATTTTGATATTCCGAATCCAAAAATGAAGTCCATTTTGAAAAATAAAATTTAAAAAATTTCAAAAAGTGGTTATTACTATTCATTACGGCTAGTTTTAATAATATTTTAATGGCATATTGTTGTTTAGTGAAACTCGTTATTGCGTACTACACACGCTATCGAGGAAGGTCACGATTGCGTGTAATGTAAGGCAAGTCAAGGATGTGTGTTGTGCAAGATCCTTTTGGTGTAGCGTACAACACAAGACATTAATGAAATTAAAAAGAATATTTTTCATAAAATCTCGGGGTGTTACATTAAATATCTTTAAAAACTCCTGATTTAGGGAAAGGTAACCCTTAATCTCTTACTAATGCTAATATAATTATATTGGGATGAAAATATTATTTATATATATAATGTAAATTGGATATTTCTATTTAAAATGGAACTGATTAATGATAAAATCATTTTGTAAATTTAATGGCCTTCTTTTTAAAGATATGGATCTGAATCGTTTGAAAGCATCCTAATTTGAACAATTTATAAAATGTTTTAAGTTGAAAATTGAATGAGGTTTTAAATATTAGTTTATTACATTATATAATTTGTTCTAAACATATTGGTTTTGGAATATGCTTGATATTTGCAGAAAGAACATTCAATCTTTTATGGACCTTATGGTCCACTAAAGATAATTTTAGTGCTCTAACCATAAAAAAAATCATTTATGGATATTCATGTTTTCTTTGTAAGTGATTAATTAGAAATTGATAATATAATAACTAAAGGATATATTTTCAATTATGAATTAGAAAATCATCATGTATGTATGTTTCCTTATATTTATAAACAATAATATAATTCATCAAATTTATGAAAATAACTTGAAAATAATTTTATCCTATTACATGTCAAAATAAATATTTTATATTTCAAAAGAACTTTTAAGGAAAAAGTGGGAAACCAACAAAGTTCAGAATACAAATAATATCAAACTTCCTAAGAAATTATCAATCCATTCCATAGCAATTTAAAGCGGTTGGAATTTTTTACCTTGAAAAGTCGTCATTCAATTGAGGTAACCTCCAATTCCAGATTGTCCTTGATGAGATCCTCGAAGTGAAATGTCATCCTATACCACCTCTACACATGCTCCTCTAGGCCTCTATTCCCCTCGCTGAAACCGCGTATCAAGATTCTATTCTGTTTATCAATACCAGAGGATTTTTCTTCATTCAATTCAATGTGCAGTAGTCTTTCAAAAATTTTGTGAGCCTCTTTCTCTGAAATCTTGATCAAGGAAGACTCCTCAATAATTTCTTTATCTGAGTTCATAAGAAGCTCTTAGTATCATCTGAGTCAATGACCTCCTTTTCTGCATTCACCAGATCAGAGGGAGTTGGTTCTTATGCTTTTGTATCAGTCACATCATCAGCTCCTAGAACCACATGCATAATAGGAGCTTTGCACTTAGTCATTAGGATGTCAGCAACACCATTCGATCGTTTTAGGGGGGTTTTACCTTTTCTTGTGGCCCTTGTAACCAGAGAAATTGGTAAATTAGAGTAGTCCATCAGTCTTTCCGGCTTCCGCATATGCTAAATAAAACCATCTGAATCCATAATTGTGTTTTTTCCTTTCTTCTAAGAGGGTTGAAGATCTTATTCCATGATTTCTACTTCCTAGGGATCTAAGGAGAATGATTCTGAGGAAGAATCATTATCCACTCCTTTTTCATCCATACTACAACATAAGAAATGATTTACAACATTTTCTTCCTCCAAAAAAGTCCATTCTTCACAAGGGAGTGAATCAACATCACCCAAAACTGCAAATCGATTGTGAGAACCGTTACCAGAAAATTTAGCTTTACCAAAGCTAGCATGAGAAAGAGGTTTTTGGGCCTCACCCAAAGCCTTAGATGGGATTTTCCTCAAATATCCATGCCGTGAAAGACCCTTACTGCTATCACCAGCAGCACCATCCTCCCCTATTTCCTGTAACTTACCCTTATGATTACTGGAAACACCAAGACTCTCTGAGTTGGAAGCCACAATATTCACATAGGATCTATTCCCAAGGAAAGTGGGGTTAGTGAAAGGCGCAATAGGCTGAGCAGTGGACGTAGGAAACGACCTTGCAGCTATGGAACTGTCCATATCTCCTATCTGTCTGGTCACGACATCATCCATGATCTGAAAACATGCATGAGAACCATATTTGACCTTGAGATCTAAACAAGGTTTTCCATACTCACAATTCAGAGAAGAAGGACCGGATCGATGACCCATTGATGTATGTCTGCAGGACTATTGATGGTGACCCAAACGATTACAACTAGAGCAGAAGTCCAACCAATGTTCAAAGACCACTGCTTGCTTGGGCCAAATCTCCTGTCCAATCTCAAGCCACACAAAATGAACAGGAGGTTTCAAAATGTCTATTTCAATGAAAATGCGAGGACCAATCGAATGACAAAGGGATCAGGATCTATTTTCAAAACAATTAAATCCTCCTACCAGATTCCCTAACATCTTGAGTATAGAAGGATTTTCAAATAGAAGAGGGAATCCAGGAAAGCTTACCCCAATCAGAGTGGTCAGAGGATCACGATTCCAATAAAAATCATAGGTCCACCGGAAGAGGGAGAACCAAAAAAAACTGAAAGATTGTTTTTCGAAGGACCAGGAAAGGATCAGATCATCCTCTGACTGGAAGCTAATGAGGATATGATGTGGATCGAGGAGACCGACGATGCCATGCTCTTTAAGATCCCACAAATCCGAGACAAAATGGTCAAAGGAGTCGACGGAAGGACGATTCCGAACGAAACACGCCACCAGAGAGATATTGAGACAGTCCAATGCCTCTGTGAACACCCAAAGGGAAAGAGGAAGAGAAGGGAAACCTAGATTGAAAGAGGGGACCTTCGGACTGAGATCGATTCTGGGGAAATAGGGAAGAGAGGATGGGGCTGTAAGGGGAGTGAAGTTGCGAGGGCCAAAGGAACCCCTACCCCTCCTTGGAGGGGGAGGGCGGCGAAGACTTTCAACATTGACCTCGGTAACATTCTATAATTATTTACACTTTTCTTCTGTCTCCATTTTTTCCCACCAATGTTTCATACTTGGAAAATTTGTTTTTTGTTATTCTAGTTGAACTTCGTACTTTAATTTCTCTCTTATTAAGTGTGTTTTTTATTAACTGTTTTACAATTTGTGTTTTTAAATTATATAATTTTCAAAATTCAAATTCTTTATTATAAATATCAAGACCAAAATGTGAGGATATAATTTATTTAAGGTGGAAAAATACAACACCTTAAAATTTAAAAGTATGAACATCACATTCGATAACATGTATGACATTAAAAATAATAATAGTAAGTAATATAACTTCCTAGGAAATTATGATATATTTAATTTTTAAAAAAAATTGAATAAATTAACTTGATTAAAATGCAAAAAAATCTAATTTCATCATGTGTTACACACAACAATAATTTTCTTTGATATATTTTGTTAAACGTAAGACATATTTTTACTGAACAACAACATAATATTTATAATATATTAATTATTATCTTTTTATTGGAGTGAAGATTATGAATAAGATTAAATAAATTAGGACAATATATTGTTTAGACACATTTTTATCAAATTATTATAAATAATAATCATCATCATTTAAAAGAAGAATAAATGTTTTAAAAAAAATTATTTTCCTTAAAGATGATTCAGGCACTCATGGAAAATATAATTTAAAAATTATTCTGAAAACATTAAGAAAAGTTTTTTGAAAAAAAAAATCATCATTTTTGAAGTTGAAATAACATATTTTTCTTTGAGTGATTTTTTGGATCTTTTCTCCAAAGATTAATTTTTTCATGAATATTAAAAACTACAAATTTTATTTAAAAATATAATTTTGTCTCGATATTTTATAACAATAAATTTTATTTTAAATTGGTTTTGGAGTAAAAATATTTAATTCATACATATATTAATACAATTTAGGTCTTTGGGATAATTTTGATATAGAATTTAGATATAAAATATTTGAATATTTTGAATATTTTCACTTTAAAAATACGCTTTCTCATCACATATGTAGGAATTATTCTAAATTAATTGTTTCTACTTATGTAGATTTAATTTTTAAAATTGGATTTAATTATTATTATAATAATAATTTATAATTTCTAATAATTTTAATTTCTTTTTTTACTAAAAAAATTAGTGAAAAAAAATTAAAATTAATTACAATGATTAAATAAAAAACAGTTTATTTTGTGGTTAAAATTAGAATATAAGTAGTAAAAATAATCCTAAAATTATCGAAACCCATTTTATGGAAATATATAGACCTTATGCATTCTATTATTATGAATATACCATTATTGGGGACTACTTATGTAAAAAACATTGGTGGATTTACTCTTTCATAAAATATTACAAGTGTTCCAATCATCCCACATATAAAAGACCACACATCTTCCACAACTTTAAACCATCAAACCACTATTTTTCAAAAACACCATCCCAAATAACTTCCATAAATCCCTCGAAAATTTTATAAGAATTATTTTGGGTATAAATATATAATATAATTAACTTAGGGAAAACCTAAGGAGGAAACATGAAGAAGAGGTCATATTCTCCAACAAGAATCTTTAGATTCCTTCTTTATCTACCCCATTCAATTTTTATTATACCATGATAATATTATAACCTTAATTTATTCCATATGTTTTAATACTTTTATAAAAATGTTTTTAATTATAAAAAATCATCACTTAAATCAAATGAGTTGCAAAATCATTTTTCATGTGTACAACATACTACCAACTTGCGAAGTAATGTCGTTCGTTTTTTCATTTACACCTCTAATGGTTGGGTATTATAACATATATAAAGTATATATATGATATTTCTTAAATATATATACCTATATTTTCACTAAATTACATATATAGTTTTTACCTTACACTGCGTAAGAGGCACGATAATGTCAATCATGTGTACGGTGGACTACCTCCTCACGAAGCGATGTGATTAATCTTTCATTAACACTTAACATGGAAGATAAAAATGTAAAAAAATATTTATAATATAAATGGTATTATTATGAATCTAAGGATATATTTTCCCTTATATAATTATAATATATTTTATTTTATTTATTCCCTTTTTTTACTCATACAAAAATGATGACATTGTTCATGTATGTGTGGACAACCACCTTCACGAAGCAATGTGGATCTCTTTTCATCACCAAATCACATGGATGAAATATATTAGAATATATTATGTTATATATTATTCCATTATAATTTTATGAAGTTAATATATTACTTACCTCCTTCCCATAATGATATATTAAACATGAAAACCTTACTCTTGTGTACGAATGACCTACATTCCCTATGATCATGACGTACTTCATTTTTCATAACCATCATTAATGATTGGTTTAAAAAGAATAATTGATTTCAAAATATGATAATTATGTCGTTATTATTATTATTATAAAATTTATAGAAATAAAAAATATGTTCAATAACTAGAACATTCATGACGAAACACGCATGGGAAAACAAACCAATTTACACCTGAATGAAAGGCAACGTTGAATGAGTAATACAAATGAGAAATATAATGTTATAAAGAAATAAATTGTGATATTATAAATATTAATATAATTTTTGAATAATTTTATAAAAATTGTATAACTACTATAAAGGATTTTAATTCATATTCATTCAAAAGGAAGTGTGGGGTAAGTCTTTCTCGTCTCAATTTTACTTTCGTGACACATACACCACATTCAACACTTATTTGTTTTGTGTGGTGTATTTAATTCAATTTTTTTATGATAAATCAAGAACTAAATTATCATTATAATGTTTAATATTTCATTTTCTGTTATTTTTTTCTTGGGATTGACGATACAAAATTTCCAATGTGGTCTGAGTGTAATGCACAATCTCATCATTATTCGTATGGTTTGGGTTTATGTCTCCCTTGGGGGAATTATTGGATATTTCTATATTTAAATAAATCCATTTTCATATTATCTAGTTATTCATGCTATTTTAAAAAAAAATTACTATTTTATACTCTTTGTTACATAAAAAAATTGATAAAATGTTTTTATGATAATCTGACCTCATTTCTCTCTTTAGTTGGGAATCTATTTTCCTCTAATTCCACATTTTCTAAAAATGTTTTCAAAAATATTTTTATCCATTTAAAAATGGTTTATTAAAGTCATATTTACCCATTTTTACTTTTTAATTTTTTTATAGGAATCTAATTATTATTTTCTGACCAAGGAACTTTCCCAACCATTTTATATTATAAAATGATTTCTCTTTTTAATATTTATGATATGTACATAATTATTCACTGAAATCACCATATTTTATTTGATGATTAATTTCAAAGTTTACAAGTTTATTTTTAAATACTATGTTTAACATATATTCTATTAATACATTTCTTTAAAATTTAATTTCCTGAAAATAATTTTTAAAAATGTTTAATATTTTGTAATGTAATTTTCAAAATGAAAAGGATATTTTCAACAAGAAAATTTTTAAAAATAATTTTATGGTATTTATATTCACCAATGAAAAAACCCCTTTATCATTACTCATATGGGTATATTTTGTAATGATATCATACTTATTATTTTTTTGGTTGGTTTATGATCAGTTTGACAAGGGATGTACTATTTTAGTAAAATTCACTTTACTCCGGATGGTCTATGATGATGTTTATTGACTGGAAAAAGTTTTCAAATTTCAAATGTTATATTTTAATATTATTTTTAATGATGATTATTTTTCAACCCATTAACATGAGGAATGAATTAGACACATTATGATATCGGTGGGTTCTGGTATATAAACCCCCTCAATGCATTTGTTGGGTTTATGAAACAAACTATATGTGGTTCTTGCTGATGCATTACCCATTTACTATCTATCCTAGAATGAAAATATGATGGTATTAGATGTATTTGAAAGAAGAATAAAATATAGTAGATGTCTGGGAATGAATCCTTGATGACATGTTTTTGATATCCATCATTATACATTTCATAATTATGAGTTTAGTTATTTATACTCTATGTTATAATTCAATTAGTTAGAATTTGCATAGTAAAGCATCATGCTCATGTGATTATTAACATGGAATTGGTTTACCATATTTTTTTAAAATCATATTATTCTCATGTTATTCATTAAACAGAATATGTTTCAGTTATTTTACATTCCATTTTCATTATTCCTTCTTTATTCAATACTTATTTAGTAAACATGCCTTTATTGAGAATATGATATCAACCCTTTATTAGGTTTTATATTCCCCAAGATATGAGAATAATTTATTTGATATTTATATAGAGATAAAATAAGGGGAATAATGTAATTCTCAATGAAAATTGTTATTTTAATGTAATGTATATTTTCATTTTGTATATTTTTAATCAAGACTACTAAAAAATTTGGTACATATAGATTAAATTACTAGAATCCTATACTAATTTATTAAAGTAATACAATAACTCTGGGTTTCTGGGGATGGGGTCACTACTTCAGAGCTTAAATGGGATTTTACCTCATTCCCACCCACACTTCGGCAAGTAACCTTATACATGTGTCATACTCTTCCTATATCATCCAACGGTTGGTCTTTTATATTTTTTGCCTAATTTTATCTATGTTAGAGTCATTAGAAAACAAGAGGATGGCCTAAAACCCCCTCTTACCACATTTCTGGGTTTTATTCAGTGTAGTGGATTTGATTTATAAGAGTGTTTGTATTCCATATTTGTAGGAAATTTTTTGATTTCTATTATTTCTATTATTTTAGCTCAAATAAAGTCCTGATAAAGGGTGATTCAATATTTCTAGTCATAAGGTATGTATTATATGGCTATTTTATTAATGTTTTTTCATTTATAATTTATTTCATCTTTCCATATGTCATAATTTTTGTTTGTTATCCTAGAATATAAAATACCTTAAATTTATTCCATGAGATTGTTTATAAATTCTTTAACACCAATATGTATGGTTGGATATTGATGACCTCCACCAGAACCACTACATGGGTGGGTTTGATCATATATCTTGATGTCCTTTTTTTCTTATGACCCAAACACCACTAAGTTAGTTTGTCATTTCATTGATTATAGAAGTTGCCAAATGATTATATAAAACTAAAAACTTATTCTAAAATTGTATGTATGAAATAACTGTATCTTCATCATAAATTATGAGTGAATGATATAAAATTAAATTAATGAATTTCCATATCATATCGATATTCATTGGGCTAACCCGCTACCTATAAATTAAAGGCCGTAATTGAATTAAATTAAACTCTTTTATGACAAAGAAGGTAGACTACACTTGGCCCTTTATATTTAACTAAATTTTTTCGGTATTAATGAATCTGTTTAATTTTGTAAATTTAATTAAATAAAATATGGATGGGATCACCATGCCACTTTCCCATTATTTTAATATAGTAAGAGAAATATATATGGTATTTATTGAATTATAAACTAGAATGGGTATTTTTATGGGCCTATGGTTGTGTATCAAATGCAATGTATGTTCATAACATATTACCCCTTGAATGATACTTGGGTTCCTTACAAAAATTAATTAGATAGGCACATTTGACATATAATTGATATTAGACCTAGATAGAAACATTTTTCCTTACATGTAATTCATTGTATGGGATCAGAGGTCAAATTAATGATATTACTTATTTTACAATAGCTGGATTACTTAGGTTGAATTACAAAGATATGCATAGAGATTAAGTGATTCGTAACATGCACTAAGAGACACATGAGCTCTTTAAATCAAGTTCCTTATTTGATATCAGAGTGTAAGAGAATTATGTCAATCCTTGGGTGATACTTGGGTTCCATTTAATAAATTCTTTATAATGGAAAAAGGATATGTATATCATATTATGCATGACTATTATTTTAGTTACCTTAGTTTTTAAATCATAATTCCACGAATCTTTTATAACAATATATACTCATTATTATTTATGGATTAATTGGTTTTTCTTTTGGCCTAACATGGATGGTCTAATACATAAATGTATTGTATTATATCCGTGAGTCTTATTTCTACCTTACTATTCTTAAGCTCATAGATATATCATCTTAAACTGAAGTAGGTATGGTCATCTAGGTGTCCAGTGAATAAACTGAGCTTATCATTTTTATTTTTATATCAATTCATTACTATATTACTTATTATATCTTCACAAGTATAATTTTATGTTCACATAATATATTTTCATTAGAAAATTTTGGTGTTTTCCAAATGAGTTTTACTGACACCTTGTATGTGTCATCATTTGATACCCATACATATTTCATGGTTTCATGTTAGGACCCTAAATTATGCCTCTCTATATTACACTTTATGGAATTACAATTGACATGTATGTGGTTTCCAATAATATAATACTTTGAGTTTTTTTATATAAAACTATATTTTATAGTTTACATGATAAAAAACATTGAGTTTTATGGATAAAAATTTTACTATTAATAAATTTATTTAAGCATGACCATTATAACCTTGACATTAAACATGGTGGTATGAATATTAACAAAATAAATTTAGAAATTTAGTATAATAGTTAATTATAATTTTATATTATTTTAATGTAATTATATATTCTATGAAAAATTATTTCTTCTCAAAAAAATTCATTCGTTTCTTGTTATGAATAAATAAAAAAGAAATGATTTTTTCATTTTTTATAATATTTATTTAAAATAATAATGTTATTTTTTGGAATAAATATGTCAAAATTAGCATTGTTTTAATTTTTTAAATTTTGTCAAAAATATTAATTTATCAATGAATAGTGAAAATCATGATTTTATTAAAAATTGCTAGTTCATTTAAATGTAATAAACAATATACACATTTTATTAAAATGGTTTTAGTGTAAAATTATTTCAAATATATTATTAATCTTATTTATTTCATTGGTATATATTGGATGTTTAGTATTGATATAAAAACGATTTATACTATTAAAATAATTTTCCTTAGAAAACTGTTTTTCGATTGGTATATGGGTCAAATTTTAAAATAAATTCCACGAATTCTATGAATTCAATTCAAAAAAATGGATTCTATATTTGGAATTATAATCATTAATATCTTTTAACAAGGTCGACATTATTTTTATAAAACCCCAATACTCTAAAAGAATAAAATTATAATTTATAGAATATACAACAAGAAACACTGATCATAAACCACCCAAAAAAATATATTTCCTTAAATTTATTTGCCTTGATAGTATGTGGCACACACAACCCCAAGTATAAAGGAGTTATAAAATAAAATTCCATTATAACCTAGCTGTTAAATAGGCTTGTATGAATACTAAAAACAAAATTATTAAAAGCATATGGATTATACATGTGAAAAAAGTCATTTTTAACTATGGAATAATAAATAATAAATTATCAATTTAAAGAAATGGAAATGTTTTAGGAAAAAACCAATTTTTATCTTAAAAAAATATATCACATTTTTCAAAGATATAATAAATATAATTTTTTCTAATTTAATGAAAAAAATTGAAAAAATTAACATTATTTTTAAAAACCAACTTATCTGAATTATCTTAGGGTTAGTTTTTGATCTCTCTAAAATGATTAATTTCTCAATGAATATTTATATATTATGATTGTCAATAAAAATTGAATTTTCTTAAATTATTTAAAAAATAAATTATATTTTCTTTAATATTATTGTAAAATTATATTAATTTTATTATTATAAATTTAATTTATGTTTCTATATTAAATTTCGTATAGAATTTTGATATTAAAACTACCTACACTTATTAATTTTTTTATTGGAAACCAATTATTTTTTTACATCTATGGGAATAATGCTAAATTGGATTTTTTAACTTCTTTTAATTGAATTTTGTAAAATATTTTACTTATTTTGAATTAGCATGATTTATGTTATCTAATAATGTCAAAATAAGATTTTTCCATTCTCAATTGTAAATCACTTAAAATTAATTACCACAACTAAGATAAAAAACTGATTTACTGGGGGTTAAATGAAAAATATAACATTTATAATGACATAAGAATTTTCTAAAACCCAATTTATGGAAATATATTAACCATATAACCTATAAGGGTTGATAAGGATTCATTTTATAAGCTTTTCAAATGAATAAAATGTGGTTTTAATTGATTATTTTAAATAATTTCATATGTGTCCACCCCAACTTTAAAAGGCCACCCCTATTCTACACTATTAAAAATTCCAAAGTTATTTTATTCTTGCACAACCTACCCAAATCACATACATACTCCCCTCAAAACACCCTACATTCCTTGTTTTGATCATAAATGGATTTAGGTTCAAACCAAAATATGTTTTCTAAAGAAGAGTTAATGTTCGTAAAAAAGTATTTTGATTTTCCTTCGTTATACACCTCATTAGAATATTATTATAACAGGATTATATAATAAGAAAATTATTTTACATATACTAATATGTTTTTTGTTAATTTAGTAACCTATATCAATCTCTTATTCCATCAAATGGAAAATAAAATTGTCGATTATTTGTATAATAGACTACCTCATCGCAAACCAACATAATTCATTATAGATCACAACCAATAAAAACTTGATATAATGATGAATTTGACAATATTTATATAAAATTTATGATACTAATATACATTTTATATTATAATATCACACATATCTTCTTAAATTCTATGGTATTTATAATATAATTACGTCGCTCGTGTGTATAGAAAACTACCTCCTCATGTAGAGACATGAAGCTTGACGTACATGGACATTACATTACTTTTTCTGAATACTTAATACATAAAAAATTCAAAACTCAAGGACTGTAATAGTTTAGTGTCTTTGGAAACTTGGAACGTAATCTTCTAATCTTGGTGAAAGATCTTTAACATCCCCCATAATGATCTTCCCCTTTTTTTCTTACCTAAAACCTTTCTTTATATCCTGGGGAAAAGAAAACATTAAAAGGGTGAGCTCAAATGCTCAGTAAGGGTATGCATGGATAAAATAAAACATACCATATACATTTGAACTTAAAAACATGAACATAATGTTTAAACACAAAAATCATGAGCAATGACATAAAACATGGAAGTGCATAAGGAATAGATCATAAAGAATCATTAAGAATGATAAAATAGCATGGGAATAAAACATGTAATTGTGGCATCTATTAAGCATGTGTAATGATTTCCATAGTAGCCAAGGCATTGTTGCCAAGACCATCTTAGTGGACAAAGTCCCTTTCTGAATCGAGTTCACTCCTCGTTCCAGTCCTGTAATACTGAACCGGATTAACTTATCGTTCCAGCCATGTCTATCTCATGAGATATAAATCTTTACCCAATGCATTGGAGGGAGATATAGGTCCCAACCATCTCATAATGAAATCATTATTACTTGTGCCATAACATAAACATAAATCATTCATCATAACCCAAAGAATTAAATGGGTATCATAAAAATCATCCCATCAAAACATAATCTATATAAAAAAATGGATATCATTTCATCATTAAAATAGTGAAACCATGTAAATAATAGAGACATTATACTTGAAACAGACACATACGAAATAATGTCATCTTAGAAGGAAAATGATTTTGATAAAACACTTGAAATGAATTCTTGAGGAAAATATCCTTTATTCTTCAAAATCAATTTCTTTTCACAAAACATCATGCAATTTTAAAAGAAATGGATTTTGTTGAAAATAGTAATGAAATATTTTGGAGGAAGATTCATGAAAACAAGGCATTATAAACCGTAAAAAAATTCGTTCATGCTGTATAAGTAAAAAATGACATTCTCCTCGTACTTTTGTCGGAAAAGTCAAAAAAGGTACCTCGTAACGTAAATAAGAGAAATATTCCATACACACTATGTAGTAAAAGTCAAAAATGGGTAAAAGGGACTTTATACATACATGAAAACACTTTTATAAAACATGGACATGATATAAATAGCCCCAGTAAATACTTACGAATAAGCAATCTCGGATAAAAATGAGATTTGAAAAATTATCCCTTACCTTAGGTCTGATATGCTTCGTACGTATCCAAACCTCATTTATAATGATTTAAATAATGTCATTGACTTATTATAGAATCATATTCATTGTTATGATGTCATATATGGTTCACTTATGACTTTATATTACCCGTTCTTTTGTAAATTCCATGTTAAAGAGCGTTTTGGGTAAAATCGTTTCATTTGTTGTCCGTGTTTCGACTTGTAATTATTCATATGATTACTTATATCATGATTACGTAATTCCAGAATATAAAACATGATTTATATATAATATATATTTAGAATATACATATATATAATATATCGATAAATGGAAGGAAATACACCGTTCATGGAGACGGTAGGTCGTACGTACGCATGAACGTTGTTTTCGTTTCCTCATTGAATTGAATGGAATTAATTGAATGAAATACATATATATATATAAATCCAGTATCATTATTATGTCATAAATTTCATGATTACTTATTTTATATACTTTATAATCATTTATGAATGGTTAATCATTGAGAATGAATCTCATCACGTCGTGGAGACGGTATTCCGTACGTACGCACGAGCGATGATATCATTCCCATGATCATGGAATTTTATTGGAGTGTATGTATACTATTACAGAAACAATATCACTTTACAATAATCATATATAGTTATTATTTACACCATTATACCCATCCAAGTAAGGAGGTGGTAGAAAATAGATTACACCATGGTGTGGAGACGGTATTCCGTACGTACGCACGCGCGGTGATTTCGTTTTTCGTAGGATGGATAGATGGTGAAATAGGGTTGTTTCATAATTATAATAACATATCAGTATATGAGGGATACTGATGTTATTACTTCATAATGAAACAATCTCAGAAGAAGAAGTGGAAGAAGAAATAAAGGTGAAAGAATCGGTAACGGACATTACCTCTTCTTTGAAGCGCCTCTTTAAGACCTCCTCTTAGGGCACTAAAATTGGTCTTTGAAGAAGACCAAGACCTCTAGGATGTTTCTAGGGAAGTGGAGAAGAGAATTTGGCAGGTTTTGGCCGAGATTGAAGGCTCAATGTGGTGTGAGGAAGAGAGGGAGGAGGTGCCCTCTGATAAGGGAGGAGAGGGGCACCTTTGGAAAAACTAAAACTATTATTTTATTATAAAGCCAAATTCGGTTTTAAATAGCTCCAAATTGATTTATTTCGAAGATAAGGTGGGTATGGGTCGAAATCCACTCATCCAATAGAATTTAGACAAGTTTAGGTTCCTATTTTAACCTTATAATTTATATTTAACTTTAAGTTAGATAATTTTACTTTTACCATGTCTTTTTCTGTTCTTACACAATAAGGTTAATAAACTTACCATAAGAAGCCAAACGAACCACAAGTTGTTTATTATTAACATATATAACCTTATCTAAGTTATTTGGCCGAACCATAGATTTTTAGGAATATAATAACAATTAATAATATAATATTTCTTTTAAAAATTATTTTATGTAAATTTTGACACAATTTGGTAATTGATTTTTGTGAAAATCATAACAGAATGATTAGTTCGAAAAAAGTTAATTAAATCAACACTAACATGTCATATTAACATATAAAATTATTTTAATTCATAAAACGTCTCAAATTACATTTATTTGGGTATTTATAACATCAATTATGTCAATATTTCATTAATAAGATAATTACTTCATCATCATTGTGTCATAAATAAATTAAATAATTTAAAGTCTAAAAATTACAAATAAAATATCATTATGTAGGAAATATTTTTAGCTTTCTAATTAATTTTTATTATGGAATTTATCTTATGTATAACCCTATATTAAAAATTCTTTACTTATTAAACTTTAATTTTAACTATTTTAACCATTCTTTAAATAAATTAATAATAAATGTCCTAATCTAATCCATGTGGGCCTATGTGGTCATATTTTATTCCTAAGGCTGTTTTTGGTCTTATTACACTTATCCAATAGAATTAGGACATGTGTTAGGGTAATAATAATAACACTTTTACCCTTAATTACCCTATTTACTTTTAACCGTGGTAAAAAAGTAAAAAGTTACTATTCACCAAAAATTATTTTCATCTCATTGGACCACATTTTACTTACGGACATCAACCGTGTCTCTCGGATTTTTGAAATTCCACTCACAGAAGTGGTAAAATTAGGTTTTATAAAAAAATCAGTTTTTTACCTACCACTCAGTGGTTTCACTATTCATCAAAAAATGAAAGTTTCCAGACAAATACCAAAAATTAGGCCTAAGCTATATTTGTTAAATTAGTTCCCGTCATCAAAACAAATAGCGTGTTTTTAAGAGATAATAACTATCAAATTATAGACAGTTGTTTATCTGTGATTTAAATGTGAAATTACATCCAACGAATAACATTGTATTAAATTGTAAAAATATATTCTAAATATACTTTAAAACCACTCAAATTAATAATTTTTCACTATTAATTATTTTGATTAAAAAAGATGTTTTTTATTAAAATTTAGTAATTTTCACTATTCATCAGAATATGAAAGTTATCCGAAAAGTACCAAAATTTCACCCTAAGCTAATTTTGATATTCTGAATCGAAAAATGAAGACCATTTTGAAAAATAAAATATAAAAAATTTCAAAAAGTGGTTATTACTATTCATAACGGCTAGTTTTAATAATAGCATATCGTTGTTTAGTGAAACTCAGTATTTCGTACTACACATGCTATCGAGGAAGGTCGCGATTGCGTGTAATGCAAGGCAAGTCAAGGATGCGTGTTGTGTAAGCTCCTTTTGGTGTATCTTACAACACAAGACATTAATGAAATTAAAAAAATATTATTCATAAAATCTCAGGGTGTTACATTCTACCCCCCTTAAAATGAATTTCTCCCTCGAAATTCTTCGGGGTTATAAATGGTTTACTACTCGAAAGTTTTCTTTAATAGAAACCCACATCGTAAAAAGGAATACCAAAACTTGGCTTTAAAAACTAAAGTATGAAATGTAACGGTTACCCAAATTAACTCATCACTGGATTTCCACGTAGGAGAACATAGGTGAAAATATGGATATAAAAAGAAAATACAACTATCAAGTTCTGATAGAGAGTGGTAGAGAACATGTATATGAAAAAGCCATCAGTCACAAAGCCATAAATTTGTGATGATCTAAGGTACAATTTGATTCATCGGATATAAGAGCACTAGGACAACATTTTTGGTTTTCAATATCATTTCCCTAAAGTTGAAAATTTTGAATTAGAAGAAATACTTGCTTGATTTTGGTTCAATATCACTGTTGTTCATGAATTGAAAAATTTCCACTTCATCCCTTAAAGAAATGAAGTTGAATTTGTTATTCGTGATGTGTTAGAAGATCTTGTGATAGAATGATGGGTTATTCCATCTCTTTCAAACAAATGGTTAGCAAAATTTATAAGTCTATCTTACAGTTAGATTAATCGTATATGGTTCCAAAAATGAACTTATACTTCATATATCATACCGCTTAATAAAATAAAACTAGTTTCTACTAAATAGTGACTTCCTGTAGGCCAGTGGTAGGCGATAAAGGCCAGTCACACTTCGGTTGTGGGTTCAATTTCCACAGCCTTGTCTAACGCGATGGGTTGTCACCAGTCCTGCAAGTTGTCCTTTTTCTAAAACTACATTACTATAACATCCCATCAATAATATCGAAAAAAAGTTATATCCTTAAACAATAATAACTTATGTCCAACATAATCCATTCTAATTTTTGTCTTATCCAAAATACTTCTTTCCAAACTCATTGTATAAAGAGAACGATTACTAAAAAGGTCATATAATAAGCACGTGAATACCATCATTTATCCCTCATATATCTTTTTGGTCACATTCCAATCATGTGAATACCATAATCATGTAATCTCTTGAAAAATGAATACACATTAAACCTTAGTGAAAACATGAATGCTATCAAAAGTTAACTCTTTCCATATACCAAAATCCAAAAATTCTATATACTCAAACCATGACATGACCTTCTCCTTATATTAGTCATGAGCTCTTGAATATTATCAATCATTTAATTTTCTCCATATCCCATCATTATGCGCATATCATCTACTTTCCAAAAATATCTGAATAACCTTTCATGGTCTCTGGTACCATTCATCTTATACTTTCAAAACATAAGGAAAGACAACAGTGTAACAATCCTTAGATGTCTCTTTATTCCATAGTACCATGAGATTACTTATACAACATTACACTTGATAAACATGTAATCCTTCCACAAACTTCTTAAACCATTGACCGAGATTCAACAATTATTTCATCTCACATATCATTTATAGTCTCTTCATCATCATCAACATAAATATTACCCATATGACAATACTAATTCTCTTCATAAGACTTTCCTTTAGGGCACTGGTTTGCATAATTCCCGTACATTCCACATTTAAAACATTTAACCATTGTTGATGTCGTAGAAAAACCATTATCCTCATCCATGGTGTTAAATGAACCTTTTACTTTGCACTTACTGGCTTTATGTCCTTCTTTTCCACACCCAATGAATCTTCCAATTCCTTTGAAACATTCTCATTGATATCTCTTCCCACATGATTTACATAGCGGAAATTGAACATTCTTTCCTCTATGATTATCATGAGACTCCATCTTTCTCTTATTAGTCGATTCAGGAAACTTACCAAATTTGAGTTTATTGTTCATATTATGAGATTGCTAATTCGGCATAATAATGATGTTTGGACTTCCAAATCCCATTTCATTTGGTTTCTCATGAAGAATATCATTCCATTGTCCATCATATCCTCCATTATCTTGAATCATCTTGTTTCCATCCATTTTCTAAAACCCAAAAAGAATAGTGTGAGAGGCAAAAAACATGCTAGGGAAAACAACATAGTAAAGGGGAGCACCCTCAATATCTAACATCTTGGGTTAAATTCTAAGACCGTTACCGTAGTTCTATGACTATATCCTATACGTATACTTATCCTTAGGTACATCCCTACAAAAACCTTAGAAATATCTCTAGGGATCTCACTAAATTTCTTGCATCCTAGTTTCCGAAGGTTAACTAAACCTTTCCTCTGATACCAACTGTAGAGACCCGAAGCTTGACGTACATGGACATTACATTACTTTTTCGGAATACTTAATACATAAAAAAAATAAAAACTCAAGGACCATAATAGTTTAGTGTCTTTGGAAACTCGGAACGTAATCTTATAATCTTGGTGAAAGATCTTCAACATCTTCCATAAAGATTATCCCATTTTTTTCTTAACTAAAACTATTCTTTATATCCTAGGGAAAAGAAAACATAAAAAGGGTGAGCTCAAATGCTCAGTAAGGGTATGCATGGATAAAATAAAACATACCATATACATTTGAACTTAAAAACATGAACATAATGTTTAAACACCAAAAGTTTGAGAAATGACATAAAACATGGAAGTATGTAAGAAATAGATCATAAAGAAACATTAAGAATGATAAAATAGCATGGGAATAAAACATGTAATTGTGGAATCCATTAAGCACATGTAATGATTTCCATAGTAGCCAAGGCATTGCTTCCAAGACCATCTTAGTGGACAAAGTCCCTTTCTGAATCGAGTTCACTCCTCGTTCCAGTCCTGTAATACTGAACAGGATTAACTTACCATTCCAGCCATGTCTATCTCATGAGATATAAATCATTACCCAATTCATTGGAGGGAGATATAGGTCCCACCCATCTCATAATGATATCATTCTTACTTGTTCCACAACATAAACATAAATCATTCATCATAACCCAAATAATTATATGGGTATCATAAACATCATCCCATCATAACATAATCTATATAAAAAAATGGATATCATTTCATCATAAGAATAGTGAAACCATGTAAATAATAGAGACATTCTACTTGAAACATACACATATGAAATATTGTCACCTTAGATGGAAAATGATTTTGATAAAACACTTGAAATGAATTCTTGAGGAAAATATCCTTTCTTCTTCAAAATCAATTTCCTTTCACAAAACATCATGCAATTTTAAAAGAAAAGAATTTTTTTGAAAATAGTCATGAAATCTTTTGGAGGAAGCTTTATAAAAACAAGGCATTATAAAATAGTAAAAAAATCCGTTCAGGCTATATAACTTAAAAATAACATTCTCCTCGTACTTTTGTCGGAAAAGTCAAAAAATGTACCTCGTAACATAAATAAGAGAAAGATTCCATACATACCATGTAGTAAAAGTCAAAAATGGGTAAAAGTGACTTTATACATACATGAAAACACTTTTATAAAACATGAACATGATAGAAATATCTCCAGTAAATACTTACGAATAAGCAATCTCAAATAAAAATGAGATTTGCAAAATTATCCCTTACCTTATGTCCGATATGCTTCGTACGTATATGAACCTCCTGTATAATGATTTAAATAATGTCATTGACTTATTACAAAATCATATTAATTGTTATGATATCATATCTGGTTCACTTATGACTTTATATTACCTGTTCTTTTGTAAATTCCATGTTAAAGAGCGTTTTGGGTAAAATCGTTTCATTTGTCGTCCATGTTTTGACATGTAATTATTCATATGATTACATAGATCATGATTACTTAATTCCAGAATATAAAACATGATTTATATATAATATATATTCATAATATATATATATATATATAATAGATCGATAACTGGAAAGAAATACACTGTTCATGGAGACGGTAGGCCGTACGTACGCATGAACGTTGTTTTCGTTTCCTCATTGAATTGAATGGAATTAATTGGATGACATACATATATATATAAATAAATCCAGTATCATTATTATGTCATATATTTCATGATTACTTATTATATATACTTTATAATCATTTATGAATGGTTAATCATTGAGAATGAATCTCATCACCTCGTGGAGATGGTATTCCGTACGTACGCACGAGCGATGATATCTTTCCCATGATCGTGGAATTTTATTGGAGTGTATGTATACTATTACAGAATCAATATCACTTTTCAATAATCATATATATTTATTATTTACACCATTATACCCATCCAAGTAAGGTGGTGGTGGAGAATATATTACACCACGGTGTGGAGACGGTATTCCGTACGTACGCACACGCGGTTATTTCATTTTCCGTAGGATGGATAGATGGTGAAATAGGGTTGTTTCATACTTATAATAATATATCAGTATATGAATGATACTGATGTTATTACTTAATAATGAAAAAACCTAAGAATAAGAAGTGGAAAAAGAAATAAAGTTGAAAGAATCGGTAACAGACATTACCTCTTCTTTGAAGCGCCTCTTTGAGTCCTCCTCTTAGGGTACTAAAATTGGTCATTGAAGAAGACCAGGACCTCTAGGATGTTTCTAGGGAAGTGGAGAAGAGAATTTGGCAGGGTTTGGCCGAGATTGAAGGCTCAAAGTGGTGTGAGGAAGAGAGGGAGGAGGTGCCCTTTTATAAGGGAGGAGAGGGGCACCTTTGGAAAAACTAAAACTATTATTTTATTATAAAGCCAAATTCGGTTTTAAATAGCTCCAAATTGATTTATTTCGAAGATAAGGCGGGGATGGGTCGAAATCCTCTCATCCAATAGAATTTAGACAAGTTTAGGTTCCTATTTTAACCTTGTCATTAATATTTAACTTTAAGTTAGATAATTTTACTTTTACCGTTTCTTTTTTGTGTTCTTACACTATAAGGTTAATAAACGTACCATAAGAAGCCAAACGAACCCCAAGTTGTTTATTATTAATATATATAACCTTATCTACGTCATTTGGCAAAACCTATGATTTTTAGAAATATAATTACAATGAATAATATAATATTTGTTTTAAAAATTATTTTATGTCAATTTTGACGCTATTTGGTAATTGATTTCTGTGAAAATCATAATAAGAATGATTAGTTCGAAAATAGTTAATTAAATAAACACTAACATGTCATATTGACATATAAAATTATTGGAATTCATAAAAAGTCTCAAATTTCATTTATTTGGGTATTTATAACATCAATTATGTCAATATTTCATTAATAAGATAATTACTTCATCATCATTGTGTCATAAATAAATTAAATTATTTAAAGTCTAAAAATTAAAAATAAAATATCATTATGTAAGAAATATTATTATCTTTCTAATTAATATTTATAGTCTAATTTATCTTATGTATAACCCTATATTAAAAATGATTTACTTATTAAACTTTGATTTTAACTATTTTAACCATTCTTTAAATAAATTAATAATAAATGTCCAAATCTAATACATGTGGGACCAAGTGGTCATATTTTATTCCTAAGGTTGTTTTTGGTCGAATTACAATTATCCAATAAAATTAGGACATGTGTTAGGGTAATAATAATAACACATTTACCCTTAATTACCCTATTTGCTTTTAACCGTGGTAAAAAAAAGTAAAAAGTTACTATTCACCAAAAATTATTTTCATCTCATTGAACCACATTTTACTTACTGAAATCAACCGCGTCTCTCAGATTTTTGAAATTCCACTCACATAAGTGGTAAAATTAAGTTTTATGAAAAAATTCAGTTTTTTAACTACCACTCAGTGGTTTCACTATTCATCAAAAAATGAAAGTTTCCAGAAAAATACCAAAAGTTAGGCCTAAGCTATATTTGATATTATGAATTCAAAAATTATTTTTATTTTACCAAATTCAAAACATATCAGTTACATTAACTAATTTAAAAATTTATTCCCGTCGTCAAAACAAATAGTGTGTTTTTAAGAGATAATAACTATCAAAAGATTGACACTTGTTTATGTCTGGTTTAAATGTGAAATTACATCCAATGAACAACATTGTATTAAATTGTAAAAATATATTCTAAATATAGTTTAAAACCACTCAAATTAATAATTTGTCACAATTAATTATTTCGATTAAAAAAGATGTTTTTATTTAAAATTTATTAATTTTCACTATTTATCAGAATATGAAAGTTATCCGAAAGGTACCAAAATTTCACCCTAAGCTAATTTCGATATTCTGAATCCAAAAATGAAGTCAATTTTGAAAAATAAAATTTAAAAAATTTCAAAAAGTGGTTATTACTATTCATAACGGCTAGTTTTAATAATAGCATATCGTTGTTTAGTGAAACTCGGTATTGCGTACTACACATGCTATCGAGGAAGGTCGTGATTGCGTGTAATACAAGGCAGGTCAAGGATGTGTGTTGTGAAAGCTCCTTTTGGTGTAGCATACAACACAAGACATTAATGAAATTAAAAAGAATATTTTTCATAAAATCTCGGGGTGTTACACCTCACAAAGTGATGTGATTTGTTTTTTAGTTTAGATTTACAAGGATTGTAATAAGGAAAAATTAAATGAATAATATATATATATATATATATTGATAAGGATAATTTATTATTTCACTAATTTCTTAACACTTACACCCTTTAAGGAAATGATAAGGCTAGTTTTGTGTATGTACGATTAATTATCTTGACTTAGTGATGTGATCCATTCTCCAAGTTAAAATTTCCAAATTGATTATAAAAATTTATCTAATGAAAAAAATTTATATTTATAGCTGTAATTAAATTCTATATATTGTTTCTCTAAATAATATACACAAGAATTTTATCATTCAAAACAAACATGCATGAGAAAAAAAGGCAATTTACATTTGAAAGAATGAAAATACTGAAGGGTTTCTAACGAACAAGTGATCAAATGTTATAAGAGGATAATATATGATATTATAAATATTAATATGGTTCTATTATAAATTAATAACATTATTAAAACCATTATACATGTTTATAAATCTTTTTCATCCAAAAGGAAGTGTTTGGTTTGGGACTTCATCTCAATTTCACTTCATTGAGTTTCACTGTAATGTTATGCACGTAATTAATTTTATATTTTGTTCATACTAACCCATTGACATATAATATAATTAATACAAAATGTTTGGTGATGTTTTATGTCTCAATTTAAATAATTTCATATAAAAGGACGATGAAATCAATGATAATATGTGGTAAATAATTTAATAATTTAATTTCTTTTCATAGGGTTATATTACTTCTACATTGTTTTTTAATATTCTATGATTTATTATGTACCTACATTGATAATAAATTATTTTATTTAGACTTTTTCATGTTTATATGAATTTAAACTCATAATTTATTCATCTTTCAATTATCCTTTAAATTTTATTATCTTTATAAGAATTTATTTCACAATTTAATTTTAATCAGGGTAATTTATGCTTCAATTTCCATTAAAAGTTATTTATTGATTATTTTTTAAAAACCCATTTAATTTTCATCTCTTATGGTTTTTAATTAATAATTCTTATAATATTACATTTTTTCATGTCTTTGGTAACAAAATTATTGATAAATTATTTCAAATAATATCCAACCTCATTTCTCTCATCTGTCAAAAATAATTTTTCTTCCCAATTCTTGTTTAAAAAAAATAAAAATTATTTCACATTATCAAAATAATTTATTAAGAATATTTTTACCCTTGTTTCAAGTTTAAAAAAAATATCTTTTAAAGGAATCTTCTTTTCATAATAAAAAATGGCCCCTTTTCCTCTTTCTGAAAAAGTGAAATAAATCATTATTTTAACATGTACTAATTTAATGGATTTTCAATATTTCATGACCAAAAAATGTTTTAAAAATCAATTATATGTTTCATGGGTTTCTTTAAAAAATATCCAGTTTTTCAAAATATTTTTTGAAATTTTTATTTTTTAAAATAATTCTTAGAGTTAAAAGCATATTTTCTTCAATAAATTTAAAAAACATTTTTAAGTTATATTTATGCATCAATGTAGTCTAAAATTTATTTAAATTTTTATTCACTAAGGATATGTTTTACAAAAACCATAATTATTATATATTTGGATGGTTTAAATCATTTTTCTAGGGAACGTGTTCACATTCTTTTTCTTGATTAAATTTTTAATCATTATCATTAACATGAAATATTCACTTTATTGTTATAATTTGACATTATATTTACCCTAAATATCTAAATTAATTGTCATGAGTATATAATTCTTAATTAATCCTAATATCATTTCTAAATAATGTATTTTACTTTTAATATTATATGATGGACTGATGAAATTATTATTAATATTTATTCCATTATTGATAGTGAATTTTTTTATAAGGAATATTGTCCTAGATGAAATAAAAAAATCATATATGATAAATTAAATAGACATATGGATACGGGTGGGCCCTAGTTATAGAAAACCCTTAATACATTTCTAGTCTCATTAGAGGAATCTGTTAGCTAGCGTTAGTTAAATGTGTTTGATTTGAAAACCTACCATCAGTTTTAAACTGTCTTATGAATGGTACTCATAGTAGAGGTATCTTGATTCCAATGATCACAACATCAAATAATTAATAATTTCCATCATTAATAATTCATTGTTTATTTTCCATGAAATAATCAAAATGATGTTATTTTTAGATGCATTTCTTTGTAATTTTATTGATTAAATGGAATGCATTTTTAGTTATATACCTAGTCATGTTAATTATTCCTTATCTAATCATTATAGTTAAATTATATAAATAGAATGTCTGTTAAATTATTTAATTATTTATTTTGATTATTATTGTTGATTCATGAAGGTTTCCATGATACTTAACCATTATTGAGAATTTCCATACACATTTATTTCTTTTCCTTTCCCAAGATTCTAGGTAGTGTAAAATGTTTTATAATGAGGGATATATTATGGGGAATAATGATATTTTCGAAATATTAATTTGATATTTATTTATTTGAATGTATTATTAGAATCATGAATGTATATAGTTTACCAAGACTGTTAAACTATTCATTCATTCAATATTCAATTACTTATATGTTATGACAATTTAACAATATAGACACCTGATCTCTAATACATGATTTGGGGTTGTGGTAGTTGGTATCGTATAAATTTCATTAGAAACCATGGAAACTAGATTTAAGAAAATAAAAATTGGGGAACATATCCCTATACTAGATGTTTTGGAAAAATAAATAAAAACATTATAAAGTCTTAGTAAGCTATAGATTATGTGGTTTTCTTTATAAACACTTCCATGTCCTAATACTGAAAATGAGCATAGTTCTGGTATAGTTTTACATAGGAGTAATAACTCCAAAATAGGAATGGCAGGCTAGACATGAGCATTACCTTGTTTTGGAAGTTGGCCCCTTCTACACACCTATTTTGAAACACCATAGGGATATTCTTTGGATAGTTAAAATTTTATTTATAAACCATTATGATGGATTTGTGAAGATTAAAAAATTATTGACATAGGTTAAACCAAATGTGACTTTTATTGAAAAGAAAGTGTCGTGATTTAGACCTCAAATAACTTATTATATATTTTTCCTACTATTATTTGTATTTCTCAAACTATGATTTTTGGTTTTAGTAAATAGAGGGAACTGAGAATAATCTTGTTGACATTAAATATAGTGGAAAATGTTGTGATTATAAGAAAACTAATGGGATAATCATTGAAGTGAAATATATCATGATTATGACTAAATAATTATCAAAAAAGTTATTAATAACCATTACCATAATAAATACCAAGGATTACTAAATAATACAAGAATGGATTACATTATGATACTTATTGGAGATGTATATATTGTATATAAGGATTGGTTTTCATCATCGTATAAATTTGGAAAGATAAACTGAAATAAAATGTATCCGAGGGAAATACTAAAATATATTATGTGTGGAAAATATCAGCATAAAGAAATGAATTTTTGATGAAAAATAAATAGTATGATATAAGAACATAAATTTTATCATTGGGATCCATTTATAGTTCTTTGTTTTAATTTTAGGGAACATAGGCATTATTTGAGTGAATTCAATCTTTTAATGGTCAACTCTAAGACAAATTAAGGACCTATATTGAAATAAAAATTTTTAATTGTTTAGTTGGGTTAAAAAATTATATTGTAGATTTATTTTTTCTATACATATTTTGGTAATAAGAATATTTAAACATATAAAGATTGTGTTAATTTCGAAAGAATTGATATATTCATTTACCAAAGATTTGTGGATTTTGCAGAGAAAGGAATTTTTTATTATGGAGAAAAAGGATGAAGAGAATACAAGGAAACAACTAAGGTGTATAAAAAATAAAGACCAAGAGAATACACCTAAAAAAAGTTGTTACCCTCAAGGGAAATACCCAAGACTAGAAAAGACAATGAGATAGTAACTATGGGATTCTTTAGATGCTATAAAATCTAACCCATCATTTCCTTCTTACAACTTTTAGAGAATGGTCAAGTGATTATCCAAATTCTTCTAGCATATTCTGATGATATATTCAATGGAAAAGGGATTTGGGCCTTAACCTGAAAATTCCTAGATGATTATAAGAGAATTGGTCTCATATTCACTGATAATAATGTACCCTTAATTACATAGAAGTTGTCATGGTAGCCTGGAAATGGATTCCCCTTATAGATAATCCACACTCCATATGAAGGAAGAGAATACAACAATAACTGACCCCTTTTGATCTCTCATAAGTCCTCCCTCATGCATAAACCCCATACAGCAAGATCCATATGTATTGAATTTGAACCCCAATAGGGGAGGCTTCTGATAGATCCATTTCCCAATAGTTTATGTGATTTTATTGGGAAAGATGTTCTAGGGAGCTAAATCCAATAGAGAAAACGCATTCACCGACACTTTACAGATCCTGTAGAAGTCCATAATTAATTTCATGGTGTTGAAGATGATGCCTAAGATGGATTTTATAGATGATTTGTTCCTGTATATCATTTCTAGACTTCTAGAGGATCTAATATCCTAATGGGAATATAAGAAAATTGGCCTCTCTCTCCACACAATGTCTATCCACACCATGAAATCAATGATGGAGGAAAGTCTCGGTGGAGTGTAGTTGATCAGCCCAGCTAGTAAACTCTCCAAAGGAACTCTAAATAGACATTTCCCAATCACTACTAAAAAATAGGTGGCCTGTAGAACTGGATCAGTGATCTCTATAGCACAAGAATCTTAAATAAAGATAAATTATTCTCCTCTAAATATTCTAATTTTAAAGAAAAGATTTGTTTCAGATACACCAAACAAAGAATGGAAATTTCTAGGGGAGATACTTACACCATAAAATGCCCCCCCAAGGACCCTACGACAGAGCAACATTTTGAAATTAGATAAAATCATTAAGATAAATGGTACATGCGACTGATCTAGTGAATACAAACTAATATAGGTTTATTTTCATCTCAATGTTTTTAAAGTGGTTTCTCTAATCATCATCCAATGTAGTTTGGATGTAGGATGGATGTTTATGAGTCACCTAGAAGGTTATATTCGAGGTAGTATAATTATTGAAACTGAGGAGCACCCCACACTAGTTGGGATTTAAAAAACTAATATTATCAGATTTTACCAAGATTATGAATATTTTGGTCAACATTTATAATAATTAAACCCATTGGTTTAGTATATGTTTTAGGGAAAAAGATATTGAAGGAATAATCCAATAATCTTTTTCTCGAATAAGTTTAAATGTATTGGTAATAATAAGAGTTTATCTTATATGAATGTTTAGGTAATTATTATTTAATATAATTTGGTAATATTATATTATTTATGTTAATATCATCATATAAAAAGAAAAACATACTTGTTGGGTGAAAACTTGTCACATCTGTAAATTCCACAGGGATTGAACCCCCAACTGAAGGGTGAAAACAGTGACACACTTAACACTAGCCTACATGATGTTATATATAATATGTCATTTTTTAAAATAACAATTTTGATTGATAAATATTAATCATGAAAATGTAGTGTTATTGTTGAGGTTTAGATATTTATGTACAATAGTGTATAACTTATTCCAACAATATTAGTTTTTAGAAAATATTTGGAGATATATTGAGAGACCGGTCACTCTTTTCAAGATCTTATGATCTGTTAAAAGAGAAATTTAGTTCTTCATACATGTTAAAATTATTATTGTATATTCATTTCATTGAAAAAGTGATGAGTAATAAATTGGTCGAGCAAAAACAAAAGGCTGAAATTATACATATTTAAAATAAAAATATCAATGTAAGTATGTTCCCATACATTTTTAGAGAGTATAATAATTTCTCAAACTTATTGAAAGGATCTTGGAACAAAAAATATAATCCTATTCACTTCATATTTGATGAATCAAATGCTTTATAAAGACATAACATATTCATAATTTTGAGGATCTTAAATTTCCAAGGATATATCACATTCTCATTACCAATTATCTCTTTCACTTTCTATAATTATTTCTTATTTCCTTACATTTCATATCTTCACTTTCCCATATTGATATCTTACTTAGAAACATTGTTTTGTATTTTCCATATGAAATTTTTAATAAAATTTATATCTTATAAAGGAGTTGTTTTATTAACCCTTTTAATGATTCTGGTTCTCAAGAATTTAATTTTAAAATATCAAACCCTATATTTTTATATCAAGATATAATTTTGAAGAAAATATTTCTGAAATATAAGACAAAATATAACACCCTGAAATTATAAAAGAATAATATTGAATTATAAAACATATGTGACATGAAACACCAATCGTAAAAAACCTAGAAAGTATTTTTATTGATATTTAATAAAATTTATTTCTTTGAATCAATTTCATATTGAAATTTGATATTAATGACGTCTACACATATGATAATTTTCTCTTTGGAAACCCATCATTTCATCGCATCTGCAGGAATACTATTAAATTCGATTCTACCACTTCAATAAATTGAATTTTAAAAAATATATTCCAAAATTTTAATCAATATCATTTATATTATCTACTAAGTTCAAATTAATTTTAGACCACTATAAATAGAAATACAAGTAAATATTAATTACCACTGTTATGGTAAAAATTAATCTACTTGTGGTCGAACAAAAAATATATGGGTTAAAATAACAGTCCAACATGTCCAAAACCCATTTTATAGACATATTTAGACCATATTACCAATAATGGCCGATAATGAGCCATTATAGAGTATTTTTACTTTATAAAAACGTGGTATTATATTAATCATTTCAAAAATCGTGTGTGTGTCCTCTCCCACACTTATAATAGGCCACCCCTCTCCTCCCATATAAGCACTTAAAAAGATAGTGGGTTCAGAAAAAACCTACAAAAATTATTTTATTAATCTCTACAAAACATCATATATATCTTTTTTATCCTAAATGCAACTTTTGGATTCTATTCATGAAAACTGAAAAATGTAATCTCGAGAAGAGGAAACATTCATAAACGAGCGTTTTAACTTTTTTCCCTCCAAAAATTTATAAAATACCCTTAAAAAAATATTATATAATTATCAAATTATATGAAATATAATTTGACATTATTATGTTATGTTCTTGAACTATATCCATTTCCTTTTCTATCAAATGATAAATGAAATCGCCAATCGTGAGTATGGAAGAATAACGTCATTCAAACCAATGTAATTTTTTCTCTATAACCACATTTAAAGGATGGATATAATGTAGTATTTAAAACAATTATATGACATTTATGTTATTATTATAATTATGGATTTATAATATCATATACAACATAGTTTCCATAATCTTTAAAATATGATAATATCACCCATATATATGATAGACTACCGTCAAACAAAGTGAGGTGATTCATTTTTCACATAGATTTTAATTGTAAAGTAATAATTATAAATTTTATGAATATATTTTATATATTTTAAATTATATTTATTCATTAAAATTAATATTTCACTGAATTACTTACACATTCACCCATTAATGAAATGATCATGTTGCTCCTGCATACATACCATATATTTTCTCCATGAAATGATGTGATCCAATCTATATGTTCAATATTATATTATCATTATAAAAATATATCTAATAAAAAATAATAATATTTATAAAATTAAAGTAATTCTATATACGATGGATCTATATCTTATTAGGAAATTCATGAAAAAACACGCATGAGAAAACAAGGCAGTTAACTCCCGAAACAATGAAAATAATGAATCATTATTAACAAAAAAAGTGATACGATGTTATAAGTGTATCATAAATACTATTATAAATATTAATATTGTTATTTTATAAATTAATATCATTCTATGAAACATTATCAGGTTAGTTAAATAATGTTCAACCAGAATTAAAAGTGATATAATAGACATTATCTATATTTCCCTTCGTTGAGGCTTAGTGTAATGTTATGGACATAATTTATGTTATATGTTTTATATACTACCCATTTTACTTGTAATAAAATTATTCCTTAATAATTCATTATATTTTATTTTTAAATTTTAATGATTTCATCCAAATGGATTTTAACTTAATAGTTACCAAGTGGTAAATAATTTTATATCTCATTTATTTTAATTGGGTTATATTAATTGTTAACTATCACTTGTATTCTAAGATAATTTCTTTAACGTATTTTTAATATTGGTAGGATTATTAGAACATATTTCATGTGGATTTAAATATTATGTACACAATTGATTCGATGGTTAATTCTCACCTCCACATTGAAATTTTTTAAGGGTTTATTTCATAATGTAATATTCATTGGGATTGTTTATAATTAAATTTATATTTATGGAAATTATTTTTCCATTGATAATAAATCCATTTCATTTTATTCTCATCTATTTATTCATTAATATTTCAAGAAATAGTACAATTTTCCCCTCTATTATATAAGAAATGAGTGATAATGTTTTTAATCAAATATGTCTTCATTTTACTATTTTTTCAGGAATCATTTTTCTTCTACATCAATGTTTCTAAAAAACTCATAAATGTTTTAACACTACCATATAGATTTATTAAAGAAATTTTTACCCATAAATATTTTTTTACAATTTTTTTAAAGGAATCATCATTTTTTTCAATTAATGTTTGTTTGGTTTTTTCAAAAAAGTAAAAGTAATCATTATTTTTAAATTCACAACATGAAAAGAATTTCTAACAATCCAAACCAGTCAATGTTATAAATATTACATTATATTTTTCAAGGGGTATTCTCGAATAAAATTATTTTCAAAATATTTTTTGAACTTTTATTTTTCAAAAAACAAGATTTTCAATGTGAAAAAGTTGTTTTCCTCATGAAGGTTTTTGTTGACATTTTAATAGTATTTTTATTCATCATTGATATCAACTTTTTATTGTACTTATAATCCAATGGGGATATTTTTTGTAAATTACATATATATTATTTCTCTATATGGTTTACAATTAGTTTTTAGTGGGAAATTATTTACATTATCTTCATTGTTTAATTTTTGTAATCATTAAATTTCACATGAAATATTCAGTTCGTAGTTATCATTGGACATTATATGTCCCCAAAATATTGATAATCTTAACATGGATATAATTATTAGTTAACCCATATATCATTTATACATACATTGTTTTACTATTAATGTTTTATGATTTATTATGGAAATTTTTTATAATCAGTATTTCTTACTTTATATGGAAATTTATTGATAAGGCACAATTTTCATGAATTAAATATATTATTTGATATATACGGAATACATTAGACATGAAAACATGGTTGGGGCATGATTATAGATATCCATGTGACACATCCTTAGTCTCATAAGATAAATTAGATCTATAATGTTAGTTAAATGGGTTTCTGGTTTATACCTACCCATCATTTTTGAATGGTAGTGAATGGTCTTCACTTTTGAGGTATCATGGTTCGTGAGATCATGACCTCTAAAATGTAATCATTTTTTTATTAAGAACTTAGTTATTATTGTCCCTGATATTCTCATAATGATATTATCTATAGATTAATCTAATTATCATTGTTTTTAATAAATAGAATGTGTTTTATGTTATTTACATTTCCATATTGATTATTCCATATTTAATCATGATATTCAAATAAAATATATGAAATATATTTTTAATTATATAACATTCATATTGATCATGCTTATTTATTCATGATAAATTCCATTATTAATAACCCTTAATAATTATTTTTGTTCAACCTTACTCTTTTTCCTTTCACAAGAGTCCAATAAGTGTAATACGAATGATATTCAAGGATATACTAGAGAGAATAATTATATTCTTGAAAAATATATATTTTAATTTTTGTATTCAAATTTAATATAGGAATCATGTATATATCTAATATACTAAGATGAATAAACTATCCAATCCTCCAGGAAGTAATTATTTATATCATATTCCATTTTAATAAATTATATTTTGGCTCTTGTTAAAATAGTTATGGTGGTTACATATTTTGGTCATAATTATAATAAAAATATTAAAAATAAATTCCCAAGATAATGGCTAAAATGAGTTTAACAAGGTTTAAACATAACAGATAAGGGTTTAAATGACATGAAAACCTCTTCAATCACTATTTCCTTAACATATGTTGACCAAATATAATCAATGGTTTGATAATGATCCATTTTTTATCCATGTGTCATGTATACAATGATGGATCATCAAATTCTTTTTAAAAAATTCATTTTTTTCATCTACCCAATTAATAAAAGGACACTCCCTCCTCTCCTCTAAAATACCTGAATATAAATGGGGTATGGAAATACCTATGAAAACACCATCCTTAATTCCCTCACAACTACATATTTTCCTTGCTTTAATCCAAAATCCAATCTTGGAATTCATTATATATAATTAAAGTGCTTCTCTAAAGGAGAGGTATCATTCTTAACTAAGCATCCTTGTTTTATTAATTCTTACTCCTCCTTAAAATCATAATCCATTATATTTACATGAAATCATAAATATAACCTATATAAAAATGTCATATTATTTTAATGACTTAACTTAAATCCCTCATAAATCCATCAAATGAGAAATAAAATAAGTGCTCATGTCTACAGAAGACTTCAACATTGCAAACTGATATAATTAGTTTCACATAATTTCTTCTCATTGATTACGATGATTATTGAGTTAATTTATATATATGAAAATCATGAAATTATAATAATTTTATGAATTTAATATATCATAAAACATCTAAAATTTCAATCCATTGAAGAATGATAACATCATTCATGTGTACGTCGGCTACCAGCTTGGGAAGGGATGTGATTAATTTTTATTACTACATTACATGGATGGTATATGTATGTTAATTTGAATGAAATGATATTATATTAATTATATAATAATAATTTTGGAGAGGTAAATTAATATGTACTGTCACGAACCAAGCCAGGTCACCATCTGACCCGGTCCTTGGGAAGGCCTGAAGGGGGTTCCTAATCCATATAGGCTAGCACAATTGTCTGGGTATCAATAAAAACATGTGGAAATGATTTACCCGAACATAAAAATACAAAACCAACAACAATATATAATAAACCAAAGCTGGAAATATGAAACCAATCAAGTTCGTACAATGTTTTAGACATGAGTCTACAAGTTTATACAAAATCTAAAGAGGGATAATATAAAAAAACCAAACACCATCTCAAAAAACAACCATAAATAAAACCAGAGCATCTCTCGAATTCCATCACTACGACAGAACCCAGGAAGGTCACTAACATCCCAAACCACCATCACCAAAAACATTACCTTTACATATATCAAACATGAACATGTCTTTATACACCCATGTGTGTTAGAAGGTTGTAAGATATTTACAAATAGGATTCCACCCAAAAAGTATTCCATTCATTAAAAATTAATTGAATAATAATATTAATGTTTTAATAAATTAAACTAGGAGCTATAACAATTTAATAGAATGTAGTTTTAATGGAAAATAACTTTTAAAGGAATGAAATTTTAAATGAAAACACCTTTACCATTTGAATAACCCAAATCCACCCCATATGCTGACGATGAGGACATCATAGTCAAAGAGAACCAACATGGGATAGGCCTTATGGTTATTAGCTATAAAATGGGACACTAGAACCTTGTGACTCAGTGTAAAGTGGTATATGAACCAAAACCATCCACATTCTCATGCACCAGACACTAGAGTGGAGAAGCGTCCAATATTCTAGTGGTCTCCGGTCATCGTCAATGTTTAGTTAGTGTTTCCATAATCAATCTCGTTAAGTGAAACTAGGTTGTATCCACCTCCATATCACTAGTACACTGGTCCTAGTCCACCCTACTAGCTTCCCAGGCTTCCCTTAGTGCTCAATCAATTTTTCCATGACACAAGATTTTACACCTTCACACAAACAACCCCACCAAGGCATTATACACACCAAAACCACAATTTTCACACACAAAACCTCTTTTGAAAATAAAACTGACCCCAAAACCATTACAACCATGATTCAAAATCCAAACACATATTAAAAAAACATTTAGTCAATTCAACAAACATTTCAAATGCACACAAGAAGTCCTCACTTCAAGAATACACCAATTTCATATAAAAATTCCATTATAAAATCAATTTCATATCGAAAATCATCGAAAAATACATTCTCACCACATTAATAATTTATAAAACAAGATAAATAACATAATAAATCCCAATAAATTTATCACAAAACGTTTAATCACCAAACCACCTACCTTTGATAAGGAAACCCCCAAAATCCGGTGAGAAATTTCCAATAGAGCACGAGGAAGCAAGATTGAGTCCTAAAACAAGATATCAACCAAACAATATCAAGACTCAACCCTAAAATCATAACCCTAGGGATGGAGAGAGAAAAACAGAAAAAAGAACAGACGAATCCCTAGAATAGAGAAGGAAGACGTGGGTGGAGACACTTGATGATTTGTAGAAGAACAGCACCAAATATGGCATAAAAATGGAAGCTACAAGAGAGGTGGGAGGAGGGTGAAGTGTTACTAGGAGAGGTCAACATAATGGAGGAGAAAAATTAGGTCATTAGGGGGTTAAACAAGAGAGGATATGGATAGAGGTCCATGTTTTAATGACTTGGAAGATCCGCATGATTAGGTCGCACAGTTTAGGTACCCAGGCTTTAATCAAGCTAACCATTCTATCTAGACAAAGGACTCCACACGGTTACCTAGGTCATGGTGCATGGCCATGTAGAACTAGTGAAACAGTTTATTTCTCATACTTTATTATTTCCTTGGAGGGTGCACGGTCACTAATTACTGTGCCCCAAACATGTGCAGTGCTCTGTGCACCCAAAACATCCAATTTCGTCCAAAATTTCAAAGGGAATCGTAGGGGAAAAGGTAGACCAAAATAAAATAGTAAAATACATGAAAAAGGGATAACAGATGCGATAATTATCCCCACTAAGAACAATTTTTTCTATCATTAATTCCAACAAAATCTTGATCGGAAAACAGAAATCGGTACGCTTGCTCGAACCTAGACTTCCTCTCCCAAATATCATGTGTATCATACCTATGTATCCAAAGGACATTGACCAAAGAAATAGACTCACCAGGAAGAAACTTCTCTTGGGATTCCACTATCTGATCCACTCGTTCAAACAATGGTAAATCTGACTCTATCTCCTACTCTTCCAAATTCAACACATGAGAGGGGTCTGAGATATACTCCTTCAGTTTACAGGCATAAAACATGTCATTAATAGACATAAAATAAGAAGTAAAATCTAACCCATATGCCACCTTTCTAATCCACTTGGTGACCTTGAAGTGTTTGATATACCTTGGAATTAGCTTTCCCTTCATTAACAAGCAACAATGGCCCAAGCAAGGGGTGACTCTCAGGAACACTTGATCACCCACAATGAACTCGAGATCACAACACCATTTATAGACATAATATTTGTGGTGACATTGAGCTATCAATAACTATTGTCTAGTCAGCATCACTTTCTCAGATAACTCCTACACCAGACTTGGTCCCAAAAGTGACGTCTCACCTACCTCATCCCAACACTGAGGAGACCCACAAGGCCAACTATAAATCACCTCAAAAGGAGTTATTTGAATGGAAGACTGGTAGCTATTATTATAAGAAAGTTCATTCAATACTAAATGGTTATCCCAAGAACCTTCGATGTCTGAAACCCAAGCACAGATCATGTCTTCCAAAACTGATTTGACAACTCTCTATTACATTCTATTTGAGGACGATATGTTGTGATACTCTTAATATGAGACCAAAAATCTCTTTGATGGACCTCCAATAACCGAGAGGTAAATTAGGGATCTCTATCAGATACAATCACTGACGAAACACCATGAAGCATGTCCACATATGAAACATACAACCACCCTCTCTCATCCTCTTAAGTTGTTTCTTTCATTGGAATGAAACGGAGTGATTTTGTCAAATGATCAATCACTACCCATGTATCATTATTTCCCAATGTTGTATCAGGTAATCCAACAATGAAATTTAGGGGGACCTCATCCCACATTGAGGTTGGAATGGGTAACGACTGAAGCAAACCAGAGGGCCTTTGATTCTCTTATTTCACTTGCTGACAAGTATAACATCATGAAATGACTTCATCTATGTCGTGTCTCATACTTGGCCACCAAAAATAAAGACGCACATCATAGTACATCTTGTTTTCACTAGAATTAATGACCCACTAAGACTGTTGGACATCCTACACCACCACATTCCTTATAACTAATAAAACCATGAAATGGGAGTTGAAACACAGAATTTCCTTAGGAGACATCGAGTAATCAGATAATGTCTCCCCACCATGATTGAACATTATATTCCACTGACCCAACCCATCACTAAGTTGTTCCTACTGAAACAGCTCCAAAATATATGAGGCCAACTACACACTTTCCAACAATGCTCCTCCACTATGTTCCTAGGTCTGTAATTTCGTATGGGCATAGAGCCCTATCAATGTCCACTCATCGCTAGACATCCCAAATGCCTTTACTAGATATTTCTTGCTCTAGGAATCTGCTACAACATTACCCTTTCTGAGGGTATATACAATATCAAATTTGAACCCCTAAAAATACATAATCCAACATAACTACCTTAGATTAATATCTTTCATTGAGAAGATATAGGCTAAGCTCTTATGATCAGAGTATACGAAAATTTCTCCCTGAAGAGGCAGTGATACCAAGTCCTCAAATCATGCATCACTGCTGCTAACTCCAAGTCAAACATCATGTAATTATTCTCATATAGTCAGAGTGGGAAGGACCATATGCCACCACATGATCACCCTACTTAGGAACACACCTGCGGCCCAAACCTGAAGCCTCAAAAAACACATACCTCTTTTATGATTCTTATAAGATTAAAATAGCTACGGTAGTCCACCTCCACATTAGCTCCTCAAAATATTCATAACATTCCAAGATCCATTCAAATTTTACCTCTTTTGGGTGAGCGTGGTCATAGAGGAGGAAGTCCATGAGAAATTCCGAACAAACATCATGTAATACCCCACCGGTCCATTGAAGCTCTTGATCTCAAACAGGTTCTTAACTTGTTCCCATGACATAACCACATTGATCTTCTCAGGTTCCACAAAAATCCGTTTTTATGAGATTAAATAGCCTATAAAATTCACTTTCTTAATCAATAAAGTGATCTTTGAGATCATAGCATAAAGGAGATGATCCCCACAAAGTGTGCATCGTAGTCTTCAAATGATTCTCATGATATCCCTCTGATCTGGAGTAAACAATGATGTTATCCATGAATACCACAATGAAGGAATCGAGATACTAGTTGAACACCATAATTATGAGTTTTATAAATACCACTTGATAATTTTTTTTAATTATAAATTCCTGAAAAAATACATGAACTGGTCGTACTATCTTTAAAAATCCGTTTTGGGGATATCTGCATCTTTTACCTTGACTTAGTGGAAACCCGAATGCCAATCGATTTTAGAGAACAACGTTTCCCACATCAGTTTGTTGAATAAATCATTAATTTGGGGAAAAGGATTTTTTTTATGATTACCTTTTTTAATTCTAATATTCGATACAAAACCAATGAGATCCATCAGCCTTTTGAAAAAAGAACAAGAGTGGCCCAATGAGATACATCCGGGCGAATGAGCCCTTTGGAACACAAATCATCCAACTCTATAATTTAATTCCCTCAGTTTTTTGGGGTCCATGAAATATGAGGGAAGAGATATCATATTTGTTCTTGGTGCCAAATCAATCAAGAAATCCATGTCCCACTCTGGGGGGTAATTTCGAAAATAAGAAGGAAAATCCTCTAGGAACTCATCCAACACATGAGGTAAACCACACTCAGAAGTACCTCCACTATCCTTCAACATGAGAGACAATAATTGAAATGAATTATTATCCAACTCTGGGAGTGGGGATCCAGAACAACATGAATGAGGACCCCATTCTTTGTGTAAAACCATATATCTTCCATCAGGGTCCAAGAAACTAACTCACCGCCTATAACAATCATTGTTCAGATGTAAATGCACCATCCAACACATGATAAGGATCACATCAAACATTTTCATATCCAACACCATAAAATCGCATTCCATATCAATCCTTAACATGGAGAAAACACACCACAGGGGCCTGAGGGCTTACTCTTTCTTCATTTCAAATAGCTTTACCAACTCCATAGTGAATGATAAGAGCTCGGTTGGAATATTCAACAAGTTGACAATATGGGAGGATATAAAAGACACAAATGCCCTAGTATCAAATAAAACCACAACTATATAAGATACAATCAAAATGGTACCTCGAATAGTCGAAGGACCTACATCCTATCCCAATGGTGTCTTCTCCACGTCATAATGGTGTCTGGTATCTATCAAAGTTTGACTATAAACACTGTCCTAAGGCTATGCTCTAAGATGACTCTGACCAGAAGATGACTTGGTTCTGGCACCTCAACCACCAAACTGAGATCCCACCATCCTAGATAGTTATGACAGAGCTTTCATTTCCATGAAAGCCACATATCCTACACCTCCCTCATAAGAGTGTGTTGTTCTTCTAAATCGGTGCAAGTTCCACAACACTCAAAATTGATGTAACGATTTTTGAGGGGATGTACACGGATTCAGAGTGTGTCCCTCGTTCTAGAATTCGTGTAATACAATAGATCATGCATAAAAATACACATATTAATGTTTCTTATAAGGATGTTCAGAGCATCCACCTCCCTTCTTCCCTCATTCCTCATGCTTCCTCTTATTTTCTAATGAAATTTTGTTTTCCATCACTAACATAACCCCAGATCCACCTAACATACCTCTCCGACCAATCTACTCCATACTGTCTCGGTCAACTACTTCTTCATAAGTCTTCATCTTGAACAAGATGGCTTATGAATGGATCTCTAGATTCAAACCTTTATTAAACCTATAATCCTTCACCTATCTATAGAAAATATCTTAGGATCATACTAAACCATATCATAAAAATGGTTGGTACACTCTATTACATACTGGTCCCCCTAGACATGATCCATAAACTCTAGAGATCTCACATACACAAAGACCTTGTTGGAGTAATAGTCATTTAATACCACCTTTAAGTCCTTTTAACTCATCTTCTCATGCTTCCTAGACTGAATCCATGATTCCCACTACCTTAGACTAGGACCCTCTAGTAGAAATGAAGCACAAAATACCCTAACCTCTTCAGAAGTTTCCAGGAACATGAACATGTTCTCTACCATCTTGATCCTATCCCATGCTTCATGATTCTCTGAGCTACCATAGAAATATGAAGGCTTATTCATCAGAAACTCCTAGTCTTTATCCTTCCAAGTTCATGGCTCATATTTTCAGACTATTGCAGAATCCAGACACCCTCTTTTTCCTAGAGCCTAAACACCTTGAACCACAACTTCTACCAACCTCTGATCAAGTGATGAGGTATTACACTCTCCTTCTCCTTAAAATGGGTTTAGGGGACTTTTTAGGGAGGTATGTTCTTATAATAACTAACAGTAACATAATAACATCATTAACACAAAATATCCAAAACATTTCATCAATAATAATATACATCATTAACTCAAACATGCTGAAACAACACAAGGAACAAACCAATTCAACCCCACCAAGTGTCCATGTACAGTCTACATCCTATATGTCCTACCTAGAGGAAATGAAAAGCAAGAACATTGACATCCCACGGAGACCCTGGGTCCATCATGATGTGTGCTCGCCAGGAACCCTACTTGAAATTAGAACTCTGAGACCCAATAATCCTAGATTTTTTATATCCATAACCATCCCAAATAACATGAACCAAGAGCTAAAATTCTATATGATACCATTTATTAACGATCCAGATTTCCTCTCAATTTGACCTGGCACCTGACTTGGTCTTTGGCAAGGCCAGAAGGGCATTACAAATCCCCGCGGGTTTCCAAAAGTGTCGAGGTATCAATATAAGAAAGTTGTAATGATTTACCCAAACATAAAAAATATAAAACCTTGAATAATATAAAATAAACAAATTTTGGGAAAACCAAACCAAATATGTCTTTAAAAATTTTCAAAAATAAGTCTTCTAGTTTATACCAAACTGGAAGAGAGATTCTAAAAAAGAAAAAACTATCTCCAAAAACCACCACCATCCATGGGGAGAATCACCGGCTATCCATCATTGCAACATCGACCTAGAGGATCACTAATGTCCTGAACCACCCTCAGAAAAAGATTTACCTTTACTTGTGTCAAACATTACCAAGTCAGCTTACCCCCATGGTTGTAAGAAGGGTGTGTCTAATTCCCAATAACATGAAACCCAAAATGGACTACATTCCCTAAAACTGAATTGAAAAATAAACATGTAGGTTAAATAAATGAAAAGAGCTTCTAGAAAAATTTAACGGAAATCAGTTTTAATGGAAAATAACTTTTAAAGGAATTCAATTTTAAGTGGAAACATGTTTACCCTTGGAATAACACTAAGACACACCGTATATCGATGGTGAGCGAATTTTAGTCAAAAATCATGAAATAGGAGAGGCCCTAAGAGTATTAGCTAGAAAATGGCACCCTAGAACCTCATTTCTCATTGTAATGTGGTATTGGAACCACAACCATCCACATTCTCATGCATAATCCACTATAGAGGAGAAGCATCCAATACTCTAGTAGTCTCCAATCATCATCAATCTTTAGTTAGTGTTTCCATCGTCAATCCCTCTTAGTAAAGACGGGACATGGACACCTCTCTATCTGTAAAACACTATTCATAGTCCTCCCATATAGATAAATAGGCTTCCCTTAGTGATCAATCAATTTTCGCATGCCATGAGGTATGCCATGTTCACAAAAATAAGCCAACCAAGACCTTACACCCACCAAAAACCTAAATTTTCACACTTAAAACCTCTTTCAAAAAACAAAATCACCCAAAAATCTTCCATCCATGATTAAAATTCTAAACATGTCTTATTAAAACAATAAATCAATTCATAAAACATTTCAAATTCACAAAACGAGGTCTCGCTTTACAAATACCCCAATTTCAAATGAAAATTACATTATAAAAACAATTACATGTTATAAATATTCAAAACCTACATTCAAAACACATTTATAATATATAAATACGATTAACAACATAAGAAATCAATTTAATTTCATCAATATACATTTAATCATGGAACCACCTACCTTCGACATGGAAAACTCCACAATCAAGTGTGAATTATCCACCGCACCTCAACTGCACCAAGATGAAGAAAGATTGAGCGCTAAATCAAGATACCAACCCAAAATGATTAAGAATCAACCCAAAATAGGATCCCTAGGAATGGGGAGAAATAAAACCATCCAAATTATAGAGGAAACCCAATAATAGAGGAGGAATCCATGAGAGGAGACATTTACCTGGTGAATCGTAGAATAACCACATCAAATCTCTCACAAAAAATGGAAGATCCAAGGGGGTGGAAAGTGGGTGAGGTGTTTCTAGGAGAATAAAACACAATGGAGGATAAAAATGACTGGTTTTGCGGGTTATACCCAATAGGAGAGAGAAATATTTCTATGATTTAATGACCTAGCAGATCCGTAGGGTTAGTCTGCACAGTTTGGGAACCCATGTGGTAACCATGCAGATCATTTTTCAAGATATGTGACTCCATATTGTTACATGGGGCATGGAGAATGGCCATCTTAGAGTTGAATGGTATATTTTTTCTCTTACATAATAGTTTTTTAGGGGGGGTATGGTTACTACAAACCATGCGCCAACAGTGGGAAGTTCCCTATCCACCCAAAAACATTCATTTTCTACTAAAATTCTAAAGAAAATCCAAGGAGAAAAGATAGACAAAATACTTGAAAACAAGATCACGGATGTGACACTTACTTTCTTTATATTGTGATAGTTGAAAATTGAAAAAATTACACATGTGTACGTACGACCTGAATTCTCCTTGATTTTAACATAGTTCAAGTTTCATAACTAGAATTCATGTTTATTTTTAAAGAATATTTTATTTATAATATTGGAAAATATCTTATTTTAACTATTTTGGATATGATTAAATAATGATCTTTTTTACCTTGGTTAGAATTCTAAGATGATTTTGGACTTCTGAGTCAAACATTATCAAAACATTCAACATGAACCTATATGATTAAGTAATTGAATATAACAAGATAATGAATAAAACAAAATTAATAATAAACCTGAAAAGGTTTGTTAAATATGTAAATAATTAACATAAATTTATTATTCATGAGCATAAAGAACATTGGTGAAGAGTAAATCTCAAAATAAAAATTCTCTTTAAACCCACCTTTTCTACAGGTTATGACCATCCTTTTTGTTACTCACTTTCTCAATCCCTTTAAAGTTATATAATTATAAAACAAATACATGTCTCTCTCATATATATAAATTTTTTATTGTCACATACTTTTATGGGTAAATTCATGCTTTATTTTCATATCTCAAATACCTTCTTTCGAAATTTCATTGATTCTGATATGTGACAAGAATACGAAACATTATAACTTTCCTTGAGTAATTTTTATTTTTGTGCCATATTATTGATTTCCTTTTTGTGGAAAATATAAATAATAAACATTTAATGATGGTTTCACCCATATAGTGCCCCAATGTTTTGGGTATAGTATTATTCAATTGATGCATTAATTATTGGATTTGGGAGTAGTACAAATCAATTTTGGGACTTTTTATATCATGTGATATTTTCTAGGAAATTTTCCATGAATCATTTTTATATCATGTAAATTTTTTGTGCCAAATTTATAAAGATTCAATGATATTTTAATACCATATTCAACATGTTATTATTTCTTGTGAGTCGATAAGGATCCTTCCCCTTTAGGATATCAAGTTATAATTTTGACACACATGTTATGTTTCTTTATCATGTTATTCCCTTACTGGGATTTTTAGCTCACACATTTCATTTATGTATTAAAATTTTATACTATACAATTTTAAGATCTCAAATGGAATCAAGATCTCATTATAGAGAATAAAATAAGTATTTCATACTTCAGTTTCATCCTATTTTAATATGAATGTAGACTTCTAATGAAACTAGAAAACATGATATTTGGTTTGAACATATTGCATGTTAATCCTTAAAATCTTATTATATTATGTGTAAAATATTTGGGTCTATATCACTGGTTTTGGATAAATATCTCTTTATTTTTATAGTATACCGTATAGTTTTCAACAACAAAATAATGGTGAAAAAATTTTATAGTGGATGAATGTAATATATATGAAAATATTTGGTATTTCAAAACATTAAATATTTTGAAGATATTTTCCATTTTTTCCTAAATGTTTATATGGAGATCTATGTTTATTTGTGGTCTCAAGGGAAAAGAGACAAAAACATAAAATGGTGTCTTCTTCTTGAGTATCAATAGATAAATCCCAATAAGAAAAGAAAACCCAACACCACACATTTAAAAATATGGGAAGAAGCATCTAGGAAACTGTGTTTTGGGAAATGGGAAAGATTTCAAATGTGGAAATTGGCGGCATTAGCCTAACCATTTATAAGGGAAATGAAGAATCCCATTAATGTAGAAGAATAAAAAATTATTTAGATTGAAATGAATCCTACACTGTACAGTTCTAACTATATTGATCAGGGAATTTATGAAATCCAATTACCCAAGATCAGGGTTTTTAGAGACAATCGATGACAAAAAACAACATTGCTTATAGAGAAAGGAAGAGACTATGCTATCACAACTTATGAGGTATATCATGAAAATGATGTGTCCATAATTAATCTAGTTATTCAATCCTGAATAAAAAATAGATAAATGGTTTCATCCCAAGTATATAAGTCCCCAAGTCAATGTTTATGGACTAAAAATTAAAAAACATATCATTATAATTATTTAATGGGAGTTAAATGACATTTTTGTCATGGATTGTCCATTCTTAAATAAATCCATCATCAACTATTGTGAAAAAGAGATCACACCAAATCACTTAATCCATTATTCAATTGTATACAGTTGTTTGTAGTAGATGTATCTCTTATACAGTTTTCTGTACATGCATGGGTATTATTTCCATATGAGAAATAATATCCAACCCAAATGATTTATATATAGGGAATAATTCTTCATTAAATTTTTATTGTGAGGTATTATAATAATATTTTCCATAATGATTTTCTTAAACGTCCCTTGGATGAAGATGTTAACTTCATAGTTGAATTATTACACAAATCTTTTCCCATATCGAATATTATTTATAGAATGGTCACAATTGAGTTGTAATAGTTAAATATCATGTTATAAGAGAATATGGAAAGGTGTTTTATTTTCTCAAGAGGTTCTTGATGGGGTATGTTGGCTTGTTTCATTAAGAATAAGGATGGTTCCATATTCCTCTATTAATTATCATGAACTCATCCAGATCATGATAAAGAAATTTTCCCCACCCATGTATAGATGAATTTATCAATCAACTATGTGGGGCCCAAAGTTTCTGTAAAGTGGAAATTTGGTTCAGATATCACCAATTATACATGAAGAATAAAAATATTTCAAAACCTACCATTCAAACAAGGAATATAAGATATGAGTTCATAGTTATGAAGTTAAAACTAACTAATTCTCAATAAATATTTATAGAAATAATGAATAGAGTATTTAGAGATTACCTTGAAAAAAATGGTATAATTTACATGTAATATTTTAAATTACATCAAAAGAAAGAAGTAGCATGAAGATTATTAGAATACTATGCTAAAGGCATTGAGAGATGAGTATTTATATACAATGTATATTAAATGTGTGTTTTGGATGAAGGAAGTATTATTCATTGGGAATATTATCACCAGTAATAGGATATATCGGGACCCTTCAATGAAAAAAAGAAATTTTAGACTGTACTAGAAGAATATTTTAATAGAGATTTGTAGTATCATTGGACAATCTTGGTATTATAGATTTTTTTGTGAAACGTATCTTTTTTTAAATACCATTAACCAAGATAACAAAAACTGAAGTAATATTTTTATGAAAAACTAAATATATAACATGTTTAAGGATATTAAAAAGAGGCTCATAACCATTTCAGTCCACACAAATCCCTCAGTTAGGGATCTTTTTTGGGTATAAATCGATTCTTGAATGAAGGTATTGATAATTTTACAAATGATATAAGATAAAGTTATACATTATGACTCAAGGATGTGAAATATTCAAGAGAATAACTATCTAATTCATGATTTGGAGTGTGTTTTATTGATATTTTCATTAAAAATATGGAAACATTATCTCTATGTTGAGAAGTGGGAAATATATGGGGACTATAAGAGCCCAAAATATATTTTCTCACAGAAGAACATAAATATAAATAGATGAAGATGGATAGAGATGATCATGGACTATGACTGCGTAATCAATAATATTCTTAGGAATGAAAACAATGTGGTAAATTCTTTAAGTAAAATGGACTCGGTCACATTATCAGTGATGATAATTAATCAAAATATAATATTCATAGTTTTTTCATGGATGGAAATGGTATTCATAAAAGAGTGAAAAACATCATTCCTTTATCAAATGTTTAATTATTATTCCCTTATAAAGAAGATAAAAGGAAATAAAAGCGATGATATAGAAATTCAGAAGAATGTGTAATCTATATGAAAAGTGAAATCCTCATAGTTTTTAATTAAATATTAAGGAGTTTTATTATTGGTATCAAGAAAATGTGCACCATAAAATCATTAGATAAAGGATGAGTTATTGAATGATTCACATTGATTCTATTTCTCCATACACCTAGTGATTATGAAGATATATTGAGGTATATAGATGTATTATTGGTGAGACAGTATAAATAAGGATATTGTGGAATATATATCATACTTTATGGTATGTGGAAATGTTATGTATTAAAGGAGGAAGCTTAAGGGAATTAAATAAACATTACCCATACCTATATAGAAGTGGGAAAAATCACTATTAACAATCTCTATAGTCTTCCTAATACATCAAGAAGAAACAATTTCACATAGATTTTAGTCTATCAACTTATAAAGACTTATCACTTTATATCAAATAAAGGGGTCTTCTCAATAAATCAATTTTCAATGATATACATTATAGACTTGGTGAGGATTTATATAACACCACTATTAATTTTACCTCATAGATATCTAAGATTTATCCCCATTTTATTGAATAGCCTCAAAATTATCTATATAAAGAGTCACACATCATTAATACTTGTAACCCTCAAACTAATGGACAATATAGTTGACTAATCTAACATTGGAAGACATTTTGAAAGAATTCTTGGTGGACTTAAAAGAAGGATGGGATCAATACCTTCCTTTGGTGAAGTTCAAGTACAAAAATGGTTTCCACTCAAACATCCAAATGGATCCATATGTGTCCATATCTGGCATAAAACATATAACACCATCATTATGGGATTATGTTATTGAATGAAAGATGTTGGGACCTATAATGGATGAGGAAAAGGTAGAAATTTTCAAGACCATTAAAAACACATCGGGACTCATCAGATTCGATAGAAGAAACATTCTGACAATCATCGATGATGCCTAGATTTTTTTGTTGGGGATAATGTATTTATTTTCATATCTAAATGGAGGATATTTATTATATTTGGGATTAAGGGAAATATAAGACCTAGTTATATTGGCCATGTGGATATTCTCTATCGCATCTGAGTTATGTCTTATCAAATAACACTCCCACCAATCCTTTCTTATGTACATGAAGAATTCGACATATCCTTATTTAAGAAATATATTTTACATCCATCCATTATATATAATTTATATTTGGTATACCTAGAAAATGATATATCCTATGAGATGTAGCTGGGGATAATACTGAACTACAGAGGTAAAGCTTCAAGCAATGAGACGACTCATGTGGTAAATATGCAATTGTCAGACCTTGAATATGAAGTTGAAACCTAGGAATTGGAGGAATAAATGAATAAGAAGTAACACAACCAAATTTCAGCATTATTTGTGTAAAAAATTTCAAGGGTCTAATGATTTACTGGTAAATAATGTAACTCTTGGATTTTTTTACAAAAACTGAAATTTATATTGAGTAACATATGTGAAATGAAACATTGAGTTTTTATAAATAGAAATATACTATTACTATTATATTTTAAATAATATAAAAATAACCAAACAATTGAAAATTAATGTATGAATAGATATAACCATTATTTAAAAATTATTTATAATTTTTTATGAATAAGTGCTATAATTATGTTAACGTCTTTATATATAGTTTGAAAATTTATTTCCTCTCAAAAAAATATTTTCGTTGATTTTTTTAAAAAAAATAAAGAAAATAAATTTTTCCACTTTTAGAAAATTTATTTGAGAAAATGATATCGCTTTTTTTAATCAACTTGAACAAATTATCTTAATTTTAATTTTTTCATTTTTTCTAAAATGATTATTTTTTATGAATAGAGAGAAATACTAATTCTTATTAAAAAATAATTTTTTAACATATTTAAAAAGTTAAAGTTTGTTTTAAATTTATTTAAATGTATCATTATTTAAATTATATTAATATTAATAAAATTTATGTCACTTGAATGAATTTAATGTTGAATTTTTCTACAAAAATACATTATACTTTTGAAATATTTATCTTTGGAAACCCATTTTTTATTGTGCCTATGAGTTTATTTTTAAATTACATTATAGAACATTTGTGAATTAAAATTGATATTTTTAAATAAATATTTGATATCATAGTAATTTATATTATATAATATAGTCAACTTATTTTTTGTTCATAATTAATAACGAAAATGATAAAATTTAATGACCATGTTTAAGGTTAAAATGACATTATCAGGGAAATACATTAAAAAGTAGATTGATTATATTTTCAAAAATAAAGTCCAATTCCTATATTGTAGATATTTTTCAACCTTATATCATATAAAGTTCATGAAAAAATGAATTTTTTTATCTTTTTAGAATGTGTAAAACATGGGTATATGTTTTTATTTTAAATAATTCCATGTGTGTTCTCTCATGAACTTATAAAAAATAAACCTCATATCATTTCCCCTCCAAATATAATGAGCAATTTGGTTACACAAATTAATACCCATAAACCTTCCATAATTCCATACCTACTTTTTACTATCCATGATTTTATCAGAAAACATATATATGGAGTCATTAGGTATAATAATAATGAGGATTTCTGAAAAATATATATCATTAAAAACTGATAATCCGTGTTTTATTTATCCTTCATCCTCCTAAAATTATTTATCAATAATAATGATATAATAAAATATTTATATCAAATATTCTATTTTTCTATTATACTATTTTCATAATAAAATCTACCTCCTCTTACATCAAATAAGAATGAAATGCATCATCTTTGTATATGGTAGCCTACTGCCTAAGTAACATTTGTGATTTTGCTTCCATCATCATATCCCATGATTATAAATAATAATATATTTGAGTATTATATTTTACATTTATAAAATATTAATCACTCTATAGAATTTATATTTCACAATATTTCTTACCTTACCATCCACTGAAGAATGGTAACATTGTTCGTGAGTATGGAAGACTACTGCCTCATGAAGCTATGTGATTTTTTTCAGATTACCATATAAGATGGAATGTATATAAAACTATATTTAATGAAATAATATGTTATTTATGATATAATATTAATTATGAAAAGATTAAATATCAATTACCTTATTTCTATTGTGGTCATAAAAAAGGGAAATGTTACACATGTGTACGTACGACCAACCATTTTCATGATTTTAACATAGTTCATTTTTAAAAATCATAATTCAAGGTTATTTATAAAAGTATAATTTAGTTATTTAAATGATAAAAATTTCATTATTATTATATGTTTTATAATATGATAATATCATTTTCATTAGTCATCAATCAAAGGTGATATTTGACATATGAGCAAAGATATACTATAAAAAGGTTCTTCTGTGATAAATAATTCATGTTAAAAATCAATCATGTGGTAATGGATCTATCTAAACCACCCTTTTATTAGGGTTATGGACATTATCTCTCTAACTCTCTTATATTGTTCTTTTGAAGTTACGAAATTATTATAAATTTGGCATATATTTATCACACATCTATAATTAGAATGTTTTGTCTCAAAAATATCCTATAAATTTTGTTGATTTTTATGTTCAAAGATATACTTGTTTGTTTAACTAATTAAATTAATTAAGTGTTTTTACGGATTATATTTCTTGGAAAATTTATCTTGTTTTAATATCATTTGTGCATTAAATGGTTTGGTCTGGGCTATTAGAGATATATCTTTAATAATTTTAAAAACACTTTTTATACGCAACATTTATATTAAGATCATTTGTTTTTTATAGACCACATTTTTAGAGAATATATAGATTAAGTACCCTACACTATAATAAATGTTTGGATTAGGAAATATACCTTTGTAAGAGTCCATATATTTTAGAAACTAACATATGTATCAATAATAAAATGTTTTTATATTAACCGTATTTTTTCCAACAAACATTCATAGTTAACTCTAAATCTGACTTGTTCAACTATGGTCTTTAAATTCAAAATATTTTTCCAAATTATTTCAGTGGACCTGATGGAATTATTTATCCTATTTTTAAATATTATTCAATACCTATTCCATGGATAATGTTCAACATATTAAATTGTTCTTATTTCTATGGTAAATTGTGACTTTATTAAAAAATAAAATCACCCAATGAAGATTTAATAGGATATAATTTTCGATCTTTTAATCCAATGTAAAATTGTGTTCGACATTTTAAATACCAAGAGTTATGTCTTTAAAATTAATAGTATTAATTAATTTTAAAAAGTAAATTAAATTAATTTTTATACGTTGTATTTATAATTTTGAGACATATATTCTTTAATCTTCTTCTTTTTAGTTTTCATTCTGTTATTTCTACTACCGTTGTTTGGTATTTGTATTTAATGAAGATAACTTTCCACCACTGTCTCATCAAATATGTTGTTTCTTAAAGAATATTATCTATAAATAAGAAGATACATTATCTATTAGTTGATGTCGAAAATTTTAGTTAAATATGTTTCTCAATCAAATAAATTGATATTTATTTATTATTGTATCATAATATCATACTTATTTATGGTGGAGTGTCATCTTATTAAAATGAGATATGGATAGAAATATTTTATAGAAGGGAACATATACTATTGTGGGGTGTAAACTAATTTCACTCATCTTTGGCGATATTATGACAAGAGGTCCTATATAGTAATAATCTCCAAGAGTACAGAGATAGCTTTAGGGGAGTGGATTGTGAGAACCTTATGTCCAAAAAACTATAAAAATTGTTGTGTTCATTTTCTTTATTTTTCTACTACATAACATTCTGAAATAATGGAAGGATAGAGACATTAATAATATTCTAAGAGGGGAAAGTTTTAATACTCAAAAAAATTTAAAAGGGAACAATTCACCCCCTATTTTGTATCTTTTTATTATTCTAATGTAATAATTTTTATCGAAATAAAGCTTTTGGAAGAAGTCAAATAAGATATAACAAGCTCGAATAAAATCTATATAATGATTGACATCTAAGAATGATTAAAAAATAATGAATTTTTATAATATGTTCTCTTTATTGTCATGTCAATAATTTTTGAAGTGAGAAATATACCATGTATATATATTTGAATAATATTTTATTACATTTTTATGTAAAGATTTTCAAACTGTATCAAATTCCAGGAGGACCAGAAAATTGGGATAAAACTAAGGAAGGTAAGAATGATATCAATTCAAAATCCATGAATGTTATAATATGCGGATAGGTTCTAAATGAATTTAATCATGTATCTCAATGGATTACTGTCTATGATATATTGAATTATATAAAAGTTTTATTATGATGGAATTGAAAATGTCCTAAAATTAATATGGAATTGTAAGGACCCAAAACTTAACGTACATGGACATTACATTACTTTTGAGGAACACTTAGTACATAACAAAAACTCACACACAAGGACCGTAATAGTTTAGTGTCTTTGGAAACTTGGAATATAATCTTCTAATTGGGGTGAAAGATCTTCAACATATCCCATAAAGATCTTCCCTTTTTTACCTAAAACCATTCTTTATATCCTGGGGAAAAGAAAACATAAAATGGTGACCTCAAATTCTCAGTAAGGGTAAAAAAAAATATCAATCACATCATATTCATAAGAACATAACATTTTGGAAATCATAACCGGCAAAAGAGATCATAATATCATAACATGGAATAAATCATAGTAGTGAAATGTAATCCCAATAATCATAACATAAAACATGAAACTTTGTGGCATACACAAATAATTATATAGAATCATTTCTTATTAGTCAAGACTCATTGCCAAGACTATCTTAGTGGACAAAGTCCATTTCTGAACCGAGTTCACTCCTCATTTCAGTCCTGTTTCACTGAACCGGTTTGACCTGCCGTTCCAGCCATGTCTATTTCATGAGATATAAAATTGTTACACAATAAATTGGAGGGAGATATAGGTCCCACCCATCTCATAATGATACCATTCTTTTGTGTGCCACAAAATCATAAATCATCCATCATTGCATAACCCATATAATAAAAAATGGGATTCTTAAACATCATGATATCATAAAACAATTCATATAAGATAAATGAATTCATAAAAATAATTCCATCACAACATAATAAAATCAATGTAAAAATAGGGATAGAAACAAAACCCTATATTATCTTAGATCGAAAATAATTTTGATAAAACTCTTGAACTCCATTCTTGAGGAAAATATCCTTTCTACTTCAAAAACATTTTCCTTTCTTAACATGTCATACAATTTTAAACTAAAATAATTTGATTAAAAATAAACTTTAAAACTTGTAAAGGAATATTCTTGGAAATAATTTTTTAAAAATCCATTCATGCCGTATAAGTTTAAAAAAACATTCTTCTTGTACTTTTGTCGGAAAATTCAAAAAGTACCTCGTACGAAAAACGATAAAAGATTCCTTTCATATCTTTTACTGAAAACTCAATTAATGGTAAAATAGGATTTAAAAAAATTGTGGGTGGATGGAAACAATATTACATATTTAGGAAACATGGATGTGGATGATAAAATACACCCCAGTAAATACCAAAGTATAAACAATCTCGGATAAAAATGAGATTGTGATATTTTCCCTTACCTTAGGTCTGATTTGCTTCGTAAGTGTCTGAACCTCTTGTATAATGATTTAAATAATGTCATTGACTTATTCTAGAATCATATTCATTGTTATTATATCATATATGATTCACTTATGACTTTATATTACCTGTTCTTTTGTAAATTCCATGTTAAAGAGCGTTTTGGGTAAAATTGTTCCATTTGTCATCCGTGTTTTGACTTGTAATTATTCATATGATTAAATAGATCATGATTACTTAATTCTAGAATATAAACCATGATTTATATATAATATATATTTATATTATACATATATATAATATATGAGTAAAAGGAAAGAAATACACCATTCATGGAGACGGTAGGCCGTACGTACGCATGAACGCTGTTTTCGTTTCCTTATTGAGTTGAATGGAATTATGTAGATGAAATACAAATATATACACATAAATCCAGTATCATTATTATGTCATATATTTCATGATTACTTATTATATATACTTTATAATCATTCATGAATGATTAACATGGATAATGAATCTCATCGCGTGGTGGACACGGTAGTCCGTATGTACGCACGAGCGATGACATCGTTCTCATGATCGTGGAATTTTATTGGAGTGTATGTATACTATTTCATAATCAATATCACCTTACAATAATCATATATAGTTATTATTTACACCATTATACCCATCCAAGTAAGGTGGTGGTGGAAAATAGATTACACCATGGCGTGGAGACGGAATTCCGTACGTACGCACGCGCGGTGATTTCATTTTCCGTAGGATGGATAGATGGTGAAATAGGGTTCTTTCATACTTATAATAACATTTAAGTATATTAGTGATACTGATGTTATTAATTCTTAATGAAACAACCTAATAATAAGAAGTGGAAGAAGAAATAAAGTTGAATGAATCGGTAACGGACATTACCTCTTCTTTGAAGCGCCTCGTTGAGTCCTCCTCTTAGGGTACAAACATTGGTCATTGAAGAAGACCAGGACCTCTAATATGTTTTTATGGAAGTGGAGAAGAGAATTTTGAAGGGTTTGGACGAGCTTTGAGGCTCAAAGTGGTGTGAGGAAGAGAGGGAGGAGGTTCCCTTTTATAAGGGAGGAGAGGGGCACCTTTGGAAAAACTAAATATATTATTTTATTATAAAGTCATATTCGGTTTTAAATAGCTCAAAATTGATTTATTTAGATGATATGGTTGGTATGGGTCTAAATCCTCTCATCCAATATAATTTATACAAGTTTAGGTTCCTATTTTAACCTTATCATTTATATTTAACTTTAAGTTAGATAATTTTACTTTTGCCTTTTCTTTTTGTGTTCTTACACTATAAGGTTAATAAACTTACTATAACAAGACAAACGAACCCCAAGTTGTTTATTATTAAAATATATAACATTATATATTCATTTGGACGATCCTTAGATTTTTTAGAATAAAATAACAATTAATAATATAATATTTGTTTTAAAAACTATTTTATATCAATTTTGACACTATTTGGTAATTGATTTTTGTGAAAATCATAACAGAATTATTAGATCTAAAAAATTTAATTAAATCAACACTAACATATCATATTTACATAGAAATTTTTTTTAATTAATTAAAAGTCTCAAATTACATTTATTTGGGTATTTATAACATCAATTATATCAATATTTCATTAATAAGATAATTACTGAATCATTATTGTGTCATAAATAAATAAAATTATATAATGTCTAAAAATTACAAATAAAATATCATTATGTAGGAAAACTTTTTAGCTTTATAATGAATATTTATTGTCGAATTTATCGTATATATAATCTTATATTAAAAATGATTTACTTACTAAACTTTGATTTTAACTATTTTAACCCTTCTTTAAATAAATTAATAATAAATGTCCTAATCTAATCCAATTGGGCCTAAATGGTCATATTTTATTCCTAAGGTTGTTTTTGGTCGAATTAAATTTATCCAATAGAATTATAACATGTGTTAGGGTAATAATAATATCATTTTTACCCTTAATTACCCTATTTACTTTTAACCATGGTAAAAAAAAGTAAACAGTTAGTATTCACCAAAAATTATTTTCATCTCATTGAACCACATTTTACTTACTAACATCAACCGTGTCTCTCGGATTTTTGAAATTCCACTCAAAGAACTGGTAAAATTATGTTTTATGAAAAATTCATTTTTTTAACTACCACTTAGTGGTTTCACTATTCATCAAAAAATGAAAGTTTCCAGAAAAATACCAAAAATTAGGCCTAAGATATATTTGATATTATGAACTGAAAAATGATGTCTATTTTACTAAATTCAAAACATATCAGTTTCATTAAACAATTTAAATAATGTCATTGACTTATTCCATAATCATACTCATTTTTATGATATCATATATGGTTCACTTATGACTTTATATTACCTGTTCTTTTGTAAATTCCATGTTAAAGAGCGTTTTGGGTAAAATCGTTCCATTTTTCGTCCCTGTTTTGACATGTAATTATTCATATGATTACATAGATCATGATTAATTAATTCCAGAATATAAATCATGATTTATATATAATATATATTCAGAATATATATATATATAATAGATCGATAACTGGAAAGAAATACACTGTTCATGGGGACGGTAGGCCGTACGTACGCATGAACGTTGTTTTCGTTTCCTCATTGAATTGAATGGAATTAATTGGATGACATACATATATATATAAATAAATCCAGTATCATTATTATGTCATATATTTCATGATTACTTATTATATATACTTTATAATCATTCATGAATGGTTAACGTGGAGAATGAATCTCATCGCGTCGTGGATACGGTAGTCCGTACGTACGCACGAGCGATGATATCATTCTCATGATCGTGGAATTGTATTGGAGTTTATGTATACTATTTCAGAATCAATATCACATTACAATAATCATATATAGTTATTATTTACATCATTATACCCATCCAAGTATGGTGGTGGTGGAAAATAGATTACACCACGGCGTGGAGATGGTATTCCGTACGTACGCATGCGCGGTGATTTCATTTTCCATAGGATGGATAGATGGTAAAATAGGGTTTTTTCATACTTATAATAACATATCAGTGTATTATTGATACTGATTGTATTACTTCATAATGAAGCAACCTAAGAAGAAGAAGTGGAAGAAGAAATAAAGTTGAAAGAATCGGTAACAGACATTACCTCTTCTTTGAAGCGCCTCTTTGAGTCCTCCTCTTAGGGTATGAAAATTGGTCTTTGAAGAAGACCAGAACCTCTAGAATGTTTTTAGGGAAGTGGAGAAGAGAATTTTTCAGGGGTTGGCTGATCATGAAGGCTCAAAGTGGTGTGAGGAAGAGAGGGAGGAGGTTCCCTTTTATAAGGGAGGAGAGGGGCACCTTTGGAAAAACTAAAAATCTTATTTTATTATAAAGTCATATTCGGTTTCAAATAGCTCCAAATTGATTTATTTATATGCTAAGGTGGGTATGGGTATAAATCCTCTCATACAATAGAATTTAGAAAAGTTTAGGTTCCTATTGTAACCTTATCATTTATATTTAACTTTAAGATAGATAATTTTACTTTTATCGTGTCTTTTTGTGTTCTTACACTATAAGGTTAATAAACTTACTATAACAAGCCAAACGAACCCCAAGTTGTTTATTATTAATATATATAACCTTATCTAATTCATTTGGCCGACGCTTAGATTTTTAGGAATAAAATAACAATTCATAATATAATATTTGTTTTAAAAACTATTTTATGTCAATTTTGACACTATTTGGTAATTGATTTTTGTGAAAAATCATAACAGAATGATTAGTTCTAAAAAAGTTAATTAAATAAACACTAAAATGTCATATTAACATAGAAAATTTTTTTAATTCATTAAAAGTCTCAAATTACATTTATTTGGGTATCAATTATGTCAATATTTCATTAATAAGATAATTACTGAATCATCATTGTGTCATAAATAAATTAAACTATTTATGATCTAAAAATTACAAATAAAATATAATTATGTATGAAATCGTTTTATCTTTATAATTAATATTTATAGTCGAATTTATCTTATGTATAACCCTATATTAAAAATTATTTACTTATTAATCTTTGATTTTAACTATTTTAACCCTTCTTTAAATAAATTAATAATAAATGTCCTAATCTAATCCAAGTGGGCCTAAATATTCATATATTATTCCTAAAGGTGTTTTTTGTCGAATTACACTTATCCAATAGAATTAGTACATGTTTTAGGATAATAATTATATCATTTTTACCCTTAATTACCCTATTTACTTTTAACCGTGGTAAAAAAAGTAAAAAGTTACTATTCACCAAAAATTATTTTCATCTCATTGAACCACATTTTACTTACTAACATCAACTGTGTCTCTAGGGTTTTCGAAATTCCACTCACAGAAGCGGTAAAATTAAGTTTTATGAAAAATTCATTATTTTAACTACCACTTAGTGGTTTCACTATTCATCAAAAAATGAAAGTTTCCAGAAAAATACCAAAAATTATTTCAAAGCTATATTTGATATTATGAACTGAAAAATGATGTCTATTTCACCAAATTTAAAACATATCAGTTGCATTAATTAATTTAAAAATTAATTTCCGTCGTCAAAACAAATAGCGTGTTCTTAAGAGATAATAACTATCAAAAGATTGACACTTATTTATGTCTGGTTTAAATGTGAAATTACATCCAATGACCAACATTGTATTAAATTGTAAAAATATATTCTAAATATACTTTAAAACCACTCAAATTAATAATTTATCACTATTATTTATTTCGATTAAAAAGGTTGTTTTTAATTATAATTTAGTAATTTTCACTATTCATCAGAAAATCAAAGTTATCCGAAAAGTACCAAAATTTCACCCTAAGCTATTTTTGATATTCTGAATCCAAAAATGAAGTCCATTTTGAAAAATAAAATTTACAAAAATTCAAAAAGTGGTTATTACTATTCATAACGGCTAGTTTTAATAATATTTTAATAGCATATTGTTATTTAGTGAAACTCGTTATTGCGTACTACACACGCTATCGAGGAAGGTCGTGATTGAGTGTAATGCAAGGCAAGTCAAGGATGCGTGTTGTGAAAGCTCCTTTTTGTGTAGCGTACAGCACAAGAAATTAATGAAATTAAAAATAATATTTTTCATAAAATCTTGGGGTGTTACAGGAACTCTACAAAGTTATAATTATGTACTTTTAGTTTATATATAATGGTGAAATAACGTCTTAGAAGATTATAAGATTTAATAAAATATTCAATGGTGTTACTTCCATGGGAGAACCAATTAAACAACCAGATCATGATTTAAAGGTTCTTTGATTCTTAACCTCTAAATGGAATGGTATATCTGTTACAATTAAAAAATACACTCCTATCATAGAACTAAAAATAAAAGAGTTTATTTAAACAGTAATGATTTAGGAATCATAAATACAAGAATATGAGGAAGATTATATTATTATAAAAATGATGAATACATCTACTAGATTTATTGATAAAAATATGACAATTAATTATATGACGATGCATAATTCTCAAATTATTTTGAATACTTAAATTCTAAAATAAAATAGAAGTATTTATTCACAAGATTCAATATATTTTTAAGAATTATAATGGCTTCAATTTGTTTTTAATTTTATCAAGAAAGGTGATCGAGGGATTAAGAAAGTAAAATAATATAATCAAAAAAATGGGACATATAAGACCTAATTTCATATAACTAATAGAAGAGAATAAAAATGGAAAATAAATAATTGGAATACTACATGAGAACTAATTATGAATGAAATTATAAAAAATATGAAGGCTACTTTGAGTGTATCCAAGGACTCCAATAGCAATTTTAAATATGATTTAAAAATGGGCCAACCAATATAAAAGAATATATTTGGAATATGGATAGAGATAAATAATACTTATAATCGTATAATTCTTCTCCTTGTGATCATGAAAGTTTTTATAATAGTAATTTAGATTCCTTCCTCTCAATACTTGAAGAATAGTAAAAATAAATTATTAAAAATTATAAATCATTAAAAATATTCTAAATTTGTTTTAAATGAAAAAAAGTATTCTCCAAAAAATACATATAATTAAAATTAAAATTATAAATCTACCTCAAACCAAACTTCTCATGAACGAAGAATTGAAGAGTTACATGCTAAATTAAATTCATTCAAACCTTCTTCAAATATATTAACTAATGGAGAAGAATATATAAATTTAAACACTCAAAAAAATCATAAAAAATAGAAATATGGAATAAGGAGAAATAGAGAAACTTCAAAATTATATATAAATTATTTTTAACCATTTTAAAATAAAATACCATACCAATATATTCTAATTTTTATGATGTATTTAAAGGTCATTAGTCTAATAATTATTATTTTAGAAATCCATAAATCAATTGAATTAAAATTATTTTCATTCGATAAATTTTTTCGATGTTTGTCGTATATGTTTTGGAAAAATTACAAAATAATAGTTACCCAGATCATTACATCCTGAAACAACTAGACCCCAGAACATTAGGGTAAAAAAATATTTTATTTGAATGTTTTTGTAGGGAAAATTCATTAGAACATAAGTAAAGTATTTTATATTGATAAAAACTACTCAAGACACATTAGTGATGACTCGTCCAGTTTTTATACATTAAAATAATTAGTTATGGGCCTTCTTACAATCGATGATAATTCAAAGGGAAAATAGTTTGATTTAGATTAGTTTGAGACCAAAAATAAATTTTTATCAGTAGAGTACTATATGTTCAAGGGTTAAAGATCAATCCCATCAGTATCTCTCAACTTCATGATGATGGTTTTTATGTTCATTTCTCTAAATATACATACTCAATTTTTAATGATGATGTGATTAATATTATAGTACCAAGAAATAAGAAATTTTATATACTAGATCTTAATTCCTTGTATTATAAAAATGTTAATTTTTTATATACTAAGAAAAATGAATCAAGGATATGGAATATCATACATTTAATATATAATGTATTCAATTTGTTTAAATTATATAAGAAACACATGGTATCTGATTTTCATATAGTTGAGGTGGTTCTGAAGTTATAAAATACATAATCTAAAATACAAAAAGACGAGTGTACAAATCCTTACAAATCCCTTGGGGAGATTTACGATGTGGGTGGTGAAGAATTAAATATGATACATTCATGATGTTATACTTAGTATTCTTTCTATATTCATGAGACACACGGTTTTGGCGTATGGTCTATGAAGTGGGTCTCCCTCTATCCAGATAAAAAGAGTCCTTTTCATTCATAACAAAAAAAGGGATCAACCCCAACTTTCAAAACATAGAGTTCTTAATTTTCATACTCTCATATATAATAAATATAGATTTTTGAATGCATGCCAAATAGGAAAGAAATACAAGTCAATCGTCAAATCTATTTACAAGGATTCTATACCAAAACTGTTATAACTTATCTAAATGTATTTTTTTGGACCATCAGGAGTTGAAATCATGGATGGAAGATCCTATGTTTTTACATTTAATTTTTATTCTTCTATATTAAATTTTTTTATTTCACAAAACATAAAACTGGTGTTTTGTATTTGTTTTAAACTTTTATAAAATTGTTCAAAATGAAAATTATTTCAATATAATTTCATTGAGAAGAGATCATGGTGGAGATTTTGGCAGTCAATAACTTACTTATTTTTTCTATTACATGGGTATTAAATATTTGTTCTATTCTCTAAGAAGACAAAAACAAAATTGAATTTCAGAGAGAAGAAATAGTACTATTTGAGAAATATTAAGAACTATGTTTAATGAATATAAACATCTATGAATTTTTTGGGAATAATTTTTCATTAAATCCTTCTATATCATGAATATAATTTTAATAATACACTTTCATAAAAAGACACTTTATGAATTATTTAATAAAAAAAAAATATGTCGTATACATTAATGTGGTTTTATGCAAGGTTTATATCTTGATTAATAAGAAATACCTTGGTAAATTTTATCTAAAATATGATGAAGGGGTCCTTCAAGTATATTATACAACTTTTTAAGCTTATAAAGTTTATAATAAGAAACGCTGGATAGTTAATGAATATGTTCATGTTATGTTTGATATAAGTATCTTGTTTGGTAATAGTAAAAAATAATCAGATTAAGTAAAAAGTTATTTTAATAGTGATAGGATTGAATCTCCTAAAAGATGATTTCAAAAATAAACTAGAATGTGATGAAATTATATTTGGTATTGATGATCATGAAACTAGTGAACATAAAAGTTTCTAACCTAGAAAACCTATAACATTAAATAATCATCCTTTAGAAACTACAATAAGAAATCATGATACATGAGTTATGGTAAGGAGTATTGGAGTCTAAGATGAATTATCCTTCTTCCAATATCAATTATAACCTAAAACTATATAGGAATCATTAAAAGGTTAAATTTGGATAATAGGTATGAAATAAGGACATGCCCAATTTAGTAGAAACAATGTCTAGGAATTAGATTATATTCCATAAAATAGGATACTAATAAGAACCAAATAGATATGTAGAACTAATCAATATGAAAAAGATATAATTAATAGATATAAAGACAGATTATTTGAAAAGGGATATAATCAAGAATAAATAATATATTATGATGAAACCTATACACAAATTGCTAGATTATAATCATTTAAAACCTTTTTTATTCATCATAAATTTATTTTATGTTATATTACATGGATGTAAAACCGGATTCTCTAAATGTATATATAGTAGAGAAATTATGTATTGAAAACAACTTGATTATGAATATCCTCATCTAAAAAATCCTATCTTCAAACTTACGAAATCTGTTTATGTCCTTCAAAAAGAACCAAGAGCTTAGAATTAAAGATTAAGTTCTATTCTATAAGAAAATTTTGTTTTATTAGTATTGTATGATCCTACACTCTTTATGAAAAAAAATTCTATTATTTAGTTAGTATGGATTTATGTAGACGATTTTATCTTTGGTTTAGCTAATAAACATTAGTGTAATGATTTTCGAAAACATATAAAAATATAACTTAAATTGCATATGATAAGAAAATTAAATAACATTATTGGTTTTCTAGTCGATAAAAAAGACTATGGAAATGTTTTAAATAAAATAACATATATTTTTTATTTATTGAAAATAAATTATAGAAAAACAAAACGAATTATACAACTCCCATGTGTAGAAATAACAAATTTATATTTATGAAGCTGGAAAACTAGTTGACAATGTCTTATATAATGCTATGATTGGTAATTTTTTATATAAATCTTTTAGTAGACTAAAACTTATGTCTTATATATTTATTTCTATTAGATTTCAATAAAATAAAAAATAATCCCATCTTACTTCCACTAAAATATTTTTTAAATATTTGAGCCAATGTATTTTTTTAATCTTTTTATTAGAAAAAACATCTCATTTTAATTTTATATTCTATTTAGTTGTAGATTTTGGAGGTTGTAATTTAAATAGAAGTTGTACCTCAAGAACCTGTACCTTTTTTAGGGAAATAATTAGTTTCACAGTCAAGTAAGAAACAACATTTAATTTCTTTTTCAATGGATGGGGAAGAATTTATTTCCATTGGAAGTTGTTTTGCACAATTGTTGTGGATGAAAAAAAACTACTAGATATTGGAATATATTTCAATGATATTCATATTTTATATGATAATAAATGTAATATTCATATATCTATAAATCCTATAAGTAATTTGAGGACTATAAATATTGATATAAGGTATCATTTTCTATGATTTCATGTTCTAAAAAATGATATATATTTGGAATTTGTTAATGATTAATATCAACTTGCTAATATTTTCATTTAACCTCTTCCAACTTGTAATTTTGAATTTATTTTGAGGGATTTAGGTATATTTTATTTTAAATACAAATTTTAGTACCTTCCATTAATAATTTTCAATTTCATATTATTTATTTTCATTAATTATGTTAATTTTACTCTTTCTTCAATTAATATTTATTTATTAGTTTTTTGTAAAAATATAAATTTATTACTCTTTTTAAAAATAATATACTAAAAAATAACAATCATAGTTATTATTCTAAGTATCTTATATTGAAAAACTAAACAAACATATACAAAAACATCATAAATTCCCAATACATATCTCTCTCAATACCTTAAAATCCCACCCTCATGACTTTTAGATTTCTATATTTATCTTAAAAAACCAAAAAATCAAACCAAAAACCTTTAAATTTTCTATAATGGAAGATACCTAGAGTAGAGAAGAAGGTGTACTGAGAAAATATAAGCACCAACACACTTCATGATCTAAAAAATGGTTCCATAAAGGGACTTTTTTTTAACATTGAGTGGCTTTTACAGACAACACTACTATTAGAGAAAGATATAGATTATTATGTTTTATAGTATATTTTAATAGTGAAAATACAGAGTATCTTTTTTATAGTGAAAAAAAATTATAAACATGCCCAGATTAGTTTTGTTAACCCATAAAAAATATTCTGCTCATGGGTAAATAATATAAAGTTTCTCTTTATTCATTAGAAATATCCATTATTTGTTAGTGTCCCCATAAATGGGTTGTTTCACTTCAATATTTGATATATTAAGGACATATATCATAAATATAAGTGTAGTAATTTTTTTATTTTTATATCCACGCATGTAAGAAATATTATTTTAAATGATCGTGAAACTAAAGAGTAGGTACTAACCAAATTTATTCAATTTGTAATAGTGAAATGGATTTTTGAGTTGGAGAAAATTATATTGTCAGATATATATGTGATGTTTTTGGAGTTTAGAGAAACTGATTATAATTTCCAATCATATATTCTATGATTCTTGCATCACTACTATCAAAAGAGGGTTGTAAATTATTTTTATCCACATGGGAGAATTATATATCTGCTTATTTATAAAAATAATATATCCCTAATATTCATAAAGTCATTAGATGTCATCACCGAAATAGTTTTTTAGAAAATCAAGAAGCATAGATTTAAATATTGAAAAAATGGTTACATGACACTAAAGGAAGTTGATTTAGATTTATCCATTTGGATAATATAAATCAGCTCAAAGGGATACTAAAATTGGGGATACACGTGCATATGGATACTCACTTGTTTTCAAGGTAGTAAGCAGTTTGAATACCTTCCCAATAAAATGGTGTGATGATATGGTTCATTGAGGCATGTTTTTTGAGTAATTTGTTTCATTTTGAGGTGATTTTCATGCTAGATGATGTTTCTTCCTTATTTCTACATGAAAAAATGATGTCTGTTGGTGTAGATAGTAAGTAAGTATCTCGTGCTCATGCTCAAGGGTAATAGGGAAATCAAAATTCCATTTGGAATGTATGGATTAATTCTAATGAAATTGGTGAATCTATAATAGAGAATGTTTCTAAAGCTCTATTAATGGGGCTTAGTTTTATTTTTAGTTACCCAGTTACTTCTAAGGTTGTCCACCATTCACTTGATAAACCCTTAAGAGAGGCTAATAGTGAGGTTACTATTATATGGACTTGTAAAACTAAATATCTTTTTGCTTATGTAAAAGTGGATAATGTTACAGAAGTTTGTTGACCAGTATTTATAGTTGTAATAGTTTCTTCACTATAAATTATAGCTAAAAATAGATATAATTATGATGATCATGTAGAATAATTAGTTCAAATCAATAATCAATAAGGATAGCTGGTTAACACTTATATTTTTTAAACTAAAAAACTAATAAAAAATTAGATGTTTTTGTTGGTGAATAATCCTTATCAAGGGCTGTTTATGAATATGGTGAGAAAGGAAAATACCTTGAACCTTTTTCTTCCTCATCCATTGAAAATAATGATGGTTATTATCTTGATATTTTTTAATTAGGACACCACTCAAGAAATAAAGAAGATTATTATTCTGATTATAATAGTTCTCAAAATTATGATCTCTTTAGAAATTTAATCTGTAGGGATAATTGAATATAAACCAATAATGTCACCAGGAAGTTTCTAGAAAATATTTGGAATATTTCCAAATTTCAACTATTCCAAAAGAAAAGTTGGAATCATTTAAATCCCAACTACAAACCCTAAGTAAAAAAATTTAAATCTAGAATTTGTTTTGATGAATTTCAAATAAAAATTACTAAACATGATGGGAAACTCAATGAGAATCTGTTTCAAAGCATTATTTTATGAATTAAGAAAAGACATGGGGATTAAATTTGACTCGATAAGAAGTAGATCTAGTCAATAGAGAGCCTATATATATATTCATCAAACATATCCAAAAAATTTAATAAGTATTAAATTTTTTACTATAGTTTTATCGATGATAAATTATCTAATTCAGAATACCTAGTGTGATAGTGTTCCACTTCACATATTTTTTGAAAAACAAAAACTATTTTTTAAGGAATTAACATATAATAACATGGGGATTATAATTCTTATCAATCACTTATGAGAGATGCTAAATAACATTTAATATTTTTTTAGAGACTATCCAAGTGTTTTTATAGTCAAATTTCATTCAAAATTTAATAATGGGATGAGAGTAAAATATTCTAAAGAAATAGTAGAAAGGGATGTATAATAGTTTTTTTGATGTAATGATGATAGACATTGTGATTGTTTATCAAGATATTGATGATTTACTTACATCAGACACTTTATCAAAACCAACAACATCTCCCACATCCCATTCTACTTCTTAACTTATTCTATTAAAAAATTTCTATAATCATGGAAAAATATAAATGATATTCTTTTCATTATTTTATATTTTTCTATTTGTTTCCTTTATATATTTCCATCAATATTATCTATAACAAAATCATTTTTGTCTTAGATTAATAAGAATATTAACAGTATGTTTTTGTTCAAAATTACTTATTTAATATACCATTTTTAGATGCAGACTTTTTGATATCATAAAAAAGGGTGATAATGTTTTTTAAACAAAAAATTATTAAAATTATAATATATTAAACAGGAATATTGGGATAAATTTACAAATGTAAATATTAGCCATAAATCTCTTTAGTTTGAAATGAAAATATTTTATTGATATTATTTGTTTATCAACATTATATTTACCATTAAATGATATCTATAATTTCAATTATATCTTATTAAGACACTATTTTTATTGTGTTTTAATTTAATATATCTTCTATTTGTTTTGATATGTGGTTTTTTATCATAAAACAAGTGGATATTGTTGGGAATATATTTTATCAATAATATTCTATGAATCTTGATGACTTTGATGCTAAATATACCATTTTTACTAATTAAATCACTATATTTATTTTTTAGAATTATATTTATTAATAAATTTATCTTTTTCTAATTTTATTTTCATGATAAATATATTTTCTAATTTATTTTTTATGTGTTTTCAGAAGATAATAAACACTAATTATACCCTAAATTTTTAAGCGAAACATATGGTTTTAAAAACCTATATCTGTATTGAATGTATGGATCAGGTACCCTATGAAATTATATTAGTATGGGTCAAGAACAATAATTTTTAATGAAAATCCTCATTTTAGAAACTAATGTATGGATAAATAATCCAACAATATGAAGTTAACCATATGTTTTCAACCATACTTTTAAATGAAATCCTATATTTGACTTGGTCTACTATAGAGTTTAAATTCAAGAAATTTTCTATGATTCCTTCAATGGAAATTATGAGATTAGTTAATTTATATTAATGCCTCGTGAAGACCGATTCATTGGATTTTTAATTATTAAATCATTCCAATTTTGCTGGATCTTATGACATTATATAAATTTTTTAAAATCAAAATATCATGATTTATCATGAGACATTTTTTGATCGGTTTAATCAAAAGAAAATAAATTTTTTATTCATAAATTAAAAGTGTTATTTTATTAACATTCACAGTAGCAGTATATTTTGAAAATAAAAACAATAATTATTCTATTATGAAGAGCTACCATTTTAAGACGTACATGTTTTAGTCATATGTTTTTTAATGTCGTTATATTATAGATGATTCCATTGTTCTGGGGATGTATTTTTTGAATATAAAATTAATTAATGATCACTTTAAAGCTGTTCAATATTAAAGTCTTTTATCTATGATGAAGGAAATCCATTTTTAATTAGGTGTTGCTACAACTATGAAATAAATCATTTTCTCAATCAAATAAACTAATATATATTTAATTGAGTGTTAGTTTCTCATTCTCAATTATGGTGAAGTGTTATCTTCTACCACAAAGCTATGGATTAAATTTTTTCTGTAAATAAAAATATCTTATTTTATGGTTTCAAATTACTTCACATGGTTGTGGAGGTCATTTAATGAGATGACCTATTTAGTTTAAATTGGAAAACTTGCAGATAGAGTGTTGGTGGAGTAGACAAGGGGTCTTTTCTATAAATAGCTATAAAACTACTATAATATTCTTCTATGTTTTTCTGATTCATACCATTATTAATGATTAAAACATTGCATATCATCTAAACATACAATAAGGGGTAAATTTTTAATCTGAAAATACAATTAAAAGAACACAATGTAATCCCATATTTGGTATCTTTTTTTTATTCCGGTCCAAAAAAATATACATATTGTTGAAATCCTTTGGTGTTAGTTAGGTTTTAATGGTCACAAATCCTATACATTCTATAAATATTTTTAATCATGTTTAATCTGTCTCAAAAAATGGGTAGAGTTGGATGGTTTCTTTATGATTTAAATAAACCTTTCTAATATCTTAATTTCTATATATAAAGTTAGATTATTGTAAAATATATTTAAGTTTTTTATATAATGATTTATTTGATGAATGATTAAGTCTAATTCATTCTGTGAATATCATTATTCATGTCTATATACAGATATTTGACTAAGTCTGAGAAACTATGAGTCTGCCACTGGTTCTGTTTTTCTAGGAAAGGACCCAAACATCGTGACCAGACACCATGAACAGACACCATGGCCAGACAGTATGACCAGACACTATGACCAGACACCATGACTAGACACTGTGAATGGACACCATAACCAGACATCATGACCCAAACACTGTGACCCAGACACCGTGACTCAGAAACCATACCCAATTTCAGATCTGTTTGAAGTATGTGACATCGGTTCCTTGCTAAGACACCATTCAAAGATTGGAAAGGAACCAGAAACGGTGATCCTAACACTACATCGGTGATACCGGTTATGAATCTATATAAAAACATTCCATCATAACGTTCTCACTACTCAATGGTGTAGAAGGAGACATTGTTTCATAGAAACATCGTTTCTATGTGACATTGTTTCCAGAGGGACTGTGACACCATTATTTAATAGGTTTTTTTATTTTAAATTTAATTTCTAACAGCCAGATTTGGGTCTTTTAAATGCAAGGACAGAATTAATATTTCTTTTTATACATTTCACCTTATAGTACGTAGTTGGTGGTGTAGAATACATTCATCCTGTTAGCTCCAACAAATGTACTCCCTGAATAAAAAGAAAAGCATGTCCCAGAAATTAATATGAGAGATAGAGAAGAATAATGATCATTCTTGAACAAAATGAACTCACACCTTCAACAAGATACATCTCAAGAAGACACAAAGCATTCACAAATCCAAAATCTCAGAGACCATAGATCAGAGTCAAGAACATATTTGCTCTATCAACTCGATGAAGAACATGATATAGATCTAACTGACTTTTGAAACTTAGTTCCTCATAAGAGATATCAATTCTTCCATCTGCTTCATCCTAGAAGTCCAAAGCTTCATAGAATAACACTCACAGAACTTCTAACCTTATCTCATAATCTTTTCTCTATTGTGTATTGTTTTTGGATTTTGAGTAGTGTGTGACTCTGTAGTAAAACACACTGGCTCCTACACTAAACTGAAGGATACAAGATATCCTTCATCTCATATATTTTTACACTTTTTACTCCCACGGATATGTGTGGAAGAGGTACATGTGTGGCCTATTAGATTATACCCAAAAATAATTTTGGAAGAGTTCATGTGACCCGGACAGTCCTATTCACTCTTCTTTACCCCGATCTGGGGTGTGGATCATGTTTATTAATATAGACTACTTGGTGGCGAGTGATCACCAAGTGGTGTGGATTTGTTCTCGGCTTCAGACTAAACCACTTGTTTTATATCCTCTGTGTTGTTTTATTTAGTTTTCTCTATTTCACTGTATAATTCAGAAGTCACTAAATTTTCTTTGATAGTTAATCTTGGAAAGAATTTATAATTGTTTTGCCTTGTTATAATAGCTTCAAAAGTAATATTAATAACTGATATTAATGTTACTAAGAATTATTCAATCTTATGAGTTATTATTTAAATAGAAAAACTTTCATAACCATATTACTTTGATTAACTGGGATGTATTTATTTTTATAGCGGAATCTTTTAAGAAAAATTTTCAAACAGAAATTTTAATAGATACTCAATTCACCCCCCTCATGAGTACTCTACTCCAACCAACATTTGGTATCAGAGGAGTTTGTTATTCCTGTTATGAAATTGTTTTTGAAACTATTAAATTGTGATTTTAGTTGTAGTTTAAAGATCTGTAAATTTCTATACATTCTAAATTTCTATCTCATTCAATATATTTCTTTGTTATAGATAATATACTTGAAGGTGCTGCAACAAACAGACCACCATTATTTAATAGAACCAATTATACACAATGAAAAATCAAAATAAAAATGCATTTAGAAAGTATGAGTTTTGAAATTTGGTCTTCAATTATAGATGATTATAATATTCCTGCTACTGATAAAATCACTTGGGATGACACAACCAAGACTTCCCATAATAACATTTTCAAATCCATGAATACTTTATATTTTTATTTATAAGGTATGTAATTTAACATTATTTTTTCATGGAAAGCTTCCCATGAAATTTGGGAAACTTTTTCTATTTGACATGAAAGAACTTCTAGTGTGAAAAAATGAGACTTAATACTTAGACATACTAATATGATTACATTAAAAATGAACCCTGGTGAGCCTATTTCTGACATGTATCTCAGGTTCAATGAAATTTTGCACACAATGATTTCTCTTGGAATAGATGTTACTACCAAAGAAAGAATTATTAGGATTCTTAGAAGCCTACCTTACATTTCGAGAGGAACCTCTCAATCTATTAGAGATTCATGAAACATCATAAAGTTACCTATAAAATAATTCATTGGGAAACTAATGATGTATGAGGGAGAGTTAAAAGTAAACAAGGAATAGAATGATGAAACCAAAATAAAATCTGTTGCATTTAGGACCACCACCTCTAAACAAAAAAAGAAAGTGAAATTGGAAGTCTTGGTAGAATGTTCCATTCATGAACAATAATCACTTGACATTGATGAGAAGATGGATCAATATTCTATTAGGTTTAGGAAATTTTACAAGAAGAATAAATTTTTTATAAACCCTTACTTCAGAGGAAGATATGAGAAAAAATTAATCTGGAAGAAAGATTGGAAGAGAAGTGACAAGTCTGATGAGATAGTATCCTATTAATTTAAGGTAAAGGGACATGTGGAGGCTGACTGTCCCAAGCTCATGTACAAAGAAAAATTTGAGGACACAGATAGCCACTATAAAATGGAAATGAATGAAAGTTGGACTGCTTCTGAGGAAAGTTCAAGTGACTCATAATCTTCACATGATGAACAGGATAACAAATCTAATATGTGTTTTATGACAAACACATCTGAGGTAACACTATAATATCTTGTACACAATTCCTATTATTCTTGAGATGAAATTGATTCTGAAAATATGTCAAATGAATAAATGTTTGAGAACTATAATATGCTTGAAGAGACTTGTAATGAACTAAAAGATAAATACAATTCTTTAACGAAAGAGAATGCACTTTGCTAAACTGTTAAATACGAACATACAATAGAAAGAGTGAAAAATGATCAATTTCACAAATAAAATAATGCACTAAATCTATCAAATAAGAAATTGAAAAGGTAAATTGTAAGGTTTACTAATGATAAAGATACATTGGAACAAATTCTTGGTAAACATATTGCTCCTAAATATACTACTGGTATTGGCTATCAACCTGGTAAAAGAAGTTTTGGAAGAAATAATTTTTTTTCTAAATCTAGGACATTCAAATTTACTTCTAATTCTGGAAAACTATTAGTTAGTTTATGTTATGATGCACTCTCTACTGTTTCAATATTATTTGGGCGATATAATGTTTATTTTTCAAGCACATTACATAATGATTAAAAGAAACCTATAAGGCAGATATGGGTTCCTAAATCACTAGTCACTAATAGTATTGGACCCAAAAAAATATTGGTACCAAATTTGGTTTTTCTTTGACCACATTGTGAGAAAGTAGCTTGAAGATATCCTGTAAAATCTTATGGTACATGGACAGTGGTTGTTCAAGACACATGAAAGGGGAATATTCATTCTTTAAGAAATTAATAAAAGTTTATGGTGAAAATGTCCCATTTAGTGATAATTACAATGGATAGATCATTGGCCTTGGACAAATCAGTAACTCTAACATAGTTTTAATTTCAAAAGTACATTTTTTATGGACAGAAATAAAATCTGTATAATATTAACAATTATGTGATGATGGATTTCATGTTAAATTTGAAAATGATTCTTTCATTTTTTTCAATTCTAAAAATGAATTATTGTTTTTTGTATTGAGAAATGAAAATGTATACTCTATTAACATAGATTCTTTAGTTTCTCAAAATGATTCATTTTTTTATTGTATTTCACAAAAAGTCTTGGCTTTGGCATAAGAGACTAGGACACTATAATATTCACTCTCTTAGAAATTTAACTAGAGAAATCCTCATCAAGGACCAACCCACAATTGATTTTCTAAATGATAAAGTGTGTAATCCTTGTCAAAAGGGAATGAAACACAAAATTTCCTCTAAACTAAAGAAAAAAGTGTCAACTTCTCAACCTCTTGAATTAGTTCACGTGTATTTTTTTGGACCATCTAGAGTTTCTTGTTTAAACGGGAAACACTATGTTAATGTTCTTGTATATGAAATTTCTAGATATAATTGGACTTTAATTTTGGCTCACAAAAGTGAATCCTTCTCCCATTTCATAAAATATGCTAAAACTGTAAAAAAATCTTAGTAGAGTTAGAATTAAATCCTTAAGAAGTTATCAAGGTCATGAGTTTGAAAATCCATATTTTGAATCCTTTTAATCAAAAAATGGACATAGTCATAATTTCTCTACCCTTGGAACACCTCAATAGAATGGATTAGTAGAATTATGAAATGGAACCTTGGAAGAGATTTCCAAAACCATGCTTAATGAATATGACTTACCAATTTATTTTTGGGATGAATCCATTAATACAGCATGCTATATTATTAATAGAGTGTTGATTAGACCCATTCTCAAAAGAACTCCATATAACTTATGGAACAACAAAAAACCCAAAGAAAGATACTTAAAATATTTTGGTTGCAAAGTCTTTATCCTTAATACTAAGTACAATCTTGATAACTTTGAATCCATGAGTCATGAAGGACTTTTTCTAGGAAATTCAATCTCTAGTAATTCATGTAGAGTGTTTAACAAAAGAACAAAATGCGTGGAAGAATCTGTCCACTTAAAATTTTATAAAATAGATATACATAATCCTAAGACCACTCTAGAGAACTTGGAGGATGATGTGTCAAATATGGACATCAATTCAAAATCCTCTAACAATCTTGTAAAGGAATCTGTGAAAACTTTCAATTCTGTAAATTTGTCTTATAATGAACCCAAACCTGTTGAAGAACCTGAAATCACTAGTCTTTTTTATAGTGTTGTTATAACTCTTAAGAACCATCCTTTAGATGTTATTATAGGAGATTTAGATAAAGTAACTCAATCTAGAGCTTCTCTTATAAATCATGAAGAACATCAAGTCTTCTTGTCACAAATTGAATATAAAAACATTAATGATGCTATCAATGATGAATTCTGGGTGATTTATATGCAATAAAAACATAATTAGTTATAAAGAAACAATGTTTGGAAAGTTGTTGATAGACCTAAAGACACATTTATCATAGGCACTAAGTGGGTGTTTAGAAATAAAGTAGATGAAGTTGGTAAAATAGTTAGAAACAAGGCTAGATTGGTTGCACAAGGCTATAGTCAAGAAGAAGGAATTGATTATGAGGAAACCTTTTCACCAATATCTAGGATTTAAAGCCTCATAATTATGTTTTCTTATGTTTCACATCTAAATTTAAAACTATATAAAATGGATGTTTAGAGTGCATTCCAAAATGGGTATATACTTAAGGATTTCATTATTGTGCTACCCCTAGTTTTACAAATCCTCATTTTCCAAATAATATTTTTAAATTATAAAATGATTTATATTGTTTAAAACAAGATCCAAAATCCTGGTATTATCGATTAAGTAATTTTCTTGTATGAACTTGGATCTTCGTTTCAGGTATGTTTTTCTTTTTCTGGTGTTTTTAAGGAAAATAAAATTTTTTTGAAAAACAATTGAAGTACACATTGTGTAATTTATGAGTACATGTAGTGTACTCAGTTACCACTGGTTGCCTAGTGCTGGCCATCTAATATCTATTAACACGGCTATGTGTGGTGACTTATAGGCCACCTAAAGCGGGTCTCGGTAAGAAAAAGTGCATGCCATGTACCTCAAAAGAACACACCATGTACTTTCTTTCTTTTTCACTAAACATATCGGGGTCATGTTTGATGGAAAAAAACACCTCCTTCTCGATCTAGTTTGTCCAAGAGTAGGCATACATTCATGATTCTTCCCCGAGACCTTGATCGAGCATCCATTCTCTGAATTGACCTCTGTTGATTGCCTTGGGATCACCTTGGTTTGCTCTTCCTTCTTCTAGAACTTTGTTTCCTAAATCCTTCTCTTTCTCGAGTTGTCATCGGTTTAATGTTTTACAAATGTTTATAGATCTACGGTGTTCTTGGGTGATTCATGTCTTGAGGTTCACGTATAACGATCTCCCTATGCCGACGTAGGTGGTTTGTGCCTTTCTGTATAAATTATTTGAGTTATATGTGCAAAATTTCCCAATACCCTTGAACGGGGTATTGTGCGTTTAGTGTTTTAGCCTTATTAATTTCATGCCATGATTGTATGTTGGAATAGAGGTTAATTTAATGTAAATAGGGTAAATTTATATTCTTTGGAAGTGTTTTCCCATGAATGCTTGTTTATGACCATTTGGTCCTACTTAACCTGTTAGGCAGCGTTGATTTTAACCATGCCTAGTACTGTAAGATGGAGTGATTGTTTATTTGACATGATGTTATTCTGTAGACTATTATCCAAGTAGTTATTGAGGTTTACTTAGGTCACATTTCATTTTTGTGTTCGTTTGACTAACACGGGGCCGTGGGAACCTGGTACAGTAGACCATAGGGAGAATGGGCGTAAGGGCTTCTCTAGGGTGTGTGTTTTTACTTTTACAATGTGAGACCATAGGGGAGATTGATGTAAGTTCTTCCTCAAAGTGTATGTAATTCCTCAACGTGAGCCACATGGGGAATGTGATGCAAGTGCTTCCCTAGAGTGCCTTTTAGTTACTGATATGAGACTATAGGGGGAATTGACGATGAGTGCTTTCTAAAACAGTCTATATTAAAGCTGGACTAGAGGGGATAGACCGTGAGTACTACCCAGGGGGTTACATGTGTTGTTTTTCTAGAACCAGAGGGGTTAGGCTATGTGCGCTTCCGAGAGGGTTTCATGTGTTGTTTTTCTATGTAGTACCAAAGGAGATAGGCTGTGAGCACTTCCCAGTGGGTTACCTATTTGTGATGATCTAATTACATGATATGTGGCATTTGAATACTTTAAAACTATAGGAATGTTTACTGTTGAGTATATCCTTACATACTTCTTCTTTTTCATATTTCCATCCATATATATTCATTTACTATTAGTCACATATCTCTTGGTGGCTGCCAATTGGGATTTAGTCTCACACCCTATTTGGGTCATTATTTTGGGCTCAAACTAATTATATTGTTGCAGGTATAGATAAGGGAAAGCACCTTTATACTTCAGGTACTTGACTACTTTGGGACCTGGACATCATGGGACCAAGCAGAGGCTTGTGATGATGAAGATTTGTTTACTATTTTCTTTCGTACTTTGGTTTAGTACTATATTTCAGCAATTTTATGTGTTTGGCTGCTTACCTAGACATATGTATCAAGCATCATTTATATGTGAGCTCTTGTCGTTTCATACTTTCAGTCTTACACTATATACTGTTGTATGGTTTTATTACTACTTTGGCTATTGTTATCTGTTTCACTTCCACTGTGTTACCCTTTTAATGATGGCATAGTTTCCCAACTATCACACCCAAATCCCTCACTACTAGTCGGCAGTCTCTAGCATTAGGGGAAATGCGCTTAAGGCCATGTGATCAACCAGGTATGGGGCACCTCTGGGCAGCTTCAGAATCGGGACGTTACAAAGAGGTATCAAAGGGTTCTTTTCTTCATGACTTACAGTTTTGTGCCTTTTTCTAAGGATATGAAAGAATAGGTACTTGTTAATATGTTGTGCCTGGGAGTAACTAACTCATGTGCAAGGAAAATCCAATTTACCTCCTTTATTTCAATTTTCTAGTTTTCAATTTTACAGTTGATTTTATTTCATCATTGGGTTATTCACATGATTTTTGCAATTGTTGTTGATATCATTGAGGTTCTATTTCAGTTGCAACCCGATGAGATGAGGGTATTCCATCTCATGCATCATATAGTCACTTTCTAGAAATCACATGTCATGCATTCTTTCCATGCCATTTATGGTGCATTAGAAATTACATGTTGTTTTGATAGAGGTTGTGCTAGATATGCATGTTGCGGTGATTGATACCTTGATAGGATACCTGCTTTTGATAGGGTATTTCTTTGTGTATGGTTTGTTTGAATAAACGTCATACTTTGGTTATTGATTTGTTATGGTCCATTATGGACCGGAATTTGGTGGATCAAGGACTTTTTTCATATTATATCACGTATAAGATGACAATATTTGGTTCGCGGGGATTATGGGCACTCACGGATCGGAATTTGGCACTTTAATGTTCGTTTTAGTGTTTTTTGGGGTTCCGGAGAAGTTTCTGAGGCTTACTGTCTGGAAAAACCAGAATACATAGCATGTTATGGTGAATGCATGCCATGTGTTCTTCTATTCAGGAAGAAACTATTTTTCATAAGTACATTCCATGTACTATATACACACTCCGTGTAATCTCTAACTGTCTTACTGACTGTGTGAGCAGAAACATGGGGTCGGGAAATCCTGGTAGAACATGTCGTATGCCGGATGTACACACAGTGTGGGGTAGACCATGTGTCCACCCATGTGACTAATGACATGGATGGATGAAATATTATGTTATACATGTCGTGTCATGTTTGAACACACCGTGTAATGTGAGCAGTGTATCTGGTCGTGTCATAAACAACACAGGTCAGTGAATCTTGGCTAGTACACACCGTGTCTGGCATGAACATGTCTTGTAGTCTTGTTCTATGAGAACTGTCTGGGTTATCCATGTAAAAGAAATCAGGAAGGGAAAGAAAATTCAAGTACACTCCATGTGTTAAGACAACACGCCTTATATGGGGTGTTACACGGCTTGATTTGGTAGGAGTACACACCCATGTAAAAGGCTTCATGGAACACGCCATGTAGTCATTAGACACACTATGTATCCATATTTTGAAAAACATGAATGCTTTATTTATCTTGTTCCCTTCTAATAATTCTAGTTTTCATTCCTCGAAAATCATGATCTAAGGTGTTCGCTTGACCTTGCAGAGTCATGCCACCGAGACATCCTCTGGTTGTCCGCCAGTTACAGGGTAGTGACCAGATGCCAGACATGGCTAATCAGGGACTACCTGCAGATCCTCCAGTTGTGTCAATCATGGCACCAGCTATCATTATGGACACAGGTGTTGACACACAGTTCCATGATGGCTTCATGAGATTCATGCAGACCTTTCGCGGAGTTCTGCATCATACCCTGTCTATAGCAAAACGGACACGGGTTTTCCAACAGAAGCATCCTCCAACCTTCATAGGGGAAGAAGAACCTCGGGATGTAGAGTTTTGGTTAGAATCCATGTTGTCTATCTTCGATCACCTAGATATTCCTCCAAAGAGGAGGGTTAAGCTTGCTACATATATGCTTCGGGATTCCACCAAGACATGGTTGGATGTGATCTCACAGGAAGGACACCAGTAAGTTATGTCTTGGGATGAGTTCCACTATTCCTTCTATGACTAATTTTACCCAAAGACTTTGAGGGCCGATCGAGCCTGAGAGTTCATGAGTCTGGAGAAGGGTACACTTTTTTTATGGAGTACACTTCTTGCTTCAAAGAGTTGCAACACTTCATGACTATTCCAGGAGGTGATGAGTTATTCCTGACAAGGAAGTTTGAGGATGGTCTCAGGAATGACATTCGATAATTGGTGAAGAACATCAGGCTGACTTCTATCACTTCTATAATCTACTATGCACTGATAATGGAGTGCAATCTGAGGGATTATAGAGTTTTGAGCCAGGGCGGTTCGACATCCGATGTTGCATTCCCTCCCACTAATAGAAGGAAGCGCCAGAGGGGGTCTTCGCATGGTGATCGAAGGAGGTGAGACACTTCTTCTAGTAGCCAGGTGGTGTGCTAGCAGTGCAGGTAGAGAAATAATATGAGGCCACATTTCCCGAGAGACCCAATTGAGTGCCGATCTTCTAGAAAGATGGGCCATCTTCAGTATTTCTGTCTGTTCTTCTCACAGGAAGCTTGTGATAGTGGTTCTTCTATGACTCTGTACTGAGGAGAAGCACAACCAGTAACTCACTAGTCTAGGAACTGGATTTCTTCTGGCTGTTCAGGATGAGGTGGAGTTCGTGGTCATGGTAGACAGTCGCTAGTCTTTCTGCAACAACATGGTGGATCAACTCAAAATGGTAAGGCAGGGTCACACGGCGGTGGTATAGGCTAGAATTTTTCATGGGAGCAGACCTAGCAGGTGCAAGATCCCAGACCCACTACAGTTTGAGGTACGATTCTAGTTGCCTCAGACTTAGCTTTTTATCTTTTCGATACAAGGGATTCCTATATCTTTATATATGTTTTTGTTGTGGAGATCCTTGGTCTCTGTATCTTTTCTTCTACCAATATCTTGACGTTGGACACTCTGTTGGGGACAAGAATGACTAGTGTCCAGCAGTGCAAGGGGTGACCTTTAGATTCTGGTGGGTGTGACTTCATATGGGACCTTTATTTCCTTGAGATGATAGGCTATGATGCCATTCAGGAAATGAACCGGTTAGTTCCCTTCCCAAAAGTTGTCAATTTCTATCATCGTAGGGTGGGTTTCACATCACCAGAGGGAAGATCGTTTCTTCGTAAGGACGAGTAGGATGTTTAGGTGAGCATATCAGGACCTGACCATCATGGGTTGGGAGGAGTTACAGTCCAGTTTTCAAGTCTATATCTAGATGACCAGGGTACTTCACAGATGCACTTTCCTCCATTTGTGGATCGTTTCAGGGACGTCTTTCCAGAGGACTTTTTAGGTTTCCCTCTAGAGTGAGTGGTGGTATTTTCTATTGAAATAGTTCCAGGAGTGGAACTGGTGTTTATTCCTCCTTATAGGATTGATACACAAGAGTTGTAGGAGCTCAAGAAGCAGATGGAGGCATTACAGGCAAAGGGTTTAATCCGATGCAGTACTTCTCTTTGGGGTTCTTCTATCCAGTTAGCGAAAAAAGGCAGTTGGTACCCTCCGAATTTGTGTGGATTCTCAAAATCTTAACCAGATTATAGTTGATAACCGATATCCCTTTCCAAGGATTTATTATCTCTTTGATCATCTTTGAGGATCCCGGGTGTTATCGAATATTGACTCGAGGTTCGGTTACCATAAGTTGCACGTTAGACTATCAGATATATCTCTTACAGTATTTCATAATAGGTATGATCTATATGAGTATATGGTTATGCCTTTTTGTCTTAGGAACACACATACAGTTTTCATGGAAATGATGAACCATGTGTTCCATCCATACTTTGATTATTTTTTGGTAGTCTTCGTGGACGATATCTTGGTGTACTCTCACACTCGACACGACTATGATACACATCTTGAGATCATTTTGAGTTCACTGAGAGAGCATCAGTTATATGCTAACCTCTTTAAATACAACTTTTGGATTGTCAAAATTCACTTCATGGGTCAGGTTATCTCAGAGAGAAGAGAATTAGTAGACCCGGAGAAAGTGAGAGCAGTAGTTTCTTTGGAATAGCCGAAAAATGTCTTTGAGGTAAGAAGTTTTCTAGGGTTGTCTAGATACCGCATACATTTCATACCAGCCTTTTCATGCTTAGCAGCACAACTGACAAGCCTGATAAGAAGGGTTCAATGTTTTGTGGTCTAATTCTTATGAGTCAGCCTTTCAGAAGCAGAAAGAGAGGTAGACATCAGCTCCTATACTTGTATTTCCAAAGCCAGGAAGGAGATATTCTATTTATTGTGATGCATAAGGTATCGGGCTAAGAGTAGTGATTATATAGGGAGAATTAGTCATTGTGTCCAGGTCTCAGCAGTTGATTCCACCTGAGAGGAACTGCCCGACGCACGATCTTGAGCTGGTTGCAGTTGTTCATGCCTTACGTTGTTGGAGACATTATCTTCTCAGAGAGAATTTTATGGTTTTCACTAACCACAAAAGTATCAATTATATCTTCACCCAGTGTGTCCTAAATTTGAGGCAGTGAAGTTGGGTTGAGTACCTTCGGTTTTTTGACTTTGAACATGCCTATTCACCTGGGAAAGGAAATGTTGTGGTTAATGCATTGAGTATGAGGACTCAGATATAGGTAGTTCAGCAGGCCATTAGTTAGTGGCAGCTTATGGATCTGTTCATTGAGATGCATTTGGAAGCACACAATAGACAGGTGCAGACTTTTCTTTCTCCTGTAGTTGTTACCTCTACTCTACTTGATTGAGTATGAATGATGTAGCTATCAAATTCTGAAGTCCTATTCTTATAAGAAAGTGTGTCAGGAGAGGACCATATTCCAAGATAGACCATAGGCATGGATGAGATCTTTCATTTTCATGGACACGTATGGGTGTCAGCAGACCTATGTGAGAAGCTAATGTGGGACTTTAACTCCTCATTTTGGGTAGTTCATCCTGGTGTCACCATGATGTATCGTGATCTACACCGTTAGTATTGGGGGCCATGTATGAAGAGAGACATTGCTAGTCTTTTTGTGAGGTGTTCCACCTGTCAGAAGGTGACGGTGGTGCACCAGCGACCTGTAGGGATTTTTCATCAGTTAACCATTCCTGAGTGGAAGTGGAATGATGTCGTGATGGATTTTATAATAGGTTTGTCGAGGTCACCTCTAGGAAATGATGCAGTATGTGTTGTCACAAATAGACTCACGAAGGTTGATCACTTCTTGACAATAAAAGAGACCTTCAATTTTGATGAGCTGGGAGGGTTTTATATCCCTGATATTGTACATTTTCATGGAGTTCCACACTCCATTATTTCAGACAGGGATGCCTATTTTAATTCTTAGGTCTCCAGGGGCTTCAGAAGGCTTTAGGTACACAAGTGATTTCGAGTACAACATACCACCCTCAGGCGGATGGCCAGTCTGAGCATTCAATTCAGGTGCTTGAGGATATGTTGCGAACATTCAGCCTTGATTTTGAAGCTTCTTAGGAAAAGAACATACCTATTGTGGAGTTTAACTAAAACAATGGTTTTCAAGCAACTATTCAGGTGAAACCTTATGAGGATTTTTATTGTCAGGCATGCTGATCACCCTTATATTGGATGGAGGAAATAGAGGAATCTATGATGGGACCTCGTCTTGTCTAGGAGACCATAGAGAAGATAGAGTTGATTCAGAAGAGGAAGGCTACTGCACAATCTTGACAGAAGTCTTATGCTGATCAGTGGAGATGACCTCTGGAGTTTGATGTCAAGGATCAGGTTTTCTTGTGTGGCACGATAATGTTGGGGCACAAGAGGATTAGAAGACAGGGTAAGATTTCACCAAGGTATGTTGGGCCATTTGAAGTGTTAGAGAGAGATGGTCTGGTTTCCTATCCATTGCAGTTACCTCATAGGTACTGGGCTATGCATGATGTCTTCTACATTTTTCAGCTTCATCATTACCTCTCAGGCCCATATCATGGTTTTCAACCCAAGGAATTTGAGTTAGAGGTGGATGAATCTTTTGAAGATCATCCTATCTATTCGAGGATTCTCCTTCTATGTTGCCTTGCTAACAAAATTTGGGGATGAATATCTTTAAGGGGGAGTTTGTAAGACCCTGGATATTTTTATTAGGTATTTTTTCCTTTTTATAGTGTTTTTTAGGAAAATAGGAGTTTCCTGAAAAAAAAAATTGAAGTACATGACATGTACTTTATGAGTACATGTCGTGTACTCTGTTACTGCAGGTAGACATGTGCTTTCCATGTAATGAAAATTCACACGGTCGTGTGTGGTGACCTAGAGGTCGCCTAAAGCAGGGCTCAGTATGGGAAAGTACATGTCGTGTACCTTAAATGTGCACGCTGGGTACATTATTTTTATTCATTAAAAATACTGGGGTCACATCTGATGGACCAAAACAACTCATTCTCAACCTAGTTTTCTCGAGAGTCCCCGTACAGCCACGATTCTGCCCCAAGTCACTGATCGAGCATCTGTTATCGGAATCGACCATCATCGATTGCATTGGGATCTCCTGAGTAAGCTCTTCCTTCTTATAGAGATTTATTTCTTGATTCCTTCTCTTTCTCGAGATATCATCAGTTGAAAATTTTAGACGTTTTTGTAGATCAACGGTGTTCATGGGAGATTCAAGGCTTGAGATTCATGTATAACGATCTCCCAACACCGAGGAAGGTGGTTTGTGCCTTTTTGTAGAAATGTTTTGAATTATATGTGCAAAATTTCACAATACCCTTGAACAGGGTATTGTGCGTTTAATTTTTTATCTCTGTTAATTGCCTATTATGCTTGTATGCTATAATATAGGTTAATTGAATTGAATAGGTTAAATTTCTATGATTTGGAGATGTTTTCTCATGCTTGTTTGTTTCTGACCATTTGTTTCTGCTTAGCTTGTTAGGCTGCCTTGTTTTCACCATGGCTAGTATTGTAAGATGGATTGTTTGTATATTTGACATGTTGTTATTTTATAGATTGTTAACCAAGTAGTTCTTGAGGTTTACTTACTCTTTATTGCATTGCTATGATTATTTAACTTGTATAGGTTTGTGGGAACCTAGTGTATTAGACCATAGAGAGAATGGATGTAAGGGCTTCTCCAGAGTGTCTGTTTTTGCTTTTACGATGCGAGACCTTAGGGGGAATTGATGTAAGTCCTTCTTTAGTGTGTCTATAGTTCCTGGATGTAGGCCACAAGGGGAATGTGATGTAAGTGCTTCACCAGAGTTCCTTTTAGTTACTAATATGAGACTACAGGCGGAATTGACAGTGATTGCTTCCTTAGAGAGTCTATACTAAAGCTTAACCAAAGGGGATAAAACATGAGTACTTCAGAGAGGGTTGCTTGTGTTGCTTTTCTAGTACCATAGGGGTAAGGTTGTGTGTGCTTCCTAGAGGATTTCTTGTGTTGTGTTGATAGGTAGGACCAGTTGGGATAGGCAATGAGTACTTATATGAGGGTTACCTATTTTTTATTATCTACTTACTGGATATGAGGTATTTGAATACTTTGATACTGTAGGAATGTTTACTGTTGAGTACTTCCTTTCTTACTACTTCTTTTTCTTATTACCTTCCATATATATTAACTGACTGTTAGGCATAGATCTCTTGGTGGTTTCCTACTAGGATTTAGTCTCACACCCTTTTGGGTCATGATTTTGGGCCCAAACAAATTATATTGTTGCATGTATACATAAGGGAAGTTTCCCTTCTACTTTAGGTACTTGACAGCTTTTGGAGTTAGAGAGTATGGGACCAAGTTGAGGCTTGCGATGCTGAGTATTTGTTTACTTTTTTTCTTTTGTACTTTAGTTTAGTACTGTATTTCATCATTGTGACGTGTTTTCCTACATTCCTATACACATTTATCATATATCATTTATATGTGATCTCCTGTTGTTTCTTACTTTTAGTCATTCATTGTATGCTGTTATAAGGTGCTATTACTGCTTCTGCTATTGTTATATATTTCTATTCTATTCTGTTACTCTTCCTATTAGGGCATAGTTTCCCAATTATCACACTCAAGGCCCTCACTGCTAGTTGGCTTCCTTTGGCGTTAGGGGAAAAGCGCTTGAGGCCATGTGACAAATGGTGTATGGGGCGCCATTGGGTGGCATCCGGAACTGGGATGTTGCATTTATTATTTTAAAAGGTTTCACAAATGGGATAGTTTATCCTTCCCTTTTTATAAAATGAATTTCCAATAATGTTTTAGTAGTTAAAATATATGTAGATGATATTATCTTTGGATCTTCAAATAATTATCTTTGTATTTATTTTTCTAAAAAAAATGAAAAACGGGTTTGAAATGAGTTTAATGGGTGAACTAAAATTATTTCTTGGATTAAAAATCATTCAAAATATTGATGGTATTACTTTAAATCAAAGAAAATATACTAGATATCTTCAAAAACGTTTTGGGTGGATAGCACTTAAAGTAGTGACACTCCAATCAATACTATGTGTATGTTGGATCATGATGAAGATGGAAAATCTGTTGATCAAACCAATTATATAGGAATTATTGGAAGCATACTCTAATTAACTACTAGACGACCTGACATTATGTTTAGTGTATGTGTGTGTGATAATTTTAAACCAAACCCTAAGGAATCTCATTTAAATTTTGTGAAGATAATTTTTAAATACCTCATGCATACACACAATCTAGGACTGATTAATCCCAGAGTACAATCATTTAAGTTAGTTAGTTATTCAGATGCTAATTTCAGTGGTACAAGATAGATATAAAAAAGAACCTCTGGAACATGTCACTTTTTAGGCAAGTCACTAGTATCATGTTGTAGTAAGAAATAAAACATTGTTGCAATATCTACTACCGATGTTGAGTACATAGTTACTGGTAGTTTTAGTGCAAAAATTTTGTGGATGAAACACACATTACTAGATTATGGATATCAATTCAAGAATGTACCTATAAATTGTGATAATAAAAGTGCTATTAACATCTCGCAAAAACACATTTCACACTCTAGGAAAAAACAAATTAATGTAAGAAATCACTTTTTGAGGTATCATTATCAAAAAGGTGATATCACTTTGGAATTATTTGGAATTGAATATCAGCGCACTGATATATTCACTAAACAATTAAATTTGGAAAGAATTGATTACATCATACATGAGTTGGTAATGAAAAATGTTATGTAGTAAGGGTATTGTTTCATAGCTTACGGTTTCAGAGTTTAAGGTTTCACAGATCATTATCATTTGATTACTGTCAAACTCTAATAGTTCTATAAGTTTACTATATTTAAAAAGGTTGTTTCATGTTTACCATCTTACAGTTATTATCTCTCAGTTACTGTCTGACAAAACACTGTTTCAATCAATACGTCACACCGTTTAGAAGTAATGCAATAAAGATGACACTGTGAAAACCTATTACGGTCCCACCATGAAAGTATGTTATGATATCACCATAATCACACTTTATCATTTTATTTACATATTATAACCCATATAATTGTAATTAATTATTTTATTCTTATACTTTCCCTCTCTTTTGATTTTGAGAAGCTTGATATCAATAAATTATAAAAATGAAATAAGTTTCACTCCTTTCTTCACACGAACTCTCTTCTCCCATACCGCAACCCCTCCTTCAAACTTTCTCTCCCTCTTGAACCTTTCTTGAATTCCCAAAAATGAAATGTATGTCCTCATCAACTCCTGATAAGCATAGATCAAAGAAGAAGATGAAAATAGCACTAAAGATAGCATATCAAGGTCCTTTGAATCTGATCCTGGTGAACAGAATAATGGTACCTGGAAAAGAAAATTTTCCCAAAGTGGCTTCTGTCAAGTGTGGATTTAGTATTGAATGTACTAAAAGATAAAGGATTGCTGGATTAGTTAACAAAAGAGGAAAGATATATATTCCCAAATCTAGTTGCTCAGTTTTATCAGTTTGTTCAATTCTATTTTGATACAGAAGATGGTTTTGTTGTAAGAAAAAAGATCAATGTCCAGAGATGCACCTTATCTTCGAGGATATGGGAATCATGCTTAAGGATACCTCATTAGGGTATTTTTGAGGACTACAATTGAGTTCCTCCACCTCCAAGTGAGATCCTTGTTTTGGAAGAATCCTGGGGAAGCTTAACTAGGAATGAAACAAAGTGAAGAGCGATAGCTACTAATCTAGATGGTTAAACCAAACGTTTTTTAAAATTAGTTCAGAATCTGATTATCCCCATAAAATTTTATTTTGATGCACTCAATTATCAGGATGTATTTTTGATACATCTTATAAATAATGGAAACAAGATTAACTTGTGTAATTATGTTATATTCCATGTGTGTGAGTTGTTAAAGATAACCTCCAATTCAACCTCCCTGTTCTACTCAAGGTTCATCTTTGTTATTATTCATGTAAAAGGGTTGTTGGACTAGATGAAGAAGTCATTAAGGACTATGAATTTTTTGTTTCAAAAGATGCAGTCAAGAGAATTAAAATCAGTTAGAATCAATGGAAAAAATCATGGCTGGAGGATAATGACAGGGTTTATGAAAATTTCAACCCGGTTGATCATTCTTCAAGACCTAATAACATTTAGAAGAAGATCTCTATCCTGAGAAAGAATATATTCTTGAGGAACACCAAGAGGAACAATTCATTCCTATGATTATCCTATTTGTTGAAGAAAGAATAGGGCATGCCTTTTAATTTTCGAGAAGAGAAATGTGTGAAGCGATTGGGGATGAAATTTTAGAAATAGATCAAGGATATAAATCTTTTAGTTTTGTAAGAGATGCACCTATGGAGGGGAGAAGCGCCCGAATCTAGATAGTGTTGAAGTGCCAAATCCATTTGATCCAGGCACTTTGGATACATGGTATAAATTACCTAGATATTTTGATGTGAATGCTTCCCAAAAAGTCTCAATTAATGGTATAGACCTCTCTACTATATTTCAATTGAAATTAGTCTTTGATCATGTCTCTACAAACAACCTTGAGCCTACCTCAAATTGTATCCCTGAATATTCACAAGAATCGTCTACCTTAGTAAGTAAGTATGATTTGAAAGCCCCTAATGCTAATTTGTTGTCTGGAGTAGAAAATATCATGAACATTCAACAATATCCTATGATAAACTTGAGTGAAAGAGATGTTTCCATGTTGTTAGAAAAAGATCATTTAGTAGATTTTTCCAAAAAAATATTCATGAAATTGTAGATGTTGGAGTGGAGAACAAATAGTTATGTGGGAAGTGAAGTCTCTCAAAGGTATGGTTGAAGATATTCAAATAGTGATGAAATAAAGACTAGAACCTATTTCTCATCCTGTTAAGGACGTTGGTAGTAAGATTACAAAATAATTTTCCTTCGTGATTCAACTTATCCTAACTTCCTTAGCTGAAAAGGTGGTCGAAAGAGACAAGAAAATAGTTCAGGAAATGAATGTGTTGGTTATTGGTTTTAACATGTTGAGATATGATTATAAGGGTTGTTTCTAGAATCTTCTTAATCAACTGATGTCTCTTACATCAGCTATTATAGCTTCTAGTTCCTCTGGATAGTCATATCAACCATCCTTGTATAGTGACAATCCCATAATGGTGGTTAATTAAGAACTCAAATTAGTGCTCAGTGGTTTTGAAAAAGTGTCTTTATTTGTGTTTTTCAAGAATGGGGATGTATTTCTTGATCTGGTAGAATTAATTCCAAGATTGCCAATGATTCTCAAGAATAAATAACTAAGAAGGATTATTTTAACTTCAACAAGATTTTCTCTAAGCATGATATGACAAACCATTTCATGTACCAGTTAGAGAATCTGAAAATCCCTCCTCTCACTCAAGCTTTCAAAAATCAAGTTCAAAAGATTAAGGATTTCACTCCATTGTTATAAAAGTTCAAGGAGAACAAGAATGAATTTGAGAAAGCGATGCATTGTGGTGGTAAGATTATTGTTGACTTCATCAAGATTTTGAGTCTTTTTCTTCATGTGTAGAGCACTGCTATTGTGGCTCCTGTAGTTGAACCCTTAATATTTGGTTTGCCTACCTTCTCATCCATGACCCTTGCCTCTACCTATATGTATGTCTCTCAGGCTCTAAGTTATATCAGACCTGTTATCCTTGAACAACAATTTCCTTTGTCTTCCACTGCACCTACCTTAGCCCCTTCTGTTTTTGATGGTCTCCCTCTACCTTATTTTTCATTTGGTTCACTTCCTTATTCAACTTCTAACTTTTCTCCTATGTCTTCTAGTGATGTTTCATCCAACAGAAAAGTGAAGACAACTGATGCTACAGAAAAGTGAACACTATCTTTTAATAGGGATATTTCTTTATTTATGTTGCTTACTGATTGTAATGACACCACTTTCTAAATCTAATACACTATCATCTTTTATTTTCTCCTCTCTTATTTCCTTTTTTTCTTTTAATAATCCCAAAAGGGGGAGAGACATCCACAATAACTACACACTAAGGGAGAGACACATTCAATAAGAATAGATATCTCACTAACATGATTGTTTATCATCAAGGGGGTATATTGTTAGAACCCTCATGTGTTCATCGTTTTTTAATGATCACAAATCCTATTCATTATATAAAGCTTGTTAATCATGTTTAATCTATCTCAAATCAGGTGTACAGATGGTCAGTATCTTTATTCGTTAAATTAACCTATCCAAGATCTTAATTGCTATAAATTAATTTTGATTATTGTAAACTATATTCATATTTAGCCTATAATGATTTATTTGATGAATGATTAAGTCTAATTCATTCTGTGAATATCACTACTGAAGTATATATTCAGATATTTGGATAATTCTTAGAAACCGTGAGTCTACCACAAGTTCTATTTTTCTGTAAAAGGACCTAGACAACATGACAGGACACTGTGACCAGAAACCATGACCAGACACCATGACCCAGACATCGTGACCCAAACACCGTGGCCCAAACACTGTAACTAGTTTCAGATCTGTTTCAAGTCTGTGACACCAGTTCCTTGCTAAGACACCATTTGATGTTTGAAAAAGGACCAGAAAATGTGATCCTAACAACACATCAGTGCTACCAATTCCTGATCTCTATACAACCATGCCCTCATAACCGTGTCACTACTCAAAGTCAATGAAGGAGACAGCATTTCATGGAAAAACCTTTTCCAAGTGACATCGTTTCCAGACAGACTATGACACTGTTATTTAATATATTTTTCTTGTTTTCAATTTAATTTCTAATGGTTATATTTCAGTCTTTTTAATGAACTAACATAATTTATATTTTTGTATAGACATGTCACCTAATAGTACTAGGTATGAGGTGTAGAATACATGCATCTTATCGGCTCCAACACATGCACTCCAAGAAAAAAAATAAAAGAGTGTCCCATAAACTATTATGCAAGATAGAAAAGAAGCATGAGAATTGTTGTAGAAAAATAACTGACACATGCAACAAGATACATCTAAAGAACACACAATGAATTTCCAAATACAAATGCTAAGAGACCATAGATCATAGTTAAGAACATATTTGCACTATCAACTCCATGAAGAACATGATCCAGATCTATCTTACTTGTGATACTCTGTTTCTCAAAAGAGGACTCAATTCCCGCATCTTCTTCATCTTAGAAGTCCATAGCATTATAAAATAACACTCAGATATCTTCTAACATTTTCTCATCATCTTTTCTCTGTTTTGTATTTATGTTATCTTTCGAGCAGTGTGTTTGTCTGTATGAAAACACACACTATCTCATACACTAAGATAAAGGATACAAGATATCATTTCTCTCATATATTTTTACACTTTTTTACTCCCACGGATAAGTATGGAAGAGGTCCATGTGTGACCTGTTATTTTATACCCATGAAAAAATATGGATGTGGGAGTGTGACCTGGAAAGTCTGGTGCACTTTTTTACCCTGATCTAGGGTGTGGATCATGTTTATTAATATAAACTACATGGTTGAGGGTTATCACCAAGGAGACGTGATTAGTTCTCAGCTTGAGACTAAACCATGGGATTTTTAACAACTGTGTTGTTTCATTTAGTTTTCTCTATTTTACTGTATAATTTAGAAATCACGAAATTTACTTCGATTGTTAATCTTGGAAAGAAGTTATAATTATTTTGACTTATTATAATAACATCAAAAGTAATATTAATAACTGATATTAAGATTAATGAGAATTAATCAATATTTTGAGAATCTATTTAATGCGTCAAAATTTGATAATCTTATTACTCTGATTAATTGGGATATATTTATTTTTATTGGAAAAAATTTTAATAAAACTCTACAAATGGTAATTTTAATAGATACTCATTTCACACCCCCCCCTCTTTAGTAATATACTCTGACCAACACATATTTTATTCTCTCAACCGTTTATGAGTAAATGCAAGCTTTATGTTTATTTCTCAAATTCCATCTTTATGAAATTTCCATGATTATTATATTAGGATGGATTATACAACCCATTTTATTTCTATCAGCAATTATTTTGTTTATGAAATATGATTGATTTCCATTTTTTGGTATATAGAATTCGTTAACATGTTATTATGGGTGCACCTAAATATCTCTCCAAATCATTGGGTAAATATTTATTCTCATGAGAAATTTTTTAAGGGATTAGGTAGTAAACCTAATACATTATGTCACAATGTAAAGTATGTGACATTTTATAGTATTTACCATTTTATCATGTTTATTTTTTGTTATATGTATCTTCAATATTTCATTAGAGTTCATGAAATTATGATACCACGTTCATAATCTTATTCATCCATGTAATTCACTCATGATAATTATCAATTATAATGCCATGTAATAATTTTTACTCTCATTTTATGTTTCCTTATCATGTTATTCCCTTATAGATATGTTTAGATCACCCACTTATTCAATGTATTCCTCAAGATATCATATGTAGTTTTATGAGATCAAATGAATTTACGAGGACATCAAAGAGATTAAAATATAGTTTTCATGTTTTATATTTCATTTGATGTATTCTGAAACTAGTCTTCCAATGATGGTAGGCCTTATAATCAATGAGTTTCACTTATTGGTTATTTAAATTTTAAAAACAATTAAAAATATTTTTAAAAATATTATGTTATTATAGTGTACTTACTCAGAAATACTACAAGAGATTGGTATTTTATTTATTTATTTATTTATTTATTAGTCAAACTAGAACTAGTATATGTTTTACTTATTATATGTTGGGTATTTTGGTATTATGGAATAACAGGTTCAAGCATGGATATATATATGTCATGATCTTGGTTATTCGTTTTTTATTCTCCTAATATTTGTATTATTGATTTATTCTTCTTCTATTTTTATTACTTTACTAGATTGTTTGGTATCCCCAACTTACCATATTATACCATTGCTATTGTATGTAAACCTTTAGCATTCATAGAGGAGTGCTTGGGGCCTTTTTTCAATAGGGCAAGCTACTGTTTATTGAGTGAACCATGTTATGGTGTCAAAACAATTTACCATAGGTTCTTTTTCCTAGTAATACTAATTTAGAATGGTATATAGGATAATATGAGTTCTTTAGAATATGGAAAATATCTCATGTATTGGAATTTACAACCCATGTAGGGGGGAAAGATCATGTTTCTGGTGATGGGACTGTTTTTTCATGATGTTCATTATTTTAGCGGATTATTGTGTCTCATTAAGAGATTATTTTACTTTTTGTAGCTACTGATTTATATTATTTAACTCTTCTATATATATCAAGATTTTTTTTGATTATTAATCATTTTAAGAACGTATGATTCACATTACATTATCTTGTTTATATATATACCATACTTGTGTGTTTTTATTTTTACATTCTTGTATTCCTTTCTTACGTAATAATTTTTCTTGTTAAAAATATAGTTTATGAATGGTTAAATAATATGTTTATATTATAATAAACTGTCTTTTCGCACATAGAATAATGGTGGAATTATATTTAATTAGACTAAAATTAATTAAAATAATTGTTTAAAAAATTAAGTAATTTTTTCGGAATATCATGAATTCAATTTTTTATTAACATCATGTTATTTCAAAGGGATGTTTTTTAAATAGAGTGTCATTTGAAACATATAAGTACTTTTACATTTATTACATGGGAATTCGGACTTATATAACTGAGTCCCCCTATGATTTAATGAACCCTTATAGGGTAGTAATAACATAGTATTCCTTTGAGATAAACTCACTACATATTTTTTAAAATTTAAAATTTCATGGTTTTAATGAATATAGGTTGATAATTTTAATTTATATAGTAATGAACCATAAATTGGGAATATATTCCCTTATAATTGAACCTAGGTTGGCATGATGGGGCCCAAATAGTTTTTAATTACTCAATTTATCATGGTAGGTGCTTAACCCCAAGGGGTATTTTCATGTTATGTGGGATGGTTATTAAAAGTGTAAATGAAAACTTATATATTGTTCCATATAAATGTTTAGTGCGGTCTTATGTGATTATTCCCAATTAAATGACAAAATATATGGTCGTATGATTTTGAGATTTCTTGAAATGAGGGGTCATTTAATTAAAATTTTATTCAATACCTAATGGGGATTTTTCACTCTATCTTGGAAATAATATTTTAATTAATAAATCCAATTTTTGAGAACATATGGTAAAATTATGGATTAAAGTAGAATTATGAGTAAATTTTCCTATAATTTTTTGTGTAATTATCTAAATAAGTGTTAATTTTAGTTTTTAATTTTATACATTTATAACTTGGATAATAAATTTTATTATTATGATCCTTTTATATGTTAATAATTAATATAAATCGATATGAAAAGTCCAACAAAACTATTTTCTTATGATTATAATGAATAACCTTGTGTATGTATTCGTTATAATTTTTCCTTGAGATGTGTTTTGTATGGGAATGTGAGTTTTGCCTCTAGGCCACAATTTGAATATTTTATTCTATTTTTTCAACCTAAAGGTTAGTTGGTAGATTCTAGTGACCTTTTTGGTATGATATAATTTTAGAGTCAATGATTTATTATTATGTCTGGGGGTTATAGAACCTTTAGAGATTTGAAACTGATATATTGTTTAGCAGTGTTTCTAGGTATGGAAGGTGTTTTACATTTTACAATTGATTTCGCTATGACTCAATGTTTATGAAACGATACCCCAATGTAGAAGGGTGGTAGTCTAGAAATATAAACCATTAAGGGATATTACTATATGATAATTCTTGATGATTTTTAGGTTTATCCTTTTTATGTTAGCCTTATAACCCTCCCAAGATCACTCCCCTATGAGATTCTTGAACATAATTAGGTTCCAGTAGGCCTATTCATGGAAGTTTATATCATTATGCCAATGTTAACAGGTTATTACCCTTTTATTTCGATGAATACTTACATGATTCAAAATTTTCCTCTTTAGAGTGAATGTTCAAGCACATCTGATTCCATGTAATAGATTCCCTTAAATGGGATATGGTTCTCATGTGAGAGACCATTGGAATAAGTTGATGGAGCTAATATCCATGTTCTGGGATGTGATCATAAGGGTTAGGTGGCTATCCTAGATCACTTTAGTTTTAACTTATACCCTAGTTGGATTATTGGTGTTGTTTAGATCAAAGTAAACCTATTATGAATGCTTGAATGATTTTATATTTTACTTAATGTTAATGACGTAGGTTTTAAAATTGTTTTGACACCGATTCATAGAAGGTGATTGTATATTTTTATATATCCTATATGAAGCAATTGGTTTTCTAAAAAAATCTAATATAATAGTTACCAATTCTGGAATAGATATGATGGTCTGTTTAGGTTTCTTGGCCAAGTTTACAAGTGATTATATGATTGAACCCTTCATTCGTGAAATGAAATCATGAGGAAGAAGGTTTTTCATTCAATTATTGAATACGTGATATGAAAACTTTTAAAGAAGACTTTGTTGGGATATCTTGGAATGATAAGAATGATGTTCTATATAGAATAGTAATAATGTCCTTTTTTTATTTATGAATCACTAGATTGTGAGTTATGTATTGAATCTGGGGTATGAGATGTACAACTTCTATGTAATCCATGATTTGTTCATGCTAGTTTCATATGGAGATTTTTTGATATTTAATGTAACTGAATGGATGTGTGTCAGCCAGGGATCGATAGTTTCAAAGGTGATTATTGTTTGTATAGTAACTTGAAGCTTTGGGAAAACTAATGGATGTTCACATGAAGAGGGATAATGTGGAATTTATCTGCGTGTTCTGATATGGTTGACCTGTGTGTGGACCTTGAGATGCATTGTAACATCCCAGGTAAATAAATAATAATACATTTTCATATTTATTAACATTTACAAATTAAAAATTAATTTTACTTTAAAGGGGTTTTTTTGTTCGATAGCGTACCCGATACGCAACAATGAGTTTCTTTGAAATCTTATGTAGCAAACTACTAATATAATAATATTATTTTAAATGGTAGTTAACACGTAGCCGTTGCTTTGGTGGGAATTAATAGTAATAACTAAATTATGATTATATATGTTTGTTAATTTTTTTTACATATATCCAATAATGGATAAAGGCTTAAAATACAAAAAGAATTCAATTTTAGGCATATATACTCTAATTTTCACTAAAGGTCCACTTATCGCCTTTTGATGGAGAACCGTCATTAAATATAGTTTTGGACACTCTTATAAATTCTATTGGACCAAATGAACACTTTTTTAGAATTGAGACATCAAAATTTACTTTGTGTAAATTTTTGGTATTTTTCCGATAGAGTTCATTTTTTAATGAATAGTGAAAAATGTTGTATTTTAATTCAAAACCTATTTTTAATGTAATTTATTTATATGATTAGATTATCGTTTGAATTTGTTTTAAAGTGAAATTAGAATATATTTTTACCATTTAATCCAATAGTGGTCGTTGGAATTAATTTCACATTGAAATCGGACTTAAACTAGTGTCAATCTTTTGATACTTATTGTTTCATAAAAACACGTTATTTTCCCTGACAGCAGGAATTAATTATTAAATTAATTAATGCAACTTATATGTTTTGAATTTTGTAAAATAGACTTCATTTTTGAATTCGGAATATCAGATATAGCTTCGGGTGAATTTTTGGTATTTTTCTGAAAAACATCAATTTTTGATGAATAGTGAAACCACTAAGTGGTACTTAAAAAAATGATTTTTCGTTTAAATGAAATTTTACCACCTTTGTGTTTTGAATTTCAAAAATCTGACATACATGTTTTTCATTAGGAATTAAAATGTGGTTCAATGGGATTAAAATAATTATTTGGTGAATAGTAACTTTTATGTTTATTAATCGCGATTAGAGGTAATTAATGTAGTTTAAGGTAAAAATAATGTTTTAATAAAATGAAAAGAACTTGACACATGTCCTACCCTTATTTGATGTGTCATGGCCGACCAAGACAGTCCATGGGTCAACTTGGGGACCCCATGGAGCCACATTGGTAGGAAAATGACATTAATACCTTTTTATTTAAAGATAAAATAAAAATGTCACAAAAATGAGTTGTTTTACTAAAACAATTCATAAATGGGGTTATACAAGTCATATTTTTTACTATAAATATTCATTAGAAATCTAAAAATATTTCCTACATCATGATATTTTTTTTATAATTTTTAGACATTAAATAAATTAAATTATTTATGACACCATGATGATGCATCGATTACCTCATTATTTAACGATTTAAATAAAATGAAAAGATAATGTAAAATATAATACCTACACATGTAAAAAACCTATTGGATGGGTGGATTTAGAACTCTTATCACCTTATCCTCTAAATATATATTTATGGGACCCTTTGTATCCAAAAATAATTTTATAATCAAGTATCTTTTCTTAACTTTCCAAGAGTGACCCTCCTCTCCTCTTATAAAAGGATCTCACCTCTACCACCTTACCCACACCTCTCAAGCCTTTGGTTCAGCCAAGATCTGCTCTTTTTGTCTCTCCATATCCCTCTATTACTCCTAGATGCCTCACTTTTGGCAGAAGTCTTCCCAAGGAAGCCTTTGAGCTCAAATCTAAGAGAGTTACCCGATTTTAAGGACGTTAAAGAACGATCGAGTCAAGTCGGACCCCAGTTAAGGGACTTCATCTCAATCTCCTTTCATTGAGGCATATTTTTTTTTATACACAAATTTCTTTTACACGGTATATAAACCCCTTTGACTTTTACTTTTATACAAAAGGAATCTTTTTCTACGAAGCGTTTTACTAAACGACAAAAAAGAATGTTTCTTTTAACGTATGCGGTGACAACGACCTTTTCCACCACCGTGAGTATTATTTGGTCATTGTATTCCACAACAACCCATAATGTTTTTAAAATGAAATAAATACCATATACTCTTTTAGGTATTTTGGTATTGAAAATGGTTTTTATAATGGATTTGTTATGTCAACATATATATGTGATATATTGTGATCAAAGTGTGGAAATGTTCTCTTTCCATTATATTTGTTTTATGATTTATGATTTTATAATGGTACTTGGACATTTGACGGGTGGTTACATGATAAACCATATGACAGGGGGTGCCGTGAATACCAGGACGGGTGGTTATGTTATAACCTCCAATGCATTGGGTATGGAAGTCGGTCGTATGGTTATTCCATTAAGTGATATGTGTGGAAGTCGACCGTATGGTTATTCCATTTAAGTATGTTTATGTCCCAAGTTACCTTCCTATGATATGTGTTCTTTATATGGGTTTTATGGTAATATTTTGGTTACAAAAGGGTAAATATTGATCTTTTATTCAGTGAACAGTTTTTACTACTTCATAAAGGTGAAAAGTATTACTTTGATAAAGTATACATGGTTTACTTGTTGTTTTGAAAAAATAACAGTTTTCATTGTTTGTGTTTCCCTTACTGAGATTTTTATGCTCACCCCATGTTTTTGAAATGTTTTTCATAGGATTTAAGTTGAATAGGGTCAAGGATGGGATCAAGGAAAATTCATGCTATCTAAAACATGGAACTAGACATGTTTCTTTTGAAGAGTTTTTATTTTATGGAAACTTAGTAGAAGTGTCTACTTTGTAATCTTTTAAGATGTAATAGTTATGTCCTAATTCTCTAAAACTCTAAACCTGAAAAGATCCTCAATGTGAATTATTCATTTAATTCAATGTTAAGTAAGGTCTAAGGCCGGGGCCTTATATGTATTATCCAAAGGAGAGGTGTATGGGGTTTGATAAGGAATTTATATCCTTATTTTTTGTGAGCATAGATCAGGTTTGGTTATAGATTCCTATAAAGGGAATCCTACTATACTTGTATTATAAGGGAGATAATTCCCAACAATTTTACATTATCTTGAGTACGTTGAGGTAGTGTTAGATATAATCGGTGCTCTATATGTATCTTTTAATGGTTTGACTACAAGAATCATTCTCAGTCTTACCCAATGATATATTTAAAGTTATCTATATGGTGTGTGTGCACCATTTTCTAATGAGGGTGGTGACCCTCATTATGTGATGAAAATTGATGAATGAACCATTCACATGAATTGGAAAGGGGTGATAAATTACATTTATGGTAGAGATAAAAAATGAGTGTGTTCTTCTCCATTACATTCATGTTATCTGGAAATGGAAAAGGCATGGGTTGTGGTGATTTGTAAATCAATTTGTTGAAATTATGATAGGGAATAATCGTAGGTGGGGAGTGATACATTGGTCAATGGATGGAGACCCTCATTCTAGAATGGACATGGGACCCTGAGATCAGTTGTCTGATGGTCATTTTGGATTTCCTATGACATTTTTTAAATAAAGAAATGTACATCTAGATCTTTCACCAATTTCCATGTACAAGTTTGAGTATGGACTTAGGTGAAGTTCAGGAGGAGGTGTTAGGATTGAGATGATTTGTTATGATCCAAGGGTGACATATTAGGAATTCATTAATGTTGAAGATGTGGCACAAAAATAAAAAATCACAATTGATCGTTTAGCTAGAAGATATAACTGAAATTTGGGTATGAGATTATGTGAGCATATTTGGAGTGATATCAATAATCATTGTGAAAAAGGATTTCCAAATATGGTTTTGTTGATGTGTCATGTTTTGATTCTAATCATTTTCAAAAATAATCAGCCATAGTTAGTTAGATGTGATTTTTATTTAATAGTTGGATGTGGATGGAGAGGATCCACATAGGACTAATTTTTAGGAATAGATGAGTGTAGTCTATAGTTTGGGAGGATCATTTTAAGAAAAATTCATCATGGCCTAGCTATGTTGGGTCAATTAGAATTAAACCTGTCTATTTTATTGAGAAATATTACAAGAACATCATTTAGATGAAAATAAAATGACTCAATAAGTGATTTGGATATTGAGAGTGTCGTGACTTGTAATTGGTTGTCAAAAGGAAAAAACTATGTTGTGGAGTTTCATTAGCTGGTTTAAGAAAGATATTTTAACTTGATTGTGTCTCTAGTTTATATAGGATCTAGAAATGTTCTTCTTATTGTTTCAATATTGGTTTTGAATATTGGATTGAGTTTTATAATCCTATGTACCGTATTCATAATGTAACGACCCTAAGTTTCTCAATGAAAATTCCATTCTTATAATTATGTCATAAAATAACATGAAACCACAACATAATGAACTACTAAGTGATAAGTGACATTTAAACATAGGTTTTTCACTTCTGTGTTTGGAATTTTGATAATCTGACATACACGGTTGTGTTCAACATGATTTTTGGAGTCAAATAAAACAAAAATAATTTTGGTGAATAGTAACCTACCCTTATGAATAGTACCATACCCTTTTTAATAGTGATATACCATAATTAATAGTAACATTGCCTATGATATTAATAAAATAATATTCAAGTGAAAGTATGATATACCTATATTTTAGAATAAGTAAATGAATCTTTTAAAACTGTTTTTAGTAATAAACCATGATTTTAATTAAATATTAAATTAATCATATATAGGAAATTATTTTTGAAAAATTTACTTCATTTTTGGATTCTACACGTCAAAAAATGGTTGGGGTAATGTTTTGATATTTTTCTGAAATACTTGATTTTTTTATGAATAGTGAAATACCGTAATTTACAAAAATAAGCTAAATAATCTAATTATAGAGTCATGTGTGATATTCTGCTGATGTAAGCCCACATGGTTCGGGATCACATGATAACATTACTATTATTGGTCATTCAATACTCACTATTCCTTGTCTTCATGGAAATTAGTAATCTAATGAATTTTAAATTAAGAAAACTCCTCTCCCCTCCACCACAATAAAAACCACCCTTCACACCCTCATTTCCTCACAACTCTCAAGCTCCAAGCCTTCTATAAACTCTACCCAAACATCTTCTCTAGACCCTATCCCACATTCAAGAGATTCTGGTCTCATCAAAAGTCAAATCTTAGCTTCTTTAAGGAGAATCTCAAGACACTAAGGCAAAAAAGGCATTTAGCGGCAGTTTTTTTCATTTCGCGGCGGTTTAAACCGCCACTAAATCAATTGGCGGCAGTTTTGAAAAACCACCACGAAATCGTGCATCGGGAAACTATTCCTGGCGGTTTTCAAAACCGTCGCAGAACGTTTCGCGGCGGGTTTTTAGCGGCGGTTGTTTTGTTTTTTTATTTTATTTTTTTTTGTTATTTTTTTAAAAAAAATTAATTTTTTTATTTTTAATTTTATATATTTATTTATTTATTTATTTATTTATTTATTTTATTTATTTTATTTACTTATTTTATTTCGTATTTATTTTCTTTATTTATTTTATTTTATTTCGTATTTTTTTTTATTTTTTTTATTTCATATTTATTATTTTTTTAAATATTTTATTTCGTATTTATTTATTTATAGACTATATTTCGTATTATTTTATTTACTTTATTTATCCATGCATTCACATCTCATGCACATGCACATGCACATGCATGCCCATGCAATATAATGAAATTCTGCGTTTGGTGATATTTGAACCCCTAGCCTCTTGCATATTTTCCAAAGACTTTACCACTCTAGTAAGCTCGCCATGTGGTTAATAAACAAGAATTTAATATACTTATATATATTAATTGAAAAAACAAATAATACATAAATAATAGATATAAACTCAATAATAATAAATAATAAATAATAAATAATAAATAATAAATAATAAATAATAAATAATAAATAAGGAATAATAAATAAAAAATAATAAATAAAAAATAAATATAAATAACAAATAATAAATAAATATAAATAATAAGTAAATAATATATAATATATAATATATAATAAATTATAAATAATAAATAATAAATAATAAATAATAAATAATAAATACATAATATATATAAATAATAAATAATAAATAATAAATAATAAATATAAATAATAAATAATAAATAATAAATAATAAATAATAAATAATAAATAATAAATAATAAATAATAAATAATAAATAAATAATAAATAATAAATAATAAATAATAGCTAATAAATAATAACTATTAAATAAATATAAATAAAAAATCATAAAAAATAATTATAAAAAAATAATAAATAATAAATAATAAATAAATATAAATAATAAATAATAAATAAATATAAATAATAAATAATAAATAAATATAAATAACAAATAATAAAAAATATAAAATATAAATAATAAATTAATAAATAAATATAAATAATAAATAAATATAAAAAATAAAAAATAAATACTAACTAATAAATAATAACTAATAAATAAATATAAATAATAAATAATAAATAATAAATAATAAATAATAAATAATAACTAAATATAAAAAATAAAAAATAAATAAATATAAATAATAAATAATAAATAAATATAAATAATAATTAATAAATAAATATAATTAATAAATAATAAATAATAAATAATAAATAATAAATAAATATAAATAATCAATAATCAATAATCAATAAAAAATAATTAATAATCAATAATAAATAATAAATAAACCTAAATAATTAATAAATATAAATAATAAATAAACATAAATAATTAATAAATATAAATAATAAATAATAAGTAATAAATAATAAATAATAAATAATAAATGCATAATAGATATAAATAATAAATAATAAATAATACATAATTGAAATAAATAATACATAATAAATAATAAATAATAAACAAATAATAATCAGTAATCAATAATCAATAATCAATAATCAATAATCAATAATAAATATTAAATAACAAATAATAAATAATAAATAATAAATATTAATTAAATAAATATAAATTATAAATAATAAATAATAAATAATAAATAAATATAAATAATTCATAATTAATAATAAATAATAAATAATAAATAAATATAAATAATAAATATTAAATAATAAATAATAAATAAATATAAATAATAAATAATAAATAATAAATAAATATAAATAATAAATAAATATAAATAATAAATAATAACTAATAACTAATAACTAATAAATAAAAACTAATAAATAAATATAAATAATAAATCAAAAATCAAAAATCAAAAATAAAAAATAAAAAAAATATTAAATAATAAATATAAATAAATATAAATAATAAATAATAAATAATAAATAAATATAAATAAAAAATAAATAAATAATAATAACTAATAACTAATAACTAATAAGTATTAACTAATAAATAAATATAAATAGTTAATAATTAATAATTAATAAACATAAATAATTAATAAATATAAGTAATAAATAATAAATAATAAATAATAAATAATAAATAACCAGTTACAAATAATATATAATAAATAAATTTAATTATATTATAAATAATAAATAATAAATAATAAAGTAAACACATGAAAATTTATGAAAAGACGTGATAAGGGATGAAAAATCATGAAAATGCGTGAAAAAGGATGGAGAAGCATATGAAGTATGAGGCATTAGAAAGAATGAGAACGCATGAAAACTCGTCACAACTTTGGAAAACTCGTTAATAATTCAACATAATCATCATAATAACCGATAAAAAACCATTGATAAAGATAACAAGTCCTGGAAACCCAAATAAACAGTAATAAATGGAGCTACCGTTAAAACCCGTCAAAACGGTTATAAAGAGAAAAAAACATTGGACTCACATTAACGGAGATAACTTATTATCCGAGAGTCCGTTTTAGATCTGCGACCTGTCAAATCAAAGATCCTAAAACGATCTTCGACCTGAAAAGTGAAAGTGTCTAAATGGACAGGCGGATCAAAAGTTATGACCATTTAAAAAAAAGCGGACGGGGAATGGGTGCTAGAAACGAGGCATCGAAAAACGTAACAAACCTGATACCCACTAAAAAGGCCATAACATATGATCTATGAGTGCATGTGGGCACTGTGACTAGTAAAACTAAACCTCATGGAATGAGCTATGATCTGGCAGGTGGAGGAGGCCGAATTGACATGCGGATTGAATGTTAGGTCCATTTGAAGACAAGTTTGACGAGACACCGGTGACGGAAACAGTGCTTTTGAGGCCTTCGGAGGGTTTTTGGGTCAAAATACATGACAGAAGCTTGCTTGTTTTGAACTGGTGTGTAGCTCCCTTCACTGGCTTCGATTTGATATGTGGTAGAGCCCAAACGGACACCCAGAGCGAAAGTTATGGCCGTTTGAAGTTGGAGAACTTTTTTCATCTTTATTATAACTCTAATATCTTCCACACCTTAGACTATCTCATAGTTTTGATTATATGTGCCTCTAGATCTCTTCATGATCTTCGATTTGACTGGTCGTGGCGCTTCAACGGACGCCTAGATCAAAAGTTATGGTCGTTTTAGTGATTTCGGGGTTTCTTGTGTTTTTTTATTTTTTCATTTCATTTCACGGTGGTTTTACCGAAACAGCCGCTATTTCACGGTGGTTTTTTAAAAAACTGCCGCTAATCCTTGAATAAAATTAAAAATAATAAATATTTTTTTTCCCATTTAGCGGCAGTTTTTTCGCAGCGGTTTTAAAAACCGCCGCAAAACGTCGGTTTTCTTGTAGTGAGAGGAGGATTTAAGAGGTAATTTTTCTCCCTCTTATCCTTTAATTTCCTTTTAAGTTCAAATACATTTCTTGATCCCTCCACAACTATATTCATCAAAATGATATTTTAAATCCAGTATTATACATATAATGTAATTTTATGATGCTAATGGGATATTATATCATCCAACCCCCTTTCCCACTTCCTTTTATTTTATTAAAGAGAACGTTGTTCGTGAGGTGTTAATTTATGACCTTTAAGAATGACATGTCTTCTTCTTCCATTTCTACCTTCAGATCTGGTCATGAAACCTTTTTTATTGTCGAACCTGAATTTTTTATATGTATTATTCCCTATTTAATGTTCTGTAAATAACTTATGGCCATATTACTAAGTGATAAATTAAAACAAGTTCTTTGTGATCGAAAAACCGCCCAAATTAACCCAAATAATCATCATTTAATTCTTATCTAATGATTATTCCACATGGATATTATATGATTCTTTATAAGATCATTAAATATCCTTTAATATCCTTAATAACATGTAATATCAGTTCTGGATGTTTACTCATGTTCTACCCCAACTTCAATTTAAGAATACAAGTGAACCACTCAAGAAAACCATAAAAACAAACATTCCTGAATAGTGTTTTTAAACTCTATAACTCATCCAAAGGCACATAAATTCACTTAATGAAACCATAATTAACCATATTAATTTACACAAGGTTCTGGATTTATAATTAATGAATATAATTTCAATATAAAGGACATTAAAGAGAATGAAGCATTCAGATACATGGTAAGGGGAAAATCTTGAACCCAATTTTTTTCTTCGGGTTCTCCCTATTTCAATCCAATTTCGTATGGTCACTTATTAAAAATAATTTTTACCTCATTATCTTACCTTTTCTAGGATGTAAATTTTTTCTAATGATGTTTATGTCAATCCAAATGTTTTCCAAAAGAACTCTTCTTTTAAGAACTCAACTTTTACCTCTCATTCATGGATGATGGTTCTTGTATCAAGTATGTTGTTCCCTATTTCTTTTGGGAACCCAAATCTTATTGATGTATTATTATGATATGAAACCCATTCCTTATAATGGATTAGTTATGTTCATTATTGATATATTTTTTATGTGTAATTCATGATAATGATAATATTATGAGTTGACGGGTGTGCCCGGAATTATATAGTGCAATATGAATGTCTGAATTTGACGGGTGTGTCCGGAATTATATAGAACTCCAATGCATTGTATAAAGTGATGAATCTCATGACTAAATGTGATATTTTGTGTGAAAAATATTCTATCTTAGTTCACAAGTATGTGTGGTAGTTAACTACTAATACATGATGTTTCATTTTTATGCATTGCCACATTTCAAGTCTTTTATTTATGCTCCTCTCATGTTCATGGTCTTCTGCCTATGTCATGATTATGCTCACCCAATGCCATATTCTTCTTATCTATCCTCTTACTAGGATTTTAGCTCACCCTTTTTTATGTATATCCTCAGCTGGCTACATGTACTAAGGAGAGGATAAGTTCCAATAAGAAGCTAGAGAAGAATAAATTAAATAAATGTTTATGTTTGATGTTGTAATTGTTATGTACGGTTTTATTTTTCCCAAGACACTAAATATTTTGATCCTCTATGTGTAATACTATTATTTTGTTTATATTTAAAATTATGTAATAGAAATGTAGCAAAAGTTTGGGATGCTATACATAAATAGGCACTAAGAGGTGAGTTTGGTTTCTAAAAATGCAACATGGTTGTCTGAAAGGAAAAATCATAACCAATGTTGGTTGGGTAATGATTTTTTACTATGGAGATCAATTCATGGTAGTTATTTGTAAGATAAAATTACTGTGTTCATTCATCCTTCATGTCCCTAGTTAGATAATAGTGATTTTCTTCTTTATATGAGAATTTATTTAGAATAATTAGATAACTAATTAATCAATATATGATGGCCACATAATTAATGAGGCTTTCCTAAATTCGGTGGAACCGAAATAGTTTTTTATGGAATATTATTCATTATTTCTTCAAAATATTCATAAAAACAATCCCCCATTGATATGATATCACCTTATATATTAATACTTATAAGGCTATAAATTTACCAATATGGATTAATATAAAACTCCAGTTTTTGGTGACATATCCCATAATCTCTATTTGAACATTGCAGTTTTAAAGAAGCATCATTTCAATGATAAACTTCTCCATTTAGTGGTAAAAAATAATACCCTATATTTAGACCAAATATCAAAAAAACCATAAAATCACTCGTAATGTACATTTCATTTGGTTCATATTCAAACTATGTAAACCTATATTGATAAAAGTAGACACAAGATCATAAATTTGATCATATCATTGTAGGGATTTTATGAGTCATCATCTAATGTGGATGAGTGGCTTTATTCATTACACAATGATATGGGGAAAATTTATTTTTCTATCCAAGGTAAATTACTTAATATCAAAATACCCATTTAGGTGCTATGAATGAAGTTGCATCTCTATCCTTAGAATTCATTTTTATATAGTCAGAACAAGAGTATTTGTCTATAGAGGATAGGGCCTGAAATTCCACAGTTTTATAAACTCATTGTTTCATAATTGGAACTATAAATTTATCTATTGTGTGGTACTATTTATACTTTATCATGTTGATTAAATCTCCGCTATAACCATTCTTTTACTAAAAAATAGTGATGTTGGAAATCCACATGTATATTGATCATCCCAAAATAAGTTAGTTTTTATGAGAATGAAAACTACATCTTCCATAATTAAATTATAGGTAATCTTCCTTCTTCTAGAATCATGTTTATGTACTAGTTTTACATTTATTAAACCCAGATTATGGGTGTATACCTTTGGGTATATCTGAATAATTTTCTTGTAGACCCCTAAAAAAAATCCTAGAGTATTTATGTTCTCCTAATAATATGGTGGCTCTAATCAATATAGGCAATGGGTTGTCTTCTATATGATATTCATTTATTTGAGGTCATCTAGGACAGTTGTCACACCATATTAGAATATTTTTGGTGTAATTATAAGAACATCTACCTCTCTAAAATCCACCTATTATTCCCCATTTGTTTATTATTGTGGGAATATAATTTAATGGTATAAATTAATCGATAAAATTTTCATTTTTTAGATAAAATAGGTGTATGACATCTAAAATACTAGAGAAATATGAGGGAATTTTTTATTATTATTAAAATAGTTGTTGGATATTAGTTATTGTAAAAATATAAATAATTATTTTAATTTATAACATCATAATTATCAAAGAGAAGAGACAAACTGATGATCTATAAATTTTTAGTTGATTGGGGGAATTATTAATAGGACTTGTAACACTTGGAGAAATATCTTCAAGTATAGAAAATGTGTTATTATATCAAGTTCTATATCAATATCTAATGAATTATTATAAGGGGTGTTATTTCTTCCATAAAACACACATTCCAATTTTTACTAGAAGGGTCTAAATAATTTGGTTCATAAAAATGTTATCATGAGTTCAATGGTAAAAAACATGAATCTCATGGTATATTGACAACATGTTAATCTAATATATCTAATGTTATCATGCCAGTATGGGTAATGGAAAACATGAATTCATCACTATGTTAACTTCATGGTTGTTTCAAGTGGAACTCAAATCATTTATGATGTGATCTGATTATAATCAAATATCATTGGTTGTTTCCCTCCCATACAATAGGATAAGAACTCCTTCTACACATCTTCATAGGAATGAAAATGAGATCCATATCCATTCATTCCACAAAATTCTGATTGAAAACATGACTGATACATGTAATATCGGAAGATGGTATAGCCGTATTCATATGAATCCATGGTCTTCTATAAATTAATTTAACTATTATGTCTTGTCAAACCACTATATAATTGATGTCAATGATAAAATAAACGATTCTAGAATTACATTTGGCCCTCTCATGGGGTTACTAGTCACATTTAATATATCTCATGATTCTCATTTTATATTAATATGGATAATCTTTACTATAGATAATGTGATTGAGATTTTAAACCTTAAAAATATTGACAACCTAATTATATTAGATTAAAATTTATTAATATTAATCAAGGTTTATAATAGTGGAGATATTGATAGGTCTGATATAACCCTATATTTTGGCATCATACTCATTTTCACTAAATGAGATTACACTAAGACATTTAGTGGTATGGGTTTATGTGTGGTAAACTTTGATTGTAGAAACCAAAAATTAAAACCCATAAAGACTTGTGAGGGAATTATTGAGAGCTCCCATAAGATAATTTGAATGATTAAGTACGTATATAATATAAATTATTGAATGTAATATATCTAATTATTTTATAATTTCATACAATTATACCATTTAACTATGATTAAATATATAGTGTTATTGATTGGATTAAAAATTTGGTATTAATGACATCTATGTAGAGAACTTCCCCTACTTATTAGAGTTAGTGGGATTGTTATCCACATGTGAATTATATTGAGAATCCTACCCATAGTATGATAATATCTATATGATTGTATGTTTTCTAACTAATCCTCGATGATAATAAGATCTCAAAGATACTTTGATGATTTTAGTGAAGAATAATACTCTAAATTTTGGTTAGAGACTTTGTGTTGATATACAAGTTCTTCATCAAATAATGGGTCTACTTTGTAGACTCTATTTATAGATAGATATTGTAAATCTTTGTCTAATGGGATACATGTTTGGCATAGTCGTTCCCATCCTTTCCATGTTAGGGGAAGAAAATATTTTTGAGGTTGATCCAGCTAAGGAATTGGATGATATTAAACATCACATTCTTTATTCTTCATATACTAATTACACTTTTCTTTTATAGATGGTTTATATGCACGATATGGAATTATAGTCACAAAAATTAGAATTATATTTTTCCTAAAAAATGTATTTCCAAGAAAAAATATCTTCTTCATCAAAAAATAATCAAACATTTTCATAAACCAAGTGACTATCTTATTCTATTATCCTTCTTATTTAGATGAAATAGTTGACACATACTTCACACATTATAGAGGATTTATCATTTTAGCCTTACAATAATCAACCATATTTTGAATTAATTCCTTGAAAAGAAATAAATAATGAATATTATGGCTCAACATCATATAATGGGGTTAGTAAAATGAGTTACCATTATTACCAATTTTCTTCAGTGCCATAGATTCTAGCAGATTTACTAGTTCATTCTCCATTATAGAGAATAAATTTCATATAACTTCATATTTCTAACATATTATTTATTATTATTTCAGTTCGTGAAACATAAGTGATTTTTCTCTCTTATTTATTCCTAACAAGTAGATTATTCCTATTGACATCTCTAAAGAGTATGCGCCCTAAATAAATATAGGGATATTGTTAACCAAAACTAGAAATAGAGTTGACATTAGAATGTAAATTTTTTTTACCTTAAATTTCATTTTATGTTGAGTCACTTTTATTAGGATTTTATCCTTCATTCAATGAATATCATCTTCTAGATTCACGGCCACTACTACCAACTCCATAAACCCACCAAGATATTTTATTGGGATGATCGATTTTTTCTAATCATCCAAGATGTTTAATTTTATTATCATTAGTTTATTCTATTATGGTATATGAATATATATACTAGGAGAGTTTTTTACATAAATAAAATAAATTTTAAATTATATCATTTTTATATTGATTATAATTTGAGAGCTTAATGGATATTTTTTTCCAAAACATATTCCTATATGAATGTATAAATTGAAGTTAAATGTTTCCAAAAAATTTCATAGATAATTTTAGTATATTTATATAATATAATAATGATGTTATTTCACATAAAAATGTGGGGGATGGGTCACATCCACCCATTAATGGAAATTATTTCTCTATAGATGAAATAGTATGTGATTCCCTTCTATTTCCCCCATTTGGATGATAGGAGACAAAATAGAATCAAGAATCACTTGTGGTATAGTCAACTAAGAATAATAAAAAAATCGAATCCAAGTATAACTGAGGTAAAAATATTTGTTATTTATATTATACTCAACTAAATCCTAAATGGATTCCATCAAATTATGGGGGGAAATGGTAGTTAAAGATACTCTTGGTCATCCTCATTCTTCAGATTTATGTAAATTTTTACTTAAGTGGAAGTTCTATCAAGATACCACAATTGTAAAATTATAGGATAAATCATTCCATACTATTGGATAAGGTTTATTTCTTGGGGAATATTCACCACTTATGGGTATGTATACACAATAGGAAAACTTTTTTTGAGAAATTTGTCATTGAGTCGTCTATTTCTGTCATATTCATTGTCATATTAATCTAATTTTTCATTAACATTTAAGTGTTCTGTTTCATTAGGACATTCAAGGGATATCAACATACATTTACCATTATCTTTTATTAATATTTACCATAGATTTGGTAACTATATTATTAGTGCTATAAAATTCTATGGATTTATTTCATTACAGGTTTTCACACCTTCCTCACACACCTTAGTGTGGTCTTTATTTAGGTCAAAATGTCTTTATCATTTCTTTAGAGGTGGTATCCTGAACAATTTCATCTAACTTATTGATGTTGATGACATTTAATTAAGCATATGAAATAGTTGAAATGATATCATCACTCATATCTAAGTCATAAGGCGATCCACTTCCCTTTAAGAAACTATTGATGAATGAGATGAATTTCTCTTATATATTATTATTCCTAGTAATATAATTTTTCTTATTTACCCATATGCGATTTATAATTCCTCTTCAATACAATATGGAGAATATTTTTTATATAGTGAATCAAAATGAATCTTCAACATCCTAGGACAAATGTGTCCCTAGTGGTTATGGAGGATTAATTATTGGATGAAACTGGAAGGGTTCCTCTTTGGTAGTGATTTCAATAATTACAGTACTATTTTTCCTAAAAAAATAAAAGTTAATAGTTTCCCATGAACCTTCATATAGTATTGATTAAATTGTGCCTCCAACACATCCTTGTAACATTAGGTCTTTTATGGTCCCAGTGGTGTCACCTATGATAAAAATAATGAAAATTTACCCAGGCCTGTGGTTTTGGGCTAATATTGTTTTAAATCTATGACATCCATGGATACCCTTTTGATTTTTTATAATTTTTTTATTAATAAGTGTATAAGATAAAGATTTAGGGATTGATATTATCAATATTCACAGTTTCCCTCTTATTGTGGGTCTTACTCTTGGTAGTTGGGTAGCTCATATAATATTCTTGGAAACCCGATGAAATAATATATCCATGGAGCACTACCTTTGACTAAATAAAATTCATGTCTATGGAAAGACATGATTTATATGAATTGGTAATATATAACACACATCTTCTTTTCCTGATAATTATTTTATTGTGATCACATTTCATGATACATTCACCAATAGATTAAGAAGACTATGGACTATGGTGAAATAAAGTTCTATATACTCACCCCATACCCAAATATGTACATCTTCTAGGTAATCAGTTATTATTTTATTGTGATTCCATTTCTACTATGGATAATACATATAAAATTATACTAAAATATTTCTTATTTTGGAAATTTGGAAAATGAGAAGGTATTAAAATAAAATTCCATGTACATATCACAAAAAAAATATTTTTTAATGATATTGTACCATTCATAAAATAATGGTCTCTTATTGTGCTATAGGATAGTCATCCAAATGTATAGATGTTGATATTTAATAAATGATATACTGAATTCATTTTCAATATCATATTGAGTGTTGACTGTATTCAAGAACAAAACTATTATCTTAACCTCGATAAGATATAATAAAAAATCCATGTTGTATTCAACCTTTTCTATGGGGTATTTCTCTATATTATTGGACCACAATGGCCATTTTTCTACTAATCCTATCTTAAAATTATGAAAAATTGAAATGTTCATGGTAAAATAGGGTGGGTATGATTTGAGAGGCTCAATGATGAATATTTCTATTATAGATAAACCATCAAATAAAATAAGCAGTTGATAGCTAATAATGTGGTCTCATAGGTCGCTAAACATGACTACTCAAGAACCTATCTATATGAATACTTATATTGATGAAATATGATGGAAGTGGAACATTGTTTTTGTTATAATATGGTTTTGGGGATGACATATAAATAACATATCATGGGTAGAATCACATTCATGATTTCCATGGTCAACCTATGTATTACCATGTGGAGGACATCCATAGTGAATATTACCGTCCTATTCTAATTATGGATCAAAAATAAAAAGGGATACTATAAAACGATGTCCAATAGACTCAATAAAACTATTATTGATCATAGCAGTAATATAAATCTTCCCTTGATCCATATGTTTCTTCTTGAGAGATCACATTTTAGAGGTTCTTTGTCCGGTGATTGGGGTTGTATAGTGCAAGTAGAAACCCTCTTAGGTAAGAGCCATCCTGGTTGATCCATGGGTCATTATAAAAATATTAGAACCATATATTTGGATTTTAATAATGATATGAGTATATATATTTTCTATTTTATGAATATATCAACTAATATACACTATTTCTATTAGGATATATTGAAATATCTAGAGAGTCTAAGTGGGTGTGTGTTCCTATTCATGAACTGCCTAAAGGTAATGAGAGAAAAATTCTTCAATAATAGTGGGAATATTGGTCCACTCTTGGCCTTCTTATATAAAGAGTATTTATTGACTCTCTTGATGTGAGAGAGAATAAATATACAATATTTTCCCAGCTTACATAAATTTATACTCACACACTCTTCGATGGAGATCAAAATATCAACCAAAAATTTAAGTATTATAGCCAAAAATTGGGTTTTAGTGTTGGAAACTAGGGTATCTACACATTAATTTTTTTCATTCAACCTAGGATAAAGACTCCCCTATGTACCCTGACGTGTGAAAATATGGCTAGTATCTCATGGATAACATCCTCAGTAATCCCCCGATGAGCAAGGGATGATCAATGTTGGTGACCTCTATGGTCATTAGATGAATATCTACATTAGTGGATCTATTTTGTATCATATTTTTCAATGATATTATTGAACCCAATAAGATAAGAGAGGAAAATATTTTTTTGGTTCAATAAATGGTCTCTTGAACCATATTGATTACTGATGATAATAACATGTCTATTCACAACACTCCTTCAGTAGTATGTTCTGAAAGGTTTAAGGGCCAAAAGGATTTCCATGGATTTCATGAAGGTTGGGATCATATCACATGTATGGTGAACCCTAATAAAATCATTCACCCCATACTATAGTAGATTATGTAATGGTGAAAGTTTCCTCCTATTGGCTGGATTTATGGCCCTAGTAATGAAAACAATGTGCATCTCATACATTTCTAATAATATACTTTGAATGAACGCATCTCTTATATGGGTTTGGAATGTATTATAAAAAAATACAAAAACACTATAAATGATGTATCGCAAGAAATATAATGTCTATTAGATCGATTTGATAAAAAAATAATTCAAAACTGGTTCACTATTTATTATTTGTAAAACCTTAAACAATTTTTCCAACATTTTATGTAATAATTTTTTTTCTTTTTTTTTATATAAGGATTATTTTTATGTTAAAAATTATTGATAATGGAAACCAATTATGAATCACTTCAGACTATGATGTTTTGAGTTTATAGTGACCTATTATATAAAGGATAGAGGTTTATGTCACATTACCAAAAACAAAAATGAATTCAGGTTGGTTGAAATAATGGTAGTTCAGGCTCATCTACATATTTTGAATCATAATTATTTCTTATATTAAGTAACTCATAAATAATTCTGTCGTATCCATAAATATATCCCAAATCCTAATGTATAATTTTCTACCTCATTCAAGTAAATTTTTCAGAACCATGTGTTGTTGTGTACCTTTATACCTATAATAGGGTTTCCATTATAAATTACATAAAAATTTATTTTTGGTTTAATATTTAATGGTTTAAATCCACAATGTTATTTACTATTGAGTTTATCACCATCCAAAGAGCTTCCAATAATTATGAATTTGTTATCAATCTCTTGAACGGGGATTTTATGAATCTATGGTAATAGAATTATAACCCACATTGTTTCTGTGTCAGTGTATAATGTTTAATGATTAGTCCATACCAACCTAATTTCTTCATATAAGAACATTGGTGTACATTATTATGTCATGAGACTAGGAAACTCATATAAAAAAGGGTGAAATAATAGTAATTTGAGTGGGTATTCTACACGGTATTTTCTTGAATGGGTGTTCTTGGTGATGAAATCAACAATGGAAACCATCATGAGCCTCATACCTGAAATGGTATTGCATGATATATGTTCCCTTATCACATCCAGTGGTTGATCGTGAATCAATGTAAGGATAATGGGTAATATGGAACCATGATGAATTTATGTTGGGGATTAGACATTTATTATCCGGATGATTACTTGTTTTCAGTAGAATATATCCCTTCAAAGGATTACAACTCATAGGGAATGTTGGTATTTGAGGGGAATATTAAGGAAGATCAGACCTCTTGAAGATGAGTTATATATTTTTCATGGATGACCTATATTTAGATTAATACTAAACCATTGGGTTGGGATTATTAGTGGAGTCATGTTTGGTTGTGTTTTACACATAAAAAAGACCCTGAGAGAATTTTTGTTTGTGTTACATAGAGATGAAACTTAGGGGAAAATGATAGATGTAGAGAATATCCCTTTTTGACTATTTGAGTGCTTCCTACCAATACTGTATGCTATTTTTTCCATGTCAAATATTCAATTCAAAAGGACCCCTCATGAGGGAGGCATGTAGACTATGTGAGGGACACATTAAAAGTTTGGAGTTCATAGACTGGTCTTCATGAAGTGGGCTTATGAGGTTTCCATCGAGAAGAAACTATCCAAGAGATAAATTATGAGGTTTCCAAACAGGTTGTTTCTTATGAGGTGACTAAATTTCATTGCCTGTGTAGCCACATGATATTTTATGCAATAAATATTTTTAAAAATATAACTTATTTTATAGCTTTTGTCACACACAACATCAATTTTTAAATAACTAGGATATACTATTTATATTATAATCTAAACATGATCGTTACAATGTGGCCATTAAATTTTGTGGTATGAATAAAAAATGGTGAAAATGATTATAAAGTTTATATATAATGAAAATATTTTTATAAATAACATATAATTTTTATTAATGTATTTTTATTCATTGAAACAAATCTCCAAAAAATGATTTCTAGTGTTTTTTGTAGAAAAATTATAATATTATGCTTTATACATTTTTAAAATTTATTTGAAAAAGTTTACATCATTTTTCAAATCAATATTTCATATTTATCATTCAGTGAATTTTTTTGAATTTTAGGAAATGAATAATTTTTCAGGGTAAGTGAAAGATACCATTTTTTATTAAAATATTCCTTTTTCATTTAAGTCATTTACAACATCCAATTTATATTATGATAGTATAATAAGTAAAAATAGTTTATTTATATTTTTTTAATCCAATTTAGTTAATTAGAATCATTTTTATATTAAATTTTGATATTAATTTATTTTTATATAATTAGGAATATGTTCTTTAGGGAAAACATCTTTTTCATTACATCTACGATTTTAATTATAAATTTAAATTTCCCAATTATGTGAATTAAATTTGGAAAAATAGATTCCCTATTTGGAATCATTATAATTAATATTATATAATAATTTCAACATAAATTTTTGAAATATTAAATGTACAAATAGGAAAATCTATTTTCCATTTTAATGTTTAAAATAGTTTTATAGAGGGTTTAAATGAAATGATAAATGGTAAATAAACAAGAAATATATTGAACACCAATTTTCTATCCATATTGAGTCCATATATTATATAAGGTTTAATAAAGAGTAATGTTGGATATTTTTTAATGTTAAAAATGTGGTTATATTATATTCTTTTGAAACATTTCATGGGTATCCACTCATCACTTATAAAATGGAATATTATTTCTTCTATTACTCACACATCCAATTCCATTTGTGTTGGAAAATAAAGGAACAAATAACATCCTTAAGACCCTACCCACAATATAGAGTCCTTAGTTTGATTATGAATTACTCTTAATGAGGTTTTAGGTATAACCTAAACGTGGTTATCTGAACAAGAGGTAAAATTCATAAACATGTGTTTTGTTAAATTTCATCCTCTAACTCCATAAAATATTCTTCATCCATGATGGTCTAATAAAATAAATATTTCCTTATAAATTATACTATGTTACATTAATGTGATGACCTACACCAATCTTCGCATCTATCAAGTGGAAATGAAACTATCGATCCAGTATATGGAAGACAAACACCTTGCGAACTGATGTAATTCATTTTCCATCACCAAATATCACAACTATATATAATGATAGATCTTACATATTATATGATATTTATGAAATAATTTTACTTTAATTATAATATCAGATATACATTCTTACATTATATTTTGTGGAAATATGATAATCTCACTCATGTGTGTGGTGAACTACTGCCTTGCAAAGCGATGTGATTTCTTCTTCAATTATGAATTAACTGGAAGTTAATATATATATTCTTCATTAACATATGTGATATATATTACATAAAAAATATTATTTAAATGAAATATTTTTTTTATATTCCATTCGTTTCATCCTTTGAGAACATTGAAACAACATTCATGTGTATGTATGGGTTATTGTCTCCATGAACGGTGTAATTAATTTTCAATATCTATATTTATCAGATTACTATAAATAATTATGTATTGAATATATATTTTATATATGAAATGGTTATAATTTTTGAGATAATTTAACCTTGATTAGTGGAAATTTAGCAATAATACCAAACCAAAACATACAACATAAACAAAGTAGATTTTGACTGAAACATGATTTTTACATGAAATTGAAAATAAACAGGTAATAAAAGGACTTAAGTAAATCATATATGGAATGATATAGATTATTATAGTTCTATAATATAATTATAATAGTATTATATTTATTATTGAGTTTATTCAAATGTGTACAAATGATGTCGAGTCTTAATGTACTGTATTTTTGTCTTAATTTTTCTTCTTTTGGATATAGGATACATTACACACCTATATCCTTTTATGAGGTACATATACTACCTCATTGACTTGTTATATCATGAATTTATTTATATTCATTATATATAATGTTCCTTTTAATTTTTATTCTTTCTTGTCTATTACGATTCAAATGTTAACTAAACATGTAATGGATTTTCATCTCACTATTATTTCATTGGGACACATGTCTAATGCACCATGTGCTTCTTTTTTCTGGTGTATATACAAACCATTAATATATTTAATGATTATTATCATGATAATTATTATAAAGACAAAATGATTCAAAAAGACATTCCACCTGATCTTGATAGTCTCAGTAGTGAGGTGAAACAATATTATGGAAATAAGTCTTCAATATAATAAATTGATGAATTACAACCACAGAACAAAAAAGAAAGAGATATATCCATGATCTATAAATTCCTTGCATAATTCTCTAAACCAGAATGTATTACAAGACAAGACCAACATATCTACATGTGACCAACTGTCTTTTCCAAAGTATCTCGTAATAAAGTAATGACTAAAAGAGAGTCCTATATGCTAAACCAATATTTTTGTTCTATATTTTAAAATAGAAAATATTTTATAAATCATTTTCATGAATCCAGACTCAATTGGAAATCATTTTCCTACAATTTTTCATATACTCCTTTCATATCCAAAAATAATGGAATATGAAATGTATAAGTGATGGAACAAGAATTCATGTCAAAAAACTGTAAGTTATACAAGTAAATACATATCCAAGAAATAACCCATCATGAGAAGTCATGTGAAAATATTTCATGTGAAAACATGTGATTTGCATTCCATGAAAAAATACATTATCCGATAACAAACATAAATGAAAAATAAATTCATATTGGTCCCTAACCTATGAGAATACATGATAGACAAAAAATATCTAGAACTAGATATATATTTTTACCAACCAATATTGATTCCTACCACAGTCTATCGATATCCCAAAATTAACCCCCTGTGGTGCCACACACACTGGGGTCACCTACGTCCCTTTCCTGATTCATGAAACGATAACAATGTTCCTATTTTTTTCAAAACCCATTTCAATACCATGATAAAAATTTATAAAACATTTTCAATTAAAATCCTATATAATTTTTAGTTTGCTAACCCTTTTCCAAATCAAAACTACCATTCAATCATTTAATCATACACTTAGTGTGGAAAATCCCATTTATAAATAAAACCCCTTTTAAAAACGAGAATATCTCCAATGAATCAATTGAAACAAAAAACCCTTAAATTAAATGAATAAAATTAAATAATTTTATAATAAAAATAATACATTTATATAAACCTTTGTCTAGAAAAACCTTCATCAAAATGATTGTAGAACAACTCGCTAATGAAAATAGAGACTAGGAAAGAATAGATTCGGTCCTTATGATCATAGATCCAGAAGAAACAAGGACAATCCTCCATCAAGTCCATTAGATATGTAATCACATATCAATTGGGTTCCAAAACAATGATGGGAGAATAGATCTAGCACAAATCTATAAAAAAAAATATGGTAAATTAGATAAAAACGCAAAATACCTCAAGATAAATCTTGAAGAATGAACGAATTACAATAATAATATAATGGGAGAGATCTACAATGTTTTAGGGAAGGTTTAGGATTATCCAAAATTATATTGGGTGTAATTATAATTTATATAAACTATTGGAAAAATGGTAAAATCCCAATTCTAAATAGTTTGGAAGGGGTTCACAAGGTTTCCTAGGGAAGGACACAGGGTTAGACTAATTGTGTGCTTTAATAGAGTGCCCTTACTATCTATTCTATCAAGGTGTACAGTGTTTTCATTAGAGGGTGTATTGGTTTCAGAAAACCATTCTCAAACCAATTAAAACCCATGTAAAAAACAATACACCCCCATGGTTCATAATTCATATCACATGGTTTGGCTATCCATGATCAAACCATAAAAATTCCATTAGAACCTCAGATATGTAAATCCCATGGTTACTACACAATTAATAAAATCATTATCTTTAACTATGTAGATTTATAGTTTCCCTTCTAATCAATTGTTTTAAACCTCTAAACTCTTTAATCATTCTAAACCCTAAAAGATAAAATTTGTGGCTCTACTAAGGTGTACATATGACATAGAGAGAGAAAAAATTATTCCCACCATAAGTGCATTATGTCCCCATAATTTCCTCATCATCCTAAACCCATAAAGAGATAATGACACTACTGCCTCATCAATTATTCCTAAATCCACTTCTTATAGTAATCTCTTATTCAATGTCATAATACATAGAAAAAATGAATCATTTTACTATACAGTAACTAATGTTGTCAATCCACAATCTAAATGGATTTCTAAATAACTGTGGTATCCGTCCCAAGATCGAAATACTCCCATAAAATAAAATTGGATTTATCTAGTCGATACCTCCTCATCTAGGAAAAATATAATATGTCATGGATTTTTATTAAATGTGATAGTAAGTCCAACTGATATTCCACCTTTCTTGAGTCACTCCACGATCTCCAATGGGACAAAAAACCACAGTTTAAACTTACCCAACATACCTAGAGGACGATGTCCCAAGCGACGTGAACACTGATAAAACCCCAATCACCAACCTCAAACTACAGAAATTGATGATGATTCTCTATTTAATATTTCAAATTGTTCTGTTCAAGAAAACCCTCTTCCCGATAATCTGTACATTTTTTATCATCTCATAACCGAGACTCAACCCAAACAATGACTACTCTCCAAACTCATTACTAGAAATGGGATATCTTCATGTATTATAATAAAACACATACAATTGAACCATATTTATTTTATCTTGATTTATATTGTTATAGTAAACTCAATTAGATTCAAATGATTTTTCCATGATCCACCAAAATCAATAACAGAAACCCGAAGCATATAACCAAGAACAAAAGTGGATCTCTTTGTCTTTCCATCCATATGAGGATGATAATTCAAGCACTATTTTAACAAAGAACCCATCACCTCTTTTAAATGATTCCACAACCTGTATGTGACCATTAGGGCCCTATTAGATTAGATAGTTTAGGGAACCTCATGAAGTCTCGTAATCCCTCGGATGAATAAGTCTCAGAGGTGTTCCACTTCCGTCATCTCCATGATAGGAATGAAATGTTCCAATTTCATTATTTGAACAATGTTCAGAAAAATCCAATTATTCCAACATGTATTCCATGGAAAATCATCCCCAAATTCAATAGAAATATTTTCCCACATCCATACTATATTGATAAATGGTTGCAATAAACTAGCTAGTTACTAGTGTTCCATCTTAATTTTTTGTTATGTGAGACACCATGAAACAAAATCTACAATTTAACAACTCTTTCCTCCTATAATTTCGAAAAATCAACCATATAAGTAAGAAAAAACTTTACTAGGAGACTGGGACAACTCTGTCGAGGTATCCCCACTATAAATAATTTTATCTAATCATTGTAACTCACTGTCTGTTACGTATAAAAGCCAAAATATTTCATCAAAATACAATTGATATTTCATAAAATTCAAAATCACATGTCTACAATACTCTTTCACTACCTATATCATATAATAATATAAATTCATTAGATATCACTCTTCAACTAATTCCTTCATGGCTTTTGTTGAAAATGTTTTTCTCAACGCATCAATAACCACATTCCCTTCCCTGGAGTGTATACAACCTAAAAATTAAAATTTTGAAATTACTCCACCAGAAGTCTATATTACATCATCCAATCCATCTGAGTAAATAATATATTTCAGGATCTTATGAAAAAATTCAATTATTAATTTCTCCAAAAATAGATAGTGAATCAACATTTTGAGTACATGCATAACTGAAGCCAACACAAGATCATGGGTATGGTAGTTCTTCTCTGGAGGGAATAAATAGAGAGAACTATATACCATGAATTTTTTTACCCTATATCAAGACACATCGTACACCCAAACCAAATCCATAGAAAAAATGATAACCTTGTAGGATCTAAATAATGATGTAGATGCTCAATATATAAGAGGGGGTGAATGGTATACTCTAAAAATTCCTTTAACAAAGGAAAGAGCTAAGTTTAACAAAGTTAAACTAAGAAAATTCACAACACCTCTAACACAAAATGAGAACATGGAATAAGGAATGAAGTTATAAACTTTATGTCCTATATACTTGCTTAAAACTGGAAAGGGATTCCGAAAGTAGGTTCTGAAAATTGAAACTTAACTAAAGATTACAATATGAGATTCTACCTTAAAGCGTATAGAATCTAAATGGAATAGAGTAAAAGTAAGGAAGTATAAGAAAGTTATAATTTCCTTATAATACAAAATGCAGCAGAAACAAACAAGTAGTAAAACTAAAAGTAACAATATATAAGTCTTTTAACCCAAAGAGAAGGGTATCCAACAACCTTGGATAAAGGTCCCTTGATTTATACTTTCAAGCAAGTCTGTCTTACCCACACAAGGGTAATCCCTCGATACGAAGATCGGAATCTCTATCTTGCGATCCTCGCAAGCCCTCAACTTCAAGGTAGTTGGCAACCTCTGTCTTCCTCAGTAAGGAAGCCCTCGAACTTCAAGGTAGTCAGCACCTCTGTCTTCCTATCCCCGAAAGTCCTCAAATGTAATCACCAACATTCGGAGTCGCACGAAGCAAATACTGAATGAGCGGTTCAGTATGCACAAGGCATTAAAATCTTTCTCTCTCTAGAAATCACCTTAGTAGCGTGTGGTCTCTAGATCGATCAACTTCTATGTTGTATTGAGATTTTTCAAATGAGCTCCTATTTATAGGTAAGGTCGGCCTCCTTTCCAACGGTCATATTTTCCTTAAAAATTGCAGGGACCTGTACACGTGTATCTTAACCAACGGTTAGTTTATAAGAAAATAGACAACAACATTTTATAACAAAACAAATGTAACAGAATGTACTACATCGTTTTAAGTCAAACACAAATGTTCGGAGTGAAGGTTCAGAGTGTAAACAAAATGTCAAAGAGTAGATAAATTATAAAAGTGTAAGCAAAATGAAAGTTCGGAGTCTAACAAAAATAATATTCGGAGTCTAAATAAATTCGGAGTGTATAAAGCAAAGATGATCAGATTCTGTTTAATAGGTGAATTCAGAATGATAATTCGGAATGATAATTCGTTATCAGAATTCGTAATGAGAATTCGTCATCAGAATTCGTAATGAGGCTTCGTCATCAGAATTCATCATTAGATTTTGATGTTGAACTTCATGAGATTTCGTATCTAGAATTCAAAGTATAAATTTATCAGAGTTCATATCCAAAATTAGAAGTGGGACTTCATTACAGTTCTCATCCAGAATTCGGAGCTTAAAACAGAATGCTTCATATCAAAGTTTTAAACAATTCCTAGAATATAGAAATGAATTTGATTCTTATACTTAAGAAAAATATGGATATAGATAATGAAAATATGATAAGGATAATTTTTCTTACAAAAGAGATCTTCCTTATAAAAGTGACTTTCCTTAGAAAAGTGCTTTTCCTTATAAAAGTGATTTTCCATATAAAAGTGATTTTCCTTATAAAAGAAATTTTCCTTAAAGATAAGGTGTTTTTGATTTTCAAAAAAAGAAGGAATGGAAGAGTCATAAGGAAACCATTATTGACTCAAAAATCTCCCCCTTTTTGGAAAGCACAAACATCCTTACGAAAACAAAAGTCTAGAAAGAAAACATTAAGGCTTATCTCCCTTTTATTATGGATGTTGATGAATACGACTAACTCCCCATTAGGCTTTGAAACTCTAAGGTTCGTATTCTAGATTTCCGGAATGATATCTCATTAAGAATAAGAATGTCTTCTTTAATGAAAAACTCCCCCTTAGATAAACTCTATTAGAGTTCTTTTTCTTTCTCACCCCTTTGTTATGATTCTTTTTCCTTCTCCCCCTTTGTAATTTTCAAAAAGAATTTGAGGGAATGGAAAATATAACAAATTAATTGAAAAATTAGTAACAACAACAAAAGAAACGAGCAAGAAAGTTTTTCATTATGTTTGAAAGTTCAAAAACAATAAATCTAAGTTACAAAAAAAGATCGGATTTGTCTATTTTGGATGTTTTTCCTTCTATATGAGACCCTTGAGAATAGACTTTATCTTCTTCAAGTGTTTATGGTCTTCTTCGGCTAGCTTCTCTAACACAACTATTCATGCACTTTGAGATTCAATCTTTTCTTCCTCGGCTTGAAGCTTTTCTTCCTGAGCCTTCAAGATTTTTTCCTGCTTTAACAACTTCTCTTCAAACTCAATCTAATGATCCCTTTAATACTTCTAGTTTTGAGAAACAGAATTCAGTTTCCCATTCAGATCTCTAACTTCTTGAATCTGGTAATTATTTTCAGATGTCAAATTTTCTTCAAAGGAAGAAGTAAGATCATTTATCTTCCTGTCTTCTGTCTCAAAATCATCTTTAACATAATCTTGGAATTCATCCATGAGCCTCATCTCTTCTATAGTTTTCCTCAACCAACTAGTCATTTTCTTACAAGACCTTTTGTGGGCTTCATAGCTGACAAAAAAAGTTTTGAACTGAAATTGGATCTCAACACACTTATCCATAACCATGCATACAGAGTCTGTTTTTTGATTCAAAGTATGTTGGAGCATCTGGCATCTTTAATCAATACTAGAGAAGGTCGGAATAGAACCCACCAACTTCTTTAATGACTGAAAAAAAAGTCATCCCCAACGAAGATGAATCCAAATCCGAGACTTTTCTTGGATAATTTTCTTCTTCAAAATTCTCATCCTTCTTCTTAGAAGAATCACCAACTTCCCTTCTCTTTACAGCCACTGAGCTCGGGGTATCGACAACAAGTTTCTTTCCCTTGTTCTTTTTCGGAATGGATTGTTGTTCTGGAGTTTTCTGTTCTGTATCAGACACTTGATCAACATTGTCTTCATCATCAATATCACTTTGAGCACCATCCTCTACATTCTCCATTTGAGAAATATCATGTAGAAGATGTTCTTCCTCTGCATGATAAGCTACTTATTATTATCATTTATCCTCATCCTTCCCTGGAGTGACTATCTTAGAGGACTCAGCTTCTGAAGTTCAGAGCGAAAAATATTCCGAAGGTGTCCCCTTATAATCATCTACTTGCTTGAATAGATCTTCGATCTCACCACTACCTTCAGCAACTACTTCTTCCTCTTGCTCAAACTGCTCAACTTCCTCAACATGCTTAGCATTTTCCTTCTCCGGAGTGACATTGTTTCTTCCTGGAGTCTCAGGTATAGATTCCAAAGAAAAAGATCTCGGAACTGGAATGTTTCCAGAGGCCATCTCATTAAACATCAACAAAGTCTGAACCGCCTCAGATTCAGACATATTCTTCTTGAGCTTCTTTTGTTACTTTTCTTTTTCAAATTCATCCGCTGTTTTCTCCATCAAGGTCTTATCCTCCTCAGGATCCAAGCCAAACTGAGGCTCCCCTTGCACTCTTTTCTCTTTTATTTCCCTCCACTTAGAAACTACCTCATCTGGGTAAGCTTTCTTCTTCTTCGGTTTTGGAGGTACGGAATGAACATCCTTAGATTTGGGATTCTCTACTTCAACTTCAACTTCTCTCAACATTCTCTTCTTCACTAGATTAGAAGATTCGGGTTCAGAAACTTTCGTAACCGCTTCTTCTTGAACTGGAAAATCAAAGAACTCACCAGTCTTCTTGTCGAAAGCAACATTCATCCTTTTGAGGGTACCATCACTCACCAACATAATTTTTCAAACTCTTGGATTAGACTTGCAATCCTCCTTGAAAGACTCAAGGCACCGAAAAATTAACTTCGAGATGATTACTGGATACATTATGATCTGAGCTCTCAGATTCCCTTTCTTAACATTCTCAATGGTAATAAAAATGTGTTTCATCATATTAAACATCCTTAGATTTATCAGAAAATATATAATATAGATCTCTCTCTTCATTAAACTGTCTTTGTCACCCTTTCTCGGTACGATAAAGCCTTGTACCCATAATTCTAGAATCCGAAAATTTGTAGACAGAGTAGCAATCTTCGGAGCCTTGCCATCTGCTAGTCCGAGAGTTTCCAATGCCTTTTCTTTGTTGAAGCTTCCTTTTGAATCTGGTAAAACATGAGAAATGAACTCGGCTTCTCCTTCATAATTCAGCCCTACCAAGCTAGCTGCCTTGACATAATAAAGCTTATAAGTCTTTCCATAAGACTTAAATGAAAATTTCTCCCTGTCATTTTCCTTAAAGAAGGAAACTGTCTCATAGAACTCTAAAAGCAACTATGAATATACTTCATCTTGATTTCCGGGCATAGACATAGAAAAATCTTCCCATTTGTTTTTCTTTATGTTCTTAGATATAAGAGAATCATATTTGTTGAAGAAATGAGGATGAACCAACCTTTCTCTATATACTAACCACTTGGAAATTGTCTTAGAGGTTGACATGTCTTAAGAAGATGCTTCCACAAACATTCGGAACTGAAGACTTTTGAGAAGTTCGGAATGGAGAATGTTGAAGATCGGAACGGACTTAAAAGGAAGAGGCAAGGCTTCAGGGCGTTGGAGCTTGAAAACCTGATGTGGGACAGCCATTTGGGTCCCCTTTATATAGGCAACGATATAACGGTTCATCTTCCTCGGTTGATCGAACGGTTGTAAGAACTGAGATCAGATCTGACGGTTGAAAACCAATCCTCAAGAAAACTTGAATCTGATCATTTGAGGTTTTTATTAGAACAAGGATTTAATAAAAATTCTAAACCAAAAACAAAATATAAGAAAATATCAGCAAGTAATGTATGATTACAAAAACTTGAGTAAGGAAATCATACCTTTTGGATTGGCTTAGGAGGATTATTCGTAATCGGTAAAATTCTTCTTCTTGAAGAAAAGAAAAAAAATAACTACAAAAATCTTTAGTATGAAAAAAAACAAAGTTTGAAAAACTCACTATGAAAAACTCAACAAATAAAATGAAAAAAAACATTACATTATTTTTAGCAAGAAAATTTCATTACAAAATTTTGAATACAAAAAGTTTATTATGAAAGACTCGGTACGAAAAGCTCGTTATGGAAATACCAGTACAAAATTTTCCTTTCCAGAAGTTTTCAATACAAAAAAATTCCATTCCAGAAGTTTTCTATATGAAAATATCCATTCTGGAAAATTTTAGTTCTGGAAATTCCTATTCCGGAAATAATAGTTCCGAAAAGTTTGAAAAATTAATTTTGGAAAATAAATTTAGTTATTCTAACAATCAAATGTACTCCCCCTATGAAAAGGAGTTTATTACTGTAAGGAGACTTTTTTAACAGAAAGTTAATTAAGAAAGATTACCTTAATATTATCATTCCTAACTTCTGTTTAATGTATTCAAATCTATCAAAAGGAAAAGAATTTATGAAAATATCAGCAAGTTGATCTTGCGTTCCGATAAACTGAAGAATAATATATCCTTTTATTTTGATAATCTTTTCAAAATAGCTTTTGTTACCAGTCATGTGCCGGGAACACCCACTATCCATGTACCATGTGTTGTTGTTGGTACTCTCTTTATTTTCCTGAAATCAAGAAAATAATTAGGCTTTCGGAATCCAAAATTTTTTGGATCCGAGATTTCCAGATAACAAAATTTTAGGTACCCACATCTTCTTAGAAAAATAGGCTTTATGAAATCCTAGAGATTGGGTTTTGTTTAAGGAACAATTCCTTGCCCAGTAACCACCACATTGACCCTTGGTACAAAATTGAGCACTTTGAGAAACAAAATAATTGTTACTAAAAATTGGTTTTGCATGGGTATAACCAAATCCGGATTTATTTCATAAAGGTCGTATTTGGGAATACATTTTATCAAAATTTTCCTTACCATGGGTAAAGTTTGGTAAACACTTCTTCAAGGAAAATATTTCAGACTTGAGTTTTATAACCAAGTTTTTATCCTCAATATCATTAGTTTTAGAACTAGAGCTAGGCTCGAAAACATTTTTCTTAGAAATTACTTTTTATAACTCTTTAGAAAGTTTGTTCCTCTCTGAACTTACTTCCTCATGATTTTTTGAAATACTTTCAAAATCAGCATTTTTTCTATCAAGATCCTTAGAAATAACTGATATTTCTTTCGTAAGAATATAATTCCTAGTGTTTTCCTTATCAAGTTTCTTATTGAGTTTAGTGTTCTCAATCTCAAGAAGTTCAGCGAACCTAGAAACTTGTTCATAAGTAGGTAAAGTATTTTTTTTCATCAGAAGATGATTCTTCATCTGAAGAGTTATAATACTTACTATCATTAGAATTTAAAGATACATTGGTCAATGATTCATCATTTCGTACCTTAGCCATAAAACAATGATTTTCAATGGGTAATCTGGCTATAAGACAAATATTCTTCTGTCCTAAAGATTCATAATCAGAAGATTCATCTGAAGAATCACCACCACTGGCACTCCAGGTATCATTAGCTTTCGGAACTTTCTTAGCTTTGGCTTTATAATACTTCTTTCTATTCCTATATGAATGCCTTTCATTCCTTTCTTTCTTTTTAAGCAAAGGGTAATCTGGTCTAATATGTCCACCTCTCTTGCATTCATAACACGTGACTTCTCTATCTTTCCTATCTTTCCATTCCTTTTTCTTATACATGGATTGGAAACTTCTTTGGCCAACTATCTTGTTCATCCTTAAAGCAAGATTTTCTAACTCATTTTCAGAGACTTCACTCTCACTAGATTCGGATTGGAAAATAACACTCTTAGACTTGGATCTGGTTACTCTCTCAGGAGTCTTAGCTTTCATATGATTTGATGTTGTTGTAAAACCTACAATACCTTTCCCATTCTTCTTTTTGATGATTTCAGTATCTCTCTTCATTCCAATTTCATGTTGGAGAAGAGTTCTGAATATCTAATTAAGAGAAATTTGAGTGACCTTCCTGTTCTCATCTATAGCAGTTCTTTTGGATTCCCACTCATCGGACAAAATATCAATTATCTTATCCACAAGTGATTCATCATCTAACCCTTTCACTCCCATAGACTGTAAACTATTTACAATAGTCATAAATCTCTGTTAAACATTACAAATTGGTTCGCCATAAGGAAAATTGAATCCATGGTATTCAGCTCTAAGCGTAGCTCTCCTAGTCTCAATCACTTTATAAGTTTCAAAGTGCGTAACCTCTAACTTCTTCAAGATAAAATTAGCTGCTTCACAAGAAGAAATTTGGCTATATATATTTCTAGTCATTGAACATAGTAAAGTATTGCGTACCTTATAATTGAGTTGATACTCTTGCTTTTCCTAGGTAGTAAAAGTTCTAACTTCCTTATCAGGAATTTTATAATCTCTAGTAAGCATAAGAATGTTGTCCACTCCAATATTGATAAAAAAAGTCTTCATTCGATATCTCCAGTACTCATAGTCCTTACCATCAAAGATTGGTGGTCTTGTAGGATTTAGATTATCAATGGAACCAACATGGACTCCTGCCATACTTAAAATAACCTTTGGAACACAAACTTGTTAGTAGAAAAAGTTCGTAACCACAAAGTTCAGAATGACAAATTTCGGAATGAGAATGTTCAGAATGAGAATGTTCAGAATGACAAAGTGAGCAAGAAAAACTTATACGAGAGTACAAGTATTTCAGAGACCTCCACTGATACCAATTTTAGGATTTAAATAATAATGTAGATGCTCAATATACAAGAGGGGGGGTGAATTGTATACTTTTAAAATTCCTTTAACAAAGGAAAGAGCTAAGTTTAACAAAGTTAAACGAAGTGAATTCACAACACCTCTAACACCAAATGAAAACTTGGAATAAGGAATGAAGTTATAAACTTCAAGTCCTATGTACTTGCTTAAAATTGGAAAGAGATTCCGAAAGTAGGTTCTGGAAATATGGATCCGTAAATTGAAACTTAACTAAAGATTACAATATGAGATTCTACCTTAAAGCGTATAGAATCTAAATGGAACAGAGTAAAAGTAAGGAAGTATAAGAAAGTTATACTTTCCTTATAATACAAAATGCATCGGAAACAAACAAGTAGCAAAACTACAAGTAACAAGATATAAGTCTCTTAACCAAAAGAGAAGGGTATCCAACAACCTTGGATAAAGGTCCCTTGATTTATACTTTCAAGAAAGTCTGTCTTACCCACACCAGGGTAATCCCTCGATACGAAGATTGGAATCTCTGTCTTGCTATCCCCGCAAGCCCTCAAATTCAAGGTAGTTGGCAACCTCTGTCTTCCTCTGCAAGGAATCCCTCGAACTTCAAGGTAGTCAGCACCTCTGTCTTCCTATCCCCGGAATTCCTCGAATGTAATCACGAACATTCGAAGTCGCATGAAGAAAAAACTGAATGAGTGGTTCAGTACGCACAAGGCATGAAAATCATTCTCTTTCTAGAAATCACCTTAGCAGCGTGCGGTCTCTAGATCGATCAACTTATATGTTGTATTGAGCTTTTTCAAATGAGCTCCTATTTATAGGCAAGATCGGCCTCCTTTCCAACAGCCATATTTTCCTTAAAAATTGGAGGGACCTGTACACGTGTAACTTAACCAACGGTTAGTTTATAACAGAATAAATTAAATCTTTTTATAACAAAAAAAGTGTAACAGAATGTACGACATCATTTTAAGTCTAACAAAAAAAGTTCGGAGTGAAGGTTCGGAGTGTAAACAAAATGTCAAAGAGTAGAAAAATTATAAAAGTGTAAGAAAAATGAAAGTTCGGAGTCTAACAAAAATAATATTCAGAGTCTAAATAAATTTGGAGTGCATAAATCAAAGATGATCAGATTCTGTTTAATAGGTGAATTCAGAATGATAATTCGGAATGAGAATTCGTCATCAGAATTCGTAATGAGAATTCGTCATCAGAATTCGTTATGAGACTTCGTCATCAGAATTTGTCATTAGATTTCGATGTCGAACTTCATGAGAGTTCGTATCTATACTTCAGAGTATAAATTTATCAGAGTTCGTATCCAGAATTTAGAGTGGAACTTCATTACAGTTCTCATCCAGGATTCGGAGTCTAAAACAGAATGTTTCATATCGAAGTTTTAAACTATTCTGAGAATATAGAAATGAATCTGATTCTTATACTTAAGAAATATATGGATATAGATAATTCAAATATGATAAGGATAATTTTTTTACAAAATTGATCTTCCTTATAAATGCGACTTTCCTTACAAAAGAAATTTTCCTTATAAAAGCGATTTTCCTTATAAAAGTGATTTTCATTATAAAAGCGATTTTCCTTAAAGATAAGGTGTTTGTGATTTTCAAAACAAGAAGGAATGGAAAAGTTTTAAGGAAAACTTTATTGACTCAAAAATCTCCCCCTTTTTGGAAAGCACAAACATCCTTACGAAAAAAGAATGTCTAGAAAGAAAACATTAAGGCTTATCTCCCTTTGCTTATGGATATTGATGAATCCGAGTAACTCCACCTTAGGCTTTGAAACTCTAAGGATCGTATTCTAGATTTCTGGAATGATATATCATTAAGAATAAGAATGTCTTCTTTAATGAAAAAATCCCCCTTAGATAAACTCTATTAGAGTTCTTTTTCATTCTCACCCCTTTGTTAAGATTCTTTTTCCTTCTCCCCCTTTTTGATTTTCAAAAAGAATTCGAGGGAATGAAAAATATAACAATGTACCTGAGAAATTAGTAACAACAACAAAAGAAATGAGCAAGAAAGATTTTCATTATTTTTGAAAGTTCAAAAACAAGAAAGCTAAGTTACAAAAAAAGAATGGATTTGTCTATTTTGGATCCTTTTCCTTCGACATGAGACCCTTCAGAATAGTCTTTATCTTCTTCAAGTCTTTATGGACTTCTTCGGGTTGCTTCTCTAACACAAATATTCTTGCACTTTGAGCTTCAATATTTTCTTCCTGGGCTAGAAGCTTTTCTTCCTGAGCCTTCAATATTTGTTCTTGCTTTAAAAAATTATCTTCAAACTCAATCTGGTGATCCCTTTCATACTTCCTGTTTTGAGAAACATGATTCAGCTCCACATTCAGATCTCTGACATCTTGAATCCGGAAATTCTTTTCAGCTATCAACATTTCTTCATAGGAAGAAGTAAGATTATTTATCTTCCTGTCTTCTGTCTCAAAAGCATCTTTAACATTATCTTGGAAGTCATCCAAGAGCCTCATATCTTCTACAGTTTTCCCCGACCAACTAGTCATTTTCTTACAAGACCCTTTGTGGGCTTCATAGCCGACAAAAAAAGTTTTGACCTGAACCTGGATATCAACACACTTATCCATAACCATGGATACGGAGTCTGTTTTCTGATTCAAAGTATGATGGAAAATCTGGCATCATGAGTCAATACTAGAGAAGGTCGGAATAGAACCAACCAACTTCTTTAATGACTGAACAACAAAGTCATGCCCCAATGAAGATGACTCCGAATTTGAGACTTTTCTTGGAGAATTTTCTTCTTCAAAATGCTCATCCTTCTTCGTAGAATAATCACCAACTTCCTTTCTCTTTACAGCCACTAAGCTCGGGGTATCGACAACAAGTTGCTTTCCCTTGTCCTTTTTCGGAATGGATTGTTATTTCGGAGTTTTCTGATCATTATCAGACACTTGAAAAACATTGTCTTCATCATCAATATCTTTTTGAGCACCATCTTCTACATTCTCCATTTTAGCAATATCATGTAGAAGATGTTCTTCCTCTGCATGATAAGCTACTTCTTGTTATCCTTTCTCCTCATCCTTCCCTGGAGTGACTATCTTAGAGGACTCAACTTCTGAAGTTAGGAGTGACAAATGTTCTGAAGGTGTCCCCTTATAATCTTCTACTTGCTTGAATAGATCTCCGGTCTCACCACTAACTTCAGCAACTGCTTCTTCCTCTTTCTCAAACTGCTCAACTTCCTCAACATGCTTATCTTTTTCCTTCTCTGGAGTGACATAGTTTCTTCCTGGAGTTTCAGCTAGAGATTCCAAATAAAAAGATCTCGGAACTGGAATGTTTCTGGAGGCCTCTCACTAAACTTCAAAAATGTCTGAACTTCCTCAGCATCAGACATCTTCTTCTTGAGATTATTTTGTTTTTCTAATTCATCTGTTGTTTTCTCCTTCAAGGCCTTAGCCTCCGCAGGATCTAAGCCAAACTTAGGCTCCCCTTGCACTCTTTTCTCTTTCATTTCCCTCCACTTAGAATCTACCTCATCAGGGTAAGCTTTCTTCTTCTTCGGTTTTGGAGGTGCGGAATGAACTTGTTTAGATTTGGGATTCTCTGCTTCAACCTCAACTTCTTTCAACTTTCTCTTCTTCATTGGCTTAGAAGATTCGGGTTCAGCAACTTTTGGAACCGCTTCTTCTTGAACTAGAAGATCAAAGAACTCACAAGTCTTCTTGTAGAAAGCAACATTCGTCCTTTTGAGGGTACCATCACTCACCATCGTAATTTTAAAAACTCTTGGCTTAGACTTGCAAGCCTCCTTGAAAGACTCAAGCCATCGAACAATTAACATCGAGATGATTGTTGGATATATTACGATCTGAGCTCTCAGATTCCCTTTCTTAACTTTATAAATGGTAATAAGAATGTGTTTCATTAGATTAAACTTCCATAGATTTATCAGAAAATCATGAATATAGATCTCTCTCTTCTTCAGACTGTCTTTTTCACCCTTTCTCGGTACGATAATGCCTTGTACCCATAAATCTAGAATCCGAAAATTCATAGACAGAGTAGCAATCTTCATAGCCTTGTCATCTGCCAGTCTGAGAGTTTCTAATGCCTTTTCCTTGTTGAAGCTTCCTTTTGAATCTGGTAAAACATGAGAAATGAATTCAGCTTCTCCTTCATAGGTCAACACTACCAAGCTAGCTTCCTTTACATAAGAAAGATTATAAGTCTTTCCATAATACTTAAACAAAAATTTATCCCTGTCATTTTCCTTAAAGAAGGAAACTGTCTCATAGAAATCTACAAGCAACTCCGAATATACTTCATCTTGATTTCCGGGCTTAGACACAGCAACATCTTCCCATTTGTTAATATTTATGTTCTTGTATATAATAGAATAATATCTGTTGAAGAAATCAGGATGAACCAACCTTTCTCTCTATACTAACCACTTGGAAATTGGCTTAGAGGTTTACATGCCTTGAGATGCTGCTTCCACAGACATTCAAATCTGAAGACTTATGAGAAGTTTGGAACAGAGAATGCTGAAGATCAAAACGGCCTTAAAAGGAATAGGTAGAGCTTCAGGATGCTGGAGCTTGAAAAACCGATGTGGGACAACCATTTGGGGTCCCCTTTATATAGGAAACGATATAACGTTTCATCTTCCTCGGTTGATCAAACAGTTGTAAGAATTGAGATCAGATCTGACGGTTAAAAACCAATTCTCAGGAAAACTTGAATCCGATCTTTTGAGGTTTTTATTAGAACAATGATTTAAGAAAACTTATAAACCGAAAACAAAATATAAGAAAATATCAGCAAGTAAAGTATTATTACAAAAACATGAGTAAGGAAATCATACCATTCAAATTGGCTTAGGAGGATTATTCGTAATGGGTAATATTCTTCTTCTTGAAGAAAAGAAAAAAAATAACTACAAAAATCATTAGAACAAAAAAAAACAAAGTTCGCAAAACTCACTACGAAAAACTCAACAATGAAAACAAAAAAAACATTACAATATTTTTGGCAAGAAAAAATAATTACAAAAGTTTGAATACGAAAAGTTCATTATGAAAGACTCGGTACGAAAATCTCGTTATGGAAATACTAGTACGAAATTTTCCTTTCCGGAAGTTTTCAATACAAAAAATTTCCATTCCAGAAGTTTTCTATATGAAAATATCCATTCTGGAAAATTTTAGTTCTGTAAATTCCCATTCTTGAAATGTTAGTTCCGAAAAGTTTGAAAAATTAATTTTGGAAAAGAAATTTAGTTACTCTAACAATCAAATGTACTCCCCCTATGAAAAGGAGTTTATTACTGTAGGGAGGATTTTTTAACAGAAAGTTAATTAAGAAAGATTACCTTACAGTTATCATTACTAAATTCTGTTTAATGTATTCAAATCTATCAGAAGGAAAAGACTTTGTGAAAATATCAGCAAGTTGATCTTGTGTTCCGATAAACTAAATTATAATATCTCCTTTTATTTTGATAATATTTTCAAAATATATTTTGTTACCATTCATGTGCCGAGAACACCCACTATCCATGTACCATGTTTTATTGTTGGTACTCTCTTTATTTTCCTGAAATCAAGAAAAGAATTAGGCTTTCGGAATCCAAACTTTTTTGGTTCCGAGATTTCCATATAACAATATTTTAGGTACCCACATCTTCTTAGAAAAATAGGATTTATGAAATCCTAGAGATTGGGTTTTGTTTAAGGAACAATTCCTTGCCCAGTGACCACCACATTGACACTTGGTACAAAATGGGGCACTTTGAGGAACCAAATAATTGTTACTAAAAATTGGTTTTGCATGGGTATAACCAAATATGGATTTATTTCTTAAAGGTCGTATTTGGGAATACATTTTATCCAAATTTTCCTTACCATTGGTAATGTTTGATAAACACTTATTTAAGGAAAAGATTTCGGACATGAGTTTTATAACCATGTTTTTATCCTCAATATCATTAGTTTTAGAACTAGAGCTAGGCTCAAAAACATTTTTCTTAGAAATTACTTTTTCTAACTCTTTAGAAATTTTGTTCCTCTCAGAACTTACTTCCTCAAGATTTTTTGAAATACTTTCAAAATCAGCATTTTTTCTATCAAAATCCTTAGAAAGATCTGATATTTCTTTCGTAAGAATATAATTCCTAGAGTTTGACTTATCAAGTTTCTTATTGCGTTTAGAGTTCTCAATCTCAACAAGTTCAGAAAACCTAGAAACTTCTTCATATGTCGGTGAAGTATTTTCTTCCTCAGAAGAGGATTCTCCATCTGAGGAGTTATAATACTTACTATCATTAGAATTTAAAGATACATTGGTCAATGATTCAGAATTTCGTACCTTAGCCATAAAACAATGATTGTCAATGGGTAATCTGGCTATAAGACTAATATTCTTTTGTCCTGAAGATTCATAATCAGAAGATTCATCTGAAGAATCACCACCACTGGCACTCCAGGTATTATTAGCTTTTAGAACTTTCTTAGCTTTGGCTTTGTAATACTTATTTCTATTCCTATCTGAATTCCATTCTTTCCTTTCTTTATTTTTAAGAAAAGGGCAATCTGATCTAATATGTCCAACTCTCTTGCATTCATAACACGTGAATTCTACATATTTCATATCTTTCCTTTCCTTTTTCTTATACCTGGATTGGAAACTTCTTTGGATAGCTATCTTGTTCATCCTTCGAACAAGATTTGCTAACTCATTTTCAAAGACTTCACTCTCCCTAGATTTGGATTAGAAAATAACTTTCTTAGACTTGGATCTGGTTACTCTCTCAGGAGTCTTAGCTTTCATATGATTTGATGTTGTTGTAAAATCAATAGTACCATTCCCATTCTTCTTTTTGATGTTGTCAGTATCTCTCTACATTCTGGTTTCATGTTGGAGAAGAGTTCCGAATAGCTCATCAAGAGAAATTTTAGTGACCCCTATGTTCTCATCTATAGCATTTCATTTGGATTCGCACTCATTGGGCATAATATCAATTATCTTATCCACAAGTGCTTCATCATCTAACCCTTTCTCTCCCACAGACTGTAAACTATTGACAATAGTCATAAATCTCTATTAAACTTTACAAATTGGTTCACCATAAAGAAAATTGAATCCATGGTATTCAGCTCTAAGCATAGCTCTCCTAGTCTCAATCACTTTATAAGTTCCAATGTGTGTGACCTCTAACTTCTTCCAGATACAATTAGCTGCTTCACAAGAAGAAATTTGGCTATATATATATTTCTAGTCATTGAACATAGTAAAGTATTGCGTACCTTATAATTGAGTTGATACTCTTGCTTTTCCTGGTTAGTAAAAGTTCTAACTTCCTTATCAGGAATTTTCTAATATCCAGTAAGCATAAAAAAGTTGTCCACTCCAGTATTGATAACAAAAGTCTTCATTCGATCTCTCCAGTACTCATAGTCATTAACATCAAATATTGGTGGTCTTGTAGGATTTAGATTATCAATGGAACCAACATTGACTCCTTCCATACTTAAAGTAACCTTTGGCACACAAACTTGTTAGTAGAAAAAGTTCGTAACCACAAAGTTCGGAATGAAAAAGTTCGGAATGAGAATGTTTGTAATGAGAATGTTCGGAATGATAAATTGAGCAAGAAAAACTTATACGTGAGTACAAGTATTTCAGAGACCTCCTATGATACCAATTGTAGGATCGAAATAATGTTGTAGATGATCAATATACAAGAGGGGGGTGAATTGTATACTTTAAAAATTCTTTTAACAAAGGAAAGAGATAAGTTTAACAAAGTTAAACTAAGAAAATTCACAACACCTATAACACCAAATGAAAACTTGGAATAAGGAATGAAGTTATAAACTTCAAGTCCTATGTACTTTCTTAAAACTGGAAAGAGATTCCTAAAGTAGGTTCCGGAAATATGGATCCGGAAATTGAAACTTAACTAAAGATTACAATATGAGATTCTACCTTAAAGCGTATAGAATCTAAATGGAACAGAGTACAAGTAAAGAAGTATAAGAAAGTTATACATTCCTTATAATACAAAATACAGCGGAAACAAACAAGTAGTAAAACTACAAGTAACAAGATATAAGTCTTTTAACCCAAAGAGAAGGGTATCCAACAACCTTGGATAAAGGTCCCTTGATTTATACTTTCAAGCAAGTATGTCTTACCCCCACCAGGGTAAGCCCTCGATATGAAGATTAGAATCTCTGTCTTGCTATCCCCGCAAGCCCTCAACTTTAAGGTAGTTGGCAACCTCTGTCTTCCTCAGCAAGGAAGCCCTTGAACTTCAAGGTAGTCGGCAACTCTATCTTCCTATCCCCGGAAGTCCTCGAATGTAATCACCAACATTCGGAGTCGCACGAATCAAAAACTGAACGAGCGGTTTAGTACGCACAAGGCATGAAATGCTTTCTCTCTCTATAAATCACCTTAGCAGCTTGTGGTCTCTAGATCGATCAACTTCTATGTTGTATTGAGCTTTTTCAAATGAGCTCCTATTTATAGGCAAGGTCGGACTCCTTTCCAACGGTCATATTTTCCTTAAAAATTGGAGGGACATGTACATGTTTAACTTAAACAACGGTTAGTTTATAACAGAATAGATGACATCATTTTATAACAAAACAAGTGTAACATAATGTACGACATCATTTTAAGTCTAACACAAAAGTTCGGAGAGAAGGTTCGGAGTGTAAACAAAATTTCAAAGAGTAGACAAATTATAAAAGTGTCAGGAAAATGAAAGTTTGGAGTCTAACAAAAATAATATTCGGAGTCTAAATAAATTCGGAGTGTACAAAGCAAAGATGATCAGATTCTGTTTAATAGGTGAATTCGGAATGATAATTTGGAATGAGAATTCATTATCAGAATTCGTAATGAGAATTCATCATCAGAATTCGTAATGAGACTTCGTCATCATAATTTGTCATTCGATTTTGATGTTGAACTTCATGAGAGTTCGTATCCAGAATTCGAAGTATAAATTTATCAGAGTTTGTATACAGAATTTGGAGTGGAACTTCATTACAGTTCTCATCCAGAATTCGGAGCCTAAAACAGAATGCTTCATATCAAAGTTTTAAACAATTCTGAGAATATAGAAATGAATCTGATTCTTATACTCAAGAAATATATGGATATAGATAATGAAAATATGATAAGGATAATTTTTCTTACAAAAGCGATCTTCCTTATAAAAGTGACTTTCCTTTTAAATGCAATTTTCCTTATAAAAGCGATTTTCTTTATAAAAGCAATTTTCTTTATAAAAGCGATTTTCCTTAAAGATAAGGTGTTTGTGATTTTCAAAACAAGAAGGAATGGAAAAGTCATAAGGAAAACTTTATTGACTCAACAAACCAGAACTTGGTTCTTGAAGAATAAAAAATGGTGCTGAATTCAGCCTCAGCTTCGTCCCCATAGAAGATCTCTACTATTGGTAAATCTATTAAAAATTTAAACACTTACAGGTTAATGTTATCATTTAATATGAGATATTGAAGAAATAAAAAAACCCACCTAAAGCTACCATCCAAACCTAGAATATCCATCTTGAAAACACATTTCTAAGAAACTCCCATAACATTAATACCTGTATCTTTTTTGGAAATATTCATATTCCCCTTTAAAATATGAATTTCTACATAAATTTTACTTATGAGATACAAAATAAAAAATTATTAAGTATACCATATTGTTTATCTCAGTTTATGTTTCAAATAATGATATCCAAATTGTCAAAATTCTCTTATTTAACCTTTGATTACACCAATATATCAACCATGAACATAATAATGAAAGAGTCCAAGAACTGATGAGATATTCAATTCATTAAATCCATAAATACCATGGGAGTTTTGGTGAGAAAAATTTTAATAACAAAAAATTCTAAATGCCCATACTAGTTCCTAATCTCTATCATAGGTATATAATCTCCTTATAACCACAAAAAGTGGTACCCTGACCAAATGTAAATCTTCAAAAACCAACTTCCCCAGTAAGATGGTAAAATATATCATCAGTCCAAGGAAAATTGTATTTTTATTAATGGTATCCCGATTTTAATTTCCATAATAAACAAAAATTATGATATTTCCATATACCTTATTATCAAATAGAATACGTGAAGCCCATTGTGATACACTATGAAGAATAAATACCATGTACTCTAAATCAACAAGATGGAAATTAAGTTCCACAAACTCAGTTGGTTCCATTATATAATATATAATAGAAATTGACATCATACTTGGGAGCTGGTCACTAGTAAACTCAACCTTTATCTATGGCATTAAACTAGAAAACAATAATCATAAAATACCTCTGTGTATGCACACATAACCTTTAGAAGTGAACTACCAAAAAAAGGATGAACAACATCGAGAAAAATATCTAAAAACTGGAATGAGATTACCCTAACATAAGGAACGAAATTCCCAACCCTTCCCAATCTAGATTCCCACTCACCATGAAGAATATGATTGACCCAATTAGAAGATAAAATTTGAACCCAATAATAATAATAGTCTATCTTAGGATAAAAACTCATCATACATTCTATTCTAAGTATCAAGTTTAAGATTTCAATTTCAAGATCCAAAAATATCCATATCACCTTATAGTTGTTTATCTTCACATAAAACACTAGACAAATAAACCTTGGGTCATACCTATTTCTCATAGGCATAGAAAGATACAAAAACTATGACATATGTTCGAAATACAATCCCAAAACAATAGACAACTTTGATGATATAAATGAATGATTAGGACAAGTATCAAACAAAGCTAGCACCATTGAAGATGAAATAAACACCATACTGATAATAGTATTTATCCTTTTCTTATATATATATATAGAACACACTCAATAGCATAAATTTGTCCGGTATTAGCCACATGAACATCTACCTTGTCTTAAGGATATGAGCCACAACCCTGGGAATCATTGGAAAAAACTGGTGAACCCTTTTTGAGTGTTGATCACCCCTTACATCCCAAGTATATCCTTTCACAAAAACACTTCAGATTTTCTAATAATAAACAATTATGATAGTTATTAGTATCATATATATAGTTACACTTGGTATAACTATACTTAAACACTGATGGTAGAAAAACATCTTCAGTTCTCACAAAGCCCTCGAAACTAGTCCTAAAGAAAACTAACCTCCCTTTCATGTCCTTTTATATCCAGAAAACAATCATTGTATAACCACTAAACCAACTAAAATTACACCCAAACAAATATTTATATTAATGTATACCTCAACCAAATACTCTATTTCAACTTCCTTCATAAAGGATAGAATTCACTTGAGAATCAATATCCACCAAATATCTGACCTCATCCCAACTTAATCCTTTGACCCATTATGTTCTCATTGGTGACTACATTTGGTTCTAGGTAAACCAACTCTAAAAAATGGTTAGAATTCTATAGAATGATATTCTCCCCTTGATATAAGTTCCAAAACTCTAGGTTCATCACCGCTCATAATTTATGAGGGAAAACTGATCATCAAATAATTTTTTTAATGAAGTCCCCATAATATCGATGTAAAAATTATCTTTCACTATAGATTCCCTCTATCTAGATGCATATCCTTGAATAATGTATATGGAAACACTATTTCAGAGTCCTCAAGATTCGTTAAAAGTATAAATATTTACTCAATATTTTCAAAAAACTCCTTATATTTTTAGGTTCCCTTGTTACCCAAAAATATGGGTGGATACTTCTTATTGAATTCAGTGCAATGATGCACTACACGTCCCATGTTTCGGACATCCATTTGACCCAGATTTTAAATTATACATTTTATAACTTCAACCAATAAAGGGTCCATAGGAGGATTCACATGAAGATCCTATCATACACCTTCCTCTCTCAGATTTAAAAGAAAGTTTCTTAGAGGCATTGTCTATTATGAACCAGACAATGAAAACTCAACTTCATAGAATAACCCTAAATCTTAGGACCGACTTCTAGAATTAATTTTCATTCATTAGAAACTCAAGAATTTAAATCATTAAGAATTATAATGATGAAAATAGACATTAAAAAGTATGTGTTACATTTTAATGAACTCTCCATCCAATTCATTCAAATTACCTCAAGCTCCAAGGCTCAAATGTGGTAAAAATTATCAAACCATCCAAGGTAACATAAAATTATACACAGAAGTGAGCAGTCTAGAAGCCATTCAGCACTTACTACCCAAATTATGGATGTCCTAACTCCTATATACCAATGACATAGAACAAAACGTAGGTAGTTTTAACACACTTCAGGTTGAGAATGCCTTTGATAACCCATTTAAATAGAGTATCCCAAGTCAACTAGACATTCCACTTAAGCTGTCTCTTCATGATGGTGAGGTGCAATAAGATAACAAAACCAAGTATTGATTTTACTAAAAACAAAACATACTTAAATAGTAAAAAAAGGACTAATTAGATACATCCAAGATATTTACAATTGATTCATAAATGGTTAAACCAAAAAGTATGACATCACATGGCCAATAAGTCTTTAAGTGACCAACTGCCACCCTAAAACCATCCCTATATAAAGGAAATGATGAAAAGTGAAGCCTAAATGTTATAAGATTACCATAAATTTACCTGATTCTATAAAATATAATATAAAACTACCCAAAGGAAAAATGAGGTTGTCATAAAAAATCGTAGAATGATACCACAATAGAGTCTATACATGGTCTAATGCCAAGAATATAGAATTTCTAAATTTTAAAAATGAAAATGTTTTACAATGAATTTTCATAAATCAAAAAATATTTGTAAATAATTTTTTATTTTGTTTTTAAAAAAGAAAATAATATCAACAATGCTAAGAAATATACAAGAATAAGTAATAAAATATGAATTCTTTTCCATAAACCACAAGGTAATCATATAAACACATATCACTAAAAGAAACCCCCATGTGAAACCATAAGATACAACCTCATGTGAAAACATGTTGTCAAAATTTCTTTTAAAAAATACATCATGTGATAACAATCATAAAATACAAAGCACTATGTATTGGGTCTTACCCTATGGGAATATGTACAAGAAAAAAAATTCTCAACCTGGATTTCATTTGTACTAGCCAACATCAAGTCCTTCCATAATCCATCAACAACCCAAAAGTTACCCTTATTGGTGCCATAAACATTGGGTTCACCTGTGACCCTTTTCGGATGAACCCAAGGTTCTCACATTTAAATGTTTGACAAAATCCATTTCAAAAACATGCTAGAAATTTATCAAAAAAAATATTATCCATGATAATATCCTTCGATGTTCAAAAAAAAATTTCCCAATCAAAACCACTATTCAGTCATTTAATCAAACACTTGGTGTGAAAACCCCCATTTTTAAGAAACCCCCAATTAAAAACATATTCATTCTATGAAATCCCACGAAAACACAAATCAAATAAATTCATTGAATAAACCAAAGTAATTTTACCATAAGGATAATAAATTCATATAATTAAACCTTTTTATAAAACACCTAACTCAAACAGAGATTGAACAACTCCCATTAAAAATTTGAGATTAGGGAAGAGTATAGTGCATCCACATGAACCTAGATCTATAAGAAACAATTTTGATTATCCATAAAATCCATTATATCTGAATCAGATCCAAATAGAATTCAATCAAGATTAGAAGAGAAAATACATATTATATATCTACAAATAAGTGTAAAAAAAAGATCAAAACCATAACATACCTCAAGATTTTCCTTCAAGAATGATTGAATTCCATATAAAATTTAAGGAGAGAGACCATAAAATTAATAGAGAAGGTTTAATATGATCCAAACTGAGATTAGGGGTGATTATGATTTAAAATGACTATGCCATAAATGCTAAAAGAACAATTTATAATAGTTTTGAAATACGATGCATGTTTTCATAGTGTAGTTTGAGTACTTAAATTAACCTTACACCTTATCTATGTTCCCCTAATATAAACTCATTTTTTGTTGCATAGTTTTCACTAGAGGTCCAGATGGGTTTGGAAAAAATTTCTCAAATTAGGCGATACCACTAGACAACCAACAGTCACCATGAATGGTTCATAGGACATGTTATATTCTTTTAATATCCATGATTAAACTATATAAAACACCACTAGAACCTCATAGATTCATACCATGGGGTTACCACATGGATAGAATAACCATGTGACTTAATAATGCACCATTATAGTTTCTCTCAAAAGCTGTTGTTTCTATCCACCAATCCCACCAATATTTCCAAACCCCAAAAATGAAAAACAAGGGCTCAACTGTTTCATTCTAGTGACCTATAAGGAATCACAATTATGGGATAAACATATCCATATAATGTTCTTTCTTTCATGGGGATTACAATTCATAAGATAACAAACTGTTATAGGGTTAATATTACAATTTCATTATATAATATGATTATTTAAGATATGCTTCCAATGATGAGATCTTATGATCAACCACTCTAGAAAATCATGAAATTTCTTCCTTTATAGTTATTTCTAGAAAATACATGTTTTACTTTCAATTTACTCTCTTAAAAGGTTAAAGTTACAAAAATAATTTTATAAGAAAAATCATCATTATTTTTCTATTTAGTAGAAAACATATTTTCTTCCATTTCCATGTTTTATTAAAATGTTTCAAGGAATATTTTTTAACATTCTCCAATAATTTTATAAGGATATTTTGAACTAGGTTTTTATTTTTACTAAATCATCTAAATTTTATCTTCATGTTATTTTACAAAAAAAGGTCTTTTTTATTTTACTGAAATGTGAATGGAATCATTGTTTTAACATGTATTAAATGAATGAAATTTTCTTCTATAATGTCCTTAAAATTGTCTAATTCTTACTTTACGAATTTACATGGGTTTTTCAGTTAAAATGATTCCATTTTTTTTTTTGGAAAATTTAGTTTTAAAATGTGATTTTTTAAGTTGAAATTCTATTTTCCATAAAAATGTTCTAAATGATCATTCAAAATCATTTTCATCTATTATGACATCAATTTATGTTACTTATTATTTTATAAGTATATGGTCCAATTTTACAATCCATATTATTTCAATTTATGGTTTATTATTATGAAGAATATATATTAATGAAACCCATTCCATTTCCATAGGTTATTCTACAATGAATAGATAAGATGATTATGAGTCCAATTTCCTTTATATGGGATATGCTAAGATGCAACGATTATGATACCCTTATCTTTTCATGGGTTATGATATAGTTAATATTTTAGGGTCTTTTGAAACACTTTTATATGGTTTTTATTTTGTGATGGTTGTTATGTTATAACAAAAGAGGGTTGTCACTATATATCAAAATATGGCGGAATTATATCTCCCTCCAATTAATTGGGTAAATATTTATATTTCATGTGATAAAAATTATCAAAAATTTAAATGGATTGACACAAAATTTAAAATATGCAGATGGGATAGATTCATAATGGAAAAAAATCCAGTGGGATTGATCTATAATAATAAATAGGTGATGATGCATGATCTATTTTGTTTAAAGGTCTTGGTAGTTGTCCTTGAAAATTGAAATTTTTTCTATACCTTTATCGGTTCCATGATTTCTTGACATAATATTATAGTTCATGAATTTTTATGATTTCAAAATTTTATGAACCATGTATTTTGGAATGATTGTTCTTTATTACATGAATTAGGTTTCATGTTCTATGGCAGGTTGGGTATTATCCATTTATATTAATTTTATGATCTCAAATATATATTATTATCTTATAATTTATTTATATAAAAGAATGAAAAATCAAAAGTTTAACTTTACTGGTCATTTGAGATATCCATTTCTTATGTTTCCATTCCCAATGTTTTGAAGAAAGTATTGATATGGGGTATTTCTATAAACATTAAAAAATTGGAATATCATTATGGGAGATATTTAAGATCATTCTAAAATAAGAATATTTTGTACCTAGTCTCTAATAAAACTAAATCATTATGGTCCTTGGGAATATATTTGTTAAATGTATAGAATATTCATGTAAAAATATTTTAAATTTTAGTTTGAAAATCATGGTTCATTTCAAATTTTATTAGAGAAATGTTTATTTATCCTTAGGAATATATGGTGAGCATATTTTTAGATAACATTAAGGATGAGCATAAGTATTGGATAAAAACATAATTTTTTGGAATGGAAGAGATTATGTGGTTTACATAAAAATATATCCTGATCTATATTCTACAGATTGGTGTGGTTCTAGAACAGATGTACCTAGGGGTGATAAATTCGAAAATTCATGTCAAGCATGACTACAACATTACTTGGTATAAAAAATATAACTTATTGTGTACCATTCATGAATTTCCCATGGGATATGAATTTGTTAATTTACATTTTCTTTATGAATAATCTAGATTTATTCCAATAGATGATTATGATAGATTCCCTAGGATAATTATAAGGTTTCATAAAACTGTCATGATTTAAGACATCCTAAAAATGATTTTTCATGATTATGTGGTTTCATTCTGTGATTATTATTTCTCACAAAATTATTTCTGGATTTTTTTCATTTGATGGAACTAAGAAGAATCATGTTGAAATATAGTGGAAAAATTGGTGATAATGAGAAAACAAATTGTTTGGTGATAGGAGAGAAATATATTGTGATTATTACTAATCATATAACATTATATATTATTAACAATTTGAACTTATATAAGATTACTAACATTTAAAATAAGTGGAATATGAAAATTTATTAATATTTAGGTGATAGTGAACACATAAGAATAGTGATTCTACTTCCAACATGTCAATATGGAGGAATGATGAACCAATATAAATATCTCAAATTTAGTGGAAATGTTTTTTATGTTGAACTGAATGTAATAAAGTATTTAATTGTAGATTAATTCTATTTTTTATATGTGAGGAACTTGGAAACTATCTGAATCAAATACCTAAACTAAGGGATATACATGAGACCAAGTAAGAACCTAAGTTATACCAAATAATTTATACATATGGAATGAATTTTTTATTTATTAGGATTCAATAACTATATGGTATAAGTGTTTTTAACAATGGTATATTAGTTAAAATAATCATGAATCATATAGGGATTTGGTTAATTTTGGAACTATATATGTCTTCATAGTAGATTAAATTAAGAGTTATGCATACCATCATGGGTTCAAGGTTGATCATATGTTTAGAGTCTGATACACCACTATTTATGTTTTAAGTGATGGTATTTATGAAATTTTTGGGGATATTTTATTTGTATAAGGTATATGTAAAACATAGATTCAACATGAAGTACTATTTGAGATGGATGATCATTTCATATGTTTAATGGAATCAGTGACCGTAAAGGTTTATATAATCATTGATGATAAGTTATATTTTTGTGAATTTTCAACACATTAAAGTGAAATAATCAAAATTTTATGATGATATATTTACTAAAACAAATTGCAACCATTCCCATTTAGAAAAGATGTTGGTCTTGAACCCCAATGTAAATGGTGATACAGGTGAAACACCTACCACTATCTATTGTGATATCATATTTAGTATTTAATTTTTTTTGAATGATTTAATGGATAAATTTTGGGGTTATTTTGCGGTCATTTTTTATCATAGAGATAACCATGGGATTTGGTGATAGATTATTCCTTATGACAATTGATGGTTTATGAGAAAAATTACGAAACTCATGATTTATAGTAATCATTAGTAATTTATTCATTAATGATATGGAGGAATTATTTTTATAGAATAATGTGTAATGTATTAACTGATAATAAACATTTCATTAATATATTCAAATAGAAGGATATGAACATGTTAAAGAGAATATGGTAAGAGCATATTAAATTTTAGGAAATCTAAATACATTACAACTATGGGAAAGAGAACAGGGTAGAAAATTATTTGAGATGAAAGGATCATGATAGCTTATCCTTGATAATGATAAAAAATATACAATATTTCTATATTTACAAAAAATGGATATATAAATCATAAATCATGGGGATAAATAATAAGTTTCTCAAATGACTGTTCCACCAAATATACAAGGGAATATTAAAAGTCATATAAGGAAGAATTAGAATAACAAAAGAAGTTGAGAAATTTTCTTAATGTTAACCCTAATTTTGATGGAATGATATGGTTCAATAAATGTATATTTTCTCATCCATACCCAACTTGAAGTATAAGAAGTTATTGTATGTTCATAGTTATTCAATCTCTATTCATCATAGAAATATAATATGGATTTAGATTTTGAATAATATACTGATTAGGATGTAATAAAGAGGTATATTAATGAATATTTATCTCACTTATTCATTTCAAAGCATGTTAAGGATAATAGAAAAATTTCTACAGGGGTGTTACAACCATTATCTATAGCAGAATGAAAATCAGGACACATCACCATGAATTTTTTCTTATGAATCCCCAAAATGTATCAAATGAATAATGACATGTTTATTATCTTTAATCTATTTACAAAGTAGGAATAATTAATTTTTATCAGATAATATTTCTATATGGATTATATTTCTAGTATATACATTATGAATTTGGTAAGGTCTCATGGAGTACCATAGTCTATTGTGTCTGATCAGGATCATAGGTTGACCTCAATGATCAAGTGAAGTATTCGGAAGGTTTAGGATTTTAAGATGAGTTTAAAAACTACATTTAATCCTTATCCAGATTTTCAGTCTGAAAAAAAACTTCAAACCCTTGATGGTAAATTGAGATCATGATCTATGAATTTCAAAGCTGGTTTGGATCAATTCCTTCTTCTATTTTACTTTTCAAACAACAATATCTATCACCAAAGTATTCAAATGGATCCATATAAATCCTTATAAAGAAATAAGGGTAGAAATATAATTTCATGGGATAAATATTGATAAGGAATTATATTGATAAAAGAACATGTGTATGGTATGGCAAGGTTGGTTAAATCCATTCATTAATACATAAGGATGGAATAAAGTCAAAAAAAATTTATGCTCACAATCAATGGTGTGATTTTGAATTGGATGTTGGTGACTAGGTGTTTGAAATAATTTCTCTTTGGAATAAAGTAATTATATTTTTAAATATTGGAAAACTAATCACATGGTATAGAATCCACATTTAAATTCTTGATCATATTAGGACCTTAGTTTATTTCTTATCACTTCAACCGAACTTTTTTAAAGTTCACAATTTGTTCCATGTATCTTTTATGTGGAAAAACATTACCAATCCACAACATGTACTAAACATAGATGTAAAACCAATGAATCGTGAACTTTTTATGAGGAACAAAAAATTGTGTTTTTTTATCAATAAAATATTGTTCTACAAAAAAACAAACACATTATCAATGTTTTTTGGTGAAGCTAGAAACCTGGGGAATCTAAGTGGGAACTTGGGGTTGTAATGAGGTAGATGTATCCTTGATTTTTTTACAAAAGTTTGGTAATTTTAACTGAAAATATAATTTTATGGTGTGTTTAAAGTAACACCCTAGGATTTTAATAAAATTTTTCCCTAGTAAATTTAATTTCAGTGATAGATTGTGTTACATGCATCACTGAATTTTAATAACTATGATATATTATTAGTATTATTATATAAAAAAATCATTATAAAATAGTCATTAAATTTTCTAATATCAATAGGAATAAACATATTTTTAAAATGAATTATAAATGTTTTAGATAAATAAAATAACCTTATAAATACGTACTTTATTTTTAGTAATGACTTTATATTCTTCAGAAATAAATTTTCTCAAAAAATTATTTTTATTTCATTTTTTAAAAAAATAATAAACTTAGTTTTTGATGTTTTTTAAAAAAAATATGTTGAAAAAAAATTAACATTAATTTTTAAATAAATCTGTCAAAATTATATTAGGGTGAATTTTTGAGAATTTTATGAAAAGATTACTTTTTATATAAAAAGTGAAAAATATATTTTTTTTATTAAAAAATCCCTTTTAATATAAATTATAGACAAGATATATTTTATTTTAAGTAGTTTTAAATGTAAATTCAGTTAAAATAAATTCTTATTAATCTAATTAATGTTATTGTTATCAATAACATATTTAATTTTTATATTATAATGTTATATACTTAGGAAAATTATCTTTTTCAAAAACCGATTTTAATTATATTTGTGGGTATACTTTTACATTAATTCTTCACACTTCTATGAAAGGAATTTGAAAAATATTATTCCATGTTTATAATAAGTAAATGTAAAATATTATAATAAGTTCAACATAGTTTTAGGTCATAAGGAATCTTAAAAACACTAACAAGTAATTACAGTGATTAAGGATAAAACTGGTTTACCGACGATTAAACAAAAAATATAAGGGCTAAATGATCTTTAATCATGTCTATAACAAATTTAAAGGCCGTATAATGACCTTATATCATATAATGTTAGATATTTTTTTTGAATAACTTTTCCATTTGTAAAAAATGGGTACACATAATTCTTTTCAAAAATTCAATGTGTGTCCTCTTCCCCGCACATAAAAGTTTACCCCATCTCTTATACTATTAACACAAAAAAACCTATTTTTTTAAAAAAATAACTACCCAAATATATTCTTTAATTAACTCCAATAATCCTAGAGTCCTTATTGAAATTATTATACCCTCCTATAAATTCTTTACCTCTAAAAGTAAAGATATCCTACGAATAAGAGTTAAAATTATTCAGTTAGTGTTAATGTTTTATTTTTTTATATAAATTTTTAAAAATATTCTTAAAAAAATTATAAAAATCGATATTATCTGAAATATAATTAAATTTTAATATTAATTTCATAAACTACATATATCTCCTCTTCAAATAATTTGGGAACAAAATTTTTGATCATGTGTTAGGAGGAAAACCACCTCACGAACTAATGAAATTCATTTTTAATCATTCCCACTTATGGTATGATATAAATATGGATTTACCATTTAATATGATATTTTTTATAGAATTATACTTATTTAATTATAAAATTAAAATTCTTAATTTACATTCCATGTAATTATGATAACATCGCGTGTGTGTATGGTGGATTACTACCAAGTGAAGTGTTGTGATCCGTTCATCACTTACGGTTTACATGGATGATAATAAGGATAGATTTAATAAAAATATTATATATATATGACATAAAAATTATTATTTAAGGTAATATATTATTTACCATCCTTTTTTTCATCCATCAAGAAAATTGAAGCAATGTTAATGTGTACATATGACCTACCATCTTCATGAAGAGTATAATTCATTTTCTATCACACTATTTATAGGAAAACATAAATACATATATAATGAATATATATTATATTTAAATTTTGGATAAAAATATGGATTTTATGGAAACTTTATCAATTTAAATGGGAAAAAATACCACACCAAAACATAAATGAAAAACAATGATATTAATACCAGAAACATGATTTTAATATATAATTATTAAAAAAGGGTAACAAAACGACATGTGAAAATAAAATACGTAATGAAACATATTATTTTGGCTATATAAATTATTTATAATAATATTATATTTATTATATAGGATATTCAAACATATATAATGGAATATGAGACTTAAGGTAAGATATTTTTGTCTCTATTTTACTTTTTTGGTACATAAGATAAGTTATGAACCTATCTAGTTTTATGAGATTTATATACATCCCCTTTTACAAGTTATATCATAAATTTATTTTATTTCTTAATATATACTATTTAAATTATTTTTCATCTTTCTTTGGGTTTATGATTCAAAAGTTACCAAATCATGTAATGGATTTTTTTCTATACATTTATTTATATGGAACGCATGCCTTTTACACCAATTGATATTTTATGGGGTTTATAAAAACCCATGGATGTTTTCTCTTATAATTATCATTAAAATTCTTTAATATACATATCCATATAATTTTCATTCTTTCATGGGTCTTGTGACTCTAAAGATACCAAAGTGGTAAACTATTAATGTAATAATCTCATTATTTAATGGGATTGTTTGTGATATTCTTATAATGATGGTACATTATGATATTAATCTCAATAAAATATTGATTTTTATTCTCCCAGATTTAATTATAAAAAATAATTTTTTTCTATTCATTTTACTCTATTAATGTGTAATATTGACCAAAAGAAACTATTTAAGTAAAATCATGTTTATTTAACTCTTTTTATTGAAAACCCTTTTCCATTTAAATCCATGATTTAAAAAAAATTAATTAAATTTTACTAGAAGAGGCTCAGTCATGGGCTCAAAGACCCATGACCCCAAAATTTATTGAAAAAGTTAAAAGTTGCAAGATATAGGGGGGAAATGTTACCATGCAGTAGACCACATCAAAAATCAAACTAAAGAGAAAACAGTCAACCATCACCTTTTTCTAGGATGGCCTCGGCCCCTAGACCTTCCCCGATTGGCCGAGAGGCTCCCGTGCCCCCTTTGCATTACAGCCTTTGTCTCCACCGACAGAACCTCATGCAGCCCGACTTCCATGAAGGCGTCATCCTGGTGGTCCACAACATCAGGAGCCTCCTAATGCATCTCCCGACAAGCCTCTTGTATAGCCTGAGAATCCTGCACAGTAGAAGAAATCGCAACATTATGTACTGGGCATTACAACACCATTGAGGTCTCCATCCCATCAACAGTAGTAGGTATCAAAGAAGCAGCTCTTCGGTTGCTACATCTGGCATTCTTGAGCCTTTCAAGGTTAATCAAGCCAAACTCTAGAGAATTAATAGACTCCAGCATGGAAATGAAACTAATAACTAGATTTGGATATTTTTGCAACACCTCAGCACTAAACGCATCCATTGGAACAACCTCCAATTTTGTCCCCCTTCGATCCAAATTCATAGTTTTAGAACATTCCTCCACAACAGCAGCCTGCACTGGTGAACTCGCCAACAAATCCTCCTTCCCAATAGGATTAGATCATTCCTCCAAAACATCAACTTGCACAGGTGAACTCTCCAACACATCCTCCTTCCCACTAGGAACATCTCCCCTCATTAGTAGATCCTAATGACAGACCAACTGAGCCATGGCCTCTCCTGTAATAGAATTGTCCACCAGCACAACATCTACCATCTGAGCTCCCACAGTAGGCACCTGAACTGAACATGCTCGCGACTTCTTCGGCGTCACCAGTTGGAAACCATCTTCATCAAAGACCTTCATCTTGCCCTTGCTACAAGCTGAGGCCATTGCAGCACGATCAAATTCAACATTAACATCATTCTGGACAGTAACCTCATGCTCTGATTGGTACCCTTCCTCCTCCTCAGCAATCATATTTTCACCCTGTTGGACATCAACAACAACATCCTGCTGGACTTTAGTGGCCTTTGTAAGAGCATCCTCATGCCCTGGATGGCACCCTTCCTCCTCCTCAGCTATATCAGGCAATGAACTACTAGCAACATCCCTGGTGTTTACAACAACAACCGGCTCCAATTCTATATCCACTGGTCGAGCAGCAGCAGCAGCCGGCTGAATCTCAGTTAGATTAGAAATACCATGCTAGACAGCCCCCATAAAAGAGGCAGAACCTATATTTTGAGGATCATTTCCCCTGGAAACAAACTTATCACCAGTCTGCACAACCAAATTCTTTTTTCACTGATCATAAGTAGTCCCCAAAGATTTACAAAGTGTACATTTAGTATTCCTACGAAATTGCAGAGATGTATGACCAATACATAAATAGGACTTACAAAAGGTATGCAGCCACTCATATTGTATAAAACGTTCTAGCTTAAACTCACCAGCAACATGGTATACAGTGTCAATAAGAGTCTATGCAAGATCAATTTCTACCAAGACACGAGCAAAATGACCATACCTAGGGTGTTCAGTTTCCTTATCAACCTTTATCGGGCAGCCAACAGATGAAGCAACTTCCCATAAAACAGAAGGATGCCAAAACAATTATTTAAAGATTTATATATGATGTGATAAAATGGTAAATATGTTAATTGTATTAATCCACAATCAGAAACTAGCTTATTATCTTGATACAAAATAGGAAACTGATAGATCAGCATGATCCACAATATGAAACATGCGAGGAGGCATGATCTCTTGTGTTTGATGGCCTTAGTTGTTAACCAAGAAAAACTTAATGGTTTATATATATATTTTGGTGGAACAATTTTATGATTGGATTTTAAGGTTCATGAATTATAAATATTTTACATTCTTATGAATCATGAAATCAAGTATATTAATGCTAAATTTTGTAACTCATGTTTATGATCTATGCTAGGTATGGTATGATTCATTTAAGATATTTTCATGATATAAAACCCTTGTAATTACCTTTTTATTTCATATAATCATATTAGGGTATCTCTCATGTTTACCCTGACTATGAATCTAGGCTGACCCATTCTAATTTTTTCTTTCCCCATGTTATGATGAAGGGTTTAAGTATGCCATGTATATGATGTGTATAATAGGGGAATATCATTATGTTGGATATTGAGGATATTTAATTAAATAATTATATTTTTACCTAGTATTCAAATACACTAAACCATTATGTTCATTAAGTGTGTATTTGTGAAATTTATTTAATATTCAACTGAATGGATGTGATGATTCTGTATGAAACGCTTTGGTTATTACAACCATCATGAAGTGTGACTACATGGTGAAATTTGTGAGCTAGAAACATGGTGTCTCATTTGTTACATGGCCACATGGGGTCATATTAATGAGTTGGTTGCATGGATAACATTCACAAGGGACCATAATGGGCTGAAATTTCAATGTTCTCTCACGGTTTCGCATTCAAGAGGTTCCCTTATAGTCTCCTGTTAATGAGATAAATATAAAAAGTGAAATCTATTTTAATTATACATATAAGAAATTAAATTTTTTACTTTTATTATCCCCAGATAATTCATAACATAATAATCTCCCTTCATGTATTTAAATCTCAATGTTTTAGGTGTTCCATTCCCAAAAAATAACCTTAGTATTTATAGGGGATGTTTGGTGACATAATTTCAAAAATAGAGGTACTCATATAGATAGAACATGATCAATAATGGAGTTTACCATGTGAGGATATAAAAATTACTACTCTATCACCATTAGGGTAATATTTGAGGTCTTTTACACCATGATGTGAACTCGTGAAAGGAAGTTGTAGAATAGTCTAATCACAAAGTTTTGAAACAGTTCCCTATAAAATGAGGCTTTGGGGACATATAGGAAAAATCACAACTTTGTTTCATAGATCAATTTCCTCATGGGATTAAGGTATTCACAATGATAGTTTCTTCATGAGTTATAGATTTAATGGGGATAAATTCTAGTTCCATTTACTCATTAGGTTGTAGAACTCACTATGCACCATATGTTCTTTACGAGATTCAATAGGGGTATCATAGACAAATTCAATGTGTTTCCCTTATAAAAATTTATTTAGTTCATGTATTTGAAATCACAAGCCTCAAAAATATGAAAACATAGAATATATAATCAACAGGTAAATAAATATTATGTAATTTTATCGAAATATGAGACTAAATAATTTAAAAATTATAATTCATTGATTTTATATTATTGTGATAAAAAATTCAGAGGTAAGGATACCCCTTTTAGTGTGGGACTATTTTTTGATGAAAAAATAGAGTGTATATTTTAGTAAATAAGTTCTATATTTTGGGTGAATTCTCTAAAATAATAGTGGCTATGTAGGGTGGTGGAGTTATGGTTTCAAAGGAATATAAAAATGGCTGAGGAATTGTGGTTGATTGGTAAGGTGGTGGGTGAGATCCTAAATTGGAAGTGGAGGAGCCTTTTGGTGTTTTATACAATCAAATGTTGTTGGAAATTTCCTAATTATAAAAAGGTAAAAAGGAAAAAATATTTAATTATTCTAAAAATAAATAATTGTACTTTGTTATGGATGAATAATATTTTATTTATTAAGGTATTGTAATATTTCATTAATAAATTTCTATTATAAAGATGGTAATAAGCATGAATATTAAGGGTTGCAGTTTTTTACCCCAGTCCAGTGTTAATTTAGGTGTATTGATTCCAAATATTGTTATAAAACATAATCATCATCAAAATTAAAAAAAGTCCAAGCATTCAACTGGTAATGTCAAGACTCATGCCCTAAATGGTTTTAACATAAATGTTTTTAGGGTGTTTATAATGAATAACATCACAGAAAATGAAAAATAAAGAATTAAAATTCCACCATTAACATTAAATTAAATAAATTACAGAAAAATAGATAATCAATAATGATAGTAACAATAAACCTATATTATTTTATTAGTTTAAATCCAATGGTGTAATTATCATATATATAATCTCTCAATCATCATGTACTGTAACATTTTCTAAATTCCACACTATATGGTTCGTACACACTTGTAATATAACCTATTAAAACAATATTGTTGATTTCCAATTAGATTGATCCTAAATAAGTATTCAACAATAATACGAACTATAAAATATATGAGTTCTAATTCCATTAGAGTCCCTATACACTTCAGAGAACATTTATTAAATTATTATAATCATTATAAAAAATATTATTATTATTATGATTATTGATGTTATTACTAGTAATATTGTGTCTACTATTTATACTAATACTATTTTTGTTATTATTTTTTCTTATTTTTTATTATTTTTTATTATTTTTCAATACAGGGCCTCCATAAATAGTTGTAAAGAATGGATTTTAAAAATAATAAAATATTAGTGATTGATTCATTATGAAGATTAATTTCCATAGTACTGTAGTAGCATAAGTAATATAGTATGTCGTGTAATAGAAAGAGTATTTTAGAAAGATATGAATGACTACATGTTTTTTAGAAGTACACATATTATATAATTAAGGTATTTTTGTAGATATATTATTCATAATGGGAGTCTATCAGCCTCATGTTTGGCCTTAGTCTATATAATGGGTTAACTATTACGTGGGTTTCCTTTGGAGGGGGTATCACCAGACCTGGTTGAGACAGTGGGTGTGTTTATTTTGTATATTTGAGTTTCATGTTCCAAAAAATATAGTCACATACAAAAGATATTTTAAATTTCCAAAAAAATATAAATTTAATTTAATAGAAAATTATGAACAAATGAAAATTTATTTTCTATCATGGAAAATTTCCCCATTTTATTGGTTTAAAAATTATATGCAAACTCTGAACTTAATATAAAATTTAGATTGTGAAAATTTTAAGTAAATTATTAATTGTGAATATTGAAAACCATGTATAAAAACATATGTGAATAATTATCCCTGATTCACCTCTTTCCTCTCTTTGGACATAATCTTTGTGAAAAACGAAACCCAAAATAAAAAAACACATTTCTATGAAAATATATTTCCTCATATGAGAAAATAGAAACACTAAGAAACCCTCATTAGAATTTGAATCGTATTTAACCCAATTTCATTGACTATTTTATCATCATTTCTAAATATTCAAGATCTTACCTAACCAATAAATTGACTACTCAATACTTCAAGTATAATTTATTAAAACCCATACTTTTATCCCTTTATTGGGGGTATTCAAAATACGCTACAAAAAATTATCCATCTAAACATGTATTCAATTTTCATGTTTTTAAAACACAAAATTAAATAACTATTTTTTATTATTTTTTATTATTTTTCATGTTCTTAAAATTTTTCATGAAACATTATCTCATTGAAATGCTATTTAAAAATATATATCATAATATTAAAATTATACAAAAATCATTATATATTTATATAAGTTATCATCTCTCACTCTCTAATATCACATTAGATATTAACATATAGTTATATAATTTAATACTTAGGTCCAACCATACTAATATCCCCCTTCATCCTATCAAATATGGTGAAATAATGTAAAATAATATTTTAAAAAAATGGAAACATACCCTCCATTACATTTTTATAGGATATAATATCACCTTTTTTCAAATAAAATATAAAAATAACATCTCCCCACAACAAATGAAATATAAATATTGTATGCATGGTCATAATAGTATCTACAATTCCCAACTTAATTGTACTAGAAACCAAAACATATGACTTCGCAAAAATAGAAATTTCAATATAATCTATAGAACTTATAGAAATTAATTTCCCAACCACCCAACATACAAATAGAAAAAAATTACTTTAATTATTTAAAATTTCATATGTATTGCCTTAATAATAAAATTTATTTTTTTATCTAGAAATATGTTTTTATGAAAATAATTAGTTTGAAATTTTTAAACAATAGAACTGAACCTATTTGACTTTGAAACATTATTTATTATAGTTAGTTATCTTTGAACCATATGATATGATCTTTTATACTACAAATATAACATATGTACCTTCATAAATAATTTAATCACTTCACCACCAACCTCTACCACATTCCTATAAAGTGTTCCATCCATCCTATATAATGCATAGACTATTAACCCTCATGTAATATTTGGGAATTCCCATGACACTTTTCATGCACAAAACAAATCATTGATCCTACTATTGAAGATATTCTCATTCCATGAAGGAAAATTTCATGTAATAGTTTTTTAGAAACATGAAGAAATAATGGTAATAGTATTTTAAGTAGAATTTATAAAATCAGCATGTAGATATTTTAACATGGAAATCATGTTCAATTAATAGGATTAAAAATCAGGGGAGATTTAAAGAAATCCCGCATATAATCAAAGTCTAAAAAATGAAATAAAATTAAAAAACATGAATTTTTAATATATATTTGAAGAAAATCTATAAATACAACACCATTATACAGCTTGTTTTTCTCATTTAAAATAAAAATTGTGACAGGAACCACTCCCATTGAAAAAACAACTTCCTTTTATTACAAAAAATATCCCTCTATAATATAACATCACAACATAGATATCATCATCTGAACATTATATTACATAGACACCATTTAAAAATCTGAATGGATATCCAATGATCATAATTAAATCTCTCACCCTTCTTATATATTCACTACATAATAATCCAAGTATTACAGATAAAAACCTTATATCTAATATTTTTTTAGTTTTTATTCTAACCACCTTCACATCTTGAAGATATAATATTTATACCCACTTTTGGGGAGATTTACACACATTTTTGGGGAACCCTAAAGTTAGAATTTTCAAATCATTTTCTATATTATTAAAATTAGAAATGTAAAATTATTACATAATAATGATATATATAAATATACATTATGGATGAAAAAAACATGCATGGGGAAATTTTGTAGCTAAAAATTAATTGATATTATTTGAAGCATATTATTAGTGATAAAAATTCTTATAGAGGGAAAAATATTATATATGTTAAATAATATTTATGATTATTAATACTATTAAAGGTGATGTTAAAAGAAACCATTTATCAATGTTTTTTCATGTTAATAAAGGTCACACTTTATCATCGCCTTGTTTTGTACTTTTAAAACAACCCTTTATTAAAACTATTTTTCACAAATAAATAATACTATGAATAATTAAATTTATATAATATTAATAATGATTTATATGATGAAAAGTATATATAACAATATAAATATATATATATATATATTAATTTATAATTATATATAATTGTATACAAGATTATAATTTCATATCTATATTTATCTCTAAGTGTGTGTTTGTATATATATTATAAAATATGGTAATATCATAATATAAATAAAGATATATTCATTAAATATAGTTTGAATTTAAATTGAAATTATTGTTTTCAAATTATATAATGTATAATATACATATATATTTATAATTATATATGTGTTTGTTTATAATACAAATATACAAATATAAAGATATATATATATATAGGTCTTTATAATAAAATAAATGTAAATATATACATATATTCATACATACATATATAAAATTGTTACCTTTGTATTTTGGGTATTACCTAAGTGGTAACCCCCCCCCCCCATAATCAGGCATCAGGGTCGAGTTCAAATCAAGGTGGGAGCGAATTTTAGATGTAATTATAGTAGTAATATAGCAGCACAATAAGATAGTAGTATCACATTCACTATAGAAGGTACTATAGTGGGTTAGTGTAGTTGTAGTACTATTCATCTTGAATGGTCCTTCAAGCCACTAAGCCTTCTATCCATCAAGGGGTGGTGACACATGCATGAATTGGGATGGCGGTGCGCAGGCATGATGCAAGAAGGGCCTTCATGCCATCCAATGGTATGCCTATGAGCCATGGACTATATGCCTTTGGTTTATGTAAAGTGATTCATGCCCATCATGCCTTTAAGCCTCATTTACAATGTAATAAAGTAGATGATTAGGTGGGTTATCCCTTAGGGGTTGGGGTCATGACCTACCTTTCTAGCTTTTTTGTGTGTTTTAATGTAATTATATCTCTAGAAACCTAATATATATAAATGTTACTTTGCATATAAATGTCCATTTAAAATAACTCCATATTCATAAATATTATTTATATAACAATATATATATAAGTATAATTTTTATATATTTTTAATCATTATATTTTATCATCTCTTTTATATGTATTGATAGTTAAATAAATTAAAATTTCACACACACATGAATATAAATATATAAGGATTTTATAATATTTCAATATGAACTATATAAATACATAAAATCATTAAATATAGCATGATTATTAATTTAGACATGTATAATCATATTATATGTTATATAATATGGATATAAATATTTATAATTGTGTGTGTGTTTAAATATATTTATGTATATATTTATATATTACAAAGTATATTTAAAAATATATATTTTATAATAGTTGTATATATAAAATATGGATCTAAGAATACAATTCATATTTAAAAAATTATTATTAATTATATTTTCAATATTTTTATATTGAAAATTTGTTATATTAGTCAATAAAAATATGTAAATAATTATTTAAATAAATTAAAAATTGAATGTGTAAATATAATATATTAATTTTTTTACTAATATATATATATAAATGAACACATATTGATTTTAATATATTTATGATATCATATATTAAAAATCATATACATTGATAAAATTTTAAATGTTGTGACATAATTTTGATTTGGCCTGAAAAAGTGTGCTATGGAAAAAGAGAAAATCTATTGGAATAATGGGAGACCAATATATATATATATAATTTTTATATGTATATATGTATGTATGTTTGTTTGTATTTATATATGTATGTGTGTGTTTATATGTGTATGTACGTATATTAATATATGTATCTATGTATATGTGTTTTTATGTATGTTTGTTTGTTTGTGTGTGTGTGTGTCTGTTTTTGTGTGGGTCTGTGGGTGTGTGTGTACATATACATGTGTGTGTTGGGGTGTGTCTATGGCTGTGTGTGTATTCATGGATGTGTATGCATATGTATGTGTATGTGTATGTATATATGTTAATACTTTTAAATCATTGTATTTGTGTATGTATATTAGTTTGTATGTATGTATGTAAGTATACACACATACACAAACATATGTATGTACGTATTTTTTTTGTTTGTATATATATAAATGTATGTGTATGCATATGTTTTTTTTGGATATGTATATATTGGAATATGCATGTGTATTGGTGTATGTGAATGTGTATGAATATGTTTAGATGCATATTGATGTATGTGCATGAATGTGACTATATGTGCAACTACATGGATTTATTCTTGTGTGTCTGTATATTAGTATTTTATATATGTGTTTGTGTTTGTATGTGAATATTTTGTGTGTTCTCACATGTGTCTATATCTGTATGAGTGTGATGGGTGTGTTTATCTGTATGTATGTGAATGCGTATGAATTTTTATATGTCTTTGGGTATGTGTGTGTGTGTGTGTGTGATTGTGTTTGTGTATGTATGTATGTATGTGCATTTTTTTATTTAGGCCTATGTATTTGTATGTATGTATATATGCATGTTTATGTATGTATGTACATTTATGTATTGTATAAGTATTTGTATGTATATATGCACATTAATGTCTTCTTATGTATGTGTATGGATGTATATATAAGTTGATACGTGCATGTATGTGTGTGTATTTAAATCATTGTAGAATTAATATTTATTCATTTTTAATTATTAATTTCTTAAAATGTCTTTTACTTAAATTTCAATTTTAATATATATTCATTTTTATTTGAATAACTTTATTCATTTTAAATGTTTATTGGAAATTATCTAAAAAATAATTATCTATTTTTTAAATATTTTCTTATATTAATTATTTTAATACTTTATAATTTAATAATATTAAATAATTTTTACTATTTTTTTCATTTTTCAGGATTTATGAAATCAATCTTTTTTAGTTCGTTTTTACATATTTATTCATTAATTTTAAATAATTTTGATATTTTTTAACAATATATAATTAATATTCTATTTTTTTATTTTTTATTTTTTATTTTTTCAATCCATATAAAATTAGTATGTATTCAATTTCAATTTATAATTTATTATAAATCGTATTTATTTTAACAGAATTATTAGAATTTATTAACGATTATTTTATATTCTATTAATTATTTCCCTATTTTTCATAATAATTACTATTAATTCATTTTTTAATATTAACTAAATCTTTATTTATTTTTTGGTGTACCCATTTTTAATATTCTATAAATATGTTTTCTTATTTATTTGTATTTTTTATTTTTTATAATTATATTTCGTTATATTTAATATTTTTCAAATTTATTTTAATATTTTTATTTAAATAATTATTCTATTCATTTATTCATTTTAAATTAGTATTCTTTTTTCAAATATTTTCTAATTATTTGTAATTTTTAATATTTATTATTAATTTTTTTAGTTTTTTTATATTTTACTGTTTTATTTAACTCATGTTGTGTGTTATTTTTCAATATTTTTTTAATTTAGTCATTTTAATTTATTTATTTTTTTATTCATTCATTTAATATCATTTATTCAATTTTAATATTATTTTTCACGACCCTCTCCACACAAAGTTTACCCATCCTGGGCTGGCAATTGGAGAAGAGAGACAGTGACACCCGAGTCCCACCTCAAGTTGCCACTAGGATGGAGACTAGAACCGAGGGTATAATCAACACACAATTGAGAGGAATTACCCTTTAGGAGAACACATGTGAAAGAGAGGGATAATATAGGTACCAACCAACTCCATCTCAGACTACAATATAAAAATAAAATCCAAGTGCACATATGTAATGACATGCAAGAACTACTATAACTAAAAGAAAAACTACAAGTACCAAAAGAAAAGTAAGTACGATAGAGACCACGAAGCCCAAATAACTCATGCTAAACCTCAAGCTAGTAGTAACCATCCGAATCTCCAACCTTCTCCAACTGACCTAAAAAAATTTATATAAACATGTGGTGGGTATAATAATGTATTCAATAAGATCCCCCCTAAATCCTCTCATGAAAAAAAATAAAGAATGAATGAAAAATCACAGTGAACAACAAGTGAAATTAACTCATTACCTAAACAAATATATTATGTTCCTAGCCTCACCATGGATACTCTCACCAAGTATCACATACAATAGAATATAATATAATAATGAATATCAAGGATACCATGATACTGATTCACCACTAGTTTTTTTCTCTGCCACAAAGTCTCATATCCTGATCATATCTCACCCCAAAGTGAAGCCCGTATACACCTAGGTGGAGTGCTACAATAGGAACTTCATCGATAACACTAACACAACCACATATCCAAAAGTGACCAGGTAGTTTTTGGGATCCACCCCAGCTAGCATAACGTGTATCATACATTAGTTATTGTACCTCAAACAATCAAAACCCATACACTGATTAAGTAACCTCAATCTATCACATCCTACAAATTTTATACCTATAGTAGTCTTTAGGAAACTATGTCTAGAATATATGTGTGTGAAAATTACCACAAGACATTAAATCCCTCTAGACACATAAATGGTGAAAAATAATTGTTGTGCATACTAGAATAAGCAGATATCAATAGAAATTGTTGGGTTACAGGGGATAGTCATCCATCCATCCTTCCATTGGGATGTTTGGGAAAACATCCCCAAGGCTCAGCATCCCCAGGGTGTTAGTTTCCATAAGCGATAGGGTGGAGTAGCATATAAAAATACAAAATGTACATGATATAATATATTTCACAACCACACTATGAGAATAACCAAGTCTCAGAATCAACTGCAGCTAATGTCTCTCAGACTACTGGTTGTCGCTTCTAAGACTAAATATCCTATAATTACACAACCATTTAAAGAAATGTGGTAAGTATTATTATTCCTTTTCAACTATTTCATATTATTTTAATTAATTCTTAACCATTAATTAACCATTTTTATTTTCAACATTACATTACATTAGCATTATATCAATGTATGATACCCTTTGGGAATAAGAAACTGGAGGCCATGGATTTTAAGAATTATAACCACAACATTATATCCTATAAAACACCAACCTAGTGGGTTAAAAATTTAATAATTTATAAAAAACATTACATTCCATATTACCGAGTACTCTACGAAAACATCATAAGCTACTAAACAATGTAAACATCCAAGTATGTCTATCTACCTAAAGTAGTGGAGAATGGAAAGAAGATAAAAAAGACAACTTGGTAGTCATCCAAATAAGATAATCAAACAAGAATTCTGGTTCATATCAATAGGTAATCCAAAATTCAACCTGTTATGACATCCTTAGGGTCCTCCCTGACACCCACATGTATATCTTGATGCATCTCACCATCACAAGCATCAACTTTTCCATAACAATTGGGCCACCTCTGTCACATACTACAATAGTCCTCTATGATTAGCCATCCTAGGATCACATCACATTCAGGCCTCCTCTCCCCACACCATAAGTCTCATATCCAGAGCACATTACCAGTAGCAGGGAACAAATGTATCAACCGGGAACTTGTCCAAAATGCAAGGAATCTGACCTTCACACACAAAAAACTCTCACAACTCCAAATCACAATTCACTCAGCCTTTAAAAAAAATAGGAAAAAAACATGGCCTATAAAGTAATTATCTCTTATCACACAACCAGTTCTTATTCCATCTTGATTTAACTATTTCATTATCTACAGGTTTTGACTGTGGGAAACCTATAAAACAAGCTATCACAAGCTGTCACAAAATTAATTAACCAATTATTATAATATGATGTTAATTGTTTTATTAAAAATAATCATCATGATTCAAGGTCATTAACCAATTAAATTTAATATTCATACGTGAAACAAGTTGATTATCATCAAATTAAAATAACAACCAGATTCTTTAAACAAGCATCATTAATCCTTTATCCTATTAATTATTGATTAATTCTATCTTTACATTATTTTCTGAATTCCATAATGAAAAACATTATAATCCCATAAAGTCATAGATATCACACTTTATAGTAAAAGAAGAGGCAAAACTTTATCACAGAAAAAGACAATAACATTTTCATACGATGGATTCCAATAATTTAATCTGATTGAAGTAATTATTTGGTTAATTTCATTACTATAAATGGGGAAAAATCCTTCTAATTTTTTGATTACACATATATAGAAGATAAGAAATAAATCCCCTCCCACAAAAGGGTGTCAAAATTCTTTTCAATAGAATGGACCAATTCTACGGATACCGATCACCTCTCTTGTAAGAATAGCATCCACCTAAGGATGTTGTGCCACAACCTCACAAAAAAACCAAAAAAATCCAATAGAAAAATTGAGATCAAGTTCCACCATATATAAAAGAGGAAAGAGAGGATATTTATTGAAGAAACTATAAGAATGGAGGTAGAACATGCCTTGGATTGAAATCAGATTTCTATGTATCAAATGAGGTAATCTAGATATAAATCCATGATGAGGGAATCCCCAAAAGGCCAAATAGGGGGCAGAGGGCCACCTTGAATGATAGAGAGGTGTGTTTTATCTAGAGGGGTTGACCACCCAAGAGGTCAGAAATGTTAAAAACATATAGCATCGGGGATTAACATGACATGTAATCCCCTTTCACACTGCGTAATCCTTAGGGTTTATTTTCCACAGAAAAACACATCACCTTATCATTTTATTTATTTTTATAACCCTTATTAATTACACATCATGAAACCTACTTACACATCGTGTAAAATTTGTTACATGTACTAAAATATCCACGCTTCTTGTTTCTAGAAACTGAACTCCTCCAAACTTTCTCTGAGCACCTCGGTCTTTAGAAATATGCAAAAGGTTGATCCATGTACATCCAGACCTTATATTAGATACCTCTCAAAACATTATCATACTCAACAATCCAAAACCAGCTCAAAGACAAAACAAAAAAGTGGTTATCTAAAAAACCACCTCGTGAGAAACCTCTCAAATCTCTAATAACCATAGGATCTCAACCACCTCCCTGAAGCACCAGGGGATCCACACGGTGAGTAGATGAAATACTCATAGAGTCTTCACCACCTATAGAAAGAGAGTAGACTCATCTAACCATTGGAAGATAAACGCATAAATCATGTGGCATACCTCGTTTGTCTTTTCTTCGCATGGAAAGAGAGTAATACACAACAAGAAACTAGAGAAATCCATATCATAAACTAGAAAAGGTCTTCAACTACAAAATTAACTGTATTACAAGAGAATGGATGAGAATCAAATAGATTGGGGTACGAAACGCATGTCTGAGACTCATGTTTCAAGGTATACTCTTTCATGCCACTATACCGCCATAAGACACAAAAAAGGAATAGAATTCCCATGCAAAACCTTATCATCATTCTATTGGATCTCTATAGGCTGCTCTTATAAGGTCTCATCATTATCAACATCGATCTCATCCCAATCGATGATGTTAGAGTCACCATGAAGATTTCGAAAGAGATTAACCACAAGAAAATCTTCATGTATCTTGCTCATATTATGGGGAATCTCTATCTAATAAGCCACATCACCAACAAGAGATAACATCTCAAGAGTCCCAAAAAACTAGGGAGAAATCTTACACCAACAAAAAATCCTTCTCTTCCCACTATGGGGAGTCACATTCTAAAACACTTTATCCCCAATGTAACTCTATAGGTCTCCTCTTATAATATGTATAGGATTTCCCATGATCCTACACTACTTTCATCCTCTCGCAGATCACCTGAACCATGTTTTTTATATTTTGTACTAGTTCTAGAACAAGAATTTCCAACTCTCAGATACCTGTCAAACACTATGCATAAAGAAAAGTTCATCAATAAAAGGAGTCAAAATATTCCATAAATATAGAGGATTGAAAAATATAAACTCTACCAAGGGAAGGTCCCTCATCCACAAACCTCCAAAATCTTGGACATAAGAGCACAAAATGTCTTCAAAATTCTAGGGGGCCTACTCTACCTCAACATCCGTCTATGGATGAAATTTATTGCTAAGTCATAGGTGAGAACCAAACTCATGATGGAAAACTATACACTCCCTTGAGGTAAAACTACAATCTCAATCGAAAATGATCAACCTTGGGACTCTATAAAGTCCCACCACCTCATCTAGATATTTCCACGACAAAACCTCCACTGAGTTGAACTTGTAGATCTCTACAAAGTGGTATGATTTCATCAAATAAACAACTACCACCCATGTAGCACCATAGCCTCTATGATATCAAGGTAAACCAGTAAAAATTACATCAAGATATCCTCCCACTTCAATTTTTGTAACATCTAACGGCTATATTTAACAACTAGGAACAAGGTGTTCTGTCTTCACCTTGTAGATGAACAAATATCAAGACACAAACCCTGCAACTTCATGATTTTAATGTAATAGTGGGAACCCTATACCCAACTTAAACTGTAATTTTTATTACCATATCATGTATACTATTATATATACATGATGTGTACTGAACATTATAGTGTGTATTTTTATCCATCCACTATTGTAATGTTAATTTACATATATTAATCATCATATTAAATAATTATAGTAGATCCCAGACCATAATGTGAACCTTGAGATACAATGACATTAATTGTAAATAATGGTCATATGGTCTATAAACAAAATACTAACTGGACATTGTGGATATTTTACTATCACATGATGGGGGATCATAAACATTGAGATATCTTTCTCATCAAGTTCACACTTGGTGATCTTTATTGGTGAGATCTTGAGGAAAAACTTACTGATAAGAAGACTAGATTTTTTTAGTGTCATTAGTTGTTTATATCTATATATAGGTTTTTTGGTCTCCTTACTTGGGATTATTTCCCATGTGTTCCATTTGATCACCTACTTTTATGTAAGGAAAAAACCATTATAATGAAATCATGGAAAGGTATCTTGTTTTAGGTGAGTCGTTGGTGGAATGTAATTTATTGAATGTTCAAGAAAGTTTTTGTTGCTTCTCGGTTCAGAAAGTATTATATGTCATGCTTTGTTGATCAGGATGGTGGTGCCTTCATTAGACATTGTCTAAGGCATTCGAGAGTAAATATATCCAATTAGATCAAAAAATAATAATTCAAAAAAATTGTGGTTATAGAAGTGTGTCTTTCTTTATGATATATCAAATACAAAGTGATTATAAGACACAACACATGTACATAGGTAGTTTTTAATTATTATAATAATACTTATCTATTTTGGGCCATTGATGATTTGATAGACTCTACTCTTAGTCTATGGATTTTATTTACTTCTATCAATATAATGGTCTAGAGGGGCACACCCAATAGCATATTCAAGAATCCACCCTTTTCAGTTGAATAGGTATATTGGACATGGTAAGTCCCACCAAGGGTTCTATGTTTTTTTCCAAGTTATCAATCACCAATGGAATTAATAAATTCATTATTATTTAAGTTATTAATAATTGGATTGAATTTATTTATTATATTTACAACTAATATAAATATGATAAAATATTATTTGAACAAATATTATTTTAATATTTCATGTTTGTTTAATATTATGCGGGGATGTCGAGACAAGTTAATGACTGAGGTTTATCATGTATTATATTTTATATTATAGGTATGTTATAATATAAAAAATAATATTGACATTGTTTAGTTTTTCATAAATATTTATTTAGTTGACATTATATATATGGGTGTCGGGGAACCCAACCAAGTATTTAGAGCCTCCGCTATAAATAAAGAGAGAAGCTCTCACACAATGTACTATTAATTTAGTTTGAATGGAAGTCTATCCCTCCTCCTTCTATATATAGAGATAGAGTCTATCACTTGAGTGTTGATCCGTGAACACCTTAAAGAATTAAAGTAATAGGATCATGGTGATATTTGAGATGTGAATACATATTTGGATCATTGTGCTTTCACCCGGAATATGAGGATCGATGCTACTATAGTTTTTGAAGCATGTTAGGATGATCTAGAGGGATCCTACTTTGGAACCTTTAATCAACATTCACTACCAATGAGATTCTATATAGAACATCTTCATATCTAAAAAAGGTATGTTTTCAGTTTTAATTTATGAAATATTTTAATTTACATGTGATCCTTGGACAATACTAGGGCTCTCATCCTTAGAGACAAAAAGTTATATCATCCCGATGATGAAAATTTCAAAATCCCTAACCCAGAAGTTTCCACTGAGTGCCCTGGTACCTTCAACTGGTATCATAGGGAGTCATTTAAAATTTCTAAGCCATGAAAAATTAAATTTCATTAAATTTAAGTGAAGGATCTGATTTCAGTAATAATAAAACAAATCGTGAATCAATCCAATTTCAAACAATGAGGTTACGGACCTCCGAAGATTTTAATATGTATTGATTTTTGGTTTAAGGGTATTAAAATTTTATCTTTTTAGACTGGTGATGGGAATATCAGTTAATCTGAACTATTCCATCCAGGCAATGTGGCCATAATAGTGTTTTCCAACCATTATAATTATAATACTTATGATTATTATAATAACATAATTATAATAATAATAACTATTATTTTATTGAAATGATATTGTTATTATAATTAAAGTCTAATAATATAGCCTAAAAGATTTTCCCTATTAATGGGACAAATCAAAATTAAAATAATAATAATAATAAAATTATTTCTATGTATTGGGTGAAAAAGAAATATTAAATGTAGGTTGGGGAATTACTATTATTTCAATACAAAGGAATTAAAAAAAACTATGTCTAAAGGGAGTGCGGCTCAACCTTTCGGTTAGTTCCGGCTACTCTCTTTCGTCCATCCCACAGTTCCCTATGGTGCCTCTCTATAAGATTCATGCACAACCTCCAAGCCATGCACCCATTCGAAAAATCCACTGCTCATCCATTAGTGTCGCCCACCCCGGACAGATATGGCTCTTCCACAGCACTAGGATCCCATGTCATCCATGGCACCACCATGAAGAGTCCCTTAATCACCGACTCGCTGGACCATGGTGGATGCCACCCATTGTTCCATCATCCAGCTCTCCTCGAATGGATCCGGTGGCCTCCCTATAGCAGTAGGAACCAAAAATCCTTCCACAGATGCCTACTCTATCACAAGGTCAGACCACCGTGAGACCCCACTAGTAGTACCCTATCTCTTGGACTCATTGTCGCATAATGCTCTCTAGTCTACATTTACCTCCCTCAGGAAGTGACCAAACCCCAACCTTCCTCCATCGGACCCCCTTCACTTAGATGCATACCAGCCAAGTCTCCATCCATCCTAACTCACACCACCATGTTCTGGAAGTGTTGACCAATATCAGCTGAGTATCACGTGCCTCCTTATCATGTATCATGAAAGTTGCAGGTCAGGTCTAATATATATTCCTATCTCGGCAGTCAGGTGGTACTCTAGTTGTGACATGAACCCTACCATGATGAGTACTGTGTAAGATGTAGACAACACCAAGTCGATAAATTACTCTCGATGAATAGAGGACCTTCTGGATGTGGGAGATCAACATCATGAGTAAGTGAAAACTTAGTTATGATTCCCCTAGGTCATTTTTTATTCCTAATACTAGTCTGGTAGTAGATATCTTTTATGCATTTATTTATTTTTTTATGTATTTTATAATAGTGAAAAAATACATAAAAAAAATAATAAAATTCAAAAAGAAGTTATGATTTTTTTATAATAATGTTCAGATATAAACATGAAAACATAGATAAAAAAATTTCATAGAAATAAGTTACATTCGTCAAGAGAAAAACTCAAAACCCCTCAATGAAATATTAATTTTCTCGCCACCTTCCATTATTCTACATTGAAAAAAATTGGTTGTTCGGGGTGCTCGCCATACCATATCTGAGGGTGACTCTAAATACCAGGGAATTTTTATGAGAGTTGTGGGTTGACATAAATAATGTGTAAGTAAGGATTATCCATAACTAACTATCTATCATTTTAAAAGATAAAAGTTTAAAAATAATGTTATGATTTTAGAAGCTGGGAAATCACTCAGAACAATAAGTAACCATTAGTTAATGTGGTTGGTCATCCAAACGCCTACCTTGAACCCTCAAATTAGTGGTATAGATATTGCTTGTAAAGTATGAAGGGGGATTTAGGTTTCCTTTCCACTTTAATACTGGAGTGAATGAGTATTCCAATTCTAGTAGAGAGCATTCTGAGAATTCGATAAAATAGTTGGAGACATTTTATGATATAAATAATCATTAATGTATGAATTAGTAATCAATATAAAGGTAATAATATTCTAGGATTTTATTTTTTTAGTAAATTGATATAATACCAGAAGAAACACTAAAATAATATTAGACAAAGTAAATGTCCAAAATAGCAAAAATTTCCTAGTGTAATACAAGTGCTTGGGAACAATTGTACTATACCAGAAATTCAAGATTTTGGTGTCCCTTTAATTATTAATCCACATCAAGAAGTGAGGTTAAAAAATTCCTTATAGGAGACTCATTTATTGATCATATTATGGTTTTTTCATAATTATATCATCAACATCTAATGTTTTTTTCAGTTACAAAATCGGGAAATGAATGATATAACATGTTGTCTCATCTCTAAGAAGTTTCCAATGAGAAATTGATGCAATGTTTTAAAGGGTGATAAATAAAATATATTTTTTTTAAATATGAATGTGGGATCATGATATTTCAAAGAATCCCATTCTAATAAATTTTCACAAAAAAATCATGTTTTTTAAGGTTAAAAAACAAACATGATGGGATAAAAGCTTCATTACCTTTTACGTGTGGTTTTCCAAGTAAATGTGAATATCAAAGACAGATTAATATTTAATTATTATAGAAAAAATTTGAAATGAAAAGTGAAAGGTCCACTAGAAAGTGTAATTCCAAATACAAATTTGTGACATATTTCAGAGAAAAGAAGTTTCTTATTCAACCTGAGGTTATTTTTAATGCATATTATGAAATAAGAATATATAAGTTTTATCACTATTAAATGATTTAAAAAAGTAAATTACTTGCTTTTATTCACTGAGTATTCATAAATTAATGTTTCTAACATACTTATTAGGTATTAAATACAATATTACTTTCACATATATTTATTTAAATATAGTAACCAAGTAAGTAATATAAAAATTATCAGAAGTAGCGTGAATTCTATAAGAAGCTAAGAAAGGATGATTCCAAAATCAACGGTTAGAAATAAATGACTTCTAACTTCCATATAAATGATTCTTTTCAAACTATTATTAAGTATAACCAAAAAATATTTCTCATCTATCCATCAGAAATAAAGATACATTATTCTGGGATAAGCAATATTTTTTTTGGTGTTTCATACTCAACAAATAGATTAGTGGTACTTGAATCATAGGCAATAGTTGAAGAATAAAAAATGTAGGAAATACTTGCCCAGTGTGGAAAGATAATCCTTTGTTAAGTAAAACTAAATGTATACATCAAGGGTATACCTGGTTTTATATTTAGGCTCAGTATAGCTAAACACCTTTTGTATTATTGATATATAAAATATAGAGAAAATAACTGTAACACCTCAAGATTTTATGAGATATATTCTTTTTAATTTCTTTGAGGTCTTTTATTGCACAATACACCAAGATTAGCTTGAACTACACGCAACACTGTATTAGCTTGCAGTATACTTGGCTCGTGTTACAGACAATTTCAAGTTCGTTTTGTGGTAATTAGTCTACGCAACATTAAGTAAAGATTTTGTTTAATGTATAAGTGAAATAAGTTTTGATTATTTTATACAAAACACCATAGGGAGCTTGCACTACATGCATCCCTCACTTGGCTTGCATTACACGCAATCACGACCTTCCTCGATAGCGTGTGTAGTACGCAATACCGGGTTTCACTAAACAACTATAGGTTATTAAAATATTATATAAACTAGCTTTTAAGAATAGTAATACCCACTTTTTGAAATTTTATAAATTTTATCTTTCAAAATGGACTTCATTTTTTCAGAATATTGAAATTAGCCTAGGGTGAAATTTTGGTATTTTTCTGAAAACTTTCAATTTTTGATGAATAGTGAAAACTCTGAGTTATTGGTTAAAACTGACTTTTTATTTAAATAATAATTTATTTTAATTTAATTTATTTTAGGTCAAAATAGATTCATAACATCTATATAAGTTCAATCTAATTAATTAGAGTCATTTTATAATAATTTTAGATATATAAAAATTTTATTGAACTTTTTGCCGTCACTTACCCACCTCCTAGGAGCATTTACAAATTTACAAAAAACATAATTTTACCACTTCTATGAGTTGAATTTTGAAAATCCAAGAGACACGGTTAATATCAAGGAGTAATATTTGGTTCAATAAGATAAAAATAATATTTTTTGAATAGCAACTTTTTACTTTTATTTTCCATGGTTAAAAGTAAATAGGGTAATTAAGGGTAAAAATGAAAATATTATTACCCTAACACATGTACTAATTCTATTGGATAAGTGTAACTTGACCCAAAACAACTTTAGAAATTAACTATGACCGTTTAGGTCCACTTGGATTAGATTAGTATATTTATTATTATTACATTTAAAGAAGAGTTAAAATAGTTAAAATCAAAGTTTAATAACTAAAACATTTATAATATAGTGTTATACATAAGATAAATTCGACTATAAATAATCATTATAATGCTAAAAATATTTATTACGTAATTTTATTTTATTTTTATTTTTTTATTCATTAAATAATTTATTTTATTTATGACACAATGATGATGCACTAATTACCTTATTAATGAAATATTAACATAATTGATATTATAAATACCTAAATAATTGTAATTTTAGACTTTTTACGAATTACAATAATTTTTTAGGTTAATATAACATATTGGGGTTGCTTGGATGAATTTTTTTTGAAGTAATAATGCTGTAATGAATTTAGAGAAAACAAAATACCAAATAGTGTCAAAATTGACTTAAAAGAGTTTTTAAAACAAATATTATATTATTAATTGATATAATGGTCCTAAAAATATACAGTTTGGCCAAAAGACTTATATAATAATATATATGACATTAATGAACCTATTGGGGTTCTATTGGTAGTTTATAGTAAGTTTATGAACTATATAGTGTCAGAATACAAGAAGACACGGTGAAAGTTAAATTGTTTAACTTAGAGTTAAATCTAAATGATAATGTTATAATGGTGACTTAAACTCTTCTAAAAGATATTGATTAAGAGTATTTCGACCCATACCCACCCTATCCTATAAATAAGTCACTATAGAGCCATTATAAACCGAATATGAATTTATTATAAAATAATATTTTATGTTTTTCCAAAGGTGTCCTTCACCACTCTTATTAAAGGGCACTCCCTCTTCTCTCACATTCACTCCTCCCAAGCCATTTGGATCGGCCAAACCCTGCACAAATACCCTCTAAAATATCCTCCCTTAATTATGGAGGCCTTCCTTTAGTCATAAATCCATCCTAAAGATCCCTTTTGATCAAATCAAAAGGAAGAACTCGAGGAAGAGGTAAATATCTCACCACCTATTTCAAGTTTCTTTCTTCTTCCACTTCCTCTTTCTTTGTTGTTTCCATTATAAAATAATAGCTCTAGTATCTACTATATACTGTGATGTTATTATAGAAATGGTACAACCATATTAGTTCTTTTATCTTTCCTATGAATGAAAAATTCACCACACGTGTGTACGTACGGCTTACCGTCTCCACATCATGGTGTAGTTTGTTATTCAAACATTTCATCATTTGGATGGGTATAATAATGAGTATAAATAATATAAATAATAAATATAACATTATGAGGATTTTTTATATATTATATAACATCCAATTATATACTATTTTAATATCAAAAGAATGATATTGTCGCTCGTGGGTATGTACTGATTACTGTCTCCACGATACGATGAAATTCATTCTCCATATTAACCATCCAAGAATGATTATAAATTATATATAATAAATAAACATGTAAGATATTACATAATAATGATATAGGATTTATGTACATATATGTTTCATTTACTTAATTCCATTCAATTAAATAAGGAAATGAAAACAGCATTCATGCATACGTACGACGTACCGTCTCCATGAATGGTGTATTTCATTCCATTTATTGATCTATCATATATATTTATATGATGAATATATATTTTATATAAATCATGTTTTAAATTCTGGAATTAAGTAAATCATAATATAAGTAATAATATCAAGAATAAAAAGTCGAAACATGTACAATAAATGAAACGATTTTACCCAAAACGTTGTTTTAGCATGGAATTTACAAAAGAAAGGGTAATATAAAGTCATGAGTGATCCATATATGATATCATAAAAATAAATATGATTATTTAATAAGTCAATGATATTATTTATATCATTATACAGGAGGTTTGGATACGTACAAAGCATATTGGACCTAAGGTAAGGGATAATTTTGCAATCTCATTTTTATCCATGATTGATTATACGCAAGTATTTACTGGGGTTATATTTTTCATCCATGTCCATAATTTTTTTTCATAAAGTGTTTTATATTCTTCAATGTATGTTTAAAGTCATGTTTAACTCTCTTTGAATTTTAATTTGTATTATGGAAGGAATCTTTCTTTTTTTTACCATATGTGGTACCTTTTTGACTTTTCCATTAAAAGTACGAGAAGAATGTTTTTTTAACTTATACAACATGAAAAGATTTTTACAGTTCCATAATGCCTAATTTTCATGAAGCTTCCTCAACAAGATTTCATGACTATTTTCAAGAAAATCCTTTTCTTTTAAAATTTAATGGCATTTTGTGAAAAGAAAATGATTTTAAAAAAAGAATGGATGTTTTTCTCAAGAATTCATTTCAACTATTTTATCATAAACCATATTCCATATAAGATAACATTATTTAATATGTGTATGTTTCAAGTATAATGACTCTATGATTTACATGGTTTCACTTTTCTAAGGATGAAATGATATCCATTTGTTTTATATGGATTATGTTATGATGAGATGATGTTTATGAAACCCATTTTATTCTTTAGGTTATGATGAATGATTTATGTTTATGTTGTGGAATACGTAATAATTATTTCATTATGAGATGGGTGGGACCTATATCTCCCACCAATTCATTGGGTAAAGATTTATATCTCATGAGATAGACATAGCTATAACGACAAGTAAATCTGGTACAATAATACAGGCTGGAACGATAAGTAAACCCGATTCAGTAATGGAATTTGTCCACTATGATGGTCTTGGTAGCAATTCCTTGGCTACTATGGAAATCATATCATGTGATTAATGGTTTTCCACAATTAAAAGTTTTATTCCCAGGCTATTTTATCATGATTGATGTTCCTTTATGATATATTCCTTACGTACTTCCAAGATTTATGTCATTGCTTAAGATTTTGATGTTTTAGATTTTATGTTCAGGTTTTGCAATAAAATGTTTATGGATTGTTTTATGTTCCCTAAGTTTACCCTTACTGAGAATTTTAGATCACCCTTTTTATTTTTTCGTTTCCCCAAGACATAAATAAATGTTTTATGTAAGAAAAAAAGGGGAAGATCTTTATGGGAGATGTTGAAGATCTTTCATCATGATTAGAAGATTAGGTTTCGAGTTTCCAAAGACACTAAACTATTACGGTCATTGGGTTTCTATTTTTGTTATGTATTAAGTATTCTGCTAAGTAATTTAATGTCCATGTACGTCAAGTTTGGGGTCTCTACTGTTGGTATCAGAGGAAAGGTTTAGTTAACCTTTATAAACTAGGATGCGAAAACTTTAGTAAGATCCCAAGAGATACTTCTAATGTATGTCTAGGGATGTCCCTAAGGTTAATTATAAGTATAGGTTATAGTCCTATAATTACGATAACAATGTTCGAATTAAAACTAAGATGTTAGATATTGAAGGTACTCCCCCTTTATTATGTTGTGTTCCCCAGCATGATTTTTGCCTCTCGCACTATTCTTTTTGGGTTTTAGACGATGGCTGGAACCCGAAGGTACCATGTTGATCAATGTCATGGAAAATGTAATGATTGTCCTTCTGAACAAACCAATGTTATGGGGGATGGAGTGAAAAATATTATTGTTATGCATACACAAGCTATGAATCATTCTGGACTTCCAAATGAGCAGATAGGGGAACAATATTCTATTGAGTCCTTCGTGAGGCAACGTACGCCTTATTTTAGTGGATCTTCTAATCCACTTGTTGCTGAACAATGGATCTGTACTATTGAAAAGATATTTTCCATACTTCGTTCTTCAGAACATGAAAAATTCATTCGGGTTGTTTACCGTTTAGAAGGTGAATCAGACCAGTGGTGGACTCTAATTAAGAACAAAAGGCCCCAATATGAAATTGAATCAATGGAATGGGACGAGTTCAGGAACTTGTTTTTCAATAAGTACTTCACTTGTTTCCATCAAACAATTATGGAAAATGGGTTACTTGAGCTTATGCAAAAGGATGATGAATCTGTTGGTATATACGAGGAAAATTTTACAAGTATTGAAAGGTATGCATCTGGCTTTATCATCCAAACTGAAAGTAATGTTTATCAATTCTTCTATGGCTTAAAACCAAGTCTTAAAATGGCATTAGCTATAAGAGACTTCAATAGCTATGAAGAAATTTTGTGTTTTTCTATCAAGGTAGAACTGGAAGTTGTTGTAACATATGCATCTCGTGGTTTTGAAAAAAACGAAAGATGGAGTTCATGGAGAAATCTCAGAACAATGGTGAGAAGAAGATGAATGTTTCTTTATGCTCAATGTGTGGAACGAAGCATGGTGGAGATTGTCTAAAAGGTACTAGAAAAAAAAATTAGTGTGGAAAAGAAGGTCATCGACCAGTTGAGTGTCGAAGTAATGGGAAAAAGGTAGCTAATGATGTGAATAGAGAAAAGACTACAGAGAATGCTCCACTAACACTTCAATGCTTCAAGTGCAAGGAAATGGGGCATTATGCTAATCAATGCCCTAATCCAAGGGTTAATGTTGATCGACGTGAGAAACCTCTTAAGGAAAGGGATAAAGGGAAGTCACATGCGATCAGTATTTGTGATACTGAGTATGAAAATGATGTTGTGAAATGATTAAGTGTTTATGTAATGGGATTTCAAAATTGTGTCATGGAATCTCATTTATGGTACTATGGAATTTTGGAATATGTATGTATTGGTTTTCAATAATTATATTGTACCGGTAACCATGAAAAGTGATTGAAATTTATTTGGAAAGAAGATTATATTCTCATAATGAAGGGATAAAGGGAACATGAAATGAGCTCATAACTGATATAAGGACAAAGTTATATCATGGTTTGAGTTTGTAGAAATTTTGGGATTTTGGAATGTGGAAAGAGTTTACTTTTGAAAACATTAATGTTTTCAATAAGGTTCAATGGGTATTAATTTTTCAAGAGAATACATGATTAAGGTATTCACATGTTTAGAATGTGACCAACAAGATATATCATATGATATATGGGGGATAAATGATGGTATTCACATGATCGGTAGATGACATTTCTAGTAATTGTTTTCTTTATACGATAACCTTGGACAGAAGTATTTTTGATAAGCCTGAAGATTGGAATAGATTATGTTGGACATAAGTTATTATTGTTTAAGGCTATAACTTTTTTCTATATTATTGATGGAATGTTATAATAATGTAGTTTTAGAAATAGGACAACCTGCAGTATGGGCGACAACCCGTCACGTTGGACAATGCTGTGGGAATCGAACCCACAACCGAAGTGTGACCAGACTTTATTGCCTACCACTGGCCTACATGAAGTCCCTGGTTAGTAAAAACTCGTTCTATTTTACTAAACCATATGTTAGATGAAGTATAAGTCAATTGTAGGAACCATATACGGTTAATCTCACCATATATGGACTTATGTATATTTAATAACTTTTTCTAACCTTTTTTTAGAGAAAGATGGAAGGACCCATCATTCTATCATATGATCTACTAAAACATCAAGAATGACAAATTCAAATTCATTTCTTTAAGAGATGATGTGGAAATTGTTCAAGGAACGAACAACAGTGAGATTGTACCAAAATAAGGTAAGTATTTCTTCTAATTAGAATTCTTCAACTTTAGGGAAATGTTATTTAAAACCAAAAATGTTATCCTAGTGTCCCCATATCCGATGAATCAGATGGTACCTTAGATCATCACAAATTTATGGCTTTCTGACTGATTGTTTTTTCATAGCCTTGTTCTCTACCACTCTCCATCAGAACATGATGGTTAGATTTCTCTTCCATATCCATATTTTCATCTATGTTCTCCTATGTGGGAACCCAGTGATGAGTTTATTTGGGTAACTGTTATTTTTCATACATCACTTTTTAAAATTAAGTTTTAGTGTTCCTTTTTGCTGTTTGGGTTTCTATGATTTAAACTTTCAAGTTGTAAACAATTTATAACCCCGACGAATTTCGAGTGCGAAATTCATTTTAAAGGGGGTAGAATGTAACACCCTGAGATTTTATGAGATATATTCTTTTTAATTTCTTTGATGTCTTCTATTTTACACTACACCAAGATTATATTGTACTATACGCAACACTGTATTAGATTGCAGTATACTTGGCTCATGTTATACACAATTTCATGTCCATTTTGTGGAAATTATTCTATACAACATTATGTATAGCTTCTGTTTAATGTATAAATGAAATAAGTTTTGATTATGTTATATGTAACACCAATGGGAGATTACACTACATGCAGCCCTGACTTGTCTTGCATTACATGCAATTGTGACCTTCCTCGATATCGTGTGTAGTATTCAATACCGGGTTTCACTAAAAAACAATATGTTATTAAAATATTATATAAACTAGCTGTTATGAATAGTAATACCCACTTTTTGAAATTTTATAAATTTTATCTTTCAAAATGGACTTCATTTTTTCAGAATATCGAAGTTATCCTAGGGTGAAATTTTGGTATTTTTCTGAAAACATTCAATTTTTGATGAATAGTGAAAACACTGAGTTATTGGTTAAAACTGAATTTTTATTTAAATAATAATTTATTTTATTTAAAATTATTTTAGGTCTAAATAGATACATAATACCTATATAAGTTCAATGTAATTCATTGGAGTCATTTTATAATAATTTTAGATATATAAAAATTTTATTCAACTTTTTACCGTCTTTTACCCACCTCCTAGGAACATTTGCAAATTTACATAAAACTCAATTTTACCACTTTTGGGAGTTGAATTCCGAAAATACGAGAGACACGGTTAATATCAAGGAGTAAAATTTGGTTCAATAAGATAAAAATAATTTTTGGTGAATAGTAACTTTTAACTATTATTTACCACGGTTAAAATTAAATAGGGTAGTTAAGGGTAAAAATGATATTATTATTACCATAACACGTGTCCAAATTCTATTGGATAAGTTTAATTCGACCTAAAACTATCATAGGAGTAAAATATGACCCTTCATGTCCACTTGGATTAGATTAGGACATTTATTATTATTTTTATTTAAAGAGGAGTTAAAATAGTTAAAATCAATGTTTAATAACTAAAACATATTTAATATAGGGTTATACATAAGATAAATTAAGCTATAAATATTCATTAGAAATATAAAAAGATTTCATACATAATAGTATTTTATTTATATTTTTTTAGACGTTAAATTATTTAATTTATTTATGACACAATGATGATACATTAATTACCTTATTAATGAAATATTAACATAACTAATATTATAAATAACCAGATAAATGTAATTTGAGACTTTTCATTAATTACACTAATTTTATAGGTTAATATATTATAATAGTGTTTGTTAGATGAATTGTTTTTGAAGTAAAAATGCTGTTAGGAATTTAGAGAAAACAAAACACCAAATAGTGTCAAATTTGACATAAAAGAGTTTTAAAAAAATATTATATTATTAATTTATATAATGGTCCTAAAAATTTAATGTTCGTCCAAAAGACTTATATAATAATATATATGACATTAATTAACCTATTGGGGTTTTATTGGCTGTTTATAGTAAGTTTATTAACCATATAGTGTAAGAATACAAGAAGACACGATGAAAGTTAACTTGTTTAACTTATAGTTAAATCTAAATGATAAGGTTAAAATGGTAACATAACTTTGTCTAAAACATATTGGTTAAGAGTATTTAGACCCATCCCTACCCTATCCTCAAAATAAGTCACTTTGTACCCATTATAAACCGAATATAGATTTATTATAAAATAATATTTTATGTTTTTTCTAAGGTGCACCTCCCCCCTCTTATAAAAGGGCACTACCACTTCTCTCACATTAACTTTTTCCAAGAAATTTTTCTCAGAAAAACCCTCCCCAAATACCCTCTCAAGTATCCTCCTTTCATTCTAGTGGCCTTCCTTTAGTCAGAAAGCAAACCAAAGGAGCCCTTTTGATCAAATCAAAAGAAAGAACCCCAAGAAGAGGTAAATATCCCACCACCTATTTCAAGTTTCTGTCTTCTTCCACATCCTTATTATTTGTTATTTCCATTATAAAATAATAAATCCATTATATTCTATATATTTAGATGTTATTATAGAAATTTTAGAACCATATTAGTAATTTTATCTATCCTGTGAATGAAAAAGTCACCACACGTGCGTATGTACGGCTTAGCGTCTCCACGTCGTGGTGTAGTTTGGTATTCAAGCATTTAATCATTTGGATGGGTATAATAATGAGTATAAATTATATAAATAATAAATATAACATTATTATTATTCTTTATATATGATATACCGTCAAATTATATACTATTTTAATAGCAAAATAATGATATTGTCGCTCGTGCGTACGTACAGATTACTGTCTCCACGATGCGATGAGATTCATTCTCCATTTTAACTGTAACATCCCAGGTAAATAATGAATAAAACATTTTCATATTTATTAATATTTACGAATTAAATATTAATTTTACTTTAAAAGGGTTTCTATGATCGATAGCGTACCTGATACGCAACAAAGAGTTTCATTGAAATCTTTCATTGCACACTAGTAATAAAATAATATTATTTTAAATGGTAGTTAATACATAGTCGTTGTATTGGCGGGAATGGATAGAAATAGCTAAAATATGATTATATATGTTTTTTAAATGTTTTTAATTTTATCTAATAAAAGATAAAGGCTTAAAATACGGAAAGAATTCAATTTTAGGCATATATGCCCTAGTTTTCACTAAAGGTTCACTTATCACCTTTTGATGGAGAACCGTCATTAAATATAGTTTTGTTCACTCTTATACATTCTATTGGACCAAATAAAACTCTTCTTTATAATCAGGACATCAAAATTTACTTTGTGTAAATTTTTGGTATTTTTCCGATAAAGTTCATTTTTTTAATGAATAGTGTAAAATGTTGTATTTTAATTCAAAACCACTTTTTAATATAATTTATTTATATTAGTAGATTATATTTTGAATTGGATTTATAGTGAAATTAGAATATATTTTTACCATTAAATCCAATAGTGGTCGTTGGAATTAATTTCACTTTGAAATCGGACTTAAACTAGTGTAAATATTTTGATACTTATTGTTTCATAAAAACACGCTATTTGCTCTGACAGTGGGAATTAATTATTAAATTAATTAATGAAACTTATATGTTCTGAATCTTTTAAAATGGACTTAATTTTTGAATTCAGAATATCAAATATTTCTTAGGGTGAATTTTTTTTATTTGTTTGAAAAACTTCAATTTTTGATGAATAGTGAAACCACTAAGTGGTACTTAAAAAACTGATTTTTCGTTTAAATGAAATTTTACCACCTATGTGTTTTGAATTTCAAAAATCTGACATACATGGTTGTCATTAATAAGTAAAATGTGGTTCAATGGGATTAAAATAATTTTTTGGTGAATAGTAACTTATTAAGTTTTTAATCCCGAATAGAGGTAATTAGTGTAATTTATGGTAAAGATAATGTTGTAATAATATGAAATAATCTTGAAACATGTCCTAACCTCATTGGATGTGTCATGGCCGACCAAGAAAATCCATGGATCAATTTGGGGACCCCATGAAGCCACTTTGGTTTGAAAATGACATTAATAACTTTTTATTTAATGTTAAAATAAAAATGTCACAAATATGAGTTGTTTTACTAAAACAATTTTTACACGGGGTGATAAAAAACCGATTTTTGACTATAAATATTCATTGGAAAGGTAAAACTATTTCCTGCATCATATTTTTTTTTTATAATTTTTTTACATTAAATAAATTAAATTATTTATGACACCATGATGATGCAGCGATTACCACATTATTTAACGATTTAAATAAAATGGAATGATAATGTAAACTCTAAGACCTAAACATGTCAAAAACCAATTGGATGGGTGGATTTCGAACCCTTATCACCTTATCCTAGAAACACATCAATGTGGGACCATTAAAATCCGAAACTCATTCTAAAATAAAGTAACATTTTCTTACTTTCCAAGAGTGCCCCTCCTCTCCTCTTATAAAAGGCCCCCACCTCTACCACCTTACCCACACGTCCAAAGCCTTTGGATCGGCCATCCCCTGCCCATTTTGTCTCTCCACATCCCTCTCTTACTCTTTTAAGGTTCACTTTGGGAAGAATTATTCCCAAGGAATCCTTTGAGATCAAATTTAAGAGAGTTACCTGATTTTAAGGTGATGTCTTCACTTGTGTTCTTTTGTTTTATTTTGCTTCTCCAACCCCCTAAACTCTTTTTATTAATTTCTTTTGTAACAACTCCAGTATATAAAATATCTTAAGATTTTTTTATAAGAGAATTTTGAGCTACACTTACACACATCTACATATAATGGTTAAAGAACATACTGTTTCTGTGGTTGGCGAATTTCTGCCTCATGAAACGATTATTGTTCAATGTTCTTTTAAACACATTTAATGGTGGCCATTAAGATGTAACTATATTTATATATAATATATATTATTTTTATGTTTTCCTTATGATTCTTTATTTTTCATTTGTGGTATAACTTTATGGTTTCCATTGTTGGTAAACACGATAATTTCATTTTAGGAAGTGCGGACTACCGCCCCCTCAAAGTGATGTGATTCGTTAATGCCATATGTGGGATGTATAAAGGATGGATTTAAAGTTATTATATATGATGTTATACTGGAATTATAATATACCTCTATATCATTATTATTTCTTTCCATTAATGTATGATATAGAAATGAAAGTAGCATTCATGCGTACGTACGGCTTACCGTCTCCATGAACGGTGCATTTCATTTCTTATCCCCAAATGTAATGTACTATTATAAGTACATATATATAATGGATATATATGGTGTATTTTACATATAAATGATTAATATAATTCTGGAATTAAAATATACATACCTCTCAATTATTTTTAATTCCATTAATATGACATAGAAATGAAAGTAGCGTTCATGCGTACGTACGACTTACCGTCTCCATGAACGGTGCATTTCATTTCTTACCTCTAAATGATTATGTGATATTATAAATACATGTATATGCTAGATATATATGATATATATGCTATCCAAATCATGAATTTCATTCTGGATATAAATAACCTTTGACCACACGAACAACATGTAATTGTAAGAAGTCCACTTTCGACTTAAGAACCAAATATCGACAAAACAAACATTATTAACTTAAATGATTACATAATGTTTATAACATGGTAATAAGTGATATAAAAAGAATAATGAACTTGAAAAAGGTTTTTAAGCAAATAGTAATTAACTCAAGTTTATTATTCAGGAAGTTAAAGAACGATCGAGTCAAGTCGGACCCGAGGTAAGGGACTTCATCTCAATCTCCTTTCATTAAAGAAAATTTAGTTTTATACACAACTCTCTTTTATACGGTGTATAAACCCCTTTTACTTTTACTTTTATACAAAAGGAATCTTTTTCTACGAATCATTTTACAAAACGACAAAAAGGAATGTTTCTTTTAACGTACTCGGTGACAATGACCTTTTCTGTCGCCACGAGTATTATTTGGTCTTTGGCTTCCTGAACAAGCCGTAATGTTTTTTTTAAAATGAAATAAATACCATATACTCTTTTATGTATTTTGGTATTGAAAATAATTTTTTATAATGGATTTGTTATGTCAATATATTTAAGTGATATATTGTGATCAAAGTGTGGAAATTTTTTCTTTCCATTATATTTGTTTTATGTCTTATGATTTTTATAATGGTACTTGGACATTTGACGGGTGGTTATGTGATAAACCATATGAAGGGTGGTTCCGTGAATACCAGGACGGGTGGTTACATTATAACCTCAAATGCATTGGGTATGGAAGTTGGCCGTATGGCTATTCTATTAAGTATGTATGGAAGTTGGCCGTATGGATATTCTATTAAGTGATATGTGTGGAAGTCGACCGTATGGTTATTCCACTTAAGTATGTTTATGTTCCAAGTTACCTTTATATGTTATGTGTTCTTTATATGGGTTGTATGGTAATCCTTTGGTTACAAAAGGGTAAGTAATGTTATTTTATTCAGTGAAGAGTTTTTACTACATCATTAAGGTGAAGGTATTACTTTGATAAAGTATACATGGTTTACTTGATGTTTGAAAAACTAACAGTTTTCATTCTTTGTGTATCCCTTACTGAGCTTTTTATGCTCACCCCAAGTTTTTTTTTTGAAATGTTTTTCACAGGACATAATGTGGAATAGGGTCAAGGATGGGATCTAGGTAAAGTCATGCTATATAAAACATGTAACTAGACATGTTTCTTTTTAAGAGTTTTTTTTATTCTATGGAAACTTAGTAGAAGTGTCTACTTTGTAACATTTTGAGATGTAACAGTTATGTCCTAATTCTCTAAAACTCTAAACCTGAAAATATCCTCAATGTAAATTATTCATTTAATTCAATATTAAGAGATGTTTAAGGCCAGGGCCTTATAGTTGGTATCAGAGGTCGGTTTAGACAACTTTAAGAGTTAGAAAAGTATTAAATTATAAGTTAATTTATGGTATGACTGAAATGATATAGCATTTAAAGATTACCATGTTGATTCACCTAATATATTTCTGTGTTCATAATGGTTTTCCGCAGAGGAAACAAAGAAGCTATGTTGGGACAACATCAGGAGGAAGACAACCTTCCAAATCAGCAACCTGAGATGGTCAAAATCGGAACTGAACAGTTTGTTGTAGTGATGGAACAGTTGACTCAGGCTATAAATGGTGGTGGTATCCATGGACGAGATCAGCCAGATCAACCGCAGAGGAACATCTCAGTGGTGGAACATTTCGTGAGGCTACATCCCCCATCATTCAGAGGATAATCTGACCCCGTGCAAGCTGAAGGGTGGATTAAAGCACTGGAGAAGATTTTTGATGTCATGGGGTGTTCGAAACATCAAAAGGTTAGTCTTGTTGTTTACCGTTTTGAAGGTGAAGCTAATCAGTGGTGGTCGATGGTGAAAAATATCATGGATATTTATGAGATTGATGATATTCACTGGGATGAATTCAAAGGTATGTTTTTTGAGAAATATTTTCCTAAGGTGGTTCGTCTTAGGATGGAAAAACAGTTCCTAGAATTGAGGCAGGAGGATGATTCAGTGGCTACTTATGAAGCAAAGTTCACTCGATTGGAAAGGTATTCTCCAAACTTTATACGAGATCTTGATAGTAAAATAAACCATTTTTACTCGGGGATAAAGCCAAAGTATCGAAGGGATTTAGCTTCTTGTGAGTTCAAAAGTTATGAAAAACTTGTTCGATGTGCGGAGAAGGTGGAAATGGAGTATTTCGATGATCAGGAGTTCTATGACAAACAACAGAATAAGAGGTCCAGTTGGCAGGCAAAGGGGAAGAATTCATCAAAGAAGCAAGGTGGTAAGAAAACCAAATATACATCCTATGAGAAGTGTGGTAAAATTCATCTTGGAGAATGTTTATCCATGTCTGGTAACTGCTTTCAGTGTGGTAAGTCTGGTCATATTGCTCGTAACTGTAAGGAAGATGATCAAGCAGGAAATGAAAAGCCAGCGGTAAGATGTTTTAAGTGTAATGAAATGGGTCATTATGCAAATGAGTGTCTAACTAAGAACTTGACTGGGGGAAACCAGCCAGACTACAAGCAGAAAGGGGTGGTGAAATCCTTTGCAACAACTTCAGCAGATGTTGGGCCATCGAATGAAGTAGTATTAGGTACTCTGTTTGTTTGTTCAGATTATTCAATGTGTTGTTTGATTCAAGGTCTACACATTCTTTCATTTCTGAGAAGTTTTCTAGTAAATTAGAAATTCCATCTCAAGATATGAACCCTGAACTTATGGTAAAAACACCCGGAGGGAACATTGAGACAAAAAGGAATTATAAGAACCTTCCTATCCTTGTGTGTGGAAATAATCTACCAGCAAACCTTATTGTTTTGCCTCTAGTAGAGTTTGATGTTATTTTGGGCATGGATTGGCTTTATGTTTATCATGCTAAGATTGACTGAAGAGATAAAATGGTTTATTTTCTGAAGGATTTTCAGTTTGTGTACAAGAATTAACCCTTGATTTTGATAAAATATCAGGAATTTGAGAAACTAGTAAAAGATGGAAATGAATGTTACCTTGCACATATTGTTGAAAATAAAGGAACTGTTCAGATTAATGAGGTGCCAGTGGTAAAGGAGTATCTTGATGTTTTTTCTGATGAGTTTCCTGGTATTATTCATGATCGGGAAGTTGAATTTACTGTTGACTTAGTTCCTGATTCTAAACCAATTTCAAAACCCCCTTATCGAATGGCTCAAGTTGAACTTTTAGAGTTAATGAAACAATTGCAGGAGTTATTAGATAAAGGTTTCATTCGACCTAGCACATCACCATGGTGTGCTCCTGTCTTGTTTGTTAAAAAGAAAGATGGATCAATGAGACTTTGCATTGATTATAGAGCCTTGAAAAATATTACTATTAAGAAAAAGTATCATTTTCCTCATATCGATGATTTGTTTGATCAGCTCCAGGGAGCTCAGTATTTTTCGAAGATTGAATTGAGGTCGGGGTACTATCAGTTGAAAGTGAAAGAAGCAGACATTCCGAAGACTGTGTTCCATACTAGATATGGCCATTATGAATTTGTAGGTATGCCTTTTGGGTTACCCAATGCACCTGTTGTATTCATAGACCTTATAAATAGAATTTTCCATCAGTTCTTGGATAAGTTTGTGCTTGTTTTCATCGATGATTTTTGGTGTTTTCTAAAAGTAAAGAGGAGCATTAAGTCATTTGAGGGTTATCTTGAAAACATTAAAAGAAAAGAAACTATATGGAAAATTAAGCAAGTGTGAGTTTTGGTTACAACAAATTTCTTTCTTGGGTCACATTGTTTTCAAAGATGGCATAAGTGTTGATCCTGCTAAAACAAAAGTTTTTAAAGAATGGCCAAGACCTAAAAATGTAACCAAGATCTGTAGTTTTCCTGGTTTGGCAGGTGACTACTGAAGTTTTTTTGAAAAAATTTCATGGTTATCTAGTCCAATGACTAAGCTAACTCGTAAGGGTGTTAAGTTCATCTGGACAAAAGAATGTGATGATTGTTTTTAGGAGTTTAAAATAAGATTGGTGAATGCTCCAGTTTTGGCACTTCCTTACAAGAATGGTGAGTTTGTTATATATAGTGATGCTTTGTTGAAGGGACTTGGCTTTGTCCTTGTGCAGAATGATCAGGTAATTGCTTGTGCTTCACGTCAGTTGAAAACTCATGAGGTAAATTACCCTACACATGATTTGGAATTAGCTGCTGTTGTTTTTTCTTTAAAAATTTGGAGGCATCATCTGTATGGAGTAAAGTGTGAAATATATACTGATCAAAAAAGTTTATAGTATATATTCACTCAGAAAGAATTTAAAATGAGACAGAGGAGATGGTTGGAATTAATCAAGGATTATGATTGTACAATTCATTACCATCTCGGAAAAGCAAATAAAGTGGCTGATGCTTTGAGTCGAAAAAGTAATGCTTCATTAACCATGCTACATTTGGAACGAGATCATTTGGTTTTTAATTTGATGAACTTTGGCATAGAAGTTTTTGGTGCAGGAAGTATTTTGTTTTGTTTCAGGTATCAGTGAGATCATCCATATCAGACAGAATTAAGCAAGCACAGATGGAAGACAGTGAGTTGCAGAAAAAGGTAGAGCTGGTTCAGAAGGGAAAGTTGCCTGAATTCAACATTGATAATGATTGTGTTTTGAGGTTTGGGAAGAGATTATGTGTCCCTGGTGATTCACAGTTGAAGAATGAGTTGTTATGTGAGGCTCATAGTTCCCCATTTTTAGTTCATCCTGGCAGTACTAATATGTACAGGGATATGCGGGAGTATTACTGGTGGGATGGAATGAAAAGAGATATTGCTGATTTTACTGTGAAGTGTTTGACTTGTCAGTAGGTTAAAGCAGAGCGATAGTTACCGAAAGGGATTCTTCAGCCATTACCAGTGCCAGAGTGAAAATGGGAGAATATATCCATGGACTTCGTTGTGGGATTGCCGAAGACACCTCGAGGTAATAATGAAATCTGGGTTATTGTTGATCGCTTGACTAAATCCACTCATTTCCTTGCCATACGAGAATATTTTTCCCTAGATCAACTTTCCTGTTTGTATCTTAAAGAGATAGTCAAGTTACATGGATTTCCTCTCTCCATTGTATCTAACTGTGATCCTAGGTTTACTTCTAACTTTTGGAAAGGCCTTCAGAAGTCATTGGGTACTGAATTAAATTTTTGTACAACTTTTCATCTGCAATAATATGGGAAGTTAGAACGAACAATTTAGACCTTGGAGGATATGCTACGAGCTTGTTTGATGGATTATCAGGGAAGTTGGGACCAACATATTTCTTTGGTTGAGTTTTCTTATAATAACATTTTTCATTCCAGTATACAGATGGCACCATTTGAGGCATTATATGGGAAGAGGTGTCGAACTCCAGCATTTTGTGATGAAGTGGGTGAAAGGAAGCTGATGGGACCAGAATTGGTAGAAGAGATGGAAAAAAAAGTTCAGTTGATTCAGAAACACATGAGAACAGCTCAGAGCAGAAATAAGAGTTATGTAGATAACCGGAGGAAGGATCTATCTTTCGTGGTAGGTGATCACGTTTTTCTCAAGGTTTCTCCATGGAAAAGTGTGATGAGATTTGGTAAGAAAGGAAAGTTGAGTCCAAGGTTCATTGGACCATATGAAATTCTAGAGAAAGTTGGATTAGTTTCTTACCGAGTGGCTTTAACTCCGAGTTTATCTCAGTTACACAATGTTTTACATGTTTTGATGTTGAGGAAGTATATACCAGATCCATCTCATGTTTTGAGTCCAAGGTAGTTCAGCTGGAGGAGAACCTATCTTATGAAGAACAACTAGTCCAGATTCTTGACCGAAGAGATAAAGTGTTTCGAAATAAGGTAATTCACCAGGTAAAGGTTTTGTGGAAAAACCATATTGTTGAAGAGGCAACGTTGGAATCTGAAAATGCTATGAGGGATAAATACCCCCACTTATTTTGATAAGTGAATAAAATTGTGAGGATGCAATTCCCAAAAGGGGGGAAGGATGTAACATCCCAGGTAAATAATGAATAACATTTTTTCATATTTATTAATTTTTACGAATTAAATATTAATTTTACTTTAAAAGGGTTTCTATGTTTGATAGCGTACCCGATACGCAACAAAGAGTTTCATTGAAATCTTTCGTTGCACACTAGTAATAAAATAATATTATTTTAAATGGTAGTTAACAAATAGTCGTTGTATTGGCGGGAATGGATAGAAATAACTAAAATATGATTATATATGTTTTTTAAATGTTTTTACTTTTATCTAATAAAAGATAAAGGCTTAAAATACGGAAAGAATTCAATTTTAGGTGTATATGCCCTAGTTTTCACTAAAGGTTCACTTATCGCCTTTTAATGGCGAACTGTCATTAAATATAGTTTTGTTCACTCTTATACATTTTATTGGACCAAATAGAACTCTTCTTTATAATCGGGACATCAAAATTTACTTTGTGTAAATTTTTGGTATTTTTCTGATAAATTTCATTTTTTAATGAATAGTGTAAAATGTTATATTTTAATTCAAAACCTCTTTTTAATATAATTAATTTATATGATTATATTATCTTTTGAATTGGTTTTATAGTGAAATTATAATATATTTTTACCATTAAATCCAATAGTGGACGTTGGAATTAATTTCACTTTGAAATCGGACTTAAACTAGTGTCAATCTTTTGATACTTATTGTTTCATAAAAACATGCTATTTGCTCTGATAGCGGGAATTAATTATTAAATTAATTAATGCAACTTATATGTTTTGAATTTTGTAAAATGGACTTAATTTTTTAATTCAGAATATCAAATATATCTTAGGGTGAATTTTTGGTATTTTTCTGAAAAACTTCAATTTTGATGAATAGTGAAACCACTATGTGGTACTTAAAAACTGATTTTTCGTTTAAAGGAAATTTTACCACCTCTATGTTTTGAATTTCAAAAATCTGACATACATGGTTGTCATTAATAATTAAAATTTGGTTCAATGGGATTAAAATAATTTTTTTTGTGAATAGTAACTTATTATGTTTTTAATCGCGATTAGAGGTAATTAGTGTAATTTAAGGTAAAAATAATGTTGTAATAATCTGAAATGATCTTGAAACATGTCCTAAACTCATTGGATGTGTCATGGCCGACCAATAAAATCTATGGGTCAACTTGGAGACCCCATGAATCCACTTTGGCTGAATAATGACATTAATAACTTTTTATTTAAAGTAAAAATAAAAAGGTCACAAACATGAGTTGTTTTACTAAAAAACATTTACATGGGGTTATACAAATTATATTTTTGACTATAAATAATCATTGGAAAGGTCAAAATATTTACTATATCATAGTATTTTTTTATAATTTTTATACATTAAATAAATTAAATTATTTATGAAACCATGATGATGCAGCGATTACCTCATTATTTAACGATTTAAATAAAATGAAAAGATAATGTAAAATCTAAGACCTAAACATGTAGAAAACCTATTGGATGGGTTTATTTCGAACCCTTATCACCTTATACTCGAAACACATCAATGTGGGACCATTAAAATCCGAAACTCATTCTAAAATAAAGTAACATTTCCTTACTTTCCAAGAGTGCCCCTCCTCTCCTATAAAAGGAACCCACCTCTACCACCTTACCCACACATCCAAAGCCTTTGGCTTGTCCAAACCCTTCCCATTTTGTCTCTACACATCCCTATATTACTCCTTGAAGCCTCACTTTGGTCATAAGTCTTTCCAAGGAAGCCTTTGAGCTCAAATCTAAGAGAGTTACCCGATTTTAAGGTGATGTCTTCACTTGTGTTCTTTTGTTTTATTTTGCTTCTCCAACCCCCTAAACTCTTTTTATTCATTTCTTTTGTAACACCTCCAGTATCTTAAATATACTAGGATGTTGTTATAAGAATATTTCAAGCTACACTTACACACATCTACATATAATGGTTAAAGAACATACTGTTTCTGTTGTTGGCGAATTTCTGCCTCACGAAACGATGATTGTTCAATCTTCTTTTAAACACCTTTAATGGTGGCCATTAATATGTCACTCTATTTATATATGATATATATTATGTTTATGTTTTCCTTATACTTCTTTATTTTTCATTTGTGGTATACCTTTATGGTTTCCATTGTGGGTAAACATGATAATTTCATTTTAGGAAGTGCGGACTACCGCCCCCTCAAAGTGATGTGATTCATTAATGACATATGTGGGATGTATAAATGATGGATTTAAAGTTATTATATATGATTTTATACTGGAATTATAATATACCTCTATATAATTATTATTTCCTTCCATTAATGTATGAAATAGAAATGAAAGTAGCGTTCATGCGTACGTACGGCTTACCGTCTCCATGAACGGTGCATTTCATTTCTTATCCCCAAATGTATTGTACTATTATAAGTACATATATATAATGGATATATATGATGTATGTTACATCTAAATGATTAATATAATCCTGGAATTAAAATATACATACCTCTCATTTAGTTTTAATTCCATTAATATGACATAGAAATGAAAGTAGCGTTCATGTGTAGGTACAGCTTACCGTCTCCATGAACGGTGCATTTCATTTATTACCTCTAAATGATTATGTGATATTATAAATACATTTTTATTCTAGATATATATGATATATATGATATCCAAATGATTAATTTCATTCTGGATATAAAGAACCTTTGACCACACGAACAACATGTAATTTTAAGAAGTCCACTTTCGACTTAAGAACCAAATATCGACAAAACAAACATTATTAACTTAAATGATTACATAATGTTTATAACATGGAAATAAGTGATATAAAAGGAATAATGAACTTGAAAAAGGTTCTTATGAAAATAGAAATTAACTTAAGTTTATTATTCAGGACGTTAAAGAACGATCGAGTCAAGTCGGACCCGAGGTAAGGGACTTCGTCTCAATCTCCTTTTATTGAGGCACATTTCGTTTTATACACAACTCTATTTTCTATGGTGTATAAACCCCTTTGACTTTTACTTTTATACAAAAGGAATCTTTTTCTACGAAGCATTTTACAAAATGACAAAAAGGAATGATTCTTTTAACGTACACGGTGACAACAACCTTTTCCACCACCGCGAGTATTATTTGGTCTTTGGCTTCCTGAACAAGCCGTAATGTTTTTTTTAAAATGAAATAAATACCATATACTCTTTTATGTATTTTGGTATTTAAAATGGTTATTTATAATGTATTTTTTATGTCAATATATTTAAGTGATATATTGTGATCAAAGTGTAAAATGTTTTCATTATATTATATTTTTTTATGTATTAGGATTTTTATAATGGTACTTGGACATTTGACAGGTGGTTACATGATAAACCATATGATGGGTGGTGTCGTGAATACCAGGACAGGTGGTTACGTTATAACCTCCAATGCATTGGGTATGGAATTCAGCCGTATGGCTATTCCATTAAGTATGTATGGAAGTTGTTCGTATGGCTATTCCATTAAGTGATATGTGTGGAAGTCGACCGTATTGTTATTCCACATAATTATGTTTATGTCCCAAGTTACCTTTATATGTTATGTTTTATTTATATGGGTTTTATGGTAATCCTTTGGTTACAAAAGGGTAAGTAATGATATTTTATTCAGTAAAGAGTTTTTACTACTTCATGAAGGTGAAGGTATTACTTTGATAAAGTATACGTGGTTTTCTTGATGTTTGAAAAACTAACAGTTTTCATTCTTTGTGTATCCCTTACTGAGATTTTTATGCTCACCCCAAGTTTTTTTTGAAATGTTTTTCACAGGACATAATGTGGAATAGGGTCAAGGATGGGATTAAGGGACATTCATGCTATATAAAACATGGAACTAGTCATGTTTATTTTTAAGAGTTTTTTTTATTCTATGGAAGCTTAGTAGAAGTTTCTACTTTCTAACCTTTTGAGATGTAACAGTTATGTCCTAATTCTCTAAAACTCTAAACCTGAAAAGATCCTCAATGTGAATTATTCATTTAATTCAATATTAAGATATGTTTAAGGTCAGGGCTTTATAGTTGGTATCAGAGGTCGTTTTAGACAACTTTAAGAGTTAGAAAATTATTAAATTATAAGTTAATTTACGGTATGACTGAAATGATATAGCATTTAAAGATTACCATTTTGCTTCGCCTAAGATATTTCTGTGTTCATAATGGTTTTCCGCAGAGGAAACAAAGAAGATATGTTGGGACAACATCAGGAGGAAGACAACCTTCCAAATCAGCAACCTGAGATGGTCGAAATCGGAACTAAACAGTTTTTTGCAGTGATGTCACAGTTGACTCAGGCTATAAATGGTGGGGGTATCCATGCACGAGATCAGCCAGATCAATCGCAGAGGAACATCTCAGTGGTGGAACATTTCGTGAGGCAACATCCCCCATCATTCAGAGGATAATCTGACCCCGTGCAAGCTGAAGGGTGGATTAAAGCACTGGAGAAGATTTTTGATGTCATGGGGTGTTCGAAACATCAAAAGGTTAGTCTTGTTGTTTACCGTTTTGAAGGTGAAGCTAATCAGTGGTGGTCGATGGTGAAAAATATCAGGTATATTTATGAGATTGAGGATATTCACTGGGACGAATTCAAAGGTATGTTTTTTGAGAAATATTTTCCTAAGGTGGTTTGTCTTAGGATGGAAAAACAGTTCCTAGAATTGAGGCAGGAGGATGATTCAGTGGCTGCTTAGGAAGTAAAGTTCACTCGATTGGAAAGGTATGCTCCAAACTTTATACGAGATCTTGATAGTAAAATAAACCGTTTTTACTCGGGGATAAATCCAAAGTATCGAAGGGATTTAGCTTCTAGTGAGTTCAAAAGTTATGAAAAACATGTTCGATGAGCGGAGAAGGTGGAAATGGAGTTTTTCGATGATCAGGAGTTCTATGACAAACAACAGAATAAGAGGTCCAGTTGGCAGGAAAAGGGGGAGAATTCATCAAAGAAGCAAGGTGGTAAGAAAACCAAATATCCATCCTATGAGAAGTGTGGTAAAATGAATCTTGGAGAATGTTTATCCACGTCTGGTAACTGCTTTCAGTGTGGTAAGTCTGGTCATATTTCTCGTAACTGTAAGAAATATGATCAAGAAGGAAATGAAAAGCCAGCGGTAAGATGTTTTAAGTGTAATGAAATGGGTCATTATGCAAATGAGTGTCTAACGAAGAACTCGACTGGGGGAAAGTAGCCAGACTACAAGCAGAAAGGGGTGGTGAAATCCTTTGAAACAACTTCAGCATATGTTGGGCCATCGAATGATGTAGTATTAGGTACACTGTTTGTTTGTTCAAATTATTCCAATGTGTTGTTTGATTCAGGGTCTACACATTCATTCATTTCTGAGAAGTTTTCTAGTAAATTGGAAATTCCATCTCAAGATATGAACCCTGAACTTATGGTAAAAACACCCGGAGGGAACATTGAGACAAAAAAGAATTATAAGAACCTCCCTATCCTTGTGTGTGGAAATAATCTACCAGCAAACCTTATTGTTTTGCCTCTAGTAGATTTTGATGTTATTTTGGGCATGGATTGGCTTTATGTTTATCATGCTAAGATTGACTGCAGAGCTAAAATGGTTTATTTTCTGAAGTATTTTCAGTTTGTGTACAAGAATTAACCCTTGATTTTGATAAATTATCAGGAAGTTGAGAAACTAGTAAAATATGGAAATGAATGTTACCTTGCACATATTGTTGAAAATAAAGGAACTGTTCAGATTAATGAGGTGCCAGTGGTAAATGAGTATCTTGATGTTTTTTCTGATGAGTTGCATGGTATTATTCATGATCGGGAAGTTGAATTTACTGTTGACTTAGTTCCTGATTCAAAACCAATTTCAAAACCCCCTTATCGAATGGCTCATGTTGAACATTTAGAGTTAAAGAAACAATTGCAGGAGTTATTAGATAAAGGTTTCATTCGACCTAGCACATCACCATGGGGTTCTCCTGTGTTGTTTATTAAAAATAAAGATGGATCAATGAGACTTTGCATTGATTATAGAGCCTTGAAAAATATTATTATTAATAAAAAGTATCATTTTCCTCATATCGATGATTTGTTTGATCAGCTCCAGGGAGCTCAGTATTTTTCGAAGATTGACTTGAGGTCGGGGTACTATCAGTTGAAAGTGAAAGAAGCGGATGTTCTGAAGACTACGTTCCATTCTAGATATGGCCATTATGAATTTTTAGTTATGCCTTTTGGGTTAACCAATGCACATGTTGTATTCATGGACCTTATAAATAGAATTTTCCATCAGTTCTTGGATAAGTTTGTGCTTGTTTTCATCGATGATTTTTTGGTGTTTTCTAAAAGTAAAGAGGAGTATGAAAGTCATTTGAGGGTTATCTTGCAAAAATTAAAAGAAAATAAACTATATGGAAAATTCAGCAAGTGTGAGTTTTGGTTCCAACAAATTTCTTTCCTGGGTCACATTGTTTTCAAAGATGGCATAAGTGTTGATCCTGCTAAAACAAAAGTTTTTAATGAATGGCCAAGACCCAAAAATGTAACCGAGATCTGTAATTTTCCTAGTTTGGCAGGTGACTACTGAAGGTTTGTTGAAAAAATTTCATGGTTATCTAGTCCAATGACTAAGCTAACTCGTAAGGGTGTTAAGTTCATCTGGACAAAAGAATGTGATGATTGTTTTCAGGAGTTTAAAAAAAGATTGGTGAATGCTCTAGTTTTGGAACTTCCTTCCAGGAATGGTGAGTTTGTTATATATAGTGATGCTTCGTTGAAGGGACTTGGTTGTGTCCTTATATAGAATGATCAGGTAATTTCTTGTGCTTCACGTCAGTTGAAAACTCATGAGGTAAATTACCCTACACATGATTTGGAATTAGCTGCTGTTGTTTTTTCTTTAAAAATTTGGAGGCATCATTTGTATGGAGTAAAGTGTGAAATATATACTGATCAAAAAAGTTTATAGTATATATTCACTCAGAAAGAATTGAAAATGAGACAGAGGAGATGGTTGGAATTAATCAAGGATTATGATTGTACAATTCATTACCATCTGGGAAAAGCAAATAAAGTGGCCGATGCTTTGAGTCGAAAAAGTAATGCTTCATTAACCATGCTACATTTGGAACGAGATCATTTGGTTTTTAATTTGATGAACTTCGGCATAGATTTTTTTGGTGTAGGAAGTCTATTGTTTTGTTTCAGGTATCAGTGAGATCATCCCTATCAGACAGAATTAAGCAAGCACAGATGGAAGACAGTGAGTTGCAGAAAAAGGTAGAGCTGGTTCAGAAGGGAAAGTTGCCTGAATTCAACATTGATAATGATTGTGTTTTGAGGTTTGGGAAGAGATTATGTGTCCCTGGTGATTCACAGTTGAAGAATGAGTTGTTATGTGAGGCTCGTAGTTCCCCATTTTCAGTTCATCCTGGCAGTACTAAGATGTACAGGGATCTTCGGGAGTATTACTGGTGGGATGGAATGAAAAAGATATATTGCTGATTTTACTGTGAAGTGTTTGACTTGTCAGCAGGTTAAAGCAGAGCGACACTTACCAAAAGGGATGCTTCAGCCATAACCAGTGCCAGAGTGAAAATGGGAGAATATATCCATGGACTTCGTTGTGGGATTGCCGAAGACACCTCGAGGTAATAATGAAATCTGGGTTATTGTTGATCGCTTGACTAAATCCGCTCATTTCCTTGCCATACGAGAAAATTTTTCCCTAGATCAATTTTCCTGTTTGTATCTTAAAGAGATAGTTAGGTTACATGGATTTCCTCTCTCCATTGTATCTAACTGTGATCCTAGGTTTACTTATAACTTTTGGAAAGTCCTTCAGAAGTCATTGGGTACTGAATTAAATTTTAGTACAGCTTTTCATCTGCAATAATATGGGAAGTTAGAACGAACAATTTAGACCTTGGAGGATATGCTACGAGCTTGTTTGATGGATTATCAGGGAAGTTGGGACCAACATCTTTCTTTGGTTGAGTTTTCTTATAATAATAGTTTTCATTCCAGTATACAGATGGCACCATTTGAGGCATTATATGGGAAGCGGTGTCGAACTCCAGTATTTTGGGATGAAGTGGGTGAAAGGAAGCTGATGGGACCTGAATTGGTAGAAAAGATGGAAAAAAAGTTCAGTTGATTCAGAAACACATGAGAACAGCTCAGAGCAGACAGAAGAGTTATGCAGATAACCGGAGGAAGGATCTATCTTTCGTGGTAGGTGATCACGTTTTTCTCAAGGTTTCTCCATGGAAAAGTGTGATGAGATTTGGTAAGAAAGGAAATATGAGTCCAAGGTTCATTGGACCATATGAAATTATAGAGAAAGTTGGATTAGTTGCTTACCGAGTGGCTTTACCTCCGAGTTTATCTCAGTTACACAATGTTTTTCATGTTTCGATGTTGAGGAAGTATATACCATATCCATCTCATGTTTTGAGTCCAAGGTAGTTCAGCTGGAGGAGAACCTATCTTATGAAGAACAACCATTCCAGATTCTTGACCGAAGAGATAAAGTGTTTCGAAATAAGGTAATTCACCAGGTAAAGGTTTTGTGATAAAACCATATTGTTGAAGAGGCAACGTTGGAATCTGAAAATGCTATGAGGGATAAATACCCCCACTTATTTTGATAAGTGAATAAAATTGTGAGGACGCAATTCCCAAAAGGGGGGAAGGATATAACATCCCAGGTAAATAATGAATAAATTTTTTCATATTTATTAATTTTTACGAATTAAATATTAATTTTACTTTAAAAGGGTTGCTATGTTTGATAGCGTACCCGATACGCAACAAAGAGTTTCATTGAAATCTTTCGTTGCACACTAGTAATAAAATAATATTATTTTAAATGGTAGTTAACACATAGTCGTTGTATTGGTGGGAATGGATAGAAATAACTAAAATATGATTATATATTTTTTTTAAATGTTTTTACTTTTATCTAATAAAAGATAAAGGCTTAAAATATGGAAAGAATTCAATTTTAGGTGTATATGCCCTAGTTTTCACTAAAGGTTCACTTATCGCCTTTTGATGGCGAACTGTCATTAAATATAGTTTTGTTCACTCTTATAAATTTTATTGGACCAAATAAAACTCTTCTTTAGAATCGGGACATCAAAATTTACTTTGTGTTAATTTTTGGTATTTTTCCGATAAATTTCATTTTTTAATGAATAGTGTAAAATGTTGTATTTTAATTCAAAACCTCTTTTTAATATAATTTATTTATATGATTAGATTATCTTTTGAATTGGTTTTATAGTGAAATTATAATATATTTTTACCATTAAATCCAATAGTGGATGTTGGAATTAATTTCACTTTGAAATCGGACTTAAACTAGTGCCAATCTTTTGATACTTATTGTTTCATAAAAACATGCTATTTGCTCTGACAGCAGGAATTAATTATTAAATTAATTATTGCAAATATATGTTTTGAATTTTGTAAAATGGACTTCATTTTTTAATTCGGAATATCAAATATAGCTTAGGGTGAATTTGTGGTATTTTTCTGAAAAACTTGAATTTTTGATGAATAGTGAAACCACTATGTGGTACTTAAAAAACTGATTTTTCGTTTAAATGAAATTTTACCACCTCTATGTTTTGAATTTCAAAAATCTGACATACATGGTTGTCATTAATAATTAAAATGTGGTTCAATGGGATTAAAATAATTTTTTTGTGAATAGTAACTTATTATGTTTTTAATCGCGATTAGAGGTAATTAGTGTAATTTAAGGTAAAAATAATGTTGTAATAATCTGAAATGATCTTGAAACATGTCCTAAACTCATTGGATGTGTCATGGCCGACCAATAAAATATATGGGTCAACTTGGGGACCCCATGAAGCCACTTTGGATGAATAATGACATTAATAACTTTTTATTTAAAGTAAAAATAAAAATGTCACAAACATGAGTTGTTTTACTAAAAAACAATTACATGGGGTTATACAAATTATATTTTTGACTATAAATATTCATTGGAAAGGTAAAAATATTTCCTGTATCATATTATTTTTTTATAATTTTTATACATTAAATAAATTAAATTATTTATGAAACCATGATGATGCAGCGATTACCTCATTATTTAACAATTTAAATAAAATGGAAAGATAATGTAAAATCTAATACCTAAACATGTAAAAAACCTATTGGATGGGTGTATTTCGAACCCTTATCACCTTATACTCGAAACACATCAATGTGGTACCATTAAAATCCGAAACTCATTCTAAAATAAAGTAACATTTCCTTACTTTCCAAGAGTGCCCCTCCTCTCCTCTTATAAAAGGACCCCACCTCTACCACCTTACCCACACATCCAAAGACTTTGGCTTGTCCAAACCCTGCCCATTTTGTCTCTAAACATCCTTATATTACTCCTTGAAGCCTTAATTTGGTCATAAGTCTTCCCAAGGAAGCCTTTGAGCTCAAATCTAAGAGAGTTACCCGATTTTAAGGTGATGTCTTCACTTGTGCTCTTTTGATTTATTTTGCTTCTCCAACCCCCTAAACTCTTTTTATTAATTTCTTTTGTAACGCCTCCAGTATCTTAAATATACTAGGATGTTGTTATAAGAATATTTCAAGATACACTTACACACATCTACATATAATGGTTAAAGAACATACTGTTTCTGTTGTTGGCGAATTTCTGCCTCACGAAACGATGATTGTTCAATCTTCTTTTAAACACCTTTAATGGTGGCCATTAAGATGTCACTCTATTTATATATGATATATATTATGTTTATGTTTTCATTATACTTCTTTATTTTTCATTTGTGGTATACCTTTATGGTTTCCATTGTGGGTAAACATGATAATTTCATTTTAGGAAGTGCGGACTACCGCCCCCTCAAAGTGATGTGATTCATTAATGACATATGTGGGACGTATAAAGGATGGATTTAAAGTTATTATATATGATTTTATACTGGAATTATAATATAACTCTATATAATTATTATTTCTTTCCATTAATGTATGAAATAGAAATGAAAGTAGCATTCATGCGTACGTACGGCTTACCGTCTCCATGAATGGTGCATTTCATTTCTTATCCCCAAATGTATTGTACTATTATAAGTACATATATATAATGGATATCTATGATGTATGTTACATCTAAATTATTAATATAATCCTGGAATTAAAATATACATACCTCTCATTTAGTTTTAATTCCATTAATATGACATAGAAATGAAACTAGCGTTCATGCGTAGGTACGGCTTACCGTCTCCATGAATGGTGCATTCCATTTATTACCTCTAAATGATTATGTGATATTATAAATACATTTTTATGCTAGATATATATGATATATATGATATCCAAATGATTAATTTCATTCTAGATATAAAGAACCTTTGACCACACGAACAACATGTAATTGTAAGAAGTCCACTTTCGACTTAAGAACCAAATATCGACAAAACAAACATTATTAACTTAAATGATTACATAATGTTTATAACATGGAAATAAGTGATATAAAAGGAATAATGAACTTGAAAAAGGTTCTTATTAAAATATAAATTAACTCAAGTTTATTATTCAGGACGTTAAAGAACGATCGAGTCAAGTCGGACCCGAGGTAAGGGACTTCGTCTCAATCTCCTTTTATTGAGGCACATTTCGTTTTATACACAACTCTCTTTTATATGGTGTATAAACCCCTTTGAATTTTACTTTTATACAAAAGGAATATTTTTCTACGAAGCATTTTACAAAATGACAGAAAGGAATGTTTCTTTTAACGTACACGGTGACAAGACCTTCTCCACCACCGCGAGTATTATTTGGTCTTCGGCTTCCTGAACAAGCCGTAATGTTTTTTTTAAAATGAAATAAATACAATATACTCTTTTATGTATTTTGGTATTTAAAATGGTTATTTATAATGTATTTGTTATGTCAATATATTTAAGTGATATATTGTGATCAAAGTGTGGAAATGTTTTCTTTATATTATATTTGTTTTATGTCTTATGATTTTTATAATGGTACTTGGACATTTGACAGGTGGTTACATGATAAACCATATGATGGGTGGTGTCGTGAATACCAGGACAGGTGGTTACGTTATAACCTCTAATGCATTGGGTATGGAATTCAGCCGTATGGCTATTCCATTAAGTATGTATGGAAGTTGGTCGTATGGCTATTCCATTAAGTGATATGTGTGGAAGTCGACCGTATGGTTATTCCACATAAGTATGTTTATGTCCCAAGTTACCTTTATATGTTATGTGTTCTTTATATGGGTTTTATGGTAATCCTTTGGTTACGAAAGGGTAAGTAATGATATTTTATTCAGTAAAGAGTTTTTACTACTTCATGATGCTGAAGGTATTACTTTGATAAAGTATACGTGGTTTACTTGATGTTTGAAAAACTAACAGTTTTCATTCTTTGTGTATCCCTTACTGAGATTTTTATGCTCACCCCAAGTTTTTTTTGAAATGTTTTTCACAGGACATAATGTGGAATAGGGTCAAATATGGGATCAAGGGAAATTCATGCTATATAAAACATGGAACTAGTTATGTTTCTTTTTAATAGTTTTTTTTATTCTATGGAAACTTAGTAGAAGTGTCTACTTTCTAACCTTTTGAGATATAATAGTTATGTCCTAATTCTCTAAAACTCTAAACCTGAAAAGATCCTCAATGTGAATTATTCATTTAATTCAATATTAAGATATGTTTAAGGTCAGGGCCTTATATTAACCATCCAAGAATGATTATAAATTATATATAATAAATAATCATGAAACATATTACATAATAATTATATTTTATTTATGTACATATATTTTTCATTTACTAAATTCCATTCAATTCAACAAGGAAACGAAAATAGCATTCATGCGTACGTACGGCCTACCGTCTCCATGAACGGTGTATATCATTCCATTTATCGATCTATCATATATATTTATAAGATGAATATAAATTATATATAAATCATTTTTTACATTCTGCAATTATGTAAATCAGGATATAAGTAATAATATCAAGAACAACAAGTCGAAACACGTATGATAAATGAAACGATTTTATCCAAATCATTGCTTTAACATGGAATTTACAAAATAACGGGTAATATAAAGTAATGAGGGAACCATATGTGATATCATAACAATGAATATGATTCTTTAATAAGTCAATGACATTATTTAAATCATTATACAGGAGTTTCGAATACATATGAAGCATATCAAACCTAAGGTAAGGGATAATTTTGCAATCTCATTTTTATCTGAGATTGTTTATACGTAAGTATTTACTGGGGTTATATTTTTAATCCATGTCCATAAAAATGTTTTTCATAAACCATTGAATATTATTCAATTTATGTTTAAAGTCATTTTTACCCCGCTGTTAATTTTTCTTTATATTATGGAAGGAATCATTCTTTTGTTAACCATATGTGGTACCTTTTTTACTTTTCTGTTAAAAGTTTGAGGACAATGTTTTTTTAACTTATATGAAATGAACATATTTTTATGGGTTAATAACACCTAATTTTCATGAACCTTCTTCTAAAATATTTCATGACTATTTTCAAAAAAAATCCTTTTCTTTTAAAATTGAATGGAATTTTGTGAAAAGAAAGTGATTTTGAAAAAAAAGTATATTTTCCTCAAGAATGCATTTAAAGTGTTTTATCAAAAATGATTTTCCATATAAGATGAAATTATTTCATATGTTTATATTTCTAGTATAATGTCTCTATGATTTACATGGTTTCACTATTATTATGATTAAATGACATCCATTTGTTTTATATGGATTTTGTTATGATGGGATGATGTTTATAAAACCCATTTTATTCTTTGGGTTATGATGAATGATTTATGTTTATGTTGTGGAACATGTAAGAATGATTTCATTATGAGATGGGTGGAACCTATATCTCCCTATTATTCATTCGGTAAGATTTATATCTCATGAGATAGACATGGTTGTAACGAATACTAAATCCGGTATAGTAATACAGGGCTGGAATGGAAAGTAAACTCGATTCAGTAATGGACTTTGTCCACTATGAAGGTCTTGGTAGCAATGACTTGGCTACTATGTAAATCATATCATGTTCTTAATGATTTTCCACAAATACATGTAATATTCCCATTCTATTTTATCCTGATTGATGTTCCTTTATGATATATGCCTTACGTACTTCCATGATTTATGTCATTTCTCAAAATATTGATGCTTAGATTTTATGTTCATGTTTTTGCAATCAAATTGTTTTATGTTCCCTACGTTTACCCTTACTGAGCATTTGAGCTCACCCTTTTTATGTTTTCTTTTCCCCAGGAAAAAAAGAAATGTTTTAGGTAAGAAAATAAAAGGGGAAGATCTTTATGGGATATTTTTATGATCTTTCACCATGATTAGAAGATTATGTTCCGAGTTTCCAAAGACAATAAACTGTTAAGGTCTTTGGTGTTTTTGTTATAAATTAAGTATTCCAAAAAATTAATGTAATTTCCATATACTTCAAGTTTTCGGTCTCTACAATAACCTATCGAAATAATGGTATGCTATAATGATTTCACAATTAGTTCAATTAGAGAGCGTGAACTATTCCAAGAGTAAGATACCAATAAATATACTTCATAATATTCCTTTAGGTAATTAAGTAATTGTAAGGTTATGTATAACATATTCATGTTCAGAAGATATGATTTTCTTCTGGTAGGCATGCCGAAGAATATATTGACCAAGAATTCATTGATCGTGTAAATATATCATTTGAAATTCCTAACAATACGTTACCTTATTCACATCAAGACATTGATGTCAATAAGGTGGATTTATGATAAGTCTTACATGATACATATATCAACAAAATATATCCTGGAGCAATTACTAAATACACCTTTTATACATCAGAATTATGATTTAATGATAATCAATGTTGAAACTTGTAGAAACATCCATTATATTTCAAAATGTTATTTGAAAATAATAGTGATATCCCATAGCTATATGGAAAAAATGATGACTAATGGTTATCATAACGGTTTTATTATGATGTAAATTTATTATGTCATAAAGACATGTGTTTAGATACAAAGATTTTTTTCAAAAATTTAAAACACTTGTATCAACCTAAACACAATGGGAATTTTAGTAGTAATCCAAATTGTTGGTTAGGATATTACATAAATTCTTATGAAAAAAAAAGATATAGTCAAGTTATAAACTATATTTTTATATAAGGGTGAACATATCTTTTGGGTTGATGAGGGAAATATTGAATGGGATTTAGTCAATTCTAAAGATTCACAAATAGTTGGCATATGAACTAATTCTACAAGAGATGTGGAACATTTATGTTCCCAAGTCACATATTGTGTAGGAAGGTAAAAGATATTGTGATGCTTTTATATGAACCATTGTTGGTGGTACATTATTCAGTAAGAATAATAATTTCTACAAATAAGCATAATATGGTAAACATACAAGATTGACAAGGTCAATTAAAATTTAATAATGGATTCCATATATCAAAGTTCAAAGGGAATTATTTAATAGAATTTTGTGGTGGGTAATCAAGAAAAAGTAAATGATGTGTGGATAGTAAAGGTGTGGTACCAATATGGCTCGATTGGCTAAACCACATTGGTATGACTAAATTTATTATAATTTTAATTTTCATTGACAATTTCTAAGATCATTTAATTTCCCACTAGATATGAAGACAAAATTCTATGGAATGTGTCTACACGATGCAACCAGAAAAGGGGTGATGACACCATGTGATGCCAATATGTGTTTCTAGTTACTGAAATCAAGTTCATGATAAATTAAAATACATGATCCTAGAACATTCATTTGAAATTTATTTTTTCTATGTTCCTAACAATGGATAGTGGGAGCAGAAAAGTTTTCTTAGTGAAATATGTTTGGAAACATTTGGAAAATAGATATTGGTCTTATAGTTAGTTAAGAGTGGGATGAAAGTAATTATCCATAGATTGACATAAAGTAAAAACCTATGTTCTGGGGAACAGGATCTACCAAGGTAGACCTAATAGTTTCTTGGACCTAGTCAATCATACAAATACTACCATTGTATTGAAAAATACATGTTGGAAAAATTCAAGAGAATAATTTCTTCTAGTGCTATGTGGAATAAATCTCTCTAATTAGACATTTAGTGACATATGATTAGATTAAGTGGTGAGTTGAGTTCCATACACTTTAGTGACGGATCAATAAAATATCTATGACATGTACATGAATTTATATTTTTATTATATACTTTATAGTATTAAAATATCAGTAATTTCCTAGAGAACTACAAGTAAATAAGTAAATACCATCTGATTGTACTTGGGAAGGTAAACAATATATGTGCCATGTAATTGGAGAAGAAAGGATACTAGTTATGGTGGGACAAAAATTGGCCTACATTAGATTAGAACAATCTAGTATCATAGTTAGTCTAAGGTGATTAGTGAGACACTCTCATAAAATCTAGTGGTATCCATACCTACAAATCCAAGTATGTTGTAGCTTTTGAGGAAGCTAAGAAGTAGTTATTAAATGAAATTATTTGTTCCAAATCGTGGAATCATACATACAAAGAAATTGTTTATCATAATGATTAGTACGTTACTAGTACTAATCAAGATGTCAATTTATAAAAGTGGAAAAATGGATTACACTCAAGGTTTCCATCTATTGAGATGTTTTTCTCAATGAGTTAAGGTTGCATATGGATGAATATACATGTGGAAAAAACATGGTAGACCCAGCAACAGAAGTCGTGACTCAGTAGAAACATGATCTTTATCATGTGAGATCTAACAGGTTTGGTTAGCAAGTGGGCTCCAATGCAAGTGGGAGTGTTGTAATAGTGGGTCCCCTAGACCCAACTTGAATAGTACTTTTGGATACCATATTTTTTATACAGGTAGATATAAATTATGTTTAGTTTCCATTATTGTGTAGTATTTTATACATCCAATGTTGAAATGATAATTTCTATAGATTAATTGTCATATTAAAATTTTATTGCAGATCCCAGTATATAATGAGCATATTGAGATACTATGAAATTAATCTTAAATTAAGATCATATGGTCTAGACACATCATATTAAATGTACACAGTTGATTCTTGACTATCATGTGTTGGGGGATCATAATAATTGAGACTTATTCTCATGAAGTTTTCACTTGGTGAACTCTGGTATTGAGATCATTAGGACAGAATGTCCAATAAGAACACCACATTTTTTGGGTGTTGTTCCTATCTACAGACATGTGTATTGGTCTCCTGACTTAAGATCATTACTATTGTTTACCATTTGATCACATACTTTGCTGAATTAGAAAACTCATGATAATGAAATCATGGAAATTTAGTTTCTGTTGGATGTGTCATTGGTTGTGTGTCATTGGTTGAATATTCAAGAAAGGATTTGTGTCTTCTAGGTTAAGGAATTAATATATCTCAGGAATTATTGTTCAGAATGGTAGTTCCTTTATAACACCTCAGAAAAGGAAATTAGGGGTAAATCTATCTAGTTAGATCAAAATATAATAATGCAGCAAAAGGGAGATGACACAAGTGGATGTCTTTATTTATGATATATCAATGAAAAAATATTATATTACACATTGCATGTATGTAGGTTGGTTTTCGTTTCTATGAAAATCCTAATCTTTCTATGGGGATAGATTGATTGCAAGAATCTGCTGTTATTCTTTGGATTTTATTCACTGATATCAATATAAGGTCCTAGAGGGTCACAAACAATAGTGTATTCAAGAATCCACCCTATTTAGTTGAATATGTATATTGGACATTCTTGGAATAACCATGGAGTCCCAATTTTTCCCCAAGTTATCGATCACCAAAGGAATAAATTAATTCATTATTATTCAAGTTATGAATAATTGGATTGAATATATTTATAGTATTTAAAAGATTAGTAAATATGAGAAAATATTATTCAAACAAATATTATTCTAATGTTTCATGTTCATTTAATATTAAGTAGGAATGTCGAGTCGAGTTAATGACATGGGTTTATCTTTTAATATATATTACATTATATTCATGTGATAAAATAATAAATAAAATTGACAGAGGTTAGTTCTTCATAATAATATTTTTATTGTATGTTATATAAACGGAGGTCAGGGAACCCTGTTGGGTATTTTAAACTTCCACTATAATTAAAGAGGGAGGAAATCACACAATATACCATTCATTTTGTTTGAATGTGATCCTCTATATCCTCATACTTTCTACAAATAGAGTCTCTCTCTTGAGTGTTGATCCAATAATTCCTTCAATCATCGAAGGTAGAGGATTGTGGTGATTTTTTGGACTTTAGAGACATCATCGTATCATCGTGCTACCACCCAGAATTCAACGATCGATGATCCTTCAGTTTTTGAAGTGTGTATTGAAAATCTATAGGTATCGTGCTATGGATCCATCATCAAATGATCATCACCTTTGATTTACTATTGAGTACCACTTCATATCTCAAAAATGAATGTTTTTAGTTTTTCCTTATGTACTCTTTTAGTTAACATGTGATCCTCAGACCGTATCAGGGCTTGGATCATTGGAAATAACTAGTTTTGTCATCCCAATGATGAAAATATTAAAATCCACATCCCATTAGCTTCTTTTAAGTGCTCTGGTACCTTCAAATCCAACTTAGGCCACTAAAACTAACCCCACAATGCTCATTACATCTTTATAATGCTAGGATGTAATATTAAAGGTGAACTATGGAACACTTTGAGAACCATCTCACGCATCCCCAATGTAACAAAAAACCCTTCCCTGAAACAACACTCAGTGTTGTTCATCCTTAGACTAACCATCTGGGGCATCACAAAAAAAACTCAATCTCCCCAAACATCCACTTGATGATCCCCCAATAGGAATTCCTCCACATGCTTCACCAGATATGACCGCACAATCATCAGAAAAATACAACCTCTACTCCCAATATCTCCCATATCTTGATATGATATTTAATGCTCTTCCATAACTCTCCAAGAATCACCAAATTCTGTAAATGTATCACTATGTTACTTCCCACTTAACGTATCATCTAAAACATTCCCTTTTCTATATGTATACTAAATATCGAAGTCATAATCCAATAAGAACTCCATCCACCAATCTTAGCATAAGTTTAAGTCATGTTGGGAGAAAACATACCTAATGATTGTATGATCGGTGAAGACCATAAACCCCTCACCATTGAGATAATTTGTCCACAACATCAAGTGATGCACTACCTCTTCTAACTCAATATCACTGGTGGCATAGTAATTCTACTGGGATGTAACTACCGAGACCCATATTAAATGGAAAATATCCGATGTATCATAACACATCCTTATCTAAGACACGAAGCATCACAGAAAACCTCATACTTAAATCCTATTGGAAGAAAAAAATAAAGAGCACTGAAAAACTTCTGCTTTAAATACTTTAAATAGTTTAGAAACTAGTCAGCCCCCAAGAACACCTAACACTCTAAACCCTATAGAAATCAGTTACGAACCTCCTATAATATCCTACAAGACCAATGAATCTTTTCACCTCTGCCACATTCTTGGGGGTTTCCCAATACACAAATACATATATCTTAGATGAATCCAGAACTACTACCTTCTAGGATACAACAAGACCCAAGATAACGGACTTCTCAATCCAAAAACTCACCCTTCATCAACTTCCTAAATAGCTTCTCAAGATAAAGAACTCCCAAAATGGCATGTTGATGCACTGTATTATCCTCTTTGAACATAGATTACACAAGGATTTCATCGATAAAAACCACCATGAACATATATAGGAACTCACATAACATAGAATTTATTAACCCCATGAAAATATATAGATAATTATTCACACTGAATGACATCAAAATAAACTCATAATGCTAATGATGACAATAGAAAGCAGTCTTTAGGGTATCCTCATACTTCAAAGGTATTTTATGATATCCTAACTATAAATTGATCTTCGAGAACCAAAATTCATCCCTAAATTGATCAGATAAATCACCTTTATTTGAAAGAGGATATCATCTCTTCACTTTAACATGGTTAATGTGATGATAATCATTTCTTAACTGAAAAATGACATAAACCTTATTTTCAGAAAATTGTGAAACCTCATAGTGACACACTTGTCCAAACAAAACCACACAATAGTAGGACATCAACCTAAATATGTATCTCTAGAAACCTATATGTAACCCTCCTATATGGGTACATCACAATAATAGACACATCTGGCTATAGTTGGATCCCAAACATGATCTCTCATTGAGGGGGTAACTCTAAAACCTCTTATAGAAATAAATCAAGTTACTCTTCTACGACCCGTAGAAATGATGACTACTAAACTTATATAAAACGTGGCATCATCACATATAGGAAGGATGATAATGATGGAACAATTATACGACCGATCATAGGGTCTCACACACCAACAAAAACTAATGGCTCTTTACCATCATTGAAGAAAACAACCTACCTCCTGAAGAAATCTAGGATAGCCTTCACCAAATACATCTAATCCATGCTGAGGATGATTTCCTAAGGTAGTATCTATAAATATATGAAATATCTTAAAGAGATGTGCTTCCCCAGCACTAGTGTAATGTCTCGGATTTCTTCGTGTTTTATTTTTTGATATTATATGGGAATTCTTTCGAGACCAGGCTCTGAGACGGCGTGCAGTTACGAGGCCTGGTGATCCCGGAACAAATGTTTGAAATTAATTTAATAATTAAATTACAGGCGTGTGTGGTTTTCTATAAAAAGTGGAATAACTCCTGAATAGGTACTCGGATCAAAAATATGAGGGCACTGTTTCCTTCAAAGTAGTGATTTTACCTTATGTGAGGCCTATCATTGGATGGCGCAAGTCAGTGGTGAAATCTATTTTTTGGACGTATCTATAATAAAATATTTATTAAAAATATTTTATTAAATATTGTTGCATAAAATATATTTTATCTTTTAAATAGATATTTGCGCAGGGGTCTAGGGTTACAAACGTCATAACCCTGAAACCCATGGAGGCTCTAGAGGCTTTGAAGGAAACCCCCAACACGGCGACGATGTTCTTGACGAATTTTTCCGGTGATAACGATGTGGTGACCAGATCATCGCCAACGAATGCCGCGGATCTAGGTAGGATGTTTTATTTTGGTTTCCTTTCCCCAATCCTGATTCCTATGATAAACGCGGACTAATACAAGAATAGATTCTCTTGTGGATCGATCGTATTTGAGGGATGGGATTTTGCGGGGATTTTGGGGATTTGATTCTTGAAGTTATTTTGGTTTCGTTCACCCTTCTAATGGTGATGAACCAAGATCGACACGAACATCGATCAAAGTTCGTCACTCTCGATTTGTTGTTCCATTCTTCCCCGATTTCTCGTGTTCTTCACGTGCATTCTATGCGTACTTCATGGAAATATGAACGACAAATCATTGTGCATCTGTTGTGTGACACAATTATCCCAAATTGATTATCTGGTGTCAGTACAACCCCACGAAGGTGCGACTGTGGTGGCGATGGATGGATCGAAGTGGATCGGAATATATCGTTCTTCGAACGATTTCTGTACGGGTCAACAGAATCGTATTTCGGAGCCGATCGAAGGCCCAAAACCCACAGATTTGGTATCACAATGATGAGGTGACCCAAGATCTTGTTTTTCGCAGCAAATGGACAAGAGAATCGAGATCTGGAAGATCAACCGAGGCACGAGGAGGAAGACGTCGGTTCATGGAGAATTCTAGACTATATGGCATATAGTATAGGCTACACTGCGTGTGTTCTCCCACAGACAACCTGGCGTGTACTCCGACAGTACACAGACACGGGTTGGGTACACGGACAAGGACACGGCATGTATACCCTTCCCCGGCCAGATACATAGCATACCCCGTGTACTGGTACACGGGCAGGCAACTCGAATAGAGACCGTGTACGGGCACTTGGCCAGCGTACACGTGGCGAACCCTAGGTGCTCGTACATGGTGTGTAATCCTACTACATGTTGTGTAGTTATATTTATATGACAAGCCTAGAGACATGGGCCGTTTACATGGGCATTATCTGGAGTCAAGGAACACGGCATGTGATCCTTCTACACACCGTGTAGAATAGTTTTACACACCTGGACTGGAGACACGAGCCGTTTACACGGGCAGCACCCGGAGCCAAGGAACACGGCATGTAACCGTACTACACGCCATGAAACCTGTTTTACATGGATTGATCCTTTTGTATACCATGAAATGGACTATATTTCTTAGGGTTCGTACCCTTGGTCTTTCCCCTGAATGTTTTTGGTATCATTTTCCTACGTACAGAAGTATGATCCCTTCAACAGGACTTCCTGAATATAGTTGTTGGAATCTCCTCTATGAGACTTAGAGCATGATCCTCTATTCATTCCCGGAACCCTAAGTAGAGTTCTTGGTATCGATGTGATCTACTTTACCCAGGCACTGATCCTCTGCTTAGAAAATTAGTTCAGACTAAGTTGTTGGAATCACCCCATAGCTATTGGTTGTGATCCTCATCTGAGAATCATATTCTCAAGTACTTTTGGAGTGTGTTATCCCTGAATGAGTACTTCGTATCTCTCTATTCAGACCTAGGAGTGTGTTCTCCTTGTTACGTGCTTAGTGGAATCTTCGAGTTGGACCTTATTGGTGGTTTCGCGATGGTCGATCGTGTATGAGTATATCTAGATATTCTTGTTATTTGTTCTGTAGACATATACTGTGTAGTGATAACTGTATCATTCCTTTGGGGTATTTCTTTTGTTATATTCCTTTGTGGTTTTGGGTGTGTCCCACTGGGTATTGTTATACTCACCCCTGCACAGGATTAGCCCGCACGTGTCTCGTCTTGTGTAGACAAGTGAGCCTTTGATAGGATTCTAGGTGGACCAGGACCGAACAGTGTTCAATGAGATCAGGTAGGCTGAGCTATGTTCCTACGTCTACGAATTGCAGTCCTAATACCTTTCATTACAGGTTGGACTTTGGTATAGACTCTCCTTTGGTGGGATTGTACTTTTGGCCCAGGTTTTTACCTTACTGTACTTTACTTTCCTATCATACTCTCTTGGTTGGGATTTTAGTGTATGTATGGATTTCCTTTTTCAGTAGTTTTTACTTTTTAGTTTTGTGGGATTGGAGATGTGTGTGTGTGTGCGTACAGGTTTATATGAAATTCCTCCCATGTTAGTGACATGCCTACTCAGTGCTAGTCACCAGCCCCTTACCTATTGGAGGTGGGCTTGGGGAGTTACGGCACGGTCCCCACTAGGACAGTTCATGACAACTAGATCATAGTCTCTACACACATCAAAAAAGTCAACTCAACCTCTAACTCGCGTACTAAATTCCAAGGGAATTAGATGTACCTCTATCACAAGTCCCAAATCATGGACAAGGGATGGTGATATGAAATGGGTTTTCACTAATAGATCAAACAAGACATGTACCCAAGTAGAAAACAAGAAAATGGTACCTTGAATGATATTTGGCTCACCTAGTACAAGAAATGTTAAAGCATGAAGTTTACCATGACCGGATCCCTGACCTCTAAAACCATAATTAGAACCCCCTCCATTGGTGCACTCTTCTCTCTGGGGACAGGTATAATCTCAGGACTATCCTCTCCCTTCCCCATCAACACTCTATTGATCCCTAACTAAATAAACCTTCTACTATTGAGTCTTCTAGAACTTTGTTAGTGGAGGAACCTAAAGTGGAACAACTATAACAAGCAGACTGCTCATAAATTTTGGGAACTCTTACCACTGATGCCCTTGGCCTCCAAAAGAAAAACATGTGTTCAATCATTTGGAATAGGTTTGAGAGCCACTGACCCTAAAGAAATGAGACATTGAGGGTGGTAATTACCCCCAGATGAACAGATGTTCTTCAATCCTAACAATTGGGAACTCAGACCACATCTCTTATTTATGAGGAACCATGATGACTCCGCTATCATAAAGATTCATTTCTAGATAATATATTATTTATTTCATTTAGAAGCATGGATACATAATAATTTTTACATTACCGATCTACATTATCTAAAACTAGGTTCTCCTTGAACAACACCCCTATTTTAAATATCATAAAATAAATTTATCTTCAAAACCTTGGGAAGGAAACATACAAAGGGGAGATCTCGGATTCTCCATAAGGGTAACCATGGGATATGTGTTTATATAAACATGAGCATAGAGGTATGATAACATGATCATAAAATTTGTAGATCACACCCTTCATATAAAAGATCATAAACTTAAAACGTGTCATAAATCATGGAAATTCCTAAGAAACAAATCATAATAAAACAAAGAACACAATCTATGCAATAATAAAATAGTAATAAGACATGGAATTGTGGAAAACACGGAATCATATAAAACAATTTCCATAGTAGTCAGGGAAGTGAGTCCAAATCCATATTAGTAGCATGAGTTCACTTCTTGTACCATCTTGGTAGTCATGGTTCACTTCCATGACTATCTTAGTTGCATGAGTTTACTCCTCATACCATATTCTTAGTCATGGTTCACACTCATGGTCATCTTAGTAGTCAAGACTCACTCCCAACACCATATTTGTCTATATAATTTGATATAAATCATTACCTAATTCATTGGAGGGAGATATAGGTCCTACACATCTCATAGTGAAATAATACATAATATTTCCATAATATTATTATAAATCATATCACAACCCATGAAATGAAATGGGTATTATAAACATGTAAAAATATCATAACCTATGGAAAAAGATACATGTTTCATAACAATTTAATCAAAACCATAACCCATGAAAACAGCGTGTTTCAAAAGAATATAACCCATAAAAGAGAAACATGATTCATAAACACCATTCCATCCAAACATAAACCATTCATAGAAATAATATCAATATAAACATAGAATATTTTCCCTAGAAATTCATGAGTAACACCAACAAATGTCATCTAATATGGAAAATAATTTTTAAATACCTTTCAAAAATATTTATTGAGGAAAATATCGTCTCTTATTTTAAAAATACATTTTAAAAAATAATACCATTTGAAAACAATTTCTATTGAAAATAAATTTAAAACTTTTAAATAAGGCATGAAATTAATTTGAAAATCTTTTTCATTGAAATCATATAAAATAAAATTAAAAAAACATTGAAAAAACTTTGAAAACCTATAAAGAAATATTTAAATTGTTTGGAAAACCATTTTACATGAATACTTAATAAATAAGATTTAAAACTTTTTGAAAACCATTTTTACTTGAAAAGTAATGAAAGAAGATTGAAAACATTTTAGATAACTTATGAAAGAATCATTGAAATATTTTGAAAAATATTTTTATGAAAACTTATCAAAGAAACATAGAATCATTTTGAAAACCATTTTTTCCAAAAACAGATGAAATAATATTGAAAACCTTTTTCTGGAGTGGAATATTGATGGAGGGGAAAATTATTACATCCAAGTGAAGTTTGTGTTTCATGCCTCCACTACTTGGGGGACTGGGTATTAAGAATTTGATTTTTTTTAATCAGACATTACAGGCCAAATTTATTTCGCTTCTTGTCCACAATAACTCTACTTCCCTTGTGTTCCTCAAAGTCATGATTAATTCATGGTTAATCAAAGGTAAATATGGTTTTCTTGATTCTTGCATTTGTCCTGGCCTACATGAGGTTTTCCATAACATTCTTAGATATACACGATGGATGGTTAATGCGATATCCTCAATTAGTTTTTGGTATTATAACTAGATAGGATCCCCACTTATTGAAATAATTAATACCTAGGAACCATAAATTGATAGCATCTTCATAATAAAATAGGATCTAGAACATTTGGATGCTCTCCTAGAAGATATATACAAAAATTTTACAGGCTACGAATTAATTAATCCTCCAAATATTCTGATATGGGAGATGTCTCTGAATGGGATTCATGATTATAATGGTTTCTACAATCATTTGATTAAGGGATAACAGAAATGGATTAGTTCATTGAAAAATAAATGGATTATCCCTTCAAAATTCACTGTACTTTGAATAATTGTTTATAATAAATTCATTGTGGATGAAAATAGTCATAGGCTTGGGATTTGAAGATGATCTAAGTGATAATTATTTCATCAATGTCATGGGGATGTTGATCACCTTTTCTTGTGCTGCAACATTTCCTCATCCTTTTTTAAAGTTATTCGCAATTTATTGGATATCTATCCTCCTCAAACTGGTTCAATAATGAATTTTTAGGATACTCTTTTTTGAATTCATAAATTAAAGTAACTCACTACACTTTTTTGAGTTCTATGTGATGAACATATTCATACAATTTAGAGATCATGTAACAATGAAATTTATCATCAGGATAGGTTTCATGAGAATGTTGAAACTACTAACATTTTTTTGCATCTTTCTAAAATATCAGCAGCATGATCACCAAGTGTTGGATCACCTCGGTGAGGTATTTCAGGGTTTTTAAGTTCCTGAATATTAAAGTCATTTTTTTCTAATCCACAAGGTACTATAGAGTTTTTTCTCATCCCCATTATTTTGATGGATGAATTGAAATACAAATTGTTCGTTATAGGGAAACCCAAGACCATTTGGATTTGTGTTTATTTTTATGAACCATCACGGGGATGTGGTGGAATGAATTTATGGTTCATGTGGCTATGTTACTACTATTAAATTTTAAATGTCGGTGATTATTAGAGTGGTGGACATTGTTTATCAAAGTAATTAGAAACATATTTGGCTAGAATGTGATTCAAAAATGGTTTTTCACACCATATGGTTGGGATAGACAAAACATTAATGGAATATAATAGGTAAATGGATCAGTTTTATTGAATAAATATCTTCTATGAGATACATTATCACTCACATTTTTCAGGATTCAAATTATATTACAGATGGTCTTTCTGATAAAGGGGTCAATGAAGAAGGAAGCATCCACTTGAACAATGTTTCTGATGACATGCTTCCACATCTTGTTCATGATAATTGTAAAATCAATTCATTTCATCTTGTGTATATTTCTCTTTATTTAATCAGGGATCTTATAAGCTCACTCTTCTAAAAAAATCTTGAAAATGTTCTGAAATCCTTTTTCTTGAAAATAAATTGAAAACAAAAAAAATTCAATAATATTAAGAAAAAAATTTCATTTAAAAATAACATTGTAATACTATAAAGGATGATTCAATGAAATAATGGTCATAAAGGTGGGAAATTTTTTAAGTGATGAACATTCTTTTTCACTGTAAAATGTTCAGAAACATTCTTCGATTGAAAAATTACACGCATATTTCGTTTTAAAAACACTTTTATATTAATAATATAAAACATTGGTAGAAATTTCATTTATAAAACATTGGATAATATTAGAATATTTTTGGAAAACTTATAGAAAACGTGGTTTTTAGGGGACACATATTTCTTATTGAAGAGATAGGTAATGTTGTAATTTCTTATAAACACTTTATTGATCATCTTATGTACCAAATAGTGGGAAAATGGAACCATTATAAGAATTACTAGTGTGTAAGAGTAAATTTGAATCATACTCACAATGTAAGAAAATGAAATTAAATCAATCTTAAAATATCATGAAAATAAGTAAATTTATTATATAACATATCAAATCAGAGTATATACACCTCAAAAAACAATGTAGGTGCATAACAAACATTTTTCTCTAAGAAAGAAAATTGAGAAAAACTATCTTGAAATTTTTGGTAACTTTTGAAACAATATCACCATGAAAGAAATATCATAGAATAAATATGTAAATACCCATAAATTTAATAATAATAATCATAGAATACAATTTTGGGAAATTTATACACCATGCAAAAGAATATAGTAGTGAACATGGCATGTATCTAACGGATATTAGAAGAGAGATGAAATTTTCATACCTAATGTCTTGACTCTCTTTGTACTCATACAAAACAGATTTATAATAAATAAAATTTATTATATATATATCACATAAAAATATTATTATATCTAATACCATATTTTGTTTTATTGTTACTTTATATTACCTATTTGTTATGAATTTTATGTTAAGGTTTCACTTCGGGCAATATCTGATTTGTTCTTCGCATGTGTCTTAATTTGTTATATATTTTTAATTTTATAAATATCATGATTAAAAAATTTAAAACATGATAAAAATATAATTTATATTTTGTATTTGTGTAGTATAATAATCCATAAAATATATAATTATAAAATGTAATACATTGTTTATTGAAGTGGTGGTTTGTATGTATGCATGAACATTGTTTCCTTTTTATTATCGTATTGAAAGAAAGAGTGTAAATGAAATATATTTATATATATGTATATATATAATTATCATATAGTTACTATATAGTATATATCATATATGATCACTAAAAATATCCTTAATACATTCTATGTAGTGTGTGAATGAATCACATCGCATTGGGGGCAACAGCTAACACTTCCTCAAATGAAATTATCGAATATCCACAAAATGGATAGTATAAATATATGTGTTGTAAAATAATTTCATAATATTAAAGATATTATAAATATCATATATATCACATATAAATTTGTTTCCATAATAATTTCCACCTTGACAGGTGGTAATGAAAAAATGAAAAATCACCATTTCGTGATGTGGTAGTTCGTTGTACGCGTAAGCATTATATTTGTTACCCATTAGACAGAAGTGTGTGAAAGTGTAGGTCAGACCATTTTCATTAAAAATGCTAGAATATTTATGATACTTATGTTTTTATACACTCATTTAATAATAATATTTTAGGGACTGTGGGAATAAAATAAAAGAATGGAGCATGAGGAAGGATTTTAACTTAATCATTGTAAATTATTGTAATTAATATCAAAAATACTTTTTCTCAAAAAACCAAGATGAACTTATTGTAAGTTATAGATAATGATAATTCCAAATATTTAATCCATTTTTTCAAATTCCATTTACAAATATGGTATAAATTAATTTAAATTTAATCCCGCAAATGGGACGACAATGCAGGTTTTTTAAGTTTAAACATCTGAATGTTTGCAATGTTTTATAGTCAATTTAAATGTTAAACTGACTCTAATGGCCTAAATTTGATTAATTGAACAAAAATTAATCAAATTAATGTTTAAAACCAATTTAAAATGTAATTTAATCTTATAAATATATTATATGAAAGTGCATTTTTGAATTGAATTTGAGTATTTTTTATTATTCATTAAAAAATGAAACATCACAGAAAAATAACAAAAAAATTATTTACCATACTTTTTAAGATTATATTTAAAATATTAGTATTATTTTGAAATATTATATTTTTAAAATTTCCAAAATTTATATTTCAAGTAGGATTTCCATTAAAATGTGGTAAAATTGCATTTATAAAAAATATAGGTTTTTATGTGTAATATAAAGTCTGTTATCATCCTATGAATATAAAATCAATTGGATGAATATAAAAAATATTTTTCTGAGTTAATAATATATTAATTAAATTTCTATTATTCACTTGAAGTAACTAATTTAATTTTTTAAGAAAAATCTTCCTTTTTATATAAAAATGGTCTTTTTGAAAATCATCCCCTTTATATTCATTTGGTTTCTATATTTCTTTTAATTAATAGGTTACCAATGAATTAAACTATATGTATTCATAAGATTTTTATGAATTTGAACATTAATTTAATTTATATGTTATAAATTATTAAATTAAAATATTTTAATAATGAATTATTTTTTGGTAAAAATCAGTCGTTCATGTTACGCAAGCCTTTGAGGAAAGAGAGTATTGTGTGTAACGTAAGATAACATCAGTGTTTCATGTAAATAAAGGTAAACTTTATGTTTTGCGTAGTGAAATATTAACATGGAATTTCATATAACTTAAGTCAAATAGGATTATTTAATCAAAAATAAACTATTTTTAATGTTCCTCAAAATTCAAAATATCAAAAAAATGAAACTAATTCAAAAAATATATTTTACAAAAAAATATTAGGGTATTACATATATGATCAAAACCTAAGATAGGAATCTGATGAAATGAGATGCATTCAAAACTAGATCTAAACCATCAATATTGGATGAATTCATCCATATCAAAGTGGATAGAAAGATGTAAATGTATAAATATAAAAGGGGATAAATTAGATATTGTAGATGGTAAATTTATTTAACCAGATCTTGGATTAAAACTGAAAGATGTTTGAGGAGTATAGGAATAATTATAGGATCTAGAATGTGTAATGAAATTTTGGTAACTTAGAATATGTTTGGGGGTATAATCCTGGGATTTTGGATTTTTTTAAATAAATTTTTAGGGGCTTTAAATCACCCGCACATGGTTTCCTAGGTCCGACGCACTGTGTGAAAAAATGTGTTCCCTACCCATGAACCCCTAATGTTTTTCATCAATGATTGCTCCTAGTTGGGTGAAAAATTCGAAAAACCATGTGCCAACCATGTAAATTCCCATCTGACCAAGGGTGCATTGTTTTGGGGAGGGTGGCAAAAAATTTTAGTCAAACTATGTTCCACATCCTATGGCTACAAATGGGGTGCTCGATGTATTTGGGAAAACCATATGGTTTATCCGAACCCAACACCAATTCTACACAGACCCATGGGATTCCAAAATTCATCAAACTGAACAAAAATAGGAATGAATAAACACCCTACCAAAGTATGAGAATCATAAGAGTAAAATATTACCAGAAAACAAGTACAATACATATCCCAAATGGTTGAGATCTTACACTTGTCTAGAACATTATTAGCTATTGAGGATCATGAAAACATATACCATTATGGGTCAATTATTTACAATTTTTCTCATTTCATTTTCCAGTTAGTTATAAATAGTTATACATACCTATTATTAAATTACAAAACATCTACATCTCTACAATAAATTTAAATCACATAGGGAGTGTTCTAATTCAACTTTAGATAACTAGTCATTCAAAATTTGGAAACCCATAACCCACTAAATTTATTCATTTCTTTAGTTTAATAGATCAAAAAATTGATATCTCCCTTTCAAGTACCAACCCATCTCTTATAGAAAATAAATATTTAAAAGTTATTCAGCCACAAAATTATAGAAAACTCTATGTTTAGTCAAGGAAACTTCACCCAAATCACATCCACATATTCATCAGCTCAAATTGCTTATCAAAGATTCTTAAAAAAAATTCAATATTTTATTTCCAAATTAAATAAAAAGGTCACATGCTATAAAAAACTTCCATCTATTGGATAATTTAAATATTATAAATTTTACTTATAACATGGGCTAATAAGTATTTTTCGCCAAAATAATATTTTTTATTACACATGTGATAATACTATATGTCTCTAAAATATTACATAATAATCATGATAATTATTATATATCATTCTTTGATAACTACTTCCCATTATTATTTATGAATTACTTATCCTTATTCCAGAATATTTCAGAAATATAATATTCATAATTTTATGATGAATATGTTAAAGAGGAATACATATTATTTAAAATAATAATAATTTTAGTAGACTACATCCCAGAATATATATGTGAGGGTTCAGGTTCTTCCATGCTTGGATCCCAAAATAATAACTCATATCTATTGAGTAAAACATCACTAAAATTGAAAAAGATAATTTCTAGACTATCCAGACTAAATAGAATTACCATAGATAATGAATACAGGATTGGTTATTTTTTAATATAGAATGAACATATACATATTCCAAACATTAATCCCCATGAATAATATTAACAATTTAAATTTTTATTTTACCTAAATCTTCAACGTAGAGTGTCTGAAATCATTCTTAAAATTGTTATAACCATTAAACATGTACAAACAAAAAATTACAACAATTTAAGTCATTTAAAAATTCATTGGTGTATGTTATATGTGAAATTATGGGAGAAATAGATGAAAAAATTATGTTTAAAAATAATTTCCACCAAAGAGGATGTTGCATAAGGGTTACCTAATTTTACCCTTACACGGTTCATATGTGATCCCTAAGGAAAACAGGTCACCCTTATACATCCTTTTAAATTGAGGAACTACCCTTACACAACTCATTTGACATGTACATGGTAGCCAGTTTTCCCAAATGTATCCTTTGGAAAATAAATTTAACCTTTAAATAGTTCTTAGGTGACACTTATGAGGTTATTAGAAGTGAGTTGGTACACTAATGCAGTTAAGGATGAAGTCTAGGAAAGTTAGGGCTATGCTATATTAGGTTAATATTTCATTTATGTGATCTTTATAACCCATGGTTCACTCTTATACAACAATAGTGGTACCTTTATGTTGAATTTTGGATCAGTGTCTTACACATACGCAACTCCACAAAACAAAAATTAACCTTAATGAAACCATATAAAAACCACTCTACCCATACATAACCCGTGAAAACTATTTGTTACCTTTGCATATCTCCATTAAATCCTCCATCTATATAGGTAGATGAAATTTTTAAATTTACGTAGGTCCTATTACACATGTAATGGGGAAATTAAACCTAAAAATTTTAAATATTCCCAATAACCCTATATAATGTACTATAAAATTTATGTTTTGAACCCAAACCCTCTCATATCTACTCTTGGGTGCAAAATACTGAATGGATAATTCCATGTGGCAATTTTTATGCCTCTTTAGTATCTTTAGAGAAATTTTTTAAAGATTATATTTCTAAAATATATTAAAATAAGGATAAAGATTTCATAAATTATAATGACCAAGAGTTATCATTGATTGATATAGAATAATTATCAGAAATATCATGAATTTTTCGAGAGGCATAGAGTATTATCACTGGTGAAATAAAAAATATTTTTTAAGGAAGAAACTAGTAATCCCGTGTTTTGCATTTAATTGATAATGTTGATATTGTCTAAGAGGGAGAATGTGCATCACTTCTTGTGGGGTTTTTATTTCATTTGGAAATAAAATAACTCGAAACGATTATTGGAATCCTTGGTGAGGAGTTTGAGGTGATGAATACATGGACATAATTCAGGTGATATTCCCTTGACTAAATATTCATTTTTTTCATCAATTAATTTGATGTAAGAACCCCGTATATTTCTTCCATGTCTTATATGGGTTATTGGAATGATTTTTGGAATGTGTTTTCATCCCTAAGAATCCTTTGTATTATTCTTGATCACATGGGGTTTTTATGTGTGTGTGTGTGTGTGTATACAACCTTAACCTATGATTGAGTTGATTGTATATATTTTTATATGATACTGATAATATTTGACTATATGTATAGTTTTATATATCATTTTAATCTTATAATGTATGGTATATTCATATATCTCTTGCGGCTAAGCATACAAATTGAGGATATTTTGACTATCATTAGAGATGGATGTTTCAGACATTGGTTTGTGTGTATATGGTTTATCTTAATTAGAGGGATGTGTAACATGATTTATAGATATCCTTTGAGATGGATTTACCATATATTGGTTAGGATGTAATTGGGATATCCCAACCAATAAGATGAGTAACGTGATGTTAGGATACCCTCTAATGGTGATGTGTTGGGCTGACGAAAAATATTTAGCTTGGAATGGTACAAAAGCAGGTAGAGCCTGTCTCTCATGAATTCTCATATGTTTTGTACATATCTAACATTTATTATTATTTTTACATTTTTAAATTCAAATAAATAACTTATAAATCTAATAAACAAATGTTAAGGGTCAGTGGTGATGTCATACTAAGTCTTTTACTAGCCCGCTACTCAATATTTTTGGTTTGCTTTGTGATTTAATTCTTAAGGATACCGCATAGAAAACCTTCCATGTGTTGGATGGTAATTCATGAGGATCGGGAGGACATGGATATTGTTGGATGGATTTCGATAGAGACATTTACTACTTATTTTATTTATTAACATTACCTTTTACCTCATCTCAATTTTAGTTTAGTTTATATTTCTAGCATGTCGTATTGTTACTTAATGAGTTAGAATTATTGAATATGTTGTTTCTAATATGATTTTTATTTTTTGTTGATTTATTGTATATTTATTTTTTATCACTTCCATTATTTATCCTATGATATGATACAATGGGTATTTTCTCCCTACTAACAAACATATATCCTCTTTTTTAGTTATTTTCTTCTTGCATGGGAGAAGAAATGTATGATGGCATGAGGTACTACTGTTTAAACCTAGGGTTTTAGATTAGGGTGTAACAAAATGGTATCATATGATGGGGTTCACTAACTTGTTTCTTATCAATTAATTGGGTTGGTTCAAGGAATACCTGAGATATGAATCTTGGGGATTGTGTTGGGTAACTATGTCAATGTCTAGCCAACACTGTATAGTCGACCAATAAGTTTCCATAAATTTAGGAATGTATTGGTTTTTTGTTTAATGTTATCATTGATTAAATTCACCTTGGGTGATAAACATGACACTTATATTCTAATTTACAGGATTTTTTGGGTATTCATGTGTCATGTAAGGTAGGTAGGATCACATTCCATATATAAATGTTTCTTGCATTATATAGTGCCCATATAATTAGATGAATGATGAAATTTGGAAATGTTATTTTTAATGATAGTGCTTTAATTATTGTATTTTATCTTGTTGTATTCTATTCTTGAGTGTGTATATGTGGATGGGAAAAAAGGTAGTAATTAAGGGCATAAATTTGTTTTTTGCGTATTACTTACTGGGTTATTTCCTATACTTATGGTTATCCTCTTTGGTCGAACATTTTTTGGAAACCATGTATTCTTATGTGGATTCTAGTTTCCTTATTTAACTTGTTATATTTTCTCATTATTGGATTTATCAAAGGTTGTTAGAGGATTGATAGAAATGTTAAATGAGTATTACATTTTTTGTTATAATTTATAAGTCATCTTTGTGAAAATTTAAAATTTAAAATTTTATTTTTACCCTTATTCATGGAATATGGATTATATAAATGTAAAAAGTTTTTATGCTAAATGATGAATGATTTTATGGATTTTATTTAAAATAAACAGGGATTTTTCTTGGGTTAGATAAAGAAGAGTGGTTTTTCTATGGGTTACAAATTGGTAAGTGTTGTTTTCTAGGGTTGCGTAAGGGTAAGTCATTGAGCCCAAGCCCCATGATATTATACCACCATAGTGGTATAAGGTTAATTCTATAGTTATAAATCTCATTTAAAGGTAATTTTAACATCATTTAAGTACACTTCCTACTCATTTAAGTGTTAGACATACCTATGTAAGTGTACCAGTGCATGGGTAACCATGAGGATGTGCAATGGTTTCATTTCTTTTCTAGAGGATATGAAAGGATAACATGGATGTTGAATAAGAGTATAATGAACTTCGTAAGGGTACATCATTAGTATTAAAGGATGTTTATGGGTGACCTGGTACCCTTATATGACACCTAATAGCTACATAATGTCAAAAACATATTAACCATACAGAAAACCCACTTTTAGAAAAAAAAATTAAGAAATAATTTTTTATCTCAACCTTCCTTGTTCACAACTGTAACAAGTATCATATAGTTTTAAATTCTTTAAATTAAGATAATTGATTATTTTGAATTGTTTAAAGGTTTCAATCACTTATGAAGGTTTTTAAACAATCCGCATTAAGGATTTTGATAAAATAGAAATTCAATTGTTATTTTAATTTCTATTTTTTAATGTTGTAAACCAGTCAATAGTTTTACCCTCTTTAAAATAACATAACGTTTCTACCTTCATTTTTTTATAATCATAAATTCTACCACTCTAGGAATTCAATTATTCAAGGTTGTAAAATCATTAATCGATCAATATAAGTCCTTATTTTGTGTTCCATGTATGGAATAACCCACACCCTCTCTCATCTATTCATGGATCATGTGTTTGAAAATGATAATTCCCTATAGAAATTTTTATTATCCTTTTTTATGATCTATCTGTGGTTTTTATCTTTTTAAATCATTTTAAAAAAAAGTTTACGTAACTCGTAAATTATAATAACTGTCAAAATTCTGAGAATGATAAATAATAATTGTCATTATTATATTTTATTATTCTAGCTAGATTGAATATTATAACATGTTAGATTATATGGAAATTATCCAAGGCATAAAATGTTCATAATTTCATGTGGTAGTAAAATTTATTATTGAAATAAAATATCTATATTGGGTTTTAAAAATCCATGGAGAGATGTTTGTGCCAACGGACATGTGGATATGATCTAGTTGACATTTCCTTTAATAAAATTGAGGTTCTTCATCAAGAACCCAGAGGAAGGAAGACCATAACATTTTGAGATGGCATATCTGTGTTATTTTAATGATTTTTTCATTCATGTTATGCCCTGAGAGAACTATTCATAGTGCCTAACCACATAACATTTGTGTGTGTGTATCCTTGAAATGTTCTTTTGTTTCTTGTGTATAAATTGTTATGGTTATGATACTATTTTACTTAACATGATGTTTTACCTTCCATTTTCAACGTGTAGGGAATTTTTTGTTCTTCTTTCTTTGGACGCTCAACCTATAGGTTGAACCTCCTTAGAATATCCTTTGAGAGGAATGTGTTAGACAATATTTTTCATGAACATGGGAAATCATGGTTGGTGGCATGTTTCATATGCTTTGTATAAATCCTCTAAGATGTATGTATTTGAAAATGGTTATTATATAAATAGGTTATCCGATATGGTGGGATCTATCACATGATTTTGGTCCATCCTCCATAGGGGATGTGTCAAGCTGATCATTTATGTTTCCGGCATCATGGATCCAATGTTGATAGATCCAGTCCCACTGGACTGGACTTACATTTTCTACTTTTGAGATATATTTCTAATTTCAAATATACATGGTATAAATTCATGGGATGAAATTGTATATATTATGAACTAATGTTAAGGATCATTATTGGTGTCATACTTAGTCTTTTATTCATAACCTACACGGTTAATTTGGTTTGATATTATATTTCATGCATAGAGATATGGTGAATGGAAAATTCAGTTTTCTATGGATGGTTTAATAGGAGGAGTTAGAGAATGAAAATATTTTTAGATGGATTTGGAGTGGGACATATGATATTTATTTTATATCATAGAATTTCCCTATACCATGGATCCTTATTTATTTTTGTTTTATATTTCTGGCTTTCCATATTACAACTACATGAGTTAGAATTTTTGAAAATGTTGTTGCTATTGTAATGGTTGTTTTCTTATTCATTAGTTCCTGGTTTATCCGTTATCACTTGGTTTATTTATCTTATTTCATGATAATAAGGTTATATACTATCCTTGTATAGACATTCACACTTGTTTCTAGTTCCTATCCTCTTATATATTGGTTGGTGTGCATCAGTTCATGGGGCACTTTGGTTTGGACATAGTGGTTGGGGTCAGGGTGTTACAATTAATATATTATAAATAATAAACATAAATTACCGAAATAAAATTAGTATAATAATTAAATTATAATATATATTAAAAATAAAAAATATTAATTATCTATATATGGAAAAAATTTAAAATTGTCATTTTTTTGGTGCATTGGATTTTTTTGGTTGAATTTTTGTCCTTTTTACCCTTTGATTTTCCTTTAAACAAGATGATTTTTATGAGAGTAATATAATAAAATTAAAAAAATAATGATCACTACAATATAATATTCTTAAACAGTGATGATTTTTATCTTTAATAATAAGAAAATTTATTTAACAAACACTGTAATGTTACAGTGATTATAAAAAATTAAAATTTTGAAATATTCATGTCTTTACTAAAATTAAAAAATATTTATCTAATAAGGTTCAAAGATTTTTGAACTAGAATAAAAAAAATATAATAATAAATAATTTCATTTTCACTTAAAAATAATTTTTTTGGTTTATGAAATATATTTTTAGAGAATCGTAGTCAATGTATAATTTATAATTAGTTGATATAGATTACCTCTCATGTATCATGTGAAATTATATTTTAAAAGATATTACTAATCTGTAATCTATAATTTATTTTATTTATAAACATTTAGAAAATTACATGTTGTATCCTTCTATGATAGAATCATTAGCCTTGTATAAGGTGATAAATGAAATCTGAAAAAAAAACAATACATAATTATAAACCATATGCTTTATATCAATCTTGTTATGTTGACCTAGTCTAGAACCTCCTTATTTTAATGATTAAAAATCTTCTTTTCAATTTTATTAGTGAGTTTCATGTCAATCAAATTTTTTTGTGGAAAAATTGAAAACAAATATATTTCCAAAAATTAGCATGCGAACCTTCAACAAGAAAAAAACCTATTGATTGTGTGTGTCAAATATCCTTGTAGTAATAACAATAGAAAAAAAAGTTCCCTATAATGGTTCAATTTTTTCCAAGTCCTGTACTAAAAAAATATTGATTTTCACGTGGAAACATGTGTACTAGACCTAAAACAAGAATAACTAAAAATTCTACATCATGAAAAGAAGTTATCTTGAAAAAAATTAAAGTGACTAGATGATTCAAACTAACTATCACGTGAGGAAAACTAGTTCTTGTGAAAATGAAAGATAATCAATCTATGTAATGTAATGACCACAAGTGTTATTGCATTCACTGTATATAGAAAATAAATTACTACATAAAGATATTTACTAAAAATTATAATTCATGTACAAGAGTGAGAAAAAAATTACATACCGTGTGAAGATGAGTACCTACTGCATAAAATAATGAAGTTATGATTCCCAGTTTTCCTCTGAACCATATGCTCTTATTAATTGTGAAATAAACTAACCATTCCTTTGTAAAGACTACCTACCATGTCTAACCTAAAAAGTGTATCATTTTCAAATATCCATTAACTACCTTCAATTACAAAAATTTAAGCATTTTTGAACATTAGGCAACATTGAATGTTTTACAGTGGCTACTTTGAGATGGAGTTTTCTTTTGTTTCAATCTCATCTTCTCTGAACCAGGAAAAAATAGCCACCACTTTGGGCCCTCCCCTTTCAGAGGGTGAGGGACTTCCATCATCATTAATGGGTTACCAGCTTCATTCCTTTTCCCCTTTCCATAAAAATATTTTTCTTACTCTCTTCAGTGATATTATGAAAAAACCAACAGTACTAGGCTTATTTTTTCAGGTTACCTCAACTCTGGATTTTGGAATTGGAGTTTAACGAATCATTATACCTTCTAAATCTAATGATGGTGGAACACATAAAATAACATCATTCCTTAGTTGACTCATTTGATAGGTTTGTTTTTAGATCATGGGGATTAAATGAATGGTCAACAATTGGACTCCTCGACAATAGGAACATCATGATTCACATTGCATCAAAGAAGGATTTAATCATTTACCCATATATATATCCATGTTTCTATAATGTATCCTACTTATAAGTATTCATATGGTCATATGATAACCATTTGAAACACAATTCCTTAACCTCGGTGATGTTGGTCATGTTTTTGAATTGAATCTTCCATTTCAAAAACCTTCCATAATTAAAATGCAAGGGAATATGTTTGGTTTATTTTTATGTGTTGATAAAAGAACTAGTTTTATGTTTTATCTTATATCCCCTTGAGTTTGTTTCTAATTATGTGATTCAAGATCACTAATAGAATATATTTTGATTGCAAATGGGGAAGAGTTTCACAAAATGAAATTGGTCTCCTTCCACACACTGGTTGATTTTGGTTCTTCTCGCAAGTAATTTGGCCATTTGATTTCATTGTTCCAGAGTGAGCTCAAGAGCCATTGTTAGAATATTGATGCTGTTTCGGTGCGGATGTGCGTCGGGTTTCTGTTCCAACGCTGTTCCGCCAGAACGCGTTCGCGCGTGCGCCCGTCGACCCGAGGGGATGGGAGCGCGGCTTGTGGCCCCACAGTCCCGCTTTCCAAAGGCGGGCGGCATCCGTCCCTTATTCAGGGACGTCTGCTCCTTGATCGAAACCGGGATGATGGGATGTCGGCTCCTCCTTCCGTGGATGTCTCCTCGGAACTCATCGCCTAATCCGGGTCTCCCTCATAGATTTAAGAATGTTCGTGAATCTCGTTCCCGGTGCCATATCTTTATGGACACCGGTTAATTACGCTGCTTCCGCCTGGACGCTCCAAGGAGTCTGGTCGGAGCAGCAACCTGCGGTGAGGAGACCGGGTAACTCTGGGTGTTGGGGGCGTGTCTTAACACTGCGGCTCTGCATGTCTTCCTTCCGTCCCTAATAGGGCTTCTCGATGGCATGATGGCCTGAGGCATCCCACGCTGGGTGCGGGGGAACTGCGTTACCTGAGGTTTTCCCCAGCCTCCCAGGTTTAACACGATGTATGCCGCGAGTTTAATGTCCAGGGGCGACGACATCGGACTGATCAACACGAGGAGTGGATCAGAAGACAGAACCCCTTGCGGGGAACCTCCGACGCTGGGGCCAACACATGTGCGGCTTCCCGAGTAAAGTGGAGTGGAATGAGATGGCATGACCCCACCGGGATGTGGCGGCCCGGGTAAGGATCGGGATGGATGATGGAGTGAAGAGCTTGGACCCCGTAGAGTCTTCCTACGTACTGCACGTTAGCGCGGATCAAAGTCAGCGTAGTTCGGATATACAGTTTAACGTCATGCTGGACGATGGCAAGCCGACTCACGAAGAGGTCGAGGCTGCCGGGCGGAAGATTGAACCGAACCACCTCACACAGAGGGGGATGGAACGGCCGGGTGGATCAACGCGAATGTGAACCCGGAAGGGGTCCACTGATGGACGAACCGACGTGAATACGACCGGGACGACCAGGTGGTGGGCTTGAACCTCAGGGAGGCTTCCTACGTACCCTGTTTAGGAGACAGGGATCAAAGTCCACGTAGTTCATTCTGTCAGGGCTTACGCATTGAGGCAACCTGAGTGCGACAAAACTCAGCTGGAGAGGGACTTGGGCCGAAAGTAAGAGACACCTCGATCCCCGTCACTCCCTCTACTGGCTTTGACAGTGGGGAAGCACAATGGAGATACACATGTGAATCCCCCCACAAGAAACTAGGGGTTTGCAATACCCTACCCCCGTGGGCGAAAGCCACTCCAATAAATCGCCCCTAAAGAGGGGCAATCCCGACATCCCTGCAGAGACGAGCGGGTGGGGGCCACATCCAAACCGGGGGGACCCTGTGTGCGAGGCACGGGATCGGGTGATGTGGACGGTTTAACGTCTTGCCGGACGAAGTACAGTTTAATGCTGTGTGTTGAGGACGAAGCGGACGGTTTAACTTCTTGCCGGACGAAGTACAGTTTAACGTCGTGTGTTGGGGACGATGGATGCTTGGCAGTTTAACGTCTTGCAGCGCGGACGATATGCTAGGCAGTTTAACGTCGTGCAGCTTGGACGATGTGCTAGGCAGTTTAACGTCGTGCAGCTTGGACGTAGTGGTTGCCGCCGATGGGTCCGTGTCACTTCGCGCGAGCCTGGAGGGCCGCACGGGAAGACAACACACGGTGCGGGCACCCGGGATGAAGATCATCGGGCGCCACGTAGGCGGGTACCCTCAGGGGGTCAAAGGGGGCGACCCTGGTGGTTTGCGCGCAAAAGAGGAGCTTGGCGCGCAATACCGCGGGTCGGCGCGCAATTGGGCGGGCTGGCGTGCAATTGGGCCAGCGCATTGCGCACAGAAGATGGGGATTGCACACAACGGGCTTCGGATAGCGCGCGGGGGCAACGGCCCATTCTTTAACGAATGGCCACTTAGGAAGGGGGTGCGCGCAATCGGGCTGGATTGCGCGCACCCGGGGGCGATTGCGTGCAAGAGGCTTCTTTTGCGCGCGAAGGCCTTCGGGTGAGGAGTTGGTCAAAGGAAAGAAGCAAGAGGGGTTGCGCGCGAAGGCAAACCCCGGGGATTACTTGCGCGAAATTAAAAAGGTTACCTAAAGAGCGGCATTGCGCGCGGAGGGGGTAGGATTGCGCGCACGAGACCCTTCGAATTCTGGCAACCTCCAAAACGTTGGGGGTCGCCTTGTATTTATAGGCAACCCCGGGCACAGAATCTCGCCGCCGGTGCGCAATTTATGGCGCGGGCGCGGAATTTCCTTCGCGGGCGCGGAATCGGGGCCCAGGCGCGCAAGGGAGTCGCGCGGGCCGCGGGCACGCAAAATTGCGCGCCAGCCCGGCGCATTGCGCGCATCCCGGGAGGATTGCGCGCCGCACTTCAACTTTGCGCGCGGGCCTCCAAAATTCCGCGCAAGGCCTCCGGGCCTTCCGGAACGTGCTTCTGACTCCAAATATGACCTCGCTTTCCGCATCCGGAACTTCGTTTGGGGGCAACGGACTTTTCCGGCGTCTACAAACCCCCCCCCCCCTCGGAATCTGATCGGAGAGAGGTCGCAACGATCGGGTTCCGAGGGAGACGCCGGAATGCCAAAGTCCTAGGCGGCGCGGGACTTTTGGCTTAACGTGCTCAACCACAATTCATTGTCTTGCGGGAGCGTTAACCAAGATTCAGGCATCCACAATTGGGCATGGATTTCTAAAGAAGAGAGGGAGGTCATTCCTAGGAAGGGAGACCTCAGACCTAATCAATGTACCATCCCCCCAACTTGTTCCAACACACGAGCGGGACAACTCTAGGGGCGTTGATATTTTATCCGAACATAGGGAAATGAGAAAGGGTGAATCGCGTGTCCCGAATTCAGAAATCCACGACGGTCAGTCTTCCAGGAAATGCCCAAGACGGCAAGCGGACAATGGATCAATCGACTATACTACTGCAATAGACGGACCGAAGTTCATCATTCATATTGCAGGAGGCGGATCACATGTCATCATCAATACTGCTTTGGGGGTTCCTTCAGACACAAGGGTGGAAATCCGGATCAAAAGGGCATGCGAAGCGTGGGGCGAAGTGATGATTTGTTCAGACAGAATCTAACACTCCCAAAATTGCGCCACCGTGGGGAAAGCGTATTAGGCGGATGCACTAATCTGGCTGTGAATCACCCCAATTCTCAGACAGAACCTCTTTGACGAGGAAACTGACGCTTCCCATCATTGCAATGGGGCATCCCGAGCTGAATCAGGGAGAATACACAACCGCACCACTCTACCAGAAGCCAGGCCAAACGACCGGCAACGAGGAGGGGCGGGACTTAGCGATCCCTGAGGCTGGACCCGAGTCGAGATGCCCGGGCGTTCCTACGTACTCCATCAGGCTGGAGATCAAGCCACACGTAGTTCTGGAAGTGCATTTTAACGTCATGCAGGACGTAGAACCCCGATTAGGGAGATCTTAGTTTAAAGTCGTAGAGCTCGGACCATAAGGGCAGATCTTAGTTTAAGGTCTAAGAGCTCGGACCATAGGAACCTCAAAGTACGCCACATCGTGGTCCTATCCCCTGGATATGCGAAGATGCACTGAGGGATAGTGTCAAGAGTGCCGAGATTTTGCCTGGTCAGAATGAGAGGTGGAAAACGTAATGTGAATCATGCATCCATTCACTCAAGGACTGGGGGAACCGTCGTAACGATATGGGAGTACTGCCGACCGTGGCGGAAAAGCAGCATCAATATCGCACTGACCGTTGATGGAATGAGGCAGAAAACGAGCATCAACCGCTCAAGCGCAGGATTCATATCGATTCGCTGCCCAAGGCCCTTGGGGGCACCAACCCGTATCGGTGGGAGAGCACTGAGGCATTGTATCCAGACCGCTCACGGGGGTTCCACCCAGGGCGTAGGCGATGGGCCTGAATGAAGGGGAACATGAAGCCTGAAAAGTGGGAGGAACCTGACCGAGCTGAACCTGACCCTCCTGGCAATAGACCAGAGTACTCTTAACACCGGTGGACCACTACAAGGGGTCGAAGGACATGCCTTGAGGGTGACCCGAAGGCAGCGGATTCCCAAGAGAAGGGGAAATCTTTAAGAGGTGGGGGCTGGACCCGAAGTTTCAAACATCCGAGCGTTCCTACGTATCCCATAAGGATGGGAATCAAGGCACACGTAGTTCTTGAAGCGCGGCGCAACACAATCGGGCACCAGCGCGGGGAGGGGTGCGGGTCTGGCCCTCGCACCCAAAAGAAGCGGTATTTGATATTTCTTGTTTGTCCTTAAAGGTGGATGGTTTTTCTTTGTGCAGCGACATGCCTGTGATTAAGAAATCCCTGGCGTCGCCACAATAATCAAGTCATGAAAAGCATTGATAAATGGCATGGTTATTAACCAGCGCCCAACATGAGTGTCCCCCGAGGAGAACATCACGATGCAGTGTCGTTTCTCGTCGGGCGGCCAAGACGATCACAGTTTACGGTCGTGTGGTAAGACCAAGCAACACAGTTTAAGGTTGTGTGGTTCGAACCATGGAGGAATCCACTTATTGCGGTACGGCGGACACGGCGGAGGTGGGGACACATCCCAGCCCTGCGGTCATGCACAATTCCAGGGGAAGGATCCTGGGATAGGGGCCTGCATATGTCTATCAACCGAGGGGCAGAGATGCTAGCCTCCAGCTATGCTGGGCCCAGAACGCGATTGTCCGGGAGACTCCTTCCTCCTCATGGGGACGAGGGTCTAGCTACACATGGCCCTTAGGGAGGACATTAGCACATATCCTTGGTGCTCAGATCATGGGAGCCCCGAAAGACACCATTACCCTGGTTGGCCTGCCTAACGTGTAGAGGTGTACTGAAGGTCAGTATGAAGAGAGAGAGTGTCGATATTCCATTATAACGCACAGAGGCGGAGTGTGATGAGGACTACGTGACCAATGTTCAGAGCCTGAAAGAGCCGACGTGGCGATCAAGGATGTTGCTGACCATATTCGCAACACAACATCCGATCGCGTCAGCCTAGGATGAGGGAAGAAAACGAGCATCAACCGCTCAAGCGCAAGATTCATATCGATTTGCGGCCCAAGACCCACTGGTAAATCGACCCGGAGCGGTAGGAGAGCACTGAGGCATCGTATCCAAACCGCTAACGAGGATCCCTTTGAGTGAAGGCTCGAACAAGAGGAAGCGCGAGGCCTGACAAGTAACAGAGGACTTGTCGGGATTGAATCTGACACTACAGGTCATAGACCGGAGTACCCAAAACATGTTATCAGATCACCGGAAAGGGTCGGAGGACTCACCTTGAGAGCAACCAAAAGACGGGGCTGGACCTGAAACACAAACGTCCAGGCGGTCCTACGTATCCCATAAGGATGGGAATCAAGCCGTACGTAGTTCTTGAGAGGCAGTTTAACGTCATGCAGGACGATGAGGGGTGTGAGGTAGTCCCACACACGGGGGAGGCGTACGGCGCGGCCAGTAAACCTATGTGAATGAGTACATAATCCCCCGATCACGCCATACGCCTCGCACAAAAAGGAGGGGAACTTGGGCCAGTGGCCCAACGCGGGATAGAGATTCCCGGGAAATGGGGCTGGGCCTGAAACATGAATGTTCAGGCGGTCCTACGTATCCCATAAGGATGGGAATCAAGCCGCACGTAGTTCTTGAAGTGTAGTTTAATGTCATGCCGGACGAAAAAAGAAAGGGGGGAGCGGAAGGCATCCCCAAACGTGGGGGCCATACAGCGTGGCGAGCAAACCGACGTGAATGAGGGCATAGCCCCGCATTCACACCATACGCAGCATACCCAGAGGCACTTGGGCCAAGGGCCCGAGATGGGATGGAAATTCCCGAAGGATGGGGCTGGGCCTGAAACATGAATGTTCAGGCGGTCCTACGTATCCCATAAGGATGGGAATCAAGCCGCACGTAGTTCTTGAGATGCAGTTTAGCGTCATGTAGGACGAAGATTCTTGGCAGTTTAACGTCTTGCAGCATGGACGTGGTGCGGTTTAGCGTCATGCAGGACGATGAGCAGTCAGGCAAAGTACTACTTGAGGAACCTAGCGTTGGTGGGAGGAGTGACACGCTCACCATCCATAGTCGCTAGGGAGTACGTTCCATTGGGATAGACCTTGTGGACGACAAAAGGTCCCTCCCACTTGGGCTCCAACTTGGGTGGCTTCCTGCCAGGGATCATTGGTGCTCTTAGGGCCAGTACTAGGTCACCCTGCAGGAAGGAGCGGAGGCGAACCTTCTTATTGAAAGCTCGAGCCATTCTGCTTTGATGCCTCTCCAAGTTGTGCAAAGCGCGAATCCTATTCTCATCCAGTGCTTCCAACTCGACTAGACGGGTTTCAGCAGCTCTGTCCGACGCTTGCTGGTCGTAGACCGCAGTGCGCAAGGACGGTAACTGGATCTCGATGGGCAGGACGGCCTCAGCTCCATACACCAGGGAATAAGGGGTCATCTGGGTGGAATTGCGAGTCGTCGTCCGATAAGCCCAGAGGGCGTTGGGGAGCTTGTCCGGCCAACTCTTCTTGTTCTGACCAACCATCTTTTGCAGAATGTTAGAGAGGGTCTTGTTAAACGCCTCAATCTGTCCATTCGCCTGCGCATGATAGCGAGATGTATGGTTCGATCGAATGTTGTACTTGGCGTACAACTTCTTCAACTCAGCTGCTCGGAAATTGGCTCTGTTATCCGTGTGGATAGCGTGAGGCACTCCAAATCGATAAATGATGTTGGAGGTCATGAAGTCAGCGATCGAACCGGATTTGACCTCTCCGAGCGGAATCACCTATGCCCATTTGGAGAAGAAGTCTGTGGCGGTCAGAATGAACCGGCACTGGCGAGCCGTCGCTGGCAGGTAAGGTCCCACAACATCCAGCCCCCAGACTGCAAAGGGCCAAGAATATCTGGTGGTATGGAGAGGCTCCGGCGGCCGATGCACAAAGTTCGCATGAACCTGGCACGCATGGCACTTCTTGGCATACTCGATGCAGTCATTGATCATGGAGGGCCAAAAGTATCCCAACCTCCGAATCTGGTGGGACAGCTTTGGCCCAGTCTGATGGGCACCGCATGAACCAGCATGAACCTCTTGCATGACTCGTGGGATCTCAACCCCCTGAAGGCAACGGAGGAGAACACCATCAAATCCGCGTCTATAGAGGATCTGCTCCAGGCTGGGACTGCTCTGGAGGAAAAACTGTGATGCGCGGCGTCGAACTTGCTCGCGCTCGGCCCGATCCGACGGGAGAATGCCATGTTGGAGGTACTCAACCAGGGGCGTCCTCCAATCAGGGGCTGTTTCGACTTCCATATCTGTAGTACTCGGGGCTCCGGGAACAGGGTAAACCGTGGTGAGATTACTTACCAACGGGCCGCGATCTCCCTCCGGGATAACAGGAGCGATGAGCCTGCGGTGCGTCACGCGGACGATCAGGTTGTCCTGTTCAGGCTCTGCGAGTGACACAGCAAGGCTGGCCAAAGCATCTGCTCGACCGTTCTGCGACCGGGGAATATGGACAATTTCTGGCCGAGAAGGGAACTAGGCCATTAGAAGGAGGGTTCACTCCAGCAATGGCACAAGTTCCGGCTTCCTGACAACATAGTCGCCATTGATCTTCCTAACGACCAGCTCGGAGTCCCCTTTCACTCACAGATGGGGCACGTCGATCTCGAGAGCTAACTTGAGGCCAGTGATGAGGGCATGGTATTCCGCCTCATTGTTGGTACAGCCCTCTGAAAACAGGAAAGAGTATGGCAGCATGGCTTGCTCCGGGGTAATGAAGACGATACCCAAGCCCACTCTGTTGTGCTTAGGATTATCAAGTCTTCTACTGGTGGGGCTCCGGGAGGCACCGTCAAAGTGCATCTGCTAGCATGGATCGGCACGATCGACCGAGAGAACGGCCTCATCAGGAAAGCCTAGATCCAGCGGCTGATCCGCGGAGGTCAGGTGAGCAGCCAGAAAGTCTGCCAATGCTTGCCCTTTGATGGCCTTCTGAGACACATACCTGATGTCGAACTGCTGGAGAATCACAGCCCACCGCGCTAGACGGCCAGTCAACATAGGCCGGATCAGGATATACTTCAACGTGTCTACCCGAGAAACCAACTGTACCTCGTGGTGCTGCAAGTAGTGCCGTAATTTCCGTATGGCAAATACGAGCACCAGGAAGCTCTTCTCGATGGGGGAATACCTAACTTCTGCATCGAGGAGCATCCGACTGAGGTAACAGAGGCTATTCTATATTCCCTCGTTGTTCTTCTGGGCGAGAAGGGCACCAAGGGACCGTTCCAGGGCGGTCACATAAAGGACCAGCGGCTTCCCGGATACAGGCGGCATCAAAACCGGAGGTTGAAGCAAGTACTGCTTGATTTCCTTGAAAGCGGTCTGACACTCCTTATCCCATACATAGGTGGCGCCTTTCTTCATGAGCCGAGAAAAGGGCTTACACTTGCCGGCCAGATTCGCGATGAATCGGCGTATATAGGCTAAGTGGCCTTGGAACCCTTGCAGTTCCCGGATGTTACCTGGGGGTGGCATCTGGCTAATCACCCTGATTTTCTCTGGGTCGATCTCAATACCCCGGTATCTTACCACAAAGCCAAGAAACTTCCCGGAGGTGACCCCGAAGGCACACTTCAACGGGTTCATCTTCAGGCAGTGAGACCGGAGGAAGCCGAACACTTTCTCAAGATCTTTGAGATGGTCCTGACGCTGGCGCGATTTGACCACCAAGTCGTCGACGTAGCATTCCACCAGTGTGCCGAGGATTGGCTTGAATATGTGGTGCATCTCCCGTTGATAGGTGGCACCTGCATTCTTCAGGCCGAAGGGCATGACCTGGTAACAAAAGATACCTCGGGGGGCCATGAAGGCAGTGAACTCCTCATCCTCAGGGGCTATCCGGATTTGGTTGTATTCGGATTATCCATCCATGAAGGAGAGGGCTTGGAACCCTGCCGTGGCGTCAATCAACAACTCTGTCACCGGAAGGGGAAAATCATCCTTCAGATAGTGGCGGTTGAGATCGCGGAAGTCGATACAGACTCTGATCTGCCCGTTCTTCTTCCTAACCGGCACAATGTTGGCCAACCATCTAGGGTACTGAACATCCCTCACGAAGTTGGCTTTGATAAGCTTGTCAACCTCGGCCATGACCATAGCACCATGGAATGGGTGCATCTTCCTGGGAGGCTGCTTGAACCCGCGATGGTTCGCCGGGAGACCAAGGCGGTGGACGGCTACCTGAGGATCTAGCCCCGGCATCTCGTCATAGCCCCAAGCGAACACATCACGGTGCTGTCTGAGGAAGTCCACGTACTGTTGCCGCTCCTCAGAGGGCATGGCGGCACTGACCAATGTGGGTCTTGGATCTGCTTCGGTTCCAAGGTTCACCTGTACTAACTCATCGACCGTGACGGAGACGCCCTCCTCAAAGGCTGGGGGTGCATCTTCCACGTCCTCTCCACTCGGGGAGGGATCGTCCACAGGAGAGACTGCGTTGGAAACTGCATTGGGGCTACCAGATCCTGCTGGGCCGCTGGTGCTGGCATGGGCGGTCACGGTCATCTCATCAGGAGACTCACAGGCCGTCGAGACCATGGCTACATCCAACCGATGGATCGGGAGGACGTAAGCGTTATCCAAACTTGCCCAGGGATCACTTCTGACAGCGACAGGCTCAACCTCACCTGCCAGGATCTGCTTATCCTTGCTCTTGTAATAGTCCGCGTCCAGATAGCGGGCTTCACATGAGGCAAAAGGAGAGGCATCCCCCTGAATCACGCCTACTCGACCATTAAGGGAGTATTTAAGGCATTTGTGGTATGATGAGGGAACCGCCGCATGAAGGTGGAGCCATGGCCTGCCCATCAATGCGTTATACGCAGTGTCCTGAGAGACTACCATGAATTCGGTGTTGGCAACCAGGTCACCGAACTGGGTCTTCAAACGTATCTTGCCGACCGGAGTTTGCTCGGTGCGGTCATACCCCTGGATCCTGAGGTCAGAGGGAATCAAGTCATCCTCAGACAACCCCAATCTCCGGAGCGTCCGAGTGGGAATCAGGTTAATCCCGGACCCCGTGTCGACAAGACAGCACCGGACTTCAAGGCCATTGAACTGGCCAGCAACATACAGTGGACGAATGTGCCCCTGTATAGGAGGTTCTTCATCCTTACCAGAGAACGAGATAACTGCCTGACATTCGGCGTCCTCAATCGTTTCGGCGTGAAAGGCCTCTGCAGCCGCAACCTCCGTCTCAAACTGGAGGGGGCTCTTCAGGGCTTCAGCGAGCGCCTCGCGCATCTCAGGTGACATGCGCAGAGCCTCAAGGATGGAGAGCCTTGCTGGGATGTCGGCCAAGTGCTTCAGGACATCATACTTTTTGGCCAAGCACGAGCCCCTCGTTGCAGGAGGTTGCTATGCGGTTGGAGGCATGACGGGCCTTGCCGGTTGGACCGGCGGCCGACTGGTGCTTGGCGCATCACGCTGTTCACTGGTTGAAGCCTGGGAAGTGGTCACCGTACTGGGGCCAGGAGGTCGGGATGGACTCGTGGCAGGGCGGAGCTGATCGCGACGCGGCTGAGGCAGTTCTGCCTGGTCCCACACCACAAACAGTGGCGGAGGTGAATCCGTCATCCCCGGATGGGGGGGCTGCGCACGCAGAGCTCGGTTTTGAGCCTGATGCCTAGTCTCAGTGGCGTGCACGGCCTGGCTGGAGGTACCAACTGTCGTGCCCCAGCGACTCCTGTTGTTGCGGTTCCTCCGACGGTGGTGACGACCGGGGACACTAGGGTGGTCCACCTGGTGTTCTTCAACGTCGGGAACCGAAAAGGGATTTACCAGCTCGACGGTATTAACCGAAGCGTACCCAAAACTGTCATCGTACGAATCATTCATCACTGGGTGGATCCGGGGAGGGATCCCCATCTCCGGGGGCATGAAATCACCGAGAGTGCGGGATAGCAGCGGAACTGGCGGGGCGCGCTCTTCCTTCTTGCGTCGCCGCCGTTTGCTCTTCTCGGAAGAGGCAGGCTGGGACGACGATGCTGAAGCAGCACCCGCAGATTCTGGGGGCTCAGGCTGATTCAAGCGCGCATGGATGATTCCATGGGCGCGAATGATCGTCTTGCGGGCCATCTAGTTATTATACTTCTGGGATCCGCGGTCGGAGACCAGCTGCCATTCGTCCTCATTGCCACTATCGTCATCTGATCCCACGAACACGCCCGCCACTTGTGCTGGAGCTAGGCCCAACCTGATTAAATTGTTGTTAATCTGCTCTTGGAGCCAGTCCTTAAACACGTAGCACCGCCAGATGGTGTTCCCCAGGGCCCGATGGTAAGGGCAGTAGCGGGGGTTATCCGTGAGATGTGCCTCCTCTGGCCTCCAACACTCAGGCAGTCGCACAATCCTCTGCTCCAGGGCGCTCCGGAAATAACCGGGGACCTGATCCTCGTGAAATGAGTAAGTCAGGTATCTCGGGCCCCTGGGAGCGTGGTCTTGACGAGGGGCTGGAGGGGACTGCCGAGGAGGTGGACCCTGATTATCTCGCCTGGGTTGTGGCGGTACATTACGCGGAGGGGCCGGCCGGTTCTGGGGCTGCCGCTGCTGGGCCGGGAACTGATCCCGTGGAGGCGGATTCCAGTGAGGCTGTGGAGCTGGCCTCACCGGCAGCAGCTCCAACTGCCTGGGGGCCTCTATCTGGGCAACAGCAGCGGGCTCAGCCCTGCTGACTCTCCTTGCAGGGATCATAGGAGGCAGCGGGTGTGCCTGACTGGCCTGTTGCAGGGCCTCCTCAAGACGTTGAGCTTTGTCTGAGAAGTCCCTGAACCCTCCGGGGTAATTCTGAGTGATCAAGGAAGGGACCAGCTCGGTATTGACGTTCCCGACGCACATTGTCAGCAACTGCTCCTGAGTCAATGGCATGTCAAGGGAATATGTGAGACCCTTCCATCGGGCGACGAAATCCGCGACTCGCTCATCAGGCCTTTGCTTGCACTTGAAGAGGTCTGCGATACTCGTCTTCCGGGTCGTGGAACTGAACTGGTAGAGGAACTGTCTACGAAGGTCCTCCCAGCTAGTTATCGACCTGACGGGGAGCTGGCTGTACCAGACAAATGTTGGCCCTTCCAGTGTCTGGACAAAGCAGCAAAGCTTAGAGGCCTCCTGCTGCGCCGGAGTTCCCAACATAGGCCCTCACCTCGAGTTGAAATGGGCCAAATGCTGTGGCGGATCTCCAGTCCCGTTAAAGGGGGCGAAAGTGGGGTTCCCGAATCCCGGAGGTGTCCGCATGTCATCCACCCATGCTGGGTATGGCTTGCCGTCCGGTGGGATTGCCACTTGCCGAGTCTCCAAGGCTTCCAAGCGGGCAATGAGTGCCGCCATCGGATCGTCCGGACATGGGTTCCAGTCCTGGCGAGGATCTCTAACCACGAGCGCATTGCATGGCCCTTCAATCGGGTCGTTGACCGGGTCGTCGAACTCAGCAGCTCGTGGGATGGCGGGCGGAGCGGCCCTTGGGCAGCGGGAGGAATCCGAGCGGGGTCTCTTAGGTAGTCACACCGCTTGGGAGGGTGTGGTGAAACATACCGCGCCCTCTTTCCATAGGCAATGGCCTCTCCCCTGTCGGCAAACACGGCATAATCACGGTTGCCCGAGAGAGCCTCATCGAGGGGTGGTTGTTCCTGTCCCTATTGTCCTGGCCAAGGATCACCGTAGTCAGGCCGCCGCTCTGCAGCATGCTCGGCGAGGAGCTGGTCAACCAGCTTCTTCTGCTCGGCGAGCTGTTGACGTAGCGTGGCCTTCTCGGGATCCTCCTCTGCCCTCTGCATGGAGGCAGATGGGTCGGCGGTCTTTATAGCCCCGCTGTGTTCTTTACCTTTGCTGACGTTTCGGCTCAACGTCAGTGCTTCAGTGGGTGTGGGGAGACCCAGGAGGTTCCTCTGGTGACGAGTAACTCTCACCGATGGATCCAACGACGGCTTGTATTCGGGGGGAGATCCCTCGTCGAGAAGTTCCAAGTCGTTTTCCTCCCCCGACAGGTCAGCCATATTGACCGTTTCCGTCCCTGGGGATGTACCCTCAGGGCCACCCAGCGAATCGGGCTGTCGGCGAATCGCACTGAAGCGTAGGGCAGCGTACTGCCCCCATCCACCGATATACACATGGGGGGTGGCTTCCTCGATAACCTTGCGGAGTACTTGAAAACACTCAACGCATCGTTGTTGGAGGGCCCTGTGGTGCCCAAATGACCCGGGGTGCCGAACCGTGGGGAGCGTGGCCAGGTCAATCTGACGGCACTGCTCACCAATATCCTCCAGGTGCACCTGACTCCCGGGATATGACATTTGTAGGTGGTGAAGACGGGAGTGAGTCTCCCGGAGAGTTCGGCGGAAGCATTAGAACTCATCTGGGGTGAGCGATTCTGGTGCATCAAAGCCCGGTCCTGCGACTGGCCAAAACTTCTCAGGGATGTGGCCCTCTGCAAGGACGGTCCAGAAGCTCCACGACTCAAACTCGGGACCAAGGTCTTCTTGGTCTCCTTCAGCGACTGGGAATGGACGGGGAACCGGCAGTGGTGCCGAGGCGGGCTGTTGGGCCGACGGGCTGGTCGGCGGTGAATACGGCGAGCAGGCCGATTGGCCTCCATATCCTGGGCCGCCCACTGAGGGTGGCGGTGCCCTAGCTACCACATCACGATAGGACGGGCCGGCGAGCGAATATCCTGCCGTAGCGTCGGTGCTCGCCGAGGGTGTACTAGATCGTGGTTCGACCGTCGGTCCCCAGAAAAGTTCTTCGGCTTCTCCGATCGAGGCAGAAGGCGTTTCCGGAGGGGCCGGTACCAACCGCAAGCTTGATCCTTGGGGGTCTACCAGGCCTTCGCTACTCCGGATATACCTTCGGAGAGAAGCGGGGATCATATCGATCTCACTCTCGGGGAGTATGAGGCTGGCGTGCCACATTCCTACCCCTGCCCCTAACTGGCGGGATCGGGGAGAGGGCTCCGTCGCCGAATCATACTCCGCCTCTGTATCAGAGAAACGAACCGGTCGGATATCTGTCCGGAATTCCCTAACATTCCTCCCTCGACGTCGATGCCACGCCTTCCTGCCCCTGGGTGGTTCTTCGGGGCGTGGCTGATCTCTGTCCTGGCGTCCTCTGGCCACACCGGTGCTGGGGCCAAGAGGACTGGAAACCAAGGTGCGAGGAGCACCGGGACAGATATCAAAGGGGGCGCGGGGAGAGATGATTCCGGGCAGGCCTCCGGGCCGGGAGTGGAAGGTGGGATCACCCATGCCTCTTGGATCGGCCACACGGAGTAGACCCTGCTGGTGAATAGCGCTACCGTGAGGTGGTCCGCGGTGGCTATTGCCTGTACCAGCAACCGGGAGAGTCAACCCAACCTGCCTTTGGGGCGGTCGGGGCCTCGATCCAGGTTGGGCATAGAAGTTCCCCTGCTCAGGATGCGCAGGGGCCTGGTGACTGGAGCCAACAGTGGCTTGGGCCAACACGGCCACTGTTGCTAGGGCCCCAAGATGGGCATCCACTTCCGCTTGCGCCCGACGTTGGCGTCGGGACAGACGAGTCGGGATCAGCGGCGCAGGCAGGTGGAGAGCCCGTTATTCGACTTGAGAAGCCGGGCGGCGGTGCCGACGTGGCCTGGCAGGAGCCCTTACCACGGATCCCTAGAGCGAATCTCGGATAGGGTGGTCCCGGACATCTTCCACCTCATCCGCATAGGGGAAGGAGCTGTCAGAGCGTTCCGGGGATAAACTCCCGAAGCGGTTGGACGTCGAGGTAGGCAGCGGTGCTTCCTTGCGCGGCCCTCGGGGGCGGCGTCGGTGGCGAGGTGCAGCTCCCTCGAGGTCTAGGCGAGCCATGTCCCTGATGGGGATGACTCCCTCTTCCTCATATCTCCGCACCAAGTTGTTGATCACCCTTCTCTGGATGACCTCCGAGGGGGAGAGAGGGCGTAGTTGACCCGCAATTGCGGCTGCTGGGACGGCCGTGGAATGGGCGGGACCGCGCGGAGTAGCCGCGTCGGTGTTTCCCCTACCCCTACGCCAGTGGGCAGGCGGCGATCAGGCACTGGATCGGGCGACCTGATTCATGAAGACAGGGAGAAGAACCCATTAATACTGACAGGAAAAGAAATCGACAACTGATCATTAGTGCCACGACGCCTTCTGTGGGGGGAACCCAGGCTATCGACGTCGTGAGACGGAGTGCCCGATTTCCCTTCCCCAGCCCCTGGTGGGTTCCGTTCCCTGGTGCTGAATGCTCGGTCGAGCAGCATGCTAGTCTTCCAACACCTCTGAAAGCTATCGGTCTTCGTATTGAGGAGAAGAGATTCACGTCGGGTTCACCATTTTCTGTTTCGGTGCGGATGTGCATCGGGTTTCTGTTCCAATGCTGTTCCGCCAGGACGCGTTCGAGCGTGCGCCCATCGACCCGAGGGGATGGGAGCGCGGCTTGTGGCCCCGCAGTCCCGCTTTCCAAAGGCGGGCGGCATCCGTCCCTTATTCAGGGACGTCTGCTCCTTGATCGAAACCGGGATGATGGGATGTCGGCTCCTCCTTCCGTGGACGTCTCCTCGGAACTCATCGCCTAATCCAGGTCTCCCTCATAGATTTAAGAATGTTTGTGAATCTCGTTCCCGGCGCCATATCTTCATGGACACCGGTTAATTACGCTGCTTCCGCCCGGACGCTCCAAGGAGTCTGGTCAGAGCAGCAACCTGCGGTGAGGAGACCGGGTAACTCTGGGTGTTGGGGGCGTGTCTTAACACTGCGGCTCTGCATGTCTGCCTTCTGTCCCTAATAGGGCTTCTCGAAGGCATGATGGCCTGAGGCATCCCGTGCTGGGTGCGGGGGAACTGCGTTACCTGAGGTTTTCCCCAGCCTCCCATGTTTAACACGAGGTATTCCGCGAGTTTAACGTCCAGCGGGGACGGCATCGGACTGATCAACACGAGGAGTGGATCAGATGACAGAACCCCTTGCGGGGAACCTCCGACGCTGGGGCCAACACATGCGCAGCTTCCCGAGTAAAGTGGAGTGGAATGAGATGGCATGACCCCACCGGGATGTGGCGGCCCGGGTAAGGATCAGGATGGATGATGGAGTGAAGAGCTTGGACCCCGTAGAGGCTTCCTACGTACCGCGCGTTAGCGCGGATCAAAGTCAACGTAGTTCGGATATACAGTTTAACGTCATGCTGGACGATGGCAAGCCGACTCACGAAGAGGTTGAGGCTGCCGGGCGGAGGATTGAACCGAACCACCTCACACAGAGGGGGATGGAACGGCCGGGTGGATCAACGGGAATGTAAACCCGGGAGGGGTCCACTGATGGACGAACCGACGTGAATACGACCGGGACGACCAGGTGGTGGGATTGAACCTCAGGGAGGCTTCCTACGTACCCTGTTTAGGAGACAGGGATCAAAGTCCACGTAGTTCATTTTGTCAGGGCTTACGCATTGAGGCAACCTGAGTGCGACAAAACTCAGCTGGAGAGGGACTTGGGCCGAAAGTAAGAGACACCTCGATCCCCGTCACGCCCTCTACTAGCTTCGGCAGTGGGGAAGCACAATGGAGATACACATGTGCAGCCCCCCACAAGAAACTAGGGGTTTGCAATACCCTACCACCGTGGGCAAAGGCCACTCCAATAAATCACCCCTAAAGAGGGGCAATCCCGACATCCCTGCAGAGACGAGCGGGTGGGGGCCACATCCAAACCGGGGGGGACCCTGCGTGCGAGGCACGGGATCGGGTGATGCAGACGGTTTAACGTCTTGTCGGACGAAGTACAGTTTAACGTCGTGTGTTGAGGACGAAGCGGACGGTTTAACGTCTTGCCGGACGAAGTACAGTTTAACGTCGTGTGTTGAGGACGATGGATGCTTGGAAGTTTAACGTCTTGCAGCGCGGACGATATGCTAGGCAGTTTAACGTCGTGCAGCTTGGACGATGTGCTAGGCAGTTTAACGTCGTGCAGCTTGGACGTAGTGGTTGTCGTCAATGGGTTCGTGTCACTTCACGTGATCCTGGAGGGCCGCACGGGAAGACAACGCATGGTGCGGGCTCCCGGGATGAAGATCATTGGGCGCCACGCAGGCGGGTACCCTCAGGGGGTCAAAGGGGGCGACCCTGGCAGTTTGCGCGCAAAAGAGGAGCTTGGCGCGCAATACCGCGGGTCGGCGCGCAATTGGGCGGGCTGGCGCGCAATTGGGCCAGCGCTTTGCGCACGGAAGATGGGGATTGCGCACAACGGGCTTCGGATAGCGCGCGGGGGCAACGGCCCATTCTTTAACGAATGGCCACTTAGGAAGGGGGTGCGTGCAATCGGGCTGGATTGCACGCACCCGGGGGCGATTGCGCGCAAGAGGCTTCTTTTGCGCGTGAAGGCCTTCGGGTGAGGAGTTGGTCAAAGGAAAGAAGCCAGAGGGGTTGCGCGCGAAGGCGAACCCCAGGGCTTACTTGCGCGAAATTAAAAAGGTTACCTGAAGAGTGGCATTGCGCGCGGAGGGGGTAGGATTGCGCGCACGAGACCCTTCGAATTCTGGCAACCTACAAAACGTTGGGGGTCGCCTTGTATTTATAGGCAACCCCGGGCGTGGAATCTCGCCGCCGGCGCGCAATTTATGGCGCGGGCGCGGAATTTCCTTCGCGGGCGCGGAATCGGGGCCCAGGCGCGCAAGGGAGTCGCGCGGGCTGCCGGCGTGCAAAATTGCGCGCCGGCCCGACGCATTGCGCGCATCCCGGGAGGATTGCGCGCCGCACTTCAACTTTGCGCGCGGGCCTCCAAAATTCCGCGCAAGGCCTCCGGGACTTCCGTAACGTGCTTCTGACTCCAAATATGACCTCGCTTTCCGCATCCGGAACTTCTTTTGGAGGCAACGGACTTTTTCGGCTTCTACAAATGCTTTTCAAGGTTGTAGAAAAGGTCTATGTAACAATGTTCAAGATTATATATCTGGTGTTGGGTCAATGGATTATTTTTATTAAATTTTTTACTCTTTTTTAGGTTTATGGAGTATTGAGGGGGTACATCCAAAAAATTTTCTAAAAACATTGAACTCTCATCCCAAGGCCTACATATTATGCAGGGTTGGTGCGAATTGTTGATGATTCTATGCATGAGGTGCTGATAAATGAAACATGTGAGGAGGGTATATCTGATCATATGTATCATGGAAGCTAAATGTCAACTAACCTGGACCCAAAGTATATTCGAGTGAATTTTTTGAATAGGAAATGTCTTATAAGGGCCAATCTGAATTTAAATTTATTTAACCAATTTTTTTGGTATAGGTGTTGATGTTCTGTTTTAGGAAAAATGAGAATGTCACATGGGTACAATAAAAGGAGAAGAATTATAATGGGTATAGATTGGCATCCAAGAACCTCTACAAGAGGAGGATAACATATATGTCCATAGATTGTATTAGGTAGAGTCAGGTGATGATACTAGTAGTAAATTTTTAGTGGATAGTGCAAATTAAATGCATGGTATAAGACTTTATAGCCCATGGATAAATAAGGTGAATTAAGGAAACCATGACTTAGGGAGCTATATTTTTTATAAGGGAAAAATCCTAAATGGTGTATAAACTATTTTAACATTCCTAAAACCATGAAGATAATGTATACCAAATGGTTGGGGTCAATAAGGCACTGGAATGAAAGGACACTCCAACCAGTTTCACATAGAGGACTCTAATTTTTGTGTAAAAAAAATTTTTAGTGTTGGTATTCTAAGGTATAAGAACATGTGTGTGAAAATATGGATTTTTCATATCAAGAACTAGTTGTGTTTGATGATTTCATTATAATGGAAGGTACAACAAAATTCTTAGTTCTATTGGATTTCTATTGGAAAATGAAATTGTCTTAACCTCTATTTGACAAGGTTTCTTTAGGGATATTCATTATAACTCATACCACCACCATTTTGACCAATGAGGAGTGAAATAGGATGTAAAAGGAGAAATTTTCTAACCAACATGATGAATCAGGGGAGCAATGGTGTTATTCATTTATTAAATAAATTTTTAAGTATGGTGATCATGAAAATTTCCCAATTGATTATTATTTGCTGTTTGCGAACCTCATCTCATATAACATCAAATATAGTCTCTAAATTCATCCTATAAATAATATATGAGATCTATTTTGGAAATTTATAATAGAACCCTATAGATCGAAGATCAATGGGGAACATTAAATCATTCCTTCGACTTCAAATGGTGTGTTCTCATTGGTTAGTTTTTCTTCATGGGTGTTTATCGGATTAGTTGAAATCTTATTTTTGAAATTTAGTTTTGTTATTTATTGTTTGATTATTTTATACTACATGTTTTTTGGAATATTCCCATTAAACCCCCTGAAAGAGTATTTTCTTTAAAATAAAAAAATGATTTGAGGAGGAGATAGAGTTTTATTTCATTAAGAATAAAAAATCATGGACAAAGGAGATATAAAATAGGGTGATAAACATTCAAGTAAACAAAGGAATATATGTGAATCTATAACACATAAAGGCCTCGTTTATAATAACTTATGATACTATTTTTTCCTAAACCATATATAAACATATATTATCCATTTCAATGAAAAATTCAATAATTTTAGAACCACCAAAGATGGTATAACAAAGATACAAAAAATATTTACACACATTCTTCCTTGATCTTTCATTTTTATATAAATTTTAAAGTGTTGTTTTATTTTACATGCATTATTAGTTAACATAGATTAATACACTATATTAGAGAGTGTTTGACACTCTATTCAATTCATTTACATATATAATCCCATGAATAATTATGAAATAGTTCATGTGTGACATAAAATACTTTTATCCCATGTAAAACTATGATAGATGATTTTATATAGCCTAGATTGCTTTAGTACTATTGTATTTGAAAGCCAGTACATATTATTGATCAGTGTGTTTTATAATAAACAGTTTTGCATGGACTTATTTCCATGTGGAGGGGATTAAGTCTCAACATGAGAATAAACACATTTTTTATTTCTAGTAAACTTTTATTTTATTTTGATTTAATATATTCTCATAAAATATATGTATGTTTTTTTAAAATTTAAATTAAAACCCATACTATGTTAGTTAACATTAATTTATGTTTTATCTATGTTGTTTAATTAAGTAAATTGGTTTCAAGAGTTAGAGTATTGTCATGATTATTTTAACTGATATATGATCATACATTAATAATTTATTCAAAAGATTAAAATATATAAATATATAGTTTCAGATAACTGGGAATATTTTATAAAATGGGAGGTTTAAGTTCTTAATAATTTATAATGGACATTCATTGGAAATTAATTCCTCATATCTCATGATATTTCCACTTGGACCAAATATAAATTTTTTTTAAATTCATGAATTGTAATTTATGTAGTTGGGGTGACATTTGAGAGGTTAACACACCCCATAAGCCTACATGAAACTAAGGATAAAATCTTGGTAGAGAAATATTTAAAGGTTGTTATAGTAGTATAGTAGATATTTATAGTATGTGTTGTAGCTGTCTTATAACTTCTATAACTATTGATCTATTTGGCCCATTGGTCACCCATTTAGACATACAGGCCACAAGGGCCTCCATACAATCAAAGGGGATGGTGATGCAGACATGATGGGAAGGCAATGATGTTGGTGTGATCAAATAGGGTCTTTCAGGCCATCTAACTATGGGAATATTGTCCATGTAATGGTCTTCAATCCTAATGGACATTTGGGGGAAAATAATCTATGAAATAAAGTTGCTAGTTGTATGGGTTATCCCTTAGAAGGGGCAGTGACCTACCTTTTTGGATTGTGTGTGTGTTTTTAATTGTAATTATACCCCCAAGAACCTAATATAATTTATGTATTATAATTTATAATTGTATTTTTTTAATATTATATTTTACATAAATAATGAATGTATAAAATACTACATTATATTTATTACATCCATGTATTTTTTTATTTATAAAAATATGAACATTACTAATCTAAATGGTAGGAATGGGAGTGAAATATGGATAGATTCCAATTAAATTAAAAATGCTTCTATGGATGGGACTAAATAGTTCTTTTTGTTTCAGAATAGCATGACAATGATTCATCTTAATTCAATTGTATGTGATTACATTATTATTAATTAAGGATTATTTTTTTAATTGGTGTAATATCAACACTTAATCTTTCAAAAAATGAAATTAAGACAAAAATATTTGACCAAATTAGAAGATGAACATAATATAGGGAGGTAATAGGGTAGAAATTTATTTTATAGGTCATCTGATATGATTACAAGTGTAAAAGATGATGAATGTAAGATCTCAACCTCTTTTGGAGATAAAAGAGTCTTGTATCAATTTATTTATTTTTTCCTTCACTAATCATACTTTGATTGGGTTTCACCATAGGGTAAATTTGGGTTAAAATTGAGAAAACTTGTAAGAATTGGGGTAGTACATGGGTGTAACACGAAACTGTGTTCCCTGGCCCAGAAAACTATGAAACCATGTATAGAGGGGAATTACATAGTTGGAGCATAGTGTGTCAACCCATTTGTCCTCTTATGAGAAACTATTCTCCCATATAATAGATGTTCATGGTTAGTAGAAACAATTTTATCCTTCCCAGCAAACTATGTGTGGGAATTGAAGTCCCAACAAAATTACACTTTTAATTATTCGAACTCCCTAATTAAATAAAAATCGGCCCCCATTGAACCCTAGAATCTATTTCATGATTTTGAAGCCCTATATACGTATTATAATCCTTCCTGACCTCAGTTCTTCATGATTTGAATCCATGGTCGAAGATTTTCACCCCTCCCAATAATTTAATCTTATCCCATTTTATTTCTCATTATTTTTTGTTCCTATCCCATCAAAGAAATAGGTTTTTCTTATTATTTTCATTAAATATATATCTAGTATTATAGATCTAGATCTTTATTTTAAGGATCGTTATTTATTTTGTCTTTATTTGGGGTTTTAGATTTGGATCTAATTCTACATCAAGGTGTTGCTAAAATTTTGGTGATTTTTAATGGGCCATTACTCATCAACGAATTAAGATTGGTTATTTATAATTAAAATCTCACTGTATTTATTTAAATTATTTGGGTGTAATTGTTGAATTTAGACTGAATGTTTATAATTTCATTTCTTGATTTAATTAATTAATTACGTAAATTAAATAATTAAGTAAATGTGAAAATGAAAATCTTGAGAATTATAGAATGTGATAATTTTTTGTAGAATTAATTTTGAGGTATTGAGTTAGTTGATTTGTGATAATTAATTGATGAATTAATTATAAGAATTTAAGGTTTGAGTATGGTATAATTAATTTTGGAATTAATTATAGGATTTTGAGTTAGTGGATAATAATTAATTGATTAATTAATTGATTAATTGGATTGACATATTGAATTAATTGTTGAATTAATTGAGGTTATTAATATGATTTTTTAATTCTTGAGTTTACTAAAGGAATTCCTATGCATAATTAATTGTTGAATTAATTGTGGGTTTTGAATTGTAACATATTAATTTAGTCATGAATTAATGAATTGAAACATATTCATTCTAATGTGCATGGTATGAGTGGTAACATGGCCAATTATTTTTGAATTAAATAATTGGAATATGGTCATTCTAATGTGAATGGAATGAATAAAAACGTGGTCATTTTGTTCTAAATTTAAGAATGGGAACATGGTCGTTCTATTGTGTAATGTCTTAATGGTAACATTTCTATTCATGTTTTGAATTAAATAATGGAAAATGGTATTCTGAGATATGATTTCCCTCAGAAAAACTTCGGGCTCTGTTATGAGCCAAAGTAGGAATTGGTTATGGGAGTTTATGAGAAACCATGGATTTATCTTGTTAAATAAAGATTTAGTGATAATGTGATAACTATTTAGTTATTCATTGTAGTTATTTATTTATAAAACTGTATGCACTTTCTATTGACTGGATATTGTTTTAGACTTTATTAGCGGTGGCCTATTGAGTTTTACTCACACCCTACTCAAGCTTCTAGATAGGTACCAAAATAGACATTGTATACTCTGGATTGGTTAACTGTAAAGGCCATATATTATTTGGATGATATGTGATGGATCATGGATGAGGGAACTAGACACAATTTGGGACCCTATTGGGGGATTTGTTGGTTTCTTTATTTTTATTTTTATTTTAGACACTTGAAACAGACATTAGGATGGCATATTTTCTTCTTTATTTTTGATTTTGTATTTCCAGTTTTGGTCATCCTATGGTACCAGTTCTTTTAGGTTATTTTATATCATTATTTGGCTATTTTATATTTATTTATAATGATTTCTTACTCTTAAAAATTAGTTATAGTCTCTCCTTGACTGATATTAGACACTTAATTATAGTGGGCTACCTATGTTGTATTATGAGTCATGCTGAGGTCATATGACTGGCCAGCTTAGGCCATTAGTGTGTGAAGCCCATGTTAGGACATTACAAAGGGGTATCGTAGCCCAATTTTCTTTTCATTTTATTTTTAATACTATCCAGGAATGGTAGACAAGATAATAATAAGAGTTTCTCCTTGTTTATAAGATCATGCATGGGAGTATCTAACTAATGTATAGGATAGAACACAAGTACCCAGGGTTGGAATTATTTTTATTGTTGTTTTTCTATTATAGTTCAACATTATTTCACCTTAGTTGACAGACTTTTTGTGTGCTGTTATTATTAATGCTAATATTTTCTAATATTTGACTCATTCCTCAGTATGGCATGGGAGTTGACTTACATGAAAAATTCTAGGCACTTACGATTATTTTGTGACATGCATAATTTTTAGGCATGCATGGGAAATCGGGTTGTTGGTATGTTATTGAACATGAACTATTTTCCTTTATTTAGAAATTTAGAATTTTTTAATTATGCAAGATGGGAATAATTGGGTATCTAAATGAGAATCATGAATAATGTGAACTATTTTCCCCTGTGAACCATGACCAAGGTGTATTTTGGTTAAGGGTAAATATAGTACCTCATTTTTTACAATGGGGGAGGGGGGGTTGGGGAAATTAATTATTATGTCTTGTTGTTTTTTACCTCTTATATAAACACATTAATGTTGTGAATTTTTTTCTTAAGGTTCGTGTTGGTAATTATAGAGACATGTATATGTGATGACTCTTGTTGAAGGGATGACATGAGTTCATGACTGAAGATGCCCCACCAAAAAATTTTCCTAAGTCACCAATAGTGACAGGTGATGAAACATGAGATATGCTTTGAGACAGCATTACATGGTTCAGGAAATTCATGGGAAGAGACCCAAGGATGGTTTTGAAGAGTATCTATGATCTTATTAGGGAATTCTAGTTGTATCACCCTCTAAATTTTACTAGAGAGAGTTGATCTTAGGGATTTTTGTTCTAGGTTGATTCCATTGAGATGATACTTGACCATTGAAAGAATCTTACTGAGAAGAGGGTCATGTTGGATGCTTATATGCTATGAGTGTCAGTGAAGTACTTATGGGAAATCCATGTGTGGATTGTAAAATATAATGGTATGTTATGGAAGTACTTCTTGCAGTTGTACTTGGAGCACTTCTATCTGAGATACTAGGATATGATAGAGAAGTTATTTCCATGAGGTTGACTCATGGGGGTATTTCTATGATGAACTATCCTATAAGATTTACAGATTTTCAATGATTTTCACCAGCATTGGATGGGGATGAGACAACTATGCGTACGAATTTTCAATATGGTTTTAACTATAATATTAATTCCTCGGTTAACCATTTCCAGTTTAATAAGTTTTTGGAGGTGGTAGATCAGGCTCTCATAGTTTAGGGGAACCTGAAAAATGATTACATTATAAGATAGAAGGTTTCAGTGAGATGATTTGGAGGTACAACGTTTGAGAGTAGGAAGTGTCGCTAAAACATTATTTCTCAGGGAATTGGGAAATATGGTACCCAAACCAAGGGATCAGTAGCATTGGACCCTACTCGAGTGATCTATCACCAGTATGGAAGGTCAAGATGCTTTCAGAGATAATTATCCTAACCAATAGTAGTGTTTCAGTCTTGTGGTAATATGTAACATCTATAAAGGTTCTGGAGGACCTAACAACTGATGAGAAGTGATAAAAGAGCTAGATAGAACCAGTGTGTGGGAAGGTTATCTTCTACACCATATCTATCTAAAAGCAGAAGTTCTACTGGATGAGGTAGTTTAGGAAGTGGATGTTGTTCTTCTAAGTAAGAGAGCTTGTATCAATATAGTTGTGCTGCTTCTGGGAGTCATAATGAATCACAACAAAGAAGGTAACAATAATTACATGCAGTGCATCCTACACTTGTGGATAACAAGTCTAGACTATGGATAGTTTGAGGTATTGTTCATATAGCCTCTAATTTATTTAGTTCCTTATGTTATAGTGGATACTCTCAAAACATTATTTCTACACAACTCTGGAATGGTTTGATCCTGGTATTGGAGTACGTGACTGGGGTGTTGACATTAGACACACCTCTAGGAGTACGGTTGAGAGACATTTTCTTGTGCAATTAGCATTCTCTCAAGGATAAATATATGATATCTATATTTTCACTTTTCAAGATTAAACCTAATTAAGGATATTTGTTGGTTAGTATCATAATGATCCCACATTGATAGTTACCATAGGATAGTGTCTATTAGGTCTCCTAAGAGTGAAAAATATATTCATCGTGGAGAGTGGGATATCTAGGCAGGCAGAGCAGGTCCAATTACTCAGCAAATAGAAGTGATCACATCCTAGGTTTCTATTTTATTATTGTATGATAATGGTAAATAGAAAGGTAATATTTCCACCTATAGTGTTCCAGTTTCAGGATGTCAATCCTAAAGACTTCTTAGGGTTTCTACCTAAGGGATATAAGGATTTTACCATTGAACTCATGTAGGGGGTTAAAACATTTTCTATTCCTCCAAATATAATGGAACCGATAGAGCTTCAAGATCAGAAGACTTAGCTGGTGGAGTTTGAGGATAACCGATTTATCCATCTAAGTATGTCGCCTTGGTGTTTACCAGTCATGTGTTCTGAAAAGGCTGATAAGAATTTTTTCTTATGTATTGATTACCAGAAGTTGAGCTAAATGATAGTGAAAAATATATATCCTCTTCCAAGTATTGATGATCTTCTTGACCAGTTTCAAAGAGACTGTGTCTTTTTAAAGATTGTCTTGGGATCATGGTATCATCATATTAATGTTCAAACTTCTGATATACCAATGACTACTACCAGAAGTTGGTATGGCCTTTATGAGTTTTCCATAATGTTGTTTTTGTTAACAAATGCATGAGTAGGGTTTATTTATTTGATGAATAGAATCATCCGTCCACACCTAGATCATTTTGTGGTAGTGTTTTTGTACTAAATCTTGGTGTACTTTGAGACTCATGATGATCATTCTTAACACCTCGACATCATCCTGAGTACACAAAGAGAGAATTAGTTATATGCCAAGATATCTAAGTGTCAGTTTTGAATTGAAATCGTACACTTCTTGGGTGGCATCATCTCGGATAAAGGTGTGTTAGTTGACCTAAATTAATTACATTTAGTTGTGTCTTATGAGTAACCCAATAATTTATTTGATATCCTATGCTTTCTAGGAATAGATGGGTATTATTGGAGATTCATCAAGGAATTTTACTAATTGATAGTTCCACTTTCATGCTTAACTGAGATGGGAATAGTGTCTAAATCGTCAATATAAGGTGAGAATGATTTTTAAGAGTTGAAGAAGTGATTGACATCAGCACCAATATTGATACTACAAGAGCTAGGTGAGGCGTATACATTTTATTTTGACTCTTTTGGAAAAGGGATTGGAGAAGTATAAATGTATGGAGATTGAGTTGTGGTGTACGAGTCATTGCAGTTGAGGCCTCATGAACAAAATTACCCTATGAATAACCAAGAGTTATAAGTACTGGTTTATTATTTAAATTTGTTTCATTATTAGCTATTGGGAGAATATTTTTCTAGGTTTATGGGTCACAAGAGTTAATATTATATCTTTTCACAATGAGATCTCGATCTTCAGTAGTATATATTGGATGATTATATGTAGTCATATGATTTTGAGATACAATATATTCCCAAAAGGGGGAACAGTGTTTCTTATGATTTGAGAAGGAAAACTCAAACATGGGCAGCTCTATAGCCTAGTACTGAGTAGAAGATGATGGAATTTCTAGAAGAGATGCATTATGTGGTTTATGAGATTTAGGATACAATGATACTCATATTAGTTTCAGTGGAGTCAAAACTTTTGATAATGATTTGAGACATTAAATATGAGGATCCTGAATTTTTGATGATGGGGAAAGGCCTTGAAGAAGGAGAGCCACATTTCTACTGTAACCTAGATGAGGATGAGGTCATCTATGTTAGGAATCAAATTTGTGTGACAATGCATATTCAAAAGGAGATGATGTGTGAGTTTTATTCCTCAAAGTGGCTAGTACATCCAGGCATGACCAAATTTTACCATGACATATGAACATAATTTTAGTGGTTGATCATGAAAAAGTAAATAACATGGTTTATGACGCGATGATACACCTTTCATTAGGTGAAGGCTGAGCATCAACAACCAGAAGGTTTTCTACAGTCATTTCAAATTTTGGAGTGGAACTGGTATGAAATGGCCATGAACTTTGTGGTTTGTCTCCTAAATATTACATGGAAGAATAACACTATTTGGGTGGTTATAGACTATTTGATAAATGAAGTGCATTCCATTCCTATACGAGATACTTCCTCAGTAGAGTAGTTGGGAGAACTGTATTTTCAGGAGATAGTATGTCTGCATGGGGTTCCACAAACTATTGTTTCATATCATGACTCTAATTTTACTTCACACATCTAGTAGGTATTACCAAAGGCACTTGGTATAATAATTTTTTTAAGTACGACTTTCCTACCAAAAACATATGGGCAGCCGGTGTGTACAATACAGGTGCTTGAGGATGTGTTACGAGATTGTGTTCTAGACTTCGATGGTATTAGGAGAATCACTTGGCACTAATGGAGTTTACCTATAACAATAGTTATTAGGTTACGATATAGATGTAACCATAAGAGGATCTTTATGATATTCCATGTATATAAACTCTATATTGGATGGTGGTAGGTGATTCAAAGTTGTTGGGATCAAGTCTCATGTAGGAGACGTCGAAGCAGGTTTAGCTGATTCAAAAACATATGGCTATGACTCAAAGTAGATAGAAGTTATATGTAAATAAACGTGGTTGACCCCTAGAGTTTACATAGGGTGATCATGCTTTCTTTTAGGTATCAGCTAGGATGGGTCACTATATGATATGAAGACTGGGAAACTTATCAGCCATGTTGATTGGATTTTTTGATGTTATGGAGAGAATTGGGTTTTTGGTGAACCTATTAGATCTTCTAAAGAGATAAAATAAAAGTCGTAGTGTTTCCCATGTGTCACAACATCAATGGTATCACCCCGACCCTTCTCATTTGATCGATGTGGATGATGTTGACCTTCAGAAATATTTTTCCTTTGGGGATCATTTGATAAGTTTGTTGGATTGTAGTGAGAAAGTGTTGCAGAGAAAGACAGTGTCGATGGTTTCTATATTGTGGAAATATGGATGTGTTTAAGAGGAAACATGGGAAAGTTAAATAGATATGAGGTCTTAATAGCCGAAATTTTTTTACTCATGATCATTGAGATTCTTGTGAGTATATATCAAGGATGATATATTATAAGTTGGGGACATTTTAAGATCTCATCCACTTCTGGAGATGACACATTCTTTTTTTCAGGTATTTATTTTTTCTTTATTTGAGCATATCTGAGAATATGTGATTGTGATGCACTCAAACATTGCTTAAAATAATTTAAAGAGTGTTAGGGTTTAAAAATTAATTTTGATCCATGGGTGTTTTTATAGAGGTTTTTTAGATATTACTCCTTATTTTTATGGTTTAATATATTGAGTATTTTTTAAATTATGAAACTGATATTCTTAGTCAATGGAAATAAATGAGTGGAATATCTATTTAAGAAATCATTTAGGCATTGAAGATGATTATCCCCTAATGGATTCTATACCCCCCCTAATAGTTTATATTAGTTCTTTGGGTATGAAAAAATCATCATTTTCATTATTCATTTTGAACATGAGATGAATGAGAGGTGTAAAACATTTTGAAACACACTAAGGGATAAAATATATCTTATGAAATAGAATTAAGTCAAGTATTTATATTTTCTTATAATTCCTCAAAATATTGCAATTGAAGATAAATATTTCATGTTTTGTGTTGAATGAATCACATAACCACAAAGGTATACTTATGGAAACCCATTCAAAAGTGAAAGTATTATAATGGTAGAAAAATTTGTTTTAATAAAAATTAATAATGTAATAATTTCTCGATTCCTAGCCTAGAAATTAAATTTCTTTAAAAATATATTATTATTTAATTATATGCTCAGAAAAAGTTAAAATTATAAGGATAAAATATCTATATATAGTGGAAAATGTAACAGCCCATGATTTTATTTTATGAAAACTATTTACAATATCTTATGATACACGCAACACTAAGCTTAAGAAACACTACATACTATTGAAATATTATTATTCAAATGTTAATATTGTAACCTAGTCATTGGATTGGGGGTATGAATGGGAGTCACCACATTATGAAATTTATGTGGAAAAAAAATTATAAATAAAAATATATTCACTAATTTCTAAAATATAAGTACTCCGTTTTGAATGATAAGAATGAAATAAAATAAGGATAAGAACAACTAATGTTTAAATGAGTATTTTTATATAAAATAAATTTTCCAATATAAATTTTATTTTTATTTCAAATCAAGATTATATATTTTATAATTTTAATTTGATAAAAAGGATAAAATTCCTGATATCATAAGCTCTAATTTAGCATTAGGGGGGATATTTTGGATTTTTTATAAATAGTTTCTTTTTCGGTGAATAATGAAAAGTATTGATTACATAAATAAGGGTAATTTTATGAAATTATAAGGATATAATAATTATTTTAAAGTTCTTAAAAATATTATTCTACAAATATATATTTATAATTTTCAATAATTCAATAAAATATATAGTTTTGAACATAGAATTTTACAGTTGACATCTTATAATATAATTAATTTTTTTATTAAAATAAAAAAATTAGTTGTTTTATTAATAAAGTATTCACATGGTTCCTTTCAATTTTGGATTTTTTTAAAGTCAAGTGGTTTTTTCTTATTTAAAATAATATAATTAAATCCATGGGAATCAATATTACACTTTATTTATGTATAAAATCATTTTAACACTAAAAAGGAACATTTTTTTTATAAAAATGGTTTTCATCACATTTTATGAACATATATTAACAATAATTTCATTAAATTATAGTAATTGAATCTTGTAAAATATATTCAATATTTGGAATTATCATATTTAACATTAAGTAAGCCAGTGAACATTATTTTGGGTCATAATGAATAGTAACCATTGTAAAAAATTATCACCTCAATTAAGGATAAGATAACTTAAAAGGATTATAATAAAGGGATAAGGGATTAATATTACACATAAAAATTTCTTAACTATCATTGGATGGTTGGATTTTGAAATTACTTGTAATGAACCCATCCCCCCCAATGGTACCCCTCTCATGATTTTAATAAAGGAAGAGGGATGGTGAGACCTGAATCACAAATCCAATAGGATATGCTTTAGTGACTTCCACCAATGGTATATTATACACAATAAGGAGAGTCCTTAACCTCTAACAATAACATATAAAATGAGATATAAGATGATACAACCAAAAAAATATTTCTCATAATAAAAATAAAATATCCCAACACATGCATGTAATGTTATAAGATCTCAGAAACTAAAAAAGTAGAATTAGAAGTTCTAAATGAAACCCTCAGCAGAAACCACAATACACAAATAAAAATTGAACAACTCCACAAGCTAATAATTCCCAGCCTAAAAACAAAACTACTATTTTGGACCTGAAAATATTTTATATAGATAAGGGTAAACATAATAGTTATACTCAATAAGATCCTACCTAAATCCTCATTTGAAAATTAAAAGGAAGAATAATTAAGCCCTATGAATAACCAATGAGACTAACTCATCCCCTAATCACGTATTCTATGTTTTGAGCCTCACCATGGCTCTCTCACCAAGCATCACATGAAAAGTAATATTATAATATCCCACATTATTTTAAATTGAAGGTTCCCTACTACCACTTCCCCACCAGTTTTGAGTTATTTCCTTATCATTGTGTGTCTTAAGACAACTCTCTTGAATAAGTAATATTCAACAGACGAAACTATATAATAATATTCACCCCATGTGTCACATAATATAATCATCAACACCAAATCATGATTATAACTACATAGTTTTATGGAGTCCACCACATCTTATACACCATGTACTAAACCTCAAGCCATAACAACACGTACACAATATACCTATAAAAATTCTTAAGTTTCTATTTCCATATATACATGTGTGTGAAATAACCATAAGAAATTATAGCCCATCACACATATATATTGGAATGTTACCATCATTCGTACCCATACATAATACTACACCTAGAATGGAATGTAGGGGAGAGGTATTAGTCATCCATCAATCATTTCTGAAATCGATGTTGGGGAAAACACCCCCAAAGTCTACTGGATTTCGGTTTCCCTACTGAAATTGGTGGGATAGCATATGAAATCACATAAAATAAGATGTGGGTGGGGGATAGAATATGAAATCACATAACATTAGGTATATATATATCACAAATGACAGTAAGGGAAGCTACCTTGTCTCAAAATCAACAGTAGTTATCACCACTATGACACAAAACTTCCAATGTTAAGGTCTTAATATCTTATAGAATAAGAAACAAAACAAATTAATGATTATTTTTTGAACATTTAATGTTACTTAATTACCATCCAATTATATCAAGTAAACCATAAAACCCCCAAACCCCATGGGTTAGTTAATTTTATATTCATTGATGGTCAATAATTTTATGTACTCAAGGACACATCCAAAACGATAATAAAAAATAGCATAAGCCAAGAACAACCGGCTGAGTTAAGTAGTGAGGAGACGAATGTAGAAATATAAAAACTCATTTTCCCATACATCAATGCAATATAAAAATTATCATGAAATAAATTATTCTTACAATTCATAAAACAATGGGAAACCCTAGTTTCAACCAACTTTATCTATCATTATCTCATCCTTAACACCACCATTCATGTCATTATCTATCCTTCTATCACCAACTTCAACTACTACCACAAACATATGAACCCTATTTATTTATTGAAAGTATATTTACTATGAAAGACTAAAATCATGTCACATAACAGGGATCCACATCTAGATTAATCAAACAAAGAATAAAGAAAATAGAAAATAATTTACATGGAAATTATGCCCAAGAACCATGTCATATAGCCTTCCTAATATAATGGGATCTCTCAATCCCAAACAGTTATCATTGTAAAATAATAAAATTGTTATTATACTAAAATAACAAATAAATCTAATGGAGTTAACAACTATAATAAAACTAAGGATTAAGCTACCAATAGATATAAATTATTTAAATACGTTTCAAGCATAACATATATTATATAGAAGAATGGTACAATTATAATGTGCCTATTTATTTAGTTTAGTAATAATTTACAGTTTTATATTAATTAAAAAATTTCATAAAAAATTTGACATGCTAAATCATGAAATCCACAAGGGATAGCATGATATCTAGAAAATCAAGAGATAGACCATTGACATGGAATAACATATGTGATAAATATACCCAAAACTAAATTCATTCTTTAATTTCAGTTTAATATTCATTAATTTTAATTACATAGGTACCCAACAATATCAATAATGAAAAATCCATAATTACATTTAAATTAAATGTAAAAAAATCCCCTACCTCAATTATTTTAATATTCTTTGAACAAAAACGAAACAGAAAGGGTATATTTTTTATCACATCTCTCATTAGGAGTTATTGGTCCATATGGATTTATTTCCATGAATTATCCACCAAACATCATAATCCATGAGAAATAGAGGAGATAGATCGCAATATAATGGATAGGTATAATGGATGAAAACAAAATAGAGTGGAGATGAAACCAAGAGATAAGGAAAAAAAATATTGACCTCAGAGGACCAAAAATTGATCTCAGCAAGCCAACATTAAATCCCAAGAGAAATAGTATCAAAAACACTAAAATAGGACCTTTGGGAACCATTGATTTAGAGAAAAATATAGGATTTTTATGGATATAAATGGTGAAATATAATTTATAGGAATTCATCCTAACACACATTCTTAACATGAAATCAGTTATTCACATCAGGAATGGATCAAGTCTAAGGCTTGTCAAGAAACATGTCTAATAGATCATAAAATCCTTGGATTAATTTAGGTTCTAAATTAAATGTTCACACCCTTATTTTCTTATGATAGATTATTTTAATTGGTTCCATGATTTAGTTTCACCATGAACTAAGGGATTATGTCATGAATTGTACTGTTTGAACTACCCCCACACGGTCTATAAACTACTCTTTCATTCTATAAACAACACTTAAAGGAATAAATTCTACCTATAACTAAAAAATCGTGGGCACTTACATTAGATATGTGTCAAAAAAATATCTTCCTCGAGAATCAAAATAAAACTACGATAGAATGGAACATAAAAGTGTGACATGAAAAACAACCCAATGAGATACCTCTAAAGAATCTCACCATAATAAGAACAAAATTATCTCACTAAGAGGGAAAAGGTGAAAAACTATGTAACACTACTAACCAACTTCAGAATACTTTCATGGGGGATATACCTTTCCAAAAAGATAAATACCACAAACAAGGAACCAATAAAGAGACAACTATCTCATATTCCATAAAAATTTCAACATAATAAAAAGATAATTAAAAAAGGATAAATAAAGAATCAAAAAACTCAGGATACTATGAATTAATCTTTTAATATTGTTGTAAATCACTATCCTCCATGCCAGAAGGTCTCCATGAGATAGGAAATAAGGGAATAGTATGCTTGTGTAACACCTTCTCTGAGTAGTCCAAGATCTCCATGAGCTGATCCTCAAAGTTTGAATCAACATCAATCTCAACCTAATCGATGATATGAGAGTATTTATGAATATAGAATTGAATTTGAGACATGTAAATGTGGTCATGGATACTTCTCATAATTGGTTAAGTGCTAAATGGTATGCAATAAGTATAACATATTTCACCACCTTTAAAGGACTAAGAAACCAGGGAGAAAACTTTATCCCATGACCAAATCTCACTTCCCATTATGAGAATCCATCATCAATAATAAATGATCCCTAACATAAAACTCTAAAGGCCTCCTCATATGATCAGTATAAATTTTTTGATTATCATATGCTTCTTTAATCCACATGTAAATTTCTTACACTATATCAGTCATGCTATGCACATGTTCTTGCCTAAAAATTAGTGCATCTATGACCCCAGTCCAGAACAATAGAGAATAGTAATGTCATCAATAAAAATATTTATATTTTTTCATAAAAATATGGGATTTGAAACTATTTTAGCAATAAAACTTCCCTAAGGATTGTTTATTAATTGAAGAAACTCCAAAATCCAAGACATAAGAGTGAACTATGTCTTCAAGTGTTTTCATAGTCCACTTTCTCTAACCAATCATATATCAATGAAAAATATTTTTAAGGCACAAATGAGGGAGAAGAATATACTAAAGACATATCCACACTATGGAGGTGAAACCTATGTCATAATTAGAATTGATCTTTCCCAGGATTCAATGAAGCTTATCCACCTCCTCCAAATACTCCCTCAACAAAACCTCCACTATGATTGGGTACTTGATATCTAATAAGTGAGATGATTTTATCAAATAGTCAATAATTACCCTTTTATAATCACAGACTCCCTGAGATTGTGGTAGTCTAGTAAAGAATTATATTAAAATGTTTCCCCAATTACACTTAGGAATATCTAACAGTTGGATCAATCCATTGGGAATATAGTGATCCACCTTCACCTTACAATAGACTAAACATTAGGACACAAAATCTGAAATTGAAGGCTTCAAACTAAACCACCAAAATTAACCTCTTAGTTCATGTGACATAATTTTCATAGTAAGATGTACTGCATGGTGTGAATTTTGTTAATCATATAGAACAAACACATGAATAGCCAATGGAATGAATATATTCCCTTAAAATAAACCCATGTATTGATCATCTTCATACCATCCCTCAGGAGAATCAGCATAGGTAAATCTATTTTTCTAGAATTTGACCATGGAATCCCCAAACTAGGAATCCTTTATATGCTGCACTAATTAAGATTACACAATCATCTAACAGAGTAATTATCTACCCCAACCTATTCCATATCAATATTCATCATAGTGAACTCATCCATCACTCACTAACAATATCCAGACTCATAAAAAAACCACTGCATAACTTTAGGTTTAGAGCATTAGCCACAACATTACATTTTCCCAAAGAGAAATAAATCTCAAAGTAATAATACAAAAATAATTCCATCCACCATATTTGTTGAAAGTTTGGTCAGCCTTGATTAATACAATCCTTAGGATTTTTTGATTCGTGAAACCAAAATATTGTTCATTGATAAGATAGTGTTTCATAAATTTATTGAAACCACAATTACCTCTAAAATGAGATCGTTGGTGTAAAAGTTATGTCCATGGGGTCATCACTACTTAGACCAATAGGAAATAACTGATATTCTATTCATCATAAAACTTCTCAAGCCAATATATGAAGAAAAAAAGAAAAACTCAAAATAAACTCCCTCTTAGGGAAAATAATGAACTATATCATTGACCAACTTATCCATTAGAAACTTGATAGTAGCCTAGAACTTGTCAGTTTATAAGAAGGCTTGTCCCTTTTATTAAAAAATATTATATGATTTTTAATACAATATAATTCATGTATAATATTCCAATAATATATTTAAATACCATGGACACTCAACACCTCTAAAATATTCTTTTGGGATACCCAATAAAAATATACCTTTATTATCGAAGGATCCAAAGATACCCTTCACTGGGGCTAACCATTTACCAGAAAATGAAATTCATAAGCCAATAAATCAAACATAAAAAGCTTTATAAATTGTTTTTGATGAAAAATAACATTCAATAGTAATAGATTCTCTATTTTCTCCTCCTCATATGAAGAGTACACAAGTATTTCATCGATAAGAACGCCCATGTACAAGTCTAGAAACTCTTGGAACACTGCCTTCATCAGTCCCATGAAAATAGTTGGTGTGTTCCTCAGATGGAATAACATTAAAAAAACTTATAATTCCCATAATTACATCAAAAACCATCCTTCATAAAATCTTCATCCATTAACTACATAAGGTGATATCCTGGACATAAACTAATTTTCAGGACCTAAATAAATACCTTATGAAGATTAAATAAATAATTAATACATGGATGTGGGTACTGAACATTCATTTTCACTAGATTCAAGTGATTATAATTGATATATAGATGTAGAATACCCACTACTACAAAGCTAGGCAAGGTAGGAACCTGCTTTTATCAGCGCTAACGGAAAAGCACTGTTAAAGGGTTTGGCCTTTATCAGCGCTAAAAAAAGCACTGATAAATGCACCCTTTATCTGTGCTAAAACAAGTGCTGATAAAGGTGTATCCTTTATTAGTGCTTTTTTAGGGATGATAAAGGATGCATTCATCAGTGCATTAAATATCCCTTTATCAGCGCTTTTCTTAAGGCTGATAACGGTTACATTTTTTAGTGATTATATTAGCACTGATAATATTTATTGTATACATTAAATAAAAAACACATGTTATAACTAAATATATATATTTATATATAATTAAATAATTATAAGATTAATAATAAATATATTTATTAGATTTATAAGATTTATTAGATTTATTAATTTATTATATTTATTAGATTTATTAATTTATTATATTTAATATATATATTTATTATATTTGTTTATTTTTAATGTATTTGTTTTATTTATAAATATATAATAAGTTTTATTACATATGTATAATTAAAATTATTGAATATATATGTGGTTTCCAATGAATTAGGGGTCAATGAATATATATATATGCGTGTATACATATATATATATGTTCATGAATAATGTTCATTTATAGAGTATAATTATATATCACGTTGATGTGTTATTGATTTATAATTCATTATGTTACCCATATAATATATATGTTATAAAAAATGTATGCTTATAATTAAAATTATATTATATTTAAAAAATAAATATATATTTTATTATATTTTCAATGATATATATATATAAGTATACCTCTCAACTAATTTTATAAGTATAAATAGAGATATATTTATTTAGAGTTATAATTATTAATAAATTTATATATATATATATATATCATAAATATCATTTTAAATAAATATATAATAATATAAAGAAATTATTAAATTTATACATTTATCAGTGCTTTTATTAGCACTGATAAACTATGTCTTTATCAGAGCTACAAAAGCACTGATAAAGAGTGTCTTTATCAGTGCTAAAATGAAAAGCGACGATAAAGTCACCATTTATCAGCGCTACACAAGTGCCGATAAAGTCCATCCTTTTCAGCGCTAAAAAAGCACTGATAAAGGGGGTCCTTATCATCGCTTTTCATTTTAGCGCTGATAAAGACCCCCTTTCTTAGAGCTTTTACTAGCACTGATAAAGGTCCACGCAGGATTTACAAAATCCACCGGGTCCTCCTCTTCCTCCCCGTGCCCTGTCAGGCTTTCACGGAAGCCCTACCATGCGCCGCTACCTCCTCTCCGTCGTTGCCTCCCCTCTGCCGCAGCCACAGCCTCCTTCTACTCCTCCTCCATCACGGCCGCCTCCTCCACCTACTCCTCCGGCGCTCACTTCTCATCCTCCTCCACCATGGCTCCTCCTCCTCCTCCTTCCTTGCGGCCTCCTCTCCGCCACTGCTCCTCCTCCTTCTCCTTCTCCACCATGGCCTCCTCCTCCTCCTCCTCCACTGGCACATCCTCCTCCTCCTCCTCCTCCTCCTCCGCCTACTCCACTGCCTGCTCTCCACTACGGCTCCTCCTGCTCCTCTCCACCACAGCCTCCTCCTCCTCCTCCCCCGCCAACTCTACTGCCTCCACTGCCTCCGAGCTGCCTCTGCTACCTCCGCTACCTCTGCGCTACCTCTACGCTGCCTCTGCACTGCCTCTGAACTGCCTCTACACTGCCTTTATTTCCTCTGCTATCGACCTCTCCTCCTCCTCCACCTCCGGGTCCTCCTCCTTAAGGTGAGTAAATTTGAATTTGAAGTAATTAATTATTTTTTCATTTATTGTTAATATTGAGATTAATTATGATTTTTCATGATTCTTGTGTGTGATTCTTGTGTGTGTGACACATGTATATGTGGTTGGTTACTTGTTTGATCTTGATTAGCTCTCCCCACTTACAGTGGGTCTCACCATCACATCACATAAAAAACAATTTGAGGATGGAATCTCTATAGGAAACCTCTCACAATACTACTCCAAACCAATACTAAGTGATCCCCATTTCTATATCTCACATCATATAATCATACAAAAAATGATCTAAGGAGGGAATCACAATATCCAACCTCTATCACAAGTCAAAATGCACCATCAATAGGTGAATCCCATGGAATTCACACACCAATCCCCTTTGACCAATGCCTTCTTGCTCAAAGTAGGGTCCTACCAACACCTTATCACTTAAATAAAGGTCATCCATCTTGTCTCATGCCACAAAACATATAAATAGTAATCTAAGGAGGGTATCTACATAGGAAACCTCTCGTACTAGCTAAACCACATCATCAATAGGTGGGCCCCATGGATGATCATACTTAAACTAGTTGAAAGTCATATGAAGTCCCAATACCATAGTCGGTCTAACCATAAATGATAAAAGTCACTATCCATTTATCATTATATAATAATCTCCTTAAAACAATCTTGGTTGTACATGAAAATTATTCCCAAGCTATGAACATTCTAATTCTTCCTATAAGGGAATCTACTGGGTTCTACAAACCGAACCCATCTCTACTCATTGATACCAACACACACTCATCTCTAGATGGTAATGTAACAAACCACATGCTATACATGATCTAGGCCTCGATACTCTAGTCTATATCATCTTCTAATTCCCACATTAAAACTCATTAAAACTAAATAATGACCATCCTAAGAAACTCACACTAAGATCATTGGATACCCTATTCTAAGTCATCCAGACTATTATCATGACCCTCACTTAGGTACCATATCATATCTCTCCTTGGATATCTCTTAATCCAATTATAAGGAGGAAATTCTCTATGTCACACTTCACCAATCCCCATATGGAATATCCTACTCATCGCACACACCATGACTCGTATATATCCTTAAGAGGGTGTTCCTCATCTTATGTGAGATATAAAACTATATGATCCATCTTTATTAGGCCTAAGACTCTAATACCTACTCAAATAGCCATAGATAACCTAACTGGGATACAAAAATCTTATACCATACCTGATCCTCTCATAAACACAACTACTCCATGGAGACATAATCTCTGGATGATCACAAAATCATAAAAATTCAATAGAACCCTCACTCTATCTCTTGGTGGATCAAAAACACCCTATTTATTTACCTTGGTTGCTCTTGATTTCTATCCCTTTCACTGGAACACATATACTCATGCATGAATGCACAATCATGTATAAATTGGAACATGGTTTCGTATTATAGGGTCCAACTACCTCAAAAAATGGAGTAACCCCCTCACTAAGATCAACTCATCCTCAACCAAGACTATACATGCCTTATCTAATCGTGTACCAATGATTGAGACCCAATATCAAGGCCCAATTCCAAAATAATTTATTATAGAAACTTATAATTTATTATTCACCTTAATATAATTAGGAATAATCTTTCGAAAACTCACTGGGAAACACAACACCACCTAAACCACACAAAACATGGTGCGTTCATCGTATGAGGATAACCTCTAGCCAATACAAACAAAATCTACATCATATGAATTGATTTGAAGATGATATAGTGAAATAATCACACAAATCCTAGTTAAAAGCATCCCAAATCACAGGTAAATAAAGGATAATAGTAATGGAGGAAGTATGAGGGAAGAAATCACTAACGCACTATAAAAAACTCCCAAGAATAATAGTAACCTCCATCTATTACTCAAGTGAAAACACATTAACATCCAAAATATTTTAATTAGATAAGTTCCTTGTTTAGAAAAAGAGGGATAGAATAATAGTAACACAGTTAACTCAGAATCAATATAAATTATGTTATAATTCTTCTCATAGGGTCATATACAGCATCTAAGGAGAACTATAAAATAACAAAAGCTCTTATTTGGTAAGATATTATTTCATAAACTACTAGTGTTCATCATATAGTTCCACCTAGATGAATGGTCATCTTGGTTACCCCCTCTAATCAAAGATGTTATCCTTTATTCATTGATAACCCAAATTCCAAATGCCATTCCAAAAACCACTAACCTTGAAAGGAACATGATTTTTGGAAAATACAAGTATAATTAGAACGTGATGCATGGTATTTAGTTCCAGAATATACCCCATGACCTAAAGTTCATAGACATTATTCCATGAATATGAATGAAAAATGTTGACCCAATGAGTCAACCAACATAGTCTTTGATGAAATCTATATTCTTTAGAAAATTGGTTTCTTTGATAATTCACCCACCATATAGGAAATATATATGTAATCATAAAAACTTTTTTACTGTTTGGTGTATGGAATTTTTTAGATTTTTTGCCTTCTATACACATGGATATACAACCTATTCTTGTTTTTCTTGACATAAGGAGGAACCAAAATGTTATTTCGTACACAATTGAAATAATTTTCAACCCCGGATAAGTGCTTACAGATCCCTCCTATAATTTTTAACTGAATGGTAATACTATGAAGATTTTACCAAGGAAAATTCATAGGCATATACACCCAAGTCATGAATGAGATCTTCTAGATAGGAAACTATAAAATAAACTTGGTTTGTATATCATTTGTTAAGGATGGCGGTTTAATCCATGTATCACTTATAGTCCAAGAATTTATAAATCATAACCAAGAGACTGACGAGATGAGATAGAATCTACTCATCCAATCATGAAAAGAGAAACATGATCAAAGATATCATTTTTGAGAACAGATGTGACAAAATAAGAACAACACACCATAATAACACAACAAGAATTGAGGGTATGATTCTTTGAGTTATCTAAAAAATTAGATCTCTTTTTTCTAAAGCTAAGGAAAATAACATAATGATATCTGTACACCAAAAAAGACTAAAGAAAAGTACATACCACAAACTAGATATAGAATATCCCATTAAACATAGACATGTGACCCAAAATAAATGAAAATTTAGAAAATTTCATTTTAAATCCATTAAAAAATATGAATATTCTCATAAAATATGAGATATTAACTCACCAAATATAAAAAAAATATACAATTGAATGTCATTAACCAATATATTACCCATATTATGACCAAAAGACAAATAAGATAGTGAATTTTAACCAAGTTATACTTTTGGAAAAGAAAATAGAATTGTCACCAATTCTACGTCCCATGTTATCCATTACCCATGAAACATCTTGGTGATCACCCCATGCGACATCTAATCCCAAATAAAATATTATTTCCATTTCAAAAATTAAGTCTATCACAAATAAAGAAGAATAACCAACACAATAAGGATATGAATATACAATAATAACAAATATAATATGAAATACATCATAATATAATCACCAGAAGTAGATTTCATTACCAAGAACTATCATAATAGAAAACATAATAAGTATATTTACCAAAAATAGAATCAATAGTACTAGAAAAAAAATTTGTATAGCTGATATAGCATCACCAATATCCATATAGAGAATATCCAACCACATCTTTCTCAGGCATGGTAACTCATTACTATCCATCCCAACACACCAATAATATTTACGTCAATTAATTCTACTTAAAAAACATCCCCTAAGAACTACATGAAAATTTCTCAAGTTTAAAAGAAAAAAATAATATATAGTTTAAAATATAATTTAAAGAATCATTTTCAATAATTTCTAAAATATTATAACCATCAAATCCATTGTAAAATTTTATCTATAAAATTTCTTTGAAAACACATTATGAAACAAATTCATTTTTATAAAAACAAACATTTTAAAATTTTATCTATTTTCCCAAAATTTCACTTAAAGGATGGTCTTTCAAAATTTTGTTACACCTGAATCTAAAATTTATTAAAATTATAATAAAATATTATAGAAAATCATTTTGGTAAAACTAGTTTTAAATATATAAAATAATTAAAATAAACAATTATAAAAGTATTATGTAAATGAAAAATCACATTTTCATAAGAACTTGGATCATCAACTCAAATCACATAAATAGGAGTAAATGGATCATTTAACCACCAATAAGTGACATAATAGTCACCTATCATCTCATATGGATGAAAAGGTGACCAAATCTCTTATTAAATAATGATTGATCATCTATTTTAAGATAGAACCTATTACATTATGTGGTAAGATATTAAATAATTTAAAATGATTCCAAAAGGGGAAAATATGTGAGAATTAATTTTCTACCATGTTTCATGCCATTAGGTTCTAAAGTTAATAATTTTTTTTGAATCATTCTTTTAACAATCAGGCATACTCGAGTAACAAATAAATTTAACAAATAAAATTTAATAGATCATAAATTACACATTATTCCATAACTAGTAAACTATATATGAAAAGTAAGGTAAAAAAATTAAAACTTTATAGAATACTATATATATTAACATAGCACAACTTTATTGTTCTTCGTCTTATAAAAATCGCTAATTATATATATTATAGAAAATAATATCAATATGATATTTCATTATTTGGCATTTAAATTGGCGAAACATTTTTTATATTTTTAGCATCATTTCATGACACATGATCTAACAATTGTATGTGCTATGATATTCTTGGTACTATACATGTTTTACTAATTTTGAATATAAAAATAAATAAAAAAGACATGATGTTATTTGGAACCTATCTTGAAATTAACCTAAAAAATAATAATTCAAATTTACAAAATACTTTTTTTCTAATCATATATAATATGTTTCAAAATGTAAATTAAATAAATTTGAATGAAAATATATTGTATCATAAAAATATTAAAATGTTTGACTAAAAAAAGGATTCTAACATTTGTAAAGGTTGTGTAATGTACTAATATAGAAAAATTTAATATTCATAAATTGAAAAATAGTATACATGGGATGAAACATTTAAGTGAGATATATTAAATGATTAAAATATCATAAAATAACATAGATTTCAATTACCATTTGGCTAATTACTACTCATCAAAGTCATTAATAGTTTAGGTTCCAATTCCATAAAAATTTTATGTTACTTTATAAAAAGACACAAATATGACCTAAACACAATACAATTCCAACAACCAAAATGTACACACACAAAAAAGGATATTCATACTTACCATGATCTCAAAACAATTTCTTAAAAAATTCATTTTCTTCAAATTCACACATACCCATGTCAACAAAGAATTCCATCATGTCACCCTTTCAAAACATCACTAAACCAAAAATCACAATAATAAAGATATCCTTGTGGTATGTATCATTACTAATGGATGATACCAAAATAAAATAATTTAAACCTCCTATAATGAAGTGAACGCATTTATAGAAGTGTCTCACCAAACTTTTGTACTCAGGAAACCATAGTAACTTGAAGTTCAGTATAAATATGTCAGCTATGAATTTTTATTATATACATCTAAAGTTATAACCATCCTATATAATTTCTACCATCCCCTGAAAGTGTACAAACCAAGACTAATACTATTTATTACATCCCTACCTAACCCATTGTCGTGAATCAAGTCGAAGGTGCTACTAACATTATGTGATGTTACCAAGACACTAAAGGATGGTAATAAATTCTATTTTTTTATTAAAATTTTGGGGGATGATTTTTCCTAAATAATAAACAAAACCTATATAGATAAAATAGAAACAACTAGACCAAATATATTATGCATGGGTATAATCAATATAACAAAAAAGAAAACTGTGAATAAGAGTTAGAGTGCAGTATCCAGGGTAATAAAAAACAGGAATACAGAAAGCGATGCCCTAAACAGATAAAAAGTTACAAAAATGGAGGTAACTACAAGCTCTACACAACAGCAACAACCAAGCTCTAATAACTGTTACCAAAGATCAAATTATATCCCTGCTCAGCTAGTAAAGTGATAAATATCCTTTTTATCGACATCATGTCTAAAAGAATCTTCATATACACTAAAGTGAATATATTAGAGGTGATTAATCATACATGGTAGTCAATAAACGAAAATCATTCCTTGCATTTCATTAGTAACTAAAACAAGTTATCTCAAAGTTTATATAAAACAATGGGTGGGAATATAAAATGAGATTATCATATGAAAAATATTTTAAAAAAATAATAGAACTAAATTTATTTTTTTCCTTCCTCCCTTTCTACATGGAATATCCATTAAATTTTTCTAATACATTAACACACACACACATGAATGTATAATGGTTGGTCCATACTCATGAGTAGTTACTCACAAATCCACAAATTCATCACTAAGTGAACAATTCTTAGGGTCCATAGGGGAACACACGCCTTCATCAACATCATGTCCAATAAAATGGAACACACACCAAAAATTTAATCCAATACCATATTCTTATCAATTTATTCCATAATAAACATATCCTACATTTATATAATTTCATCAAATATCATGATTATTCCAAGCTAAAACCATACTTTTAAAATAATAAATAAAATTTAAAAAAATATGAGATTTTTAAAATCCATAGAAAAAAACTGATATTGCCAAACCAAAAACCAATAGGGTTATCACAAGGTTCAAAATAAATTCTTTGAAACACAAACCATTTTATAAAAAAGAAGTAATATTTTTTTAAGTACCAGAAAATAATATTTTCAATAAAATTGAAAAAATGGGATTTCATTTGAAAATCATATTAAGTTAATTTTGAAGATGAATCCTTAAAATTATAGAAATATAAGAGTGATAATAATTCCACTTACCTCTCAAAAGGTAATGAAAATAAAGAATAACACTATAAAACCTCTATATATAGGCCCAAAACCTCTTTCCATAAATAGATCCAATCATGATCTAATCAAAGAAAATCATAGAAAATAGATCTATAAATAAAATAATATATTTAACATTCTGTGTGGGAGGAGAAGAGGCTATCTAAATAAGAGAGAGAAAATGGAGACTTAACACTTATTCTAGAGATCTAATTCCCTTATATCCATAAAAATTTTCCACTAAGTGAAAGGGAACCACTAATAATTCTTAAGAGAATAGAGGAGTTTGGGAGAATAAGGTAATAGAAACAAATGAGAGTAATAGGGGTAAGAACAAAGTTAAACTCCAATTTTTGTAACATTAAATGAACATCACATAGTTAGGCCACACTGTTAATCAAATAATTCACTGACAATGTGTGTTCTAGTGGATAACACCCAGGGGATGCATGGTTTTGATGCTTGTTTTTTCCATACTGTGTTCCAACCAAGAATTGATACTATCCCAAAACTAGAAATCTTTATGGTTAGGCTGTACAATTTGGAAAAAACAACCACAAACAATATTACATCCTAGAGACTCCAAAAGTCCCTTTCACTGTCTCTTATATAGAGAGTATGGTTTCTTCTAACTATTCTAAAAATGTGTACCTCCGAAAATACTTTCAAAACATTCATAATCCATTCAAAAACTCCTAAAAATCAACCAATGTATTATATAACTTATAAATAGTACATAAAAGGGTAAATTAACTTAAATAAAGGGTGTTACATACCCTGAATAATTGTATAAGATAATGTACATCATTCTTGGGGCATAATCATATGCATATAGAAAAGGACTCTATAATTAGAATAATCATAAGGATTCATAACATTTTGAACATATAATAACCATTATTATTCCCACACAAAATATTTTGAGCATCTCTTAACATAATTACACCCATGAAAAAATATTATGAGCATAACATAACTGAAATTACACTCATAAACAATATTTTAAGGATAATTTATCCAAAATCACACCCACACATAATATTGTGAGTATATATTAATTGATATTACACCCACAAAAATCGTTTGAGAATATATTAACTATAATTTCACCCATGAATAATCATTTAATAATAGATTATCTCAAATTACTCCCAAACAAAATCTTGTGAGCCTTTCTTAACCACAATTATTCCCATTCATGGTGAAGTAATCTTATGAGATATCTAAATTTACATAATTCATTTTAGGGTTATATAAAACCTACCCATCACATAAGTATCATCCATAAATATATTTAATATTAGATAATGAAAGCATTGATACTTTGACTTAACCTATAGAAAGGAGATACGTTTAATGAACAACTTTCCTAGAACATTGAATAAGGCATCCAAGTAAAGATGTTAGATGGTGGCTTAAAATCAACCCAAGTGTAACATAATGATAAATAAGTATGATTGCATAGATAAAAAACTCATTTTTAAGGTAATTGGATAAATCACATGAGAAATAAATATAAATAACCATTTTTAAATTTCTTGAAAACATCTAAAAATATTTTATTTAAAATAAAATACTTTAAGATTGATAAAACATGTTAAAATTACTCTTTCAAAATAAAAAAATACTTTATAGGGAAATTTAAAAGATAAATATACTTTATAAATCTTTCCTTGAGAAGTCTTAAAATCATAGAAGAATTAATTCTTAAAAACACAGTCTTTTAAAATCCATTTTAAAATCAAGAATTCCTTTTAAAAATTAAACATTAAATTTAAACTAATATAAAAATATTTTCTTTTATTTTCAAAAATCATCATGATTTAAAATAATTTATTACCCCATTTTTAAAATGTAAATGAATATTTCTAAATATGAATTATTATATGGCAAGGGAAACCATAAAATAATTTTTTCAATTATTTACCATATTTGTAAAATATGATATTATAGGTCACATTAAACCTTAATTTTTAAAACGGTGATGTTAAAACATATGAAAGCCTTTAATTTTAAGAAATATCTTTACTAATTTATCATTTTAAAAGTAATTAAATGAATTTTTAAGAAATATGGAGAGATAATATAATATACAAACAATAAATTAAAAACATCTTCAATACTTTAAAATACTTTTTTTAAAACCCCCATCATAAAAATATATTGTAAGAATTCATTTTAAAAATTTTAAAAGAAAAATATAAAGGTCACATGAGATTATAAAAAGTTTGTTTTCAAAATATAATGAATAACATTGTAAATACTTCTTTGAAAAAACTCATACCTTAAATTCAACATAACCAAACATTCTCTAACCTCATGTATAATAAAAATAACTATCTTAGTAACGTATTTATGTATAATATTCATAACTATAACCTTTTATAAACATAATTTTTAATCATTTATTACAAATATAATAGTTATTAATATTTTATTTTCATAATTCAAGGGTATTACTTTCGATTGTTTATTTAGTAAAAGTTTTGTAATGGTGGTGTCGTTTATTTTTTTAATGATTCAAAGTTAATAATTATGATATCATTATAGATACTTTAAAAATGGATTTATAATTATTTTTTATATTCTAATTCCATTTCACATGTAGCTTGGTTATGATTTTAGATGATATAGTTGATGAAAATCAGGTTTCTATAATTTATGACAAACAAAAAGTTGGTAAAATAATAATATTATTATTATTATAACCATTCCATAAAAATAATCCAAAAATTAATTTTTGATTAATTTATTATAACAGAAGTATTTAAGTCTTCATATTATTCTATGATATAAATTTATAACATTACTTATGTAGTGGTTAAACCAACATAAATAGAACAAGTTATCTATTATAGTGAGTATGATTAAGAAAGTTTTTATTTTCATAAATATCCTTATTATATAATTATAATAATATTATTTAGATTTCATTAATCTCTTGAATCATATTTTAAAATAGTTGAATATATAATAAAATACTCGTGTGAAATAAATATACGTCACTTTTTTAGAGTTAGTAGTCTATACATGTGCATGAGTGACGTATTTTTCCCATAGATAGGGTGGATGATGGGTAAGGGCTTAAAATATCAGAACCATAATAATTTTTTCAAATATTATCAATCCTTTAAATAAATTTTTTTAATTATCTCGGTATGGATGTGATGAAAAATCAAACATCTCTTTCATGGAGGCAGTATTCTGCCCATACTTATGATGACGTCTTCATTTTTCAAATGGTTTTATATCATGTTTGGAATTAGATATTCCATTAGTATAATAACATTTTATCATATTATAAATATTAATGATATAATAATTTTATACATAGAATCATTTTTTGGGGGTAGAATTAGAAGAGAATTAAGGGAGCTCGGTTGAGAACATTACCTCTCCCTTTGGATGTCCCCCCTTATACAACACCTTAAGGCTCTATATGTTGGTATTTTTAAAATATTAAGGATTATAGGATGGGAGGAGGGATTCAAGAAGACAATATTTTTTTATTTAAATTGTTGTAATGGGTGTAGAAATGCGGTGTAAGTGATATTCTTTTATAAGTGAAGATAATTTCATTTTTATAAATACCCCTTACTATTATAATGATTGTCTAACCCTATTCAGGAGTAAATGGCCCAAATGAATAAAATATTAAATTTTTAGGTGATATAATGTTTCTATATAATCTTACATTCATTTTAACACATGTTGTAAAAATAATTCAAGTTTTTAACGACTATATTTTTATATTTTACCATTTAGGTTTTTACCATGGAAACTAGATTTTAAACACATAATTCATATTTAATTTTAAATATAAGTTAAACCTTCTCAAGAAATATTTATATTATGAAACTAAATTTAGGCTCTATATTATATAATTTTATTTATATAAAAGGGTAAAATAACTCTAAAATTTAAATATTTATTATATAGGATAACGATTTTGTAAACGATTGTTTTATCACTAATAATTGTTTTTAATATTATATAACATTAATTACCAGTTAAATGAGTTGTAATATATTTATATATATGTTTAAAAAAAATATAAAATTCATAATTTTAAATTTATAAATTAAATTTAATAGATAAAAATTACATAACATTGATAAACTATTCTTGAGAAATAACTCATTCACCATTATCATGGTCATTAACTTTTATCATTGAAATCATATTTTTATGCCAAAAATGAGATTTAAATTAATAAATAATTTAAAATTTTAGATAAAAAAATATTAAATGCATTTTTATACATTTAATTTTTACATGTGGTGAAAATAAATTTTTCAATATTAGAAAATAAAAAAGTTTTTATAGTAAAATATTGTTTGAGTTTCCAAAAACATAAAAATGGGTTTTATAAATTCAAAATATAATTTTTAAATTATTTTGTATAATTTATAAATATATATTTTTTATTAAAAAATATTTAATAAAATTTTAATTAATTCTTGTATTATAAAAATTATGGTAATATAAAAACTGGTATTTTTCTCAATTCACGTAAAAATCAATTATATTAGAAATATCTCAAAAATTCACACTAAAATAATTTTGAACTAATGAATTAAAAAAATAATTTCCTTTTAAAAAAATTAAAGTTATAAAATTTATGAACTTATAATTTAAATAAAAATTACAGATATAAATAAAAACACATTTTATTGAAAAATACCCTTTTAAAACATTAAATTTTCTTAAATTATAATTTATATTCATTAATAATTGAGTAAAAAATATTTAATAGATGTTTTAATATTATTCAATTTTCTTAATAATATTCATCCAATATATTGTGACTCGTTTTAATTTGGTGTTGCGTGGGAATAAATTTTTCAAATACATTACATTTATTTAAAGGAAAGATAAATTGTAAAATCTTAGGGTGTTAAACCCTCTTCTAATATATTAGAAAACTACTTTGAGAGAAGTTTTCATGGTTTATAAAATTGTGATTATTCTTAAGAAATTTATGTAATTTATGTTCAATCTCTCTTTACTGTAGGTCACTCAGAAAATATTCATCTTCATCTTTTATATGGATACTCTATTATGATCAGGTTTATTACACTCCCTTATTTTTTCCAAGATGATATGAACACCTCAATGTGTGGATTGAATATTTTTTATTTGATAAATAACATAAGAATCTCTTTTCATATAGATTAATAAAATTATAAAATTGAATTATCTTATTTTTTCATTCTTTGAATCAGGTATAACAAATACATTTATCCTTTTTCTACTTAGATTTATTACATTCAAATTAAACAAGATATTATATTGGATTTATCTAGATTTTATCATTTTTATTCTACAAAAATATTATAGTCAATATTATTCCTTATCATTTTATCCAAAATTAATTCAACTAATTATATTGAATCCCTATGATCAATCCCATTATTATTTTTTTGATATTAATTCCCCTTTATAATTGTGTCTATAATAATTTTAGGTGTACCACATGATTTTTTATTATAATTATATACCATTTAAACCCAATAAATGACCTAAATTTGATTCCTCAATTTATACATTTAAAAAAATCATTTTCTCTAGTTTTTATTCAATAATGATCTCTTCTCATTTAATAATCACCAATTTCCAAAATTTCTTGATAGGTTTTTTCTCATAATATTCTTGAATACTATAGTATATTCCTACCAATGACAAAACTCTTCAACCATAGATATTTTATTTAATAAAAATATTATATAACTCCCCGAAGAAAAAATTATAACACTGTATCCACTAGTCTATACCACCTTTGGCTCTAAATCACTCGACACTCACTATAGACAGCACTGCGATGCAATGGTTCTCCCACTCTATTTGAGAACTCACATTTCATAAGTTCTCCATAAATAACTCCATAGAATGGTCTCCACTAGGTAATAATATTTATCATCATATTCATCAGCTATTGTACTGATCATGTCCAGTACAACTACCATGATGTTGTATATTAGTTTTTAAATTGAAATCAAAAAATTGAGCTCATTGGTGTAGAATTCCCCCAATTTATAATTTTTAGTGATAAAAATACATTGAAATTTATAATTCAGGGAAAAATCCAAGATTCTTAAAATGGAAAAATATACTCGTTATTCCACAGACACTAGGTCTTTGGTCCTCTTTCTCTATGGAATAGTCTTCTCCTTTTCTACTTTACCAATGATATGATGTTTTTATTAGTTTCTACAATCTACTTATTCCTCTCATATTAAACATACCAGTAGTACATACTCTTATTGATAAGACATAATTATCCATGTTTGATCATTATACTCTTATGGTCCCACCCACACACTATAAACACTACAACACCCAACACCTCCTTGTGTTGTTTATCTTACATCCTATACTCTCACAAGATATTTTTCTCTACATCTCTATTTTTCTATTTTCGGAGATATAGTTGAGCATGTTGGAACTAACATAGGTGCATTACCTTTCATAATTTATTATATTTAGGTATGGTTCACTTTTTCCATCATGAATTTAATTCCCTTTTTCAAATTCCCATTCTTAATTATAGTTATCCTAGGACCCCACATCCTAAATATGATCACAATAGTGTAGTGATATTTACTATTTCCCATAGATAAATATATCCTATTGTAATATTTAGTAAAACAACCTCATCAACATAACCCTATCCATTTCATTGTCAATTCTTACTTATAATCACTCTCCATAGTATGATTTATGTAGTGGTCAATTATTCCTTTACCAATATACGTCTATCCATCTCTAGATCATTCATTGTATGTTCAAAATTTCTCTAAATACAGAATATAAAATAATAATCATATTAAATATTGTTCCTTCCATGATTTATAAATTCATACATATAGATATCATTATTCATTCTTTATTACGTGAAAACAATACAATTATTAATAACAAATCCAATATCAAACTCACATTTGGTTTTGACTATCAAAAATTCACATTGAACACTTGAAATTTATATAATTTTTTATAGTATAATTTTTTCAAAATATATTTACAAATTTTAAATGGTTATTTGTATCATTATTTATAATGTTTCTATCAAAATATGAATCAATATTAATGAAATAGTAATTATTATTTATTTTCATGAATATTATGGTTATGCCTTTTTTACACCATATTCTTAGAAATTTTGACATTTTTTAACTCACCTGTCATAGGGTAGTGAAAAAGTTATTAATTATTAATGGTTAAACTATTTCATAGTAAAGACTAATGGTATTCTTCAAATAGATGTGAAATTAAATATTATAATAATTAATATAAATTAATTTTATGAATTTTTGTTTAAGAGAACTACATAAAAATTTAAAGAAATGTGATTTTTTAAATTTTATACTAAGTGATTGTTTTAAGGGTTTGGTTACCAGTCATAATGTTATCCCATTCTTATAAACAGTTTATGATTTTTATTATTAACGATTATATTTATAAATTCTTAATCACTTTATCCTTATCCAAAGGTTGAAAAACATTATAAAGATTAATCAAGAAGTAATAATTATTGTTTAAATAACTTTTATATGTGTGTGGGAATATATCTTTTGACTTATAAAAATTAAACTAACCCTAAACTACTTATGGAAATCCCATTAAACTTAAGTCACTCCATAGTAATTAAAATATAATTCACTATATTTCATACACATATTTGTATTCTCTTAATACTCACCACTCAATTATATGATTTCCATCATATGTAAGGAAAACTAAATTGATGGGGGAACATGATTATCAACCAAAGAAGTAAAAAATATATAGGAATAATAAACTTGATATAATCACATTCAAAATAATACACAACCTCTGAATACAAAATAAAAAATCAAGAGAAGAAGATTGTAGCCTCAAGTGTTATAAAAGGGTCCTTGTTCACCCTGTATCAATCACTAAAAGAGTTTACCTTTCCATGAGGGAGGTTACAAAAATTTGAAAATGTAAAATCTAAAATGAAATATCAAGCAAAATAAAATCTATACTTCAAAAATCCTCCCATCCTTATAGACCTCCAACCCTCTTTAATTTTTTCCTCCTTCCTTATTTCAAACAAGAAAAAAAATTGATATTTTATTATATTTTATTTTGAATATACCCTTCTAGATTTTATACTTACTACAAATCCACATCTTTTAATTCTTTCCATCTTAAATCAGTTGGCAATCAAATTAGTGAGATTCATTCATCCTCGATTCCAAGATCTTATCCAATTCCCCTAGGTGTGTACGATCTCAACATAGAATCAACATGATATCTTCTATTTAATTTCCTTATAAATATTTTTGAACATATTTTTAATTCTCATGTGACATGATATTTTATATACAAAAGTAAATATTATGTATTAACATTTATATATATTATTTTACAGAACATCCTTTATTTATGGAGTCTTACACATCAACCTTCACATATGGACCTTTATATTTCAAACTTTAGGTATATACCTTTCAAAATTCTTAAATATTAAAGGAATTTATACACTTTCTTTTAGACCTCCTAATGTTATCTTCCAGTATAATTCCACTATTTTTTTAATATTGACATCTATTTATTTTATAAAAACATGCTTCGTCCATATCATTATTCACCTTTAGTATATAAATTAAATGGATTATCAATTTTTGGCCATTCATTATATTACATAAATTAATAAAATCTATTAAATTCATAATTTTGATCCATTTAAATAAATATTCACAAAATATTTTGAAATTATTCTGAACTGTAAAACAAATAAAGATAAATTAACTAATAAATGTGAGGGAATAAAATTAACTCAATATCAAAAAAATATAATGAATTAATTTCCTATATCAATATAAATATTTATATCACATATATTTTTTAATACCCAAGAATATAATAAGATATATTATATATAATGATGAATATATTTTAAGTATAATCTTATATTTGATTCTTATTCAATTCAATGAAATTCCACTTCCAATTACCTTTCCTATAACATATGAAGCATATAACCTCATATTTATTGATCTCCCACTAATCATTTCTCTTTTTTAAGGATATTTTAAAGGAACCAATGTCTATATAATTTTTATAGTCTTTTCAACCATTTCATTCACTTGACATACTAAAATGGGTAAGGAAGAATGTTCCCACCAATCCTTATTAACTTGGAAATCCATATTTAAAATATTATTGAGTGTATTCACCATAATTTTAATTGTATATAAAATAATCAACATTGATAATCTAGGATGTATTCATGATGATATGATATTAAAGGATAATTTCGTATTCATATGGAAGCCTAACATCACTACCTAATTGATATACTTTAATATCTTTGGTGCATGATCACTAGCTAGGTACACATCATCTCTTTTACACTTTATTTCGAAGTAAATATATAATTTATATTATTTTTTATTTTTCTATTTCATGTTGATAGAGATGATTTATAAAGTTTTATAAATACAAGTCCTTATGTTTCATCTTCAACTATTCAAATAATAATGTATGACATTTTATAATGAATATTTGAAACATTATGAATGTGCCTAATTTAGGCATCATTCTCATCCTCACTAACTTCATGAGGTGGTAGACTAGGTTTTGAGCATTCTTCCATAAATTAAAAACTTTCCTATATTAGTACAATGATAAAGTAATTGAACCAATCTTGGAAGATTATTTTTGTGAGGAAATTATCTTTAACAAGGAGCGATAATACTAATTCTATGGTTTTTTAGGCCATTTTCTATAAAAAAATAATATCATGTTTTAGTACATTATCTTGATTATAGATTATTATACCTATATTTTAAAAACAAAATCCAAAAAACCACCACAATTGAATTTTGAATATTCAATCGCTCGGAAATTATAGTTTCAAGGACCCATTACATGAAAGTTGAATTAACTATATACTCCTTAATTAGTTGAGTGGACTTTGTAATTTAGAAATCCTATACTCTTATTTCTTCCACACATGATTCAAAATTTTATTGAGTAGACTATGGTTATTTCCCTTTATACCAAATTCGTCAAGTTTTACCATTATCATTACTAAGAATCCCTGATAATTCAAAGTACAATTGACTATGACTAAATGAATACATAAATTATGTTGGTATATTAACTCAAAAATGGTAGGAAATATCTAAAAAATGTTTTAGTTAAATAATTTTTTTATTTTGTGTAAATATTATATTTTTTATTCTAAAATTCTCTTAATTTAAATTTACAACATTAAAAACAAATTAATAGTGTGTCATAATAAAATTTTGACATATTCATTTTATTTTATTTTATCATATCATGCTAATTTGTATATTTATATTATGTGATCGTGTTTAATCATCCTAAGTAACCATGAGTCATATAAAAATAAAAAAAAAGAAATAAAAAATAAAATAAAAGTATGATATGATCATGATCCATAATCTAGTGTTTTTTTTATCAAGTTGTAATATACTGATATTTACTATAGAGAAATAACTTTTTGATACGATGTTTGGATGGATTTTCATAATTTATTCATACTTTTCTATATATTATTAGTTGGATTCATATCATCTTAGGTCAGATTGTTCCTCCTCTATTTATGAGATCCATCCTTTATAATTGTTTACTCACATACATTTGAGGCATACCAGGGGTTTAGGGTTATTTAAAGAAATCCATGGACACACATGACCATAAAAAATAAAATAAAGTGGATTATTCAAATATAATTATATTTAATTTAAATAAATTATAACATTAAACCTTACAACAAATAAATAAATTAAAAAAATAAATCCAGCACACACAATGGTCAGTTAAATCTTATCATAAATCATAACATGTATCAACTATGCCTTTAGATTTTCTAAAATTCATTTCAATGCGTTGTAATTATTCTATATTTAATGGAATTAATATATTAATATACCAGTTAATTAATTATCATAATATTCTATCATAATATTCTATCATAATATTCTATGATATAAAAAAGAATCCCATCAAGTATTATTTTAAATAATTTTAATTTTAATTTTAATTTCTTTAGGTAGATGGTGTGTGAATTTTAGGAAACATAGCATGTAATATTTATGTAATACAAAAGTCCCCTTACTAGAATTTTATTAGTTATACTATGTGAATTTCCACTTGGAATGTCATGTAAGACATGTTTTCTATAATCCTTTTCATTTACTATGTACTTATATGGCATGTAAACCCACATAGAATGTTGTGATTTACACAGACATCAGATTCGCGGGACAAGTCATATAGTCTTCTTGGAATGTATGATCACATTACAAGCCACATATATATGTGTTGTGTAAATCTGGTAATAAAAAGAGATTCATAGTTTGTAGAATGGTTATTAAATGTTGTGTAGTTAAATATTTTATGTGTATTATAAATCTAAGTGTATGGACCAACACTACATTATGAATTTAAATTTGTGTGTAGCTAGTGAGTTCAACTCATGAAATAGGTGTGTATTTTCATCTACACGCCATATATTCATGTGTTGTTTTAATTTCTCTATGTCTTCTCCCACATGGAATACTGAAAAAAAACATAGCATGTACTTTGTGTAGGATAAAATGTGTTACATGACATGTACATGCAAGATTCACCAATATGTAGTTTGATTCTATCCACATAGATAACTAGACATCAATACATGGTGGGTAATGTTTCCACATATTGACCACACCGCTCACCAAAAATTATGTGGTATAAAAATATTTCAAGGATACATGTTATGTGGCTAGTGTAGATGACTTCTAATCCCTATAAAACTGTATCATATACTGACATCTAATAAGTGATGCGTCATTATGAAATTTATTGACGCATATAAAATGTCAAGATTTAGGTGACATGAATCATGTGTGTTTCTTCATGGGTAAACACTGTGTAACATATAGTTATATTCTATGGATCAGTTTTATAAATCCTATGTAATTTTCAACATTGAATTATTTCTTATTCTGTTCTATGCATGTCTTGTAATGTTCATGGATATATGAACATAGATGAAATCATTATCAAAATCATATAAATAAGAAAACAAATCTCAAAATGAAAACTAAAAAAAAGTAATATGTTGATCAACTAAATTATAAAGGGTTATCAATTATAATGTAATAGACATTAATACCACCTAAAGGATTCAAGGCATAGTGGGAGAAATAGAAAGGTGCCAAAAACATTCATCACGTTCAATGTATAATATCATAAGAACATTTCTAATGAAAATTTCAAATATCCTGGAGAGGATATTTCCCTTTTATTTTATAAATAATTTGAAATAGGAATTATTTCAAATAATAAATACCTTTCATCAAAATCTATTATCACTTTTTTTCATTATCAAGCCCATTGAGAATCCAAATGAGGACTCATCTAGTTATATCTTCACATGCTCAATGAATCTCCAAATGAAGTTATTGAGTATTCATAAGTTATAATTATAGGTTCAAGTATTTTAGGTCATTCTTCATTAATAACTAAAAGGATATCTTATTTAGTATATATTATTGTGTGTGATGATGAGATAATTTTCTCGATATTCTTGAGATAATTCTTGAGAGATTTAATTGTTCATAACAGGACACCTCTGTCTAAAATGATAAAACATGAAATTTATACATAATGTTTAAAAAATGATAATCTTACAATAACCCTTCATCAATTTTTTATTTTAAGAAATCCATATGTTAAATAATTATATTCTCATTATCATTTTCATGGATTGTTTTTATTTAAATAAAATTTCTCAAATAAATAAATTTATATTAATTCAAATGATTTTAAATGAAATATATTACTTCCAAAGGACATTAACTCATCTTATTTACCTTCCATGGGATTTACCAAATCTTGAATAATAAAATATTAATTAAAATAAGTAATATTTTTTTGATAAATGAACTATATATTCACTAAACTCATGAATATTTATTTTAATATTAATGAAACTAAATAAATATTTCTATTAATATACTAACTAAACTAGTGGATAAGTAAATATTTACTTATTACCTTGTGGAAAATAAATAAGAGGTAAAATAAAACTCACGTATTTTATATATTAATATCACGTGATTGAATTTATTTGATCAAAATTACATTAATAATCAGCATTCAACATGCTGAGAACAACATTTATTCTTAATATTAAATTAAGTATGATTTAATGATATTCTAAATATAGTTGGTGTGTGGCGCTCTAGGACTCTTGCACATTGGAATTAGATGAAATACTAAAAGCTTATGATCAAAATATAGAAAGACAACAAGTAATACATATACAAATTAACAAAATTCATAGAAACAACAGCCTTCATATAAAATATACTATATGATATAATCCCTTTTCTTAAAAATAACTCATCAAGAAGTATGAATACTTATGTAATCCCATTATTTTCTTAATTTAACATTATACAGCTTTTGAAAATGAATTTTTCAAAAAACTACCATGGACCTAAATTTAATTTCATAATTCAATTTGAAAGATCTATAGATTTATTCTTCCATTAACATGGATGATAAAATGCTTCTCTAGAATAATTCAATTAATTTCATATCACATATTCCATACCAAACATTCTTTACCTTTTTATGAGAACATGTCTCATAGATTTATGAATACAAAAAAACTACGGGATTCATTAAAGTGACAAACTTTCTTCCATGTGATACATTAGAATATTTGTAGGAATATTCTTGAAGTCATGTGATGGCTCAGCATGGAATTTTGGGGGCTCAAAGAGAATTGAAGCAGGAATATTAAAAAAATTAATATATTTTATCACATGCATGCAAGTTTCTTCATAAATTTGGAATAAATCTCAATTGAAGACTTGGAATTGAAACCTAATAATGTGGTTGAGTTGAAAAAGTAGGTTTTACTCTAGGAGAGACATGTAGTTTTTCAGAGTTGGATGCCTAGTTAGAGGTAGATATTGGAAAGGTATTAAATTTAGGTTTATTAATGTAATTAAATTATATTAATAAATCCACAAATTTTTTATGTTATGCATGGAATAAGTTAGAGGAGTTTTTTCACCCATGGAGAATGTTAACCTGAGGAAAATCGAGGTAAGGAGGTGTTGTCGATCATCAATATTTGGCGTCGATCTTCACTGGATCAAGGTGCATCAGGTTCTGGGAATTTTTTACCTCAAGCTTAGACGTTCCTCCATGAGGTAGGTTTATTTATTATATTTACATACCAACCCCATATGATTCATTTATTTGATTTTTTACATCAATATTAATTCTATTAGAGATCACTTAGTAGTAAATTTATGGATTTTTTGTGCAAATTAGGCATTACGTATGGCTCATAGGGGATTACCATTTAGAAATATTGATCATAAGGTGTGTAGTAAAGTAACACATGTGATGTGTTGTTCGTGTCCATGGAAGATTAACTTTGGAGACTACATGATGTTACCAAGGATACATTCCATGTAGTGATGGTAACACCCAGATCCCAGAATCTCAAAGACACTGCATTATTTTGTTACATTGACATAAATATAAGCTTCAAATCCCAAGGTGTTAAATAGTTTAACATTTTTAGAAATCCTTATTACATATATTATACCCAAAATACATTTGTAAATAGTAAATAAAACATAGTACATAACAACTATTAATAAACCACACCATTAAAAATCATTTAAAGGATTCCTATTCATTTCCTGGGGAATGGAAATATAATAAGGGGGTATAAAATTCCCAGTAAGGGTATGTAAAGTGGAAGTAATAAAAAATAAATGAAAATAATTCATCATGTTAAGGTAAATAACTATTTCATTCAAATAACTAGATAAACCAACATCAATAGTGAATGGTAACAAACTAAAAATACATGAAATTTAATCCATAAACTAAGGATAAAAATGAATTCATATATTTTATCATATAAAAACCTCATGGATAACAATAATGATAACTGAAATATCTATGAAGGAAATACTTAATTATTGGACATCAAGTCGGGGGCACATAAAAACCTATACCATCAAGATCTTTCACAATAATGTTTAAAACCATAAATAGAATACCATTTAATTTATCCAACTTATCTATCTTATGAAAACCTATCATTTCATTGAGAGAATATATAAATTTTGGTCCCCCCCCCCACCTTTATTTCTTTTTCAAATCATTCCTCGTATCAAATAATCAATATAAATAATAAAATATATTCCTTATAATAAAATATCCTTATTGAATAAATAATATGGATTTATCAATAATTACATAGTGGAGGATAAGTAAGAACATAGTTTATTGATTTGGATGGATGTAAAGACCATTTAAATATTATTAAAAATATTCTTGAGGAAAATAATCCTTAAACATTCCAAAGTGTCCCATTCTAATTTGAAATATTTGAATCGTAATACCTATAAAATAATAACATTAAATGAAACTTATAATATCTTGAGAATAAGAATATTAATGATATAAAATTTCAAATGTAAATATATACCCCATATAAAAGTGAATTGGTTCATAACTAAAAATAAGTCTCAATGAAGTGTTAATTAATAAGAAATCATTTACCTCAAGTCCAACTTCTCAAGTGTGTCTTTGTATTCCTAAATAATAAACGTATATTAATTATTAAATTTCATAAGAAACTTTTTCAAGTTTATTATTACTTTTAATTTACTTATAATAATTTTTTATACAACTACTTAAACAATTAATTTTACATTGGGTGTTTTTGACCAAATTCGGTTCATAAGAAAAAAAATGACTTTGGTAGGTAAACTATGGTCAGAGGGGTCATTATATAAACATTAAAAGAATAATAATCATTAAATAATTATAATATTTATACATAAATAATAATTTTAAAACCAATAATTATATATAGTTATGAAAAATAAACCAACATTACAATCATGTATACGGTAGGCCATACTTATGCATGAGTAACGTTCCCATTTTTCGATGATCATTATAGAAAGGAGGTAAGTAACATTAATCTTTACATAATGAAAATTATATCATAAATAACATATTATCTAATCTTATATACTTATATATATTATTATTGTGATGTAAAAAAAATATCATCGTATTGAGGAAGCGGTAGTCCACACATCCTTGACCGAAATTATCACTTTTTAGTGCGTGAAAGGGGTAATAAATAGAATGATATATTAGAGTTACAGAAATGTAACTATGTAATTACTATTATATATATTTCATTTATTTAATTTATTATTAATTAAAACCATACTTTATTCATTCCATCTATAGCATGAATGAATCACGTCACTTTGGGGAGACGGAAGTCCACACTTCAACAAATGATGTCATCATATTTACTCAAAATGGAAAGTATAAAGGTATGTGTTATAAAAATAATTAAATCATAAATTAATAATAATTATAATATATATAATATAAATACATCATGTACATCATAATTCCCAACCATAAAATGTGGAAAAGTAAAAATGAACAACTTAGTTTCGTGAGGCGGTAGTTCGTCGTACACATAAACGATAAGTCTATTACCCATTAGACGGAATTGTGAGTAAGTGTGGTTATACCACTTAATATATAAACATATAATTATATTTGGGGTATTTTTTATTATATAATCATGTAATAATATTAATTTAAATAGTGTATAATCAAATAAAAATTAAATATCTTGAGGAAATATTTTACCTCTAATTCAGGTAACTCCTTTTGGTTTGCACCAAAGTGATTCCTTGGATGGATTTAAGCCTAATAAAAGGATTATATAATGAGGTGAGGGATTTTTATGAGATATATTGGCATATATTTGTTGATAAAAATTTCCATGAGTGGTGTGAGGAAGTGGGAAGAGAGGAGGCCTTTTTATATTGAAGGAGGAGTGACACTCTTGTAAATTTTTGGAAAACGAATTCCACCAACATTTTTCCCATTTAATGTTGATATTATAATGGTCCATATTCATAAAATGGAAGATATCAATAAAATATGTTTATTAAATTACTTTTTGAGAATTTTCTCTGCCATTTGGGCCCTAAAGATTATTTTTTAGTCCATTATAAATATTAATTTTACCTTAATTACTGTAATTAATTTCAATTATCTTCTATAATATTTTATGTCCAAAATTATGATAAAAATTTTAGAAATTATAAGTTATTATTATTAAAAATATGTAATAATTTTTTACAAATTCCAATCATATAATTGGAATAAATTAATTTTAATTTAATCCAACATGTCGGACAAAAATGCAGGTTTTTAAAAAACATTGATCAAATGTTTTCTATGTTATTATAATCAATTTCAGAGTTAATTGATTAAAATTACCTAAATTTAATTAATATATTTATTATTTTTAAATACCCGTAAATTTCAAAGAATATTTTTTCTTAAATTCTTTGGGATTTTACGAGTATGTAGTTTCTGACAGCACCTGATTCCAAGCCCCGGTGTGCTTGGAATCAATTTCCAAAGTTTAGCTCGGGTACGTTCAGTGAACGAACGAGCATGTTTTTCTATCTTTTGAGCTGGTGCTTAGAATTGAAATCTAAGGGCACCGATGAAACTGCAACACCGGTAATTTCTTAAGAGGAACTTTACTGAAGACGTGTCTGCTCGGGAGGAGTTGATAAAAAATGTGGATTAAATAAAACGTAAAATAAAATTGTGTTACAATTTTATTTCTTTTTCTAAGTGGTTAGATCCTAGGTGTGGGAGTTGGGGTGGAACACACTAGTTACTAACTACCCTTGAGAGGATAAAGGTGATGTGGGGGCTACACGAGCCCCAACTCTTCACATTCCCAAACTCCCTAACTCTTTCCCTTTTTTTAAACTTGTTAAACCCCCTTGTAATTATATGTGTGAATTCTCCTCTCCCCACATTCCCCACATTAAATCATGCCAACACACTTAATAAATTAAGAGAGTTATGTGTTTTAATTTTAAAATTTAAATGCATGGCATGAATTAATAAAATAAGAGGAGACTTATTTTATTTTGGGGTTAGCTTATTGTGTGAAGAATTTGGGAGAGAGCTTTAGCTTTGTTGGAAGAAATTCATCCTTCCGCAAAGAACGACACCCTTCGACGAAGAACAACACCCTTCGACGAAGAACTTTGTCACCACAAGGAGAGACAATGTGTCATTCGTTCGTCTCATCGCAGCTAGTGTGAGATGTTGTCCTCTCCTTGGATGCACGCCAACGCATTCTTCGAAACCTTACCCCACGGTACCATCTTCCGCGTTTCCGGAAAACGACATCGTTAAATCAAGGTAGGGGTTATATTCCTTCAGGTTTAATTTAACATTCTTTGTTGATTATTTTGGTTGCTTGTTACTGACGTAATGGGAGGAGATCAGACTGCACAAACATGACCTATTCCTTCTCCCCGTTTTCTTGTTGATCAACGTTGACAATTGATGTGAAGGCGGCGCGGTGTCGTTTCACCGCGTGGGGATGGAGAGGACCTCGGCCGGAGTAGGCCGCGGTGGTGGTGCGCGGTGCCATCATTCCACGTCGGTGATGCCAAAGGAACCACGGCCGGAGAAGGCAATGGTGGTGGTGTGCGGCATTGTCATTTCGTGCCGGAGAACTAGAGGGAGGCCACGGCCATAGCGGGCCATGGTGGAGGGGCGCGGTACCATCGTGCCACGCCGATCGAAGAAGGCCCATGGCCTAAGGCTACGGCGGTCCAGCAGGGGCGGCCGGAAAACCGGCCGCCGGCGATTTGGGAGGAGGTAACCCCGCGGGTCCCGCGGTGGCTCAATCGGCTGGCCATAATGGCCGGCCGTTTTCCAAAAAAACCGGGGGGTTGAAACCTCTGGCCAGTACTTAGGGCGGACCCCTTAGGGTCCACCGTTTTGGAATCAAGAGGGTGGTGCCCCCCCTTTTCGCCCCGCTCGGCCGCGAGCCGAGCTGCGGCTGGCTTCCGAGCCAGGCCGGTCCGGACCATGCCCAATCGGGACGGACCCAGACCCGGGTCGGCTCGACCCGGTTCGGGCCGACCTAGGGGGTATTGGGCCGGTTCGGACCGCGCCCAAACCACCTATTTTCGTACCAGGTTCATTCAAACACCCATATCTTGGGCTACAGACCTCCGATCGATGTACCGTCAGTTTCTTAGGGATCCTTGGATCTATATGGTCGTTTCGGTATATTACACTTGCGGTTTCAGCGAAGTTTGGGTACAGCTGGGTTAGTTCGAACCCAAAACCAATCGGGCCCTTGGAGCGGAAACGCCTGTAACTAAATGACCGGACGTCTGAATAACGTGTTGTCAGTTAGGTTAAATTCTTCTTAGTGATACAGTTCTTCTGGCTTACTCCACATGAGGTTTGGATGCATCTGGAGTATGATCGGGTTGGTTTAAGCATAAAAACCAATCGAGACCCTGGGATGGCAAAGCCAATATCTCTCAGATCGGGCGTCTGATTGACGTGTCACCTGTCATGTTGAGTTCCTTTTGACGAGAGGGAAATTTTTGATACATAAACTATGGACATCATTAAATTTGATGTATCGACCCCCCATGGATCGTGGAGTGGACCCTCCCGGAATCGAGCATTCTGTGTGCGGGAACCCTAGTGCTGGCTGCGACTGCGACGACGATGATGACTGTACATGGATCCTACGTGGGTTCGGTAGCGAGGAAGACTCTAATTGTATCCTCCATGGGTTTTATAGTGATGAAGACTATACTTGGATCCTACGTGGGTTCGGCAGTGATGGTTACTATACTAGGACCCTACGTAGGTTCGGCAGCGACGACTTCTGTACTTAGATCCTACGTGGGTTCGGTAGGGGTGATGAATCAGAGGTTACGTCTATCATCCCCACCCCTATTCATTAGTAGTATACCTTTGTGAGATTAGTCTTGACTTTCAATCATTATCTTCTATATGATTGACTTGATTTCCTGTGTGGATTGGGTTGTTCTTTCCTGTGTTGATTGGGTTGTAGATTCCTCTGTGGACTAGCTTGAACTTGGGCTCGGAAGATGGAGCCGAACTGGAATTGATGACTTATGTATATGTATGGGCGTATACCTAAGTAGTGTTGGTTGATACTTCATATTTGTATCTTTCATTTTTGGTTTATCCTTTTTGGATTATGGGAGGCCTTCAAGGGTCTCAGGGTCCCTACTAAGTATCGTATACTCACCCCTGCACGGGCTATGCCTGCACTACGTCGTGTTGGTTGCAGACGACGGACAGTGTTGATCGTGGTTGAGGCTTGTGGAGAATCACTATAACTGTAGGTGGTCTATCAGGCGGGACATATACGGAGTGGACGGCCGGACCCAAGGAGCTGAGATGACCATATGTACCCACCCTTCAGGTGGGATAGCCGGAGGATGACTCAGTGGTTGCTGATTTACTTCACTGCTGTTGTACTTCCTTTTCAGTTGTAATGTACACTCAGTTGGGTTTGTATTATGGCCCATTTACTTTTCAGCACTTACTTTTGTACTCAGTTTACTTAGTGTTTACTTCAGCTTGTCTACTCTATGGTGATTATTTTCTTAAATAAAGGCAATGCCTTCCCTTTATCGGGATTTACAACTTTGGTGCTAGTCGCTAGCCCCTGGCCTATGGAAGGCAGGCTTGGGGTAGTCACGGCATGGGTCTCGAGGACGGGCCATGAAAAATTGGTTTTAGAGGAGTCGGTTATACCGCATAACTCAGGAATCTGATAATTTCTTCTATGTGAAGCAATAGTGTTAAGGGTATTGAGTGTGGTTATCAGTCCAGGGAGTCCAGTGTTAGTGCGGAGGCCGACACATCCATACACTAGGACCCTGACTTCTGATTTCTGACTCAATGCATGAAAACATTGATTGAATGTGTCTTTCAAAATTTTTCTCTGTGATTACTTTGTGTCAGCTCACTAGGTATACTGTATTAACCGTGGCACACCTGTTTCTTTTCAGGATGGCCCCATGACGGCATCCATCTAGGGTTCCGAGCATTGTGCGAGATGGTATCCCACCAAGCGACTAGGCCACGGTATAGGGCCCCATTACAGTAGAGGCACCGACGGTACCTCTACCCATCGATCCACTGATGCCACCAGCCCAAGCAGTTGAGAGTGCACATCGCCTGAGTGCATTGCATGAGTTTCAGCGTCAGAGACCGCCCAGGTTCCGTGGAGATATGGACCCTCAAGCAGTCAAGGATTTACTGGAGGCTGTTGTTCGAGTCTACAGATTGGTAGGTACACCAGAATATCTTATGTTGATCCTTGCGGTGAGTCTCCTGCACGCGGAAGCAGGCAGATAGTGGGGCCTGATGCTCCAGGTGCACGATGAGGCATCTCTTATTTGGTCAGACTTCGAGAGCCTCTTCTGCTCGGAGTTCATTCCAGCCACCATCTGTACGGTGCGCATTCAAGAGCTACTACAGCTGCGACAGGGCAGCATGACAGTAGCCCAGTACTCGGCGAGATTTATTGATCTCTGGCACTACTCCACGGACATGGTACGGAACCCATTATTTTGGGCCAGGACATTAAAGAAGGGACTGAGGCATGAGATCAGGGCATCGATGATCTCCCTCAGTATTCCGACGTAGGCGGGAGTACTGGAGCAAGCCCTTCTTGTGGAGAGATTTTTTGTTGAGCATTCACCAGCTGCGAGGCCTACCATCGGGCGTCACGTTGGGGAGTCTTCTGCAGTTAGAAATAGAAAGATGTCGTAGAGGTCCAAGCGGACCAAACCATCAGGTGGACCGCCTCAGGATACTGGTTCGGAGGTGCGGGGCACACACAGTAGAGCCAGTCATACGAGAGGCAGACAGTGCTATGCATGCGGCGGTCAGGTCCACATGGCTCGTGACTGCCCGACCCACCATGCAGAGGAGCAGCAGATGGTTGAGGGACCACCTAGGAAGAGGCAGAGGTTCGACTGTGGCGATCCGCAGGGAGCAGGCGGACGAGGTAGAGGAGCTAGCCGAGCAGCAGGTGGTGGACAACGCTTCGGGGCTCTACCACCACCACCACCGGGAGGTCCACCCCAACCACTGGGAGCTGGTGTAAAAAGGTAGGCTCGACTTTAGGCAGGGGAGTCTTACGACCACGGTGCACCTGAGATGATTCGAGGAACTATCTGTGTCTACTCCACCCTTGATGCAGTTCTTATAGACACAGGAGTGAGTCATTCTTTCATTGTTTTGGCCCTTGTTTGGAGCTCGGAGATTCTGACGGAGTCGTTGGCTTGATCCTTATGGATAGAGACTTCTACAAAAGTAGACTTGATGATTATGCACTAGTTCCGGTAGTGTTAGATTACTCTAAGTGGTGAGAGCTTCAGATGGGATCTTCTTGTAGTGGTGTCGAGGCCTTACGACTTCATCTTGGGCATGGATTGGTTGTATGTGGTCCATGCTCAGATCAACTGTATTAGGCGCAAGGTGCGGTGTGTCTGCACCGATGGGAGCAAGTTCACCATCACCGGTGAGAAGGGAGCCTTTACAGTGCAGGATGGACTTATGCAGATGATAGAGTAGTCGATCACCCATCAGTTGGCTAGTCTCATCCTAGGAGCAGTTGATGTGCGGAGTCTGAGTTTTCCTATTGTTGTGGATCAGTATGCAGATGTTTTACCTGATGATGTTCTAGGACTACCTCCTCAGAGAGAGGTAGACTTTTATATTGACATGTACCTCGGGGCAGCCCCGATATCTACCCCAGCATATCAGATGGCTCACGCTGAGCTTTGTGAGCTACGGGTACAGCTGCATGACTTGCAGGGCAATGGATTCATTCGACCCAGTGTTTCACCCTGGGCATCCTGGATTTTGTTCACCAAGAAGGTGAAAGGGAGCTTGAGACTGGGTGTCAACTACCGTCACCTGAATCAGGTGACTGTGAAGAACAACTATCCACTTTCGATGATTGATGACCTCTTCGATTAACTCAAGGGAGCACGCTGGTTCTCGAAGATAGATCTCAGGTCGGGCTATCATCAGCTCATAGTTCGAGATGAGGATGTGCAGAAGATGGCCTTCAAGTGTTGGTATGGCCACTATGAGTTCTTGGTTATGCCGTTCGGCATAACCAATTCTCTATAAGTGTTCATGAGTCTCATGAATAGGATCTTCCAACCTTTACTTGATCGATTTGTCATAGTCTTCATCGACGACATACTGATTTACTCTACTACAGAGGAGGAGAACGCCTACCACTTGGGGGTTGTATTGGACACACTATGAGAGCACCAGATTTATAGTAAGCTCTCGAAGTGTTAGTTCTAGATTCAAGAGGTCCACTTCTTGGGACACATCATCTCTAAGGTGGGAGTTGCGGTGGATCCTGTGAATATCGAGGTAGTTCTAGCTTGGGAGCCACCCAGGAGTGTGACAGAGGTGCGGAGTTTCCTAGGTCCAGCTGGGTACTATCAGAGATTTGTGCTAGACTTCTACAGAGTTTCAGCACCACTTTCAGCTTTGACGAAGAAGGTGAAACCCTTCGGGTGGTCAGATAGATGTCAGCAGAACTTCCATGAGCTGAGGCAAAGATTGACCAGTGCACCCATCTTGAGGCTACCAGAGGAGGGCGTAGGGTACGTAGATTACTAGGATGCATCAGGGACGAGACTCAGGTGTGTCCTAATGTAGGAGCATGCAGTGATCACCTATGGTTCATGATAGTTGAGGCAGAATGAGTAGAACTACGCTACCCAAGACCTGGAGTTAGAAGCAGTTGTAGCTTCGGAGCCACCTAGGAGCGTGACGGAGGTGCGGAGTTTCCTAGGTCTGGCTGGGTACTATCGGATATTTGTGTCAGACTTCTCCAGAGTTGCAGCACCACTTTCAGCTTTGATGAAGAAGGGGAAATCCTTCGTGTGGTTACATAGATGTCAGCAGAGCTTCTAGGAGCTGAGGCGGGAGTTGCAGTGGATCCTGTGAATATCGAGGAAGTTCTAGCTTGGGATCCACCCAGGAGTGTAACAGAGGTGTGGAGTTTCTTAGGTCTGGCTGGGTACTATCATAGATTTGTGCTAGACTTCTCCAGAGTTACAGCACCACTTTCAGCTTTGATGAAGAAGGGGAAACCCATCATGTGGTCAGATATATGTCAGCAGATCTTATAGAAGCTGAGATATAGATTGACCAGTGTACCCATCTTGAGGCTACCAGAGGAGGGCGTAGGGTACGTAGTTTACTGTGATACATCAGGGACTATACTCAGGTGTGTCCTGATGTAGGATCAGGCACTGATTGCCTATAGTTCACGACATTTAAGGCAGCATGAGCAGAACTATGCTACCCATGACCTGGAGTTAGAAGTAGTGGTCCTCACCTTGAAGATGTGGCGGCACTATCTGATGGGAAAGCACTTTACAGTCTACTCTGACCACCAGAGTCTCAGGTACAACTTCTTGCAGAAGGACCTAAACCTAATACAGTGGCGATGGCTCAAGTTCCTCCAGGAAAATGAATTTTAGATTGTCTATACTCTTGGGAAGGGGAATGTAGTAGCTGATGCTCTCAGTAGGAGGTCGGGAATTCAGCTACTTGGAGAGGCGACAGAGCAGCTAGCCGTGTTGCAGATATACTTCATGGATAGAGATGGGGCATCCTTTCTACAGTCACTCACAGTCACTCTTCCACTAAATCAGTGGGTAAGAGAGGCGTATCGTGGGGATGTTGACTCTGAAACGTGACGTGCACAGATATCCACAGGACAGGCACCAGATGGATTTTCTATAGGAGAATAGAACATCGTCCTTTTTAGGGGATGTACCATGGTACTAGCGGCATTATAGGAGGAGGTTATGAGATAGTTTCACACTTCCCCATTGGTGGTACATCCAAGTGTAGCAAAGATGTACCAGGATCTCAGACGACAGCACTGGTGGCCGGATATGAAGAATGTTGTGGCAGAGTTAGTTTCATGATACCTCACCTTCCAGTAGGTGAAGGCAGAGCACCAGGTACCAGCAGGCTTGTTACATCCCTTAGAGGTCCCAGAGTGGAAGTGGGGTGGTATATATATGGATTTTGTGATGGTACTTACATGTACTTCCAGAGGACACGACTCCATCTCGGTGATCGTAGACCGATTCACCAAGTCGACCCACTTCATACCTATCAGAGGGTAGGGCTCAGTGGAGATATTGGGATGCCTCTAACTTTAGGAGTTCATATAGCTTCATGGTGTGCCATCATCTATCATCTCCGATTGAGATGCTCGCTTTACTTCCCGGCTTTGGAAGGGGTTGCAGGTGGCATTTGGGACGCAGCTTCGCATGAGCACTGCCTTTCACCCTCATACGGATGGTCAGACGGAGAGGACCATTCAGACTCTCGAGGACATGCTCTGTGCATGTGTCCTTGACTTTGGTCGCAGCTAGGAGGATCACCTACCGTTTGTGAAGTTTTCATACAATAATAGCTACCACTCCACCATCGGGATGGCACCATATGAGGCATTGTACGGCCGACCTTGCAGATCACCTCTGTGCTGGACAGACCTTGGGGAGTCGGCACTTGTAGGACCAGTGATGGTCCAGGCCATGATGGAGAAGGTACACATCATCCCAGAGTGATGAGGACTGCTCAAAGCCGACATAAGTTCTATGCTGACAGGAGGTGGAGACTACTAGAGTTCAAGGATGGCGACCACGTTTTCTTTTGGGTCTCACCTCAATGTGGATTATAGAGATTTTTTTGGGGCGACATGTTATCTTCATGCTTTATCGGACCATTCCAGGTTCTCAGTAGGATAGGCGAGGTGGCTTATCGCCTGTCTCTTCCGCCTCAGTTGCACCGGGTGCACGATGTCTTCCACATATCTCATCTGTGGAGATACATGCACAACCCGACGCATATCATTGATCACGGGGAGCTAAACATCAATGACGGGGCGACATTTGCGGAGGTCCTAGTGGAGATCGAGGATTGACAGGAGCGGGTCCTACGTGGATAGTCGATTCCTCCATTGAGCATCGGGTGGCAGAACAGAAACCTCTATGAGAGCACATGTGAGTGGGAGGCTCAGATGTGTGCACAGTACCCTAATTTGTTTCCCTAGTTTATGATGTAGCTTTACGGGGACGTAAAGCCCTGAGGGGGGAGTAATGTAAAGACCCATAAATTTCAAGTAAAATTTTTGTTCCTTAAATTCTTTGGGATTTTACAAGTACGCAGATTCTGACAGCACCTGATTCTGAGGCCCGGTGTGCCTGGAATCAATTTCCGAAATTTAGCTCAGGTACATTCAGTGAACGAACGAGTGGGTTTTTCTATCTTTTGAACCGGTTCTCGGAATTGAAATCCAAGTGCACCGATGGAACTGCAGTGCTGGTAATTGTGTAAGAGGACCTTAACTGAAGATGTGTCTGCTCGGGAGGAGTTGATAAAAAATGTGGATTAAATAAAAAGTAAAATAAAATTGTGTTACAATTTTATTTCTTTTTCTAAGTTGTTAGATCCTAGTTGTGGTAGTTGGGGTGGAACCCACTAGTTACTAACTACCCTTGAGAGGATAAAGGTGAGGTGGGGCCCACACTATCCCCAACTCTTCACATTCCCTAACTCCCTAACTCATTCCATTTTTATTAAACTTGTTAAACCCCCTTGTAATTAATTGGGTGACTTCTCCTCTCCCCACCTTCCCTACATTAAATAATTCCAACACACTTAATCAATTAAGAGAGTTATGTGTTTGAATTTTAAAATTTAAATTCATGGCATGAATTAATAAAATAAAAGGAGACTTATTTTATTTTGGGGTTAGCTTGTTGTGTGAAGAATTTGGGAGAGAGATTTAGCTTTGTTGGAAGAACTTCATCCTTCCACGAAGAACGACACACTTCGACGAATAACGTCATCACCACAAGGAGAGACGACATGCCATTCCTTCGTCTCATCACAACTAGTGTGAGACATCATCCACTCCTTGGATGCACGCCAACTCCGTCTTCAAAAACTAACCCTGAGGGGTGGAGAAGTCTGGAACAAATCTCTGATAGTACCCAACCAGACCTAGGAAACTTTGCACCTCTGTTACGCTCCTGGGTGGCTCCCAAGCTAGAACTACCTCGATCTTCTCCGGATCCACCACAACTCCTGCCTCAGAGATGATGTGTCCCAAGAAGTGGACCTCTCAAATATAGAACTAACACTTTGAGAGCTTACCATAAAGCTGGTTCTCTCAGAGTGTGTCCAGTACAACCTGCAAGTGGTAGGCGTGCTCCTTCTCAGTAGTTGAGTAAATCAGTATGTCGTCGATGAAGACTAAGACAAATCGATCGAGGTAAAGCTGGAAGATCATGTTCATGAGACTCATGAAAACTTCTGGAGGGTTGGTTACACTGAAAGGCATACCCAAAAACTCATAGTGGCCATACCGACACCTGAAGGCCATCTTTTACACATCCTCATCTCGAACTCTGAGCTGATGATAGCCCGACCTGATATCTATCTTCGAGAATCAGCGTGTTCCCTTGAGCTGATCTAAGAGGTTTCAATCCTCGGAAGTGGATACTTGTTCTTCACAGTCACCTGATTCAGGCGATAGTAGTCGACACACTATTGCAAGCTCCCATCCACCTTCTTGGCAAACAAAATTGGGGAAGCCTAGGGTAAAACACTGGGTCAAATGAATCCCTTGCCATGCAAGTCCTCTAGCAGTACCTATAGCTCACAAAGCTCAGCGGGAGCCATATGATATGCTGGGATAGATATCAGGGTTGTCCCGGGGTACAGGTCAATATAGAAGTCTACCTCTCTGCGAGGAGGTAATCCTGGAATATCGTCAGGAAAAATTTCTGCATACTGATCCACCACAATAGGAAAACTCGGACTCCACACATCAACTGCTCCTAGGATGAGACTATCCAACTGAATGGTGATCGGCTACCCTCTCCACTGCGTAAGTTCATACTGTGCTGCAAAGGATCTCTTCTCACCATTGAAGGTGAACTGGCTCTCATCGGTGCGGACACACCGCACTTTGCGCCTAATACTGTCGATCTGAGCATGGATCGCAGATAACCAATCCATGCCCAAGATGATGTTGTAAGGCCTCGACGCCACTACAAGAAGATCTCAGCCGAAGCTCTTGACTCCTAGAGTATGCTCACACTACTGGTACCAGTGCGTAATCATTGAGTCTACTCCCACAGGAGTCTCTAGACGTAAGGATCGAGCCAATGGCTCTGTCGGAATCTCCGTGCTCTGAAAAAAGGCAGTGGCAACGAAAGAATGACTTGCTCTTGTGTCTATAAGAACTGCAGCAAGGGAGGAGTAGACATAGATAGTACCTTGAATCATATCAGGTGCATCTTGGTCATAGGAATCCACTGCCTGAAGCTGAGCCTGCTTCTGTCCGCCAACTCCCTGTGGTCGGGGTGGACCTCCTGGTGGTGGTGGTGGTAGAGCCCCGAAGCATCGTCCACCACCTGCTGCTCGGCCAGCTCATCTACCTCGTCTGCCTGCTCTCTGTGAATTGCCATGGTCGAACCTCCACCTCTGCTTGGGTGGTCCCTCAACCATATGTTGCTCCTCTATAAGGCGGGTCAGGCAGTCCTGAGCCATGTGGCCTTGCCCGCCGCATGCGTAGCACTGTCTGCCTCTCGTATGAATGGCTCTGCTGCGTGTGCCCCGCACCTCCGAACCAGTATCCTGATGCTTCCCACCTGATGGTCTGGTCCACATGGAACTCTGCGACATCTGTCTACTACCGGGTGTAGAAGACTCCGCTACGTGACACCCTATGGTAGGCCTCGCTGCTGGTGAAGTCTCAGTAAGAAAGCTCTCCATAAGAAGGGCTCGCTCCAGTACTCCCTCCTGCATCAAAATACTGAGGGAGATCATTGATGTCCTGATCTCATGCCTCAATCCCTGCTCAATGGTCCGGGCCCAGAAGAATGGGTCTCGTACCATGTCTGTGGAGTAGTGTGAGAGATCAGTAAATCTCGCCGAGTACTGGGCTAATGTCATGCTGCCCTGCCGCAGCTTTAGTAGCTCCTGAATGCGCACTGCACAAAGGGTGGCTGGAACGAACTCCGAGTGGAAGAGGCCCTCGAAGTCCGACAAAAGAAGAGATGCCTCGTCCTGCAACTGGAGAATCAGGCTCCACCATCTGTTTGCTATCGCATGCAGGAGACTCACCGCAAGGATCAACATAAGATCTGTTGGTGTCCCTACCAATATGAAGACTCGAACAACAGCCTCAAGACAATCCTCGGCTACCTGAGGGTTCGTCTCTCCACATAACCTAGGCGGTATCTGACGCTGAAACTCGTACAGTGCACTCTGGTGACCTTCACTCTCATCTGTTGGGGCTGGTGGCATCGGTGGCTTGGCAGGTAGAGGTATCGCTGGTGCCTCCGCTGTATTGGGGCCCTGCACCGAGGCCTCATCACTCGGTGGGCTGCCATATCGCACAAAGCTCGAAAAACTAGCTGGCTACCCTCGTGGGGACATCATAAAAAGAAACATGTGTGCCACTATTAATACAGTATACCTGGTGAGCTGACACAAAGTAATCACAAAGAAAACTTTTGAAACACACATGCAATCAATTTTTTCGTGCACTGAGTCGAAAATCAGAAGTCAGGGACCTAGTGTATGGATACGTCAGCCACTGCACCAACACTGGACTCCCTGGACTGATAACCACACTCAATACCCTTAACACTATTACTTCACATAGAAGAAATTATTAGAGTCATGAGTTCTATGGTAGAACTGACTCCTCTGATACCAATCTGTCATGACCCATCCTCGGGACCCGTGTTGTGACTACCCCAAGCTCGCCTTCCATAGGCCAGGGGCTGGCGACTAGCACCAAAGGCGTAAATCCCAATAAAGGGAATTCATTGCCTTTATATAAGAAAAAAATCACCACAGAGTACGCAAGCTAAAGTAAACACTAAGTAAACTGAGTACAAAAGTAAGTGTTGAAAAGTAAATGGGCCAGAATACAAACCCAACTGAATGTACAGTACAACTAAAAAAGAAGTACAGTAGCATTAAAGTAAATCAGCAACCACTGAGTCATCCTCCGGTTATCCCACCTGAAGGGTGGGTACAGATGGTCTCCTCAGCTCCATGGTTTTGGTCGTCCGCTCCATGTATGTCCCGCCTAATTGTCCACCTCCGGGTACCATCACCCTCCACAAGCCTCAACCACGATCAGCGCTGTCTGTCGTCTGTAACCAACATGACGTAGTGTGGGCATATCCCATGCAGGGGTCATTATACAATACTCAGTAGGGACCCCAAAACCCCCGAAGGCCTCCCAGAATCCACGAAAGATAAAACACAAAGGAAAGATACAAATATGAAGTATCAACCAACACTACTTATGTATATTCCCATACATATACCTAAGTCATCAATTCTAGTTTGGATCTAACTTCCGAGCCCAAGTTCAAACCAGTCCACACAAGAAAGTACAACCCAATACACACAAAAAAGTACAACCCAATCCACACAGGAAAGCAAGTCAATCATATCGAAGATAATGATTGAAAGTCAAGACTCAGCTCACACTGGTATACTACTCATGAAGAGGGGTGGAGATGATAGATGTAACCTTTGAATCATCTCCCTTGCCGAACCCACAAAGGATCCATGTACAAAATTCATCGATGTCGAACCCACGTAAGATCCTAGTACAGTAACCATCACTGCCGAACCCATGTAGGATCCAAGTATGATCGTCATCACTACTGAACCCATAGAGGATCCAATTACAGTCTTCCTCATCATCAAACCCACGTAGGATCAAAGTACAGTCATCATCGTCGTCGTAGTCACAGCCAGCTCTAGAGTTCCCGCACACAGAACGCTTGATTCCGGGAGGGTCCGCTCCACGAGCCAAGGGGGGTCGATACATAAACTATCACAAAGTCTAGAGTTGATGTATCAAAAGTTTCCATCTCGTCAAAAGGAACTCAACGCGATAGACGGAGTGTCAATCGGACGCCCGGTCTGTGACATATTGGCTTTGCCGTCCAAGGGGACCAGTTGGTTTTTAAGATTAAACCAACTCAACCATATCCAGCTGCATCCAAACCTCAAGTGGAGTAATCCAAAAGAACCGTCTCACTAAGAGGAATTCAACATAACTGATGGCACATCATTCGGACATCCGGTCGTTAAGTTATACGCATTTTTGGTCCAAGGGCCCAGTTGTTTTCGGGTTCGATCCAACCGGTCTATACCCAAACATCACCGAAACCTCGAGTGTAATATACCGAAATGACCACCTTGAGACAATGATCCCTACGCAACTGACGTTGAATCGATCGGAGGGCTGTATCCCAAGATATGGGTGTTTGAACGAACCTGGTCCGAAAATAGGGGGTTTGGGCCCAGTCTGACCCAGCCCAACACCCCCTGGGTCAGCCCAGCTCGCGGCCAGGCGCGGCCTGTGGCCTGGCTCGAAAGCCGGCCATGGCTTGGCTCGTGGCCGAGTAGGGTGCAAAGGGGGGCGTCGTCCCCTTGATTCTGAAACAGCAGACCCTAAGGGGTCCGCCCTAAGTGCTGGCTGGGGGTTTCAACCCCCCTGTTTTTTTGGAAAACGGCTAGCCATTATGGTCGGCCAGTTGAGATTCTGTGGGACCTACTGGGGTCCCGCCTCCCGGAGCGTCGGAGGACGGTTGTGTGGACACCTCTACTGGACTGTCGCGGCCTTAGGTCGCGGCCCTACTTCGACCGGGGCGGCGCGATTGCGCTGTGCCCCTCTGCCATAGCCCGCTCCAGCCACAGCCTCCCTCGGGTTCTTCGGCACTGCGCACGACTATCGCGACCTGATCCGGTCGCGGTTCCTTCAGCTTCACCATCATGGTGCGACGGTGCCGCGCACCACTGCCGCAGCCCACTCCAGCCGGGGTCCTCTCTGTCCCCACGCGGTGCAACGACACCGCGCCTCCTTCTCCTCGATCGTCAATGTTGATCGACAAGAAAATGGGGAGGAGGAATCATCCATGTTTTTGTGGTCTGATATCCTCCCGTTACGTCGGTAACAAGCATCCAAAATAATCAAAAAAGAATGTTAAATTAAACCTGAATGAGGATAACCCCTACCTTGATTTAACGATGTCATTTGCCGGCAACACGGAAGATGGCACTGTGGGGTAAGGTTTTGAAGACGGCGTTGGCGTGCATCCAAGGAGAGGATGGCGTCTCACACTAGCTGCGATGAGACGAAGTAATGGCACGTCGTCTCTCCTTTTGGTGATGGTATTCTTTGATGAAGGGTGTCTTTCTTCACATAAGGATGAAGTTCTTCAACAAAGCTAAATCTTTCTCCCAAATTCTTCACACAACAAGCCAACCCCAAAATAAAATAAGTCTCCTCTTATTTTATTAATTCATTCCATGCATTTAAATTTTAAAATTCAAACACATAACTCCATTAATTGATTAAGTGTGTTGGAATGATTTAATGTGTGTAAGGTGGGGAGAGGAGAAGTCACCCACTTAATTACAAGGGGGTTTAACAAGTTTAAAAAAAAGGGAAAGAGTTAGGGAGTTAGGGAATGTGAAGAGTTGGGGCTCATATGGGGCCCACCTCACCTTTATCCTCTCAAGGGTAGTTAGTAACTAGTGGGTTCCACCCCAACTCCCACACCAAGGATCTAACCACTTATGAAAAGAAATAAAATTGTAACACAATTTTATTTTACTTTTTATTTAATCCACATTTTTTATCAACTCCTCCCCAGCAGACGCATCTTCAGTTAAAGTCCTCTTACACAATTACAAGCATTGCAGTTCCATCGGTGCACTTAGATTTCAATTCCGTTCACCAGTTCAAAAGATAGAAAAACTCGCTCGTTCGTTCACTGAACGTACCCGAGCTAAACTTCGGAAATTAATTCCAGGCACACCAGGCCTTGAAATGAGGTGCTTTCAGAATATGTGTACTCGTCAAATCCCAAAGAATTTAAGAAAAAAAATTACTTGAAATTTACGGGTCTTTACATTACTCCCACCTCAGGGCTTTACGTCCCCATAAAGCTACATCATAAACTAGAGAAAAAATGAGGGTACTGTGCACACATCTGAGCCTCCCGCTCCCATGTGCTCTCCTGGAGGTTCTCGTGCTGCCACCCGATGCCCACTGGAGGAATCGACCATCCACGTAGGACCCGCTCCTATCGATCCTAAATCTCCACCATGACCTCCACAAATGTCGCCTCGTCATCGATGTATCGCTCCTCGTGATCAGTGATATCCATCAGGTCATGCACGTATCTCCTCAGCTGAGATATGTGGAATACATCATGCACCCGGTGCAACTGAGGCCGAAGAGACAGGCGATAAGCCACCTCACCTATCCTGGTAAGAACCTGGAATAGTCTGATGAAGCGCGAAGATAACTTGCCGCCCCATCCAAATCTCCATAATCCACGTCGAGGAGAGACCCGTAAGAAAACGTGGTCGCCATCCTTGAACTCTAGTGGTCTCAGCCTCCTGTCAGCATAGAACTTCTATCGGCTCTGAGAAATCCTCAAATACTCCGGGATGATCTGTACCTTCTCTGTCATGGCCTGGACCATCTTTGGTCCTAAAGTGCCAACTCCCCAGGGTCTGTCCAGCATAGAGGTGATCTGCAAGGTCGTCCATACAATGTCTCATCTGGTGACATCCCGATGGTGGAGTGGTAGCTATTGTTGTACTCAAACTCCACTAAGGGTAGGTGATACTCCCAGCTACAACCAAAGTCAAGGACCCATGAACGGATCATGTCCTCGAGAGTCTGAATGGTCCTCTCCGTATGACCATCCGTTGGAGGGTGAAATGTAGTGCTCAGGCATAGCTGCATCCCAAATTCCTCCTCCAACCCCTTCCAAAGCCGAGAAGTAAATCGAGCATCTCGATCGAAGATTATAGATGATGGTACACCATGAATCCGTATGATCTCTTGAACGTAGAGTCATCCCAAGATCTCCATTGATCCCTACTCTCTGATAGGTAAGAAGTGGGCCAACTTGGTGAGTCGGTCTACGATCACCCAGATGGAGTCATATCCTCTGGAAGCACGTGGAATTCCCATCATGAAATCCATAGATATCACTTCCCACATCCACTCCAGGACCTCTAAGGGTTGTACCAAGCCTTCTGCTACCTGGTGCTCTTCCTTCACCTGCTGGCAGGTGAGGCATTGTGAAATGAACTCTGCCACAACTTTCTTCATATCCGGCCACCAGTGATGTTGTCTGAGATCTTGGTAAATCTTCACTACACCTGGATGTACCGCCAATGGGGAAATGTGAAACTCTCTCAACACCTCCTCCAGTAATGCAGCCGGTACCATGGTACGTCCCCTGAAAAGGGCGACGTGCTATCCTCCTATAGAAAATCCATTAGGTGCTTGTCCTGTGGATATCGGTGCACATCGCGTCTCATAGTCAATGTCCCCACGTTGTGCCTCTATGACCCGCTGAAGTAGTGGAGAAGTGACTGTGAGTGACTGTAGAAAGGATTCTTCATCTCTATCCATAAAGGATATCTGCAACGCGGCTAGCTGCTCCATCGCCTCTCCATGTAGCTGAATTCCCGAACTTCTGTTGAGCGCATCAGCTACTACGTTCCCCTTACCAGAAGTATAGACTATCTCAAATTCATAGTCCTGGAGGAACTCGAGCCATAGCCAATGTATCAGGTTTAGTTCCTTCTACGAGAAGATGTACCTGAGACTCTGGTGGTCAGAGTAGACTATAAAGTGCTCTCCCATCAGATAGTCTCGCCACATCTTTAAAGAGAAGACCACTACTGCTAACTCCAGGTCATGGGTAGCATAGTTCTACTCATGTTGCCTCAACTATAATGAACCCTATGAGATCACTACCCGCTCCTGCATTAGGACACACCCGATTCTTGTCCCTGATGCATCGCAGTATACTACGTACCCTACACCCTCCTCTGGTAGCCTCAAGATGGGTGCACTGGTCAATCTCTGCCTCAGCTCCTGGAACCTCTGCTGACATCTATCTGACCACACAAAGGGTTTCCCCTTCTTCATCAAAGTTGAAAGTGTTGTTGCAACTCTGGAGAAGTCTGGCACAAATCTCTGATAATACCCAGCTGGACCTAGGAAACTCTGCACCTCCGTCATGCTCATGGGTGGCTCCCAATCTAGCACTGCCTCGATATTCGCAGGTTCCACCACAACTCCCGCCTCAGAGATGACGTGTCCCAAGAATTGGACCTCTTGAATATTGAACTAACACTTTTAGAGCTTACTATAAAGCTGGTTCTCTCAGAGTGTGACCAATACAACCCGCAAGTGGTAGGCATGCTCCTCCTCAGTAGTCGAGTAAATCAGTATATCTTCGATGAAGACTACGACAAATCGATCAAGGTAAGGCTGGAAGATCCTATTCATGAGACTCATGAACACTGCTGGATTGTTGGTTATTCCAAAAGGAATAACCAAGAACTCATAGTGGACATACCAACACCTGAAGTCCGTCTTCTGCACATCCTCGTCTCAAACTCTGATATGATGATAGCCCGACCTGAGGTCTATCTTTGAGAACCAGTGTGCTCCCTTGAGCTGATCGAAGAGGCTGTCAATCATCAAAAGTGGATAATTGTTCTTCACAGTCACCTGATTCAGGCGACGGTAGTTGACACACAGTCGCAAGCTCCCGTTCACCATCTTGGCAAACAAAATCGGGGAAGCCCAGGGTGAAACACTGGGTCGAATGAATCCATTTCCCTACAAGTCATCCAGTTGTACCCGTAGCTCACAAAGCTCAGCGGGATCCATCTGATATGATGGGGTAGATATCGGGGCTGTCCCGGGGTACAGGTCAATATAGAAGTCTACCTCTCTGTGAGGAGGTAGTCCTGGAACATCATCAAGAAAAATTCCCACCTACTGATCCACAACAATAGGAAAACTGGGACTTCACACATCAACTTCTCCTAAGGTGACACTAGCCAACTGATGGGTGATCGGCTTCCCTCTCCTCTGCGTAAGTCCATCCTACGCTGCAAAGGCTCCCTTCTCCCCGGTGAAGGTGAACCTACTCCCATCGGTGCGGACACACCACACCTTGCGCCTAATAAAGTCGATCTGAGCATGGAATGCAGATAACCAATCCATGCCCAATATGACGTCGTAAGGCCTCGAAGCCTCTACAATAAGATTCCAGCTGAATCTCTCACCTTAAAGAGTAATCTAACACTACCGGTACCAGTGCGTAATCATCGAGTCTGCTCTCGTAGGGGTCTCTAGCCGTAAGGATCAAGCCAACGACTTCGTCGGAATCTCTGAGCTCCGAACAAGGGCAGCGGCAATGAAAGAAGGACTCGCTCCTGTGTCTATAAGAACTACAGCAAGGGTGGAGTATACACAGATAGTACCTCGAATCATCTCAAGTGTGCTGTGGTCATAAGCCTCCACTGCCTGAAGCTAAGCCTGCCTCTTTCTGCCAGCTCCCTATGGTTGGGGTGGACCTCCTAGTGGTGGTGGTGGTAGAGCCCCGAAGCGTCGTCCACCATATATTGCTCCGCCAGCTCCTCTACCTCGTCCGACTGCTCCCTGCGGACCGCCACGGTCGAACCTCTGCCTCTACCTAGGTGGTCCCTCAACTGTCTGCAGCTCCTTTGCATGGCGGGTCAGGCAGTCACAAGCCATGTGGCCCTGACCGCCGTAGGCGTAGCACTGTCTGCCTCTCATATGACTGGTTCTGCTGCGTGTGCCCTGTACCTCCGAACCAGTATCCTGAGGTCGCCCACCTGATGGTTTGGTCCACTTGGACCTCTGCGACATCTTTCTATTTCTAGCTACAGAAGACTCTGCAACGTGACGCACTACGGTAGGCCTCGCTGCTGGTGAAGGCTCAGCAAAATATCTCTCTATAAGAAGGGCTCGCTCCAGTACTCCCGCCTATGTCGGAATACTGACAGAGGTCATTGATGCCCTAATCTCATGCCTCAGTCCCTTCTCGAAGGTCCGGGCCCAGAAGAATTTGTCTCGTACCATGTCCATGGAGTCGCACGAGAGATCAGTAAATCTCGCCGAGTACTGGGCTATTATCATGTTGCCCTGTCGCAGCTGTAGTAGATATTGAATGTGCACCGTATGGATGGTGGCTGGAACGAACTCTGAGAGGAATAGGCTCTCGAAGTCCAACCAAAGAAGTGATGCCTCATCGTGCACCTAGAGCATCAGGCTCTACCATCTGCCTGTTGCAGCGTGCCGGAGACTCGCCGAAAGGATCAATATAAGATCTACTGGTGTCCCTACCAATCTGAAGACTCGAAAAATAGCCTCCAGTCAATCCTCGAATACATGAGGGTCCATCTCTCCTCAGAACCTGGGCAGTCTCTGACGCTAAAACTCGTGCAGTGCACTCAGGTGACGTTCACTCTCAGCTGTTGGGGCTGGTGGCATCGGTGGCTCGGTGGGTAGAGGTATTGTCGGTGCATCCACTGTAATGGGGCCCTACACCGAGGCCTCGTCTCTTAGTGGGCTGCCATCTTGCACAAAGCTCAGAACCCTAGATGGATACCGTCATGGGGCCATCCTGAAAAGAAATAGGTGTGCCACGGTTAATACAGTATACCTGGTGATCTGACACAAAGTAATCACACAAAAAAACTTTTGAGAGACACATGCAATAAATGTTTTCGTGCACTGAGTCAGAAATCAGAATTCAGGGTCCTAGTGTTTGGATACGTCGGCCACTGCACCACCACTGGACTCCCTGGACTGATAACCACACTCAATACCCTTAACAGTATTGCTTCACATAGAATAAATTATTAGAGTCATGAGCTCTGTGGTAGAACCGACTCCTATGATTCCAATCTGTCAAAACCCATCCTCGGGAACCATGCCGTGACTACCCCAAGCCCGCCTTCCATAGGTCAGGGGCTGGCGACTATCACCAAAGGCGTAAATCCCGATAAAGGTAAGGCATTTCCTTTATATAAGAAAATAATCACCATAGAGTACGCAAGCTGAAGTAAACACTAAGTACACTGAGTACAAAAGTAAGTGTTGAAAATTAAATGGGCCAGAATACAAACCCAAATGAAAGTATAGTATAACTGAAAAGGAAGTACAGCAGGAGTAAAGTAAATCAGCAACCACCGAGTCGTCCTCCGGCTATCCCACCTAAAGGGTGGGTACAGATTGTCTCCTCAGCTCCTTGGGTCTAGCCGTCCGCTCTATGTATGTCATGCCTGATTTTCCACCTCCGGGTACCATCACCCTCCACAAACCTCAACCATGATCATCGATGTCCGTCATCTGCAACCAACACGACGTAGTGCAGGCATAGCCCGTGCAGGGGTGAGTATACGATACTCAGTAGGGACCCCGAAACCCCCGAAGGCCTCCCAGAATCCAAAAAGGATAAACCAAAAAAGAAAGATATAAATATGAAGTATCAACCAAAACTACTTAGGTATATTCTCATACATATACCTAAGTCATCAATCCTAGTTTGGCACTGACATCCAAGCCCAAGTTCAAGCCAGTCCACATAGGAAAGTACAACCCAATCCACACAAAAAAGTACAACCCAATCCACACAGGAAAGCAAGTCAATCATATTGAAGATAATGATTGAAATTCAAGACTCATATCACACTATTATACTACTCATGAAGAGGGGTGGAGATGATATATTTAACCTCTGAATCATCTCCCCTGCCGAACCCACGTAGGATCCAAGTACAGAAGTCATCGTTGTCGAACCCACGTAGGATCCTAGTACAGTAACCATCGCTGCCGAACCCATGTAGGATCCAAGTATAGTCCTCATCACTACCGAACCCACGTAGGGTACATGTACATTCGTCCTCATTTCCGAACCCACGTAGGATCCAAGTACGGTCATCATCGTCGCCACAGTCGCAGCCAACTCTAGAGTTCCCACACACAGCACGCTTGATTCTGGGAGGGTCTGCTCTATGAGCCAAGGGTGTTCGATACATCAACTGTCACAAAGTCCAGAGTTTATCTATCACAAAGTTTCGTCTCATCAAAAGGAAATCAACACAAAAGACGGCGCGTCAATCGGACGCCCGGTCTGAGAGATATTGGCTTTGCCATCCCAGTGGCCCGGTTGGTTTTTAAGTTTAAACCAACCCGACCGTACTCCAGCTGCATCCAAACCTTAAGTGGAGTAAGCCAAAAAAAACCTTCTCACTAGGATTAATTCAATGTAACTTACGTCACATCATTCGGACGTCCGGTCGTTATGTTATAAGCATTTCCGGTCCAAGGGACCAGTTGTTTTCGGGTTCGATCCAACCTGTTTGTACCCAAACTTTGCCGAAAACTCAAGTGTAATATACCGAAACGACCGTCTTGATCCAAGTATCCATAATCAACTAACGGTGTATCAATCTAAGGTTTTTAACCCAAGATATGAACGTTTGAGCGAAACTGGTCTGAAAATAGGGGGTTTGGGCCCAGTCCGACCCGGCACAGTACCCCCTGGGTTGGCCCGGCCCGCGGCCGGGCGCGGCCTGTGGCCTGGCTCAGAAGCCGGCCACGGCTTGGTTCATGACTGATTAGAGTGAAAAGGGGGGTGCCACTCCCTTTATTTCGAAACGGAGGACCCTAATGGGTCCGCCCTAAGTGCTGGCTGGGGGTTTCAACCCCCTAGTTTTTCTGGAAAATGGCTGGCCATTATGACCGGCTAGTTGAGACGTCGCGGGACCTACTGGGGTCCCACCTCCCGGAGTGTCAGTGGCTGGTTGTCCGACCGCCCCTGCTAGACCTCTGTGGCCTTAGGCCACGGCCCTTCTTGGACCGGTGCGGCGTGACGGCATCACGCCCCTCCGTCGCGGCCCTCTCCGGCTGTGGCCTCCCTCGGGTTCTCCGGCGTGGCGCAACGGCGCAACGCACCACCACAGAGTTAGGGATCGTGTGGGCCCCACATCACCTTTATACTCTCAAGGTTATTTAGTAACTAGTGGGTTCCACCCCAACTCCCACACCTAGGATCTAACAGCTTAGAAAAAGAAATAAAATTGTAACACAATTTTATTTTACTTTTTATTTAAACCACATTTTTTATAAACTCCTCCTGAGAAGAGGAATCTTCGGTAAAGGTACTATTAAGAAATTACTGGTGTTTCAGTTCCATTGGTTCCCTCAGATTTCAATTCCGATCACCGGTTCAAAAGATAGGAAAACCCACTCATTCGTTCGCTGAACTTACCCGAGCTAAACTTCGGAAATTGATTCCGGGCACACTGGGCCTTGGAATCAGGTTCCATCAGAAACTGTGTACTCGTAAAATCCCAATTAATTTAATAAAAAAATTTCCTTGAAATTTACGGGTCTTTATATTACTCCCACCTCAGGGATTTACGTCCCCGTAAAGCTACATCATAAACTAGGGAAACAAATAAGGTTATTGTGCACACATTTGAGCCTCCTGCTCCCATGTGCTCTCCTGGAGGTTCCCGTGCTACCACCTGATGTGCACTAGAGGAATCGACCATCCACATAGGACCTGATTCCGTTGATCCTCGATCTCCACCGGGACCTCCACAAATGTCACCCCATCATCGATGTCCAGCTCCCTGTGATCAATGATATGCGCTGGGTCGTGCACGTATCTCCTCAGCTGAGATACATGGAAGACGTCATGCACCCGGTGCAATTGAGGTGGAAGAGCCAGGTGATTAGCCATCTCACCTATCCTATTGAGAACCTGGAATGGTCCGATGAAGTGCGAAGATAACTTGCCGCCCCAGCCAAATCTTCGTAATCCATGTCGAGGTGAGACCCATAAGAAAACGTGGTCGCCATCCTCGAACTCTAGTGGTCTCCGCCTCCTATCCGCATAGGACTTATATCAGCTCTGAGTAGTCCTCATCCACTCCTGGATGATCTATACCTTCTTCGTCATGGCCTGGACCATCTATGGTCCTACATGTGCCGACTACCAAGGGTCTTTCCATCACAGAGTTGATCTACAAGGTTGGTCGTACAATTCCTCGTATGGTGCCATTTTGATAGTGGAGGGGTATCTATTGTTGTACGCAAACTCCACCAAGGTTTGGTGATCCTACCAGCTGTGACCAAAGTCAAGGACACATGCACGGAGCATGTCCTAGAGAGTCTGAATGTCCCTCTCCGTCTGACCAACCGTCTGAGGGTGAAAGGCGGTGCTCAGACAAAGATGCATCCCAAATGCCTCCTGCAACCCCTTCCAAAGCCGGGAAGTAAAGATAGCATCTCAATAGGAGACGATATATGATGGAACACCATGAAGACATACGAACTCCTGAACGTAGAGGCATCCCAAGCTCTCCACTAAGCCCTGCTCTCTGATAGGTAAGAAGTGGGCCGACTTGGTGAGTTGGTCTACGATCACTGAGATGGAGTCATTTCCTCTGGATGTACGTGGAAGTAAAATCATGAAATCCATAGATATCCAATCCCACTTCCACTTCAGGACCTCTAAGGGTTGTACCAAGCCTGCTGGTACCTGGTTCTCTGCCTTCACCTATAGGCAGGAGAGGCATCATGAAACGAACTCTGCCAAAGCTTTCTTCATATCCGGCCACCAGTGCTGTCATTTGAGATCCTGGTACATCTTCACTACACCTAGATGTACCGCCAATGCAGAAGTGTGAAACTCTCTCAACACCTCCTCCTGTAATGCAGCTGGTACCATGGTATATCCTATGAAAAGGACAACGTGCTCTCCTCCTATAGAAAATCCATCAGGTGCTTATCCTGTGGATATCTGTGCAAGTCATGTCTCACAGTCAACGTCCCCATGATGTGCCTTTATGACCCACTGAAGTAGTGGAAGAGTGACTGTGAGTGAATGTAGAAAGGATGCTCCATCTCTATCCATGAAGGATATCTGCAACGCAGCTAGCTGCTCTGTCGCCTCTCCAAGTAGCTGAATGTCCGACCTCCTGCTGAGAGCATCAGCTACTACATTCCCCTTCCCATAAGTATAGACTATCTCAAAGTCATTTTCCTGGAAGAACTCGAGCCATCACCACTGTCTCGGGTTCAGGTCCTTCTGCGAGAAGATGTACCTGAGACTCTGGTGGTCAGAGTAGACTGTAAAGCACTCTCCCATTAGATAGTGCCGCCACATCTTCAAGGAGAAGACCACTGCGGCTAACTCCAAGTCATGGGTAGCGTAGTTCTACTCATGCTACCTTAACTATCGTGAACCATAGGTGATCATTTCCCGCTCCTGCATCAGGACACACCCGAGTCCAGTCCCTGATGCATCGCAGTAAACTACGTACCCTATGCCCTCCTCCAGCAGCCTCAATATGGGTGCACTGGTCAATCTCTATCTTAGATCCTAGAAGCTCTGCTGACATCTATCGGACCACACGAATGGTTTCCCCTTCTTCATCAAAGCTGAAATTGGTTCTGCAACTCTGGATAAGTATGACACAAATCTCCGTTAGTACCTAGCTAGACCTAGGAAACTCTGCACCTCCATCACGCTCCTGGGTGGCTCCCAAGCTATCATTGCCTTGATCTTCATCGGATCCACCGCAAATCCCACCTCAGAGATGACGTGTCCCAAGAAGTGGACCTCTCAAATCCAGAACTGACACTTCGAGAGCTTACCAAAAAGCTGGTGCTCTCGGATTGTGTCCAGTACAACCTGCAAGTGGTAGGTGTGCTCCTCCTCAGTAGTCGAGTAAATCAGTATGTCGTCAATGAAGACTAAGACAAATCGATCGAGGTAAGGCTAGAATATCATGTTCATGAGACTCATGAAAACTTCTGGAGGGTTGGTTATGCTGAAAGGCATACCCAAGAACTGGTAGTGGCCATACCGACACCTAAAGTCCATCTTCTGCACATCCTCATCTCGAACTCTGAGATGATGATAGCCCGACCAGAGGTCTATCTTTGAGAACCAGCGTGTTCCCTTGAGCTGATTGAAGAGTTTTTTAATCCTCAGAAGTGGATAATTGTTCTTCACAGTCACCTGATTCAGGTGACGGTAGTCGACATATAGTTTCAAGCTCTCGTCTGCCTTCTTGGCGAACAAAATCGGGGAAGCCTAGGGTGAAACACTGGGTCAAATGAAGGTGAGGTGGGGAGTTAGGGAGTTAGGGAATGTGAAGATTTGGGGCTCGTGTGGGATTTGGGGTAGAACCCACTAGTTACTAACTACCCTTGAAAGGATAAAGGTGATTTGGGGCCCACATGATCCCCAAATATTCACATTCCCTAACTCCCTAACTCATTCCATTTTTTTTAAACTTGTTAAACCCCCTTGTAATTAAGTGGGTTACTTCTCCTCTCCCCACCTTCCTCACATTAAATCATGAAAACACACTTAATCAATTAAGAGAGTTATGTGTTTGAATTTTAAAATTTAAATTCATGGCATGAATTAATAAAATAAGAGGATAATTGTTTTATTTTGGGGTTAGCTAGTTGTGTGAAGAATTTGGTAGAGAGCTTTAGCTTTGTTGGAAGAACATAATCCTTCCACGAAGAATGACACCCTTCGATGAAGAACGCAATCACCGTAAGGAGAGACGACGTGTCATTACTTCGTCTCATCGCAGCTAGTGTGGGACGTTGTCTTCTCCTTGGATGCACGCCAACACCGTCTTCGAAACCTTACATCATGGTGCCATCTTTCGCGTTGCCGGAAAATGACATCGTTAAATCAAGGTAGAGGTTATCTTCGTTTAGGTTTAATTTAACATTCTTCGTTGATTATTTTGGCTGCTTGTTACTGACATAACGGGTAGAGATCGGACCGCACAAACACGGTCGAATCCTCCTCCCCGTTTTCTTGCTGATCAACGTTGACGATCGAGGTGAACGCGGAGCAGTGTCATTGCACTGCATAGGAACATAGAGGACCGTGGCCGGAGCAGTCCGCAGTGGTGGTGTGCGGCACTGTCACGCCGCACCATCGTGCCGCGCCGGTGAAGCCGAAGGAACCGCGGCTGGAGCAGGCCGCAGAGGTGGTGCGCGGTGCTGTCGCACCCCGCCGGAGAACTCGAGGGAGGTTGTGTACGGAGCGGGCCGCAGCGCCGTCGCGCTGAGCTGGTCGAAGAAGGGTCGCGTCCTAAGGCTACGGCAGTCTAGCAGGGGCGGTCGGACAATCGCCCGCCCGCGCTCCGAGAGGCGTGACCCCAACGGGTCCCGTGGCGGCTCAATCGGCCGACCGTTTTCTAGAAAAACCGGGGGGTTGAATCCCATGTCCAGCACTTTGGGAGGACCCCTTAGGGTCCGCCATTTCAGAATCAAGGGGGTGGCTCCCCCCTTTGCGCCCCGCTCGGCCGCTAGCCGAGCCGCGGCCGACCGCGGGTCGGGCCGCACCCAACCGGGTCGGGCCGTGCCCAGCCGTGCCAGGTCGTGCCAGCTTAGACGGTCCATGTCCAATCGGGCCATACACGGACCCGGGTTGAGTCTACCTGGTTCGGGCTGACTCAGGGGGTATTGGTCCGGGTCGGACTAGGCCCAAACCCTCTATTTTCGGTCCAGGTTCGTTCAAAAGCCTATATCTTGGGCTACGGACCTCTGATCGACACACCGTTAGTTGCGTATGGATCCATGGATTGAGAAGGTAATTTTGGTATATTACACTCAAGGTTTAGGCAACGTTTTGGTATGGTCGGGTTGGTTCGAACTCGAAACCAACCGGGCCCTTGGAGCAGAAACGCCTATAACATAACGACCAGACGTCCGAATGGCGTGCCGTCAGTTACGTTGAATTTCTCTTAGTGAGAATGTTTTTTTGGATTACTCCAATTGAGTTTTGTACACAGCTAGAGTACGGTCAGGTTGTTTTAATCTTAAAAACCAACCGGGCCCCTGGGACAGCAAAGACAATATCTCTCAGACTGGGCGTCCGATTGACATGTCGTATGTCATGTTGAGTTCCTTTTGATGAGACAGAACTTTGTGATAAATCAACTATGGACTTCGTGAAAGTTGATGTATCGACCCTCCTTGGCTCATGGAGTGGACCCTCCCGAAATCGATCGTGCTGTGTGCGGGAACCCTTGAGCTGGCTGCGACGACGATGACGACTGTACTTGGATCCTACGTGGGTTCGGCAACGTGGATGACTATACTTGGATCCTCCATGGGTTCGGCAGTGATGACGACTGTACTTTTATCCTACCTGGGTTCGGCAGCGATGGTTACTATACTAGGATCCTACGTGGGTTCGACGGCGATGACTTCTGTACTTGGATCCTACGTGGGTTCGGTAGGGGAGACGATTCAGAGGTTACATCTATCATCTCCACCCCTCTTCGGGAGTAGTATACCTATGTGAGCATAGTCTTGGATTTCAATCATTATCTTCAATATGATTGACTTTCTTTCCGGTGTGGATTGGGTTGTGCTTTCCTGTTTGGATTGGGTTGTACTTTCCTATGTTGACTGGGATGAACTTGGGCTCGGAAGTTGGAGCCGAACTGGAATTGATGACTTAGGTATATGTATGGGCATATACCTAAGTAGTTTTGGTTGATACTTCGTATTTGTATATTTCCTTTGTGTTTTATACTTTGTGGATTCTGGGAGGCCTTCGGGGGTCTCGAGGTCCCTATTGAGTATCGTATACTCACCCCTGCACAGGCTATGCATGCACTACATCGTGTTGGTTGTAGACGACGGACAGCACTGATCATGGTTGATGATTATGGAGCGTGACGGTACCCGGAGGTGGAATATCATGTGGGACATACATGGAGAGGACGGCCGGACCTGAGGAGCTGAGGAGACCATCTGTACCCACCCTTCAGATGGGATAGCCGGAGGATGACTCGGGGGTTGCGGATTTACATAACTGCTACTGTACTTCCTTTTCAGTTGTATTGTACTTTCAGTTGGTTTTTTATTCTAGCCCATTTACTTTTCAGCACTTAATTTTGTACTCAGTTTACTTATTGTTTACTTCAGCTTGCGTACTCTGTGGTGATTGTTTTCTTATATAAAGGCAATGCCTTCCCTTTATCGGGATTTACTCCTTTGGTGCTAGTCGCCAGCCCCTGTCTTATGGAAGGCGGTCTTGGGGTAGTCACGGAATGGGTCCCAAGGACGGGTCGTGACATTATTTATATAATATTCTTTTAAACAAATTTAAAATATAATTTACCTTTATCACTAAATCAGTCAAAAAAGAAGTTTTGATTTAAAATTCATTATTTTTCACTATTTTTTAAAAAAAATGATACTTCACATTAAAATACCAAAAAAATAACCCTCACATAATTTTTAGGTTTATATTTCAAACATGAAGTTTATTTTGACATATAAAATCTTTAAAAGTTCCAAAAATTGGATTTAAAATAGGTTCTCCATTAAAATGTGGTAAAACTGCGTTTATAAAAATATAGGTTTTTATGCATAATATTTGTTTTTGATCTTATATTATGTTTATAAAATATATTGGATGAATATAAAAAATATTTTAAATAATATAATATATATTTATATTACATTAATATCACTTAAAAATATAATTAATTTAATTCATTATGATAAAATATCTTCTTGAGTATAAAAAAATAATATTAACCTCTATAATTAATCAATTATCATATTCATTTCTAATAAATTTGTAACCAATTAATTCATTTTATATTTTTTTTAAACAAATATTTTAATAATTTAGTTTATCCTTTTCATAACAAATAATTTAGCAGGTATGTTATATATTAAATAATAGTATTTTAGTAATATATTTGTGTTCAGCAAAACTCGGTCTCACTTGTAATCCAAGATAACCTCGTTGTTCTATGTAGTGAAAGATAAAATTCATGTTGTGTAGAACATAATCTTAACATAGTGTTTTATATAAATAAATCTAGGAAAAAAATAAATTTATTCTAAAATGAAAATATTTTACATTCGTTGAGAGTTATATTTTCCCCACCTTAAATAAACTACATCCTCGTAGTTTAAAATTGATCTCAGTAATCATTGAATTGATATTAGAAAATAAACTATTAGTGAAAATGCAGATATTTAATAGAGTTAATGAAAAATATCCTTAAAATGAGATAAAGGAAAGTAAATTTGTCACGTTACTAGGTTCCCTAGTATGAGAACATAGTTGGGAAATAGAAACATGGTTACGGAAGAAAAATATATCAATCATGTTTTAGTATAAATTATTTGACCACAAATCCTTAAACCTAGTTAGAAAATGGTCATTAATATCAACCAAAATGATGATAATAGGACAATGTTTTTTTTCAAACCCATTTTTCCTATAGTTTAAGGATTCTTTCACTCTATGAGAATATAGGTAAATATATGTTTTTATTTTGTAAACACAATCTAATCCTTTGGTTTTTTCCTTGAAATATGTCTACTTCATTTCTTAGCACATGTTACATAAAATCATGATGTAATGCATTACGTTCTAAAACCTCATCTAAATATCTACTTAACCCATTTTATAAATGGATAAATATTTTGAAATATTATTATCCAAAACATTAGAAGGAAGGTCACTAGATTTTCAAAATTAACTTATCAAATAACATGAAGTGGATTTTAATCATCACATATCAAACATGTGAATATGGTAATAACATGAATGACAATCAAACCTTATTGAAAACACGCATTTTTATTACTCTCTAAAAATAATATAGATTATTGGATATATTCCTTAAACCCAAAAATATATAAACTTCATCAATGATAGCATAAACCACTTTGTCAATAAATCATTACTCATTTTCAAGTTATTAAAGACTTATCTAATTTCTATTATCAAATCCAATCATTTATTTATGAAAACATAATTATATTACTATTAGGAACATATTAAGTGGTATCTTTCCCTCAACCATGTGTTTTCAAAAAATTATTACCTTTAACATAATAACTTTTCATGGTACTATTCAATATATGATCTCGAATCCAGAAAAAGTATTACTGTAAAATCCTCACATATTTTATAAATCATATGATGAGAAAATCCTAAAAAATACATTTACAACATATATCTTATATCCAAATGCATAAGTATATTAATCATTCCACTTAAGTTTTTTTAATAACATATGTTTGACCTCGACCCTTTAGCTTCTTCTATGGTACATTCACTTGGTGTTTGGGGATTTATTTGTGTAGTTCCCGATAATCTTGAAGTTGTAACAATTAATAGTAATGTTTTACTTCTTTACTTAGCATTATTTTTTATAGTGTCCCTTTTCTATGAACTTATAAAAAACTCCCAATCCTTTCAATAATTTAATTAGATAATTATTTCCACAGTTAACACATGTGAGAAAATCCTTATTTTTCTTCTTCACATTATCTATCAATTTATATTCCTTTCTCTTATTCTCCTTCTTCATTTTGAAACCATAAGATATAGAGAATTTTTTTCCCTATCTTGATATCACAAAGAACTATTTCATTGTATGAATAAAATATTTGAGGCACGAGCACCCTTTGGATACATATATTAAGTACTTCAAAGAAATTATCAATCTCTCATTCTGTGTTGTGTATGAAATTTGTATAATAACATTCTAACTAGGTAAAGGTAGCTTTATACTCCGCAATAATTTCTTCCAATTTTTAATTTAAACTAAACAATATTCTCTTCATCTTAGTTTGTTTCTCATGGAGAAATTATTTATCTAATAATTTCTACTTAAAATTTATCCATTCTATGAGTTCTATTTATTTTTTCCTCCCTAGTATTCTAGATCAAAAACTACCATTGATCTGCTATGTCATTCCGAAAATATAATGCAAGTTTGACAATTTCCTTTTCACCACATCCTAAGTCCATGAATATCTTATCTAAATACATAATACATTTTTTAGCCATTATTGGGTCTATAGTACAACTAAATTAAGGGGGTCCTCTATATAATAAAGAGATCCAACATCAAAAAATCTATTTATGGAACATGTTTCTCCATCTCGGAAATGTTATGTATCATAACCTAATTAATATTCCCTAGTATTTACATAACACCCTCAATTACAATACTAGTAGTACTAGTTTCCCTTATAGGGTAATCTCTATTTTTTACAATTACTGATATCATTATTCCTTTCAGTAACCATTTCCAAACAATGTAAAATATTATATTAGATCATATCATTATGTAACATAATTTATAATACAAGAACTAGTTTAACACTAATCATCAATTAAAAAAAATATCTATAACTAATATCATAACAATAAACATGTTTTCTTTTGGTATATATTTTATTTTAAATCCTTCATAATGGTTTGAAAATAAAACATGATTTATACTTAGAATATGCTCTGGGAGTGTCAAACCAGGACTGTAGTAAGTTTTTATGTCATTTACTAGGTTATACTGAGTCTAACCCGATGAAACTTGTTAGAGTTTATACTCTTAGGTACATTTGTGCTATAACCACATCCACTTCTAGTATCTAGATAGGGATGTATTTATATGAAGTCCCACATAATCTCTAACTTCCCAAAATTCTAGGGTGGGCTTTAATACTTATCCTAAATTTCTACCTTAGGGTTGTGCTCCCTAATCTTTGTTTTTCTTAATCTATTTTCGAAGGTTTCTTCAAACCTACTATGATACCAACAATAATGCCCCAACCAAAAAATCCCAGAGCTGGTGCATTATTTTATTAAATTGGCATAGATACAAGCTTCAAATCCAAAGGGACCGAATAGTTTAATATTTTTGGAAATCCAGATTATATACATGATACCCATAATACATGACGAAATATGAAATAAAATGTAATACATAACAAATATTAATAAACTACATCCTTGAAACTGATTCAAAGGATTCCTCTTTATAACCTAGGGAAATGAAACATAATAAGGGTGAGATTAAATTTTTATTAAGGGTAATTAAAGTGGAAGTGATAATGATTCAATGATAATAAATCAACATGGAAAGGTAAATTACTGATAACATAGGCCATTAAAATAAATAGTTAAGGAAATATCATTACGAAAATGTAATAAACTAAAAAATATGGAATATAATCAATAAAATAATAATTAAAATGCTTAGATATGTTTTATCATATGAAAACCTCATGGATAATTATAATGATAACATAGATATATATGAAGGAAATGACTAATTATTGGAAAACATGTCTGGAGAACATGAAAACCAATACTTTCAAGACATTTCCCAAGACTATTTAGAACTATGGATAGAAACCCATTTAATTTGGATAACTTATTTTTCTCATGAGAACATGTTGATTCATCTTGGGGTTATATAATGTCTAGGCCCCACCCATCATTTTCAGTCTAAAGAATTCCTCATATCGAATAATTGAGATAAATAATAAATAATATTCCTTATCATAAAATATAAATACTGAATAAATAATAAAAACTTATCAATAATTACTTAGTGGATGATAATTAAAAATAATGGTTATTTATGTTGATGAATTTAAATACCATTGAAAGTTCATTAAAAATATTCTTGAAAAAAATTATCCTTAAACAATACAAAGTATACCATACCACTTGGAAACATTTGAATCATAATTCCTATGAAGAAATAACATTAATTGAAACTTATAATTTCTTTTTAATAAGTTTATTCATTATATAACATTTCATAGGGAAGTATATACCCCTTATATAAGTGAATTTGCATATAAAAACAACTAAGTCTCAATAGAATGTAAATTGAGAAAACATCCCTTACCTTGAGAATGCCTTTTTATGAGTGCCTTTATATTACTGAATAATAAAAATATGTTAATTACTTACTTATATATTATCCTTTTCCAGTTTATTATTACTTTTACTTCACTTATTAAAATTTTATATACAACTACTAAAAAATTATGTTTACATCGGGTGTTTTTTTCCAAATTCTGTCCATGTGTTAAAAACAACTTTAGTAGGTTAAATATTGTAAAAAGGGTCACTATATAAACATATCCAAAATAATTGACATGAAATAATTATCATATTTATACATAAATTATACTTTTAAATCCTATAATTAAATATGTTTATGAAAAATGATCCAGTGTTACAATCATGGCGATGGTAGGTCCTAAGTACACATGGGTAACGTTCCCATTTTTCAATGATCATTATAGAAATAAGGTAAGTAACATTAATCTTTCTATAATTATAATTATTTCATAAATAACATATTATCTAATCTTATGTACCTATATAGGTCATTCTTGTGATGTAAAAGGAATCACATCGTGTCGAGGAGGCGGTGGTCCACACGTCCATGACCGACGTTATCATTTTTAGTGTATGAAAAGTGTGAACAAGAAAATGATATATTATATTTATAGAAAGTTTATTATGTAATTAATATCAGATATATTTCATTTATGTCACAAATTTATATTTAAAGTCATCCATTATACATTCCATGTATATTGTGAATGAATCACATCATATTTTGTAGGTGGTAGTCCACACTTCCACAAATGATGCTATCATATTTACACAAAATGGATACTATAAAGGTATATGTCATAAAATAATTAAAGAATCATAAAAAATAATAATTATCATATTAATCATATAAAAATATCATTTCCATCATAATTCCCAACCATGAAAGTTGGTAAAGGAAAAATGAACGAAGTCGTTTCGTGAGGCGGTTGTTCGTTGTACACATAAACAGTAAGTTAATTACCCATTAGATGTAAGTGTGTGTAAGTGTAAGTAGAACCCATAATATAAAAACATATATTTTTATTTATTATGTTATTATATAATTATATATTAATATTAATTTAAATATCCTATAAATAAATAAATCTAAAGAGCTTGAGGAAGGATGTTACCTATTATTTGGTTAACTCCTTTTGGTTTGAACCAAAGGGATTCCTTGGATGGATTTATGCCCAAGTAGATGATTATAGGTTGAGGGTATAGATTTTTAATATTTTTTTGGGCTGATATTAGTCAACCAAAAGTGTCTTTAGTGGTTTTAGTAAGTGGTAGAAGAGGAGGACGTTTTATAGTGTAGAAGGAGTGTCACTCTTGTAAATTATTACTATAAGAATTTCACCCATATTTTTCCCTTGTCAGGTGAATCCAATAATGTTACAAATTCATTACAAGAGATTATAGTATAAAAAATTTTCTATAAAATGACTTTTGGACAGGTTTCTTCATCATTTGGGCACTTATGATTATGGTTTAGTCCCTTGCTAAGCTTAATTTTAACTTACATGCTTTAATTAATTTTTATAACTTTCACTAATATTTTTTATCAAAAACTAAGTTTAAATTATTAAAAATTATAAATTATTTTGATTCAAAATATGGAATTAGTTTTTCCAAATTTCATTCACAAAATTGGCATAATGTAATTTAAATTTAATCCCACAAACGGGATGATAATGCGAGTTTTAAAAAAAATTATCAAGCATTTTTGTTTTTCTATATTTAATTTCAAATTGAAATTGATTCTAATTAGCTTAATTGGATTATTTTTTTTTAATTGATATTATTTAACTTTAAAACCAATTTAAACTATAAAATAAACTTATAAATAAATCTGTTGAAAAAGTAGTTTTAAATTAAAATTCATAATTTTTCACTATTCATCAACAAATGAAACTTCGTAGAAAAATACAATAAATTCGCCCTAACCTACTTTTTATGTTCCTATTTAAAATTTTAATTTTATTTTTACATATAAAATCTATAAAAATTTCAAAATTTTGATTTATAATTGGTTCTCCATTAAATGGTGCTAAAACTCCCATTATAAAAATATTGGTTTTTAAGCGTAATTTTGGGTTTGTACTTATCTTGTTGTTAGAAAATCTATTGGATTTATATCAAACATATATGATTGAATAATATATATATATATATATTAAAATAATATTTCCTAATAATTATAATTAATTTAATTTATTAGGATAAAATATCTATGTGAGCATAAAAATAATAATATTTTCGTTTATATTCAATGGGTTTTCATATCATTTCTAATTAATTTTTAACCCAATGAATTAATTTGAAATTTTTGAAAACCATATATTTTCATCAGTTAGATAAACCTTTCATGACTATTAACTTAACATCTTTATAATATATTAAATAATAATATTTTAATAATATATTGTTGTTTGTTAAAACTTAGTCTTGTGTGTAATGCAAGATAACCTTGATGTTCTGTATAGAGAAAGATAAACATTATGTTACTTGTAATATAATATTAACTTTTTGTTTCATATAAATCAATATAGGAATAAAAAGTAAATTTATTCTAAAAGGAAAATATTGTAATGTATGGGGGTGTTACGGTGAGCCTAGGTTGTGGGCTTGAGGACATGGACAAGGTTTCTATATCGAGGGACAATGTCGTGGCACATGAGTCTTAGCCCAGTTGGTGAGGACACCTTAAATACATCCATGAGAGCTAAGATCAAATCCAGACAGAGGCTAATTTTTGGGGTTGTAGCAGTACTATAGTAGGTACTATAGCAGGAACTATGCAGAACTGTAGCAGGTACTATAGCGGGAACTATAGCAGGCACTGTTTGGCACTGTAGCAGCTAGGAATATTCCCCCGTTTGGGCCTTCGGGCCACCAATTTGGTCCCCGAGTCCTTTAAGGCCATCGGGCCACCCATGCCTTCGGGTCAGGAAGGCCTTAGGGCCACCTCAAGTCCTTCGGGCCACCTTAAGTGTAGATGCAAACCCGACAACCTACAGGGAACAAGTTTTAGAAAGAGGAGGAGCAAGGAGATTTCACCATAGAAGAAGTTAAATGGATTGCTAGAATGAGAGGGTATGGCACCTGCCATTGAGAAAAGCTTGTGCATGCATGGGAAAGCCTGCCAAACAGCCATGTGAAGGTGAAGAGTTGATTTCATGATGAAGATGTTGGGGAGGAGTAGTTCCATGTAGTTAGTCTGGGTTGTATGTAATGTTTTAAGCCTATGGGAAATTAATTCTTCTAAGGCCTATGTGACATGTAATACATTGGCTTACGAATCTTGTATGGGTTCCACCTCACCCCTTGAAAGTTGTATTATCAAAAATCAATAAAAAATTAAGTCCTTTGGGCCAAAAAAGGACAATGTCATGTGGATGTACACAACCAAGTACATGGACATGGGGTGCAGTACATGGGAATGGTGTTCCAAACAAGGGAACTAACTGATAACATGTTCAAGTGGTCATATATCTTGGACACAACATATACCAACGGAACGAGTTGTGTGGGGTGACATGGCTTGCCAGCCGTGTATGGTCGAGGACATGCCTAGGAGATCAGATGGTGTCACACACTATGTAACATGAGTTACATACCATGCAGAGTAATATATACACACCAAGTACCAAGAGGGGACACAAAAATAGGCCTTTGATGTGAGACGCAGTGTTTACTATGGTTATATGCCATATAATTCCCTTTTATATTTCTCCCACATGAATATCCATCTTCAATAATTAGATAGACGAATATGAGTATCCTCTCTTCAGTAGTTTTCTTTGTGGTACATGAAAGTGGTTTTGGTTTTGGCATTAGAGATAGACATGAGGTGATTTTTGTTAGTATCTTCTTTTAGCGATGTATAGATCATTATAGGTTGACTGTTTCCCCTTTGTATATTTATATGAGGGTATATCATGGAATTACATCCTCGGTATAGGATTTTGATCTAGTCAATATGGTGAGATCTGATATAGTTAATGTATCCCTCAGGGAGGCAGTGGCGAGATCCAATATCATTATATCTTCCTTGTGTGGGATATATGGTATCATTATGACCATCATTCTGGGAGTTGATCCCCTATCTAGTATGTTATCCTAGTGTGGTTTGTAGAATCATCGTCACACGATCCCCTAATTAGTGTCACTCCAAATGGGGTTTGTTGAATCGCCATCTATAGGATCCCATACTTTGAAGTTAGATCTAGATTGGATTTTTGGTGTCTCCAGGTAGTCCTAGTTATAATACCATATCTATGTACTATGGATATAATACTTATTAGGGTTTTTGGAATCCCCCAATAGACCTAGGTGTGATCCCATATCATAGTGTTATGATCACTTTAGTTTCATCCTGGCTTCGTAGTGTTGCACAGTTGTCCTGGGTGTGATCCCCTATCTGTGAGTTGAGATCCTTTTGTTTATAGTGGGGTTCTTAGAGTCCCAAATCAACAATGGGTGAGTTAACCTATCTAATTATCAATACCCAATGGGTTATAGAGTGGATTTCTATGTGGTGAGACTTGAAGAGTGTGTTTTCTCAGATGTATACCACCTGGGATGGTGGGGGTGTGACATTATCTTGGTGATACTCAATAAGTAATCTCTCAGACCAGAGTGATCTGGGATAAAAGATCTAAAATTGAGGACTCTTATCTCTCCTATGAGTTCCATATGGGATGATAGGTATCATTGAGAGAATACTCCTAGAAGAGCGATACCTTGTGCCTCAAGTTGTATCATGCAGCTTTTAGTGAGGTTGGGAGATCATGAAAATTGAGTTGTGATACAAGTATATCTAGGATGTTCAATGAGTCCATGTATTGAATTCACATACCTATATTGAAACACCATGTGGATATGAGTTGCGTATTCATGAATAGTCGGGGAGTGGCTGAGAAGGATTTTTTTATTCTCACTCTCTCTCTCTTGGGTTTACTTCTTTGGATTTGAGTTGAACATACTCTTTCCTTTTTTCTTCTCCCTTTTATTTTGGTTTTTTAGGTTTCCTACTTGGTATTTCTATACTAACCACTATATGGGATCTTCCCACACATGGTTTGTCTTATGAAGATGGTCGGCCTTATGATAGAGTCCTGGGAGGACCCAAAAATGGTATAGCATAGTATGATAGAAAAACCATGGTTCATAATAGTGGTTTCATTTGACTGAAGTACCCTTTTTTATCTTGTTTATACATTATAGTTTTTAGTGGGCATATATTTTTTCCTTTCATGCTTTAAATACTTTTTTTACTTTGATTTTCTGATATATGTATGCATGAATTTTTTGTATTTACTATATTATTATAATCTATTAATTTTTTTAAAGATATGGATGTGAGTGCATGTGTATAGGTATTACAGGCTATGGCCTCCCATGTTTGTGATATGACTACTCATCACTAGAAATTGGAACCTATCCTATTAGAGAGTAGCTTGGGGTTGTGGTTTATTAGCATTCCACTGGTTAGGTGGGCCCTAGAGGGTAGGTTCATGATAGAGTGGTATTAGAGCGGGATTCACATTGGGACTATAGTTTACAGATTTTCTAGTTTTGATCTATCTTTGGGATTTATGGAATCATTATTAAGGTGTTTTGAGTTCAGATTTGAGGATAGGAACTCCAGTGTTCATGTGGCATCAGATATATTCATTCACCTAGACTCTAAATCCTTCTTATTTACTCGGTATATATAAACATTAGCTATAGTTAACTTTGGTAAATAAATCTTATAGTATTCATTTGTAGTTCACATTACCTTCTAGAGTTAGCTCACCGGATATTCTCTTTGATTGTGGAGTGTCGTGATTCTATTTTAGGATGGCACTACGATGACAGCCAAACTAGGTACCCCAGTGGGATTTTGATTAAGATCTTCTTAATGACAAGGAATTAGTGTAGGTAACTATCTATTATTTGGTACCTTTAGGTGATTTTTCATTTGATCCACCACCCATTGAGCAGCAGGTTGGGCTAGAATTTTAGCAAGACTGCACTATATGATTTTCATAATCAGTGACCTCCTAGGTATCAGGGTGAGACAGACCTCCAATTAGGTCAAATAAGGGAGTAAAAAGTGTTTTCCACCTTATGATAACAACTCCAAATCCGATTCTGGTCCTAGCAGTGGGTCTTCTGTAGGCCTCAGCTGAGTTGTGGTGGTTTCTGGTGACACAGACCCATGATGAGATGATTCTCACTTAGGTATAGTTTTAGAAGCTCTTTAAGGAAAAACTTTACCCATACACATTTACATCAGTGCATATCCAGGAGATTTTATAGCTTTGATAGAATATCATAAACATGGATTAGTATTCAAGGATATTTTTAGACCTTTCACAATACTCACTGAATATGGTTCTAGATCCATTTTTCTAAGCATGGACCTTTAATAAGAAAATGTGTTGATATATAAACAATTTAATGATATGGTTTTGCATTCCCACCTATTTTTGGGTTGATTTAGTGGTCCTTGGTTGTGGATATTTTTCTGGATGAGAAAACACAAATTGTTGGTTCTAGGAACACAGGAACTGAGACCTCAGTAGCTGGTAGTTGTTGGTAAGATCATGAGTATTTTCATTTAACATACTTCATAAGATGATCCCAATATATAGGTTCTACAGTTCAATTCTTGCAGCCTGGTTTTCATCAATTGTGGGATACGTATTGTTTCACATGTAATGAATGGGTACATCTCAAGTGAGAATTTTCCAAATTGTCATGATGCTAACTGGTAGATGTCCGATAGAACTCCCTATAAAAATATTAGTATGATAATTTGGGATCCACATGATGGAATACACGGTGTAGGATTGGTGGGAGGAACTAGGGGTGTAATACAGTTTGATCAATTTCCACCACCACCCCTAGGTGGTATGCGCCAATCTCAAAGAGTTGGAGGATTGGGGGAGGAAATATGGAATCCTAGAGGCCTATGACCCAGAGTCCCTGAGGATGAATAGATGTATGATTTTTTATCATTTTTACTATTTGAATAGTATTATTATATACATGTGTGAGATACCATTTTCATTCCTCTTCCTGCTTGAGGCATATCCAGTGTGATATGGGGCATCGATAGAGCCATATGATGGTGATGTTTGATGTGGATTCAAACACAAAAGAATGTGTGATGCTTCATCCAGTGAGACTAATTCTTGATATGTGATACTAAACCATGCAGGCAGCTCATTAATACCGAAGTTGATAGTGTCGAGGTGTGGAAAATGAGTTCCTTTGACTTGTGTGTTTTCTATGGGTTAGTGTGTTGAGGTGTCAGAGCAAGACCAGTGTGGGGTGAATAGGTGGGAAAGGGAAATGGTGAGCTTCATGAATAAGTTTATTCTATCATGGAGGCTCAATTTTGTTTCGAGGTATGACATGTGTTCTTACTATTATAGGATTATTTCTACAGAGTCATGATCCACTTTTCCCTGAGTGTATCCACTATTCGAGAAAGGGATGAATTTTTATTTTATAAGTTGATAATGCATGACACATACCACCTATGATTTTAAATTTATTTCACATTAAAAGTGTAGTATCATCGTAAAAGGGAATTGAATAGTTTTGTCCCTCTTCCAAAAATCATGATCTCTATGGTGGGTCCCCTTAGACAACCCAACTCTGAAGGCTTCAGTATTCTTGTTGGGTGTATTTTCTGGTTTTAGATTCTTCAAGGATTGTATTTCTATCCCTTTGTCTCAAGATGTATCTCTTCACCCTTCTTTCATCCCAAGAATCTATATTTATCACATGTGTTCATCGACGGTGAATGGTTATCCCTTGTGTATATCTCTATAGTAGAATTAGGGGAAGTGGAATATTTTCACTATTGGACCCTGGAGGTGAATTTCAGTCATGATCATCCACCTATTTCTTATTCTAGGGCTTTTGTGGGTTCTTTAGGTCTCTCTATTCCAACAGTGGTGTCATCCATCTCTAGGTGCACCTTTTGAATTTAATAATTTTCATTGGAGAAATTTTTTCAATCCAGGTATCAAGAGTCTCATAAATGAAGACTATGGAGGTTCACTCTGTTCAAGTGGTATTGGGTTGTCTCATTGGGTAGGGACTCTAGTACAGTGGTAGTGTGGTTAAGGCTCTTGGATATCCTATTCCCATTATTCAACCCTTCCATTATTTATAGTTTTGTGGACTCTCTGAGTGTATTTCCCTGCATGGATGAGGAACCCCAAAGATTTTAGGATTTATCATCAGCACACATTTGAGTGCAAGTGAATCTCTCCTATTGTCGCCCCTATCACATCCTCAATCAATATAGAAAAAGTTTATCTTGGTGAAAACACATTCAGTTTCATTTTGCCCCTTGATTTTTTGTGGTTATTTTATTCAGGTGAATTTAGTGCATGTTTTCAGGACCCTTGCTACTTCAAATGGAAAAATCACCCTTGGAGATGAGTCTCATGCTGCTTCTCCTTCAGAGGTGGGACCTTGTTCTCCCCTTCATATATCCTCTTAAGCTCTATGATCTATTTTTTCTACTTCTAATGATGGTCCTTCTTGTACCAAATCTAAACCATGGTATTTTCAAGTGCTTCATTTCACAACCACTATTTTGGAAAGGGACCCGTATTCCCAGGTTTTGAGTATTGCTGGTTTCGGAGGATAGGTCTTAAGCTCTTAAATTTTCTCAACATAAAAGGTGTTTTCCCATGAATTGATCTAACTCATAGGACTTTTGATGAAACTTTAGTGGTGGATCCTCTGATTCTAGAAATAGTTAGTCATGAGTATGATATGTAGGACTCGTGATGTGGTTCTTAAAAAAGAGAACATGTTTCCCAACTTCATCTATAAAGTTATCCTAATTGTTTTTTTGTATTATCACCTTCCACAGTAGAAGAGGAAGAATCAAACCCTTCAGATATAGGATCCCATGGATAGTGTCAGACTTCTCCACTTGCTATAAGCTTGGTGACCCACTCTGTGTCCAAATAAGTATGTAGTTTTTCCAATAAAACTCCACCTTCTTCTTAGTTACAGGGCTAGAAGGCCAAGATTCAACTTATTTAATGATTAGCATCATCTTATGGAATGATATGATCATAAGGGCCATGTTAAATCATGATTTTATTCCTTCTAAAACTAGTAAACATTAGTTTCTATCCTCACTATCTTCGATCATAAGAAAAAAAATGACCAGATTAGGTTTTTGACAAGAAAACACAATTTTACATACTCGATGCATGGGCACCCCAAAAATAGATATGTTTGGATATTCTAGAATAAAAATGCATCGATTGAAATCATAGAGGTCTCTATTAAACATATTAATATTAAGGTGGATACTGGAGTGGCCACTTTCATTTTCACTTTTTTTTATGAAAAGTGATATGTGTATGATAGGTCGACATTTTTGAAAAGAAAAATATCATAATTTCATTTAGGGAATCTACCCAAATATATGGGAAGGGACTTTAATTCCATATAATATTCATCAAAAAAGAAATTTGGGAGCAGAATGATCATTAATCTCAATTGATGATTTCAATGAGTTTCTATCTAAAACTGGTTTGACAGACATAGGGTTCTTGGGAGAACTTTTCACCAGGTAAAATAATAAGAAAAAATAAAATGTATTTGTAGTAGGATGGATGGATGATTGTGAAACATGCAAGGTGTCTAATATTATCATTAGGCTAGAGTGACACACCTTCCTTGAGTCCTTACTGATCATTAAACTCTTCTAGTATAGCTTAAACAAGATGGTAAGAGGTTGACACACTTCTTCTTCATAGAAAGTTGGCTTCAGACTGTGGGTTTCTTGCATATGGTGTAGAATTCATGGTAACAACTAACTAGGGTCAATGCTTGGACTATACATACCGATAGACTAATGATATTAAGGGATCTTCTTTGTGATTAGAACAACAATAGACCAAAATGGTATCCTTTTCTATGAGAACTATGAAATGATATCAATAGGTTAAAAGTGAGGATACAGTAAAGATGGTGTGACGACGTTTTTTAAGTCATTGTGAATAAAAAAAATATTTTTTCAGATATATTGGCGGAGGTAGAAATAAAGGAAAGGGATAAATAAATAGAACTTTGTCTCAAGTAGGGTGATAGAAATATGTTCTTCCTCTTCTATGATTTTATTAAGGATGAAAGGTTTTAAGATCTATCAATATCAATCTATAGGATGGTACCTTAAATAGAATCCTAGAGGTGGATTGAATGCTAGTAGAAAATAAATTTGAAAATATTCATGTGGGTTCTCACCATCTAGGGGATGCCAAGAGCTTGAGGGAAGGTAGATAAGTGAACTTCTAAAATAACAACATAGTGCAGGTCACTGATGTCGATCATCATAAAATTGAGTCCATCCTGGATGAAAATAAATCTAAGGAGGTTGTGCATGCATTGAACCCTGAACGAACTCAAGGACCTAACATCTTCCAAAGTATGTTTTATTTATTTTCATGGGATTATATTAAAATGAATGTAATTGAATCAATAAAGGATTTATTTTGGGGAGAATCCATCACCGTAGCCATCAACACCTCCAAACCGGTCTTAATTCCCAAATTGAATCAGTCAACCTCATGGAACAATTTCAGACCAATTTTCTTTTGCAACTTTTCATATAAAATTTTTCCCACAAACATCAATAAAAGGATCAATAGGGTGCTTCCTTAGATCATTTTTGGGGAAAATTATAGATTTCTAAAGGGACGGAACATATAGTGGGTGACTAGGATTGCAATAGAGATGGCTAATGATATCAAGAGAAAGAGTCACAGTTCTAACATTATGAGCAAGGTGGACATGTAAAAGGCATACAACCACATGGAATGGAGTTTTATTATCAAGTATGTGTAGAATTTTAGATTCAATTCCTAATCCTGTGACCAAATCTTCAAGTGATTTTATTCTCCTTGGCTCTCAATTTCACAGATGGGGAGATTTTTTGAGTTCGTCAAGTTATCTTGGGGCCTAAGCTAAGTAGAGCCTTGTTCACTTATTATTTTTACACTTTCTCATGAGACTCCCTCAATAAATATTCACAATGAATTGGAAAGAGGATCCATCCAAAATTTTTAAAAAAATGGGTTAGCTACGATTTCTCTCTTGATTTACGTGCACAATATTGTGTTATTCATTAATTGAAGGACCGGATCATTTGAGAGGTTTAATAATATGATTGAGACTTATAAATGATGGAGTGGTTAATAGATTAATTACAAGAAGAGTACTTTATACCTTCCAAATTCTACTCAACACGTAGAGGCAATATAATCTAAGAAATATTGGGAATTCAATAGAGTGGTTTCCTAATGCATTATTTAGGTTCCCCAATCAAAGAAAGGACAATCAAAAAATATCTTCTCGAAAATTAGGGGAGCTGGTTAACAACTTGTGTATTCAACTAGAAAAAAAAAATTCATTTAGTGGGACGACCACTCTGGAAAATTGTTTTTTAACTTCGATGCTCGTTCATGTGTTTTCTTATATGAGGACTCTAATGGGTATCATTGATAGATTGAATAAAATCATCAATTTCTTCATTTGAGGTTACACAGGTGAGAATAAGTGTCATTGGTATGTTTGGAAATAGCTCAGGAAACCTCTTAAAAGGGGGGATAATGTGGGGGACAATACTGACTCCATAGATATTATGAAAGTGAGATTGTCTTGGGATATCATCAAAGTAAAATATTTTTCGGATATGATTATGAGGAGCATGTATATGGTAGATTGGAGACTATGGGATGAGAACCCAAAAGAACTCTCAATTATGTAAAGGAACTTTAGAGATCATCTTGGCTGGTTGGAAAATAAATAACATGGGTTGTTGGATTCGATGATATCAGGTTATGGAAAGAAACATTAGTTAGATAGATCCTTTTCCTTCAAAGATGTTTGGTTCAATAGTTCACATTTAAGTAGGTGAGTATTCATCTAAGATTTATTTCAACCATTTTTTATGTGGTAAAATATCATTGCATGAAGAAATTATTTTTTAGATGAGTCAGGTTTATGTATTTTTATAGCGTTGAAATAAGTACCCTTCAAATCTTGGAACCTCCTAATATCTATTTGACCCTCTCAATAAATAGACATATGTGAAACCAAAATTTGTAGAAAAGTTATTGTAGAAAATATGAATTCACTTGTATTGATTTTATAAAAAATGATGTTCTTATTTTTAAAAATGTTCAAAATAAGGGAATCAACCTAGAATACAAGTGAACATGCTATGAGAATTCTACTTCAAAATCTGATTTGAATGTTTTCTTTGAGGGTATGTTGGCTCTTTTTATCTATGATTAGGTTGGGAAAATGTTGTGTTCTTTGGCATAGGTGAAAATTTTACAGGAGTTTCTCTCTAACTAGTTCTAGGGTAAGATGACCATGTGTTTCTTGTAAAGTTTTGTGGAATGGTTCTTTTCTATGTATGCTTGGAGATCTAGGAGATGAGAAACAAAATTTGAGAAGGAAATAATTATCCCCTTAAACACATTATTGTTTTGTTCTTCTATCTAGTGGTCGAGCATGGTTTTTTAATACATGGTGGTGAGTTTGGGATTGGTCACAGAGATATCATTTCTAGAGGCTTAAAACCAGCTGTTCTTCCCCTCTTAAAAGGTGGATCAAGTGGAGCCCTCAACTTTTAGGATTCAAACATAATGTTGATGAGTCATACATTGAGGGTGACATGTGATGAGGATTTTTTATTTTTAATGTTATATGGTATGTGGTAATTGTGTTAATCATCTTTTATGGACTCAGAAATTCAATTATGGAAAATACCATAGATCTTCATAGTGGTATTTCCATATGCATTCTTTATAACATCAGTATTGTTCCCATTGAGTTAGATTTGAAACTCCGAGTGAGTTTTATTTGAGACAATGATAAAATTATTGGGTATCTAACGTAATTCATTAAAAATTGAAAGTCTATTATGAGTAGTGACTTGGAGGTCTCTCAAACTATAAGGGGGGGAATTTGCAGCTGGCAACCTAGATAGAAAAGTAAACCATGAAAATAGTTTTATTATTTATTATAGCACTGGTTCCCATACCCATGATTCTAATCTCATCTTCAATGTTGATTCTCTAGGGATACATCACTATAGGACACCCTGTCCAACTATTTTCCAATATTTTCATAACAAATATTTATTTCTTGAGTGAGTATTCATTATTTGATGTTCAATGATACCATTGGAGACTTTTTTCTAAACCCATATTCTTGGTATCCCTATTAGAGATGATAAAAGGTCATACATATCTATCTTCTGTGTGATATAACTCTTGAGGAGAGTGATATCATCACATATAATCTTTCTATTGCTTCAGGGTGAATGTGTGATACTTTACTCAGTGGAGATTGGTTTATTACCATTAATGCTTAGGATTTTTTCCAACAGTGGGTGTAACATCATTTCCAACCAGTGGGGAAACGTTTTCCACCTTTTTAGAGATGTCACCCTAGGCCAAGAGGTATTATATTATATGTGGTTGGATATAACCAACTTTTATCAGATGTCTATTATGAGCCTTAAAACAATAGTTCTATGATATTTTAGTTTCCTATAGTAGTGGGACATTTTTAGACATATTTTTTAGGACATGGTAGGTTTAACTCCCCAATGAGAGTTGGATTTTTCATAGACTGGAACCTAGGTAATATATAAATAGTTTCAATATTATAAAGGTTAAATCTCATGGATAATTTTGAGCTATGTTGTAGTTAGAGGTTTTCATAAATATGGTCTGGTAAGACCTAGTGTGATCACTTGGGCATCCCTTTATTGTTAACCTGGGAGCCAGACAAGAGATGTATGGAATATATCATTTAACCATTTTATGATTAGTTTTTGGGAGTTTTCTTCATGATTAACCTCATGTGTTTGACATTAGAGTTTCATTGGGGATGAAACTACATGTCTCTAGCTGGTCATGGATAGCCTCCACTTTTATAGTGAGGTGGGTAGGTATATCTTACAGATTCTATTTTCAATATATTTCCTAACCAAATATCCTCCAGAAATGTTCTTGATGGATTTTATAATGGTGGATAATACATCAAAATTCCATGGATTGATGATGACAACATCCATACTACAAGACTATGTGCTGAGGATGTTGGTTTCCATTTGTTGTACATGGTAGAGAAGGGTATTAGTTCCTATTTGAGTAAACTGTTGAGGATTAAAAGAACATGATTTAGGATTTAATGTTGGCATGATGTATATGTTACTACACCATTAGGATAACACCATTAGAGTTCAATTATAGGATCCCATGTTGGTCACTATTGTACTAGTCGAAACTAGTATGTGATAGCACATATAGGACTATAGTTGGTGCTAGCAATGGATGTTGAGGTTTATGTTCATCTATGGGAATATTAGGACTACCTTGTGACATTATCATCCGAGTCAAGTTACTGAGGTGGTGTACCACTAGACCCTATAACTATTGTTAGGTCAGGTGCTTGGTTTCTATCTGATATTCGTAGTTGAGGAGACATTTTCGCACATTATTGAATTATTTCAACCTAGTTTGAGCTGAACTTTGGGTGTGTTTTGGCCTTTTTGGTATCCAATTTGTTTTATGTCTGGCTAGAGAGGACCCTGTTTTTCCTTGTGGTTCTCCCTAAGTGTGTATTTTTAGAGCGAACGGGAACCCTATGGTGAGATAAGTATCATGGGAGATCTAGTTTAGATATGAATTTTCTCCCTTGTGCATAGGATTTTCCTTTTAGAGATAAAAAACATGAAGGCGGGGAGAGTATAGTGACTATGGTTTTTCCATGTCAGACTTTGGAATATTTCAATGAATATTTATGAAGTCTCTAACTGAGTAAGTGTGTAATTATGGGGGCTTTGAGGTCCATGATGTGGTTTTATTAAAAATATAAAACATATTTTATCAAATGCATGCATTTTTTCTATAAATTTGTAATAAACCAAGAGTAGATTCGGATCAGAAATATGAGACTCTATTTGAGTTCAGAACGTGGGTTTTTTCCTAGGCCTAAAATAATGTTTCTAAATGTGGATTTTGTATATTTGGTTGCAATGGTATTATATCCCAAAGATTAATTTGTATTTTCTAGATACTACATAGAGTTATCATGGTGGTGTACTTCTTAGCTCTACCATCGCAGTTAGACTCAGTACACAACGTCTTATGTGTGTCAGACATGAAAAGTTACGTAAATAACCCATCACACTTTATCTAATAGGAAGAGATGGAAATTAAGGATTTGGATACCTTTTTTGAGTTCCCATTGGAGATCAAGGATGGGTAGGATGGGATCCTTCATGGGATATTTATTCTCATACTGTGTCTTTAGTGGAAGCGCAAGAATCATCATGAAAGAAACTGGGATTGGAAGACTCATATGATATCCCATTACCCTCATCTTTGAGAGTAGGTTTTTTCTTTTTTTAGGAAGAAACTTCCTACATTGTGTAGAATGTAATGACTCATATCTTCCATGTTTTACTTTGAGATATTATATAGAGTATTCTTTTAGACCATTCGCAAAGACGACATGTAATTCTGAGTCCAAGTGTTCCTAGAATAAATGGTTGAAATATATTAAATATATTACATAACACATGTACATAGCTTTCATGAAATAGTGTAATAACTCTTAAAAAGTGGCCTGGATCAAAAATTTGAGGGTATGATTGTGTTCCAAATGCAGGTTTTACCCTAGGCATGATATAACATTTTTCTACATGGGGTGTTTGTGAAAAACCTATCATGGGGGAAGAATTAATAAAATATATTAATTAAACAATTTTAATTTATTTTATTTGACATATCGATTGATTTTTTCTATAAATATTTTACTGTAGAAATGTCATAGGGTTGGCTTCTAAACCTAGGAGACCTTAAGAGATCTTCAGAGTGTGATCTTAGAAAACAATGATAGATCGGGACTAGATCGAGGATTTGTTTCACCAATGGAGTTTGTGGATCGCATCAATGATGGAAGTACGGGACTGTTCTTCATCAATTATCAATTCAAACTCTAGGTTGGATTTTTGATTTTTAAATTTTCATATCGATATTATATCCCATACAAACATGGATTAATACCAAGAATAAAATTGTTTCTTGAATCGATGGAATATCAAATTGATGTATTTAATTTTCTTATTCGTTGATTTTATTTCTTCTTCAATTATCTTCTTCTACAAAATATAATCAAGTAAAAATGAAAAACTGATGAGGTTTATCCAAACTTTTCATGGATTATGGATTTCTCCCATGTCTCTTAATTCGATCATAATTGGTAATTTACCTACCAAATGGTTTAAAAAATACCTGGTATATAATGGTTGTGTGATTGTTATTTAGAACAATAGATTGATACAAGGGGTATGGATCATGAAGCAGTTTTTGATTTTGAATCAATAATGTTGCTGGATTGATCTAGGGAGAATGAGAGTAGATTTTAGGGGTTCTTCATCTTCCTAAGTGGCATGTAGTGAAATGAACATCAAACGTGTGTCCTGGATCCTTTTGGAATACTAGATTCTATTGAGAAAGTAACGATGAGGATCAGTCAGCCAAGATCTGAGATCTGTATTGTTATTTTTGGCTAGAAATGAGGTCGTGTTAGTGTGTGAGTAATAATGGAGAAGAACCTATGGATCTAGAAAATCTCATTATACACAGCGTGTATTTTAGGATTACATGTTTTATGGGACCCACTGTCTATAGTTCTAGGGTTTCACAATGAGTTAAATATAACATGGAGTTTGAATATTTCACACACCATGTGACCCTTCCCTGGAAGCTCTAAATGTACCTAGAATGGTACACAGGCAGTACTTGGAGTACACAAGCTCAAACCCACATTATACTTGGACGTGATGTGTTCTCGGACATAGGCATGGCCAGCGGTACATGGGCTCGGCTATACGGTGTGGGAAGGGTGTTTGTAAATCCCTACACATCATTTTGGTCACTCACACACTATGTATATTGAGGCTTACATGTTTTGTGGGGCATTACCACATGGGAAAACCTAGGGATAGCTAGACACATCGTGTACCACTAATACACGATGTGTACCACCTATGAGGGTGTTTTTAGACCTTTGTTTATCAATTCTGTAAAATTCTTGTTTGAGTGTATTCCCTTGGTCCATTCCCTCAAGGGTATAGTTTGGTATTACATCCACATAATAGGATATTGTTCCCCTCTAGAGGATGAGTCTCTGATAGAGTTCACTATGTCCCTCTGTGAAGCTGGAGTGTTATCCTCTATCTTCTCATTACCCTATGCAGGGTTTGTTGAATCGATGTAACCCCCTTGATCATGGAATTTATCCTTTATCAATAATTCCATATTAGTAGGGTTTTAATTGTCATTTGAATGCAATACCATACACAATGGTTTGGTCAATATTTGGTTTGTGGTGTCCCCCTGTGGTCCAAGACCTAGCCCTCTATTTGAGTATCTAGGTCCTCTTGAATAGTGAGGTGTATTGGGCAGGGCTTCATGATCTTGACCTCATGGATGAGTGTCACGGCCAATCCTCAGGGCTCGTGCCATGACTACCCCAAGCCCGCCTCCTATAGGCCAGGGGCTTGAGACTAGCACCAAAGGCGTAAATCCTGATAAATGGGAAGGCATTAACTTTATATAAGTAAACAACACAACAGAGTATGCAAACTGAAGTAAACACTGAGTAAACTGAGTACTAAAGTATGTGCTAGAAAGTAAATGAGCCAGTTTACAAACCCAACTGAAGGTACAGTACAACAGTAAAAGAAAGTACAACAGCTGAAAAGTAAATAGAAACCACTGATTCTTCCTCTAGAAATCCCACCTGAAGGGTGGGTACAGATAGTCTCGTCGGTACCTCGGGTCTCTCTGTTCGCTCCGTGTACATCCCGCTAGGTGGTCCACCTCCAGGTACCGTCTCACTCCAAAAGGCTCTACATCGATCAGTGTTGCCTGTCGTCTGTATCCAACACAATGTAGTGCAGTCATAGCCCGTGCAAGGGTGAGTATACGATACTCAGTAGGGACCCAGATACCCCTGAAGGTCTCCCAGAATCTGCAAAGAATAAACCACAAAGGAAATTTACAAACACAAAGTATCAACAAACTCTACTTAGGTATATGACCATACATATACCTAAGTCATCAATTCCATTTCAACTCCAACTCAAGATCCCAAGTACTATCCAGTCCACACATGAAAGCACAACTCAGTCCACACAGGAAAGCACAACCCAGTCCACATAGGAAATAAAGACAATCATATCGAAAATAATGATTTAAAGTCAAGACTCGGCTCACACAGGTATATTACTCACGAAGAAGGGTGGAGATGATAGATGTAGCCTCTTAATCATCTCCCCTGCCGAACCCATGTAGGATCCAAGTACAGAAGTCGTCGTTGTTGAACCAATGTAGGATCCTAGTACAGTAACCATCATTGCCGACACATGTAGGATCCAAGTACAGTCATCCTCATAGCCGAACCCACGTTGGATCCAAGTACATTCTTCCTCGTTGTCGAACCCACGTAGGATCCAAGTACAGTCATACTCACTACCGAACCCACATAGGATCCAAGTACAGCCGTCATCGTCGTCGCAGCCAGCTCTAGGGTTCCCGCACACAGCACCCTCGATTCCAGGAGGGTCCTCTCAACGAGCCAAGGGGTCTATACATCAACTGTCATGAAGTCCAGATTTGATTTATCACAAAGTTCTGTCTCTTCAATAGGAACTCAACGTGATAAACGGCGCGTCAATCGGACGCCCAGTCTGATAGATCTTAGATTTTCTATCCCAGGGGCCCGGTTCATTTTTAAGCTAAAACAATCCGACCGTACTCCAACTGCATCCAAACCTCTAGTGGAGTAATCCAAAATAACCTTCTCACAAAGAGGAATTCAACGTATTTGATGGCACATCATTTGGACATCTGGTCCTTAAGTTATAAGTGTTTCCGCTCTAAGGGCCAGGTTGGTTTCGTGTTCGAACCAACCCAGCCATACCGAAACGTCGAGTGTAATATACTGAAACGACCGTCTCGATCCAAGGATCCCTACACAACTAAAGGTGTGTCGATCAGAGGTCTTTATCCCAAGATATGGGCGTTTGAATGAACCTGGTCCAAAAATAGGGGGTCTGGTCCCGGTCTGACCCGGCCCAATACCCCCTGGGTCGTCTCGAACCGGGTCGACCCGACCCGGGTCCGGGTCCGGCCCGATTGGGCGCGGCCCGGCCCGATTGGGCACAGCCCGGCGCGGCTGGCGTGGCCCGACCGGTCCAGCCCGTGCAGCTTGCGCCCGGCTCGGAAGCCGGTCGTGGCTCGGCGCTGGCCGAGCGGGGTGTAAAGGGGGCACCGCCCCCTGTTTGCAGAAACGGAAAACCCTGTGGGGTCCTCCCTAAAATTCTGGTGGGGAGTTACAACCCCCCAGTTTTCTGGAAAACGATCGGCCTTAATGGCTGACCGGTTGAGCTGTCGCGGGACCCTTCAGGGTCCTGCCTCCTGGAGACGCTAGTGGCCTGCACAGCCGGCCACCCCTGCTGGACCACCGTGGCCTAAGGCCACAGATCTTGCTGGCCCGGTGGGGTGTGACGGCGCTGCACCCCTCTGACGCGGCCCGCTCTGGCCGTGGCCTCCCTTGTCTTCTCCCGCATGGTGCGACAGCTCTGCGCACCACCGTCGCGGCCCGCTACAACCACAGTCCTCTTCGTCCCCGCGCAATGCAACAGCACCACACCGCCTTCACCTCAAATTTCAATGGTGATCAAAAAGAAAAAGGGGAGGATGATCAGTCGTGTTTGTGCGGTCTGATCTCCTCCCATTATAACGATAACAAGCTGCCAAATTTTAATCAACAAAGGTCGATGATAAAACATGAACAAAATAATTAACCCCTACCTTAAAGGAAGTTCACAGTTTCCATGCACCATGGACGATGGTGTCATTTTCGTCGTCATCAGTTTCTCCTCCCTTGTCATGGAGGAAGAAGAGGATAAAGAAACTGGGGCCGCCAAATCAACGTTCTTTGTCAGAGAGTTGGTGTTCTTCATTGAAGATGAAGTTATTCAAAAGAAACTAGAGCCCTTTATCCTCCAATTCTCAACATAACCAGCCAACCAAAAATAAAATAAGGCTTCTCCTTATTTTATTTTACTTTTCCATTCATTCAAAATTACAAATTCAAAAACTAAATTCAATTAATTGATGAGGTTCAATTAATTGAATTAATGTGGGTTGGCATGAATTAAATTGGAAGAGTGGGGAGGGGAGGAGTTACCCAATTAAATAAAAGGGTTTAATGGATGGTTTAAGGAATGTGAAGGGTTCGGGCTCGTGCGGGCCCCACCTCACATTTATCCTCACATGGGTAGTTACGATGCTAGTGGGTACCACCCTAACTCCCCCATGTAGGATAAAACCTCCATAGTCAAAGAATAAAAACTGTTCCACATTTTTATTCTCTTCTTATTTAAACCACAGTTTTTAACTCCTTCTCCCGTGGAAATGCATCTACAATAAAAGTCCTCTTTAGAAATTACTAGCGCTGCGGTTTCACCAGTGCCCTCAGATTTCAATTCCGAGCACCGGTTCAAAAGATAGAAAAACCCGCTCGTTCATTCACTGAACGTACCTGAGCTAAACTTCCGAAATTGATTTCGGGCACACCGAGCCTCGGAATCAGGTGTCGTCCGAAACTGCGTACTCGTAAAATCCAAATGAAATTAAGAAACTTTTCCTGGAAATTTACGGGTCTTTACATTACTCCCACATCATGTCTTTACATCCCCGTAAAGTTACATCATATCCTAGGGAAACAAATGAGGGTACTATGCATGCATTTGTGCCTCTCTCTCCCATGTGCTCTCTTGGAGGTTCCCGTGCTGCCACCTGATGTGAACTAGAGGAATCGACCATCCATGTAGGACCCACTCATGTCGATCCTCGATCTCCACTGGGACCTCCGCAAATGTAGCCCTGTCATCGATGTCCAGCTCTCCGTGGTCGATGATAAGCGTCAGGTCATGCACGTATCTTCTCAGCTGAGATACGTGAGAGATGTTGTGCACCCGGTGCAACTGAGGTGGAAGCGCTAGGAGATAAGACAACTCACTTATCCTGCTGAGAACCTGGAATGGTCTGATGAAGCGAGGAGATAACTTTCCACCCCGTCCAAATCTCTGTAATCCACGTCGAGGTGAGACCCGTAAGAAAATGTGGTCGCCATCCTCGAACTATAGTGATCTCCGCCTCCTATCAGCATAGGACTTTTATCGACTCTGAGCTGTCCCCATCTGATCCTGGATGATTTTCACCTTCTCTATCATAGCCTAAACCATCTCTGGTCCTATGAGTGCTGACTCCCCAGGGTCAGTCCAGCACAGTGGTGATCTGCAAGGTCGGTTGTAAAATGCCTCGTATGGTTCCATCCCGATGGTGGAGTGGTAGTTGTAGTTTTACGCAAACTCCACCAAGGGTAGGTCATCCTCCCAGATGCGACCAAAGTCAAGGACACATGCACGGATAATGTCCTCAATTGTCTGAATAGTCCTCTCTGTCTGGCCATCCGTCTGATGGTGAAAGGCGGTGCTTAGACGTAGCTGCGTCCTAAATGCCTCCTAAAACCCCTTCCAAAGCCGGGAAGTAAAGAGAGAATATCAATCAGAGATGATAGACGATGCCACACCATGAAGTTGTACGATCTCCTAAACGTACAGGCATCCCAATCTCTCCACTAAGCCCTGCTCTCTGATAGGTAAGAAGTGGGCCGACTTGGTGAGTCGTTCCATGATCACCCAGATGGAGTCGTGTCCTCTGGATGTACGTGGATTCCCTGTCATGAAATCCATTGATATCCCATCCCACTTCCACTCCGGGACCTCTAAGGGTTGTACCAAGCCTGCTAGTACCTGGTGCTCACCTTCACCTGCTGGAAGGTGAGGCATCGTGAAACGAACTCTGCCAAAACCTTCTTCATACTCAGCCACCAGTGCTGTCATCTGAGATCCTAGTACATCTTCTCTACTCCCGGATGTACCTCCAATGGGGAAGTGTGAAACTCTCTCAGCACCTCCTCCTATAATGAAACTGGTACCATGGTACGTCCTCTGAAAAGGATGAAGTCCTCTCATCCTAGAGAAAATCTATCAGGTGCATGTCCTGTGGATATCTATGCACGTCGCATCTCACATTCAACGTCCCCATGTTGTACCACTCTGAACCGCTGAAATAGTGGAGGAGTGACTATAAAGGACTGTAGGAAGGCTGCCCCATCTCTATCCATGAAGGATATCTGCAACATGTCTAGCTGCTCCGTCACCTCTCCAAGTAGCTGAATGCCCAATCTTCTGCTTAGAGCCTCAACTACTATGTTCCCCCTCCCAGGAGTATAGACTATCTCAAAGTCATGGTCCTGGAGAACTCGATCCATCACCACTTTCTTAGGTTCAGGTCCTTCTACGAGAAGATATACCTGGGAATTTTGATATTAGTGTAAACCATAAACCGTTCACTCAATGAACTATGGGTGTGACTATCCATTTGAAAAGAACTTGACTATACCCTTTTCTCTCTTACGTCCTTCAATAGCTGCAAAGATTTCTCCTTTTCCGAGAAGAGAAATCCAGTCTCATCCCCTGGATGAACCACATTATTTGCCTAATACAATCAATCCTGACATGAATGGTACTATTTCATGCCATGGATAATGTCATAAGGCCTCGACGCTACTACCAAGAGATCCAACCCCTACTCTCGCCTCCAAGGGTCAAGTCACACTGTCGGCAGTAGTGTGTGGTCACTGGGTCTCCTCCAGTAGGAATCTCGAAAGTGAGGGTCAAGTCAATGGTTTTATCTGAAACCTCCCAGTATCAACCATACAAAAAGGCAGGAGAACAAACGTCACAAGGAAAAGTGTCTTTTATCACTACAACTCAAAGTACAAAGACACAATGAAACTACAAACAACGACATCAAGAACAAAGGTCTCTATGTCTGGAGCTAGTCTCGCTCCTGTCCATCTACTCCCAAAGCACTATGGTTGTTGGCCTCAGCTTCCTGAAGCTAAGCTCTCCCAGGTCCACCCATTCCCTGGGGAAGGAGTGGTCCTCCTGGTGGCGGTGGTGGAGGAGCCTCAAAGCATCGCCCACCACCCGCTGCTCGGCCAACTCCTCTAATTCGTCCACCTACTCCCTATGGACCACCATGGTCGAACCTCTGCCTCTGCCTGGGTGATCCATCAACTGTCTGCTGCTACTATGCATGCAGGGTCAGGCAGTCATGATCCATGTTTCCCTGCCCACCGCATGCATAGCATTGCCTGCCTCTTGTATGACTGGATATGTTGCGTGTGCCCCGCACATCCGAACTAGTATCCTGAGGTTTCCCTCTTGATGGAATGGTCTACTTGGACATCTACGACACATGTCTACTACCGGCTGCAGAAGACTTCGCTACGTGTCACCCTGCGGTAGGCCTCGCTACTGGTGTAGGCTCAGCAAGAAAGATCTCCACAAGAAGGGCTCACTCCAGTACTCCAACCTGCGTCGGAATGCTAAGGGAGATCATCGAATCCCTGATCTCATGCCTCAGTCCCTACTCGAAGGTCCGGGCCCGGAAGAATGGGTCTCGTACCATGTCTGTGGAGTAGCGTGAGAGGTCGCTAAATCTCACCGAGTACTGGGCTACTGTCATGCTACCCTGCTGCAGCTATATTAACTCATGAATGTGCACTGCACAGAGGGTTCCTGGAAAGAACTCCGAGCAGAAAAGGCTCTTCAAGTCCGTCTAAATTAAATATGACATGTCGTGCACCAGGAGCATCAGGCTCTACCATCTACCTGCTGCTACGTGCAGGAGACTCGTGGAAAGGATCACCATAAGATATGTTGGTGTCCCTACTAATTTGAAGACTCTAACTATAGCCTCCAGCCAATCCTCGGCTTCCTGAGGGTCCGTCTCTCTGTAGAACCTGGGAGGCCTCTGTCGCTGAAACTCGGGAAGCACACTCGGGCGGCGTGCACTCTCCGCTGTTGGGGTTAGTGGTATCAGTGGCCCATCAAGTAGAGGTACCGCTGGTGCCTTTGCATTGATGGAGCCCTGCACCGAGGCCTCGTCGCTCGGTGGGCTACCGTCTTGTACAAAACTTGGAACCCTAGCTGGCTGTCATCATGGGTCCATCCTAAAAGAAATAGGTGTGCCACAGTTAATATAGTATACCTGGTGAGCTGACACAATGTAATCACAAAGAAAACTCTTAAAACACACATGCAATCAATGTTTTCATGCACTGAGTCAGAAATCAGAAGTCTGGGTCCTGGTGTATGGATACGTCAGTCGCCACACCAACACTGGACTCCCTGGACTGATAACCACACTCAATACCCTAAACATTATTGCTTCACAGAGAAGAAATTAACAGAGTCCTAAGTTCTATGGTAGAACTGACTCCTCTGATACCAATTTTTCATGAGTCGTCCTCGGGGCCCGTGCCGTGGCTACCCCAAGCCCGCCTCCCATAGGCCAGGGGCTGGCGACTAGCACCAAAGGCGTAAATCCCGATAAAAGGGAAGGAATTACCTTTATATAAGTAAACAACACAATAGAGTACGCAAGTTGAAGTAAACACTAAGTAAATTGAGTACAAAAGTAAGTGCTGGAAAGTAAATGGGCCAGTATACAAACCCAACCGAAGGTACAGTACAACAGTAAAAGAAATTACAATAGCTGAAAAGTAAATATCAACCAATGAGTCATCCTCCGGAAATCCCACCTGAAGGCTGGGTACAGATAGTCTCATCGGTACCTTGGGTCTCTCCATCTTCTCTGTGTACATCCCCCCAGGTGGTCCACCTCCAGGTACCATTATGCTCCACAAGACTCTACCTCGATCATTGATGTCTGTCGTCTGTATCCAACACAACGTAGTGTGGGCATATCCCATGCTGGGTTGAGTATACAATACTCAGTAGGGACACCGAGACCCCCGAAGGTATCACAGAATCCACAAAGGATAAACCAAAAGGGAAAGATACAAACACAAAGTATCAACCAACTCTACTTAGGTATATGCCCATACATATACCTAAGTCATCAATTCCAGTTCGGCTCCAACTCAAGAGCCCAAGTACAACCCAGTCCACACAAGAAAGCACAACCCAGTCCACACAGGAAAGCACAACCCAGTCCACACAGGAAAGCAAGACAACCATTTCGAAGATAATAATTGAAATTCAAGACTCATCTCACATAGGTATACTACTCACGAAGAAGGGCGTAGATTATAGATATATCCTTTGAATCGTCTCCCCTGCTGAACCCACGTAGGATCCAAGTACAAAAGTCGTCGCTGCCGAACCCACGTAGGATCCTAGTACAGTAACAATCGCTGCCGACCCACGTAGGATCCAATTACAGTCGTCCTCGCTGTGGAACCCACGTAGGATCCTAGTACAGTCTTACTCGCTATTGAACCCACGTAGGATCCAAGTACAATCGTCCTCCCGGCGGAACCCATGTAGGATCCAAGTACAGTAGTCATCATCGTCGCAGCTAGCTCTAGGGTTCCCGCACACAACACACTTGATTCTAGGAGGGTCTGGTCCACGAACCAAGGGGTCAATACATCAACTGTCACAAAGTCTATATTTGATGTATCACAAAGTTCCATCTCGTCAATAGGAACTCAACGCGATAGACGGCACAACAATCGGACGCCCGGTCTGAGAGATATTAGCTTTTCCATCCTAGGGGCCCGGTTGGTTTTTAAACTAAACCAATCTGACCGTACTTGAGCTACATCCAAACCTTGAGTGGCATAATCCAAAAGAACTATCTCACCAAGTGTAATTCAACGTATTTCACAGCACGTCATTCGGACATCCGGTCCTTAATTTATAAGCGTTTTCGCTCCAAGGGCCCTATTGGCTTCGTGTTCGAACCAACCCGGCCATACCTAAACTTCGCCTAAACCTTGAGTTTAATATACTGAAATGACCGTCTCAATCCAAGTATCCCTACGCAATTGACGGTGCGTCGATCGGAGGTATGTAGCCCAAGATATGGGCATTTGAACGAGCATGTTCTGAAAATAGGGGGTCTGGGCCCGATCTGACCCGACCCAATACCCCCTTGGTCGGCCTGAACCGGGTCGACCTGACCTGGGTCTGGGTCTGGACCGATTGGGTGCGGCCTGCCCCGGCTGGCGCAGCCTGACTCGGAAGCCGTCCGCGGCTCGGCGCTGGCCGAGCGGGGTGCAAAGGGGGTGCCACCCCCTTTTTGTAGAAACGGAGGACCCTGTGGGGTCCACCCTAAAATCCTATCAGGGGATAAGGCCACCTGGTTTTCTGGAAAATGGCCGGCCTTAATGGCTGGTTGGTTGAGCCATCGCAGGACTCTTCAGGGTCCCGCCTCCGGGAGATGCCGGTGGCCGGCACAGCCGACCGCCCCTACTGGACCATCGCGGCGTAATGTCGTGGCTCTTGCTCGACCGGCATGGCGCGATGGTGTTGTGCCCCTCTACCGTGGCCCACTCTGGTCATGGCCTCCCTTGGATTCTCTAGCGCAGTGCGACGGCACCACGCACCACCTCCACGTCCCACTCTGGTCGTTGTCCTCTTCATCCCCGCACGGTGCAACGACACTGTGCCGCCTTCGCCTCAAACTTCAACGGTGATCAACAAGAAAAAGGGGAGGAGGATCAGCCATGTTTTTGCAGTTCGATCTCCTCCAGTTATAATGATAACAAGCGTCCAAATTTTAATCAACGAAGGTCGATGATAAAACTTGAACAAAATAATTAACCCCTACCTCGAAGGAAGTTTGCAGTTGTCAAGCGTCGCTGACGATGGCGTCATTTCCATCGTCATCGGTGTCTCCTCCCTTATCATGGAGGAAGAAGAGGATAAGGAAACCAGGGTCGCCAAATCAATGTTCATCATCGGAGAGTTGGCGTTCTTCATTGAAGATGAAGTTCTTTAAAAGAAACTAGAGCTCTTTCCCCTCCAATTCTCAATACAACCAGCCAATCAAAAATAAAATAAGGCTTCTCCTTATTTAATTTTACTTTTCCACGCATTCAAAATTACAAATTCAAATACTTAATTAAATTAATTAAATTAATGTGTGTTGGCATGAATTAAATTGGAAGAGTGGGGAGGGGAGGAGTTACCTAATTAAATACAAGGGTTTAATGGGGGGTTTAAGGAATGTGAAGGGTTGGGGCTCATGCGGGCCCCACCTCAAATTTATCCTCACATGGGTAGTTAGGATTCTGGTGGGTCCCACTATAACTCCCCCATGTAGGATAAAACCTCTATATTCAAAGAATAAAAATTGTTTCACATTTTTATTCTCTTCTTATTTAAACAACAATTTTTAACTCCTTCTCCCATGAAAACGCATCTATAGTAAAAGTCCTCTTAAGCAATTACTGGTGCTGCGGTTTCATCGGTGCCCTCGGATTTCAATTTCGACCACTGATTCAAAAGATAGAAAAACCCACTTGTTTTTTCACTAAACATACCCGAGCTAAACTTTAGAAATTGATTTCGGGCACACTGGGCCTCGGAATCAGGTGCCGTCAGAAACTGCCTACTCGTAAAATCCCAAAAAATTTAAGAAAATTTTCCTTGATATTTAATGGTTTTTACAATGAATTTATTTATTGATGTCATGTCTCATGGAGTGGATTCTCTAGGAACTTACTTTTCTTTGATTATAATCATGTGGTCAGAAGTTGGTTGTGATCACCTTGTGGTGTTGTGTCCTTCCTGAGTATATATGGGTTCTTCTCTTGTTTTTATTCAGTGTGGTATTACTAATATGAGCTAAATATTCTTGAATAATCGTTTTTTAGTGTTTTTGGGTTTTCCTATAGGGTATTGTTATACTCACCCATGCATGGTCTCTACCAACATGTGTCGTGTCATATGCAGATAACGGTCCATCTGATAGTATCCTAGAAATACTGGTCACAGGTGGAGCATTTCTTGAGAATTATAAATTGAGTTTTCTCTAATTGAATTCATTTGATCATGGTACAAACCCTTGGAGTACTTTGGACTCTATATAGTTTTTTTAGGATGGTATTTGGCCGATTTTTCCCTTTCAGTACTTTATTGTTGTACTCTATTTGTGGGATTATAGATTTATTCATTCATTAGATTCATTTGTTTTACATTTCCTCGTTCTGTGGTCTTGGAGATATTTGCATGTGTACTGGTACATTAGGTTAATCCCCCCCCCATTTTTGGGACGTTCCTACTTGGTGTTGGTCGTCGGCCCCTACACTATTAGAGGTGGGCTTGGGGTAGTGGTGGGTCGGACCTCGGTGGGTCAGGTTATGAAAATTTAAATAACCAAAATTGGATTAAGAGATATATAACTAAACTAATCTTGATTTAAAAAATATTTAAATATAATTTACCTTTATAAAAATATAAAGGAAAAGGCATTTTTTAATTAAAATTTAGTATTACACACTATTAATCAAAAAATGAAACTTTTCAGAAAAATACAAAAAATTAACCCTAAGATAATTTTTAAATGATCATTTCAAAAATTAAGATAATTTTGTAAAATAAGTGTTTTATCATTTTAAAAAATTAATTATATTAATGTGCATAAAAAGGAACAAAAATAAATTTTTTTAGAAAATAGTATTTTCAAAATATTTAAAGACTTTATCCAAAAATAAGTAATTGTTTAATTAATATTCCTTATTTATATCAAACCATTGTACATAATATTTAAAATGTATCTATTATTATTCATATCACAACTTTTAATGGATATGTTATAAAGGTCATGTTTGAATAACTCTATTATTAATATATTATTGTTTTTTAGTACTCAATGTCGTTTGTAAACCAGGCTTACTCTGTATTGGGTGTAGTGAAAGATTAACTTAGTGTTGCATGTAATGAAATATATCAATGAAATTTAAATTATTCAAAAAGAAAATTCATAAAAACTCATTATCAAAAATGAAGTATCCTGATACATGATTATACTCAATCCCAAAAGTTTGTAATATTGCTACTAAACAAAGATAGTAACATCACTTTTACTCATTTTTTATTCTACAATAAATCGGATCTTCCTATAATCCTTCTAAATAAACACATTCATCTTATTGTAACAATTGGGATTTTTAAATCTTATACATTTGGAACATCAATTACTATAACTTTAGCTTTTGGTATTCTTAATTTAGGTATCTTACATAATATAGACACTTCATCCATTTCTCTAAAATTCACATGAATAATTTCTATTATTATTTGACTGAGATGATTTTTCGAAACATATTTTTTTATATATTTACTAAAATTATACAAAATTATCAATATAAACACTAAGTTATAAATTAAATTTAACTTTATATATCATGATTATCTCTAGTAAATTCTTCCTTCATGATCCATGTATTCCACCATAATCAAATCTAATTTAACCCTTATTAATTATACTAAAGATATCAAAGTTTATGTTTTTTAAGACCCTATAAATCTTGGTGTCAATAATATTTTATGATTCTAAAAATATTAGATAGAATTAAGACATCAAATTTATGATTTTTATATGTTTTAAATATAACTCATCATTTTTGCAATGAATTTTACTTCACCAAAGACTAACTAAAATCACACAACTCTTCTGTATATTTTTAATGTTCAAATTTTGATAACCCTAAAAAACATCACATTACTTAAATCACAGGTTATTAATTTTCCTTATAACTTCTATATTATGATTCCATTGGATTATTCAAAAAATAAAAATTCTTTTGATCTTTTAGAGTTATCATTCTATTTTTTCAACCATAGATTTTGATATAATAGTTTTCTAACTTTTCATCAATGCATCTTCTTCTTTTTTTCTTAACATATGATAAAATCGCCTTCTAATCATCTAAAAAATATAACGTTTAGGCTTATAGAACTCGAAAATTTCAAATAATTGAATAATTTATAGGGTTTTATTAAAATATTTCTTTCATAACATAGAATTATAAGTGATACTATTTTATAATTATGTTCACCAGACATCTCATATTCTCTTGAACTTCTTCAGAATCAACTAATATTACTTTTTATTCTCTACATTGAGATTCCCAAAGGATTAATCAGTCACCCTAAGATAGGGGTGAATCTAGGGTGACTATCTTTTATCTGATTAGTTTTATTTTAAATTTGTTATTTCATTAAGTTATTTGATCCCTTTTTTAGATAGGAGGTATAAATATTTTTATATTCTCCCCAAAAATTGTTCACTTATTCTTTAAAGATAATGTAAAATAAATACTACATGGGGATTTTTCAAGGTTAATCCTCAATGTGATAAGTTGCTCCTTTTGTTTCTAACTTTCATTGAGTAATGGATTTTAAAATAATATATCCAACATAGATCCTATGTTGTATGAGGATAAATCACCCTTAAACTAAATTCATCACTATATTATAAATGTGAAGAATCTTTATACTCTCATCCCACCAATTGAGATATATCCCAAAAAAAAGATCCTCCTATATCTTGATAGATATGTTTGTGTCGTTTATAATGGAACTACTAGTCTTAAATTATTCCCCTTTAACTTCCTCAAGGAAATAATATTTACTACCTTGTGTCTTCTATTGTACTTATCATGCATGTCGATCCAATCCTCCTTATAGATCAAACTTCTAAAGCTATCATGACCATGAACTTTCACATCTATAATTTCAAAAAAGTATGTGTTTGCATATGATGTTGAATTACACCTTATATTATTCTACATTTAGAAGACTCGCTCAGTACTTCATGTTCTAGTCTTCACAACATTGACCCTTTTAAGCTTCTGATATAAGGTCTTGGTTGGATTATTCCTTTTTCTAATAATCAGAAACTCTATCTCTTCATTCTCTATAATTTCTTTTGGAAAAAACTCATTTATTGTGTCCCCATTTATTTAATAAATTTTCCTCCAATTTGATTTATGATTGTGTGAACATTAATTTAAAATTATCACCTTCTCAAATCTTGAATTGTCTCCCTCTAATATATTTATAATATCATAGGATTTTATTTCATCAGATAACCAAAAAAATAGTGTAAAAAATCATCACATCCTTCACAAAAATTCAATTGAATAATTATATTTACTTCCATGAATATTTATTATTGAATGTCCATATCATCATCATAAAAATTTATTTCTTTATAATAATGGGAATTCTTTATTGTATTTTAATAAAATGTTCTTCCATAGAAGTCAATCGGCTCCATCTAGTTCATTCATTACCTCAACTAAATCATCAATGGCCTTTAGTAATTCAAACATTCTACCGTTTTATTTTTGTGATTTTAATTTTCTCCATCTGTTTCACTTTAATTTAGTTCGAATCATCTTGTAGGTTCTTCTTTCGATCAACTCATCTATTGATCATCTCCAACTCTAGCTTCTAATGTATTGAACTTCCTCTTTTCTTGTATCAATTCATATTTTTATCATAATATCTTATAATAAAAATAGAATTAATCATATAATACTTTATAATTTCATACATATGTCCTTCCATGGATCCTTAATTTATATTTTTTATTGTACTTACATAACATTTGATACTTCATATTTACATCAAATGATGTTTATCATTAAAATGGAGTGTCTTGACATCTGATGATCTAACATCAATTCCCACTAAAGTTTTTTCATTAATATACCAATGATACTTATAATAGGACACTATTTGGTTATATCTTCATTCTTGTGGTTATTTTTTATTTCTTTTATTGATTTTGTATCTTAAATTTACTTCAATAATCCTTGATGTTTTATATGCATGCTAAAATTATGGTGAGAAATATTTTATAAAGTCAACTTAACATTGATAATTCTTTTTTATCCACAAAAATTATCCTCTTCCAATGATTGAATTGAATATATAGTTTGACTTGTTTCTTATGAAGCCTTTAGTTGTTTGGTTTTAAAATCATGTTATTTTAGATACATCCATCATTATGATACTCCAACCACTGAGTTTATCTCGTAAAAATCATTATAGAATATCCTTATATAATATCATTCCAATATTCTTAACACATTATAAGTTTTTCTTATAAACATTATCTATAGTACAATATTTGGGATACCATTCAGCATAATATGTTAAGTGTATCTTATGGAGGTGATTCACTTCATTCCTTTTCCATATTTATAGAAGCTACTCTTTTTGTAAGGTAAAGGTCACTTATATTACCTTGGAATAAACTATAGGTTCTATAAATTCTCTAGTGTTATTTATACTTCCAATCATCTTGGTATCTTATCTCTTCAATGGTTAAATTCTAGTCAACTCTTCTCTCCATATATCGAATTCACAACATTAGAGAAACTATTTTTTATCCAAAAGCACATTATGTGGCCTCCAAAAAATCCTCATCTAGTATTTCTATCTTCTGGATCACTATAATAGGGATACTTTATTTTTTATCTCTAAATTTTTTTGTTATTACTTATTCATCCTTTAACACTAGTCATGAATAGAATCAACATCAGTTTTGAAATTAACAGACATATATTGCTACTTTTGGATATAAAAAATTATATTTATTTTTTGGCCTTATAGTAATAGTTTCTATTTATATCTTTTTCACTTTTATCATATTATAAAATTAGATATTTCTTCTAAAATGATCCTTCTTCCATTGTATTATCTTTTAAAAATTAATTCTTCTAGTGGAGTTCTTCTTAAACATTCATATGAACCTTTTCCTTCAACATACTCATTGACATTGCCACAATATACTGAAAAACATATAATATATCATCGACATCATATGATGGTAACTTTAACCTTACCCTTTATATTTTTATCTATACATATACAAAACATTAAATTCAATGACTCTTATACCCCTTATTGGTAATATATTTAGAGTCTTCTTTATATCCTTCTATCAATAACTTTAAGTGAGGTACCTTCTTCATTTTTCATCTTCTCCTTATATATTCATTTTAATAAAATGTGAACCATGGACATATTGAAAGAATGAAAGAATCACTTTTCTTAATAAAATAATCCCTAAATAAATCAACTCTATGTCTATGTGATCCATGCTCAATATATAAAACATGAGTAATTAACCTTCACATTATTGTTTTTCATAAAAATACTATGTTATTACAACTTTTATAGAATCTTATTTTATGGTTATGTTCATAATATTTTCATACCACTCACTTTTATTCATCCATCTCAACAAACTAATCAAAAACATTCTAGCATAAAAATGAAATTTTCTCCACCTTTGTAAGATGATTCTTACTTTTCCAAAAAAAAATTAATTTTTTCTATATTATTTGGACATCAATTTTTATATGAGTAAACTGATAGTATATAAAACATATTTAAAACATGATAGAAACTTATATTCTTTTATGTTTTATTTTATAGATCTTAATCTTAATTATCATTTGAAACTTCTACCTCTATAAACATCAATATTCACTTAAGGGATCCCACTAAATTACATTACATGTTATTCCCTTTTAAATAAAAGATTTTGGATCAGATGGTAGTATGGTGGAATTTACTTTTCTCCTCATATGAAGAAATAGTTACAAGAAAGTATTCTCATCTGGGAAAATCCCTTCGCTTTAACTCCCTCTTTCTACATTCTTTCATCCTTGGTTTTATAAGTATTGATCTTCATAGGATATATTATTTCTACCATTTATCTTCACTTTGCACAGTATGTGAAGATTTATTATTCACATCTGATATTAAGGTTTAGCCATTATTCTTTTATTCTTATTCAAGACTTCCTCTTTCCTCTAACTATTCTGGCCAAAGAATCATACAAGCCCACAAAAAATGTTCTTCTTTCTTCTTATACTAGGAAATTTATTTAACATTAACCCTTGTATCATTTGAATATTGTCTCCATTTATTTATGTACTTCTCATATCCTAGTAATATTTTTTTGAAATTTTTATTAGTTTTGTTTTCTTAATTACACCTTCTGTATAATATCTTAACTACTGGTAACTTATTGCTCAGAGGGTACTTCCAGTGAATTTCATCTTCTTTGTCAAGGGTTCCATTCACTATTAAAATATTATTATTTCATTATGAGATTAAATAAATTTTATTCTGGATCTTTCATACATTAACATGAACATTAAAATATATTTTAAAAACATTCTATAATTTTTCCATCTCATCTAGAGAAGTATCAACTTTTCTTAGGCATGAAATATTTTGAAATTTTATTCTTAAGTGGAAGCTTATTTGTAGATTTTTATTGTTTTCACCTCAAGGTAGACCTATAGTATAACTTCCTTTTATTTTAATTCAAATATCATGGCCTCATTTTATTATTATTTACTGATTTGGTCATAGTATAAGTAAACGTATACTATAAGTCTCTAATACTACTTCTTCCACAACTTCCATTAAAATTTTAATAATAATTAAATCTATTATATATGAGTAGATTTTTATTTTCTATGAGAGTCTTATGTACACAGATGATATTATAATAATTTTCATATTTCTCTCCCTTAATTTTATCCTTAATTATTTTCCATACATTGGAATATTATTTCAACATCCAATTTTAATGTGTCTAAACCTTACATAGAACAAGAAATGGTCAATAATCCTTGACTTCTTATATTTAATTGAATTTTTGTTGGCGGATACTTATTCAAAAATTATTTCATTATAGTTATTTACTTTTTTATTCCATGCATATTTATGGGAAATTCTCAATTTTTCATTTCCAATATCCATATTTATAAAATATGTGGGTTTCTCAATTTTATTTACCCATATTTTTCCTAAACTATAGTCTTCACTATTAAAATTAATAGAGTTATTGTATATAGATTAATCATAACATCATTTTACCTTTTTCTTCATCTTATTAGAAGAAGGAACTTCTAATGTTTTCGCATTATTCCTACCACTATACTAATTCATTCTTTCTAAAAGTAATACATTCTCTTATAATTTTTGAAATTCCACTTTTCTCAAATTTATATAAAGATTTAATTTGAGAGAATTCCATATTTTTCAATTTAATTTACAAATCATGAAGAATTAAATTTAAATTTTTCTTTTTATTTTTAATACACCTCAATTTATCTTTACAATCAATCTATATATTTTATATTTTCTTCTTCATGCAACACTCTCAAATATTTTTACGAAATATAATTTTCCTTTATTAAATTTTCCATGATCTATAGTTTACTATTCTTAACATCAGAAATTTATTTGTGAGTATATTTTAATGCATGTATATTTTTCCATAATAACATCTTATGAAGACACATTCTCACAAAAACTCGTTTATATTGCTTCTCTAAAAAGGTTTATATTTTTATGATAATTTGAAGCTATTTATTCATTTCCTTTAGTGAGTTCATTAATACATTTAAACTTATATAAATTTAGAATCACTTTTAAAGATAAAGTGGGAAACTGATGAAGTTTTGAATACAAAAAATCACACCTCATAAGATAATTCCATGCCATTCCAGAACAATTTAAAGCAGTTATAATTATTTACCTTGACTAGATTCCATTTAATGGAGGTAGTCTCCATTTTTAGATTGTCCTTTATGAGATCCTCAAAAAGATATTTCATCTTGTCCTGGGTCTGCATGTTCTCTTCCTGAATTGTTTTACCATCATTGAAACCAGGTATCAAAATCTTGTTTTTTTTTCAATCTAGTAAAATTTTTATTTATTCAAATCAATTTGAAAATGTATTTCGATAATTTTATGTGAGTCCTCATTTGAGATGTTGATTATTAAGGACTCCTCCAACATTTCCTCATTAGAATTCATGAAGAGATCATGATTTTTGACTGTTTTAATAGACTCTTTATTATAATTCCCTAGAGCTGTGGAAATTGGTACCCCTACTTGGATCTTAGTCTCCTCATCATCCACTGAATCCACATGCACAATAGACCCCTTATGGTTGCTCTAAGGATTGTCAATACTAGAATACATACACTTTTGGGTGGTTTTACCACTTCTAGATGACCTTGTAACAGGAGGACTCTCTAAATTTGAGTAGTTCTTCCTTCATCACGACCTCTGTATATACTGAATAAATCCATCAAAATCCATAAGGGTATTTTTTCCTTTCTTTGAAGAGGATTTAATATATTCTTCTCAAATTTATAATTCATTCATCTCTGAGGACCAAGACTCTGAGGATTATTTATTATACACTCCTCTATCATCCATCCTTAAAGGATGATTTTATTATTGGATAGACTCCTCAACATTCGCTACCTCAAAATGGGGAGAACAGTCTTCTCCCAACACCATAAAACGGTTCTCAGAACCTATATTGATGGACCCATATTTTCTTATACCAGTAGTAAAGGGGGGATTACTAGCCTCACCATAAATCTTCTCCACCCTAGTAGAACATACCTTATTCACATAATTTAACCCAAAACCCACATCTAAACCAAATCCCTGCCTTTCATTTTCTAGTTGATGATACCAGAAGAAATATCCTCACCTACTTTCTGAAGTAGGACCTCATTAGGGGAAATGTAGATAGACTTCAAAACATCATCATAACATGGGGAGTTCAATGTAGGTACATCACACACCCACACAACCTCTCCTAACATGCCTTGAACCTTACTTGAAATGGGGATGACACCCAAATCACACCTCAAATGAGCATAAACATCCATGATCTATGGCCCTGTATCTGTATGTTTTTCTTCTTTCTTGGAGTCTATAGGGAGCCCAAACCCTGTACCCAATTGAACCTCTATGGGGAGAAATGAGACCTACATGAGCTGATCTTATCCCTGAGCTATAGGGACCTCTTAATAGTTGACTTCCTTGTTATCCAAGGTTACCTCAATAGGTAAATACTATTGAATGAGGGATCTTGAATCCCTTAAACAGCCCCACATACCTTCTCTACTCCGCCTAAATTAAAAAAAGTCCTGAGCGATATAATTCTGGTTCCTGGCCAGGTTTTCATAAGCCTTTATCCTGAATAGAGGTCATTATATATTGACTGATCATTGATGTTCCCTTTGTCTATGAAGGAGTGATGAAATAAGATTTCCTTGATGTTGTAGGTACAAACAATAATCAGTCCAGGACTCAAAAAACCATAGATTGAATCCATATAAATTATTCTTCGACCGAGATCCAAATCCATTCCATTAAAGGCATTGAAACATCAACTTAAATACCAATTTTAGGGGAGATCATGTGAAAAGTGGTGGTAGTTAATCTTTCAGAACACAAATACATTCCTTACATGTTCCCCAATAAATAAATTATCAATGGATTTTGTAATGAAAATGAAAAATATGGACATATAACAAATATTTTTGTAGTACGAACATCACATTTCATTTTGAACTTGAAAAACCAATTAAATAGGTATATGTAGCATCCATTGAGGGAGATATGAGAATTGGAATAGGTAGTAATCAGGTTATCCTTTGAAGAAAATCGATCATCCAATGATTCTTATTGAGAAGACCAACAACCACGTGTTCATGAAGTTCCCAATATTCAAATACAAATATGTAAAAGGCATCGACCGAAGCTCAATAGTTCGTGAATAAAGCCACTTGCGTCAGACTATATCTTTAGGAAATTTTCACTTCCTGTATGATTGTTGAGCATAACTTGGAACAAAACATATAGATCCAAAAATTGGTAAACCTCCCTTACACACCAATTGTGATTACCAGAGGAACGTACAGTCCCCTGATATGGGGGTCAGGGATGGACAAATGTTTTCCAATTATGTTCAGCATAACTCTTTCTTTCCTTTAACTTGTCTGAGCCTCTATTATCGATTTAGATATATGGATCTTTATAAATTCTCTATCATCACATTTTCCTTATTCTATTTTGATAGTGTAAAAAAACAGCAAACATGTATTTTTACAAGGTTCAGCCTCAATGTTAGAAATTAATCCTTTTTAAGTCAACTCCCATTGATCTATGGATTCTAAAATAATAATTCCATAAAAAATTTCATTTTTTGGGATTTTATTTCCCATAATGAAAATTCGTCACAATATTATACAAGTTAGGAATATTTATTCCTGAATCCCACACATTAAACAATATCCTAAAAATCTCCACATATCAACTAATAGGTATTTAAGTGTTGTTTATACTAGATCCACTTGTCTTTGAGAATTCTCCTTAGACATCCACATGTGTATTACTTCAACTACCATGTATCTATAACTATACATAATATTCATGTCAGACCTATCCTTCATCTATTAGATTAAAATTATGTAGTTATTACTTCATTAAAATTCAAAGTGAAAAACAACCCAAAGTAACTTCTTGATCTCAGGCTAAATTTTCTTTTTCTAGTCTTCTATTTCTAGATAACATACTCAGTACTTAGGAACACTAAGTTATAGTCTTCTCAACTTTTAACCTTATGGTCTTCTATTGGAAACTCATGATCAGGTGCTTCCTCTCTCTAATAAATTAAATCTATCTCTTTTTCACATGTCTTTTTGTCTTGAAAAAATCAGTTGATCTTCACATTTATATAGACAATATTCCTCTGATAGATTTTGGGAATGCACAGGCTTCAATTTGAAATTCTTTCCTTATCATATTTTTAATTGACTGACATTAATATCTTTAAAAAATATGAGGATTCTATTTCATAATAGATCAAAAAACATGGATTAAAAAATATTCATCTCTTTCTTATATAACATAATGAATAATGAACATTATAACTATGAATATTTATCATTAAATTTTTAGCTCAATTTCATCAAAATTTATGACTTTACAAAAACATAAAGTTATTCTTGCACCTTCCACAAAATGTTATTCCATAAACAAAATCCAATACATATGATTATACAGTTGACTCAACTAAATATTTTAGGCCCTTCTGTACATATAATATTTTCTATCTTGATTCATGTTAATTAATTGATCTCTATCTGTAGCACCTTTATATATTTCAAAATGATATTATAGATTCTTCTTCTGATCAACTCAACTTCTGATCATCTTAGCCTCCAACTTCTATTTTTTTTTCCTTTTACTAATATAGACTCGACTCATATTTTTATCATCATATATTCATATTAAATTTTTGTATGTTATACTATAATTTTGGATTCTATACATTTGGGATTCCTTATCTCCTAACTTTATATTAGTAACATGTACATTAATTTCCTCTGATACTTTCTATTTATATATACTAGTTTTTATAAATAAAAATATGTTTCTAGAATTTTGATGTGCAAAAATTCATTCCCACTTAGAGTGGATAATTTATCTTCTAGTCATCCTTATATTTGGAATCTTCTTCGGCACCTCATTATTCTTATGGTTCTTTGTAAATTTTTCATGAAATTATCTATAATTCAATTTCTTAAAAACTCCATAATGTTTTGCATGAATTTTAATATTCTAGTGAGATGGATTTTATAAATTAATCTAAGCTTGGATCATTATTGGTATTCTTCTGAAGTGATGTTTTTTAGATAATCAAATAATATAGGATATTCAGAATTAATTATTTTGAAACCATTAGTGGTTAAGTTTCATATTTGATTCACTTAAAGACATTAAAATTTACGTAATTACTACCATAGTTTTAATATCACAAAACTCCATATGTTCTCTCTATCTAGAATCTCCTTATAAACATTAAAAAACATCAGCTATTTCTGTTTAAGGATTAACTCTTTAGCATAGTCTTCTAGTGATCATTAAGAAAATTATATTTATTCTATCTTCTGATGGTGCTAAACTTTACTCCTTTTCCATATTTTTGGTATAATATTTTTGTAAGGTGAATGACTATTTACATTCCTTAAGAATTAATTATCGGTGAATTATCAATTATTCAGTATGGTTCATCCTTTCTATTACCCTTGATTATTCGTAATCTATTGAGTGAATTCTGTTCATATTAGCTTTAAATCTATGAATTCAATTCATCTAGGAAATTCTAATTTATTAATATTCACATTTTTTTGCTTCCAAAATATCCTCATTTGGAACCCCAATCATCTTAATCACGGTATCCAAGAAACTTATTTCTGTAAACCCTAATGTTGTTGACAGTGCTTCTTTATCCTTCATCACATGTCATGAATATAATAATGATCGATTTTGTAATTTTATGATGTGTATAACTACTTCAAGATATTAAAATTTTAATATATTTCTTCATCTTTTACCATAACTGACTCCACATATCTTCATTATTTTGGATCATCCTCTATAAGTATATTGTATATATATGGTGTTCCTTATTCCATTTGTTTCTCCTTTCGAAATAATTTATTTTAATGAACTTATTACAGAAGTATATATTGAATCTACGGAACCCCATACATACACTTCATATTTAGGTGCTACAAACACATAAAATAGATATTTTATTTAATAACAACTGAGATGACTCAAGATAATCTTAACTTTATTTTACATCACTTAGAAGATTTAAACTTTACATCTCTCCAATAATCACACTATATCACAAATGTATAGTTTAGTTTCTATGAGGACTAATAAAATAATAATGTTTATCTCTATAACTTAGGAGCATTCCTCCATAATCTATCCACACCCCCCACCCCCCACCTTCAAAAATAATCATAAGTGATAATAATATTCATAAACTAGTGAATGAAAACAAAAGAATGGGGTGGGATAAAATTCCAAGAAATGGAAAAACTAATTAATATTTCATCATGGGTTAGATAATTAGAATTTGAGAAAAATTAATATGAGAAATATATTATTAAAAATATTATAGAATAATAAGAGATTTTCATATTTCATTATAGTGGAACATGTGATATCAAATTAACAATCATGTATCACGACATAAGAGTGTAAGATAATAATAATGATACATATAGCACAACTATAAGAATATAATCATGAAATGTGACATAAGCATACGCATAAGAATACATAAAATTGTGAACATAGTGTAACAATGATTATTTCCATGAAAAAATGTATGTGCATATCATAACTGTAATTACACCCAAGAATAATCTAGTGATAATAGCATAACCATAATTACAACCATGAATAATCTTGTGAGCATATCATAATCTCAATTACACCCACACAAGATATTGTGAGTATATGTTCACCACTATTAAACCCATATACAATTTTTTGATCATAGATTAACTAAAATTACACCCACTCACAATAATATTATCATAGATTAATTTCAATCACAAACATTTTCAATCTTGTTCGAAAATTATAACCATAATTATAGCCACACCAAAAGTAAAAGTCTTATGACATATACAATTTTACCAAATGAATTATAGGGTTAAAAAAGACCCAAACATCAAATAAAAATCATCCAAGGATATATGTTCCATTTAAACATGAAAACATCCATATTTTAATTTAGACCATGGAAAATAGTTGGGCTTTATGAATAATATCCCAAAAACATTTCATAATATATCCAGAGATAGAAGTTGGATAGTGGATTTAAAATATCTCACGTGTAACATAATAATCATTAATAATTATGAGATATATTAAAAATTATATGTCAATATCATTGGATAAATCACTTGAAAAAGAAGAGGAAATACCCCTTATTTAAATGCACAAAAAGCTCCTTAAAAATTTTATTTAATATGAAATTCTTTGGGATTAATAAAAATTTAAAAAAATTATCCTTTAAAACAAAAAAAATGTTTTTATAAAAAAAATTATAAAATAAATATTATTTAAAAACACTCCTTTTATGATACAAAACAATACTAAATAAATCATTATTGAAAACAAAACCTTTTAAAATCCCTTCGAATATCAAGAATTATTTTAAAAATAAAACATATTGTTGTGAAAAATATAAGAATATTTATTTTTATTTTTAAAATAATAACGATTTAAACTAATTATTAAAACAATTTTAAATCACTAAAAGAATTATTTTTAAATAATAATTTCTATATTGTGAGGAAAATCATAAAAATATTTTAGAAAGAATCTTTACCATGCTCAGAAAAGAAGAAGTTATATGTCACATTCAAAAATCATTATAAAAAAGGTAAAGTGAAAAAAATTTAAAACCATTAATTTAAAAATTATATTCAATAATGGAGACTTGAAGGTTTTATAAATTTTTTTATTAGAAATTTCAATTATGATATAAAAATATAATCCTTAAATGAAAAAACATTTTTAATAATTAAAATTATTTTATTTAAAACCCATATCATAAAATGTGATTGTAAAATTTTATTTTCAAAAGTTAAAAAAGTAAATTTTACATTCACATGATATAAAACATAATTTTGTTTCCAATTATAAAGGAAAATATTCGTAGGAAATGAAAATTTGGAAATATATGTTAAATCATCATTAAGGAGGATGAGAATTATTCTCAACCATCATATACATTTTGGGGAAGAGGTTTATCAAGGTAAAATTTTTAAATTTATATTATTTATCCTTAAATAGGAAGATAAAGTACCATGAAATAAAATCTTAAGGTGGATTTAACCAAAGCATTGAAGTAAGATGTTCAAGATGAAACATTATAACAAAAATAATGGATGTTTGAGTAAATAAAAAACACTTATATTGTCATTATATTTCAAATTGAAATACCATACGGAGTATAACATGAGATGTTTTTTTAAATCCATTTTATTTTATGAAAATTTATGATAAAAATTCATTTCCAATATATATGCTATAAAAAGGAAATAATCAATGAATACACATCATATATAAATGAATAAAAACTCAATTACAAAAACCAATAAATTAAATCCCACTTTGCGAAACTTTTTATAACATATATTATAAAAATATAACTATATTAGTAACATATTACACTAAATTATTAAAATATATGTCCTTTTATAAATTTCATTTATATTCATTAAATTACAATATATTTTTTAGTTATATCATATTTTCAAAATCCTTTTTTATTAAGTTTGACTGTTTTCATAGTAGTAGTTTAGTAGTGGCGGTGTCAATTCTTGTTTATATATTCATATTCAATCATCCTGATATCATTATAATTACCAAAAATTATATTTAATAATTATTTATAAAATTTTAATTTTATTTCATAATTATTTTTTTTATGATTTGATATGACATCGTTGGTGACAAACTTGTTTTTGTAATTTATAAAAAACAAAAAGGCAGTACAATAATAATAAGTTTAACATTAGTTTAATCATAACAGAACCATAAAAAATTATTTACCCATTAATTTAGAAAAATCCAATTATTTAAGTTTCCATAGTTTTCCATGATAAAACTTATAACACTGTTCATGTAGGTGGTTAAAATGACCTAAAAAGAATCAGTTATAATATTTAGGTGACTATGGATAAGAAAGTGATTATTTGGACATAATATAAATATTATATAAGTATAATGATATTATTTATATTTTAATATGGTTTTGAATCTTATTATAAGTTTTTTGATAAATAAGAAAATACTTGAGTAAAAAAATGAAAAATGTTACTTTCGTAAAGGTTGTAGTATGCATGTATGCACAGGTGACATGTTCATTTTCCATAGATCAAGAGGTACATAAGAAGTATTTTATAATATAATAACCTTAAAAATGTTGTATATATAATATTAATTTTTTAAATATAATTTTAGGACTATCTGTGTTAGGTGGTGATGAAAAATCAAGCATGTTATTCACAGCGGTGTTATTACTCACATATATATGATGACGTCTTCATTTTTTGAGTGGTTTTGGATAAAATTAGAAAATAGATATTACATTATTTTAATTACATTTAAAAATATTATTAACAGAAATTTTATCATATTTTAATTGATATAATAATCCTGATAGGGTAGAATAAAAAAATAGAATTAATAGTGATTGATTGAGAACATTACCTCTCCCTTTGGATGTTCTCCCCTGGGTAAAAAATTAAGGCTTTTAGCTTATTTTTTGTAAATAAAAAGATTTATAGGATGTGTGGAGGGATATTATAGGAGAATATAGAAGATTTTTGTTTTATATAAATCTTTAGAAAGCCTATATAAATGTATTGTAAGAGATCATCTTTTATAAGTGAATTTAATGTAATATTTGTAAATACCCATTACTTTTTCAATGAAGTCATGACACAATTCAATGGTCAATGACCCCAGAAGTGGTAAATAATGAATTATGTGGTTATATAATATTATATAATACTTGAACTTTCATTTTAACACATGATTCAAATATATTTCATGTTTTTACTAATTGTTTTTTATATTTTACTATTTTGGTTTCTACCTTGGTAACTAGTTTCTACCCAGGTAATTTTTAGATTATTAAAAATATAAGGTAACCCTTCTTAAAAAATTTTGAAATTATCAACCAAATTTTTTTCCCTATATAATCTAATTAAATTTCTATATAATAATAAATTAATATTTAAATTAAAATATTTAATATATAGAGAAGTTGTTTTATATAAAAATATTTTTTTTAACCATTAAGTATTCTTAATCCTATATAACATTAATTACTAATTAAATGAGTGATAATATATTTTTATATGTTTATAAAAATAATATAATATTTATTATATTAAATATATCAATTTTATTTATTAAATAAAAATTACACAATATTAGTAAAACAATTCATTGAAAATAACCCTTTCACAAATATCATGGTTGTTAATATTAATTTTTGTAATCATAATTTTATAAATAAAATTAAAATTGATATTATTATATAATTTTAACATGTTTATCTAAAATATTAAATCTGTTTTATTATATTTAATTTATATAATTGTTGAAAACTAATTTTTTAATATAATAGAATAAAAAAATTAGAGTCAAATTTTACTTAAGTTTACAAAACATTAAATTGATGTTTTATAAATTCAATATAATATTTTAAAATTATTTCTTTCCTTCATAAATATATATTTTTTATAGAAAAAAAGGTTTCAAAAAATTTTAATTCATTCATTTATTATAAATTTCTAGTATTGTAAAATCGGAATTTTTTCTCTATTCACCTAAAAATCAATTATTTTTTCAAAAATTCAAAAATTAACTCGAATATAATTTTGATAAGATGAATTAAAAAATTAATTTAATTTTTAAAAGAAATTATAAAATCTATAAATTCCCCTTTAAAATTAAAATAAAATATACAAAGAAAACAACTTTTATTAAGACAATCTTTTTCAAAACATGAAGTGTTATTAATACAATTTTATATGAATTTATAATCAATTAAAATATTTATATATACTATATTATTTATTATTCTAAAATTTTATTAATAATATTCATCTACTTTGTCATGTATAATTTTAATTTTTTGTTTCTTTTGAAAAATGTTATCAAACATAAAATATTTATTTAAAGGAAAGATATATATTAAAATCTAGGGACATTTCAATATCCCCCCATAAAATAAATTAAGTCATCACAATTTTTATTATTAATACCTAGTGAAAATATATAATTGAATCTAAAATTTAGCCACTACATCAAGAATTAATTTATAGAGAGATATTGACCTCACAATCATAGATGCTATGAGACTCATCATTTATCACATAATACACATACATTGAAATTTTCCATTGTCTAAAAAATAATACCAAAAATGATTCCTTAGTTGGATATTAGTGTTTTTAGGGATAAACTTTTATGGAATTATTATCATGATCCTATTTACAAAAAATATAAAACCAAAATATTAATGTTAATATCCAATAAAATCATAGTAAATTATCACATAAATAGGAAAAATGAAACCTAATATGACTACTCCAACGATGCATTCATTTCTACTACAATAGCTTCAGTTAATCTATGATATAATTAGATCTATATATAACTCCTTCTATTTAACTTATTTTTCCATGGTTATATGTATATTATTTTTTCTATCCGACAATAAAGATATTTTAAAATACTTTGCAATGGTTTATAAAGATTATACAATCAACCAAATCATATCCCTCGGGAGTGTCTAACCTAGTGTGAATTCCTTGACTGAATCATCATACACTGAGTAAATATTGTGTTGATAATTGATATGGAATGGGTATTCCAAATTTGGTTATTAAAAAATAACAGACCCAAAATAGAGACAAAGTACCTCTCAAAGAATGATTTCAATAAAGAATAGCACTACGAAACCTATAGAGTCGAGATCAAAACCTCTTTCTTTCAACAGATCCTATCAATATGTTATAAAAATCATGATGCTTAGATTTATCCTTTATGTAATAGATCTAACATTATTTTAGAGGTGATAGGAGGTCATTTAAATAAAAAGAGAGAAAAATAATACTTTAAATTTATTTCATAGATCTAACACACCTATATCCATAAAAATCTACCACTAAATCAAATGGAACTACCAAGATCACATCGGAGAGAAGAGTTTGATATACTAATATAATAGGATAAAAATGAGAGTTTTAGGGGTTAAAACTTATTAAAAACTAATTTTTAGATCATTACATGTCCGTTACATAGTTAGGAAGCATTATTTAAAAAATTATGTGCCAATTGTGTGTATTCTACTATAAAATGACCATGTGGTCTGCACAGTTGTGCCACATGTTTTTTCTGTACCGTGCACCAACCATACCTTTCTACTATCCCAAAACACCCCATTCACATAGTTTGGACACATGGTTTTTCTGAATCATACACTAATAGTTCACCTACTAATTTACTCTCAAAGTCCCTTATAGAGTTTCTCGGAGTGGGTTCATGGTTTCACTTAAATGTGATCAAACTGTGAACCTCAATAAATGCTTACAAAGCATGAAAAAAACCTCTATAAACTCCTAAATCTAATCCCAAAAATTTTATAAATTAAAAATACATAAGAAAAGAGTAATTTACCTAAAATTGAGGGTGTTATATTTTTCCCATCAAAAGTACTTTCATCCCAAGAAACCAAGATACACTTGATGCATAAAAAAGGTATGGTTTTCATTCGATGCATACCAACCATACCAAGGATATGAATTATTTATCAAGTATCTAATAATTCATGCATCAAGATTATAAGGTCATTAATATCCCTAGTAATAACCAACTTAAGAGAAACATGATCATTATCTATACATAACCATAATTTAACTCGTCATCTGGGAATAAGAAAACAGGATGACATCATCTATTGCATTAGACTAGAATGAAATTAAAATCAATTAACAACCCTATAAATAAATTTGAGGATATCAAAAGGATCCAATGAATGATAAACTTACTTCCATAAATTAATCAGGGGACAACACATTAACATCCAAAATATTTTAATCACATAAGTTCCTTGATTAACAACAAAGGTACGGAATAATAATAATAGGGATAAATCAAAATCAATAGATGTTACGGTATAGTACTTCAAATATTGTCATATGGAGTACCTACGAAAAACTAGAAACCTATAAAATCTCTTATTTGGTATGGAATTATTATATTAACTATAAATATTCATTTTATAGTTCCCCCTAGAATAATTTTTATCTTGGTTACCCCATTTGATCAAAGATGTTATCCTTTATTCACTTATAACCCAAATTCCAAAGGTCATTACATTAACCTCTAAACTATAAAGGAACCAGTTTTTAGGAAAATAAAAGGATAATTGGAACATGATAACTAGTATTTAGTTCCTTAATATACCCAATAACCTAAACATCACACCCACGACTCCTTGAATAGGAACAAAAAAATTTAACTCAATTAGTCGACTAACATAGACTTTCATGACATCAATATTATTATGAAAATTAGTGTCTATGTACATGATAATTCACCCACTATATAAGAAATATATAGGTAGTCATCATAAATTTTTCACTGGTTATTTTGTGGAATTATTTACATTGTGTGGCTTCCCAACATAGGGATAGACAACCGACTGAAGGTTGTCTCTACAAGAGGAGGAACTAAAAATTTTCTTCATACACTAGATGGAAAATTTTCAAATGATGATTTCTGTTTATGGCTCCACACTATAAGTTTTAAACAAATTGTAAGACTATGAAGAGTTTAACAAGGAACATTCATAGACATGTCCACTAAAGATCGGAATGAGATCCACCAGATAGGAAACCATGACATCATCTTTGTATTTATGACCTATGCTACGGCTGGTTTATTAATCCATGAATAATTCATCATAAAAAACATTTATTAATCATAACCTAGAGACTGATGAGACGATATAGTATCTATCCAACCATTCATGTATATAGATACATGATCGAAGCTATCATTGGTGATACCCAATGTGATAAAACAAGAACAACGCACTCTAATAACCCAATAAAAATAGAGAGTATGCATCTTTGATGTATCTAAGAAAATATATTACTCATTTACAAAGCTAAAGATATTAATATGGTGGAATACATAAACTCAAATAACTCTATTGAAAATTATATACCCCAAACTAGAGAAATAATCTCCCATTAAACTAATACATGTGACCCAAAATAGATAAAAATAGAGAAAATGTCTTTTCAAATCCATTAAAAAGATGAAAATTTCCTTAGAATATGTGATACTAACTCACCAAATAGATAAATAAATATAATATATTTGAGGAACCACAATATTCCCTAGATTATGAACAAAAGTCAATGAAGATAGTGAATTTTACTCAATTTGTACAATGAAAAAGGAAATAGCACGGTCATAGATTTTAGGTCCCATGTTATCTAAAAACATATGATATATCTTGATGATCATCCCATGATATATATAATTCTAAATAAATTACTATTTTCCATCCATGTATTACATAAATCACTAATAAAGAAGAATAACCTAAACAACAGGGATATGAATGTACAATAAAAACCAACACAATGATAAAACCATCATAAGATAATCACAATAATTAGATTATGCACCCAAGAACTATCATAAGAAAAAACATAATAAGTATTGTAACCCAAAAATTGAACCAACAGAACCAGTAAAAAAACAAAGGTATCATATCCAATATAGAACCACCACTATTCCTAATGGAAAATATCCAATCACATCTTTCATAGGCATGGAAACTCGTTAGTATCCATTCAAACAAACCAAAAAGGTTTCCATCCACAAATTCTATATTAAAAAATATTCCCTAATAAAAACATTAAAATTTATCAAGTTCTAAAGAAATTGATAAAAGGTACTTCAAAATCACATTTAATGAATCATTTTCATTCATTAATAAAATTTAATCACAAGTAAATCAATTTTAAAATTTGATAAATAAATTTATAAAAAACCATTGTGAAGAATATAATTTTTATAAATATAAATTTTAAAATGTGTTCCATTTTCTCTGAATTCCACTAAAATAAGGGTCAATACTCCAAATCAGTTTTTTTATATTCATAAACCACTTTCACAGCTAGAGTGGGAATAGTACATAGTTCAAAACATCAAAAATCCCAAAACAAACCTCACATAATCTAGTGAGAGGTAATTTAAAATTCATCAAAACAAATTGGATCTTGTAAATCATGCAAGACACCCAAACCACTACACCACGTTGAGTCAACAGTGCACCCATCATCTTTTTCCTGTCACCACCAACTATTAAAAAACACAAATAGCATCACCAATTGTCATCATCAGAGATCTCCAATCAGAATCCACTGAACCCCTCCATTGTCACCAGCCCCAACCTAAATAACCACTGCTGAAATCTAGTCGGTATCCACTGAACCCCTCCAATACTGTGATATGAATTCTTGAAACTCTATTGGGAAGACAGTGTTCCACAAAATATTACCATCGAAGATGTGAGATTGAGAAAGAACAAAGGTCATCCTATTATCGCTTCACCTTCTCTCCTGTCATCCTTGGTGCAACACAGAATCTGATCTATGCCAATACTAACAAAAAATAACCAAAAACACTAAGATCGAGGAAAAAATGGGGATATAACCCTAATTAGAACCAGTAAAGATCTCTAAAAGAAGGGTCTCTCAAATTTATTATTTTACCTAAATCGAAAATTTCAGATAATTTTAATAATATATCCTCGAAAACCATTTTTTTAAAACTTGTTTTAAATCTAATGAACTATTGTAAAATAAAGTCTTCAAAAATTATACTACAAATTAATAAACTATTTTCCATAAAAACATGATTCATCAACTTATATCACCTAAATAGGAATAAAAAATTCATTTAACCACCATGAAGTGACTTATCAAGCACCAATAATCTCTTATGGATGAAAAGGTTACCAAATCTCTTATTAACTTATGATTGATCATCTGCTTTAAGGTAGAATATATTAAATTATGTTCCATGATATTAAACAGATGAAAATTCTTCCAAAAATGGAAACAATATGTGACAACTATGTTTCTACCATGTTTTCTTCCACTATTATCTAAATATAAGAACATTTTTAAAATCATCCTTTTAACAGTCAGGCATAATTGAGTAACAAAAAATTAACAAAAAAATTAATAGATCATACATTAAATATTCCTCCATAACCAATAATCTATTTATTGAATTATTTGGAAAAAAAATTAAATATTTACAGCAGAAAATACCTATAAACATAGATTAAATTTATTTTTTTTCAACCCAAAAACAATTATAATTATATACACTATAGGGAATAATATCAACATGATATTTTTTTTTAAATTGATAAAAAAATATTTACATTTTTGTTATTCATTTAGGAAACGTGATATAAAAATTGTATGTGCTACGATATTTATGGTAATAGACAATATTTATTAATTTTGAATATAAGAAGAAATAACAAAGACATTATCAAGAAATTAACTTGGGAAATAATAATTAAAATTTATAGAATAATTTTTTATAATAATATATAATTTGTTTTGAAATGTAAAATAAATATGTTTAAATAAACATTTATTATATCCAGAAAATATTTAAATTTCAGACTAAGATCAAGGGATTATAATATGTGTGAAGGTTTTGTATAGTGCTAACATGGAAATAGTTAATATTTAAAAGGAGCAAAAATATTACACATGGGATGATACATTTATGTACTCAATCTAAAATGGTGATAAATATCATGAAATAGTATTGATTCTAGGTACTATTTAGCTAATTACTACTCATAGATTAATTACTAGTTTAGGTTATAGTTCCATAAAACATTCATGTTCATTTCGAAAATAAAACAAAAAGAGGAACTAAGCACAATTCAATGAAAAAAATAATATACACACAATGGAACAGAAAAATCATACTTACTATGCTCTCAAACCCATTTCTTAGAAACCCTCATTTTCATCAGAAGCACACTTTCCCATGTCAGCAAATAATTTCATTATGTCATCCTTTAAAAACATCAATAATCAAAAATAATATGAATTATGCCATCCTAAAGGTATATATAATTACTAATACATGATTTTAAACTCGCATCGTTTAAACCACCAAAGATGAGGTGAAGATAACCCTATAAGGGTCTCACCAAACTTTTTTACTTAGGCCACCCTAGTAACTTGAAGTTTAGCATAAAGAGGTTAGCTATGTATTCTTATGCTATACATCTAAATTTTTAACATTCATATCTCATTTATACCATCCCATGATAGTGTACCAACATAGACTAATACCATTTACAACATCCCTCCTGAAACCATTAGATTGGATTGGTTAGGGGGTGATACTAACTTTTTATGTTGTCCCAAAGGCAATAAAGTCTAGAAATAAATGCTAATTTTTTAGTATACCATTGGGGGATGATTTTTCCTATAAAAAATAGGCAATATAAAATATAAAAACTAGAACAACTATATGATGCATGTGTAGAAACAATATCACCCAAAAGAAACCCAAGAATAATAATCAGAGTACATCATCCAATGGTAGTATAAAATGGGACTACAAAAAAGAGAGGTCAAAAAGAGATAAAAAGTTCCAAACATGGAATTAACCCCAATTTCCCGACAAAAGTAACCACTGAGATTTAAGCCCTATTTCAAAAGATCAAATAATCCCCTATGCTCATATAGTAAAGTGAGAGACATTCCTTTATGTACATCATTTCTATAAACAAATGAATATTCACTAAAGTGTATATATAAGAGGTGAGTGATCATACCTATTAAGAAATATACCAAAATATTTCCATACATGCCACTAAGAATAGAAACATGTTAGCTCACAGTTTATATAAAATAAAGGGTGATAATATAAAAATAGTTTATCAGATGAAAAATGGTTTAAGAAAACAATAAAACTACATTAATGTTTTCCTTTATTTCAACATGGATTAACTGTTCAATTTTTACGACACACCCACAAATTAATACACATCAATATAGAATGAAAATTCCATAATCATGAGGAGTTACTCACTGATCCACCAAGTCATCACTAAGTGGCCAATCTTTAGGTTCCATAGTTCCATGCACTCCTTTATCAGTTTCATGTCCAATGCAAAGGAACACATAGTAAGCATTTAATCTATTACTATATTCTTATCAATTTATTCCAAATTAATCATTTAATCCCTTTAAAACATTTAATCAAATATCAAGATTCTTCTAAACCAAAACCATATTTTTTAATCCATAAATAAATTTTTTAAAAATAATAGGTTTTTTGAAATTCATATAAACAACCATGATTTCAAACCCATAGACAAAGCGGGTTTTTCAGAAAGTTCAAAAAACATTCTTTAAATCACATACCATTTTTTAAAAAATAATTAAGAAATTTTTTAATCCCTATAAACCAATATTTTTAGACAGATGGTCAACATGATTTTTCATTTGAAAATCATATTAAGGTAATTCTTAAGTTTAATCCTTATAATAAAAGAAATATATGATTGATAATAAAGCCACATACCACTCAACGGGTGATTACAACAAAAAATAACACTATAAACTTCTATATCTGGGCCCAAAACCCCTTTCTATATATATATCCAATCAATATCTAGTCAAAACAAATAAAGAATATTAAATTAATCAATAACATAATATATGTAATATTATATGTGGAATGGGAATAGTAGATCTAAATAAGAGAGTAAAAATGGATACATACAATTGATTCTAGAGATCTAATTCACTAAGATCCATAAAAACCAACAATTATATCAAATGGAACCACCAATAATTTATAGTATAGGAGAGGAGTTTGAGATACTGAGAGAGTAGAATAAAAATTATATTTATGTGGGATAAAACTAATTCAAACACTAATATTCATAGTATTAAATGCACATCTCATAGTTAAGATACATATTTAAACAAATAATTAACCAAAAATGCGTGTTCTACTAGATAACACCCCAAGTGTTTCACCATTGTGATGCATGTTGTTTCGAGACCATTGGAAACCAGGCATTGATACTATTCAAAAAAATCCAAATCTCTAAGGTTATACTACATTATTTTTTCAAAATGACCACAAACCTTATTTATACCTAGACTCTCAAATTCCCTTTCAATGTCTCTTATAGAGGATGTATTACTTCTCCTTACTATTCTCAAACTGTGGACCACAAAAGTTTCTTCCAAGACAAGGAAAAATTTTCAACAAACTAATGAAACTCAACCCAAGTATCATATAACTTATAAATACATCATAAAAGGTTAATTTACTTGAAATAAAAGTTTTTACATACCCTGTCGTAGGAGTGTAAGATAATAAACATGACTCATTGAGCATAATAATATTCATATATAAAAGTAATTTTTAATAAGAATAATCATGATAATTTATAACATTATGATGATAGTTTATCCAAAATTACTCCCACACACAATATTATTAGTATATCATAATTGAAATTACACCCATAAAAAATCTTGTGAGCATATCTTAATCGTAATCACACCCCATGAATAATATTTTGAGAATATCTTAACCATAATTACACCCACACACAATCTTCTAAGCCTGGTTTAATCGCAATTACGCCCATGCATAAATTCATAATCACATGAAATATCCAAATTTACCCAATTCAATTTAGGTTTTTATAAAACCCAGCCATCATATAATTATAATCCATACATATATATTGTACTATATCATGAAAAAATTGCAACATTAAATTAACTTGAGGAAAAGAGATAGGTTTAATGAACAACTTTCCAAGAATATTCAGTAAGTCGTCCATAAAAACAAGTTAAATAGTGGTTTAAAACTTTCCCTAGTGTAACCTAAGGATAAATAAGTATGTTTACATGGATGAAAAAAATCATTTTTGATATAATTTAAAATATCACTTGAAAAATAAAAAGAAATAAAATTTTTTTAATGTCTTGAAAAATATTTAAAAAAATATTATTTAAAATGAAATTCTTTAAGATTGAAAAAAATATTTTAAAAATTATACTTTAAAAATAAAAAAATGGCTTTCCAGGAAAAATTTACAAGATAAATATTATTTAAAAATATTTCCATAAGAATTCTTAAAATCATATAATAGTTCCTTCTTAAAATAAAATGACTTTAAAATCCATTTTAATATCTATAATTCCTTTGAAAAATTGAAATTTTAATTTCAAAAAATATAAAAACATTTTCCTTTATTTTAGAAGTCATCAAGATTTAAGATAATTTAGAAACCCATTTTTAAGATGGAAATGAATCTTTTTAAATATCAATTATCATATGGTGAGATAAATAATAAAAGAGTTTTTAGAAGAAAAAAATACCATACTTGTAAAATTTGATGTTGCAGGTCACATTAAAAATTCTTTTTTAAATAGATGATGTGAAAACATTTGATACCCATTAATTTTCAAAAGTATCTTCAATAATTAATCATTTAAAAGTATTTGAATGTTTTTAGAATAAATTTTGACAGATTTTATAACATTAAATAATAAATTAAAAATATTTTTAATACTTTAAAACACTTTTATTGAAAACCCAAGTCATAAAAATGGATTGTAAGAATTCATTTTGAAATGTGTAAAAGGGAAATATAAAGTTCACATGAGATAATAAACAGTTGGGTTTCCAAATATAAAGGATAACATTGGATGTAATCAAAAATATGGATATATAGGGGTAACCATTGTTAAAGAGAATGGGAAGTATTCTCAACAATGATATACTTTTGGAGGAATAAAATCATCAAATTTAAAAAAAATTGAATTGAAAACTAATTCTACAAATAGTAGAAAAGAAGTTACCATGAAATAAATTCTTATTGTGGTAAAAAACATGAATTTAAGTATTAATTACATGATGAAACAATATAACTCAATAAAAGGGGGTTGTAGTTAACAAAAAACCATTACATCATTATTATATTTTGAATTGAAAACTCTTGATGGGTAAAAAATTGGTCAAATTTGTAAATCCATTATATTTCATGAAAAATTGTGATAGAAGAAATCGATCCCCAATAAATACAACGAAAAAGGAATCAATTGATGAAGATGAATCATAACTCAATTAATCAAAATTTAGTTGCAAAAAAATTTACCTTAAAGTTCATAATTCAATGTTATTAGCTTTAATTTTTTGTTTAGTAACATTTTTCTAATGGTGGTGTCAACTATTTTTTAGAGATTCAAAGATCATAATTATGAAATCATTATAATTACATTAAATTATGATTCATAATTATTTATTATATTTTAATTTCATTTGATATATATATTTTTTATGATTTTTGACGATATAGTTGGCAACAATCCTGTTTCTATAATTTAGGACAAAAAAGGTGGTACAATAATAATAACATTAATATTAGTATAACCATTCCATAACCATAAACCAAACACTATTTTCTCATTAATTTAAAATAACACTAGTATTTAATTTTTAATATACATCCATGAAATAAATTTATAACAGTATTGATGTGGGTTATTAAACCAACATAAATGGAACAAGTTATCATCCTTGGGTGAGTACGGTTAAGAATTTTATTATTTTGTAAAAATAAAATTAATATATCATAATAGTATTATTTTTTATATTTTATTATTGTGTTGAATATTTATTAGATATATTTGTACAAATAAGAAAATTCAAGAATGAAAAATAATATATATCACTTTTGTGGAGGTGTTAGTGCATACATATACATGAGTGATGAATATTTTTCCAATGATAGGGCTGGTAGGAAGCGTTTAAAAATATCAAAAACTTAACAATGTTATCAAATATTTTTAATCCTTTAAATAAAATTTTAGAATTATCTTTGTATAAAGGTTATCAAAAATTAAACATGGTGTTCATGGAAGGGGTATTCTGAACATACATATGATGACATTTTAATTTTTCAAATGGTTTTAGAGGATATTAGGAAGTTTATATTCCATTATTATAATAACATTTCATCATATTATTAAAATTTATGATATCATAATTTTACATGTAGAATCAATTTTAGGGGGTATATTTAGAAGATAATTAGTGGAGCTTAGTCGAAAATATTGCCTCTTACTTTGGATGTTCTCCCTTGCGAAACACCTTAAGGATCTTTATGTTGGACTTTTTGAAATCCCAAGACTTATAGGATTTGAGGAAGGAGTTAAAGAGATACTATGGTTGTTTTTATTTCTAAATCCTTAGAATTTATTTATAAATTTGGTATAAGTGATCTTCTTTTAAAAGTGAAGATAATGTCATTTTTTGTAAATAATCATTATTTTTTCAATGATTAAATAAAACTAGTTAAGGGTAAATGGATCTAAAAGCATAAAATAATGAATTTTTAGGTGATATAAAGTTGGTATATCCTCTTCCATTTAATTTAAAAAATTTATAAACATAATTCAAGTCTTTTACCACTATATTGTAACGTTTTACCATTTTGGTTTTTACCTTAGTAACTATATTCTAAACATGTAATTTATATTTAATTTAAAATATAAGGTAAAAAATATCACAAATTCTTGAAGTCATGAAACTAAATTTAAAATTTATAAAATATAAATCAATTTCTAAATAATGAAAAACTAACTTTTAAATTAAAATTTTTATTATATTGAAAAAATATTTTGTTGAAAAAATATTTATCAACATTAAGTGTTCTTAATATTATATAACATTAATTTTGTATTAAATGAGTTATAATATATTTATATATGTGTGTAAAATTAATATAAACTCATTATTTATAATTATTCAATTCAATTTAATATATAAAAATTACATGATATTAATAAAAAAAATTCTTTTGAAATAACTCTATCACCATTATCAAGGTCATTAACATTAATCTTTGCAATCATACCTTTATGACCAAAATTAGATTAACCTAAATAAAAAATATGAAAATTTTGATATAAAATATGAAATCAATTTTCTTATATTTAATTTCTACATGTAGTGAAAACAAATTTTTCAATATAAGTGAATAAAAACGTTTTTATAGTAAATTATTACTTATGTTTCCAAAACATTAATCATGGGTTTTATAGATTAACATAGTATTTTTAAATTATTTAGTTTACTTTATAAATATATATGTTTTATTAAAAAAATTCCTAATCTATTAGTACATTCTTTTATTATAAAAATGATGTTATTATGAAAAGTGGTGTTTTTCATTATTCACATAAAAATCAATTATTTTATAAATATCTCAAAATTTTACATTAAGATAATTTTTTCATGTTGAATTAAAAATTTAATTACCTTTTAAAAAATTTAAGTTTTAAAGTTTATACACTTATAATTTAAATGAGAATAAAATATAAAAATAAAAAACTTATTTTATTGAAAAATATCATTTTAAAACATTAAATTTCTTAATTGTATTTTATAATCATTTAGAATTGAGTAAAATATTTTCATTTACTAGAGGTTTTATTATTCGTTAATTTCATTAATAATATTCATCCAATAAAATATGACTCATTTTAATTTGGTATTTCATGGAAATAAAGTTATCAAACACATTATATTTATTTAAAGTAAAGTTATATTTGTAAAATCTTGGGGTGTTACACCCACTTCTTATCTATAAGCATACTACTTTGAGGAAAGGTTGGATAATTTATAGATTTTTTGGTATTATTAATAAATTTATATATATAAGGGTTAATATATGTTCATTGTAGGTCAATAAGAATACATTTATCTTCATCTTACAGATGGTTCTTTATTACTCTCAGCATTGTTACACTCCTTTTTTCTGATGATATGAACACCTCAATGTGTGGATTGAATGTTTTATCTTATATAAATCACATAAGCATATATTATCATATATATGAGTATAATAATCAAATGGAATTTTATTTTTATTTTTTCTTCTTCAAATCAAGTATATCAAATTGATTTATCCTTCTTCTCCCAAGATCCCTCACATTAAAATTAAACCAGATATCATAATATAATTATCTATATTATCCCCTTTTTATTTTCTAAAATTTTGATATCCATTATTCTTCCTTATCTATTTGTCTAGAAATAATTCAACTAATTATACAAAATACCTATAATCAATCCCTTTTATTTTTTGTTTGAGATAAACTCTCCTTCATAAAAATTTTTATAATAATGTTAGTTTCACCATAAGATTTGTTATTGTCATTATATTCTATTTAAACACAATAATTGACCTCAACTTGACTCCTAAATTTCCCCCATTGAAAAAATATTTCTTTCATTTTATCTATATTCTTGTCCATAATGATCTCTTCTAATTTAATTCTCAGTAACTTCCAAAATATCTTGATATATGTTTTCCCATTATGTTCTTAAATATCGGACTATGTTCCTATAAATGGTGAAACACGTCAACCATACATAATTTATTTAATTACACCATTATAGATCTCTTTTAATAAAACTTTATAACACTATTCCCACTAGTCACTTTTGACTTAGACTCCAAATAACTCAACACTCACTATAAAAAGCATCATAGCGCAGTGGTTCTGCAGCACTTTTTGAGAACTCACCTTGCATAAGTTATCCATGGAGACCTCCATAGCAAGGTCTCTAGCAGCTAACAATTTTTATCATCATATTCATCAGGTATACTGACCATGTCCACCACAACTCCCATGATGTAGTATATCCTTTTCTAAATTAAAATCAAAAATTTGAGCTCCATGATGTAGAATACCACCAATTTCTCATTTTGAGTGAGGAAAAGTCATTTAAATTAATGATTCAATTTAAATTCCTAGATTCTTGAAATAGAAAAATATAATAATTATTTCACAACCACCATAGATTTAGTTCTCATTCTTCAGGGAATAGTATTCTCCTTTTCAACATTCCCAATGATCTGAAGTCTACATTAGATTCTACACTCTTATAATGAATCCCACATTAAATATACCAATGGTCTGACCTCATATTGATAAGACATGGTTCTCTAAGGATGGTTGTTTTACACCTATGGTGCCACACCCACACTATAATCACTACCACACCAAGCACCTCCTTCTGTTGGTTATCTACTATCCTCTACCATTACTTTTTATTCTCCTCTATATATCTATTCTTTTATTTTTATAATTGTATTTGAGATTTTTGGAAATAACATTGGTGTTTGGCCTTTATCTAGTAGTTGTAGTTAGGGATGGTTCACCTTTTAATCAATACATTTAATTCCATTTTACAAATGACCATTTTGAGCAATATTCTTCCTAGGCCCTCACATCCTAACTAGGGTCACAATAGGGTGGTGATATTTTTCCCCATAGATACATGTCTCCTCTTGTAATATTTGGTAAAACAACTTTGTAGGAATCACTCTAGCAATTATAATTTCAATTATTACTTGGAATCCTTAACTATAATATGGTGTATATTGTATCTAAGTATTCATTAAATAATCTACTTTAATTCATATCTAGATCATTAATTGTAAGTTAAAATTTTCTCCAAATCCATAATATTCTTGAATAATCATATTAAATATTGTTCCTTTCAATAATTATAAATTCATACTTAGAGATATCATTATTATTTTCTTGTTTCTTGAGAAAAAATCCAATGATTGATAATAAGTCCAATATCAGACTTACATTTTTTTCTAACTATCACAAATTCACTGTGAATACTTGAAGTTTCAATAGTTCTTTATAGTACATTTTTTTCAAAATCTATTTAAAAATTTAAATGTTTATCTATAAAATTATTTAAAAAGTTTCTATCCTGGGTAAATAGTAATGAAATAGTAATTATTAGATATTTTCATGAAAATTATGGTTATGTATTTTTTGTACCACATCCATGGGAGTGATGATAGGTTTTTAACTCACCTATCACAGGGTGGTTAAAATGATATTAATTACCTAAGGATAGACTATATCATAGTAATGACCAGTAATAGTCTTCAAAGAGGATGAAAATTCATTTTATCATAATTTATATAAAATAGTTTTTTGAATTTTAGGTAATGAGAACTAGAGAACAATTTAAACAAGTGGGATTTCTTAAAAGTGATGCTAAGTTAATGGTTCAAGGGTTAGATTACTAATACAATTGTAATCATAGGATTAAATATGGTTTACTATTTTTCTCATTTACTAATAATTGAATGAATTCTCAGTCCCTTTATCTATAACCAATGGTTTAGAAACATTATGATGATTAATCAACAAGCAGTCATTATTGATAAACTCTCATTTATATGTTTGTGGTAAGATATCATGTTACTCTCGAACAATAAAGTACCCAGAGAATAATTAAGTAAAATCCTATTAAAGTTAACAAACTTCATATTAATTCAATAAATAATTCAATATATTCCGTACACATATCAATACTAGATACTCACCACTCAGTTATAAATATTACATCATAAATGAGAAAAACTAAATATAGGGAGTAATATGATATGAACCGAAGTAGTAAACAATATATAGAAATAATAAACTTGATATAATCATATTCAAAATAATACACAGGCACTAAATACAAAAACTAATCAAAATAAGAAGATTATAGAATCATGCATTATAAAAGTTTCATTCTTTCCCCTATCCCAATCAACAGAATGGTTTAATAATCCATGAAATATTTTATAGTAATCAGAAAAATAGAAAATATAAAATATGATATCAAAAAAAATCCAAACATTAATCAATCCTCTCATCATTATCAACCTCCAACCCTCTTTCATTGCTTCCTCATTCCCTTATTTCATACCAGAAAATATTTAAGTGATTCTATCATCTTTTATTTTTAATATACTCTTCAATATTTTAGACTTACTATAGATCCACATCATTTAATTCTTTTCATCTTAAATTGGTTTACAATTAAACTTTTGAGAATCATTCTTCCCCGATTCCAAGAACTTATCTGAATCTAATGTACATGTATGACATACACATTGCATCAACATGATCTATTCAGTTGTATGTTCTTCAAAGAATTTCTGAAAATATTTTTAATTCCTATGTGACATTATATTTTCTAGACTAAAGTAACCATTATGTATAGGCACTTATGTAACTTGTTTTACAAAAAAACATTTATTTATGGAATCTTATATATCAACATTCACATATGGAAATTTATATTTCAACCTTTATGTATGGAACTTTTAAAATTCTTAAATATTCTAGAAATCTATCCTATTTTTTATAGACCTCCTAATTTTATATTCTAATGTAACTTCATTATTTTTTTAATATGAATATCCCTTTAGTTTAGGAAAATGTGTTTCAGCCTTATCATTTTTAACCTTCATAATATAAATTTGAAGTATTATCAATTGTTATCCATTCATTATATTACATAAATTGATAAAATAAACTATATTATATGTTTTTTATCAATTTAAATAAATATTCACAAAATCTAATGAAATTATAAAATCCTTATAAATAAATTAGTTAATAAATGTGAGGGAAAAAATGAACTCAATATCAAATAATAATTTATTAATTTCCTCTATGAATAAAAATATTTAGATCATGTGTAGTATTTAATACCCTATAAAAAATAAGATATATTATATGTAATTATGAATATATTTTAAGTATAATATTCTATTTTATTCTTCTTCAATTCAATGAAATTCTACATCCATTTACCTTTCTTGTAACATGTGAAGCAAATAACCTCATATACATTAATCCCCCTCTAAATATTTTTCTTATTTCAATGAAATTTCCATGCAAAAAAATCTCTATACTTTTAATAAGATTTTCAAAATTCTCCTTCACTTAAATTACTTGAAGGGGTAAGGAATAATATTCCCACCAATCCTTATTAAATAGGAAATACAGAGTAAATATATTCTTGAGCGGCTTCTCCATAATTTTATTTTTATATATATTAATTAATATATATAATCTAGGAGGTATGGATGATAATATGATATTAAAGGATAATTTCTAATACATATGGAATTCTAAATTCACTAACCAATTGATATACTTTAATATCTTGAGTACATGATAACTAGGTAGGTTTCCATAATATATTTTAAAATTGTATTTTGTTGTAAAAATTAAATTTATATTATTTTCATATTTTTCCGTTTCCATTTATTAGAGATGAGTTATCAAGGTGTGTAGACCCAAGTCTTTCTATTTCATCATCAACACTTCAAACAATATTTAATGGCATGATACAGTGAATATCTAAAACATCCTACATGTGCCTAATTTTGGCATCCTTCTTACCCACACTCACTCCTAGAGGTGAAGGACCAGGTTTAGAGCATTCTTGCATAAATAAAATACTTTACTATAGTGGTACAATGAAAAATTAATTGAAAAACTCCTGAAAGATTCTATTGGTGAGGAAGTTTTCTTTATCCAAGAGTGATAATAGACATTCTATGGGTTTTCATGTCATTTTATATAACCAATAATATAATAATTTATTATTTTATCTTAATTATAGATTATTCTCCCTATATTTTAAAAAGAGAATCCCAACAACACTCACAATTGGATTTGTAATATCTATCTGCTCTGTTATTATAGTGTCAAGGACCCATTAAATTATAGTTTCATAAACTCTCTACTCCTTAATTTTTTAGTGGACTCCCTAATTCAGAAATCTCATTCTATGATTTATTCCACACTTGATTCCAAATTCTATTTAGTAGACTATATTTTTTACCATTTATACTAAATTGGTTAGGTTAGCCCATTATCATTATTACGAATCCATGATTATTGAAAGAACCCTTGAATATGGCTAAACCAATACATAAATTATTAATGTGTCTTAACTCAGAAAATGGCAGGAAACTTCTAAAAAAATAATTTATTTAAAGATTTTATTTCTTATTCTGTGTAAATATTCTAAATTTTATTATTAACAATCACCTAAATTTTATTTACAACATACAAAACGAATGAAAAGTGTCTAATAATATTATGTTCATATATTTATTTCATTTTAGTTTATCTTATCATGCATATATATATATCATGTGATCATGTTTGATAATTCTAATAAAACATGAATAATATAAATAAATAATTAACAATGCACTAAAAAAAGAAAATAGAGTGATATAATCATGAGAATTAAATCTAGTGGTTGGTTTATCAAGTTGTAATAAAACTATATTAACCCGAGTAGAAATAAATTATTGATCCAATTCTTGGATCGATTTTCCGAATTTATTCGTACTTTTTAATATATTTTTGGTTGGATTAACCTCATATCAAGTCATAAAACACCTTCTCTAGTCAGGATCTTTTTCCTTTATAAATGTTTACTTGCATGTAGTTGAGGCATACCATGGGTTTAGGTTTATATAAAATAATAAATGGACACACACGACCATACATAATAAAATCGGGGTATTATTTATAAATAATTATATTTTATTTAAAAAATCTATAACATAAAACCTTGAAACTAATAATTGAATTTAATAAATGAATCCAACACACATACTAGTTAGTTAAAGATAATGAACAATCACAACATGCATCAATTAAGCTTTTAGAATTACTAGAATAAATTAAAAAGCATTGTAATTACAATATATTTAATGGAATTAATATATTAATAAACTAATTAATTAATTATTTTAATATTCTATCCTAAAAGTCTATGAGATAAAATAAGAATTAATCCTTGTATTATTTAAAATAATTTTAATTTTAATTTTAATTTACTTAAGTAGACGGTGTGTGCTATGTAAGAAACACATCATTTAATATCTATGTAATAAAAAAGGCCCATTACTAAGAATTTTAATAGTTATATGGTGTTTATTTTCACATATCATATAGTGTAATAGTTGTTTTGTATAATCCTTTTCATGCACTATGTAAATACCTAGCATGTAAACCCACACAACATGTTTTGATATACACGGTGTGTAGATTCATGGGACAAGTCATGTAGTCTTCTTAGAACTTATGATCACATGACATGCCATATATATATGGGGTGTGTACCTCTGGTAATGAACATGAGATACACAGTGTGTAAAATAGTCATTACATGTCATGTAGTTAAACATTTTATGTATTTTATAATCCTAAGTGTGTGGACCAACACTGCATGATGAAATTCACTTGGCATGTACCTAGTACGTTTAACTTATGAAATAGGTGTGTATGTCTGGTTACAAACTATATAGTCATGTCTCTCTTTAATTACTCCATGTGTTGGTGTACATGGAATTTTGAAAACCACATGGCATGTACCTTATGTAAGATGAAATGTGTTTTATGACATGTACAAGTAAGCTACACCCCATAAAGTTTTCTTTTGGCCACATCACTCAACTAGGCATCAAAACATGGCGGTTAATGTTTCTGTGTATTGACCACATAGCTCACCAAAAATTATACGGTCTAAAACCCTTTCAGGGATACATGGTATGTAGTTTGTGTAAATGTCTCTTAATCCCTATAAAAACATATCATATACTGGTATTCCATAAGCGGTGTGTCGTTATGAAATGTATTGATTCATATATCATGTAAATATATAAGTGACATGCACCGTGTGTGGTTTTTCATGGGTAAACACCATGTAACATATAGTTATATGATATGGATCAGTATTATAAATCCTTTGACATTTTCACCTTCAGATTATATCATCTTGTCTTCTTTTGATGTCTTGGAATGTTCTTGGATTTATAAACTCAGCTAAACTCAATATCAAAACCATATAAATAACAATGTAAATATCAAAATGAAAACTAAAAAAATAGAAAATTGATCAAATTAAATATAATTAGTAATAAATTAAAATGTAACATGATACTAATACAACATTAAGGATTCAGGGTATAGTGGAAGCATTAGATTGGTGCCCTATTTTTTCACCACTTTCAATGTATAATATCCAAATAACATGACTAATATAACCATGGATTATACTATAGAGGATATTTTCCTTTTATTTTTTTTATTAACTTAAAACTATAATTATATCATATAAGAAATACCTTCTATAAAAATCTATTATAACTTTTTTCCATTATCTTTCCCGTTGGGAATGAAAATGAGAACTCATCTAGTTATGTCCACACATGCTCCATGAATATATAAATAGAGTTATTGAATATTCAAGAGTTATACTTGTAGTTTCAATGGTTTTACGTAATTCTTCAATGATCACAACAAGGTTTTCTTACTCTCTCTATGTTATTGAGTGTGATGGTGGGAAAAAATTTCTATAGGCTTGAGATAATTCATAAGAGCTTTCGTTGTGTAAAACAATACACCTACCACTAAAAAGATAATAAATGAAATTTATACTTAATGTTTAACAAATGATAACTTCAAATTGACCATTTATCAATTTTTTTATTTTATGAAATCATTAGGTTCAATTATTATTTTTTTATTATTATTTTCATGACATGTTTTTATTTAAATATATTTTCATAAATAAATAAATTTATATTAATTTAAAGAATATTAAATGAAATATAACACTTCAAAAGGGCCTCAACTCCTCTCATTAACCTTCCCCTAAAAACCACCAAATATTGAACAAAAAAATATTAATTTAAATAACTTTTTTTATAAATTATTTATATATTCACTAAAATGATGAATAAATATTTATTTTAATATTAATGAAACTAAATAAATTTTAATATTAATATACTGACTAAACTAGTCCATAAATAAATATTTACTTATTACCATGTCAAAAATAAATTATATGGAAAATTCAACTCACATATTTTATACATTAATATCTTGTGATTAAATTAATATGATCAAAATTTCTTGAAAAATTATCATTCAAAATGATGATGAAAATAATTATTCATAACATTAAATTAAATAGGACTGAATGAGATTCTAAATATAGTTATTGGGCGGCTATCTAGGCCTCTTTCACAGTGGCATTAGTAGGAATACCAAAAACCTAAGATAAACATATAGAAACTAAATAAGGAAGAAATATATAAATTAATAAATTTCATATAAATAAAAACCTTCACATGAACTATACTATATAACATAATAACTTTTTCTACCAATATCTCATCAAGAAGTATGCAAACATATGTAATCCCCAAACTTTCTTAATTTATCTTCCTATGACTTTTTGAAATTAAATTTTCAAAAAATTACCTTAGCCTTATATTTAATTTGATAATTCCATTTTAATTGTCCAAATATATATTATTGCATTAACAAGGAAGCAGAAAATATTCTCTTAAATTATTCAATTAAATTCATGTCACTTATTATATACCTAACATATGCTAACTTGTTATGAAAATATGTTTCAAAGTTTTCTTTCATACATAAAAGTGCATGATTCGTTGTAGAATCTCTAGTTTTCTTATATAAGACGTTAGAATAATTTTGATGTTAGGTGAAGAGTCCGCATGGAATTTCTAGGGCCTCGAGAGCCTTAGTGATGTGACATAAAAAATAAAAAATATATTTTATCTCATGTAAGCAGTTATTCTATTAATTCAGAATAAATTTCAATTAGTGACTTGGATAAAATATCTGAGGCTATAATTGAGTTTAGATAGTAGGTTATACCCAACGAGCAACATAAAGTTTGTCGGTGTAGGATGCCCAGTCGGAGGCAACGGTTGGAAGGGTGTTAAATGGAGGTTTATTAATTTAATTTAATTTTATTAGTAAAACTATACCCATTTGTATTTCATACATGGAATAAGGGATAATAGGTTTTTCTCCCATGGAGAAAGATGACCTGATGATAAATTGAGGCAATGAGGTGCCTCTGATCACCGATTTTTGTCATGGAACATCACCGGATCGAGGTGAAGCAAGTTCTGAGCATTGTTTTAGACACGAAGCTTCAACATTTCCCTATGAGTTAAGAAAATTTATGATATTTACACCCCCAACCCCATTCTATTAACTATTTTAATGTTTTAGATCCTTATTAAAATGGCTAGAGATCCCCTAGTGGTAGATTTATAGTTTTTTAGTGGAAATTGGGGTTTGTTGGTGTCTTGCATGGGTTTTTATATTCAAAAATCATGATCACACAATGTGTAGTGAATGATAACACTTCATGTGTTCTTAAAATTTAGCTACTAATATCATTTGGAACTACACTCCATTTACCAAGGGTGAATTTGATGTAGTGAGTCTAGGTTATGTGGATTAGGACATGGTCAGGGTTCTCATGTTAAGGGACAAGGCTGTTTGGAAGTACACAGTTGAGTACGTGGACATAGGGTGTAGTACATGGGAATGGTGTGAAAAACATGCACACTATATGATAACATGGACATATTTCTGGATAGCCATGACACACCATATATCAAGGGTACATGCTATGTGGTGTGGCATAGCAATCTAGTCATGTATGGGTGAGGACATTCACAAGAGATCAGATGGAGTCACACACTATGTGAAATGAGTTACTTTCTATGTATAGTCCCAAATAAATACCAAGTACTAGTAGGGGATATGAATAGAGTCCATTGATAAGAGACACACCTTGTATTATGGGTACACACCATGTACTTTCTTTATATATTTATCCCTCATGCATATCAATCATCAAGACTCTGATGGAGGAATATTATTAGAATCTATTAATTTGTTTTCCACATGGGATGTGAAGGTGGTTGTGTTTTTGAATTTGATATATTAAGTGAGTTGATGTTTGTGAGTCACTTCTGTTACCGATGTATAGACTAGTATTGATTGAGTGTTCCAACTTTCTTGATTCCTATAAGGGTATAATGTGGAATTAAATCCTTGTTATATTATTGTAATCCCCTTAACATGATGACATCAGATAGAGTTATTGTATCCCTTTGGGAGGCCAGGGTGGGATCCTCTATCATTTTATCTTCCCTAGGTTGGGTTCATGGTATAATTATGACCATCATACAGGGAGGTGATCTCCTGTCTTTTAAGTTTACACAGTGGGGTTTTTGGAATCATCGTAATATGATCCCCCATTTAGAGGTTGTTTTAATAGGGTTTGTGGAATCATTATCTATATGATATCCTTCTTAGAGGTTAGATCCATATTGGGTTTTAAGTATCTCCCACCATCCATGGTTATGATCCCATATCGTTTTACAATGTCTCAAATACATAGTTGGGTTTGTGGAATCCACCAGTAGACCTAAGTGTGATCCATATATGAGTGTTATGATCACCAAAGTTACAGAATAGATTTATGGTGTCCCCCAGTGGTCTTGGGAGTGATCCCCTACCTGTGAGTTGAGATATTATATTTTCCAATGGGGTTAGTAAAGTCCCAAATCAGGTGTGGGTGTGTTATCCTATCTGAGTATTAATATCCAGTGGGTTCCAGTGTGAATTTCTATGTGGTGAGATCTGACGAGCATATTCTCTCAGATGTATAGTGTCATGGATAGTGGGTGTGTTCCTTCCTCTTAATGATACCTATTGAGTGATATCTCGTATAAGAGAGATTAATGGTATAAGATCTATACTTGATGAGTGTTATCTCTTGTATGAGTTTCATTATGGATGGAAGTCCTCATGGAGAGTGTTCTTCTAGAAGAGTGATGCCTTATGCCATGAGTGGAATACTACGACTTCGATTAATGTTGGGACCTCATGAGAGTTGGTGTCTGAGACAAGAATATCTAGTATGTTCAGGGAGTATTTGTGGTGAAGTCACATACCCAGATTTAAACACTATATGGAGAAAATCTTAGTAGTCATGTATAGTCAAGGAGTGGTCAAGATAGAGTTTCTTATTATCTCTCACTTGGATTTACTCCTTTATATTTGGGTTTAGTGGGATATTTCCTTTCAGTTTCTTTATCTTATTTTTAGTTTTTGGGTCTCATAATGAGTATTTTCATACTCTCCAATATATTGGATCTTCCCCCCATATGTTTTTTCTTATGTAGATAATAGGAATTTTCATAGAGTCTTAGGTGGACTCGGAGAAGGTGGAGAAAATAATGATAGAATGATCGAGGTGTATACTAGTGGTTTCATTTGACACCATTCCCTTCCTTCTAAGAAGGTTGTACACTTTATAGTTTTTGGTGGACATATATTTTTTACTCTCATTCATTTATAATCTTTTTTGTAATCTAATTATGGGAAAGATGTATGCATTTATTTTTTTATGAGTTGTATTATTATTATCTCTTCACTATTTCAGAGAGATAGATGTGAGTGTGTTTGTATAGGTACCATAGGATAGTGCCTACCATTTCTGTGATATGACTACTCATCACTAGAAACCATCCCCCAACCTATTGAAGATTAGCTTGGGGTTGTGGTGGCTCTGCCTTATACCAGTCAGGTGGTCCCCTATGAGTTAGGTCGTGATAGATTGGTATTAGAGTGGGTTAAACATTGGGACTTTAGTGTAGATATTTTCTATTTATGAGATTTTTTTAGGGCTTATGGAAACATTGTTAAGGTGTTTCAAGTTCATATTTCAGGACATGAATTATATTTTTGGTGTGGAAGATGATGTATTCATTCACTGAGACTTTTACAACCATCTTGTTGACTCGATGTATATAGAAATTTTTGTAAGGAACTTTGGTAAATACATCAAATATGATTGGTTTTTTCTTTCTATTTAATTCTTGAGTTAGCTCCCCAGATGTACTCTTTGATAGTGGTGTGTCAATATTCTATTTCAGGATTCAACAATGATGAAATCTATATTGGGTTTCACTCTGGGACAATGATAATGATCTTCCTAGTGATGGGGCTTCGGTGCACATCATTGGGAATGAGGTGGTACCTCCATGTATTTTTCTAGTCGATCCACCACCCATTGAGTAGTAGTTTGTGATGAAATTTCATGTTGAGTACACTTAATGAGTTTTAGATTAGATACCTCCTAGGTATCAGGGTGATCTAGACCTTTAAGGAGTTGATAACTATCTTGAGGTAGTCACATGTGTTTTCTACCTTCTGAGAACACCTCTTGATCAGATTTTGGTCCTATTAGAAAGTTTCGTATAGGGCTTGAATCGTTGATGGTGAAGTTTGATGATGCAAATCAATGATGAGATTATTCTCACTTGGATAGAGTTTTAGCTTCTCTTCAAGGAATAATTGTATCCAGAAACATTTAGATTAGTGAATTTTCAGGAACTTCAGTAGCTTTTATTGGATATAATAACCATGGTAGAGTATACAATGAGATTTACAGACCTTTAATTCCATTGATATGGTTAAATATCCATTTTTTAAGATCAAACATTTGAGAATAGATTATGTTGGGATATCAGGGATTCAATGATATCATTGTGCATTCCCACCTATGTTGGGGTGCTCAAGTGGTCCTTGGTTGTGGATAGATTTTTGGATGAGTAGACTCCAATTATTAGTGCTCGAAACATAGGTATTGATACCTCAGAAGCTAGTATCCAATTGAAGTATCATGAATCTACGCATGTGACATGCTTCAAGGGATAATCCCAGGATATAGGTTGTATATTTCAAGGCTCCCATACTAGTTCTAATCAATTGGGGGAGAGGAATTGGGTCACTTTTTATGGATGGCGATACCTCAAGTGAGATTTTATGAAATTTCATGATGTTGAGTGGGAGATTTTTGATTGACCTACCTAGTGGAGAAAACAATAGTAGGATGGAGTTATATATGATAGCGTATGTGGTAGAGGACTTAGGAGAGAAACAAGAGGTGTAAGATCGTTCGATCGATTTCCACCACCGTCCACTGGTTATATATACTAGGATCAATGAGAAGGAGGATAGGGGAGAGCATAAATGAAATCCTAGAGGCCAATGACCCATGGGCTCTGAGGATAATTAGAGGTATGATTTATATCATTTCTACGTTTTTATTAGTATTATTAGATATAGTTGTGAGATACCCTTTTCATTGAACTTCTTGCTCAAGGATTATCCAGGGTGACGTAGGGCATTGGTAGAGCCATGTGATGGAGATGATTGACATGGATCCAAACTCACAAAAAATAGGGATTCTTCCCTTACCAAGACTCATTCTTTTTATTCAATATAAAACTATGTGGGTGAGTCAGTTCTGTCCAAAATGGATAGTGTCTAAGTATTGCAAACAAGTTCCTTTGACTTCTGTGTTTGGTTCGGGTTGGTGTATTGATGTGTTGGAGTATTCCCTAGTTGGAGTGAATAGGTGTGCAATGTAAATTATGAGATTATAGTACATTAGGATTATTTCCTAGAGGTTCAAGTGTGTTTTGAGGTATGAAATGTGTTATTACTATTCCATGAGTAGTTGTACAGAGTCCTGAGATGCTTTTACTGATGTGTATCCACTATTCAAGGCACATTTATACCAGTGGAGACATCTTTCCCAACCTATGTGCTTGGAGGCCTCAATAGAGAGGATCAGAGGTCATGAACATCTATTTATAGTGTGACCTAGCACTGAACGAGAGTGACTGCCTCAATAGAATCTTTTATAGTATAAGGGAGACCCTATGATTCTTTCCTCTCTGTGGATTGGTTTCCTACCATCAATTCCTTGGAGGTTTTCGAATATTGGGTATATCTTCTTTTACAGTTTGTGGGGTTGTTTTTTCCTCATTTATAGAGGAGTGGTACCAGACTGAGAGGGATGATATCATGTGTGGGAAGATACAACCAAATTTTATAAAATGGATAGTATGAATCTTTGAGTAGTGGTGCTATGAGATTTCATTTTTCTTCAGTAGTGGTGGATTTTTAAGTGTATTATTGAGGAAATTCTAGGTTTACCGCCCCACATAGAGTTGGATTTTTCATAGACTAGCACCCAAGGATAGTCTTGATAGTTGTTTAATTATATTATTTGACTCTCATGGAGCTATGTGAGATATGGTGTAGTTAAATTTTTTCATAAGGAGGGAATAGTAATACCTAGTGTGATCATTTGGGAATCCATGTATTCTTCACCTATGAGTTAGACACAATATGCATAGACTAGATACTTCAACCATTTTTAGATCGGTTGATGGGAGTCTTCTTTATTAGTACCCCCATGTGATCAACAATATAGTTGCATGAGAGACACATGAGGATGATGCCACATTTCTCTAGCTTGTGGTGGATGTCATCCATTTTTAAAGAGAAGCGAGAATGTATATCTCATATATTCTATTTTTTGGATCATTCCAAACCAAATATCCATTATACATGTTATTGGTGGATTTTATAATGGTGAGGAGTACGTAGACCTTCTGAGGATTGATTATAACACCAGTCATGCTATGGGACTAGGTGTTGAGGAGAATGTTTTCACTTGTATGTACACCCCGGATAAGGGTAGTGGTGCCTAGTTAAGAAAAACATTCAGATTCAAGAGAACATGATTCAGGTTTTCATGATATAATGGTGTTGTTTTCACTCCACCATTAGTGTAACACCCTTAGAATCCATGTTTGGGAGGCCCTATAGGTCACCATTTTATTGGTTGTAACTTGTATGATATGGATACTGTAGGACAAGAGTTGTTTCTAGTGATGGATTTTGAAGGTTAAGTTCATCTAGGGGAGGATGTGGAATGACTAGTTACATTATCATCTGAGTCGAATTAGTGAGGTGGTGTACCACTGGACCTGATAACCATAGTTAGACTCAATGCTTAGTGTTTATCCACTAGTAACAATTGAGGATACATGTACATGATTTATTGAATGATGTCAACCACATTTGATCGAGATATTGGGTGTGGTTTGGACTTTGTGGTACCCAGTTTTGTTTTAGGTCAGGCTAGAGAGGATAACATTTAGACTTGCAGTTCTCCCTAAGTTTGTATTTGTAGATAGCATGGGAAGCCTATGGTGTGCTCACTACCATAGGAGATCCAGTTTAGAGCTTTTTTTTCTCTTTTTTCATAGTTTTTCACTTTAATAGATAAAAAAACATGAAGGTTGGGAGATTTTAGTGACTTTGGTTTTTTATGTAAGATGTTTTAATATTTATAAGAATATTTATGAAGTCGATCACTAAGTCAGTTTGGAATTATGGGGGCCCATAGAGCCTCTATATGGTGATATTTAAAATATAAAATATATTTTATCAACTACATAATGTTTTTATGTAAATTTAGAATAACTATCAAGAGGAGATTTAGATCGTAAATATGAGGTTGTGATTGAGTTCAAAATGTATTTTTTTCTCTATGTTTGACATAAGTTTTTTGATGTCGGACGCCCAGTCAGTGGAAACCATCGGTGGGGTGTTAAATGGTGGTTTTTTAATTTAATGAAATTAAATTAATAAACCCATCCCCCTTTTGTTTCATGCATGTAATAAGGGAGAGGATTTTTTTCCTCCCATGATGAAGGATAACCCAAGAACAAACCTAGGCATAGAGGTGTCTAAGATCCCAATTTTTGATGTTGAACATCAATAGATAAAGGTGCAGAGGTTATAGACATAATTTTGGACCTATAGATTTATAGTTTCGCCACAAGGTAGGAATATTTATTATCATTACGTACTTAACCCCATTGATGCATTTTTTTAATGGTTTCATATCTTTATTATGACTACTAGAGATCCCCTTGGGGATGATATATGGGTTTCAAGTGGAATTCGGGGGGATTAAGGTGGATTATAAGGGATTCCCATTTATCATTCCTGATCACACGATGAGTAGTGAAGTAGGAAACACCATTTTTTCTACCCATTTGGTGAAGATGGTATTTTGGTATTATACACTGTGTATCAGGGGTACACGCTATGTAATAATCCCACGTCATTTATCCAAGTATATGTTAGGGTTATTTTGTCATGGGATATGTTCGTGTGGGAGTACATAGCCAGTACATGGAAAATGGGTGTCGTATATGTGCACAGGGTTCCGAACATGATCACGGGCTGAGAACATGGCCATGTGGCTAGATATCCATGACACACTGTATACCAAGGGAACATTCAATGTGAAAAAACATGAACAGATGGTCATGTATGGGTGAGTAAAAGAACAAGAGACATATGGGGTCATGAATTGTGTGACATGTGGTACAGGTCATGAACCCATATCTGGGTATTGAGATTCACTAGGTTATGGCATGGATTTCTATGTGGAAAAACCTGATGAGTGTGTTATCTCATATGTGTGCCACCTCAAATGGAAGGGGTGTTTAATCATCTCAATAAAATATAATGAGTGATCTCTTGGATGAGAGCCATAATGGATGGTAGAGCTATACATGTTGAGTATTATCACTCAGATGAGTGTATCAGAGATGGAAAGTCATTTGGAGATCATACTCGAAGATGATAAACACCTTGTTCCTTACTTTGAATCATGTACCTGAAAATGTGGTTGGGACCTCATGACACTTAGAGTCCGAGATAAGTATATTTGGGATTTTCTATGAGTCCTTGTAGTGAATTCATGTACCTATATTGAAAAAATGTGTGGATAAGAGATGACTAGTCATGTATTGGTGAGGATTGGTCAAGATGGAGTTTCTTGTTCCTTCCCACATAGGTTTCCTCCTCTAGCTTTGAGACGAACAGGGTGTTTCCTTTCAATTTCTCCCTTTTATTTTGGGTTTTTGGGTTCCTACATAGTATTGTTATACACACCCATAAATCATATCTTCCCACACATTTCAGGTCTTTTTCATATGAAAATCCTTTTGATGGATTACAATTAGGACCCATAATATGCATAGCAAAGTGGGCTAGACAGACTGAGGTGTGTGCCAGTGGTGGCATTTGAGAAAAGTATACTCCTTCCTAGCATGTTGGATTCTATACAATTTTTTGTGGGATCTTATTTTTCCCTTTCATGATTTTAGTGATTTTTTATTACTTCAATTGTGGGATAGATGTATGCATGCATTTTTTTATCAATTGTATTATTTTTATTTCTACAACTTTTTATAGAGATGGGTGTGTGTACATGGGTATAGTTACCATATTCTAAGCCCCTCCCCCCACCCCCATCAGTGTGATATGCCTACTTAGTGTAGGATTCCTTCCACTGGCCTGTTGGAGGTGAGCTTGGGGTTGTTCTTGCTCATCCTTCTTCTAACTAGGTGGGCCCCGGTGGGTCGAGTCATGACATTCATGACAAACATTAATACTAAGATCAAGTCTAAGGAAAAAAAAACCTATATTCAAGGATATGAATATACAATGTAACATAAACCATATAGAACTATTATTAGTGGTTTTATCCTCATAAATACTCAACATAGGGATCAATGTTTTTTGACTTTATAATAAGAAACATCAATGTCTTATAATATCCTAGAACCTAATATTTAAACATCAACCACATCCCATCAGACAATTTTTATCTAATCCTTAGGACACATATATAAAAATATTTTAATCACATATATTGTTTTTATTTATATCCTAGAAGTAATAAAACCTATTAAATTACTAAATAATTTAATAACAATATCACATTAATTTTACATATAACAACAATCATTATATGATAAGATATATATCTTCATTTTGGTAATCTAAAGTAAAAAAGGTATGCTGGTTTAAGGTCACTAACTACAATAACTTCTAGTATCATAATACAATAAAATGTTTAGGTCCAAGTAAAAAAGCAAGTGCATATCCTTATTTTGAATAAATACTTTATAAAATAAAATTTACATCAATACACTGACCATTACATAGTTCTTTCATTTATGTTCTAATAACCAAAAAATATTTCAGTGCTCCTACATAAAAAACCCACCAACCGAAATGTAATTTTCATATCTTCCATTTTTTTCAAGATTCACAATTACCTTTGTTCCAAAAGATATTTAAACTTCTATTAATTTTAAATATATACTTTTAAATGGTTTAATCACTATATGGTAAAAACTGCTACATTTTTTATTCATTTTTTGGTAATATTTTTAATAAAAACACTTTAACATACCAATGATATATCTCTAGAAATTTTTCTCAAACTATCTGAACAACCTAGACGTAGTCTCTATAATAATTTAGTTTCTTCTTTTATTTTACTAAAATCCTTATAAATTCATCCAAAATACATCAAACAACATATAAAAATTTCATAATATTAGTACATATCATTTAAAGGATATTCATGTTCATTTTCAAACAAAAAATATCCAAAAATATTTTATCAAATTTTTATTAAAATATTCAAATATAATTTAGTGTATCATGTATCTACAAAAAAATGGAAAATTAATATTGAATAATATTTTTAATATATTCAATAATTTACCACCACTAGAGTTATAATTTCTACTATAATTAAGAGTTCTTGAACTTTGTGATGGTTTGATGTCAAAAATGTGTTCGTACACCTAAAAATGATTGGAATTTGTTTTATTTTATTGTTAATAGTATGAAACATCTTAGAAAGTCTCTAATAAGTCCACATTTTTTATAGAACAAAATTTAATTACACCTTTAAATAGGATTCATTTCATTAGTATGATAATATTTTTATGAAATTTCATTGAATATTTAACACCCCAAGATTTTGGAATATATTTCAATTTAATATATTAGTGATTTTGGTAACTTGTAAAGAATGTAACATTGAGCTTCTTTGAATTGTTTTTATATATTATAAAATTTATCACACTATATTGTCATTCAATGAAATATAATTTTCATAAAAAATTTCTATTTCTTTTAGAAAATACTGCTGATCCAAAATAATTGTATAAAACTATTTTCTTATGAGAATTCTACCTATATTATATGTTTTATTTAAAAAATTAATTCAGAGTATTTAACCATTGAAAATTATTTTTTATATTTTTAGAAAATGAATTCCTTGGTTATTAATTGAACAAAAACTAAAATAATATCCTTTGAAGGTAAAAATATATGTTTTCTGAAAAATGATTTTTATACTTGTAATTTTTTTCTTAATAAATTAAAAATGAATACTCTTGACGAATTATTTTAATTAAATTTGAATAAAATATATTAAATGAAACAATTTAATATTTATTTAATGGATTTTAATATTCATATAAGAAGAATAAATATGTTTATGCTTAAAATGTCATTTTTATAAAAATAGTTTTCATTGCATTCTTTATGATTATTTTAAAAATATTTTATACCCATTTTTGAAATTGAATTTTTTTAAATATTTTTCCATATTTTAAATAATAATTTCCAAAATTATTAATGGTCTAATTTTATTTTTGGTAATAATGAATATCTATGGTAAAAAGATCACCTCAATTAAGGTTGAAAAGGTTTAAAAGGGGGATTAAAAAAAGGTAAAGTTTAAAATATCACGTAAAATTTTCTAAATTTAATAATTTTTAGAGATTTAGATTTTATTATATAATATATGCGTATTTTTATTTACATTTTTCCAGTTTCAATTGAATATGACTTTATTATTCTATAATGTTTTAAATATATTCAATTTTTTCACCCACCACTCTTATAAAAGGGCACCTCCTATACTTTCTTATACACACCTTCTTGAGCCACTTATCTCAACATAAAACTAACAAAATCTCTTTTAAACTTGTGTATACATGTTTTATAATTTATTTTACTCTTAATAGTCAAACCCAATGTTCATTTATAAGAGATCCAAATGTGGTTTCTCGAAGAATAGGTAATAATATTCACCAAATACTTTTAAGTTTATTTGTTCTTATACATACACAAAAGATTATATATTAATATTAACATGATTAAATAAAGATAATTAATAAACTCAAATGTTTTTATGTTAATTTTAATTCCATTTTCTAACTCATTTTCATCCTATGAAAAATGATAATGTCATTCGTGTATATTTGTGGACTACCACATCCATGAAATGATGTGATTCATTTTTCATATCCACCGTAAATGGATGGTAATGTGGATATATTTAATTAAAATATATTATATTTATTATATGATAATATTTCTATAAATGTATATTATTATTTATCTTTCTCTCTTTCCGCTCATTGGAAAATGAAAGCTAACTCATTCATATATACAGACTGTCCTTTCTATTAAGTGATGTAATAAATTTTTCATCACCACCTTATATTAATGATTATAAATGTGTATATAATGAATAAATATGATATCTATATTAGAATTAATATTATTTAGATCATTAAATTATGAACAATGTGCAATTAATAGAACTATCAAATAGAAACATGCATGGAAAACAGACTAGTTTTCACCCGATTATTTATTTTAAGGAAGAATTGTTAATAAATGGATATGTGAAGATTATATAGAAATTTTATATTATCATAAAATTATTAATATATTTATTTTATATTTTAATAATAAATATAAATTTAATATATTTTAAATTAATATCACGTATGAATAAATTCAGAATCAAAGGTAAGGGTTCAAGTTGCAATCTTTATTTTAATCGAGATTGTTTATGTTTAAATATCCTTTAGAGGAATTATATATTATTTTTCTCATTAAACAAATATATATTATTATCATATATTTGTTTATATTTTTTTTCATATTTTACCTTTAATTTTTCTCCCGTTGGTATATAAAATGATAAAGAATACGTTTTTTAAGAAAACTCAGGCATTATTTTCTCTCTAGTCTATAAACATTATCATCCATGTCCATGTTACTTAAAATATTTTCATAAATATTATTATCTAGGGTTATTATTAATTAATTTCATTTTCATCCATATTTTACATTTATTCATATTTTTAAAAATAGTCATCTTTTCATTTTACGAACAAGTTGATTTTGGGATTTTTACCAAAAGTATGAAAGAAACCATTGTTTTAATGTTAACTGCATAAACATATTTTATAGATGTAATGGTCATTATTTTATTTTATTATTAGTTTAAATTTTTTTCATGTTTATTGTCATTGAAATGTTTTTTCTCAATATTTTATAAATTCTTAACTTTAAAGATGCCAATGGAAAATGATATTTTCCAATGTTTTCAAAGACATGTTAAAATGGTCTATTAAAGGTATTTCACACTTGTGTCAACATCCATTTAAATTTATTATGATTCAATAGGGATATAATCTATGGATACCATCTGTGTAATTTATTTTAATGTGTTATTATTTTCTGAATATGAAATATTTATGAAACCTATTTCTTTTCCATAGGTTGTGCTATGAGGAATTGATGGATATTTTTATTATCTTATGGGACACATATGTATGGTTTTAATTATGTGATGGGTGGGTATGTTAAAAACCTTTTATGCATCGAGTAATTATTTATATCTTATAAGAAAATATGTACTAATATAAGGAGTGAAACTAGTTCAGTAAGTCACTCAATCTACTATGATAGTCTTAGGAGTGAACATTGACTAAGGAAACAGCATTATAGGGAGTGATCCCAATGCACTATTGAGATTTATCCACTATGATAGTCATGTAATTTAACATTGATTAATGAAATGATTTTATATTATTATTATTATTCCATAATTACTATGACATTTTATTATGATTTTGATATGCTCTCACAGATTATGATTGATTGATGATGATTCATTACTATTGTGACTTGTGTATTTTGAAATGATAAATATTTACAAAATGATATGTGATTTATGATATATGGTTGATTGGGTACTAAATTCATAAGTTATTAACATTCTCTCACACATTTATGATTATCTTATACTTCCATATGATCATCAATTGTTATCTACCATGTTTACTCATATTGAACATTTGAGCTCACCCTTTCTTATTCTATCATTTCCCTAGATTATGAAGAAAGGTTATAAGTATGATATATATCACAAGGGCACAATGAGAGAAGAAATTTTTTATAGATATTAAATATATTACATTAAATAAGTTAATTATTTATCTAGTATCAAAATACACTAATCCTTTATTGTCCCTAAGTGTGTATTATTGTGAAATATATTCAATACTCATCTAGAATGATATAATATTTGTATATGATATGATCGGGTCACCTCAGTTGGTATAAAATGTGATTTTAGTTATTTATTGAGATTATATTATAAATAATTTTAGGATTTAACATAAGACAATATATAATGAATTTAATTTTATATAGTTTGAACCTAAAAGTGTTATAAGTTGATAAAAAAGTGTCATAATTAAGGACATATCAGGAATTATTTTCATTATTATAATATTCCTCACTCTTATTTTTGTAATTTAATTATTTCACTATAGCTTTTGGTTTTCGAAAATGTCAAGAACTATTAGGATTCATGATAAAAATAAATGTGGAGGAAAATGATGTAATTGTACTCTTGAGAAATCGAATGGCATGGGGGATGGAATATAAAATCTTCTTATTATTCTCATAGAAATATATGAAACCATGAATCAAGATGACATTCCAAATAAAAGGAAGAGGAACCAATTCACCACTGAGTCTTTCATGAGGCAACATATACATTCTTTCAGTGGGTCCTCTGATCCACTAGTTTCCTTATAATAGATCAGTACTGCTAATAAGATATTTTCCATTCTCTAATACATGGATGATGAATTTTTTGTCCTGAAAGTGTATTATTTAGAAGGAAAATCATACCAATAGTGGAATTTTAAAAAAAATAATTAGAAAGGGGAATAAATTGACTCAATGGAATTTTATTAGTTTTAGAGGGTATTTTTTAATAAGTACTTTCCCAAAAATCTTCACATAAAATGGAAAGTGAATTCATTGAGCTTAAGCATAAGGATGATGAATCCATTGGTTCCTATGAAGAAAATTTTAAAAGAATTGAATAGTATGATTCTAGTATTATCATCGGATCTAAGTGGAAAAAAAATTGGTTCTTGAGTTTCCTAAAATCATGCCTCTGAAAGGAACTATCCATTATGGACTTTAGTATATTTGAAGAAATAGATTAATGTCCTCTAAAGGTAGAAATAGAGAGTGGATATTCTAATCATTATTTTGGTTTTGAAAATAATATAATGATGTATTTTCAAGGAAAATCTAATGATAAATCCCATGGATGAATGAAAATAAACCGTTCTTTATTCTAGTAGTGTGTAAAACATCATGGGGGAAATTATCTACAAGGTAATGGTAAATGTTTTATGTATGGAAAGGAAGGCCATCAATAAATTGAATGTCGATGATATATAAATAGGAATGAAAATGAAAATAATGGGATTAGAATCATATGAATTCACCACCCACACTCCAATGCTCAGATATTAAGGATTATGGGAATTATTCGAATTGATATCCATATACAACGGATAATAACAACAATTGGCATAAAAACCATTGAAGTTGAGAGATTAAGGGAATTATCAGGAAATCACAAGCCCAAAATTGGCTCAAAATAATTAAGTGGTGAAAATACACTTTTTATACTCTCTAGAATTATAAATTTTTTATTTGATTCGGGTTCTACCCACTCTTTTATATATGAATAATTTTATAAGGGTATCACATCACCACCTCAATGATTATATGTTGAATTATCAATGAAAATTCCTTAATATATGATTATTGAATCTAAACTCTATATCACCTCTTTGATAAAAAAATTTTGGAATATTCACCTAATAAATATTTTAATTCTCTCTCTAGTAAAATCTAATGTAATTTTGGGAATGGACTGGATCTATTTATATAGAGCCCATATCAATTACTGAGTAAGGGAATTTAAATTTGATATTCCAAAAAACCCATGATTATATATCAAGGAAAGGGTAATTATGACCATCTAATAGAAACAAAATCTATTATATGGGTATAATTAATTATTCATGAGGGTTATATATCTAAAATGGTTAGAGAGAGACTCAGAAATAAATATATTCCCATTGTGTGGGAATTTTCAAATTTATTTCCTACTAATTTTCCCTATCTTCTCACCTGAATATCGAAGATGGGTTTTTAATATATATCATACCTGGTGAATTCCTATTTTTAAAAAAATACCTATATAATTTCATCGATTGAGTTATAGGAATTAATGAATCAATGCCATGAAAATCTTGATAAAGGATACATTTTACCACATGCATTACAATGGGGTGCACCTATTCTTTTTTTCAAGAATAGAGATAGGTTAATGAATATTTGTATTGATTATCAATAACTAAAAAAAGTTAATTTTAATAAAAAAATATCATCTACCACATGTTAATGATTTGTTTGATCAACATTGAGGAGATCAATACATTTCTATTATTTACCTCTGATCTAGATATCATAATTTTATGGTAAGAAAGGTAGAAATATCTATGGAAGCATTCCGTAAAAGGTATGATAATTGTGAATGTATATTTATACCATTCAGATCTAAAAATTACACAATTATCTTCATGAATCTACTAAATAGTGTCTTTAGAGATTACATTGATCATTTTTTGGTAGTTGTTCTAGATGATATTCTTATATATTCCCTGAGAAAATATAATCATGAATATCATTTTAGGATTATCTTTAATAACATGGGGGAAGAGAATTGGTATTCCAAATTTTGGAAATGTTAATTATAGATGAATAAATTGTCATTCTTAGGTAACATAGTTATAAATGAGGGTATATAGGTGTATAAATAAATTATGGAAGTTATTAAACAATCACCTACACTAACTATGGTGACTAAAATCAATAGTCTTCTTTGGTTGGATGGATACTATTGATGCTTTGTGAGAAATTTCTGATGGATGTAAAAGAAAATAACTAACTTTATATATAACAGATCCATATTCATTTTAGTAGACTAATTGGAATAAAATATCAAGGAAATGAAGTGAAGGTTGGTTGGTGAACCTATTCCAACTATAAATTATGGTATTGAAGGGTTTTAAATCTTTAGTAATGCATCAAAAGTGGATTTGGATTTTTTATCATGCAGAATAACATGTTAGTATCTTATGCCTCATTCCAATTGAATTTTCATGAGAAAAATCACATAACTTTAGATTTGTATATAGAAATGGTAATTTTTTATTTGAATATATTGATTCATTATCTTTATAGTGAATGGTGTGACAAATTTACAGATCAAAAAATATTAAAATATAAATTCATATATATTGATTTCAATATGTTTCAGAAGAGATGGTTGGAACATATTAAAGGTTATTATTTCGCAAACATTTACCATCCTAGGATGGAAAAAAATATGGTCGATGTTCTGAGTCAGAATAACCATGTTATATTTTCTATCATGAGGATTAAAATAGATCAAATACTTATGAGTTTTCGAAATATGGATATTGTAATCATAATTAAAGGAGAAATAACATATCTTTCATAAAATAATGTTCAACTTTATATTCATTCAAATATTAAAAAGGCACAAAAATAAAATTTATACATTTAAAAGAATATGATTACTGCTATAGATATCAACCTTGACTGTGATATAATGATCAGTTTTAGGAACATAGTATGTGTCTTTTCAATAATAAAATTGAAGGAGTTGTTAAATGAAGCTCATAATTCATCATTTTCATTCATACAAGAAGTAAAAGTTTTATAGACATATTAAAGATAAATTCTAGTAGGTTTAGTTGAAGGGAGATATCCCGGAATATATATTTCAACGCTTGGTATACCAATAATTTAATATTGGGACATATAATTCTAATGAGATCTAATAACCCTTAATCATACCTATTGAGAAATGGGAAAACATCACTATGGATTTCATCATGGGACTCCCCAATATATCTAAATAGAATAATGATATTTTGGATTAATTCAATATCCTCCCAAATTTAGCATATTTAATTTCTTTTAGATAATATTTCTCCTTTATTCATCTCACTAGGTTATATAATAAATAAGTTGTAAAGTTTCTTGGAAAACCACTCTCAATTTTATCTAATTGAGATTTGAGGTTTATTTATAAGTTTTAGAGTAGTATTTATAAATATTTCAATACATTATTGATCTTTAGAACTAAATATCATACATTGAAATATTTTAGGGATGGGTGTGATCCCATATCTGGGTATTGATATTCACTAGGTTCTATAATGGTTTTCTATGTGGAAAGACCCATTGAGTGTGTTATCCCAGATGTATGCCACCTGGGATATATATGTTGTTTCATTATATTAGTAATACCCAATGAGTAATCTCTCGTATGAGAGCCATCATGGATGGAAGATCTATACCTATGGATTGTTATCTCTCAAATTAGTGTATCAAGGATGGAATGTCTTATGGAGAGAATACTCCTAAATTTTTGACATTTTGTTCCTCGATTTGAATTTAGTGGCTGATAGTGTGGTTGGGACCTTATGATACATGGAGTCTAAGATGAGTATATTTGGAATTTTCTATGAGTAATTTTGGTGAAGTCATGTTCCTATATTGACACAACATGTATAGAGGAGATGGATAGTCATTTATTAGTAAGAAGTGGTCGAGATGGAGTTTCTTGTTCTCTCCCACTTGGGTTTCCTCCTCTAACTTTGTGATGAGAGGGGTGTTTCCTTTCAGTTTATCCCTTTTATTTTGGATTTTTTGGGTGCCTACTTGGTATTGTAATATTCACCCATGCATCATATCTTCCTACACATTTCCTGTATTTTGTAGTTGAAAATATTTTTGATAGAGTCCTAGGAGGACCCATAGTAGGCATAGCATAGAGATCTAGACAGCCTTAGGTGTATACCAGTGGTGACATTTGACAACAACCCCCACCTTCTAAGAAAGTTGGATTCCTTATTTTTTTTATAGGGTCATATTTTTTCCTTTCAGGATTTTAGTGATTTTTTATTACTTTGGTTGATGGATAGATGTATGCATGAATTTTTTTTATCAGCTTTATTATTACTATTTCTGCAATGTTTTGTAGAGATGGATGTGTGTGTATGGGTACAAGTACCATATGATAATCCCCCCCCTCATCTCTGTGATATGCCTACTCGGTGTAGGATGACATCCCCTGGCCTATTGGAGGCGGGCTAGGGGTTGTTCCAGCTCATCCTTCCTCCAGCCAAGTGGGCCCCGATGGGTCGATTCATGACATTCATGATACACATTAATTATAATATCAAGTTTAAGGACCAAAACCAATGTTCAAATATATGAATATACAAAATCACATTTACCATATAGAATTATTATTGGTGGTTCTATCATTGCTCGAGAGAGAGATCATTGTCTATTGACTTCATAATAAAAATCATCATTGTACTATAAGCCCCGAGAAGCTAATATTTAAACATCAAACATGTCCCATTAGAAAAATTTTATATAGACCTTTGGAAATTTATTTAATAATATTTGCATCCCATCTCTTGGTTTTATTTATATCCCAGATGTAATACAACCTATTAAATTGAAAAATAATTTAATAACATTTTCACATTATTATTACATATAAAAACAAGCATTATGTGATAAGATATTTATCTTCATTTTGGTAATCTATATTAAAAAAAGTATGTTGTTTTAAGGGCACAAACTACAATAAAATATAGTATCATACTCAGACACAACTTTTAGTTCCATGTCAAAAATAAAGATCATCTCCTTGTTTTGAATATATAATTTTTAAAATAAAATTTATATCAATACACAGACTATAACATGGATTCTTCATTCAAGTTGTGACAACAAAAAAAATCTTTCAATGCCCCTATATAAAAAACCAACTAACCTGGATGTAATTTTATGGTCTTCCTTTTTTCATGATTCAAAATTATTATTGTTCCAAAACATAGTTAAACTTCTATTCATTTCAAACAGATAATTTTCAATGGTTTAATCACTCCATGGGATAAAATTCTTCATTTTTAGTCATTTATTGTAGTATTTTCATCAAAAACGCTTAAACATACCAATAATATATCTCTAGACATTTTTATCAAATTATCTTAACAACCTAGAATAATCACCATAATCAGGGAGTTTCTTCATTTATTTACCTAAAATCCCTCTAACTCCATCCAAACTACATGAAACCACAAAAAAAATTCTAATATTAGTATAGGTTTTTCTAAGGGGCTTCATGTTCATTTTCCAACAAAAAACATCCAAAACAATTATAAAAATTTTATTAAAATATTAAATAATCATTTAGTATATCATGTATCTACAAAATAAATGGGTTATTAATATTAAATTCTCTTTTTAACCTGTTCAAAAATTTACCACCACTGTAGTTTTAATTTCTACTACAACTAAGATTTCTTGACCTTTTTGTTGGTTTGATGTCAAGAATGTGTTCATACACCTAAAAATTATTGGATATTATTTCATTTTAATTTTAATAACATGAAACATCTTCCAAAGTCTCTAATAAGTCTGCATTTTTTAGAGAAAAAAATTAATTATATCTTTAAATAGGATTCATGTCATTGGTATGATGATATTATTACGAAATTTTATTGTACATTTAATACCCCAAGATTTTTGAATATATTTAAATTAAATATATTAGTGTTTTTGATAGCTTGTGAAGGATGAAACAGTTAAATTACTTGAATTATTATTAAATATTATAAATTGAAGCATGTTATATTGTATTCAAATGAAATATAATTGTCAAAAATAATTTACATTTCATTTAGAAAATACTACTGATCCAACACAATTGTTTTAATGTATTTTCTTATGATAATTATTCGTGTATTATAAATTTTATTTAAAAATTTACTTCAGATTATTAAACCTATGAAAATTATTTTTTATATTTTTAGAAAATTAATTCATTGGTTATAAATTAGATAAAAACTAAAATATTATCATTTGAAGGTAAAAATATATGTTTTTTAAAAAGCAGTTTTATGCTTACAATTTTTTTTGTCTTAAAAAATAATACTTATTTCTCTTAATGAATTATTTAAATTAAATTTGAATAAAATATATTAAATTAAATAATTTAACATTTATTTAATGTATTTTACTTGTCGTGTAATATGAAAAAAAAAATTATGACTAAAATTTAATTTTTCTAAAAATAGTTTTCATTGAATTTTGCATTATTATTTTAAAACTATTTTCTACAAATTTTGAAATTTAATTTTTTTAAATAGGTTTCAATATTTTAAATCATCATGTCCAAAAAAATTTATGTGTCCGATTTTATTTTTAGTAATAATGAATAGTATCTATAATAATAAAATTTCATCTCAGTTAAGGTTAAAAAGGGTTAATAGGGGATAAAAAAGATAATGTTTAAAATATAAATTAAATTATTCTAACTTTTATAATTTTAGAAGATTTAGATTTTATTGTATCATATATTCTTATTTTGGTTTCTTTGTTTCCACTTTCAATTAAATAAGACTTTATTATTATATAATGTTTTAAATATTTTCAACTTTTCCACCCACCTCTCTTATAAAAGGGAACCTCCACTACTCTCTTATACACACTTTCTTGAGCCACTTATCTCAACATAAACCTAAAAAAATATCTTCTAAACATATGAATACATGTTTTATAGTTTCTTTTATTCTTAATAGTCAAACCGAATTTTAATTAAGAATAGATTAAAATTAAGTTTCTCAAAAAGAGGTAATCGTCTTCACCAAATACTTTTAAGTTTATTTCTTATTATACATAAAAAAATATTATATATTTATATTAACATGATTAAACAAGTATGATAAATATAATAAAAAAATTATGTTAATTTTACTTCCATTTTATACATCATTTTCATCCTATGAGAAATGTTAATGTCGTTCATGTACACTTGTGGATTACCTACTCCATGAAGAGATGTTATTTTTTTTCATATCTACCACACACGGATGGTAATATGGATATATTTAATGAATATATATTATTTTTATGATATTATAATATTTCTATAAATATAGTTTTTATTGGAAAATGAAATCTTTACTCGTTTGTATGTACGAACTGTCATCTCCATGAAGTGATGTAATTTATTTTTCATCACCAACATATATGAATGGTTATAAATGTGTATATAATGAATAAATATGATACCTATATCATGACTAATATTATTTATATCATGAAACAATGAATAATTTTCAAGGAATGGAAATATCAAATAGAAAATAGACCAGTTTTCACCCGATTATTGATTTTAATGAAGAATTGTTAATAAATGGATAAGTGGGAATTATATGGGAATTCTATATTATAGGAATAGTATTAATATATTTATTTCATTTTTTATAACAAATATAAATTTAATATATGGTAAATTAAGTGAACATATGAATAAATTTTGGATCAAAGGTAAGGGTTCAAGTTGCAATCTCATTTTTAATCGGGGTTATTTATGTTTAAATCTCCTTTAAGGAAATTATATGTTATTTTTACTATAAAAATATATATATTATTATATTGTATTTATTTATATTTTTTTCATTCTTTACCTTTAATTTTTCTCATATTTTTATATAAAATTATGAAGAAAATGTCTTTTAATAAAACTCAACCTTATTTTTTCTTTGGTCTATAAACTATTACTTCCAAGTTCATATTATTTAAAATGTTTTAATGAATGTTATTATCTAGGGTAATGATTAATTAATTTCATTTTAAACCCTATTTTAAATTCATTCAAATTTTTAAAAATAATTATATTATCATTTCCTGAACAATTTACTTTTGGTATTTTTACTAAAATTGTTAAAGGAATCATTGTTTTAATGTTAACTAAATGAAAATATTTTGTAGATGAAATGATTATTAGATTTTTTTTGATTATTTTAAATTTTTTCTAGTTTATTTTCATTTAAATTATTTTTCAAAATATTTTATATATTTTTAGATTTAAATATACAAATGGAAAATGATATTTTCCAATGTTTTCAAAGAAATGTTCAAATAATATATTAAAGGTATTTTTCACCTGTGTCAATATAAATTTATATTTCTCATGATTCAATAGGGAAATGCTATATGGATAATATCCATGTTATTTATTTTCATTTGTTATTTTTATTTGAAAATGAAATATTTATGAAATCTATTTATTTTCCATAGGTTATGCTACGATGAATTGATTAATATTTTTATGATCTTATGGGACACATATGTATTGTTTTCATTATGTGATGGGTGGGTCTGTTAAATACTTATTATGAATTGGTAAATGATTGATATCTTATGAGAAAATATGTATTATAATAAGGAGTGGAACTAGTTCATTAATTCACTCTATCTACTACGATAATCTTGGGAGTGAACATTGACTAAGGAAACGACATTATAGAGAGTGAGCCCAATCCACTATAGGGATTTATCCACTATGATATTAATGGAATTTAACATTGACTAATGAAATGATTTTCTACGATTATTATTATCCACAATTACTGTGACATTTCTTATGATTATGTTATTCTATCATGGATTGTGATTTATTAATGATGATTCCTTACTCTTGTGACTAGTTGTCACAACCCGACTTCACCAAAAGGAGGGAAGGGTCAGCAGACTGCCAGGCCCTTCCTTCTTTAAGTTGATGGAGAGATAATGACCCCCGAAACCCACCTTCAATAGGTCCCAGAGTGGCGACTAGAACCAAGGGTATAGAAATTTCTCACAAATGGAAGGCATTACCCATTTTTGTTTTATAAGATCGAGAGATAAGATAATGAAACTCAACAACACCAAGGTAAAGGAAAAGTAAAGCCAAAAGTAACCCATTCTCACTTGCATGTTCCAAAAGTAAATCCACAAAGTAAACCAAAATGTGACTACAAGTTAAGTACCAAAGAAGAAAAGCGGCAACTGCAACTACCCCAAAGGTCCGAGCTAGTATGGTCATGCGTGATCCCCGAAATCCTCTTGGAAACCTGAAAGCAGTTTTATATACGTAGGGTGAGCATACAAGTACACTCAGTAGGGAAAACCAAAGACTCTCGTGCACAAGTGGGGGAACGTGCTAAAGTCCCGTGAGAAAAAGAGTAAACCAAACACCTATCAAGGTAAACTATCCACCCAAGCCTCACCAAGGCACACTCCCCAAATAACACAAGTCAAGTAATGTATATAGTAAGAGCACATCGATGTTTGGGTACCCCGCACCACTTTCCCACTGGTTATTGATACATCCTACGCATCGGACCAATCCCGCCATTCTCACCGCAGTCCCACTGCCACACCCGCCCGCACACACCTGGGCTACAACCACATGCAGTCCCACTGCCGAAATCCCGCCCGCACACACCTGGGCCACAACTATCACATGTAACCACGCCTGCAAAACCCTAGGCCAGAACAACCACCACCACACCCGAAGACACCTGGGCCTCATCCCGAAGACACTTGGGAAACCGCCTGCTGCACACACCTGGCCAACCACCACAGTACCCCACCCGAAGGTTCTTGGGCTAATAATGGACCTCAGGCCATCACATCCTGCCCGAAGATACTTGGGCTATCCGGGAAAGGGATCAGAAAAGGAGATAATAACCAGCAATTAAGAATAGTGTTGGGAAAAAACACCTTCCCCCAGGAAACGGGGTGTTCGGCACTAAGTGATCAACTTGGGTGGGGTGCGAATAAGAAACACAAATCTACAAGTATATATATAGGTAACAAGCACTCACCCCAAACTAGGTTTTTCTTCAGACAGCCTACAGATCACAACAGCACTCAAGCCCAAGTCACAACTCTCGCCAACAAAACCCATTTGTCCCATTCTTGTTTTCATGTTTAGTAATATTGTTTAAGTTTAAGCACTACTGGGAAACTATTAAGCATAGGCACAAGTCCAAGAAATTAAACAGTCAAGCATCAACCATAACACCCACACCCGGTTCTCAACAACAGAGGATCCCACCCCAATTCGTGATATAGACAAGGTAACTACCCGGTCTTAAACTCGTAAACACTAAATCCTTAACAACAGGGGATCCCATCCCCCATTCACACAACCACCGAGAGTATAAAAACAGGTGATCACATCCCCTCCCACACATTCCACCAATTGGCCCGTGAAAGAAAACAACCAAACCACTGTCACCAACACTAAGCAGGGCCATGCCTGTATTTTCAGATTTATAAGATTTAACACACTCCATGATTTCAATTCTGTGTTTTGACCGGGGTTAGCACAGAAGGGATTGATCCTGGTTCTCTCAATTTATTCAGCCGAGTATACGTGATTAACCAATTCAATCTTCACAGCAGGAGTTTACAATTAGGAACAAGCCATTTAAAACACCATAATGGGTTCATTAGTGCACAAACAACGACCACCAACGGCCTCGATTTACAAAAGGCGTGAGCCAGAACAACTCAAAAAGTTGATTTTAATATAAAAAAAATCAACGATCATAGCCCCCCCCCCTATTTCTTTATATAATCCAGTTCATTATCTTTATTTAGGTCTATTTTATCCAATTCTACATAACAGAAGCACGCCCACCCCGCATGATACACAAAAGAGAGAGGCGAAGGAGAATTTCCCTACTTGTTTGATCAACGATCTAAGCTGAGGCCGAGGGAGGAACTTCAAGGACAGAGATGTGGCTCGCCTGAGTGAGAATCTCTTTATCTATCAAATCTTAAGCCGGGAGCAAAACTTTACGGATAACGATGTGGTGTGCCCGATGCACCAGAAGCTGTTTGTGAAAATCCGTGATCGAGGAAAGGAGGAACCATGGCTAACCCTTAGTTTATAAGAGCCACGGATGGTTGAGGTGAGAACGCGAAACTGCGTAAGGCGCGGGGGTCGTGGGTTGACCACGCGGCTGGGCAGTTACACACAGAGGTCTCTCGGGATTTTTAGGAATTAATTATGGGATTTAAATGGTTTTAAAAGGATTAAAAGAATTAATTTACGTCGAAACTTACATTGCGGGAGCGGAAAAGCCAGGTACTGGAAAAAGAACGAAAATCTCGGCGAGGGGACATGGTGCCACCATCACGATGTCACCCTCACGGTGCCACCATCACAGTGCCACCGTTATGGTGCCACCTTCACGGTGCCACCCTCACGGTGCCACTGTTTTGGTAGAGCCTCACTTTTGGCAAAGTAATGGGCCAGGAGGGTCCCGTCCATTACATTAGATACCTCTTAAAGGATTCTCATCCACGAGAATCAATACAATCGAAGAAGAAAAGAGAGGGTCCGAACAACCACCTTGAAAAATACCTCTCAGAAGTGAACCCTTGCTAACCAAAAACACTTCTCTGTCAAGAACCAAGCAACATACCATGCCAAACTTCACGGGCATGTGGGTTGGGGATTCTCCTCCCCCATGTCAAGATATTATCCGCTTTGGGCGGCACTGACTCACCCGCACGGGTTTAATCACATCCTCTTTAATGCATCTTGATTAGGGGTCGGGTTCTCTCCTCCCCAATAGCCAGGGCTTTTCACACACAATCAGAGGGAAGAAAACCAGTACATTTCATAACCAAAAGACAAAACGTTCAACCACAACAGGTACAACAAGGAACAAAACTCAAAACAACTCTGGGTATTGGGTACGCATCTGTGCTTCCCTCTCCCACGTACTCTCCTCAAGCCCACCATGTCTCCACAACACACAAACCAAGGGAATGGTTTGCCCACGAAGCACCTTCTCCTTACGATCCTCGATCATCATTGGTCTCTCCACAAAGGTCATGTCATCCTCGATGTCCAACTCACCCTAATCAAGGACGTGTGAAATGTCGTGAAGATACCGACGGAGCTGGGACACATGAAAGACGTCATGTATCCTCAGTAGTGGCGGTGGTAACGCTAGCTGATAAGCCACTTCGCCGACCCGCCGCAACACTTCGAAGGGTCCGATGAACCTGGGAGAAAGCTTACTCCCCTTACCGAACCTCCGCTGCCCACTCCGAGGGGAGACCTTCAAGAACATGTTGTCCCCAACCTCAAACTCCAAGGGACTCTTCCTAGTATCAGCATATGACTTTTTTCAGTCATGGTCCGCCTTCATCCTTTCTCGTATGAGTTGAACCTTTTCTGTCGTGCTCTACACCACTTCCGGGCCAAGGATTCCTGCCTCTCCTACTTCGGCCCAACACACAAGTGAACGGCATGGTCTCCCCTAAAAAGCTTCAAATGGGGCCATGCCAATGGTAGAGTGATAGCTATTATTGTAGGCGAACTCTACCAGGGTAAACTGTCGCACCCATGATCCTCCTAAGTCCAGAACAAATGCCCGTAGCATATCCTCTAAGGTCTGGATGGTGTGCTTTGTTTGTCCATCTGTCTTGGGATGGAAAGCAGTGTTAAGGCATAATTGGGTGCCAAATGCATGCTGCAATCCTCTCCAGACTCGCGAGGTAAACCATGTATCCATATCCAAGACTATAGACCTCGGAACTCCATGCAACCGCACCACCTCATCCGAATACCTTCGTGCCAAAGCATCCACTGCACTCGACTCCCTGATTGCCAGAAAAGTGAGCTGATTTCGTTAACCTGTCCACTACCACCCAGATGGCATCGTATCCCCCTTGGACCTTGGGTAGTCCCATGAAGAAATCCATCGAGATGTCATCCCACTTCCACTCGGGGACATCTAGGGGCTGCAGTAGACCGCCTGGAACTCGGTGTTTAGCCTTCACTTGCTGACACACTAAGCACTTGGCCACAAACTCTGCCATCGCTCGCTTAACTCCAGGCCACCAGAACTACCTCTTCAGTCCCTGGTACATCTTGGAAACTCCTGGGTGTACCGCCAGGGGTGATTTGGGGAACTCACTGAGAACCTTGCCGCACATCACTCCTGGAAAAGCATCTGGTTCTGACCATCCTCTATCCATCCTTCTGGAGCATTGCCCTAGTCAACTCGATCATTCATCACTTCCCACTCTGGGTCTCCCCACTAAGACTCGTCCACTTGCTGAAACAGAGATGACTGCACTGTCATCTGATATAGGCAGCCTCTGCTGCTATCCATCCTCGCATCCAGGTGTAAAGCAGCCAACTCCTCCATCACCTTCCAGGTGTCCACCGACTCTCGGACCGCATCCTTCTGCATCTTCCTACTCAATGCATCGGCCACTACATTTCCCTTTCCCTCAGTATAATAGATCTCAAAGTCGTAATCCTATAGGAACTCCACCCATCTCCACTGTCGCAAGTTTAAGTCCCACTAGGAGAAGATATACCTCAAGCTTTTGTGATCCGTGAAGACCACAAAGTGCTCTCCGATGAGGTTGTGCCGCCATAACCTTATCACAAAAACAACTGTTGCTATCTCCTTGTCGTGGGTGGCGTAATTACGCTCATGAGGACGTAGCTACCTGGACCCATAAGAGATCACCCCTTGTCGTTGCATCAACACACATCCCAGTCCCTGTCCTGAAGCATCATAGAACACCTCATAGGACACCCCTTCTTCTGGTAATCTCAGCACTGGGGCACTAACAAACTTCTCCTTCAGATAACTGAAGGCTGACTCGCACTGCTCACTCCACCCGAAAACCCGGTCCTTCTTGGTAAGGGCTGTCAAAGGGGCTGCTACTCGGGAGAAGTTAGGTGCAAACCTCCGATAGTAACCTTCCAGCCCAAGGAAACTACAGACCTCTTCCAAATTCTTGGGTGCTGCCCAAGAAACAACAGCCTCAACTTTTGATGGGTCCAGCACTACCCCCTGCTCGGACACCACGTGCCCGAGGAAGTGCACTTCCCGTTTCCAGAACATGCATTTCGACAACTTCCCATAGAGTTGATGATGTCGAAGGACCTCCAAAACCATCCTCAGGTGCTTCGCATGGTCCTCCTCTGATCTTGAGTAGACCAGGATATCGTCGATGAATACGCCCACGAACTGATCTAGGTACTCCAGGAAGATGGAGTTCATAAGCCCCATGAACACAGTCGGGGCGTTCGTAACACCGAAGGGCATGACTACGAACTCGAAGTGTCCATATCTGCACCTGAAGGCCATCTTCGGGATGTCGCTCTCCTTCACTCTCAGTTGGTGGTACCCAGATCGCAGGTCGATCTTTGAGAACCATCCTGCCCCTTTAAGCTGGTCGAAAAGATCGTCTATCCTAAGAAGAGGGTAGCGATTCTTGATCTCCAACTGATTCAGCCTCTTGTAGTCTATGAAAAACCTGTGACCACCATCTGCCTTCTTTGTGAACAAGACTGGAGCACCCCATGGTGACACACTCGGGCGAACATAACCCCTCTTCATCAGATCGTCAATCTGGATATGCAACTCCTGTAGCTCTGAAGGTGTCATCCGGTAAGGATCCATCGAGATCGGTCGAGCGCCGGGCTGCAGGTCTATCCCAAACTCGATATCAAGCTGAGGGGGTAGAGTCGTTACCTCCTCAGGGAAGACGTCCATAAAATCACGGACGATCTCTGGTACTTCCACCATTTCAGCATCTACTGATTCCACTGTCAGCTCAGTCAACAAGAAGAGGATGGGTTCCTCTCGCCTATTTTCCTTCTGACTGCTCTGCTCGCCGGTGAAGGTAACACGCTAGCCGTCCAAGTCCGAGAACACCATCCTTCTTCGAAAACAGTTGATGACGGTACACACAGAAAATAGCCAGTCGATGACTAGGATGACATTGTATGGTTGAATCTGTAGCAGAAGAAGATCCCTAACTGACTGATGTGGCCCTATCAACAGTCTACATCCCCTAAAAACAAACAACAAATTGGTCTGACCTCCGACTAGTGTTCTCAACACCAGGGGCACTGGAAGTCTCTCTGCATCTAAACCCAAGGCACGGTCTAGAATGGGTGCAACAAAGGAGTGTGAAGCTCTGGTATCGAACAAGTAAGAAGCAAGAGTGCTAAACAGACTGATCGTACCTCGAACAACCTCTGGCCCTGCTGGAACTGCTGCCTCTACGGCATGTAACTGTCCACGCCCATCTCCCCTGCCCCTCGGCTATCGGCCACCTCCCCGACCATGCCCCATTTTAGGTCCTTGAGGATTGCCCTAAGGTTGGCCTCCTCCTCCTACATCTGCCCTCTGAGGAGCGGGAGCTCAATGTCCCTGCTGCTGCTGGAAAGGTCTGGCTGGAAGCTGCTGCTGGGTCGGGTGCGGGAGATGTCCACCATCGCCGTACTGCACCTTGTCTGAGCACTGACTCCGGATATGTCCAAGGCTCCCACAGATGAAGCATCGCGGTCCCGGGCCCAAAGGAAAAGGGCGAGGGCCGGGGGATCGAAACTAAAACTGTTGCAGTCTGCTCCCTACTGGTCGGAACCTGGAGGGTCCTGATGCTGGAGGCCTAGTGCTGACGGCCTTACCCTTCGATGCTCCCAGCAGGATCCCCTCTCGTGACACTCCTCCTAGAGCTTGAATCCTCTCCACCACTTCGGCCTTCTTCTGGACCTCCAAGTACTTCGGCAGGGTAAAGGGGCTAATAGAATACTGGAGGGAGGGTCAGACTGCCTCCTCCAAACGTCTTTCATGAGACTCCTCATCGGGAAAGAGGTTCGGACCAAAACGTAGGAGGTCCTTGAACTTTATCCCTAGCTCCCCCATGGACATACTCCTCTTCTGGAGGGAGATTAGCTCCTGTCTCTTTTCTGCCTTCATCGTTGAGGAGAGGAATTCTGCCCGGAACTCCCTCTTGAAATCCGCACAAGCCATATCAGCCTCTCTCCTCTCCCCCAGGTAAATCATCCACCACTGACGCGCCACTCCCCACATCTGGCTAACGGCCAGAGGAACCCAGTACTCGTTCGGGGCCCGAATCAGGCTGAAATCTATAACTAGCTCCTCTATCCAGCCTTCCGTCTTCATTTCGGAGGTGCTACCCTCATACTTCTCGAGGGCCTGTCACTGGAAGGCCTGAAGAGTCTTCTGCCACTGGTCATCCTCTTCCTCTCTATCAGCTCTCTACCGATCGGCCAAAGTAGTCTCTAGGGCCTTGATCGCCTGTACCACACATGGTCGCCTTCCAGGTGCCATAGCTTCAAGGTAAACAAGGAATGCCTAAGCCCAAGTAGTGCAGAATATCGTTCTTAAGACTTCTTAAAAATTTTAATTTATTCTTAATTCCCAAGACATCCCAGAAACACAAGAACACAAGTCATTATGATGCATGTACCATTTCTAGGGTCACTACCCTACAATCAGTGTGCCCTCACTTGGTCATTCGGTAGGTCCAGAGTCCTTGCATCGGATCACGGGGGGCCCTAAAATCCCGTGTCCTAGCCAGTATTCCTAGGCCTAACTCACGCGCCAAGGTCACCCAACACTATTGCCTTACCATCCCATGCAACCCTCACTAGGCCTAACTCCAGACTCCATCCTATCTCTCAACCATCACCTCTGATACCATTATGTCATGACCCACCTTCACCAAAAGGAGGGAAGGGTCAGCAGACTGCCAGGCCCTTCCTTCTTTAAGTTTAAGGATAGATAATGACCCCCGAAACCCACCTTCAATAGTTCCCAGAGTGGCGACTAGCACCAAGGGTATAGAAATTTCTCAAAAATGGAAGGAATTACCCATTTTTGTTTTATAAGATCGAGAGATAAGATAATGAAACTCAACAACACCAAGGTAAAGGAAAAGTAAATCCAAAAGTAACCCATTCCCACATGCATGTTCACAAAGTAAATACACAAAGTAAACCAAAAGGTGACTACAAGGTAAGTACCAAAGAAGAAAAGAAGCAACTGCAACTGCCCCAAAGGTCCGAGCTAGTATCGTCCTGCGTGATCCCCGAAGTCCTCCTGGAAACCTAAAATCAGTTTTATATACGTAGGGTGAGCATACAAGTAAACTCAGTAGGTAAAACCAAAGACTCTTGTTCACAAGTGGGGAACGTGCTAAAGTCACGTGAGAAAAAGAGTAAACCAAAAACCTATCAAGGTAAACTATTGACCCAAGCCTCACCAAGGCACAATCCCCAAATAACGCAAGTCAGGTAATGTATATAGTAAGATCACATCTATGTTTGGGTACCTCGCACCACTTTCCCACTGGTTATTGAGACATCCTATGCATCGGACCAATCCCGACATTCTCACCGCAGTCCCACTGCCACACCCGCCCGCACACACCTGGGCCAGAACCACACGCAGTCCCACTGCCGAAATCCCACCCGCACACACCTGGGTCACAACTATCACATGTAACCATGCCTACAAACACATAGGCCAAAACAACCACCACCACGCCCGAAGACACCAGGGCCTCATCCCTAAGACACTTGGGAAACCGCCTGCCGCACACACCTGGCCAACCACCACACTACCCCGCCCGAAGGTTCTTGGGACAATAATGGACCTCAGGCCATCACAGCCTGCCCGAAGATACTTGGGCTATCCAGGAAAGGGAGCAGAAAAGGAGCTAATAACCAGCCACTAAGAATAGTGTTGGGAAAAAACACCTTCCCCCATGAAACGGGGTGTTTGGCACTAAGTGATCAACTTGGGTGGGGCAAGAATAAGAAACAAAAAGCTACAAGTATATATATAGGTAACAAGCACTCACCCAAAACTAGGTTTTTCTTCAGACAGCCTACAGATCACAACAACACTCAAGACCGAGTCACAACTCTCGCCAAAAAAACCCATTTGTCCCATTATTGTTTTCATGTTCAGTAATAATGTTTATGTTTAAGCACTACTGGGCAACTAGTAAGCATAGGCACAAGTCCAGGAAAGTAAATAGTCAAGCATCAACCATAACGCCCACACTCGTTTCTCAACAACAGATGATCCCACCCCAATTCATGATATAGACAAGGTAACTACCCATTCTTAAACTCGTAAACACAGAATCCGTAACAACAGGGGATCCCATCCCCAATTCACACAACCACCGAGAGTATAAAAACAGGGGATCCCATTCCCTCCCACACATTCCACCAATCGGCCTGTGAAAGAAAACAACCAAACCACTGCCACCAACACTAAGCAGGTCCATGCCTGTATTTTTAGATTTATAATATTTAACACACTCCATGATTTCAATTTTGTGTTTTGACTGGGGTTAGCACAGAAGGGATTGATCTTGGTGATCTCAATTTATTCAGTTGGGTATACGGGATTAACCAATTTACTCTTTATATCAAGAGTTTACAATTAGGAACAAGCCATTTAAAACACCACGAGGGGTTCATTAATGCACAAACAACGACCACCAACGGCCTAGATTTTCAGAAGGCGTAAGCCAGCACAACTCAAAAATATGATTTTAATATAAACAACATCAACGATCAAAGCCCCCCTCCCCTCTTTCTTTATAGAATCTAGTTCATTATCTTCATTTAGGTCTGGTTTATCCAATTCTATAGAACAAAATCACGCCCACCCTACATGATACACAAAAGAGAGAGGCGAAGGAGAATTTCCCTACTTGTTGGATCAACGGTCTAAGCTGAGGCCAGGGGAGGAACTTCACGGATAGCGATGCGGCTCACCTGAATGAGAATCACTTTGTCTATCAAAGCTTAGGCCAGGCACAGAACTTTACGAATAACGATGTGGCGTGCCCGATGCACCAGAAGTTGTTTTTGAAAAGTCATGATCGAGGAAAGGAGGAACCATGGATAACCCTTAGTTTATATGAGTCGCAGACGGTTGAGGTGAGAATGCGAAACCGCGTAAGACGCGGGGGTCATGGGTTGACCATGTGGTTGGCCAGTTACACACGGAGGTCTCTTGGGATTTTTAGGAATTAATTATGGGATTTAAATGTTTTTAAAAGGAGTAAAAGAATTAATTTATGTCGAAACTTACGTTGCGGGAGCAGAAAAGTCAGGTACTGGAAAAAGAACAAAAAGCTCGGCGAGGGGACATGGTGCCACTGTTTTGGTGGAGCCTCACTTTTGGAAAAGTAATGGTCCAGGAGGGTCCGGGCTATTAACTAGTCTCTTTTGAAATGATAAAGATTTATACCATGACACGTGATTTATGATATATAGTTGATTGGGTATGAAATTCATAAGTTATTACCATTCTATCACACCATTATGATTATCTTATACTTCCATATGAGAATCAATTGATATCTCCCATGTTTACCCATATCGAACAGTTGATCTCCCCCATTCGTATGCTTTCATTTCCCCAGGTTATAAAGAAAGGTTATAGATAGGATTTCTCTAAGAAAGGTACAATGAGAGAATAAAATTTTGAAGGATATTAAATATATGACATGAAATAAGTTTATTTTTTATCTGGTATCCAAATACACTAATCCTTTACACTCATCAATCATGTATTATTGTGAAATATATTTAATATTTATCAAAAATGATATAATATTTAAGTATGTTATGATTGGGTCACCTCAATTGTTATCAAAGTATGTTTTAGTTATTTTTTTAGATTAGATTATAAATAATTTTATGATATAACATAATACAATATATAATGAATTCAATTTGATATAGGGTGAACCAAAAAGTGTTATGAGTTGATAAAAATGTTTCATAATTTATGACATCTCATGAATGATTTTTATTATTATATGATTCTTCACTCTTATTATTGAATATTAATGATTACACTATAGATTTTGGTTTTATACAATGTCTATAACTAGGGAGAATCATGTTAAAAACAAATGTGGAGGAAAATTATGTAACAGTCCTCTTGAGAAATCGAATGGCATGGGGGCTGGAATATAAAATCTAGTTATTATTATCATGAAAATATCTCAAAACATGAATCAAGATGACATTCCAAATGAAAGGAGGGAATAATTCACCACTGAGTCTTTCATGAGTCAATATATTCCTTCTTTTAGTGGGTCCTCTAATACACTAATTTCCCTTTAATGGATCAGCACCACTAATAAGATATTTTCCATTCTCCAGTGCATGGAGGATAAAAATTTTGTCCTGAAAGTGTATCATTTAGAAGTAAAATTATACCAATGGTGGAATCTTAATAAGAGTAAGTAGAAAGGGGAAGAAATTTACTCAATGGAATGTGATGATTTTAAGAGGGTATTGTTTAGTAATTACTTTCCTATAACTCTTCATATTATATAGAAAGTGATTTCTTTGAGCGTAAGTGTAACGACCTGAACTTTTTAATAATTTTTGTTTCCTAATTTTGTGTTATTTTATTTTATACTCAAAAAACAATTTCATTTGATGAAATGAGTATAATTAAAATGAGACTATTTGGTTTCGACTATTATGTGATCGTTGGTCAATATGACAGTTGGAAACTAAATGTTGTGATTATTGTCTTTAAATACAAGTGATCTAGGTTAATTAATATAGAAAAAATATTAGATTTCCTCATAAAGTAGTATCGGGCTGATAAAATCCCATCTAACAGATCTTGGGAAGGAGGTATCACCACTGGGCTTTTCTCTGGACTAAACACAATCCAAACATCATCGTGTGAAGCTGGAACAGAATTGCAATCATGAGAAGTTCAAGCTGATATAAATCCCCACTCGGGCAATGTTGTCCATGCTACCCCAAGATTCCATCATCTTGTCACACCTTACACTTAGGTCCTATGCTGGTGTTATAAGGGGCTATGTAACGAGTCCGTAACTGCCTTGTGTAATCCTTTGAGATAAATAAAATTGTGATTTCTTCTTATGGTGAAGTTTGTGAATTTTCAAATGTCCGGATAAATATAGGATGTAGATTATTGTTGAATTTTGAAAAAAAAAATATTTTAAAATATTTATTTAAACCTTAAATAATTAATAATCTGTAATTATTTTTAAAAAATGGTCTTCTAAAGTTGTGTTCAGTGTGAAATTTAGAGTCTAATAAAATCAACTTAATTTTTAGTGAATAAAATTATGGATAGTGATTTTACACTTATGATTAGTAATGTGACTAAATGGATTAAGTAACCTCTCTTAAGAAAGTATTAATATAATTTAGGCACCTTGATTAAGTAATGTGATTCAATAAAATAGGTAAATAACTATTTCATAAATTATTGGTTAAGTATTAGTTTTTTCAGATGAATAGTGTTTTTTATTTAAAAATTAAATTAAAAATATTTAGAAAATACTTTTTTTTAAATAGAATTCATTTTTGAATTCAGAGCATCGATATTAGGTTAAGTTTATTTTTGGGGATTTTTCTGAAAAGCTTGAATTTTTTATGAATAATGAAAATACAATTTTCAGTTTCAGGTGTTTAATGACATCATTAAGGATGTAATAATTATGAAATTGTTATGTTCGACTTATGAATAGTAAGACAAGGTATGAAGTGTCCCAATTGTCCAATACCATTGGAAAATACCATGGGAAATCCCATGGTTTTTCCAATATCACCGATGGGATGTCCCATGATAATTAATGATTTGTTCCCTCACTTCCCCTATAAATACCAAGCCTTTCCCTCATACTTTTCATTCCAAAATTCACATAAACAACTTTCTGGTCTCCTTACCTTCAAAGGAGACCTCCCAATGTTCCCTCAAGACTCCCAAGGTCCCGACCATCAGGCTTTCGAAGTTACTCTTCAAGGTAAGGGATCCTTTCACCCCCCCCCCCCTTTTATGTCATGACTTCCTTCATGTTGTGTCTTCTAGTTTCCATATATTTATGTTGAAGGTATGTTCTTATATGTTTTAATTACTATCCATATAATGTCTAATTTTTTATAGAACCTCTCTTCTCTCATCAATTTGTTTTCTGAATTTGTATGTGACGTCATTAGGCTGCCGAATTTCTCGCAAAATAAATCACATCTTCTCATTTATTTCAAGATTCCTTTTCATGTATTATGTCATTCAAATATACATACCATGATCTTATTCTATACTCATACTGTATTATTAATTATTTATGAGTGGTTGAATTTTTTCCCCTCTATTTTCAATGCCTTCTAAAACCATGTCGTATAGTCGTTATGCTGTAGAAATTTCATCTCAAAATGTCTATCTCTTTCTCTGAAATATTATCTTTTTTATTTATGTGAATACCCAGACCTATTTCGATTATATGGGTGTTCATAAATATATAAAAATTATATATTTGATTCTGGAATTGACATATATATAACCCTCACTCCCTTTCCATGCGTTATAAATGATATAATGATCTTATTTTTAAAAACTTTTAAAACCACACTATTTTGAAATGAAACCCATTTATTTTATTCTATATGGGTTATTTATGAAATTTTTTATTATGATCTATGTGGATAACATGAAAGTAAATACATATTAAAGGGTGTTCCCTGATAGTTCTCCAATGCATTGGGTAAGGAATTAATATCTAGAGATGACAAGTTTCACGATACCTTAGGGAATAACCTTGGTAATTTTTATGACACCTTGGGGATGGACCTTGGTGATATGTTCATGAATGTCTAAATGAAATGTTGAAGCCACATATTCAAGTTATGTTTCATGTTATTTTCATTATGATATGCCTATACTTTCATTTCTCATGTATTTCTATTTTTATTCAAGTTCTTATTGATATCACAAGTACATTGATTCCCTTGTTCACCCTTACTGATCCTTATGCTCACCCTTTACATTGATTTATGTCTCCAAGATATGAGACGCGGTAATTTTACAAAGGATGAACATATGATGTGTCCTTACAAGTGTATTATAAGAATGTTTTATGTTTTTTTCATGTTTTATGTCCCTGATTTCTAAGACACTAGACTTTAAAGATCCTCGGTTTGTAAAATGTAATGAGAATTTATGTAATAAAAAGGTGTGATTCCATAGTTGGTATCAAAGGATAGTTTAGTTATTTTTGAAAATTAGGCTATGAAACTTTTGGAAGAACCTTATAGTAAAGTTTAAATGTAGGAAAAATTCCAGGTATTTTGGTGAGTATAGAGTTAGTGGTTTATCAAACAAATACATCCATGTCTGGATATGAGTAGGTAGAGGCGGCTTTGGCACAAATGTACATAGGGGTAAAACATGAAAACACCACTTTGAGCTAGACTCGAACGGTAACTAGTGCATAACAATGGGACTTGTTGAAAACTTGGTTATGACACTCCCGGGGGATATTTTTGGATATTCTCAAGCTTTTTATGAATCATTATTAAGAAATTATAGAGAAATGTAACTGTTTAAACATGACGTTTTAAGACATAAAATCCTTTATATTTAAAAGATTTGTAAATGAAATAAGTTTCTCACTAATGATTTATTCTTTTATAAAATGGTGGTAAATAGGAGGAACCGTGAAAATAGTGACCTCAATGGACCATGCACCGACAGCCCTTCGATGGAAGCTGGAATGGAAACATTCGTGCGAATGATGAACCAACTGACTCAAGTTATGGGAAATAACTTGAATCAAGCTAAGAGACCGATCTCACCACAAAGGGAACAACATTATGTTGAGTCTTTTATGTTCCAACGACCACCAAACTTCAGTGGATTTGCTAACACATTGATTGTTGAACAATGTATCAGCTCTATAGAGAAGATCTTTTCTGTGCTACATTATTCAGAGCAAGAGAAGGTCACCCTGGCTATCTATCGCTTAGAGGGATAAGCTGATCAGTGGTGGGAACTGATAAAAAACATGAGGCAAAGTGTCGATGTTGAAGCTATGGAGTGGGAAGACTTCATAGGGATCTCTTTCAGAAAGTATTCCCCTCATTCCATGAGAATAAGAATGGAGAAAGGGTTTCTCGAGCTAAAGTAGAAAGAGAATGAATCTATGGGAATCTACGAGATGAACTTCACAAGGCTTTCACGATATACCTCTAGCTTTTTTATGGATCCAAATGGTAAGGTTGATAGAATATTCGGTGGACTGAGACCTCATCTGTGAAATAATCTAACCAACTGAGACTATGATAGCTACAATGAGATCGTGTGGAGTTCAATGAAAGTCGATCTAGATTTTGGTGAGACGCAGTGGTCTCATAAATCAAATGACAAAAAGTGATCGTTGGAGCCAAGTGTAGGGAGGAGCTTCGATCAAGGAAGAGTAGGAAAGAAAGTACAACTTCCCACGTGTAATAAATGTGGGAAGAAGCATTCAAGGAACTACCTGCTCGGGAGTGGGAAGTGCTACAAGTGTGGTAGAGATGGCCGAATTGCAAGGAATTTTCATGGTGAGGTGAAACCTCAACTTCCAAACACAAACAATAAGGGGAAGATGGTGTAGGCCCTACCTAATGTCCAGTGCTTCAAGTGTGGACAACGTGGGCACTTTTCCAATCACTATCCAAATCCAAGGGCAGTTGAGGGGAACCACCATTAGCCACAGAAATGGCCTAGGGATCAAGGTCGTGCTTTTGATATCACGACAGCTGAAGTTGAAGCCTCGAATGATGTGGTAGAAGGTACTCTTTTTGTCCACTCAAAGATGGAAAGTAGTTTGTTTGATTCTAGTTCTACGCATTCCTTTATTTCCTCCATGTTTGCAAAGAATTTAGATTCAACCCCTGAATTGCTACAAGTAGAGGTATCAGTTAAGACTCCTGGTGGGACTATCCAAGCATTGTCAGTGTTTAGAAACTCTAGTATTTACTTTAGTGAGAACAACCTTATCGCAAATCTAGTATTCATTCCCATGCTGGAGTTCGACATATACTAGGGATGGAATGGCTCTCAAAGTATAATGCTAAGATAAATTACAGAATAAAGGAAATATCAGTGGTCTTGAATGGAAACCCTACAGTTATCTTCCAAGGGGAGATATCTCAACCTGATCTTTGTCTAAAAGAACCCCCTATATCCTTCTTTATGGAGTTGATTGGTGAAGAAGAAGAAGAAGGAGATGATATTTTAAGGATAGAAAATGTCCCCATCATCTAGGAATATGTTGACGTACTTCCTAAGGAGATACCTGGACCTCCCCTAGAAAGAGAGGTAGAGTTATTCATTGAACTCGTATCTAGATCTCATCCAATATCAATGACCCCATATAGGATGGAAAATGTGGAGCTGGAGGAATTAAAGAAACAACTCCAAGATCTTTTGGAGAAGGGGTTTATCTAACCGAGTGTGTCTCCTTGGGGAGCACCTGTTCTCTTTGTGAAGAATAAGGATGGATCGATGCATCTATGCATTGATTATAGAGAACTGAACGGGATCACAGGGAAGAAAAAATACCCTCTTCCAAGAATTGATGTTTTATTTGACCAACTTTGTGGGGCTAAATTCTTCTCTAAGATTGATCTTTAATCTGGTTATCATCAATTGAGGGTGATGAAAAAATATATTCTGAAAACTAACTTATGATCAAGATATAGGCATTATGAGTTTGTGGTTATTCCCTTTGGACTGACTAATTCACCTATTATATTTATGGATTTGATTAATGGATTCTTAAAGGACTTCCTTGATAACTTTGTGCTAGTTTTTATTGATGATATTCTGATATATTCAAAAAGTTTCAGGGAGCATGAAGATCATCTAAGGGTTATTTTACAAACACTATGGAAGGAGAGGCTTTTTTGGAAAGTTCAGAAAATGTAAATTACAGTTACAACAGGTTGCTTTTTTGGGTAACATTGTTACCAATGAAGGAATCACAGTTGACCCTTCAAAGACAAAAGTTGTAGAGGAGTGGACTCAACCTACAATAATAACTGATATTTGAAGTTTCCTTGGATTAGGAGGATAATATAGGAGGTTTGTGAAAAACTTTTCACGACTTTATAATCCATTAACCAGGTTAACTCAAAAAGAGGTCAAGTTCATCTAGACAAAGGAGTGTGAGGAAAGTTTCCAAGAGCTGAATAATAGATTGGTTACTGCACCCATGTTAAATCTGCCCTCATGTGTAGAAGAATTCATTATTTTTAGTGATGCATCTCTCAAAGGGCTTGGGTGTGTCCTCATGAAAAATGACAAATTCATTTATTATACATCTCAACAGTTGAATACTCATGAGTAGAACTATCCTATGGATTATTTGGAGCTGGATACGGTCGTTTTGGCTCTGGAGATATGGAGGCACTATATTTATGGGGAGAAATGTGATATATACACAGACCGTCAAAGTTTGAAGTATATTTTCACACAAAAGGAATTGAACATGAGACAAAGGAGTTGGTTGGAGCTTCTTAAAGACTATCATTTTTCAATTCATTATCATCCCAGAAGAGCAAACAAAGTTGTTGATGCACTAAGAAGGAAAGACCCAATTGTTCTTTCCATGATGAGTATTCAAAAAGATGCTTTGATCAATGACCTAGTAAAGCTGGACATGGGAATTATAAGGGAAGGGACATCATTAACCCTAACCCAAATTATTTCTCAACCGTCATTACTGGAGAAGATCTAGAAAGCTCAGAAATAAGATCATTTGTTACAGAAGAATTTTGAAGGTGTAAAAGATGGGAAGTTTCCTGAGCTCAATATTGATCAAGAAGGTGTACTGAAATTTCATACAAGACTATGTGTTCTATCTATTCTAAAAATAAAGAAGGAGCTTATGGATGAAGCTCATAGCTCTACTTTCTCTATACATCCTAGAAGCACAAAAATGTATAGGGACCTTCGTGATTATTATTGGTGGGAAAATTTGAAAAGGGAGATTGCTGAATACACTTCATGATGCCTAGTATGGCATCATGTGAAGGCAGATTGACAACTTTCTAAAGGGGTATTGCAACTACTACCCATACCAGCATGGAAGTGGGACAATATCACTATGGACTTTGTCACTGGTCTCCCGAAAACTTCCAAAGGAAACAATGCGATTTGGGTTATAATGGACCATCTCACCAAGATTGTCCATTTTATCTCCATCTGTAAAGATTTCTCTCCTGATCAACTTGCCAAGATTTACATGGAGGAAGTGGTAAGGCTGTATGGAGTTCCACTTTCTATCATGTTTGATTGTGATCCAAGGTTCACATCAAAATTCTGGAGAAGTATTCAACATGCTCTGAGAACTGAATTGAATTTTAGTACAGCCTATCACCCCCAAACTGATGGCCAATATGAAAGGACTATTCAAACACTTGAGGACATGCTGAGAAGATGCTCAATGGAATTTAAAGATGGATGGGATCAACATATCCATTTTAGTTGAGTCCTCTTACAACAACAGCTTCCACTCGAGCATTAAAATGGAACCCTGTGAAGCTCTATATGGGAAGCGATGTAGAAATCCTACTTGTTGGGATGAAGTTGGTGATAGAAAGCGTCTTGGGCCTGATCTTGTGCAAGAGATGACAGAAAAAGTTTATATCATCCAACAACACATTAAGGCTGCTCAGAGTTGGAAAAATAGTTATGCCAACAACCATCAAAGATACTTGGAGTTTAATGTCGATGACAAGGTATTTCTTTGAATTTCACCTTGGAAGAGAGTCATGAGGCTTGGGAAGAAAGGGAAGCTTAGCCCTAGGTACATTGGCCCCAATGAAATCCTTGATTGTGTGGGATTAGTGGCCTATCGGCTTGCACTTCCTCCAAATCTAGCACAAGATCATGATGTTTTCCATGTATCCCTCTTGATAAAGTACATACCTGACCCTTCACATGTACTAAACCCAGAGGTGGTACAACTGGAACATGACCTCTCTATTGAGGAGTAGCCGATGGAGATCTTGGATCGTAGAGACAAGGTTCTACGCAACAAGACTATCCACCTTGTTAAGGTGTCGTGGAGGAACCACAAATATAAAGAAGCCACATGGACCAACATATTTTCTCTTCTAAGGGTACGAGTTAAAAATTTTAGGGACGAAATTTCTTAATGGGTGAAGAATGTAACGACCCAAACTACTTAATAATTTTTGTTTCCTAATTTTTTGTGTTATTTTATTTTATACTCAACAAAAATATTTCATTTGATGAAATGAGTATAATTAAAATGATACCCTTGGGTTTTGACTATTATATGATCGTTGGTCAATATGACCATTAGAAACTAAATGTTGTGATTATTGTCTTTAAATACAAGTGATCTTGGTTAATTAATACAGAAAGAAGATTCAATTGCCTCATCCAGTAGTCTCAGGACGATCTAAGCCCATCTGATGGAACTTGGGAAGGAGGTAGCACCACTGGGCTTTGCTCTGGACCAAACCCAAGACGAACTTCATCGTGTGAAGCTGGAACATAATCATCTTCAAGAAAATTTTACGCTGATAGAAATCACCACTCGGACAATGTTGGTCGAGCCACCCCAAGATTTTTTCACCTTAGCACACCTTACATTTAGGTAATATTCTAGTGTTATAAGGGGCAATGTAACAAGACCATAACTTCCTTTTGTAATCCTTTGGGATAAATAAAATTGTGATTTCTTCTTATAGGGATATTTGTGAATTTTCAAATGTCCGGATAAATATAGGATGTAGATTATTTTTGAATTTTGAAAAAAAGGATATTTTAAAATATTTATGTAAACCTTAAATAATTAATAATGTGTAATGATTTTCAGTAAATGGTATTCTATGGTTGTGTTCAGTATGAAATTTAGAGTCTATTAAGATCAACATAATTTTTTGGTGAATAGTAAATTATGAATAGTGATTTTACGCTTATGATTTGTAATGTGACCAAATGGATTAAGTAACCTCACTTAATAAAGTATTAATATAATTTAGTAACCTTTATTAAGTAATGTGATTCAAAAAAATAGGTAAATAAATGTTTCAGAAATTATTGGTTAAGTATTAGTTATTTCGGATGAATAGTGTTTTTTATTTAAAAATAAAATTAAAAATATTTAGAAAATTATTATTTTTTAAATGGAGTTCATTTTCTAATTCAGAGCATCGATATTAGGTTAAGGTGATTTTTGGGGATTTTTCTAAAAAAGTTGATTTTTTGATGAATAGTTAAAATACAATTTTCAGTTTCGGGTGTTTAATTACATCATTAAGGATGTAATAATTATGAAATCATTCTGGTCGACTTACTAATAGTAAGATAAGCTATTAGGTGTCCCAAGTGGATAATACTATGGGAGAATACCATGGGCAAGCCCATGGTCTTTCCAATACCACTGATAAGGTGTCCCTTGGCAATTAATGATTTGTTCCCTCACTTCCCCAAAAAATACCAAGCATTTCCCTCATCCATTTCATTCCAAAATCCTCCTCAACAAATTTATGGTCTCCTTACCTCCCAAAGATTCCTACCAAGGTTCCCTCAAGCCTCCCAAGGTCCCGACCTTCAATCTGTCGAAGTTACTCTTCAAGGTAAGGGATCTTTTCACCCCCCCCCCCCCCCTTTAAGTCATGACTTCCTTCATGTTGTGTCTTCTAGTTTCCATCTATTTATGTTGAGGGTATGTTATTATATGTTATCATTACGTTCCATTTAATGTATAATTTTTTAGAGACCCTTTCCAGTCTCATCAATTTTTTTTATGAATTTTTAAGTGATGTCGTTAAGCTGCCAAATTTCTAGTAAAAGAAATCACATCTTCTCTTTTCTTTCAAGTTTCCTTTTAATGTGTTATGTAATTAAAATATCCATACCATGATCTTATTATGTACCCATACTATATTATGAATTATTTATGAGTGGGTGAACCTTCTCCCCTCTTTTTTCAATGTTTTCTAAATCCATGTTATATAGTTGTTATGCTGCAGAAATTTTATCTCAAAATTTCTATCTCTTTCTCTCAAGAAATTCTCTTGGATATTTTTGTGAATACCCAGACCTATTTAGTTTCTATGGGTGTTCATAAATATATAAAAATGATATATTTCATTATTTAATTTACATACATATAACCCTCACTATGTTTCCATGGGTTATAAATGATATAATGATCTTATTTTTAAGAACTTTTAAAACATCGTGATTCTAAAATGAAACCCATTTATTTTATTCTATATGGGTTATTTATGAAATATTTGATTATGATATATGTGTCTCATATGAAATTAAAGACATATTAAGGTTTCACCCTGACATTCCTCCAATGCATTGGGTAAAGAATTAATCTCTAGAGATTACAAGTTTCAAAATACCTTGCTGAATAACCATGTTAATTTTTATGACACCTTTGGGATAGAACTTGGTGAAATGTTCATGAATGTCTAAATGAAATTTTGAAGCCACATATTCAAGTTATTTTTCAAGTTCTTTTCATTATTATATGCCTATACTTCCATTTCTCGTGTCTTTATGTTTTTATTCAAGTTCCTACTGATATCACAAGTACATTGATTCCCTTGTTCACCCTTACTGGGCCTTCTGCTCACCCTTTAGTTTGATGTATGTCTCCAAGATATAAGACGCAGTAAATGTACATAGGATGAACATATTATTAAGCCTTAAAAGTGTATTAGAATAATTTTTTATGTTGTTTTCATGTTTTATGTCCACGATTTCCAAGACACTAGACTTTAAAGATCCTCGGTTTTTAAAATGTAATGAGAAGTTATGTAATAAAAATGCAGGATGCCATATTAAGCATAGGGATGATGAATATATTGGTTCTTGTGAATAATATTTTATAAGAATTGAATAGTATGATTCTATTATTATCATAGACTCTAAGATAATTTTTTTTTGTTCTTCAGTTTTTTAAAACCATGCCTCTGAAAGGCACTATAAATAAGAGACTTTAGTATATATAAAGAAATAGATTGATGTAATCCCAAAGTAGAAATTGATAGTGGATATTCACATCCTTATTTTTGTTATGAAAATAAGATAATGATGTATTTTCAAGAAAAATATAATGATAAATTCCATGTAGGAATGAAAATAAATCTTCCTTTATTCCAGTAGTGTGGAAAGAATCATGGGGGGAATTGTCTCCAAGGTAATGGTAAAGGTTTTATGTGTGGAAAGGAAGGATGTAAAGAAATTGAATGTCAAATATATATAAATAGGAAATACAATAAAAATAATGGGGATAGAGATCATCTAAATTAACCACCCACACTTCAACTCTCTAGTTTGAAGGAGTACGGGAATTATACCAACTGATACCCATATACAAGGGCCAATAACAACAATTGGCATAAAAACACTAAAGATGAGAGAAAAAGGGAATGCTCATGCAATAAAATCACTAAATTAGATCAAAATAATGAAGTATTGAAAATACACTTTTCATGCATTCTATAATTATAAATTTCTAATTTGATTCAAGCTCTACCCACTCTTTTATATTTGAATAATTTTTACATCACCACCTCAAGGATTATATGTTGAATTATCAATGAAAATTACTTAAGTTATGATGATAGGATATAAACTTTATATCTCCTCTTTGATAAAAGTTTTAGGATTACAAACCCAATAAATATTGTGATTATCCCTCTAGTTAAATTTGATGTAATTTGGGGTATGCACAGGATTTATCTATATAGTTCCCATATCAATTACTAAGGAAGGGAATTCAAATTTGATATTCCAAATAAATCCATGATTATAAATCAAGGAAAATATAAATATGAATATAAAATAGAAACAACATCCATTATATGAGTCTAATTAATTATTCATGGGTGGTATATATCTCAAAAACTTAAGGAGAAACTCAATAATAAAGATATTCCCATTTTTTCGAATGTTCTAATGTATTTCCTAATGATTTTCCCTATATTATCACCTGAATATTGAGGATGGGTTGTTAATAGATCTTATACTTGGTGTTAATCCTATTTCCAGAAATCCCAATATAATTTCCCAAATTGAGTTGTAGGAATTAAAGAATCAAGGCCATGAGAATACTGATAAAGGATACATTTGGCCATGTGCATCACCGTGGGGTGCACCTTTTCTTTTTATAAGAACAAAGATTAGTTGATGAATATTTTTATTGATTGTCAATAACTAAACAAATTTAATTTCAATAAAAAGTATCTTCTATCATATATTAATGATTTTTTTATCAACATTGATGAGATCAATACATTTCTAGGATTTACCCTTGATATAGATATCATCATTTGGGGTTTAAAAGGTGTAAATATCTATAGAATAATTCTATACAGGTTATAAAAATTATGAATGTATATTTACACCATTCAAATTTGAAAATTACCCAGTTATCATCCTGAATGTACTAAATAGAGTCTTTAGAGATTATATTGATCATTTTTTGGTAATCTTTGTAAATGATATTATTATATATTTCATGAGAAAATATGATCATGAAGATCATTTTAGGATTGTCTTGAATAACAGGAGGAAGATAATTTGTATTCAAAATTTTGAAAATGTGAATTCTGGTTGAATAAATTATCATTATTATGTCACATAATTATAATTGATGGTATATCAGTGTATAAATAAAAGATGGAAGTTATTAAACAATCATCTAGACCAACCATGGTGACTGAAACCATAGTATTCTTTGGTTGTATGGATACTATTGTTGATTTTTGAGAAATTTCTCATGGATATCAAAGAAAATAACAAACCTGATATAGAACATATCCATATTAATTTGGATTTCTTAATCTGAAAAAAAAACTACCAAGTAAATGAAGTCAAGGTTGGTTGGTGGACCTATTCCAACACTACATTAAGGCAGATATTGGTTTTTAATCTCAACTGATGCATCAAAAGTGTATTGGGATGTTTTCTCATACAGAATAACATGTTAGTATCTTGTGCCTAATTACAACTAACGGTTTTTTGAGAAAAATTACCTAACTTTGGATTTGGATCGAGAAATTGTAATCTTTTCTTTGAATGTATTAATTAATTATCTTTACGGTGAATGGGGTGAAAATTTTATATATCATAAAATATTGAAGTATATATTCACATACATTGAGTTGAATATATTTCAGAAAAGATGGTTTTAACATATTAAAGGTTATTATTGCTCAAAAAATTTCCACCCTAGGATGGAAAAACAATGTGGTTTATGTTCTGAGTTAGAATAACCATGTTATTTTGTCTTTGATGAGGATTGAAATAGATCAAATACATATGAATTTTTATAATATAGATATTTTAATCATAAGGAAAGGATAAATATCATTTCTTTCTTAAATTAATGTTCAACCGTATAATCATGAATATATTAAAAAACACAAAAATAAAATTTTGAGTTATAAAAGAAAGTGAGTACTACTATGAAGCTAAACCTTGACCATAATGGAATTATTGGTTTTAGGAACATAGTATGTTTCTTTTAAATATTATAATTGAATAATGAGTTGTTAAATGAAGCTCTTAATTCATAATTTTTTATTCATACAAGAAGTATAAGTTTTATGGAGATATTAAAGTGCATTTTTAGTGGGTTAAAATAAATAGAGATATCCCATAATATTCATCTCAATGCTTGGTATGCCAATAAGTTAATTCTGAGACAAAATTCTAAGGGGATATAATAACCTTTACTCATGCCTATGTAGAAATAGGAAAACATCACTATGGATTTCATCATGGGACTCCCCAATATATCTAAAGAGAACAATGATATTTAGGATGTAGTCAATATCATTAAAAAGTTAGCATATTTAATTTCTATTAGAGAATATTTCTCCCTTGGTCATCTCACTAGGTTATACATTAAGGAAGTGGTAAGGTTTCATGGTGTACCACTCTCAATTTTATCTAATTGAGATCTGATGTTTATTTAGAATTTCTCAAGAAGTATTCATCAATATTTCAATACATACTTGATATTTTTAAGTGTGTATCATCCTTAGATATATTTTCAGTCTTGGAGGGAAACTCAAACACTATAATATGGATTGAGATCTTTCTTAGTGTATTTTAAAGTAGGATAATATTAACACCATCTGTTAGTCAAATATTTTTATAACAATAGATTTCACTCAAGTATTCAGATGGATCCTTATGGATTTGTAACATCCCACCATCTCGGACCATTAATCGATGCTGGATCGGCGATCACCACAAGGAGTCAGGTATGCCTCCCTATATTCTAGAGGCTACCGAATTTCTATTATAACCTATAAGGATATTATGGGGAGACTACACCCTTTGATGAGGGAAATAATAGAAGTGGAAATAATAGAAACATATAAACCAAGCTAGATAACCATTATAGATAAAACAAGAAAACCCTAATAAAATAAACCAAACATCATGATGCTATACCAAATGGGGTATTACATAAATTCTATAATGAATCCGAAAAGGTAGGATCATACATATATGATAAAAAATAAAAAAGATAACTGAAACCACAGCTCATCCTGAACTGGTCTCAAGTCCGGCTCAGTACCATCACATGTACTCCACAATAGTATGCTAAGTAAAATCTAATTTAGCATTCCCTTTCCCTAAACTAGTAACCTATGATCACATAATGATATTTTCTCAAGTAACAAAGTGTTATGGTATCCCAAGAAGGGTGTGATTACATCTTAGTAGGCCACCAGCAATGATATCCCTAAAATACACAACCAATGTACTAAATGTATGAAGTAGTGCTCATTGTAAAAAATTACAAATATAACACATGAAACATTTAAATATAAATTCATAAAACAAACATTAAACCTAATCTTCTTTATAATACCTAAGAATGGTATATACCTACTATGGCCAATGTTGGGGTGTCTCTAAGCATCTCGTAATGACCTTGTCAACCCATTTCCAACCAGGGTTAATACAACCATCCTCAGACAAATAATCAACACTTATGGGTAATATAACCATCCCTACAGACCAACCAAAATCTACCTAGGGTCCATATTCACCCTGAGTCCATCAGGAAAAACTAGATGGAATCGAGGTTGGATACACCCCAGGTCTAATGACCACAACCAAAATAAGAGTAATTTTGTTTACATTAAAAACAATGTGTGCATAACATAATTTCCATATAAATTAAAGTGAAAAAAAATCATCAATACCATAAAAAATAATAATAAGTCCAAAGGTACCATTTAACAATTTTGCCTCAAAAGAAAGTATTGTTCCCATTATGAAAAACTATTTAAAATACAAAACATTACTTTTATCAAAAAAATAAAAATGGATTTTATATAAATACACAACCAAAGTTTCATTTACAAAACCATTTTCAAAAAATTACTTTCTAATAAAAACATTTCAGGAATTTCATAACCATTTTATAAAACAAACCATACCAAAACACATAACAAAAATCCACAATAAATCTATCTTCCAATTTCATAAAACATTGACAATCCACACCATCATTCCCAAGGAAATAATTTATTTTCATAAAACAAAACACCCTTCAAAAATTTCCAAAACCAATTTATAAAATTTAAAAACAACACTCCATTTAATTTATTTTAATCCATACCAAAAAACATAATTTTATGAACCATATTACTATTTCCAAAATGGGATATGATTCAAGAGTTCATTCTATTTCATTAAACCAATGATTTTCAAATTCTATTTCTCAATCCCCAATCCAAAACAAAATTCACACGTTGGAAAATTTCTAACATGAATTAACCATTTTATAAAATATGTAAAAATAATGCCATCCATCTAAATTAGGAAATTAAATTAAAGAAAAAACAAAGGTAAAATAAATTAATAAATCTGAGGTCAAAATATGATAGCCATTATAACCACACAACCTATAAACGTTAACAATTGAGAGAAACTATAGGCTAGTTTTAGGGATTACCAACCTCATACTTCGACAAGAATAAACATCCATTTTTAGCCTCCAATTCATCCTGAATATGAATAAATCAATAAAAAATAAAAACACAATAAAATTTGACATATTATACTAAACTATTGGGAGAGAAAATTATAGTGAAAAAAATAAAAAAAAATTATTCAATAGAATGTTAAACTTACCTTTTACTCTGATTCTCAAGTGATGGAACTCTAAATTAATAATGATTTAGGGATATCCTTTGAATAATTTAAGGATGATTTAAGGGAGTGGGAGAGTGGGAGAGTGGATATTATCCATGTAAGGGATAAAAATCCTGAGTATGATCAAATTGGGGTGGCCTCAGTATAATTATGTGGATAACACTCATTAGAAAATTACAGAGTAAGGAATCGTCCAACTGGTGACCCATTGGCTAGCTGCCCTGGGCTCACCAGCTAGTCTATCAACCTAGGTCCCATTTAGGGATACTACATTCACAAAGGTTTGGCTGGGGACACTACACCTACTATCTAATGGAGCTACAACAGCATGCTGAAATCATGTCTCTTCCTCATGTTCTTCCTACTACTTCTGGATACCACAAAACCATGATTCCTCATCCAAAAAAAATCTTTTTGAATTATCTAAACTTATGAAAAATTCCTCAAAATCCAGATTCATAAAAATACCCATCCATTAAATAAAATCTCAACTACCCCTTGAAATTGAAACCCATTAATAAATATATGATATTAAAAATGTCTCAGTATAATAATTATCATGCATAAGAAGTCCTAGTGGTCATCCAATTGGAAATTTAAAACTGCATTAGTAATCAATTCCTTCTCAAATAATTCTATCCCATCTTCAAAAATCAACTATTCTCTCATAGCGCAACAATAAACACATCACACAAGGGCATCTGATCTTGAAACAAATGGTCATATTATCATCAAAACACCAAGATGATGCTCCCCAAAATCCATCCATCCCAAGACACCCAAATATCACCATCTAATTGATTATTTGACCTGTGATTCTTCCAACCATAGTTTATTTACTAAAATGTATATTATTAAACTTAACACCTCCCATCATCATAATTTCCCTACCGATACATGTTATTAGTGGCCCATCAAGCTACTCGGCGTGGCTCCTAGCATTTCATACCTCAAAACATGAAATATCATTAGTCACACACCAGTACCAACTATAAATTCCCATTTACAAAGCCTAAAAAAATATTCCTCCAACATCCAATAAAAAAATTAGTATGTTGTCCCTTGAATAAAAGTTCACAGAAAAATATGAACACACCCATCAAATCCAAAATAACATGCCAAGTTTTATTCTCAACCCACCACATTGAATCCCATAAAAAATAGCTAGTCATACCTCGTTCAGCCAACCTGCTACATATACGCTCAACTCCTGTTGTTATAACACCATTGAAATACTAAAACATTATTCCTTGGTCACCATATGTCAACCAAGATCATCTATCCAAAAATATTTCTAATCCAATGTAACGCCCTGAACCCAGTTACCTAGAGTCGGTGCATTATTATATAACATTGACATGATCACAAAAGATCAAGTCTCAAAAGACCGATTAGTTTAGTAGCCTTGGAAATACTAGATAAATTCATAAGTATTACATTACATGATAAAGTTAAAAACTACAACAAAATAGTCTCCAAAGTCCACACTCATATCCCCTCAGACTATCCCTACAGGTCAGTCATAATATACTTCTTCACATCCTGGGAAAAATAAAACATATAAAGGGGTGAGCTCAGATGCTCAGTAAGGATAAAAATATAGTGGAAACTTTCATAAATAAGCATAAACATTTAAGGGAAATTATAACTAAAACAAAATCCTTTTAAACATTAAATTCAGCATAATATGGAAAAAAATGAAATGAAATAATGCCATTTACTTATTCACATGAATATTCTACTCTTCGAATAATCACATGCATTATCAATAACCACTTTCATAATGATGGAATGCATAATGCCAAACTATCATAACCACATAGTCAAGGACTTGTGCCAATACTAAAAATAAGATTTTGTCAAGATATTATGGCAAGACACTAGTTTGTCTCATGAGACCGACCGATTCATTGAGGAGCTATAGTAGGCTCCACCTGTCACTTACTAAGTCCAATGCATTCCTCATATGAAAAGGCTTAAACATAAAATAAACATTCGTATTAAAAATAGCATATAAAATGTCAATACTTTATCCATAAACCATGAATGGTGTAAAAATAACACATGCATAGTCAAACATATCACAAAACCTTAAATACAATATGGAAGTTTTGTATCATAATAAATCAACTTCAAATAAGCTTAAAATCCATCAAAGTATGTTGACATAGATGAAATCAAAACTATTTGAGAGAAATATCTCTTTTTTTTTAAATCATTTAAAAGCCACATAATTATAAAAGAAAACATTTACTTTTAAAATATTTTTATAATATTTTAAGGTAAGCTTCTATGATTTTATGACGGCAAAAAATAGCCGCACCCACCATATATGTTAAAAAACATTCTTGCCTTAATTTTGTCGAAAAGGTTAAAAGTACCTTATTTGGAAAATGACGGAAAGATTCCTTTCAAAACATTTTATAAAAATTCAAACAAGGGTATAAATGAATTTAACTCATAGTCTATTAAATAGTAAAAATGTTTTGTAATACATTTTTAAGAAACATGGATGTGGATGTTAAAGAGGTCCTAGTGGATAATTACGTATAAACAACCTCGGATAATGAAGAGATTGTAAAATTAACCCTTACCTTTTACTTTTCCTTGGTAGAAGGTAGGTTAACATATTGTATAATGGTTAAATAATTATTATTAAATTATATAATAATCATATAAATTAATATTATATCATATATGATCTTTTAGCATTGTTTTGTTAATAATATCTTAGTATTATCGTCATTTCAGGTGTTAACGGATTCATTTTCCTTATTATTCTTTGTTATGTGAGTCATATTTGTTATGTATGGGATGTATCTTATTCATATACTGAATGATATAAAGTATTTAAACATTATTTTTAAACATATAATGAAAATTATTCTTGAATGGATATGATGGGAAATGAATCTCATCGTGTTCGTGGAGACAGTAATATGTACGTACGCACGAGCGACAATATAATTCTTTTGATATTAAAATAATATATAATTGGATTTTATATCATATATAAAGAATCATTATCATGTTATATTTATTATTTACATGAATTACACATCATTATTATACCCATCCAAATAATAATTTATTTAATAACAATTACACCACGGCGTGGAGACGGTAAGTCGTACGTACGCACGTATGGTGACATGTTATTCAAAGGATGGATAGAATAATGAATTTGGTTGTACCATTTTTATAATAACATCACATTATATATTAGATATAGGAGTTAATATTTTATAATGTAAATAACAAAGAAAGAAGAAGTGGAAGAAGAAAAGAACTTGAAAGAGGGTGGTGAAATTATTACCTCTTCTTTGGGTTCTTCCTTTTGATTTGATCAAAAGGTCTCCTTAAGTTGGATTTATGACTAAAGGAAGGCCTCTAGGATGAATTTAGTTAATTTTAGAGGATATTTTGGTAGGTTTTGGCTGAGTAAAAAGGCTTTGAAGTTGTGAATTAGAGAGAAGGGGGAGTTCCCTTTTATAGGAGGGGTGAGGGGCACCTTAGGAAAAACTAGAAATATTATTTTATAATAAAATAATTTTCGGTTTCTAATGGCTCCAAAATAGATTATTTAAAGTCTAAGGTGGTGATGGGTTTAAAACTACTCAACAAATAGGTTTTAGATAGGTTTGGGTCACTATATTAACTTTATCTTTTAGTTTTAACTCTTAGTTAAATAGTGTGACATTTACCATGTCTCTTTGTAATTTTATATTATATGGTTAATAAACATACTATATTATTCCAATAGAACCCCAAGTGGTTCATTAATGATACACCTATAATTACATAAGTTTTTTGGCCAAACCTTATATTTTTAGGAATGGAATATCAATTAATAATATAATATTTTTTTTTAAACTCTTTTATGTCAATTTTGACACTATTTGGTATTTTGTTTTTTGTTATATTTATAACATCATTATTACTTAGAAAAAAATTCATCTAACCAACCATAATATGTCATATTAACCTATAAAATTATTGTAATTCATAAAAATTCTCAAATTATATTTATTTGGATATTTATAATAACAATTATTTTAATATTTCATTAATTAGGTAATTACTGCATCATATTGTATCATAAATAAATTAAATTATTTAATGTCTAAAAAACTATAAAAAAATAAAATTATGTAGGAAATATTTTTTTATTTTTAATGAATATTTATAATTGAATTTATATTATGTGTAACCCTATATTAATAATGTTTTACTTATTAAACTTTGATTTTAACTCTTTTAACTCTTCTTTTAATTAAATAATAATAAATGTCCTAATCTAATCCAAGTGTACCAAAGAGGTTCATATTTTATTCCTAATTTTGTTTTTGGTATAACTATACTTATCCAATAGAATTAAGACATGTTTTAGGGTAATAATAATATCATTTTTACCCTTAATTACCCTATTTACTTTTAACTGTGGTAAATAAAAGTAAAAGGTTGCTATTCAACAAAAATTATTTTTATCTTATTAAACCACATTTTACTCCTTTATATTAACAATGTCTCTTGTATTTTCTAAATTCAACTCACATAAGTGGTAAAATTAAGTTTTATGTGAATTTGAAAATTCTCCTAGGAGGTGGGTAAATGACGGTGAAAAGTTCTATAAAATTTTTATATATCGAAAATTATTATAAATTGACTCCAGTGAATTACAATGAACTTATATAGGTATTATGTGTCTATTTTGACCTAAAATAAATTTAAATAAAATAAATAATTATTTAAATAAAAATTCGGTTTTAAACTATAACTCAGTGTATTTCACTATTCGTCAGAAATTGAAAGTTTTCATAAAAATACCAAAAATTCACCCTAAGATAATTTCGATATTACTAATCCAAAAATGAAGTCCATTTTGAAAGGTAAAATTTATAAAATTTTAAAAAGTCGGTATTACTATCTATAATGGCTACTATGATTTGTCGCGGTGTGTTAGAATCTCGAAGTTGCGTACAATTCAAGATATTACATTATTCAACGGGAAACGTATCGTGGAAGCTTGGGGTGTTACATTCTCCCCTCCTTAAAATAATTTCATCCTTGAAATTTCTAGAATAGTACCGCATGAAAAGACTCAGGTGGTTTTTCATCATAAGTTCCTCGGGTTCCCGCGTTGCCTCTTCCATCTTATTGTTTCTCCATAGAACTTTTACCAGAAAACTCGTCCGGTTTCTCAACACTTGTTCTCTTGTATCAAGAATCTTGACAGGATCTTCTCAATAAGATAGATCAGGTTCCAATTCTAATTCCTCATAGGTGAGTACATGCATTGGGTAAGGCATGTATTTTCTCAACAGTGATACGTGGAACACATCGTGAACTTTGGAGAGACTTGGCGGCTTTGCCAAACGGTAAGCTACAGCCCCAATTCATTCTATAATTTTGAAAGGTACTATGTACCTGGGACTCAATTTTCCCTTTTTACCAAAATGTATAACACCCTTCCTTGGAGATACATTCAAGAAAACATGATCTCCTACCTGAAATTCCAAATCCTTCCTTCGGTTGTCAGCATAGATATTCTGCCTATTTTGAGCTACTTTGATGTGGGTTTGTATTACCTTCACCTTTTCCATCGTTTCCTCCACAAGTTATGGGCCTACAAGTTTTCTTTCACCAATATCATCCCAATAGGTTGGTGTGCGACATCTCTTTCCATATAACGCTTCATATGGTGCCATCTGAATACTTGAATGGAAGCTATTGTTATAGGAAAATTCTACCAAAGGTAAATATTGATCCTATATACCCTGAAAGTCAAGTGAACAGGATCTCAACATGTCTTCTTAGGTTTAAATAGTACATTCTGATTTTCTATCAGTTTGGGGGTGGTAAGCAGTGCTCAAATTAAGCTCAGTATCCAGGGATTTTGAAGACTTTTCCAGAATATTTATATAAAACATGGATCACGATCAGAAATAATCAATAGTGGTACTCCATTAATTCTCACAACTTCATTAATATATAGTCTTTCTATACGTTCAAGTGGTAAATATTCCCTTATATAAATAAAATGTGCTGACTTGGTAAGACGATCAACAATGACCCATATTGCATCGTTCCTTTTAGGATTCTTTGTTAGTCCCATGAGAAAGTCCATCGTAATATTATCCCATTTCCACTTTGGTATGGGAAGAGGTTGCATGACGCCTCTAGGCTATTTCCTTCCAGCTTTCACTTGTTGAAAAACCATACATCTTGACACAAAATCAGCAATATTCCTCTTCATGTTGTCCCACAAAAAATATTCCTTCAAATCTCTATACATCTTAGTGCTACCATGGTGTATAGAGAAATTGGAACTATGAGCATCATCCAACAATTCCCTTTTTAGATCAGGTATATCAGGAACACAAATTCTCTTCCCAAATTTTAAAATTTAATCTTCACACACAAAGTCATTCAATATCCCATCATTCACAGCTTTAATCTTCTTTTGAAACTCTTCATCACCGATCAGATAACTCTTTATCCTTTCAAGTAAAGATGGTTTGGCAAACATTTGAAAAATCATTGATGTTTCACCTTCCATGGTTATTACCATATCCATATTTACTAGATCCATGTATATAGGATCATTTTAAACTCTCATCTTGTTCAAAACTCCATGATCTTTTCTGCTCAAATCTTCTTCCACCTTATTTTCCTTCCTCGGGTGGTAGTGTATCGTTCAATCATAATCCTTCAGTAGTTCAAGTCATATCCTTTTCCCCATGTTGAGTTCTTTCTGTGAGAAAATATACTTCAAACTCTTGTGATCAGTATAAATCTCACATTTTTTACCATAAATATAGTGTCTCCAAATCGTAAAATCAAAGATCGCAGCTGGTAACTCAATATCATGAGTAGGATAGTTTTTCTCATGAATTTTCAGATATCGTGATGCCTCAGCAATAACTCTATCATTCTGTATAAGTACACATCCAAGTCCTTTCTTTGATGTATCACTATAAATAACAAACCCATCACTCCCCAATGGTACAGTCAATATAGGATCATTAACTAATATTCTCTTCAGTTCTTCAAAACATTCTCACAATCGATTTTCCAAATATATTTAAATCCTTTACATGTGAGCTTCGTTAATGGGTTAGCCAATCAGGGAAAATTTTGGACGGAACGTCGATAATAACCTGCTAAACCAATAAAACTACATACCTTGGTTATACTCATTAGTGTTGGCCATTCTTGGATTGTTGTTGTATTATAAGGATCAACTGAGATTCCATCCTTAGAGACAATATGTCCAAGAAAAGAAATCTCTTGAAGCCATAATTCACACTTGCTAAACTTCCCATATAATTCATGTCTTCTCAGAGTCTTCGGGATAATGCGCAAGTGATTTTCATGATCTTCATAGATTTTGGAGTATACCAAGATATCATCAATAAATAACCCTACAAATTCATCAAGATATTCCTTTAAAACTCTGTTCATTAGATCCATGAAAATAGACGGTGTGTTAGTCAGCCCAAAAGGAATTACTGTAAACACGTAATGCTTGTACCTGGTTTGAAATGCTATCTTCGGAATGTCTTCCTTCTTCACACACAACTGATGGTATCCAGATTCAAGTTCAATCTTTGAAAAGTATTGAGATCCATGTATTTGTTCAAATAAATCATCAATGTGAGATAGGGGATACATGCTATTTTTTGTAATAGCATTGATCTCCCTGTAGTCAATGAAAACCTCATAGATCCATATTTCTTTTTAATAAAAAGGACAGGGGCTCCCCAGGGAGAAACACTAGGGAGAATAAATTCCTTACTTCTCAGTTCCTCTAGTTGTTTCTTTAGTTCCACTAATTCCACACTGTCCATTCTATGAGGGGTATTCGATATGGGCCTTGAACCAGGAATTAAATCAATGGAAAACTCAATTTCTCATTCTAGAGGATGTCCAGGTAAATCTTCTATAAACACATCAACATATTCTTTCACAATAGGTACATCCTCAACTTAAAAAATCCTTTCCTCACCCATAGTCATTTCATTCTCTTCCTCCCCAATAATTGAATTTAGTTGAGCTACTGGGGGTGGATCTAGAAAAGAATTAGGTGGTGATGATTTTGCTCTAAAGATAAGGTGTTCTTTATCATCGTCATCAAAAATAGTAACCTTCTTATTATTACAATAAATTTTTGCATCATAGTCTGAAATCCAATCCATACTAAGGATTATATCAAATTCAATCATGGGTATGATGATGATATCAGCAGATAAAGAACATTTATATGACCTAATGGGAACTGATTCATTGAAATTTGTAGCAATGATACTTCCCTTAAGAGTTTTGACTAACAACTCCCTTGTTAAATCAAATTGGAAATATCTAATTTTCTTAGAAAACTGGGAAGATATGAAACAATGCGATGATATAGAATCAAATAAAGCATTGGATAAACTAGAGAAAACCCTAAAATTACCTGCCACCATGTCTTTTGGAGCTTCAACCTCAACAGTAGTGATAGCATAAGCTTGGCCTTTATCCCTTGTCCTTTTCTTAGGTAAGTTCCCCTGACACTTAGGACATTCATTTTCATAATGTCCCATCTCCCTACAATTGTTTCATTGAACATTTCTAGCTTCTATCTTCCCCTTGTAATCACGATCTTGGTTGCCTTTTTCACCACACTTGTAACAGACTCTCATTCCCTTCAAGAAAGTACCAGGGTGTTACTTCACACATTTACTACAGGATGGACATTCATATTTTCCCTTCTTCCCCTTATTTCCATTTCCAGAGTGATCAGCAGATCTATTCTTCTCTTTCTTTGCTTTAAAGTCATAAGACTTAGAGAATTCCTTTTCTGTCTTGATAGCACATGAGACAATATCTTTATACGATGAGAAGGATTGTGAGACGAATTATTGATGGATAAATGGTTTTAAACCATCAAATAAATTATCAATATTACTTCTTGGGTTACGTATATAATCTATAGTATTCCTCGCTAACATTGTAAAGTTAGCCTCATACTTTGCAACATTCTCATCCTCCTTTTTTCCTTAGACTCAGAAATTGCCTTTTCATATCTTCTCGATGCTCACGAGGAATGTATTTTTCTAAGAAAATCTCTTTAAACTCCCACCATTCCATATTTGATACTTCATCATATTCCTTTTTGTTCTGAATCAATTTCCACCATTGATCAGCATCTCTAGTGAGGCAGTAAACTACCATGATGACTTTTTCCCTTTCACTAATCCCCAAGGCATGGAATATTTTCTCCAAATAATTTATCCATCGCTCATATACTAATGGATTTTTACTCCCATTTAATTTTGGTGGTTGTTGACTCAAAAAGCGATCTAGCATTCATCATCCATGTTATGGATCTGGGTGCTCCATACGAGTAAGGTTATTATTCATAACCTGTGTGAGTTGTCCCAGTATGGTGATAATCTGATCCGCACTAGTTGTATCACCAGCTCCACTATAATTATCTTGAGCAGGAGGTAAATCCCTACATGGAGTGCGTACATTGATATGGTTTCTATTCCTTCCACTATGTGCCATTTCTAAACAATGGCATAAACTAGATTAGTTTATGAATCGAAATACATAATTCCAAACTTCTAAAACACTTAACATAAATTGAATAGTTTATGGATATAATCCATAATCATAAAAAATGTTTTATTTGAGGAAGTATATACTCATAAACCCTTCATAATTGTTTTTAAATAAAATGAGAATTATCCTTAGCATATCCCCTGGGAGTGTTGTAACCAAGAGTGCAACAAGGCCCATTGTCGTGAACCAGTTCTCGTTCGAGTCTAGCTCAAAGTGGTGTTTTTGGGTTTTACCCCAAGGTACATCTATGCCAGATCCTCCTCTACCTACTCATATCCAGACAGGGATGTATTGCTCATAAAACTCACAAAATCTCTACAATACCAAAATTCTAGGAAGTTATTCTATACTGTTCCTCAAAGTCAATCTTAGGGCTATGTTCTCTAATCAGAGTTTATCTAAATCTAGTTTCCAAGGTTTGTACAAAACTTCCACTTATACCAACTGTAACGCCCCGACCCCAGTTACCCAGAGTCAGTGCATTATTACATAACATTGGCATGATCACAAAAGATCAAGTCTCGAAATACCGACAAGTTTGGTAGCCTTCGAAACACAAGATACATTCATAATCTTATATTACATGATGAAGTGAAAAAATACAACAACATAGTCTCCATAGTCCACACTCATATCCCCTCAGACTATCCCTGAAGGTCAGTTATAATATACTTCTTCACATCCTGGGAAAAATAAAACATAGAAATGGGTGAGCTCAGATGCTCAGTAAGGATAACAATATAGAAGAAACTTTTATAAATAAGTATAAACATTTAAGGAAATGTTTAACTAAAAAAAATCCTTTTAAACTTGAACTTCAGCATAATATGGAAAAAATGAAATGAAATAATTCCATTTACTTATTCACATGGATATTCTACTAGTCGAATAATCACATGCAATATCAATAATGTCACGAACCAGGCTGGGTCGTCATCCGACCCAATGCCCGACCCGGTCCGCGACATGGCCCGAAGGGCGTTCCCGATCCCCACGGGATGGCAACTAGTGTCGGGCATCAAAACAAACCAGTTGGGAACGGTTTGGCCCATGACAAATACAAGCAGACATAAACTGAACAAGTAGGTAAATAAAGGAAAACAAACTGAACGACGTGGCAGCAGAAAAAAGGAATAAACAAAGAAACGCGACATACCTCAGGTGACCTCGTGGATCACCACGGTATGACAACCACTCACTCCCAAAAGCGATCCAAGACTGAAACCTGCAACTGAAAAGTAAAGTAGGCGTGAGCACCGAGATGCTCAGTAGGAAATCCAAAAACAACGACGTCCTATGCCTCTGTCTTTATTAAGAAATCCACTATGCCAGTTTGAAAAATAAGATATAATAAAATAGTGTTTCTCCTTTTCAAATTCAAGTAACGAGTTTGCATTTTTAGGTAAATCCTTTTTACTCCCACTACATTTTCAAAATAGGTTTCAAGCATGCATTAACATTTCAAAATGAAATGAAACCAATTTGGATTAAAATATTGTTTTCACAAACAAGGCATCAAGTATGAAAGAGCTGAAAGAAAGTTACATCGTTAGCAGCATGACAAAAATGAGCACCATGGGTAATCCCTATAGGCATCTAAAACAAGTGGGAACCTAAAGACCTCGTACCTTAGTGAAATGTTGCATTGAAGGCCACGACCCTCAGATAACGTGGCTAAGAAGGCCACGACCCTCAGAAAACGTGGCTTAGAAGGCCACGACCCTCGTAAATTCATATGTTTAGTTAGTGTTGTTGCGTCAATCCTGCTAGAAAACCCGGGAAGAACCCCTACCGTGTCATCTAGCGTACTAGTCCTGGTCACCCACCTAGATACTCAGGTTTACCATTGTGATCTATTCCAAAAAGGTGGTGAGCTTTTATCAAAAGAAAATAAATGAACGTCACACTTTCTTTATCCGAAAAACTCGCTAAACCTCTCACCACTGTTCTCCCTCCTTAAGCGCATTACCCTCTTTCACATTACATGAAGAATAAGCCCCAACATTAGGCACATATTCGTACACTCAACATACAAGTCATTTTTCTAAAACCCTGGGGTTTGCCTTAGGAGGGGTTTTTTCCAATTTTACAAACTGTTTCAAAAGGTCCAAAGAGGCTTTATGGTTTCACAAATAATAGTTTTAATTTTTGAACATATAGTCATCTAAACTCTAAAAAAACCTTTTAAAATCCCAATTTAACAATCTACATGTTACATATAAATAAAAACAAGCTTGAACTCTTTCTTAAAATGATGCAATTAATTTATGAAAGTCCAAATGGAATTTGTAATACATTATATTTAATTCCAAAACAAATGCATAACTATTATTAGGGAATGCACCCAGATTTCATAACATGTAAATATAACATATATATACATATAACATATTTTCAAAGAAAGCAAGCAATTATGAAATTCAACTAAAGGCATAGGCATAGGAAACCTACCTCAAAACACGCAGCTTTTGACAAGAGTAACCTGAGACCGCTTCACCGCCATGCATATACATTGTCATGAATATGCATATACACAGGTCCTTACTACCGACAAATCAAACCCCCGAGGAAGGGACCATTCACTATACATATAATTTAATAAAGGAATTAAACATTTAAACAGTTTATAAAGCATTTGAAATATCACATCAAAGGTTTATACCAACAACGCACTCAAACATACTTCCTAATACCAAGAGCACCATGGTGAAACACCAGGAACATGATAAAACATACTTTGCAGCACTTGCACGACATAATAAACCCACGGCAAAGCTTATAAAACACTACGAAAAGCTCAGCACGGGTTTTCACAAAATCAGAACATTCATATTAAACGAACACCCTACGAAACACTTCTAAATCATATTAAACTTTAAGTGAAACTATATTCGCACCAAGAAAAATAATCAATGAGTACACTAAATTAATTAGATAAGAAAATTAATTTGTCAAGCAACACATATATGCGGAAACACACCTTCGGTATAGAAACTTCACAAACGCGATACGAAAACTCCGCCGCATGACAACCACACCACAAACAATGCAATTAACCCTAAAAACAATCAATTGGACCAATTACACCATAAAAAAACGAATTTAAAACCCTAACCGCAACACCAAAAAATAAAAAGGATGAATAAAGAGGGACTTCGCACCTATGGCGAGGGGTCCGAGAGGTCTTCCGGAGGTCGAAGGGTGGTGCGCGGCCTGATGGACAAGGGTTTTCTTGGTCGAGGAGGATCCGGCTGGTCCGGCGAGGAGGGTGGGTGGTGGGACTTCGGCTGGACAAGAAGGAGGATGGTAGGGGCGGATGCGGAGGTGGTCGGGAGGTACGGCCGATGGCGGTCGGGTGCCGGCCGGGAGGAGGGGGAGTCGGAGGGAGGCCGACGGTGTGGAGGGGTGCCGGCGGTCTCGTCATTGCCGGAGTTGGGAGGAAGCGGGTAGGGGCGGCGACCGGAGAGGGAGGAGGCGCGGCGAGGGCGGTGCAAGGACAGGCTGCGCAGGAGGAGGGCGGGCAAGAGGGGTCGGCACTGAGAGAGGGAGGTCGGCGAGGCTAGGGCGAAGGCGAGGCGCACCGGAGGGCAGCAGCGCGGCGGCGGTGCGCCATGGTCAGGGAAAAAGGGGGGGGCGTTCGCTGTGAAGGGGACACAGGGGGGGTGCGTGACGGGTTACGGGAAAAGGGGGGGAAGGGGGTAGCATCGAAAAAAGGGGGGGAAACCCTAATACAAAGCAAAGATAAAATGAAAATAAAAATAAAAATAAATAAAATGAATAAAATGAAATAAAATAAATAAATAGAATGAAATAAAAATAAATAAATGAAATAAATAAAATGAAATAAAATAAATAAATAAAATGAAATAAAAATAAATAAATAAAATGAAATAAAAATAAATAAATAAAATGAATAAAATGAAATAAAATAAATAAATGAAATCTGAAAGAATAAACAAATTCCTAATTAAAATATTAACTAAAATAATAATAATAAAATTATTAACTGAGAGCGGACACCGCGCACGGTCTCACGCGCGGGGTCGCGCACATGGTTGCGTGTCTCAAAAACAACGCATTCAATAACAAACAATCCCTTAACAAAAATTAGGGGATGTGCAGGGCGCGCATACGCTCGTGCGTTCGTATAAAAACGAGATTTTCTTTTAATTTAAAACCGGTTCAAAACACAGTTCAAAAATGATACCCAAAATAATTAAAATTAAATAAAGCATCGGGTCGGGGTGTGACAAATAACCACTTTCATAATGATGGAACACATAATTCCAGACTATCATAACCACATAGTCAAGGCCTTGTGCGAAGACTACAAATAAGATTTTTCCAAGGCCTTATTCCAAGACACTAGTTTTTATCATGAGACCAACTGATGCATCGAGGAGCTATAGCAGGCTCCACCAGTCACTTAATAAGTCCAATGCATTCCTCATATGAAAAGGTTTAAACATAACATAAACATTCGTATTAAAACTAGCATATGATATGTCAATTCTTTATACATAAACCATGAATGGTGTAAAAATAACACATCCATAGTCAAACAGATCACAAAATCTTCAATATAATATGGAAGTTTTGTATCATATTAAATCAACTTCAAATAAGCTTGAAATCCATCAAAGGATGTTGACATAGATGAAATCAAAACTATTTAAGATAAATATTTCTTTTTTTGAAATCATTTAAAAGTACCATAATTATAAAAGAAAACATTTACTTTGAAAATATTCTTATAATCTTGTAAGTGATTCTTTGATGATTTTATAATGGTGTAAAATAGACACACATGCCGTATAAGTTAAAAAAACATTCTTACCTTAATTTTGTCGAAAATTTTAAAAGTAACTTGTTTGGAAAATAACGGAAACATTCCTTTAAAACCATTTTATAAAAAGTAAAACAAGGGTATAAATGACTTTAACCCATAGTATAGTGAATAGTAAACAAAATCGAATACATTTTTAAGAAACATGGATGTGGATGATAAATAATTCCTAGAAGATAATTACGTATAAACAACCTCAGATAATGAAGAGATTGTGAAATTAACCCTTACCTTGTACTTTTCCTTGGTCAAGGGTAGGTTAACCTCCTATATATTGGTGAAATAATTGTTGTTAAATTATACAAGAATCATATACATTATTATGATATCATATATGATCTTTTAACATCGTTTTCTTAATAATATCTTAGTATTATCATCGTTTCAGGTGTTAATGAATTCATTTTCCTTTATATTCTTTATTATGTGAGTCATATTTTATATGGATGGGATGTATATTATTCATATCCAGAATGATATCAAGTCTTTAAACATTATTTTTAATCATCTAATGAAAATTAGTCTTGAATGGATACGATGGGGAATGAATCTCATCGCGTTTGTAGAGACGGTAATCCGTACGTACGCCCGAGCGACAATATAATTTTTTTGATATTAAAATAATATATAATTGTTTTTTATATCATATATATATATATATAGAATCATTATAATGTTATATTTATTATTTACATGAATTACACATCATTATTATTCCCATCCAAATAATAATATATTGAATAAAAATTACACAACGACGTGGAGACGGTAAGTTGTACGTACGCACGTATGGTGACATGTCATTCAAAAGAAGGATAGAATAATGAATTTTGTGGAAACATATTTATAATAACATCACATTATATAGAAGATACATGAGTTATTATTTTATATTGGAAATAACAAAGAAATAATAAGTGGAATAAGAAAGAACTTGAAAGTGGGTGGTGAAATTATTACATCTTCTTCGGGTTCTTCCTTTTGATTTGTTCAAAAGGGCTCATTAAGTTTTCTTTATGAATAAATGAAGGCCTATAAGATGAATTGAGGGAAGTTGAGAGGATATTTGGGTAGGGTTTGTCTGAGCCAAAAGGCTTCAAAGGTGTGAATTAAAGAGAAGGGGGGAGTGCCCTTTTATAAGAGGGGTGAGGGGCACCTTAGGAAAAGCTAGAAATATTATTTTATAATAAAATCATTTTCGGTTTATAATAGATCCAAAATGGATTATTTAAAGGATAAGGTGTTGATGGTTCTAAAACCACTCAACCAATAGGTTTTAGACAGGTTTGGGTCACTATATTAACTTTATCTTTTAGTTTTAACTCTTAGTTAAATAGTTTGACATTTACCATGTCTCTTTGTATTTTTATATTATATGGTCAATAAACATAATATATACTTCCAAGTGAATCCCAAGTGGTTCATTAATGATACACCTATAATTATATAATTTTTTTGGCCGAACCTTATATTTTTAAGAATAGAATATTAATTAATAATATATTATTAGTTTTAAGAACTCTTTTATGTCAATTTTGACACTATTTGGTATTTTGTTTTTTCTAAATTTATAACAGCATTATTACTTCGAAAAAAATCATCTAACCAACCCTAATATGTCATATTAACCTATAAAATTATTGTAATTCATAAAAAGTCTCAAATTACATTTATTTGGATATTTATAATATCAATTATTTTAATATTTCATTAATTAGGTAATTACAGCATCATAATGTGTCATAAAACAATTAAATTATTTAATGACTAAAAATAAATAAATAAAATACCATTATGTAGGTAATTTTTTTAGTTTTCTAATGAATATTTATAATCGAATTTATCTTATGTGTAAACCTATATTAATAATGTTTTAGATATTAAACTTTTATTTTAACTCTTTTAACTCTTCTTTGAATTAAATAATAATAAATGTCCTAATATAATCCAAGTGGACCAAAAAGGTTCATATTTTATTACTAAGGTTTTTTTCGGTCGAACTATACTTATCTAATAGATTTAGGACATGTGTTTGGGTAATAATAATACCATTTTACCCTTAATTACCCTATTTACTTTTAACCGTGGTAAATAAAAGTAAAAGGTTACTATTCATTAAAAATTATTTTTATCTTATTGAACCACATTTTACTCCTTTATATTAACCTTGACTCTTGGATTTTCTAAATTCAACTCACAGAAGCAATAAAATTAAGTTTTATGTGAATTTTCAAATTCTCCTAGGAGGTGGGTAAAAGACGGAGAAAAGTTCTATAAATTTTTTATATATCTAAAATTATTATAAATTGACTCTAATTAATTAAATTGAACATATATAGGTATTATGTGTCTATTTTGACCTAAAATAAATTTAAATAAAATAAATAATTATTTAAATAAAAATTCAGTTTTAAACTATAACTCAGTGTTTTTCATTATTCATCTAAAATTGAAAGTTTTCAGAAAAATACCAAAAATACACCCTAAACTTATTTTGTTATTTTGAATCCAAAAATGAATTCCATTTTCAAAGGTAAAATTTATAAAATTTCAAAAAGTGGGTATTACTATTCATAATGGCTACTTTGATTGGTTGTGTTGTGTTAGAATCTCGAAGTTGCGTACAATGCATGCTATTGTATTATTAAAAGGGAAACGTACCATGGAAGCATGGGGTGTTACATCCAACCCCTTATATGATTCCATGTTTGAATCATCGACCACTCATACTATTCACCACACTCTCACTGAAACATTAGTATACCAACACACCAATATATTCTTAGATCACACCATTCTATCCCAATCTTGATAGGGAACCTCAGAATCCAACCAATATTACATAGAAATCACCCACTAGAATTACCAATGGAAACCAAATTACGTTAAAGTTGTATGAACACCAAAATCCAGTGCATTTATGACCATCTAAATACCAATCACATAGTTTATTCATAGATTCATCATCCCTTTTAATCACAAGGAACACATGTCATGATTGACATCATGCTCCCCACTATTGGAGTGTCCCTGTCACTACTCCAATGGGAAAAAACCTTGATCTAAGTGTCTCAAATTTCATCTATCACCATTCACAATGGTTAGACATGATCATCCTACTCATACTCAAGCACAAAGACAAAACCCAAAAAATCAATCATTCCGATCTCATGGGAATTTCATCATTGATATTCACAAAAAAACTGATTCGCAACAAGGTTTATTCACTTACTCAACCAATGGTTCTCTCCCCACCATATTTAAATACCCATACCTCTCTTTTGTAATTTATTGAATGGGTTCCAATTTAAAGTAATGTGTTTCACTCCCTTATAAGCATCCCTCATCCATTAAATCACAGCACATGCATTATGGTCACTCTCAAATAGACCATGCATGGAATCTCAATCCATCTATGAACATCATTCCTTTCCTCTAGGACCTAACAAATTTTAACAGAGTCTTTGGTTCATCAACCCATAAGAATACATAAATTTTGGGTTCCTCTACCTAGGAGGAACTATTTACTAAATCCTAACATGGTCCCATATTTCATAACCAAGAATTCTTGAACCAAAATATTGTCCTGTAACTAATGCTATTACATCACTGAGAGTTTCCTAAATATGAAAATAATTATACTGGAACATACATAGCACACTCTAATGATCTAAGTCTGATAGGTCTCTCACACAGTAGATTGATTCCATAATAAAACAATGAGTTCTCACTCTTTCACTACTGGATCAAATCGAAACCCAAGGGTCACACTCTATACTACAACTGATTTGAAAATCCTAACTCATCAACCCATTAGTTGATAATTACCATTCGTATGATTTTGTTCCCTACCAAACATCAAACTATGCTCTTGGAATATTTTTTTGACTGACTAGATACATTTTAGATCCCTTCTTATAACAAGGATGATGTCTCATGCATACCAAGGTGAAGCAAAAGACCACCCATCATCTTGGGTGTCATTTCTAGAACCCAATGTACTTAAATATGTTTCCACCACATACTAAAACTTCATCCATAAATAATAAGTTTATACATTCAAGTGATCCAACCCTTCCAAATGGGCCTAAATACAAGGAACTTTTACTTATGGTTTTCAACAATAACCACACAGAAACTAAGAAACACCGAATATATGAAAATTTCATGTTCTAACTCATTAATGAAATCCTTTCATCTCTAAATTCATTCACATGAATGGTTAGACCCACTAACATGTTACCAAAAGATATATCTAGGAAAGTAAAAACTAAAAATTTGAGTCAAATCTATAATTTCACTAGGTCCACCCACCCATTCCATCAACCAAGGTCTCACAATAACTACATACATGGGATGGAACTCCTCTTATCTCAAGGTAACATGAAATCACACATGAAAAGATACCACTGGAGGTTCCCTACAAATAAATCCCAAGGCTATTCCATCATACCCACTCACGGTTCATACAAAAACCACTAGGTGTTAAATTTATCCACTACACATCAAAACTTATCACTAAATAAAGAGGTCATAGATTAATCCAAAAATACAATAGGTTCTGAATTCACTATGAAATACACCACACCTCAAAAAAGGCCATTAAAACTAGGCTCTCTATAATTCTCTCAAGCATTTTCTGGACTAGGTCAACACCACACATACCTTAGGTACACCATCATCAAAAGGGTATCTCTTAACATAGATCATCATAACTTATATCCTAGTAACTCTTGATAGCACCAAAAAACAGTAATCCAGGTTAATCCATGTATATAATAATTCCAAACACCATAATCATAGGTTTAACCCATGAATTTCTTTTTCAATGGAAATCTCATTACCAAAAAACCATAAAAGAAACTTTTGAACTAAATTTTACATTTATTTCTTCCAAAAACTATCCCCTTAAATCATTCCAATATCAGATAGTTTTAAAAATACCATCACTTTATAAAAATCAAATTTCAAACTTTAATAATTTCTAAGTCCTAAATAATTATATTATCATAGCCCATAGGATTCACATTTAATAATTCTCCATCTGGTAGGATTAATATTTCAAAATGTTTCATGAGTTACCCATTTGAAATTTTCACTAAGTCATGGTTAAATCAAATTTCATTCATAGGTTGTAAATTAAACCAAGCTATATATTTCTTTTTGTAACTCTATTTAATTGAGACCTTCATTTAACAATCCATTTATATTTTTCTTTATAAAATCATATCATCCATGGAATAGGATAACTAAGATTATAATATATAATTATATGGGAAAACACTATATATGACATTTATAAAACTTTAAATTACCACTCTTTTTTAAAAACATGAAATATTAACTAAAAAAATATATATATCAAAGAGATATAACCATGGTCCAATATAAACCATAGGTAATATGCAATAAACATCTGAATCCCATGTACATATCATGATGCATCATATATAAATCTCTATATTATTGAAATGGTCTATTAATTCATGCACACCATCCTTCCATTCCAAAAAAATAGTGTAAATCTCATAAACTAGTAACATAACAAACCATGTGTCTCACTGATGGTGAAAATAAAATACAGATGTAACCATGGAAATCCATAAACAACAAGTCTTATCCCTGGAAGCATGGATTTCCCTCATGCATGGTTTGATCACTCCCATTAATGAGATAATTTCTAAGATCTACTATAACTTATTCTCATGTTAACCAATCCTAAATAGTAAATCAAAATAAAATTATTTTGATACCACTTTTTAATTCCCTACCACCCTATACAACAAACTGGGGTATGACTGGTGTTCTCCATGGTCTATAAGGAGACTATAGGGATACTATACCATCTAATTATATTATAAATATCATTAAGAATAATAGAAACATATAAAATATGATAGATAACCATTGTATATAAAATAGTAAAGTGTCGATAAACTAAACCACACATCACAATGCTATAAAAAATAGAGTATGATATACATACCATAATGAATCACCCATAGAAGAATCGTATATAAAGAAGAACAAAACTAAAAAATAACCAAACCAAAAATCATTCCATTTGGTCCCAATTCTGGACCATTACCATCATCTATACTCCAATTTAGCATGACTATAAAATCATCATGCTATAGGACCTTTCCCTAAACCTATAATCTATGCCCATGTAATGATATTTTCTTAGGTACCCAAGTGCCATTGAGGATTAAGAGGGGTGTGAGTACAACTCAGTTGGAAACCGCAAATAGGGTACCTAAAATAACGATTCTATCTAACAATTTCATGTCGTAGCTCACAAGATAACTAATTAAATATAACCATTAAAACATTAAAATTATAATTCATCAAATAAATTCCAAACCTAGTCTTCATGATGACACCCAGAAATGGTACATACCTTATTCATCCAATTCTAGGGTTTCTCAAAGCATGTTTTGGTGACCTTATCAATCCATCACCCATAATGGGTAATATACCCATCCTAAACTAAAAAACTAACACTGATGGTAATATACCCATCCACAAAGCCAAACAAAAATCAACCTGGAGGTCAGATTCACCCTTAGTCCATCAAGAATATCCAAACTACATAAGGGTTCAATTCACCCTGAGACCATTAAGCACAACTAAACCAAGAGAAATTTCATTCACTTTAAAAGAAGAACATACACATAAAATATTTTCTAAATAAAATAAAACTCAACTTATCATCCTGTATATAACAAAAATATAAACAATAATAAGGTATAATGGATCGTTTGACTTTTTGTACTGAAATAAAGCCTAGTTCCCATTACCCAAAAACATTTCAAATAAAAAAACATTATTTTTATCAAAACAATCCTCATGACATGAATCCTAATACACAACTAAATTTATTCTTAAAAAATAAATTTCCAACTAATTTAATTTCTAATAAAACAATTACATGAAGTCCATACCATTTATATAAAACAATTCTTTCCAAAACACATAACCAAAATCTATTAAAACTCTATATTCCAATTTCATAAAACATTTCAAATAAAAACAATCTTTCCCAAGGAAACCATTCATTTTCATAACACAAAACACCCTTTAAATACTTTCAAAAATAATTCATAAATTTGGAGAGAGGGAAAATCTTCATTTCATTTGTACAAAGACATAAAAATTTTCATTTTACAAACCATATTACATTTACTAATATGGTTCTAATTAAAGAGTCAACTCCATTTCATTATACTGATTATTTTGAAATTACATTTCAAAATTATCAAATCAAACACATAATTCCTACTTTAGAACAATTGAAAAATGGATTAATTATTTAATAAAACTATCTTAGGTATTATTAGAAATTTTAATTGGGCATTTTAATTAAGGGAAAAACAAATGTAATATAATTTAATAAATTATAGTTCAACACCTGATATCCAAAATTACTGCACAAACTATGAAATTTATAAATTAAACAAGACTATGGGTTAGACTTATGGACCCCATAACTCATGATTAAAAACCCCCACACATCCATTTCCAGTCTTTGGTTTGAATTGAATCTGAAGAAATTGAGAAAGAAAATAAATTCCTAGAAATAGGAAATGTTAGACTAAACTTGTGATATAACACTTGAATGGTGAAAAAAAATAAACAAAGAAGTCAACATTCTCTTATACTAACCTCTAACTCTAAATTAGAAGTGTTGGTGATCCAAATAGATAAGGATCATCGGAGATCCTTCAAGTACTTCGAGGAATAAGGGAATGGTAGAGAGGCCACTAGACATGTGAGGGAAAAAATCTAGAGCATAAGAAAATAACAGTGTTCTTATAAAAACTAAAGGTCTTATCCTCATTTAAAAATTTCATATGAGGCTATTGGCTAGCCGCCATGGTCTTACTAGATGGCCAGTGATCTTAGCTCCCATGAAAGTCTAATACCCTTTCCACCTATTAATCTGTGAACCTACACCAACTAGTGGTGGAGGTAAAATAGCATATTGTTTCCCTAGATCTCCCTATGGTACTTCCAACTTGTTTTATCCACCACTTCCCCCTGAATCCTCATCAAAAAACACCCTTTTTGATGTAAAAACATCTAAAAAACTCTTATAAACCCTAGTTATCAAAATTTCCCATCCATTAAATGAATCTTAACACCATAGTATAATTTAAAACCATCCATACATATGGGATATTATATAATCCATCTATGAAAAGATGTGCATGACTTCAAAATTTTCGGATGAGGTTAGATAAAAATTCTATTGGGACCTAGTTTGGCTAATAAAATTGAAGGGAAAGTCATATCCATTCCACATAATATCATATAATATGAGGATCAAAAAAGAATTAATATTGTAAATTTTCAGTGATAACTATAGTTCAATGTTGGTGATAATTTATTCCTTAAAATTTCAAATTTTAAGAATGTTGTGATATTTTTAAATAAGGGGAAGTTTATCCCCAGATATATGAATCCCTATGAGACTCTTGATCACATTTTTGTGGTATTTTATCACTTAGAACTTCCTCTATACCTCTCACAAGGTTACAATGTGTTCCATGTATATATTTTGAGAAATTACATACCATATCCTTCATATATACTAAACTCAAAGGTTATAACATTGGATCATGATCATTGTGATGAAGAACAACCAGTAGAAATATTGTATTGTAGGGATAATGTGATATAAAACAAGACTAATCACCTAATTATGGTTAAATGGGAAAATATGAAATTTTAGGAAGAAAATTTGGAACCTATGGAAGTGATTACCTTGAGGTGTCCTCGTTATTTTCATCATAGAGGTATAATTTTGAGGAAAAAATTCTTATAAGTTGGGTGAAATGTAACACCTTGGGATTTTTGGAATATATTTCACTTTAATAAACAAATATTTACAATTCCTTGTGAATCATGAATAAATGATATTATGTGAATAATTTTTATATATTTTAAAATGAATCACATTATATGGTATTTATAGGAAATATAATTATCAAAAGTAATTTTAATTTTCTTTAGGGTTTACAATTGATCCTAAATAACTGTTTTGGAGTATTTTATTTATAATAATTATTTAATTTATATATGTTTTAAATAAAAAAAATTATTTATTGTATCAAACCTATGAAAATATAAACTTTAAAATTTTAGTAAATCAATTAATTGGTTATCAATTTTTTATAAATAAAAATAAAATCATTTAGTGGTAAAAAGAGGTGTTTTTCTAAAAAATTACTTTTATGAGAAAAATGTGTTTTTATATTACTAAATTAGATGAATTATTATTTATGAATTATTTTAATTATTTTTTAAGATAATATGTTCAATAAAATAATTTAACATTCATTTAATGGTTTTTCTTAAGAGAGGAGTGAGAATAAATTCGGTTTTGTGTATAAAAATAAAATGTTTAAACAATTTTTGTTTTATTTCGCTTGGTTTTTTTAAAATTAATTTTTACCAATTTTAAAATTTAATTTTTTTAATTTTTATTCTATATTTGGAATAATAATCCCTAAATTATTTAATGATGGAACTTTCATTTTTTTCATAATGAATAGTAACTATTTTAAAAAAAATCACCTCTTTTAAGGTTTAAAAGGGTTAACAAGGGGTTAAACTAAAAGGTAAGTTTTAAGATATCACATAAAGTTTTCTGGATTTTATTATCTAAAGATATTTCTACCTTAATCTATAATATTATCAAATTTATGTTACTTGGGCGCCACTTTCTCTTGAATATGACTTTATTATATTTTAATACTTTATATATTTACAAGTTTTCCAACCACTTCACTAATAAAAGAGAACCTCCTTTCCCCTATTATATGAACATTCTTGAGTAAATTATATAAAAAACACAATCCACATCTTCTATACACTTATATAGTCTTTTTATAAAGGTTTCAATCTTCTTAATAGACCAACCCATGGGTCCATAGAAGAGATCCAAAGGAGGTTTCTCAAAGAAGAGGTAATTTTTTTCACCGAATCCTTTTAATTTAATTTATTCTTCAACATTCTATAAATATTTTATAACAGTGTTAAAATTACTAATTCATTATAATAAATTTTTTAAAATATTTTTATGTTTATGTTACAACCATTTTCTACTTTATTTTAATCCTATGACAATTGGTAACGTCGTTTGTGCATATGTGTGGACTATTACCTCCTTGAAGTGATATGATTCATTTTTCATATCTTCCACATACATATGTTTTTAATGAATATTTATGACAGTAATGATATTTATGATATTATTATTATTCTATAATTATGAATTATTATTTATATTTGTTTCATTATAGTCTTCTGAAAATGAAAGCATTACTCAAGTGTACATGTACACTATTATCTCCACAAAGTGATCTAATTAATTTTTTATCACAAAATTTTATGAATGATTATAAAACTGAATATAATGAATAAATATTATACATATAACATAATTAATATTATATATATTATGAAACCATAAACAAGGGGAAAGGACCAGGACTGTCAAACCTAAACATTCCTGGCAAACAAACTAGTTTCCACTCAAATGTTGATTTTAATAAATAATTGTTAATAAATGGGTAATTAGAAATTATAAAGGAATTTTATATTATAATAAAATTATAAATATGGTTTTATTATATATTTATAAAAAAATATAAATTAATTATACAAGATCCAACAGTGCATGCAAATAATGTCAGGATCTAAGGTAAGTGTTTATATTGTAATCTCTTTTTAATCAGGAATATTTAGGCTTAAATACCCTTTAAGGGAATTATATGCTATTTATCTTTTAAACCCCATCTATTTTATTCTTATATGGATATTTTTTTAGGTTTTACCATACATTTTCTACTCTTTTATACTTAAAACATTTAAATTATTTTTTTAAGTTGGCCTTATTTCCACTTAGGGATGGTCTATCCAATATTTTAGGGAGGGTCTATACTTATTATGGTGGGTATTTGTGGCCCACGGGTCATGTATTAGGTCCTAAGTGACTCTTATCTTATGATCCATGTAAGGTTACCCCTCAAAATAGTTAAAATGGGGAAAATAAATAAAAATTTAAAGGTCATCGGGCTTGGAAGTATCTTATTTTCTTTTTCTGAATTAGTTACTTTTAGACTTTTTAATAAAAGTGTGAATGGAATCATTATTTCAATGTTTACAGCACAAGTATATTTTCCCACCATCATATACATTCGTTACTTTGAGTATTCCATTATAATTTTCCATAATTATTTTCAAATTAATTCTTTTTCTCAATATTCTATAAATTTTTAACTTTAAATATACCAAAGGAAAATGATATCTTTCCCTTTTGTTAATGAAATGATAGAATTCTTCATTAAAGTTATTTTCATCTATGAAAAAAATTTAAGGTTTCTTATGTTTCACTGGGGCTATGTTATATTGATACCATAAATGTTATATCAATGGATGGATTATGATTATTTGATGATGAAATGTTAATGAAATGCATTTCTTTCTCATGGGTTATGTTGTGATGAATTGATGATTGTTTTTATGACCTTGTGGAACACATGCATTTTTTTCATTATTTGATGGATGGGTCTATTAAAGATCTAAAATGAATTGGGTAATTATTTATATCTCATGAGATGATATGGACTATAATTGGGAGTTAACACATTTGAGTAAGGGACTCTGTCCACTATGATAGTATTTAGAATGAACCTTGATTAAGGAAATGATGGTATATGGAGTGAACCCAATGCAATATGGGTCTTTTTCCACTATAATAGTCATGGAATTGAACCTTGAATAATTAAAATATTTTTTATACTTATGATTGTGCCAAAATTACAATGACATGTTATGATTATGATTTCTATCATGAATCATGATTGATTAATGATGATTCCTTACTCTTATGAATCATGCCTTTTAAAGTGATAAAGAATTATTTTTTGATTCATGATTTGTTATATATGAATAATTATTAATAAACTTTATAATTTATGATCATTCTTTCATAATCTTATTCTTATCTTATTTATTCATATGATCATTGATTAATATCTCCCATGTTTACGCTTACTATGCATCTGAGGTCTTCCTTTCTTATTTTCCCTTTTCACATGGTTTTGAAGAAATATTCTAAGTAAGATATGTATAATAAGGGTAAAATGAGAGAAGAAAGTTTTGGGAGATGTTGAAGATATTATATGAAATAATTTGATTATGTATCAGGTATCCAGAGATAATAAACATTTATGGTCCTCAAGCATGTATTATTGTAAAATATTTTTAATTTTCATATAAAATGATGCAATGTTTATGTAATATATGCTAAGGTCACCCCAATACAAGTTAAAATCATAACCTATAATATCATTCTATTTTTTTCAAAAAATAAACTACTTCAATTATTGTGGTATATGCCCATGTTCACTACAACATATTAATATTTATTCCACACTACCCTTTATTTGTGTGAAAAATGATAATAAAATGGGGCCTTTTATCAGTTCTAACTAAAAGAACTGACAAAGGCAACATTTTTTAGTGCTAAAAAATGTACTAGTAAAATCTCACCCTTTATCATCACATTTTTTAGGATTGAAAAATATTACCCTTTTTCAACAATTTAGTAAGCACTGAAAAAATAATCCACTTTAACAGTGCTAAAAATGATAATAATGGGAAACATAAATAATTTAATTTATATATAAATATTTATTAACTTTTAAAAATTATTTATATAACAATAATTATATATTTCTATATAAATATTATATATAATATAAATTATATAATATAAGAAATTAAATATGCCCCAACAAAACACAGAAAAAGAAATAAACACTGTCCATGACTCAAAATCAGGTAAACCAACCCCTTAGCATGTGTGTGTGTGTGTGCTGTTTACAAAATAAAAAGTGCATATATTTATATAAATATGATTTTTAAAACTATATTATAATAACAATTTTATTACAAATATTTTATTAATATTATATATAAAAAAATAATTATTATATTAATTTTAATAAATAAAAATATTTAATAATATAATTATATAAATTAAAAAAAACTATATAAAAGTATAATATATTGAAAATTTACTTAAATAATTATATAAATATATAAATAAATATTTATTAGTTTATTTGTATTTATCATATTTCTAAATATATATACATATACATAAATATTTTATATATATACATATTTATATATTTTTAATTATGATTTATGTGAAAAAAATCTGTATATACTTTTGTTTGTTATTTTATACTTATTTATTATTATATATATATATTTATAATTTCTCATATGTGACAATGTTAGTATTAAAATATAGTGATTTGAACTATATAAATAAATATGTAGCTATAATTAAATATAGTTAATATAGGAATTTATATATTTTTATTCATATTAAATAATTTAAAATATACACATATATTTGTATGTATGTGTATGCATGTGTATGTATATGGATGTATGTGTATGTCTGTATGTCTGTGCATGTATGTGTATGTATATGCATGTGTATGTGTATGTATTTGTATGTATGTGTTTATCTATGTGTCTGTAGGTAACATGTATGTCTGCGTATATGTATATGAATATATCATTACATAACAAGAAGAGTTATTTTTTTCAATTTGACATATCTGATTATGGTATATATATATATACACACATATACACACAATCATAGAAAAAGTTATTTGTTCTTTAAAATGTAATTAATGTAATTTTATATTGAAATATATATGTATATAAATACATATTTAATATTTTTAAATATATTCATGTTTTACTATTTATTCATTCATTTTAAATTATTAATCATTTTCATTTTGAATATGTTTACAATTTATATAATTGATATTTATTCATTTATATTTTAATAATTTTAAATTAAAAATTTTAATCAATTATAATATATTCATTTTTAATTAGAAAAATATTGTGAACATTTTGTATTTATATGTAATATATCACCTTTATTCATTTTTATTTAAATATTTATTCATTTTCAATAAATTTATGACTAATATAATTAATATCATATATTCATTTTTAAAATAGTTTATCATGTATTTAATTTTAATTATTAACCTTTATTCATTTAAAAAACATTTAATTTTGTTTTTTTTATTTTTGATATCTATCCATTTTTAGTATTATCAATAATTTATTCATTTAATATTTTTTGTAATGTATTCATTTTTTAGAGTTGTTTACACATTATTAAATATTAATTAGTAATTTACTAGTTATTTAATTAAATATTTATTTAATTATAAATTTATTAGTAATTGAATTTGTAATTTTTAATAATTTTATATAAATCATTAAATATTAATTTTTAATTTATTTTTAATTTTCAAATATTTGTAATTTATTAGAACTGTTAGAATATAAGTAATTTTATTTATTAGTAATTTAATAAATCTTTATTAGTACTTTTAAAATATTAATTAGTTATTAATTGGTAATTTGTTATTAGTTTCTATAAATGTCATGTTCTTTAATGTAATTTTTAATATTTTTTTAAATTCTAATATTTATTCATTTTTATTTTAATATTCATTCATTTTTTACAATTTATTGACTTCTAATTATTAAATTTCAATAGTTATTTCTACTTATTCATTTAATATTATCTATTCGTTTTTAATTCTTATTCAATTTTTATATTTTTTTAATTTATTCAATTTTAATACTTATCAATTTAATATTTATATGGTTTAATTATTTTAAATATTTATTTATGAAAAATTATTTATTAATCTATAAATTTTTAATTTTTTAATTTACCTAATTAATATTTATTCTTATTTATTTTACTATTTATTATTTAAATCTTTAAACATTTATTATTTATTCACTTTTAATTAATAATTTTATTTTTTTATTTAAAAGAAATTTTAAATTTTTATTCATTTTTATTTCGATATTTATTCCTTTATATTATTTTAGTAAGATATATAATTTATATAAATTATTTTTTTAATATTTTTGTATTACACATAATTAATATTATTTATTCATTTTTAATATTTTTTCTAATTTATATAATTAACATTATTTATTCATTTAATATTAATTGTTCATTTATAAATCTGTTGAAATTTATTTATTTTGAATGATTATGTTTTTATTAAGTATAATTTTGTAATTTTTATTATTTATGTTTATACAATTTTATATTTATTATAATTTTTAAATTTAATTTTTAATCTTTACCAACCTGTACTTAACACTCCTAAATTTAGTTTTCATAAATCCATACTTTATCAACCTTAAACATATCACTGATAAATCCATACATTATCGTCACTGACTTTACCACTGATAAAAAATCTATTTTCATTTTAATGGTGATAAAACCTTTTTTGTTCTTTTAAAGAATACCTAATAGAGATCGCTACTCCTCCTATCATTCAGGCTCTCACAGAACTTGAACTTTCCCACCTCATCCTTTGAATTCATTGGATGAATCAATATTCAGCCAAAGGTATGTGTGTCCATCATTACTTGTTTTAGATTGGTCCTACATAGTTTTTATCATTTTGTTAGTCATTCTGCCTATCTGCTCGAAGCACATACACTTTAGGGTTAACCATCCTTTATGACTCAGAGTTACATTTTGAGGTTGTCTCTTGGTGTCAAGTTCCATGGTTTTAAAAATTACTCCTCTATTTAAACCCAAAAGATTACGACATGCCCTATTTTGTTATATGATGGTGATTTTAGTGTATTTGGTGTGTGGTGGTAGATTGGTGGGCAGTGGGTCCTTCTCAGATTCCTGGTTCTCTATTTTGGGTTTATTGGTGGCTATTTTTCTTTTTGAAATTTATGGATATAACAATATCATGACATTCTGGTAACATATTGTATTCCCTAATTAAAGTGTTTATGGAATCGACTTCAGATTTTTTTTCATTCATTCTTCATGCACCCTTTAACTAAGATTTATTGTTATAATTTTATATATCATAAAATTAGAATAGAAACCCATGCATATATTACACATTAAAATATACAAACACATCATGACTATAAAAAACCATAAAAAAATTACACATGTGAACATATAACCCAAATAACACCTTGAATACTTTATTACATTCACATATATCTCTCTCAAAGCATAAAAAGTATTATAATTTAAATTTAAAAAACACCATAAAATATAAATTTTCATTTGAAAACATGTAATTATAAGAAAAAATTATAAAACATAGAATAAATAAAATATACAATTTAATAATACAACATAATTTAACATTTGTAACAATATTACTTCCTGAATATATTAAAACACATAAATAATATAAAATAATATAATAATAAAACAATATATCACCTAATATAATTACAAAAGAATAAGAATATAAATCACCTATTATATAACAAAAATAAACTTAAAAATTAAATCACATACAGAAATGGTTTGAAAGACATCAAAAACCAAGAGCAAAAAACTCTCAAATAATCCCCTCCCACCATTTTATTATCTCAAAACATGAGAAATGAACCAAAAAATTCTCCCCCATTTTGAAATGATTAAAATCATAATTCTATCAAAAATACATCAAGATAAAAATAAAAGAAACTATGTATAAATTAGATACATCATGAGAAAATTACCATATCCCATTAAACAATTAAACATAAATAGGCAAAAAAATCCACTTGTGTCAACCACTTCTCTTATTACCCTTTCTATAATGACTTACCCCATATTAGTCTTTAATGGTGGGTTATTTGGGGTTTTAGGTTTTTGTATAGAAAATGTTTTCAACCAAACCTTATTTTTGGTTGGGTATACAATTTTATTTAGAAGTTTAAATCTTATTCCTTAATAAAAAAAATATAATACATTTTTTGGATGGGTCATTATAAATTTAAAAATGTAATAATCATAAAAATTGTGATTAATTTGTTTCAAAAACTGAAAAATAATTAATAATGATAAGTAATTTGTTTTTACATATATTGTTATAGTGAAATATTATTATATATACCTTAACACTTATCCATTTTTATAAATCCAAATGTTTCTAATGCACATTAATAGTGCTAGGGAGTGAATTATCTCCCTTGATGAATCCATTTCAAAAAAATAGAATGATTTATGATTTTGGACTAACAATAATAAAAAAAAATTGTGTTATTATATTTTATATTCATATAATTATTCATCCTAATATTTTCTAAAAATTTCTTGATATAATGGAAATTTATATCAAAATATGATGACTATATATGTGTATATACAAAAAATAGGTTGTCATGATTATAATCTCATACATTATTTGTATTTATTTTTATAAAAAATATTAATATTATTAAATAAAATATGATGGAGATGAATTGAAAATGGATGGATTCCAGTCGTATGAAAAAAATCATATGAGTATGGAGTTAAAGAGTTCAAAAATTTTGAAAAATATCATGCATATAACCCATCTCAAATCCTTTTTTTTAATTATTATTATTAAAGAAAAAAAATTCTAGAGGAGTTGGAACAATACTTAATCTATAATAGAATAGGTCGATACAATAAATGTTGGACAAAACATGGTAAGAACTAAGTGTAGCTAGTGGCTGGGATAACAATATCGTTTATGGGTCATCTAATATGATTATATGAGTAAAAAATGATGAAGATTGTATCAATGATATGATTTTATTTATAAATTATGATGATTATTTTATTGAGGAAATAAAATTTCAAGATAAACTCTAAGATTGTCCAACGTTTTTTGAGAAGTTAAAGAGAAGTGGAAAGATTCAATTATATGTTAGTTGTACTAAAAATTCAATATTTCTAACCATACTAAATCTATATAATTTGAAATCTAGAAATGATTGGTGTGACACTAGATTTACTGAACTACTTGATATCTAGAAGGATATTCTACCAAAATATAATGATCTTCCTTTCTAAAAATATAATGATAAATGAATGTTAAGTTCATTGGGTAAGAGCTCTGGAAGAAAACATGTCTATCCAAATAAATGTTTAAATCACATAAAATTATTTAAGTGTGATACATCTTGGTATAAGAAATATGAATCAAGTCCCTTGAAATTTGTATATTTCATTCCAATCATTACATGGTTTAGGTACTTATATGGAAGTGACGACAATAAAATACTATGTATGTGGCATATAGATATAAGAATTCCAAATGCGAAACTTTATCACTAATAAAACTATCCTCAATGGAATAAAATTAATCACAAGTATCCTGAGTTTAAAAATGGTATAAGAAACCTCTAACATGATCTATCTAAAAATGAAATGAATCCTTTTGGTGTATAAAGTACCACTCATGGTACATGTCTCGTTATTTTGGTAAATTATAACTTTCCATAATCATTATGCATGAATAAAAAATACATTAGGTTGTCTCTAATTATATAAGGACTAAAACATCAAGGTAATTCTATTGATGTTTATTTGGATCCATTGATTAAATATCGGAAATTAATGTGGGATTTAGGTGTTACGTTTTATGATTCCTATAAGAATGAAGAATTTACATTGAAATTAAAGATGTTTTGGATGATAAGATACTTTCCAACATATGTAGGTTTTTAGGATATATCATTAAATAAATACTAGGGTGTCCCATTTTTTTAGAAGGTATGCACTTAGTTATATTGAATCATTCCTTGAAGAATGTGTTTCAAGGACATCACAAATGTTTACCCCAATGAAATAAATGTTGATCCTAGATGAAATAATTCAAAAGGAATTAAAAATAAGGTAAAACACCACATCTAGTAATAGGTGATGAATAGTTTGACAAATTCATGGTTATATTCACTATTTTTTGGTAAAACTTTTTTGAAAAAATATTTGAGTTTTATTAGGAAAAATAAACCGGGCTTTTTTGAAATTACTAAAATTGAATTATTTGTACATAAAATATTTTCTTGATTTCATACACACATAAAAAATTATTTTATAGTGGAATTAGTATGTTAAAAAATTCCCTATTAAAAATAAATGATGGAAATATAGCTAGGATGGACATGATTAACCTAGGTATAAGAGAATATTTGGAACCAATGAATGGTGAAAGATAGACTTTTCTTCATTGAGTAGCTTATTCTCTTTCTTATAAGTATAGATATTAGTTTTTCAACTTCTTTAATGACATAGATTTTCCAAAAGGGTATTCATCAAATATATAGGATATCATGCCAATTATTGATTTGATGTTAAGGAGCCTAAAATCACATGATTTTTAGGTTTTGATGCAATATTTAATTCTTTTAGCTATATGGTGTATTCTATCTAAAAATATTTGACACAAATTAAGAATCATTTATTAATTTTTTAAATATATATGAAGTAATTTTATAAAATGAAAAATTTAAAAAAAAATTAAAAAGATATTTTTGTTAAATTAATTAAATTATTGTTGTTATCCATGATATCATTTTTTGATATGATAGTTCATTAGTTAGTGAGGTTCAACTATGTGGTCCTATGAATTGTAGATGTGTATACCCCATTAAGCTATATATAAATATTTTTAAAGGGTAAAAAATAAAAGCTAGATTGAAGGTTTCATTATAGAGTGATAGATTATTAGGGAAGCCATTGAATTTCGTACTGAATGCCTATCTGATGTGGATAGCATTGGTCTCCAAAAATATCATCATATAAGGTTCCTTATGGGTGATGTAATTTCTGGATGAGAATTTTTCATAATTACCATTTCATAGAAGTATTAGGATAATTTTTATATTTTATATAACATTTTAGAGGTTTTCCCATATGTTGAAACCATTAATGTAATTCTTATGAATTTTAGTCAATAAAGGGTTGAAATCTAGATATCAAATACACATAATCAACATTTTATAAAATGTTTTATAGATAATATTTTTAAGGAGTTATAATTAAATTAAATTTCAATTTAATAATGACTTTGAAGGCTATCCATGGTACCAAGGCTGCATGTATTATCTTATAAGGGTTATGTAATTAACAATTATACATTTTATACAAAGGAATGAGATAAATGAAGTATGGTGAAAAATAGTGGTGTTACTATAATAGTAGAATAGAATCATGTACCTGATACCAAGGATAGAAATGTAATTTAATTGATTATGTCATACATTATCATCATTCAAAAAATATAGGGGTTGAATTATACAATGTTTAAAGTAGAGAATATTTAATAAAAATGGTTTGATAATAGACGTTTAGGTTAAATTGATTAATCTATATTCATAAAGTAAATTTCAATAAGGAATGGTATAGGTATTAAATTTTCATAATAGAATCATAAGAAGAAAAAATATTTTATTTCCCAGATCTGGAAAATGGAAATTTTTCAATTATTCTATTATCGAATAAAATCACTGCATGATCAAATGAAAATTACATTGAGGATAAACCTTTCATTAGGGTATCTAAATAATTTCATGGTGGTCCAAATATAGGTGGTTTTATTTATGTGAGAGGGTCCACAACTAAGTGATTTTGATACTAGATAGAGGGACTAAATCCATTTAATATTTAAATGTAAAAATGATAGTTCAATAATAATGATAAAAAAATTTAAATATATAGTGTGTTTCCTCATAATATTATGTGTTATCTAATAAATATGTAATCTAAATTAAATGTTCAAATTTATCTACTGATAATGGATTATCTACATGTTGAGGCTCCCAATCCTTAGTAACAATAGGTTTATCTGCATGTTAATGCTACCAATCTTAAAGAACATCACACTAAAAATGTTGAAATGGATGAAATTTTAGAAGGTGGACAACCTATGTCAATGAAAAAATAGTAGTGTCATAGTGATAAAATCTTAGCAAAAATTATTAAGTCAATAAACAGAGGTATACAATTATAGGGTGAATCGAATGAACATGACTAACTAGTTGGCCCCAAAAGTTTCATTTTAAATAGTTACATTGGGGTCACTATTCAAATTCATATTTTTATTGACATAGATTCATGTTTAATGTTTTTCTTATGGTGAAGAGAAATATTTGGGAATATATTAGTATAAAATTATCATATACATTATCTATTTTAATAAAAAATAATTAAATTATTATTTACTCTTCATTATCCCTTGTTTATTTTATTTATATTAGATAAATTTTGAAAGAAATTTGTATTAATGGTCACTAGAAAGTCTCATGGATCCTTTTGAAAAATTATTATTAAGTTTCATATTAGGGATATTGAATGGAATGTGAATCCCCACCCACACATATATATTCAAACTTGATAAACTAGAAAAATGGAATGCATTCATCCGTCATTATGAGGATTCTTTATTTCATGTATAATTTAATTTTTAATAATTTAAATGACATTATGTGTATTAATCACTTTGATTAAGAATTGTTAACTTATGAAAAATGAACTAACTACTGAAAATAAAATGTGTGAATCAAAACTAACTAACTCCTATCATAAAGTAAGGATGGGGAACAATTCACTTCAAAAAAAAATATGTATTTTAAATATACAGTAATACTTTAATGTGATATGAAACAAAAAAATAATTATGTTCCATTTTTATATTCAAATTGATGATCCAAAATCCAAATCCTCTTATGTACTGCATAATATGAAAGGTAAGGAGGCTAATGTAAATAAATAATGAAAACTAGTATATTAAAACACACAAATAATATTGGAATCATGTGTAAGTTTGACACAATAATAATTTTTTCTACTTTAATTGGTATTAAATGACAATGACTACATATTTTATAATATTTTTTATCTAGTTTAGATATAGGAATTATTATTAGATGTACCCATTGAATGACTACTATTAATGACCTTGAAGTAGCTATAATAATATGGTCAAGTAAAAGGTGAATGTTTTAAAGTGTCGTATTGAGTATATTTTGAGAAATAAAAGACCTAAGGGGATGGGGATAAGATAGTATATCGAATGAAGATATAGATAAATTGTCTAGATAAAAATTTATTTAGTAGTTTTAGTTGTTCAATATTCTTATGGTAAGGGTTTAAGGACAAATAACAGTACAGCATCAACCAATACATGATGATCCAGCCCCCCCCCCCCCCCTCAAGTTTAATTATAATTGATCCCCTAAAGTCTTTCCATACCATCGCTAATAAATTTTCTCATAACTATTTCTAATAAATGTAAAGTATATAGATATTGATACCTTTCCTATATGATAATTCCATAGGGTGAATTTAATTATGATTTATATCTATCAGAAACCACACTGTACCTTATTATCAGGGGTATAATGTATAATTTCTAATGATATATTCTACAAAAAGGAACAAGTTACAAAAAATCATGTGAGAGTAGGGATTAACATTTTTTATGAGCTAATAAATGTGCTACCTATTCCCCTTTATGGTCTAGATGTTCACATAGTCAAACATGATATTGTAACTTTCATAGCATGACTGTTTAATCTTGTAAAAAAGCATGACTTTAACAAGGTATGTACTTTTAAAAAAAATTATGAAAAACATTTAATAATTAATAAAAAAGTCCTAAACTATTTAATTTTAATACAAATATATAAATGGAAGGGGAAATGGATTTTTTAATAAAAAAAATATGAAGGATCAACAAATAAATTGAAAAGACCTTTCGAGAGTACCTTTATCATACTAATTCAACTTACATATTTACCAACATTACAAGTTTAAATGGATAAGCAATTTGAAAATAATTTTTGAACCTATATTGAAATTGAAGAACAAATATACATAGTTATCATTCTAGACATGATTGGTCTTATAAGCGTAAATTAAATTCTTAGGCATGAATGGTCAGGAGCCTTTATTGTGAATTTATAAAAGAGGTGCATTTTCATAATATGTTTATCCAATAATTGATCTAATATGTTAATTACTATTAAGATATATTTATTTTTTTACATGTATATAAATTAGCACTTTTTTAAGGTAAAACCCTATAAACAAAAAATTAGAATCATTAGTCCCCATTCCACTTCTACAGAAGAAGAATCATTGGATGAAGCTGAAATTTCAATAATTATGGAGTGGTTGTCCACAATAGTTGGAAAGAAACATACAAATGATTGAATCTTATTAATACCCAAAATTAAGGTGAAAAAAATAGATTATCTAATCATATAAAATATATTTTCATTTCATTTATTACTTATTCCTTTTCTATTTTTTATAAATAATTGGATACTCACTATGACCAATTTGAATACTCCAAGGATTTATTTTTTGGATCAAAAGAATGGATATCTAAAACTTCAACTACACATCATGTAATTTGTCAATTTATAATAATTATGTTTAAAATTTTACAAATAAAATTAAAATTATATATTTTTTATTATTTTTTAATGAATATGATAGGATGGGGATTAAATATCATTAAAATCATGGTTTAAGGACACCTTATTAGCATAATAATACGATGGATTTCTAGAAATGGAAAATTATAAAAGAAAATATAATATGATTTTACTATCAAAAAAAATTAATTATTTTGATCAATTTTTTTAAAGTTTCAAAAAAAAGTAATGATAATGATTTTGATTATTACATTTGTAAATTTATAAATATTATCATATTTCATCAATAAAATGACATCTATGAAGAGGTATTTATAATGATAATTATGGTTTCGTTTAAAATATATATTAATCTTCTTTTAATTTTCAATCACTATTATGATTTTCATTCTCCCATGTATTCAAAATAGAATGTATATTTTTTATAAATGAGTGGGAAAAATACATGTTGTCAGACTATTTTCATTAATCATAAATAATTTATTTTATATCACATTTTTTATTTGTTTCATTTCATAGAGATCATGAAAATTTATTTTCTCTATAAATTATTTAAAATTATAATCAATGATTTATTTTTAAAATATTAAAAAGACACAATATAGAGTTTAGGGTCCTTCTTGAATCATTTTATGCATATGAAGAGAAAAAAGGACATCTATACATAGTTCGACATCCTTTTTTAAGGCTAAAATCGTCTCCCATTCATAATATCACTTTATTTCAACTCCAGTAGTTTGTAATTCATTATGATTGAAGCACAAAATTTATTAATTCCAAACTAATATAGTTGAAATGAAGTTAGATTCTAAATTCGAGATGATTTTAGACTCCAATAAGTAACATGGACTCTATATAGAGGCTTTTTTCTCTTAATAGACACAAAATACATAGAGAAAAATATATTTCAATAAAGGATTCCAAAATGATATTGTTATTTTGGAAATTTTGTTCTTTACATAGTTATTTTTATTTTTTATTTCGATTTTTTATCTTCAATAGTGATGTAATAAATTCTATTATGGGACAAAGCTCTTTTAATGAAATATTTGTGAGACAAATTTTTGTTTTACTATGAAAAAAAATTCAAATTGACTTCATACTTCATGAAACCAATTTAAGAGACAACTTTTATTTATAATAATAATCCACACATCAATTTGATACACAATGTGTTTGTTAGGACTAAAATTGCTTGTTTTTATTTAAAATTGACATTTTAGTTCAAAACATGAGTCGTATACTCAAAACCAAGAAAACATTTTTGAAATATATAGATACATTAGGAAAATTATCCATAAGTCACTTTTGATCTTTATGAATTAAATTCAAATCAATCTGACACACTACGTGCCAAGTATGACTCAAAGTGTGTGTTTTAAATTTAAATATGAAATTTTAGTTCAAAATATGCAACACTCAATAAAAATCATGAAAAAAACTCATATTATCTTTATACTTTAACAAAATGATCCATAAGTTATTTTTTATGTCATAAATATGCTTATGTCAATCAAACCACAACAATTTCTATACTACTGAAAGGCCATGTTTTTATTTAAAATTATACTTTTGGTTCAAAACACATGTCAATTAATCTAAGTTAATAAAACATGCTTGTATTACATAAATACTTTCTGAAAATAATCTATAAGTATTTTTGTGTGTAGTAATCAACCACACATTAATCTAACACACAATGTTCCTAATATGACTCAAAGTGTGAGTTTTTAATTTAAAAGTGAATTTTTTATTTCAAATTAGTTTCACTCGATGAAATTTGAGAAAAAATCCTCACATTATATTTATATTTTAGGAAAATAATCCATAATTCATTCTTAATGTGTAGGAATTAACCTCACATTAATTTGACACATAGTGTTCTTGATATAGCTAAAAGTGAATGTTTACTTTTAAAAAATGTAATTATTTCTTAAAATCAGTGTCACGTAATTAAAACTAAGAAAATATTCTTGAATAGTATTAATAAATTAGAAAAATTATCAAAAAAACATTTTTTACCTGTAGGAATCAACCGCACATCAATCTAACGCACTATTTTCAAAGTACAACTCAATATATGTGTTTTAGTTTAAAATTTACATTTTTTTAAAGTATGCATTAGTTGATAAACATAAATAAAATAAATTTATTTTCTATATATGATTCATGAAAATAGACAAAAAGTCATTTTTAATAAATAAGAATTTTTAGCACAACAATCCAACACACGGTGTGTCCAGTATGACTAAAAGAGCATATTTTTATTCAAAATTGACATTTCAGTTCAAAACACATTCCACATCCTGAAAAATAAGAAAACAAACAATTATTATATTGATAAATTATAAAAATTACCAACATATCATTTTTTAATTTTAGGAATTAACTAAAAATAAATATAAAACATAGTGTTCTTGAAATGAATCAAAGTGTTTTTTTTAGTTTAAAAGTAACATATTAGTTTAAAACAAGGGAAATTCAATAAAAAATTAACAAACACACATCAATTATCTTGATACATTATGTAAAAAATCCATAATTCATTTACTATTTTTTGAAATTAGCTAAAATTCAATCTAACATATGGTGTGTCTAGTATGACTGAAAGTGCATGTTTTTTAAATTGACATTTTAGTTCAAAACATATGTTACATACTCAAAAATGAGAAAAAATACTCATATTGTCTTGATACTATAATAAAATGATCTTTAAATCATTTTTAAAAATATAAGAATCAATCACAAGGTGTGTCTCAAATTGAATCCAGGTCATCCCTAAACCAAACACTGAATCCATCCCACGACATACTTGAGGCACACTCCCAATTTTCTTGGTTTATTGAAAAGTTCCAAGGAACCAAAAAAGATATCATAGAAATTAATTATCCCAGTAGATAATAAAAGACACTGATCTTACACCTAGAATTATGGTAATACCACTCTGCGTATAATAGATTCATGTTCAATATCAAATAAATAGATATATAAATAATAATAGACCAAATAAAAATACCAAAATAATATCAAAAATAATATCAAAATAAATAAAATAAAGTAAATTTTGAACATCATCCAGAAAACTGGTGTCTGACATGGTTGACACATCTACCACACATAACAAAAACCAAAAACATATTCCAAGATCTCTATGCGGCCTCTTGATGACCATCCATCCACAAAACTAACTTTCTCCTAGAGTGATCAAGAACCAAAACCTAAAACTATTAAACAAGTTAGGTCTATCAATGATGAGTAACACAATTAGGTTGTGAGAATAAAATAGCTCAGTTGGTAAGAACCAAATAATCCATGAATTTTCTTTCTAAAAACAACTCATACATACTAGCTTGAAAATATACCATTTAAAATAGAGTTTTTATCATTGAAATGAAAAAACTATAAAATTTCTCAAAAAATGATCTTTAAAACTCAAAACATGTTTTGAGGAATATTTAAAATAAATTTTTTATATTTTTAAACTCGACTTTGAAAAGTGGACCTTTAAAATACCCTTTGTGAATATATAAAAAGTAATTGCGTAAGAACCAAAAGGTGAACGTCAACTAAATTCATGAATCAAACCAATAAAATAGTAAAAAATCATAATAGTTAAATTCTATAATAACAATAATTAAATAGTAATACATAATACAAGTGAGAATAAAAAACTAATTATAGTATATGGGAAATATTAGAGTATAGGTACTCATGGAAAATTCCTAAAAATCCCATGAGGAAACCATAGACATTCTTGGGTTGGAACTATCTGAAGAAATATTAATGCTTCACTATTCCTATAACTAATTAGTTTCCCATTATTAAACTCTCATATAGAACTCTATTATATCCAATTATACCATAATAAATCTAGATGATCTAATTGGGACTAGATAATAACTATCTATCATCCCTCACAAAGACACCAAGGATCCTCATGATGATTGTAAAGGGTGGTGAGGTATCTATTGAAAAAAAAATGATTCAATTGCGAATCAAAATAATAAAAACACACATACTCAACCTAACTCTCTAGACCTATCTAGGCGGAACTCATCTATTAAATCAAATGACCTTATCTTAATATAATTGTGATAGAGAGCTTCTATAGAGGGTTCATGTTTTCAATCAAAATATTTTCAATGTACCAACTGATCCTTAGAATTTCAAACTAGTAATAAATTCTTGATATGAAATTTCTTCTATAAAATACCATTCAAAAACCAAGTTTATTTTCAAACTCTTTACTCAAGTAGTGATGCATTCCTTTAAAAATTTCTTTAGAAATACAACTTTCAAATCTATTTTTAAACGGATTGTGTAAACTAATCTAGAGTTTGAAAAAAAAAGATTTAAAAATGGAACCGTATGAAATTTTATTTTCATATCTAGATTTAATATATCAAAAAATACACATACATATATACATATATCAACTCACATATTTATATACACACATTTATAAGTAATGTAAGTGAGAAAACAAAGTGACATAATTCGAGTCACCCTCCCAAACATAAGAAATTAATTCCATCAAAACCTAAAAATATGAATGTATAATCAAACCACAAAATAATATCAAGAACCACCATGTATATATAATATTAAAGTCCAATGATCATTTAAAACAACACAAATCTTTCAAAAATGTAACTTATACATTTTGTCAGACACATAATAGAGATAAATTTTAAACAAAAGTTTTATAAATTTAAAACCATAGGAAAACCCCTTTTTAAAAAAATTAATTTATAATCATTTAAAATTAAATTTATGACTTCATCCACATATATAATTCCATTGAAATGAATTTTAAAAAATTCAATTATTTCATTGTATTTCATGTAAAGGAAATTAATTAAAACACATTACTCAAATGAAGTGTTGATATGAAGAAACTCTCAAATAAAAAAATGTAAGGTCCCAAAGAAAAATATTCATACTCTAACATCACAATCCTTGATTATTAGAATCAAATCCATACCTAGGTTTTTTCCAACACCAACTCATAGAAAGGGGAAAAGGAGAAACCAAAATAGTAAGGGGGACATAAGAGAAATAGATACTAAAATAATGTTGAATATAACATAAATCAAAGGATGGTCCCTTAAAATAACATGATAAAAAGAGGAGAAGTGTTATTATAGTGTTTATAGGGTGATTCTAATTAGTGGGAAGAGAGGAGGGGTGATGAGAGTTACAATTTAGGAGCGGAAGTGTTCTTTTCTTAAAAATTAAAAAATTATGTTGGTCGTATAGTTTTTTTTGTACAGTTTACTAACTTGTGCACCAACCATGTTCCGCTCACTAAACTCACTTGGATGGTTGAATAGTTCAACTAAATAATTAGGGAAACCATATTCCATCCCTATAAAACATGTCTATAAAAATTTTTATATATCTTTTACGGTTGTCTCACGGTTCCCATTGACCATGTGCAAGTCGTGTTCCAATACCCTTACACACAACAGGATCTACATTATTTCCTTTGGGTTTCATGAAATTTGGACTCAATAGTGCACTACCCATGTAGAAAAAACATGAATGAATAAAAATTAATCTTATGAAAATGTAGATGCACATTTTCCTGTAAGTCATGCATACTAACCTCCTAATAGAGACAAAACTTCCCAAGAATTGCATAATTTTATATTCTCGTGGGAATTTAACTTGAAACCTAATAAAAAATTTAACAAAAAATAAATAAATAAATAAAATATGAATTTAAAGTTCCATGTGTGAAAATTATACCCACCAAAACACTTTGATCCCCCATAAATTCAATTATTTCTAGAGATAAGGAAGAACAATCCATGGTCCTGACCAAAAATAAATATATTCCTTTAGAGAACTCCCTAAATTCAACTGATATCAATTAAAACCATCGTATACCGATATATATCTAAAATTTAACTCAAACCAAACCACTTTTAATAAATAAAAAAATAGAGATCCACAGTGGATATCCCCGCAATTTAAGGATTTAACTAGAATAGTGGTTCAAAAATAAAAGGCACTCGAATAGACCACTATAAAATATAAAAAATATTTCTAAAAAAAGAAATAAATCTAATCACCTTATAAAAATTTCTTCTAAAATTCTACAATACATATATCTTTAAAAACAATAAAAAAATATGATGTTTCCCAAAATACAACCCATCTATCAATATTAAGAAATGAGTAAAGAAATGAAAAAAAAAGATATGGAATTGATATTTAGGGTTACCTAAAAGGATTATAATTTAATTATAATGTGATTATGGAGTTGGAAAGGACATATTATTATTCTTTTTATGATATCCAAACCCATATAATTATGAAGGTGTCACAGCCGACCATACTAATGACAGGTCTTTAGGGTACTAGAGAAAGTGGGATTGTAATGCCCAAACTAACCACTTTGAAAATGGATGAGGGGATGATTTATTTAAAAATAATAAGTAACATGATAATATTTTCCCAAGTTAGGTTGCTCCATTTCTCACTCCTTAATGTATGGGGAACCTTCAACAGCCCCGCATGATGTTGGACTTCCACTTTTCATGAATTTCTCTCTAGAAACTAGAGATACTAGGAAGGTCTCATCCACTAATTCATTAAACAAAACAAAACTATATTAAATTACATGATCATTAATATATATGAGAATATACTTCAATAAAATATAATCCTTTAATGAATCATAAGAAATAATCTCTAAAAAATAAAACAAATACATTAAAGTGGTCAAAGTGATACTTGACCATCCATTGTCCCTGTTAAAGACTCGTAATCTCTTCCATCCACTTTACTTTCACTTCCTCGAGAAGAAAACATATAAAAAATGAGGTCTCAATGAATTCCTATATCATTAAATCTTGAAATTATGATGTAATGATATATTTTCACCAATCTCGAACCATTAACTTGAACAACCCAAAACATATCTCATCCTTAATGATTCGGGAGTCCCTAGGGACTCGAATACTCAATAAAAATCCTCCATCCACTCTAAAGGATCATTCAAAACAAAATCAGCATAATATATTGTAAAAGGTTGAAAATATTTTGGATCTAACACTCTACTCATACTATGGGTAGATTCAATTACTAGAAGAAAGGAAGTGAATATCTAGGATACTAAAATCTCATGATCATTTGGGACATTTCTTGGTGGAATATTCTAAATAACATTGAATCATAAGGCTCAATCAATAATAAAACCATCCCAAAACACACCTAGACATAAATAATATATTAATTTAAAACCCAAATCCAATAAGGTAAATCTAAATAACAATCTAAATATCCTCAATATGAAACAAATCAAAAGCCATTTATGAATTCATACCTATTAGTTCATCAAAATATTTACTGTAAACAATTTTATAATTCTAAAAGTTCCATTATATAAATCATTTATAGATAGTTAAACATAAAAACCATTATAAATATTCATTTAAAACTTCTTCCAAGATCTTAATGTTTTATTTTAAAACCAATTTCTCACCATAAAACATCTTTATCAATTTTCAAATCCAAATAAACAATATAACGTAACACCCAGACATATTAAGAGGGACTAGTGGTTGTGTATCATTTGATCACATGGATTAGAGGACCATGTTCCATCCGTACAAAAACCTCTATAAGTCACATTGAATTGTGTTCTTGTTATTCACATGGATTTCTAATCTATGATATCTCATAATGTGATTGAAATTAAACTCCCATTATTATCCCCAAAAACCTATAAATCCATTAAAAAATCATGGATACCATCAACATGATCCAAAATTTTACCATAACGAATAACAAAAAATCATAATCTAGGACTTATGACCTCAAATCCCTTGGAAACATCAAACTCGAAATGAGTAATATCTTAATAGACTCTTTGTTATATTACCTCTCAAGTTAAAATAGTCATATCTCTAATATACCGGACATCCCAAATAACAAAGGGTGCTCTAAGAACCTAGGTATCTAAAAAATTGAGAATATGATACCACTTTGTCATGACCCAACTATGGGTCACCCCTAAATCAAACACCAGATCCCTCCTGCAACATACCTAAGGCATTTTCTTGATCACCTATGATTATTGGAAAGCACTATAGAATCATATAAGAGCTTCTCAGAATGAATTCAACCAATAGATAATAAAAGAGATAGTGATTCCACTCATAGGTTTGGCATTAACACTCTATAAATCATAGTTCCATGTGAGGTATCAAATAAACATATATAGAAATAATGATAAACCAAATAGACATAACCACAATTGAAATCCAGGGTAATCTCAAAAGTTAATATGATAGTAGTGAAACTAAACATCATCCAGAAAATAGAAGGTTTACATGTATGACATATCTTACAAACAAACATACAAAAATCAAACCCCAAGATCTTTATATAACCTCTTTCTCACCATTCATCTATCCACAAAACCAAAATGCTTCAATAGTGATCAATAATAAAACTAAAACCAAAAAAACTTGGGTTTATTGATTCTAAGTGGTATAAGTAGTGCGTGATAATAAAACAACCTAGTAGGTAGGAACCATAGAGTCAATGAATTTACTTTTTGAAAACAACCCATAAATTCTAGTTTTAAAATATTCCATTGGATTTTGAGTTTTTGTCTTTGAATGAAAAAAAACTATAATATTTTTTATAAACTAAACTTTAAACTCAAAACATGTTTTAAAGAAACATTAAAATATTTATTTTCAATTTCAAATATCACCTTTTAAAAATGATACTTTAAAATACCCTTTGTGACCATATAAAAATGAATCAGTTAAATGCCAAAAAGATATCATCAACTAAATATATGAATCAAGCTAATGAAATAGTTATAAAATTCCGAATAAGTAAATTCTAAAATAATAATAATTAAAAAATATTACATGATACAAGTTACAAGATATAAACTAATTTAAGTACATAGGAAATGTTATAGTATAGGTATTCATGAAAAATTACTGAACATACCCTGATGTGACCCCAAAAATACTCAACTTGGAACCATCTATAAGCCTATCAATGTATTCTTATGTCTATAACCAATTGGATTCCCTCAACTTTCCTAACTAGTGGAACTCCCCTATGGCCTCTAGTACCATAGTGGATCTACTTCTTATTATCAGGACAAGATAGTAACTATCTCTCATCCCTCTTTAGGAAACCTAAGATTTCCATTAGGATAGTACATGGGGTGAGATAGCCTTTTCATAAAAAATATTATTCAAGAATAAATATAATCCAAATAGATATACTCAAAGCTCCTACCCACACCCATCCATATAAAACCCCACTTTAAAATCAAACAATCATATCTCAATATAACTATGAGAGAGAAATTCCATAGATGGAGCATTCTTTCAATCAAAATTATTTCAAAGTAATAACTGAGCCTTACAATTTCAAATTAGTAATAACATTTCAAGAAGAAAATAATTCTTTTAAATGGCATTAAAAACCAAATTAATCATCAATCTTTTTAACCATGGTGAAAAACAAGCCTCTATACCATGATTTATAAATAAATCTTTTGAATCTCTATTTAAATCATTTTGGAAACTAAGAAAAAGTTTTTGAATAAAATATTTAAATAATTCATCATATAAAATTATATTTGTATATATAGATATAAAAATATGTGTAAAATTCACATAAATATATATATATATATATATACTCATATATATACATATATACATTCATAAGGAATACCAAGGTGAAAAAAAAGATAAATGATTGAATTTATCCAATATAATGTAAGAAATTATTTCCACAAAAACTTTAAAATAGAATTTTATGATCAAACCACAAAATAAAATCTAGAACAAACATATATATATATATAACATCATATTCCAAGGATCATTTAAAATGAATAAATTCTTTTAAAAACACCACTTAATAATTTTTGAAAAAAGATATCATAAATATATTTTTAACGCAAGGAATAACACTGAAAACCATAAGAATACACTTTTAAATCCAACTTTTAACTCAAAACCACTCAAAATAAATATATGAATGAAATAAAATAAGTAATTCCATTAAAAGGAATTTTAAAACTTAATGAAACTAATCATTTTCCATGGAATGGAAAATAATGGAAACACTTAGATCTAATGAAGGGAGGATTTGAAGAAACTCTAAAATATAAAAAAAGGGACTGAAGAATAATCTACACACACTAAAATAAAAAGCCGTGCCAATTAAAACTAAATCTCCACCTCGATATTGGAAAAAATACCCCATATCAAGATAAAAAGGATAAATAAGAAAAATAAAGTAGAGAAGAGATAAATAAAATCCAAAACTATAAAGTACGTAATAAAAATTGAAGTATAAGCCTCAAAAATCACATGGTAAACGGTAGATAAGGATTATCGTGGTGTGAATAGGGTTAATTGAATGAGTAAGTAGACAGGATAGGTGAGAACATTTAAAATTGAGGAGGGTAAAATTATACTTTCACCCAAACTAAAAATCATTGAAAGTATCATTTTTTAGCCTCAAATTTTTCCAAACTTTGTGCCAACCATGTACCCCTTGATGGACTCACCTTGAGGAAACATGGTTAGGACAGATGGTTTGTGAAACTTTTATCCAACTACGAAAATGTGTCTATAATAAACTATAGACCTCCAACATATTTTTCATAGGGTTCCCACTAACTATGTGTAAGTTTTGATCCAATAACCTAACACACAAGATATCCAACATAGTTTTACATGGGGTTTATATTTTATGGAATAAATATTAGAATACTCATTTAAAAAATGAATCATAAAAAATAACCAAAATAGCTCCTATTTGAACGTAGTTTCAAGGTTTCCCCTAATTCAAGCACTCTATCCATGCATTAGAGACAAAAAACTACCAAAAAAATTAAAATTAAATATTATCATGGTAATTTAGCTCAAAAACCAACTAAAAGTTTTATAGAAAATAAATATATAATTAAAAAGGGAAATAAAAGTTTGGGGTGTGAAACGGTGTTCTTGGAATGACTTTAAGTGCATGTTATTAGTTCAAAATTTAATTTTTAGATTAATATTTATATACCTCATTGAAGACTAAGAGAAATAAATAGATTTTATTGATATACTAGGACAGTGACCCATAATTTATTTGTGACATTTAGGAAGTAACTTCATGTCAATATAAAATGGTGTTCCTGATAAGTATTTTTTTTATTTTAAATGGGAATTTTAGTTAAAAATGCATATTAAATACCCAAAACAAATAAAATAATCATGTATTATGTTTATAATTCAGTAAAATATTCCATTAATTATTTTTTATGTATAAAAAGGAATTGCATGTTAATATGATACACATTGTGCCCGATATGAATAAAAGTATATGTTTTCATATTAAAAGTATCATTTTAGTTCAAAAAATGACTCACTCATTGAAAATTGAGTAAATTTCCTGATATATACTTCAAATATTTTTAAAAAAATCCATACATTACTTTTGACATATTCTAATTAACTGCATGTGAATTTGATACACAGTTTTTCTGTTATGATTAAAAGTTATTTTTTATTTAAAATTGAAAGTTTAGTTTAAAATAAGTGTTATAAAGTAAAAATAAATTAAACAAAATTGGAATGTATTTATAAATTATAAAAACTATAAATAAATCCTTTTTGATGTGTAGGAATCAACCAAATTTAAAACCAACACACGGTGTACTAGTATAACTTAATGTTATTTGTTTTAGATTAAAAGCGACATTTTTGTTCAAAACATGTTTCACTCATTGAAAAATAATTAAAAAATCCTTGTATTTTCTTGATCATTTAATAAAATTATCAATATTTAATTTTTAATTATTATGAATTAATCACGCTTAAATCTGACACATGGTGTTCCCAATATGAATCAAAGTTCTTATTTTCATTTTAAAAGTGACATTTTAGTTTAATATTTATATCACTCACTAAAAACAGAGCAAACATGATTATATTATCTTGATAATTTAATAAAATAATACATAGTTTATTTGTGAAATTTTGGATTATCTGAATACCAATTTGACACAAGGAATTCAGTATGACACAATGTTTATTTTTTAAGTTTAAAAGTGACATTTTAGTTCAAAACTTTCATCATTCACTGAAAACTGAGAAAAAACTCATTTTTTTAATACTTTGGGAATATTATCCATAATTAGGATTTTACCAAATGTCAATATAACACATGGTGTGCCTTGAATTATTGAAAGTGTTGTTTTTTATTTAAAATCAATATTTTAGATGAAAACATGTGTTACCTACTCAAAACGAAGAAAATACACTCAAATTTTCTTGATAATTTTGAAAAAATATCTATAAATAATTTGTTATTTCTAGTAATCAACTGCATGTGAATCCAACATAAGTGTGTGTTTTTAGATTAAATTTTAAATTTTATTAATTCATTATCGCATCATATTTATATTTTATTTATTTATTTATAGTCTTACTTATATAATAATTTTTTTAATTATAGGTGTACATTTATTTTATTTTATATAGGATGGTGTATTTAGAAATTGTTAGCGTGATTAGGATATTTTGAAAGGGGTATCAAAGACAATGGAAAAAAACCACTATTCATTTTAAATTTAAAGGAAAAATTAATTTTTTTTAATAAATTATATATACCAATGTCATTGAAATGTATGAAAATATTTATAATGTAATTTATTTGAAAATAAATCAAGGTCAGAGTAATAAATGTATTGAAATGTTGTAAATTGATTTTGTAATGTTGATGTAGTGTGCTGAAAATGTTGTTGCGCACTAATATAGTTTTTTTATTATTTAAAAATGTTTCTCAAATAAAAGCTTCTTGTATCAGCACTTTAAATAGTGCTGATAAAGGAACCCTTAATCTGTGCTAAAATAATAACTAATAAAGTAAATTATTGATTAGGGAAATTTTTAGCACAAATGAAGGGTGATTATATCTATAAAATTTTAGCACTGATAAAAGCGCCTAGATTTTAAGGGAAATAAAAAAATCATTTCTTTTTTATCTTGATAATATGGATTTTTAGCACTTATGAAAGAGTAATTTTTAGTTGTAGTAAATAATGTAATAATTTATAAGAATTATTTTAATGGAATTAAATGACAGTTATATTTTATTCTTGACAAATTGAAGATAAAATATTTAGGTATTCATCCTTTCTTTCTCAAACATGAGTTTATTTATATTATATGGGTGATTATTTTTTGTAAAAAGAAGTACACCATTGATTTATATGAACATTTTGTTTTTCTATTCTTCCTAAATAAGACTATTCATTTTATTTTCTTCTAAAAACAATTGTGCAATGGGAAAATATCTTCTAAATCCTACTGGTTATAAAAATATTATTATAAATAATAATTTTCTATTATATACAATATCTTTAGTTTCTTATTCAATTTAATGAATACTCTTATTTATCACATATCATTAATTCTATAAATTACTTAAAATATCTTCATTTTAATCTGATTCATAGTGTTTTGATTAATTATTCATATCACTTTACAATTATAGCTTATTATGGTTCTAATTGAGAATCTTACCCCATTTCTAAAGTCCCGATTTTTCTTTTTTTGTAATTTTTAGGGTATCTAATTATCATGGAAATCAAATATGTAGATCGTTATATCTTTATTTTTTTGCAGAATCTAAGTATTGATTAATTTGGAGTGTCACAACTAAATTATATTAACTTTACTAGTTATTTTATGATCTTGATATTGAGGCTATTACATATGGTTAAATTTAAAAGAAGAAATTTTCATCTAAATCTTCAAGAATCCTATTTTATTTAGTATAATTAAATAAAAAGATAGTTGTTATCATTTTGTACAAGAATAAATTCAAAGATGAATCATTTCACTGTCTCACAATTGATAGTACTATTTACCAAACTATTGATATGAATTCTCGTTATCTGTAATGATTACATTTTACTATAATAAAGTGAATTATTCTTTCATCCCCTATTTGATTACATGTATCTCTATATATTAGTTATAATGAAAACTTTTATTTATATATAGTCAGGGTGGTGTAATTATAATGTAAAAAAGAAAATCTACACATTCCTATAATGTTCCTAGGAAGACTCAAACATTAGACATCCCTAAGAACCCACAAATTCATAACCACTAAGCTTCAGGTCATATAATTAATTTATTCATGTGATATCTAAGCGAGTCACATAATTAATTTATAATTATTTATTAATAATTGGTTGATGATATGTATTTTTTGTTTGTTTTTATTTTTGGATTATTAATTCTTTAAATATAAACATCAAAGACTTGTATTCCCCTTATTTTTTCTTGAATATATAACCAAGAACATGTTACCAATATATGAAGAACATTTGAAGACTTTGTTAAGAGGTGATAGAGGTTTTGGTTGGATAAAAAAAGACTACACTTTGTCTAGGATTTAGCCATAGTAATTATTACATGGAATAAAAATATTAATTATGGAATTGAACTACACTATATGTAATTTAGTTAGAGTACATACTATAAAATTACGTTTTTCCAAATTTTAAATGCCTAATTAATTACTGTATAAATTAATAACTACATAAAATGTACGGTTTTCATATACACTACATTTAATACAGGAATCAATGGTTTAACAATCACATATATTAAATCTATATTTTGTATTAAATATATTTAATTTATTTTTCTTGACACACTATGGGCCATTTAATATGAAACATGTTGTGTACATTACAATCTACATTAAATGTATAGTAAATTACCATACAAGGTAGTGCATAATTATGCTGGGTATCTATCATGTTGAATCTAAGTGTAATTAATTTTATTTATTTAATATTAGTTATGAAGAGAACTCCAAGATTATCCAAATGTTCATTAAGAAAATAGAATTAATAAATTAATTAATTTAATCAAATTAATTCAGGTTCATTTATCTTATTAATGATGAATGTATTTGTAATGACCTATAATTATATGGAAATTTTTTAAAAAATTAAGTGGGATTTTTTACGAGACCAAGCACTGAGAGAGCATGTAATTCTGAGGCCAAGAGTGGCCGAAATGGAATCTTAAACTTTTTATAAGTTTATTAATTAAACGTGAAAACAGGTTTTTCTATCTTTTAAACCAGTACTTGTAACAAAAATATGAGGTCACCATTGAACTCAGAGCGTTGGGATTCACCTAGAAAGGACCTAATGTTGGCCGGCGTGGGCCAACAGTGTAAGTTAGTTTTTGGCCATAAATAAAATAATTAAGTAACAATTATTTTCTTTTCAAATGCTTATAACTCCTAAACGGTAACTTGGATTGGAAATATGAGAGTACCATTGATCTCATGAGAGATTTTTTTCCTTACCCAGAGCTTAACCTTTACTGCCCCAGGTCGAGGGTGAAAGATAGTTTTTGAGATTTTTCTTAAGCCAATTAAAATGGCGAACGTGCGTAGTGTTGGAAACTTCTAAACGGGTACCCAGATTGAAAATTTGAGGTCACCATTGAGTTTTGAGTGACAAAATTACCTAATAATGTACCGAACATTGACCAGTGAGGGTCGACTGGAAAAGATAATTTTTGGACCTTTCAGAAGAGAAATAAAATAAAATAAAATGTTATTTTATTGTTTAACTTCACCGTTGAATGGTGGAACACCAACACTGTGTTGCAGAGACATGGTTGTAACGAACCCTATTAATGAGGATCTTAAATTATCATCATAACAACTCATCAATATAATTTTAATAGATGAATTGTTTCACTAATGAAACAACATAACGACGCAACAACGCAGCGTAATAGAAAGGCTACAATGCAATTCTATTTTAATGAGATAATTGGTTGGAGAATCATAGTGAGAATTTATTCTGATTAATGGTGAAGTATTTTCTCTCCAACAAAGAATTTCAGTGGATCGAAAAGCAGTGATGATGCCTTGGAGGAAGAATTCGGTACTAGAGGTCAACGAATGCCAATGACGATGGATCAAGGATTCGGATCAAACATAAAAGAATGACAACAATGCAGAAACATTCTTCATCGGTGAAAGAACTGAATCAAGGTAGGGGTTGTTATTTGAATTTATCTTCCTCATTCTTCATTATAAAACAAAGAACATAGATCAACCCAGGAACAGGTTGATCCACAGATTGCTCGTTCTAGTAGGAGGGTGCTTTTTCTTGGGATTCATGTATTGGGATTGATTAATTGTGATAGAACTTCAACCTTTATCACATGTTTCTAAGCCTCTAATACGGAGGGAATGGTCCTACATGAATAAGACATGATCCCTTCTACCTTGGTCATTTTTATGTGTGTTCTTCGTGGATGCATCTTCAAAATGGAGGCAAGGAGGATTCAAGGCCATTGTAGGGAAGATGGCATCCCCCGGAGGCCGTAAGAGAAAGAGGTGTGAAGAACGGACCACCAGAGCGGACCCGAGGGTTCATGGAAGTAGTTTTTGGAGTTACAATGTTGGTAGAAGCCATGAACAGGGGGCGGAGGGCCATAATGTCTTGCCAGAAGGAGCACTGTGGCCAGCTCGGGCCACGGTGGTGTGGCACAAGCCTCCGGCCTCCATGTCGGCGGTGGACGGATGCGGCCACCTGGCCGCGTCAGAGGCACCGAGGATGTGGCATCGTGATGAGTCCCATGTGACAAGTCTATGGTCAAATGATCATGGTGGAGGAGGTGTCCTTGTGGATGACACGCGAGGTAGGGGGCAGATGCGGCTTCTAGCCGCGTCCTGGCTAGGTAAGAACCAGTCTTCCAATAGTGGACTGGGTAGGGTGCAGGCCATCCCAGTGGGCCGGACCAATGCCTAGCTGGCCGAACCCGCCCCATTGGGTCGGTCTGGGCTAGATATGGATTGGGTAGGTGAACCTAGGTCTGTTAGTTGGACCTCAGGCCAGGTCGGTTCGGGTCAGTTCAGCAGGGTCGTGTCGGACCTGGACCCCACCAATACCTTTTCATATAGGATGGTGTGTTTAGAAACTAGTAGCGTGATTAGGATATTTTGAAAGGGGTATCAAAGACAATGTAATAAAAAACTACTATTAATTTTAAATATTAAGGATAAGGTAATTTTTTTAATAAATTATATATACCAATGTAATTGAAATGTATGAAAATCTTTATAATGTAATTTATTTGAAACTAAATCAAGGGTAGGGTAATAAATGTATTGAAATTTTGGAAATTGATTGTGAAATGTTGATTTAGTGTGCTAAAAATGTTGTTGCACACTAATATAGTTTTTGTTTTTATTATTTAAAAATGTATCTCAAATAAAAGCTTCTTTTATCAGTACTTTAAATAGTACTGATAAAGGAACCCTTAATCTGTGCTAAAATATAAACTAATAAAAGAAATTATTGATTAATGAAATTTTCAGCACAGATGATGGGTGATTATATCTATAAAATTTTAGCACTGATAAAAGTGCCTAGATTTTAAGGGAAATTAAAAAATCATTTCTTTTTTATCTTTGATAATCTAGATTTTTAGCACTTATCAAAGAGTAATTTTTAGTTGTAGTAAATAATGTAATACTTTATAAGAATTGTTTTAATTTAATTACATTACTGATATATTTTATTCCTGACAAATTGAAGATAAAATATTTAGGTATTAATCGTTTATTTCTCAAACATGAGTTTATTTATATGATATGGGTGATTCTTATAGTAAAAATAAGTACACCATTGATGTATATGAACATTTTGTTTTTCTATTATTCCAAAATAAGACTATTCATTTTATTTTCTTCTAAAAACAATTGTGAAATGCAAAAATATCTTCTAAATCCTACTGGTTATAAAAATATTATTATAAATAATAATTTTCTATTATATACAATATCTTTAGTTTCTTATTCAATTTAATCAATACTCTTATTTATCACATATCTTTGATTCTATAAATGACTTATAATATCTTCATTGTCATTTGATTCATAGTGTTTTGATTAATTATTCATATCACTTTACAATTATAGCTTATTATAGTTCTAATTGAGAATCCTACACCATTTATAAAGTCCCAATTTTTCTTTTTTTTGTAATTTTTGGGGTATCTAATTATCATGGAAATCAAATATGTAGATCGTTATATCTTTATTTTTTTGCAGAATCCAAGTATTGATTAATTTGGAGAGTCACAAATGAATTATATTAACTTTACTAGTTATTTTAAGATCTTTATATTGAGGCTATTGCATATTATTAAATTTAAAAAAAGAAATTTTCATTTATATCTTCAAGAATCTGATTTTGTTTAGTATAATTAAATACAAAGATAGTTGTTATCATTTTGTACAAGAATAAATTCAAACAAGAATCATTTCACTTTCTCACAATTGATAGTACTATTTACCAAACTATTGATATAAATTCTCATTATTTGTAATGATTACATTTTACTATAATAAAGTGGATTATTTTTTCATCCCCTATTTGAGTACATGTATCTCTATATATTGGTTACAATGAAAACTTTTATTTATATATAGTCAGGGTGGTGTAATTATAATGTAAAAAAGAAAATCTACACATTCCTATAATGTTCCTAGGAAGAATCAAACTTTAGACATCCCTAAGAACCCACAAAGTCATAACCACTAAGATTCAGGTCATATAATTAATTTATTCATGTGATATCTAAGCGAGTCACATAATTAATTTATAATTATTTATTAATCATTGGTTGATGATATGTATTTTTTGTTTGTTTTTATTTTTGTATTATTAATTCTTTAAATATAGACATCAAAGACTTCTATTCCCCTTCTTTTTTCTTGAACATATAACCAAGAACATCTTACCAATATATGAAGAACATTCGAAGACTCCTTTAAGAGGTGATAGAGGTTTTGGTTGGATAAAAAAAGACTACACTTTGTCTAGGATTTAGCCATAGTAATTATTACATGGAATAAAAATATTAATTATGGAATTGAACTACACTATATGTAATTTAGTTAGAGTACATACTATAAAATTATGTTTTTCCAAATTTTAAATGCCTAATTAATTACTGTATAAATTAATAACTACATAAAATGTACGGTTTTCATATACACTACATTTAATACAAGAATTAATGGTTTAACAATCACATATATTAAATCTATAGTTTGTATTAAATATATTTAATTTATTTTTCTTGACACACTATGAGCCATTTAATATGAAACATGTTGTGTACATTACAATCTACATTAAATGTATAGTAAATTACCATACAAGGTAGTGCATAATTATGCTGGGTATCTATCATGTTCAATCTAAGTGTAATTAATTTTATTTATTTAATATTAGTTATGAAGAGAACTCCAAGATTATCCAAATGTTCATTAAGAAAATAGAATTAATTAATTAATTAATTTAATCAAATTAATTCAGGTTCATTTATCTTATTAATGATGAATGTATTTGTAATGACCTATAATTCTATGGAAATTTTTTAAAAAATTAAGTGGGATTTTTTACGAGACCAAGCACTGAGAGAGCATGTAATTCTGAGGCCAGGAGTGGCCGAAATGGAATCTTAAACTTTTTATAAGTTTATTAATTAAACGTGAAAACAGGTTTTTCTATCTTTTAAACCAGTACTCCTAACAAAAATATGAGGGAATTATTGAACTCAGAGCATTGGGATTCACCTAGAAAGGACCTAATGTTGGCCGGCATGGGCCAACAGTGTAAGTTAGTTTTTGGCCATAAATAAAATAATTAAGTAACAATTATTTTCTTTTCAAATCTTTATAACTCCTTAACGGTAACTTGGATTGGAAATATGAGAGTACCATTGATCTCATGAGAGCATGTTTCCCTTATCCAGATATTAACCTTGACCGCCCTGGGTCAAGGGTGAAAGATAGTTTTTGAGCTTTTTCCTAAGCGAATTAAAATGGCGCACGTGCGTAGTTTTGAAAACTTATAAACTGGTACCCAGATTGAAAATTTGAGGGCACCATTGAGTTCGGAACGACAACATTACCTAATAATGTAACTAAATTCAACCAGTGAGGGTCGACTGGAAAAGATAATTTTCAGACCTTTCAAAAGAGAAATAAAATAAAATAAAATGTTATTTTATTGTTTAACTTCACCGTTGAATGGTGGCACGCCACCGCTGTGTTGCGGCGACGAGGTGGCAACGAACCCCATTAATGAGGATCTCAAATTATCATCATAATGACTCATCAATAAAATTTTAATAGATTCATTGTTTCACTAATCAAAAAACATAACGATGCAACAATGTATGGTAATAGAAAGGCTACGATGTAATTCTATTTTAATGAAATAATCGATTGGAGAATCATAGTGAGAATTTTTTATGATAAATGGTGAATAATTTTCTCTCCAATGAATAATTTTAGTTGATAGAAAAGCAGTGATGATGCCTTGGAGGAATAATTCATGACTGGAGGTCAAGGAACGCCAATGACGATGGATCAACGATTCAGATCAAACATAGACGAACGACAACAACGCAGAAACATTCTTCATCAGTGAAAGAACTGAATCAAGGTAGGGGTTGTTATTTGAATTTATCTTCCCTATTCTTCATTCTAAAACAAAGAAGATAGATCAACCCAGGAACAGGTTGATCCATAGATTTCTCTTTCTTGTAGGAGGGTGCCTTTTCCTGGGATTTATGTATCGGGATTGATTAATTATGATAGAACTTCAACCTTTATCACATGTTTCTGAGACTCTAATGGGGAGGGCGCAGTCTGACATGAACAAGACCTGATCCCATCTACCTTGGGCATTTTTATGTGTGTTCCTTTTGGATGCATCTTCAAAATGGAGGCAAGTAGGATTCAAGGCCATCGTGGGGAATATGGCATCCCCCGGAGGCCATAAGAGCAAGCGGCGTGAAGAACGGACCACCATAGCAGACCAGGGGGTTCAAGGAAGTATTTGTTGGAGTTTCAATGTTTTTGGAAGCTGTGAATAGGGGCGGAGGGCCACAATGGCATGACAGAAGGAGAAATGTGTCCATCTCAGGCCACGGTGGTGTGGCAGGAGCCTCCGGCCTCCATGTCGGCGGTGGACAGATGCGGCCACCTGGACGCGTCAGAGGCACCGAGGATGTGTCACCATGCTGAGTCGCATGTGGGAAGGCTATGGTCAAATGATTAGGGCGGAGGATGTGGCCTTGTGGATGAAACGTGAGGAAGGGGGGCAGATGCGGCTTCCAGGCGCGTCCTGGCTAGGTAAGAACCGGTCTTCCAATGGTGGACTGGGTAGGTTACGGGCCATCCCAGCAGGCCGGACCAATGCCCAGCTGGCCAGACCCACCCCATTGGGTCATGCTGGGCCAGATCTGGGTTGGGTAGGTGGACCTGGGTCAGTTTTTTAGACCTCAGGATGGGTCGGTTTGGGTCAGTTCGGCAGGGTCGTGTCGGACCTGGACCCCACCAATACCTTTTCAGAAAAACGGCTATATCTTACAAATCGGGCGTCCGATTAATGATATATTTGCAGAGTTCGAAATCTCATGACAAGATAGATATTTTTAAATACTCTAAGTAGGTTTTCATGGACGTTTAAATGTGATTAATTCCTTGAGTATTGGTTCTCCTGGAATCAAGCGCACTGCGTACATAGATACTACGGTTAATTGAGACCTGAAGACTGTTGAGAAGTGACCCTGTGTAGATAAGATACAATGGCCTAGTGGTAAGAGACTCTGTGTTACCCGATAGGCCCACGGTAGGGAGCATCTTTGTATAACACAGCCGACTGAAGGTACTCGATGGAGATTAGTACCTTAGTATGATGGCCGACATGGGAAGTGGCTTTGTGTGACCTGGTATGCCCACAGTGGGGAGCGGCTCTATGTGACCAAGCATACCCATGATACTCATTAGGGATGAGTACCATAGAAGTACAAGGTTATAGGGAAGCGGGTCTATGTGACCTGGAAATACCATGGTGGGGAGCGGCTCTGTGTGACCCAGTATACCCACGGTACTCATTGAGGAGAAGTACTCCAGCAACCCAAGGTGTTTAGTGTTATGACAGATAGTCTTGTTTTTCATAGTTTAGATTATAACTGGGTAGTACTACCCTATTGTAACTAGGTTGAGGGTCCTCACGTACAGAGTATTACTCCCCCTTCTTCGAGTAGTGATGAGGAGCGGGTCCTCTAGAGGAGTTGTATCTCCCTCGACTGTCAAACACAACTATGAGGAGCAGGCCCATACACTTGAGAAGAATTGATACCTAAGTAAGAGAAAGTGATCCCTCAATGAGACCGATGTTCAGGCCACTCCTTATAGGAGAAACTGAGGTATCACAGGTTAGTTTATAGTAGTTCTCCCTCAACTCTGTACAATGGCAAGGGGCGGGCCTCTTCACTTGGGTTTCCTTAGTCTTGCATGGGGCGTATGACTATGATGACTAGACCTCTAGTGTTAGGAACTATAGTTGTACCAAATAGAATGTTCATGAAGGAGCACTTTCTCTCAAAATTACCATTAAGAATTGTAGGATTATACCCAATGGAGTGTATCTCTTAGACGGGTTCCATCAAGGATGGCAAGATCATGGGGCATTTACTCTTGGTTTATGTGTTACGCTTTGATCCTTCTTGGAGAATCCTAGTACTAGATATAAGTTTGTACCTTATGCTTCTTAGGGGATGAGATGATTATATCTGGATTTTCTTGGTATATGTATAGGCATATACCTTTGTACAGATGACTGTGTATTTTCTTTTTGGTTTTTGTCTTGTGTTTTACCTTTGTGGTTTCAGGGTCCTCTACTAAGTATTGTTTTACTAACCCCTACACGGGATTTTCCCGCACATGTAATGTCTTGTGCAGATGATCTATGCTTTGACAGAGTCCAGGGAGGACCAAGACCAGGTGGTGTTCAGTGAGAGCAGACAGATGATGTGTACACCTACGACTTCAGACAGCTACCCTCCCCCTACCCTTTGGGTAGGATTTTCATAGACGGGTATTGGAGACTTAGGGTTTTACTTGTATTGTATTTTATTTGGTGGGCTTGTATACTCGACTCATTTTGAAAACATTTAATTTACTTTCTATTGTACAATGGTTTTTCTTTACATAGTGTTTACTTTTCAGCTTTGTGGGATGGGGTTTTGAGTGTGTGTGTGTACAGGTACTTGGAAAATTCCTCCCATTTTCAAGATAATTCCTTCAGTGCTATTCACCAGCCCCTGGCCTTTAGGAGGTGGGATTGGGGTAGTCGCGACATGGGCCCTGAGGGACGGGTCATAACAAATTGCTATCAGAGGTGGTCGGTTCTACCTCAAAGACTGGGGTATGTTGTTTTTGGTTTTGGGAAACAATGTTAAGTGATTCGAGTTCGTCTTTCAGGCAAGGGACTCCAGTGTTGGTCCAGTAGCCGACGTATCCTTACACCAGGACTCTAGACACCTTCTTTCCAACTTAGTACATGGAAACACTAGTTTTGGGGAAATAAAGGGTAAATGAATCACGTAGGAATGGTCTTTCTTTCCATTTCCTTCTTGAGTCATCTCTTCAGATGTACTCTTTTAAATGTGGATAATCTTGATTCATTTTGGGATGCCTCCATGAAGAAATCTAGATAGGATGATACAACATGATTTTAATGATGATATGCCCAGAGTAGAGGCTTCAGTACAAGGCACTGATTCTAAGGTCTTACCTCTGGGTGGTGTACCAATGATATGCCCAGAGTAGAGGCTCTAGTGAAAGGAAAAGTCTGGTAGAACAGGGTAAACTCTCACAAAGTTTCATTATTGGGATCGTTCGATGGCGGAATAGTTATACCCCAAGATTTTTTCACATTATGGAATGGTTTCTTACCATCCATAATTAGCTTGGATTCCACTAGTGAGTGTGGCAGTGTTCCTATTTTGGCAATTTATGTGGCCACTAGAGGTTGTAAAAAGACGGCATAGTAAGACCCAACGTTCGCTCTTAAACAACCCTGTTTCACTCGTAAATAACCATACATGTTTAGCGTCAACCCTAAATGTATAATGCTTATGGAGGCTTTAACACAGTTCATATAAGGGTGGATTTGAACTATGAATTTCTGTCTGTATCTGCATCTGGTTAGCGTGGATTTGAGCCACTATACCCCATGACTATAGATAGATCGTAGTGTTTGGTGCTTTTCCACTTGTCATAGTTGAAGAAACCGGTGCCTTTTATTGCACGATGTTGGCCTAGAAGAAGTTGTATATGAGAGTGGTCAATCTCAGTGGTTCTTTGAGGTACGTACTTATAAGAAGCGTAGGTACCCTTGATGAACTTAGTTTTCTTCCCTTGAGAATAGTCTTTTGCTTTTAGGGGAAGAAAATTATTAAGGTGGGGAGAATTACATGCACCAGAATTCCATGGAATTTTTAATAAAAAACTAAATAAAATTTTTATTAGACCATTATCTGAGATGACATGTAATTCCAAGTCTTGGAGTGGTCGGAATGGAATTTTGAACTTTTTTTAGGTTTATTAATTAAACATGTGAGGGAATTTTTCTTTCTTTCGAACCAGTGCTCAGATCAAAAATCAAAGGGCACCGTTGAACTCATAGCATCAAGATTCTCTTAGAAAGGGCCTAACATTTTCTGAGGTGGGCCAACAATGGAATTTAGTTTTTTGCCGTAAATAAAATAATTAAGTAACATTTACTTTATTTTCAAATATTTATAACTCCTAAATGGTAACTTGGATTGGAAATATGAGAGTTCCATTGTGCTCATGAGGGTGTGTTTCCCTTAGTCAAATCTTAAACATGACCGGCGTGGGTCGATGGTGAAAGATAGTTTTTAGATTTGTTTTTAAGAGAATTAAAATGGTGTGCATGTGCGGTTTTGGAAACTTCTAAACAGGTTCCCATATTGAAAATATGAGGGCACTGTTCTATCCGAAATGGAAACATTACCTAATAATGGACCTAACTTCAACCGAAGAGGGTTGACTGGAAAAGATAATTTTTGGACCATTCGGAAGAGAAATAAAATAAATTAAAAAGTTATTTTATTTTTTATCTTCACTGTTGAATGGTGGAATTCCAGCACTGAGATGTGGCGATGAGGTACTGAAAACCCCATTAATGAGGATCTTAAATGGGTAGCGTAATGAATCATCAATCAAAGAATAATAGATATGTTGTTTTACTAATGAAACAGCGTAACAATGTGACAACATAGCATAACAGAAATTTTGTAATGCATTTCTCTTTTAATGAGATAACGGGTTCAAGAATTAGAGTGATAATTTCTCTGACAAACGGTGAAGGATTTTCTCTTCAACAAAGAATGTAGGCAGATTAGAAAGTGGTGATAATTCCTTGGAAGAAGGATCCGGGACCAAAGTTTGACGATCACCAATGATGACAGATCAATGATTGGGATCAAACGTAGATGAATGAAAACAACACAGAGACATTCTTCATCAGTCAATAAACTAAATCGAGTTAGGGGTTGTTATTTGAATTTATCTTCCCTGTTCTTTATTCTAAAATGAAAAACATTGATAAACCCACGAACAGGTTGATCTGCGGATCAATCATTATTTTGGGAGGGTTCCTTTTATTGGGATTTGTTTATCGGGGTCAATTAATTGTGAAAGAATTTAAAACCATTATCCCATGTTTCTAAGCCTCTAATGCAGAGGGCGTAAGCTTAAATGAACAAGGAATGAGCCCCCAAACCTTAGGCATTTTTTTTTTGCATTATTCATGGAAGCATCTTTGAAATGGTAGCAAGGGGGATTTGAGGCCATCACATGGAAGATGGCATCCACCAGAGGTCGTAGGCACAAGCAGCACGGACAATAGACCACCAGAGTGGACTCAGTGGTCCATGGAAGTAGTCATCAGAACATCAGTACTGGAGGCGGTGCCGGAGACCACTGATGGTGGCCCGTGACAATGGCCATGGGCAGGTGGTAGTACGCCCTAACAGCATGCCAAAAGGAGTGTCATGGCCATCTCGAGCCTCGGCGGTTTGGCAGGATCCGCTGGCCTTCGTACTAGCGGTGGGAAGACGTGGCCACCCAACTGCATCGAAGGCACTGAGGATGCGGCACCATGCCACGTCGCATGCATCAAGGTTGTGGTCAAACAACTATGGTGGAGGAGGTGGCCCCACGGACGACCCGCAGGGCAAGGGCCGGACGCGGCTTCCAGCCGCGTACTAGCTATGTAAAAACGAGTCTGCTTATGGCGGACTGGGCAGGGTGTGGGCTGCCTCAGTGGGCCGGGCGCACAAACCAATAGGACAGACCCAGGATAGGGGTGGATTTTGGTCGGGTTGGTGGACCTAGGTTGGGTCGTTCTGACAGGGTCAGACCGAACCCAAACCCAACCGTCTCATTTTTAGAAAAACGGCTATATCTTACAAATCAAGCATCTGATTGATGAGCCGTTTGCAGCGTTGGAACCCTCGTGAAGCAGTGTATCTTTTAGAATACTCTAAGAAGGTTTTAATGGAAGTTGATCTATGAATAATGTATTGGATAGTGGTTCTCCCTGAATCAAGTGCACTACGTACGGAGATCCTATGGCTTACTGACACCTAAAGACTACTGACAAGTGACCCTGTGTGGATCAGCTACAATGGACCAGTGGGAAGTGGATCTGTGTTACCTGGTAGGCCCATGGTGGGTAGAATATTTGTATGACTCGGTATACCCATGGTACATAATGGGGAGGAGTACCTCAGTATGATGGCCAAGGTTAGAAGCGGCTCTGTGTGACCCGGAATGCCCAAAGTGGGGAGTTGCTCTGTGTGACCCAGCATACCCACTATACTCATCAGGGATGAGTACCACAATAGTCCAAGGATAAGGGCAAGAATATCTGTGTGACCTGGAAGGCCCATGATGGGGAGTGGCTCTGTGTGACCCAGAATACACGTGGTACTCATTGGGGAGGAGTACTCTAGTAGCCCAAGGTGTTCGTTATTACGACTGGTAGTCTTGTTTTCCATACTTTAGATTATACCTGAGTATTAATCCACTATTGAAACCGGGGTGTGGGTCCTCATGTACAGATTAGTACTCCCCCATATCCGAGTAGCGATGAGGAGTGGGTCCTACATATGATTTGGGGCTCCCTCGACTATCCAACACAACTATGAGTAGTGGTCCCATCCACTTGAAGAGAATCGATACCTAAGTAGGAGCAAGTGCCCCCTAGACGAGACTGATGTGCAGGCCACTCCTTACAAGAGAGACTGATGTATCACAGGTTAGTCTATAGTAGTGTACCCTCAACACTGCACAGTGGTGAGGGGAGGGCCTCTTCACTTGGGTTTCCTTAGTCTTGCATGGGGTGTAAGACTATGAAGACTAGACCTCTAGTGTCAAGCACCAGAGTTGTACCTAGTAGAATCTTTCTGATATAGCACCTTCTCTCAGATATACCATTAGTAATCATAGAATTATACCCGATTGAGTGTATCTATCAAATGTGTTCCATAATGTATGGAAATATCATCGGGCATGTACTCCTAGTATATGTTTGAGCCTTCTGTGAGAATCCAGGTACTAGCTAAAAGGTTGGACCTTATGCTTCTTAGTGGATGAGGTGAGTATATATGGATTTTCTTGGTATATTTATGGTCATATATATGAATAGATATGACTATGAATTTTCCTTGTGGTTTCCCTCTTTCTTTTTACCTTTGTGGTTTCAGGGTCCCATACTGAGTGTTGTTTTACTCACTCATGAATGGGATTTTCCCGCACGTGTCTTGTCTTGTAAAAATGACCGATGCTTTCACAGATTCCAGAGAGGACTAGGACCGGGTGGTGTTCGGTGAGAGTAGATAGATGAGGTGTACTCCTATAACTTCAGGAAGCTACCCTACCCCTACCCTTCGGGTACACTTTTTCGGAAGATTTTTATCATAGACTTAGGGTTTTACTTTTAATATCTTTTCTTTGGTGGGTTATGATACTAGCCCAGTTTTACCACCTTTTACTTTACTTGATGTTGTACTCTGGTGTTCCTTTACTTAGTGTTTACTTTTCATCATTATGGGATAGGTTTGTGAGTGTTAATGTGTATAGGTACTTGAAAAATGCCTCCCATTTGTAGGAAAATGCCTTCGATGCTAGTCTTCGGCCCCTGGACTTTGGGAGGTGGGCTTGGGGTAGTCGCCGCATGAGCCCCGGGGTAAGGGTCATGAAAAAATTCAAGTGAATATTTTCTAGTTTTCATTTTATTATACATTGCATGTGGATCATCATGAGATTTAACCAACCTATATATGTGATTGTTTTTATTAATTTACTATTATTTCATGGTTTCTATAATAATTTTATTAAATTAAAAAATGGTTTTTTTGTCAACCCCTCCTCACATTATGTAAAGATTTGTATGATCATGGTTGATTTTTTATAAGGCCCTTAACCAGTCCATTTGATATTATCACAATCTGACCACTAGTATTTCCTATTTTATTTAATTAATTTATGTATTTTCTATCTTTTCCTCAATTTATTTTCCTAAATGATTTAATATTTTGAAATTTTTGAATTTCTGTATAGGCACATGGTTAGTGCACGGTTAGTAGAGACCATGTGGAAACTGTGTTAAGGCATCTATAATTTGATAGATCCAAAATGCATGGTTTGTACGTAGTTTTTCAAATCATATGTCCTTCCCATGAGGGGTCTTACATACCCTCTACTAGGATGTTCATGTTTAGAGCACAATTTATCCAATTGTGTGTCCAAATCATGCACAATGTCCATATTTATTAAAAAAATATTATTAACTTTTTTCCCTCACTTTTTTCTATTTTAAGCCACATTTTCCTCTTACATCTCCCTCTTATCAGGGTCCATCCCAAGGGATCCTAGTTTTTCACATCCACTCCCTTCCAACCTCTATTTATAGGTGATTTTACTTCTAATTATTAATAAAATCTCATCAAGTTAGGTTTCCTCCCCTTCTTATTCTTTTTCTTCTTCTTTTTGGTTTTCCCTCTCTTTATTCATTATAAACCACTATTGGACCTTAGATGGGGTAGGGTGTTATAAAATTGTGATTCTTGGTACCAGTGATTTTTAGGGATATATTTATGTATTATTAAATTGGAACCCATCAAAGGTGAAATTTTTTTCTCTAATTGAGGTAGGTTTTCCCCATGGTTGGATCTTTTATTTTAGAACCTTTGATTACATGGATTATAAAATTATTTTTTTGATGCTTAATGGTTGTATTATTTATCATTAGTGTATTTTAAAAAATATAATTAAATGCCAATTTTGTTTTCACTAAAAGTGAAGAGTTTTTTTATTTTTGAAAATGGTTTAAATTTGTCTTACTTTTACTGTATACACCATGTGTTTGAAAGATTTCTCAAATAGACCATGTGAATGAATGAAGTGATTTTAAAAGGAAACCTGGGTCTTTAAAGTGAATTGTAAATAATCTCTTTTGTTTTATATATAATTTAAACTAATACTTTAAATTCCTAGTATTGATAAATTATTTCAAATTTTTTTAATAAAAATGTATGGTTTGTAAGCATATTTTGACATATTTGATGGTTAAATGCATATATACAGGTATACAGATGTGTGTGTGTGTGTGTGTTTTCATGTGTGTATCTATAAATTCACATGATAATATGTTAATTTTTTTATGATAGACATATATTTGTGTAAATGTATAAGTATATAATGAGGTAAAATCTTAAGAATTTAAATTGGGAACTCAAAATTAGTTTTCAAACATGTTTTAAATGAATTTCTAAAGTAAATTATAAACTCCCAGTTGGTGTGATTTTATATTTTCACTATTATTGTTAAATTATTTGTTAATTATCAAAACCCATGTTGTGATAGTTTTGATGATTTATTTAGGTATCCTGAGTTTTTTAAATGATTCCCATTTTTTTGAGAAAAAAAATGGTTTAAAGAGGTTTGGATTTATTTGATAAAATAGTTTCCTATGATGGGTTAATGAAATGTACTTTTTGAATGAAATATGGAATGTTAAAATGGGTAAATCACATAAGAACCCTTTTATATAAGGGGGAAGACTGGTTTTAAGTATCTCTTTTGGTTTATTCTACTTTACCAACAAATAAAATTTTAAATAAAGTTCATGTTTTAATTGAATGGGTAGTATTACGCCACTTTTCCAAGACATGTACTCCTTAGAGGATGAATTTTTTGTGGTTTCATCAGATGGGTGGCCCCATAATTATAAGAAAAGTCATGAACTCATTAATGGTTTTGATGAAAAATTGGAATGACCATTAGTGCACAATTTGATATGAGGAACAAGGGTGCCCACTAACCTTAGATGACTTATGGATCTCCCATGGTGAACAAAATGGTTACTTTTATGGAAATTTTATTTATTTTAAATTTATTAATCATGTTTTCTGATTTACCATTATTTAATTTTCCCAATTTCTCTAAAATATTTTCATAAGGTCTTTGAAATTGAGAATTTAAAAGTGTTTTGAAATCTATTTCCAAAAATGTTTTTAATTAGTGGAATTTAAATGGGTATTTTGGAATATGAGGCTTATTCTAGGTAATGTTTTCAAATTGATTATTTTAAGTTAATGAAAATAAATGGAAGTTTCTTTAATGATATTTTTTGTAATGTTTGTTTTTATGAAATTATGAATGAAAAGATTAATTTATAATTTATTTCCCAGCAGATTTTAAATTCTTCCTTAATTAAACGATAAGCATGTGGCAAGGAAGATGGTAGACTACTAGGAATTGTTATGCTCATTACTATATATACCATTCAGTTTCTAGTTCTGTCTTTACTTTTGACCATTATTCGTGTGTTTGGTATTTTTTTTTTTGGATGGTTACTCATTATGTCACTTAGAGGTTAGTTAATATTTTTATTTTACTACTATTTCCTTATCACATCAGTCAAATTGGTCATTCCTATTATTAGTTATGGTTTTTGGTGGAATACTATATATGTGAATTTTTGGAGTATAATATAAGGGGTTGTTTCTATGTTTGACATTAAATGGTGAGCTGAGATATTTCAATTAATTTAAATTTTTTTAAATTTTTTATAGCATATTACTTGATTTGTCATGATTTTTTACTAAAAATTTTATCATTATTAATTTTTGAAAGAATATTTTCAACATTAAATTCATTTTATCATATAAATCATTCATGTGAGCTCTTATTTTATGGCTTTGGTAATTTTCACTAGCATGAGGTTATCAAGAGTTCTCCTTAGGTATATAATGGGCTGGCTTGGATGTCCAAAAGATGGAAAACATGGGTTAGTTTGTTTAAAAATTGTATTATACAATAGGTTCATAAGTGGGTTTAGGTTCTGAATTACCCATTTTTATTTTTTAAAATATTGTTATATTGGGTTTAGGATTACCATAGTTCATGAGGTAGGTCATGGGTTGGTTCCTAATCACCAACACTCATGATGAAACCTAAATTTCATAGGGATGTTATGATTTTTATTTTGATTTCAAGTTTTATTTTCTGTTATTTTTATATATTCTTATACATGTTAATGGTATTATATATTGTTTAAGGGGTTTATAATTTTTAGGGATGAAATTTGGAGTTGAACCGGTGTCACGCAATGATCTCTCATGGACTAGTAAACAATGTGTAAACTGAGTGCTTGGTTCAATATAACTTCTAGTAGTGGCTTCATGATTGTCACACGATCTAATAAACCATGGGGCCAAGTCATTCACAACCAATAGTTCATATTAAATAATTTATTGGTTTTGTGTCATTTTAATGATTGGATTTTTGGTTGGTGTCAGTTATTTTTAAATTAAAAAATAGTTTGGCATTGAAATTGATAAATTGGATTTAAGATTTTAAAAGATTCTTTTAAATAAATTTTGGGGTATTTAAAATTAAAATGTGGTGAGGGGATTTAGATAAAAATTATTTTTGTTTTTTAACTTGATTAAGGTATTATTTGGATGGAAAATTAGTTTTCATGTGATGCTTCTATTTTGGGAAGGGGCTTAAAAAATGGGAAAAATTGGGTTTAATTTCAAGGTTGGGTTATTGATTTTTATTAGAATAATTTTTGGAACATTAAAATGGTATTAAAGTATGGTTTTGAAATTTAAAAAATGGGATATGTTTTTTAAAATGATTTTAGTGGTTTCATGGGTGTGAGGTCTTGTGTTACCTTTCCTTGTTCTTCGACCCAAAGTTAGTGAACATTCTTCTTTGATGGGGAATGCTTTAGGTTAGTGCCATATTTTTTCTTTCCTTGGTTAAAGAAATATGGTGAGTGGTTTAATATTTATTGTCTTGGGAATTTACTTAAGAGTGCATCTAAGGGGATGCTTCCTTTTTGGGAGCTTGTTGTTTTGTGTTATTTAGAGAGGTAGGTGTCTTTTGGAATTATGAATTATTTTTCAATTAGGTTTCCCAGTAGAAGATTTGGGTCATGTATCATAGGGGTTCATTGGTGATTTAATTACCTTATTAATCTACCATGTGTGTATTATAAATAGTGGGAAAACCTAAATTAACTCTTTAATTGTTAATATTATTTTTTAGGTGGTAGGGCGTGATTTGTGAATAGGAGATATACTTGGATAGGATTACATCAGTAGGATTCATTGGGACTTGTAAATTTGGGTTGGGAGTGTCTCTTAGTTTTTAGTTGGAGTATTTGTATTATTTTTCCAATGGTTTGAGTTCCACTTTGATTCTTACTTGAGTTTGGTTCCTTTATAGGGGTAAAAAGTGTTCTGGTGGGGTTTTATATCACACCCTAACATGAATTTTAATTTTTATTATATTTATTATATAATTTTTTATCTGGTCATCAAATTCCAAGCCGATCTAGTTTAAAATTTGTGAATTTCATAACAGGAGCATAGTTTGCACATGTTTAGTAGAAACTATGTAAAAACCATGTGAATGCGTCTACAATTTGAAAAAACAAAAAATAATAGTGAACACATTGTTTTTAAGATCATTCATCTTACCTAGCTAGGCTGTTCCAAACCCTCAGTAGGAGATGCATGTTTGGAACTCAGTTTTTCTAATCATGAGGTCAAGCCATGTATAGTGGAAATATTTTTTTAAATAAAAATAGAGAATCAACTTTTTCCCATCCCTTATTTTTACCCTATTTCAAGACACAGTCCTCCTTCATCTCCCTTGTATCAAGAACCTATAAAGGGGATCCCATTCATGAGCTCATTCTCCCTTACCTCCTTCATTGCTAAGAAATTTTCCTTTTGATTCTTAAGAAAATGTCATGTGGTTGGGTCTCGTCCTCCTCCCAATCCTTCGCCTTTTTCTTTATTCTTTTGGTTTCACATACCCCAATTTGATGATTAACACTCTTAAATAAACCCTATATAGAATATAGAGTTCTAAAATTGTGATTTATGGTACATAGGGTTTTTAAGTCTCACTTTAAGGCTTATCTAAGCAGTACCCTTCAAAGGTGGTGTGTTTGTCTACGTTCAAGGTAAGTTTTTTCCCATGTGTGGATCTTATATTTTAGAACCCTTGATTTATTAGCTTCTAACTTTCTTTTGTATTCCCAATGGTAGTATTGTGTGTGTTTAAAGGAATTATAAAAATATAATTATATTGAAATTTTATATTCACCAAAAGTAATGATTTTTTCTATTTTCAAAATAGTTTAAATCTATTTTTCTTTTACCATGAACATCATATATTTGAAAAAATTCTGGAATGAAGTTTGTGAATATATAAGGTGGTTTTAAAAGGTTTTTTGAGTATTTTAAGTGAATTATAAATTATTTCATATGTTTTACTTGTCATTTCATGTAATACTTGAAATTCCAAGTATTGATAAAGTGTTTTAAGTTTGTTTTTTGAATAAAAATGTGTGTTTTGAATGTTCCTATTGATGTAATTTATGGTTATATACATATAAAAGGGTATATATATATGTGTGTGTGTATGCAAATTCACATCAGAATATATTAATTTATGCAAAGAGAGACATGTGTGTGTGTTTAAATATATATGGGTATAACAATATGAAATATTGATAATTTAAATTGGGTAATCAGACTTGGTTTTCAAACATGTCTTCAACGGATTTTTAAAGTAAATTAGTAAGGCTCGGTTGGAATGATTCACTTTGTTCACTATGATTGATAAAGGATTATTTAATAACCTAAACCCATATTTTGGTAGTTTGGATGATTTATTATATATATCTTGTGTATTATAAATTATTTCCCTTGGTTTGAGAATTGATATATTATAAAAACGTTTGTATTTATTTAATAAACAAGTTATTTATGATGGGTTCATTAAAGGAAATTTTTTAATGAAATATGAAATATTTGAAATAGTATAAGTGCATGGGAACCAGTGACTCTAAGGGTAAATATTTGTGTAAATTTTATTTTTTGTTCTATGGTACTTTACTAACTACAAATTATTAGATAAATTTCATGGTGCCATATGATCATTAAAATCACACCACTAAGATGAGGCTTGTACTCTTTAGTAGGTGATTTGGACAAGGTTTCATCGGATGGGAGGCCCCATACCACTAGGCTCAGGAATAACCTCTATAGTGTTTGTGAAAAAACATGGATTGGTGGATAAAAATTTGACATGATGACCTAGGTTTCCCACTAACCTTAAATGACTTAGGGATCTCCCATGTTGCATGTTTTTGGATTGTTTACTTTTTGGAATTTTCAATCCTTTTAAAATCTTCAAGGATGTTGTTTATTTTATCATTCTTTAATTTCCCTTATTTTACTAAAATGTTTCCTAAGTTATATGAAGGTGTATATTTAAAAGTGTTTTGGAATACTTTTCCTTAAATGGTTTTGAAAAGTGTACATTTAATGGGAGTTTTGTAAAATAAGGATTAGGTTGGGTAATGTTTTCAAAGTGATTATTTTCATTTAAATAAATAAATTTGAAGTTTCTTTAATTATATTTTTCGTGATGTTTGTTTATATGAAATAATTAATGAAAATATTATTTTATAATTAATTTTCAAACTAAGTTTTAAAATGATCGTTAGTTAAAGTGCAATCATTTGAAAAGAATGGTTGTAGCCTACTAGGAATTTTTATGCTCATGCCTATATTTAGCTTTAATTTTTAGTTTCTCGCTCAGTTTATTAACACTCATAAAGATTTTATTATTTCAGGTTTGGATAGTGACTCATAGAGTCACATGGAAGTTAGTTATTAGTTTTTCTTTATTACTATTTTCTTATCACATCGACCAAATGATCCAATCATTATTTCAATTGTGGTTATTAGTAGTGCACTATATATGTGGAGTTTGGGAGTAGAATAAAAAGGGTTGTTTATATGGTAAGTGTTGTAGGTTGAGTTTACATATTTAATTAAAATTAAAAAAATTAAATTATGTATAGTTTCTTACTTGATTTTGGCATGGACCTATGACTTATGGATGGGTCATATCGAAATTTTAGTAAAATTTACACTGCTTTCAATTTATTTTATTGTATAAATTGTTCCCAAAAGCTCATATTTGATGTCTTGTATGCTTTTAACCCTCCATAGATGATTGGGAGAATGAATCAGGTATATCATTGGATTTAAGGGGCATCCAATGAATGGATATCCTAGGTTGTTTCATGGCAGTTCCCTCTATTTGTGTGTGGATAAAACATATGTAATGAATCAAGATTCTAGGTGAGTAGAGGAGGTTCATGTTTGAAGTTAATACAAAACTAATCTTGGAGATACATTAGTTGATATGTGGAATATTGTAGCATGATCTATGTTATTGTACAAAGTGTTATTTCCTAGGTTCGTAGGTTAGTTTACTATCCTCTAGATAACCTATCCATTAGAAAAATATCATGATCATATGACTATTATTTTTTTCTATCATGTTTCATGGTTAATTTATTTATATATCTTTTATAGTGATCATAAAAGTTAATTAATCAATAAACATTAAATATAGAATTAAAAAATCATATTATGCATAAAATTTATCCAAATGTTTTTAATCACTTAAGAGAAATCCACTTAATATTAACAATCATATAATAAATATAATATGGGAAACATATGCATAAAAGAAAAATCTTTCAAATTTAAATATTTTGTCATTATAGCCTTTCTTAGTAAAAGTTAAAATAGAAACATAGTTTAAAGTGCATTTTTTGGACAAATTCAGGGTTCTTTCAATTAATGGGGAGTTTTAACTGAGTCTATGTGTTGGCTTAAATTATTTTAAGTCAAGGGTGGACTACTAAAGTAGAACTTGGTGTAACTGAGAGGAAAGTGTTAAGGAAATCCAAGTCTAGGATTTCAATATTTGGTACTCCAATAAACATATCAAGGAACTATAAGTTAATTTATTTGGTCAGCTACACCTACATTTGAATAACTTATCAGACCAATGTATGTGTTATGAAAAGGTAAATATGGATCCTTACCACTCGAATATCCATGCTATTAGGTATTTCAAAATAAATTTTGGTACAATAATTTATATTTTGTTTTAGTATTTTAAGGTTTGGATTATTTTTTTGAATCCCCTATACCTAATATACCACCTCAATGAGTGAGTGAGGGTGAAAATGATTCATATAAGGGGAACAGAAAGGATGAATCATATGTTTGCTTCATCATGTTCTCCAGTATTATTGGAGAGATAATTGTAATGGCCTGGACCTCTCCATTCCATTACTTTGTGAAAATTTGGTGCTAGAGGTGTTCTGAGAAATCAAGGTGACTTGGGGTGTGTTTGGGCGGACTTTTAAGGGAAACTAAAGGGAAATAGATTTTACATGGGAGGCGCACGGTTTTTCCAAACCATGTGGCCAAAATGTGTGAGGTTAGTGTTGGAGGTAGTGGATAATGCACGGTTAGTGCACGGTTTGTCTAACTGTGCAGCCTAACCGTGCGAGGAGTTTTTGACAAGGCAGAAGCTAACACACGGTTAGTACACGGTTTGTCAAACCATGTGGACTAACCGTGCGGGAACTTAAATTAGATCCTAAAATTGTGGATCTAACTCCTTTTGACTCTAAACGGTTCTTTTAATCCCCTAAGCATCCATAACTCGAGATTACCCTCCCTTGAAGGTAAGAGAACCCTTCCCAAGCGTTTTGGAGGTGCTCTGAAGGCTTCTCTTAGAGAATCGAAGCTGGTTTCTTGAGGTATGTGATCGTTCTTGTTTGGTTTCTTAGATCTACTTAGATCTAATTCTCCCCTTCTCTCAGTTTCTTAGATCTATGCCCGTTATGGGTATATATAAGGGTTTGGATGTCAAGTATGATGAGATTTTTTATTTATCTTACTAGGAGGAGAGATCTAAGGTGTGTTTTTGGAGAATCGACCTGGGTTTCTTGAGCATTCTTGGATCATCGTGGTTTTCATCAAAAACCATGGAGGTAGGGGATTCATTGATTCTCCTTATTTTACGTGCAATGGAATTGTTAGAATGTATAATCCCACTGGATGGAAATGTAATTGACCTAATAAATACTTTGAACTGGATAAAGAAATTGTATCGATCGTATGTTATTGCCTCATGTTTTTCTAGATCATGTGATATCTATGCTTGCTTTTCTTAGCTGTTGTTCTTGATGTAAATTGGTAAAGAATTTAAACTAGGACTAAATGATGTTTTTTTGGATAAAGATAAAGAGGCATGTGAACTAATCTGGTTCTTGTTGAAATTTGATGTTAATCAAATTGGCATAGTAAGCATGTATAATCATTTGTGATAGCTTACTGGTTGGGTTCCCGATTTTAGAACCAACGGATTATGAATATGTTAATTCAACATGGTTTAAAGAATTTGATTGTTTGATAATTCCTTGAAGGGTTTTGATTTATCCTCTCATTTGTTAAAGGGCCTTAGCCCAATTGAGGTGATGTTTTCTTTCCTTCTGGTTGTGTTATGATGTGACCCTAGAGGGGTGTTGAGATATGTGGGGGCATTGAGGCCTTTTGGTTGTGATAGAATATGACGCCTAGAGTGGTGAGATGCATCGGTTTATGCATGTGGGTGTCGAGGAGGACACCAGGGATGATGGATTGGGATGGATATGATGGATGCTTGTTATTTCTTGGTTGTTTGTCTGCTTTACTTTTCCCCACTGCTCAAGGCAGCTGGTCTTGATCACCCTTCTCCTGAAAGAGGCAAAGACACACGGGGTATGCCATGTTCTTTCCGTGTTTAGCTTCTCAAGGGGGAATGGTTTTACGCTCTTTCTATAGGTGGCAAAGACTCGACAGGTAGTACTTCTACTCACCGTGTCAAGCCCCTTGTGTTTAGTAGCATAGAATGCTTTTCTAGAATGCCTGGGAATATGGGAAGGTAATTCTGTAATGAATGTTTTAATAAATGGTGTTAACCCATGGGGTTAGAGTTTGGCAGAACGTAAAGATGATGCTATAATTTATAAAGGGGAATTGGACTTTGGGTGTGATGCCTATGGAACTTTAATGTGGAACTTTTTCATGGTTAATTAATGTTTAAATAATTTATTTATGTACAGTGGAACTGATGAAAAGGGAATGAAGTAATCTAATAAAGCTCTTTAAATGGTTGTGTGCTTATAGGATACCTAGTCTTAGAAGTAGCAGCCCGGAGTCTGAGAGATGTTATCTATAGTGTGTCTAAGACTAGGTTATGCCCATAGTGTGGTTGTGAGTTATAGTATATTCTGTACCTTTTGTGTTTCTATACTATACTCCACCCTGTCAGTAAGGGCAACTGAAACCCTGGTGATTCTGATCCCTGGGGGGTGTTTTCCCCAACATTTTGGTGGGAGGATGAATGGCTGACTACCCCCTTTGGCCCCACTCTCTTGTCTTGGTAGATACTTGTGTCTTCAGGCATGGTAGTTAGTTTTCCCCATATATGTGTGTAGAGGGATGTAATGACTTGTGGTTATTCACTCACATATATTCTGGATATAGTATCCTATGGACTACTATAGGTGTAATGTGCATAGGCTATGATGGCTTGAGGATCCTTACTCGGTGTATGGGCTGTAATGGCTTGAGGTATAATACTTGACGTATGATACACATTATGTGAGCTGTGGTGGCTCCCAAAAACTACCTGGTTACTTTTGTTTGTTAGGATGGTGTGGTGCTTTGCCCAGGTGTCTGCGGGAAAGATTTTGTGTTTCATGAGGTACACATTGTGTTGCTTCACCCAGGTGTCTACGGGAAATCCTTTTGTAGAGAGATGCTTAGGACGTGCCACATTGGGGAAAAGAGGCAAACCAGTGGGGAATTAGTAATGGGGTACCCTTGATATTTTTTATTATATTATATATTCTTGTATGCGTTACTTGGTGAGAGTATCCATGGTGAGGTTGGAAACTTATTATACCTGTTTAGGTGATGAGTTAGTTTCACTTGTTTTTCACTGTGCTTTAGCATTCTTTCTTTACTTTTGCACGAGAGGCTTTGGGGAGGATCCTACTGATTATACTGTTATACTCACCCTACGTTTATATAAACTATTTTTTTCAGGTCACTTGGAGCCGGTTGGAGATCAAGCTAGTTTCTACTAGCTTGGGGTTGAAGAAGCTGTTCAGGCTTGTGGTTGCTGTTGTTTTTACTTTCTTTTGGGTACTTGTAGTTTTTTCCCTTTCAGTTGTAGTACTTTTGCATGGTATTTCATATGTGTACTTGGGTTTGTTTATATTTTAGTCTGAGTTGGAGTTTATTTGTGTCTATCTTATCTCTCTCTTCTTCATATGTTCTCTTAGAGGGTAATGCCTCCCATTTGTGTGTTTATTATACCCTCACTACTAGACGCCAACCCGGGGCCTACTAGAGGCGGGACTCGGGGGGTCATTATCTCCTTTCTCACATTGTCGGGCCAGGAGGGGTACAGTTTGTGGGGAGGGGGTCGTGACATAATTATGTAGAATAAATACATGGATACTTATTCCATGAAATCTCATCTCATATCCCTCAAGAAGAAGAATGGGAGGATCAAGATATATGAGATTGGAAATGTGGTATACTAGTGTAAACTAAAAAAATGGAACCTAGATATTGATCAATACTTCAAAATGATAATTCTAATTGATCAATTATAAATATTGTGATTCCATTAGGATAGTAAATTATCCATTAATCTCATATTATCATCCTCAGAACCAAGATTTTTAAATTATATGATGAATAGTCCATCGCTTATGAATCTTTTATTTATACTTCACTAAGAATATGAAGAATAGAAGGATTTTTATTCTTCATCTCTTATGTTGATCAACATTAAAGAAAATGATGGAAATCCCATGACTATTCATATTTCTATATTTTATTTACAACATCCTTCAAAAATAAAAATAAAATATTCTAAGGTAGATGTGTAAGAGGGAGGATATTTTATTTTTATGTGACAAGAAAGGACATTGGAATACATACTGTAATAAATTGAATAATAATTTAGTAAAATATTCTAATTCAGGTAAATTCATAATTATATATAGTATTTCTATTATAATTAATTTTCATTAAATAAAATAAGCTTATTACATATGTGTATTCAAATACAGGAACCAATAAAATATAGACACATTACTAGAATCAAGGTGTGTTCTCATGTTAACTAAAGAAGGGTCAGTCCTATATCAGTAAGAGTAGCAAGAAACTTCATTTACAATAACATTAGTTCAAGTTAAACTATTATACTATAATGTTTTACAAAAATATGTATATTAGATTCCAATTAGAAACTATGAGATGTTATATCATTTATAGGATAACTTTTTTTATGGTTCTTCATACAAAAATAATAATTTAGTAATTCCTATATCATATATATCTCATCAAAAATTCATTTATGAAAAATAAAATACAACTCATACCCAATTTTATTAAGGTAATTTTTTATCAAGTATAACTTATAATAGTTGAAATTTTTTTACCCTGAATATTGTTTGGTATCTTTCTCTTAAAACTCTATGTATACAAATAAACTTTCTTGAAAAGTTTTAAAAAAATAAACCTTTATAAAAAAGTTAATTTGGAAAGATTATAAAGATAGATTAGCTACAAAGAAAAAAATATTACATAGTAATTCTAGAGGTAAATTCTTATATTTCTCACTAAATTTTATTAAGAACTTTTGTAATGATAATTTAAAGTAATAAATGAACTTTGTAAAAGATATACAATCCTCTATGATGGAATTTTAGATAATATACTAACATAGTATTCATCGATTATTAAATATAGAGTGAATTATTTTATTTAACTCACTTTACATTATTCATATCATAGAGAGTGTGATATTACAGAGTATATTGATGAAGAGACTTATATATATTTCAATTCTTCCATAATACCTTCCCAAAAATGTCTCAGAATATAAAATCATAATGAATAACCATATGAAAACAAAATTAACTAATTGATATCATATAAGTTATGGTATGATGGGATTCCATTAATTACATTTCCTAGTGTGTTTTGATATTAATTTTTTAAGTTATAATTATCATAAAATGTATATCAAAGGAAACACATGGTGCATATCAGTCTATTATCCTATAGATACTAAGGATATTCACATACAAATGATATAAATGTATTAATCTTACCAACCATATTAATATGTTGTAAGGAAATATCTTTTGATATAGTGGTAGAATGTAAGGATTTAGCTGAATATTGGATCCATATGCACAAGATAGCATAAAAATAGTTAATTGTATACGTTTTTTTGGGGGGTGGGATTGTTCCCAAGACAAATATTATGAAAATAAATATTAAAAAACATAGCTATGGTTTTATATTCACTATTTAGGGTTATATATATTATTTGGTAACAATAATAATCCATACATGATGCAATAAGTGGAAATTAGGCTACTATTGAAAGTTTAATTTGAAATTAAGAAGGATTATATGTACCGAAAATATATTTCTACATTTTATTAGTTTCATAAATAGATGTAAATCCAATAGTAGGTATTCAATAGAAACAATCCATGAATTATCAAGTTCAAACCAATATAGCATATATAATTAATTAAATGTTTATAATATCTAGATATAGTCTATGATAATTCCATCTTACTAATCCTCGTGTGAAATTCCATTCAACATATTAATTTTCATAGCTATTATATGATCATTTTATTGGTATTGGATTTCAATATAATTATCCTTAAAGGAAACCTTATGAGATATGTCTATATAACATGATAACAAAGGTTTGTGACATCAGTCACTACTGATATGAAGTATAATTTTCAAGGATTTATTTTTATATCTAAACGATCATAATGAACATAAGACGTCCAATTAAAATGAATTTTTTATTAGGTGTATATAAGAGGTTATTGGGATAGATATATTTTTCATGGATAATATGATTAAAAAATATATATAACAAGTTTTTAATATTATGGTTAATTAATATTAAAGTTAATATCTATAATATGACTTATAAAGAAGCTCAATATTTATTGAACATGATTTAATATCTTAGATCATGGGGTTTATTAATTAAATTCATTATACATATCTAACATGGTATTAAAAAAATAAAATATTTAAAAATATGACTAAAATGTGATGTGGTATTATTGTGATGTATAGACTACATATTCCTAAGAGTTATTTGAAAATCTATGTCACACTCCATGATATGTAAAATGATTTAATATTTGTTATAAAAAATATATACAATGTAAACATTAAACAAGACCAGTAGAACTATATAGTATAATGGTCAGAACTATCTGATAATTCATTGGGAAGCAAAAAATGGATGATTTCCTAGTAATTAGAGAAATGGGAATACTGTTTTTCATGGGAAATAAACTAATATTCTTTAGATTAATTCAATCTTAAATCATGGTAAGTGAAAAGTAATATGAAAGGGTAAATCATGTTACATATATAAGTTTGAAAATATATATTCAATTGACTACATTATGGATTTTTATGTAGCTTAAGGATCCATTTTAGCAATTATTTGTTCTAAATTTTTGAGTTGTTCATATATAGTAAAATTAAATCATGACAAGATGAATTTTAACTATGGTATTATCTAGTATATAAAGGATGATATATGAAACAAATATTCATAGTTAGTGATATTGTCTCCTAAGGTATTTTCCCAAAGATATAGGGTTTCAATAAGCAGATCAACCATAGGAATCATGGTGGGCTTAGTAGGTATAACTATATCTCAATATAAACATGTTTATCATGTAAAGCTAACTATTTGAATTTATATAAGTTAGATCAAATGAGAGTGGGAGTTTATTGTATTTGGTTTCTTATAACCAACTACTATGTAAATTTTATTACCATAATATTCATGTTGTTGAATATCAACTAATATATTATCACATGGTTATCATTATTCTATGTGATAACATCTTAAGGGTGTTTCTAACACTAACATGTCTTAGCGGTTCTCCTCTATGATGATAACCTTGAATTTTCATGAAAATATTCATAAATATATGTTCTATAGCTAGATGATATCATTTGATAGGATGAATATGATGCAGTCTATCGAGGTAAGACTCATAGGAATTTATAACACTTCCTCATGGTGTAAGACCTTTGTAATCTTCATATAAATATATTTTGATAACATAACCCAATAGTAATAAATCTAAATTAATATGTGTAATTGGATGTTCCTATCTATAAATTATTTTAATGATCTTTAGACTTTATATTATTAAAAAATCATATATTAGTATTTTACTTTGATGAACTGAACAAAATCATGATTACATATGTTTGTGGTGTGTAGGATATATTTGGTGTTTCATGAGTTATATGTATTAATATATAATATGATATACAATTTTTCCCTTCTGTTCTCTAATGAAATTTTATATCTCAAACCATTTAGTGGGAATAGAACTACCTGATCAAGTACATTTTCATAGTAGATTTTATCATCAAGTTAATTTTTGAAAAGTCAAAAAAAATATACATTGAGAACACATATTGATGACAACAGTGTGAAACCTTCTTGATTATAGATATCATGATAAAAGGAATATATTAAATAGTGTATTCTCGTACTTGGTTATTTTCATTGATTCATTTAATTTATTCCTCTATGGTTTTCATGGCATGTTGCTTGATTTTAACATTGTACATTAGGATAATAATGCATAATTCCTCTAAGAAAGGGGATTTTAGTGTCACACACTATATGTATTAAGGACCTATTTTAAATTATATTTTAATTTAACATATTGAATAAATATTATTATTGTATGTGGTTTAAAAAAATCATGCTTAATTGATCGTATATAATCAGTTACCAGTTATTTGAGGGAAAATTGTGTGAGTGGAATATTAAATAAATATTTATTCTCCCTGAAAATAATTTTTACACAAATATATAATAGTTAATTTTTTTTATTCTCAATGTAAATAATATTTATTTATATGGATACATGAATATTTAATAAATATTTATTCGTTGGTTTTCTAAACATGATATTTATTTATTTATTAGTGAACAATGAAGTGAAATTTATTTATTTAAATAAATATTCTTTATTCAATATCCAATAAATATTGTGGAGGATTGGAGAATCGAGTTCAATGGTATGATGATATATGATATATTAAATAATATTTGAATGAATATTAAGTTATTTTTTCAAGGAAATAATATGTATTCATCCATAAGTTTAGAACATATCATGTAAATAATAATACTATTATTATTATTTAGATATGGGGTTTCCTAGGGATTACAAGTATCATAAGAGCCTATTTGTAATAATTATTCTCTAAACCCTGGATGTATTTAAACTTAGTTATGAAATTCTATAATCTAGTTATGCCATTCTGATTGTTGTGAAAAATGAAATTATAGTGAACCCTCACAAGACCTAGAGAAATCATATACTAGAATTCACTCAAGAACAGAGAGTGATCATCCTCAACAACCCTCTGAAGTCTCAAGACACTACTATAGATCTTACTTTATTCAGCATTTCCTTCTATTTGTGCTAAAAAAATGCTGATAAAGGGGATACCTTTATTATCACTAAAAAAATGATTATAAATGAATCTTTTATTAGTGTTAAAATAAGTGTAGATAAAGGTTTCATTTATCAACACTTTTTGTTAGCAATGATAAACAGAACCATGAATAATTTAATTTATTTATACATATTGATATATTTTTTAATATGATTCATATATCAAGAACTATATATATGTAAATATAATATATAGATATATATATATATGTGTGTGTGTGTACATATGATTTATATAACTATATTATAGTAAAAATTTATTGAAATATTATTTTAAAAATTTTATATATATATATATATATATATATATATTTTAAATTTAAATTAATGAATAAAAAAAATTAAATTTTATGTTTATATACATTAATTACCAAATGTATATATAAATATGATATATTAATATTTTATTTATACGATTATATAAATATATAAATGAATATATATTTATTTAAATTTATTTATTTGAATTTATATATTTATATTCATATTAAATTATAAAAAACATACAAAAAATATTTGTATGTATGTGTATACATGTGTGTGTATGTGGATGTTTGTGTGTGTGTGTGTGGGCGTGTTTGTATGTGTTGTGTGTGTGTGTTTATGTGTATTTATATAGATGTATGTGTTGTGTATCTGTACGTTTATGTGTACGTGTCTGTGTCTGTGTCTGTGTCTGTGGTTGTGTCTGTGTATATGTATGTGTATGTGTATGTGTATGTGTATGTGTATGTGTATGTGTATGTGTATGTGTATGTGTATGTGTATGCGTATGTGTATGTGTATGTGTATGTGTATGTGTATGTGTATGTGTATGTGTATGTGTATGTGTATGTGTATGTGTATGTGTATGTGTATGTGTATGTGTATGTGTATGTGTATGTGTATGTGTATGTGTATGTGTATGTGTATGTGTATGTGTATGTGTATGGGTATGTGTATGTGTATGTGTATGTGTATGTGTATGTGTATGTGTATGTGTATGTGTATGTGTATGTGTATGTGTATGTGTATGTGTATGTGTATGTGTATGTGTATGTGTATGTGTATGTGTATGTGTATGTGTATGTGTATGTGTATGTGTATGTGTATGTGTATGTGTATGTGTATGTGTATGTGTTTGTGTTTGTGTATGTGTATCTATGTGGATGTGTGTGTGTGTGTGTGTTTATGTGTGCGTGTGTGTGTGTGTATGTGTATATGTTTGTATGTGTGTATGTGGGTATTTGTGTATGTGTATGTGTGTGTGTTTATGTAGTATGTGTATGTTTATGTGGAATGTATATGTTTATGTGGTATGTGTATGTATGCATATGTATGTGTATGTATGTGTATGTATGTGTATATTTGTGTATGTTTGTGTATATACGCGTATGTATTTTATATGTATATGTATCTGCATGTGTGTGTTCGTGTGTTTATGTGTATGTGTATGTGTATGTGTATGTGTATGTGTATGTGTATGTGTATGTGTATGTGTATGTGTATGTGTATGTGTATGTGTATGTGTATGTGTATGTGTATGTGTATGTGTATGTGTATGTGTATGTGTCTGTGTCTGTGTATGTGTATGTGTATGTGTATGTGTATGTGTATGTGTATGTGTATGTTTATGTTTATCTGTATATGTATGTGTATGTGTATGTGTGTATGTATGTGTACATGTATGTCTATGTGTATGTATGTGTGCTTGTGTATGTTTTTAATGTCTATGTTTGTGTATATGAATATGAATATATCAATATAAAACAAGAAATGTCATTTTTTTAATATGACATATCGCATTATAGTATGTGTGTGTGTGTGTCTATACATATACATACACACAATCAGAGGAAAAGTCATTTGGTTTTCAAATGCAACTAATGCAATTATGTGTGTGTGTGTGTGTGCATTTAATATTTTTATAATTTTTTCAATTTTTTATATCCATTTATACATTTTTAATTGTTAATAATTAATATTTTTAATATCTTTTTAATTTATATAATTAATATTTTTTTATAGTTTTCATATTTAAATCATTATACAATTATTATTTATTCATTTTTAGTTTTTAATTTATTATGAATCTCTTGTATTTAAAAGTACTTCTAATATTTATTCATTTTTATTTTTAATATTTGTTTATTTTTAATATTTTTGTAACTTTTATAATTAATATTATTTTTTTTATTTTTTATTATTTTTTATTATTTATTTAGTTTTAACTCCTTGATTTTAGTTTTTTTTACATTTTATCTTTTAATATTATATATTCATTTCCAGTATTCATTCATTTTTAATATTTATACATTTAATATTTTTTTCTAAAAATCCAATTTGGATAGTTATTTACACATTATTAAATTTTAATATTCAATACTTTTAATATATATGTAATTTATAAAATTAATATTTATTCATTTTTATTTTAAAATATTAGTATTTAAATATTTATAATATTAAAATTTATTCATTAATAATTAGTGCGTCATTATTAATGTCTTGTTTTGAAATTTAATTTTTAATATTTTTTATTTTTATTTTAATATTTATTCATTCTTGATATTTAATTAATTTATATAATAAAAATATTAGTTAATTTTTTAAATAATTCTATAATTTATTCCTTTTTAATTATTATATTTTTTTTAATATTTATTCATTTATTATTGTCTATTCATTTTTAATACTTATTCACTTTTATTATTATTTTAATTTATTGATTTTTTATATTTATTCGTTTAATATTTATTTAATTCAATAATTTTTATTATTTTATTATACATTCTTATTTATTAATATTTAATATTTTTAATATGTTTTTAATTTATATAATGAATATTTATTCATTTTTATTTTAATTTTTTTTATTTAAATCTTTATACAATCATTATCTATTCATTTTTATTTACGAATTTATTTTAAATATTTTAAATTGAAAATCAATTTTTAATATTTACTCATTTTTATTTTAATATTTATTCATTTATATTATTTTTTTGTAATATATATAATTTATATAATATATTCATTTTTATTATTTTTGTGACTTGCATAACTAATAATATTTATTCATTTATCATAATATTAATACATTTATCATAATATTGTCTTATTTATTAATAAATTTAATATAAAGAATATTATTTGTTAAGTTTTAATTTTTTAATTTTTAATATTTATTATTTTTTTAGCAAAGTAATTTTTAATATTCATTTTTATATAATTAGTTATTTATTCAATTTTTTAATTTTTAATTTTGAGTTTTATTTTCCACCAGTATTTATCGGTGTTATATTAAGTATTGGTAAAAGAAATGTTTATCAATGCTAATTGTTAAGCATTGATAAATGATTCATTTATCAGCATTTATCGGTTAACACTGATAAATGTGTGATTTATTGGCCCCTTTTTAGTGATGATAAATTTGGGGCTTTATCAGTACTAAAAATGAATCAATAAATCATACATTTATCAGTGCTTTCCATGTTAGCATTGGTAAGTGTATGCTTTTTTAGCACTTTTTACTAGTGCTGATAAAACCCCTTCTCCTATTTTAAAAGAACCCTAACTAAAATCGCTCTTGCTCACACTATTCAAGATCACGCGAAAGTTGAATCTCGTTTTCTCCACCTTTAATGCTTTTAGAAGAATCAAACCATAAATCAAAGTTATGTTATTCCTTACTTTTTTTAATCGGTCTTTCTTCCATTTATGTGATTTTTTTTGTTCTTCTCATTGGGTTCTTCATGTTTTCTTGATCTTTTGGTTCTATTTTCATGATTTTTCTTTATTTCTCGGTAGCTATTCACTTGAGTCCAATGCACACCAGCTTTATAAAACATGTTTTAATTTTACAACATTTTCCACATTTCCATTTTTCATACATCAGTCTGTCACTTCATATGGAACCAAGTTTATAAGAGAGAATTCTCTCAACAGTCATCGTGATTCTCCCCATGTGTCACCCCGCACCATAGCCCTCTATCTGTAGGGCCTCCCCACACTGACAATGCCCCTTATTCACAAACATGTCTCATGTGATCACTTTGTCCGTTAAATTCCACATTTTACTCCATTTTATTTTATCTATTTTTAATTTTTCTACAAAATTATTCTAATCTCATATGTAAAATACTTCATATATTTATCTATTAAAATAGCACTAATTAGTTAAGGAAAACCATTTTAAAAAATTAAATTATTAACAAAAAAATATGTGAATTTAAGGTATCAACACTTAAAGTCTTTTTTATCATTAAGAATATATTTCCACGTCATTATGAATGAAATACATCCTATCTAAGGCTTAAACAGCATAGTAAACAATTATCAATGAGGAAAAAAGTTAAAACTACACATAAAAACATATCTTTAGCTCCTCACTTTTCAAGAAAAATACATAATTATAAAAAAAACATAAGAGAGAACACTTAGAGAAATTTTCAATTTAGTAAATGCATATTATAACTTATAAATAGATACTTTCTTTAATAAATATGTTTTGCTTTGTAAAACTTTGGCATAATTTGAAGAATGTTTTTAAAGCCAGGCGTTAAGTCAGTACAGGATTCCAGGGGCCGGGGAGCCTCAATGATGATATAATAAAAATATTAAATATATTATATCATGTGTATGCATTTTTCAGTAAATATTATATTAACTCCAGAATGGAGTCTCATATGGGAAATTTGAGACCTCCATTAAATCCAAATTGTGTGTTTTACCCAAGGTATAACATAAATTTTGTGTGTGTCGGGTGCTTGGTTTAAGAGTTGTCCTGGATGGAATAATTATGAAAAAAAATATTTAATTTATTTATTAGATATTAATGATCCAAACCTATGTCTCCTCTTTATAAACCCTATCATGTCTAAATCCTAAGGCTATCTACATACCCCTTAGGATTTCAGATGATCTGTGAAGGACAACTATTGATGAACGACAACAGATTGTGGAGAAACAATTGTTTTTCTGAGGTGTTTTCTTCGATAATGAAGTTCCTGGGACTCTCAATTTATGATTACATGAGATTCATTCTTTATCAGTGATAAATCCAATCATAAGGTAGTACTTGTATTTTTCTTGGTTTAATCCCAGATTTTTTATCCCATATCAAACATAAATAAATTATCCTAATAAATTGATTTACGATTTTATTGTTGGTTTATCTTCCTAGGATTATAAATTAATGATATTTGATCCCTATTTATCCCCTATGTTCAACACTTTCTCCTTCAAAATATTGAGGCCAACTTGAACAATGGACTATGTTAGTTCCTCACTCTTCTATTTCATGTTTTTCTCCCCTCGTTCTTCGTGCATTCATCGACGGTGTTTTGTTTAAATGACGGATTGAAAATATCCAGAAACCAATCATTGCATGGTAAATCATTGGCACAACATGTCAATTTTATAGGTTCAAGTTAAATATCCAAATCATGACTGAGGAGTGATGTGGTGTGATGAGATATTAAGCATGGATCTAAGACCATATTGAGTGTTTTCATCCATGTTTTGGTGATGTGGAGGTGCAGCAAGATAGGAAGCCTTTATCTAGAAGATTGGGTGGATGGAATTCATCCATCAGTTTCATTTCTTATTTGGTCATCATTAGATCTCGTTTCCTCAGTTGAATTCATGGCTGGATTGTAAGCAGTGGTGGTGTGGAAAAAAACATGTGAGGAATTTAGGAGTATTGGGAAAATCTTGACATACACGCCTTGTACTTTAGAAGATCATATGTTGTGTAGCCCCTTTAAATAGTGGCTAGGGTTCCACGAATAGTTAAATACCACAAGCCATGTGGGATTACTTAATTACATGTGACCCAATGCTGGAGACTCAATGAGTTCCCATGGGGCACATGGGAATGGACACAGCCATGTACATGGGCACGACCATGTTATATAGGCACAGACACCTCCAGAGTACTCAGACATGGGCAGAGTATATGGGCATGGACAATATAGATGGGCATGACCAGAGTACAAGATCATGGTCTATAGTGAATGGAAATGATCCAGAGGACCTATACATAATTTTGGTTTCCAATAAACGTCATTTATACCGTATACTTTTCATGTACTTCTCTTAGGAAAAGTTAATTCCCCATTATCTTCAGTCTAGATGAATATCTTTAGGGTATGTTCCCTTAGACCATCCATATGAGTGTATTGAGAGGCATCCAGTAATTATCATAAGATGAGTAATCCCCTCTATTGGATAGTCTAGGATATCTTCAGGTATCCCTATCTATGGCCCGGAGTGTGATCAACTATAATTCCTTGTAAGGTTGGGTCAGTTATCATGTTACCGACTACCAGGGTGTGAGATACCCATCCTAGTGGTTTACTATAGGTAGGTTTAGGTTTCCCTCATAGGCCTTGGGTATGATCCCCTATTCGTGTATCGATATATTCTGAGTTCCATAATGTACTTTGTTAGGTAAAGTCCTGATAAGAATGACCTATCAGATGAGAATCATCAATGTTAACATGACCCAAGGAGTGAGCTCTCCTGGATGAGAGTTAACTTTAAACCTCAAGCAGAATCCTAGGGTGGAAGTATGGTTGAGACCTTACTTTTAGACATGTTTTATATCTTTATTATATCATTGTTATTGTAATTATTGTCTCATATACCAGTTGTTATACATTTATATTTTTGAGATGACTCCTATCCCTCTTTCTCTTTCTTTGATGATTTATGTTTGGGGACTTCAGGGTGTCCTACTAAGTATGTTTATACTCACCCATTAATAGGATCCACCCACAAATTTCATTCCTTATTCATACAATAGGCATTATTAATAATTCCTACATAGATAAGGAGTAGGTGGAGGATAGTTGAGCTAGATAGGCCATAGTTGGTTCTAGGAGTTTTATTAATAGAAGTCCCCTTTTTACTAGCAAGTTGGACTCTTCTACAATTTTGGTGGGATTTTATTTTTTCCTTTATTCTTTCTCATACTTGGTTTACACTCAGATTTTTGATATAGTTTCATGCATTCTTTTTTTTATTAGTTGTATCTTACCTTTTATCATTGTATTGGTGGTTAGATATGTGTGTGTGTGTGCAAGTACCTTAGGCTAAGGCCTCCCATGGGTGTGATATGCCTACTCAATGATTTACATCAAGACCTAGCCTATTGAAAGTGAGCTTGGGGTGTCATAATAAATTTATTACCATATTATAAGTCCTCGGTGGGTTATGCCATGATAGAGTGGTACCATAGAGGGTTTTTTATTAGGATTTGATTTCATAGATTGTTTATCTATGAGGTTTTGTTTGGGAACTAGGGAAACATTTTTAAAGTGTCTTGAGTTTAAATATCATGCTAGAAAGTATAGTGTTATCATGGAAGTTGGTGTATCCATTCACCAGGACTTTGATAACCATTTTTTAAACACAGTAAATATAGGCACTAGTTTCATGGAAACATATGTACATTGATCATATAGGAATGGGTTGTGGTTTCCATGTCCTTCTTGATTCATCTCCCCATATATAATTTTTTAATGTGGTGTGTCCTGTATCCTGCAGGATTCCTCCACAATGACATCCAGTTTGGATTCAACAAAAGGATCCTGATTATGATTCATCTAGTGATGAGGTTCAATTCAGGGGCCTATACAAGGGATGGTACCTCTGGGTTTTATTCCATGCTTACCTCCACCAATTGAGAATAAATTTTCACTAAAAATTCTAGTATAGGAGATGTGTATCTGATAACAGTTCCTAAGTTTCCTAGACAACAAACCCTTAGGTTTTGGGGAAAACTATACCGCCAAGTAGTAGAGTACTAGATCGAGTAAATTTAGTGTTTTTTTCTTGTTAGGACACCTCCTAATCAGATGGTGGTTCTAGTGGTGAGTCTCATATATAGATCTATAGGGATATTTTGAAGTCTAGTTACTTAGATGAATTATGAGGAGACTCTCTCTTGGATTGGGTTCAAGATTATTCTCATATAAGACTTAAACCTAGAAAAGTTTTGAGCAGTTCACATCCAGGATCATATAGTACTCTAATATAAAACATGATATTATAAAAGTATTCATCAAGGATTATAAACCTCTCATTATACTCCATGAATATTTTTCATGATGTGTTATTTCAATTGCATAACTTTGAGTGTGGCCTATGTAGAGTTATCTTGGATGGAGTAGTATCTATATGCAATTCTACTTATGTTGGAGTGCTTGAGCGAGCCTTAGTGGTGGAGATATTCTTGACAGAGGTGTCAGAAACAGTTGGTGCTGGTAGTGGGCACTCTAGGGATAAGACTTTGGTAGCTGGTATCCGATGATAGGAATATATATCCAAGAATTCTATGAATTTATAGAGAGAGTATTATGATAGAGGTTTTGTAGTTAAGGTCTCTCGGGACAGTTCTAGTCAGTCAGGGGAGAGGCAATACTACTCATGCAAGGGTTGGGGGATATCTGATGTTGGATTGTTTGATCTGTCATGTGGAAGATAGGTAGATAGGAAATAGAGCACCTAGTTAGAGGTAGTGACAAGAGAGTGGAATTTCACAATATTTAAAACAAGGAAGAGGATATGGGAGAGAAGCATGAGGCATTTTATATTTTGATTTTTCTCCACCATCACACCTTAGTGGTCCATATTAGGATCAAGGAGCTTGTGGTCACAAATGAGGGTAGTTGTAGGTAGTGTATTCCTATGACCCAAAGTATCTTGGGATTATTTATGGTGTAATATGTGTCTTCTATAAATTAGCTTTAGTATTAAAAGAAATGGGCTTGATCCACTCTTTTCTTTCCATATCCCTTTTCAATACCTAGAGATTTTAGTGGATTCATTAACTTGACCCTTTCATTTAGAGACTCCTACCAGGGGATATTGGTGCACACTTCTACCAATATTGTAACCCTACTCTTTGTGGAGAGGGTTTATTATGGGATAATTTCTTATTTGTAATGAGTTGTTATGATTTCATTCTAGTTATGGATTTAAAATCCATATTTTATGCACATATTGATTATTTTAGGAAGAGGATGTGGTGATTTTGAGTTTATGGGATGAGGTTTTCTTTCATCTGTGAGAAGGAAACCCAAGAAGAGTAGTATGGTGTCACATGTAGTAGTATAATTTTTATTACTCATCAGTGGGATAGTAATTCCCTTTGAGTACTAGATTTTATGATCTTTCAGATTCCTTTAATGGTGGCAGAGTATAAGGAAATATTCCCTAAGGATGTGTTGGGATTAACTCCAAACTGAGATGTCAAATTTTGCATAAAATTACCATTAGGTACTGCCCTTATATCTATTCTAGTATATTAGATGGATCCCATAGAGATTCAAGAGTTGAAGGTGCAGTGGAGGATTTGTATAGGAATGGATTTGTTAGACCCAATGTGTATCCCTAGGTAGACCCAATTTTTTCATGGGGAAGGTGGGTGGGAGCTTGGGTGTATGCATGTATTATTGTTTCCTAAATCAGGAAACCTTTCAAAATAAGTATCCACTCTAGAGAATTAGTGTAATATTAGACTATTTTAAAGGGTCGATGTGGTTATCTAAGATAGACCTCAGGTCGGTCTATCACTAGCTCTGAGTATGAACTGAGGATTTACTATAGACAGAATTTCGATTCCTCTATAGTCACAATGAGTACTTAGTGATTCTATTTTTCATGGAAAATTCTCCAATGGTTTCCATAGGACTAATGAACTAGATATTTTATCATTTCTTGGACTGATTAGTGGTCATCTTTATCAATGATATCCTGGTGTAATATGTGTTAGTGGAGGATCACATGAGACATCTGAGGATGGTCCTGGACATACTACAAGAATTTTATCACTATGGGGAGTTCTTTAAGTGTTGTTTATGGATTTGAGAGGTCTAATTCCAAGTACATTTCATCTCAAAATAAGGTTTATTGGTGGATCAAACAAAGGTTGATGCAGTGTTAGCTTGGAAACATCCCAAAAGTGTGTTGAAGGTGGGGAGATTCCTTTAGTTGGAAGGATACTTTGTTCCATGTTTATCTAGGATTTAGGCACCCTTAACTACTTTTATTTTAATGGGTAAACCCTTTTGTGGATAGAGTAGTGCTAACATGATTTCCTAGAGTTTCTGTAAATATTAATGAGAACCCCCATATTAAGACTGCCAGAGGAGGGTGTTGAGTATGTGGTGTTCTATAATGCCTCTAGAACCATCATTAGGTGTGTTCTGATGAAGAGGCATTCAATGATTAACTATGAGTGCCAATAGCTAAGACCCCATGAGAAAAACTATTCAGTCCATGATCTAGATCTTGAAGTTGTTTTCTTCACACTGAAGATGTGGTGATATTACCATATAGTTGAGTAGTATATCATATATTGTGACCATAAAAGTCTTAAGTATATATTTTCATAGATATATCTTAACCTGATATATAGGTAGTTTCTAGATTTACCCTAGGATTATGACTTCAAGATAGTTTATACTCCTAAAAAGGGAAGCATTATGGCATATGCTCTTAGTATGAGATCTAGTTCACAGTTTTTGAGAAAACTGTTGGAGATGTTGGAGTTATTATAATTGTTCTTAGTGTATAATTATGATGAATATTACCTCTATTTATTGGCTATTACTCCTCCACTTATTCATTATGTTAGGCAGTCTCATCTCGTAGATATTTATTGTGAGACCTCATGTGGTCATATATCCTCATGATATGATCTTGATGAGTTTTCTAAAGGTGGGGATCACAACATCCTTTTCCAAGGTATGTCCATGGTACTGTTAATGTTTTTAGCTATTGATTTTAGTTAGTTTCATACATCCCACTTAGATGTCAATATAGGCGTGTAAATGTATATTATGACCTCTAGTGTCAATTATAGTGGCTAGGTATGAAGATGTGTATAGTTGAGTTTTTGTTCTAATTCCTCACCTACTAGAAAGTGAAGGGTGAACACTAGGTTCCAATGGGTTTGGCTCAAAACCTTAACATGTTGGAGTGGAAGTGATATAGTGTCTCTATGGACTTTTTTATGGGTCTTCCACAAAATAATAGAGGGTAAAATGTTATCTTATTTATAATAGTCCAACACTCCATGTCGACCCACTTCCTAGCCATTTGAGAGAAGAGATCAAAAGAGAGTTTGAGAAATATTTTAATTTAGAAGATAGTCTATATACACAAAGTTTCCTCAATGATCATTTCAAGACATGATGATCTCTTCACGTAACAATTATGGATATGATTACAAGAGTCCTTTGGGACTCATTTTCGGTATAGCGTGACATTCCACCCACACATGGATGGCCAGACTGAGAAGACCATTTAAGTTATAGAGGATATTATTAGGTCTTACATGTTGTAATTTTCCCATGGTTGGGAGGAATATCTAACCTTAGTAAATTTTGAGTATTACAAAATATACCACTCCCTGTTGGTATAGAACCATTTAAAGCCTTGTATGGGAGGCCATGTTGATCACCACTTTAATGGAATGATCCATAGGAGTCAACACTCAAGGGATCAGAGTTAGTGTGATCACCATTAGAGAAGGTACAGATCATCCATAAGTGAACAAGGACTTTCTAGAGCCATTAGAAGTCTTATGTGGACTAATTATGGAGGTCATTGGAGTTCAAAGATAGACTCCATGTGTTCATGAAGGTCTCACCTGATGAAGATTCATCCAAGCTGCTTATTTATCTATGAGACTCATTGTACATTTATAGATACTATGTAGGGTTTGTGAGGTGTCATGCCGCTTAGACCTACTTGCACAGTTAGATTGAGTACATGATTTTTTCCATATGCTATAGATGAGGAGTTATGTGTATGAGATATTGTGTGTTATCGATTGGGGAGATATGGGAATCGAGGATGGGTCTGAATTCATGGATTACAAAATAGTGATCAAGGATCAGTATGAGAAGAACTTTTATAGGAGAGGGATTCCCTTGGTGTATGTCCAAGAACAGCACAAGAATATTCTACAGAGCATCTGGGAGTAGGAAAACCATATGCGATCCCAGTATCCTCTACATTTTAAGTAGGATATTTTCATTTTGGGAAAAATTCCTGAACAAATATATTTTTATCTTATAAAACTTTGAAATATTTTAAATAATATTCTAGAAGCTAGGATTTTAGTTAGAATAGGACACCGGGGCACGGGGAGCCATGGTGAGGTTATAATAAAAATATTATATATATTATATCACACATAAGAAATTTTCCTAAAATAATAAAATAACTCTTGAATAGAGTCTCTGATAGGAAATCTAATACTACCATTAAATCTTGAATGTATGTTTTACCCTATGGTCTACATAACATGTGTGTGTGTGTTGGGTTCTTGGCTTGAGAGAATTCATGGATGGAATTTAAATTAAATGAATGAATTTATTTATTTATTATTTATTAATTACCAGACCTAATTATCCTATTTTTCAAACCCTATTATGGAAAAATCCTAATGTTATTCTTATAACCATATGAATTTGAGAGGATTTTTTACATAAAACTATTGAAGAATAAAAATAGATCATAGAGTAGTGATCATTTTCTCATGGAATTATCTTCACCAATGAAGTTCCTCAATCTCCCCAATGATGATGACTTAAGATTTTTTCATCATCATAATGTGATCCAATATTAATAAAGTACTCTTATTTTTATTTTTTAAAAATATGTTTTGTTTATATCGATTCAAACATCAATCAATTATCCTATCAAACTGATTTTTGTTTCGATATTTTGGTTTATCTTCCTAGGATTACTAATTTGTGATATTTTTTTATCCATGTTTATCTATTTTGTTCTATTATTTCTCTACAAATGGATTAAGTATAATCCAAATAATGAAAATTTTATATTCATCACTATTTTTTCTTTCTTTTCTCCCCTCTTTATTCATGACTTCATCGTATAAGATCTATTTGACTGGTGGTTTGAAAATACCTTGAAACATATTGTTACATAGTTGATATTTTCCCCAAAGGATTCTTTTAAAGGGTTTAGGTTTAGGATCGATAGAAATATTGATGCATGATGTGGTATGATGGGATATTGGTAATGTATTAGAGATTGGATTGAGGGTTTTTTTCTATGGTTGGTGATATGGTGGTGCTGCAGGATGGGAAGCATTTCCTGAGTAGATTTGGTGATTAGAAACTAGCCACTATCAATATTTTAGGTTTGGTCAACATAAAATCTGAGTTCATTAGAGGATTTCAGGGATGGATAATTGGTGTAAGTGGTGTGGGTTAAGAATCATGAGAGATTCTAGAGTTTTAGGAAAATATTGATATACACAGTGTGTACTTAAAAAGAACGCACACCATGTAGTCCCTTTATATAGTGGCTAAGATTCCATATTGAGTTAAATATCACATACTATGTGGGATTTCCACATGCCATGTGAACCAATGTTGGTGACTCAACATACACCCTTGGGGTACACAGTCATGGACATGGCTAGGTAAATTGGCATGGCTAGTTTATATGGGCGTGGACATAGATAGAGTAGTCATGCATGACTATAGTACATGGGCATGGATAGTGTACACAAAAATGGATAGAGTACATAGGCATGGTTCGTAGTACCTAGGCATGGTTTGGAGGGCTTGAGAAAACCCATGTTATCCAAGACACCCCATGTATACCCTATGTAAGAACCCGTGTTTTTTCGGACAGTAGTTTTGAGCAGAAATTTTGAATTTTTACTGTTGGATGGTCATGAGGGGTAAAATGGTCTTTTCCCTCTACCATACGGTCTCAGATAATTTTCTTGACAACTCCTTTGGTTTCGGAATATGGATTTTACCCTAGGACAGGAGTTTGGAGGAAATCTGAGTTGTTCGAATTTTGGTGGAATATTTAATATTTAATATTATTAAATTAAATATTAAATTATTTGTGTAGGTTTTTTTGGAAATAACTTTTAAACGGAGTGTTGGATTGAGATTACTTCTATTCCATTGAGTCCAGAATGGTGATTTTAGCCTAGGGAAGTCATAAACTCATGTCAGGCGTCGGGCCCGGCCCGGGCCCCTTTTTCATCCTTTTATTTTCTTCTTTCCTTTTCTTGTCTTCTCTCTTATTTCCTCCTCCTCCTTGAGCTCGTCTCCTACGCCACTCCTCCTTGTCTGTGACCTATAATCAAATTTGTATATTGAGAAAACGGGAGAGTAGGAAGGCGATAAGGGTACTGATTCGAAGCTCTCGACGCGCTAAGTCGGCATGCGGCATCTGTGGACTGTGAAATAAACCGAGGATTTGGCGGTTTCCACCCAAAGGAAGGGACGTTTATGTTTTTTCCATATATCCCCTTAAAACATGTTTTTTAAAGTCTTTAAAGCCTTATATTTCTTGCTTGTAAGCCCATGGGGCTCGATCTGTTGTTTCAAGGGCGAAAACGGGTGTTTCAGGCCTTTTTAGGGATTTCTTGTCGGAAAACCCAGAATACACAGCATGTATTCCAAGGTTACACACCGTGTGTTCTTCCCATTTTGGTAATATGAAGTTTTCTTAAGTACATGTCGTGTACTTTGAGTACAAGTCGTGTAGTCGGTGGTCGTGTGGCTGGCCGTGTGAAATAGAGCACAGAATAGTGGTTTTTAGCGAGTACACGCCGTGTAGTGGTACCTGGGCATGTGTTTGGGTGAAAAACAGACATGGTGTAACTTTTTGAGAATAGTACACTCCATTTACAGTAAAGTACACATCGTGTACTATTACACAGGCAGGCCCATTGTGCTCTGGCCATGTACTCTGGCCATGTACTGCTTCAGTTTAGTAATTTTGAGATATCTTGAGCTCTGGAAGTCAGAATTGGGCATATGAGTAGTCGATTATGAGAGTTTTTTCACGTAGATCGCAATAATGGAATAATTTTTACATTTATAGGTAATATAAATGGAGTTTTTTGGGTTTCCATATAAATGGAGGGGTTCTTCCTCCACTTATTGAGTTCAGTTGTCACTGGAGAGTGAGACTTGGGTGGATGATAGGTTGGGTGTTCGTACCAACTTAGTTTAGACCTTTAATTAGAGAAGATATATGAGATATATCTCATAACCCATGGTTTAGAGGATTTTTCCCTTGTGATATGTTCCCTTATGGACTATGAGGCTTTGAGACTAGGTACTTCTAAGGATCCCCTAAGGGATGCCTTTGCTTGTGTGCTGACCTAGGGAGTCCCTTGTAGGATCTCTCTCTTGTTCTTACTTTGAAAGGAACCATGTTATGGAATGCCTATATTGTACTTCTTTTGAGGATACCATGTATTATTCCTACCTTACTCTTCTCTAAGGATCCCCCGTAGGATGCCTTCACTCGTGTTTACCTGGAGGATCCCGAGTATGATGCCTCCTCTGTGTTTGACCTGAGGGACCCAGTGGGTGCTCGTTGTTTGACCGAACCTGAGTTGTTATGTCGGGTTTGGGTAGAGATGGTGATTGTGTGTCACCTACAACCCGTTCCAAACTGGTGATCCCTTTCAACTTTTTATGTATTGTTGGGATGGGCATTCGGGCCACCCTCACTGTTTGTTTATATCTGACTTGGTTTGCTGATGTTCTAGTGTTTACCAGAGGTGATTTCTGGTTGGTGACTTCTAAGCCTGACACGATGCGTCTTTCATGTTTGTTTGGATGCCTACTTTTCCTTGTGTTCCTAAGTAGGTGGTTTGATTCCTTACTTTAAATGTCTTTGAGTTTTTGTGAAAAAGTGTCGGATACCCATGTATCGGGTATCTCGGGTTAGGGTTTGATCCTGTAATATTATCTTCCTTAGATTTATTGTATTCTTGAGGATTTTAGATGAATAATTATTGCTTGTTATCATGTATGAGGATCACCCCATGGGTTTTTTCCTTGTTTTTCTGTTTATCGTCGTTTGGATTAGGTTTCCTGTGAGGCAAACCTTATTACACTGATTACCTACCTTGATATGAATAATTGCATGTGTTGCCTGCAGTTTTAACGTTTTTGATTCATTGTAGCTATTAGCCAAGTAGTTTTCTGAACATACTTAGGGCTTCTATGAATCGGTTACGTACGATTGCTTTTACTCAGGGTTGCGGGAACCTGGTGTAGCAAGACCATAAGGGGAATTCACATTGAGTGCTTCCTCAGAGGGTCTGTTTAATTATTACCACTACGAGACCATAAGGGAGATTGACTTTGTGCTCTCTTGGAGGGTCTTATAATTATAGAATCGAGACTAAAGGGGGAATTAGATGTAAGTGATTCCTCAAAGAGTCTGTAGTATCGCTGCAAGACCATAGGGGGAATTGACGATGAGTTCTTCCTCAGAGTGTCTTTGCCTTTGTTGAAAAAGTGACTATAGGGTTCTGCCCACGTGAGCCACCCATAGGGTCAGCATGATAAATTAATGTTGGTTGGTTGTGATGAGTCCACCAAGACAAAGAACAAGCTTGGGTTTTGTACTGTTTATTATTAGGTAGTCTGTTGAGATACTTGTTGTGTTATCTCCTTGCTTGTGTTTGTTTGGTTGAACCAGAGGGGTAAGGATGTGAGTACTTCTCATAAGGTTACTTGTTTTTGTTTATCTTGTTCAGAGACATATTTTCGGCGTTGGACAAAGCAGGTACATGTCGATGGGATTACGGACCCATAGATCGACTTAATGATACACGGCTTGAGTGGCACGACTCCAGCTCAATTCCCTTGCACAGGATGTCCAGTAGATCGGGCTTATGGTCCCAAGGATCGACTGCTGATTTTGTTTCTTGTTATTTGAATCACTTCATCATGAATATTTATATTTATGTATATGTGTATAGGTATGGGACTATACATGTGTACGTATATAGATATGGACATCCATGGTGGCACTTGACCAGTTGACAGGGATTACATACCCTGAGTTTAACTGTGGTTGCACGTTTGGTTTACTTCCTTTTGTTGTGTTCCAGCTAGGCTGAGAACATTGTTGTTTCATACACTTTTAGTAGCACAATTATAGGTTGCTTGTCAGGGTTCCCTACTGAGATTATTTCTCACCCCTGCACATTCACCTCGGTGTACGTGTAGACCTTATGTCTGCTTTTCTGGTTGAGTATGAGTTTCATGGTGGATATAGATGAGGCCCAGTGTTGCATGATCGAGCAGAGCTACTCAAGTGGTTCTACTGATTGGGCTGTTGCAGTTCGATATTGTATGGAGATCGGTTACGTGGATTGGCTCAGAGTGAGTAGTAGAGCCCTATACTTTTACTTTCAGTTTTTTGTACTTTTATATATATGGTCGGCCTAGTGGGTGACCAGTGTTGTATTTTATTTCATAGCTATTCATGATTTTACAGCATTTTACTGTCACAGCTTGTTCTATTTCAGTTGTTTATTACTTCTGCACTCTGTTTACATTTTTATGTGTATGATAATTAGTTATTTCCATTGTTTTCTTACTCTGGTATGAGGTCATAGTCTACCCACTATCACACCCTAGGCCCTTGCTGCTAGTCGGCAGCCTCTGGCGTACGGGGAGGCATGCTTGAGTCCTTGTGGTGAACCGACTCGAAGCACCGGTTTAGTGGCTTCCGGGTCGGGATGTTGCAAAGTGGTATTAGAGGATTTTTCTTTCCTGGTTGTTACTATTTGGGATATGGTAGACAGGAGTATTAGGAATGTGTCGGAACCAATGATGGATATCGAGCTGGTGCGTCGTGAACACTTTTTTTGGTAAGAAGTCCTGGTTTCCAGGGTTTGGGATTTCTATGCTGATTTTGTGATGTTACTTTTGTATATGATTTTCGCCTTGAGCGATGCACATATTGTGTGGTGTTTTGATTTACTACGAATCTCTGGCTCTTGTCCAATGGTAAGATTCCAGGGATAGATTTTGACTCTTGGACAGAAAAGGAAAGAGGCGTCTCATGCATCATACTAGGCACATAGGATTCACAGCATATAGGCCTGCTAGTGTGTGTTTTTACAGATGACTGAGACCTTTCGGTTTGCTTACACATACTTTTTTCTCTGATGGCAGGTTATGTGGATCTACGTTGAGGTGTTGCTGTGAGGATGGTGACTCAGTCCTTGTGCATAGGTGGTGCAGTGACCCCAGTTGGCTGATATGTCACATGATACCTTTCTGTTTAACCCTTATTGGGTGTTGTTTCTCGGGTCTACGGTTATTTAGTTGGATCGTTGAGAACAATGTCAATAGATACCATGGATTTTCTCATGAACTTGTCCTCCTTGGGTTATTCTCATATACGAATTCCCAATGGGTGTCAGTTCAGTTTCTCTTCTGCTTGGGTTGTGAACTCCAGGGATTAGTTCCTTCTGAGGATGCTCGGAGAGGATCAGGGACCTTGTAGGTTGTGTTTCAGTTTTGACTTTCTTTGGTTTTTGTGATCTTTACCGTCTTCTGAGTGGTTTTGGATCTTTTGGGCTAGGTGGTTAGACCTTGTGAACTAATTGTGAGGCTTTTTCTGTAGGGCTAGGTGGAATACCTAGATACCCTTGGTTTTGACTCGAACCTTTGTAGGTCGATGTATGTTCCATTCTAGGGTAACCAGTGTGAAAATGGTTGACCCATGCTTGAATCCTGGTCGAGATTTGGAAGGATGTAAGCATGGATCGGAGAGAGTCGAACACGCATTTGGTGAATCTCAGTGGACTCCTGTTAGAGATGATCATGCACTATCTTGATTCGTCTTGAGTATGCTGAGAGAGCTTTGACCCTACATCGATATCCTTTTTCTTTCCAAATGTTCATCCCTATTGTGGATGGAACCTTTTCGGGTTGCGATCTTGAAGCGGTGTAAGGAAATCCATATGGCGGGGAGTGCACCATTGGCCTTTGAGGGTGGTTTTCCTTGTTTAGGTTAAACTTTGGTGTTTTCCAGTAGGCTTTTAAACTCAGAGTTTTCTTTTAAGATAACGACATGGGTGTTCCTATGGTGGGGAGTATCATTTTGGTCGTAGTTGAATGTCTCTTGTGTAGAAGGTGGCGGTTAATGCTATAAGGCAGGTCGTTGGACAGTCTAGATAGCTTGGTTGTGCTGATGCTCGGGTTATGAGCATGGTTGTTGTTTCCTTCACTGGGATTCTCAGGGATGAGAAGGTTTATGGTGGAGAGTCTGTAAGAACCCGTGTTTTTTCGGACAGTCGTTTTGAGCAGAAATTTTGAATTTTTGTTGTTGGATGGTCTTGAGGGGTAAAATGGTCTTTTTACCCTACCATATAATCTCGGATAATTTTTCTGACAACTTCTTTGGTCCCGGAATAGGGATTTTACCCTAGGATAGGAGTTTGGAGGAAATTTGAGCTGTTTGAATTTTGGCGGAATATTTAATATTTAATATTATTAAATTAAATATTAAATTATTTACATAGGTTCATTTTTCAATAACTTTTAAATGAAGCATCAGATTGAGATTATTTCTGCTCTGTTGAGTCCTGAATGGGGAGTTTAGCCTAGAAAAGGCATAAACTCATGTCGGGCACCCGGGCCGGGTCGGGCCCCTTTTTCTTCCTTTTCTTTTCTTCTTTCCTTTTATTTTCTTCTCTCTTCTTTCCTCCTCCTCCTTGAGCACGTCTCCTATGCCGCTTCTCCTTGTCCATGACCTATGAGAGAATTTGGATATCGATAAAATGGGAGAGTAGGAAGTTGATAAGGGTACCGATTCGAAGCTCTCGACGTGCTGAGTCGGCGTGCGGCATCTGTGGACTGTGAAATCAACTGGGGCTTTGGCGGTTTCCACAAAAATTTAGGTTCGTTAATTTTTTCACCATATATCCCCTTAAAACATGTTTTTTTAAGACTTTAAAGCCTTATATTTCTTTCTTGTAATCCCATGGGGCTCGATCTGTTGTTTCAGGGGTGAAAACGGGTGTTTCGGGTGTTTTTAGGGATTTCCCGTCGGAAAACCCAAAATACTTGGCGTGTATTCCAGGGGTACACATCGTGTTTTCTTCCCGTTCGGGTAAGATGAATTTTTCTTAAGTACATTCTATTTACTTAGATTACACTCCATGTAGTCGGTGGCCGTTTGGCTGGTCGGGTGAAGTAGTGCACAGAATAGTGGTTTTTAGTGAGTACATGCCATGTAGTGGTACATGGGCATGTGTTCAGGTGAAAAATGGTCATTGTGTAACTTTTTGTGAACATTACACTCCTTGTAAAGTAAAGTACATGCCGTGTACTATTACACAGGTAGGCCCATTGTGCTCTGGCCATGTACTCTGGCCATGTATTGCTTCAGTTTAGTAATTTTGAGATATCTTGGGCTCTGGAAGTCAGAATTAGGTGTGTGAGTAGTCTATTCTGATCATTTTTTTGCTTAGATCGCAATAGTGGAATAATTTTTACATTTATAGGTAATATAAAGGGAGATTTGGTGGTTTCAATCTAAATGGAGGGGTTCTTACTCCACTTATTGAGTTCAGTTTTCACCGGAGAGTGAGACTTGGGGGGGATGATAGGTTGGGTGTTCGTATCAAATTAGTTGAGACCTTTAATCAGAGAAGAGATATGATATTTATCCTGTAACCCATGATTTAGAGGACATTTACCTTGTGAGATGTTCCCTTCTGTCCTATGAGCCTTTGAGATGAGGTACTTCTAAGGATCCCCTGGGGGATGCCTTTGCTTGTGTGCTAACCTAGGGAGTCCCTTGTAGGATCTCTCTCTTATTCTTCCTTTGATAGGAACCATGTTATGGATTGACTATGTTGTACTTCTTTTGAGGATCCTGTGTAGGATTCCCCCCTTACTCTTCGCTAAGGATCCCACGTAGGATGCCTTCACTCGTGTTTACCTGGAGGATCCTAAGTATGATGCCTCCTCTGTGTTTGACCTAAGGGACCTAGTGGGTGCCAGTTGTTTGACCGACCCTGAGTTCTTATATTGGGTTTGGGTAGAGATGGTGATCGGGTGTCACCTAGAACCCGTGCCAAACTGGTGATCCCTTTCGACTTTTTATGCGTTGTTGGGATGGGCGTTCGGGCCACCCTCACTGTTTGTTTATATCTGACTTGGTTTACTAATGTTGTAGTGTTTACCAGAGGTGATTCCTAGTTGGCGGATGCTGAGACTGACATGATGCGTCTTTCTTGTTTGTTTGGATGCCTACTTTTCCTTGTGTTCTTGAGTAGGTGGTTTGATTCCTTACGTTAAATGTAATTGAGTTTTTGTTCAAAAGTGTCGGATACCCATGTATCGTGTATCTCGGGTTAGGGTTTGATCCTGTAATATTATCTTCCTTATATTTCTTGTATGCTTGAGGCTGTTAGATGAATAATTATTGCTTGTTAGAATGTCTGAGGATCACCCCATGGGTGTTTTCCTTGTTTTGGTTGTTTATCGTTGTTTGGATTAGGTTTCCTGTGAGGCAAACCTTGTTACACTTATTGCCTGCCTTGATATGAATAATTTCATGTGTTGCCTATAGTTTTAACATTTTTTATGCATTTTAGCTATTAGCCAAGTAGTTTGTTGAACATACTCAGGGCTGCTACGAATCGGTTACATACGATTGCTTTTACTCAGGGCTGCGGGAACCTGGTGTAGCAAGACCATAAGGGGAATTGATGTTGAGTGCTTCCTCAAAGGGCATGTTTAATTATTACCACTACAAGACCATAAGGGAGATTGACTTTGTGATCTCTCAGAGGGTCTGATAATTATCGAATCAAGACTAAAGGGGGAATTAGATGTAAGTGCTTCCTGAGAGAGTCTGTAGTATCACTGCTAGACCATAGGGGGGATTGATGATGAGTGCTTCCTCAGAGTGTCTATGCCTTTGTTGAATATGTGACCATAGGGGTCTGCCCACGTGAGACACCTAGAGGGTCAGCATGATAAATTAATGTTGGTTGGTTGTGATGAGTCCACCAAGCCAAAGAACAAGCTTGGTTTTTTTACTGTTTTTTGTTAGGTAGTCTGTTGAGATACCTGTTGTGTTATCTGCTTGCTTGTGTTTGTTTAGTTGAACCAGAGGGGACAGGCTATGAGTACTTCTTATAGGGTTACTTATTTTTGTTTGTCTTGTTCAGAGACATATTTTCGGTGTTGGCCGAAGTAGGTACATGTTGATGGGATTACAGACCCAGAGATCGACTTAATGATACATGGCTTGAGTGGCACGACGTCCAAATCAATTCCATTTCATAGGATGTCTAGGAGATCGGGCTTATGGTCCCAAGGATCGACTACTGATGTTGTTTCTTTTTATTTGAATCACTTCATCATGAATATTCATATTTATGTATATGTGTATAGGTATGGGACTATACATGTGTACGTATATAGATATGGACATCCATGGTGGCACTTTCCCAGTTTACAGGGATTACATACCCTGAGTTTAACTATGGTTGCATTTTTGGTTTACTTTCTTTTGCTGTGTTCCAGCTTGGCTGAGAACATTGTTGTTGCATACGCTTTTAGCAGCACAGTTATAGGTTTCTTGTCAAGGTTCCCTTCTAAGATTATTTCTCACCCCAGCACATGCACCTCAGTGTATGTGTAGACCTTATGTCTTCTTTTCAGGTTGATCACGAGTTTCATGGTGGATAGGGCTGAGGCCCAGTGTTGCATGATCGAGCGGAGCTGCTCGAGTGGTTATACTGATCGGTCTATCGCAGTTCGATATTGTCTGGAGATCGGGTACGTGGATTGGCTCAGAGTGAGTAGCAGAGCCATGTACTTTTACTTTCTTTTTTTTTTGTACTTGTATATATATGGTCGGCCCAGTGGGTGACCAGTGTTGTATTGTATTTCATAGTTGTTCGAGCTTTTACAGCATTTTACTTTTACAGCTTGTTCTATTTCAGTTATTTATTACTTCCGCACTCTGTTTACTTTCTGATGTGTATGATACTTAGTTATTTCCATTGTTTTCTTACTCTGGTATGAGGGAATAGTCTCCCCACTATCACACCCTAGGCCCTCGCTGCTCGTCATCAGCCTCTGGCGTACAGGGAGGCGCGCTTGAGGCCTTATGGAGAACCGGCTCGGAGCACCGGTTTAGTGGCTTCCGGTTCGGGACGTTACACCCTATACATGTTTTTTACTTCTCCAAAGGAATGTTAAGGCCCCGTTCTATAATGTTTAGATGAGTTTTTGTAGACTATGTACCTTGGTCCATCCCTACAAGGGTACTGGGAGGAATCCCTTTATGAGCATAGGATGAGTGATCCAATCAATAAGATAGTTTTGGATAGAGTTAGGCATCCCTGCATGAGTCCTAGAGTCTGATCATCTACCATTCCTCCCTAATTTGTATCAATTATACCATTACCGACTTCCATGGGGTGAGATAACCATCCTTGTGGTTTACGTCAAGTAGGTTTAGGTATCCCGCATAGTCCCTTGGTGTGATCTCCTATCTTTGTATTGAGATATTATAAGTTCCAACATGTACTTATTCATGGAAAGTATCGAAAGTCGCAACCTTTTGGATGATTTCCATCAGTGTTAAAAAGACATGAGGAGTGAGCTCCCCTAGATGATCATTACCTTGAATCCTTAAGTGGAATCCCAATCTAATAGTATGGTTGTTACCTCGCTTTGAAACTATGTGTTTATTTTGATTATATCTGGGTTATTATTGTTATTTTATCATATATTGATTAACATACCTTTTTGTAGCTGAGATGGCTTCTCTCTATATTTTATTATTTATTTTTGTTGATTTCAGGGTGTTCTATTGGTTAAGTTCATACTCACCTCTAAGAGGGTTCTACCCACACATGTCATGTTTAATGTAGACAACAGGCCTTATGATTGATTCTTAGGTAGACCTGAAGTAGTGGGAGCATATTTGAGCTAGACATACCACAGTTGGTTCTAGGGGTTGAATTTGGCTACAGTACTCTCATTACTAGCTGTTTGAACTCTTTTACAGTTTTTATGGGATTGTATTTGGAACATTATTTTTTCCCATAATTTTTTAAAACTTTGATGTAGGATCTAATTGTATGCATTCATTTTAGTGTCTATTGTATCTAACCTTTTAGAATTATATTGGTGGTGGGAGATGTGTGTGTGTGTGTGTGTGAAATTACAATAGGATAAGGCTTATTATATGTGTAATATGCCTACTTAGTTCTTGTCGCCAACCCCTGTCCAATTAGAGGTGGGGTTGGGGTGACAAAAATAACTTACTATTATCTAGGTTGTCCCTAATAGTTTAGGTTATGAAGGTTTCAACAACAATATATTTATACATTTTATAGAATATATAACATTTTTTTTCTAGAAATCATGATACATAAAATGTTTTTAAAAAATGCTAAAGAAATATATTTGATATGTAAGAAATTATTTCATATGTGATATAAATATTCTATTACCAATAATATATAATAATTCATACATAGTTTCACCCCTTCGTCAGATGATTTTTGGTTGTCCTTTGCATTATTGTATTCCTATTTATAAAGGTTTTTTCCTTTGATTCACAAACATTTTATGAGAAAGTGGGATTTATTTTGATCATTTTTTATTTAAATTAGATCTATGATTTTATTTGAACAATTTAAAATTCTCTAAAATTTTCTATATCAATTTCATAATTTTCTTATAGAAATAAATTTAAAAATATATATATTTTATTTATATTTCAATTCAAAATTTATAAAAAATTCATAAAAAAATATTTTTATATTATTATTAATATAATTCAACCAATATTGTTAAACATCATTTTAATTTTTTCATTATTTTTAATGTTATGTAGATCAAAATTAGGAAATTTCTAATTTTTTTATATTTTAAAATTTTAAAAAAATTAATTTTTCTATTGTTAAAAACAAATTTTTTTATTTTATGAATTCAATTACTCAGTAAAATTATTTTTATAATTAAATACATTCATGATTTTAAAATTTCAAAATTCAGGTAATGTTTGTTAAAGAAATAATTTTTCCCATTCTACCCACAATCTTAATTATTTTCAAAATCTCATGGAATATTAAAATTTTATTTTCATTATTAGAAAATTAAGAATTATAAAATTATATCATTCATAAATTTATAAATGCTATAACCATAATCGATATTATTAATTTTTTTCAAACACTACAGATACATTTTGAAAAATAAGTATTTTTTGTATATGTTTTAATAGTGAAATCTTATTATATATACCCTAATACTTATCCAATTGTAGAAATTTATAGGTTTATTGTGAAAATTGATAGTGCTAGGGATTGAATTATCTCCCATGATGAATTAATTTCAAAAAATAGAATGATTTATTATATTAGACTTCATGTAGTAAAAAAATTAGTGTTATAATACTTTATATTCATATAATTTTTCATCTTTATATATTCTAACAATTTGTTGATGCAATGGTGATTTATATCAGATATGATGACTATATGTGTGTATATATACAAAGGGACTTTTAGAATTCTAATATCATACCTTCTGTATCTTTTTCCTTTGTTAAATAAGAATATTAGTGAATCAAATAGGATAGGTATGAATATAAAATGGATGGATTCCAATTATATAACAAAATTGTATGAGGATTGGGTTAAATAGTTCTTCAAGTTTGCAAAAGATCCATAATATGCCCCATATAAGATCCTTTTTCTATTTTTATGTTGCTTCCATTAAAGGATAATTAATTTAAAGGAGTTGGAAGACAACATGATCTATTATAGAATATATAAAAGTTATAACATGTTGTCACCTCGAACTATTGATTGGTGCCCAGACCAGTGGTTGCAAATTACCTAAGGCGCACCTCCCCATACACCAAAGGCTACCAACTAATAAGAGGGGGATAAGGAGGTGTTTTGGGGAAACTATATACTCTATATCAGATTGTTCAATAAAAAAATATAAAATGAATCCATCAATACAACATCCACTAGAGTACATAGAAAAAATAAGAAAGAATCAAAAATATATGAAATGTAGTGTACAACTCAAATGGTCATGCTTACGTAAAAGACTAGTCACCCTCTAGATTGATTTCATATATAGATAAATAGAAAAACAAATAAAATAAATTTAGTCTCCACTATCTCTATAATCCATAAATAATCACAATATCTAAAATGAATTTGAGTTTCTCTAAATTGTTCATGAAAATACCAAGCCTCAACCCATCCTGAACCTGTAATATGTGAGGGATTCTTGGGTACCCAAGTGTAAAGATAGATGATGATGGGTGTGAGTACATAAATTAGTAGGGAACCACCAATGCGGTCTCATAACATACTATAAATGCAGTGAAATATATAAGTGGCATGCTTAGAATAAATAAATAAACTTATTAAATAAATAAACCAAATAACCAACAATATTTACTTTGGATTTTTGCCAAAATTTATCAGAGAATTTCATGTAGACCATGCCAACCCCTATACTGTAAAAAAATCATTATCAATTCATATCTCCATGACCCCAAACATCCATACCTACTTTGACCAATATTGGGGTTTCTCTATGCACATCGTGATGACCGCGCCCCACAATAATACACTTGGGTCTCCCTGGTATAAAAATTTGTATCATGGACCTCCCCTGTTGAGTTTTCTTCATCCCAAGAATATCTGATAAGTATTATAGACCTTGAGAATTATCCTAGAAAGACCCATCCCCATATACCAGATAAACACCAGCCCCATATCTATGGTAGCCCCACTGATAGTATCACATACCTCTCCTATGATATTTTTCTGGTAAAGTTATAACACATACATCCCCTATGGGAGTTTTCTCATCCAAGGGAATAATCACATACGTATCATAGAACTCCCCTATATGAGTTTTCTTAACCCTGTATCATATATAAAATCAACTCCCCTAGGGTTTTTTTATAAAATAGAAAATAAAATACCACCCCTATGGATGTTTTACAAAATCCAAAAAAAATACTTCCGCTAAAGGTGTTATCTAAAATACAAAATAAAATTCTACCCCTATAGTAATTTTCTAAAATCATAAATAAAATACTACCCCTATGTGAATTTTCCAAAATCAAAAAAAAATCCCTTATGAGAATTTTCCAAAGTCCAAAACATAATACCACCAATATAGGCATTTTCAAAAATATAAAATAAAATACCACCCCTATGGTTGTTTTCCATTATAAATAAAACCACCCTAAGGGAACATACCATTAATATAAAACCTATAAGATAAAATAGTGTTGGTTGAATGCCTAAACTTTTCACCATTATTCATATCCAAGTTTGTCCTGCAGATGGTCCATCCACCTAAGATAACACACCTTAAGGGTCCTCACAAGTCCTACTAGATTCGTACATCCAAATATATCTCATACCCACTCTTGTATTTTTCAAGTTGAAAATATTATAGTCATAGCCACATCCATTGGCAGCAAAGACGTCAAGCTAGTTCACAGGGTTCAACATTCCCTTAATACTTGTTCATTCAGTAGATTTTCATTTTAAATTAAAAAATTATTTAATTAAAAAAAACTAAATTAAATAGGTCCAAACCTATGATATAATTACCACACATACACATGCATATAATTAAATTCATAAAGTTGTAGTTTTGGTACAAGGGTCACCAAACTCATAGTGAATCCAATTCCCTTTCAAATCCTTGGTCTGGTCGCTCCTTCTTAACTCACTAAGACATGTCCAAGCCTTTCTAAGCTCAACTAATCCAACTCTAACCACACGAGATCCTGTATCATTTCACATGAATAAAATAATTAATTATAAAATATTATAGTTAGTCATTTAATTTAAACCAAAGTTTCATAACCACTGAACCACCCATTGAGAACAGCCTCATCTTCAGAACCTCTACTAACCACACTTAGAGGGTCTGAAACACACCCCCATCACCAACTAGAGAAAAATCCCTAATCATAAGAACCCAATTAATTGAAAAAATAATTTAATTTAAAAAAAAACCTTGAAATAAATTATGTTATTATCTTACCTATACTAAAATTATGATGAATGATATACCTGATGAATATTATATTCTCCTCTATGCATTCTAGGAAAATAGCCATCAATTTGGGTGATTTCCACTATGTTCTCTTGGAAATATCCAAAACCCATAAAATAATATATTCCAAATTATAGAATAATGAAGGGAAGCAGGAGAAAAGGGAGGATCTTACCAAAAATCACAACAAAAATCCACCTGAAACACCCCAAGAACAATGGGGAGGGGTGTCTATTGACTCTTCATATGATCCCTTAACTATCCAAAATGAGGGGGGGACTAATCCTACCTTTTTATTTAGCTCTAAAAACTTCATATAATCCTATCCTAGTGTGAACTAAAGTTTCACACCATTAACCTTGCTGGAAGGGGTCTCTATCCCCTTTCTAAAAACATTTATATCCTAACCCCTTTTCTTATGTCGTGAATGTAATGTTGTTGTTTTATACTAAATCAACTATTTTTCTTTCCTCTCACATCTTCCCAAACTCCTAAGGAATCCACTGAACCTTAAACTACATCAAAAAACACCCTTAATGGATTTTTAAACCCAATGAACCTCATTATAAGACAATTTCTCAAAATATACCATCTACAAAATGGAAAAACTCAAATTCCCTCAGGAATTTCCAACCTGTAATGACATGCGTCATTACATAAGTTATAAGTGTTGGATTAAACATATATAAGAACTAAATATGGCTAGTGACTAAAATAACACTATGATTTTTGTATTATATTATATGACACAATTTTAAATAATCAAAAATATTATATCCAGGATATGATTATATATGTAAACAATGAAAAATAACACATTGAGGAAATGATTATGATAATTGATAATGACTTCTATGATAGTAAAATGTTGTTTTAAGGTTTAAATACCTATGAAAAGACACCATTTTATACTGGTTATGCTAAATATACAACATTTTCATCCATACTTAAGCTGTATAATTTAAAACTTGGTAATTAATGGAGTGACACCAGTATTATTAAACTACTTTCTCACTTTAAAAATATCCTACAAAAAGATAATAAGATTCTTTTCTGAACATATTATGTTAAATGAAAGATAAATTTTGTGGTTATAATCTTTAAAATAATAAATTTCTATCAAAATAAATATATAATATTTCTCAAGAACCATAAATCAATTAAAATTTTCCCAAAGTGGGGTATGTATTGATATAAAAATTTTGAATCAAGTGCTTTAAAAAAGTTGGTATATCACAATAAATCTAAAGTTTATGAACCAATTTGTAAGTGAAAATAATACAAGGAAATTTAAATGAAAAATATATATAATCAATAAATAGTGGAAACTTTTTAACCAAGAAAACTCTCCTTTATGGTAGAAACTTTATCATGAGTATCCTAAATTTAAAAATGAGCATAGACTCCTTCATCTTGCAGAATCTACAAATAGAGTGAATTATTTTGGTGTAAAAATTAGCACTCACATTATATGGATACTTATGTTAGTAAATTATAATTATACTCTATGGTTATTCATGAAGAAAAAATAATTTTTTTTGTATCTTCTTATATTAGGACCAAAACAACCAGGTAATGATATTTATGTTTATTTGGATCCATTGATTTAAGATATAAAATTAATGTGGGATTAAGGTGTTACATTGTATGATTCTTATAAAAATTAACATTTAACATTGATAGTGATGTAGTATGGGAAGATAAATTAATTTCCTAATTATAGAAATTTATTAACATAAAACATTAATGGAATGCTAAAGTGTCTAGTTTGTGAAAAAATTATGCACTCAATTAGGTTGGAAAAATTCCTGATAGACTGTATTTATATGACATCCCTAATTTTTACCCCAATGAAATAAATACCTTTCTTGTATGACATCATTTTATGGGATTTAAAAATATGGTACATAACCATATCCACTAATAAGAGGTCAAATTTTTGATAAAGTAAAGTATATGGTCATTGATTTTGGTAAACCTTCTTAGAAAAACCTTATGAAAACTAGATGGAAAAAGATATGAGTTTTTTTAATTATCCTATTATAATTATTTTTATTTTGAAAATTTTCTTAATTTCATGCACATAAAAAAATGTATGTGATATTTTCCTTGGCATGTTAAAAATTCATCCATAAAAAAGGATGGAATTAAGGCTAGGTTGGACTTGATTGACATCATAGGGATACTCGAAGAGTTAGTTCCATTGTAGGTTGAAAAGTGGAATTTTATTCCTCTATCTATTTATACTATTTATAGGTAAGAGAGATATAAGTTTTAAACTTCATGAATGATGTAAATGTTTTATAGGGGTATTAATAAAATATCAAGAATATTAAGTTAATGAATGATTTATTCTTAAAGGGATTAAAATCACATGGGTTTTATGTTTTCATACAAGATGAAATGCATGTAGATTTACATTGCACTTTTCATAAAAATTCTCATCGTACATTAACCAAGTTTTTTTCCTTTTTAAATTTATATTAATTAATGTTATATACCAAGAGAATTTTCCAACCATGGAAAATGAAATTTTTGTCATATTATGTGAATTAGATATGTTTTTACAACCATCATTATTTGAAATGATGGTTCACTTTGTTAGAGATATTTGTAATATGTGCTTATACATTATTGATTAAAGTAACCAATTTAGTGTTATAGGATGATTTTAAAATGGTATATTAAAAATAAAATTCATATAGAAGGTTTTATTACAAAGTTATATATTTTTTATGATGTCATTGAATTCTGAAAAAACATCCTATATAATGTAGAGAGTATTGGTCTACTAAAATCTTATCACAATGAGTGACTTATAGGTAATGGAATTTATAAAATAGATGTTGTTGTAATTACTAGTATAGATAAGGATTATCATCACATTTATATTTCAAATATTAATTTATAGTTTGTTCCATATGTTAAAACCCATAAAGTAATTTTTGGAAATTTAATCCATCAAGTGTTTTAATATAAATATCAACATCACATAATCAAAAGTTTATTGGATGTTCTTTGGACCATAATTTTAAGGATTTAGTAATAAATGTAAATTCAATTTTAGAAAAAAAATTATGGTGATACAAGAGAATAAGTGTACATGGATTCTCTTATAATGGTTATGTAACTAATGGTTATATATTTTATATAAAGAAACACGATGAATATAGTACCATGAAAAATAGTGGAGTTACTCATGTGGTGTAAGCGATACATGTATTTGGTAACAAGGCCAGAAATCCTATTTACATGAATATTTCATACATTGGCATCATTAAAAAAATATGGGACAAAGATTATATGACATTTCAAATACTGATTTTTCAATGAAAGTGGGTTGATTGAATGAGTGTTGTTAAAATCGATGAATTTTGATTTATGAAAGTTTATTTTAGTAAGGAATGGTACAATGATGAACAATTCATGATATAATCCCATGTAGTATAGGTATTTTATGTCCCAAATCCTATAAACAGAAAGTGTTCAATTATTATGGTATTGGCCAAAACCACTACAACGTCAGATGTTAATTAATTTAAGGATGATCCTTTCATTGATATGTTGGTAATATTTCACAATGTCCCTAATATAGGTGTAGGTTTTTTTGTCAAAGGAGACCAAAATGAGGTGATTTTTATACTTGATAGATGGGTTAAATCCCTTCAATCTTTAAATAAAAATATTGTGTCTAATAATTAGTTTAATTTTTTTAATATAAATTGTGTTACCTAGAAATATTATGTGTTCACAATTGCATTTACATAATCTTAATTTAATGTTTAACTACATTAGTAGATAATAAATTCTACCCATTTAAATTATCCTAATCCAAAGTTAGAATGGTTTTCTTCACAAATAGATACTCTCAATCCATAGGAATGATAAGTTTCTCCACATGTTTATACTACCAATATTGAGAACAATATGTTGATAATGATGAAATCAATAAAATGGTATAAGGTAAATAACCTGTGTATGAGAAAAAATAGAAGCATCATAATAGGATAGTCTTAACAAAAAAATTTATGGTGAGAAATAAAGGCATAAAATTTAAGGGTGGATGTAATCCATATAGACATCTAGTTAACCCTAACAAGTCCATTTTCATTACCTATATAATATTCACCCCTCAAATGCATGTGTTGATTGATGTACATACATGGAACAATGGTATTCCCTTGATAAAGGTGCTAATTGGGTAAGATATTGGTGTAAAATTATAATATAAATTATATATTTTACTAAATAATAAAATAATAAAACATTGATTGTTATCCCTTACAGTGTGAATTCATACTATATGACTGTTAAATAAAATTTGTATTAAGGTTTTTTAGAAACGATCATAGATCCTTTCAGAAAATTATTAAGAAGCATAATATCAAGGATACTTAAGGGAATGTAAACTCTCACCCATCATAGATATATATACAAAAGATAAACCAAGAAAAAAGGAATGTGTTTGTTGGTTGTCATGAGGAGGAAACATTTCATGTGTATTATGATTGGTAATACTTTATTTGTAAATACATGTATCATTCACTTTGATTATGAATTGTTAATTTATGAAACAAAAAATGAGTGGTGAAAATGAGTAACATTCATTAAAACCAATATACCCATACCATAAAGAAATAATGGAGTATTATTTACTTGAAAAAATGGTATTCATTTTAAATATATAGTAATAATTTTATATGGAACAAAAAAACAACATAACTATGTTCCTTTGTATATATTCATAATGATGAATAAAAATACAATGAAACTTCTATCCCACATCATGTTCTATGGAAAGAGGATCGGGTAAGTATTTATGTAATACTAGTTAATGAAAAAAAAGGTTATAGGAATAATGTGTACATATTACATAATAAATCATTGTTCTTTTTTAAATAAATATTATATAACAAGGACTAATTATTCACTTATATTTTTATCTCATTAATATATAAGAATCATCATCATCTATAACTGATGAAAGACTAATTTCAGTGGCCTTGAATTAGCTAGAACAATATAGATGTTTCAGAGGTGAGGGTTTTAGAGATTCACCTCAAATATATTTTGAGAAAATAAATAAACAAGGGGGTAAAGAAAAGAAAATGGATGAGATGCTGAAACGAATAAATTTTCTAGAATAAAAACATAATTAGTAGACTTATTTGTTAGATAGCTTTATTTGAAGAAATCAAAGTGAAGAAACAATACAACAATAACCAATACATGAAGATCCATCTCCCCATATTTTAAGATATTCATTCCCTTTAATGATTTTCTTAACCATTGGTCATTAATTTTTTCAAAATTGTTCATATTAAATATGAATTTGGAAAATTCTTTATACATTTCCTATACTAATATTATATGGGGTGAGATTGATTGTGATTTATGTCTATCAGTACCCAGTCATCACCTTATTGTGAGGGGTATAACTTACAGGATCTAAGGAGATATCTTACACAAAAAAACATCAAAAGATAACATGAGTGTATAGATTCATTGTAATGACCACAAGTTTTATAAATAAAAATTCCTTTTTTAATGAATAAATTCCTTATTAATTTATGCAATTATGGAAAAAAATATGCACTACTTTGTTTATTTTAGACCATTATAAGTAATATCCTATCGGATTTAAAGGACTGTTAAGCATCATAAATTCTAATAATATAATCATATAGTGACCATTATGATTAGTATATTAATTGTTATTATAAATTCCAATTAACACAGATAGTATAATAAATGGTCTTGAATAGTAGGATTATACTATGAATCTCATTTATCAGAGATTCCAAGAGAGATAGAGTCACTGGGATTTCCCTTTACCAATACCAAGATGAGATTCAATAAATAAAGAATGAGAAAACCCATTTATGGTAGAAGTTCAATCACATTGAGATCATGACCCAAACCATGTTTATCGAACCACCCAATAAAAATATCAACATCACACACCTTACCCTTAAGGAATTCACTAGTGTAATAAAGAGCTATGTATCTAGACCAAAACTTTATGAATTTTTATAATTTTTATTTTTAATAAAATATTTATTATATATATCTTTTATTAAATTAAAATGACTAAACATTATGTTTGATAAAAATTATATTTTGATTTGATAAAAAAATAATGTATTTTAGGGAAATATATAGTTCAAATAAAGACACTTTATTTTAATGAATTCGTGAATTTTTAAAATAAATTATTTTTGTTAAAATAATATTATAAAATAATATTTATTAAATATAAATTATAATATACTTTTATAAAGTTAAAAATAATTTTTATAAGGGTCAAAAAATGGTTATTGTTAAAAATCAGTATTTTCCATTAAATATAATTTTTTTGGATTTAAAAATGTAAATTATCATAATTAGATAATTATTTGGATAAAATAAATATTATTTTTCAAATAATCACATCAAAATTTTCCAATGGTTATTTTTTCATAATTTTCAGAGATAGTTGATTTTTTGGGTCAAAATTAAATACGGTAAAAATATATTGTGTGTCTTATGACATCAAAAAATTCCCAATGTGATGTAATAAATACAACAAAGAGTATCTATGATAAAAATTATTTTTTACCTTTAAAATAATTTTTTTTAGGTTATTTGATTAATTTTATAAACACTTAATTAATCATCCAAAACCTATATTATATATTGTTGTTTTAAAATCAATTCTTTATAAACATGACTCGATTCCACATCACCATGGGAATTATTTTAATTCTTTTAATTATTATCGTTATAAAATAAATAAAAACACTCATCTTTGTAATATAACATGGGAAAACCCCATGGAAAGGTTTTTGGTTTTGATTTATTTATCATATAGAGTCCCAAACCTAAGTTTGGAAATTAATATGGAAATCTCATCTCTTTTGAAATAAAAACCCACCAAAACTATCATTCCTCTTCCCTAAAAACCCTAGGTGAACAAAATAACACTTCCTTTTCCTCTCTAGAACCATCCCATAGTTCCCCTAGAATCATAATAATCTCTACCCAATCTTTTAGAAGCAGCCCCTCAAAGTAAGGGATCATCTTCTTATCCTCTTTATTCATGAACCTTCTTTACGTAATACCTTTTTATTTCCAATTTTTTAAGTTAGGATATGTTTTTACACATCCATATTATTTTAACTATGATTAAAATTTAATTATAGACACATTTATCTCTCATTCAACCCTTCTATAAACAATTATGTACACCCTTTATTCTTTTAAAATTATCCTATGATTTTTCATGCCAAACATTTGTGTACTGATTACCCATATCCATTTCCATTCAAGTTTATTCACCTATTTTTACCTATAATTCATTTATTGAGGATTTACATGTATATAACTCTTAATCCTTAATCATGGTTATAAAATTGATGAAATAAATCCTTATGTTTTATGATCTATGTGGAATACTTATGCATGTACATGATATGAAAGTGATGGGTGGTCCAAGAATTATATAACCCTCCAATTAATTGGGTATTGTTTTTATCTCATGAGATTCCATGTATGGTTCATTTAATTTTATCCTAGTTAGACTATGAAATGTTTTCTTGGTGGTAATCCTTTAGTTATATTAATGATGTCATGATTTATATTGTTTCCACATTCACATGTTGCTTGTATGCTATCATGTTATATCATGCCTCATTATTACAGATTATGATTCTAACCCCTGTTATGTTACCTTTATATGACTCTTGGATCACATTTACTTATTTACCTTATGCTATTTTTTATTCCCTTAATAGGCTTTATATCTCATCCCATTTATATGTACGTCCACTGGTTATCTAGTGCAGTTTTAGAATAATGATGGAATTTTTAAGAGCAAGTTCAGGAAATTTACAATATTTTCATTGAATTACCATTTAATGTTTTTATTCTATGTACCTAATTTTCCAAATACACTCGGAATCAGGATATTTTGAGATTATATCATGGGTACCTTTATGTAATAAATCATTAATTAAAATGTATTAATGATATGGATTGTCATGGTTGTTATCAAAGAAAAGTCTATTTATTTTTGGTATTATGATTAAAAAATTATATTGAATGCCTTAGGTATAATATTATGAATTTAAAAACATCCCTAAATTTTGGAAAAGTATAGAGTAAGTGGTTTCCAAAAATATACATCCTCATCTGATTACTACAAGTGGATGTGGCCCTAGTACAGTTATACCTAGGGGTAATAACCCTGAAAAGGTTACATTGATCTTGACTTGATCATCACCTAGTGCATTAAAATGGGTCTTTCTATATACCTAGTTTGAAACTCCTAGGGGATATTCTTTATTATATTCATAATATCCGTATGAACCATTTTTGAGGGAACAAAAATCTCCATAATATTTTTTATTAGTAAATATGTCATGGAAAAACATATATTGAAACCTATAAATTCATAGGTTAAGGAATATATGTCATTTTTATTTATTCCTTAAATATTCACGGTTTCCCTTTTATGTGTTTAATAGTTCATAAAATCTCATACCTAGGACTATTTTGGATGATGTAAATGATTAAAACCATAATAAAATACTAAAATATTGGAGTACCTTTGATGGTTCTATGAATTATTTCATATCACACGAGTTTAATAAAAATATATAAACACCACCATATAACATGTAATTCATGTTATTAGTGAAGAAAAAAATAGGTCAGTTTTTTCATACCAATAATATGAATCATCCCCTATCAAAATTTGTGGTCTGAATTTACCGAAAAAACCTTGTGATACTCCCTTTAGAGGAATTTGATGAAATTATGGGTGCTAATTGACTTTACTTATATATTGCTCATATAAACTTTTGATATAAGTAAACAATCCTTTGTATCACAAATCATCCTTTGATTATATACAAGTACAATGGGAAGGATAAATATTGATTTGTATCATCATCTAAAGAATGAATATTATTTCCCTATGGGAAAGTGTATCTTGCTCAATTGATTGAGACTAATGAAAAGATCATCCTTGAAGACATTCCCATTGAGAATGAATATTCTAAGGTGTTTCCTCAAGAATTTTCATCCAAGAGGTAGAGTTCTTAATCAATATTATAACTATATATTTAAAAATATAAAATACTCCATATATAATGGAAACTATTGAACTTGATGAGCTGAAGAATCAACTAAATTAGAATGTTAATGAAGTATTCATATTCCTATGTGCTTCATTGTGGGGTGAACCAGTTCACTTTTTCAGGAATAAGGATGGTTTAATGCACCTGTTCATCAGTTATTGTGATCTCAACAAGATCGCAATAAAGAACATGTATCTTATACAATAGATTGATGACTTGTTTGATCACTAACATGGATCCCACTACTTCCCTAAGGTGGATCTTCATTTGGGATATTATAAAGTAAAGTTGAAAAGGTAGGATATCCCCAATGCTTCCTTTCATATAAGGTATGGTCACTATGAGTTGATAGTGATTCCCTTTGGGCTCATTAATGCTCCAATTATTTTTCAAGGAAATGATGAATAGGTTCTTTAGGTATTTCCTTGAAAAAAATTTGGTTGACTTTATAGATGATATTCTTATCCACTCTAAAAGTAAGGAGGGACATGAGGAGAATTTGAATTCTATATTCAATACTTTAAGAAAAGAAATGAAATATTAAAGTAGATTAAATGTGAGTTATTGATGGAAAATGTAACATTCATAAGGCATATTGTCACCAAAAAGGTATATCTATTAATACTCTAAAAATTGAGGTAATTAAAGAATGGAAATGATCAATATTTATGATTCAAATTTGTAGTTTACTTTGACTAGTTGGGTATTATCATCAATTTTTTAGAAAATTATCTTGATTTCCAATCCCACTAACCAAGCTAAATAAAAATGGTGATAATTTTTTCTTGAATGATAAATGTGAGGATGTATTTAAAGAGTTAAATGAAGAGTTTAATCACAACACTTGTTCTTACATTACCCACCTGTGGAGAAGGATTTTTTATCTATAAAGATGCATCCAAAAAAGGATTTAGTTGTGTACTCATTCAAGATAAAAAAGTGATTTCTTATTCTTCCTTCCAATTAGATATATGTGAGTATAGTTATCCAACTCATGATCTAGAATTGGATGAAATGATATTTTCATTGAATATTTGGAAACATTATCTCTATGGAGAGAAGTGTGATAAATATATACGTATCATAAAATCCAAAAGTATATATTCACACAAAAAGAGATTAATATGCACCAAAAATGGTTATTGGATCAGATCAAGGATTCTGATTCTTCAATCCATTACTAGCCTAGGAAAGTTAATATGGTGTTTGATTCTCTAGGTACAAAGGATCCCACAATTCTATCCATGATGAGGATTAAAATGGATCCAATCTTCTTTGGTATTCAAAGGATATATATGGTGATAATAAACAGATATTCATCCTACCTTTCTCAAATAACTTCTCAACCATCAATTCATGATAGGATCAAAAACTCTTAGAAAGAAGATGAGTTTCTATAAAAGAAGTTAGTGAATATTTCAGATTTAAACTTTGTTGAAGATGGATTTATATGGTTAGGAACTCATATATGTGTCTAATCAAATAAATAACTAAAGAGGGAACTTTTAGATGATTCACATAGCTCAGCCTTCTCTATTCATCTAAGATTCACTAATATTTATAGATATTTGAAGTAAAAATTATGGTGGTATAACATAAAGTGGGGGACTTAAGAGTTTTTATCTTGCTATTTGGTATGCTAAAGAGTCAAGATGGAATGAAATAAGTCAAAGGTTATGTTTTAACCATTTCCCATACCATTATGTAAATGGAAAAACATAACAATGTATTTCATCATAAGACTCCCCAAGACCCCTAAAGGCAATAATTCCATCTAGGTGGTAGTTTATTGCTTACCAAGTTAGTGTATTTAATTATTATCAAGGAATATTTCTATCTTGACCACCTCACCTATATATATATAAGGTAAGTGATAATACTGTGTAGATTTACACTCTGTGTTGTATCTGATCGGGATCTTAGGTTTACCTCGAGGTTCTGGAAAAACCTTCAGTAAGCTTTGGTTATAGAACTAAGCTTCATCATTGTTTACCACCCTCAAATAGATGATCAGTTTGAAATGAACATTCAATATCTAAATGATACATTTAGATTGTGTTCAATGGAATTATAATGATTTTGGGACCAGAATCTTCCCCTATTGGAGTTCTCATATAACAACGTCTTTCATTCTAGAATTCAAATGGAACCTTATGAGGATCTGTATGGGAAGAAATGTATAACTATAACATATTGGGATGGTGATCCAGAGATAAAGCTTATGGGACCTTATATTATCTAATAAATGACAAATAAGGTTAAAACCATTCAACATTATATAAAAACCACAAAAATTAGATAGAAAATCTATGTAGAAAATCATCGATAGAACATAGAGTTTGAGTTTAAATATATAGTTTTCCTTCAAATATCACCATGGGATAAATTTATTTGTTTGTAGAAGAAGTGAAATCTTATTCCAAGATACATCATCCCCTTTGATATCCATGATCGCATCGGATCGGTGTCCTACTGGCTATCACTCCCATCTTACATATCTCAAGTACATTATGTGTTCCATTTATCCCACTTGAGGAAGTAAATACCAGACCCCTCACATGAAATAAATATAGAGGTGGTACCATTAGATAGGGATATTTCATATTAGGGGACTCTTGTGAGGATATTAGATTATGGAGACAAAGTTCTATGGAATAAGACAATTTACCGGGCCAAGATACTATGTCAGAACCAAAATTTTGAGGAAGATTTGTGGGAAATGGAGGAGGCAATGAAATAGAATTACCACCATCTATTTTAGAATATTAAATGAAAATTTTGAGGTAGAAATTTCTAAATATTGGGTTAATGTAATGACCCAAACTTTTATAAATGAAATTTCATTTTCAAATGAATAAATTCCTTATAATGTTATGGAGTTATAAAAAACACATGCACTGGTTTGGTTATTTTAGAGAATTATAAGTTATATCTTCTCATGTTTAAAATAACATTAAGAATCATAATAATTGATAATATATCCATTTTATAATGACTATTATGATTAGTATAATAAGGTTTATGATAAAGTCCAGTCGATACAGATAGAAGAGGTGGTGGCCTCTACTATTAGGATGGTACCTTATAAATCCCATTTATCATAGATTTTGAAGGTGATAACATCCCTAGTATTTTCCCTTGACCAATACGAAGCTATAATTCAACAAAAAATGCATGAGTGAAACTATTTATAAGAGAATTTCAAACTCATCGAGATCACATCCCAAACCATGATCACCAAACCACCCCATGAAAGTCTCAGCATTGTAAACCTTACTATTAGGGAACTCACTGGTGTAATAAATGGATATGTATCTAGACCCTAACAGTATGAATTTGTATTTTTTTATTTTTTAACAAAATAATGATTACATTTATATTTTATTACTTAATAATGATTAAACATTAAGTTTAATAAAAAATTATATTTTGATACAATAAAATAAAAAATATATTTTTGTGAATAATATAGGTTCAATCAAGACACTCTATTGTAAGGAATTAATGAATTTTTTAAATAAATTATATTTTAATAAAATATTATTATTAAATAATATTTATTAATTATAAATTATAATATACTTTTATGAAGTTAATAATAATTTTTATAATGGTTGGAAAACTTTTATTGTCAAAAAATAAGTATTTTTCAATAAATGTATTTTTTTTATTTAAAAATGTAAATTCTCATAATTATAGAAGTATTTGGATAAAATATATATTTCTTTCTAAATCATAATTTTGAAATTAGTCAAGGTTTATTTCTTCATAATTTTCAGAGGTAACTGAATTTTTGGGTCAAAATTAAATATGGTATAATTATATAATGTATATTTTGACATTATAAAAGGATTAAAGTGATATAATCAATACTATAAAGAGTTTACACAACCAAAATTATGTTTTCCCTTTAAAATAATTTTTTATTAGGTTATTTTATTAATTTATAAACCCTTAATGAACCCTCTATAACCTATGTTATATTTTAAGGTTTTAAAATCAACTATTTATAAACATAACTCACTTCCACAATGATGAGAGAATTATTTTATTGTGCCTAGTTTTTAACCATATAAAATAATGAAACCAATACTCTTTGTAAGAAATCATGGAAAACCCTGTGGGAAGGTTTTTTTTATTACATTATCATATAGATTTCAAAACCTATGTTTGTAAATTAATAAAGAACTCTCCTCTCTTTTGCTATATAATATCACCCATATCATTCGTCTTCACTCAAAACCCTTATAGAATGAAATTAATCTTCCATTCCATCTCTATATCCATCCCAAATTTCACCTAATATCTTAAGAATATCCTCCCAATCTTTTAGAAGTGCCCTCTCAAGTTAAGGGACCCTCTTCTTCTTCTCTTTATTCAACAACCTTCTTTATGTCATGCCTTTTGATTTCCAACTATTCATGTTGGGATACATTTTTACATATCAATATTACTATACTTATGATTTAAATGTAATTAGATACTCATTTATCTCTCATTCACCCCATCAATAACCCTTTATCACACTCTCTTTTCTATTGAAATTATACTTTTATTTTCCATGGAAAACATTTTTCTAGTAAATACCCATCTCCATTTAAACTTAATGGTGTTCACCTAGTTGTACACATCCTTCATTTATCAGAGGTTTACATATATGTAACATATAATCCTTGATAATGGTGTTAAAATTGATTAAATACATCCTTATATTATATGATATATGTGGAACACTTATGAATGTACATGATATGAAAGTGATGGGTGATATAAGAATTATATAGACCTTCAATGCATTGGGTACAATTTTTATCTCATGAGATTCAATTAATTGTGGACGAGAGGTTATCCTAAGCACACTATGTTATGTTATCTCTATGTTTATCCTTGAATTATGTTTATGATGTCATGTTTTTTGTTTTTTCTACATTCACATGTTGACTTTATGCTATTATGTTATATCGTGCCTCATTTTTCATAATTATGATTTCATCCCTCTTATGTTACCTTGATATGCCTCTTGGATCACATGTAATTATTTACTTTATGATATACTTGTTTTATTCCCTTAATATCCTTTATATCTCACCCCATTCTTATGTACATAACCATTCTACCCAGTGCATTTTTATAAGAAAGATGGAATTTTTTAGGATCATGTTAAGTAAGTTTTCAGTAATGTCATTTTATTCAAGTTGCAAGTTTTTATGTTAGGTACTTAATTTCCCAAATATACTAGGTTTCATGATATTTTGGTATTGTATCATGTCTACATTTATGTAATAAATAATTAATTAGATTGTATTATATATATTGGTTTTCATATTCATGTAAATAACAAGTTGATCACTGAGCTAACTATTCCACTTGATGATTTGTATGTTCGCATAATTGAAATTTCTATTAGATATTTCAAAGAATGGTTGTTTGGGATTGTTAAAATACAATTTGATAATGAGGTATTTCATTTCCATTTTTTTATGAAAATACTTTAAAAATTAATTAAAAATTGCCCAAACTAAGGAATTTTTTTACATATATAGAAAAGGAAGAGGAAACAGATAGTCTAATCAAAACATTCAAAAGGATCAACCAATAAATCAAAAATACCTTTAGAGAGTAACTTTACCCCACAATTTCAAATACTTAATTTACTATTATTACAAGTTAATGAGGATTCAACTTTCAAATATAATAATATTACCATCATTTATTTTAAAAAAATATTTGGAGATTCCCTTACAATCAATATTAGTCTTCTGAATGTAGATGAAATCCTAAAACATGGATGGCTAGGAGTATCAGTTGTAAATTTATATATGAGTTTTTTTTCATAATATATTTTTTCAAATAATTGATCTACAATTTTAATTACATTTAAATACTATTAATATTTTTTATAGTCATATATATCAGTACTATGTGAAGGTAAAACCCTATAAAAATATAGACTCATTAATCCAAACATCACTTATATATAAAAAAACATCACTGGAAGAATATGATTATTTAAAAATAGTATAACAACATGATGAAATGTTTAAAAAAACATACAAATGAAAAAATCTTCTTAATACCCATGTTGTACAGGTAAAAATCATCAATCAAATCATATCAAATATATTTTCATTTATTTCACTACTTATTTCTTTTTTTAGAATTGGTTGCTCATTACAATCAATTTTGATACTATAAATATTTATTTTTTGGATTAAATTGAAGTATTACCAACAAATCTACCATACATGATGGTGTTAATAAATTTTTAATACTCTACATTAAACAATTTACAAATAAACTTCAAGTTATATGTTTTATATTATTTTTAATAAAAAATTTGTTATGATAGCATGGTGTTTAAATATCATCAAAATCATGGTATGAGGAAGGTATATGAGCACAAGAAACCAATTATTTTATATAATTAGATAATTAATTGGTTATATATTATAATATTTCACCATAAATACATATATCAAAACACATTACTTATTTTTCTCAATTTTTTGCAGTTTCTAAAACATAGTAATGGAAGAGATTGAGGTTATTTCATTTGTAAATTTATGAAAGATATCATATTCCATAATAAAATTATCATCTCCAAAGAGGAATTTCCAATGATAAATATAATTTCATTTGATATATTTATTAATCAGTATTTTATTTATATTTTTCAAGTACTACCATTATTTTTTAAAGTCTACATATTCAAAAGATAAAATAGATTTGTTAAGAAATGATTGGAAAGAATACATGATGTTAGAATGTTTCTAGACATCATAAAGAGGTGTTTTACTAATACTTATTTAGTTAATTTATCATAATTTTGTATACTTATATTTTATTCGATTTTATTAACATTTTTATCTATTAATTTTTAAGGTAATTTTCATATTGGTCAAAAATAGGTGACTATTTAAAGAATTTATTTTCCACCAACTATTTCTTACTTTATAAAGAGTAAAAAACACTAGGAGAAAAATAAATTATCAATAAAGGCTTTAAAAAAGGATCTATAGGTGATTTATCTACTTCTTATTTAGTAACTTTTATTATAATTTTACCTACTTATTATTTATTTAATTCTTTTATCATTTTTATCTATATATTATTTGGTTAAATTTCATAGAGATAATATCACAACCCGGACCACTGGGGCCCACCTGGCTGACGATAAGATGAGTGTGACTACCCAAATCATGCCTCTAATAGGCTAGGGTCTAGTGACCAATGCTGAGTAGGAATAAAACTCACATTTATGGTCTTATCCTAAGGTAATTGTACACAAAAACACACATCTCCAAGCCCATAAAATGATGAAATATAAAATAAAACTGATACCAAATGCATTAACATGTATAAATCCCACAATAAAAGTATAAAAAAATACTGGAAAGTGTTAAGGGGAAAATACAATCCCATCAAAAATTGTAAAAAAGTTCAAAAAGATATTAAGGGGGGATATAGTCAAATGAGACACCTGGTATGAACCACGGTCTATCTAGACCAAATCTAAGCTCTGTCTGATCCTAGTCCACCAAGAAACCCATTGAATTGAAGGAAATCTATGTAAGACACAACATGTGTGGGGAGATCCTATAGAGGGGTGATTATAACAATACCCAATAGGACACCCTGAAATCACTAAGTATGGATTATCAAGAATAGTATTCACCTCATCATAGGGATATTTCAACAACATATATAACGAGAATATTTAGATATACTCATAGAATACACAAAGTCTCCTGGTAAGGTCACAAAAATCATTTCCAACCAAGGATCTATATTTGTAGGTTCCATATAACACTCATCTGGGAGAAAATACTTCACAAGTTAGATAGCACTAATGGAGTTAGTCAGAGATTTCTTGCTCATCGGGTCTCACCATAATATTTATGCATTGTAAGTTTGAAGAGAATGATATATAGATAGGGATCACATCCTATGAAATATAGTATACCAACAACCCTATCTATATTAACCCTATAATTTTTGGATCTCATCCCATGATTGTTGGTCATGATAATTCTAAGAACCCCACTAGGGGTCTATGATGATAAAGGGTCTTAGACTGGGCCTCATGGAGGGATTCCAACAACTCTATCAAAGAAATAATTTCCTCATAAGGGATCACCATCCTTTTTAAAGTATGTGATTCCATAATAAACACTTACGGAAATTATTAATGAAATATTCCCAAACAAAACATTTCCCAGTGTATAGAAACAAGGGCTCCAATCCATCTTTGAAAAAATACACGACGTGTACTGGTAGTACACAGTGTGTCCCTTCAGCACCAATTTTACCCGTGTATCATGGCCCATGATCGTGTCCACCTAGATGTGTTAGTGTACCTTTCCATGTATATGTATTAGGCCATGTCCATGTATTTGGATCGACTCATGTACTGTGGTTGTATCATGTACCTAAACACGTCCATACCCATGTATCCTCTGGGATACACATTGAGCCTTCAGGTAAGGGTCACATGGAATGTGACATGTTTCATATATCATGTGATGCTTTTCGTCTCAAGGGAAACCCTAGCACTGTATCAAGGCCCCATATGTAATGTGATTCCAGATTAAACATAGTGTATCATAGGATTTCTAAAAACCCACAATTCCTCCTCCATATACACCCATGCCACCTTCACCTACGATTTCACTACCAAACTCACCCAAAGATCAAGGATCTGGTATGACTAAGACTTTTTCCTACCAACTCACAAAAAACCATGTCTTTATCGGCTTGGAAATATTCCATTGATATCCACCATCGTCGCATTCTGAAAATTAAAATAATATCCATCCCCACATCTGACCAATCAATCATCCATCATCATTGTGAATCACAATTATAGCCTCAATCACATTCATACATGTGGTATTGATTTGTTCCACTGAATAATGGTTTCAAAAAAATCAAATACTAGGTATTCACTAAACTATAGGTCAAAGGAATCGTCCATGATGAATGTGAGATGAATGGAGAAAGAAATACACAAAACCCAAACCTAAGGGATGAACCTCAACCAAAATTCTTGTTGGACTTGATTTTTTCTCATTAGAATAAAAAATAAAGAGATATAATATAATCAATAATAAAAATACCCAATCCCAGATAAATCTAACTCACACCCGCAATACACTAAATCATTGAATAAATTATTAGTTGATTGATTCAAATTTGTTTTAGGAAAAATTAAACAAGGATAAATCTAGATAAAATAAAGATTGTATCTTGATATGGATAAATTTCTGATAAATAATAGATCTATGTCGTAGTCTTTGGAGAGATCCTCAATATTTTTTGCACATAGATTAGTGATCCATGATATGGTTATTGTTCATTTGAGAATTATCCTCCAATTCTCTCTCTTAAATATCTAGGGTTATGTAGATAACCTTGGAATTTGTTCATAGTAGCGTATTTATAGACAAAGATCAGGTTAAAAAAATTAATAAAATAAATAGATTATTTTTTATTTATTAGTCCTCTAGTGATTGTGCTCAACCAAAACATACAACTCACTCCAAGGTTATGTTGTTCCTATGGTAAAACTCATGCTCTAAACTCAATGGAAGCATTAGAATTCTGACCTAAGTCCCCTTTTGGGTGTTATTCCACTTTTTCATGAAAACTATGAACATGTGCAGTTAATATATTTAATATATTTAAAAAATAAAATCATGGATCATCGAGCCTTATAATCAGGTGTTGTCTCAGTGCATATTTCTAAAAATATTACTATATATGTTTGAAGACAATACATGGATAAAAAGAGATGTTAAATTCTTCCAACCATAGGTATTTACATCCTAGAAATCAAAAAAATGACACAAAAATATATTTGAGTATTGAACATGCATCTGGGTCTCCTGCACCTAAGTACTCTTCTAAAGATTCTTTTGTTGTAATTGGATACACACTAAGTAAATCGCTCACCTGTGGAGGATCGTATACAATTTATCATCAATTTCTATAGGGTAGTCTTAAAAAGATTATCCATCCTTGATGTATAGCTCTCCCCAATCAATAACATGTGAAGGGTCATGAACGTACCTCCTTGGCTGCAACACGTGGAAGATGTCATTTACCTAGTCCAATTGTAAGTGTATATTTAAGCAGTACACCACCTCACTGAATCTATATAGTATCTAACAAGTTCGAATGAATCTCATAGATATCTTGTTTCCCTAGAAAAATGTATACATCCCATGTCGAGGTGACACCCACAAGAACATATAGTCTCCCTCCTCGAACTCCAAAGGCTTTCATTGTCTATCTTCATAAGTCTTTTGATACCTCTATGTAGTACTCATCCATTCTTGGTTGATCTATGCTTTCTCTATCATGGATCACACCAATTATGGTCACATAAGTGCTAACTCTCCTGAGTCAGTCTAGCATAGTGGTGACCTATAGTGTCACCTATACAAGGCCTCAAATGGTGGCATACCGATGGTGGAATGGTAGCTATTGTTGTATGAAAAATCCAACAAGGGTAGTTGATCCTCCTAGCTATGAAAAAATTAAAACATATAAGAACATAGCATGTTCTCCTTGACCTAAATGGTCATCTCAATCTAATCGTCGATCTAAGGGTGAAAATCCATGCTCAAACATAACTGATTCCGAAAGGATTCCTATAATCCCTTCCATAACCAATATGTGAAGAAAGCATCAAATCCATAAATGATTGTTAAGGGAACTCCATGGAGCCATACTATCTCCTACACATAGAGGTTTCCCAAGATCTCTACTGAACTCTTCTCTCAGATAGCTAGGAAGTGGTCCTACTTGGTGGGTTTGTCTATGATCACCCAGATGTAATTATTTCCTATAGAAGTATGTGGAATCCCCATCATGAATTCCATAGATATCTCATACCACTTACACTCTATAAACTCAAGGGGTTGAGTTAAACTCATTAGAACCTGGTGCTTATCCTTCACTTGATGACAGGTAAGGCATTGAGAGATGAATTTTGTAACTCCATTCTTCATACATGGACACCAAAACTGACATCAGAGGCCATAGTAAATCTTCACCAAACCCGAATGTATCTCGAAAAGGAGATGTGTGTAACTCCCTCAGAACCTCATCCAAAAAAGTCACGGGTACCATTATGTGTCCTCTAAAATGGATTTTGTGATCTATACCTTCATAAAACCCATCATGAGAAATTACAATGGATATATAAATATGTAGGGTCTTATAGTTGTTATCTCTATACTTAGAATACCTAAATTTTTGTAGAATGGGTGGGTTAACAACCATCAATTCAAGGTAAGATGCACCATCTCCATCCATTGAGGACAACTGTAATGAGGACAACTACTCTGATACCTTGCTCATTAATTGTAAAAAATATCTCCTACTGAGAGTATATTCTACCACATTCCCCTTCCCAGGAGTATATACAATCTTTAATTCAAACTCCTACAGGAAATCTAGAAATCACCTCTATATAAAGTTAATATTATTATGAGAGAAGATATAATTGAGACTCCTATAGTCATAATAGATGATAAATCACTCACCCATGTTATATTTTCACCACACCATTACTTTGAAGACTTCCACAGTTATCTCAAGATCGTGGGTTAAATAGTTCTGTTCATGTACTCTTGACTGAAATGAACCATAGGAAATCACCACCTGGATATGCATTAGAACACAACCAACTCAAGTCCTTGATACATGTAAGAACACTACATACTCAACATCTTCCTTCAAATATCTCAATATAGGAGTGTTCATCAATATCTTCCTGAACTCCTAAAAATCTTACTAGAACCTCTTTTTCCACATGAAAGGATTCCCATTTCAGGTCAAAGATGTCATGGGAGCTGATATCTGGAAGAAATTAGGTAAGAATATCTTATAGGATCCTTCCAACCCAAGGAACCTCTATGTCTCCATCACACTCTTGGGTGTCTCCCAAACTAACACCGCCTCAATGTTCACTAGGGCTACTACTACACCATCTGCTGAGATAACATGTCCCAAAAATGGACCTCCTAAATCCATAAATGGAACATTGATTTCTTCCCATAAATATGCTTCTCTAATAGTTAATCCAAGACCATCCTCAAGTATCTTGTGTATTCCTCCCCAGATGATTTGTACACTAGGATATTTTCTGTGAAGACTACCACAAACCAGTCTAAGAAAAGATGAAATATAAGGTTCATGAGTCCCAAGAAAACTATGGGGGAGTTCTTCATACCAAATGGTGTTACCAAGTACTCATAGTGACTATAACGGCAATAAAAATTCATCTTTAGTATATCCTCATCTTGTACTCATAGGTGGGGATAGCATGATCTAAGGTCAATATTTGAGAACCATCATGCCCCTCTCAACTAATCAAGGAGGTAATCTATCCTCAGTAGTGGATAATTGTTCTTCATTTTAACCTATTTTAGGTGATTTTAATCTAAAAAACAACCTCAAGCACCCATCCACCTTTTTTAAAAACAACACAGGGGCTAAACGGGGTGAAACACTAGTTCTAATAAACCCACTCCTATATAGGTCCTCCAACTTCACCCTCATCTTGAAAATATCTAAAGGATCCATATGATGTGGTGGTGAAGATATCAAGGATATCTCAGGGTGTAGGTAAATGAAAAAGTATATATTTTTGCAAGGAGGTAATCCTGAAACATCTTCAATAAATACATTATCATACTCTGTCGCCATTGCAGGAAACTGAAAACTCGTAGCATCCACTACACTAAGGGTCGTGCTATCTAACTAGTGTGTAATCAAATGCACCCTCCTATGAATAATGCTATCCCTATTTTCCTATATTTCATTTTCATCCACAATGAAAAATATCTCCCCATTAGTGAGAAAACACTACATACTCTATGTGAAACAATCTGTTTTGGAATGTATAGTAGATAACCAGTCCATGCCTAGGATGATGATGTAACACCTCATCATTTATACAAATAGATCCCAAAAGAAACTCTTGCCTCAAGAGTCAGTTCACACCATTGACAGAACTGTGTGATCACTGAGTCACCTCTATTTTGAGTCTCCAAGCACATGGTTCAAGCCAAGGGATCAACCAGAATCTCTAAGTATGTTACCAATGTAGTAGAAATAAAGGAGTGGCTTTCAATAGTTTCTATAAATAATATAGCTAAATTTTAGAAGACATAAATCACACTTTGTATCATCCCTAGAGTCTCTAAGTTGTAATCATCAATTGTCTGCAGTTGTCCACACCCCTATCACCTAGCCCCTTGAGCCTGGTGTATTTAATCTGGGGGTGGTGGTGGTAACATGTCAAAATGTATACCACCTCCAGTCGCTCTCCTATTTCCTCTTCCATGTCCTCCACCATATGGACTTGCCTGATCCTATCATTGCCTATGCATAGGCATCCCATCCACCATATCTCTATCTGGCGTATAGAGGTTCAGACAATGCTGTGCGAGATGTCCCCTACTATCACATAATAATTACCACCTCTATCTATGATAACTAGATCCATATTGCAATTCTTAAACCATAGAACCTCTATCCTAGGATCACCTCCTAAAATTTCTCACATGTCTAGGTCTCGAATTTTTCTTTGGTTTCTTGCAGCTAAAGTCCTAACTCTCGTGTGCCCACTATTGGAACCAACTATTTGGGTATGTTCATCCAGAAATCTCTTGACCTCTGAAGAATTCTCTAATAACCCATCATAGATAGAAATGCATAGAGGTATCATGCTAGATCAGATGATTCGGTTTGGACCTCACTCAAAGGTTTAATCTTGACAGAGTTGATCACACGCCATATCCATCATGCACTGAGAGAGGTTAGTGAACCTCGATGAATACTCAATCATAGTTATACTACTTTGCAGAAGCTGTATAATCTCCTGGATACACAAAACTCTCAATATAGATAGAGAAAAATTCTCTATGAAAAGGCACTCAAACTCTAACCATACTGGAGTCACCTTATTATATGACTGAGTCACAAAACACCACCTTCTTCCTATAGATCCATGGTTAAGGCTTGTTTCTAGGACCACCATCTAGCCTACTAGTGTCCTGGAAAAAATGAAATACTCATGTCACCAGCTCAAGCTAATCCTTAGCCTCCTGGGGATTCAGATCACCTAAAAACCTAAGGGTTCATTGTCACTGAAACTCAAGAAGCGTGATCATACTATGCACCTTTTATTCTAGTAATTTTTTACCATATTATAATTGATGAGTGGTGGTAATATTGGTGCACCTTTTGGAGGAAATACCTCATAAACAGGTCCTTGTATCAAAGACACATCACTCAAGGGATCATCCTCGTGATATTATTACTGAATACTAGGTGTAAAACGTCTTAGAGTCATCTTGAAATAGAAAATATGTACCATAATCAACTAGTATATATGGATATATGAATCACGAAGTACATGGAAACCACAACTCATTTCTTAAGATGCATGTGCCAAAGTTTTTCCTCGCAACCAGTACCTATATGTACCAAGTTAACAAGTAAGAATTCAGAGTAATGGTGAATGAATACATCAATAACCACACTAACACAAGAGTCCCTAGCCTGAGAGTTTAGCTCAAAACACATAACATTATTTCCATAAATCTCAAACCATTCTCAATACTAGAAAAAACTCCAAACTCTGACCCTAAAATGGAACACTACCCTGATACCACTCTGTCATGAACCAACCAACTAGGGCCTTTTTGGCCAGTGATAAACCGAGAGTGATGACCCCAAGCCCTTCTGTAATAGGATTTAGGGTGGAAAACAATGTCGATTAGGCATAACACTCACATGGGAGGCCTTAGCCTATGGTACCTGTACTCATACACACTAATATCAAAGCATGTACGATGATGAAATATAAAATCCAACTGATACCAAGTGCATGAATATGTCTAAATCCAACAATCAGAGTATAAAAAAATATTGAAAAGTGATAAGGGACAAATAGAAGCCCATTAAAAACTATAAATAAGTCAAACCTGATAGTAAGAGGAGATTTTAGTCAAATGTGACTCCAAGTACGAACAACGATCTATCTGGAATAAATCTAATCTCTATATACTCTCAGTCCACCGATAACCCCATCGAATTTTCAGTCATCTGTATAAGACACGACGCGTACAGGAAGATCCCGTGGGTGAGTATAAAAATACCCATTTGGAAACCCTGAAATCACTAAGTATGAAGCTTCAATAATTGATTTCATCTCATCTCAGGGAAATGTGTAACGTCCTAACCCAGCTAACCACTAAATAGTTTCTAGACCTGTGGGTCACATAACCTCAAGCGCACATCCTCATAAGCCAGAGGCTTTCGACTAGCGTCGATGTTCTATTGAAGTTATTGTGGTGAGAATATAACCTCTATATCAGATTCACACAATGGCGTAATAATATAAAAAAACAATCATTAGAGGAAATAGTAATAAAATAAATACAAGAAATAGATGAATAGTATAATATCTGAATTAAAATGGCTAATGCCAATTTATAAAAATGCATGTATGACAGATGATGCTACAAGTACAAGTAGTAAAAATTAACAAAATAAAATAAAAAATCAATAGTCAACTCATTGATCATACTAATAAAGAGCCTAGTCATGTTATCACTAGATACCATATATAAATCATAGAAAAAACAATGAATCCAAAGACCTGTGAGCAAGAAGATCTAGTCACACAACTAGAAAAATTGGCTACTAAAATGGATCTATAGCCACAGTTTTGAAAACTATGGCTATAGGTACGTTATAGCCATGGTTTTCATAAAACCATGGATATAGCCATTTTTTTCATAGCCTATTTCCATGGTTCTGTAGAACCATGGATATAATTATCCTACGTTTCCATGAGAGAAAAAAATCACCATTAATAAAAGAGCAGGAATCTCTATTTCCATGATTTCTAGGCTATTTCCACAATTTTTGAAAATATATTTAACATAATATATGTATATATACCAGAAGTCCTTTGCGGTGTAGTGGTTAGGTAGTTGAATCGTAATGGTATGGTGTAGGGATCGAATGTGGCCATAGACACGTTTTTTTAGTTTACTGAGGCTATATTGATAGTTTTCCACCATGGAAATTGCACCTATGTCCATGGTTTAAATTGTGGCTATAGATCAACTAACACGATTGGAAACTTCGAGACTTATTGTTGTGGTTTAGAAAATCATGTCAATAGCTGCCTATTTCCAAGGTTAAAACTATGTAAATAGGTCAAACCATATTTCTACAGTGATAGGAACCATGGTTGGGAAAAACTGTGGTTATAGGCTATGGTCATGGTTTGGGGACCTATTTCCATAGTTTTCAACCATGGAAATAGGCCTTTTTTGTAGTTTCTTCGGGTTCCAAGTAGATCCTGGGAAGGGTGTGAGATATAAATCTTATTAGGTTGGTACCCATGGTGTATAGCCCAATCCATTTCATGAAATTAATAATAAATGAAAGTGTGACACAATTTATAAATTAAAAGTGATAACAAATTAAATAATAGAAACTTGGTCTGGGATCATAAACAGACACTTTTCCCATACCACTTGCTTCATCCTAAGCTGGATATCTATGTCTATAGGTAAATCCTCATACATCAGGAAGGATATACTAAATCGGTGGCATATTCTTCTTCCAAGGATGAATTACTCAGAATATACCATAACATAAGGTGCCTTCCCTCAGGCTAACTAAAACCTCACCCTCAGGCATATCTAGAATCTCACCCTGGGGCTATCCAAAATCATTCCCACGTGCATAACTATGATTTCTCCCTTAGAATAACAAAAATCTTTTCCTTTGGAATAACTAGAATCTCACCCTCCGGTATCATGTGACTATGAATCTATCCCTCAGGAATCTAACATAATCAAACACTAGGCCCTTAATAATTTAGTACCATTGCGCCTATCCCTTAGGAGGTAAGAAAGCATGCACCAATCCCTGAGGTTTCAACACTAATAATGAGTCATCAAACATCCCATATAATCATATACTCTACCTTCAGGCATCAAGTACATGTGCGCTTTCCCTCAGGTAGTACGAAAGAACATGCACCAAGCCCTCGGGCATCCACATTATACATGAGTCATATCCTGACAAACTTAACATGAAAATCAGTATCAAACCCTCATGTATCAGTCACATTGATATCACATAATCTCAAAATCTAAGAAAGAAAAATCACAACTCTAGTATCAAACATTCCAGAATTATCTTATTAAGACACAATGATCAATTTATAAAAAATTATCATCTTTCAAACCAATTCATTTCATTAATCTAGGTTCCAAATTATCACTATTATTATATCAAACCTATTTAATAAATCATTATACCCTAAGGTTGTTAATATATTAATTTAATATATTATCCAAATTGATTCTATCATAAAAAATCACATAATTTATTATTATGCCAACTCGAAGTCTAAACCAAAAATCAAAAAAAATATCCAAATTTATTGTAGAAATTTAAAGTAAAATAGACCATGTCTTAATAATGTCCAAGGATGAAACAAAAATTAGGTATTCATGGGTCTAAGCCTCCACATCTATATACCCAAGGGGATCCAATGGGTGGTTTAAAATGAACAATTATAATTTAATAGGATTTATTCAATTTATCTAGTTGTTTCCGCGGAATGACAGTTTGATCCCACATATCACAATTACTATAAATAATTGTGTCAGATAAAAAGGGATTGAGTTTAGACCACCCAAAACAATTATTTTCAAGGATTTCAACCAACATAAAGTATGTCGTTGAATATATTCAAATCATATCATTGAAACATTTTACATAATATGTGCTTATTTAATTATGACAAGAGGTGTGGTCGTACCACCCTAATAAGTTCCATTTAATTTAATTCATGTAAAAATTCAAGGAAAACCGGTCATATTAAATATTCTAAACAAGAGGAAGCATGACATTTAAACATTTAAAGGAGTCAGTCCACCATGTTCAAGTCATTTCATTAAATTCAAAACATTCAATTTTCATTATGAATTCAAAAAAATCAAAGAGATAACTATCCAAAGAATTATTCCAAATCATGATTTAAATCATTAATCAATACTTTTTGGTTTAGAAGACAGTGAACATCATCTAAGAGTTTTACTACAAAATCATTAAATTTTTTATTAAACAATTCATTTAATATATTTATATTTTCATTGAAGAATGCATAATTAAATTTATCAAAGAAACACTTAAAGAATTATTAAATTTAAAGGGAATATGGTAAGGGAATCCTATGGGTATACACACATACTAAAAATCATTTCAATAACTCGTATATTACATGTAAAAAATTTAAGGACTTCATACCTTAAGTTCAATGATGACTAATGACGATGGTTCACGTCTGAGTTTCACTTCACCGCTGAAACATCGTTTCTTTTATAAAAAAAATATGTTTAAAAAAATTCTCATCAAGATGAATCCAATGACATCGATGGTGTATAAATATGATCAAAGTGTTAAAAAAGGCTTTTACCCTTTGGTAAATCCATAATAGACACGAGTATTGAAAAATTAAATTTTCACACCAAAATAATTTTAATTTATTAACAAAAGTGGGGTTTTGTTATCATTTAAAAATGAGGATGTTAAAACTTCCCCACCTTAGAACTTGTCATCCCTGAGAAGCCTTTAGAAACAATGAAAACATCACCAAAACTACAAGGGTCATAAAGAATCACTCAAATGATCGTGTTGAATTTCCAAACACACAACACATCTTTAAGAATTGATTAGGAAAGAAGCACCAAATCCATTAAGATCTGAGCCAACACCCATTTTTTCAATCAAAAAAATGAAAAGGCACTTATCCAAGACTGTTTAGCTAGAGACACGACCATGTTGTTGACTCTTGAAATAACTAACCAGTGGTGCTCCCTACTATAGGTCTCAGCCTTTCATAAATGGGTCCAATTTTGATCCACGACACCTCTACCGTCAAAATTGCCTTTAAAACATACCTTTAAACATTCAAGAAACACTACATGTGTGATTTTATTTAACAGAATGAAACTGATTACTTCTAAGGTTATATCAGGGACCTGATCATAAAGAAACGGTCAAATTCCAGACTGACCAAATAGAACTAGTCAGATAATATTTCCAATAAGACATTGCTGACCTTTAAACCACACCCACCCTAACCCGATGATGTGCTTCACTGGAAGACCACTTAAACCGCCCAATAACTTTTAAACTATGACGTGGTGTAATACCAACGCTCTCTTAGTGTATCAAGGATTGCATCAAGATGGGGGACATGTTCATCTCTCAAGGAAGAGTACACTAAGAGGATTTAATGTTTTACCAGAAGGAAAACTGTTGAACCACTACTGGTCAATACCTTATAAGAAACTCGACTTCACCTTTTGATGCACCATTATTAAACAATCACCTAGCCTTTAACGCCCAATTCATCCCATGATCATTTAAGCTTAACCACCAAAGTCCACCCATGACCAACAATGTTTCTCAAAGGTTTCATACACATTCAACCACACCAATATTGTGTTATCAAGAAATCACCAACATGATTCTAAATTTTAAAGAATTAAAGGCATTCAAGAAAAATCAACCATCTCCAAATGGTCATATCTGTTGTGTTCCTTCGACTTGGAAGGACATGTTTACCAGAATTGACATGACACTCCCCACCTTAGGATTGTCCTAGTGGTCGAAAGAAGAGAATATAGCTGCTCACAAGAGTGATAGATAATATTCAACTAAAATGTACATGTGACGCTACTCTAAGACACTCTCACGTATGTTAATCACTAGAAATAAAAGTGAGAACTAAATGGATCAATGTTTCAAAACACCAAAGTCTCAAGGAAATCATTCCAGGCATTGGGATGAACTGATTTATTTAACTCGTGGGTCACTCTAATATGGAGATGACCCAATAACATACTCAACAAAAAAATACTAAATTATTACACCGAACTTGACCGGTTCATTACATCATTTAGCACTCTATGAGAACCACATATGTGAACGCATGCTACCCCAAGGTTCAAAAAGTAAGACAACACATTTTGAATACTATCCATGGGCTATCTTTCCTATTCATCCAAGAATTATATGGTTCATACAAGATATTTAAAAAATAATTCATATTTCCCTATATGACCATTAACTTGGATGACACTATATGAAGTTATCCATCACTGAGGAAAAGAAAGGGTCAAAGATACCATGACCACCCACCCGAACAAGAATTTCATTAGAATCTAGGAGTACTACAAGGGACAATGGCACTTGAATGGAACAAAACATCATAAACTCACTAGAGGGTTCTACCTACTACATGCCATCCCCTAATGAAAGAAAAATCACCGACCCTTTCACTAGGTCACACCAAACTGAAAACACTAGGATCAAGAGCTGATCATTTCATCCATTTCTAAAAAGTAATCGACCTATGAAAAATGATCAGGTTTTCATTCTAAGGATACTCAAAAGAAAATCTCAACCTACCTTTGGAATATGGTTTAAATAAAGGACACCAATATTGGTTCTACTTTCAAGTCATTTCATTTATTCATATTTTAATCTTTAACTATTTAAAATATTTAACCAGTGCATCAAAGAAAAGAAAGAAAGTATAAAAAAAACTTTTTTTTAAACATTTTACACTTCTTAAAATTCATTAATAATTAGGAAATTTACCTGAATAACTTCATTTTAAGTTATTAATGATTAAGAAACCTACGAGGGTCCCCCTAAGCCAACCTGGGTTCATCAAAATGCAGCCCAATATAAGTTTCTTAACATTTAAAGTTGTAAGAACCCATTAAGGGTTCTCCCATAAAGAACATTCCCCAACTAACCTACTTGGGTCCATTTGAGTATTTAGATGGTTCACCAGTTCATTTCAAATTAATGTTGAACATGCTTTAATCATATTTAAAACTCGAAGATAGATTGAGTATATGGGTTACCTTTTCCCATTTTTAAAGTACAACTGAAAACTGGATCCCATTTTAATCAAAACCAATTAAATTTATCACATGACATCAATTACATTTTTAAAACAAAGCGAATCATGTTACTATAAGTAGATAACACGGAGAAACATACTGAAATCACAGAAGTATGGAATACTAAATAGGTAAATCTTGATAAGTAGTCAGAAAACATGGCATATAAATAGCTAATCATGTTATAAAATCAAGAAATGGCACATCACTCAAGGCACACAAATCAAATAATTAGGCATCCTACATATGCAACTACATGGGTTGTAATTTGCATGACATGTGAATTTCTATGTGCCTATTATGATGCATAAAATGCTTTATCAATTCAATATCGGGATAAGGGAAAAATACCATAAATCTCATAAATCCACAAGCACCATAAAGTACATCATTCACTCAAGGTAAAATCATATCGACTATAACAGTGAAAATCATGAAAAACAATCCTAGCCCTGACCACTTGGTCATTTCCCATATGTGGGGTGATTAGTCCTAGACACGGATGTTTACCAAGTTCCAACTCATTCCAAGTTTCTTGTGTATCACTCTGAACCTATATTATAATAGAGATATTAATATCATTCTTATTTTTTAACACTTATAATTATTTTATGTAAATAAATGTATTTCATTTATAAGAATTCAAGAAACAAGATCATATAAGGAAAATTTTATTAATAAAACACTAATACATTACATAATTACATAGATAAAGACCTAAACTACTTCAAAAAACTCATTACAAGACCTAGAAGAATAAGTGGAGCACCACCAACTAGAGAAAGAAGACCAATTATGTAGTTGAAATTATCTGAATTTACCATAATTAAAAAAGGTATGGTGAGCAGTATAGCAAAGACACTAAGATCTAGACGGATATAGAGAACCATTCCTATAAGAAAGAAATTATTTTCTATGTTTTTAAATTCCCTATATATGTATTTATACGGTCTATATGACCATTGTAAAAAAATAGTTATTAGAATTTTTAGTGACCATTGGTATTTATAACTATTGGGTTTTATTTTAATTTTTCCATTGGATGTTTTAAAATTTTAAAATGAATTTAAAATAATATTTGTAAGTAATAAAATTAATGAATTCTAGTGTTTTAATTATTTATTGTATATTATAACTTTAGGAGATAATAAAAATTATTTTATTTTTTTAAATAAGAATGAATAACTAATTTAAAAGTGTTGAATATATATATATATAAGTATATATATTTTATTCTTATTGTGTTTAATAAATTTTTATCAAACAATTTTATAAGTACCCCCTATAATCGATAGAACCTTTAAGGACAGACCCTCGAGGACCATTGGTGGGCACAACACAAGACCACTCGAGCATTAGTAGAGGTCAGCCCGTGTATAGGGAAATTTTCAAACCAAGCATGGATGGACCAAGAACTGTTACAAGTGTAGGTTGGTTGAAGACCCATATGGACCATGTATAAGTTCATTGTGTTTTGTGTGTTCATGTTATTGATGGATGGAAGTTGTGTCCAGCCTTATAAGGTGGTCCTAGAAACCAAACCGTTTTGATGAGGGTGCATTTTTTTAATGTAGGATCAAATATTAGCTGCTCATTTCAACCAAGATCAATATCGGTCGTCCATCCATTTCTCCCGATCAACCCAGCTATCCAATTTGGTCTTAGATCATCCAGACCATCCCCTCCAATCTTGATCGTTCAACCCCAATTACTCATGTGGAATTTAATCTCAACCCTTTAGTCGATCTTGGATGATATTGATTGTCCCTTCTTCCCTTCGATTGTCTTCTCTACTAGACATCACTTCATCACATAGTAGGTCATCTGTCAATTCATTTATTCTACACCTTTGAAGTCTTTCTCTATCTTTGGCCCCATTTCGAAATCAACTCCTTAAATAAAGTCTTGTACAATGTTATTTTAATTCGAATGTCTGACTATAATAAGGGTTTCTTTCTCCCATTCTCAGTTTCTAGAGTAAGGGATAATATTATATATATAAATCAATCTCATCTAATTAGAACCCTTGTTTGATCTGATTAAATTGGTCAAATGGGTCCAAACCCTTGTCCAATTTGTCAAAAGGTGTGTTTTTTTAGGCAAACAATTTTTTATTTAAACTCCCTTATGCACTTTGAAACACCCGGCCCTCATCTTCCCAAGTCCCCCAATTTTGTTATGCTCGAATTCAAAAAGATATCATACCTTGTTTGATCCAAAACCAAGTAAGGTTTTTTCAAATTACTATCATTTTACAAAGGGTTACGTATATATGTGTATATATATGCATATATACACATATATAACTATTTATTTTCATTATATATGAGATAAGGGTTTTGTTTCAAAACTTATTTCTAAAACATATGGTTTGTAAGGGTTTATTTTATTTTATTAAATTATTTTATTTTTACAAAGATTTACATATATATTTGTGTATATATATATATATACTTATATGATTATCTATTTAAATCTTTTGTCCCTTCTAGATGAGATACTTGAAAAGATAATGTTAAATTTTTGTTCAGATGTATTCGATCCTTTCAGACATCTTTGTTTATCTTGAAAATGTATTAATCAGATATACAACATTCCTAGTACACTTAGATCCTTTTGAGTATCAGTCTTTGTTTATTTTTCTCATGGTTTATGAAAAACTTCCATTCTATGAATTTCGGGGAAAATACTTTGAGGTTCTATTTAAATGATTTACCCTAGCCGAAATTTTTTTGTCTTTAAGTAGTTTTTCGTGATGTTGTAGAAGAGGGTGACCTATGCATAGCTTACTTGTGTCAAATCATGAACTTCAGTTTGTATGGGAGACTTTTTAATTTTTAAATTTTATAAAATAAGGTAGTTCAGTTGGTTTATAGAAATTGAGTCCATTCTAATGTCTCACAACTTTACACCACTCATTCCCCTCTCTCGAGATCCTATCGCTATGTACACAAGTCCGACCCTAGTTTCTCAATTTGTGTTTGGTCGAATGAAATTTAAGAATTTAAAACCTCTTTGAGGATAAACCAAATCAGAAGATCTTATTAGGAAAGTCTCTGACACTAGTAAAACTGGTGATGGTATGAATTAGTTATTAAAAATTGTTTTTGATAAATTATTAATAATTTTATAGCTATTTTTGTATGAACATCAATGTTGAAGGATGAAAATAGGTGTGATTATAAGAGAATTGTGAGGGTGAAATCCAGTTAATGGGGTGATAATGTAATTCCCTAAACCTATATTATAATATTGATATTAATATCATTGTTATTTTTTAACACTTGTTATTATTTTATGCATATAAATGTATTTAATTCAAATGAATTCAAAAAAATAAGAGAATATGAGAAAAAAAATATTAATAAAACACTAATAAATTACATAATTACATGGATAAAGACCTAAAATACACCAGAATACTCATTACAAGACCTAGAAGAATAACCGGAGCACCACCAAAAAGAGTAAGAAGACCAATTGTCTAGTTGTCATCCTCTGAATTTACTATAATTAAAAAAGTTATGGCGAGAAGTATAGAAAAAACACTAAGAGATAGAGGGATGTAGAGAAAAATTTCTATAAGCAATAAATAATTTTGGATGTTTTGAATTTTCCTAGATTGGTATTTATATGGTCTATAATACAGTTGTAAAAAAATATAGTCATTAGAATGTTTAGTGACCGTTGGTGTTTATAACCATTGGGTTTTCTTTTAATTTTTTCATTGGTTGTTTTAAAATTTTAAAATGAATTTAAAATAATATTTGTAAGTAATAAAATTAATGAAATATAATTTTTTAATTATTAATTGGATATTATAACCTTAGGAGATAATAAAAAGAAATTTATATATTTAAATAAGAATGAAAAACTAATTTAAAAGTGTAAAATGTATATATATATATATAAGTATATATATTTTATTCTACTTATGTTTAATAAATTTTTATCAAAAAAAATTATAAGTACCCCCCACAACCGAGACCAGCCTTTAAGGCCAAGACCTCAAGGTATAGTGGAGGATAGAGCACAAGACCACTTGATTAGTAGTTGAGGTCAGCCCATGTATAGGGTGAGTTTCGAAGAAATCATAACTAGACCAAGAACCTGTCTAGGTGTAGGTTGTGAGAAGTCACACACGACTCGTGTATAAGGCCATTGTTCTATGTGTGTTCATGTTATAGAATGATAGTAGCCACATCCAGCCTTATAAGGCAGTCCTAGAAACCAAATCATTTCGATGTGGGATGCATTTTTTTAATGAGGGATCAAATATCAGCCGCTCATTTCACCCGAGATCAATCCGAGTTTTCCATTCCTTTCCCTCACTCAACCCATCCATCTGATTTGGTCTCAGATCATCTATACCATCCCCTCCAATATTGATCAGTCATCCCCTCTTACTCATGTGGGATTTAATCCTAAACCTTCAGTCGATCCTGGATGATCTCTACCATCCATTCTTCTCTTCAATTTTCTTCTATGAAAGACACTCGTTCATCACACAGTAGGTTAGTCATCGATTCCTTTATCCTCCACCATTTAATTCCCTCTCTATCATTGGAGCCATCTCAAAATTGACTCCTCAAATGATTTCTTGGATGGTGTTATTTTAATCTGAATGCCTGACTATAATAAGTGTTTCTTTCCACCACTCTAGAATTCCACAACTAGGGATAATATTATATAGATAAATTGATCTAATCTAATTATAATCCTTGTTGGATCCAAGTAAATTTTCAAAATGGGTCCAAAACCATGGAAAAGTTTTCAAAAGGGTTATTTTTTTAAAGAAAACAAATTTTTATTTAAACTCCCTTATACACTTTGAAATACCCAGTCCTCATCTTCTCAAGTCCCCCATTTTTGTTCTGCTTGAATTAAAAAATCTCTCATCCTCCATTTTATCCAAAACCATGTAAGTTTTTATCAAATTATTGTTATTTTACAAGGGGTTACATATATATGTGTGTATATATGCATATATACACATATATAATTATTTATTTTCAGAATATATGATATAAGGGTTTTGTTTTAAATCTTATTTCTAAAACCTATGGTTTGTAAGGGTTTATTTCATTTTATCAAATTACTTTATTTTTAAAAAATGTATATATATATATATATCTGTGTGTGTGTGTGTGTGTGTCTACTTATATGATTATCTATTTTTTAAAAATATAAGATTAGGGTTTTGATTTAAATATTTTATTCCTCAATCCTACAGTTTGTAAGGTGTATTTTCTTTCAATCAAATTATTATATTTAAAAATATATACATAAATATATATATATATATGTATGTATGTATGTATATATTTATATATATGTATAAAATTTTCTATTTTTCAGAATTTATAAGATATTGGTTTTTTGTTTTAAAGTCTATATTTTTAAAGGGTATCATTTATTTTTATCAAATATTTTGATTATAATTTCATTCTATCATTTTATGTTTAATAATTTCTATATATGTGTTTATATATATATTTATATCAATTTAATTTAAAAAAATAAAAAGGATTATACATTCATTTTCAATTCTATATGCAAAGGTTTGAAATTTTTATTATCCCAATCATTTTATGGATTATATTTCATGTGTAACTTTTGTTTATAAATTATATTTATTATCTTTTACATTCTATTCCAAAACAAGTTATTATTTCATGTGAGAAATTGTATTTTCATCCCCTGTTATGTCATGCATAATTAGGTATGGCCATCATCTAAATTATAACTGATGTTCCATGCATATTTAGATTAAGTGTTCATTTATTTCATTATCCATTCTATTTATGATTTTAAAATAAATATATTTATTTCAATCATGGGATTCTCATAAAAATGGTTTTAGAAATTCTTGAGAAAATTTTGATGACATGTTATGAGAAAGGATTTTTTAAGATAATAATATTATGTATGTATGTATATTTGAAATGTTTTGAGTTATGATTGAGAAAGGTAGGTCTATGGAAAGTGTTTTTAAAAATCAGAACAAGTATGTTATGTGATGTTATGGGGAGTGAATCCAAAAGTCTTAAGAGAAATTTGTTCTATATGAGTTATGAATAACAACCTTATGTTATTTTTTTTTAATATGGTCTTCCATGTATTATAGATGATCCACCAAAAATTATTATTTTAAATGGGTAAATCCCAAATATATTTTCGATTATAATTATTTTGAGAAAATAATGATTTTCTAAATTATTTATTTAGTATAAAAACGTTATGAAAATCTATTTTAAGTATATATTTTTATTTCAAAGAAATTTTTTAAAAGAAATTATTAATTGTTTTAAATCCCCTTACTGGGAATTTTAAATGCTCACCCTATATTTTAAAATCATTTTTTCAAGTTTAGTAGATTTATCAGTGATGTATTTTTCTATTTGGAGGCAGCGCACTGAATATTCTATTATTTTTTTAACTTTATTTTGTACAATTTTGTGGAAATGTAATATTTGTATCAAATTTTCTAGAACCTAGACCAGAAAAGGTCCTTCAATTTGTAATTTATTGTGTAATTATTCAATTTATTTTATAAAAAAAATTACAAATAATGTTTTAGAACCAAATCTGGAAGCACGGGCTCAGGTCATTATATCCTATCTACCAACGAAAAATAGTAATAAAAATTAAAAAATAAATCTCTAATACCACTTTGTAACTTCTTGGCCTGGCTGACTACTAAATAGTGGCCAGACTGGTGGGTCACATGGCCTCAAGTGTGCCTCCCTGTATGCCAGAGGCTGTCGACAAGAAGCAAGGGTCTATTGACAGTATGGTGGGGAAACTATACCCTCTATATCAGAGTAATATAGTAGTATAATAATATTAAAAAAAATTAGTAGTGGAAACAGTAATAAAATAAATACAGGCAGTGGAAGAATAATATTATATCTGAATAAAAATGGTCAACCCCAATTTACAACAATGCATGTATGATAGATTATTCTAAAATTACAAGTAGTAAAAATTAATAAAATAAAATAAAAACCCAACAGAAAGATCCTCTAGCATCCTAAGTAAGAGCCCAATCTTGTGCTCTCTAGCTCCCATGTACACAGCACTGCATAAGCAATGAATCCAAAGACCCGTGAGCAAGAAGATATACTCGGGTCCCAAACGGCACTCGAGCAAGGTGTAAGATATAAATCTCATTAGGCTATCACCAATGATGTCTATCCCAATCCATCCTGTGAAATTAATAAGAAATTTTGTTGTGACACATTTTATAAATACAAAGTTATAAAAAATTAAATAATAGAAACTTGGTCTAGGATCCTAAATAGATACTTGTCGCATACCACCTACTTCAGCCTAATCTATATATCTATGTCTGTGAGAATATCCTACTGTATCAGGCAGGATTACCCAAATCAATGGAAGATTCTTCTGCTGAGGATGAATCACTTAGAATATACAATAACATTCCCTCAGGTGAACCAAAACCCCGCCCTCAGTCATATCTAAAATATCACCCCCAAGCTATCCAAAATCTCACCCTCAAGCATAACTAGGTTTTCTCCCTCATGATAACCAAAACCTTACCCTCGTGCATAACTAGAATCTCACTGTCAATAATTGTGTGACTGTACATCTAGCCCTCATGAATCTAAAATAATCATATATTCTTCCCTCAGGAATTTAGTACAAGTCCGCCTAGCCCTCACGCAGTACGAAAGCATACACCAAGACCTCATGTCTTAACACCAATCATGAGTCTTCAGACATCCCAAATAATCATATACTCTGCCCTTGGGAATTAAGTACATGTGCATCTTTCCCTAAGGTAGTATAAAAGAACATGCACCAAGCCCTCAGGCATCCACATTAAACTTGATCCGTATCCAGACAAACTCAACATGTCAATCAGTATCAAACCATTATGTATCAATCACATCGATATCACATAAGATCAAAAGCTAAGTAATAAAAATTAAAAATCTAGTTTCAAACATACCTAATTTATCTTCTTAAGATGCAACAATCAATTTATAAAAAATTATCATCTGTCAAACAAATTCATTTCATTAATCCAGGTTCCTGATTATCATCATAATTATATCAAACCTGTTTAATAAATCATTTGACCCTAAGGTCATTAATATATTAATTTTATAGATTAGCCAAGGTGATTATATTATAATAAATAGAACAATTTATTATTATTCCAATTTAAAGTCTAAGACAACAATCAAAAAATTTATCCAAATTTATGTAGGAATTTAAAGTCAAACGGACCTTGTTTTAATAATATCCAAGTCTAGCACACCAATCTGGTGTCCGCTTGTCTGAGTATCCATGCCTATAGACCCAAGGGGATCAAAGAGGTGGTTTAAAAAAATTATAATTTAATATGAATTATTAAATTTATCTAGTCGTGCTTGTAACATGACGGCATGGTCCCATATATCAAAATTACTATAAATAATTGTATTAGATAAAATGTGATTTAGTTTAGACCACCCAAAACAATTCCTTTCAAGACTTTCAACCACCACAAAGCATGTCATTAAATATATTCAAATCATATCATTGAAACATTTTATATAAATTTTTCTTATTTAATTATAAAAAGATATGTGGTCATACCACCCTAATAAGTTCCATTTAATTTAATTCATTTAAAAATTCAAGGAAAATAGTCCATATTGAACATGTTAAACAAGTCGATGCATTACATTTAAACATTTAAAGAAGGAAATCCATCATTTGAAAGACATTTCATTTAATTCAACCCATTCAATTTTTATTGTGACATAGAAGTAAAGAGATAACCATCCAAAGCATTAATACAAAGCATGATTTAAATCACTAATAAATACTTTTTGGTATAGAAGATAGTGCACATCATCTGATGGGTTTTATTATAAAATCATGGTATTGTTTATTGAACAATTCATTAAACATATTAAACATTTCATTTATTAATACATAATTAGATTTATCAAAGAAACACTTAAATCATTCTTAAATTTAAAAGGTAAGATGGTAAAGAAATTGTAAGGATACACACACAAAACAAAAATCATGTCAACCCATATATTACATGTATAAAAGTTAATGACTTTCTACCTTAGGTGCAACAACGGCTGACTGCAAGGGTTGACGTCCAGGTTTAACTAAACCACTAAAACTTCATTGCTTTCATAAACACAAATATTTTAAAAAATCTTTTCGTTAAGACAAAACCAATGACACTAATGGAAAGTCAATTTGATCAATATTGTAGGAGATATCAAATATTGATTTTTGAAAAAATAATAAAAATAAATAAAAATACATGAGAGAGGGGGGATGGAAAGGGGTGGCGTGATGGATGGTGTGCACCCCACTATCCACTCTTTATGTTTTTGTTTTTTCATTTTATTTAATTCCATATAAATACTATTTATTATAATTATATTTAAGTTAATAGAAAGTACATGAGTCTCATTTTTTCTTGTGAAACACACCCAACTCCCCACATTAAATACTTTAAAATGTTTACTTATTTATTTATTCATCTTAAATAAATAATTCTTTCATTAAATGAATATATTAAGAAACATTTATATATACATATACAACCAAAATATATATACACATATATTTATTTAGCTTATATATACACATTTTTGTATATATACATAGAGATATTTATCTCGTATATATATATATATATAGATAGATATATACACACATACCCTCACATGTATAGATATACATATAATATTTATCTCATATATATATACACACATTATATATATATATATACACACCAATATTATTTTCTCAAATTAATAAAAATAATAATAATGATTTATTATCATTAATAAATCTTATCCATTATTACCACCATAAACATGTTAATAAAAACATCCATTAAAAATTGATAATGGTTAATAAATTAATATTTACCACATATTTTTCATTTAATTGACACCATTACTAATATCACATTAATTTCTTTGGTCACCACTAAAATATTTTCTCAAAAAACAACATGAATATTAATTGTTCATATATAGTTTCATTTTTTTGTCTTCCAAACAAATAATAAAAATAATAATAAAATTATTATTATTATTTGTAAGTGACCAAAAAAATATTTATGTATTAAATATCTTATCCTTGTGTGGGATCTGACCAAACGTCTGACATTCACAAATGTTATAACCTATCTAGGGTAAACCTTGCATTTTGGACTTAAGGGTTGTCTCGGATTTCACATACGACACACTGTTTGTGTGAAATTAATGATTTGTTATATAAAAATGGAATAATAAATTAATTAAAAAAAAGGTATTTCCATGTGTGATGTTTCTAAATACTCAACGTGCATAAATTTTTTACCCTCCCTAGGGTAAAACCCATATTCCAGACCTAATGGTTGTATTATATTTCTTATACAATGCACCATTTGGGAGTTATTTTATTTTTTTTTGGAAAAAAATCACACACACATATGAATAAAATATATTTTATATTTTTATTCTATCAACATCGACGATCTACGTTCCTCATAATCTCGTGTTGAATCATCGTCTAACTCTAAAAATATTTTATAGAATATTTCAAAGTGTTAAATAAGGATTTTAAACTTTAGTAAATCTATAATAGAATCAAGTATTGAAAAATTAAATTTTCACACCAAAATAATTGTAATTTATTAACAAAAGTGGGGTTTTGTTATCATTTAAAAATGAGGATGTTACAATATGTCAGTAGCATACATAACATGAATATATAGATATAATCATAGAATACACACGATCTCAAGGTATGAACACAACCCTCTTTTCCAACATTGGATTCATGTCTGATGGTTCCATATAACACTCGTTTGGGATAACATACTCTAGGATTCAGATAGCACTGATGGAATCCATATGATTTGTCATGATTATTTGGTCTCACCATAATAAATACATGTTGGTAGTCTAAAGGGAATGATTCGCAAATAGGGATCACACTAAAGGCTAGGGGGTATACCAACAACCCAATCTAGATTAATTTAACATTCTTCTCCTACTCGTTGTCTTGAGTTAATGCAGAAGTGCTACTTGGACTTAAGAGACATATGTAAGGTGCTAAAGGCTAAAAAAATGCCAAGGTCTTCTTAAACAGTAAGGGAAGATTTTACATTTTGAAAATAAAAATAACCAACCAAACATTCCATTACCAAAAACAACTACATGATTCATGTCAACAATGTATTAAAATTCAACATCATACCAACAATAGTAACACAAAACCATACCAATACCAAATCAGAGTACCTAGTGGAAGACTAAAACAAAAAAACTCAAAACATGACTATATAACACTCCAACCCCATGCCAAGATCCAAGATACAACTCCACAATACCACCCAAGAATCATGATGAACCACTAAATAAATGAGATTCTTTACCTTTACTTGTGTTCCAGAATACAACTTCTGCAAAAAAAAACAAGTGACAAAGTAGCAGTGACTAATAATACTCAGAACGATATGCCCTGATGAATTCCCTAATCATGCCACTAGGATATAAAAAGTTAGTACATTTATATAAAAAAATTTATATAAAACCATTAAAATATTTCAACAATTACCAATAATCCAAACAAGACATACTGATCAGTTTACCCCAATAAGCACACTTCCAAGGAAAGAAACCAAACAAGAAATTAACTATTTTACCCATTTCATATTTGTATAAAAAATTCCATTTCACATGACTCATCACATACACCTAAACCACCCACACAACTCAACCACTCGATCTTGGTGTTACCATTGATGGTGAAACTTCACATCCATAACGTATCCCCTTTTTATTGTGGTACTTCACGCCCACATTCAACTCTTTAATGGTAGTACTTCACAACCAATAACTATCCCCATTCTAAATCACACTTAACCATTTAATAAAAACAATGCCAAAAAAACATTTTACCAAACCATGCTACCAAACAAGTGTCAATACCAAACCAACCATTTATTCCCAACAACATTTCAACCATTTATTGAAAATGCCCTTATGCCACATCCATTCCAAACATCATTTCAATAAAATAGCATTTTTATTAAAAACCATTTTCACATGACATTCTCATAAATCAAACCAAGAAACTGATTTTAAAATAGTCATTTTAAAATCCAATAATGAATCATATTGCGCAACAATATCACATTTCCCTAAAAACCCACAAACCATCACTAAAGAGGTTTCACACAAGATTTGTACATCCATTTCACATCCAATATCGATAAAAACAACTAATTTTAAATTTAATCATTTTAGTTATAGCAAGAGAAGTCGATATAGAATCTAACTACCTTAAGGGTTTTGGAGAAAGAAACAACGGGTATGAAACACTCACCAATCTGGGTGAAAACTCCACAAATCCGCCTTAAATCACTTCTCCTAACATCAATAAGGCCAAATCTAACCATTATTGGAAAAAAACCTAGATCTATCCATAATGGAACTAGATCTAAGAAACTCAGAGAGATAGGAGATTAAATCTAAGAAAACCCAAGAAAAATTCCACAAAGAAAACTTACCAAGGAAGATATGGCTTCACTGCACCAAGAAACCCCTTTGAAACGCTTCCAAAATGAGTGGGAGAGGTTCCCTAACCTTGTAGAGGAGGAAATACTAAGTGAGGGTTGAAATGGGGCTCAAATTTAGTGTTTAGGGTTAAAATCACATGAGATACATTTTTAAAAAATCCACTTTTTAACCCACATATGCTTTAGTTGCACGGTTAGGAAAACTTTGCATTAATCGTGCCCCTACTACTATCTCAAAAAAAAATTTCACACGGTTCGCCTGCATGGTTAAACAAACCATGCACCAATCATGTAGAATCCCACTATTTCAAGTTTCATAGTTTACCTTGGTGGATGCATGGTTTGGAAAACCATGCGCCTTAACTGTGTGCATACCCAAAGCCCACTACCTTAACTTGCACGGTTTCCTGGAGATACTGCACATTTTTCACTAACCGTTCACCCTTAGAAAAGCTCCAAAACCTTCCAAACACTCCCAAAGCATACCCAACCACATTATACACTTAAAAAATAATAAACAAGGGTTAAATACCTTAAAACTGGGGTTCTATATTCTCCCCACCACTAGTATTTTCATCCTAAGAAAGTAGAAAACCATCACTCTCCCAAAAAATATTGGTCCATTAATTGGACATTTCTTTCTCCTCTTCCCAAGTCTCCTCCTAAATTTTACCATGTTACCACAAAACTCACACTATAAAAACACTTCTCCCATGCAATACATTCTCTTGACTATCCAAAATCTACACTATAACATGCACCAATGAAGCATATAGCTCTATCTCAACATGATCCCATTGAATCACATGGTTTGGATCAGGCTGATATTTCTTCAACTGGGATACATGAAACACAATGTGCACCGCACTAAACTGTGGATACAAATCCAAATGATATTCCACATATCCAACCAACTCAAGTATATTAAAAGTACCAATATATCTCAGAGATAACTTTCCCTTCTTCACAGAATGATGATGTCCCAACCTTAGAGAGATTATCAAGAACACATGATCACCCACCTTAAATGACAACGGTCATCAACGATAGTCTGCATAAGATTTTTGGTGACTCTGAGTCATCTCCATTTTCTTCCTGATCAACTTAATATTCTATGTCATCTCTTGGGAAAGGATCTTCCCACTATTTAATTCTCACCTATTTCCACCCAACAAAGTGGAGAACAACATGGAAGCTCATACAATGCTTCAAAATGAGCCACATGTATCGATGCCTCACAATTGTTATTATACGAGAACTCTGCCAACAAAAATTGATCCTCCCATGAGCCACAAAAATCCATCACACAAGGCCGCAACATGTATTCCAATGTTTGTACTATTCTATTAGATTTCCCATCCGTCTGAGGATGATACATTGTACTCATCATCAAATGAGTTCCATGGTCTTACTACAACGATTTCCAGAAACAAGATGTGAACCTCAGATATCTATCTGATACAATTAAAACTAGAATATCATGCCTCTTTACCTCCTCATGGATATAGATTTTGGATGGATCTTCCACCATGTGAAATTCATGAATAGGGATGAAATGGGCTGACTTTATAAGCTAATCAGCAATCACCCATATGGCATCGTATTTCCTAACCATTATTGGGATACATGTAACAAAATCCATAGTTATATTCTTCCATTTCCACATAGGTATAGGTAAAGACTAAAAAATACATGCTGATCATTGATACTCTAACTTGACTTTCTAACAAATCAAGAATATAATTACAAACTCAGCCACTTTCATTTTCATACCTACCCACCAAAACTATGCTTTCAAATCCTTATAAATTTTCCTAATTCCTAGATGAACCGCCCATATAGAATGATGGTATTACCTAAGAAGTTGGTCTTGTAAATCCATTGGTACAACCATCTGATTTCAAAACCACAAAACTGAATTCCTATCAAGTTTTCATCCCTCAATGTTCTCCCCACTATTGAGTTTCGACCTCATAGCCACACATTATGAATTGGACATATGTGCCTCTCTAATTAACCCAACCAAATTAGGATTGAATGAAACTGAAATAAAAACACTATGTAACCTTGGTCTTCATATTAGAAACACATTTCATCTATGACTGACATCAAATATCACTAATTGGAAGCTTGTTTTTACACCTAAATATATGAATTTTTACTTAATGCATATTCTATTGAATTAACTTTACCTAGTGTGTACATTAAGTAAAATTAAAACATATGAAGATACATTGACCATATACTTTGTTGAAAATTAAAATATTTATATGAGAAAATATGATTTAAACTCTTATGATCAGTAAACGCTATGAATTTATCACTGAATAGATAATGAAACCATGTTTTCAAACCATGCACCATAGCCGCTAACTGCAAATCATGTGTTGGATAGTTCTTTACACCCAAACTCAAATGTCGTGAGTATTACATGAAAACGTGATCCCATTTCATGAGAATACACCCAACCATGTTCCCAATGTGTCACAATACACCAAGTACCCTTTCCCTAGTTATGGAAAAACCAAGATTGGTGCTGATGTAAGGAGAACCTTAAGCTCTTTAAAAGACTTATGGAATTCTTCATCCCATTGAAATGAAGCATTCTTCCTCATAAAGGTTGTCATTGATGTAGATAATTGTGATAATTCATGAATAAAGAATCGTTAGTACCCATATAGACCTATGAATATTTTTATCTCAAAGGCATTCATTAGCAGTTTCCAAGAGATAACAGCATCTATCTTTTCTAGATCAACTGAAACACCTTTCTTAGAAATAACACGTCCAAGGAAATGTACCTCTTGAATCCAAAAATAAAATTTTGATAATTTGGCATACAACCAATGATCACTTAATAGGAAAAACACTATTTCTGAGTGTTGATCATTCTTATCCCTTGTCCTAGAATACACCAATATATCATGTAAAAACACCACCATAAAAGAATCTAGATATCTCTAAAATATCTAATTCATAAATGACATAAAGAAGGATGGTGAATTCATAAGACCAAAGGGCATAACCACATACTAATAATGGCCATATCAACTTCTGAAATCTATTTTTGGGATATCCTCATTCCCCACCCGCAACTGATGATATCCTGATCGATAATCAATTTTGGAGAACCACTGATGTTCCCTCAACTGGTCAAACAGATCATAAATTTTTGGGAGTGGATATCAGTTCTTTATCACAACTTAGTTAATATTATGGTAAATAATAAACATCCGAATAGTTTCATCCACCTTTTTAACAAATAAAATCGATGCTTCCCACATAGACGTGCTAGGCCGAATGAACCCTTTATTTTCTAGCTCTTCCAACTGCAATTTCAATTCCCTCAATTCTTATGGTTCTATATGATAATACAAAAGTAAGATAGGAATGTTCCCAATAAGGAGATAAATCATAAACTTCACTTATCTTACGGGTGATAACTCTGAGAAATATTTAGGAAAGACGTCTATAAACTAATCAATAATCACTGAAAACCCATTCTTCTTGGTTTCTTATATCGGTTCCAATGGAAAATCCACCAACTAATATGATATCATTCTAACTTATGGTGCCAACAAACCCATTTTACCCACCCTTACCCTCTTATCTCCTCTAAATAGATTCTCAATGCTATCATCAGTTGTGAAACTAATCGTTTTCACATAACAGTTGATGTGGGACTTAAAAATCATCAACCAATCCATACCCAAGATTATATCATAAACATCCATCTCAAGCACTAATAAGTCCAATATCAACTCAACCTCATCAACAGTTGTAAAACATACTCTACATACATAGGCTCGACACTCTCTTTGACCCAAAAGAGTTTGGAATTTTAAAATAGAAGGCATCATTTCCACATTTAAACCCAGCAAATCAACAACATGAGAAGAAATGAAAGGATGAGATACACCCATATCCGATGACACTTGAATACGGGTAGAATTTAAAAGAATCCTACATCAAACTATGGATAGTCCTAACAGATCATTCACCACAAACTGCTAATCTTCATACACCTACATATTGGCTACACTTTTCTCTTTATTTCCCTACTGAAATTTCCCATATTGAGGAGTTAGGGTATTCCCAAAATCACCATAGATATATATTCTCTACTGATGAGAGGTGTGTTTCTCCCCTTGCCATGTCGAATCATAAGACGCTTGAGACCCCTAAGAAGTGTCCTGAACACCCGATCTTGGAGCATTGAGACAATAATGATGAAGATGGACCATCTAATTATAGTTATAACATTCTCTAGGTGGTGTTAGACACTCTCACTTAATGTGACTTATAGAGCCACATTGAAAACATCTCGGCATTCTCTTAGGATTTAGAGAAAGATTCACCAATCCTTCCATTAGATTATGAGCCATACTCCCACCCTGGAAATAAGTGTCCCTATTCTGCTTGCTCCTCACATTAGAGTTCCCCTCATTTCTCAAAGGTATCAACATGCCTCCTCCACCTGTATCTCCTAAGATATCTCTTTCTACAATTTTATATCTATTTAACATCTATTTACAATCCATTTTATAGAGCACCATAATTTTTGAACGGATTTATTTCCTCAGCCCTAATCAAAAAATATACACCTTCAACGATGTACTAGCAGCAACCTCAGGTAAAAACTGGACTAAATTCATGAATTTATCCACATACTCCATCACCAAAAGGTTATACTACTTTAATATACATAAATATTTTGTTCGATGAATTCAAAAAGTATTAGGATATAATTGTTTGTTGAAAAATTCCTTAAAATCCCTCCATGCTATGCCTTGGTCCCATATATCCCAGATCACTAACTCCCACCACTGATGTGAAATATCTTCCAACATGTACACCAATAACTTGATAGTCAACTCCACCAGTGTGCCTAGGAAATTTAATATTTAATTCATCCTATTTTGCTACACATTATCCCTTTCTAGTTCTGAATCACCCCAAAAGATGGGTGGATTTTACTTCTGAAACTAAACTGAGTGATCCACATGCCTAGGCTCATTGATTTTATTCCCACTATCCATATCCTAAAAGGATTACACAATGCTCTAAACTAGCGAATGGTTCACTTGGGGATTAGGTGCAACCACATTTTCCACAACTTCCTTCATTTGGTATCTACGACGCCTACCCTGTTCCATTTATATAAATACAAGAACCACCATAAGTCTCACTATCTAGAAACTGAAAGTATAAAATTTCAAATTCTACCACATTACAACTATCACAACCATGATTTCCAAAATCCCACATTTCCATGTTCAATAATTTTTTTTAAAAAATCCACCATTTTTTGGAAATCAGCCCATTTTTTAAATTCTACAACCACTCTCTTTTCAAAATCAAACTTTTGAAAACAATGTCCAAATTTTTCAAAAATTAACACATTCATACCACAACATAAATCATTACTCAAAATAAGATATGAAATCCTAGTGGGAAGTCATTACTACCATTCATGACATGTTATTCTCATTGTATAAACCTGCGATAATGAGATAATTCTCCTATAAGTGTCTCCAAAACACTTATGTACCCAACTCCAAGGTAACTTGAAGTTCAGAATAAAAATGTTAGCTATGTATTTTATATTATACATTTCATGTTCTGACAATCCTAATCCTTACTACCATCCCAACTCAAAGAATAAAAATAGAATTAATTTCAACTACAAGACCAAAAATTGATGTCAAAGGATTGAACAACTCATACCACTTGTAACATCCCACCCCTCCTCATTGGATTGAGTCAAGGAAGAAGCACTACTTGGCCTTAAGTGACATCCCCATGGCACTAAAGTCTGAAAATAAATTCCAAGGGTTTCATGAATGGTGGGGAATGATTTTCCCTTTTTAAAATAAAAACAACCAACCAAATGTGCCATTACCAAAAACATCTACATGATTCATGTCAATAATGTATTATAATTCAACCTCGTACCAACAACAATAATAAAAAACCATAGAAATACCAAATCAAAGTACCCAGAAGAAGACTAAAATAAGAAAACTCAAAACAATATGACATAACTCTACATCCCCATTCCAATATCCAAGTTCCAACTCCACGAGACCTCCCAAGCATCACGATGAACCACTAAATAAATGATATGCTTTACCTATACCTGTGTCCCTGAATAAAACATCTACAAAAGTATCCAAGTTCCAAAGTAGGGGGTGAGTAATAATACTCAGTAGTCTTTCACCAATTGACATCCCTACTCATGCCACTAGGATAGAACAAGTTATCACATTTATATAAAACAATTTATATAAAACCATTAAAACATTTCAATAATTACCAACAAGAAAAATAAGACATACCAACCAGTTTACCCAAATAAAAACACTTATAAGGAAAGAAAACAAACAATACATTAACAATTTTATAAATTTCATATTGGCATAACCCATTCCATTTCACATGACTCAACACATACACCTCAACCACACACACAATTCAACCACCCAAGCTTGGTGTTACCATTGATGGTAGAACTTAACATCCATAACCCGTACCCTTTTTATGTGGTACTTCACAACAACATTTAACTCTTTGATGGTGGTAATTCACAACCACTAAACACCCCCATTCTAACTCACACTTAATCATTTAATCCAAAAAATTCCAAACTAAGATTTTCCCAAGACATGCTACAAAATAAGTGTCAAAACCAAACCAACCTTTTATGCCCAACAACATTTCAACCATTTATTGAAAACTAACTTAAGAAAAATCCATTCCAAACATCATTTAAATAAAAAAAATTATTGAAACCCATTTTCATAATCCATTCCCATAAATCAAACCAAATAGTGTATTTTAAAATCATCATTTTAAAATCCAACAATGAAGAATATTGCACAACAATATCACATTTCCCCCAAAACCCACAAACCATCTCCAATAAGGTTCCACGTAAGATTTTCACATCAATTTCACAACCAATTTAAATCAAAACAACTAATTTGAAATTTAATCCTTCTAGTTCTAGAAATAGGAGTCGATAGTGAAGTCACCTACCTCAAGGGTTTTCATGAAATTGATAACCCATACGAAACACTCACCAATATGATTGAAAACTCCATAATTATTCCTTATATCCCTCCTCTTAACATCAAAAGGGACAAATCTAACCATTATTGGAAATAACAACCTTTGATATATCCACAATGGAACTAGATCTAAGAAATTAGGAGAGATAGGAGAGTATATCTATGAAAAACCAAGAAAAATACCATGATGGAGACTTACCATGGAAGATTCGGCTTCAATGCACTAAGAAAACCCTTCAAAATGCATCCAAAATGAGTTAGATAGGTTCCAAAACCTTGGAGAGTAGGAAATACTGAGGGAGGGTCAAATGGGGATCAAATGGGGTGTTTAGGGTTAAAATCACATGACATCCATTTTTAAAAACCCACTTTTTAACCCATGCATGTTTTATCCATATGGTTAGGAAAATTGTAGGTTAACGGTGCACCTACTACTGCCTCAAGAGGGTGCATCACATGATTGGCCCACATGGTTAGACAAATCATGCGCCAACCATGCGGAAGCCCATTTTTTCAAGTTGCACGGTTTAACTGGGTGGCCAAATGGTTTGTAAAATCATGCACCACAACCGTGTGCCTACCCAGATCCCACTACCTCAACTAGCATAGTTCCCTAGAGAAGCTATACGATTTTCACTAACCATTCTCAAACCATGCACCCTTAGAAAAGTACCAAAACCTTCCCAAAATCTTCCAAACTCTCCCAAACCTTACCCAATCACTTTATAAAAATAAAAAAGGCATAAATAAGGGATATATACCTCAAATTGGGGGTGTTACAATTAACCCACTAAGTGGGGGATCGACGCCCGCATAGTGTTGGTCACAATGATTCTGAGAACCCCACCTCCACGTACACCTGCATTGCCACTACCTCCAATTCCACCACTGACCTCACCTAAAGATCATGGATCTAATCCAAATGAGTCTCTATATAGCCTGCTCATTAGAAATCAGGCCTTGATCTGCTTGGAAATCATCCACTGAGATACACCGTTATCGCATGCCAAAAATGTGAAGAACTATTATCCCTAAATCTAACTGATTGATCATTTGTCATCACTATGCATCATAATCATAGCCTCGATCTCATTTGTACACATGGTATTGATAAATTTCACCAAATAATAGTCGTGCAACAATATAATACCAGTTATTCATAGAACCACGGACCAATGGATTTTTCCGTGATGAATGTGTGAAGAATAGGGAAAGAAATGAACAAAACAAAAACATGAGGAACAAACCTCATCCAATGTTCATTTTAACCTTGATTCATTGTCTTTAGAATGAAGAATAAATAGATATAATATAATCAATAATATAAATCCTAAAACCTAGATTAATCTAACTCTTTCCTGCAATACACTCGATCCAAGAATCAATTCATTAGTTGATTTATTTGTGTTAGTCATTGGAAGAATCAAATGGGGATAAATCCACATAAAACAAACATCCAACCTCAAAATAGATCAATCACTAATGAAAAATGAATTTTCTTCATAGTCTTTGGTGAGATCTTCATGATTCATTGCACACTAATTGACGATCCACGATCCGATTTTTGTTCATCTGAGAACGATCCTCCAACACTCTCTCTAAAATCTCTAGGGTTATGCGGCTAACCCTGGGATTTTTTCATAGTAGCATATTTATATAAAAATATTAGGTCATGACAATTGTTTTAATAAAATAATTAAATTATTTTATTTATGTATTAATTAACCCGTAACTACAAACCTGAATATCTGAAGCGCTCTAAGGTTATATCACTCCTATGGTAAAACCCATGCTCTAAACTCAACAGCATCCTTATATTTATAATCTATTCACCCATTTTAGATTTATTACATTTTTTAAGAAAACTATGCATGCATGAAATTAATATATTTAATATATTTCAAACATCAATTCTAGGAACATCAGGCCTTGGAATCATGGGTTGTCTCTACGCCTTTTCTCTAAAATATTGCCAAATGTTTTCAAAGTATTTTCATGGAAAAAATATTTCTTAGAAATCAATAAGATTTTGTTTATAATTTATTTTTATGTAATAATTTTGTTCCTATAAAGAGAATAAAAGGCCTCCATATAGATTGCATGGTCCTTTTTGAAGGATAAACTAGGGTTTTAAAGTTCACGATGAGCCATAAATTATGTGTGGAGGTAATTTTTTCTCTTTATAGGCAAAAAATTCTTAATGAAAAATAAATTCTCCATGAAGTATTCAATAATGATGATGCACTAAGGTATGTGTTTAATGTTCTATCTATAGACCTATTTTTTCTTTATTTAATTTGTTTATATTTATTAGTGATGAAATGCATCCTCTTTTGAATCCATACGATTTTGATAAAAATTTTGTGAAAAAAAATTAATGAAATGGTCCATAATTTTTTTGTTATGTTTAGTAATATGTTGTGCACTGCGTTTCATTTGTTGTCAATAAGGTGTCAAGGATTGAATGGATGACAAGGAGTTTCAATATGTGAATGACAAAGGAAGTGATGGTGATGGTGATGTTGTCAATAAGGTGTCAAGGATTGAATGGATGACAAGGAGTGTCAACATGTGAATGAAAAAGGAAGTGATGGTGATGGTGATGATTGTAGAATGACTATGGTACTAAGAATCATGTCACTTAGGAGAATCACTAAGTGGCATAGGAGGTAATGGTTGAAACATTCTCCATAAAAATCAGACAATTGTAGAGCTGATATTTAGTTCAAATAACTTGCATCAAGAAGATACAATGTCACAACATTGTTATAAGTCCATGCATTGTCTTCACAATGCATGAGGAGAGTAAGAAGGGATCCATCCACAACCTCTAAGTGTATGAAGTGAAAAGATGAACCATCCACAGCTACTAAGTGGATGAAGTGGTCCGAAGAAGACCATGCACTATCTATTAGTGCATGAGGATTTGAAGATGATCCAACCTCATATCTGAATAGATCATTGAAGAACACTGAAGTAATATTTGATTCAAGAGAAACGGTTGAAGAAGAACCTTCAGGAATTCCCTTCTAAGTGAAGAATATAGGTTGAGAGGAGTATAGAATTCTAATGAATAAGAGGAGAATGGCTTGAAGTGGACTTGTTCCTACTTGGTTTAACCAAGTATACAAGTGGAGCTTATGTAAAAAAATGGGGCATTCCCATAAGCTAGCTACCCAAGCTTCAACCCAAGGCTCATGCGAGACCACAAGGGGCCGACCGCGCCCATGAGGAGGCCTAGGCAGAGCCAGCCCATAGGAGGTCGGGCCGTGTGTAATCCCGAGCCACGCGGAGGTCAAGCCCGCGCAGCGTGGATGCCAAGAGCGCGCCCGAAGGAGCATATTGGGAGCTAGAGCGTGCCCGCAGGAGAACCGGTGCGGGGTGGCATCGGAGGGGGGAGAGGATTAATCTGAGCCGGGAATGGGAGGCGCTGTTTGTTAAACCGTGAAAAAGTCGTGGTGTGTTTCGATGTGGGATGAGTTTTTAAAGACACGGAGCTGATCTGCGCCATCCATCTGATCCACGTGTAATCGCGGCCGCTCATCTAATCTTGTCGTGCCACGTTATAATCCTGACCGTCCGAGATCATTAAATGATGATCCAACGGCCAAGGAGACGAACCGAGGTTGTCTTCAACCTCCGAACACCCTATCTCCACCCGACGTCGCTGCTCACCGCAGATGAAGCTGATCCACCTTGATCGAGCTCACAACCATTGTAGAGGCTCAAATTAAGCGCATTGAGATCGTATGAAGGAACTGAATCTCTAGCATGAAGTTTCACTTGCATGCAACCTTTCAACGTAGAAACTCGAAGGTGGCCGACGCAAACGAAGTTGCAAGGCCATGCACGTCATGCATGGATAGGCCTCGAGCACATGAGGATCTTCTCGTGTGATCCTCATCATACGGATGAGAAGATACTACACAGAATCCTCTCATTAAAGAAGGGAAATCTTCCCGAGTTTTATGGTGAATAGTTTGAAGATTTTCAGGGAGAATATCTTGGGCATTCTAACCTCCGATCTTTACAACATATTTTGAAGATTTTAAATGCAGAACAAGATTCTCTGATCATCTATAAAATGTAGATCCCAATGAGAAGAATGTTGCTGCCTCCCGGACATTCAAGTTCCTCTGTTTCAAAAAACAAAGCATCTTTGAAGAGGAGAACTGCGCAACCACTAGCGCGAAGGAGAACTGTGCATCCCTTGCGCGAAGGAAGAGGTTGAGTCGAGCCACCCTACATGCTCCCTTTGTGCGACAGAAAGAGGCTGATTCGTGACACCCTGCGCATCCCTTTGCGCGACAGGAAGAGGCCGAGCCGCATACCTGCGCACCTTCTACCCGCGGAACCTACGCGGAAGTAGGTGTTCTGTACACTTGAGTGAAGAGTTGAAGACCTCCTCGCGCCAAACTTGCACGAAGGATAAGTGTTCCTCGGCCACGTGAAGAGTTTGGCCAAGGCATTGAGTAAAACCATGTAGTCTTTAGGCACACACAAAGAAGGATTAAAGTACATGTGCGGTAAAAGAGAGGAGAAGGATTGTGCACCCTCCTTTGAAGTGTGTTCGGGTGAAGAGAAGACCACACACGGTGTGTGTGTGTGTGCAAACAAGGAATATCACACCCTTTGAGGTGTGTGTGTGTGTGTGAAAACAAGGAAGATCACACCCTTTGAGGTGTGTGTGTGTGTGCAAACGAGGAAGGCCACCTACTTTGAGGTGTGTGTGTGCAAACTAGAAAGGCCACACCAAATAATTTGGTTTGTGAGGGTGTGTGCACAAGTGAATAAGGAAGAATTTCATGCAAGTACATGCATGCATGTTGAATAAAGAGGTGGGAACATTTTAAGAAGAAGAGAGAGATTAAAAGAGGAAAAGAAGAGAAGTGCATGCATGAATGCATGCACATGCACATGCACACGTGAAATAATTTAAGGATAAGCATAAAATTGTTTATGCACGTGTGCTAAGTTGATAGAGATCATGCATGCATCCATGCATATGTGAAAAGGTGCTAATTAGTGGATCACATATTTGTTGCACCAATTAAGAAGAGAGATAGAGTCTGACTTCAAGGTGATAATCATTCAGGACTTGATATTTGATGATGCCAAGTGAACTGATCTCTAGTGTTTAATAATCACATAAGTGCTTGTGATTCAAGCCAAAGAAGAATATAGAGAGATGAAGTCATGCATGTCATTCATGAAGTTGATGTAATTTGAGGATGAACCCAGACAGAATCAAGAGAAGATTCTATCTGAGCATTCAGCATCTGATAATCCAAGAGGTGAGATAAAGCTCATAACTCTTGAAGAAGTTGTGTGCATCAGTGGCAAACACATTATTGAGGCTGGGACTTCATCAGATGAAGGGAGAATTGCCCGAGCAAAGAAGAAGTGAGATCGGATCATATAAGTGATCAAAAGTGAGGCAAGGACAACAGTCTTTACCAAAGGTTGTTGAAGAAACTTGAACAGGTGCGCAGGTTTGTGTGATTCCGCAAGCTTGTGTGTAAGGATTGCAAATCTACCAAAGTGAATCAGAAGACCACTACAAAGGAGGATCTTGTGACTGGGGGGTTTAACCAGTTGCTGGAGAGGCTCTAAAGGTTGGGGAGATTAAACAGCCTGTCAAAGAAGAAGGAGGAAGATTCAAAGAAGTTGGGGGGTTTAACCAACTTGTACTTAGTGGGTTTATCCAAGTAATTACTGTAGGTAATCATCTTCAGATTAGTGTTTGTAATCAACCTTCTGATAATAGTGGATAATATATGTTGGGGAGATTGACCAACACGGCAAGGATATAGGTCTTTGTACCGAACCTTGTAAATCCTTGTGTCCATTACCTATAAATCATTGCATCATTCGAATTAAGGTGAGAGATACAAGAAGAGTGGATTGAGGCTCTAACAAGCCATAGAGATTTAATTGAAAAGGAATCAATTAGTAAAAGATTTTAAGGGATCACTGATTCACCCCTCCCCTCTCAGTGACCCCAACATTGATCTCTGGGCACTTTAATTGGTATCAGAGGGAGGTTTCCTCTAAAATATACAAGGGAGTCTTTATGAAGTTCAGATTTGAGGAAATGAGCGAACACCGTCAAATGGAGATATCTTCCAAGACTCAGAAAAATAGAAAGAAGAAACAGGCCAAGAAGATGAAGAAGAAGGTTGCTACTAAAATAGAAACACCTTCTATTGAAGGTAATGTGAAAGTCACAACAGATGACAATTCATTTTATCACTCTTCTGATGAAGCCTGCTCTAGCTGTGATGATGATGGAATAATCAATGATCTTCTAAATGCACTCAAATATCTTCGGAAGACAGTCCCCAGGGAAGTGGAAATGTGTATTACTACAAGCATCCGTGATCTTCAAGAAGAAAGATTACATCTAGAATAAGAAGCCAGTTCTATGGAAGATAAATTGGCAAGAAGGGTTGGCATAACCAACACTCTCACAATGATGGTGAAGTCTAAAGATGAAACCATTTCCCTTTGCAGTGAAATAATTGATGATGTTATTGAAGAACTACAAAGAAGCATTTGTGAGAAAGAATTATTTGAGATAGTGTTTTAAGAAGTTTTCCATGCACTGGAAAAGAGGCACAGAGTTTCAATGGTTGTCCAAGATGCTCAACTAGAAGAAAAATTAAGAAAGTTAAAGGAGGTTGAAAATTCAATGCAAGAAATGAAGAAGGTGCATGAAGACCAGATGAAACAACTGAAAGATAATTGGGAAGGAAATCTAAGACTTGTTGAGGATGAGAAGAACTCTCTCAACATTAGAACTAGAGGTGATATTGAAAAATTAGCAATCACCCAAATTTGAAACCTCCCAGTCAGTTGGAAGAAGAAATGTTGCCACTCAAGTGTGCATTGAGAAGGATGATTCCAAAATAAGGACATCCTCTAATGAAAGGGAAACATCTACCAAGAAGAAGGTACCATCCATACCATCTTGTACTAATGATTCTAAATGTGTTTCCACAAAAATTTCAAGATGGAAGAATAACTCTAAACAAGTATGGATGAAGAAGATGAAGAAATAGAGCTCTCCTAAAAAAACACAGCAACTCAAGAGAAAGACCCAACAATCAGAATAAGTCAAGAGGACATGATTTGTGGGTCAGTGTTGGTGTTGCAACAGGTATGGACATTGTGAAATGGATTGTTGGTACAATCCCCTAAATGAAAAAGCACAAAGTAAGCCCATGCCAAGGGGTAGCAAGCCAGAGAAGAAGAAGCAACATCCACAGGTCCAGAAACATCTGTTTACTGCAAACAGATTTGGAATATTTGATAACATCTGGGGTGTATGCACAAGTGGTCACAAGAATGATACATACCAATCTCCAAATGTATCCAAAGCTGAAAAGATGATAATATCACAAAACCTGGCTAAGAAAGAAGAAGTATCCTTGGGATTCCAGCAAAAGAAATTTGAAAATTCCCCCAATAAGTTTTTGAAAAATAAAGAGAAGTCCTTGGATTCCAAATCCAAGAAAGGTCATGCATCCAGAAGGACCACCAAGAAAAAATGCTTCTACTGTGGAAAGAAAGGTCATACCATGGATCTTTTTAAACAATCCATGGAACTAAATAGAAGCAAACTGCACTCAACATGACAATCAATCCAGAAAAAGAAGAAGTTATTGATTGAAAATAAGTGGCCTAATAAAGGTAACTTAAAAGCATCAAAGGAACCATGTGGAACATCCAAATCTAAAGCCTCACTTACAAATGACATATTAATCATCTGTCCAGAAGATTTGAAAAGAATGAGAAAGGAATAAAATGCACAAGCCAAAGCTAGTGCAAAAGAAAAACAAAAGATTTCACATGAAGATGAATTTCTATGTGTGAGGTGCAATAAAGCTGATCATATTAGTAATAAATGCATGACACTCATTCTTTCTCAAAAAGAAATCTTCAAAAGAATGAAGATTGCACCAGAAGATTCTAGTGTTCATAAGGAACTTAGAAATAAAGTAGTCGCACACAAAGAAGTTGAAGAGGTGTTAAGATCTACACCAGCACAAACATCATTGAAGATAAAATGTGCAAGTGTGAAGAATAGAGAAAGTGGAACATCTCGGTTGAGAGAATCTTCTCAACCTTGTTGCTCAAACTAATGAACCAAGGAGGTTCCATCTTACTCCCTAATCACTGGTATATACATGTGCTTACATTTTAGGGAATTAAAGATGATGATCACTCTCCAATTGAGAATGGTATGGACATAATTAAGTGCACCCCTTGAGGGGGATCCAATCTGTAGAAGATGATATTTTGAGATTCATGAAGGTATTCCAATCACACTTTCATCCCTTGTTTCATAATTGTATTTAACATGTCAATTAAGGGGGAGTAATTGATTGAATGCAAATGGATGAAAGGGGGAGCTTTATCTTTTCACCTGAACCTTCTAATGAGTTTGGTGAAGTATGTGTAGGATTTAGCAATTCATTGATATATCTGAAAAATTTCAACCCCGTGAAGCCTAAGCATGATCTCACACGTATAGTGAATTGTGGACAGCATTGAATTCCTTGGTTACATCACTCTTGTTTTCTACACCGGGTTATCCCAAGTAGACTTAGAGATGATTTACTAAAGGCTCTTTGCTAAAGTGAACATGTGACATCATCCCTCTCTTAGTAATTTTCAAGAAGATGCTATTCAAATGGAGGAAGAAATATTTTGAAGAGAACCACACCACACCTTTGTATTTGGTTGCCAATAACGGGGAGAAAAGCTTGGCACACATATTGACCCATTCATATGTGCTCTAGTGATATTGACAAAAAATAAAAAGGGGGAGATTGTTGTGCACTGTGTTGCATTTGTTGTCAATAAGGTGTCAAGGATTGAATGGATGATAAGGAGTGTCAATATGTGAATGAAAAAGGAAGTGGTGGTGATGGTGATGTTGTCAATAAGGTGTCAAGGATTGAATGGATGACAAGGAGTGTCAACATGTGAATAAAAAATGAAGTGATTGTGATGGTGATGATTGGTGAATTACCACGGTACTAAGAAGCATTTCACTTAGGAGAATCACTAAGTGGCATAGGAGGTAATGGTTGAAACATTATCCATACAAATCAGATGATTGTAGAGTTGGTATTTAGTTCAAAGAACTTGTATCAAGAAGATACAATGTCACAACATTGTTATAAGTCCATGCATTGTCTTCACAAAGCATGAGGAGAGTAAGAAGGTATCCATCCACAACCTCTAAGTGGATGAAGTGAAAAGATGAACCATCCACAGCTACTAAGTGTATGAAGTGGTCCGAAAAAGACCATGCACTATCTATTAGTGCATGAGGATTTAAAGATGATCCAACCTCATCTCTGATAGGATCATTGAATAACACTGAAAGAATATTTGATTCAAGACCAACGGTTGAAGAAGAACCTTCGGGAATTCACTTCTAAGTGAAGAATACAGGTTGATAGGAGTATAGAATTATAATGAAGAAGAGGAGAATGGCTTGAAGTAGACTTGTTCCTACTTGGTTTAACCAAGTATACAAGTGGAGCTTATGTAAAAAAATGGGGCCTTCCCACGATCTAGCTACCCAGGCTTCAACCCAAGGCTCATTCAGGACCACAAGGGGTCGACCGCGCCCATGAGGAGGCCTAGGCAGAGCCAGCCCACAGGAGTCTGGTCCATGTGTAAGCCCGAGCCACATGGAGGTCAAGACCATGCAGCGTGGACACCAAGAGTGCCCCCTAAGGAGCATAGTGGGCACTAGAGCGTGCCCGCAGGAGAACAGGTGCGGGGCGGCTCCGGAGGGGGGAGAGGAGTAATCTGAGCTGAGAACGGGAGGCGCTGTTTGTTAAACCGCGAGAAATCCGCGGTGCGTTTCGATGTGGGATGAGTTTTTAAAGACGTGGAGCTGATCTACGCCGTCCATCTGATTCACGTGTAATCATGGCCGCTCATCTAATCTTGTCGCGCCAAGTTATAATATTGACCGTCCGATATCATTAAATGACTATCCAACGGCCAAGGTGACAAACCGAGGTTGTCTTCAACCTCCGAACACCCGAGATCCACCCGACGTCGCCTCTCGCCGCAGATGAAGTCGATCCACCTTGATCGAGCTCCCGACCACTATAGAGGCTCAAATTAAGTGCATTGACATCGTATAAAGGAACCGAATCTCTAGCATGCAGTTTCACTTGCATGCAACATTTAAACGTAGAAACTCAAAGGTGTCCGACGCAAATGAAGTTGCGAGGCCATGCACGTCATGCATGGATAAACCCCGGGCACATGAGGATCTTCTCGTGTGATCCTCATTACACGGATGAGAAGATACTACACAGAATACTCTCATTCAAGAAGGGAAATCTTCTCGAGTTTTATGGTGCATAGTTTGAATATTTTCAGGGAGAATATCTCAGGCATTCAAACCTCCGATCTTCACGACATATTTTGAATATTTTAAACGCAGAACAAGATTCTCTGATCATTTATAAAAGGTAGATCCCGATGAGAAGAATGTTGCTGCCTCCTGAACATTCAAGTGCTTTTGTTTCAAAAAACAGAGCATCTTTGAAGAGGAGAACCGCACAACCACTAGTGCGAATGAGAACCGCGCATCCCTTGCGCGAAGGAAGAGGCCGAGTCGAACCACCCTGCGTGCTCCCTTTGTGAGACAGGAAGAGGTTGAGTCGTGACACCCTACGCGTCCCTTTGCATGACAGGAAGAGGCCGAGCCGCATACCTGTGCGCCTTCTGCCCACGGAACCTACGTTGAAGTAGGTGTTCTGTACACTTGCGCGAAGAGTTGAAGACCTCCTCGTGCCAACCTTGCGTGAATGAGAAGTGGTCCTCAGCCACGTGAAGATTTTGGCCGAGGCATTGAGGAAAACTGTGTAGTCTTTAAGCACACACGAAGAAGGAGTAAAGTACATGCGTGGTAGAAGAGAAGAGAAGGCTTGCGTGCCCTCCTTTGAAGTGTTTGCAGGTGAAGAGAAGACCACACACGGTGTGTCTGTGTGTGTGTGCAAACAAGGAATATCACACCCTTTGAGGTGTGTGTGTGTGTGTGTTCAAACAAGGAAGATCACACCCATTGAGGTGTGTGTCTGTGAAAACGAGGAAGACCACCTACTTTGAGGTGTGTGTGTGCAAACTAGAAAGGACACACCCAATCATTTGGGTTGTGAGGGTGTGTGCACAAGTGAAGAAGGAATAATTTCATGCAAGTACATGTATGCATGTTGAATAAAGAGGTGGGAACATTTTAAGAAGAAGAGAGAAGATTAAAAGAGGAAAAGAAGAGAAGTGCATGCATGAATTCATGCACATGCACATGAACACATGAAATAATTTAAGGATAAGCATAAAATTGTTTATGCACTTGTGCTAAGTTGATAGAGATCATGCATGCATCCACGCATACGTAAAAAGGTGCTAATTAGTGGATCACATATTTGTTGCACCAATTAAGAAGAGAGAGAGAGTCCGACTTCAAAGTGATAATCATTCAGGACTTGATATCTGATGATGCCAAGTGAACTGATCTCTAGTGTTTAATAATCACATAAGTGTTTGTGATTCAAGACAAAGAAGAAGAGAGAGATATGAATCCATTCATGTCATGCATTAAGTTGAAGTAATTTGAGGCTGAACCCAGACAGAAGTAAGAGAAGATCTTATCTGAGCATTCAGCATCTGAGAATCCAAGAGGTGAGACAAAGCTCACAACTCTTGAAGAAGTTGTGTGCATCAGTGGAACACACATTATTGAGGTTGGTACTTCGTCAGATGAAGGGAGAATTTCCCGAGCAAAGCAGAAGTGAGATCGGATCATATAAGTGATCAAAAGTGAGGCAAGGCCAACAGTCTTTACCAAAGATTGTTGAAGACACTTGAACAGGTGCATAGGTTTGTGTGATTCAGCAAGCTTTTGTGTAAGGATTGCAGATCTACCAAAGTGAATCAGAAGACCACTACAAAAGAGGAGCTTGTGATTGGGGGGTTTAACCAGTTGCTGAAGAGGCTCTAAAGGTTGGGGAGATTAACCAGCCTGTCAAAGAAGGAGGAAGATTCAGAGAAGTTGGGGGGTTTAACCAACTTGTACTTGGTGGGTTTATCCTAGTAATTACTGTAGGTAATCATCTTCAGATTATTGTTTGTAATCAACCTTCTGATAATAGTGGAGAATCCATGTTGGGGAGATTAACCAACATGGAAAGTATGTAGGTCTTTGTACCGAACCTTGTAAATCCTTGTGTCCATTACCTATAAATCATTGCATCATTCGAAGTAAGGTGAGAGATACAAGAAGAGTGGATTGAGGCTCTAACAAGCCATAGAGGTTTAATTGAAAAGGAATCAATTAGTAAAAGATTTTAAGGGATTTATGATTCACACCTCCCCTCTCAGTGACCCCAACATTGATCTTTGGGCACTTTATAATCAATCACACATCAATCTGACTCACTGTGTTCCTGGTATGACTCAAATAGTGGGTTTTCAGTTTAAAATTGATATTGTATTGAAAAACATGTGTCACTCACTGAAACCAAAAAAACCCTCATATTATCTTGATACTTAAGGATAAATATTCATAATTCATTTTTGATATATAGTAATTAATCGCTTGTCAATATGATACATGGTGTGATCTTTACGATTGAAAGTGTGTGTTTTGATTTAAAATCACCATTTTAATTCAAAAGATGTTCACATACTCAAAATTGATCGAAAATGGTCATATTACCTTGATACTTTAGAAAAATGATCCCCGAATCATTTTTGATGTGTAATAATAGACCTTGCATAAATCTAAAACATGGTGTGTCTGATATGACTCAAAGTGTGTGTTTTTAGTTTAAAAGTAACAATTTAGATCAAAACATTCATCAACTATTGGAAACCATGAAAAAAACTTGTATTGTCTTGATAATTTATCACAATGATCCATAATCCATTTTTTACTGATAGTATTTGGTCGTATATCAATATGATACATGGTGTGTCAAGTATGACTGAAAGTGTGTGTTTTTATTTAAAATTGAAATTTCTATACAAAACACCCTTCACATACTCAAAACTAAGAAAACATGATAAAATTATCTTGACGCATTAGGATCATGATCTTTAATCCATGTTTAATGTGTACAAATTATACACACATAAATCTGACACATTGTGTGGCTGATATGACTCAAAGTGTATGTTTTCAGTTTAAAAGTAACATTTTAGTTCAAAATGTGTTTCACTAATTGAAAATCCTTCAAGCGCACCCGTATTATCTTGATATTATAGGAAAATAATTTATAAGTCATTTTTTGAGAATTGGAATTGGCTACACATCAATTTTCCACCCAGTGTAGTCGGTATGACTGAACGTGAGTGTTTTTATTTAAAGTCAACATTTTAGTACAAAACACACTTCACATACTAAAAACTGAGAAAGTACACATGGAATTTATTGATACTTTATAAAAATCATCTATAATTCATTTGTGACATTTAGGAATTAGTTTCACATAAATCTAACACATGGTGTGCCTGGTATGAGTTAAAGTGTGTGTTTTTAGTTTAAAAGTAACATAGTTCAAAATACGCATCACTTACTGAAATCTGAGCAAACACAGTAGTATTTTCCTGATAATTTAGGAAAATGATACATGATTCATTTGTGACATATAGGAATATTTTTCACATCAATCTCAATATTTTGTTTTTATTTCAAATCAACATTTTAGTACAAAACACACTTCACATACTCAAAACTAATCGAACACACTCAAATTTTCCTAATACTTTTGGAAAATGATCTATATTTCATTTATAATGTGTAGGAATATTTTTCTTTTCAATCCAGCACATGGTATGCCCGGTATGACTCAAGGCACATGTTTTCAGTTTAAAAGAAAAATTTTAGTTAAAAACTTGTATCACGTATTCAAAAATGATCTAACATGCTTGTATTTCCATGATACTTTAGAAAAATAATATATATAACATTTTTTCATTGTAAGAATCAACCACACATGAATCTGATAAATAGTGTGATCTTTACAACCTAAAAGGTTTGTTTTAACTTTAAAAGTAGCATTTTACTACAGAACACACTTCACATACTCACAAATGAGAAAATACATAGATATTTTCTTGATAGTTTAGTTCAATGATCCATAATTCATTTCAGACATGTAGGAATCATGCACATATCAATTTAACACTCAAAGTGCCTGGTATGACATAAAGTTCTTGTGTTTAGTTAAAAAGTGACATTTTAGTTAAAAATGTGTCACTTATTGAAAATTGAGAAAACACACTTTGTTTATCGTCATAATTTATTAACATGGTCCAGAAGTAATTTTTTTTCTATAGGAATCATCCACATGTCAATCCAACACATGGTGTTCTAGGTATAACTGAATGTATCTGTTTTTTGTTTAAAAGTAACATTTTAGTTCTAAACACACGCCACTAACTGAAAATCATGAAAACACACTCAGATTGTCATGATACTTTAATAAAATGATCTATATGTCATTTCTAACATGTTGTAATTACTCACACATCAATCTGACACATAGTGTTCCCAGGATGACTTAAAGTGTTTTTTAGTTTAAAAGTCACATTTTATTTCAAAATTCAGGCCACTTACTAAAAACTTAGAAAACACACACATATTGTCTTGATAATTTAGTAAAATAATTCATAAGTCATATGTGATGTATAATAATTTACCTCACATCAATCTGACACACAGTGTGACTGGTATGGCTCGAAGTGCATGTTTTCAGTTTAAAACTGACAATTTAGTTAAAAACATTTCACTTGCTGATAACAAAGAAAACAAACTCAGATGATCTTAAACTATATTGGAAAATCCAACTGATATTACACCTCTCCAACCGACTAAATTATCTCAAATGTCCCAATATATCTTGGAGATAACTTTCCCTACTTCTCAAAATAATGATGTCCCAACCTCAGAGAGATTCTCAAGAACACATGATCACCCACCTCGAATAACAACGGTCATCAACAATGGTCCGTGTAATATTTCTAATGATGCTGATTCATCTCCCTTATCTTCCTGATCATCTTAATATTCTCTATTGTCTCTTGGAAAATGATCTGCCCCACTATCAAAGTCTCACTTGTTTTTACCCAACAAAGTGGAGAACGACATGGATGTCGATACAATGCTTCAAATTGAGCCATATGTATTGAGGCCTCATAATTGTTATTATATGAGAACTCCTCCAATGTAAATTAATCCTCCCATGATCCACTAAAATCCATCACACAATATCATAACATTTCTTCCAATGTTTGTGTTATCCTCTTAGATTTCCTGTCCATCTGAGGATGATATGCTATACTCATTATCCACTAAGTTCCAAGGGATTACTACAAGGATTTCTAGAAACAAGATGTGAACATCATATCCCTATCTGAAACAATAGAAACTAGCACATCATGCCTCTTTATCACCTCACAGATATAGATTTTAGATAGATCCTCCATCATGTGAAATTCATGAATAGTGATGAAATGGGCCAACTTTGTGAGCTGATCCACAATCGCCCATATGGCATCATGTTTCTTTACAATTCATGGGATACCTATAAAAAAATATATAGATATCTTCTCCCATTTCCACATTGGGATAGGTAAAGACTAAAAAATACATGCTGGTCACAGATGCTCTACCTTGACTTGCTGACAAGACAAGAATCTCAATACAAACTCAGCCACTTTCTTTTTTATACCCTCCTACAAAAACTATTCTTTCAACGCCTTATAAATTTTTCGAATTCCTGGATGAACCACCCATATAAAATTATGGTATTCCCTAAGAATTTTTTCATGGAAATACATTGGTAAAATCATTTGATTACAAAACCACAAAACTGAATTCTCATCTAGTTTATAGCCCTCAATGTTCACCCCACCATTGAGTTTTGAACTCATAGACACACATTTTGAATCTTATGTATGCACCTCTCTAATCAACCCAGCCAAATCAGGATCTAATGAAACCTAAATAAAATTGCTATTTCACCTAGGTCTTCACATTCCAAACATATGTCAGCTATGAACAACATCAACTACCACTGATCTAAAGTTTCTTTTTCCACCTAAACATATTAATTTCTACTTAATTAATCTACCAAAAATTTACCTTTATCTGGTGTATAAATCAAGTCAAAGTAAAATATATGAAGATACTCCAACCATCTACTTTGTCAAAAATTCAAATATCTATACAATAAAATATTCTTCAGACTCTTATGATCAGAAAACATTATGAATTTCTCACCAAAAAGATAATGATACCATGTTTTCAAACCATGCACCATAGCTGCTAACTCCAAATCATGTGTTGGGTAGTTCTTCATATAAAAACTCAATTTTCGTGAGTTGTATGCAACAACATGATCCCATTTCATGATAATACACCCCAACCATGTTCCCAATTCATCACAATACACCACGTACCCTTTTCCTGGTTCTGGAAAAAACAAGATTGGTGCTGATGTAAGGCAACCCTTAATCTCTTTAACAGACTTATGGAATTCTTCATCCCATTGAAATAGAACATTATTCCTCATCAAGGCTATCATGTGTAGCTAATCATGATAAGACATGAAAAAAGCATTAGTAATACCCAACTGGACCAAGGAATTTTCGTATCTCGAAGACATTCCTTGGTGGTTTTCAAGAGATAACAACATATATCTTTTCTAGATCCACTGAAACACCTTTCTCATAAATAAAATATCCAAGGAAATGTACCTCTTGTATCCAAAAATCAAACTTTGATAATTTGGAATAAAACCAATGATCTCTTAATATTCCCAACACTATTTCTGAATGTTGCTCATTCTCAACCCTTGTCCTGGAATACACCAATATATCATTGAAAAACACCACCACAAAAGAATCCAGATATCTCTAAAATAGAATATTCATAAATTCTATAAATATTGTTAGTGAATTTATTAGACCAAAAGGAATAACTACATACTCATAATGGTCATATCTACTTCTAAAATATATTTTTGGGATATCCTCCTTCCCCACCCGCAACTGATGATATCCTGATCGAAAGTCAATTTTGGATAACCATTGATCTCCCCTCAATTGATCGAATATATCATCAATTTGTGGAAGTGGTTATTAGTTCTTTATCATAACTTGGTTAAGATTATGATAAATAACACACAACCAAAGAGTTCCATCTACCTTTTTAACAAATAAAATCGGTGTGGCCCCTGGATACGTGCTTGGCTGAATGAACCCTTTGTTTTCTAACTCCTCCTACTGAACTTTCAATTCCCTCAATTCTGATGGTTCCATAAGGTAAGATGGAATTGAGATAGTAATGGTCCCCAGAAGGAGATAGATCATAAACTCCACTTCTCTTATAGGTTCTAACCCTAAGAAATATTTAGGAAAGACGTCCATAAACTAATCAAAAATGATCGTAAACCCATTCTTCTCTATTTATTCCATCGATTCCAATAACAAATACACAAACTAATATGATATCATTCTAACTAATGGTGCCAACAAACCCATTGTACCCACATTTACCCCCTTCTCTCCTCTAAATAGATTCTTAACACCATCATCAGTCGTGAAACTAATCGTTGGCACATAACAGTTGATGTGGGACTTAAACATCATCAACGAATCCATACCCAAGATTATATCATAAACATACATCTCAATCATTGATAAGTCCCATATCAACTCAAACTCATCGATAGTTATACAACATGCTCTACATAGATAGGTTCAACACTATATTTAACCTAGAGGAGTTTGGAGTTTTAAAATAGAGGAAATCATTTCAACATTTAAAACCAAAAAATAAACAGCATGAGAAGAAATGAAAGAATGCAACACACACATATATAATGACACTTGGATAAGGGTAGAATTAAAAATAATCCTACCTCACACTATGTATGGTCCTAATAGATCATCCACCACAACCTTATAAGCTCTATACTCCTACTTACAGCATACACTTTTCACTTTATTACCCTACTAAAATTTCCTATGTTTAGGAGTCAGGGTATTTCCAGAATCACCAGGGATAACTCTACTCTTATGACAAGGGTTATTCTTCTCTCCTCTCTCTGTCAAAGCATAAGATTCTTGCGACCCCTGAGAAGTGTTCTGAACACCTAGCCTTGGAGCATTGAGACAATAATGCTGAAGATGGACCATCTGGTTACAGTTATGGCATGCTCTAGGTGGTTTTATACACTCTCACTTCATATGGATTATAGATCCACATTAGAAACATTCCAGTTTTCTCATATGATTTAGAAGAATATTCACTGATCCTGCCATCAGATTATGAGCCATACTCCTACCTTGGAAATAAGTGTCCCTCTTCCGTTTTCTACTCACGTTAGAGTTCCCCCCATTTCCTAAAGGTATAAACATACCTCCTCCACCCATAGATCCCAATATATCTTTTTCTACCAGTATATCTTTATTTACCTTCTTTTTATAATCCATTATATAGAGCAATGTAATTTTCAAACGGATTTCCTACTTCAACTGCAATTCAAAAATATAAAACTTTAACAATGTACTAGAAAAAACATTAGGTGAAAACTAGAATAAATTCATGAATTTATCTACATACCCCATCACCAAAAGGTTCTCCTACTTCAAGCTAAATAAATATATCGTTCACTGAATTCTAAAAGTATGAGGATAGAATTGTTTGTTGAACAATTCCTCAAAATCCCTTCATGCCATGCCTTGGTCCCCTTTATCCTTGACCACTAACTCCCACCACTAATGTGCAAGATCTTCCAATATGTACATAACTAACTTGACATTCAACACCAGTGGTGTGCCTAGGAAATTGAAGATTCAATTAATTCTATTCATCCAAACCTTTGCCCTTTCTGGTTCTGAATCACCCCGAAAGATGGGTGGATTTTGCTTCTAAAATTGAACTGATTAATCCATATGCCTCAAATCATAACTTTTATTCCCACTATACATAGACTGAAAGGCATTCAATATGCTCTGAACTAGATATCGGTTCACCTGGGGTTTAGGTGCAACCACATTTTACATAGCTTCCTCTGGTTGGTCTATATGATTCCTACCCTATGAAATTTATATAAACACAAGAACCACCATAAGTCTCATTATCTAGCAACTGAAAGCTTACAATGTCAAATTCTACCATATTAAAACAATCACAATCATGCTTTCCAAAATCCCATATTTCCATGTTCAGCCATTTTTGAAAAAAAATCCACCATTTTTTGGAAATCAACCCATTTTCAAAATACCACAACCGCTCTCTTTTCAAAATCACACATTTGAAAACAATTTCTAGATTTTTTAAAAATTAACATATTCATGCCACAACATAAATCATTACTTCAAATGAGATATGAAATCTTAATGCTAAGTCATTTCTACCATTCATGCCATCTTTTTCTCATTGGATAAACCCACGATAATGAGATCATGCTCCTATAAGTGTATCCAAAACACTTATGTACCCAAATGCAAGGTAACTTGAAGTTCATCATAAAGGTTAGCTATTTATTTTATGTTATACATTTCAGGTTCTTACAATCCTACTCTTTTCTACCATCCCAACTCAAATAATAAACTAAGAATTAATATCAACTTCGAGACTGAAAATCAATGCCAAAGGATTGAACAACTCATACCACTTGTAGCATCCCACCCCTCCCCATTAGATTGAGTCGAGGTGGAAGCACTACTTGGCCTTAAGTGACATCCCCAAGGCACCAAAGGCTAGAAATGAATTCTAAGTGCTTCATAAATGGTGGGGAAATATTTTCCCTTTTGAAAATAAAAACAACCTACCAAATGTGCCATTACCAAAAACAACTACATGATTCATGTCAACAATGTATTACAATTCAACCACATACCAATAATAATAACAAAAAACCTTAGCAATACCAAATCATAGTACCTAGAAGAAGACTAAAACAAAAAATAATCAAAAAATAATGACATGAATCTACAGACCCATGCTAAGATACAAGTTCCAACTCCACGAGACCGCCCTAGCATTGTGATGAACCACAAAAGAAATGAGATGATTTACCTTTACATGTGGCCTAGATTACAACATCTGAAAAAGTATCTAAGTTCCAAAGCAGGGGGTGAGTAATAATACTAGGTAGGATTTCCCCAAATGACTTCCCTACTTATACCACTAGGATATAACAAGTTAGCACATTTATATAAAACCATTTATATAAAACCATTAAAACAGTTAAACAATTACCAATAAGACAAACAAGACATACTAACCAGTTTACCCAAATAAGCAAACTTCCAAGGAAAGAAATTAAACAATAAAATAACCATTTTACCAATTTCATATTGACATAACCCATTCCATTTCACATGACTAAACACATACACCTCAACCACACACAAAACTCAACCACCCAATCTTAGTGTTACCATTGACGGCAAAACTTCACATCCATGACCCGTACCCTTTTTATATGGTACTTCACGACCACATTAAACTCTTTGATGGTGGTACTTCACAACAACTAACCATCCCCCATTATAACTCATTCTTAACCATTTAATCCAAACAATGTCAAACCAAAATTTTCCCAATCCATGATACTAAACAAGTTTCAAAACCAAACCAACCATTTATGCCCAACAAAATTTCAACCATTTATTGAAAATTCACTTAATCAAAATCCATGACAAACATAATTTAAATAAAAAAACATTTTATTGAAATCCATTTTTATAATACATTACCATACATCAAACTAAGAAACTGACTTTAAATTCATCATTTTAAAATCCAACAACAAATCGTATTGCACAAAAATATCACATTTCCCCCAAAACCTACAAACCATCATCAATAAGGTTTCGCACAAGATTTTCACATCAATTTCACAACCAATTTGAAGAAAAAAATAATTTAAATTTAATCCTTATAGTTCTAGCAAGAGGAGTTGAGAGTGAAGTCACCTACCTCAAGGGTTTTGGAAAAAGTGATAACCTATACGAAATGATCACCAATTTGGGTGAAAATTGACAAGTCGACCTTAGATCCCTTCTCCTAACATAAAAAGGGACAAATCTAACCATTATTGCCAACAAAAAACTTTGATCTATCCATAATGGAAATAGATCTAAGAAACCAAGAGAGAGAGAGAGAGAGAAGTATATCTAAGAAAAACCAAGAAAACTACCATGAAGGAGACTTACCAAGGAAGATTCGGCTTCACCGCACCAAGAAGCCCCTTAAAAATGCTTCCAAAATGAGTGGGAGAGGTTCCCTATCCTTGGAGAGTAGGATATCCTGATTGAAGGTTAAAATAGGGATCAAATGATGTGTTTAGGGTTAAAATCGCATGGTATCCATTTTTAAAAACCCACTTTTTAACCCACGCATGGTTTAGTTACATGGTTAAGAAAACCATGCATTAACTGTGTGCCTACTACTGCCTCAAGAGGCTGCCTCACATGATTGTACCACACAGTTAGACAAATCATGCACCAACCATGTCTAAGCCCACTGTTTCAAGTTGTACGGTTTACCTGGGTGGCCATATGGTTTGGAAACACTACTGGAAATGTGACCTTTCCCAACACTTTTATACCCCCTTTCCCAATAGTCTGGCCAAACCGTTGGGAAAGCCCACTTTGTGGCCACTTTTCCCAACGGTTTGCCAAAACCATTGGGAAAGGGTAGGCTTTCCCAACGGTTTCGCCAAACAGTTGGGAAAAGTCCACTTTGTGGCCACTTTTCCCAACGGTTTGGACAAACTGTTGGGAAAAGTGGCCAATATTTCAACATCACTTCCCATATTCCAGGTACCTATACCAACAGTTGTCAAAACTGTTGGTATAGGTCCTTTGATTTTTTATCGGATCCTCTTAACTAGAACATTCTATAAATCAAAATTTAAAATAATTTTGATAATACATATATATATATATATGAGATTATGTTCACAAAAGTCATGTTAGGTTAGTGGTTAGGTCATTCAATGATAAACTGGAGGTCCTGGGATCAAATCCCAGCGAATGTTTTTTTTGGAAATATATATACCAACGGTTTTATGGAACCGTTGGTATAGATTTTAATATTACTTATACCAACAGTTTTGAAAACTGTTGGTATAGATCTATCCCAACGGCTTACTTGCCTACAGTTCTCCAAACCGTTGGTATAGGCTATACCAATGGTTTAGAGGCCTATACCAATGATTCCAAACCATTGGTATAGGTTAGTTTTCCAGTAGTGAAAATTGTGTGTCTTAACTATGTGCATACCTAGAGCCCACTGCTTCAACTTTCATAGTTTCCTAGAGAAGTTGTACAGTTTTCACTAACCATGCTCAAACCATGCACCCTTATAAAAGCACATAAACCTTCCCAAAACCTTCTAAACTCTCCCAAACCTTACCCAACCACTTTATAAAAATAAAAAGGCATAAATAAGGGTTACATACCTCAAATAGGGGGTTCTAAAATTAACCCACTAAGTGGGGGATCGAATCCCCCATCGTGTTGGTCATGATGATTCCAAGAACCCCACCTCCATGTACGCCCGTATTGCCACCGCCTCTAGTTCCACCACTGTCCTTGACTAGAGATCTTGGATCTGGTCTGACTGAGACTCACTACAGCCTTCTCGCTTTAAATCATGGCTCGATCTACTCAGAAATCATCCACGGAGCTACACCATTATCACATGCCGATAACATGAAGAACAGTTATCCCCAAATCTAACTAATCAATCATTCATTGTCATTATGCATCTCAATCATAGCCTTGATCTCATATGTACCCATGGTATTGATTCATTGCACCATAGAATGGTCTTGAAATAATATAATATTAGTTATTCATCGAACCGAAGGCCAAAGGATTTTTCCTCAATGAATGTGTGAAGAATGTGAAAAGAAATGCACAAAACGCAGACATGACGAACAGACCTCATCCAATGTTCATGTTAGCCTCAATTAATTGTCATTATAATTAATAACAAAGAGATATAATATAATCAGTAATATAAATCTTCAATCCTAGATTAATCTAACATGTTCCCACAATACACTCGATCCACGAATAAATTCGTTAGTTGATTGATTTGATTTGGTCATTGGAAGAATCAAAAGGGGATAAATCCACATAAAAAACATCCAACCTCAACATGGATCAATAACTGATGATTAATGAATATGAATTATAGTATTTGGAGAGATCCTCAAGATTCATTGCCCACTGATCGACGATCCACAATCCTAATTTTGTTCGTCTGAGAATGATCCTCCAACACTCTCTCTAAAATCTCCAAGGTTATGTGTTTGACCCTGGGATTTTCCCATAGTAGAATATTTATAGAAAAATATTAGGTCATGAAAATTGTTTTAATAAAATAATTATTTTATTTTATTTATTTATTAATTATCCCGCAACTGCGAACTTAAACGTCTGATGCACTCTAAGGTTATGTCGCTCCTATGGTAAAACCCATGCTCTAAACTCAACGTCAACCTTGGATTTCTGATCTATTCTCCCATTTGAGAGTTATTCCATTTGTTATGAAAACTATGCATGAATGAAATTAATTTATTTAATATATTTCAAACATCAATTCCCGTCTCACCGAGCCTCAAAATCATGGGTCATCTCTGCACCATTACTTTAAAATATTACCATATGTTTTCAAAGTCTTTTCATCGAAAAAATTGAGTTGTTACAAATCAATAAGATTTTATTTAAAATTTATTTTTATGTATGAATTTTGTGCCTATAAAGAGAATTAAAGGCCTCCATACAGATCCCATAGTCATTTTTGAAGGATAAACTGGGGTTTTAAATTTCATGAAGGGCCATCAATTATGTGTGGAGTTAATTTGTGATCTTTATAAGCATAAAATTCTTAAAGAAAAATAAATTCTCCATGAATAATTCAATAACGATGATGCACTAAGGTATGCGTTTAATATTCTCTCTAAAGATATGTTCATTCTTTTTTTAATTTGTTTATATTTATTAGTGATGAAATGCTTCCTCTTTTGAATCCATACCTTTTTGATAAAATATTGGTGAAAAAAATTATTTAAATGATCCATAATTTATTTGTGATGTGTAGGAATCAACCACACATGATTCTAACTCATTATGTGCCATGTATGATTCAAATTGTGGGTCTCAATTTAAAATTGATATTTTATTTCAAAACATCTATCACTCACTAACACCAATAAAAAACCCTAATATTATCTTTATACTTAAGGATAAAGATTCATAATTCATTTATGATATTTAGAAATTTATCGCATGTCAATCTGATACATGGTGTGCTCGTTATGATTGAAAGTACGTGTTTTGATTTAAAATTGGAATTTTAATTCAAAAGATGTGTCACATAATCAAAATTGATCAAAATGGTCATATTACCTTGATAACTTAGGAAAACGGTCTCTAAATCATTTTTGAATTGTAAGAATATACTTCACATAAATCTAAAACGCGGTGTGCCCAATATGACTCAAAGTGTGTGTTTTCAGTTTAAAAGTAACAATTTAGATCAAAACATTCATCAACTATTGGAAACCATGAAAACAAACTTGTATTTTCTTGATAATTTATCACAATGATCCATAATACATTTTTGACTTATAAGATTTGGCCACATATCAATATGATACACGATGTGGCCAGTATGACTGAAAATGTGTGTTTTTATTTAAAATTGAAATTTTGATACAAAACACCATTCACATTATCAAAACTAAGAAAATATTATTAAATTATCATGATACCTTAGGATCATGATCTTTAATCCATTTTTGATGTGTACAAATTTGATGCACATCAATCTGACACATTGTGTGCCTGATATGACTCAAAGTGTATGTTTTCAGTTTAAAAGTAACATTTTAGTTAGAAATGTGTGTCACTAATTGAAAACCTTGTAAGAGTTCCTATATTATCATGATATTTTAGGAAAATAATCCATAATTAATTTTTGAAGTATTGGAATTAGCTATACATTAATTTTCCATCTGGTGTAGCCAGTATGACTAAGAGTGAGTGTTTTTATTTAAAATCAACATTTTAGTACAAAACACACTTCACATACTAAAAATTGAGAAATAACACATGGAATTTTTTAATAATTTATAACAATCATCCATAAGTCATTTGTGACATTTAGGAATTAGTTTCACATAAATCTAACACATGGTGTGCCCAGTATGAGTTAAAGTGTGTGTTTTCGGTTTAAAAGTAACATAGTTCAAAACCCACATCACTTAATAAAATCTAATCAAACATAGTAGTATTTTCCAGATAATTTAAAAAAATGATCCATCAGTCTTTTGTGACATATAAGAATATTTCGCACATCAATCTGAAGATTTTTTTTTTTAATTCAAATTGAAATTTTAGTACAAAACACACTTCACATACTCAAAACTAATCAAAATCACTAAAATTGTCTTGATACTTTTGTACAATGACCCATAATTCATTTATGACATGTAGGAATATTTTTCTTTTCAATCCATCACATGGTATTTCCACTATGAATCAAAGATTATGTTTTCAGTTTAAAAGAAACATTTTAGTTAAAAACTTGTATCGCATATTCAAAAAATGATCTAACATGCTTGTATTTCCATGATACTTTAAGAAAAAAATTGATACATCATTTTTTTCCATGTAGGAATCAACCACACATGAATATGACAGACGGTGTGATCTTTACGACTCGAAAGGCGTGATTTAACTATAAAAGTAACATTTTACTACAAAACACACTTCACATACTCACAAATGACAAAACATATAGATATTGTCTTGATACTTTAGTTCAATGATCCATAATTCATTTCTGACATGTAGGAATCAGACACGCATCAATCCAACACTCAAAGTGCCTGATATGACTTAAAGTTCATGTTTTTAGTTAAAAAGTGACATTTTAGTAAAAAATGTGTCACTGGTTGAGAATTGAGAAAACACACTCTGTTTATCTTCATAATTTAGGAACACGATCCATAATTCATTTTTGTTCTATATAAATCATCCACATGTCGATCCAACTCATGGTGTGCTAGGTATAACTGAAAGTGTCTATTTTCTGTTTAAAAGTAACATTTTAGTTCTAAACACACGCCACTGACTGAAAACTATGAAAACACACTTAGATTGTCTTGATACTTTAATAAAATGATCCATAATTCATTTCTGACATGTTAGAATTACTCACACGTCAATCCAACACACGATGTGCCCAGTATGACTTAAAGTGCTTTTTTAGTTTAAAAGTCACATTTTATTTCAAAGCGCATGCCATTTACTGAAAACTGAGCAAGCACACTTAGATTTTCTTGATAATTTGAGAAAATAATTCATAAGTGATTTGTGATGTATAAGAATCAACCTTACATCAATTTGATACACGGTGTGACCGGTATGACTCGAATTGTGTGTTTTCAGTTTAAAACTGACAATTTAGTTAAAAACATTTCACTCGTTGATAACAAAGAAAACACACTCATATGATCTTAATACTTTAGAAAAAAAATATTTTTAAATCATTTGCGATGTATAGGAATTAATCATGCATCAATCTAATATATGGAGTAACTAGTATGACTCAAAGTCTATGTTTTCAGTTTAAAATTGAAATTTTAGTTTAAAGTGTGTGTCACACACTGAAAACCATGTAAACACACTCGCATTGTATTGATATTTTAGGACAATGATCCATAAATCATTTGTAATGTGCAGGAATTAGACACATGCCAATTTATCACATGGTGTGGGCAGTATGACTCAAAATGCATTTTTTTAATTATCATTTATTTCAAAACACATGTCACATGCTCAAAACCTAGAGAATTCACTTGGGTTTTCATGATACTTCAGAAAAATGATCCATAAATCATTTGTGATGTGTAGGAATCAATCACATGTTAATTTGACACACGATGTTCCTGGTATGAATCGAAGTGTATGTTTTCAGTTTAAAAGTAACATTTTATTAATTCATTATATCATAGTTATGTTTAATTTATTTCTTTATAATTTTAATAACATAAGAGTTGTTTTTTTATATAGGTACACTCTTTTGTTCAAGCGGATAGTGGTTTGTTTGGCAATCGATAGCATGATGGAACTCTTTTGGAAGGGGGTCTCAGGACAACAAAATTATGTTTTTGAATTTGTTGATGTTTGTAAAAAATTGTATGTACCAATGCAATTGTACGTACCAATGTAATTGTACATGCCAATGTTTCAAATGTTTGTAAGAATGGTACAGTGTTTTGTTGTTGTTGTATTGTTGTGTAAATTTAATTGAAAATAGATTTTACCATTTGTTGATGCAGTGGACTGTTAATTGCACCAATACATTGCTCCAAGTGAGCTTTTATGAGAGCTATTTCTAGCACGGATGAAAGTATCTTTGATCAAGGCTAGAAATAATGTTGTTAAAAGCTTCATACATCAACACACAAAAAACTCTGATGAGGAGCTACCTTTATCAGTGCATAAAATTACACTAATAATGGTGGCCCAACATGGGTACTTTTTTTAGCATTGATAAAAGCAGTTGGCTTTTAAAGACACTAACAACATCAGTGGTTTTTTAGCACTAATGATGGTCATTTCTAGTGATGATAATGTCTCTATCTACAGTAATGAGGGAAGCTGAACAGTTCCTTCTAGCCCCGAAGGATTCTATTTTGATCAATGCAAGCATAGAACCTAGGGGTTTCTATGATAACGTTCAGAGGTTTGCGAAGAACATGCGGATTGCCACCCAAGAGATTCCACCTTTGAATCCTCTTGCTGCAATGGTAGTGCAAAAAGAAGCGGTCAATCAATTTATCAACGAAGAAAGAATGTAATTCTTAATCTGCATAAATTAATTATAAATTATATATGATGATCTTGTATTCTTTGTTATGAAGTAATAGTCAATTAATTTTCGATTTAATTTTATTGATTGTGATGTATTTTGTCATGTATATCTCAGATTATTCATCGATTATGATAAAAATCTGAGTTGGCTTGTGGTTACAACAAGTTACAAAGACAACTTATTTATTTATTTGTATAAGAGTACTTCATATAAATCATTTATAATTAATTATTAATGGCTACAACGTAAACTTTTGTTCTTCAAACACAAATTAACAGTTCATTTTTGCAATAATATTAGATACGACAATTATTCCTGCTGTCAATCCTATATGTGTAATCTCAGATGGATGTACAGTAGGTATTTGGGCAGGACTCCCCTCCTATAAGCAGTCCAAGGACTGGGCGACGCCGGAGGCGGTGCCGGCCGCATGGACGCAGGAGCATTCAGCAGGCTGGCTATGGTAAGTGAGCTTGACGCTCTCCATCCGGATGGCGGTGCAGGGGTTACCGGGGCTGCAGTCCAGCTTCACCCCCACCGCCGTCGCCGACGTCCCCCGTATGTTCCGGTACGTCACGTCGCTGATCTTCACCCCCGACACCTGGCCCGGGCAGTTTTTGTTGTCGGGGCAGTAGTTCTGGTCGATGACGATGGGATTCTGCACGTCCATCATAGTGGCTCCTTCAAACAGAACGTGCCTCACGAACCCCGTGGAGGGCCGCCCCCACGATTTGATCCGTAACCCGTTCTGCGTCCCCACGAACGTCGCCATTTTCACCCTCACGTTCTCCACCCCCGCCTCCTCCGCCTCCTTCCCCAGGCTTCCGATGCTGCAACCAACCCAACCCAACCCAACCCCGTAATTGTGCATCCATACGCAATTTATAACTGAAACGAAACATCTGGATCCAGATTTTAATGCATGGGTTACCTGATCCCGTGCCCGGGTCCGCAGACGATCCTCTCGATCCAGAGGCCGGTGGTGCCCGGGCCGATTGACACGCAGTCGTCGCCGGTCTGGATAGTGGAACCCAGGATGGTCACACCGGTGGACATCTGGACGTGAATCCCGTCGGTGTTGGGGCTGCTGCCGGCGGCTGCGACCTTCACCTGCTGCAGCTTCACATTCCGGCAGCCGAAGATCACGATGTGGAACACCTGGCTGTTCGCCGACGTCAGCCCGTTTATCAAGATGTCATTCGAATTCATAAACTCGAGAGACTGCGTCGCCCATCACCACCGTGTGTCAATAATGATTGTCATCATTTTTTAGTATAGTTTAGGGACTGACCGTGGCACCAAACGGGCAGCTGCCTCCTGAAGCCTTGCAAGCCCACAATCCAGTTCCCTGGCCGTCGAGGGTGCCGCCGAGGACTGAGACGCCGGAGACTTGCTTGAAGAGGATCCAGTTGGCCGCGCCCCCGAGGCCGCGGTAGTCTGACGGCGCGACGAGGGTGCCGTCGATCCTTATTGTGGTGGGGCCGCCCCTGCAGTTGTTACCGGTGAAGACAATCGGGGAAGAGAGCAGGTAGCGGCCGTGAGGGACATAAATCTCAACCGGTGAAGAGGAGGCGCAGGCCGCCGCCCAGGCGGAGAGAAATGCCCTTGTGGAGTCGCTCCCCTCATCCGGCCGGGCTCCGAAGGCGACCACATTGTAACTGGCGGCAGCCGCAGTGAATGGTTGTGATCCGAGATGGAGGAGGGCGGCGAGGAAAAAAGGAAGGGGTAAAAATGGTGGATAATACGCTGCGCACGCCATTTCAGTGCTTTCTTTCACGTGATGGAACAGAGATCGAGCGGAGGGAGATAATGGACAGGGGAGGGTGTGTGTAGGGTATTTATGCAGTTAAGGGCTGCCGTTCATGGCATGAGGGACCCAACTTTTGAAAACGGAGATGAGAGATTAAAAATAGTAAGAATTTTATGATTCCTTCAAAGGTACTGTTGGCATATGAACTATTTTTCACTAGAATACCAGAATAACCTAAAGCCGTCTTGAAACAAGGGAATTTGTAGTATTGATAAGAGAGACATGAAGCATGTGGGTAGTTCGGAAATCAAATATAGTAGTTCCGCCGGTTGGAATGTCATCAGGTGGTCCGCAAAGAGTGGATTTTAGCTGCAAATGGTTGCTTTGTCATTGGAGAATGAAGTGTGGGTTTGGGTATGATGCCCAAAATAGAATGAATGTTGAAAACTGGTGTATGGATTGCTTTGTTCATCAAGTAATTCCAAATGATTTGGGGAGAGAAAGGGAGATGGGGGAAAGCGATCTTCTTCTTTTCAGTGTCATGATTGACTGAATTCGGTTTGGGTGTAACGGCTGCCTAAATTGATCAGAGGTTAACCACTTCGGGTTCCCGCTGCAACACGTCCCCTCGGACGATTTTTTTTTTTAAAGAAAAAATATGAAATGGGGATCGTGCTTTATACATTTTTAAAAGGGGTGTGGAAAAGCGTGATTATTATCCACGCTTCCTTCACGTTTCCTGAGGGGCGGGAAAGTGTCACTACAAAATTTATATAAAAACCGTGAACTTTTTTTTCAGTTATGCTATATATTATTATTAGAGGATAAATATTAGTTGATAGTTTAATAAATTTTAATAAGTAATAAAAAATATATTTAATATAAATAGTTATTAATAATTTAATTACAAAATTAAACCGTCATAATTTATATAAAATATAATATATTGTCACCTGTTAATTAATTAGAGTGTTTCGCACCTGAAGGCGTTCGTACAGTTATTCATAAATAGGTTGATGTCACGACCCGTCTCGGTGGGCCCCGTGCCGCAACTCCCCAAGCCCGCCTCCAATAGGCCAGGGGCTGGTGACTAGCACTGAGTAGACATGTCACTAACATGAAAGGCATTGCCTATAAACATTACACACACACACATCTCCAAGCCCACAAAGTTGAAAAGTAAAAACTACTAAAAATGGAAATGCATGCATACACAAAAATCTCAACCAACAGAGTACGACATGAAAGTACAGTACAGTAATGTAAAACCGTGGGCCAAAAGTACAAGCTCACCAAAAGAGAGTTTGTAACAAAGTCCAACCTGTAAAGAAATGTACTGAGACTGTAATCTGTAGCCGTAGGAACACATCTCGGCCTGTCTGATCTCACTGAGCACCATCTGGTCCTGGTCTGCCTAGAATCCTATCAAAGGCTCGCTTGTCTGCACAAGACACGACACGTGCGAGCAAAACCCGTGCAGGAGTGAGTATAACAATACCCAGTAGGACACCCCGAAACCATAAAGGAAGACAAAAAGGGAAATACCACAAAGGAAAGATACAGTCAGCTCTACACAGTATATGTCTACAGAACATATAACAAGAATATCCAGATATACTCATACACGATCGACCATCGTGAAACCACCACTAAGATCCAGCTCAGAGATTCCACTAAGCACGTAACAAGGAGAACACACTCCTAGGTCTGAAGAGAGAGACACGAAGTACTCGTTCCGGGAGAACACACTCCACAAATACTTGAGAACATGATGCTCAGATGAGGATCACAACCAATAGCCATGGGGTGATTCTAACAACTCAATCTGAACTAATCCGCTAAGCAGAGGATCAGCGCTCGGATAAAGTTGGTCACGTCGATACCAAGAACTCTACATAGGGTACCAGGAAGGAATAGAGGATCCGGCTCCAAGTCTCACTGAGGGGATTCCAACAACTCTATTCAGGAAGTCCTACTGAAGGGATCATACTCCTGTATGTAGGAAATGATACCGAAAACCTTCAGGAGAAAGACCAAGGGGACGAACCCTAAGGAAACTAATCCAAGTCACAGAAGACAACTGGCTCAAGCCATGTAAAACAGGTTACACAGCGTGTAGTATGGTTACACGCCGTGTTCCTTAACCCCGGGTACTGCCCGTGTAACGACCCGTGTCATCCGTCCAAGTTGTGTAAAACTCAACTACACGACGTGTAGAAGGATCACACGCCGTGTTCCTTGACTCCAGGTACTGCCCGTGTAAACGGCCCGTGTCTGTAATCGAAGTCGTGTAGGGAAAGAATATACAAGGCGTGTAAGTCGAAGCACACGCCGTGTCCTATCAACTGGGAAACACCCATGTACCCTGCCCGTATGCCCGTACACGGTGTCCGTCCGTGTCGTATGCCCATGTACCAGTACACGGGGTGTCCCACGTATCTGGTCGTGTCTGGTCGGGGAAGGGTATACACGGCGTGTCCTTGGTCGTGTACCCAACCCGTGTCCGTGTACTCCCACAGTACACGCCAGGTAGTCCGCCGACAAACACACGCCGTGTAACCCATATTACACGTCGTGTAGTCGGGATTTTTCCAGAACGTCGTCTTCTTCCTCGCGCTTCGGTCGATCTTCCGGATCCGCGATCTCTCGTCCGTTCATCCCGATGCTTCGGGGCTTGGTTCGTCCCATCACACGAACACCGAATCAGGTGTTTTCAGTCCTTCGATTGGGTCACAAACCTCCAACGATCCATCCAAAGGAAAATGCCCAAAAATGAAATATCTCTCGATCCGCTCCTAATCGTCCGCCGAAACCGTCGTCGCACCTCCGCAAGATCGTCGTGGTGTTGATTCTTCAATTTGGGATCGTTGCGTCGTAGAACGGGTGCGCAACGATCCATTGTTCATCACCCCGCGAAGAACGCGTGGAAGAAAAAGGGGAGAAATCCAATGAAACAAGTTTGAGGAACGAACCTCAGTTGTCGTTCGTCACGACGTTGATCCACTCCCGTTAATAGGCTTAAACAGAGCAGAAAAATCAGCAACAATAGATCAACATGGATTCAATCCCCCAAAATCCCCGCAAAAGCCCATCCCGCAAGAATGATCGATCCGCGGGATAATCTGTTCATGGATTAGTCCGCGTTCGTCGCAGGAATCAAGAACGGGAAAGAAATCACAAAGAGATCAAACGCCCTACCTGGATTCGTGGCATTCGTTGACGAAGATCTGGTCGTCGCGTTGTCGTCGCCAGCGAAGCTCGTTAAGAACATCGTCGCTGCGTTGGGAGGTTTTCTTCGAAGCTTCCAGGGAGATTCAGGGTTATGAGAATTGTAACACTGATCCCCTGCGAAATCCTTTATTTAAAAAGGATAAAATATATCTGCTGCAACAAAATTTAATTAAATATTTTAATTAAATATTTTATTACGGTTGCATCAAAAAACTGGATTTCACCATCGACCTGTGCCAGCCGATGTTAGGTCTTCCCTAGGGTAAACTCGCTGCTCTGGACGCAATGATGCCCTCGGATTTCTGATCCGAGCACCCGTTCAGGGGTTATTCCACTTTTTCAGAAAAACCACACGCACGTGTTATTTAATTAAATTCAAACATTTGTTCCGGGCTCACTGGGCCTCGGAACTGCGCGCCATCTCAAAGCCTGGTCTCGAAATAATTCCCATATAATATTAAAAATAATACATGGAAAAAAAATCCGGGACATTAGAGTTGCACTCTTCGGACAGTTTCCAATAGGGATTATTTGTGTAACCGAAACACCCAACGGTTCCTACATCTGTGATGAGCTACAAACATGATTTCCAGAAGGTAGATGGTCCTTCGGGATTTTTCCAATGACACTTAGGAACTCACATTGGTCAAAAGGATGAGAGGTCTGACTTATCGCAATTGTTGTCTACTTTAGGACTCCCACTACAAAAAAGGGCATTATCGGCAGTTTTTTATTGAACTAGCAGTAGTTTAAACCGCCGCCTAATAATATAACCACTATCACAAATCAGTGCAAGGGAACCATCTGCTTTTATCATCATTAAACATAAAGTGTTGATAAAGAACCTCACCTTTATCACCAATATCTAAAAGCATTGATAAAGGTGTATCATATATCATCATTTTTTTTGCTAATAAAAGTTATCTTTATCAACGCTAAATTTTAATAAAAAATATTATTAATATATATATATTTATTATTTTTATATTAAAAAATAATGTTTATTTATATACATTAATTTAAAAACGCATGTTTATAATTAATATAAATATGATATATTAATATATATGTTTTAATAATTCAAATATGTGTGTGTGTGTGTGTAATGCTTAAAAAAGTATTTATAACATTATAAATAAATATATATAAAGAAATATATATATATGTATATATATATATATATGAATAATTACCAAATTATGATAATCTTTTAAAATAATAAATATATTTATTTATAACAATAAATATATATATGTATATATATATATATATATATATATATATATATTTATCTCCAATGAATTGGGTCGATACACACGCAAACACACACACATATACCAGGAAAGTTCAGGATCGAGCGTACTTGATGCTAAATTTCATATTAAAAATTAAAATACATGAACAACAATGTGCCAAGCAAACCATGGTCGAAGACCCACAAAAGAAAAATGTAAAAACATCTGCTCAAACACCCAGGCCATCAAGCAAAATCATGTGCCCCCACTTTATCTGAGAAATCCCCACGTGCGTCGATAATAAAGAAAAACAGGCTTTCAACAGCCTGTCATGGAAACCGCATTCCGAAGTCGACACGCACCAAAGTCGTCCAAGCCTGTCGCCATCTTCATCGACCCATGGGCAACCCATCGCCGTCACCGAGATGCAACCTACACGACCACCATTGTCACACGCCGACAATCGGTCATCGCTGAACGGAAACTGTCTTCAGCCAAAAAACACACTACCGGTGGTCATCCCACCAACACCGCTGCAACGTTGTTCCACACCATCGCTGGTCACCCCTCCCGCCATCGGTCAGGATCGCCGCCCACACCCGTGCCCCACTGGGATCCCAAACCAGACGCAGTTCAACTCCAACTCCAGGCTTCCCTCGCCAGAAACCCAACCACATCGCCGCTAGGACAAAAGACCCGCCTCACTTGATGCGGATCCCGCCAGCCCCATCATCGGGTCTCCATTGGCAGCACCTCAGCGTTGTACAATCATCACCATCACAAATCTTCTTAGCCTTCTTCTTTTTCTTGTCACCAAACCCTCGCAGGTTCTTCTCCCCTTTCACTGCAGTCTTCATCTTTCTCTCTGTCTTCACAGAGGTCAATCTCACCCGCCTTAATCATAATGTCTCCAAATGCGGGCCTTGGCCAAATCTCATCGAGCAAGATAGACTTGCATCCACCACCACCGACATTGCCATCAGGAATCCCCGTAAACAGCTTTTTATTTCGTGGGCAACACAGAGCAAATAATTCTTTGTGCCCCACAACATCTGAATTAGATCGAGACTGCTCACATACATAGATTATGTTGCGATCACCGTAGTGATCTCTATAGATAGAAAGAGAGAGAAACTCTCTCCTAGATAGAGAACCCATCACACACACACACACATGTCTCATGAGATGATGATATTCATGAGCATGTTTATCTTCAAATATTGACCCGTAAGTATATTGGCACTAGCTATGATCATAAGTTTATTTGTGGACATGATTGTGGGTTTCTATATATGTTCCAAATGTTAGATTACCTATTCTTATGATGACACATGCATATGTTATGTATTCATGACTCATGAAATGTTCATTTATACATTGACACCATTATTATTCATGTTTCCATGTATGTGATGACTCATTTTTTATGATCTATATTTTTCATTCTTGTTATATTCATGAACTTATTTGCGTTCTCATAAATAATTATAAAATTACAATATATATATTTAAATAATAAATATATTAATTATATTTATAATTATATATAAATACTTTTAAAATAAATTTATTTATAATTATAAATAAATAAATATATATATAAATAATTATAAAATTATAATAAATATATTTAAATAACAAATATAGTTATTATAATTATAATTATATATATTTATATATTGATATACATATATATAATTATATAAATATGTCAAAGCGGTGCAAACCATGAGGTATAATTAAATAAATATATTTATAACTACATAGAAATATCTTTCAATATATTTGTTTATAATTATATAAATTTATTTATAATTATATAGAAATATTTTTAAATATATTTATTTATAATTATAATTATGTATATATATATATATATATATTTAAAAAATCAAAAAATTACAAAAAAATCAGTTGTTATAACTTATAAATATATGTATTTATATATTAATAAATATATATAATTATATAAATATATGAATATATTTATAACTATATACAAATATTTTGAAATATATTTCTTTATAATTATAATTATAAATATAAAAATATATATATAGTTATAAATAAAAATATAAATAAATAAATATATTTAAATAATTATAAAATTATAATAAATATATTTATTATATTTATAATTTTATAAATATATATATTAGATGATTGGGGGCACAATTAAAATTAAATACACACACACACTTCACATACAGGCCAAAAAGGCAGGCCATAGCCCCCCCAAGGGGATAACTAGGGGTGTCCATGGGTCGGGTTGAGGGCTATTTTAGACCCGACCCAAGCAAAATAGGTCGGGTCGGGTTGGGTCGGGTCAAAGATGTTTTTGGATTCAGACCCGACCCGTCTCAAATCAGGTCGGGTTGGGTCGGGTTGATCGGGTTAAGAAAAAAAACGTTTGGTATTTTTTATGATCCCAACCCGCAGGTTGACCGAGTTACGATAAAAAAAATTGTTCAGTTCTTTTTTTGACTATTGCCCCATGGGTTGATTGGGTTACATATTCCTCTGCTTCATCTTCTTCACCACAATAGGGAATGCCCGCGTCCTCCGCCCTGTAATAAATCGACCCAAAATAACATCAGTCTGCGACTCGATGGGGTGATGTGATTAGCTTGCATGCAAGTATTTATCAAGGTTTGAGGAGGTTCAAGATGAGGCCAGGAGGGTGATGAGAGTCCTGACACTGATAGATTTGGCACCGCACACAGTCGTGATGGAGATGAAGGTGGTGGCAGAGGCAGGGGGTACATGTAGGTGTGTGGCGGTGGATACACTGGACTGGTGAGGGTGAGGGAGATGTTCAATGATCGTTTTCCTAGTCGATCATCCACCATCAGATCTTTGAATCATTAAAATCATTCTATCTTCCTTTGGTTTTTTTCTTGTTCTTTAGTTTTCGTAGCAAAATCGAATGAAATTCAGTTATCTTCATGTTTTTGTTTGTTGATCGAGCATTGTTTTTTCCGCTGATTTCACATGTCTCGATTCCTTTGAATTGATTTTATGTTTGTCTTGGAAATGTCATGGAAGATTCAATCATTTATGCGATTAATAGAGTATTCATGTAATGGTGGGCAATGGCATGGACTCAATGGATGGTGTAGGAAAGGAGAAAGACATCGATGTGGGGTGAGGGTGAGGGGGCATTGGGTCGAGAGGCAGGGGGAGATGGCGAAGTCTGAAGAGGCGACTCACAGTAGTTGGGTTGGTTGGGTTGGGTTGGGTCAATTTTTTCCCAACCTGTGACTCGACCCAACCCAACCATGATATAACCCAACCCGACCCAACCTGCGGAATAAATTTTTTAACCCGACCCAACCCAACCAAACCCGATCGGGTCGAGTCGGGTTGGTCGGGTCGGGTCGGGTGTGGACACCCCTAGGGATAGCCCACACATAAAGTCTTATTTATAATTATATACAAATATTTATAAATATATTTATTTATATTTATATTTATATATATATATAGTTGGAACTAATTTCCTATATAAAAAAATATCAGATTTATATTAGTCAAAATGTTTAATAGTTTATTTATATACATTGATTACAAAATCTGTATATAATTAAAATAAAAAATATAAATTAATATTTTATTTAAACAGTTATATAATATATAAATGAATATATATTTTTAGATATATAATTCTTAAATATATTGATTTATAATTATAATTATAAATAAATAAATGCATATTTAAATAATTATAAAATTACAATAAATATATTTAAATAATAAATATATTCATTGGATTTATAATTATATATAAATATATTTTAAATATATATTTTTATAATTAAAATTATAAATAAATATATATTTATAATTATAATTATAAATAAATAAATATATTTATTTATTATATATATAATTTTATAAATATATATAATAATATAAATAAATTATTAAAATTAGACCTTTATCAGAGTTTTTTTAGCGCTGATAATGAGTTATCTTTGTCAATGCTAAAAAAACAATGATAAATGTTAGTTTTATGAACACTTTCTATTTTAGCGCAGATAAAACTGACATTTTTCAGCGTTTTTTGGAAATCTCTGGTAAAAGCCTTACAAGTTCATATAAATTGAACCTTAACAAAGCCTTGCTGCCACTCGCACCTCAAGATTTTGTGGAACCAAAGCCCTGCCGCCGCCGCTGCCGCTATACCCCACTGCTATTACTGTTCTGCATTCTCGATGAATCGATCTCTCCAAATCTAAGGTATGTGCGGTTTTATCTTATTAGCGCCTTCGAAAACACTATTTTTTTCAGTCGAACCTCACCTGCACATGTCTTCTCTTCTTTTTGACAAGTTGAACGAATAGCTCTCGTCCTTGCTGAACCTGGTTTGAGTAAGAGTCTCCTATACTCCTCCTTCTCTTGCCTTCGCTTTCTCAGTGCCCTAGCTTCAGATCTAGTGAAAATTTTATCACTGATGATATTAGTTTGGGGTCAAAGGTCTTTGACAATGGTGTACGGAACCATCTCCACTTTAAATCTAGTTTTTTTGTCTTAAATCTAATCATACCCATTTTTTTTCAATCGTGGCCTATGGCGTGTGAGGAGACGCTTGTCTTTAACAAACTGTGACATAGGAAGTGGCCCTATAGTTGGACAGCTCAGACTTTCTCTACTCCTTCTCGAACCAATCATTCCCTAAACTAGTCCTAAAATTTGAAGCTCTAGTCATTGCACTCGGTTAGATCACTTCTCCTTATAGCTAATTAGACCAGAGAGACTAAATTTTATCCCAACATTTGAAAGAATAACTTAACACTAATACAAAATTGAGTTTATCCAGCGCTAAAGCTTTAACAGCGCTAGCTAAAAGCACTGTTAAAAACCCCCTTTGTCAGTGCTAGAAAAAAGTATTGTTAAAGGGGATCTTTAACAACACTTTTTCTAGTGCTGACAAAGTGGGTTTTTAATTGTGTTAAAAAAAGCGTTGATAAAGGGGGAGGTCTTTATCAGTGCTTGTAAAAAAGCACTGATAAGGGGAGCCTTTATCAGTGTTTTTTTAGAAACGCTGATAAAGAGCCCCTTTATCAATATTTTTTTACTAGTGTTGATAATGGGTAAATTTCAAAAAAAAAAAATTTCATTAAAAAAATATTAATATGTAAATATATTTATATAGATATAAATATATTATATACCTTTTAAATATGTTTTACATAAGGCTAAACAAGCATTTACACTTAATATATATGATATTTAGTGAAAATGGATTATAAAATAATTAAAAAATATTATTAATTAATAATTTGATAATTATTATCAAGTAATAGTCATTTAATAACAATTTGAAGATAAAAAAATCAAAAAATTAACAAAAGATCTAAAATAAGTTGAAAACGTAATTTGAACTTTAAAGGGCCATAACTTTTGATCCAGGTGTCCGTTTGGGCTCTACCACATATCAAATCGAAGATTGCGAAAACCACTACACTCTTATGATTATGAGAGCCACTCAATCAAATTTTTTAAAGAAAAAAGGTCCAAAATTCCTCCAAAACTTAGTTTTTAGTCAGGGTACCCCAATTTTTTTAACATTCAATGGATTTTCAGCCTCATTTAAGGAGGTCTTATTATCTTTTTTTGGTAGAGACTGAATTTATTCTTAGGTATTACATTCATATTGATATTATGGTTTTGAATTTTTATCATTTTTCATATTTTATTGTTATTTATAATCAAATAGATAAAAATATATACATATTTTTTATATATTCACACATAAAATTTTAATTTTAAAAATAAATATTTAAACATATATACACATAAAATATATTTCTCAATATATAAACCTTATCTAAATAAAAAATAATATCCATTTTATTTAAAATACAAAGTATGAGTATTTATTTACCTATACAATTAATGTATAATATATGTGTGTGTGTGTGTGTTTGTGTGTATTGAAAAAATAGATATATATTTATCTATATATTCTAATATATGTATATAAATATTGATATATAATATATGTAAATAAATATAAATATGTATAATTATATTTATAGATGCACATCAGGGTCGGCCCAGGGGCAATCCCATGAGCCCCCAGGCTTGGGCAACACCACAAGAAGGGGCAACCCGAGGCCACCCCACCCCCTGACACACACACACACACACACCAAATCACTCCACCCCCTGGGCTTGGTGGATGCAGGGTTTGGAAAACCATGCGCCTTAACCATGCGCATACCCAAAGCCCACTCCCTTAACTGGCACAATTTCCTGAAGATGCTGCACATTTTTCACTAACCATTCACCCTTAGAAAAGCCCCAAAACCTTCCAAACTCTCCCAAACCTCACCCAAACACTTTATACACATAAAAAGGACTAAAAAAGGGTTAGATACCTCAAAAAGGGTACTACATTCTCCCCACCACTAGTCTTTTCGACCTTAAAAAGTAAAAAACCATCACTCTCCTGAAAAAACTTGGGCCATTGATCGGACATTTATTTCTCTTGTTCCCAAGTCTCCTCCTGAATTTTACCATGTTACCACAAAATCCACACTAGATCAATACTTTTCCCATGCAAGAAATTCTCTTACATATCCACAATCTACACTGGCACATGCACCAATGAAGCATCCAGATCAATCTCAACATGATCCCATTGAATCATATGGTCCGGATCAGGCTGATATTTCTTTAACTGGGATACATGAAACACATTGTGCACTACACTAATAATTAAAAAATATATATATATATATAATGTTTTAAAAAAAAGTATTTATAAGATTGTATATATATATATTTGAATAATTACAAAATTATGATATTTTTTTAAAAATAATAAATATATTTATTATATTTATAATTATATATAAATACTTTATATATATATATATTTATAATTATAATTATAAACACACACACACACACATATATATATAATTAAATATTTGTCACCAATGAATTGGGTTAACACACACACACACACACACACATCTCAGGAGATAATTATGATATTCATGTACATGTTTATCTTCAAATATTGACCCGTAAGTATATTAACACTAGATATGATCACAAGTTTATTTGTGGACATGATTGTGGGTTTCTATATATGTTACAAATGTTAGATTACATATTCTTATTATTACACATGCATATGTTATGTATTCATGACTCATGAAATGTTCATTTATACATTGACACCCTTATTATTCATGCTTCTATGTATGCGATGACTCATTTTTTATGACATATACTTTTCATTCTTGTTATACCCTTGAACTTATTTACATTCTCATAAATAATTATAAAATTAAAAAAATATATATATTTAAATAATAAATATATTTATTATATTTATAATTATATATTTATAATTATATATAAAAACTTTTTAAATAAATAAATTTATAATTATAATTATAAATAAATTATATTTAAATAATTATAAATATATAATAAATATATTTGAATAAAAAATACAGTAATTATAATTATAATTATATAAATTTATATATTGATATAAATATATATAATTTTATAAATATGTCAAAGCGGTGCATACCATGAGGTATAATTATATAAATATATTTATAATTACATAGAAATATCTTTACATATAATTATAATTATATAGAAATATTTTTAAATATATTTATTTATAATTATATATATATATATATATACAATTATAAAATTACAAAAAAAATCATTTATTATAACTTTATAAATATATATATTTATATATTAATAAATATATATTATTATATAAATATATTAGTATATTTATAACTATATACAAATATTTTTAAATATATATATTCATAATTATAAATATAAATATATAAATATATATATTAAGTGTTTGGGGGTATAATTACAATTAAACACACATACACACCTCATACACAGGCCAAAAAGACATGTTATAGCCCCTCAAGGGGATAGTCCACCCATCAAATCTTATTTATAATTACATACAAATATTTATAAATATATTTATCTATAATTATATGTATGTATATATATATATATATATATTTATATAGTTGTTAATAATTTCATGTATAAAAAATTATCAAATTTATATTAGTGAAAATTTTTAATAGTTTATTTATATACATTGATTACAAAATGTGTATATAATTAAAATAAAAATATATATATATATTAATATTTTATTTAAATAATTATATAATATATAAATGAATATATATTTTTAGATATATAATTTTTAAATATAATGATTTATAATTTTAATTATAAATAAATAAATTCATATTTAAATAATTATAAAATTACAATAAATATATTTAAATAATAAATGTATTCATTATATTTATAATTATATATAAATACTTTTTAAATATATTTATTTTAAATTAAAATTATAAATATATATATATATATATTTATAATTATAATTATAAATATATATAAATATAAATATATATTTATATTTATATTTATTATATATATAATTATATAAATATATTTAATAATATAAATAAATTATTAAAATTAGACATTTATCATAGCTTTTTTAGCACTAATAATGAGTTATCTTTATCAGCTCTAAAAAAACAATGATAAATGTTAGTTTTACAAGTGCTTTCTATTTTAGCGCTGAAAAAACTAACATTTTTCATCACTTTTTGGAAATCTCTGATAAAATCTTTATAGGTTCTTATAAATTGAATCTAATAGAGCCCTACCACCACTCCCGCCTCAAGATTTTGCAGAACCACAGCTCTACCGGCACCGCCACCGCTGCCGCGAGACCCCACTGCTATCATCATTCTACATTCTCAATGAATCAATCTATCCAAATCTAAGGTACGTGTGGATTTATCTTGTTAGTGCCTCTGACAAAACTATTTTTTTCAGTCACACCTCACCTGCGCATGTATTCTATTCTTCTTGATGAACCAAATGAATATCTCTCATCCTTGTTGAATCTGGTTTGAGTAAGAGTCTCTTATACTCCTTATTCTCTTGTCTTCGCTTTCTAGGTGCCCTAGCCTTAGATCTAGTGGAAATTTTATCACTGACACCACCGGTTTGGGGTCGAAGGTCTTCGACAGCGGTATACAAGATTATCTCCACTTTAAATCTAGTTTTGTTTGTCTTAAATATAGTACTACCCATTTTTTGTCAACTGTGGCCTATGGCGTGCGAGGAGATGCTTGTCTTTTAGGAATTGTGTCATAGGAAGTGGCCCTCTAGCCAGACGGATCAGACTTTCTCTACTCCTCCTCGAACCAATAATTCCCTAAACCAGTCCTAAAATTTGAAGTTCTAGTCATTGCACTCAGTTAGATCACTTATCCTTACAGCTAATTTGATTAGAGAGATTGAATTTTATCATAGCATTTGAAATAACAACTTAACACTTCTACAAAACTGGGTTTATCCAGCACTAGAGCTTTAACAACGCTAGATAAAAGCACTGTTAAAGACCCCCTTTTTCAGCGCTAGAAAAAATAATTGTTAAAGGGGATCTTTAATAGTGTTTTTCTAGCATTGAAAAAGGGGGTATTTAACAGTGCTAAAAAAAGCACTGATAAAGGGGGGTCTTTATCAGCACTTGTAAAAAATAATTGATAAGGGGAGCCTTTATGAGTGTTTTTTTAAAACACTAATAAAGACCCCCTTTATCAATGGTTTTTTTAGAGCGCTGATAAAGTGTATATTTCAATATATATATATTTCATTAAAAATAATATATTAATATAAAAATATATTTATATTGACATCAATATAATATATGCTTTTTAAATATGTTTTAGATAAGTCTAAATAGACATTTACACTTAATATATAAGATATTTAGTGAAAATGAACTATAAAATAATTTAAAAAATATTATTAATTAATAATTTAATAATTATTATTGAGTAATAGTCATTTAATAATAATTTTAAGATAAATAAAATCAAAAAATTAACAAAATATCTAAAATAAGTTGAAAACATAACTTGAAATTTAAAGGGCCATAACTTTTGATCCGAGTATCCGTTTGAGCTTTACCACATATCAAATAGAAACTTGCGATGACCACTATGCTCTTATGATTGTGGGAACCCCTCGATTGATTTTTTCAAGGAAAAAAGGCCCAAAAGGCCTCCAAAATTGAGTTTTTAGTCTGGGTACCCTAATTTTTTAACATTTGATGGATTTTCAGCCTTGTTTATGGGGGTCTTATTGTATCTTTTTAATTGGAGACTGAATTTATTCCTAGGTCTTACATTAATATTGATATTATGGTTTTGAAATTTTATCATTTTTCATATTGTAATATTATTTATAATCAAATATATAAAAATATATATATTTTTTATATATATTCACACATAAAATTTAATTTTATAAATAAATATTTAAATATATTCACATATAAAATATATTTCTAAATATATAAACCATATCTAAATAAAAACTCATATCCATTTTATTTAAAATAAAAATTTATGAATATTTATATACCTATACAATTAATGTATATATATTGTTTATATATATATAGATATTTGTGTGTGTATTGACAAATAGATATATATTTAACTATATATTATAATATATGTAAATAAATATAAATATGCATAATTATATTTATAGATGCACATCAGGGCCGACCTAGGGGAAAGCCCAATGAGACCCAGGGCTTGGGAAATACCTTAAGAAGGGGAAACCCAAGGCCACCCACCCCCCGATACATACACACATCGAATCACTCCCATACAAGAACATACACTAGTGGAAAAATTGTTTTTAACGTCGGTAGTTTAACGTCAGTTCTAAGAGACCGAAGTTAAAAGACCCTTTTTGGAGTCGGTTTTACAAAAGCCCGATGCCAAAGATAAAAATAAAAGTTTCAGATAATTTCTCAAGCTTCAATTTTACAGGTCGTGGAGTAAAAACAGATATACGGATCAAAAGTTATGAGCATCAGAAGTTGGAGATTATATGACTTGATTTTTGGCGTCGGTTGTTTTAATAACCGGCATTAAAAGGCCCTTTTTGGCATCAGTTTTACAAAAAACCAACACCAAAGATAAAAATAAAAGTTTTATATAATTTACCAAGATTCAATTTGACAGGTTGTGGATGAAAAATGGACTTACGAATCAAAAGTTATGGGTGTCATAAGTTGGAGATTATATGATTTGATTTTTGGCGTCGGTTTTTTTCAATAACCGACATTAAAAGACCCTTTTTGCATCAGTTTTACAAAAAATGGACACCAAAGATCAAAATAAAAGTTATATAATTTCTCAAGATTCAATTTGACAGGTCGCGGAGCGAAAACGGACTTACGGATCAAAATTTATGAGCGTTGGAAGTTGGAGATTATATGACTTGATTTTTGGCGTCGGTTTTTTTTAATAACTGATGTTAAAAGGCCCTTTTTGGCATCGGTTTTACAAAAAACCAACGCCAAAGATCAAAATAAAAGTTTTATATAATTTCCCAAGCTTCAATTTGACAGGTTTTGGAGTGAAAACGAACTTACGGAAAAAAAGTTATGGGCATCGGAATTTGGAGATTATATGACTTGATTTTTGGCATCGGTTTTTTTTAATAACCGACGTTAAAACTGACGCGAAAGATCAAAATAAAATTTTTAGATAATTTCCCAAGATACAATTTGAAAGGTCGTGGAGTGAAAATGGACTTACGGATCAAAAGTTATGGGCGTCGGAAGTTAGAGATTATATGACTTGATTTTTGGCGTCGGTTGTTTTAATAATCGACGTTAAAAGGCCCTTTTTGGCATCGGTTTTAAAAAAAACTAATGCCAAAGATCAAAATAAAAGTTTTAGATAATTTCTCAATATTCAATTTGACAGGTTGTGGAGTGAAGACGGACTTACGGATAAAAAGTTATGAATGTTGGAAGTTGAATATTATATGACTTGATTTTTGGCGTCGGTTTTTTTTAATAACCGACATTAAAAGACCCTTTTTGGCGTCGGTTTTACAAAAAACTAATGACAATGATCAAAATAAAAGATTTATATAATTTTACAAGATTCATTTTGACAGGTTGTGGAGCAAAAACGGACTTACAGGTCAAAATATATGGATGTTGGAAGTTGAAGATTATATGACTTGATTTTTGGCGTCGTTTTTTTTCAATAACTGATGTTAAAAGACCCTTTTTGGCGTCAGTTTTACAAATAACCGATGTTAAAAGTCACTTTTTTGCATCATTTTTTCAAAAACCGATGTTAATACCCCAACATGAGAATATTTTTAGCATCGGTTATATATTTAACTGGCATTAAAAGTAAAATTTCAAATACGCGGCTTCGATATTTCAATTTTTTCCCAACGCACGTTCTTATTTTCAAAATTCCGCACAAATTTTATTCAATCACCACTGTAGAAATTTTCATTTACACTATATAAAATCTCATCCTCTTTCTTTCAACATTTTTGACATCTTCAATACAATCAATATTTCAAATATTCTTCAATCGACGATTTGTACAAGGTATTTATTTTCATCATTTACTTTCATTATTATTTTTTTCCTTATCACTAAAAATATTATTATTTTGTAATGATAATGAAGGATTCTTCTAATAGAGATAAAAAAATAAAACTTCTGCATAAGATTCATTAGTTTTTGGGAATTTTTTTTATCACTCACTATTTTCATTATCGCGTGAGTTCTCCCTTAAAATGCAGTGAAATAATGATAAACAACATATCGATTCAAATGGCCCAATAAAAGAATTAAAGTTAGTTTAAATCATTAATTATATTTTTTTGTTCATTTGGCATATTCATTTTGGTTCTTTTTTTCATGTATTCTTTAAAGAAAGTTGTATCGATCGACCCATAATGAGGTACAACTTACTATGACCATAACTTTTGATCCGTAAGTCCGCTTTACCTCCATAACCAGTCAAATCGAAGCTTGGGAAACGATCTATATTCCAATATTCAGAGTTTAGAGATTTTGACGTCGGTTTTTTTGAAAACCGATGTGGAAAATATTTTTTTTGTAAAACGTATTTTTCGCGTCGGTTTTTATCAAAAACCGACATTAAAACTCATGTAGAAGCCAGATTTAGACGTCGGTTTTCTAAAAAACTGACGCCAATGACCCCCGAGGTCATGAATTTCAGCATCAGTTTAAAAAAAACTGACACCAAAGACCACAAGGGCCTAATTTTTGGCGTCCGTTTATATAAAAACTGACACCAAAGATCCCTGAGGTCCTGAAATTTGGCATTAGTTTTTATATAAAACGATGAAAAAGACCCGCGTGGTGAAGATTTTTGAAGTCGTTTTATAAAAACCAACGTTGAAACATATATTTTTTATGTCGCCTTTATTGACGTCGGTTAAAAATCGACGTCAAAATGTAAAAAAACCGACATGGAATTACATTTTTCCACTAGTGATACTTGCTATTATTCCAACCTCAAACTTACCCTTACACTAGTTGATAGCTCTTAGAACCATGTTCAACCTTTATCAACAGGGCTGGCCCAAGGGCAAGCCCAACGAGCCCCAAGACTTGGGCAACACCACTAGTAGGGGAAACCCAAGGACCCCCCACACCAAAGCACTCCCTCTCTACACCACCATTGCTCTACCCTCATCTCCACTCCACCCCCGCTTGTCTACCACACCTTGCTTCACTAATTCAGATAACCAAAGGGCTTTCGCCATTGGTTATCTCGTGCCTCACCTCCTCACTTGCATGCCTGCTTGTGCCTCCATTATGTGTGCATGCCCCACGTTGGCCAAGACCCCCTCCCCTATTGTCGACCTGTTAATGTTTTTTATAATATTTTTTTAATCATAATTGTTATTTTTTATTTTTATTAATAGTTTTGTTTAATTTCCATATATTATCTGAATTGCAGATTTACTGGAAATTCACCATTGGTGCCTTGTAGGGATGATTTTCGATTTGAAATTTATCCATATGTAATTAATTTCACATCTATATTTTATTTATTTTATGATAGATTAATTTAAATATCATATTGGTTGATTGATTTATCAATTTTTCAAATAATAAATTTTCATTTACACACTATTTAATCTTCCTAATCATCCATGCAATGTTATTTTTATGTCAATTTTTAGTTTTTATTTTAATTATTTTTTAATTTGAAAAGTAATAATGTATTTATAAAAATATATATTATTGATAAAAAATTATAGATTGAATTTAATTTTAGAAAATATTTATATATTTCATTTGGTTTTACAGAATATTTACATATTGTTATGGCATGTCATGCTCTATTTCATTGTAATTTTAGATTTACTTTCAATTGTATTATTCAACATGTTTGATTTTTTAGAGTTCCTTTTTAGAATTATTTTAGTCACTGCTCTAAAGCACTTGTGTTAAACAAATATAGGTGTCACCTTATTTAAAAAAAAATCAATCCTTGAGTTGTACATGAAGTTGGTTTCATGGATTTACACCAACTGGTAGTGTTTTTAACTATTTAAAAGATTTTTTAATTCAACTTATCTGTTAGTTCAAATTTTTATTATTTGGGAAGAAGAAGAGGGAGATGAAGACAAATATGAGGATGATTCAGTGAAGAATTCAAATGATATTTGAATTGGTCTACACAACATGGGTAAATTTTAATTTTGTGTAAACATTTATGATTCAATTAAAATAAAATCAAAAATTCATTTGACATTCATATATTATAATTTATTGTTTAAACATTTTTTTCTTTTCCCATTTTGATGTTTTGGATAACACATATGAAGTGTGTTTTGAATTCAATTTAGTATACATGTTATTTAATTTTTTCATGTGTTATTTTAAAAATCACGTATAATGTAAATTTTGACTTTATTGAGTTTCTGTGTTAGTTGCACTTGATTTTTATTATTTTCTATTTGGTATGTATATGTAAGAAGCATTAAGCCTTATTATGTGAGGTTTTCCTGAGTTAAGTGGATTCCCTAAAATATTAAAATCAATTTGTTCAGTCACACTATTCCATTTTGGTTAGATTTAAAAGTGGTTTAAGATTTTATTATTATAGATAGGCTTTGATATTAATGTAGTTACTGGGTTAGTTTTTTTAAATTTATGAAATGGTAGAAAACTATTTTTATGTAATTTTTTTCAATATTTTTTGAGATTTTTTGTCTTTATTTTATATTATTTTTCATGGGTAGAAGGGGTGAAGTTATTATATTTAATATAACACACTATTTTGTCTCTTCATAGATATTTGATAAAATTGAAATGATATAAGACACCATTTGATGATGTTTAGAATATAATTTTTACTATTGAAATATGCACATTTTAATTGTTTAAATCATTGTTTGAAATTGTTTAAATTTTTCTTGTATACTTAATCATGTATTAATTTTAGATTATTTAGTTCTATGCCTGATCTTATTTTAATTTGGTTATTCAAGATCTTTTTTTATAAACTTTAATGATTTTTTGATTGGTTTTGAAATGGTTTAAAAGGTTAGAAATTGTAAAGTTTTGATCATTTAATAATAATGATTATTTGTCCTTGTTTAAGTTGAATTTATATACATGTAATAATGAAGTTTTTTACATGATATAAAGACTTGTTTGACGTTATTTTTTAGTTTTTTTTCAAGATATTTGGGTGTAGTTTTAAACATATGTATTTTTTATTTTTTATAGTTCTTTTATATTTTGAGGGCATTCTTGTGGGTTAGTCTCCAGTGAGGACATGAATTGTTTTTTGAAGTCCACATATAATATGTGTTTAAATAAATTTATAATTATAGGTTCAAAAAATGTAGGCTCTGATCTGACCCACTCTAGTCCAACATGTTAAACACTCTAGTTAAAGGGATTTTTTTTTATAAATTGTCTTGGGCTGTAAGATTGTTCGGGTTGGTCCTGATGCACACACACACACACACACAAACATGTTTGTATGTATGTTTGTATAAACACACACATACAAAAAAATCATATTATATATAAATATATGGATAAAAAATGTAATGATATATATACATAAATATACAGATATATCAGAAAATGAAAAATAAAATAATATACGGGAGTGGAAAAGGTGCGAGTGTATGAGCTGGAGGTATCAGGTTTGAAAATATTTGGAGGTAGAGACACACGTGTGAGGGTAGATTTATCTAAAGAACTGATAAGGGAGGGGGAGCGTCTGGGCAAGTGGGTAACAAGTGATGATAAAAGGTGGGGTGGGTTCGAACAAATTTTTGTATCCCCTTATCAGTGGGGCCTTTATCATCAATTTCTTTAGAACTGATAAAAGGGGCCTTCCATCCAAATGCAACAAGATAAATAACCAGATCTCACCCTGACATCTATACCCGCATCAAACAAGTAGTCCCAAGAAACTGTCCAGTGCAATGAAAATCCAGAAGAAACACACTGCCTGACTTCAAACATCAACAACCAAAGAACCATGAACATCCCTCCCACAACAAGCTGCTCCACAACCACCGGACCGAATCCCAAAGGCACCTGCAACTCAGAAACAGACCAGACCACCACTGTCCAAAACACCGTCAACCCATAAATCCTGCAAATGGAAAACAACACAAAACCTGCCCCGCATCGGCACCTGAGATCAACAACACCATATAGCCTCCAGGGCGTCGCCATCACCCACAACCAAGGCAACAAAAAATCTGAACACATGCGCCATAGAAATCCGACACCGAGACTAACCAGATCTTGCTTCAATGCATCAAAACCGAATGACCCAAATCTCGTCGTCCTTCAAAGATCTGAATCACACAACATTGATGGAGGCATCCAGATCTAAACAAGACCAGATCTGAAATGCAGGAGGCCTCGTATCGATCACTAACTAGAATCAGCATCACCACCACCATCAATGTAACAAAGCCCGGCGGAGGTCAATCTACAAGGGAGAAGCTCAAAAATGATGAAGAAAACCAGGATGGAGAAGGAAACTGGGAGGAGAAGCAAAAGGGGTCAAAGATCTTGAAATGCACTGTGTTGAATTTGTTGTCAATGAGGTATGTTGTTGTCAAGGAATGAATGGATGGATGTCAAGGAGTTTCAATATGTGAATGACAAAGGATGTGATGGTGTTGGTGAGGAAAGGAGAATGGCCATGGTACTAAGATGCATGTCACTTAGGAGAGTCACTAAGTGATATAGGATGTTGTGGTTGAAACATTCTCTATGTATATCAGACGATTGTAGAACTGATCTTAATGTTTCAATACTTGTATTAAGGTGATACTAAGTTACAACACTTCAAGAATGAATGATGATGGAGCATCATCATATCAGACGATTGTTGAACTGATCTTTAAGTTCCAAGAACTTGTATCAACTGGATACAATGTCACAACAAGATCTAGAAGGCCATGCATTGTTAAGACAATGCATGCAGAAGTGAATGGGATCCATCCACAACTTCTAAGTGGATGAAGTGGATTAATGAAGTCCATGCACTAACACTTAGTGCATGTGAATGTGAAGAAGATCCAATTGATCTCTAATTAGATCAATGAAGCACTTTGAAGAATTTAAGTGATTCAGGATTTCGGTTGAAGAAGAAGAACCTTCGGGAATTCCATTCCTAAGTAATGAATACATGTTGAGTAAGAATTGGAGGAATTCTAATGAAGAAGAAATGAAGAAGAAGAGTTGTGGCATTTGGCATTTGAACTTGGTCACTTTGTTTTTACACAAAGGACTTGTTCTATACTTAAGCAAAAAATAAGCCACCAAGGACCAGCCTTAAGGGTTCAACCCAAGGCACATGTGGGACTAGGTCACCACGCCCAAGGGGATCCCATGGGGCCAGCCCGAGAGAGGTCGTGTCCGTGTATAAGCCCCGAGGCCACATGGTGATGAAGCCTGCGCAGCGTGAGCGCGAGGAGCGCGCCCGTAACATGAGCGCGAGGAGCGCGCCCGAGTGGCAGAGGTGGGCGCAAGAGCGTGCCCGCAGAGAGAACACGGTGCGGGGCGACACCGTGGAGGGGGAAGTTTAATTGCTGAGAAGCGGGCAGCGCGAGTTTGATAAACCGCGTACAAACCGGCCTCCGTTTCGATGTGGGACGCGGAAAAATCACCGGGAGCGCATCCTGGCCGCTCGATTGATCGCGTGCCAGATCTCGGCCGCACATCTAATCCGCCGCGGCCCATTCTGATCGCAGCCGTCCAAATCGTCGATCCGACGGCTCCCCATCCATCCTCTACCTCGAGCTCGGCCGAGGCACCTCCCGCGACGCCGCCTGAACCAGGTGCCTCCCGACGACGGTTTTTGAGTTCCCGGCCACCTCCGATCAAACCGAAGGCTCCCTCGTGCTCGTCTGGACAAACCGAACCCATCCATGCATAAAAATATACTTGCATGCAACAAATGAGAAAATTCGATGAAGGCCGAAGGCAAACGAAGTGCCGAGGCCTCGGTGTATTCGTGCTTTGCGTGGATTGTTTTTAAACGAAGGTATGCATGCATTTGCATGCACATGCACGTAGAGGAAAAATAAAGGAAGAGACCCGCGTGGAAACAGAGGAAAGATTCAAGATTTGGAAAGATTTTGAAAGACCGAAATCTTCGGGAATTCGATTTATCCCACGCGGAAGATTTGAGGCATCCCTCTGCCTATAAAAAGAGAGGTCGAGGCTCTCTGATTGCTTGCTGAAAACTTGAAAGAAGTCCCGTGAGAGTGCCTCTGTGCCTCACGAAGTTTGGTGCCCCGCGCAACCCACTTGTGCGGCTAAAGTTCTCGGGGCCACCCGAGGTCCCGAAGGAGTCCCCTGTGCGCCTCCCTTGCGCGACAGGAAGGAGCTCTCTCTGTCCGCATACTTGCGCGGCAGGAGTAGCTTGCACGCCCCGTGGTGATTGCACCTTGCACACCCGAATGCTTGCGCGGTAGTAGCACCTGCGCGCCCGCGACCAGTGCATCTTGCGCGGCAGTGTTGAGGAAGATAGGCCGCACACCTTGCGCGCCTTCATATTGGCAGGAGGTTCGGGTGATGTTAATTACACACCTTGTGTGTGTGTGCTTAAGGATAATACACCCTAGCCAAGTGAGTGCACACCTACGGGTTGTGTGCAAGGAGTGGAAGGCCACCACATTTGTGTGTGCTCAAAACAAGAGGAAGACCCGAGGCCATGTGTGTGAACAAAGAACAACACCAAGTGTTGTGTGCCAAGTGAAGTGGAAGACCACACTTTGTGTGTGTGTAAGAATTAAATATGCCATAGCCTTGGTTGTGCATTTGAACAAAGAAGAACACACTTTAAGTGTGTGCATTTGAAGAGGCCGAGGGTTGTGACTAGTGTGTGCAAAGTGTGTACACACTAAGAAGAAGAGGAGACACCCCACACCAAAGTAGAACATACATTCAAGTGTGTGTATACAAATTGAATTAAGTGTGTGAAGGAAGTTGAGAAGTGGTGTGTGTGATAAAACGAATTACACCCTTTGTGGGTTTATTGCACCAAGAGAAAAGAAAGGGAAGTGCATGCTTGCATGCATGCACATGCACACGTGAACAAAGCCAAACCAGCTTGTGTGCATTTGAGTTGTCCAAGACCAGGAGTTCTTGAAGAGTTTTGAGAAGCCATGCAATCAGTGCATGAGGATGCAGAGATGCCATGCACTCATTGCATGAAGTTGATGTGAAGTCAGACTGAGGCCAGACTGAAGTTAAAGATATTATTTGACTGAGTTTTCAGTAATCGAGAATACCCTGATCAACAGAATTGATCAGAAGTTGCTGAGCAAGTCCAACAGACCTTTTCATAGGTTGTTGAAGTTTCTTGAAGAGAGAAGGCCAGATCATCCTTAGAAGAAGGAGATAAAGCCTGAGCAAGATGAGAAGACCTGATCATCACAAGTGATTAGAGGTACAGAGCAAGGCCAGCAACCTTTATCCCAGGCTGCTGAGGATACTTGAAGAACTTAAAGTGAAGAAGAGATACTCGTGTGACTCGAGGAGCCAGGAGAAGCCCCCTGTGAGACTCAGGGCGGAAGAAGTCTTCAGTGGGATTCTGGAGCAGGCCAGTGGGACTCTGGTAACACTGTGGGACACAGTATAAAGACCCTCCTGTGGGACTCAGGAGAGATACAGTGGGATGCTGTATCGACCATTGTAATACTAACAGATTATAATGGAAGAAACCATGTTGGGGCGTATAACCAACATGGCAAGGACGTAGGCCTTTGGTGCCGAACCTTGTAAATCCTTGTGTCCAGTGCCTTTACATTTACTGCATCATTCGTGGAAAGGTGAGAGATACAAGAAGAGTGGATCAAGGCTTTAACCAGCCATAGAGGTTTAATTGATAAAGAATCAATTAGTAAAAAGTTTTAAGGGATCACTGATTCACCCCCTCCCCCTCTCAGTGATTCACACTGATCTGGGCACTTCAGATCTGTTGAAGAGACTGCCTCTGAAACCTTCCCCAAAGAAGGCAAGCCCGCAAAATCTAGTAAAACCAGAGGAAGAAGAGGTGAGAAAGGCCACCGTGAGGAGAGAAATAAGAAACCCTAGATGCGAGGGTTCTCACCACCAGGATAGTGCAGAGCCATCCTGATAAAAGGGGCCTTTAACATCACTAAAAAAGCGATGATAAAGGCCACCCTTTATCAGCATTTTTATTGCTTTTAAATGGGTCCTTTATCAATTCTTTTTACGAGTGATGTTAAATCCAAACCTTTAACATCACTTGCATTATCATTACTTCTATAGTGCTGATAAATTCCTTTTATTAGTGATGTTAAAGGCTATATTTGTACTGGTGTAAGTAGTGTTTTTTAAAATTTTGACCTATAGTTCTTAACATGCCATTTTTTCTTATGTATTGTTTTCTTATTTTCATTTCTGGACATTTTCAATGATTTCATATGTCTTATATATATATCTAATTATTCTCATTTTTATGTTTTCTTATATTTATTCATTCATTTTCATATCATATTAGGGTATTTATCACTCTAATGTTTTTAATTTAAATAGGCAGTTCTAGTATGTAATGTATGGTGAATATGTAGCATGTGTGACATTAAGTAGAACCCCTTCATGGGCTTGATAAGACTACCCTTTGACATAGTATCAAAAATTAAAATTTCATAATATTCCAAGGAATAGATATATGAATTTGATAGTGATTTATAATAGAAAATTGGACCATACATGTATTTTCAAAGGATATAAGTTTATTTTATTACAAAAAATTTTCTTATGAAAAATGACTAAAACATATCTCATAGAATTTTATATACCGATTATTAAATTTTAAATATTTATATAAATATTATTTTTTCATTATTATAAATCATGGTATTTTTTAAATTTAAAATATATCTTGAGGGACCAATAAAACTAAATATGAAATTTCAGTAATGAAAATCATTACAAACATAATTTATATTTTAATTTATAATTCACCAGTGTATTTTATATAGTTCATTAAAATTATCACTCTCTTAATAGAAGAGTATTTCATATAGATATTTTGAAGGATATAAATTCAATATATATAATATTGTTATTTTATAAATTTTTATCAATGATATAGTGTTCGATTACAATGAATATATTTTCATTATCCATAATTCATAGAAAAATCATTTTATATCAAATAAAGTAATTTTTCACAACAACTAGTTTTCTATTAAAGTATTTTATATGCATTTAATAAGTAAAAACATTAATAATTAGTCAATGTACCCTCTATCATATATATTTTTTAAAAAAATTATAGGAAGCACTAAAAATGAATTTTATGAAAATGTATTTTGACATATCCAAAGTGTTTCAAGTTTATAATTTTATATTTTTATACGATTTTAAATTTATATAATTTTATAAATTTTATAGTATATCATATTATACTAATATAATTTAATATCATTTTATTAAATATTTATAAATTTATAGATTTATTCATTTATAAAGTTAGATGCTTTTAAATTTTTTATAGTATATCATATTTACATATATTGTTCAAATATAAAATTTTATTAATTATTTATACTTTTATAGTTTTATAGATTTATAAATTAATATAAATTTATAGTTTTATTCATTATAAATTATTCTAATTTTATGCTTTCATAAATCTTACTTTTTTATATTTTAGTTTTATACTTTTATAAATTTGTAAAACTATATACTTCTATAAATTTTTTATACTTTTATAACATATATGTACTTATATATCTATATATTAGGTTCTTGGGGGTATAATTACATTAAACACATACAGACACACCACACACATAGGCCATAAAGGTAGGCTATATTCCCCCCAAGGGATAGCCCACCCATCAAGCCTTATTTATTCAGTACATAACCTGAAGGCCTAGTGGGCATAAAACCCATTACATGGACCAAAGGCTAACTAACTGGCTTGAAGTCCCAATGCAATGTCATTCCTACAACATACTGTCGGCGTCACTAGGTCAACGTCATGCCTATATGATTTTTTCAATTTATCAATAGTTTAATACTTTTATACTTTCATAAAATTTATTTCTATAAATTATACTTTTATATTTTTATAATTTTGTACTCTGATTATTATTTTTTCAACAAATTCATTTGGCTAATTAAGAGTTTTTTTTATTATATGAAACATTTTATGTTTTAAATCATAACAGATAGAAGTTGGATGTATGCTTTTAATTGAGCATTGAATGAGTTTCAAAATTAGTTTTGTTTTTTTGGATTTCATTTTCAACAATGTATCTAAGGGGGAACTTCTTCGATTCCTTTTTATAATTGCATCAGTAGACAATGGTTTACTCATAAAGGGTTCTATATATATTTATATGATCATATTAACTTTTAGAGTCCTCATAGATACAAAAAATATCACCTCCTAAATAATATAGATTAATAATAACACCATGGAAAGGGAATGTCACTAACTCTATTATTTCATTTTGTTTCTCAAGACTCATCCCCCATCTCTTCTAGATGAATTTAAAGGATAACACCTACCACCAGTGGAGTAATTTTTTTCTTAAATTCAATTACCCATTTCATTCGAAGCATGATGAAATTATTTTAAGCATTCAAATATTGGGTTACCCTTATTTGAAAGGCCTTTTTTTGTTTATTTATTTTGTTAAATATTAATATTACTAAATCAAACAAGATGGATATGAATAGAGAATGGATGGATGCCAATCGTATGAAAAAAGAGTATGAAAATGGGGTAAAAGAATTTATCAAGTTTGCAAAATATCATGTATATGACCCTTATCAAATCCTTTTTCCATGTTTATACTATTTTTATTCAAGACTAATTAGTCTAAAGGAGTTGGAAGAACACTTGATCTGTCAAAAAATAGATCGAATTTATAAATGTTGGAATAAACATGAGGAAAAAGAAAATATAGCTAGTGATTGGGATAAAAATACATTTTATGGATCATCTGATATGATTACAAGTGTGTATAATGAAGAAGAATGTATCAAGAATGTGATTACATGAGTGAATGATGATAAAGATTATATTGAGAAAATGAAAATGAAAATTGAAGATGAACTTTGTGATTGTCCAAAATTATTAGATAAGTTAAAGAGTTGTGAAAATATTCCACTGTATACTATTTGTACTAAATATATATCATTTTTAGCCATAATGAAGCTGTATAATTTAAAAGTTGGAAATAGATGGAGTGATAATAGTTTTACTGAACTACTTTCTCTCTTGTATGATATGCTCCCATAATATAATGATATCCCTAACTAAACATATGATGCTAAAAAAATGCTAAATTCGATGGGTATGATCTCTAAAATAATACATGTCTATCAAAATGACTATATACTATATTGCAAGGATCACAAATCAATTAAATAATTACCTCTTAATACAAGAATGATGAACCAGGACCCATGAAATTTGTATGGTATATTAAAATCATTCTAAGGTTTAAGTGCCTATATGGAAGTGAGTAGACTCTAAGGAAATTGGCACGGAACGTAGATAAAATAAATAAATATGGGAAACTTCTTCACCTAGTAGAATCTCCTCAGTGGATGAGAATTGATCATGAGTATCCTGAATTTGGAAACGAGTTGAGAAACCTTCATCTTTCATTATCTACAGATGGAGTGAATCCTTTTGGTTTTGAAAATCAGCACTCACAGTACATGACCGATTATGTTGGTAAATTATAACTTTCCACCATGGTTATACATGAAATGAAAATACATTATATTATCTATGCTTATATCAGGACCAAAAAAACTTGGTAATGATATTGATGTCTATTTGGATCTATTTATTAAAGATTTAAAATTATCGTGGGATTCTGGTGCTATGTTGCATGATGCTTACAGAAATAAAGATTTTACATTGAGATCCATGTTGCATGGGATGATAAATGACTTTACTACTTATGGAAATTTGTTAGGAAATAACATTAAAAGAACTCAAGGGTGTCCCATTTGGGGACAAAGTACACATTCAATTAGGTTGAAACATTCATCAAATACTGTGTTTCTAAGACATCACGTATTTATACCCCAATGAAATAAGTACCGATTTTGGATGAAATCATTCAATGAAAGTTCATAAGAATGTACAATAGTCTCTCTATTAAAAGGTGATCAACTATTTGATAAAGTAAAATATATAGAAACTACTTTTGGTAAAACTTTTTTTTAAATCCTTATGAAAACCGATTGAAAAAAGCAATCATTTTTTTGAATTACCATACTAGAATTGTTTATACATCATCTATTTTCTTAATATTATGCATGTTAAAAAAAATAATGTTATCATGTTACTAAATGCACTCAGAAAAACTAAATATTTAATTAAGGCTAGGTTGGATATGATTAATATGGGAATATAAAAATATTTGGTACCAGTGAAGGGTGAAAAACAAACTTTTCTTCCTCCATATGCTTACACTCTTTCCATGCAAGAGGGATATCTTTTTCTCAACTTATTGAATGATGTACTGGTTCTAGAGGGGTATTAATAGAATGTTAATAATATCATGTTAATGAATAATTTAAATTTAAAGGGTCTGAAATCACATGAATTTCATGTTTTTATGCAAGATCTAATTACTATAGCTTTACATTACATTTTTACCAAGAATGCTTGTCATAAATTAACCAAGATTTGTTTCTTTTTCAAAGTTATATGTATCAATGTTATAGACCTGGTGAAATTTCTGACTATGGAAAAAGAAATTTACATCATATTATGTGAATTAGAAATGTTCTTCCCACCAGAATTCTTTGATATGATGGTTCACTTGATGGTTCACTTAGAGAGAGAGATTCGACTATGTGATCCTATACATTATCGGATGGTTTTGAGACTATATTTTTAAGGTGTTAGATGTAAATATAGATTCAATTTTAGAAAAAAAATCAATGGATATATAGAGGATCAATTTTTTATGTATTATATTATAATGGTTATGTAATTAATGGTTATACATTCTATAAAAATGAACATGATGAAGACAACACCTTGCAAAATAGTGGATTTACACTTGTGGATGAAGCGATGTATGTTTCTGGTACTAAGTACATAAATCCAATTTATGTGAATATGTCATACTTTGAAATCATAAAAAAATATGGGAGTTGGATTATACAACATTACAAGTGCTGATTTTTCTGTGAAAGTGGGTTGATAATAGGAGTGCTGTTAAAATAGATGAATTGGGGTTCATGAAAGTGGATTTCAACAAGGAAGGGTACAAAGACAAACCATTTATAATAACATCCAAAGCAGTATAAGTATTTTATATTCTAGATCCCACAAATAAAAAGTGTTCAATTATTCTATTATCTACCAAAACCATTGAAGGCCTAGATGAAAATTAAAATGAGGATGAACCTTTCATTGGTACATCACATTCATTTAAAAGTGGTCCCAATGTTTATGGGGTTTTGTATATCAGGGGAGAACACAATAAAGGGAATTGGATACTCGATAGAGGGGTAAAATACATTCTACCTTTTTTTAAAAAGAGAGTTCAATTATTAGGTTATATTTTCTATAATATACATTGTGTTACCTCATGTTATTATCTCTTCACAATTGCATTTATGTAATCTAAATTAAATATTAAACAAATTCTATAGATGATGAATTTTGTAGGTTCTTAATGCTACCAATCTAGAGGAACAATATGTTTCTCAACCTACTAATACTCTTAGTGTAGAGGAACAACGACCTTCTGCACATATCGATGCTACCAATCCATAAAAACATATTGACAATGTTGAATATGAGGAAATGGTATAAGCTAAATAATCAATGATGTATAAAAAATAATAGCACCATAGCGTGATAGTGTTAGCAAAAATTATTAAGGAGAAAATAAAAGGCATCAAATTCGAGGTTGGATGGAATGTGTGCAACTGACTTGTTAACCCCAAAAAGGTCATTTTTAGTTGTTATATTGGACCCATCACTCATCAATGCATGTTGATTGATGTAGATTCATGGAACCATGTTGTACCACACTTAAGAAACTAATTTGGGAAGATATTATGATAACATTATGATATCATTTCTTTATTTTACTAAAAAATAAAATAATGAAACATTGAATTACTCGTCATCAACCCTTACAAAGTGAATTTATAGTATATGAATCCCACAATAAATATGTCTTAATGTTTTCTGGAAGGATTCATAGAGCCTTTTTCAAAATTCTAAAAATATTTCATCTTAAAGGCGTTTAAGGGGAAATAAACATGCACCCACCATATATGTATGCACACTTGATAATCCAAGAAGCGTGGGTTGCGTTTATTGTCCATTGTGGGGAGATATCTTTTTTAGGTGCATTGTGGATAGAAATACATTATTTGAAAACATGTGTATTCTTCACTTTTATTGATAATTTTTTATTTATGAAATAGAAACCGAGTGATGAAAATAAGGAACAGGTAGAAAAACCAACGTACCCATACCATAAACCAAGGATGGGGTATGCTTCACTTGAAAAAAATTGGTACGTATTTTAAATCTACCATAATAATTTTATGTGATATGAAACAAAAACATAATTATGTTCCTCTATTTATATGTATATTGATAAATCCAAATAAAAATCCACTTCCATCCCACATCATGTGCTATAGAAGGAGGCACATGTAAATAAAGATTGGATATTAATATATGAAAACACACAAAAAGTGTGGGAAACATGTGTAAGTATGAAATAATAAAAAAAATTATTTAAATCGATATTACATAACAATGATTAATTATTTTAATATATTTTCTATCTAAATTGTACATAGAAATCATCAACACTTATACCAAATAAACACATACTATCGGTGGCCTTGAAGTGGCCAGAACAGTGTGGCTGTGTCAGAGGTGTGGGTTTTGGGGTGATACCCCAAACATATTTTGAGAAAAGAAAACAAAATGAGGATAAAGATAAAAAATAGAAGATATGATTGCAAGAGTTTCTTCGATTGAAGAAAAATTTCATTGGCAGTCTGAGTTTCTAGAAAATGTTATGGGGTTGAAGAAAAGATAAGAAAAAACTCAAGAGAAACCATTTCATGAAGATTCACCCCCACCCCCACCAGCTTTGAGGTGAACCATTCCCCCAAAAGATATATCTTAGATGAGGTAATATATATTCTAATAATAGTTTCTATGAAATTTTAATTGGGTATACATTGATACCTTTCTTATACTGATATTATATAGGGTGAAAATGGTTGTGATTTATATCTATCAACACCCACACATCGCTTTATTGTGAGGGATGCCATGTCCAATATCTAAGAAGACAGTCTACACAACAGACCACTTCCAATAGGTCATGTGATAGTGGTGATTAGCATAGCTCATGATCCAAGCATCAAGCTATCTATTCCACTAGATGACATAGATATTCATATGGTCAACCAAGATATTGGAACATTCATAGAATGGCTGTTAGATCTTGTAAAAAAATGCCGAAAAGGAGGTATTCATTTCAAATTTATTTTTCATGCTAAACCTTTAACAATTAATGAAAAAAGTTCTAAAATGATGAATGTTATTAAAAACGGACAAATGGACGGGAGCGAAATGAAATTTCAAATCAAAACCATCTAAAGGATAAACCAACTAATCAAAAAGTTCTTTAGAAAGAACCTTTACCCCACCAATATCCACATTTACTAACATTGAAGGTTCATGCAGATACAAAGTTACGAAGTGGTTGTACTCATGTAGTTTATTTTGAAGAAAAAATGTATAGAGATTCCATAACAGACTAATTTTATCTTGATTATGAAAATGAAATATTGAAGTATGAATGGATTTGAGTCTCATTTGTAAATTTATACATGAGGTTTGTTTTCATGATTTTTTTTTCCAATAGATAATATAAAATGTTAATTATGAATAAATACATTTCATATTTTTTACATAACTATATATGAATACCAATTGAAGGAATTACCCCATGAACATAACTTTGGGCCCATTAGTCCTCACATCACTTATAATGACCAAAATAAAATAGAATCAACAAAAATGAATGAAATAGTGTAAAAATTGGCCAAATCGTTTAAAAAAAACTTACAGATGAAAGACACTTATTAATACCAAGGATGTAGGGGTAAAACTCTAAAATTTAATCGTATCAAATATATTTTTATTTCTTTCATTAATTATTACTTTTTATATTTCTAGGGAATATTGGATGCTCATTGCGGTCAATTTGGATACTCTAAATATTTATATTCTAGGTTCACTTCATGGATACCCAATAAACCGACCACACATGATGATGTTTTTCAATTTTTAATACACTAAATAAATTTTTTTAGAACTAAACTTCAAGTTAGATATTTTATATTCTATTTTAATGACAATTATATTATGATAGGGAAGTGTTTAAATATCATGAAAATCATGGCATGAGGATAGTCCATGCACATAAGGAGCCTAAAAATTTCTACAAGTGGACAAGTATCAAGGTATATATAATAATATTTCACTATCCAAACACATATCAAAACAAATTAATTATTTTTTTCAATGTTTCTATAGTGTCCAAAAAAATGAAAAAGATTGTGGTTGTTATTTTTGTAAATTTATGAGAGATATTTTATTACATCAACAAACTATTATCCCCAAAGAGGTATTTTTGAAGATAATTTTTTTTTGTTTAAAATATTTATTAATACTTTGTGTGTTTGTATTTTTCCAATACTACTATGACTATGAAAAATTCTCATATTCAAAAGATGATATAAATTTGTTTAGAAATGAATGAGAAACATACCTGATGGCAGAATATACACATACATCATAAAGATGTGACTTCCATAAAAGTAATGGATTGTTTCATATTTATGTTTAATTTATTTATTTTTAGTATTACCCATATAATAATTATTTTCTTATATAGGTGGATTCTTTTGATCGAGTTGGGGTGGTTTGTTGAAAGTTGCTAATGCTCATAATAGATTGAACTTTGAGGTTATAACTGGGATGACGACAACAAGGAAATGGGTTAAGAATGTATACAAACATCAAGAAAAGGAAAATTACTACTACTTATTTAATTAATTTTTTCATTATTTTATCTAATATTTGTAAGTTAATTTCCTAATGATTTTTATCTAATACTTATTTTTTTCATATATCTTTTAGGAAGTCATAGTTTTCTTTCAAATATCTATAATAAGACATAAAAGATATAATATGTTCCCTTATGCCAATGTAACCATGATTTTCATTGCCTTTATTTATTGAACTTCCAATATTTCATATTGAGTCAATTTTCTTATCTGAAAAAAATTTATCATTGTTGAAAACCAAAAGAGTAGAGGAAGGTTTTTCAGCAAAGAACATCGACTCAATATACAATGTTAGTAGTTCAACAAAGAAATGAAAATGAAATCGTGGTTACTTTGGCTGTTTGGATAGTTTTGACACTTTAGGATATTGATCTATATGTCATTTAGGATGTGTATTAATCATACACACCTCAATCTAACACATGGTGTGACCGATATGAATCTAGGTGTCACGACCCGTCCCCCGGGGCCCGTGCTGTGACTACACCAAGACCACCTTCCATAGGCTAGGGGCTGGCGACTTGCACCGAAGGCCTATTCCCTAAAACTGGGAAGGCATTGCCTTTATAACCTATAAACACATGCAACCAAGCACACATCGAGATACGAACTCAAATAAACTTAATAGTAAATAGAGTGAGTACCGAAAGCAAAAGGGGCCAGAATACAAGCCCAACTGGAACATACAAGAAACTGAAAGTACAAATAAACTGGAACAACTCCTGTGATCACCCACCAAGGATCCTACCTGAAGGGTTGGTACATCTCTCGAATGGTTGTCTCTGTGGCATGCCTCGTCTATATTCCACCTCTGAGATACCTCTAATCCTAGTACTCTCGTACTCAGTCAGCGTTGTCTGTCATCTGCACCAAACACAACGAGGTGTGGGTATAGCCCGTGCAGGGGTGAGTATAACGATACTCAGTAGGTACCCCGAGACCCTCAAGGTCTCACAAAATCCACAAAGGATAAACCAAAAAGCATGAAATCAACTGACAACCATACTTAGTTATATGCCAATACATATACCTAAGTTATCAAGTATACCCATCTCAATCATGAGGAAACACAGAGTCCAAATCAAAAGCCCAAAGATCAACTTTTCCACAAAGGAAGGAGTACCACGATGGTAAGTACCACTCAAGTACGCCACAAAGAATAATACCACCAAGGTATTACCATAAAGGAAAGTACTGATTAGGTACATACTCAGCTCACACCAGGTATAACTTAAGTACAGAAGTACATATGATTAGTCAAAGGCTAGATCATCTTATTCTGTTAAGAGGCTCTGCTGTTGACCCACACAGGATCGCTCGGTGCTAACCCATATAGGATCGCTAGATGATGACCCACATAGGATCACTCATTGTTTAACCACACAGGATTGCTCGGTGCTGACCCACACAGGATCGCTCGGTGCTAACCCACATAGGATCGCTAGGTGCTCACCCACACAGGATTGCTCGGTGCTGACCCACAGAGGATCGCTCGGTGCTGACCCACACAGGATCGCTCGGTGCTGACCCACACAGGATCGCTCAGTGCTGACCCACACATGATCACTCGGTGCTGACCCACATAGGATTGATAGGTGCTGACCCACACATGATCGCTAGGTGTTGACCCACATATGATTGCTTGGTGCAGACCCACATAGGATCGCTCTGTGTTGACCCACACTAAGCTCGGTCATCTCCGAGAGAGTCCACTCCTCAATCCACTAGTAAATACTCCAATTTTCATGAATTCCTACAAATAAGTATCTCAAAGGACCACCAAGTCATAGGGGTCTCAATGCAATAGACGGTGCGTCAATCGGATTCCCGGCCTGTAAGTTATTATCCTTTTAGTCCCGAGGGCCCAGTTGGATTCATGCTCGATCCAACCTGACTGTACCTCAAATTTACCCAAAACTCCAATGGGGGTATACTAAATGGACCATATCTCTCCAAGGTTTATAGTACCATTGAAGGTTTGTCAAACGGATGCCTGGTGCCAAAGTTATGACCGATAGAGCAAAAAGGTCGTAGCTGGTCCGGATTTGGTCCGACCGACCCGGCCTGGGCTGACCCAACCCGGTTTGGGTCCGGCCCGGCCCGCGCTGGGTCTGGCCTAGCCCGCGCAGGGTGGCATGGGGGCCGCGGAGTGGTGCGAGGCCGCGAGGGTGGCGTGGAAGCCGCAAGGGTGGCGCAGAGGCCGCGAGGGCAGCCAGGTCGTAGGGGTCGCGAAGGGCCGTGGGGCGGCGAAATCCGCAGGGGCCACAGAGGGCCATGGGGCGGCGAGGCTACGGGGGCTGTGGAGGTCTATTGGGCAGAGAGGCCTCGGGGGCTGTGGGATGATGAGGCCACGGGGGCCACAGAGGGCCGTGGGGTGGCGAGGCCGCAGGGGCTACGAAGGGCCACGAGGCGGCGAGGCCGCGAGGGCCGCTGAGGGCCATAGGGCGGCACGACCGCTGGGTGGCGAGGCCACGGGGGTCGCGGTGGGATGCGGGGTGGCGAGGCCGCGGGGGCCGTGAAGGGACGTGGGGGCCACATAGGGCCGTAAGGTGATGAATCCACGGAGGTCCATGAGTGGGCGAGGCCATGGGGGCCACGAGGCCACGGGGCTATAGAAGCCGCGGGGCGGTGTAGGTCGCGGGCAGCGCGAGGCCGCGGGGATGCGGGGGCCATGGGTGGTGGAGGTTGCGGGCGGCGCGGTGGCCGAGCGGTGGCACCGATGTGCCATCGCCTTCTTTGTGTCCAGTGGTGGTGACGACTACCATTCTCGTGCCCCACCGAGGTTGGTTGTCATCCTCCTCGATCGCAAAGAACACAAAAATTAAGCACAAGATTTTGCAGAGAGGTCAGACCATGTTTGTTTGGCCCGCACTCTCTGCATTAGAGTGTTAGAAAGTGGCTATAATCTCTTACTGATTTTATGATGAATTATCAATAATGGTTAAGGGGAAGAAATTCAAACAACCAACCATCTCGAAGGTTATTTGATGTTGGCGTGATAAAGAATTCAAAGATGTCGATGTTCCTCGCACTTGCCACACACCTCTGATCCCAGGCTTGTTCGTCGGTTCGTTGTAGTTGAAGATGTTCCTCATTGGTGAGAGCGTTCTTCGTTGGAGGATGTGTTTATCCATGATTCTCCAAATATTATCTCTTTCCAACAGTTTTCCCAATTCCACCAAATGTGGAATAGCCAACTTATTAATTTAAATTAAGTATATTAATAATGTTGGCACAATTAAAAATGCTGACACATTTCATAAATTGTTGGTTGCCTCTAACAATTAAATGGGGTATTGGCATATTTAATTGTATTAGTTTAATTGGCTCAAATTAATGGAGGAAAATAATTAATGGGGAGTTGAGTGGTTTCTCCCCCATTAAGAGGGTTTGGGTGGTCCCCACCATTAATTTCAAATTGGGAGGTTTTAAATCTGGTGGTCCCCACCTTTATAACATTCACCCGAGAGTTTTAGGCTCGGGTGGTCCCCACCACCATAACCCATGTTGAGGGGTTTCAGAAATGAAAATGTTAGACATTTTTATTTTATTTTATTCTTTAATGAAAATCACAAAAAATTATCTTTCACTCTCAACCCACTGTGATCAAGGTGAAGGTGTCCTTAAGTGAATTCCGGTGTTGCGAGTTCAACGATGCCCTCGTATTTCAATTCTGAGCACCGGTTCAAAAGTTACAAAAACCTTCTCGCACGTTTACTCAACTTACCCAAAAAAAGTTCAGAAATTCATTCCGGGAACACCGGGCCTCAGAATCATGCACCATCAATTTTTGCGGACTTGTAAAATCCCCATATAATTAAAAAAATTACATGAAATTTCTGGGTCTTTACATTCTTCCCACCTTAGGGCTTTACGTCCCCATAATCCACATCACAAAACTAGGAAAAAAAGCGGGGGTACTGAGCATGTATCTGAGCCTCCCACTCTTATGTGCTCTCCTGGAGGTTCCCGTGCTGCCAAAGAATGCGCACCAGAGGTATCGACCACCCACGAAGGACCCACTCCTGTCGATCCTCAATCTCAACTGGAACCTCCGTAAAAGTCACCCCATCGTCGACATCTAGCTCTGTGTGGTCGATGATGTGGGAAGGGCCATGCACGTATATCCTCAGCTGGGATACGTGGAAGACGCCGTGCACCTGGTGCAACTGAGGTGAAAGAGCTAAGCGGTAAGCCACCTCACCAACTCTACTGAGGACCTAAAAAGGTCTGATGAATCTCAGAGATAACTTGCCACCTCGGCCAAATCTCGACAAACCTTATCGGGGTGATACCCATATAAAGACGTGATCACCATCCTCGAACTCTAGAGGTCTCCATCTCCTGTCATCATAAGACTTCTACCTACTCTGTGTATTCTTCATCCACTCTTGGATGATTTTCACTTTCTATGTGGTAGCCCATACCATCTCTGTTCCCACTAGTGTTGACTCCCCTAGGTTAGTCCAGCACAAAGGTGATTTGTAAGGTCACTTGTATAAGGCCTCAAAAGGTGTCATACCAATGGTGGAGTGATAGTTGTTGTTGTATGAAAACTCCACCAAAGGCAAGTGATCCTCCCACCTGCGACTGAATTTGAGGACACAAGCACGTAGCATGTCCTCGAGGGTCTGAATGGTCCTCTCAGTTTGACAATCCATCTGAGGATGGAAGGCGGTGCTCAAATGAAGCTGCATCCCGAAAGCCTCATGCAACCCATTCCATAGCTGGGAAGTAAAACATGCATCACGATTGGAGACAATCGTCGAGGGTACTCCATGTAGCCACACAATCTCCTGCACATAGAGGCATCCCAAGATCTCTACTGAACGCTGCTCTCTGATCGGTATGAAGTGAGATGACTTGGTGAGTCAGTCGATGATCACCCAAATAGAATCATGACCTCTGTATGTATGTGGAAGTTTTGTCACAAAGTCAATGGATATCCCATCCCACTTTCACTCTGGGACCTCTAAATGTTGAACCAAGCCTGCTGGTACCTGATGATCCGCCTTCACTTGCTGACAAGTGAGGCACCGAGAGACAAACTATGATACTTATTTCTTAATTCCCATCCACCAGTGCTATCGTTGGAGATCCTGGTACATCTTCGCCACTCCTGGATGTACTGCTATAGGGGATGTGTGGAACTCCCTCAACACTTCCTCCCAAAGCAAAACTGGTACCATGGTACATCCTCTGAAGAGGATGACGTGCTACCCACCTTCAGAAAATCCATTAGGTGCCTTCCCTGTGGATATATGAGCATGTCAATCCTCTTAGTCAACATCCCTATACTACACCTCCCTGACTCACTGAAGAAGTGGGGGAGTGACTGTAAGAGACTGAAGAAAAAATACTTCATCTCAATCCACAAAGGATATCGGAAAAGCGGCCAGCTGCTCTGAGGGTAAGGCTAGATAACTGATGAGTGATCAGCTACACTCTCTACCCGGTAAGTCCATCCTATGCTGCATAGGCTCCCTTCTCACCAATGAAGGTATACCTGGTCCCATCCGTCCAGACACACCGCACTTTGCACCTAATACAATCAATCTGAGCATGGACTGTAGATAACCAGTCCATACCCAAGATGATGTCGTAAGGCCTCGACGCCGCTACTAGGAGATCCGAGCCAAATCTATCACCTCCTAGAGTAAGATCACACTGCTGGAACCAGTGCGTAATTGTCAAATCCACTCCTGTAGAAGTCTCTATCCATAAGGATTGAGCCAACGTCTCCATCGGAATCTCCGAGATCGGAATGAGGGAAGTGGAAATAAAAGGATTATTGGAACCTGTATTCATAAGTACTATAACTAAGGTGGAGTAGACAAAGATCACACCTCGTATCATCTCCGAAGCACCATGGTCGTAGGCCTCAGCTACCTGGAGCTGAGATCGCCCCTATCCACCTGCTCCCTGTGGTCGGGGTGGACCACCTGGTGGTGGTGGCGGTAACATCTTGAATCATCGCCCACCTCCAGCTGCACAACCATCTTCTCTGCCACGTCCACCAGCTCCCTGCGGACCTCCTCAGTCAAACCTTTGTCTCTACCTGGTCAGTCCTTCGACCATCTACTGATCTTCTGTACGGAAGGTCGGACAGTCATGATCCATGTGACCCTACCCGCCACATGCGTAACACTACCCGCTCATGGCATGACTGGCTCTGCCTTGGGTGCCCCGCACAACTGATCCTGAATCATGCGGTCGTCCACCTATAGGTCTGGTCCTCTTGGACCTCTGTGACATTTGTCTACTACCAGCTGTAGAAGTCTCCGCTACATGATGACTGGTGGTGGGTCTCGCTACTGGTGACTACTCATCAAGGAAAATCTCCACTAAGAGGGATCTCTCTAACACCCCTGCCTACGTCGGGATGCTAAGAGAAATCATCGAAGCCCTGATCTCTTGCATGAGTCCCTGATCGAAGGTCTGAGCCCTAAATAATGGGCCCCACACCATATCAGTGGAGTAGCATGAGAGTTCAGTGAACCTCGCTGAGTACTGAGCCATAGTCATGCTGCCCTGCTACAGATGAAGAAGCTCTTGTATGCGCACTGCTCAAAGAGTCACTGGAACAAACTCTACCCGAAATAGGCTCTCAAAGTCTGCCTAGAGAAGCATCACCTCATCGTGAACCTAGAGCATCAAGCTCCACCATCTGCCTGTTGTTTCTTGAAGAATACTGGCGGAAAAGATCACCATGAGATTAGCTAGTGTCCCTACCAGTCGGAAAACTCTCACTACGGCATCCAACCAATCCTCAGCCGCATGTGGGTCCCTCTCTCCCCTGAACCTGGGTGGCCTATGGAACTGAAACTCGTTCAACGTGCTCAAGAAGTGTGCACCGTCTGTTACTGGGGCCAGTGGCATTGGTGGCCCAATGGGTAATGGTACCAATAGTGCCTCTGCTGGTGTCTCTACTGGAAGAGGGCCCTACACCGAGGCCTTGTCGCTCGGTGGGTTATCAGTGCGTACTATATCTGGAATCCGAGATGGCTGTATTTGTGGAGGCATCCTAAAAAGAAACAGGTGTGCCATCGTCAACAAGTTATACCTGGTGAGCTAAATCAAAAAGATCACAAAGAAAACTCTTCAAAACACACATGCAATCAGTGTTTTTGTGCACTGAGTCAGAAATCAGAAGTCAGGGTCCTGGTGTATGGATACATCGGCCGCCGCACTAACACTATATTTTCTAAACTAATAACCACACTCATTACACTTAACACTATTGATGTTAAAAATAAAGATCATATTCCTATGTTCTATGGTAGAACCGACCCCACTGATACCAATTTTTCATGACCCGTCCCCCGGGGCCCGTTCCGTGACAAAACCAAGCCCGCCGTCCATAGGCTAGGGGCTGGAAATTAGCACCGAAGGCATATTCCCTAAAACTAGGAAGGCATTGCCTTTATAACCTATAAACACACACAACCAAGTACACAGTAAGATACAAACTCAAGTAAACTGAATAGTAAACATAGTGAGTACAAAAAGAAAAAGGGGCCAGAATAAAAGCCCAACTGGAAAGTACAATAAACTTAAAGTACAAAAAAACAAGAACAAATCCTGTGATCACCCACCAAGGATCCTACCAGAAGGGTAGGTACATCTCTCGAACGGTCATCTTTGTGGTACACCTTATCTAAGGTCCACCTCCGAGCTACCTCCAGTCCTGGTACTCTCATCCTCAGTCATTGATGTCTGTCATCTGCACCAAACACAATGAGGTGCGGGCATAGCCCATGGAGGGGTGAGTATAACGATACTTAGTAGGGACCCTGAGACCCTCAAGGTCTCAAAAAATCCACAAAGGATAAACCACAGAGCATGAAATCAACTAACAACCCTACTTAGGTATATGCCTATACATATACCTAAGTTATCAAGTATACCCATCTCAATCATGAGGAAACATAGAGTCCAACTCAAAATCCCAAAGCTCAACTGTTCCACAAAGGAAGGAGTACCACGATGGTAAGTTCCACTCAGGTACGCCACACAGAAGAATACCACCATGGTATTACCACAAAGGAAAGTACCGCTCAGGTACGAACTCAGGTCACAATAGGTATAACTTAAGTACAGAAGTACAGATGATTAGTCGAAGGCTAGATCATCTTATTCTATTAAGAGGCTCTGCTGCTGACCCATACAGGATCGCTCGGTTCTGACCCACATAGGATCGCTAGGTGCTGACCCACACAGGATTGCTCTATCCCAACCCACACAGGATCGCTCGGTACTGACCCACACAGGATCACTCGGTGCTGACCCACACTGGATCGCTAGGTGCTGACCCATAGAGGATCTCTCGGTGCTGACCCACATAGGATCGCTAGGTGCTGACCCACACAGGATCGTTCGGTGCTGACCCACAAAGGATCGCTCGGTGTTGACCCACACAGGATCGTTCGGTGCTGACCCACACAGGATCACTCGGTGCTGACCCACACAGGATCACGAGGTGCTGAACCACACAGGATCGCTCAGAGGTGACCCACACAGGATCTCTTGGTGCTGACCCACATAGGATCTCTATTCATTCTTCACATCACAACCATCTTCTGGTTTCCCGCACTAAGCTTGATCATCTCGGGAAGTGTTCGCTCCTCAAGCCATAGGTCGATACTCAAACTGCCATGAAGTCTCACAAAGAAGTATCTCAAAGGAACCCCACATCATAGGGGTCTCAATGCAACAAACAGTGCATCAATCGGACGCCCAGTCTGTAAGTTATTAGCATTTTGGTCCCAAGGGCCCGGTTGGATTCATGCTCGATCTAACCTGACCGTACCCCAACTTTACCCAAAACTCAAGTGGTGGTATACCAAATGGACCGTCTCAATCAAATTTTTATAGCACCGTTGAAGATTTGTCAAATGGACACCTGGTGCCAAAGTTATGGCCGATAGAGAGAAATGCTCGTAGCTGGTCCGGGTCCGGTCCGACCCGACTCGGGCCGACCCAAACTGATTTGGGTCAACCCGGCCCGCTAGGTTCATCCCGGCCCACGATGGGTCCAGCCCAGCCCACGTTGGGTAGTTTTGGGGCCGTGGAGTGGTACGAGACCTCGAGGGCGGCATGGAGGCCGCGAGGGCGGCACGGAGGCCTTGAGGGTGGCGAGGCTGCGGGAGCCGTGAAGGGTCATGGGGCGGCGAAGGCCATGGGGGCTGCGGAGGGCCGTGGGGGCTACGGAGGACCGCTAGGCGGTGAGGCCACGGGGGCCGCGAGGCCATAGTACGGCAAGGCCGCGGGGGCCGTGGAGGGCCGAGGGGTGGCAAGGTCGTTGAGGCCGTGGAGGGCTGCGGGGCGGCGAGGATGCAGAGGGCCACAAGGCGACGAATCCGCAAGGGCCATAAAGGGATGCGGGGGCCGCGGAGGTCCATGAGGTAATGAGGCCACATGGGCCACGGAGGTCCATGAAGAGGCGAGGTCGCAGGGGCCGTGAGGCCGCGGGGCGACAGAGGCTCTGAGCGGCGTGAGGCCGTAGGGGGGCAGAGGTCGTGGACGGTGCGAGGCCACAAAGCGGTGGAAGGCACGGGCGGTGTGAGGCCGTGAGGCGGCGGAGGCCGTGGGTGGTGTGAGGTTGCAAGGCGGCAGAGGCCACGAGCGGCAAAATCCATGGGCGGCGCGGTGGCCGCAGGGCGGCGTCGTTGCGCCGTCGCCTTCATCGTGGCCAACAGTGGTGCCGACCGCCGTTCTCATGCCCCACCAAGGTTGGTTTCCGTCCTCCATCGTGAAGAACACAACAATTAAACATAAGATTTTTTGGAGAGGTCAGTCCATTCTTGTTTGGCCTGTACTCTCCGCGTTAGAGCGGTAGCAAGCGTCTATAATCTCTTCTTGATTTTACGATGAATTATCAAGAATGGGTAAGGGGAAGAAATTCAAACAACCACCCTCCCTTGAATGTTTGTTGATGTTGGCGTGAGAAAGAATTTGAATATTTTTACATTCATCATGCCCGCCACACACCTCCGATCCTGGGATTGTTGGTCGGTTTGTCGTAGTTGAAGATATTCCTCATTGGAAAGAGCATTCTTCTTTGGAGGATGAGTTTCTCCACGATTCTCCGAAGCTTATCCCTTTTCCAAAAGTTTCCCCAATTCCACCAAATGAGGAATAACCAACTTATTAATTTAAATTAAGTAGATTAATAATATTTACACAATTAAAAATGCTGTCACATTTCATTAATTGTTGGTTGGCTCTAACAATTAAATGGGGTGTTGGTGTATTTAATTGTATCAATTTAATTGGCTCAAATTAATGGAGGTAAAGAATTAATGGGGAGTTGAGTGGTTTCTCCACCATTAAGAGGGTTCAGGTGGTTCCCACCATTAATTTCATATTGGGAGGTTTTAAATCTAGTGGTCCCAACCTTTATAATATTCACGTGGGAGTTTTAGGCTTAGGTGGTCCCCACCACTATAACCCATGTTGAGGGGTTTCAGAAATAAAAATGTTAGACATTTTTATTTTATTTTATTCTTTCATAAAAAGCACAAAAAATTATCTTTCACTCTCGTCCCACTGCGATCGAGGTGAAGGTCTCCTTAAGCGAATACCAGGGCTATGAGTTCAACAGTGCCCTCAGATTTCAATTTCGAACACCGGTCCAAAAGTTACAAAAACCCGCACGCATGTTTACTGAACGTACACAAAAAAAAGTTCATAAATTCATTCTGGGCACACCGGTCCTCAGAATCACGCATCGTCAATTTTCACGGACTCATAAAATCCTCATATAATTAAAAAAAATTACATGGAATTTTTGGGTCTTTACACCAGGTGTGTCTTCTTATTTTAAATTGACATTAATTTTAGTAAAAACGAAAAATGACATACTCAATACTAAGAAAAAACATTAGGATTGTTTTGATTATTTAGAAAAAGGATCCATAAGTCATTTTTTATCTGTAGTAATCAACTGCACATCAATCCGATGCACGATGTGACTGATATGACTCAAAGTGTGTATTTTTTTTTAAAATTGACATTAATTTTAGTAAAAAGAACAAGTGACATACTCAAAATCATGAAAATAAATTCATATTATTTTGATACTTTAGGAAAAGAATCTAGAAGTCATTTTTTATGTTTAGGAATCAACCTCACCTCATTCAGACATATGGTGTGACTGATATGACTCTAAGTGTGTGTTTTTATTAAAAATTGATATTAATTTTATTAAAAATAACAAGAGACATATTGTAAAATGAGGAAACTAATTCAAATTATTTTGATACTTTAGAAAAAATATCAAGAAATTATCTGTGACATGTAGGAATCAACCACACCTCAATTCGACACACGGTGTGACTGATATGACTCCAAGTGCATCTTCTTATTTAAAATTCACATTAATTTTAGTAAAATGAAAAAGTGACATAATGAATACTAATAAAATTCATTCATATTATTTTGATACATTAAATAAATGATCCATAAGTCATTTTTAATGTGAATATATCAACCACACCTTAATCTGACACACTGTGTGATTGGTATGACTCAAAGTGTGTCTTTTTATTTAAAATTGACATTAATTTTAGAAAAAAAGAAGTGAAATAATGAAAATTGATAAAATTCATTCTAATTGTTTTTATACTTTATAAAAACAATCCATGAGTCATTTTTGATAAGTATAAATCAACCATTCCTCGATCTGATGCACGATGTGACCAGTATGACTCAAAGTGTCCATTATCTGTTAAAAATTGTCATTTTAGTTCAAAACTTGTGTCACTCACTGAAAACCAATCAAATGTGCTTGATTGTATTGATGATTTTGGAAAACAACTCATAAGTAAATTGTGACATATTTTAATTAGTATCACATCAAACCGACACACTATGTGACCAATATGACTCAAAGTGCGTGTTTCTAGTTTCAAATGATATTTTAGTAAAAAGAACAAGTGACCTACTAAAAACTAAGAAAATGAATTTATATTTTTTTTGATACATTATGAAAATTATTCATACTTCATTTATAACATGAAATAATCTAGACCACCTCAATCTGACACACGGTGTGACCAGTATAACTCTAAGTGTGTCTTTTTATTTAAAATTGACATTAATTTTAGTAAAAAGAACAAGTGACATTCTGAAAACTAATCAAATGCATTCTGATTGTTTTGATACTTTAATAAAATAATCCATAAGTCATATGTGATGTTTAGGAATAAATTTTACCTTAATCTGATGCATGGTGTGACCAATATGTCTCAAAATATCCGTTATCATATTAAAATTGACATTTTAGTTTTAAACGTATCATTCACTGAAAACTAAGAAAAAATGATCTGATTGTCTTGATAATTTAGGAAAATGATTCATAAGTCAGTTGTGACATGTATGAAGTAGTTTCACAAAAAATTGACACACGATACGACCGATATGACTCAAATTTCATGTTTCTAGTTTCAAATGACCTTTTAATAAAAACCACAAGTGACATACTCAAAAAATGAGAAAACACATTCATATTGTTTTGATACTTTTTTAAAACGATCCATAAGTTATTTTTGACATGTAGGAATCAGACACACCTCAATATGATGCATGGTGTGACCAATATAATTCCAAGTGTGTCTATTTATTTAAAATTGACATTAATTTTAGTAAAAAGAACAAGCGACTTACTGAAAACTGAGAAAACAAATTTGGATTGTTTTAATAATTTAGGAAATCAATCCATAAGTAATTTTTTGACTTGTAGGAATCAACCACACCTCAATATGATACACGGTGTGACCAGTATAACTAAAAGTGTGTATTTTTTTTTAAAATTGACATTAATTTTAGTAAAAAGAACAAGTGACATACTGAAAACTAAGAAAACATATAGGGATTATTTTAAAAATTTTGGAAAATGATCCATAAGTATTTTTTGACATGTAGGAATCAACTTCACCTCAATCTGATGCATGGTGTAACTGATATAACCCCAAGTGTGTCTTTTTATTTAAAATCAACATTAATTTTAGTAAAAAGAATAAGTGACATACTAAAAGCTGATAAAACACATTCATATTGTTTTCATACTTTAGAAAAATGATCCATGTGTCATGTATAATGTATAGGAATCAAACACACCTCAATGTGATACACGGTGTGACTAGTATGACTCAAAGTTTCTATTATCAGTTTAAAATTGACATTTTTATTCAAAACATGTGTCACTCACTAAAAACCATGAAAATGTACTATGATTGTCTTGATAATTTAGGATAGTGAATCATAAGTCATTTGTTATGTGTAGGAAGTATTATCACATCAAACCTACACACGATGTGACCGATATGACTCAAAGTTCTTGTTTCTAGTATGAAATGACATTTTAGTAAAAAACACGAGTGACATATTGAAAACCAATAAAACACATTAGGATTGTTTTGATACTTTAAGAAAATAATCTATAAGTAATTTTGGATATGTAGGAATCAATTGCACCTCAATCCAATGCCTGATGTGACCAGTATAACTCCATGTGTGTATTTATTTAAAATTGACATTAAATTTAGTAAAAAAAACAAGTGACATACTCAAAATTGAGAAAACGCATTTGGATTGTTTTGATACTTTAGAAAAATGATCCATAACTCATTTTTGATGTGTAGGAATCAACCACACTTCAATATGATTCATGATGTGACTGATATACCTCCAATCTTTTATTTTTATTTAAAATTGACATTTTATTAATGTATTATTTCATATTAATGATTAATTAATTTATTTATAGTATTACTAACATAATATTTTTTCTTATATAGGTGGATTATTTTTCTTAGGTTGATGATTTTTTTTGTAACAGATACCATGGGTGAACATTTTTGAGATGGGATCACCAGTGCAAAATGATGAAACATTAATATCTTTAAATGTTTATAGATAGTAATTGTAAATGAAATTATAGAAACATTGTTTGAAATGTATATAGTAATGTTATTTTTTTATTCATGATATATAATTTCATTTCAATTAAATTATATATTTTTCATATAGGTTACAGGTATTTTCTATAGTGTGCTATTATACAAATAGAACATTACAACAGGTTGGGCCTTTATTAGTGCTTTTTTAGCACTGATAAAGGGGACCCCCCTTTAATGGCACTGAGGAAAACAATGCTTTTTTTAGCACTATTAAAATCATTTATAATTATTTTAAAGGGAATATATATTCTTGATAGGTGGTTATTAAAACTTTTGCGTATTTCATGGTCAATAGTCATTTTGCGATAGTTTATTTAATTTAGTAGGAGTTTCTATATGTGTCTTTTATGGATCATTTAGTGAAATTTTTAGTTTTATTTAGCAGCAAAATTTTTAGAAAAAAAACCAAAAAATAAATTTAAAAAAATGAACTTAACAAAAACTAATTTATTTCACGGTGATTATGTTTAGTGATGGTTGATATTAATCACTGCTAATTATAATTTTCATTAATTTATTTAGTGGCGGTTACTATGAACCACTGCTAAATATTACTATTAAAATTTATTTTTTAAAATATTTAATAAAGAAATATAAATATAAAAAACATGGCATATAATAAACTAAAAAATAAATGTTGGATAAACCCATCATACATACATCATACATTTATAGTGATATATACAAACATCCACAGTCAGCATAACCCCAGTAAACATATACCCCAGTCAACTGATAGCCTCAGTCAACTCATACCTCAATCATCAATATATAACTATAAAATATGTCAAAAAACAATCCATACCCAATATACATCCACCCCATGACCTCCAATGTATTCATTTACCTCCACATCATCACATTAACTAAAACCGACCATATTATCTCATCGACTGTAATAAAAAGGAAAACATAAATTTAAACAAAACATAATAAATCAGAATTATAGTAGAATAATTGATTAAATTTAAACATAATACAGAAACTTAGAACCATAAAAATTTCCTTATGAATAATGTTATGGATCCTAATGGTCAATCACCTGCCTACTTCCATCATCTATCACCTACAATAAAAACCATAAGATTTAAGAAAATAAATGCGAAAGATAAAAGATAGAGAATATATTCAGGATGTTGCACATAAAATTTGTTATTTTTTAAATCAAACAAAATAAATTTTAACATAAAAAAATAATATATCATGAAAGTCACTTTGAAAACATAAACTTACCTATTTAGGATATGATTCAACACTTGAAACTTAAAAGGGTTAATATTCAAATTAATTTTTAAATCAATGTACGGTGTTCTTGAAATTTACTTAATAAACAAATTTTAAAGAATTTGATATGAAATCATGTCATATATTTTAAAAATAACTCAATGGTAGTTTCCCCATGATTTCAGGTCAATATGAGATCGTTTTCTATGGTTTTGACCGTTACAAAAACGTTTTAGTTCTTTAAAACACTAAAAACACGTTTACAACCATCCTGGTAAAACCATAACTTAGAATGATGTTCTATAAATTCAATCATTTCAAAAATAAATCTATAATAATTTTTCTATGATTTCATGGAAATATGACATCGTTTTCCAAGTTTTGACCCCCCCAAAACATGTTTTTAAAGGCTTTAGTACCTTTAAAAAGTGTTTACTAAGTCCTTACAACCACACCACACATCATATTGATATGTTGTATATACGTACACATAAAAAATAACTCAACAGTGGCTGTCCCATGATTTCAAATCAATCTGAGGTCATTTTATATGGTTTTTACCATCACACACATGTTTTGGTGTTTTAAATCACTAAAAATGAATTTACGACCATGTTAGGAAAACTATAACTCAGAAGGTCATGTCATTGGTTCCTAAATTTTAAAAATAAATCTATGGTTTTTTATCCCTAGATTTCAGGGAAATCGAACATAATTTTTCTAGTTTTGACCCCCAGACACATGTTTTTAAAGGGTTTGGTATATTTAAAAGGTATTTACCAAGTCATTCCGACCACACTGCAGGTCAGATTAAAGTGTTATCTATGTATATACATAAAAAATATCTCAATGTTATTTTCACCATGATTTGACATCAAAATGAGGCCATTTTATATAGTTTTAACTATTACACACATGTTTTGGTGTTTAAAACACTAAAAACACATTTACAACCATCTCGAGAAAACCGTAACTCAGAATGACCTTATATCAGTTTCTAAACTTAAAAAATTATTCTATATTCATTTTTCTATTATTTTAGGGCAATATGATGTTGTTTTCTTGGTTTTAAACCCCCGATACATGTTTTTAACGAATTTGGTACCGTTAGAAAGTGTTTACTGAGTAATTCTAACCAAAATGCACATCATATTGACATGATGTCTACGCGTACACACCAAAAATAACCCAACAGTGGTTTTACCATAATTTTAGGTCAAATTGAGGTCGTTTTCTATGGTTTCGACTGTTACACACATGTTTTGGTGTTTTAAAACACTAAAAACACATTTATGACCATCCTGGGAAAACTGTAACTCCTAATGATGTTTAATTAGTTCCTACATTTAAAAAATCAATCAATGGTCATTTTCTTATATTTAAGGGAAATATGGTATCATTTCCCAAGTTTTAACCCCCCCAACACATGTTTTTAAAGGCTTTTGTACCTTTAAAATGTGTTCACCAAGTCATTCAGAGCACACCACATGTCAGATAGACATTTTTTTTACTTATACAAATTAAAAATAACTCAAAGATGGTTTTCCCATGATTTCATGCCAATTTAAGCTCGTTTTCTATGATTTTGACCGTTACATGCACGTTTTGGTGTTTTAAAACACTAAAAATAAATTTACGACCATCCCAAGAAAATCGTAACTCGGAATAATGTTCCATCAGTTCCTACATTTCAAAAATAAATCTACAATCATTATACTTTAATTTTAGGGAAATATGATATTTTTTTCTAGTTTTGATTCCCCAACACATGTTTTTAAAGGCTTTGGTACCTTTAAAAAGTGTTTATTGAGTCATTCCGACCACACCGCATGTTGGATTGATGTGTTGTCTATTCATACACATAAAAAATAACTCTACAGTAGTTTAACCATGATTTCATGTCAATATGAGGTCATTTTATATGGTTTTAGCTATTATATGCACATTTTGGTGTTTTAAAACACTAAAAATGTGTTTAAAATAATCCCAGGAAAACCCTAACTTGAAATGAATTTTTGTTGGTTCCTATATTTAAAAAATTAATATATAGTCATTTTCCTATGATTTTAAGGAAATTTTGCATTGTTTTTCTAGTTTTTACTCATAAAACATGTTTTTAAAGGCATTGGTACCTTTATAAAGTGTTAACCAAGTCATTTTAACCATTCCACACATCATATTGATGTTTTTTCTATGTTTAAACATTATAAATAACTCATCAGTTGTTTTACCATGATTTCACTTCAATATGAGGGTGTTTTCTATGGTTTTAATCGTTACACGCATGTTTTGGTGTTTTAAAACACTAATAACATGTTTACAAACATCTCAAGAAAATCGTAACTCAGAATGATGTTTCTTCAGTTCCTACATCTTTCAAATCAATCTACTATCATTTTACTCTAATTTTAGGGAAATATAACATCATTTTCCTGGGTTTAACCCCCTGATAAATGTTTTTAAAGGGTTTGGTACCTTTAAAAAGTTTTTACCAAATCATTCTGACCACACCGTAGGTCGGATTTACATGTTGTCAATGATTTCATGTAAAAAATAACTCAAAGGTGGTTATACCATTATTTAATGTCAATATGAGGTTGTTTTCTATGGTTTCGACTATTACACACGTTTTAGTGTTTTAAAACACTAAAAACGTGTTTACAACCATCTTAGGAAAACCATAACTTAGAATTACATGTCTTTAGTTCCTATATTTTAAAAATCAATCTATGAAATTTTTTCTCTAATTTTAGGGCAATCCGACATATTTTCCTAGTTTTGACCACCTGGCACATGTTTTTAAAGGCTTTAATACCATTAAAAATTGTTTACCAAGTCATTCCAACCACACAGAACATCACATTGACATGTTGTCTGCATGTACATATAAAAATAACTCAATTGTGGGTTTACCATGATTTCACATCAATCTGAGGTCATTTTATATGGTTTTGACCATTATAAGCACGTTTTGGTGTTTTAAAACACTAAAAATGCATTTACACCAATCTCGAGTAAAACTTAACTCAGAATAACATGAATTCAATTCTTATAATTCAAAAATAAATCTATAGTTGTTTTTATCTGATTTTAGGTCAATAATATACCGTTTTCTTAGTTTTGACCCCCCGAAAAATGTTTTTAAAGGCTTTAATACCTTTAAAAATTGTTTATTGAGTCATTCCAACCACACCACAAATCAAATTGATATTTTATATATACATACACATAAAAAATAACTCAATAGTGTTTTTCCCATGATTTTACATCAATCTAAGGTTTTGTGCTATGGTTTTGACCGTTACATGCATGTTTTGGTGTTTTAAAACCCTAAAAGCATGTTTACAACCATCCTAGGAAAACCGTAACTTGGAATGTTGTGTCGCCAGTTCCTACATTTAAAAAAAAAATCTAAAACTAGTTTACTATTATTTCAGGGTAATCCTACAATATTTTCCTAGTTTTTACCCCTTGACACATGTTTTAAAGGCTTTGGTACCTTTAAAAAGTGATTACTGAGCCATTCCAAACACACCACATATTGGATTGACATGTTGTCTGTGCGTACAAGTAAAAAATAACTCAAATGTTTTTTACCATGATTTCATGTCAATATGAGGTCATTTATATGGTTTTGAATATTAAATGCATGTTTTGGGGTTTTAAAAGACTAAAAATTAATTTACGACCATCCCGAGTAAACCATAACTTAGAATGACATGTCATCAATTATTACATTTCAAAAGTAAATATACTATATTTATACTATGATTTTAGGGAAATCTAACATCATTTTCTGGTTTTGACTCCTTGACACATGTATTTAAAGGCTTCAGTACCTTTACAAACTGTTTACTTAGTCAAAATCGAGCAAATGAGCTCAAATTGTTTTTAAACTTAAAGATAATGATCTATAATTCATTTTGACATGTAGAAATTAACCATGCATAAATCCAAAAAAAATATGTTGTTAGTATGACTCAAATTTTGTGTTTTATATATAAAAGTGTCATTTTAGTTTTATTTATAGAAATTTTATGCGTTCTTTGAAAATGTTTGAATGATCTATGGAATTTAGAATTTACCTTGGAAAAATAAGCTATAAAGCTAAAAATTTCCTCAAGGATCATGTTGGGCATCTATTGAAATACAAAAACTAAATCATTTTATATTTCCAACCATCACAGATATTGTTTTTTTCTATAAGAGTATTGTTCTAGCACTTTCTTCTTTCAATATTTTAATTTCTCTTTGTAATTCCTAATCAAAGACACTTCTCAAACCTGCATTAGGTGTAGCAGTAACAAATGATGATTCCTTACAAAATACTACTGATGGAGTAGTCCCATAACCCATCCCTCATACATTTCTGATATCCTTCTTCCCTAAAATTATTTCAACTACATCTTTCTGGTAAAACAATTATGATTTTTAAGGGTTCACATCCCAAACTTCATGAATTCTAACCTATTAATACAAAAATATTAATAATGGTTTTTTAAAATATTTAAACCTCATAATATTATCTAATTAATAAATTTATTATTATTATTTATTAATTATTTCATTACAATAAAAACATAATATTGAAAAATAAATTATAATAACAAAAAAATTATTAAAACCAATTAATTTGGGCTGACTAGTTGTATCAAATGACGCCAAATTTGTGTGGTTTGATCTTTGTACCTGGACCCATTTAATTAGGTTTGAGGATTTTTAGTTGTTATAATGTATTTTTCATTATTATGTTTTTATAGTAATGAAACAAAATGAAATGGTAATTAAGAGTACTTACTCCAATGTCTTTGTTATGGTCATTTACAAAATGACCATAAAGTTTCCTATGCACTTTAAAACACATATCTGTTTGGCCAAAAGAGTGACCTAATTCATTAGCCTTAATAAAAAAATATAAGCAAGTTATAAAAAACCTTGAATTATAATAAAATTATATAAATAGTAATGAATTAAATATAAACCAAAATTTTTCCTTTTCTTAAAAAACTTTGAGATCCAATGAGGTGAGGAATGACTTGTTTCTCACTATTCACAATATTTTTTTTGATAATTCCTAAAAATATAAACATTAATAAAAAATTTTAATTCTATTGTGCTTATGTTATTAATATACTCCAAAATATGAAATAAACTCATGAGATTTGTCTATGTTAATATCGATAAAGAGCTTCCATTGTAGAGACCTGGTTTTTGGGATTTTGAAATTTGAGTATAAATTTAAATTTTTGTTCTTGAATACTCATGTGTGGTAAAATGGTCATTTTTCCCTAGAAGATGATCACATATGATTTTTATGACCACTTTGTTGGTCTTGAAATATGGTGTTTACATTAGGATAGGAGTTTGAAGGAGTTCCGAACAGCTTGAATTTTGGAAGAATATTAAATATATAATTAATTAAATATTAAATATTCATGTGGTTTTGGGTGTCTTTATCTTTTTAACGGTGCATCATATTGAGATTTTTACTTTTCATTTGAGTCTATAAAAAGGGTTTTTTTCTTAGGCAAGTTATAAACTTGCTTTAGGTTTCAGGACTCATGATCCATATTGAATGGGTGATTAATTAATTAAATTAATTAATTAAAAGTATTCCATACCACCATTTTGGATACCACTCATGGTAGGGAAGGGGAATAGGGTTATCCCTTGCACTAATCTTGGACCAAGAGTAGTAGGAGGAGGGGATTTACCATCGGGCATCATCATTGGTGTAAATTGGGACCAGATTGAGGAGAAACATCTTATGGGAGTGGATTTGGACATAAATATTTGGTGTTTACACCATTAGGTAGGATAGTTTTTGAGTTTTATGCCTTGTTCCCCATATATTAGTTGTTTTTTTAATTTTTGAGGCCTTATTATGACTACTAAGGACCCCATGGAGGTGGATTTGTGCTTATTTGGGAAAAAACAAGGGTTTCGAGATGTTTTCAAGGGTTTCCCATTTAGAAACCCCGATTACAAAGTATGTGGTTCTAAGAACACATTCCATGTGTTCTTCCTATTTGGGGAAGATTTACTTTTCAGATGTATACTCCGTATATTTTAAGTACATGCCATGTAGTAGTACATGGCCATGTGTTGGACCATGTGAAAAAGTACACGAGCATATGATGTTTGGAAATTACATGATGTATACTTTGGGTACACACCATATAGTAATTCATAGGCAGAACCCATGTTACTCTTGCCATTTAAAAGTACATTTCTAGGTGGAGGGTTGATAGTACACATCATGTACTCAAAAGTACACACCATGTACTTTTTATAGCTTGGAGGTTTTGGGTGTTTTGTGCCCTGGAAGTCAGAATTGGAATTGTGAGTAGTCCATTCTATGATTTTTTCCACATAGATCATGATGGTTGGATCATTTCCACCTATAAAGGTCGTTTTTATGGGTTTTTTTTACCATTATGGTTTAGTTGGAGGATTTCCTTGAGAGTTAGGTTCAGAATCCTCAAGTGGGTTGGGTTGTGAGCTAGGAGGCCCAGGTGAGGGTTATGAGGTCGGTGATTGGTCTGGCCTGAGTGTGCCCTGGTGAGTTTTTTTGAGGCTCATTGGATGGATTTTGGAAGGTGGTATCAATTATTATCTCTTAGTAAATCTTGTTTTGTCCTTACGTATTTGTACTTTTTGATCAAGGTTAGAGCATTTGAGGTTTATACCCTATGTTTAAGGATCAGGGTGGTTGGAACCTTTAGGCTTGGTTGACATAGTAGGATACTAGTTATAGATGAGAAACATTGTGGTGTTGAGATTAGTATGAGGGACTCTTGAGGATGCCCTAGTGGGCTGGTTTCTGATAAAGTGACCAGTGGACGCTGTGGTTGGCTGTTGAGAATGTCATGTGGAAGAGGTTTCTTTTGGTTTACCTTGTTGTCTTATTATTGATCAAGGATCATTCAGAGGCCACCGAGGTTCATTTGGGGATGTTTCTTGTGATAAGGATTATCCTGAGAGGTTAGTTATTATCAAGGATTGGGAGGGGATGCCTCTTCTTGAGAGATAATTCTGAGGATCTGAGGAGGGATACCTCTGTTTTTATTTGGTTTTTGAGGTCCAAGTGTGGACTAGATTGATAGGATGAACCTGATAGGGTGTGTTCTTGAGTATTTTGGTTATGGGTGTTCCCTTGGGACCCGGTTGATATATGAGTCGATAGGCTGAGATGTTGAAGGTCACAATGTACATATAAATACCCATTTTTATGTTTTCACTTGGTTGAAGATGTTGAGTTTTGGTTTATGCCTATAAGGATGTTGAGATTCTAGTGGGGTTTCCATGTTTTGGAACTTGATTTATTATTAAGGGATATGGTGACTGAGAGAGTTGGAAATATGATCCACGAGTATGGTCCCAATTCATGATTGCGATTGTTGGACTGAGGCTCCATATCAATACCGATAGTTTGTTTATGGTTTGAGTGCAGAACTAAGGTTACATGAATGCTATGTTATACTATTTATTATAGTTAAGGTTACATCCCATGTATGTGTTTTGGTGCTGGACTGAGGTTCCAGGAATAAGAATTATACTACTGAGATGGTGTTAGAATGAGGCTCTAGACATTGATAGTATACTTAATGGATAGTGAGACAGACTGCGGCTCTAGGAAATGATGTCATGCCATGTGAAAAATGATGTTGGAATGATGCTCCTTCCCCTTGGGTTTGGTCCAGACTAATGTTATGGGCCCCACTGATGTTATAAATATGAATGGTTTCTGGACTGAGGTTCATGGAATATGAAGTATACTACTGAGATGGTTTCAGACAGAGGCTCTAGAAAATGATAGTATACTTCATGTATAGTGTGCCAAACTGAGGATCTGGGCATTGATGGTATACCAGATGGGATAAATGGTGGATTGATGCTCTGTATCCATGGTTTAGATGTCAGAATAATGCTTCATGCATGATTAATTTGATATATGGTAAAGGTTTTGGACTATTCCTCTAGGAACTATTGTTTTGATACATAAGGTAAATGATGGATATATAGTCTAGTCTTATTAGAACCTTTTTGTAGTATTTTGGGATAGATGTGTCGAGGTTCCTAGTTTGATATGATTTTTTGGAAATTAAGACATGGTATGGGATGAATTATATTAGTACCTATAAGGATAAGAATATCATAGGATGGGTCCCTAGTTTTGTCAGGTTTAGCTATAGTTACCATGGACATGGAGACAATAGTTTATTTTGGATACACGGTCATGGAGACGTGCTTAGAGACATTATATCATTGGCGAAAGTGATTATGCTCAATTAATTCCTCATATCTACGGATCGACGGTTGTTTTATTTATAGTTGTTTTTTTTTCAATTATGTATTGGCTAGGATAATCATATTGCATGAGCATGCACTTATTGAAGCAGTTATAGGTTCTCCATTGGGGGTGGCCTACAAATATTTATTTCTCACCCCTATACATGAACCTCAGTGTATGTACATACCTTATGTCTGCTTTTAGGTTGATCATAGATGAATGATAGATAGGGAGGAGGCCCAAGATTTCATGGTTGAGCAGGATGCTTGTGTGGAGTCAACTGGTTGGGCTAGAGTAGCTTGATAGGGTACTAGAGACCGGGTGTGTTTTATAACCCAGAGTTAGTATTAGGGACTGTTGTATTTAATTTTCAGTTATTTATTTTTTTACATGTGATTGGCCTAGTGGGAGATCGTGGTTGTATATATGACATGATTGTTTGGGAATTTACTGCATTTCCATTTTATTACAGCATGTTTAGTTTCAATTTATTTATTCTTATTTATTTATCTATTGTGTATGGTGTTTGATTATTTACTTCTGGTTTTGCACTCTAATATGGGGTATAGTTATTTTATTGTTTCATCATTAGACCCCTGCTTCTAGTTGACAGCCTCTAGTATACAAGGAGGCATTCTTGAGGTCTTGTGGAGAACCAACTCAGAGCACCGATTTACTGGATATGGTATGGAATGTTACAAAGTGGTATTAGAGCATTTACTTTCCAATTATTTCACTATTTTGGGTTTGGTAGATAGGAGATATAAGAATGTGTTGGAACTTGTGATGGATACTGGGCTGGTGTGTGATGAACACCTATTTTGGTAGGAATTTCAGGTTACCAGGGAATAGGATTGATGTTCTGAATTTGTGATGTTATGGTTGTATATGATTTTCACTTTTATCAATGCACATTTTGTTTGAATTTTATGATTTATGATACCTTTTAGGCCCTCATCCCATTGGAAAGAGGCCTATGAATTGGTTTTGACTCTTGGCCTACAGTGGCAAGAAACATCTCATGAATCATGATAGGAATGTTGTATGCACATGTTATTTTTAACACCCCAAGATTCCATGGTACTTTTCTATTTGAATAATACAATAGCGTGTGATCTATGCAACACCGAGTTTAAGCGCACCACGACCTATCAAACTAGCCGTTTTAAAAGTAGTTATGAATAGAAATACCCACTTTTTGAAATTTTATAAATTTTATTTTTCAAATTGGACTTAATTTTTGGATTCATAATATCAAAATTATCTTAGAGTGAATTTTTGGTACTTTTCTCATAACTTTCATATTTTGATGAATAGTGAAAAACACTAAATTTTAATTAAAAACAAATTTTATAATAGAAATAATTTATAGTGTTAAATTATAAATTTGAGTGGTTTTAAAGTATCATTAGATTATATTTTTATCATTTAATATAATTTAGGTCATTGTATGTAATTTTACATTTAAATTGTACATAAACACAAGTAAACTTTTGATAGTTTTTACTTCTTAAACACCCGCTTTTCGGTTTTGACAATGGGAATTAATTTTAAACTAATTTCTGAAACTTATGTGTTTTGAATTTGAAAAAATGGATTCCACATTTGTAATCATGAGGTCTAAATTGTGTAAATAGGTAACTTTTATTTTTAGACATTATGAATAGTTACTTCAGTAAATATTTTATTTACCATGGTTAAATGGTAAATCTGGTAAATAAAAGTAAATAAATAATATTATAATAATATTAAAATTACCCTAATACATGTACTAACACTATTTTATGATACATTCCTGACCATGTGTATTCTTGGGTCGATTTTGGGACCCCATATAGCCACTTGGGAGAGATAATGACATTTTATATTAATTAATTTAAAGTAAAGACAAACATAACATAAGCATGTATCTTTTAGTAAAAAAAATTTATATGAGGTTATATAATTAATATCTTCGAATATAAATATTCATTATAAATATAAAACAATTTCCTACATCATGATATTTTATTTATATTTTTTAGACATAAAATAAATATATTTATTTATGACTGAATAATGATACATTATTTTCCTTATTAATGAAAGAATCAAATAAATGATATTATAAATATTAAAATAAATATAATCTGAAAGTATTGATTACATACACGAATTTATAGGTTAATAGGACATGTTAGAGTTGATTTAAGGTATTTTTTTGAAGTAATCAAGCTTTTTTTACTTTCACAAAAACCAAATACTAAATAGAGTCAAAATTGACATAAATGAGTTTAAAAAAAATACTACATTATTAAATTATATAATAGTCATAAAAATATAAGGTTCAAAAAAATGACTTATATAATAATAAATATGTCATTAACTAACCACTTGAGGTTCTATTGGCATTTTATAGTATGTTTATTAACCATATAATATTAAAATACAAGGATACAGGGTAAATGTTAAACTATTTAACCAGGAGTTAAATCTAAAAGATAAGGTTAATATGGTATCCTAAATTTGTCTAAAACCTATTTTTTGAGAGTATTTAGACCATTAACCACCTAATTATAGAAATAAATTTATTTTGAGCCATTAGAAACCGAAAATGATTCTATAATAAAATAATATTTCAAGCTTTTCCTAAAGTGACCCTCACCTCCCTTATAAATGGGTACTTCCCTTCTCTCCAAATCACACCTACAAATCCATTTGGCTCAACCAAACCCTACTCAAATATCCTCAAAACTACCCTAAATTTAATCTAGATGCCTTACTTTGATAATAAATCCAACCTAGGTATCCCTTTTGTTCAAATCAAAAGGAAGAATCCGAAGAAGAGGCAATTATTTCATCACCTCTTTCAAAGTTATTTTCTTCTTCCACTTCCTCTTTATTTGTTGTTTCCATAAAAAAATAATAAATCCAGTACCTTATACATACTGAGATGTTATTATAAATATGGTACAACCATATTCATTATTCTATCCATCCTATGAATGAAAAAGTCACCGTACGTGCGTACGTACAACTTATCGTCTCCACGTCGTGGTGTAGTTTCTTATTCAACACTTCATTATTTGGATGGGTATAATAATGAGTATAATTGTAATGGCCTAAACCCTTAGGACCCCTCCCTTTGCCAAATTATAGCACGACCGATCAGCGAGACCGATCAGTGGGACGGATCGGCACGACCGATCGGCAGGACCGATCGACATTACTGATCGGCGAGACCAATGGCGAGACTGATCAGTGGGATCGATCGGTGCAACCGATCGGCGATACCGATTGCTGGGACCGATCGGCGCGACTGATCGGTGAGACCGATCGGTTTCACCCACCTTGGTGGGCTTTTCTTCTGTAGCCTCCCCCGTAACCCCACTTTTAGGCCTTTTTAACTTTTTGAAGCGTTTCAAGGCCATTTTTAATCCCATAATTAATATCTAAAAATCAATGAAACCTCCCTACTAAATAATAATTAATCCAGTCATGTGTAACCACCCAACCGCGTGGAAGAACCACGATCTGACTTCTAAGGCGTTCAAATTTCTTATCCCGTAACAACAAGATTTTATCTATATATCGCAGAAGAAGATCTTCTTCCCCCTTATTCCTTTTTGGCCGAATTCTCTCTTCTTCCTGGTGCGCTTGAAGTCCCTCCTTCCCGAGACTTGTGGTGCACCTAGGCTGAAGTCATATGCTCATCCTTGGAGTTCCCGACGTCCCTCCCCTGTAAATCGCGCATCCCTTGTTCTTGGCACGTGAAAAAAAAACCGTCAATCCTTGATCAATCAAGTAGGTATTTTATCCTTCATCTCTCCTTTCTGTGTATCATGCGGGGTGGGTATGCTTTTTTCTTTGTGGAAACTGATGAAACCAAACTTAATGAAGATAATGAATGGACTTTAAAGAATGAAGGGGGGGAGGGTGATCGATGTTCTTTTGTACTCTTTATGTTGTTATGTGTTGTGAACTGTACGATCTTATGCTCACTGAAAATCATGGTTGTTGGTGGTCTTTCTCTGTGCACTATTGAACCTCGGTGCACCTGGATGTTTAAATAACCGTAACATGGACTTGGTTAATTACGTATACTCAGTTAAATAAATTGAAAGCACTAGGATCAACCCTTTTCTGTGATAACCCCGGTTAAAGCATAGTGGAATTGAAACTATGGAGTGTGTTAAATCTTTAAAATCTGAAAATACCTGCATGGGCCTGCCTTGTGTTGGTGGTAGCGGTTTGGTTGTTTCTTTCACGGGCCGATTTATGGGGTGATACGAGTGGGGATGGGATCCCCTGTTGTTGTACTTTTGCTGGTTGTGAATTTGAGGCTGTGTGATTACTATGCTTATATCACGAATTGGGGTGGAATCCTCTATTGTTGAGAAACCATTGGCTCTTGGATTTCGGGAAAATGGGGCTGTATCTCAGGGTTTTCTTTGGTTCTAGTAATTCGAGGGATCTCACTTATCCCTTTGTTGTTGTGACTTTGCAAGAGAATCGGGTGTGAATGCTTAAATTGTTGTTGACTGTAACTTTTTCCCTTGGTTTGTGCTTATGCTGTTAGTTGCCTAGTAGTGCAGAAATTTATTTAAATGAGATTACTTGAACATGGAAGCAAGAATATCTTAAATGAGAATTGGTTCTGGGGATGAGTTGTGACTCGGTTGTGAGCAGTGTGCTTCCTATGAATAGGGAAGAGTGTGCTTGTGCTTGGATTGGCTTTGGAAACCCTAGGTTGGGTTGAGTGTCTGTTACTTATACATATATTTGTAGTTCTTATGTTTCTTATTCGCACCCCAACCAAGTTGAGAACTTAGTGCTGAACACCCCCATTTCATGGGGGAGGGTGTTTTTCCCAACACTTCTATTAGTGTATGGTTATTAGCTCCTTTATGCTCCCTTTCTTGGATAGCCCAAGTATCTTCGGGCAGGCTGTGATGGCCTGAGGTCCATTATTATCCCAAGAATCTTTGAGCGGGGTAGTTGTGGTGGTTGTCCCAGATGTTTACGGGCATGTTGTTTCCCAAGTATCTTCGGGATGAGGCCCAAGTGTCTTTGGTCCTGACGATAGATTTCTGGCCCAAGTGTCTTCGGGCGTTGCAGTGGTTGTTCTATCCTAGGTGTTTTCGGGCATGGTTACGTGAGGTTTTTGTGGCCTAGGTGTCTGCAGGTGGGATAGCGGTTGTGGCTCAGGTGTTTGCGGGCGGGATGTGTGGTTGTGGCCCAGGTGTGTGCGGGCGGGTGTGGTAGTGGGACTGCAGTGAGAATGGCGGGATTGGTTCGATGTATAGGATGTCTTCAATAACCAGTGGTAAAGTGGCATGGGGTACCCAAATATCAATGTGCTATTACTATATGTTACTTGACTTGCGTTATTTGGGGAGCGTTCCTTGGTGAGGTTGGGTGGATAGATTTTCCCTGTTGGGTGTTTGATTATTTCTTTTTCCAAGGGGCATTAGAATGTCTCCTCACTTGTGCATGAGAGTCTTTGGTTTTCCTTACTGAGTGTACTTGTATACTCACCCTACGTATATAAAACTGTTTTCAGGTTTCTAGGAGGACATCAGGGATCGTGAGGGACCGTACTAGCTTGGACCTTGGGGTAGTTGTTGTTGTCATTTTCCTTTTCTTGGTACTTTACCTTTTGGAGTTTCGTGGCTTATATCCCCTACTTTTGAACATGCATATGGGAATGGTTTACTTTTGGCTTTACCTTTACTTTCATCTTGGGTTTTGTTGGGGTTGCTACATTATCTCTCAATCCCATAAAAAAAGGTTAATGCCTTCCATTTTTTTATGTGAGATTCTATACCCTTGGTGCTGGTCACCACTCCGAGACCTATTGAAGGTGGGTTTCAGGGGTCATTATCTCTCCTTCAACTTAAATAAGGAAGGGCTTGGAAATCTGCTGATCCTTCCCTCCTTTTGGTGAAGGCAGGTCGTGACAGAATGGTATCAGAGGCAGCAGGTTGAGAGATAGGATAGATTATAGAGTTAGGCTCAGTGAGAATTGCATGGGATGGTAGGGAAACAATGTTGGGTGACCTTGGTGCATGAATTACGCCAGGGAAGACCGGCTAGGACACAGAATTTTAGGCCCCCCCGTGATCCGATGCAAGGACTCTGGACCTACCGAACGACCAAGTGAGGCTACACTAATTGCAGGGTAGAGACCCTAGGAAAGGTACATGCATCATAATGACTTGTGTTCTCGTGTTTATAGGTGTTTTGGGGATTCAAAAATAAATAAAGAAGTCAAATAAAATGTAAGAACAATATTCTGCACTACTTGGGCTTAGGCATTCCTTGTTTACCTTGCAGCTATGGAACCCAAGATACGACCATGAGTTGTACGGGCGATCGAGGCCCAGGAGGTTGAATTGGCCGATCAGCAGATGACTGATCGAGAGGAGGAGGACAAACAGTGGTAGAAGACGCTTCGATCCTTCCAACGACATAACCTCGAGAAGTACGAGGGCAGCACCTCTGACATGAAGACGGAGGGCTGGATAGAGGAGCTGGTGATAGCCTTCAGCTTGATCCGGGCTCTGACTGAGTACTGGGTTCCTCTGTCCGTCAGCCAGATGCGGGGAGCAACACTTCAGTGGTGGACGCTCTACCTAGGGGAGAGGAGAGAGCCTGAGGTGGCATGGGCTGATTTCGAGAAGGAGTTCCGGGAATAATTCATCTCTTCTATGATGAAGGTAGAGAAGAGGCAGGAGCTACTCTCCCTCCAGCAGGGGAGTATGTTGGTAAGGGAGCTGGGGATCAAGTTCAAGGATCTCCTCCACTTTTCTCCAGACCTCGACCAGGGCGTGGTCAGGGAGGCGACTGACAACCGAGGGGCAGAGGAGCTGGGCATTGATAGTTGCACGCCACGGAGGCAGCAGTTCCATCGGGATCGAAGGTTGTTTGAGGTACGATCAGTTTGTTCAATACACTTTCTTACGCCTTGTTCGATACCGGAGCTTCACACTCCTTTGTTGCACTCGGTCTGACCCGTGCTCTGGGTCTAGATTCCGAGAGACTTCCAGTTCCCCTGGTGCTGATCACACCAGTCGGAGGTCAGACCGACTTGTTATATGTTTGTAGAGGATGCAGACTGATGATAGGGCCACATCATTCGGCCAGGGATCTACTACTGCTACAGATACAGCCATACGATGTCATCCTAGACATCGACTGGCTGTTATCTATGTGTTCCATCATCGACTGCTTCCGAGGAAGGGTTGTGTTCTCAGACTTGGGTGGCCGACGTGTTACTTTCACCGGTGAGAAGAGTGGCCAGAAGGGCATCAGGTGAGAGGAACCCCTCCTATCCTTGTTATCCGAGCTGTCAGTAGAGTCAGTGGATGATGATATGGTGGAAGTACCAGGGATCGTCAGTGAGTTTATGGACGTCTTCCCTGAGGAGGTGACGACTCTACCCCCTCGATGTGGTATCGAGTTTGGGATAGACTTACTGCCTGGTGCTCATCCGATTTCAATGGCTCCCTACCGGATGGTGCCTTCGGAGCTACGGGAGCTGCGGATTCAGATCGATGATTTGATGAAGAAGGGTTTTGTTCGAACTAGTGTGTCACCATGGGGTGCTCTAGTCTTATTCGCAAAGAAGGCAAATGGTGGTCTCAGGTTGTTCATAGACTACAGGAGGCTGAATCAGGTAATGATCAAGAATCGCTACCCTCTTCCGAGGATAGACGATCTCTTTGACCAACTGAAAGGGGAAGGATGGTTCTCGATGATCGACCTATGGTCTAGATATCACCAGTTGAGGGTGAAAGAGGGAAACATCTCGAAGACGGCCTTCAGGTGCAGATATGGGCACTTCAAGTTTGTATTCATGCCTTTCAGTGTTACGAACGCCCCAACTGTGTTCATGGGGCTTATGAACTCTGTCTTCCGGGAGTACCTGGATCGGTTCGTAGTTGTTTTCATCAACGACATCCTGATCTATTCAAGATTAGAGCAGGACCACGCAGAGCATCTGAGGACGGTTTTAGAGGTCCTTCGACAGCACCAGCTCTATGGAAAGTTGTCAAAATTCAAGTTCTAGATGCAAGAAGTAAAGTTCCTTGGGCACGTAGTGTCTGAACATGGGGTAGCGGTGGACCCATCAAAGGTTGAGGTGGTTGTTTCTTGGGTAGCACCCAAGAATGTGGCAGAGGTCCATAGTTTCCTCGGGCTGGAAGGTTACTATTGGAGGTTCATACCCAACTTCTCCTGAGTTGCAGCACCTTTGACAACCCTAACCAAAAAAGACCAGACTTTCGTGTGGAGTGATCAGTGTGAGGCAGCCTTCGACTATCTTAAGGAGAAGTTGGTTAGTGCCCTAGTGTTGAGGTGTCCAGAAGAAGGGGTAGCATATGAAGTATTCTGTGATGCTTCGGGACAAGGCCTCGGGTGTGTGTTGATGTAGCGAAAAGGGGTGATCTCCTATGGGTCTAGGCAGTTACGTCCCCATGAGCGTAATTATGCCACCCATAATCTGGAGCTTGAGGCGGTCGTTTTTGCACTAAATTTATGGAGGCATTACCTCATCGAAGAGCACTTTGTAGTCTTCACGGACCACAAAAGCTTGAAGTATATCTTCTCCCAGCGGGACCTGAACCTACGATAGCGAAGGTGGATGGAATTCCTCCAGGATTACGATTTCAAGATTTCCTACACCTTAGGGAAAGGAAGCGTGGTGGCTGATGCCTTGAGTAGGAAGTCATAGAGGGATGCGGTCTGAGAGTCAGCGGACACTTGGAGGGTGATGAAGGAGTTGGCTGCCCTACACCTGGATGCGAGGATGGATAGTAGAAGGGGTTGCCTGTATCAGATGACAGTGCAGTATTCTCTATTACGTTAGGTGGAGGAGTCTCAGTGGGGAGACCCAGAGTGTGAAGTGATGCGTGACCGAGTTTACCAGGGAAATGCTCCAGAAGGGTGGACAGAGGATGGTCAGAACCGGATGCTTTTCCGAGGAAAGATGTTTGTTCCAGAGGCGATGTGCAGCCAGGTTCTTAGTGAGTTCCACAACTCACCCCTAGCAGTGCACCCAAGAGTTTCCAAGATGTACCAGGGTCTAAAGAGACAGTTTTGGTGGCCCGGAGTAAAGCGGGCAGTGGCAGAGTTTGTGGCCAAGTGCCTAGTGTGTCAGTAGGTGAAGGCTGAACACCATGTTCCATGTGGTTTTTTGCAACCTTTAGATGTCCCCGAGTGGAAGTGGGACGACATCTTGATGGATTTCATCATGGGGCTACCCAAGGTTCAAGGAGGGTGCAACGCCATCTGGGTAGTACTGGACCGGTTGACGAAATCAGCTCACTTTCTGGCAATCAAGGAGTCGAGTTAAGTAGATGCTCTAGCACGAAGGTACGTGGATGAGGTGATGCGGTTTCATGGAGTTCTGAGGTCTATAGTCTCGAATAGGGATGCACGATTTACCTCACGAGTATGGAGGGGTTTGCAGCATGCTTTTGGCACCCAGCTGCGCCTTAGCACTGCCTTCCACCCCTAGAAAAATGAGCAGATAGAGCACACCATCCAGACCTTGGAAGATATGCTACGAGCATGCATCCTAGACTTCAGGGGATCATGGGTGCTACACTTTACTCTGGTAGAGTTCGCCTACAACAATAGCTACCACTCTACCATTGGCATGGCTTCATTCGAAGCTTTGTACGGGAGGCCGTGTCGCTCACCCGTGTGCTGGATAGAAGTCAGGGAGGTAGGTGTTCTTGGCCCGAAGGTGGTGCAGAGCATGACAGAGAAGGTTTAGTTTATATGAGAAAGGATGAAGGCGGCTCAAGACCGGTAGAAGTCGTATGCAGATGATAGGAGAAGGCCCTTGGAGTTCGAGGTCGGGGACCACATGTTCTTGAATGTCTCCCCTCGGCGTGGGCAGCGGAGGTTTGGAAGGGGAAGTAAGCTCTCTCCCATGTTCGTCGGACCCTTCGAGGTGTTGCACCGGGTCGACAAGGTGGCTTATCAGCTGGCGTTGCCACCACACCTGCAAAGGGTGCACAATGTCTTCGATGTGTCCCAGCTTTGTCGATATCTACATGAAAACTCCCACGTCATCGATTGGGGAGAGTTAGATATTGAAGAAGATGCAACCTTCGTGTAACAACCAGTGATGATCGAGGGTCGTGAGGAGAAGGTGCTTCATGGATGAACCATCTCATTGGTTCACGTGTTATGGAGGCATGGTGGGCTTGAGGAGAGTACCTGGGAGAGGGAAGTGCAGATGCATGCTTATTACCCATAGTTGTTTTGAGTTTTATCCGGTTTTGTCAGTACTTGTTTGATATGTAATGATTTACCTTGTTGACTATGGGATGTGCAGTTTCCTTTTCTGTGAATGTGTGTGAAGTGTTCTAAAGGCTGGGGAGGGGAGGACCTGATTCATAGTTAGGATGCATTAAAGTGGATGCACCTAAACCCGTGCGGCCGAGTCAGTGCCACCCAAAGCGGATAGTATCTTAACAGGGAGGAAGGGAAACCCCTCTCCCACCTAGCCGGACGGTTTAGTCTTTTGTTTTTCATAGTTTCACGGGGAAAGGACCAGTAGGGAATCCGTGGTTGTGCAAGAGATAAGGTGTTCCTGTGTCAGATAGGTTCACTCCTAAGAGGTATCTTCTGGGGTGGTTGCTTGGACCCCCCCTCTTTCCTTCGGGTCTGGTTCTGGATTCTCAAGGGTGAGAATAGTTTAAGAGGTATCTGATGTAATGGTCCAGACCCTCATGACCCCTCCCTTTTCCAAATTATGGTGCGACCGATCATCAAGACCGATCGATTGGACCTATTGGCGTGACCGTTTGGCGCGACCGATCGGCGGGACCAATCGGCGAGACCGATCGGTGTCACCCAGCCTTGGTGGGCTTTTCTTCTGCAGCCTCCCCCGTAACCCCACTTTTAGGCATTTTTAACTTTTTGAAGCATTTCAAGGCCACTTTTAAGCACATAATTAATATCTAAAAATCAAAGAAACCTCCCTACTAAATAACAATTAATCTAGTCATGTGTAACCACCCAACCACGTGGAAGAACCACGATCCGACTTCCAAGGCGTTCAAATTTCTTATCCTGTAACAATGGGATTTTATCTATATATCACAGAAGAAGTTCTTCTTCCCCCTTCTTCCTTTTTGGCCGACTTCTCTCTTCTCCCTGGTGTGCTTGAAGTCCCTCCTTCTCGAGACTTGTGGTGCACCTAGGCTGAATTCGTCTGCTCGTCCTTGGAGTTCCCGACATCCCTCCCCTGCAAATCGTGCATCCCCTATTCTTGGCGCATGGAGAAAAACGTTGATCCTTGATCAATCAAGTAGGGATTTTCTCCTTCATCTCTCCTTTCTGTGTATCTTGCGGGGTGGGCATGATTTTGCCATTGTGGAAACTGATGAAACCGAACTTAATGAAGATAATGAATGGACTTTAAAGAATGAAGGGGGGGGGGGTGATTGATGTTCTAATGTACTCTTTATGTTGTTATGTGTTGTGAATTGTAAGGGCCTATGCTCACTGAAAATCATGGTCGTTGGTGTTCTTTATCTGTGCACTATTGAACCTCGGTGCTCCTGGATGTTTAAATAACCATAACATGGAATTGGTTAATTACGTATACCCAGTTAAATAAATTGAAAGCACCAGGATCAACCCTTTTCTGTGATAACCCCAGTTAAAGCATAGTGGAATTGAAACCATGGAGTGTGTTAAATCTTTTAAATTTAAAAATACCTGCATGGGACTACCTTGTGTTGGTGGTAGCAGTTTGGTTGTTTCTTTCATGGTCCGATTGCTGGGGTGATATGGGTGGAGATGGGATCCCCTGTTGTTGTACTTTTTTTGGTTGTGAATTTGAGGTTGTGTGATTACTCTTCTTATATCACAAATTGGGGTGGAATCCTCTATTGTTGAGAAACCGTTGGATCCTATATTTCAGGAACATGGGGCTGTATCTCAGGGTTTTTATTGGTTCCAGTACTTCGAGGGATCTCACTTATCCCTTTTTTGTTGTGACTTTGCAAGAGAACCAGGTGGGAATGCTTAAATTGCTATTGGTTGTAACTTTTTCCCTTGGTTTGTACTTACGCTGTTAGTTTCCCAGTAGTGCAGAAATTTATTTAAATAAGATTACTTGAACATGGAATCAAGAATAGCTTAAATGGGAATTGGTTCTAGGGATGAGTTGTGACTCGGCTGTAAGAAGTGTGCTTCCTATGAATAGGAACGAGTGTGCTTGTGCTTGGATTGGATTTGGAAACCCTAGGTTGGGTTGAGTGTTTTTTACTTATACATATATTTTTAGTTCTTATGTTTCTTATTCGCACCCCACCCAAGTTGAGCACTTAGTGCCAAACACCCCCATTTCATGGGGGAGGGTGTTTTTCCCAACACTTCTATTAGTGGCTGGTTATTATCTACTTTCTTATCCCTTTACCAGATAGCCCAAGTATCTTCGGGCAGGCTATGATGGCCTGAGGTCCATTATTAGCCCAAGAATCTTCTGGCGGGGTAGTTGTGGTGGTTGGCCCAGGTGTTTACAGGCAGGTTCTTTCCCAAGTATCTTCAGGATGAGGCCCAGGTGTCTTCAGGTGTGATGATAGCTTTCTGGCCCAGGTGTGTTCGGGTGTGGCAGTGGTTGTTCTAGCTTAGGTGTTTGCGGGCATGGTTACATGAGGTTGTTGTGGCCCAAGTGTCTGCGGGCGGGATAACGGTTGTGGCCCAGGTGTTTGCAGGCAGGATGTGTGGTTTTGGCCCAGGTGTGTGCGGGCGGGTGTGGCCGTGGGACTGCGGTGAGAATGGCGGGATTGGTTCGATGCGTAGGATGTCTTCAATAACCAGTGGGAAAGCGGCACAGGGTACCCAAATATCGATGAGCTATTACTATATGTTACTTGACTTGCATTATTTGGGGAGCGTGCCTTGGTGAGGTTGGGTGGATAGCTTTTCCTTGTTGGGTGTTTGGTTATTTCTTTTTCCACGGGGCATTAGAATGTCTCCTCACTTGTGCACGAGAGTCTTTGGTCTTCCCTACTGAGTGTACTTGTATGCTCACCCTACGTATATAAAACTGTTTTCAGGTTTCCAGGAGGACATCAGGGATCGTGCGGGACCGTACTAGCTCGGACCTTGGGGTAGTTGCTGTTGTCATTTTCCTTTTCTTGGTACTTTACCTTTTGGAGTTTTGTGGCCTGTATCCCTTACTTTTGAACATGCATATGGGAATGGTTTACTTTTGGATTTACCTTTACTTTCAGCTTGGGTGTTGTTGGGGTTGATACCTTATCTCTCAATCCTATAAAAAAATAAAATAAAAAGGGTAATGCCTTCCATTTTTTTGTGTGAGATTCTATACCCTTGGCGCTGGTCGCCACTCCGGGACCTATTAAAGGCTGGTTTTGGGGGTCATTATCTCTACTTCAACTTAAATAAGGAAGGGCTTGGCAATTTGCTGACCCTTACCTCCTTTTGGTGAAGGTGGGTCGTGACAATAATTGATGTAAATAATAAATATAACATTTTAATTATTATTTATATATAATATACCATCTAACTACATACGATTTCACCATAAATAGAATGATATTGTTGCTCATGCATACGTACATCTTACCGTCTCCACGATGTGATGAGATTTCATTCCCCATCATAACCATTAAAAAATAATTTTCATTTGATGATTAAAAATAATGTTTTAGAACTTAATATCATTCTGGATATGAATCAAATACATCCTGTCCATAAAAAATATAACTTACATAGAAAAACATATAAAGGAAAACGAATCAGTTAACACCCAAAATAATGATACTACTGAAATATCATTAATAAAGAAATATTAGAAGATCATATATGATATCATATTTATGTATGTGGTTCTATTATAATTTAATAACAATGATTTAACAATTATATAGGAGGTTAACGTACCCTCAACCAAGGAAAAGTACAAGGTAAGGGTTAATTCCTCAATCTCATTATTATCTAAGATTGTTTATATGTATGTATTTACTGGGACATTTTTATCATCCACGTCCATGTTTCATAAAAATGTTTTCGAAATAAATATTTTATGGTTTTGTGGAAGGGACTTTTTATCAAGATCAGCATTTTAAATGTTTTAATGATTTATTTTTCTAAATATTTTTAATTAATGTCCGTGTTTAAAAAAATGATTTTAATGATTTCTTTATATGGAAATGATTGTTTTAAAATGTTAATTCCTTTTAAAAGTTTCAAATTGGTATGAGACACTTTGATTCAAAAATCTCTTTTAAATGGATTCCTTTATAAATGTGTGACTTTTAAATGATTTTACAAAAAGGTGTATTTCTCTTAAAGAGTTTTATTGATTATTTTCAACTATGTCAACATACTTTATTGGATATTATTCTTGATTGATGTTGATTTACTATAATACAATCTTCTATATTGTATTGAATGAGTTATTATATTTTTGACTGTGGATGTGCTATTTTTATACCATTCATGGTTTATAACATTTCGTATTCTAGTTTAATATGAATGTTTTTATTATGTTTCATCCTTTTCATATAATGAATGAATTGGAATTAGTAAGTGATGGGTGGAGCTCGCTATAGATCCAATATTCATAGGTAGGTCTCATGAGATGAACTAGTGTCTTGGCATAAGGACTTGACAAAATCTTATTTTTAGTCTTGGAACGAGGCCTTGACTATGTGGTTATGATGTCCGGCATTATGCATTCCATCATCATGAAATTAGCTATTGATATTACATGTGATTATTCAACTAGTAGAATATCCATGTGAATAAGTAAATGGTATTATTTGAGTTATATTTTCAATATTATGCTGAAGTTTATGTTTAAAAGACTTGTGTTTTAGTCTTATACATTTTCTTAAATTTTTATGCTTATTTATGAAAGTTTCTGCTATATTGTTATCCTTACCGAGCATCTGAGCTCACCCCTTTCTATGTTTTATTTTTCCCAGGATGTGAAGAAGTATATTATGGTTAACTTTTAAGGACAGGTCAAAGGATATGAGTGTTTTCAAAGGGGACATAATGTTGTTTTTTTATTTCATGATGTAATGTAAAACTTATGTATGTATCTAGTACTTCCAAGTCTACTAAACTAATCGTTATTTTGAGACTTTATCTCTTGTGATCATGAAAATGTTATATTATAATGCACCAACTATGGGTAACTAGGGTCCGGACATTATCATTGGTATTAGATGAAGTTTAGTACAAACTTTGGAAGCTATATTTAGAAAAACTCTGATCAGAGAACATTACCCTGAGATAGACTTTGAAAATTAGTATAGAAGAAATTCCTAGAATTTTTGTAATGTAAATATTTTGTGATTTTTTCAAGAAATAAATCCCTGTATGGATACGAGTAGGTAGATGCGGCTATATAACAAATGTACCTAGGAGTGAAAACTCTGACAAGGAGTGTCGAGCTTGACCCGGGGTATCCTGGTACATGACAACGGGCCTTGCTTCACTCTTAGTTATGACTATCCCAGGGGATATGCTTAGCATAATTCAAATTTTATTTACAAACCATTATGAAGGATTTATGAGTAAATACTTACTTAAAGAAAACATTTTTAAGATTATGGATTATATCCATAAACTATTTAATTTATGTTAAATTTTTTATAAGTTTGGAATTATGTATTGTGATTCATAAACTAATCTAGTGTATGCCATTGTTTAGAAATGGTGCCTAGTGGAAGGAATGGAAACTGTATCAACGCATGTAATCCATGTAAGGATTTCCCTCCTACTCAAGATAATTATAGTGGAGATGGTGATGCAACCGGTGCTAAAAAAATTATAACCATACTGGGACAACTCACTAAGGTTATGAATAATAACCTTACCCATTTGGAGCAACCTGATCCACAAAGTGGAGGATCAATGTTGGACTGCTTCATGAGGCAACAACCACAAACATTCAATGGGACTATAAATCCATTTTTAGCTGAGAAATGGATAGGTTCCTTAGAGAAAATATTTCATGCTTTGGGGAGTAGTGAAAGGGAAAAAGTTTTTATGGTAGTTTATCACTTCACGGGAGATGCAGATCAATGGTGGTCATTAATTCAAAAAACAAAGGAGGATGAAGAAGTATCAAATATAGAATAGAGGGTGTTTAAAGAGATTTTCTTAGAAAAATACTTTCCTGATGACCATTGAGCGGATATAGAAAGAAAATTTCTGAGTCTGAGGTAAAAGGAGGATGAGAATGTCGCAAAGTATGAGGCTAACTCTACAAGGTTAGCAAGACATGAAACATATTATATTTGTAACCCAAGGAGTAATATTGATCAATTATTTGATGGGTTAAAACCATTTATCCATTGAGAATTAGTATGAAAATCCTTCTCGATGTATGAAGATATAATCTCATGTGCTATCAAGACAGAAAAGTAATTATCTAAGTTTTGTGACATTAAAGCAAAGAAAGAGAAGAAGATAATGGTGGAGAAGAAGACAGATAAAGGGAAAAAGGGAAAGAAGGATTTTACCATATGTGATAATTGTAAGAAGAAACACCCCAGTACTTGCCTAAAAGGAATGGGAGTTTGTTACAAATGTAGATAAAAAGGTCACCAGGCTCATGATTGTAAGGGAAAGAAAAAGGTTTTTAATGTTGAATGCTACAATTGTAGAGAAATGGGGCATTGTGCAAATTAATTTCTTAACCACCAAGGAAACTTACCTTAGAAAAGTCCAAGGGAGCAAGTCCAAGCTTATGCTATTACTACAGTTGAAGTGGAATAATTAATGTATTTGTGTTTTTGGATGCAAGAATTATATTCTAGTTATAAGAAGAATGTGATATATATAAGGATTGTACTACAATAATTTTTGTTTTCATTAAGGTTTTAATATGATGAAGGTAATCATATTTTTAGTATGTGACAATAAGAGAAACTTTATATTATTTTGGGAATATGACGTTACAATTGATTTTGGAATTTAGAGACTTTTAGAGAGAGTTTGGACAAAAAGTATTTTGGATAAATATAAAGGTTGGAATAGATTAAGTTGGAAATTGGATAATATTGTTTAAGGTTAAAATATTTCTTAATATTATTTCTATATTTTTATAAAAAGGACAACCTAGAGTTTGGGAGACAACCTATCGTGTCTGGAAAGGCCGCGATACTTGAACCCGTAATCGAAGGGCAACAATGGTGCATCACCTACCACTGGCCTATGTGATGTCCTGGTATGTATAATGTAGTTTTTTTAAAATTTTATAAAAGATGAATTATAAATTTATTTTTTTGGAACCCTATACGGTTAGGTTAAATACAATATTTTTGAGTTCTATTATCTTTTGGAGTGAAATATTATTTTGTGGTAGAAATTAGTTAAAGAATGGAACTCTACTTGTCTAGTATTTTGTTTCTTATTCTATGAAGAAATTAATTCTTAAACTTTTGTGAAAGGATCTTAAAACAAAAAAAGTGTTATAATAATACCTTTTTTTTGTTGAACTGATGATATTTTAAATAATCATAGATTTATGGCTTTGAGGCCCTCAATTTTCCATTCACTTTTTTGTGATTAATGACCTAAATCACTCCCTATAAATATTTATATTTTTCCTCCAATTATAATTTCCACCAATGTTCTCCTATTCAAAATCCTAATTTTTTGGTGACTTTTTCATTTCCCTTTCTATCTTATTAAGAATAAATTTTATTAACCCTATTTCTGATGTGGGTTTTCCATAAAGGTATTTTCTATTTCTTTAACCTTTTATTTTCGAAGAAAAATTTCAAATTGTGATGACATAATTTATTGAAGGAGAGAAGAATGTAACACCCAAATATTCCTTGGTGCATTTCTCTTTGAATAATATAATTTCATGCGATGTACGCAACACCGAGTTCAAGCGCACCACGACCTATCAAACTAGCCGTTTTAAAAGTAGTTATGAATAGTAATACCCACTTTTTGAAATTTTATAAATTTTATTTTTCAAATTGGACATAATTTTTTGATTCTGAATATAAAAATTAGCTTAGGGTGAATTTTTGGTGCTTTTCTGATAACTTTCATATTTTGATGAATAATGAAAAACAATAAATTTTAATTAAAAACAACTTTTTAATCGAAATAATTTATAGTGTTAAATTATAAATTTGAGTGGTTTTGAAGTATAATTAGATTATATTTTTATTATTTAATATAATTTAGGTCATTTTATGTAATTTCACATTTAAATTGTACATAAGCACATGTCAATCTTTTGATAGTTTTTACTTCTTAAAACCCCACTTTTCAATTTTGACAATGAGAATTAATTTTAAATTAATTTCTGCAAATTATGTGTTTTGAATTTGGAAAAATGAATTTCATATTTGTAATCATAAGTTCAAAATCGTGTAAATAGGTAACTTTTATTTTTAGACATTATGAATAGTTATTTCAGTAAATATTTTATTTACCATGGTTAAAGGGTAAATCCAGTAAATAAGAGTAACAAAATAATATTATAATAATATTAAAATTACCACAACATGTGTCCTAACCCTATTGTATGATACATTCCCAACCATGTGTATTCTTGGGTCGATTTTGGGACCCCATAGAGCCACTTGGCAGTGATAATGACATTTTATATTAATTAATTTAAAGTAAAGACAAAAATAACATTAGCATGTATATTTTAGTAAAACATTTTTTATATGAGGTTATATAATTTATCTATTAAACTATAAATATTAATTAGAAAGATAAAACTATTTCCTACATCATTATATTTTATTTATATTTTTTAGACATAAAATAAATATATTTATTTATGACTGAATAATGATGTAGTATTTTCCTTATTAATGAAAGAATCAAATAAATTATATTATAAATATTAAAATAAATATTATTTGAAAGTTTTTATGCCATAAAAAAATTTATAAGTTAATATGACATTTTATGGTTTATTTAATTTATTTTTTTGAAGTAATAAATCTTTTCTGACTTTCATAAAAACCAAATACTAAATAGTGTCAAAATTGACATAAATGAGTTTTTAAAACAAATACTATATTATTAAATTATATAATAGTCCTAAAAATCTAAGGTTTGTAAAAATTACTTATATAACAATATATATTTTATTAACGAACCACTTGAGGTTTTCTTGAAATTTTATAGTAGGTTTATTAGCCATATAATATTAAAATACAAGGATACATGGTAAATGTTAAAATATTTAACCAAGAGATAAATCTAAAAGATAAGGTTAATATGGTAGCCAAAATTTATTTAAAACCTATTAGTTGATATGATTTCGACCCATAACCACCTAAGGCTCGAAATAAATTTATTTTGATCCATTATAAATGGAAAATGATTTTATAATAAAATAATATTTCAAGATTTTCCTTAAGTGACCCTCACCTCCCTTATAAAAGGGTACTTCACTACTCTAAAAATAACACCAACAAAGTCATTTGTCTTGGCCAAAATCTACTAAAATATATTCCCAACTACCCTCAATTCAATCTAGAGGCCTTAATTTGATCAGAAAGCCAACCTAAGGATCCCTTTTGTTCAAATCAAAAGGAAGAACTCGAAGAAGAGGTAATTATTTTATCACCTATTTCAAAGTTCTTTTCTTATTCCACTTCCTCTTTTTTTGTTGTTTCCAAACCAAAATAATAACTATAGTAACTTATACATACTTATATGTTATTATAAATATGGGACAACCATATTCATTATTCTATCAATCCTATGAATGACAAAGTCACCATACGTGCGTGCGTACGACTTACCGTCTCCACGTCGTGGTGTAGTTTGTTATTCAACACTTCATTATTTTGATGAGTATAATAATGAGTATAATTTATTTAAATAATAAATATAACATATTAATGATTATATATATATATATAATATACCATCTTAATACATACGATTTCACCATCAATAGAATGATATTGGCGCTCGTGCGTACGTACAACTTACCGTCTCCGCGATGCGATGAGATTTCATTCCCCATCATAACCATTCAAGAATAATTTTCATTTTATGATTAAATATAATATTTAAGAAATTAATATCATTCTGGATATGAATCAAATACATCCTATCCATAAAAAACACGACTTATGTAGCAAAACATATAAAGGAAAACAAATCAGTTAACACCCAAAACAATGATACTACTAAAATATCATTAACAAATCAATATTATAAGATCATATATGATATCATATTTATGTATGTGGTTCTTTTATAATTTAATAATAATTATTTAACAATTATACATGAGGTTAACATATCCTCTACCATGGAAAAGTATAAGGTATGGGTTAATTCCTCAATCTCATTATTATCCGAGATTGTTTATGTGTATGTATTTACTGGGATATTTTTATCATCCATGTAAATGTTTCATAAAAATGTTTTCAAAATAAATATTTTTTGGTTTTTTGTAAGGTAATATTTATCAAGATCATCATTTTAAATGTTTTAATTATTTATTTTTCTAAATCTTTTTAATTAATGTCCATATTTTAAAAATGATTTTAAGGATTTATTTATTTGGACATGATTGTTTTAAAATTTTAATTCCTTTAAAAAGTTTCAAAGTGATGTGGGAAACTTTGATTCAAAAATATCTTTTCAATGAATTCCTTTATAAATGTGTGACTTTTAAATGATTTTACAAAGATGGATATTTCTCTCAAAGAGTTTTATTGATTATTTTTAACTATGTCAACATACTTTATTGGATATTATTCTTGATTGAGGTTGATTTACTATAATACAATCTTCCATATTTTATTGAATGAGTTATGATATGTTTGACTGTGGATGTGTTATTTTTATACCATTCATGGTTTATGGTTAAAGTATTAACTTTTCGTATGCTAGTTTTAATATGAATGTTTATGTTATATTTCAAACTTTTCATATGAGGAATACACTGGACTTAGTAAGTGATAGGTGGATCCCTCTATATCTTCTCAATTCATCAGTAGGTCTCATGAGACAAACTAGTGTCTTGCCACAAGAACTTGACAAAATATTATTTGTAGTCTTGGAACAAGGCCTTGACTATGTGGTTATGATGTCCGACATTATTCATTCCGTCATTATGAAATTATCTATTGATATTACATGTGATTATTCAACTAGTAGAATATCAATGTGAATAAGTAAATGTAATTATTTTATTTATATTTTCCATATTATTCTGAAGTTTATGTTTAAAATTATTGTGTTTTAGTCATATAAATTTCCTTAAATGTTTATGCTTATTTATGAAAGTTTACACTATATTGTTATCCCTACTGAGCATTTGAGCTCACCCCTTTCTATGTTTTATTTTTCCTAGGATATGAAGAAGTATATTATGATTAACCTGCAGAGATAGGACAAAGGATATGAGTGTGGTCAAAGCGGACACAATGTTGTTTTTTTATTTCATGATGTAATGTAAAACTTATGTATATATCTAGTACTTTCAATTCTACTAAACTAATCAGTCTTTCGAGACTTGATATCTTGTGATCATGACAATGTTATGTAATAATGCATCAACTCTAGGTAACAAGGGTTGGGGCGTTACATTATTGGAAAACTAGTGTGTGACTTTATTTATTTCCTTCTAATGATAGGTTGGGTGGATCCATGGTGAGGTGATCATCGATGATGATGAAAGTGTGGATCTCATGCATGGTTGGGGAAGTTACCCTAGTGAATTAGTAAGGTATAAGTATAGGTTTGTTAGACCCCTTATGGGTGGTCTTTTTTGAGGTTGGTTGCATTAATGGGTCCTCCAAGAAGTTTTTTGATGTGTAGATTCTTAGAGAGGATGAAAAACCTAGTTGTGGGAAGTTGATTGGTATATGATGCCTTTATAGTTCAATACCCTATAGATGTGTGTTTTGTCTTGTTTATGTTATTTGATGATGAGACAAGTGCATGTAGATATAGTATGATTTGTGTCTTTATGTGAGTTATCTTAGACCTAGGTGGTTGGAAATAGTGGTGTGATGTGATAATTTATTAATAGGTCTATGTGGGAGATTCTAGTGGCCTTTTTGATGTGACTCCAAATCATAGAGTTAGGGATGTTTGAATTTAGAGGGTGACCTATGAGAGGGTTCGACCAAGTTACTAGTGATTTTGGGTACTTGAAGTACAAGAGGCTTGGGAGTTTTGGGAATGATGCCTAAGGGGTGCAGCTGGGTTTGAGGTTTGGGCTCATTGGATGACTTTTTTTAGGTATGGTGCACTTGTGAGCTAGTGTTTTCATCTTGTTGTTGGATTGATGATGGGATAGTTTGTTCAAGTTCTTAGCCTAGGAAATAGTTTTTCATGCTATTTTATCCTGGAGTCTTGGGGTTGGATTGAGAGCATGGGAAGTGCTTGAGTTTTCATGGTTTAGGCTTCTAAGCCAATATTTTGTGATATGTGACTCATTAGAGTCAAAGAAGGTTTTACGGTTGGGTTACACAAGGGTGTGTAATGGGTGCGTGATAGAGAAATATTGGAGACCCGAGCGCTGGTGATGTGAAATATCTTTTGTCTAGTTTATAGGATGCTACGAGAGTGTACATACATAGTGCTTGAGTTGGGGTAGACATCCATGAGTGGAATGAGAATCGTTATAGGGGCGATGAGAGGCTTGTGGTCATGGTGACCCGAGACCCTTAGAATAAAACTTTGATTATTTGGGATGGATGCGATTGTTGTGGTATTTTTAGATGACATTTTGGTATACTCGTAGTTTTTATATGATCATGCCCAATATCTTGGCATCATCTTGAGTATATTAATAAAGCACAATATTTATTCCAATATATACATATATTTTTCTTAGGTTGATATGGGGACTCTTTAGAGGTTGTGCTCATGGAGAAGTGTATGTGAATCCATGTGGTGGGGAGTGCACCATTGTATTTCTATGGGAGAGGTACCTATAAAAGATCAGATATCGATGAATACCTGGGGTTTTGTTCTCAGATGTTGAGAATGGTCAATAATAGCTTTTTTATTTTGTTGATTTGGTGGGAGTGAGATGGCCATGTCCAGTTTTGAGGTTTGGAAGTGTCTGGGACATGAGCTATAGAAAAGTTTCTTGGTTGAGAGGAAAAAGTAAGGATATTTTTATGGTGGGGAGAACCATGAGTTTAATGAAAAGTTTTAAATTATATAATGAACTATTGGGATGGATGGGTGCTGTTAAGAATTTTCTTAGTGGTTTTTAAAAGGTGGTAAGTGGTGGCTTGACCTTTGAGGTGTTGTACACCCTCTCTTCGGGGTTACACAGAGAAACTTGGTTGATGTCTTTGGGTAGAATGCAATGAGATGAGTTTTAGTTGAAAACCAAGGTAAGTTGAGGTGTGTGTTTAGAATAACACTAAGGCTTCTTGAGGATGAGAATGTTTATGATGGGGAGGTTGGAGAGACCTGAGTTTTTAGGATTTTTAAATTTGAGAATAAATTTAAATTTTTGTTCCCGTGTACTCATGAGGGGTAAAATGGTCATTTTTCCCCTAGTATATGTTCTCAAATGATTTTTCTAATTACTTTTTTGGTCCCGGAACAGGGTATTTACCCTTGGATATGAGTTTGGCATAGTTCCAAGCAGCTTTAATTTTGGAAGAATATTTAATATTTAATTAACTAAATTTATTGTAGTTTTGGGTGCCTGTATATTTTGAATGGAGCACCAGATTGATATTCTGACTCTTCAGTTGAGTCCAGAATGGGGGTTTTTCTTATGCGAGGTATAAAATCACTTTGGGTTCTGGGACTCAGGACTAATATTGAAAGGGCGATTAATTAATTAATTAATTAAAAGTATCCCTCCACCCCATTTTAGATCCCACACATGGTAGGGAAGGGGGAGAGGGTTATCCCTTACACAATTCTTATACAGATAGGAGGAGGAGGAGGATGAGAGTTTCTATAAAACTTCATCCTTAGCATATATCAGGACCAGATTGAGGTGAAATACATTTCATGAGAGGATTTGGACCCGTAGTGTCGACATTTACGCCATGAGGTAGGATTATTTTTTATTTTTATGCCCTAGTCCCTATATATTAGTTGTTTTTTAAATTTTAAATCCTTTTAATACTTTTAAGGATCCCATGGGGGTCGATCTATGCTTATTTGGGAAAAAAATGGGGTTTTTGGGACATTTGTAGGGGTTTACTGTTTAGAAACCATAACTACACTACACGTTGTTCTAAGAACACACTCCATGTGTTATTCTTATTCTAGGAAGATGGAATTTTCAAAAGTACATTCCATGTACTTTAAGTACACATAGTGTTGTAGTACATGACCATGTGCTAGAACATGTGAAAAAGTACATGGGTATATGATGTTTGGAATGTACATGCCTTGTACTTTGGGTACATTCCATGTAGTAGTATATACAAAGAACCCATGTTTCTTTGACCATGTAAAATTACATGTCTAATTGTAGGGTTAATAGTACAAGATTTTTACTCAAAAGCACACACCATGTATTTTTTCCATCTTGTAGGTTTTTGGTGTTTTATGACCGAAAAGTCAGAATTGGACATGTGAGTAGTCCATTTTGAGAGTTTTCCCACATAGATCATGATGGAGGGATAATTTTGGACTATAGAGGTTGTATTGATGGTGTTTTAGACCTTTATGGTTTAGTGTGAGGATTTCTTTAAGAGTTGGTTTCAAAATCCATTAGTGGGTTGGGTTGTGAGCTAGAAGGCTTAGGTGAGGGTCATGATCTCAGTGATTGGAATTTCCTGAGTGTTCCATGTTGAGTTGTTTAAGGCTCCTTTTATGGATCCTAGAAGGTGGGGTTGAGTAGTATCTCTTGTAAAATATTGGTTTTTACCAGTGTATCGGGAACTATTTCTCGAGGTTAGAGCATTTGAGGTTTAGACCCTACGTTTGAGGATCGAGGTGGTTGGAGCCTTTGGTATTGGTTGTAATCATAGGATGAAGGTTATGGTTGAGTTACATTGTGGTGTTTAGTTGAGTATAAGGGACTCTATAAGAAACTCTAGTGGGTTGGTTTCTTATCAAGTGATCTTTGGACTCCATGGATGGATGTTGAGAGTGCCCGAGAGGCACAGGCTACTTTTGGTTTGCCTTCTTGTGTTGTTGGTGATCAAGGATCCATCAGAGGCCACTGATGTCACTTTGGGGATGTTTCTTGTGATAGTGCTTGGCTAGAGAGTTTAGTTTTTTCATGTATTTGGTAGGTATGTCTTCTCTTGAGAGAAATTTTTGAGGATTTGAGGAGGGATACCTCTGTTTATATGTGGTTATTGAGGGCCAAGTGTGTGCCCAATTGATATGATGACACTACACGAAAACATGTGCTTGAGTATTTTGGTTATGGGTTTTCCCTTGGGAACCGGTTGATATATTATTCTATAGGATGATATTTTACAGGCCGTGATGGATGCATAGTCATCCTTTATTATTTTTTCACTTGGTTGAGGATGTGGAGTTTTGGTTTATGCCTATGAGTTTGTTGAGATTCTAGAGGGGTTGCCACATTCTGGAACATTATTTATTAGTAAGGGATCTGATGGATGATAGAGTTGGAAATATGATCCATGTGTATCATCCCAGATATTCATGATTGTGATTGATGGACTGAGGCTCCATATCAGCACTGATAGTTCATTTATGGTTTGAGTGCAAGACAGAGGTTCATGGCACGCTATGTTATAATATTGAGTATAATGAACATGACGTCACATGTATATGTTTCAGTGTTGGACTGAGGTTCCAGACATAAGAAGTATACTACTGATATGGTGTCAGGCTGAGTCTCTAGACACTGATATCATACTTCATGGATAGTGCGCCAGACTGAGGCTCTGGGAAATGATGGCATGTCATGTGAAAAATGATGTTGGAATGATGTTCCTCCTTTTTTGGGCCATAATTGTGCTATAGGTCCCACCAATGTTATATATATGGATGGTTATTAGACCTCAGTTCTAGGAACATGAATTATTCTACTGAGATGGTGTCAAAATGAGGCTCTATACACTATTATTATACTTCATGGATAGTGTGCCAGACTTAGGATTTGGGAATCGATAGTATACCAGTCGCGATGAATGGCGGACTGATGCTCTACATCCATGGTTTAGATTTCAGACTAATTCTCTATTCATGAATAATTTGATATATGGTAATGTTTTTGGACTTAGGATTTAGGAACAATTGTTTTGATACATGATGTAGATGTATGACTGATGTTCTAGGCTTGACAGTACATTTTTTGTGGTATTTTGGGAAAGATGGGTTGAGGTTCAGAGTATGAAATGATGTTTGGGACATGAGAACATGGTATGAGATGACTTGGATTTGTACCCAGAATGATAGTAATATCATATTATGGGTCCCCAATTTTTTCATTTTTGGTTGTGACTTCTATGGACATGGATCCAGTAGGTTATTTGGGGTGCACAATGATGAAGATGTGCTCAGATACATTCTAGAATTGGCCAAAGTATGTATGGTTGATCGAGGATAAGATCGATAGATCGATGGATGTTCTATTTTCATTTTTATTTTAGTTATGTATTGATTAGGATGAGAATATTTCATTATAATGCACTTATGGTAGTAGTTATAGGTTCTCCATTGGGGGCGGCCTACTAGGATTTATTTCTCACCCCCTGTACATGAACCTCTGTGTACGTACAAACCTTATATTTTCTTTTAGGTTGAGAATAGATGCACAATAGATCAGGTGGAGGCCCATGATTTCATGGTTGATAAGGATGCTCATGTGGAGTTGATTGGTTAGGCTAGAGCATCTTGAAAAGGTACTATAGACTGGGTATGTGTTACAACATGGAGTAGTTAGTAGGGCCTATTTTATTTACTTTTTTAGCTATTTATATTTGTATATGTGATCGGCCCAGTGGGAGATCATGGTTTTATGTATGACATGGCTATTTGGACCTTCACTGCATCTCCATTTTATTACAGTATGTTTAGTTTTAGTTTATTTATTCTTCAACATTTTTCTATTGTGTATGGTGTTTGGTTATTTACTTATGGATGTGCACTCTTATATGGGGTATAGTCTCTTCATAGTTCCACTATTAGGCCCATGTTACTAGTTGAAAGCCTCTAGTATATGAGGAGGTGTGCTTGAGTTTTTGTGGAAAACCAGCTTAGAACACTGTTTTAGTGGATACCAGGCCAAGATGTTACATCCATTTCTCATGAGAAATTCCTTCAGTCACTTTCTCATATACCTTTCATGTGCTCAGAGATGTGTCATTAAAATCATTCCATTATCTTTATTTAAAATCTCTCCATTTCTTTCCCAAAATTTTCAAAGTCCATGGGTGTGAAATTGGGTCAAGGACGTCAAAATGAAAAAACATCTAGAAATAAAAAAATAGCACATTATAAGTATATTACAAAGTTTTACTAATTTATTTTAAATTAGTTATCAAGGAATATTAAATCAATATCACCTTTACTTGAGTATCAAATACCTCATTTTTCTAAGCTATGGAAATATTCCTATAATATTTATAATTAATTTGAACTATCACTATATTGCAATAAAGTTTCCCAAGAATATACCCATAGATTCTAGAAGTGTCACAAGTAGGCACCCCAAACACATAAAATGAAATGATAATCTTGAAGTACTTCAGGTCCCAGTCATCTACCATGTTCATATTTGTATCCATTACATAGTTTTATTTATCTATTTGAAAAATGAATTAAATAATTAATAAAATATATAGTTTTTTTGTACAATGAAATACATACAATAATGGTAACTTACTAATATCCCCTAAATGGATGGGTGACCAACTACTCCATCATTAGAGGTTAATCAGGAGGTGGGATACCAACAACATCTGGGGAAATGGATGGCTCACCAGTAGTCTCAGGTATAGTGGAATCACTTGGATCTACTAAAGATGATCATAGTGGTGGCATGCTTCAAGATACTGATCATATAGGATCTTATTTTTTTTGTTCTTGGAATTCCTATAATTCAAATGGTTTAGCTATATTAAATGTATAAAAAATACAAAACTAAAATATTTTTACAAAAATAGGTATAAAAAAAAGAATAATTTATATATTTATGAAACACATATCAATAAGAAATTGTAATATATTTTCATTAAAAATTTATACATTCAATTATCTTTATCTTCATTGTATTCATTGTTATAAACCTCCATTTCTACGTGTCCTCCATTTTCACCCTCTCTTGCAAGTTCTATTATTTCGATATTTTCTAGAAAAAATAGTTCAATGATTTGTGGTTGATTTAGTTCATTGTCACAAAGTACCAATTGATATTCATCTCCCATATCATATAGGTCTCTCTTATTTAAGTGTACAACAACACTCCAAACCTCACACATTTCATCATCCACATAATAAACCATCTTCACTTGTGAATCCAAGATGGATCATACTCTACGCGCTCACCATTATGGATCAAGAGATAGAAGTTTTCATAAGTAAAATGTAACGAATCCTTCATTATACTCCTATCAATGTTGACCCACTTTCATTTAAATAAGACTACTAAAAACTTACCATAATATTTTAACTCAATTATATCATTCATCTTTCTATAGTATCCCACCTTTTCAAGTGTAAATACACCGCTTTTTTGATTTGTCAATCCTTTTTCATGATAAATTTCATGAAACCTAAAGCCATGAATATTGTAGGAATCAAATCTATTATCCATCCTTAGGGGGACTCAAGAAAAAAACTTCAAATAATTTTATATTTCATCTCGATTCTCAATATTCATTATCTGGAAATAAAGATATAATGTGTCACTTTTAACATAGAAAAAACAACTACACATCAATAATATGAATATGAGTATATGATTACATCTTATGGAAAAGGTAATTCCCATGTGTGGCCTTTTTGAACCCTCCACACATTGTAACCCCCCTCCCCCATGAAGAGGTAACTGCCCTGAGGTAGATCCCCAGCCGGGGAAGAAGCCATTGCCAGCTGAGATGGCAGAGTGTCCCGGAGGGTGACATCCCAATCGACGATGGTTTTTCAAAGCAATCTGTCAGCACATTGGGTTGTGCCTCATTTTTCCCACCCAGTTGAGACCGAGCGACCTGGCAAGACGGGTGGATCCCGGGGGAGAGGCTCGCCCCGAAAGCAGACTCCTAGGATTCGTACCTTGAACCTCCCAAATAACGGCGTTGTTGTACCACTACCCTTCACCACCATGCCACCATCTAAGTGGCATATATACTTACATGATAGGTGAACCATTCTACAATATCCTTATTAATATATTTTGTTAATTTCATCTCATTTTAAGATTAACCCCTTAATTTCTGCATTTTTTGGAATCAAAATTCTTTAATAAATGGATCTACAATAGAACTACTGAGTATCACATATCTATGTGCTTATAGAAACTCCAATTCAGTCATTGTAAAATTTGAACCCTTTCCAATTGGCCTTCCAGTAGTTGGAAATATCGATGAATAATTTTCAGAATGAGAATTAGTGAAGATATCATCAACACATCTAGCATGATTGAATATAGTCTCAATCCCATCCAAATACCTAAATAAGAAGGTCAAGAACTCTTCTACTATGTAATCTTCAGCAATAGAGCCTTCTGGTCGATCTTTATTCCTTACATATGATTTAAAATAACCCAAGTAATAGAAAAAAATAAGAATATTTCAAAATTTCATGCAATGATTTGATAAAATAGAATTCACTAATAAAAATAAAAATAATATCAATGTACCTATCAATTGGATACATATATCCATAGTGTATCGATCCACCAAGTTTAGCTTCCTTAACTATATGAATAGTCAAATGAATTATGACTGTGAAGAATGAAGGGGGAAATAACATCTCCAAATGAAAAAGTGTTGAAAAAATTATTTCTTAAAGTTTATCATAATCAGTTGGATTTAGAGTTTTTCCACAGATATCTCTGAAAATGGTACAAAATTCAACAGGTAACCTATAATGCAATTCCAACAACAAAAAATAATCCATCAGAATATGTGATTCATGAATTTTCAATCCATGTAACTTTTTATGTTTTAAGTTAACGCACCTTGATATGTTACTGGAATATCTATCTAGAACATTTACATTCTTTAAAGTCAGAAGGAATACGTCTTTCTCATGATTTTTAATTTTATAAATAAATGAAGGATTATTTCCATTTTTATTTTTCCACAAACCATGATTTATATTCATTGAATCCAAATCTTTATGAGCATTAAGATGATCCTTTGATTTACCCTACTCATTAAGGAATGTAAAAATTACATTTTCAGAAAATTTATTATCAATATGAATCACATCAAGATTATTATATATCAAATTAAACTCCCAATAATGAATTTTTAAAAATATACTCGTTTTCTTCATAGTTCTGTTCCAACTGCTTTGGATACTGTACCTCATACCCACTCCCCCTTCTATAAACTGGTAAAATTTACAAATTCTTTAGTAAAATTCATTAATTATACCTATATTTATAAACCAAATAACACCCTCAGTGACTTTATCAATTCAATATCTCCATTTAATCATGTCTTGTTAAACCTGAATTTATATAAAGCATCAAGAAATCGATGATGACACATAAAACACCATTTTCTATTATGATGTAATCATTGAGGTTCAAAATCAAAATTACAAACTAGAAAAGAAAAACTAGTATGAGTGTTCCAACCAGATAAATTTACTAGTATAGTATAGTCACTAATTATCCACATTAAAGCAGCATGCATTTTAAATAGTTTTATCATTGAAGCATCATATGTTTCCATGCCATCATCGCATAATTCTCATTTTTATTTGATTATAGGTTGAAGGTATACATCAGTGTCATTTATGATAATTTTATTTCCAGGAATAATAATCGAAATAATTAAATAAGTCTTCTTTACACACATCCATAGAGGTAGATTATAGAAGATCAAAATAATTGTCAAAATGCTATAATTAGTACTTAAAGTCCTAAAAGGGTTTAAGCCATCAGAATCCAATCCCAAACATGAATTCCTAGGATCAAAATAAAAACTTAGATATACCTAATAAAACATATTCTATGATTTTTAATCATTTTTATGTCTCATAATTCCATTGTTACTATCCCGAGCATGCCACTTAATGTCATATGCAGCCTTAGATGACATGAATAATCTTTTCAAGCATGGTTTCAGAGGAAAGTAATGAAATACCTTTGCAAAATTTTTCTTCTAATATTTTTTCCTAGGGTTGCATTGATTTATACTCTCACTGTTGTTCATTTAATTCCATCTTATTGTATGAAATATTATGCATTTTTTTATCATACTATTTTCCCTAGTAAAGAATGAAATCATAGGGAATGCATGTATCTTTGTATAATCAAGTATAAGTTTGTTGATGACTTTCTTCATCCTAAAGAATGATTTAGAGATCTTAGATTCAGTAAATGAATCATGAAAAAACACTAAAATAATTTAATTTTATTTTTCAATAATTTCACAGAGACACTTGATATAATGTAACTTAAGTATAACATACGACTTTGAATACTTGGCACACCCTTTATACAGTTCTTGTTGTCCATCTTCAACTAATTCATAAAAATTATTTTTCTGTTTACTGAAGTTCAGAGCAAGATCAACCTACTAAAGATCAACTGAAGGTTATCTTGATCTATTAAAATATAGTAAATTGTATTCTATAAAACCAAATGCATCATTTAACAAAATTTGAACTGAATTCTCCTTTGGTGGGTTACTTTGTGTTTTGTTGACAATATTTTCATTTTTTTGACTTTCAATAACATTCAATTCACCATGAAAAATCTAACATACATATCGAGAAAGAAACTATTTCAATATCAAATGATCATATACTTCATTTCTATTCAACCGTCGCTTGAATTTACAATCATGACATGAACATTTTATTATACAATCCACTGTTCAGTTTGCAATTTCATAATCTAATTTTTTTTTTCAAAACCTTGGAATATGCAGATGGGTTTTGAGGCAAGTTAGTCCAAATTGTATCCAAAGGTATTGAATTATATTCTCCTTATACATTCAGATATAAATAAATAAATGTTTAATCAAATAGGTACAATTAAAATTAATCATCACCAACTTCATCATTGACTAGGGTAGGGTCTTGGTTTGACATAACAAAAATTCAAAATGAAAATGATTCAATCTAATATTAAAAACATAAAAATAACTCAATTACATTGAACTTTACACAATTTATTTTAAACTCTTAGAAAAATTAAATCAATCATACCTCAACAATGTCGGGGGCCTCAGTCACAAAAAAAATTGGAAGAGAATACTTTAGGGGTCACCATCGAGGAGCAGGGGGGAGTTGGGGTCACAACGGTCACCAATAGGGGGGTCGAGGTCACGATGGTCACTGGTATGGGGATTGAGGTCACAATAGTATCCAAAATGGAGGTCGAGGTCATGACAATCACTAAAATTGAGGTCGGGGTATTGTCAGTAGATGATAGGGAGGTTTAGGGTCACAATGGTTGCTGGTAGGGGGTGTCAGGGTCATGTTGGTCACCACAAAGGGGGTTCTTGGGGTCATGGTAGTAGTCAACAGGGGGGTCAGGGTTACTCCAATAATTGAAAGGTGGGTTGGGGTCAAGAAAGTCACCAACAGTTGGGTCGAAGTCACAATGGTCACCAACAGGAGTAAGGGGAGTCAGTGTTTAGGGTTTCCAAGGGGAGTGAGAGGTGGGTGGCCCAGGGGGGGTAGGGGTCACCGGTGAGGTGAGAGGGAGGTGGGGGTGTTGAGGTTGGGGGTCATCGCTGAGGGAAGCGAGAGGTGGGGCGAGGGTGGGGGTCGGGGGTTGCTGCTAAGGGTCGGGGTCGGGGTTGGGGGTCACTGCTGAGAGGATCATGAGGTAGGGTGGGGTAGTGGGGGGGGGGGTCGAGGTCGAGGGTCACTACTAAGGGGAGAGGGATATGGAGGGTGGGTCGAGGTGAAGGAGATAGGGGTAGGGGTTGAAATTAAAGATTTTTTAAATCGTTAGTGGTGGTACAAATAAAACAACTACTAATTGTTAAAATAAAAAATAGTGGGGTTTAATAAAACCATGTCTATATTATAATTTTTTTAATAATATTTAGGCTAACCACTGGTTTTTAATAATATCACTTATAAATTTAAGTCAGTTTTGTGAATCCTTCCCAAATCCCAATTCAGGTCGATCACCCTTTACATTTGTAATTATTCATTTAAACATGAGGATATGGACATATGTATGTATCAAATGTTCTCTATCAATGATACCATTTGTATGTACAAGAGGATTTCCATTTTTGTGTAATTTTTTTATTTTGTAGTGTGTGTTTTAATCCACGTATCTAGGTGGTCTAGATTTTATCATCATCTAGGGAGACATTTGTTATTTTTATGTTGGTATTAGGACCCTGATGTGGCTTCTAATGTATTCTCATAAAAGGAATAAAAACCCACATAGTTTAGGGCCACATAACAAGACACACCACACATTTTAAGGTCATGTGAAAAGGACCAAACTATATAGTTTAACATCATGTGACAAGGGAATTTAGGTGAAAAGTACATAGAAAAGTTTCATGTGGAGCTTATGCATGAGAATCCATTTCTGGTTGATCTCACAGGGAATATGTCCTAATGAGATCAAGTAGATATTACATGGATTATGACCCTATGATGATATCTCTCACCAATAATATGGTTCGATGAGGATGATATGAAAGGTCCCAAAAGGAATTTAGCCCTCCATGTGGTGGTGTGATCTTACTGGGAATAAGATCCAATAAATATGGTTATGGTCTGAAGATGTTGGATTTTAACCTTAGAGAGGCATCCTACATTTCCTATTGGGACAGGAATCAAATACCACATAGTTATGTTCTGTTGGGTCTTACACCTACGGGGGAGGCCCAAAAGAGATTTTTGTATTTATCTAGTGAATTGATCATCACTAATCTCTAATTCCATGTGAGTCATGATGAGTGTGAGAAACAAGAGAGAGTAAAATATCTATCACATTGCAAAATTTAATTCAGATGGAACTTTCAAATGGTACATAACTTGAATTGCAAGACCAAGATTGAATTTTCACCCTCATATACTGATGAACGCGAGAAGGGATATAGAAAGAAGGATAAGTATGATATCATTCAAGAATGTCTAGGGTCTTACTCTTGTAGGGATTCCCATGTAGGAATGTGCTCCCTTATCCGCTGATTGATGTGGCTGAGGCTATGATGGGATTGCTGGTGAGGAAGACTAGAGCTTACTCAAAGAGGGTTTCCCATGTATTAATTTCCTCCTACCATTTTCTAAACCCTATATTGGGGATTACACATCCACTAAACGGAAAATAGAAGGCACATATTCTGTTTAGTTTGTTTCACATTTCAGGTAGCATGCAGGAAGTAAATGCTAGTACCTAAATCAGGAATAATCCCACTATTTCCTCTAGGATTATAGCCCTCATTACCAAGGGGATTCATGATTACAAAATCCTGGAGGACTCTACCTTCTATAGAGGTTAATTGAAAGAAATATTTTACCAAGGGAATGCATGATAAAAAAGGGGACATGCTGGTGTGTCTGATACCCTAATCGTACAGGTTCAGAGGCCTCAGAGGAGGTCTTCATTTGGCTTTCATCGAGTCTTGTTGTTGATTAGAGAGAACCATTTTGATACTTCACAGAGGGGATAAGATGAAGAAAAAGTCTATGCAGAAGGAGAGTGCTGAGATCATAGGGGTAAATACCCTAAGGATACCCCATTTATCATACTATACTTGTTATGTGGGTTGGGGGATATCGAAAAGGGGGATGTTTTATGAAGGATGTTCATTCATGAATAGGATATCTCTGCAAAGTAAGGTATCCATTCAAAAAGGATTCCCATGGAGATTAAGGCCCATTTACAAAGGACTTCTTTTCAGGGAGTTTTCTTTCTTTTTCAGCAACTAAGTTACCTATAGTTTGAGGCGAGCTTCCCAAAATGGAAATTTCAATCTTGTTTTTTCTCCCTTTCTCATTCTCTTCTCTTTCTCTCCAAGTCTCTATGGATTCTCTTGTGTTTCCCTCCATTTCCTTGTTTTGGGGAAACATAGGGTATTTATAGGTGATGCAAGAACAATCAATTTCCCAAAATTGTTAGTTGCATAGAATATGTGATGCTATGTGGTGGGAGATAATCGATGAATTGTCTACAAACTAATTTTTTTGCTAGGGAATTTAAATACCACCTCAAACCACAAATAATTTTCTTTTTTGAGGGGCATGGACATATCACCTCATTCTGAAAATTAATTTCATTTTCAGGGTAGTTGAGAAACTGCCTCGCATTGCAAACCATTTTTGTTTGAAAGGGGTGTTGAGCTACCTACTTATGCCACATATTAATTTCATTTAAAGGGGAATCAAATGACCGACTATCACCAAAAAATATTTTCATTTTCTAGTGGATTAGAGCTACTTCCTCAGGCTATAAATGATTTTTTTGTGGGGGCATCGAGCGATTTCATCACACCACAAACATTTTTCACTTTTGGGGGGCATGAAGATACTACCTCAGGCCACAAATGAATTTTGTTTATAGGGGCGTTGAATGGCCACCTCATGACACAAATGATTTTCATTTTCATGAGAAATAAGAAGAAGTGAGTTCCAACTAGAATACTTGAGGTGCTATGTATAAATTGTCGATTGCTATGAGGTTTCATATCCTTTTACAAATTTACTCATATTCACATTTTCCTGGTCTGGTTTCTGGCATCTGACATTCTCTAAATAGTTTTCTTTGATTCTTCACAAACTTTTCAGTCCCCAAAAAATACCCCTCATTTAAGTGGGGTCCCATCTGCATGAATAAGAGTTAATTCAGAGGAAGAAACCTAACCCACTTCAGTGTTTCATATTTTATCAGTGAACCAAGAGAAGGGAACAACCTATATAATGGGTGTGAGGAAGAATCATTTATCACATAGCTAGCCTTGTAGTCGGGTCTAAGCTTTTGTCTACATAGAAAACTCCCTTTGTAGTTGTCCTTTTCCAAAACTAACCTTAGGAATCTGAAAATTGGTATTTCCATGATCAAAATTCCACGCTTTGTGTTCAAATTAACCCCACACAAAAAATTTTACAACGCGCATATTAATTTGGATGTTATTTGGTTTTCATGGTGTGCTACGTGGGCCATATTATGCCTAAGCTATTACACACAATATTTTACTTTTCCAAATTTATGCCCTAGTTTAACACTCTATCCTCTTGTAGGAAGAGAAAATGGATCTTGTTGTAAGTGGATTCCATAGACCAAACTTGTGATGTATTTTGATTACCACTACATGTATGTATTTTGTTATATATACATGTGTTTATCTTTCCATAACAGTGTAGATTCTTCTATCTCCACTATGCTTATGGTAATGTCCTTAGATTATGTGTCGTATCAAAGGGTTATAGCAGATCCCGGGCTATAATGAGAACCTAGATATATTATAATAGTGATCTTAAAGTAATATCCTGTGGTCCGGATACATCATAATGACAAGACACAAATGACGTGCGACTATTAGGTTCTGGGGGATAATAAGTATCGTGAATTATTCTCATGAAGTTATCACTTGGTGATCACTAGTAGTTGAGATCATGAAGATATACCCGCCAATAGGAACACCATAGGTTTCAGGTGTCATTGGTTGTTCCTATCTATGAAAAAGAGTAATGGTCTCCTGACTTGAGATCATTATCAATGTATTTCATTTGATTGTGTACTTTGATGAAAGATGAAAACCATGGCAATGAAGTCACTGTGAGGTGGTTTGTGTTGGGTACGTTATTAGTGGCATGACATTGATTGAATGATCAAAATAAGATTTGTCACTTCTGATTTCATGAAGATATATCTCAGGACTGGTTGATTCGAATGGTAACACCTTTATAAATCCATGTCCATGGTATTTGAAGGTAAGTCCATCCAGAAAGATCAACAAATAATAAAGAAAGAAAAGGATAATGACATAAGTGTGCATCCTACTTTATGAGATATCAATGACAAAGAGATTATATTACACAGAGCGTGTTTGTAAGAAGGTAGTTGTTTCTTTAAATTTTTCTTATCTCTATAGGGGCCTTGATGGGTTTCTAGACCCCTCTCTTGGTCCATGAATACTATTCACTACTTTTGAGATAAAGGCCTAGAGGGTCACACACAATAACACTTTGAGAATCTACCCTATTCTGATGAATAAGAGTATAGGACTTGGTGGGTATGGGTATTATCCAAGTTATATGGATCACCAGGAAATAAGTAAATTCATTATTATTCAAGTAAGGAATAATTGGGTTGAATTTATTTATTACATGTATTTACAAGTGATTAAGTAAATACATTGATAAATGTTATTCGAACGAATATTAATGTAATATCCTGGGTTCATTTAATATTATCTGGAGATGTGAGTCGAGTCAATGACTCAAGATTATCACGCAATATATTTAATATATATTAAAATTTAGTGATAAAATATAAATAATATTTATGGCATAGTTTATTTTGTCATAAATAATTATTTATAATACTGTTATAGTGGATGTTTATTACACGGGGGGTCGGGAACCCAAACTGGATAATATAAATTTCTACTATATAAGTAGAGAGATGTTCTTCCCTTGATAACTATTCATCCATTGTAAGTGATAGCCTCTTTATCCTCCTAACTCCTATAGAGAGACTCTCAAGAAAGCAAGTGATTCAAGTAATGTCTTCTTGGATCAAAGATGGTGGATCATGGTGATCGTCACTGCGTCGAAGTGGTCGTTGGAGTTCCACACTAGCACCCGAATTCTGAAGAACAACACATGAGAAGATTCAAGAAGCATGTGTGGATGATATAGAGGGATTCAGCATTAGAGCCTTTGAGCAACAGATGCCAACATCTTGCGACAGGCTTGCGTGCATCAGATCCGAATGAGGTATACATTCCTTTTGTTTTTGTACTCTGATTAAACTATGCATGGTCCTTGGACCGTACCGGGACAAGATCACCGGAGTTGACGATGTTACGTCCCTCCGGTGATACAAAAAAAATTAAATTCCTGGCCCATCAGCTTCCGATGAGTGTCCTGGTACCTTCAATTGGAATCAGAGAGACACATGGTTTTTTTGAGTCAAAGAAAAATTAAATCGCTTTAAATTTTAAATAGAGGGGGTTGAAATGGTTCCAATGGATCTAACCACGCATTGATCCGTTTCCTAATGGCCAAGTAACGACCATCTGAAAATTTTTATTGGATCAATAACATGGTTAATGGATCAAAGTTTTCAGGTTTTAATTGTTTTACCACTGAAACCACATTTTTGGGTCTGGTACTAACCGGTTTTTGACTACCGAAACAGTAATTTTTGGGAACCTGTAATTACACACGGGTTGTGGAAAATTTTAATATTATTTTTATATTAAATGTTTGTTTTTTATTTTTCCCATATGAAAATAAAAATACTGATTAATGTTTTCTCAAAATCCAAAAAGGGTGTATGTTTTTCTTTTGTCGGTTGGAACGAGATTGAGACCCGTTGGGTCTTCTTCCATGCTGCAACCCCACCTCAGCGAACCCCTCCTCCCTTTCCTTCTCTGGTTGAAGGTCGATTCCCACCCAGCGGCACCTCCCCTCCTTTTCCCTCTTGGTTGAACCACGTATGGGGCCTTCCCCTTATCCTTCCGATCCATACCCCGACGGACCCTCTCCTCCTGAAAGATCCATGGTACTGCTACCGTCCCGAGCTCACAGTCTCCCTCGAACCGAGGGGTCGCGCCGTCCCGAGCTCGCCACCATCATATCGAACTCACCCCAATGCCCAGATCCCACCAGACCAGGGTCCTCTACCGCCCTCCCCTCCTCCGTGTGGGACACCGCCGCCGCCCAGGTCTGGGTAGCACAGCTAGCCATCGCCGGTGCCACCCCTCCCTCTCCCGCAAGCACCGCCGCGGGCCATCACCAGCCCGACTGAGAACCGCCATGGTAGGACCCTATCATCCGAGATCTGGCCTGTTGGGATGCCACAACCTTCTCCCGCGAGCACCATTGTGGTTTTCTACCATGGACAGAGGTAAACCTTGCAAGTTACACGGGTCATTCCAGACTCGTTTTGCCCCACATAAGGGCCGAGATAGGTCTGCCTGACCTCAAACCGGTCTGGAAGGCCTTCCTTCGCCAGAAAACCCCTGCACGAAGTTTGCTAGGCCCATATGGGCTACCGGGGCTACGACCCTGTCCACTAAGGGCTGTGGTGGGGGTTTTGGGCCCCGTTGCACTTAATTTATTTTAAATAAATAAATTTGATTAATTTAATTTAATTTTTTAAAATTAATTTAAGTTAAGTTAATTTTGGAGGATCGGATTTTTTAATTTAATTTGAGAATTAAATTAAATTCATATTTAAATTTAATTTTGGATTTGAAAATGAAATTAAAATTAGAACAAATAAATAAATTATTTGAATTTATTTAAATTCATTTAATTTATTGAAACAATCTCATACTATTTAAAGTTATTGTAGTTTAATTTTTATTGTGCGTTATTTTATACTGGCAGGTCTTGATCTAGTGACTGGCTTACGCTTGTCTGTATTTAATTATTTCATTATTTAATTATTTATTTATTGTGTGTGATGTTTGTAATAATTAAGTAGTCAAATAACGGTCTTCACATCATCTCTTTTTAATTTAAATATGTACAAGGGTCTGTGCATCCAATGCACATATTGTACATTGCACCCCTAGACCTCCTCACCTCCGTATGAGTATATTTTTAATTAGAAGATGACGTTCTAAGATACAGACCCCGCCAAGTCGAGACGGTAATCTAGACGGGAGTCATCTACTTTGCACTGGGGGTGAGCTATGATACGAGTCAGGAGTTGACTCAAGTATGGAATCCCTTAGGTCAGGATTGATCCATTGTGGATCGATCAGAATTAGCTTCTTGAGACCAGTCAAATGGAATGTTTTTCCTTTATGCATCGTTTATTGTTTTTTGGAAGTTCATGATTATTGCCTGATCACATAAAATAACAAACAAGATAAAATGCATAAAGATGTGATAAGTATTTTTCTATTGCATGTTCAGTTGTGAGAATGAAAACCTATTTTGAACATATTAAACAGAAATGGATTATATTCGTCAATAAATAAAAAATCCCTCAAATAGATATCAAGTCTTAAAGCCTCCCATTCCTCAAATTTGAGAAAAACCGGCTTTTCAAAGTACTCATCAGTCAAAGTTGAGAGTACTTACTACTACAAGGGAGTTCCTACAAGAGTAATGGGTCGACATGACTAAATCTAGTAGTAAAGAAGTAGAAAAATCTAGCTTGATATCACTTTAGAGGCAAGACATTGAGAGAATCAAGTTTTGATTCCAAAAGATGGGACTTTTCTCAACTGTTCAAGGAACTGCGAGTTAATGTGGTTAGCCAGTCTAGTGCCTACCTAGAGACTCTCTAAGCAGTGGCGTAGCCAAATCTTGTAGACTATGAGGAGTAGTTTCAAAGATCCTTACCACTAGAATACTCAAGTGACATAGTATTCCAAATCTAAAAGTGAGGGCTATTAGTGTTTGATAAAATAATGGGAGATAGTTAAAATGATATAATAATTAATTAATCATAAATGTCTAAAGTTAATCAAGATAAAAGTTTTGGCTTCTAATATTTATCTGTTGTAGATCTAAAATAGCAATCACCAACACCACAAGTACATTATCACTACGATCAATTTTGGATAAAGAAAATATCCTGATCGGCAATAACTTCTAGGAGTGGTACAGACGCTTGTGTATAGTACTATACCAAGACAGGAAGTTTTATGTGTTGGAATCCTTAGTACCTACTGATCCTCCTCGGGGAGAAATCAAGGAGGAAAAAGATAAATGGAAAAATCATGTAGATGATGCACTAGATGTTCAGTGCTTCATGTTGTCATCCATGTCCAACCAATTGCAGAAAATTCTTGAGTATGAGGATGCCTACAAGATGATTTCACATCTCCAAGAATTATATCAGGAGAGGGAAAGGTATAAAAGGTATGAGATCTCAAGTTCCCTTTATAGGTTCGGGCTAGAAGAAGGGCACCAATTGGGTCCTCATGTACTCAAGATGATTGGGTACATTGAGAGTCTTGAATCCCTTGGTTTCAAATTGAACCAAGAACTAGAAAATGATCCCATTCTTGCCTCTTTACCGCCAAGATTTTTAACTTTCATTATCAATTATAACAAGAACAATATGAAAAAGTTGTTCCCAGACCTTTTAGCTTGAGTTCACCAAGCTGATAAGGATATGAAAATACCAATTCATATGTCCTTATGGTGAACAAGAGAAAGAATGGGAAGGAAAAGGGGTATAAGGATAAGTTTGGGATGAAGACACCAATGCACCATCCTTACAAGAAGCCAAAGATTCAAAAACAGAGCAATGAGCAGAAGGCTATCTTCTTTTCATGTGGCAAGAAAGGCCACTGGAAAAAAATTACAGAGTTGGGAAGAAGAAGCAAGGTGATGCTTCTACTTCATGTATTTTTGTCATTGAATGCAATATTTCCTTATCTATAAGTTGGGAATTGGATACGACATGTGTCTCACAAATATGTATTCATATACAGGAACCAAGTAGATTCAAGAAGATTAAAAGAGGTTAAGTGGATCTCTGAGGTACAAATGGTGCAAGTCTGGCAGCCTTGGTAGTTGGAGACTATCACTTAACTTTGCCAAGTGGTTTGGTTCTACTATTGTATAATTTCTATTGTGTACCCTCTGTAACATGAAACATAATCTATGTGTCATGTTTAGACATGATGGGGTTTTATTTCAAGTTCAAAAATAAATTTTGTTTCATTTATAAGGATAATATGTGTTATGGTATGGCACATATTAACAATGGATTATATATAATTGAAATTGAAAACCTGATAATAAAAATCAATGAAAAAACTAGTGATCATAACTCATATATCACCCACCTATGGAACTTTAGGCTAGGTTATGTAAACGAGAAGTTATTACAAAATTTACATAAAGCAAGGTATTTAGACTTGGTATAGTTACAAACCTTGGATGTATGTCATGCTTGTTTACAAGAGAAAATTACCAAAGTACCCTTCTCTAGAAAGGGAGAAAGAGCCAATCAATTATTTGAATTAGTTCTTACTGATGTATATGGTCCATTTCCAGTAGAGGCAAGGGGTGGGTTTCATACTTCATAACATTTACTGATGACTATAGTAGGTATGGATATATGTACTTAACGTGGTATAAGTCAGATTCCTTTTTGATGTTTAAGGAATATCAACCTGAAGTAGAAAACCAGATTGGTAAGAAGAATAAGGCCCTCCGATCAGATCGAGGTAGAGAGTATCTTAACCATGATTTCATTGATCACTTGAAAGAGTGTGGGATAGTATCCCAACCCACTCTTCCTTACACACCATAGTGGAATGGTGTTAGAGAAAGGAGGAATAAGAGCAATCTAGACATGGTCAGATCAACGATGAGTCAGACAACTCTTTCATTATTTTTTTGGGGATACACTATGTAGAAAAAAATATACCCTTAACCGAGTACCAACTAAGGATGCATATGGGATTCCATATGATTTATAGTGTGGAAAGAAAACCAATCCATCAAACTTACATGTATAGGGATGCAAGGATTTTTTCAAGTCTATACCAAGTGACAAATTAGCATCTAGAAGCAAGAAGTGCATCTTTATAGGTTATCCTAAGGAAACCAAATGATATTACCTATACAAACCTTTAGATAGAAAATTATTTGTGGAAAGAAATTCCATATATCTAAAAAGGGAACACATTTCCAAAGGAAATAGTGGGAGCATGATTGAATTCGATGAAGTTAATGCTCCAGATGCACAAGAGTTGGTATGAGAACAATCTCCACAAGAGAAAGTGGAAGAAGAAGTGGTTCCCGAGACACAAATACTATATAGGTCTACACGAGAGGTTAGGGAACTAGAGTGGTATGTTTTTCTTATCACTGAGTCATGTGACACATTACTCTTTGAGGATGATGAACCTATAACCTATTAGGAAGTAGTATAAGCCAAAGAAGGTACTAAATGGAAATATGCCATGCATTTTGAGATGGAGTCCATGCATCAAAATCAAGTTTGTATTTTGGTAGATCCTTCAGCTGATGCAAAAACCATCGGGTGTAAATGGGTATTCAAGAAAAATATATACATGGATGGTAAGTTTAATACCTATAAAGCAAGAATGGTTTCAAAGGGTTTCAGAAAATGTCAAGGAATAGACTATGATGAAACCTTCTCACCAATAACAATGCTGAAATCCAACAAAATATTTTTTGCAATAGCTGCCTTTCATGATTATGGGATTTGGAAAATGGATGTCAAAAATTATTTTCTAAATGGGAAGTCGGATGAAGATGTCTATATGAATCAACCTGAAGGGTTTGTCAGGTCAAAGAATTCTAATAAGGTGTGCAAGATACATAAATCCATTTATAGATTGAAGAAAGAATCACAATCATGGAATGTTCATTTGGATGAGGCCATAAGAGAATTTGGTTTTTTCAAAAATGAAAGTGATCCTAGTGTCTATAAGAAGTTTGATGTGAATTCCATCATTTTCCTAGTATTACATGTTGATGACATATTAATTATGGGAAATGAAGTTAAAGTCTTACAACCAGTTAAGACTTGGTTAAACGAATGCTTCTCTATGAAATAATATGGTGAAGCAGCATACATTCTAGCGATAAAGATCTATCTAGATAGATCTCAAAGACTTATTGGGAAAAGTCAATGTACCTATATTGATAACGTACTAGGTTTGATGTTGCCTTTGCTTTAATCATGGTAGGAAGACATCAATCTAAACTAGGAGAGCAGCACCGGGAAACTACTAAAACTAACCTAAAGTGCTTGAGGTGTACAAAGGATATGTTCCTAGTGTATGGAGGAGATAAGGAACTAGTAGTGAGAGGATACAATGATTCTAGTTTCCAAATAGATCATGATGATTAGAAATCATAGTTAAGATACATATTTTACCTTAATGGTGGTGCATTGAATTGGAGAAACATAAAAAAAATCTATGGTCGCTGATTCTATTGATAAATCTGAGTATATAGAAGCTTCTTATGCAGTAAAGGAAGTATTCTGGATATGCAGTTTTGTCTCATACATTAGTGTTGTGCCTAGAATTACAAACCCTATTCCGGTTTGTTGTGATAGTACTACTATAGTGGTGCTTTCCAAGGTTCCCAGGTCTCACCAGAGGACAAAGCATATACTTCATAAGTTTCATCTCTTGAGGTATTTTACTCAGTGAGGTGAAGTCCCAGTTAGTTGAGTATCCATAGAGGACAACATGGTAGACCCCCTAACTAAATCCATACCACAGTATAAGTGTGATTCTCATGTGAGGGCTAGCGGATTGAGACATATTAACAGTTGTCTCTAGTGCAAGTGGAAGTGTTGTAAGTGGGTTTCCTAGACCCAACTTGTGATGTATTTTGATAACCACTACATGTATGCTATTTTTTTATATATGCATATGTTTATATTTCCATAATAGTGTAGATTCCTATGTGTGCACTGTGATTATGGTAATTTCCTTAGATTACATGTGGTATAAAAGGGTTATAGTAGATCCCAAGCTATAATGTGAACCTAGAGATATTATGACAGTGATCTTAAATTAATGTCCTATGGTCTGGATAAATCATACTAACATAACATAGATGATGTGAATCTATCAGATGCTAGGGGCTCATAAGAATTGATACCTCTTCTCATGAAGTTCACACTTGGTGATCTCTAGTAATTGAGATCACGAGGATAGACCCACCAATAGAAACACCACATGTTTTAGGTGTCATTGGTTGTTCCTGTCTATAGACAAGTGTAATGGTCTCCTGACTTGAGATCATTATTAATGTATTCCATTTGATTTCATACTTTTATGCAAGATGAAAACCATGTAAATGAAGTCATGGTGAGGTATTGTTTTTGGGTACGTCATTAGTGGCATGACATTGATTGAATGATCAAGATAAGATTTGTCAATTATGATTTTAGGAAGAGATATCTCGAGCTTGGTTGATTAGTATGGTAGTACCATCGTAAATCTATGGCCATGGTAGTCGAAGGTAAGTCCATCCAGAAATATCAACAAATAATAAATCAAGAAAAGGATGATGACACAAGTGTGCATCTTGCTTTATGAGATATTGATGGAAAAGAGATTATATTACACAAAGCATGTTTGTAGGAAGGTAGAGATTACTTTGAATTTTCCTTATCTCTATAGGGGCCTTGATGGGTTTTTAAACCTCACTCTTGGTTTGTGAATACTATTCACTGCTATTGAGATAAGGTCCTAGAGGGTCACACACAATAGCGCTTTGAGAATTCACCTTATTCTGATGAATATGAATATAGGACTTAGTGGGCCCCACCATGGGGTCCGGGTATTATCCAAGTTCTATGGATCACCAAGAAATAAATTAATTCATTATTATTAAAGTAATGAATAACTGGGTTAAATTTATTTATTACATGTATTTAGAAGTGATTTAGTAAATACAAGGATAAATATTATTCGAACAAATATTAATGTAATATCCTAGGATTGTTTAATATTACCAGGAGATGAGAGTTGAGTTAATGACTCAATATTATTATGTAATATTTTTAATATATATTAATGTTTAGTGATAAAATATAAATAATATTTATGGCATATTTTGTTTTGTTATAAATAATTATTTATAATACTGTTATAGTGGATGTTTATTACATGGGGTGTCGGGAACCCAAATCCGGTAATAAAAATTTCCACTATATATATGGAAAGAGGCTCTTCCCTTGATAAATATTCATACTATGGAAGTGAGAGACTTTATATCCTCCTAACTCCTAGAGAGAGACTTTCTCAATCAATCAAGTGATTCAAGTTCTATCTTCTCAGATCAAAGAAGGTGGATTGTGGTGATCGTCACTGCGTTGAAGTGGTCATTGGAGTTCCGTGCTAGCACCAAGATTCTGATGAATGACATGCGAGAAGATTGAAGAAGTGTGTATGGATGATCTATTGGGATTCGGTATCAGGTCCTTCAAGAAATAGACACTGGAATCTTGCGACAGTATTGCGTACATCAGATCCGAATGCGGTATACATTTGTTTTATTTTTGTACTCTAATTAAACCACATGTGGTCCTCAGACCGTACCGGGATGAGATCACCATAGTTGACGATGTTAAATCACTCTGATGATGCAAATTTTTAAATTCTCTACCCACCAACTTCTGCTGAGTGTCTTGGTACCTTCATATCTCATACAAGTTATCCCTATTACTGAAGAGAGTAGAAACACCATGATCGAGAGTGTTGACAATGGTGAAAAATATGTAGTCCACTCAAAATATCATTTCTTTTAAAAGATCATAGGTACTGGATACTATAATTATCCTATATCAGATAGGATTTCCCTTTATGGTTTTGGACTACTATTTTATGTTCTTATTTCTATGCTCCATCGTGAAAATCAACCCCTTTCTTAGATAAATATTTACAATAACGTACATCAGAAAAATATCTCAGTAAAGGGGATATATATTAGAGAAAAGAAATGCGAGGGACTTGTATTGGGTCATACCCCATTATTGCTAAATGAAGAGTTGGTGTGGGGGGGGGGGTTCTAGAATTAGATATTCACTGCTAGAAATTGATGATGTGAAAAATGATGGATGAAGAGAAGTAGGGTGGTCGTCAAAATGGGATCTTAATCCCAGGGGATCATTCGATCTGGATTGGGGATGACCTTTCTGGGTTCTCCACAGCTATGTTGAATTTAAGAAAGAGTTGTAGGATTTAGGGCTTTATAAGTCCATCTTGGCATCACATAATTTTTTTTCAACAAAATAGGTTTATTATTCTGAATTTTCTTAGCAGATGGAGCCAAATACCAAAAAATTCCATTTTTTACATGGGGAAGTTGGGATAATCCATTGGGATTTTTGAATAAATACTAAGGAACCAATAATGGGGGACATGTATGATGAATCTCTCCATACTTCCTCAGTATGGAATTATGTACATATGACTCCCCCACTTATTAAATAACTAATTACCATAGTATATAATCTTTATGGAATAGAGCCTAACCCTATATTAGATATTCCTTTATTTGAATGGATCTAGGTATTTTATTATTTGAATGGTCATGAACCACATACGAGGAGGTAGAGAACTCTTCTGATGCACAGGACTTAGAGGTTTACTGGTTCCTATTGTCAAAAAATAAAAAATTCACTTCAATTAGTGGGGCTGGAAGATTGCACACCTAGGGTTGACTGGATGGTATGATTGGAAGCATTCCTTCCCATGTTCTTAAGTGGATGGTTATTTCTAATATGTGAGTCAAATGCCAGGTTTAGGGTCACAAATTTTACCGTTGTCACATCCATGACTTATTTTAATGGTATTTTTCATTTAATTTCTATTCTTGCTTTGTTTGTGGTGGTTTCCCTTGTATTTCTGGAGAAATGGGTAGTTTCATCATGATTTGGGCCAAACCATGAGCCCATTTCCAGATTTAAAAACAAAATTTGTTTCTTTTATAAATCCTTCGTTTTTTTAACATTTTTCACCCATTACACTTCCCACTTGGACTCCCATGATCTATTCAAACCACCATATCCATTTGGACCTCTTAGGAACTCATTATCATAGTGTATATGGGTGATTTATCCAGGAATTGGGCCAACCCGTGAGCCCATTTATTGTTAAAAAAAAATCTTTCATATATAATTAAGTTTTTAATATTTTTCGGTGATTTCACCTCTCACTCAAGTCCAAAATCCCTAGGTACACCCCCATGTTCTATTTTTCCTCTTTGGAGCTCGTATTCATCCTGGATTAGGGTAAAATTTCTCCAGGTTTCTCAAATCGTTCATATTTGAGAAGGTTATATGTTTCTTTCATACATAATTCATTTTTTTACTATTTTTCCACTATTTTAGTCCCTAATAAACCTCCTCATCCTTATTAAAACCTCCCTATCAATTTTGGTTGCTTGGAGATTCAACTATTGATGTATTCGTGGTGATTTCTTCAAAGTTTCTCAAGTAAGTGAATTCTTCTATTGTTCCTTCCATTTCCTTAGGGTTTCTCCCCTCCTTCATGAATTTCCAAATGTCCATAATCTAGGAATTCATACCTAGGGTTTGCTTTTGAGTTTCTCGATCCAATCTTGTGGTTTTAGGTTCTTTTTCACTCCCTTTTGGTGCAGTAGTGGTGCAGTTGAAGTTCCACACAAGGATTTGAGGGTTTTGATATATATGGTTGGTGATTCCATGTGTAATCACTACTAGATGAGTTATCCTTGCTTTATTTCTATTTTTAGTATAATCCTACTTCATTTTTATTTATATGAATATTTTTTGGTGGAATTTGTTAAGGAATTGATTTTTAAGTGCCATTTTTTGTGTGAAATTGGGTGTTTTACATGTGCATTCCATGATGTACCATTTGAGGCTGTTTTATAATTCATGAAAGTGTTTTATTAAATTTTTTTATGGTGCCAATTCTGGTTTGGGGTAATGATGGTGTGAATTTGGTTTTCAAATAGGGATTTTAGATGGATTTTCAGTGCAAAGTTTGGTTATATTCCTTGAAATTTCTTTATGGTAATTCTAAATGGTTTATTGAGTTATATAAATAGTGAAAAGCACATGTAGCTATTGTTTTGAAGGTGTATGACCAGAACTGATGTTTTATGTGAAAATTGAATTTGGTAATATGTGGAAATTTTTTGAGCACAAAGGGGGAAACTCGGGTATCTAGGTGGGTGGACGTGTACTATTATGCTAGTGATTCAGAGTGGTTTTGTCCCTGTTTTAATAAGAAAGTTTGACATTTAAAACACTAAAAAAACTATAATGATGGTGATTGGTGATCACTAGGTTATGGGTATGTTCCCTACTAGTGGCTTGTGCATGAGAACATATATGGTTATTGTTACTTTACACCGAGATACGAGGTACATGGGGCCTAAAACTAACTAGTGCCTAGGGGTGTTCCCAGGATTAGTGATTGTTGGTTATTTGGAATTTATCATTGAATCATGGTGTATTTTGATGGAAAATACAGTATCTCGCATGTTTTGGTGATATGTTTTCATTATTTGAAATTACCCTTTGAAATCTGTTTACTTCTAAAAGTTTCATTCTTTAGAAATTGTTGCCACTATTTCTTGTTTATTAAAACTTTATTTCTTTTTATCTTGTAATTCTTACTATATGGAATTTTTTGGGTGGTATCCTATTGGGATTAGGCTCACAACCTACTTACAAACATTGGGTGTAAGTAGACTTGATCATGTTTGACACAGGTAAGGGCAAGGCCTTGGGTGACGACAGTTTGGGCTGTTAGTTTTCTTCCATGGTGAGGTGTTGTGGAGATGACTTGCGGGTGATGACCCCTTGTCGTGTGGTGTTCCTTGGGAAGTTTTTATAGTAATTTTATATATTTTTGGATCTCTTGTTTCATGTTTAAACTCATGTATTGTATTCTGAATTTTATTTAAGGCTTGTTTGGTTGGTAATTTTCAGATTTAGTTTATTGATTGTTTTGGGTTGTTAAATGATTCTAAACTAGGTAAATCATTTCCAAACCAATATTTAATATACCTGAGCACTTTTTTCATCCCCTGGGGATAGGAAATGACCTTCAGGACTTTCCATGGACTGGTTTTGGTGTTGGTTTTAATGGTGATTGAATTCAGTTCGTGACAAAATGGTATCAGAGTAGGACAATGTTTTTGGGTTATATTATTAATTTGGGATAAGTCGGGCTAGAAAGGAGATAACAATATCAGGGCTGAGAGTTTTACACATGAGTAGGGTTCCTGAACTTCACCTCTCATTACATACCTCGAGTCACCATGGGATATTGGAATTGTTTGTTTGACTTCACTTCTAGATGATATGTGTGGGCTGCACACCGCACGTGGACATCAGGTGGGGGTGAAGTAATTGTTTATTTTATTGTTGTAATGTGTTTGGATTATTTATATTTTATGTTATTGATGAAAATTTTCAGAACTGTTGTACTATTTTTTTCTCTTGTGACTGTTGCCTTTTGTAGCAACATGCCTCCCCCGAAAGCTCCCAAACACCCACAGGAGGAAGCTGAAGAGAGTTCTCCCTCACCGCTCAATTAGAGGCTAGTAGAGGCTATAGTTTGAGATTTCTAAACTTTAGGATAGGGAATGAATCCTATTCTAGCTCATTTTAGATAATATGATACTAGTCTCAAGAAGGAAAAAACCCATGAGTTTTTGAAAAACAATCCTCCCACTTTCCGAGGTAGCACATAACCCCATGAAGCGGAGGAGTGACTCGAAAAGATTGAGCACATGTTTGAGTTACTAGAAACACATGAGGAGGTCAGGGTGAAATGTGCCTCTTTCTTATTAGAGGTTCCCTGCTACAGGTGGTGGGAATCAGTGCTTCAAGCTGGGAAGCATGACCAGATGAGTTGGAAGGACTTCAAGGTTATCTTCAATAACCAGTACTGCCCTGAAGTTTTGGAATATTCTTGATCTTAAGAGTTTATGGAACTTATTCAAGGGAAATTCCAGTGATGGAGTACGCCAACCATTTTTTTTGAGTTGGTCCTATATGCTTCGGAAATGGTCTCCAATGAGTAGATGAAGGCCTATAAGTTCGAGAGGGGTTTGCGGCTAGAGATCTATTCATAGGTTTTCCTATTCAAGATGAAAACCTATGATGAATATGTTAATAGAGCTTGAATGGTGGATATAAAACATAAGATGAGGGATGGTTTCTATGGGATAGTATCAATAATGGGCAGTGGAGGTTCTTCTGAGAAGAAAAAGAAGCGACAGGAGCAGGGGCAGAATGGAGGTGGCAGCTCAGGCCAACCATCCATGCAATTTTATTCGGTGGATTTTGAGGAGAGGTTTATCATGTTCCACTAGTGTGAGAGGCTAGGGAACATCCGAATGGCATTAAAATATCCTAAGAAGACCTATTATCAGTGTGGAGGTATGGGAAACTTTCAACACTTTTGCAGGATGGAACATCCACTCTAGAGTGGGGCAAGATCTGTGGCTTCAAGAGGGGTGTCAGTAGATTCAGAGCCAAATAGAACAATGAGATCTTAGTTCGGTGGCCTTGTTAGAAGGTTCAGCTCATCGTCTGAGAAGAGACACTTTTGGGCAGAACTACTGGTGAGCGGTCGTTCTTAAGCAGAGGCTAGAAATCTTCATGTGGTGGACCAGGCACCATCGGGATCAGAGGCGGGACCATTGACTGTCTAAGGTACCATTTTGATTGCATCTTCTATATCTATTGTTCTTTTTTATACTTGTTCCTCTTTTTCATTCATCTATGAAAGATTTGTGAACACGCTGAATTTACCAACTGAGCTTTTGTATTTTGTGATGGAGTTGGTGATGCCGCTGGGAAAGAATAAGGAGCAGGGTCTCAAGTGCCTGTCGTGTGCACTTTCCATGTCAGGGGTTGAGATGGAGTGAGACCTCCTGGTCTTAGATATAGATCTATTTTACATGATACATGTCATGGATTGGATGGTACACTTTCAAGTTCACATCGATTTCTATAGGCGGTGGGTCAGTTTCATGGCACTTGATGGGAGTCGTCAGGTTTTCCTTGGGTATTGGGATCCTCATTTGGGTCGCACAGGACCTCCACTCCCAGAGTTAGGGAATTTTGTCTTCCAGTTATCATCAATCACACTAGAGGATGATGGGAGTGCTCCTAAAGGTGGACTACCTCATGTAGTGGATGAGTTTCTAGAGGTATTCCCAGACGATTTTTCAGGCTTGCCTCTAGAGTGGGACATGGATTTCTCGATTGATTTGGCGCCGGGAACACATCCAATATCTCATACCTTATATTGTATGACCCCCAACGAGATGAGGGAATTAAATATACAACTGGATGATTTATTATCCAAAGGATTCATTCAGAAGAGCGTATCTCCTTGGGTCACTCTTATTCTTTTTGCGAAGAATGCCGATGGATCCATATGGTTGTGTATTGATTACCGGAAGCTGAACAAGGTAACCATCAAGAGAAAATATCCTTTTCCATGAATAGATGACTTGTTTGATCATTTTATGGGGAGAAGTGGTCTTCTAAAATAGACATGCATTTGGGTTACCACCAACTCAGGGTGAAAGTGGAAGATATCCTGAAGACAACCTTCCGAAGTAGGTAAAACCACTTTAAGTACTTGGTCATGCCCTTCAGATTGACCAATGATCTAGAGGTCTTTATGGAACTCATGAATAGGGTGTTCCATCGGTCTCTCAATTATTTCACTTTGGTATTCATGGAAGACATCCTAGTTTACTATGGATATGAGTAGGAACAATAACATCATTTGCAGATTGTGTTGGGAACCTTACGAGAACATCGTCTTTATGAAAAGTTGTCCAATTTCACTTTCTAGATCAGGGAGGTGAAGTTTCTAGGTCATGTGACCTTAGAGAAGGGAGTTTTGGTGGACCCTGAGAAGATCAGTGTAGTTATGTCATGGGAGCAGTTGAAGAATGTGTTTGAGAACAAGGGTTTCCTCATCCTGGTTGGTTACTACAGGCGGTTTGTTTAGGATTTCTCTCAGCTTTCTTCACCCATGACCGTGCTCACCCAAAAAGGGGTGAAGTTTGTATGGGTCTCAGAGTGTCAGGCATCCTTCAAGGAACTGAAGCAGCGGTTGACTACTACCCCCATGCTGATTTTTTCAGAGGCTGGAAAGGGGTACCTGTTGTATTGCAACACTTCAGGTATGGGTCCTAGGTGTGTGCTTATGCGGGGTGTTCACGTGGTGGTGTATGGTTCTCACCAACTCCGACCACACAAAAAGAATTATCTGACCCCAAACTTGGAGTTAGTATCTATGATGCATGATTTGAAGACTTAGTGTCACTACCTATTTGGGGAGAAGTTTGTGGTCTACTCTGATCACAAAAGCTTGGCCTATATCTTCTCACAGAAGGACATCAATCTAAGACAGTGTTGTTGGATCGAGTACTTGCAGGGGTTCGACTTTGACATTGTGTATACCCCGGGAAAGGGAAATGTGGTGGCGGATGCTTTGAGTAGAAAAGTACCAATTCAAGACTTGAGGAAGTCTAGTGATGAGTGGACTCCAATTGGGATATTTGCTTAGTTGTCTCCTTCTCTCTAAGATTTGATTCAGTGAGAATAGCCCAATGATTAGATTTTTTAGCGGTCAAGGCGGTTTCTTCATGGAGGGGAGATTTCTTCTAATTGGTCTTCGTCTCCTGAGGGAATCTTGTGCTTCAAGGTTCGATCAGTAGTTCCGTCATCTCCACAGAAGGTGGTGGTGCAGGATAGCCACCAGTCTCAGTGGGATGTCAATCCTAGTGTCACCAAGATGTATTATGATGTGCATCGGTAGTTTTGGTGGCTAGGTATGAGACGAGGCATAATTGACTTTGTGTCGAGATGCTACATAAGTCAGTAGGTGAAAGTGGAGCACAAAAGGCCCTCCAGTTTGCTCCAGCCATTACCCATTAATACTTGGAAGTGGGATGAGGTTTCCATGGAATTCATTATTTCCTTGCCTCATACACCTCAGAAGAACTGGAGATAATGCCCAATTTATCATTGTTTGAGCGGTCGGTGTGAATTGTGGACTCCTGAGAAAAATTTTATCGAGGTAAGACTATTCCTCTGGTTTTAGTTCTTTGATATCGTGGGACTGATGAGCATTATACATGAGAGCAGAAGTCTTGGGTTGAAGAGTAGTTTCTGTTTCTCTTATCTGATTAGGCTTCAAGTTGACTTTCCGAGGGTGGAAATTTTTTATGGTGGAGAGAATTTTCATATCCATGAATTATTTTAAAGGTATTTTTCATATAATTTATATTCTTTTTTGGGGGGTTTCCCATGTTTTTTGGAGAAAGGGGTGGTTTCCTCATGATTTGGGCCAAACTATGAGCCAATTTTCAGATTTTGAAACAAAATTTGTTTCTTTTATAAATCCTCCGTTTTTAAATTTTTTTCACCCATTACACTTACCACTTAGTATCCCATAACATATTCAAATCACCATATCCAATTGGACCCCTTAAGAACTCATTCTCATGGTGGATTTGGGTGATTTATTCAGGCATTGGGACAACCCGTGAGCCCATTTCCTATTTTTTTTTTAAAATTATTTCTTTCATATCTCATTCATTTTTAATATTTTTTGGTGATTCCACCTATCACTCAAGACAAAAAACCCTAGGTGAACCCCCATGTTCTATTTTTACTCTTTGGAGCTCATATTCATCATGGACCAGGGAAAAATTTCTCAAGGTTTCTCAAATCATCCAGATTTGAGAAGGTAATTTGTTTCTTTCATAAATCATTCATTTTTTACTATTTCCCCCATTTCAGTCACCAATCAACCTCCTCAGCCCCATTCGAACCTCCCTATCAATTTTGACTGATTGCAAATTTAACTATTGGTGTATTTGGGGAGATTTATTCAAAGTTTCTCAAGTAAGTGAATTCCTCTCTTGTTTCTTCCATTTCCTCAGGGTTTCTCCCCTCCTTGAAGTTCCAAATGTCTAGAAGATAGGGATTCATACCTAGGGGTTTTTCTGAGTTTCTTGGTCCAATATTATAGTTTAAGGTTCTTTTTCACTCCCTTTTGGTGAGGCGGTGGTGTGGTTGATGTTCCACACAAGGATTTGAGGGTTTTGATATATATGGTAGGTGATTCCATATGTAAGCAATAATAGATGATTTATCCTTTTTTGATTTCTATTTTTAGCATACTACTTTATTTTTATTGCTGTAAAAATTATTTTTGTTGGCATTTGTTAAGAAATTGACTTTTAAGTGCCATTTTTGTGTGAAAATGGGTGTTTTACATGTGCATTCCATGTTGTACCATTTGGGATTGTTTTATAATTCATGAAAAAGTTTTATTAAAATGTTTTTATTCTACCAATTATGGTTTAGGGTAATTTTGGTGTGAATTTTGTTTTAAAAGAGGTATTTTAAATGGATTTTAAGGGCAAAGTTTGGTTATATTCCTTGAAATTGTTTTATGGAAATTATAAATGGTTTATTGAGTTATATAAATGGTGCAAAGAATGTGTAGCTACTATTTTGAAGGGGTATGAACAAAAATGATTTTTTATGTGAAAAATTCATATTTTAACATGTGGAAATTTTTTGATCAGAAAGGGGGAAACGCGATTATCTAAATGGGAGGACGTGTATTAGTACAATAGTGATCTAGAGTAGTTTTTTCCATGTTTCACTTAGAAAGTTTGACATTTAAAACACTCAAAAAACTATAATGATGATGATTTTGGACCACTAGGTTATGGGTATGTTCCCTAATAGTGGCTCATGAAAGATAATGAATAATGTTATGGTTACTTTACACAGAGATACGCCGTACATGGAGCCCAAAACTAACTAGTGCGTCGGGGTGTTCCTTAGATTAGTGCTAATTGATTATTTGGAATTTATCATTGGATTGTGATGTTTTTTTCTGAGAAATAAAATAGATTGATTTTTTTGTTTATATGTGTTCATTCTTTGAAATTACCCTTTGAAAATGGTTTACTTTTAAAAGTTTCATTCTTTAGAAATTGTTGCCACTATTTCTTTTTTATTAAGAATTACATGCTTTTTATCTTGTAATGATTAATATATGGAATAATTTGGGGTGTATCCAATTTGTATTAGTCTCACACCCTACTTACATCCTTTGGGTGTAAGTTTACTTGATCATGTTTGACACAGGTAAGGGAAAAGCCTTGGGTGACAGCGATTTGGACTATTAGTTTTCTTCCATGGCGAGGTGTTGTGGAGATGGCTCATGGGTGATGAACCCTTGTCGTATGGTGTTCATTGGGATGTTTTTATGATACTTTTATATATTTATGGACCTCTTATGTCATGTTTAAATGAATGTATTTCATTTTGAATTTTATTTAAGGCTTGTTTGGTTGGTAATTTTCAGATTTAGTTTATTGATTTTTTTGGTTATTAAATGATTCTAAACTTAGGTAAATCGTTACCAAATCAATATTTAAGATAACCGGGCACTTTTGCCTACCCATGGGGATAGGGAACACCTTTTGGGCCTTTCTATGGGCTAGTTTTGGTGCCAGTTTTGATGGTGACCAGATTCGGTTTGCGACAACCATGACAACCCAATTGGAAATTAGGAGATTAATTAATTTAGCAGTCCCAGTATTGGAGAAAATATATCATCTATTAGGATGAATCAATAGGGGAAAGTCCCCTTACCAACTCATTGGACAATTTAAGGTTATCTAGGGTTAGATAAAGGCTCACATGGGGGTTATTAATTCATCAATGATCAATAAATCATGGAGGATCGATTCATGAAATATTTTCAATGCATAAGTGGGTTTAATCTGTTGATGTTGGAACCCAATGATGTAATGAATATTCTTAGATATTATGATTGTTTAGTTTATGTTACTTACAAACTTCCAACCAGTACTCTGGTGAATGGAATGTCTAGTTTTCATGAAATGTGGGGATATCTTATTTGTTAGGGAAGTTATTTTAGTTATATGAATCAATGAAAAAATAATCTTCAAAGGATATTTTACTTGTAGATTTGGGAAAAAATTGCTTTGTGTTCATAAAAGGTTCCCTTTATCTTGGAACAATGCATGGAAGGTAAATCATTTGATGATTCCCCATCAATTATGGTTGATGTTTACAGAGGAGGAAACATGCCTCCATATCGAGCTTCCTCCCTTTGACTCCCATCCTGGGCATGCGAAGTCTTGTGTTAAAGTTTTTGATTCATTAACATCCTAATGGTAAGTTTGAACAAATGGTTCCCTTTGTTAAGGGTTAGATATTGACTGAAACATAGTGGGGCAGGAATTAAAATTTTTTGGTGGTTTATCATGGAAAGGGTGTTTCACCAAGAAAGCCCATAATTTCCAAGATTCCAAGAATGAGATTAAATGTTCTGGGTTCCACTCCCCAAACTGTTGATTCTACTACCAAGACTACTGAAACAAGATCCCAAATATCTATCCCTATTATGGATGCATATCCAATTTCTTAGAGGGAGTGGGATTCTTGGAAGGGTATAACTATACTTTTGGGGGATAAATGGTGTTTTATTTAAAGGAAATGACTCATCCTGACCAAATATGGGTGCATATCAGCACTTGAAAATATTTATTATATAGATAAACTAGATAATGTAGAATCCTTTCTCTTAGAACTTGGGGATTCTATCCACTTACTTCATGGGAAACATATATATTCAATATGAGTACTTGAAAATTTGGTGCCTCTTGTGAGTGATAAAGAAGAAGAGAAAGATAATGGCAATGATTTTGAGGAAGAGTTAATTTGATTTCCATATTCTTACTTTTTTAATGGGATTAATTGATCCTTTCACTTTTTACATTGGAAATAAATGAGGTAGATTTTCCTATTTCAAATGAACCATAGGTTGTAACTTCCTCTTCATTATTGGGACCTTGTAAATGTCCTACTCAAAGGAAAACTACGGTATTAAAGATACTAAGGAAATAGGTGAGGAATTTAGATCCCACTCCTACAAAAAGAGTTGAATCATCAATGTTATATTTCCTTATCATGGTGGTGTTTTTAGAGGCTTGGAAATAATGAGACACCTAGAGAAGGAATGCATCTAATAAGGAAGACTAGGGAATACTTCAGGTGGAGGATATTGATTTGCCTAAATTTTGGATTATCACTACTCCCATGCATATTTCCTTTAAATAACAACATGATGAAGTCAATGAATCTCTTGAATATATTGATGCTTTAATTCATTAATTAAAGGGTATAATTTATAACTCCAATTGAGTATGAGAGATGATGAGAACAAAGGTAGAAGCAATAGACTCGAAGGAAGAGTTAGAGAGAGTTCCTCATTCCATTTATCTCTTTCACTATTACTATGATTCTCAACCCTTATTTTTTATTAGGAATATATTTATGAGATATTAACCATTATTTCCCCATAATATACTAAAGTGAGAATATTTATTGGGGTGGATGTTCCTTTTGATGAAATGGTTGAGGAAGAAGGATCTCCTAGAATAGATGACAACATAAGGGTAGTGGTTTCTAATCATGAGGGACTATTTCTTCCCACACCACCAATTTTTCTTACTTTGAGATTATCCTCATGGGAGAGAAGGAAGAAAATGTAATAAAATAATATGAAAATACACATTTATTCATGACTAATTGGTGAGTATTGTGTTTTCTCACTGAACATTCAAACTGTTTCAATAGTTTCTTGTTAATGAGTTAAATTGTGCCGAGGTTAACATGATTTCAAAAATAATATGAGTACCAATTTTTCAAGAGTGTCTATATCCTTAATTTTCTGAAAGATACATGGTAACATGGGAAACTTGGGAAATTTCCAGACTAAATGAGGATTTGATGTTAGCATATTATAAAACAGGAATTGTGAATCCTAGGATGTTGGATCCCTAGGATCAAAATACCTCTATATTTATAAAAGATTTTTATGAAAGGAGTGACACATGTGAAGGGTGGAAGAGCCCAAATTCCATCACACCAAATCCTACCTCCATTGAAGTGATATTGGTAGATTACCCCTCAAAGGTTTTATATTTGAAAATACCGACCACCTCGGTGTGAACTAACCCTATTCACTTGAAGAGAACAACTATGGATGAAGTGATGACCCATGTTCAGGGAGAGTCGAGCTCAGATATTTCTCTAAGTTCATTGGTTGTCATTATTACAAGATTTATGATGGTAAGTGACCTCTTGCAGTTATCGATTTAGTTGAATATGAAATTGTTGATTATAATGTTGTGTATACATCCATGGAAGAAGGTTAGTTACTCTCGAATCTAGAAATAGTTATTTTGTTAATGGGTTTCAATTCCATTATGAAGCTCTTGATAATGATAAATTTTGTATTCTTGAATTAGGTTTGTCTTCTAGAATTATTGTTCCAGTGACAATTGAAGCACTCGTTGTGGCCACCAATGAGGCAATCCTTATTGTTCACCAACATTAGCTTATTTATCAATAAACTTGAGAGATGGTTTCACCCATCACAACCATGTGTCAATAATAATTTTCATAATTTTTTATTATGGTTTATGGACTGACCATAGAACCAAATGGGCAACTACCTCCCGAGGCCTTGCAAGTCCACAATCCGGTTCCTTGTCCATTGAGGGTTCCACCGAGGATTGGGATGTCATAGACTTTCTCTAATAGGATCAAGTTGGCCATGACCCTTAGGCCATGATATTCTAACATCACGATGAAGGTTCTATTGATCCTTATGGTGGTATATCCTCCCTTACAGTTATTACCGATGAACACAAATAGGGAAGATAACAAGTAGAGGTCATGAGCTATACAATGGGATATATTCAGAATGTTTCACATAAAATTTATTATTTTTTAATAAAAAAGAATAAATTTCAACATCAAAAAATAATATATCATGAAAAATACTTTTAAAACATAAACTTACCTATTTAATATTTGATTCAACATCTAAAACTGAAAAAGGATAATATTCTAATTAATTGTTAACTTGGCGTGTAGTGTGCTTGAAATTTACTTAATAATAAAATTTTAAATTATTTGATATGACATCATGACATATATTTCAAAAATAACTCAATAGCAGTTTTCCCATGATTTCATGTCAATCTGAGATCATTTGCTATAATTTTGACTGTTACACAGACATTTTATTATTTTAAAACACTAAAAATGTGTTTATGGACATATCAGGAATACCATAACTCATAATAATGTTCCGTCAGTTACTAAATTTCAAAAATTAATCTACATTTATTTTCCTTTGATTTTAGTGCAACCTGATGCTGTTTGTCTAGTTTTGACCCCCTACCACTTGTTTTTAAAGGCTTTAGTGCCTTCAAAAAGTGTTTAATGAGTCATTATGACCACAACACATGTCAGATTGATGTATTTTCTATACGTACATGTAAAAATTAAATCAATGGTGGTTTCAACACAATTTCATGTCAATATGAGGTTTTTTCTATGGTTTTGACCATTACATGAACATTTTGGTGTTTTAAAACATTAAAAATTCATTTATGGCCATCCTAGACAAACTTTAACTAAAAATGTTGTATCATCAGTTCTTACATTTCAAAAATAAATATACGGTTGTTTTCCTCAGATTTCAGGGAAATCCAACATCGTTTTCCAAGTTTTTACCCTCTTACACATTTTTAAAGGTTTTAGTTCCTTTAAAAGTGTTTACCAAGTCACTCCAACCACACCACATGTCAAATTAATGCGTTTTATAAGAATACACATAAAAAATAACTCAATGATAGTTTTCCAATGGTTTCATATCAAAATGAGGTTATTTTACATGGTTTTAACCATTACACACACGTTTTGGTGTTTTAAAACACTAAAACCACATTTATGACCATCCTAAGAAAACAATAACTTTGAATGATGTTTCATTGATTCCTTCATTTCAAAAATAAATCTACAATCATTGTCCTTTGATTTCAAGGAAATAAAACATATTTTTCCAAGCTTAGACCCCACGACACATGTTTTTAAAGGATTTTATACCTTAAAAAGTGTTTACCGAGTCATTATGACCACACCACATATCATATTTTCATGCTATCTATGAATACAAATAAAAAATAACTAAATAGTGGTTTTATCATGATTTCATTTCATTATGAGGTCATTTTAAATGATTTTGACCGTTACACACACGTTTTGGTGTTTTAAAACACAAAAAAGTGTTTACCTCTATCCCAGAAAAATTGTAACTCGTAATGACATGAAGTCAGTTTTGAAATTTCAAAAATTAATCTACATTTTTTTTCCTCAGATTTCAAGGAAACATGACATAATTTTGTTGGTTTTAATCCCCAAAAACATGTTTTTAAAGGCCTTTGTAGACTTTAATAGTGTTTACCGAGTCATTATGACCAAACCGTATGTTTGATTGACATTTGTTTTATGTATACACATAAAAAATAACTCAATGGTGGTTTTCCTAGGATTTCACATCAATATTAGACCATTTCTATGGTTTTTACTGTTACATGCACGTTTTGGTGTTTTAAAACACTGAAAACACATTTACGACCACCCTGAGAAAACCATAACTCAGAATGAAATTTTGTTAGTTCTTAAATTTCAAAAATAAAAATATGACCATTTTACTCCAATTTCAAGGAAATTTGATGTTGATTTCCTAATTTTACCACCTGAAACATGATTTTAAAGGCTTTGTTACCTTTAAAAATTGTTTATTGTGTCATTTGAAACACACCACATATTGAATTGAAATATTATCTATGAATGCAATAAAAAACGACCCGACGGTATTTTTCCCATTATTTTACATCAACATAAGGTCATTTTCTATGGTTTTGACTGTTACATGCTTTTTTTGTTGTTTTAAAACACTAAAACCACGTTTACATCCATCCGGAAAAAAACATAACTCAGAATGACGTGTCATAAGTTCCTATATTTCAAAAATCAATCTATGGTCATTGTCCTCTAATTTTAGGAAATTCAACATTTTTTTTATGGTTTTGAACCCCCTGAAACATGTTTTTAATAGCTTTGGTACCTTTATAAAGTGTTTACTGAGTCATTCCGACCACACCACATGTTAGATTGATGTGTTTTCTATGCGTACATGTCAAAAATAACTCAAATATGGTTTTACCATGATTTCATGTCAATATGATATCATTTTATATAGTTTTGACAATTACACACAAGTTTTGGTGTTTTAAAACACTAAAAACATGTTTACAGCTATTCTGAAAAAACTGTTACTCAGAATGATGTGTCATCGATTCCAACATTTCCCAAATAAATCTATGGTAATTTTCCTCTGATTTTAGGGAAATCTTCCATCATTTTATTGGGTTTAACCCACAAACACATGTTTTTAAAGGATTCGGTACATTTAAAAAGTGTTTACTGAGTCATTTTGACCACACCACACATTAGATTGATGTGGTGTCTGCACGTACATGTTACAAATAACCTAACAATGGTTTTCTCAATATTTCACATCAATCTGAGGTCATTTTCTATGATTTTGATTATTACATTCATTTTTTTGAGCTTTAAAACACTAAAAACACGTTTACGATCATCCCTGGAAAATCATAACTCTAAATTGCATGCCTTCAATTCCTATATTTTAGAAAATCAATCTATGGTCATTATATTCTGGTTTTAGAGAAATCCAATATTTTTTTCCTTATTTTGACCCCCCAAAACATGTTTTTAAAGGCTTTGGTACATATAAAAGGTTGTTACTAAGTCATTCCGACTACACCGCACATCATATTGATGTGTTTTTTACACATACACATTAAAAATAACTCAATGATGATTTTCTCATGATTTAACATCAATATGAGGTTGTTTTCTACAGTTTGATTGTTACATGCATATTTTAGTGTTTTAAAACACTAAAAACTCGTTCACAAACATCCCTAGAAAATGGTTTTACCTTGATTTAACATCAATATGAGGTCATATTCTATGGTTTTGACTATTACACGCACATTTTGGTGTTTTAAAACACTAAAAACATGTTTATGACCATCCCAGGAAAACTGTAACTCGGAATTATATGACATCGGTTCCTATGTTTAAAACATTAATATAAAATCATTTTTATATGATTTCAGGGAAATTTGACATCGTTTTATTTGGTTTGACCACCCAGCACATGTTTTTAATGGCTTTGGTACCTTTAAAAAGTGTTTAACAAGTCATTTCGATCACATCACATGTCATATTGACATGTTGTCTATGTGTACATGTAAAAAATAACTGAATGGTGGTTTTAACATTATTTAACATCAATATAAGGTATTTTTCTATGGTTTTTACCATTACACACATGTTTTGGTGTTTTAAAACACTAAAAATACATTTACAACCATCTAGAGTAAACCATGACTCAGAATGAAATATCGTAAATTCCTACATTTCAAGAATAAATCTATGGTCTTTGTTCACTGATTTCAGTGAAATATGACATCATTTTCCTAGTTTTGAATCCCTGACCCATGTTTTAAAGGATTTGGCACCTTTACAAATTGTTTACTAAGTTAAAAGCAATAAAACGAGCTTATATTGTTTTCAAACTTAAAGATAATGATCTATAATTCATTTTTGACATGTAGGAATCAACCACACATCAATCCGACACAATATGTGGTTGGTATGAATTGAAGTTCATGTTTTTCACACAAAACTATCATTTTAGTTTTATTTGTGGAAGTTTTATGTGTTCTTTGATAATGTGTGAATGATCTATGAAATTTAGAATTTACCTCAAAAGGATGAGCTGTAAGGCTAGAAATTTTCTGAGGAATTATGTTGGTCATCCACTGAAATACAAAAACTAAATCATTTTCCATTTCCTACTACCATTGATCCTGTGTTTTCCTATAAGAGTCTTGTTCTTTCAATTTTTCTTCTAATCTTTCAATTTATCTTTTTAATTCCTGATAAACGACACTACTTGAAACCCAATCAGGTGTAACAGTAACAGATGAAGATGACATAACAAAGGAAACTGATGGAGTAGGCCCAAAACCTATCCCATGTACACATCTAGGATAATCCTTCTATAAAATTATTGCAACTACATCATTTTGGAAAACCGATGATGATTCTGAAGGGTTTACATCCCAGAATTCTTAAATTTTAACTTGTTAATACAAAAATATTAACAATGATTTTTTTAAAATTTATGAAATTCATAATATTATAAAATTAATAAATTTTTCATTACTATTTTTTTATATTTAAATAAAATAAAAACATTATATTGAAAAATAAATTATAACAATAAACAAAGCTTAAACACAATTAATTGGGGCTGACTAGTTGTATCAAATAATGCCAAATTGGCATTGTTTGGTATATATAGTAAGACCCATTTAATTTTGTTTAAGTATTGTTATTTATTCTAATATATTTTTCATTATTAGGTTTTTATAGCAATGAAATTACATAAAATGGTAATAAAAAGGACTTACTCCGTCATCTTTGGTAGGGTCATTTACAAAACTTCTATCAAGTTTCCAAATCACTTTACACCAAATTTATATTTGTCCAACAGAGTGACCTAATTCATTATCCTTTATAAAACATATAAACAAGTTATAAAAAACCTTAACTTATAATAAAATGATATAAATAATAATGAATAAAATAAAAATAAATTTTTTTCTTTTTCTCAAAAAACTCTGATACCCAACGATGTGAGGAATGACTTGTTTCTCATGATTCACAATATTTTTTTACAATTCCTAAAAAAATAGAATAATTAATAAAATTTATAATTTTATTGTGTTTATGTTATTAAGATACCGTAAAATATGAAATTTCATCATAAGATGCATCTATATTAATATCGAAAAAGAGCTTCCATTTCTCATGAGAAATGCCTTCATGCACTTTCTCATAGATATTTCATGAGCTCAGAGATGTTTCATTAAACTAATTCCATAATCTCCATTTAAAATATCTCTATTTATTACCCAAAGTTTTCAAAGTCCATGAGGGTGAAATGGAGCCAAGGACATCAAATGAAAAAATATATAGAAATAAAAAAATAGCACTTTATAAGTATATTAAAAAATTTTTATTGTGTATTTTAAATTAGTTATTGAGAAATATTAAATTAATATTACCCCTACTTGAGTATTAAAGACCTTATTTTTCCAATATATAGGAATATGCTTCCAATATTTATAATTAATTGTAAATATCACCATCTTGTAAGCAATTTTCACAAGAATCTGCCCATAGATTCCAGCAGCGTCACTAATAAACACCCCGAACTCATCAAATAGAATGATAATCTTTAAGTCCTTCAGGTCCCATACATCTACTGTGTTCATATTTTTATCCCTTTCCTAGTTGTCTTTATCTATTTAAAAAATAAATTAAACAATTAATAAAAATATCATTTTTTGTACAATGAAATGTATACAGTAATGATAACTCGCCAATATCCCCTAGAAGGATGGGTGATCAACTGCTCCATCACCAGAGGTGAATCAGGTGGTGGGTGTAACAACCCCAAACCTAGTTAGTCCAGAGTCAATGGTTATTTTATTATAATGTAATAGATACAATAGATCACATAAAAAAAGATCAATCAATTTAGTAATCTTTAAGAAATAGATACATACATGGTTCCCTTATTACATTGGCAATTAAACATAGAACATAACAAATGAAAATAAACTGCATCATGGAAACTTATTCAAAGATTTCATCTTCATAACCTGGGGAAGGAAAAAAATAAAAGGGTGAGCTAAAATTATTAGTAACGGTTACATGAATCAATAATAAGTGAAGAAATGTCAATAAGGCATAATCATTATGGAAAGGTAAATAACTAAAAAACACAAGGCATCAATAAAATGAGAATGAAAATGAAACCATATATTTTTTCATTGTGAAAATATCATGGAAAGTAATAAATGAATACTAAATGAAGAAAATTATTAATTATTGGACATCATGTATCTAGAACATGAAACACTACCATCAAGACCTTTCACAAGACAATTTAAGTCTATGGGTAGAAACTCATCTGATTTTTCTTGGAAACAAACATGAAGGGTTTGTCACCAAATGTTTTGTCTCATGAGAGATGTCAGTGCATCGAGAGGATATATAATGTTGGAACCCACCTAAAACTGCAAGTCCAATTCATTATTCATATATAGATTTAATTCATTAATAATATTCCCTATCAAAATATCCATATTGAGTAGAGGATGCAGATTTATCAATATTTTCACAGTTAATCAAATAAAATTCGATGTAAACATCATAAGTAAAAATTATATATGACTTAGAAAATAACCATATCCATGATACAAGAAATATATATATTTAATTAAATCTTTAATGACTTATGATCAAAAATAAAATGGTTATTACACAAAAGAAATAAGTGAATAATTTGGAATATTTCCTAAAAAAATTAAAGTGAGATAAAGAACCCTTACAAATTGTAATCATTCGAATCATATGGCCCATAATATTAATAATAATTAAATGAAAAATTTAATACTATAAAGGCAAAAATATTAAAGATATGATATATTAAGGGGATGTTTTTATACTATACACAATAAATAAGGGTTAAATAAGGAATATATCTCACAGAAGTAAAATTGAGATGAGAAAACTCTTACAATGATCATATCATTAGAGTGAGGATATGTCAACAAAATAATTATTTGTGAAAAATTTAAACCAAAAAATAAAAGTGAAAATTCTATATAAAACAATTATAATTCATTTGACACATATAATTGGAATAACATAACCAATGAAATAGAAGTTTAACCCAATGAATGGAAATTGAGTTAATAAATCCCTTACAAAGTTCGTATCATTGAGGTGTGAATTAATAAATGAAGAGATTATGTGTAACAAAATAATATAAAAAAATGGAGATGTGGGAATAATAAATAAATAAATAAATACTATATTCTACACTTAATCTTGTCATAATATAATCAATTATGTAGGTATATAACCCAATGAATGGAAATTGAGTTAATAAATCTCATACCTTATGTCTGAAAGGGTTCTACACCTGTACTTAATGTCATAAATAATCAGATTAGATTAATTAATTAGTTAATTCAGAACCATTTATACATTTATTTGATTTATAATAATTGTATTATGTTTATGTATGTCCTTTTTGATGAGTTATAATATTCAATTTAATCGTTCCAAGAGTGTTTAGTTTCTTGATTTTTCATGATCGGTTCGCTTGTATACAAGTATTGAAGTTAATGTAAAATGGGAATAGTTCTCCAGAATTGAAATTATATATTATTAATGAACTTAAATAATTTTAAATGATCTTATATATCAATTTTTTATATGGTATGATAATTATTCATTAGAAAAAACATTAATGAAAATTATTTAATTTATTTTGGCAGTTTTTACGACCATCACAAACATATATAATTATATTTAATATCATGTTTATATATTGGTTCTATAACATTATATAACTTGTAATATGGATAATACAATATTATTTAACCATAATAACGATTTTATGACCAGCCTTGAAGGCGGTAATGTAAAATGAAAACACATTATTCATAATGGCGGTAAATCAACTCATCATGGATGATGTTTTTATTTTTATAATAAAAGGGAGAAGAGAAGGGGATTGATGATGAATATTCCATTAAGATAATAAAATTATAGTATATATAGAATAATATAGTTATCATTAATGTTTGGATATATGAAGTAAATAGAGGATAAAAAAAGAAAAAAAATTAAAAGAAATTAAAAGAGAATGAAAGAGGATTTTACCTCTTGAATTCTTCTCCTTGAGAACCTTCTTAAGGCACTTGGGTTTGGTATTTTATTAAGACCATAAGTTCATGTATGTGGGTAATAGTTTTCATAGAGTAATTTTTATGATTATTATCAAGATCTAAATCTTATAATGTGTAAGGAGAGGGGTGGTATTTATAGCGGAGGAGATGAGTGTTTTTTGATTATTTTATTCATTAGTTTGTTATTTTGGATCAAAACTATCAATAGTGATGATTATTATTACTATGTATAGTGACTAGTGAACAGGAGTTTAAAATAATGGTGAATAAATCATCCATACATCATCCATGACTCAATAATTTATGTATTTAGCTAATACTGCAAATTACAGTATTTCATTATTCACAAAAAATTCAACTATTTTTAAAAAATCCCAGAAATTCACCCTAACCATTTTCCAATGTGTAGATTTATAAAATTGGACTATTTTTTTTGAAAATATTTTTCTAAATACCATAAATTTAATTTTTAATTAAAATCATAATTTATTAAAAAAATTTCGATTTTAAAATTATAACTGATTTTACGACACTCTAAAAAATTAATTATTGTCTCATAAAATTACCTAATAATCATACAACAAAAAAAATTAATTTAGGAATATATTTTATGAAAATAAATTTTATTTAAAATTATTATATTAATTAATAAATTTTAAATAAACATTTACATTTAACAAAAATACCAAAACTTAATTTATCATTTTTAAAACATTTATTTACTTATTCTATTATATAACTATATCATATTTTTATTTATGATAAAACTAAATTTTATTTATACTTTTATATGTAGGGTCATTATTCTAATTTTTATATTACTATTCCTAACAGTCACATTACTATTCCCATAGTCATGTTAATATTTAATAGAATATCACACTTTGTTTAAGCTATAAGCTATCAAATAAAATGAATTGATTTAAGAAGTTACATACCATAAATTATTGGGCTGTTATATTCTCACCTCATTTAATAAATTTAATCCTCATAATTTAAACTTATTATAGGTAATCACAGCGTTTTCATTTAAAAAACATTATGGAAATCCCATGTCATCAACAGGGTTAGTAAAACTTATTCTTAAATGGAAGGAAAGGGCAATGTGATGGTCACTACAAAACTTGGTTTCACTGTAGAAAAACATTAGTGGGAATTGAAAATATGGGCATGGAAGAAAAATATAACTATCAAGTTTTTATGGAGAGTGATAGATAACATGGTCATTAGAATGTCTACCATCACAAAACTATAAATTTGTGATCAGTTTAAAGACCATTGATTTCTTAGTAAGAAAGGTAAATAGATGACATTTTTTTCTAAAATCCTTTTCATAGAGTTGAGGGTTTATTTTACTATCCATAGTATCACTTAATCAAATAAACTTTATTGATTCCTTTTCATGTCATAATCTCATAATTTGGTTGTGATTTTATATATCTATAAATCATTTATTAAATCTAGAGATGGATATTCAAGAAATTTCTTTATAACTGAAGCACTTTTATGAATCATATGGTCCAAAAATCATTCCTCCAGCCTTTAAATGTTTACTGAAATCAAAATGGTTAGCATAGGTTATCCAATATGATAAATCATACTTTAATATTAATCAATAATATTCTTAATCAATTCCATATGTAGTTAACCTTAAGACTCATCCAAAATATTCCTTTCTAAATTCAAAGAATAAAAATTTAAAAGGTCACTAAATTTCCACAATCAACTTAACATATGATTTCCCCAAATAATGCAGCTATTATTTTCACATACCAAATATATGAATACCTTAATATCCTTTAAACCTTTATGAAACATGCATGTTTCCAATAGTAAAATCTCAGGTTGTTAAATATATTCCTTAAATCCAAAACATTTAATAATCCTAACATAACACAAACCATCAGATCACTAAACACCTTCATGTTCACTATTACTATCCCATAAAAATATACTTATTATTATCTTAACATCAAGAAAATATTTAGGGTTATCTTTCCCAAGTCATGTGTTTTCAAGAAGACCAACTTACAACAGGATCACTTCTCTTGACTACTGGTGTTATTCATCACATGCTTCTAATTCCTTAAAGAAGAAGTATTGTGATACAATATTTATACATCTCATGGTCCTTGTAAGTAGATATTTATTAATAAAATAATCAAATAAAATAATTCTTGAATCCAAACACATTCATATTAATCATTCCTCCTATGTGGCATATTCATTTGATGCCTGAGGCATTGATTTTCATAGTGTCCCATATCCTTGTAGTTAAAGTATTGTACATTGAAAACCTTTTTCTTACCCTTGAAATCACAAGAACAGTGTCCTTTCTCTCTACACATGTAGAAAACTCCCATTCCTTTTAAGAAAGTAACAGGGTGTTTCTTTCCACAATTATCACATGTGGGAAAATACTTCATTATATTATTTCCTTTATCCAAATTTTTTCTAACTGTACTCTTGTTCTCATGCTTCCCTCTAAAGCCATAATAATTAGAGAATTATTTCTTTGTCTCGTTAGAACATGATAATATATCCTAATATGATGAGAATGTTTGGGAAAATTTATCCTTTCAAAATATTGGCATAATATCATAAAAGGTATGATCTTTATTACTCTTTGGATCATGTGCATTGACGAGTTTCTCATTCCTTCTACCAGAAACCATTTCTAATTGATGACATACACTATATTAGGTCATGTCATTATGTATAATCTCAAAACTAGTGAAATACTTATAAAAAATTATTAATTTCATGCATATCTAATCTCATAATCATAAACATGGTTTCTTTGGAATGTTATTCTATATTTATCCTCAAATTTAATCATATGGTTAAGTTCTCTAATCTATGTTATCCTAAATCTAGTTTCCAATATTTCTACTAAACTTGTTATGACACCAAATTTAACAAACCTGACCCCAGTTCGCATAGAGTTAGTGGTTATTTTATTATAATTTCATAGATAAAAAAGATAACATCACCAAGGATCGATCGGTTTAGTATCCTTGAGGAACTAAATACATACATGGTTCCCTTAATAAATTATTAATTAAAAATAGAACATAACAAAGGAAAATAAACCGCTTCCTTGACACTTATTCAAAGATTTCATCTTCACAACATAGGGTAGGAAAAAAATAAAAGGATGAGCTCAAATTCTCAGTAAGGGTTACATGAATCAATAATAAGTGAAATAAAGGCAATAAGGAATAATCCTTATGGTATGATAAATAACTAAAAAACACATACCATCAATAAACTGAGAATGAAAATGCAACCATACATTTTGTCATAGTGAAAATCTCATGGAAAGTAATAAGTAAATAATTAATGAATAAAATTATTAATTATTGGATGTCATGTATTTGGAGCATGAACCACTATCATCTTGACCTTTCACAAGACAGTTAAAGTTTGTGGGTAGAAACCTATGTGATTCTTCATGGAAGTAAACACGAATGGTTTATTTACAACTGTTTTGTCTCATGAGATCCATCGATGCATCAATGGGCTATATAATTTCAGGCCCCACCCCTAAATGAAATTACAAAACATTCTTCATATATTAATTTAATTCATGAATACTATTCCTTATCAAAATATCTATATTGAGTAGAGGAAACAAATTTATCAATATTTCCTTAGTTAATCAAATAACATTCAAAGTAAAAACTTTATGTGAAAATGGTATATGACTCAGACCATAACCATATCCATGATAAAATAAATATGTATATTTAATGAAATATTTAATGATTAATGATCATAAAAAATGGGGTAGTACACAAAAGAAATAGGTGATGAATATTAAATATGTCCTAAAGAAATTAAAGTGAGATGAAAAAACCTCACCACTTGTAATCAATCAAATCGTATGCCCCATTAAATTATAAATAATAAAATTAATCATTTAATAGCATGAATATAAATATATTTATGATATGATATTTTAAAGGGATTTTTGTATGCCACACACAAGAAATAATGGTTGAATAATGAATATATCTCACAGAAGTAAAAGTAAGATGAGAAACCCCTTACAAAGATCGTATCACTGGAGTGAGAATATAACCATGAAATAATTATGTGTGAAAAATGTAAAACAAAAAATAAAAGTGGAAATACTACATAAAATAATTATAAGTCATCTGAAACATATACTTGGCATAATATAACCAATGACATAGAAGTTTACCCTTATGAATGGAAATTGCGTTAAGAAATCCCTTACAAAGTTCGTATCATTGAGGTGAGAATTAATCAATGGGGTGATTATATGTAACAAAAAAATATCCAAAAAATATAGAAGTAGGAATTTAAAATAAATAAATAAATATTGTATTCCACACATAATTTGGTATTTTATAATCAATGAAGTAGACATATAACCTTATGAATGGAAATTGAGTTAAGAAATCCCCTACCTTATGTCTGAAAACATTCTACACTTGTACTTAATGTCTTGGATAATAAAATTAGATTCATTAATTACTTAATTAAGAACCTTTTATACATTTATTTTACTTATTATAATTTTATTAAGTTCATGTATGACCTTTTTGATGATCTATAAGATTCAATTTCATTGTTCTAGGAGTGTTTGTTTTCTAAGTTTTTCATGATCTGTTCGCTTGTATACAAGTATGGAAGTTCATGTAAAATGGGAAAAGTTTCCCAGAATTTAAATTATATATTATTAATGAACCTAAATAATATTAAAAAATTATATATATCATTTGTTTTGTGGTATTAGATTGATTCATTAGATAAAATGTTAATGAAAATGATTTAATTTATTTTGGCCGTTTTTATGACCATCATGAACTTATATCATTTTATTTAATATCATGTTTATATATTGGTTCTAGATTATTATATAACTTATAATATTTATAATAAATTATTATTTAATGATAATAATTGTTTTATGACCATCCATGAATGCGATAATGGAAAATGAAAATGCATCATCCACGATGGCGGTAAATTGACACATCACAGAAAATGTTTTCATTTTTAGAATAAAATGGAGAATAGAAGGGATTCGATGATGTATATTCCATTAAAATAATAAAATTATAGTATATATAATAATATATATTTATCATTAATTTTTTTATAGAGGATTTAAGGTGAGTATAAGAAAAGAAACGAAATTAAAAGAAATTAAAAGAGAACGAAAGAGGATTTTACCTCTTGAATTATTCTCCTTGAGAACCTTCTTAAGGCACATGTGTTTGGTATTTTATTGAGACCAGAAGATTATAGATGTATGGAATAGGTTTTTGAGAAAAATTGGGAAGAATATAAGCAATCTCTAAATATTAGAAGGTGTGAGAAGAGTGGTGATGTTTATAGTGGAGGAGAGGGGAGTTTTTTATTCATTAGTTTATTATTTTGGATCAAGACTATCGATCGTGATGATTCTTGTGAATATGTAGAGTAACTAGTGAATGTGATTTTTAAATAATGGTCCTTAAATTATTCATACACCATCCATGAATCAATAATTAATGTATTTATCTAACACCATAAATTAACGAATTTCTCTATTCACAAAAAATTCAACTATTTTAGAAAAATCACAAAATTCACCCCAATTTTTTTAATGTGTAGATTTTAAAAATAGAATTTATTTTTTGAAAATAAACTTCTAAATATGAGAAATTTAATTTTTAATTAAAATCCTTATTTATTCAAAAAATACATATTTATAATTATAACCAATTTTATGACACTCTAAAAAAATTAATTAAGTTCTCATAAAATATTCTTACAATCATAAGACAAAAAAATATTAATTTATGAATATATTTTATGAAAATAAATTTTATTTTAGATTATTATATTAAATATAAAATTGTAAATAAACATTCACGTTTTACAAAAATACCAACACTTAATTTATCACTTTTAAAACATTTATTTACTTATTCCGTGATATAAATATATCATATTTTCATTTATGCCATACTTAAATTTTATTTATTCTTTTTATAGGTGAGGTAATTATTCTAATAGATTTATTACTATTCTGATGGTCATATTACTATTCTCACATTCATGTTAATATTTAATAGTATATCACAGTTTGTTTAAGATATAAGCTATAAAATAAATAGAATTAATTTAAGAAGATACATAACATAAAATATTATGGTGTTATAGTGGGATACCAACAACATCTGGGGAAATAACTCACTTTCTAGTAGTCTCGGGCACAACAAAATCACTTATATCCATTGAAGCTAACCGTAGTGGTGGTGTGCTCCACGATGTTGATCGGCTAGGATCCAAAATTTTTATTGTTCTCAAAATTACTGAAATTCAAAAGGTTCAGGTATATTAAATGCATAAAAAATGAAAAACCAAATGATTTTTACAAAAAAACTAGAACAATATATATATGTATGAAACACTTATCAATGATAAATTGTAATTTTATTTTCATTACCAATTTATACATTCAATTATCTTCATATTCATTTTCTTCATTATAATTAACCTCCGTTGTGATGAGTATTTCATTTTTACACTCTCTTTAAAGTTTTATTATATAGATATTTTTAGGAAAAAACTGTTCAACATTTTTCGGTTGATGAGGTTCACTGTCACAAAGTACCAATTGATCTTCATCTACTATATCATATAAGTATGTCCACTTTAAGTGTAAAATAACACTCTAATATTTATTTATTTCATCATCAACATAATAAACCATATTCACTTTTAAATTCAATATGGATCATAATCTACACACTCACTAGTATAGATCATGTGATAGAAGTTGACATATGTAAAATGTAACAAATATTTCATTATAAACCTATCAATATTGACAAAATTTCATTTCAAAAAGACAACTAAAAACTGACCATTATAGTTTAATTTAATTATATCATTCATATTTCCACAGTATCCTACCTCTGAAAGTGTAAATACACCACTATTTTGAGTTTTCAAGTCTTTTTCATGATAAATTGTATAAAACTTGAAGCCATTAATATTGTAGGAATCAAATATATTATCCTACCTTAGAGGAGATCAATCTAAAAACTTAAATTTATTTGATATTTTAGCTTTATTCTCAACATTCATTATCTAGAGAAAATGATACAAGGTTTTACTTTTAAAGTAGACAAAAAAACTACACATCAATAATATGAATATGAGTATATACTTATACGATGGGAAAACCATTCAACAATATCCATATTAACATATTTTTTAATTCCATCTCATTTCAAGATCAACCCCTTAATCCTCTATTTGTTTGAAATCGCAATTTTTCAATAAATGGATCTGCAATAACATTATTTAGTATCACATATCTATGTTCTTGTAGTAAATCCAATTCAATCGGTGTAAAATTTTACCCCTTTCCAATTAGTCTTCCAATAGTTGGAAATACCGATGAATGATTTTTAGAATGATAATTAGTAGAGATATCGTCAATATGTCCAGAATGATTGAATCTAGGCCCAATCCCATCCAAATACCTAGAACAAAAGGTCAAGAACTCTTTGACTATGTAACTTTCATCAATGGAGAATTTTAGTTAATATTTATTCATAAAATATTATTTCAAATGACCTAAGTTCCTGATGAAAAAATAATAAAAATATTAAAAAATTTATGCAATGATTTTACAAAATCGAATTCACCAATTAAAATACAAAAAATATCAATGTACCTATCAATTTGATACATTAAATGATAGTGTACCAGTCCACCAAGTTTAGCTTCTTCAACCAAATGAGCAGTGAAATGAATTGTGAATGTGAAGAATAAAGGGGTAAATAACATCTCAAAATGAAAAAGTATCAAAAAATTCTTTCTTGAAGTTTATCATGATCAGTTGGATTTAGAGTTTTTCCAAAAAACTCTTTGAAAAGGGTAAAAAACTAAAGTAGAACCACAGTGAATTTTTTAGGTAATGTTTTACACAATGACAAAAAAAACTTCATTAGAATATGTGATTCATGACTTTTCAATCCATGTAACTTTTAATGTTTTTAGTCAACACACATTTATATGTTACTTGAATATCCATCTGACACTTTTAAATTATTTAATGTTTGATAGAATATATATTTCTCGTGATTTTATTGTCAAAATAACAAAATAATAATTTCTTTTATCAGTTTCCCAAAAACCATGATTTAAATTCACTAACTCTAAATCCTTACAAGCATTAAGGTGATTCTTAGATTTACCCTTATCATTAAGTAATGTAAAAAATTACATTGTCATAGAAGTTCTTCTCAATATGCATTACATCAAGATTATTTTGTATAAAATTATACTCCTAATGAATAATTTTTAATTATATACCTTTTTTTATTGTTGTGTTTAAACTACTTCAGATATTGTACTGCATACCCTTTTCCCCTTCTTTAAATTGATGACATTTTCTAAATTTTTTAGTGAAATTCATTAATTGTACCTAGATTTCTGAACCAGATAACACCTTCAGTGACTTTCTCAATTAAATATATCTATTTAATCATGTCTTTGTAAACCTAAATTTATGAGAAGCATCAAGAAATTGATAACGACACATAAAAAACCATTTTTTTCTATGAGGTAATCATTTAGGTTCAAAATAAAAATTACAAAATGGACAAGAAAACCCCATATGAGTGTTCCAACCAGATAAATTTCATAGTACATGAACGTCACTTATTGTCCATATTAAATTAGTATACATTTTTAATATTTTTCTCATTGAATCATCATATGGTTCGAGACCATCATCCTATAATTCTCACAATTCATTAATTATAGGTTTAAGGTATGCATCAATGTCATTTCCTGGAATTTTCATTCTAGGAATTTTCTTCCGAGGAAAAATCATTGAAATAATGAAATAAGTATTATTTACACACATCCATGAAGGTAGATTATAGAGGACAATTATTTTACCAAATGCTATAATTAATACTTAAAGTACCAAAAGGGTTAAAACCATAAGAATCCAATCCCAAAGGCACATTCTTAGGATCTGAAGAAAAATTTGGATATAACTAATCAACCATGTTTCATGATATTTAATATTTTATATGTCTCATAAAGACATTATTAATATCCTAATCATGCCATTTCATATCATATGCAGTCTTAGACGACATGAATAATCTTTGTAAGCATGGTTTCAGAGGAAAGTAACACAATACCTTTATATATTTTTTCTTCTTCTATTTATTCTTAGGGTTTCATTGATTTATATAATAATTTTTTTCATTGAATTATATCTTCTTGTATGAAATATTTTGAATTATTATTTATCAGACACTTATTTTTAGTAAAGCATGAAATCATTAGGGCATGCATGTATCTTTATATAATCAAGTCCAAGATTGTTGATGACTTTATTCATCTCATAGAATGATACAGGGATGTTAGATTCACTAAATGAATCATGAAGAAACACTAAAATCAAGGACATTTCTTTGTATGTAATTCCATAGGGACACTTGACATGATAAAACTTAGGTAAAAAAACAACATTGAATACTTAGCACACCATTCCTATGTTTCTTGTTCTTCTTCTTCAAATAATTTATAAAAATCATTTTTTGGTCACTAAAGTTTTTAGAAATATTAACCTACTCAGGATTAGATGAAGGTTATCTTGATCTATTAAAATCTTGGACATTGTATTATAAAAAACCAAATGCATCATTTAACAAATTTTGAACTGAATTATCCTATGGTGGGTTACCATGTGTTTTGTTGATAGTATTTTCATTATTTTGACTTTACATAACATTCAATTCACCATGAAAAATCCGACATACATATCGAGTACGAAACTGTTTCAATATAAAATTCACATATACTTCGTTTTTATTCGACCATCACTTGAATTTATAATCATGACACAAACATTTTATTCTACCATCCACTAGTTGGTTTTCAATTGCATAATCTAAAAAATCTTCAAAACCCTTGGAATACCCATGTGTGTTTTAAGGTAAATTAATCCAACTCTTATCCATAGGTATTGGATTGTCTTATCCTTATACATTTATATATAAAGATATAAATATTTAATTAAATAGGTATAATCAAAATTAAATATCATCCAACTTCTTCATTGAATAAGGCTGGTTCTTAATTTGTCATAACATTAATTCAACATTAAAATTATTCAATAAAACATTAAAAACCTAAAAAATACTCAATTATATAGAAATTTATATAATTTATTTAAAACCATTTGAAAAATTCAATCAATCATACCTTCAATGATGTCGGGAGATTAAATCACCAGAAAAATGGGAAGAGAAGACATTGGGGGTCGCCATCGAGGATTAGAAGGAGTCGGGGTCACGATGGTTACTGAAATGGGGGGGGGGGGGGTTGGGTCATTATTGTGACCAGAAGGGGGAATTGAGGTCATGATAGTATCCGAAAGGGGGGTCAGGGTCACGGTGGTCACTAGAAGTGGGGACAGAGTCATGATAGTAGATGAAAGGGATGGTTGGGGTCATGACGGTCACTGATAGGGGGGGTCACGACAATCACTGATAGAGTAGTTTTTGGGGTCACAATAGTAGCTTGTAGGGGGTCGAGGTGACTCTAGTCACCGATAGAGGGTCAGGGTCACGATAGTTCCCAACAATAGTGAGGGGAGTCGGGGTTTGGGGTTACCAAAGGGAGTGAGAGGTGGGGGGTCACAACTGAGGGGAGTGATAGGTGGCGGGCCGAGGTTATGGGTTTCCATTGAGGGGAGGGGGAGGTGGGGGGGGGGGTTAGGGATGGGGGTCACTATAGAGGGGAGTGGGATGTGGGGGGGGGGGGTTTCCTGTAAGGACCCAACCCCAGTTGCCCAAATACGGTGCCTTATTTGATTACATTGGAATATAAACATGGAATATGCATCCTGAAGGACCGAGTAGTTTAGTATTATTGGAAACAAGATACATACATAATTTCATCATTACAACATGAAAAGAAATACAACATAGAAATTTCTTCGACAACATCCATAACTCCTTGGTTATTTCAGAATTTCATTCATAATAAAATTCTTCATGTCCTGAGAAAATGAAACAAAATAAAGGGGTGAGATCAAATGATCAGTAAGGGTAATAAATACAGAGGAAGATATCTTAACATAAAAATTATGTATGTTGAATAACTAAAAACATACGCCTTTATTAAAAACTTGAACACATTATGGAAGGAATAATAGTTGAATAAATAATTCCATAATAATGAGTATTATACTAGTCGAATAACCACATGAACCATAAATTATATTTTCATAATGAGTGAATTCATAATGTAGGACATCATAACCATACCGTCAAGGTCTCGTTCCAAGACCATAAATAATCATTCTGTCAAGGCCTTATGCCAAGACCGTAGTTTGTCTCATGAGAGCTACCGATGCACCGAGGGGCTATAGCGTGCCCCACCCAAAACTTACTATTTCCAATGAATTATTCATATGAACAAGGATAAATATAAACAACATATACATTCATAATAAAATTAATATATGAAATTCAAATAACTTTCCTTGAACATTAAGCATAAAAACTAACCATTCAGAGTAAATTTGTGAATGGTTTTAGGAAATAACATCCATAGAAAAAATAATCATAAAAAATTAAATTAAATATGGTAAATGACTCCATGAAATATTAATCCCAAAAATACATACGAATCAACAAGAGTGTTGAAACAGATGAAGATCCTCTTATAAAATATTCGAGTAATTCTTGAGATAAATACCCTTTTACTTTGAAAAGAAGAGTTATTTTTGGAAAAATATTTGTATAAAACCAGAAGTGAAGTAATATTGTATTTTAATGAGATATTTTATAAATATAATGGTTTCCAAAAATATATTATAGAGTTCTCTTGAAAATAGGTAAGAATTTTAGAAATTCCCTTGAATCAGGCTTGTATATCGGAAACAATTTTTAAATTTCCTTTTAAAATGTGTAAATATCCATAAAATAAGGAAATATTATGGTTGGTGAACATATATAGATAACTAACACATAATTTATTATGAGTACATAATAATACATAATAATTTAATTGAGGTAATTTAATAATGAAAGTAACACGAATGAAAATGGAGGTTCGGGTGGAAAACCCTTATCTTAAGTCTGAATGTGTTCCCCTCTCAAACTTAAGGTCTTGGAATACAAAAATACACTTATTAATAACTTAATTAAGAACCTATTATACATGTATTTATTTTATTATAATTTTATTAACTTCATTATTTCCTTATTGATTATCTATAAGATTGCATTTTGTCGTTCCAGAGTGTTCGTTTCCTTTATTTTCATAATCAGTTCACTTGTTTTTATGTAAGGGAGTTCATGAAGAATTGATGCAAATATCCAGAATTTTAATTACATATGATTTATAAACATACATAATGGTTAATGGTAATTTATATCATTTTTTATACAAATTAGTATGAATCATTAGATGAAGTATTAATGACAACCACTTCAATTATTTTAGTAGTATTTGATTACTAGGAACTAGTTTGGTCTTATGGTTTAATATTATGTACATATACTGGTTCCTGAATATTAAATATGATATAATACATATATTATAGTCTGGTTCAACGATAAAAATGGTTCCATGACCAGTAATTAAGGAAAAATTGAAGAACAAAACTTCATTGTCCATAAAGGTTGTAAATTAGAACCTCACGGATGATGATTTCTTTTATAAAATAAAATAGAGAGATCAAGAATATTGATTATGGTTCTTCCATTAACATGATATAATTATAGTATATATATGATACTGGAGTTATAATGGTCATTTTTATAGAGGAGGTGAGGAGAGGATAAGAATAGAATATAAATTGAAATGAAACTAAATGAAAAAGAAGGGTGTTTTACCTCTTGAAATAACCTCCTTGAAAACCTCCTTAAGGGAAAGAGTTTTGGTATTTTGGAAAGACTAAGAGATTATTGGACATGGGGAGTTACTAGGGAAGGGTAACTGGGAATAATTTTGAGGATATTCAAGGCTTAGAAGTGTGAAGAGAAGAGGGAGTATGGGGGTTTTTATAGTGGAGGAGAGGTGTAAATTTTGAATATTTTATTCATTATTTTATTATTTTGCTCAAGACAACCAATAGTGTTGTTTCATGTGACTGATAATAGTAATAATTTCACATGATTTAGAACCAATTAGCCTTACATCACTTATGATGTCATAAATAGTGTATTTAACTGATAATTTGTATACAGTATTTTATCGTATTTCACTATTCAACAAAAATTCAAGAATTTCTGAAAAATATCAAAAATTCTCCCTAACCATTTTTTGATGTGTAGAATTAAAAAATGAACCACATTTTTCAAAAATAATTTTCTATATATTATTAATTTGATTTTTAAATAAAATCATATTTAATTTGAAAAATTACAATTTTAAAGGTATAAGTAGTTTTATATCACGTTGAAAAAATAATTAAGATCTCATTATCTTATTACCTTAAGAAAAGAAAATAATATCATTATTTAATATTCATAAGGGCCATATTACTATTCATATTACTATTCATAAAGGTATGTTACTATTCAACAAAAATAAAGTTTTTTCTCTCAGACACTAAATGACATACTGATCACAACTCTAGATGACCGTTTTTTGAAATTCAGAACATAGTAGAGGTAAAGTTGTGTTTAACGACTAGATTATAAAATATGTTGTTTTGTAGGGTCTTAGTGTTTCATGCATTCAATATTTATTTTCAAAACCTTGGGGTGTTACATTATCCCCACCTTATAAAAATTTCATCCTCGAAATTCACAGAATGTTACCTCACAAAAATATTTGGGTAGTTCTTCATCATAAGATCCTTAGGTTCCCATGTTGCCTCTTCGATTTTATGATTCCTCCAAAGTATCTTTACCAAACGAGTTGTTTGATTCCTCAACAATTGTTTTTTAGTTTCTAGAATTTGGATAGGCTCTTCACATTAAGATAGAATAGGTTCCAATTCTATACCTTCAAAAGTTAGGACATGCATTGGGTCTGACATGTACATTCTCAACAATGAGACATGGAACACATTGTGTACTTTGGACATTATAGGAAGCATAACCAAACAATATTCAATATCTCTAATTCTCTCTATAATTTCAAAAGGTCCTATGTACATAGGGCTTAGTTTCCCTTTCTTTCCAAATCATATAACATCCTTCCATGAAGACACTTTCAAGAAAATGTGATCTCCCACATGAAATTATAGATCCTTCCTTCGATTATCAGTATAGCTCTTTTGTCTACTTTGAGCTGTTTTGATATGACCTTGAATTGTGTTTACCTTCGTTGTTGTTTCCTTTACAAGCTCTAGACCCACAAGCCTCCTTTCTTCAACTTCATCCCAACAAGTTGGTACATGACATCTCTTTCTTTATAATTCTTTATATTCCACCATTTGAATACTTGAATGAAAACTATTATTTTAGGAAAACTTAACTAAAGGTGAGTATTGATCCCACATACCTTGAAAGTCAAGTGAACATAATATCAACATGTCCTCTAAGGTTTGGATTGTCCTCTCTAATTGCCCGTAAGTTTGTGGGTGGTAAGCAGTACTCAATCAAAGTTTTGTATCCAAAGATTTCTGAAGGTTTTTCCAAAATTTCGGTGTAAACTACAGGTCACAATCAGACACAATTGAGTGAGGTTCTCTAAGAATTCTCACAACTATATTGACATAGAGTCTTTCTAGGCACTCCGGTGGCAAATCCTCCCTTATAGCGAGGAAATGTGAAAGATTTATAAGTCGATCCACTATTACCCATATCGCATCATTCTTCCTTGGAGTTTTGGGTAATCCAGTGACAAAATACATGGTTATGTCATCCAATTTCCATGTAGGAATCAGTAGAGGTTTCATGACTCTTTTTTGGATGTTTCCTTTCAACCTTCACTTGTTGACAAAATAAATATATTGATATGTAATACGCAATTTCCATCTTCATGTTATCCCACCAGAAATGTTCCTTAAAATTTCTATACATCTTAGTGCTACCAGGATGTATGGAGAAATTCGAACTATGGGCATCATCCAATAACTCCCTTTTTAGATCGGGTATAGCTGAAACACAAAGCCTTTTCCCAAATTTCAGAACACCATCTTTACACACAAAGTCAGCCATCTTCCCATATTTCACAACATTAATTTTCTTTTGCAGGTTCTCATCATCAAGATGAGAAATTTTAATCCTTTATAATAAATATGGTTGGGAAACTAAATGAAAAAGTAGTGATGTTTCATCTTCTTTGATAATTATTATATCCATCCTCACTATATCCATGTAAAAAGGATCCTTTTATTCCTCATCTTATTGAGAACCCCATGACCCTTCCTACTCAATGCATCAACTACCTTGTTTTCCTTTCCTAGGTGATAGTGTATAGTACGATCATAATCCTTGTGTAGTTCAAGCCATCGTCGTTGTCTCATATTGAGTTATTTCTGTGAGAATATATACTTCAAAATCTTGTGATATGAATATATCTCACACTTTTCTCCATAAAGATAATGTCTCTATATACTTAAGGAAAAGATTACCACTGATAACTCAAGATCATTTGTGGGATAGTTTTGTTCATGAATTTTTAACTGCCTTGATTCACAGGCAATAACTCTATCATTCTGCATAAGGAAACAACCAAGTCCTTTCTTTGATGCATCGCTAAAGATCACAAACCCATCATTCCCCGATGGTAGGGTTAGGATCAGAGCATTCACTAATCTCATCTTCAACTCTTCAAAATAGTCCTCATATTCCTTTTTCCATACAAACTTAACCCCTTTACGTGTAATATTGGTCATTAGGTTGGATAAACGAGAAAAGTTCTGAAAAAAATGCCAATAATAACATGATAAACCAATAAAAATATGTACCTAAGTTATGTTTGTTGGAGTAGGACATTCTTTCATAGCCTTTGTATTCGCAGGATCAACATATCTTCCATCTTTAGAGACAATGTGGCCCATAAAGGAAACCGATTGAAACCAAAATTCACACTTGCTGACACAACTTTACTGCAATGATACTTCCCGTAAGAGTTTTGACTGATAACTCGCTCATTAGATCCATGAAAATAGAGAGTACATTAGTCAGTCCAAAAGGCATTACTATAAACTCATAACACCCATACCTGGTTCAAAATTCTGTTTTTGGAATGTCTTCCTTCTTCAAAAGCAACTGATGATATCCAAACCGAAGATGAATCTTTGAAAAATATTGGGCTCCATGAATTTGATCAAATAAATCATCAATGCGAGGTAGGGGATACTTGTTCTTTATTGTTATAGAATGGATCTCCCTGTAGTCAATTTACAACCTCATAGATCCATATTTCTTCTTAACGAAAAGAATAGGGGCTCCCCATGGAGAAACACTAGGGCGAATAAATCCCTTATCACTCAATTAATCCAGTTTTTTATTCAGTTCCACTAACTCCATAGTGGACATTCTATAAGGGGTCTTTGATATGGTCCTTGAACCAGGAATTAAATCAATGGAAAACTCAATTTCCCACTCTGGAGAATGTCCAAGTAAATCCACTAGAAAGACGTAAACATATTCTTGCACAATAAGTAAATCCTCTATTTTTTCATTCTTCTCCTCACCCATAGTTATTCCATTCCCTTCCTGGATCTATATAATAATCAGATGGTGATGATTCTTCCCTAAAGATAAGGGATTCCACATTATCCTCAAAAATTGTAACCTCCTTCTTCTTGTAATAAATTTTTACATCATGGTTCGAAATCCAATCCATACTAAGGATTATATCAAAGTAAATAATGAGTATGAAAATAAAATCAGAAGATAAAGAACGTTTATATGCCATAATGGGGACTTCCTGACACAACTTTACTGCAATGATACTTCCCGTAAGAGTTTTGACTGATAACTCGCTTATTAAATCAAATTGTAAATATCTTATTTTCTTGGAAAACTAAGAAGATATGAAAGAATTCAACAATACTGAATCAAATAATTCATTGTCTAAGTTTGATGAAATGATTAAAGTACTTTCCACCACTCTATTAGGAACTTCAACCTTTGTAGTTGTGACCGCATAATCCTGGAATTTCTCCCTTGGCCTTCCTTGGGGAACTTTTCCCTGGAACTTAAGAAATTTATGTGCATAATGTCCCATATTCCTGCAATTGTAACATTGAACATTGGTAGCTTCATTATTCCCCTTACAATCCCGAGATAGGTGGAATTTTTCTCCACACTTGTAACGGACTTCGATTCCATTTAGGCAAGTGCCAGGGTGTTTCTTCACAAAATTTATACAGGATAGATGTTCAAATATTCCATTTTTCGCCATTTCCTTATTTCATTTTCCATAGATTTTTGAAGCCCTCTTCTTCTCTTATTTTCTTTTAAATTCATAAGACTTAGAAAATTCATTTTCTCTCTTGATATCACTTGAGACTATATCTTCAAATGATGAGAAAATTTAGGAGACCATAGCCCTTTTATAAGAATGGGTTTAAACCATCAAAGAATCTGTCAATTTTTCTCCTTGGATTACGTATGTAGTCCGTAACATGCCTTTCTAGCCTTGTAAAGTTTTCTTCATACTTGGAAACATTGTCATCCTCATTCTGCCTTAAATTCAAGAATTTCTTTTCCATATCCACTCATTTTTCATGAGTAAAGTATTTCTCTAGGAATATTTCCTTAAAGTCCCTATATTCCATCTATTATATATCTTCCTCATCCTTTGAGTTTTTGATTAACGACCATCACTAATCCGTATCTCCTAATAGGGGATAAACTGTCATGATGACCTTCTCTCTTTCGTTACATCCCAAAGCAAGAAATATCCTCTCTAGGGAACTTATCCACTGCTCATCTACAAATGGGTTTGTAGTCCCATTGAATGAAGGAGGCTATTGTCGCATAAAGAGATCTAATATAGCTCCTCCACATGGTGGATTCAGATGCTCCATATGGGTAAGGTCATTATTCATAACCTGATTAAGTTGTCCCAATATAGTTATAAGCTACTCAACACCAGTCAAAGTACCAGAGTTAACATCATTATCTTGCATTAAAGAGAAATACCTACACGGGACACACACATTCATGTGGTTTACATTCATTCCCCTAGGTTCCATTTCAAAATAACATTATACACTAGATTAGGGTATGAATCATAATGTATAATCTCAATGTAGAAAAATACCTAGAATAAATTGAGATTCTATACAAAGCTAATCTCTTAATCATAAACATGGATTCTTTAATGAAAAATTTACATATAAATCCTTCATAATGGCTTGTAAATAAAATGTGATTTATCCTACAAATATCCCTCAGGAGTTTCAAACCAGGTGTGCAGTAAGGCCCATTTTCATGTACCAAGATAAACCAGATCAAGCCTAAAACTCATTGTCAGAGTTTTCACTCTTATGTACATCTATGCCATAACCACATCCACTTGTAGTATCCAAAAAAAAAATATTTTCTAGAAATATCCACATAATATATTCCTTACCAAAATACTAGGATATTCTTATATTCTTATCCTCAAATATTATCTTAGGGATTTGTTCCCTAATCTGCATTTTCTAAATCTAGTTTCCTAGTTCTCTACTAAAATTACTTTGATACCAACTGTAAGGACCCGACCCCAGTTTCTCGAAGCCAGTTAATTGTCTGATTACATTGGAATTTAAGCAAGGAATATGAATCCTATAGGAATGAGTAGTTTAGTATTATTGGAAACAAGATACATACATAAGTTCGTTATTACAACTTGAAAAGAAATACAACATAGAAATTTCTTCAACAACATCCATAACTACTAGGTTATTTCAGCATGTCATTCATAATAAAATTATTCATGTCCTGGGAAAATGAAACATAATAAAGGGGTGACCTCAAATGCTCAGTAAGGATAACTAATGCGACAAAATATATCTTAACATAAACATTAGGCATGTTGAATAACTAAAAACATATGCCTTTAATAAAAAATTGAACACATTATGGCAGAAATAAGCGATGAATAAATAATGCCATAATCATGGGTATTCAACTAGTCGAATAACCACATGAACCATAAATACTATTTTCATAATGAGGGAATGCATAATGTGGGACATCATAACCATACCGTCAAGGCCTTGTGCCAAGACCATAAATAATCATTTTGTCAAGGCCTTGTGCCAAGACCGTAGTTTGTCTCATGAGACCTACTGATGAACCGAGGGGCTATAATGGGCCCCACTCAAAACTTACTATGTCCAATTCATTCCTCATATGAACTAGTATAAATATAAACAACATATACATTCATATTGAAACTAATATATGAAATGTAAATAAATTTTCCTGAACATTAAGCATAAACACTAACCATTCAGAGTAAATTTTTGAATGGTTTTAAGATAGCACATGCATAACCAAAATAATAATAAACCATTTAATTAAATATGGTAGATTATACCATGAAATATTAATCCTAAAAATACATAATAATCAACAATAGTGTTGAAATAGGTGAAGATTCCCTTATAAAATCTTCGAGTAATTCTTGAGATAAATACTCTTTTACATTGAAAACAAGAGTTCTTTTGGAAAAATATTTGTATAAAAACATAAGTGAAGTAAGATAGTATTTTAATGAGTGATTTTATAAATATTATGGTTTACAAAAACAGATTATAGAGTTCCCTTGAAAATTGGTAAGAATTTGAGAAATTCCCTTGAATCAGGATTATATTTCAGAAACAATTTTGAAAGTTACTTTTAAAAAGTGTAACTATCCATAAAATAATGAAGGATTATGGTTGGTGAACATATATAGAACACTAAAAAATAATTTATTAGGATTAAATAATAATACATAGGAATTTCATTGAGGTAATTAGACAATGAAGGTAACCCGAATGAAAATGGAGGTTCGGGTGGAAAACCCTTACCTTATGTCTGAATGTGCTCCCCTCTTGAACTTAAGGTCCTGGAATATGAAATTAGACTTAATAAAAGATTAATTAAGAAACTATTATACATGTATTTATAATTTCATAATTTTATTAAGTTCATTATGTCCTTATTGATTAGTTATAATATTGAATTCTATCGTTTCAGAGTGTCCGTTTCCATTATTTTCATAATAAGTTCACTTGTTTTTAGGTAATGGAGTTCATGAGGAATGGATGTAAATATCTAGAATTTAAATTAAACATTATTTATGAACATACAGAAGTTTTAATGGTCATTTATATCATTTGGTTACATGTAATGATTATGAATCATTAAATGAAATATTAATGATAACCACTTCGATTATTTTAGCGGTATTTGATTATTAGGAACTAGTTTTGTCTTATGATTTAATATTATGTACATATAATGGTTCATGAATATTAAATAGGTTATAATAAATATATTATAGTATATTTAAAACATAAAAATGGTTTCATGACCAGTAATGAAGTAGAAATTGAAGAACGAAACTTCATCGTCAACGAAGGTTGTAAATTGGAACCTCACGGATGATGATTTTGTTTATAAAAGAAAAGAGAGAGATTAAGAATATTGACGATGGTTCTTATATTCACATGATATAATCCAGTATATAGATTATAATGGAGTTATAATGGTCATTTGTACAAAGGATGTGAGGAGAGGATAGCAAAAGAAGATAAATTGAAATGAAACTAAATAAAAAAGAAGGGTGATTTACCTCTTGAAATAACCTCCTTGAGAACCTCCTTAAGGGAAGGGTTTTTGGTCTTTTAGAAAGACCAAGAGATTTTTGGATGTGGGGAGTGACTAGGTAAGGGTAATTGGGTAGAAAGTCTTAGAGTGAAAAGAAGAGGGCGTGATGAGGGGTTTTTATAGTGGAGGAGAGGAGTAAAATTTGAATATTTATTTCATTATTTTATTATTTCCCTCACCACAGCCAATAGTGTTGTTTCATGTGACCCCTAATTGTAATAAGTTCATGTAATTTTGAACCAAGTGGCCTTAAATCACTTATGATGTCATAAATAGTGTATTTAACTGACAATTTTTATATACGGTATTATACCGTATTTCACTATTCATAAAAAATTCAAGAATTTCAGAAAAATCCCAAAAATTCAACCCAACAATTTTTCGATGTGTAGAATTGAAAAATAAACTCCATTTTTCAAAAATAATTTTCTAAATATTATTAATTTAATTTTTAAATAAAATCATAGTTAATTCGAAAAATAACAATTTTAAATGTATAATTAGTTTTATATCACATTGAAAAATTAATGAAGATCACATTATCTTGTTACCATAATAAAACAAAATAATATCATTATTTACTATTCATAAGGGTCATATTAGTATTCATAAGGGTATGTTACTATTCACCAAAAATCAATTTTATTCTATCAGACTCCAAATAACATACTGATCACAATTCTAGATGACCATTTTTTGAAATTCAAAACATAGTAGAGGCAAAGTTGTGTTTAATGGATAGATTATAAAATATGTTGTTTTTAGGGTCTCAGTGTTTCATGCATTCAATATTTATTTTCAAAACCTTGGGGTGTTACATTACTACTGAGGAGAGTGGGAGGTGGGGGGTCAGGGTCGGGGGTAACCATTGAGGGGAGCATGTGGTGGTGGTTGGGGGCGTCAGGGTTTGGGGTCGCCGCCGAGGGGAGTAGGATGGGGAAAGGTGGGTTGGGGTGAAGAAGAGAGGGGGTGGGGGGGGGGTGTAAATTAAGTATTTTTTGAAAAAATCAGTGGTGGTTAAAATAGAACCACTGCTAATTATTTAAATAAAAAAAATATCGATGGTTTAATAAAACCATCACTATATTATAATTTTTTAAATAATATTTTTTTCATAGTGGTTATAAAAACTGTCACTAATAAAGTTATGCTAACCACTATTTTTTTTTTTCAGTTTCTATTATAGATTTAAGTTGTGTTCGTGAATCCTTCCCAAATACCAATTTAGGTCTATAACACTTTACATTTGAAATCAGCTATTTTCACATGAGGATGTGAACATCTTTATGTATCAAAATTTCTCCACCAATGGAACCATTTGTATGTATCATAGGTTTTCCATTTTTATTTCATTTATTTTTTTATGATGTGAGTTTTAATCCACATAGATAGGTTCTCTAGAGTTTATCATCATCTAGTGATATAATGGTTGTTTTTATGTTGGGATCATGCCCCTAATGTGGCTTCATATATATACTCATGTATGGAATCACAACCCACATAGTTCGAGGACACATAATGGGACACATTACACCTTTTAAGGTCATGTGACAGGGAACAAACCATACATTTTAACATCATAAAACAAGGGCATGCAGGTGAAAAGTACCTAGAAAAGGTTTGTGTGGAGCTTATACATGAGCATCCCTTTATGTTTGATACTTGTCTTTATGAGACCAAGATGATCTAATAATGAATATATCCCTATGAATATAGCTCTTACTTAGAATATGGTCTAATGAGGATGAGATGAAAGGTCCTGAAAAGAATGAATCCCTCTAGGTGGTGGTGTAATCTTACTAGGAATATGACCCAATAGAGATGGTTATGGATTGAAGATGTTGGATTTTAACCTTAGAGAGGCATCATACTTTTCCCATTGGGACAAGAATCAAGGCCCATGTAGTTTGGTTATGTTGGATATTACACCTAAGAGGGATGCCCAAATGAGATGTTTGGATTTATCTAGTGAAATTATCTTCATTGATCTCTAAGCCCACATAAGTCATGCTCAATGTGAGAAATAAGAGACCGTAGAATATCTATCACATTACACAATTGCATTCAAATGGGACTTTCAAATTGGAATTATTCTTGAATTCAAAGGCTGATAATGGATTCGCATCCTCATCCACTGATGAAAAAGGGAAGGGATATAGAAGGAAGGATAAGTATGATATCCTGTAAGAAAGGATAGTGTCTTAATGTAGGTGAGATTCCCATATAGGAATGTTCTCCCCTATCCACTAATGGATGAGGGAGAGTATACGATGGGCTAGATAGAGAGGAGGACTAGAGATTACTCCAAGAGGTTTTCCCTTGTATGAATTTACTCCATCCCTTTTTTAAACCCTATATTGGGGATTACCCATATGATAATTAGAAAATAGATTTCACAGATACTGTCAAGTTTGTTTAATGTTTCATGCAACATGTGGGAGGTGAATGCTGGTACCCGAACCAAGAATGCTCCTACTACTTCCTCTAGGATTATAACCCTCATTAACAATGGGATTCATGATTGTAAAATCCCTAAGGACTCTACCCACTTTATTTGTTAATTGGTAGAAATATTTTACCAAGGGAATACTTGATCAAAAATGGGACATGATGGTGTGTATAATACCCTAATCATAAAGGTTTAGAGGCCTCAAAGGAGGTCTTCATTTAGCCTTCCTTAGCTATTGGTGTTGGTTAGAGAGATCCATTTTGATACTTCACATAGGGGATATGATGAAGCCGAAGGCTATACAAAAGGATAATTTTGAGATCAGATAGGTAAATACCCAAAGGATATTCCATTTATCATACTATTTTTGGTATGTGGGAAGAGGGACATAATAAATGGGGATCTTTCATGAAGGATGTTCCTTCATGAAGGGGATTACTTTATGAAGAAAGGTATCCCTTATAGATGACCAGGTGAGTATTCCTTTTCACTAAGGATTCCCTTTGTGGTCAAGTCCCTTTTAGCACAAGAGCCTCAACCTGATTAGTGAGGACTCAATAAGTGCCTCCAAGAGACCTCAGATCAAATTTGGGCATAGACATATTTTTGGGGTATTATAGCAGTACTATATTAGGAACTATAGTAATAAATGTAGAAAATACTATTCGATACTGTATAAACTAGAACTATTATTCCATTTGGTCTTTTGGGCCACCGGTTTGGTCCTTAAGTCCTTCAAGGCCTTCGGGCCACCCAAGGACTTGAGCCATATGAAATTGTACTTAAATGGACCAGACATACTCTACAAGGAGAAGACTCCAGATTATGATTCAGAGCAAGACACATTCACCAGAGCAGAGCTAATGGATTTGGAAGAATGAGAGGGTATGAAAATTTCCATCAGGACTAGCCTATGCATGCATGAGAAGCCTAGTCGAACAACCATGTGAAAGCAGAGAGTTGACATTATGTTGTAGACGTTGGGGAAGAGTAGTTACTAGTAGTTATAGTCTGGATAATTTCCTCTAGACCTTTTGGTCATGTAATGTCATGAAGCCTACATGATATGTAAGGGTTCCCCTTCAACCCTTAAAAGGGGGATTATCAAAAATGAATAAAAATAAAAGGTATTCAGGTCATTTGGGTTAAGGAACTTTTATGAAGTATTCCTTTGCGGTGACCGAGTTACCTATAGTTTGAGGGGAGCTTCGTGAAATAGAAATATCAATCTCATTTTTTCTCCTTTTCTCCTTCTCATCCCTTTTTATAACACTGTTTTTGGTGAAATTTTAGTAAAATAAAAGAAATTATTTGATAGTTTATAAAAGAAATGAAAATAAATGAAATGATTGTGATTTATCTCTTTGTGTTTGGATCAATAACTTAGTAAAATAAAATAAATGATTTGTATTTCTCTCCATCTTGTTTGGTGAATCTTTCTAAACGAAAAGAAAAGAAATTATTTTGTAATACATGTAGAAAATTTGGATAAAATTGGAATTTTAAAATATTAATATCCCTCCACCATCATTTCTTTCCAAATCATCTTAATTTTGGGTTGATTTAAATATAATAGCAGTAGAGAAATATATTTCTCTCTATATCTCCCCTTAAAATTATCTCGCCAAACATGAGAAACTAGTTTCTCCCCTCAATATCATTTCTTTTCTCTCCATACTACCTCTTCCAAACTTGCTATAAGTCTCAATAGATTATATTGTGTTTCCCTTCTATTGTATTGTTGTAGGGGAAATATAGGGTATTTATAAGGTGAGCAGAAAAAATAGATTTCTCAGAATTGTCAGCTACATAGAATATCTGACGATATGTGGTAGGAGATAATTGATTCCTTGTCCACAAACTATTTTTTTTGCTTAGGTGTTGAGTGATTACCTCACGCCACAAAAAATATTTCTTTTAGGGGCATGGAGCTACCGCCTTACGCTAAAAATGATTTTTTTTGTGGGGTAGTTGAGAAACCACCTCACGTTGCAAACTATTTTCATTTGAAAGGGGTGTGGTGCTACCGACTCGGGCTGCAAATTCATTTCATTTATAGGGGAATCAAATTACTGAATAACACCACAAAAAATTTTCATTTTCATGTGGATCAAAGATACTACCTCAGGCCGATAATGAATTTCGTTTTTGTGGGTGTCGAGCGACAGTGTCACACCATAATTGTTTTTCACTTGGTGGGGGTATTGAGATACCACCTCATGCTGCAAATGAATTTTGTTTGTAGGGGTGTTGAATGAACTCCACATGCTACAAATGATTTTCAATTTCCCTGAAAATAAGAAGGAGTGGGTTCCACATAACATACTTGAGGTGCTATGAATAAATTGTCGGTTCTTATGCGATTTCACATCCTTTTCCAAATTTAATCAGATTAAAATTTTTATCGTATAGTTTCTGGATTCTGACATTATCTCAATAGTTTTCTATGATTCTTTACCATATTTTTAGGCCCCAAAAGTACCCCTCATTGAAGTGGGATCTAATCAGCATGAAGAGGAGTGAATTTGGAGGAAGAAACATGACCTGCTTGAGTGCTTCATGATGTATCAAGACTAATAGGAGGGAGAACCCTATATAATGGTTGCGAGGAAGAATCATTTATCACGTAGCAATACTTGTGGTTAGATATGAGATTTTGGCCTATTGTTTTGTCTGCATGGAAAACTCCCTTTGCACTCGACCTTTTATACAACTAACCATAGGAATTCAAAAACTGGTATTTCCATGATCTAAATCCAATGATTTGTGTTCAAATTATTCCCACATAAAAAAATTATAACGCACATAATAATTTGTATGTTATGTGGTTCACATGGTTTGCTATGCGGTCCATATAGTGCCTAAGCTACTACACGTAATATTAAATTTTCCCAAATTTATGCCCCAGTCTAACACTCTATCCTCTTGTAGGAAGAGAAAAATGGATCTATAAACAAGTTGTCCCTATAACTAAAGAGAGGAGAAAAACCATGATAGAAAGTGTTGACGATGGTGAAAAATGAAGTATACACTCAAAATATCATTTATTTTCAAAGATCATGGGTATTGGCTTCTAGGATGATCCTATCTTAGATAGGATTCCCCTTTATGGATTTGGACTACTATATAATGTTCTTATTCTTGTGCTCCATCATGAAAATAAACCCCTTGCTTAGATAAATATTTACAATCATGTACATCGGGAAAATATCTCGGTAAATGAGACATATATAAGAGAAAACAAATATGAGGGATTTGTATTGGTTCATACCCCATTATCATTAAATGAAGAATTGTGGGTGATAGAATTAGAAATTCACTATGATAAATCAATTATGTGAAAAAAGACAACCGATGAGAAGTAGGGGTGGCCATCAAAATGTGATCTTCGTCCCAGGGGATCATTTGGCTTTGATTGGGGATGAACTTTCTAGGTTCTCTATAGCTATGTTGAATTTAATAAATAGTTGCAGGCTTTAGGGATTTACAAGGTCGTTTGGGTGCCACATAATTTTTCTCAATAGAATATGTTTATTATTATGAATTTTCTTAGAATATGGATCCCATATACCAACACATTCCAATTGTTACACAGGGAAGTTGGGATAAGAAATTGGTATGTCTGAATGATTACCGAGGAACCAATCATGGGGCACATGCATGATGACTTTCTCCCTACTTCCTCAGTTTGGGATGATGTAGAGAGGACTACCCCGCTTGTGAAATAACTACTTTCCATAACATAGAATCTTTATGGAGTAGATACTCACCCTAGGTTAGACGTTCCTTTATTTGACTATATATAGGATTTAAATTTTATGAATGATCATGATCCATGTGTGATGAGTTAGAAAACTTTTATGACCCACTGGGCTAAAAGGTTCCTATTGGAAAATACTAGAAAAAGGCCACTTCAATCAGTGGGGCTCGACGATTTCACTCGGGGTTGACCAGCTAGTTTTATTGGAAGAATTACTGAACATGTTTCTAAGTGGATGGTTATTACTAATACGTGAGTCAAGTGCCATATTTAGGGTCACAACTTTTTCAGTGATAGAATAGTTGGAAACTGGGAGATGCATTAATCTGGCAGTCCTAGTATTAGCAATACTATATCATCTATTAGGATGAATCAGCTAGGGAAAATACCCTTACTTAATATTTGGACCATTTAAGGTTCTATAGGGTTGGATAAAGGCTGACATGGGGGTTATGAATTCATCAATGATTAATAAATCCTAGAGTATTGATTTAGAAAATATTTTCAATGCATAAGTGGGGTTAATCTATTGATGTTGGAACCAAATGATGTAATGGATATGATTAACAATTATGATCATTTCATTTATTCTCCTTACACACTTTCCACTAGTACCCTGGTGAATGGAATGTCTAGTTGTCATGAAATGTTGGTATATATTTTTTCTTTAAGGTAATTTGTTTTAGTTATAAGAATCGATGAGAAACTAATATGAGGAGGATATCCGCCTTGCGGATTTGGGAAAGAATTACTTTGTGTCTAGAAAAGGTTCCTTATACCTATGTACAATTGATAAAAGGAAAAGAATTTGATGATTTCCCATCAATTATGGTTTATGTTTACATAGTAGGAAACACATCTCTAGATTGAGTTTTCACCCTTTGAATCATGACCTAGGCATGCAATGTCTTGTGTTGAAGCTTGGATTCATCCATATCCCAATGTTAAGTTGGAAAAATTGGTGCCCATTATTAAGGGTTAGATGATGAATGAAATAGAGGGGGGGTGTAGTAAACAACCTAGGTATTCTATCCTAGAAAGGGGTTTCCACCAAGAAAACCACTAATTTTTGAGATTCCAAGAATGATATTAAATGTTCCGAGTTCCACTCCCCAAATTGTTTATTATACTACGAAGATTATTGAAACAAATTCCTAGCTATCTATCCTTGTTGACGCTACTTATCCAAATTCTTAGAGGTAGTGGGATTCTTGGAAGGGGATCACTATAATTTTGGGGGATAAATGATGTTTTATTTATTGGAAATAACCCATTCTGACCAGATATGGGTGCATATATTCAGTTGAAATCATTTCTTATATAAATCAACCAAATATGGTAGAATCCTATCTCTTAGTACTGAAGGATTCTATAAACTCATTTCATGGACAAAATATATATTGAATCCTGAGTACTTGAAATGTTGGAACCTCTTGTGTGTGAGAGAGAAGAAGAGAAAGATAGTGAAAATGATTCCTGAGGAAGAGGTTAGTTGATTTCCATCTTATTTTTTTAATGGTATTAATTGATCCCATCCATTCATACATAGGAAACCAATGAGGTCTATTTTCTCATTGAAAATGAACTAGGGGATGTACCTTTCTCTTCATGATTGGGACATTGTAAACGTCCTTCTCTAAGAAAAACTAAAGTATCAAAGATGACAAGGAAATAAGTGAGACATTTAGATCCAACTCCTCCAAAAAGAGTGGCCTCATAGACATTATCTTTCTGTATCATAGTGGTGTTTTTAGAGGCTTGAAAAAAATTAGACACCTAGAGAGGGAATGTATCTGCTAAGGAAGTATGGGGAATACTTTAGGTAGAGGAGATTTATTTTCCTGAATTTTGGATTATCACTACTCCTGATCATATTTCCTTCGATGAAAAACATGATGAAGTCAATTAATATCTTAAAGACATGTATACTTAAATCCATTATTTCAAGGGTATAATTTATAACTCCAATCGAGTACGAGAGATTATGAGAATAAGGGAATTATAAACTAATTCAGAGGAATAGCTAGAGTGAGTTATCATTCCATTTTTATATTTCACTATTACTATGATTCTCAAAACCTTTTTTTATAATAAGATATCAGTGATATATTACCTATTCCTTCCACATAATATATTTAAGAGGGAACATATATTGGGGTGGATGTTCCTTTTGATGAAAGGGTTGAGGAACAAGGCTCTCCTGGCATAGCTAACCACATACGGGCAGTTGTTTCTAATCTTGAGGGATAATTTCCACCCCAAAACCACCACCACAAATTTTTATTTATGTAATATTATCCTCATGAGAGACCATGAGGAACAAGTAGGAAAAGAAGCTAACAATACACATTTAGTTTGGACCAGTAGGTGAGTATTCTGTTTTCTCACTAAAATTTCAAAATTGTTTTAATAAATTTTTATTGATGAGTTAACTTGTGCTGAGGTTAAAATGATTTCCACAGTACCGCGAGTACCAATTATCCATGATTGTATAACTCCTTACTTTTCAGAAACATATGTGGTAATAGGGGAAACTTGATAAATTTCAAGACTGAATGAGGATCCGATTTTAGTGGATGACACAATAAGAATTGTGAATCCTAGGATGTTGTCTCCCTAGGATCAAGAGACCTAGATATTTTCATAAGAGGATTATAAAATGAGTGAAACATGTGAATGTTAAAAGATTTCAAATTCCACTATGCTTAATCCTACCTACATTGAACTGAAATTGATAAATTACCCCTCAAAGGTTCTGAGTTCGGAAATACCAACCTCCTTAGGGTGACCTAACTATGTTCACCTGAAGAATACAACTATGGATGAAGTGATGAACCATGTATGGGGAGATTCGGGCTCAAATATCTCTCAAAGTTCACTGGTTGTCATTCCTAAAAGCTTTTATGTTGGTAAGTGAACTCCTATAAGTTACCGGTTTAGTCGAATATGAAAATTTTGATTATAATATCGTGCAGACGTCCATGGAACATGGTTATTTACTTAAGAGTTTGGAAATTATTTTTTCATTAATCATTTTCAATTAAATTGTGAAGATATTGATAACAACAAATTTAGTATGCTTGAACCAGGGGTGAATTCAAGAATTATTGTTCCAATGAAAAATTTAGTACTCTTATGGCTGCCAATGAGGCAATCTTGGCTATTTTGCTAATGTCAGCTTGTTTATCACAATTTAATTCGAATTCATAAACTCAAGAGACTACGTCACCCATCACCACCATGTGTTAATAATGATTGTAAATTTTTTTATGGTTTATGGACTGCCCATGGCACCAAATGGGCAGCTGCCACCTGAATCCTTGCAATAAAAAAGTCTAATTCGCTGGCCGTCGAAGGGTATCGACGAAGACTGAGATGCCAAAGACTTGATCGAACATGATCTAGCTAGCTGCGCCCCTGAGTTCATGGTAGTCTAACGACGTGATGAGGGTTCCGTTAATTGCATGACGAACCCAAATTTTAAAAACAATTATTGGATCTTGATAGTTTAATATAAAATGAATGCATTTGGGTGGAGTCCCACTATATGGGATTTGGCACACAAATAAAAATAATAATAGTTTTATGATTCCTTTGGCATACTAACTATATTTTTCACTAAAATTATAGAATAACCAAAATCCATCTTTAAATAAGGGAATTTTTATTATTTGTATGATAGTTTGAAGCATTTGGGTAGTTAGGAAATCCAATATACTAGTTCCTATAGTTGTAATGTCATCATGTGGTTGGAGAAGAGGGGGTAGATTTTAGCTGCAAATGGAATTTTTTTTATCATTGGAGAATTAATTGTGGATTTGTGTATGATTTTCATATTAGAATGGATATAGAAAAATGTTATACAGATGCAATTTTCATCAAGTAATTTTGAATGATTTGGGGAGAGAAAGGGAGATACGAGAAAGAAATCTTATCCTTTTTTTAATGGAAGGGTTGACTGAATGGGTTTGGGTGTTAGGGCTCACTAAATTGATTGGAGGTTTACCATTTGAGGTTCTTGACCCAATCCCAAAAAATTTCATGAATGGTTTATTTATTTATATTTAATTAAATGAGGTTAGTTTTAAATTAATTTAAGAAATGGGTTGGTTAAGTGTCACATGCAGTGACACTTACCCAAAAAGCACAACTTCATGTGGTGCTTTATGTGGGGTTTCCAAAATGCCACATCCTATGGAATTTTAGGGGCTCCCCAAATTCCATGCACCCTCTTTACTATTTCCCCACCCCATTATATTTATATTTATTTATAATTATATACATCCATTTATTTATTTTAAATTTTAATTCACTTCCACAGAATCATCTTTAGCCAGCGCCACCTTTTAACAGTTCCAAAAAAACACTGATAAACGAGGTACCTTTATCGACACTAAAAAACTGATGTAAAAAGGTTCTTTTAACAATTCTAAAAAAATGATGATAAAATTACCCCTTTATCATAATTTTTAGCGCTAATAAGGGTACTCCATTTATTAATGCTTTTTTTAGCATTGATAAAGGGTACTTTTATAAGCGTTTTTTTAGGATTGATAAAAGTTATAGTTCATAATAAAAACTATTTATCATTAAAAATCATATATTAGTATATAAATATATTTATATTTATATAAGTATCATATATTTTATAAAATATTATTTATGTAAGGCTAAATACACATTTACACCTAATATATAAGATATTTATTGAAAAATGTATTATAAAATAATTTATAAAATACATTAATTAATAATTTACTAATTATTATTAGGTAATATTAATTTAATAACAATTTAAAGATATAAAAAAATCAAAAAATTAATAAATGATCTAAAATAAGTTGAAAATGTGACTCAAACTTCAAACATCCATAACTCTTGATTCGGGTGTCCATTTGGACTCTACCAAATTTCAAATTGAAGCATGTGATGATATCTACGTACTAGTGACATGAAAGAATACCCTATCACATTTTATGAGGAAAAAAGTCCCAAAAGTCCTCCAAAACAGAGTTTTTAGGTGGGATATCCTAATTGTTTAACATTCAACGGACTTTCAGCCTCGTATAAGAGGGTCTTTTTCCCCATGTTATGTGTGGGAATGAATTTATTACCAACCATTACATTAATATTGATATTATGGTTTAAAAATGTTATCATTTTTTATGATGTAGGTATATTTATAATAAAATATATAAAAATATATACATATTTTGTATATATTCACACATAAAAATTTAATTATATAAATATATATATGTAAACATATTTACATGTAAAATATATTGCCAAATATATAAACCTTATCTATATAAAAAATAATATCCATTTTTCATAAAATAAAAAATTATGAATATTTATATACATATATAATTAATGTATATATAATGTTTATATATATATATATATAAATATATTTCTGTTTTTGTTTACAAACATATATATATATATATATATATTCTAATATATGAATATAAATATTAATTTAGAATATATGTAAATAAATATAAAAATGTATAATTATATTTATAGAAGCACACACATATATAAATATATGTATGTAAGAATATATTTATAAGCACACACATAGGCATACAATAACATATTTTATATATGTATTTATATATATATAGACAAAAAATGTAAGTTAATATATATAAATATATAGATATATCATAAAATAAAAATCAAAACAATATAGGCGAGTTGAAGAGGGGTATGCCTATGAGGGGGAGGTCTCATGTTCAAACTCACCAAAGGCAGGGGTGCACACATGAGTGAGAAAATACCTTGCACTATTAAAAGGGGCGAGGGTGACTAACACTATTAATGGTAGTGGGGGTGGGGGTGGCTAGAGATATTAAAGGTGGTGGGGGTTCCAACGAGCTTATACCTGAGTGGTAAATGCTCTTTCTTAGCATCCAAAAGCCCCGGAATCAAATTCAGGTGGGGGTGAATTTCCAGGTTACTGTAGTATAACTATAGCAGTTACAATAGTAGGTACTGTTCATTACTATAGTAATTGGAACTATTCATCCAATTTGGCCATTCTGGTCACCGGTTTAGGCCTAGTTGTCTCAGGGCCTTTGGGTCACGAAGGCCTTCAGGACACAGGGATTTTGGGAAACCAAATGGAATTAGGGAAATCAAATGGACTTTGATCCATAGGTACTTTGGGCCACCATTAAACTTCAAGCCACTGGGAATCCGAGCCACAAAGGACTAAGAAGAATCCCGGGCAGACGACGCAAAAGCATATCCTAGAAGAGGATTCAGAGAAAGAAACATCCACCAGAGCAGAGCTAATCAGATTAGAAGAATGAGAGGGTATGACACTTTCCATTGGTACTAGGAACTATTCAGTTCTACACGGGGCAATGCTAGCAGATCAGCATTGCCAAGTGGGGAGATAGACGCCCTCAAAGATACATATGTTGTGGATGGATAATTCAAAAGTGTATTCAGGTATTAGGTCTTCAAAGGTCATGTACTGAGCATTTTACCTCTAGGACTTCGAGTCATGCATAATACTTGTGCCACTAGGCTTACGGGTTATGTAAGGGTTTCTCCTCAACCCTTTAAAGAGGGATTATACAAAAAATTAATAAAAATCTAAGGCTTTCAGGATTTCGGAGTAAAGTGGTGGGGGTGGCTAGATGAGTTTCAACTGATGGGGGGGGGGGTCTACCCTCTAATATGTATTTTTTTTATTAAAAATGGACCTTTATCAGTGCTTATTTGAGCATTGATAAAAGGGACCCCCTTTTAACAGCACTGAGTATAACATCACTTTTTTTTATCATTGTTAAAAACTTTTTTACGCTCTGTTAAAGGGATGGTCTATAATAGTGAATATAATAATTATATTATTAAATATTAATTATATCAAATATATTTATATAAATAAATATATTTAATGAATATATTTATAATTATATAATTATAATGATATTTATAATCATATAATTACAAATCTATCTCTATAAAAAAATATTTCTAATTATATAAATATAAATATATTTATAATTATAGAATTATTAAAATATATTTCTATATACATTTAAAATATATTTTTAATTGTATAATTTAATATACATTTAAAATCTTAATAATTTTCTAAATATATTTATAAATATATATTTATATATTTATAAATAAATTTAAAATACTTTTAAACATATAATAAATAATAAATATATATTTATGAATATAATTATAAAAATATATTTATAAATTTAAATATAATGGGGTGGAGGAATGGTAAATTGGGGGTGTGTATGTGGCACTTAACCAACCCATTTCTCAAATTAATTTAACCCTAACACTATTTAATTAAAAAAAATTAAAAACCCTTCACACAATTTTTTACCCACCACAACACGTCCCCTTGGATATATATATATATATATAGTTTTTAAATAATAATAAATATAAAATAGTAAAAGTGTTTTTATATATTTTTAAAAAGGGGTCTGGAGATGCGTGATTGTTGTTTATAATTTTCTCTTTAAGCTGGAAGAGTGAATGATGTTCATGCTTAATTGGGGGGGGGGGGTCACGCTTCTTATATGAAATTTATATAAGAAGAATGAACAAAGTTCACACCACCTAATTATTTTTAATTTTTTTTGTCATACTATATATTATTATTATATGATAAATATTATTTTATATTTTAGTAATTTTTAATAATAAAGGAGTAATATATTTAATATAAATAATTATTAATAATTTATTTATAAAATTAAAATTTCTTAATTTATATAGAATATAATATATTTCCACTTATTAATTAATTAGAGTGTCTCAAACCTGAAGAAAATCCTATAGTTATTCATAGATAGGTCACACTCCTCAAACAGTTTCCAAAAGCGCTTGTTTGTGGAACCAAAATCACCCAACGATTCCCACATCTGTGATGAGATATAAACCATCTTTGAAAAGGTTGATGACACTTGCAGAATTTTTCCAATAACACTTAGGAATTCACATTGGTAAAAAGGATGAGAGTTTGAGCTCATCACACCTTCTTAGGGAGAATTATTACCTAATCTAGAACTCTCTTATAGATTTAAATTAGTTTCATGAATCCTTCCCAAATCCCAATATAAGGCCAATTGGCCTTTACATTTGAAATCTGTCATTTACAAACAAGGGTTTGAAAATATATATGTATCATATGTTATCCATAAATGATTCCATTTTTATGTATTATAGTTTCCTTATTTTTATTTTATTTATTATTTTGTAATGTGAGTTTTAAGCCATGTAGTTGGTCATTCTAGAGTTTATCACCATCTAGGGACACAATTGTTGTTTCAATATTGGGATCTAGTCCCTGATGAGGCTTCTTATGTATCCCCATGGAAGGAATCATAACTGACGTAGTTCGGTGCCACTTAACAGGATATGTAGCACCTTTTAAGGTCATGTGACAAGGACCAGACCATACATTTTAATGTCATGTGACAAAGATGTGTAGAGGTTTGTGTGGAACTTATTCATGAACATCCCTTTATGATTGATCTAACATGGAATATATCCTCATGAGATCCACTACAAAAAAGGATGTATTAATGACGGTTTTTTTTCTAATGGAAGTGGTTTAAACAACTTTTAAATCATCTAACGATGGTTATGAAAACTATCACATATTTTATAGTTGTTAATCATTAGTGGCGATTATTATTTTGCAGTGGTGTTTTTTTATGTGTCATTTTTGGAGAATTTAGCGGTGATTTCGATTTTATTTAGTATCAGTTTTTTTAAAATTAACTCAAAAATAAAATAGATTAGATGAAACTAACCGACACTACATATATTAGCGGTGGTTTTGTTTAGAGATAGTTTATATAAACCACTGCTAATTAAAATTTAATGAAATTTATTTAGTGGTGGTTTATAATTACCACTGCTAAATATTTTTCATTAATTTTTTTTAAAATATTTAATAAAAAAATATAAATTTAAACTTCGACATGCAATAAACTAAAAAGTAAATTCATAGTAAACCCATAATACATACATCATAAATTCACAATCATATATACATACAACCTCAATCACTATAACCTCAATCATCATAACCTTAGTAAAATGATAACTTTAATCAACTCATACCTCAATCATCAATATATACATATAAAACATGAACAAAAATAACCCATGGCTAGTATACATCCATCCCATTACCTATGCTGTATCCATATACCCCCACATAATATCATCAACTAGAACCAACCAAATCATATCATCTACTATAAAAAAGAAGAAGACAAAAATTAAAACAGAACATAATAAATCAGAATTACAGTAGAATCATTGATAAAATTTAAACATACAACATAAAATAAGAACCATTACAACTATGTTATGAATAATGTCATTGATTAGAATGGATAATCTCCATTCTAATGCCGGCATATGTCACCTAAAATAAAAATAAAAAATTTTATGAAAAGAAATGTGAAAGAGAAAAGAAATAGAATATATTCAAAATGTTGTACATAAATTTTTTTATTTTGTTGAACAAAAAGAATACATTTTAACATAACTGAAATAATATATCATGAAAAATACTTTTAAAACATAAACTTTTCTATTTAAGATATGATTCAACAGTTGTAACTAAAAAGAGATATTATATAAAAATCTAATTATTTTTTAAATCAATATACACTATTCTTGAAATTTACTTAATAAACATATTTTAAATCCCTTGATATGGAATCATGTCCAATATTTCAAAAATAAATCAATGTTGGGTTTCCCATGATTCCTTGTTAATATGAAGTCGTTTGCTATGATTTTGACCATTACACGCACATTTTAGTGTTTTAAAACACTAAAAATGCGTTTACAGGAATCCCGAGAAAACCATAAATCTTAATGATGTTCCATTGGTTCTTATATATCAAAAATAAATTTACAATAATTTTCTTCTAATTTCATGGAAATAAAATGTCGTTTATTTGGTTTGGACCCCCGATACTTGTTTTTAAAGGATTTGGTACCTTTAAAAACTGTTTATTGAGTAATTCTGACCATACCACATATCAGATAGATATGTTTTCTAAATTTATATGTCAAAAATAACTCAAAATATTTTATACAATGATTTCACATCAATACGAGGTTGGTTTCTATGGTTTAGGAGGCTACATGCGCCTTTAAGTGATTTAAAACACTAAAAATGCATTTACAGGCATCCTGGGAAAACCATAGCTCATAATGATGCGTCGTCTGTTTCTATTTTTCAAAACTAAATCTATGGTAATTGTAAACAGATTTCATGGAAATCCAATGTCATTTATATTGTTTTTACCACTCTGAAACATGTTTTTAAAGGCATGGGGAACTTTAAAAACTGTTTACAAGGATTCATTTCCACCACACCACACATTGGATTGATATATTGTTTGTCTGTAAAAATCAATAATTAATCATTAGTGGGTTTCCACAATTTCATGTCAATATGAGGTTTTTTCTATGGTTTTTACTATTACACACACATTTTAGTGTTTTAGAACACTAAAAAGGTGTTTATAGGCATCCTAAGAAAACCATAACTCAGAATTATGTGTAGTCAATTCATAAATTTTAAAAATAAAGATATATTATTTTCCATTTTATTTCATGGAAAACCGACATTATTTTCTTAGTTTTGACCCTTTGACACACATTTTTGAAGGCTTTTATACCTTTAAAAATAGTTTACCAAGCCATTTTTACCACACCGCATGTTGGAATGATGTGTTTTCTTTGAATACACATAATAAATAAACCACCTATGGTTGTCACAATATTTCACATTAATCTAAGGCCATATTCTATGGGTTTAACCATTACACGCATGTTTTAGTGTTTTAAAACACTAAAAGGGGTTTATAGGAATCCTAGGAAAACCATAACTTAGACTGACATGTTGTCAGTCCTTATATTTCAAAAATCAATCTATGTCTATTTTCTTCCAACTTCATGTACATCCAATGTTGTTTTCCTAATTTTGACCCATCAACACATGTTTTTAAAGGTTTTGGTACCTTTAAAAACTATTTACAGAGTCTTTCCAACCACCCCACACATCAGATTTTTTTCTATGAGTACACGTAAAAAATAACTCAAAAATGGTTGTACCTTGATTTTATTTTAATAAAAGGTTATTTTCTATATTTTTGACCATTAAACATTTGTTTTAGTGTTTTAAAACACTAAAAACGAATTTATGGGAAACTGTAACTCCGAATGATGTGATGTTAGTTCCAATATTTCAAAAATCAATATAAATTCGTTCTCCTATAATTTCACGGGAATATGAAATCATTTTATTTATACTTGACCCCCACAACATGTTTTAAAAGGATTTGTACCTTTAAAAACTATTTATTGAGTCATTACCACCACACCACACATCATATTGATGTGTTATCTATGTGTACACATTAAAAATAACTCTTTGGTGGGTTTACCATGATTTCACATCAATATGAGGTTGTTTTCTATGGGTTTAACTATTACAAGCATGCTTTAGTGTTTTGAAACACTAAAAAGGAATTTATGAGCAACCCCCAAAAACCATAACTCGGAATGACATGCCGTCAATTCCAACATTTAAAAAATAAATATAGAGTTTTTTTCATATTATTTAATTGAAATTTGACATCATTTTTCTAGGTTTGACCCCTAAACACATGTTTTTTAAAGGCTTTAGTACATTTAAAAACTATTTATGAAGTTATTTCGACCACACCACACGTCAGATTGACTTTTTTTTACGTATACATGTAAAAAAACTCAAAGTGGGTTTCCTATGATTTCATGTCAATATGTGGTCATTTTCTTTGGTTTTTACTGTTACATGGACATTTTAGTGTTTTGAAACTCTAAAATCACATTTATGAGAATCCTGGAAAAAATGTAACTCAAAATGATGTGTCATTAGTTCCTATATTTAAAAAATAAATCTATGATCATTTTCCTATGATTTCAAGGAAATCCAACATCATTTTCCTAGTTTTACCCCTCCCCCTACATTTTTAAAGTCTTTAGTACCTTTAAAAACTATTTACCGAGTCATTCCAACCACACCGCACATCAAATTGATTTCTTGTCTATATTTAAATGTAAAAAATAATTCAATGGTTGGTTTCCCATTATTTAATGTTAAACTGTGGTCTTTTTCTTTGGTTTTGACTATTACCCGCATGTTTTAGTGTCTTAAAACACTAAAAAAACATTTAGAAGAATCCTGGGAAAACCGTTACTTATAACGACATTCCATCAGTTCCTATACTTCAAAAATAAATCTGCAGTCATTTTTCTAGGATTTTATGTCAATCCATTATCATTTTCCTTGTTGTGACACCCAAAACATGTTTTTAAAGGCTTTAGTTCCATTAAAAAATGTTTACTGATTCATTCTGACCACACCGTATGTCGTATTGAAGTGTTGTCTATGTGTAAATGTCAAAAATAACTCAATGGTATTTGTACCATGATTTAATGTCAATATTAGTTTTTTCTATGGTTTTGACCATTATATGTACATTTTAGTGTTTTAAAATACTAAAAATGCATTTACGAGAATCCCAAGAAAACTATAACTCATAATGACATGCCATTGGTTCTTACATTAAAAAAATTAATCTACAGTAATTTTCCATTGATTTAATGGTAATATGATGTCATTTTTCTATTTTTAATCCCAAAAAACATGTTTTTAAAGGTTTTGGTACCTTTAAAAATAGTTTACTAAGTCAAAACTGAGCAAATGAGTTCGAATTGTTTTCAAACTTTAGGATAATAATCCATAATTCATTTTTCAATTGTATGAATCAACAAAAAATTAATATGACCTAATATGTGGTCAGTATGACTCTATATTCCTATTTTTAATATAAAAGTGTTATTTTTTATGATATCTTATGTATTCTTCTTTATTTAACTCTTCTCCCTAGTAAAGCATGAAATCATAAGGGCTTGCATATTTCTTTGTATAATAAAGTCTATGTTTTTTGATGCGTTTTTTCATCTCATAGAATTATTTAGGAATATTATCTTTACTTAATGCATCATGAATAAACTCTAAAATCATGGACATAGATTTTTTAGTAATTTTATAAAGACACTTGATTTGATAAAACATAAGTATAAAAGACAATTATGAATACTTGGAACACCCATCAAACAGTTCTTATTGTCCATATTCAACTAATTCATAAACCACATTTTTTGTTCACTAAAGTTACGAGAAAGATTAACCTGATCAGGATCAACTGAAGGTTTCATTGATATATTAAAATATTGTACAATGTATCCTATATATCCAAATGTTTCATTTATCAAGTTTTGTATCAAATTATCCCATGGTAGGTCACTTTGTGATTTGTGGAAAGGATTTTAATTTTTTTGAATTTCCATAAAATTTGATTCACCTTACCAAATCCAATACACATATCAAGCATGAAACTTTTTCAATATAAAATTTTAATTTAATTAATTTCTATTCAACTATCGCTTGAATTTATAATCAGGACATAGAAATTTTATTCTACCATGTACTGATTGTTTTTTAATTGAATAAGAAAAATATTATTCCAAACCAATGACATACCAAGGTGTGTTTTGAGGTAAATTAATCAAACTATATTCATAGGTATTTAAGTGTCACTCTTCTCCTTATACATTCAAATTTAAAGATATAAATTTTTAATAAAACAAGTACCATCAAAATTGAACATCACACAACTTCATCATAGACCAAGGTAGGTTCTTGACTCGACATAAAAAAAAATTCAACATAAAAATGGTTCAATAAAATATTAAGAACATAAAAAATATAAATTAATAAATATCACCCCTCACAATAATATGGTCGAATATCATGGAATAAGTTCACTGTACTGATGAGAGAGGATATTATGATGTCGAGCATATTACTATCTATTGATCATGTGTTGATTCAATAATTTCATTATTTTTTTTGGTTTTGATTCTCACAAACAACAACATTTATTTTAATAATGAATTAACTTATAAGTGAATTTCATGAAATTATTATCCATCAAAATATTTATTCTGAAATAATATTCAAGTCATTGATCCAGTCAGAATATTTGTTAAAGTATTGAGGATGCATTTAAACGTATTCTAGAAAAACTATTTATACACTACATTAGTAAGTATAATGTATTGATTAATAACCCTATATTTGAAACAAAACATATGGATCATGTAACGTATATTTGTTGGAAAAGTATGGTTAAACAACCCTACATTTGTAATCAACCCTACGTTTGAGGAAGAAAATGTATGGTACATAAACCCTACTTTTGTAATCAACTGTATATTTTAAAACCTATGTTTGAAGTTTCTTTTTCACATGAAGGAACCCCACATTTGACTATTCAATGGCATAGTTTTAAATATATTATATTATCCTATATTTTTGCAATAATCCTGACAAAAGTAAATAAATATTCAAATTTATTTTATGGCTGATTAAAATTCCCATTATGATTATTTTAAAGTATCATATTCTATGGAGTAAATCATTACTATTTTTATGAAAACTATATAATATAAAAGAGGATATATATATAAGGAAAATCTGTGTATCATTTCCTTTAGAGCTACACTTTGGGGGAATATACGTTTTGATCAATCGAATCACTACTGTTTCTATCATTGCTACTAAATTTCATTGTTACATCTTCTTCTGCAAGAACGGTGAAGCATTTTTTAGAGATAAAATTTGGATACATACATGTTTAAACATCTATATGGTTTTTTCTCTATCATTATTTGAAGATTTACAAAGTGATGTTGAATATCTATTTATTGATGTGCATTATTGTAGATCAATTACATTTTTCAGTTGGTGCTACAACTATGAAGTTTAACTTGTGTTCTCCAACAAAATCAATCTCTTTTGATTTGGTGGAGTTTAAAATGATCAGACTTAGTTGTGGTTAAGTGTTAGCTTCTTTCACTAAGATTTGGATTTACAGTTCCATGTAAAAAAACCAAAAGGCATTTTAAAATCCTTATAAGGTATTAACTTCCTGCACTCAGTTATTTAGAACTTAGGATAAAATGACTTCTTATTTAAAATCACTAAGCTCATGGATTTGAGTGTTGGTGGAGTGGACTTGGGGATCATTATTCCCTAAAACACTATACATCACTATGTTCATTTCCTTTATTTAATTCCAATGATCACTCATCTTTAAGAGAGAAGTAAAGGTTTGTTTCATAAAAAGAGAGGTATTCTAAATCTGTTAAAATTTTGAAGACTATAATTCACCCCCTCTTGTGTATTTGTCTTCATCATCTCCATCTCAGCCAAACAATTGGTATCAAAGGTATTTATCTATTCCTATATTTCTAGTTTTATAAATCCTTGAATATTCTTTTGGATCTATCTGATACAAACAAGTAATATCAAAGGCTGGATCTTGAAAGCCTAAGTTAAAGATTCAGATGAAGACATCTTGAAATGGGTGATTCTAGAGAAGGTATATCAATGATCCGTGATCCTTATTTTAATGGTGATAATTATGGACATTGGAAAGATCGTATAGTTAGTTATTTAAAAAATCTTAGAATAAGGGTTTATTTTAAGGTTGTGAAGCCTTATTAGACTCCTAAGGAAGATTAGGAAGATTGGAATAATGATCAAGAAAGATAATATGATCTCAATTCAAATGCTTTGAATGCTATAGTATGTGGTTTAGGAACTGATGAATTCAATCGAGTATCTCAATGTCCTACTGCATATGCTATGTGGTAGACTATTGCTGGTACCTATGAAAGAACACATAATATCAGACAATTAAAGTACACTACAATGAAATTAAAGTCTAATACATTCAGAATGTGTGAGGATGAAGTTATCACTCAAATGAATAGATGATTGACAAACATTGTCAACAATGTTGCTTCTTTAGGAGATCCGATTTCACAATTAGATCAAGAATTAAAATTAATCAAAATAGTACCCTCTAAGTGGAATGGAATATCTGCAACTATATGTCAATCCACACCAGTAAAAAACTTAGCTATAAAGTAATTGATTAGGACTTTAATGATGTATGAAGTTGATATGAAGGCTAAAGCTGAAAATTATATATCACACGAAGAATCCACTCTTAAAACTTCCATGGATGAATATTCAAATTCATGTAACATAGATTTAGATAATTATCTATCAGATATTTCTAGAAAATATTAGAAATTGTATAGAAATAAAAAGAAAGGGACTGCATAAAATAGAGCTTGTGAATTCAATAAAAAAGGTCATATAAAGGATAATTTTCCTTTACTCAATGTTCAAATAAAATAATATTATAAGAAAAAAGGTAAAAAAATTATAATACCTACCCATAATAATTATTCTAGTTCACATAATGAATCTTATATATATTTTTAGGCTGAGCATAAAAAACAAATGTTTTGTCTTATGGCTCATACTAATGATGTAAATAGGTAATGATTTATTCTAGAAGATAAATATTAGTCCTTAAAAAAAGATCATATAAAATCTATAAAAATATTATGATACCATCCTATTAGATAAATAAATTTTTTCAAAATAGATTACAGATTTAATGTATAATTCATCTAAAATTTCTGTTGATTTGTATGAAACTAATATTAAAGAATCATTGGTTGAATTTTATTATTTAAAAAAATATTCTATTATTCTGATTAAAGGAGAGAAATATTTAAATCAAATAATTCATAAAAGTAAAATCTAGAAAGGAGAACTTGGAATATGAAGTAATGGTGAAAGATGAAAAATTTATAAAAAATATTTTGTTCTGGGATTAAATAGAAAAAACATGTCCACTATTAAATGTTTTTATTATGGTATTGATTATCATAATAAAAATGATATATTCTTTATACAACCTCAAATTTTTAGTGTTGAAAATTTTTATTGATCAAAAGAATTTTTCAACTTGAATAATAGAATTCCTACTCAAAATAAGACAGTTTAGTTACCTAAAAACTTAATTTCTAAGAGTGTTGGACCCAGAAGAACATGGGTATCAAAAATAACTTTCATTTTATTTTTCATTATATTACACCATAAATATATATCCTTAAATATTTAAATGGATGATCGATTGATATATGATATCTCTACAAAAATAGTGAACAACTCTGAAGTAGTTCATTATTAAAAAATCCCCAGTACTAAAATCACCATTCTTTGAAGTATTTAATTTTTATATTTATATAATTCTAGTTTATTAAATTTTTGTTAAATGAGTATAGAGATATTTTTTATCATTTGATAAAAACTTTTCTCTATTATGTATTGGTCAATTTTTTTATACTTGATTTACTAAATTCTCCAAATATCATTAAAACTTTATTTTAATCCATAAATAAAATAATACTTATTTAAATTTTGAAGAAGTTTATATTTTAAATTTTAAAACCTATTGAAATCATTATATTTCATATTACAAAATTTTTATTGGTTTACATAACCAACATACCTTACTTATATAATATGTATTTCTAAAAATTAAAATCTATAATTATTATTCTCTATTTTTCAGCTAAACCATATGAAACTTCGTCAGCATTATGTCAGAACCTAACAAATAATTATATTCTTATTTTTATTTATTTATAAGTCTTCTTATTTAGAATAACTTATTCAAAAGATTATATAAAAATAGTCACACTAAGATGAAGTGATCAAGTTCCTCAAGTTTAGAAGAAAATCATTATCACAAATGGACAAAAGGTAATCCTTTTGATATGTTAAAAGAACAGTCAGCATCATATGTTTATGATTTATTTGAAAATTATTCTGAATGAAATATGTAAGTTCATATTCATGAAGAACTAGAAGTTTATTCTCCTCAAATGTCTAATAAAAATATCTAATTTAAAATTAACACATTTAATGAAGAAAAGGTGAAGCTATAAGTTGCTTTGGATGCATCTAGAAATTCATATGAGGAACTGCAAAGAGAATATGTATCAAAAATTGTTTTTTATTAATTACAAATGGAATATTAGAAAGTAAAATATAGTTCAATATTGAAAGAATATTTTGAAGCTTTCAAGGTAGAAATGATTAGTTAGATTGAGTTACTTAGAAGAGAATCTATTACTAAGCTAGATCTTGACAATATGAAGTTATTCCTAATTGAAAAATGTTCATCCTATTCATATTAATGAAAAGTATATGTTCAAAGTAGATTAGAAGAACTGTTAAGAGTTTTAGATGATTTAAGTGAAAAAGTTTGATGTTTGGAATGTTCAGATGAAAAGTCCACTTCTTCTTAACCCTTATATTTTATTTTCTATTTATTTAAAGTTAATTTCACATTTATTATTTTTAATATATGTTTTTTAGTGAATATATGTTCTATAAGTTATTTCGTAATTTCTTTGTAAATATTTCAGTTATTTTACATAATCACACACTTAATTCTTGATTATCTCATAAATTAGTTTATTACTATAAGTAAATAATAATTTTACGTTAAATATTACTTGTGTAAATATTTGTTAAAAGTATTATATTTATTTTAAAAATATTTTAATTCATTGAATATCCTATATTCTATGATTCAAGGGGATTTTTAAGAAAATAATTATTTTATTCATTAAATATTCTATTTTATTATGCTTCTTGTTTACTAAACTATGTCTTTTTAAAGTATGAATTTAGGGGGAGTTAGTTTTACAGATCACATATTTTTTATGTCAAAAAATGGGTAGAAGTTATATATTTAATGTTATCATCATGTTAGATAAGTTGGATAAGTTAATTTTTAATATCCTTAATATGGAGGAGAATTTTTGATTCTTATAATAAAAAAAATAATTTTTCAGTAAGGAAAATTATATAAAGGGGAGAAGTTTCCTTTATGAGAGAAATATTATAAGGAGAAAAAGTGGTAGAAATTTATTTTGGTCTTTTTGTTTTTAATTTTACAAATTTTTATCAGGGATTTTAAGATCATCAAAAGGGGGAGACTGTTGAGCATGTGTTGATTCGAGAAATTTGTTAATTTTTTATGGTTTTGATGCCCACAAACATCCACAATTATGTTACTAATGAATTTAATTTTATATGAATTTATAGAAATTATTATTCATTAGAATATTTATTTTGGAGTCATATTCAAGTCATTGATCCGCTGATAATATTTTTTGAAGTATTCAGGATGTGTTGTAATGTATTCTTGAAGCACTATTCATAACCTATATTATTAAGCATAACTTATTGATCATCCTACCTACATTTAAAACAGCATTCGTGGATCATATACCCTACACTATTGGAAAATTATGGATAGACAATACTAAATTTATAATAAACCCTAAATTTGGAGAAGAAAATTTTTGGTATATCAACCCTACTTTCATAATCAACCATACATCCTCAACCCTACATTTGGAGTTTTTTTTCACATAAAGGAACCCTACATTTGACTATTCAATGATGGAGTTTTATATCTATGATATTATCCGAGATTGGTGCAATGATTTTGAAGTATGTAAAGATATATTCAAAGTTTTTTTATGAATGAATCCTAGGATTGTTATGATTGATTTAAAGGATTGTATTCAATATTTTAAATCATTAATATTCTTACAAGAAGTTATGAATCACTTGAATGTTTTTGAATTCAAATATTCATGATTGATTATGAGATATTTGTAGAACTAGTTTTACCTGGAGTTGTTCAACCTGTTGTATAAATATCAAAAAATTATTCATCAGAAAATACATAATATAGAAGAGGAGATATAAATAAGGAAAAGGTATATGTCCTTTACTTCAGATCTACACTTTGGATACATAAATGTTTTGATCTATCGACTCACTACTATTACTGTTGATACTACTGAATTTTATTGTTACATCTTCTCCTAAAAGAACAAAAAATATTTTTTAACAGATACATACATATTTAAATATCTATTTGGCCTTTTTTCTATCACTATTTGATGAAATCCTGTGTGAAATTGAATATCTACTTGCTGCTGTGCATTATTAAAGATCAATTACATCTGTCAGTTGCTACTGCAACTGTGAAGTTTAACCTATGATCTCAAAAAATAATCTCCATTGATTTGTTGGATTTTCAACTACTCGGACTCAGTAATGGTTAAGTGTCATCTTCTTATAATAAGATATGGAATTACAGTTCCCAGTAAAAGAACTACAATTCCCTAAAAAAGCCTCTTAAGGTGTCAACTATCTATAATTAGTTGTTAAGGTTTTATGATAAGAGGACCTGTTTGTGAAAATCACAAAGCTCATGGATTTTAGACTTAGTGGAGTGGACTAGGGGTTCTTTGTTACCTGAAGTAGTATAAATCACTGTGTTCATTTTATTTATTTAATCCCACTGCCCACTCATCTTTAAGAGAGAAGGAAAGTATCCCAAAATAACAAGAGAGGTGTTCAGAACCTTTCAAAATTTTGAAGACCACAATTCCCCCTTATTGTGTCTTTGTATTCATCATCACCATCCCAAACTAACACTATCATTCCACTATAATACATGAAAATAAATCTTCTATTAAAAGATATCTATCTTTTTTGGTTTTCATATTATCCATTTTTATTTTATATTACAAAAACATTATTATCTCTATAGAGAGAGTTTCATTTGACAATTATGAAATTCATGATTTTTTGTATCTCAAAATAAGAGCTTGGAATAGTGATATTTGGCACACGTGTTCCAATATTAATAATATCACTCCATGCAATTATGATTTTACAACATTTTCCGAATCGATTTCAAAAACAGTACTCAACTTGAATAGATTAGCACATACAGAAAGATCCATGAAATCTGAAGCTACATATATTATAGTAAGAATTATGAATTTTATTCATGATTAATATTATTTGTGATTTAATGTATTATCTTCATTATATAACTTAAAAAAATAGCGGTAAATTTCATATGGATTCTATTCTTAAATCGCAAGCCAAATGATCAGTTTTTTCAAATGAAAACCCTTCTATGAAACATCTAAAAACACTATTTATCTCAATTCAACCCATAATATCCCTTAAGGTGGAATTGAATAGGAAAATTATTATTTTAAAGAAATTTAAACAATTATTAAATTGGGAAGCAACAAAAAAAAATGAAATATTGAACTAACTATTGATGAAAATGTAAAAAGATTCATGTCTTACACCACACACCGAAAACACCATGGGAACCTGTATCATTCCACATGAAATAAATAAATAATTATAATAATTTATAATTAATTATTTGTAAGTAAAGAATAATAATACTCTCCTAAAATAACATTTCGATGAATCCACTCTCTAAAATTGTAACCAACTGCCAATGGAAGATCTGCAACATAATTATGACATCATCCAAAGAAAAATCCCAAAAAATACTCATTTACATGGATATTTATATTATTTAATTTAAACCACTAGAAAAATTCAATCAATCATACCTTTAATGATTTTGGGGGTCATAGTCACTAGAGAAAGGGTAAGAGATGCCTTTGGGGGTCATCGTCGAGGAGTGGGGAGGAGGGTGTCGCTGTGAGGTCCTCATCAAGGAGGGTTGGGGTCATGAGGATCGGGGGGGGGGGATGGCCATCATTGGGAGTAGGTGGGTGAGGGTTATAGGGATATTTAGGGTGATGGGATGGTCAATATTGAGAGTAGTCGGGGTCACTATTAGGGGAAGGGGGCCAAGGTAAGGGGTTTTTGTTTGAAGTGGTAGGGGGAGGAGGGTTGGTCGAGACCAAGGGGATCATAGAGGGGGGTCAAAATTAGGTTTTTTAAAAATATTTATAGACAGTTTAAATAAAACCACCACTAAATTTAAAAATAAAAAATATATCATCGTGGTTATATTAAACCACCACTATATTATGAATTATTTTTAGTATGATTTATTTAAAGGAGGTTATTAGAACTAGTACTAATAAATTTCTACTAAGACATGGTTTTTTGTAGTGATAAGGTATATCTCATAAAGAATGTGGCCATATGAAGATAGCTCTCACTTGAAATTTGGTCTGATTAGGATGATATCAAAGTACCTGAAAGGAATGTTTCCCTCTAGGTGGTGGCATGGTCTTTCTAGGATTATGACCAAACAAACAAGGTTATGTTAGATCGAGATATAGATGTATATGAATACTAGATGGAACAAAACAATAGGGGGGGGGGGTGAATTGTATGTTTAAAAACTTTGTATTTAAACACTCAATAAATTAGTTTAAATGAACATAAACTAATACAATTCACAACCAATACAATTAACCACAAAAAATGTATGATACGATGTAATACTATGAGTAATGTAAATCAATTGTGTTTGAAACAAATACAATAATCAGATCAATACAAAAGTGAAGGATTCTACCATAAAGAGTATAGAATATATTAATAAAATTTGTAACAGAATAATCGTAATTGGAACAATTACAACTGAAAAAGAAAAGAATAAAGGAAACAATACAATTTTATTTCTAATACAAATAGTAGCAAAAATATAAAAGTATTACAATTATTTTATCCCAAAGAGAAGGGTATCCTTCCACCTAGGATAAAAGGTTTGTCTTACCACCACCTTTGTAAGCCCTCGATACGATAATCCATATGTCTGTCTTGCTATCCTCTCAATCCCTCGATACAATGATCGGTATGTCTGTATTTCAAGCACTTGAAAGCCCTCAATAACAAGATCGATAACACCATATGCCTATCCCCAACAGCCCTCGATCATTATCATCTGATCGATTGCACAAATAACAACAAAGCACTTATTGAAATACAAAAACTAAGAACGAACTGTTCACATTTTGTAATCTCAAGGCTTTCACACAAAGCAAGTGAGAAGTCATAGTGTGTCTCTCTAGAACTTGATAGAGGAAAATAATGATCAAAGTCTCTCAGTTTTATTCTCAGCTTCAAATGAACTCCTATTTATAGGCCTTAGGTTCCAATGGTCATATTTCCTCCAACGGTCATATTTCTCTGGAATACTCGGAGGGACATGGACACCTGGAATTATAACTGTCATATTGAAATAGAAAACATGACATCATTTTGATTAGTTTGTAACTTAATTTATGACATCATTTTGGTTAAAACAAAATATATATGAAAATTATTTTCATGAAAATGATGGATATAAAACAAGTGTTGATAAAAGGAAAAAAACAAACATGTGATAAAAGTAAAACAAGAGTACTATTAGTATTTCTTAGTGCAATGTATTGATATGATGCAAAGTGAGTACGATGCACAATAGTCAGTACAATTGATAGGGTCAGTATGATTGACAGGGTCCGTATGATTGACAGGGTCAGTATGATTTGACAAAATCAATACAATTGATAGAGTCAGTACGATTGAAAAAGTCAGTACGATAAACATAGTCAATACGATAAACATAGTCAATTTGATAAACACAGTCAGTACGATAAACATAGTCAGTACGATAAAAGAACATAGAGATTTATGATTTCCAAAACAAGACATAAAAGTCAAAAGAGGACTTTTGACTCAAATGGTTATGGATTGAAGATATTGGATTTTAACCTTAGCGTGGTGGCCTAAATTTAAAAAAGGGATAGGAATTAAATCCCACATATTTTGGTTATATTGAGTCTTACACCTATGGGGGAGGCCCAAATACGGTATTTTGATTTTTCTAGTGACATGATTGTCACTGATCTCTAAGATCATGTGATTTATTCTTAGTCTGAGTATTAATATACTATAGAATATATTTTATATCAAATAGTTTCAATCCAATGGGAGTTAAAAATGGTATTTAAAATTGAATTAGATGCCTGATATTGAATTTTCATCCTTGTCTGCTAATAATAAGGGATGAGATATATAAGGTAGGATAAATATGATGTCCTACAAAAAAGGCTAGGGGAATACTCCAGGAGGGATGCCTATGAAGAAATGTGCTCCCCCATATGCTAATTGATGAGGCCGAGGCTACGATGAGCCAAATAATGAGGAATAATAGAGAATATTATAAAGGGGATTCCTATGTAGGAATTTATTCATGAACTTTTCTAAACCCTATATTGGGTCTTACACATTTGAAAATCAGAAAACAGAAGGAAAAGATACTATCTAGTTTTTTTTTCATGTTTTAGGACACATGCAGGAGGTGAATTCTAGATCCTGAACTAGGAATTTTTTTCCTACTTCCTTTATTATTGGGGCCCTCATTACCAAGGGTATGAATGATTGGAAAATACTCAAGGACCCTACATAATATGGATGTTAATTCATGAAAACTAAGGTAACACATGATTAAAAAGGTGACTTGCTAGTGTGTTTGATACCCTGATTGTGCATGTCTAGAGGCCTCAAAGGAGGTCTTAAATTTTCTTTCCTCAAGTCTTGGTGTTGGTCAGATAGAACCATTTTTATACTTCAAAAACGGGAAAAGATAAATCCAAAGGATATACAAAAGTAGAGTGTTGACAACAGAGAGGTAAATACCCCAAGGACACCCCATTTCACATACTAGTCTTGCAATGCAGGATGGGAGATATCGCAAAGGGGGTTGTTCCATAAAGGGTATTCTTTCATGAAGGGAATTTATTCATGAAGAAAGGTATCCCTTGTAGATGACCAGGTAATTATTCCTTTTCAAAAGGGATTACCTTTTCAGTCAAGGACCTTTTATGAAGGACTCATTTTCTAAGAGTTTTATTTCCTTTGCAATGACTGAGTTACCTATAGTTTTTAGTGAGCTCCCGAAATGAAAATTTCACTCTCAAGTTTTTTACACTTCTCCTTATCTACTATTTCTCTCTAAGTCTCTGTAGATTCTTCTGTGTTTCCCTCTATTTTCTTGTTATGATGGAAACATAAGGTGTTTATATTTGGTGCATGAAAAATTGATTTCATGAAATAGTTAGGCTCATAGAATATTTTACAATATGTGGTGGGATATAATTGACACCTTTTACTTGAATGAATTTAGTTTTTAGGGGTGTTGAGTGACCAAATCATGCCATAAACAATTTTAATTTATGGGGGGAGTGGATCTACTTCCTCTGGCTGCAAATGAATTTTTTGTGGGGTGATTGAGAAAGCACCTCGCACTACGACCCATTTTTGTTTTTAAGGGGTGTGGATCTAATTCCTCGATTTTTAAATGAATTTCATTTACAGGGGCATCGAAGGACCAAAAAGCAAAAAAAAAAAAATTTCATTTGAAGGGGTCTTGAATCTTTTACCTTGAATTGGAATATAATTTCATTTGGTGGGGTGTCGAGTGATCACATCAAAACACAAGAACCTTTCACTCGTGGGGGGATTGAAGATACCACCTTAGGCCATAAATGACTTTTATTTACAGGGTCTGTGAACGACTTCCTCATGCCAAAAATTATTTTCTTTTGTACATGGATTTGATAAGAAGTAAGTTACACATATAATACATGAGGTTTTATGTATAAATTGTCAGTATCTATGTATTTTCATGTCATTTTCCAAATTTACACACATTAACATTTCCTTAGTTTAGCTACTGGATTCCAAAATTCTGTCAATAATTTTCACTAAAACATTGTAAATATTTTGGGCCCATAAAATAGCCCTCATTGGAATGGGGTCCCACAGACATGAAGATGAGTTTATTCAGAGGAAGAAACCCAATCCTATTGAGTGATTAAACGTGTATTGGTGGACTATGAGGAGGGACCAACCTATATAATGGGTGTTAGGTTTACTCATTTATCACTTAGGAAGACCAGCAGTCAGCTCTAAGTTTTTAGACTACGCTTCGGTCCTCATGGAAAATTCTCCCTTTAGTCGACCTTTTCCAAGACTAACTAGAGGAATCTGAAAACTAGTATTTTAATGATCTAAATTATTTTCATTACAATCAATTATTCCCACACAAAAAATTGTATAATTTGAATATTAATTTGGATGTTATGTGGTTCAAATGGTGTGCTATGTGGGATGAATAGTGCCTAATCTACTATGCCTAATATTCGAATTTACCAAATTTATGCCCTAGTCTAACACTCTGTCCTCTGGTAAGGAGAGAAAATGGATCTCATACAAGATTTCTCATTTGCTGATGATAGGAGAAATTCCATGATCAAGAGTTTTTAAAATGGTGAAAAATGGAGTGGTTTATTGAACCATCATTTAATTTCAAAGATCATGGGTAATGGATTCTAGGATTATCTTATCTCAGATAGGCTTTGAATTTATGGATTTGGAGTACTGTCTGACGTTCTTATTCCCATTCTTCATCATGAAAATCAACCCATTTCTTGTATAAAAAGATATAATCATGTACCATAGGAAAATATCTCAATAAAGGGGGAATATATCAGAGAAAACCTATATTATGTATTTTTATTGGGTAATAACCCATTATCATTAAATGAATAATTGGTGGATCTGTAATTTTACATTCACTACTAGAAATCGACTATGTGAAAGATGATGACCAATGAGAAGCAAGGGCTGTCATAAAAATGTGATATTTTTCCCATAGGATCATCTAGATTGGATTGGTGATGAAAATCTTGGTCTCCCCAAACTTGTAAAGAATTTAGTAAGATCTTAAGGCTATGGGTATTTACACGAATATCTGGTTTTCATAGACATTTTATCACCAGAATAGGTTTATTATTTTGATTTTTCTTAGAATATAGAGGCCAAATAACAACACATTCCATTTGTTACCTGGGAAAGTTCGGATAAGACTTTGAGATGTCTGAATTATTACCAGGGAACCAATAATGGGGTATATTAATGATGGATTCCTCCCTCCTTCCTTAGTATGGGATGATGTCGAGAGTACTCTTCTGCTTATTAAAGAACTATATACTATAACACAAAAATATACTTTGAGTAGAGCCTCATCCTAGGTTATACATTACTTTCTTTGAATGGATCTAGGTATTTTCTTTTTCAAACAGTCATGAGACATACACAAGGAGTCAAAAAACTTATTTGATCCACATGACACATAGGTTTACCGGTTCCTATTGGACAACACTAGAAAAAGGACACTTCAATTAATGGGGCTGGAAGATTTCACCTAGGGTTGACCAGCTAGTACGATTATCAACATTCCAATCCAAGTTCCAAATTGATCAATTATTACTAATATGTGATTCAATTACTGGAGTTAGGGTCAAATTGTTTTCTATGATATACTAGTTGGAAACCAGAAGATGAATTAATATGGAATTCCTAGTATTGGAGAAACTATATCATATATTAGGATGAATTAGTAGGGGAAAGTCCCCTTACAAAATCTTTGGCCCATTTCAACTTCTCTGGGTTTGGATAAAGGCTCACATATGGGTTATGAATGTATCAATGATCAATCAATCCCAAAGGATCGATATAGGAAATATTTTTAATGCATAAGTGGGGTTAATCCATTGATGTTAGAAAAAGATGATGTAATAGATATACTTAACTATTATGGACATTTCATTTAGGATCCTTATAAACTTCCAACTAGTACCCTAGTTAATGGAACATCTATTTTTCATAAAAGGTCAGGATAAATTATTTCTTTAGTGGAAGGAATTTACATTACACGAATCAAAGAGAAACTAATTTATGAGGTATATTCACCTTGTTGATTTTGGAAATAATTCCTTTGTTCCTAGAATATATTCCATATATCTATGAATAATTCATGAAAGGAAAAACATTTGATGATTGTACATAAATTATGGTAGATGGTTACACAGGTGGAAACGTGCCTCCAGACCGAGTTTACACACTTTGAAACTCGGGATTGAAATGCAAAGTCTTGTGTTGAAGCTTGGATTCATTCATATCCCAATGTAAGTTATAAAAATTTGTGGATATTGTTAAGGGTTATATTATGAATGAAATAGAGGGGCTGGGAAGAAAACAACTGAGGTAGACTATCTTATAAATGGTGTTTCACTAAACCCCCCTAATTTTCAAGATTCTAAGAATGAGATTAAAAGTTCCCGATTCCACTCCCTGAAATATTGATTATACTCAAAATACTACCTAAATAAATTCTCAATTTTATATCCCTATTGAGGCCACATATCCGATTTATTGGAGTGAGTGAGATTCTTGGAAGGGGAGCACTATATTTTTTAGAGATAAATGGTGTCACACCCCAAGGATTTAAAAATAAATTGAAATGCATGAAACACTGAGTCTATACATAATGAAAATTTGTTTTAAGGATATATTTTTAAACTATCCATTAAATATAATTTTTCCAGTTCTATGATTTTAATTTCGAAAAACTGACATACACAGTTATGATCATTATGTTTTTTGGAGTCTGATAGGACAAACATAATTTTTAATGAATAATAAACTACCCTTATGAATAGTAATGTTACCCTTATGAATATTAATATGAACAAATGAATAGTAACCTCATTAATGAATTTATTTATAATAATTTTTGAGACCTTGATTAAAATTTCAAGGTGTTATCAAATCGGTTATAGTTTTAAAATTGTTATTTTTGGAATAAATTATGATTTTATTTAAAAATTAATTTTCACATATTTAGAAAATAATTTTGATAAAATGGAGTTCATTTTTGAATTCTACACATCAAAAAATGGTTAGGGTGAATTTTTTGTATTTTTCTGAAATACTCTAATGTTTAAGGAATAGTGAAATACAACAATTTACCGTATATATACATTATATATTAAATACATTATTCCTAACATCATGTCTAATGTAATTACCTTTGGTTTGAACTCACATGCTCTCTATAGCGATACTGTAGTAGGGGAGGCACTGTAGTAATGACAGACACTGTAGCGGTGATGAGCACTGTAGTAGTGATGGGTACTATAGCAGTACTATTCACAGAATGGACCTTGGGCCAAAAATTCAGGCTTACGGGCCATTTAATGGGATACATTCCCACTAGGCCTTCTATCCAAATATATATGATGTAATAAAGTATGTGGTTGGGTGGGTTATCCCTTGGGGGGTATGAGCTACTTTTTAGGCCTGCGTGTCTGTGGTGTGTGTGTGTTTGACGTAATTGTACCCCCAAGAACCTAATATAATATTAAACTAATGATTAAAATAATGGAAAACCTCTCCTCTCCTCCACTATAAATACCACCCTCACCCCCATATTCTTCCCACACCTCTCACTCTTTGAGTATTTCAAATTTTTTCCCAATATCCTTCTTAAGGCTCTTCCCCACATACAAGACCTACTGGTCTCACCAAAAGGCCAAAACCAAAGGCCTTATGGAGGATCCCAAGGAGAAGAGATCAAGAGGTAAAAACCCTCTTTCATTTTCTAGTGTTTTCTTTTAAATTCATTACTTTTATTGTAATATCTTCACCTCCCATTATCAAAGAGGTATAAAATCTCCAATATTATATATAGTTTGAATTATTATCATGTTTATGTAAAAATTCATCATCATTCTTTCTCTCATCTTCCTCTTACTCTAAAATTAAAAACACTATCTGTGATGTGTGGATTTACCAAAATCATGGAAAATGTGTCTTCAATTTCCTTTACTTCCTTTAAAGATGGTTTTAAAACAATTTTAATGGTTGAAACAGATTGTAAGGTTTAGGATATGACCTCTATTATGTTATTTAATTAACTTATATGCATAATAATATGATGAAACAAGTTCGTGATTATTGAGGAACTACTAAAATGATCTAAACCAATATTACTAATGATTTATCTAATGATTCATCCTCATACCATATAGCTAAAATTAATTATGGAAACATTTAATATTATAGAAACATATTAACAAAATTTCATTCCACTTTTAGAGTTTCTCTTCCATTCAACAAGAAAATCTTTTCTGAACTAACCATGGAAATCAGGTAAAGCATGCACCCAAAACAATCGAAATAACAAAATATTATTAATAAATGGGTCAAATGATGTTATAAAATGATCATATAAGGTGTTATAAACCTAATTATGCTTATTAAAAATATAAATAACACCTTTTAACCATTATATATAAGGTTAAAACAAGTTTTATGTAAGAATAACCTGAGGTAAGGTAATTATTATCCTAATTTATATTCTTTGGGTTAACCTTATACTTCATTAATTATGTGCTACCAAGATTATTTGTGTAATTAATTTCATTTATATTATGATTTATTATGTTTATTTATTGTATAGACACATAATACTTTCATTCTATTAATTATCACTTCAACTATATGATATTTGTAAAGGACTTTCCTTTAAAAATTATCTTTTAAAATTATATTTTATTAAAATCAAAAGAAATATTTCTATAAAATTATTCATGTTTTATGATTATTTTCTAGTTCCTGGGAATTTTTAATGATGAATGGTGGAACCTATATCTCTTTTCAATGCATTGGGTATGTGTAAGTTAGAGGTCAACTATATGGTTACTCAAAGTGTAACAATGATGGTTACACAATAAGGTATCCATGAGGGATACATTGTAAGGTACTCGCGAGGGCTATAAATCATAATGTAGCCTCAAGGGTTAAAATATAAGTAAGTAATGTCCCAAGATAACCTTAGGTTTTTATATATGTTCTTTAATGTTTTATGGAAATATCATGTTTCACAAAGTAAGTATTTATGGGTTAGAAGCATGTATTTGTGAAAATGATTTCATATGTTTATAAGTATTCATGGACTAATGGTTTCTTTCCTTCTTTTTATATACCTTACTAATATTTTTTATTCTCATAACATGTTTTTAATTTTTTTCATAGGTTATAAGGATGTTTAAGATAAATAAAGAAGTCAAGTTGAATGTTATGAATATTTGTCAAAGAAATCATGTTGTTGTTTTGTGTTAAAATTTTATGTTTTGGATGAAATATATATTGTTTTAATGGTACCCAATTTGTATTCTTATGAGTTGATATGTATGAGTTATGTATTAACTCTCAAAAAATATAAACTGAAAATATCTTTGGGAATGTAAAGATGTAAAATCTAATTGAAATAGTAAGATTATATAATGTTTAAGGCCGAGTCATTATAGTTTGTATCATAGAAGAATTTAGATAACTTTAGAAGTTAGTATGAGGTTAAAAGAATACCATAAATGATTTTTACCCTATGTTTATTTTGAAATGTAATAACATTTAAAGATTACCATGTTTCTTCATCTAAGATATGTCTGTTCAGAATGGTTTTCCACAGAAGAAACATGGAAGCTGAAGTTGAAAGGAGCCGAGAGGATGATATCTTTTCGAATACACAACCAGGAATATTGGGAATTGGAACTGAGTAGTTTTTAATAGTAATGGTTCAATAGAAATGGAAAATAAATGGTACTGGCATCCATGCAAGAGAACAACTCGAGCTACAACAAAGTAATATGATAATATTGGAACATTTTATGTGGCAACACCATCATGATTTCAGTGGATCTTCTGATCCAGTAGTGGATGAAGGATGGATTAAATCCCTTGAAAAGATATTCGATGTTATGGGATATTCAGATAATCAAATTTTTAGTCTTTTCATTTATTTTTTTGAAGGTGAAGCAGATCAGTGGTTGTAAATGGTCAAGAATATTAGGGATATAGAAGATATTTAAACCTTAGAGTGGGATGAATTTAAAAGTATTTTACTTGAAAAATATTTCCCAATGTGGTTAAACTTAGGATAGAAAATATATTCCTTGAATTGATGAAAAAAGAGGAATATTAAGTGGCCATGTATGAAGAAATCTTCACTTGACTGGCAAGGTATGCTCCAAATCTTATTCAGGATCTTGATATAAAAATAAATTGCTTTTACTCAGGATTGAAGCCAATATACCAAAGGGAATTGGCCTCCCAAGAATTCAAAAGTTATTATAAACTTGTTAGATATGCTATGAGGGTATAAATGGAGTTTTATGATGATCACTTGTACTTTGATAAAAAATATAAGAAGATTTCTAGATGGAAAGCAATGGGTAAGAATCGGTTAAAGATATCTGATGGTAAGAAGGTCTAGTTTCCAATTTGTGAAAAGTGTGGTAAAAAGCGCCCTAGGGAATGTATTACCAAAATTGGGAAGTGTTTTTGATGTGGTAAGTTCAAACATATGGCCCAAGATTGTAATGAAAATGATCTTTAGATCAATTCTGATAAGAAAACTGTAAAGTGTTTCAAATTTGGTGAAATGGATCATTGTAAAAATTCCTACCCAAAAAAATATCTGAGTGATAGAAAACAACCAGTCTATAAGCAGAAAGGTGTAGTGAGATCCTTTGTGACTACATCAGTAGATTTCCTTCCATCCAATAAAGTGGTATCAGGTACTTTGTTTATTTACTCATATTTTTCTAAAGTCTCGTTTTATATGGGGTCTACACATTCTTTTATTTATGAGAATTTTTTTGGTAAATTGGAAATATCACCTCAATAAATGAGAACAAAAATTATTATTAAAACACTAGGGGGAAATGTTACATCAAAAATGCATTTTAAGAATCCATCTATTGTTATCTATGGAAAGAAATTACCTTCAAACCTTGTTGTTTTTCCATTAGTAGAGTTTGATGTCATTCTGGGTATGGATTGGATTTCTATTTATCATACTAAGATTGACTGAATAACTAAAGAAGTTTTTTTTTCAAAATGAGTTTCAATTTGTATACAAGAACAAACCCATACAGTTGATAACATATTAGGAGGCTGAGAAAATATTGAAATATGGAAATGAAAGTTACCTTACTCATATTGTTTAAAACAAGTGAAATGTTCAGATTAATTGTAAGAACCCGGTTCTTACTTTTGATGTACGAGTTTCTTCTTTTCTCTTTTCCTTAAGTGTTTTTGAGAAAATATAGAAAATGGGGAAAAATCCTAAATTTTGGAAGTACACGCCGTGTACTTTTTCCATACGCCGTGTACTTTTGGGGCATGTAGGATGAGTACACGAGGTGTGTGGCCATGTCGGCAATAAAGGGTGTAGAAACCGACTACACGCCGTGTAGTGGTCCTTTACACGCTGTGTAGTCAGTTAGCAGGTAGATAGTATGGCGGTGGCCAGCTTTGCGACAGAACACACCGTGTACTCAAGAAGACACGCCATGTAGTCATGTCGGCAGCTGAACAGTGCCACGCTGGTGGGAAACCACCAGGGGAACAATTAAAAAATGGGAATTACATGCCGTGTACTTGGAAATACATGCCATGTACTTTTTTTTCCACTTAAAATGGGAAGTAGCCTCCCCTATTCACAAGGAAGGCTTAGAATGGGATGAAGGAGTGGGAGAGGGAGGCCGGATCTTTGGAGATCCACCGAGCGTTCGTCGGGAATCCGTTTTCTGCACCGTCGATCTCCCTGGAACAGCACGGGTGAGTTCTCCCATCTCCTGACGTAGTTCTTACCAATTATTCCCCGTAAGTAAGCTATCTAAGGTTTAATGAGGTTTTCTTTCACCTCAGATCTACATCATTCAAGGATGAACCGAGGATCTTCGTTCGCGTATATCGTTCGTGGGTGTTAAAGGTAGGTGGCTTGGTGTTATTTTCCAACTATTGTGCGTTTTGTGTGTTTTTGAGCTAAGAACCCATTTTTGGGGTGTCGTGTGGCTGAGGCCGTGGATATTTTAAATACCTAGAAATGTATAGGTGATTAAATAAATTGTAAAACTGTTGTTTGGGATCACTTCTTGGATTGAGGACCACCCTGGGGGTGCGTTCCTCTGTTTAGCCGTTTGGCCAGGATACCCGAGGGTATGCCATGTTTGATTATGCATTACTTTTTCCTTGAGAGGAATTGTATATAAATTACATGTTTATATGTTGGGCATGGCCCGGTTACATATGCCTGAGGGAGGTGTTTTACTATAGCCTGAGGGCGTGACTGTATTTAGCCTGAGGGCGTAGTTCTATTAGCGTGAGGGAGAGATTCTGATCACCTGAGGGTTTCGTTTCAGTTTGGCCTGAGGGCGAGATTCTACTTCACTTGAGGGAAATGCCTGAGGGTGAGATTTTGTATAGCCTAAGGGAAAGCCTGAGGGCGTGGTTTTACTATATTATCCTGAGGGTGTGGTTTTACTATATTAGCCTGAGGGTGAGATTCTGGTTGGCCTGAGGGATTGGTTCTGTTGAGCACAGAATATTATTAAATTAAATGGTTAAAATGAATAATAAAATGGAAATATAACTGGTAAGGTTGGTTACTTATGAGTACTAATTTTTTATTGCATTTTACTACTGGACACTGTTGCATGTCTACACACGGTTGAGCACGGGCCTTTGGTGGGTGCCTACTGGGAATTATTTCTCACACCCTGTTTGGGTCATGTATTTCGGCCCAAACAGATTACATTTCTCTAGGTGTGGATAAGGGCAAGGGCCCTTATACAGGTACTTGATTGCTGCTGAGGAGTAGGGGAGCATGTGACCGGGCTTAGGCCCACGATGCTACTGGTTGTTTTGTTCTATTTTGTTTTTCTATACTTGTACTGTATGGTATTGTTGTGCAACATGTTTTTTCTGCTTTCTTATAATGAGATGCATGTTGTACGATTATTTATATACTGGTTCATTATATCTTCTGCAGTTGTTAAATTCAGTTGTGTATGATTTACTACTTCCACCGTTGTTGTATGTTTTAATTCATTCCACTGCGCTACACTTTCATGAATGAGGGCATTGTTTCTCCACTATCAGACCTGGGCCCTCGCTACAAGTCGACAACCTTTGGTGTTTGGGGAAATGCGCTTGAGGTCATGTGGAGAACTGGGTTCGGGGCACCCGTTGAGTGGCACCCGGATCCAGGACGTTTTAAAGTGGTATCAGAGGGTGTTCTTTTCTTTGACTTACAATTTGGAGCCTTAGTCAGGGATAAGACAGGAATGGTAGTTGGTAATAAATTGTGCCCGAGCATAGCTAACCCATGTACAAGGAAAATCTAATTCACCTCGTATTTCAAGTTTACTGATTTTTCAATTTACAGTTGATATGATTTTCATCGATGGGTGATGCACTTGTATTGTGCTGTTTATATTTGATCCATGGGTTCTATTTAGTTTCAACCTGATGAGATGAGTGTATTCCATCTCATGCATCACTTAGGCACATGCTAGAAATGACATTCCATGCATAGTTCCATGCCATGTAGGTGCATTAGAAATTGCATGTTGTTATGATAGTTGTTGTTCTAGAAAAGCATGCTATTGTGATAGCTTCTTGATAAATACCTGCTATGTTATAGGATATTTCTGTATAAGTTGTTGATAGAATGGATTCCAAACTTTGGTTTTTGGGGAGTATGGTCCCTCATTGACCGTAATTTGGTGGATCATTAATTGTTTATTTTGTTATAACGCGGATAAGATGTAAAACTTTGATTCGTGGGGAGTATGAGCCCTCACAGATCGGAATTTGACACTTAGGTGTTGTTTTTTAGTATTTTCTGGGCTCCAGAGTGGTTTCTGAGGCATAATCTCTGGAAATCCCAGTATACTCGCCGTGTAGTAATTTACACACATCGTGTGTGTCCTTCTGTTTGGGAAGAAAAATAATGTTTTTAAGTACACACCATGTACCCCTAAGTACACGCCGTGTAGTCTCTTCCCATGTCACAAACCATGTGGGTGGCGACACGGGGAATGGAAATTCTTGGGATGAACACGCTGTGTACCGAATGTACACGCCGTGTAGTGTTGACCCTGAGTCTTCCCGTGTAACTAACATCACAGATGAAGGAGACTTAAGACATACATGTCGTGTCACTGATGAACACGCCGTGTAGTGTGACCTGGGGACTCGGCTGTGTAACTAACAACACGGGTCAGTGTCACCACTCCTAGAACACGCCGTGTACCTATGGGACACGCCATGTAGTCTTGTCTGAGGACAGACCGTGTGGACTTAGCCGTGTGGCTGGAAAACAGGGTGGAGTACACGCCGTGTTCGGGTGTCACATGCCATGTGGTATCAAGATGAGTAGTCGGCCGTGTCACAAGTGACACGAGCAATTGAAAAATTACACCATACACGCCGTGTAGTCAGTATACATGCCGTGTAGTTTTGTTCAATGGGAGCCGTGTGGCTTAGCCATGTAGAAGGACCCGGGCAGGGGAAGAGAAGTCAATTACATGCCGTGTAGTCAGTATACACACCGTGTAGCCTTGTTTTGAAAATTTTGAATGCCTTCTTCCTCCTATTCCCTTTTGGGTTTCTTCATTTTCTGTCTTTGATAAACTTGTTCTAAGGTGTGCATTTGACCTTGTAGTGTCATGCAGCCGAGAAGACCGCACGTTGTTCTCCAGGAGAGCGGCAATGATTATACTCCAGAAATGGTGGGCCATGGGCTACCAGTTGATCCTCCAGCAGAGCCAAATGCGGCGCCAACCATTATACCAGACACAGGCGCAAATGCGCAGTTCCGTGAAGGCTTCATGCGGTTCATGCAGACCTTTTAGGGAGCACCGCAGGCTGCCACATCTATGGCTGAACTGACTCGTATCTTCCAGCAGTAGCAGCCGCCTACTTTTATAGGGGATGGCGGACCACAGGCTACAGAGTCTTGGCTAGGATCGATGGAGACTATTTTCGAGCATCTCGAGACACCTCCAGGGAGGAGGGTCAAGCTCGCGACTTACATGCAGCATGATTCTGCCAAGAGGTGGTGGGATGTTACCACCCAGTCAGATCATCATAGAGACATGGCATGGGAGGTTTTTCAGGCAGTCTTCTATGACTTCTTCTTTCCAGAGACGCTGCGGGAAGATATAGCTCGAGAGTTCATGAATCTGCAGCCGGGCGCTATGTCGGTGATGGACTATTCTGATCGTTTCACTGAGATTAAGCGTTTTGCACCCATTCTAGTGGGCGATGAGACATTGAGAGCCAGATGCTTTGAGGATGGTCTTCATTATGACATCCGGGCACTGGTGAATGTTTTCAGGTTGCCTTCAATACATGCTATTGTGAACCAAGCACTGATTTCAGAAAGGAACCTGCAGGAAGCTAGTGGTGTGGGCCAGGGTTGTTCAATACCTTTTACTGGTACTATTTCTACTGGTAAGAGGAAGAGACAGATGGACTTCTCTCAAGGTGGTAGTACCATCCAGGCAGTTTCTTCAGGTGGCCTGATCAGGTGCTACCAGTGTGGTAGAGAGGGGCACAAGAGGCCACAATGTCCACGAGACCCAGTGGAGTGCCGAGCTTGCAGCAGAATGGGACATCTGCAGTACTTTTGCAGGACATTCCCACCAGTGACTAGTGAGAGGGGTTCTGTACAAACCCCGCATGTGGGAGTGGGACCAGCAGCTTCTTACCAGTCAGGGAACTGGAATACATCAGGGCGTGCATGCAGAGATGGTGGTTGTGGCCGTGGTAGCCAGGATCTCAGAGGCAGTAGGGCAGGACAACTCAGGGTAGCCAGGCTGTGTTGCAGGTCCGCGACACTAGGCAGGTATATGCTGTACAACAGACCCAGCAGGGGTAGGATCTCAGACCTTCTACAGTCATAGGTACTATTCTAGTATCTTCTGTCTTGTCTTCAGTACTTTTTGATATGAGTGACACTCATAGTTTCATATCTTTACCCGTTGTGGAGAGCCTTGGTCTCTGTGTTTCTTCTTCTTTCAATATCATGACGCTAGACACTCCGTTGGGGACTAGAACGGCTAGTGTGCGTCAGTGTAGGGAGTGCCCCTTAGTGGTTAGAGGGTGTCACTTTCTTTGGGACCTCTATGTCTTAGAGATGATGGCTTATGATGTAATTCTCGTGATGGACCGGTTGGTTCCCTTTCGAGCCTTTTTAGACTGCTATCGTCACAGGGTGAGTTTCATGTCACCAGAGGGTGGAGAGTTTCTATACAAGGGTGAATAGGATGTTCAGGCGAGTCGAGCTAGACCAGAGCATCATGGGCGAGGTGGAGTCACAGCCTAGATTTCGAGCTTATATCTGGATGATCAGGGGACCTGTCAAATGGATTTCCCTCCACTTTTTGACCATTTCAGGAATGTCTTCCTAGACGAATTTTCAGGTATACCTCTGGAGTGAGAGGTGGATTTATCTATTGAGCTTGTTCTAGGAGTATCACCATTGTCCATTCCTCCTTATAGGATGGCCACGACTGAGTTGTAGGAGCTTAAGAGGTAGTTAGAGGAGTTACAGTCAAAGCATTTTATCCGAACCAGTAATTCTCCTTGGGGTTCTCCAGTCCTTTTTGCAAAGAAGGCGGATGGTACCCTCAGACTCTGTGTGGATTATCGGAAGCTGAACCAATTGACGGTTAAGAACCGATATCCCTTTCCGAGGATAGATGATCTTTTTGATTAACTTCATGGAGCATGAGTGTTCTCGAAGATTTACCTAAGGTCAGGATATCATCAGCTATGCATGAGACCATCAAACATACCGCTTGCAGCTTTTCAGAGCAGATATGGTCTATACGAGTACTTGGTTATGCCGTTCGGACTCACGAACGCGCCAACAATTTTCATGGATCTGATGAATCATGTGTTCCATCTGTATCTGGATTCCTTCGTGGTTGTATTCGTGGATGATATCTTGGTGTACTCTCACACTCGACATGACCCTACCACCCATCTTGAGATCATATTGAGTACACTGATAGAGTATAAGCTATATGATAATCTCTCCAAGTGCCACTTTTGGATGGACCAGATACACTTCCTGGGTCATATCATTTCGGAGGCAGGAGTTGCAGTAGACCCAGAGAAGGTGAGAGCAGTAGTTTCCTGGGAGCGGCCTAAGAACGTGTTTGAGATACAGAGTTTCTTAGGGATGGCTGGTTACTACATGCGCTTCATACAAGACTTCTCCCTCTTAGCATCACCATTGACGAGTTTGACTAAGAAGGGTGTGAAGTTCGTTTGGTCAGAAGCTTGCGAGACAACCTTTCAGGACCTGAAAGGGAATTTGACATCAGCACCGATCCTGATACTCCCAGAGTAGGGGAAGAGCTATAAAGTTTACTGTGATGCATTAGGTATTGGTCTGGGAGCAGTGTTGATGTAGGGCGATCGAGTTTTTGCATACGGGTCTCGGCAGTTAAGGCCACATGAGAGGAATTAATTGACGCATGATCTCGAGTTGGTTGTAGGTGTGCATGCATTGCGCTGTTGAAGAAATTATATATTGGGAGAACATTTTGTGGTTTTCACTAACCAAAAAAGTCTCAAGTATATATCTACTTAGCATGACTTGAATCTGAGGTAGTGAAGGTGGGTCGAATAACTTCAGTCCTTTGATTTTGAGCTTGCCTATACACCTGGAAAAGGTAATGCAGTAGCTGATGCACTGAGCAGGAAGACTCAGATACAGGCTGTGCAAGAGGCCAATGATGAATAGAAGCTCATGGCTTTGTTCTATGAGATGCATTTGGAGGTGCATGATAGTCAGGGGAAGACTTATCTTTCCTATTTATATGTGACTTCTACCCTCCTGGATAGAGTGAGGATGAGATAGATATCTGATCCAGAAGGCCTAGTTCTATGGGAGTCGGTGGAAAGTGAGGACCCTACTCCTGGTGGGATGATAGGCGATGATGAGGTTATGCATTTCCATGGACGAGTATGGGTTCCAGGGGATATACACGAGGAGATGATGTGAGAGTTTCATGCTTCAACTTGGCCAGTTCATCCTGGGGTTACCAAGATGTACCGTGACTTGAGACATCAGTATTGGTGTTTGGGTATGAAGAGAGATGTAGATGATTTTGTTACGAGGTGTTCCACCTGTCAGCAGGTGAAGGCGGAGCATCAGAGGCTAGTCAGACTGTTACATTAGTTAGCCATCCTGGAGTGGAAATTGGATGATGTCATGATGGATTTTGTGACTAGTTTGCCGATGTCACCTCGAGGAAATGATGCCGTGTGGGTTGTTGTGGACAGACTCATGAAGGTAGCTCACTTTTTGCTGATCAAGGAGACTTTCAGTGCTGACAATCTCGGAAAGTTGTATATCTGAGAGGTCGTACATCTTCATGGGATCCCACATTCTATCGTTTCTGATAGGGATGCCCATTTTACGTCTTGTTTCTTATAGAGTTTTCAGAGGGAACTAGGTACACAGGTGCTTCTGAGCACAACTTACCACCCTCAGATAGATGGCCAGTCAGAGCATACGATAAAGGTGCTTGAGGACATGCTGCATGCATGCGTCCTAGACTTTGGGGGCTCTTGGGAGAATCATATATCCCCAGTCGAGTTTGCCTATAATAAAATCTTTCAGGCAACTATTGAGATGGCACCTTATGAGGCTTTATATGGTAGGCCATGCCGATCACCTTTGTGCTGGATGAAGGCAGGTGAAGAAGCTTTACTAGGACCACGTCTCATGCAGGAGACTTCTGAGCAGGTCCAATTGATTCAGAAGTGGATGGCTACTGCGTAGTATCTTCATAAATCTTATGCCGATCACTGCAGATGACCTTTGGAGTTCGTGGTCAGGGATCAGGTCTTCTTGCGTGTTTTGCTGAGGCTGGGACACAGGCGGATCAGGAGACAGGGTAAACTTTCACCGAGGTATGTGGGGCCATTTTAGATTCTGTAGAGAGTCAGGATGGTTTCTTATCCGTTGCAGTTACCGCAGAGGTACCGAGCCATGCATGATGTCTTCCATGTATCTCAGTTGTGCCGCTATCATTTAGAACCATCTCATATCTTTTATCCAGAGGAGGTTGAGCTGGAGTAATATGCGTCCTTTGAGGAGCATCTTATCCGTATCATTGATAGGAGAAAAAAGGTTCTCCGAGGCCGATTAGTTCCTCTCTTATGAGTGCTATGGAAGCATGGCCTAGTATAGGACAAAACCTGGGAGCGGGAGACTAATGTACGTGCTCATTGGCTGGACTTATTCATGGCTATATCTTCACCACCCTTGGAAGGGAAATTCGGGGACGAATTGCTTTAATGGGGGAATTTTATAAGAACCCGGTTCTTACTTTTGTGGTACAGGTTTCATCTTTTCTTATTTTCCTTAAGTTGTTTTGAGAAAATATGGAAAATGGGGGAAAATCCTAAATTTTGGAAGTACACGCCATGTACTTTTTCCACACGCCGTGTACTTTTGGGCCGTGTGGGATGAGTACACGGGGCGTGTGGTCATGTCGGAAATGAAAGGTGTAGAAATCGACTACACGCCGTGTAGTGGTCCTTTACACGCCATGTAGTCAGTCGGCAGGAAGATAGTATGGCGGTGGCCAGCTGTGCAACAGAACACACCATGTACTCAAGAAGACATGCCATATAGTCATGTCAGTAGATGAACAGTGCCACGCTGGCAGGAAACCACCAGGGGAACAGTTAAAATATGGGAAGTACACGTCGTGTACTTGGAAATACACACCGTGTACTTTATTTTTTTTCACTTAAAATGGGAAGTATCCACCACTATTCACAGGGAATGCTTAGAACAGAAAGAAGGTGCGGGAGAGGGATTATGGAACTTTGGAGATCCGCCGAACGTTCGTCAGGAATCTGTTTTCTGCACTGTCGATCTCCCTGGAACCGCACAGGTGATTTCTCCCTTATCCTGGTGTAGTTCTTACCAATTCTTCCCCATAGGTAAGTTATCTAAGGTTGAACGAGGTTTTCTTTCACCTCATATCTATATCCTTCAAGGACGAATCGAGGATCGTCATTCACGTATATCGTTCGTGGGTGTTAAAGGTAGGTGGCTTGGTGTTATTTTCCAACTGTTGTGCATTTTGTGTGTTTATTGAGGCTGTGGATATTTTAAATACCTAGAAATGTATAGGTGATTAAATAAATTGTAAAATTGTTGTTTGGAATCGCTTCTTGGATCCAGGACCACCCCGAGGGTGAATTCCTCTATTTATCCATTTGTCCAGGATACCCAAGGGTATTCCATGTTTGATTATGCATTACTTTTTCCTTGAGAGGAATTTTATGTAAATTGCATGTTTATATGTTGGGCATGGCCCGGTTACTTATGCCTAAGGGTGGTGTTTTACTATATCCTGAAGGTGTGACTGTATTTAGCCTGAGGGCGTAGTTCTATTATCCTGAGGGTGAGATTCTGATCACCTGAGGGTTTCATTTCAGTTTGGCCTGAGGGCGAGATTCTACTTCGCTTGAGGGAAATGCCTGAGGGCGAGATTCTGTATAGCCTGAGGGCAAGACTGAGGGCGTGGTTTTACTATATTATCCTGAGGGCATGGTTTTACTATATTAGCCTGAGGGAGAGATTCTGGTTGGCCTGAGGGCCTGGTTCTATTGAGCACAGAATATTATTAAATTAAATGGTTAAAATGAATAATAAAATGGAAATATAACTGGTAAGGTTGGTTACTTATGATTACTACTTTGTTTATTGCATTTTACTACTGCACACTGTTTCATGTCTACACACAGTTGAGCATAGGACTTTGGTGGGTGCCTACTGGGAATTATTTCTCACACCCTGTTTGGGTCATGTATTTCGGCCTAAACATATTACGTTTCTACAGGTGTCGATAAGGGAAAGGGCCCTTATACAAGAACTTGATTGTTGCTAAGGAGTAGGGGAGCATGGGACCAATCTTTGGCTTGGGATTCTACTGGCTGTTTTGTTCTATTTTGTTTTTCTGTACTTATACTGTACGGTATTATTGTGTAACATGTTCTGAATGATTTCTTAGAATGAGAGTCATATTTCACCATTATTTATATACTAGTTGGTTATATCTTCTACAGTTTTTAAATTCATTTGTGTATGATTTACTGCTTCCACCGTTGTTTTATGTTTTAATTAATTCCGCTACGCTACACTTTGACGAATGAGGGCATAGTTTCCCCACTATCAGACCTGGGCCCTCGCTGCTAGTCGATAGCCTCTGGCATTTGGGGAAATGCGCTTGAGGTCATGTGGCGAACTGGGTTCGGGGCACCCGTTGAGTGGCACCCAGATCCGGGACATTACATTAATGATGTTCTAGTGGTAAATGAATACCTTGATGTTTTTACAGATGAGTTACCATGTGTTATACCTAATTGGGAAGTTGAATTCACAATTGACTTAGTTCCTGATGCTAATAAAATTTCAAAGAACCCTTATCAAATAGATCAAATGGAACTTCTTGAATTGAAAACTCAGTTGAAAGATTTTCTTGATAAATGCTTCATTTTTCCTTGGACATCACTATGGGAAGCTCCTATTTCTTTTATTAAAAAGAAATATGGTTCCATTAGACTTTTCATTTATTATAGATCTTTGAATAAAATTATTGTTAAGAATAAGTATCTTTTTCCTCACATTGATTACTTGTTTGATCAGCTCAGTGGATCTCAGTATTTTTTCAAGATTTAATTGAGATATAGGTACCATTAGATGAAGGTGAAGAATGATGAAATTACAAAAACAGATTTTTGAACTTGATATGGTCATTATAAATTATTTGCTATGCTTTTTGGGTTAACTAACTCACCTACTGTATTCTTGGATCTTATTAATATAATATTTCATGAGTTATTGGATAATTTTTTGATTGTTTTTATTTATGAAATTATGGTATATTCTAAATGTAAAGAGGAGCAAGAAAAACATATAAGGGTAGTTTTGAAAACCTTAAAAGAAAATAAATAGTATGGAAAATTCATCAAGTGTGAATTGTGGTTGAAAAAAATTTCTCTCCTTAGTCATATTGTTTCTAAATATGGCATAACTGTTGATCATGATAAAAAAATATTTTGAAGAATGACTAATACCCACAAATATAACTGAGATTCATAGTTTTCTTGGTTTGGTAGGCTATTACTAGAGGTTTGTTTAAATATTTTCATGGTTATCTAGTGTACTAACTAAGTTAACTCGAAAAGGAGATAAATTCACCTAGACAAAAGAATGAGAATATTTTTTTGAAGAATTTAAAAGAATATTGGTGAATTATCTAGTTCTAAACCTACCTTCCATTAACGGAGAGTTTTTCATCTACAGTGGGGTGTCCTTAAAGGGACTTGGTTGTGTTCTGATTCAGAATGATCAGGTAATTACTTATACTTCAAGACAACTAAAATCTCATGAGTTAAATTATCCCACACATTATTTGAAATTAGCTGCTATAGTTTTTTATTTAAAAATTTGAAGGCATCATTTATACAGAGGCAAATGTGAAATATATACTGACTAAAAAATTATGAAGTATATATTCACTCAAAATAAATTAAACATGAGGTAGAGAAGATGACTTGAATTGATAAAAGATTATGATTACATGATCATTTACTATACAAATCCGTAGAATCCTTGAGTTGAAAACATCATGCATCATTAACTATATTACAGCTAGAACAAGACCCTTTGATTAATGATTTAATGAATTTTGGCTTGGAAGTTGTTGGTGCAGAAAATTCATCTATTTTGTTTTAGGTTTCAATATAGTCATATTTGTCAGATAGAATTAAGTAAGCATAGAAGGATGATGGTGAGTTATAAAAAAAGGTATAATTAGTTAAAATGGGAAAGTTTCTAAAATTTAACATTGATAAAGATTGTGTTCTAAGATTTGGAAAGATATTATGTGTTCCTTGTGATTATCAGATGAAGAAATAATTGTTGTTCGAAGATCATTGTTCTCCGTTTTGAATTCATCATGGCAGGAAAAATATGTATAGATCCCTTCAGTAGTATTACTGGTGGGATAGAATAAATAGAGATATTGCATATTTTACCATGAAATGTTTGACATGTCAATAGGTTAAAGTAGTGCAGCAGTCACCAAAGGGGATGATTTAGCCTTTACCAGTGCCAGAGTGGAAATGAGAAAATATATCTATAGACTTCATTGTGGAACTACTAAATACTTCTTAAGGTAACAATTCCATCTAGGTTATTATTGATCAACTAACTAAATTTGCTAATTTTCTTTCTATTCAAGATACTATGTCTTTGGATAATCTTTCACAATTGTACCTCAAAGAGATTGTGAGGTTACATGGAGTTCCATTTTCTATTCTATCTGACTGTGATCCCAAGTTAACTTCTAACTTTTGGAAAGGCCTTCAGAAGTCGTTTGGAATAGAATTAAATTTTAGTACAACTTTTCATCCTCAATCAGATGTGATGTCAGAATGGGTGATTCAGAATTTAGAGGATATGCTTCAAGCTTGTTCAATGGATTACCGGGGAAGTTGGGATCATCATATTTCTTTAGTTTAATTTTCTTATAATAACTGTATTCAATCCAATATATAGATGTAACCTTTTGAGGAATTATATGGTAAGTGGTGTTGAACTCCATCTTTTTGGGATGATGTTTGGGAAAGGATTTTTATGGGACAAAAATTAATAGAAGAAGTGGCTGAGAAAGTTAATATGATACAACAACACATGAGGACATATTAGAGCATACAAAAAAGTTATGCATATAATAAAAGGAGAGAATTTTCTATTGAGGTATGGGATCATGTTTTTCTTAGAATCTCACTATGGAAAAGTGTTATGAATTTTGGTAAGAAAGAAAAGATGACGCCATGTTTCATTAGACCATATGAAATCCTAGATAAAGTTAGAATGGTTTCCTACTGTGTATCTTTTCCTCTGAGTTTATCTCATGCACATAATGTAATTCATGTTTTGATGTTGAAAAAGTATGCTCTAGATTCATCTCATGTTTTGAGCTCAGAAGCAGTTCAGTTGGAAGAGAACCTTTCTTATTAAGAGAAAACTATTTAGATTCTTGATCGAAGATAACAAGTATTTCCGAATAAGGTAATCCTGTAGGTAAAGGTTTTGTGGAGAAACCACATGATTGAAGAAGCAATACGGGAATATGAAAATGCTATGAGAGAAAGGTACCCTCACTTTTTTAATAAGTAAATAAAATTATGAGGATGCAATTTCCAAAAGGTGGGGAGAATGTAACACCCCAAGTTTTTAAAAATAAATTGAAATGTATGAAAAATTGAGTCTCTACAAAATGACACTTTGTTTTAAAGAGATAGTTGTAAACTAGCTGTTAAATATAAATTTTACACTTCTATGATTTAAGTTTTGAAAAATGGCCATACACAATTGCAATCAATAAGTTTTTCAGAGTCTGATAGGACCAACTTAATTATTTATGAATAGTAACCTATCCTTATGAATAGTAATTTTACCCTTATAAAAAGTAATATGAAAAAATTAATATTAAAATCACCAATGAAGGTATTTCTAATAATTTATTAGACCTTGATTAAAATTTCAAGGTGTTATAAAATCAGTTATAGTTTTAAAATTTTTATTTTTGGAATAAATTATGATTTTATTTAAAACATAATTTTATCATATTTAGAAAATTATTTTGATAAAATTGATTCTGTTTTTTAATTATACACATAGAAAAATGGTTAAGGTGAATTTTTTGGATTTTTCTGAAATACTCGAATTTTTGATGAATAGTGAAATATGGTAATTTATTGTATATATACATTATATGTTAAATACAACATTCATAGAATCATGGATGATGTAATATCACTTAGTCCGAACTCACATGCTCTACTTTTTTGGGTCACATGAATCTCAACTATTCATAGTCTCGAGAAAACATATTAAACTAATGATATAATGACCCTAACATTTTACATATAACATTACATGATTTTAAGAATAATTATACATCAGAGTACAAGAAAAGGATCGTAAAGTCTAGTGTCTTGGAAGACTAGGTACATAAAACTGAAAATATAAAACTAAATAAAACATTACCTTATTTAATATTCAAATTGATCTCTTAACTTCCATTGTGCTAAAACATCTGCATAGGGTAGCCCGGGGATAACATGAACAAAGGGATGAGCTAAAAAGCCCAGTAAGAGAATGAAAATAAGAATAAGGCTTTAGCACATGAGTTAGAGATCATGAAATAATGATATAAAATGACATATATAATCATAACATATAATCATGGGATTATATAAACACTAAATCATAGAAATGTGGTAGAAACATAAATCATGACTTTAGCAAGAGTTAAGGCTCATTTCATATAGAGGAGCACAAGTCAAGGTTAACCACTAAGACCGTTGCACATGTTAGCATGAATCAAGGATAACCGCCAAGACTATTGCACAAAAATTCTCATGAGACTAAAATTTACCCAATGCATTAGAGATCTATTTGGTCACACCCATCTTAAAATGATCATGAATATTTTTTCGACATTAAGAATAATACAAAATCAATCACACATAAACATAGGGGTACCCATGGAATGAAATGAGTAGCATGTCATAAAGAATAATTAATGGGTCTATCAAACAAGTGTCCATGAAAGAAAGGAATTAAAAAATACATGGGAATTCATAAGGTAAAATAATCATATATCGTGGTAAGTTATTTCAAATAGAATTGACAACATTTAAGAAGAGTATTTAAGAAAATTCAGCATTAAAACATTTTAGTGCGGTTTTAAGGAAAATGCTAATGAGAATTTAAAATAGAAAATAGAATAATATTTTATATAAAACCATAATTAATAAAAGAATGTTTTTATAATAAAATCCTAAAAACAATGGTGAATTTTAACATATGGTTGAGTTCACTTGAAATTGGGTATGAATTCGAGAAGTTCCCTTAAAATAGGTTTGCTTATGGGGAAGTATTGAGAAAGGAATCACTTAAAAGCATGTATATCCATAAAATATAATTGATAATGGATCTTGATACATGATTTTGGACATATATAAAGCAATTATAAATTTTATATAAATATAATATAGGATTTTATTTGGGTAAAAAGAGAGTAAAAAAACCCCGAAGGAATAATGGAGGTTCGGGTAAAATCCCTTACGGAATATTGGCATGGTATCGGGTGTACTTAGGAGGGATTAATGAGAGATAAAGGGTTTATATTCTTTTATAAATCATGGAGGTAGTATGGGTTAGGTGAGAAATCATACCCCATTATTAGGAACTACACATAAAAGGACATAACATAGAGGAGATTCTTGAATAAATGCGAGAAAGAGAGATCCCTTACCTTAAGTCTGATTGTGTTCTTCACTTAATCTTAATGAACTGAATAATCATATTATGATAATTAATTAATAATTAAATAACCTATTTTACTTTTAAATGACTTATTATAACCATTCTGAGTTCTTTCATAACCTTTTTGATTGGTTATGAGGTTCAATTTCATTATTCGGGTTCGTTTGCTTCCTTGGTTTTAATGATCGGTTCACTTATATTCATGTTCAGACACACATGTATGATGAGAGTGGTTGTCCATAATTGAATTTATATGAAATTAGTGAACATATAGGAGATTAAATTGTTTATAAAATTAATTTGGTTATTTGTAGTGAAGGTGAATCATTATATAAAACATTAAAGACAAACACTTGAATTAATTGGGCGATTTTTCTCATTACTAACTTTTTTTGTATTATTATTTTACATCATATGTGAAAATGGATTTGAGAACAAAACATAATATAAAATAAATATTTAATATTCTGGTTCAACCATAAAAATGGTTTCATTACCAAAATTTAATATGGTAATAGAAATTGATAACCCGTCATCCTTGAATGTGATAAATTAACATATATCGAATAGTGTTTTCATTTATTTCGTATAAAAGGAGGAATAATGAGAGATGATAATGAATTATACCATTATAATAACAAAATTAAAATACATGTAGGGTACTAGAGTCTTCATACTATTTGTATCAGTCGATTCTATGAAATAAAAGAGAACAAAGGAACATGAAAAGAAAATGAAAGGAAAGAAAAGAGGAATTTACCTCTTGATTTAATCTTCCTTGAGAGCCTCTTAAGGGGAGAGGATTTGGGATTTTGAGGAAAAAAGAGATTATAGACATGGGGGAAGATATTGGGGAGATATTTGGGCTGAATTTAGGTAATTCACAAGTCTTTATAAGAGTGAAGAGAAGAGGGGAGTGTGCGTGGTTTTTATAGTGGAGGGGAGGAGGGTTTTCTTAGTACTTTAATCACTAGTTTATTATTTTTAAATAAGACAAGTAATAGTACTGATAATTGTGAAAAAAGTACCATGTGAATTTTATTTCTAACAAATTTGTCTTAAATTAGCATAACATCATCCATGATCTTATAAATAATGTATTTAGCATAATTTGCAAATTATTGTATTTTACTATTCATAAAAAATTCAAGTATTTTAGAAAAATCCCAAAACTTCACCCTAACCATTTTTCGACATGTAGAATCAAAAAAATGAACTCCATTTTTCAAAAATATTTTTCTAAATTTTATTAATTTTATATTTGATTAAAATCATAATTTACTTGAAAAAATATAGATTTTAAAACTATAACTGATTTTATAATGCTTTCACAAATTAAATAAGGTCTTATAAAATTATCTTAAAACTATAAGAAATAAAATTTTTATTTTATGAAAAACTTATAGTAAAATAAATTTTATTTTAAAATAATTAATTAATTATAATTAATTATTTATGACTTACCAAAATACCAATACTTTTACTATGACCATATTATCACTTAAAAGATGCCTAAATTTTATTTATGAATTCATGGGTGAGGTTACTGTTCTTTTAGATAATTAAATATTAATAAGGGTCATATTAATATTCGTAAGGTTAAAATTACTATTCATAAGGGTTATTTACTAATCACCAAAAATTAAGTTTGTCTTATCAGACTCCAAACATCTTATTGATCGCAACCGTGTATGTCATATTTTTGAAATTCAAATCATATAAGTGACAATATTATGTTTAAAGGTAACATAGTACTTATTAGTTCATTTTGTTGTGATTTCATGTGATTATATGACATTATTATAATAAGGGAATTTCCATTGATAAAACATTGGGTCATTACAATTGATTAAAATAATGGGAAACCCCTCATCTCCTCCACTATAAATACAACCCTCAACCCTGTATTCCGCTCACAACTCTCAAGATTTGAGAATTGTCTAAATTATGACTAATTTACTTACCAAGGATATTACCTACATCCAAGACCTTCTGGTCAAACCAAAAGGCTAAAACCAAAGTCCTTAAGGAGGATCTCAAGGAGAGGAGATCAAGTGGTAAAAATCCTCTTTCATTTTATTTTGTTTTCTTTCCAATTCTTTTATTTTATTATACTCTATTCAAATAAACTTATCCAAGAGGCATGAAAGATCAATTATTATATATATTTTGTATTTTTATCTTATTTATGGAAAATTCATCATTATTCCTCCTATCATCTTCCTCTTATTCTAAAAATAAAAACACTGTCCGTGATGTGTTGATTTACCGACAACATGGATAATGTGTCTTCAATTTCCTTTACTTCCTTCAAATATGGTTGTAAAACCATTTTAATGGTTGAAAAATATTGTAAATTGTATTATATGACCTCTCTTATGTTCTTTAATTAACTTAGATTCATAATAATATGATGAAATAGGTTCAGGATTATCGAAGAACCACCAAAATGATCTAAATGAATATCACTAATGATTTATCCAATGATTCATCCTCATAACATATAACCAAAATTATTTATAGTATAATTTAATATTCTGAAAATATATTAACACAATTTAATTCCAATTATAAAGTTTATCTTCCATTCTACAAGAAAATACTTTATGAACCGACCATGGAAATCATGTAAAGCACGCACCCAAAACAATGGAAATAACAAAATATTATTAATAAATGAGTCAAATGATGTTATAAAATGATCATATAAGGTGTTAAAAAGATGATTATGATTCTTTAAAATATTAATAACACCATTTTAATTATTATAAATGAGTTTCAAACAATTTTTAAGTAATAAGAACCCGAGGTAAGGGAATTCTTAACCCAATTTCAATTATTTGGGTTAACCTTCTACTTCATTAATTATGCGATACCAAAATTATTTGTGTAATGAATTTATTTTATATTATGATATATTATGTTTATTTATAGTATATACACAAAAAAAATTCATTCTATAAATTATCACTTCAACTATATGATATTTTTAAAGGACTTTCCTTTAAAAACATTCTTTTAAAATTCTATTTTATGAAATTCAAAAGAAATGTTTTTATGAAATTATTCATGTTTTATGATTATGTCTTGGTTCTTGAAATTTTATTATGATTATTTTGGGACCTATATCTCCTTAAAATTCATTGGGTATGTGTAAGTTGGAGGTCTATTGTATGGTTACTCAAAGGGTAACTGTAATGGTTACATAATATGGTAACCGTGAGGGTTACATTATAATGTAGCTATGAGGGTTACGAATCACAAGGTAGCCATGAGGGTTATAACATAAGTAAGTAATGACCCAACATACCATTATAGTTTTATATTTTTTCTTTATGGTTTTATGGAAATATCATGTTTCACAAAGTAAGTATTTATGGGTAAGAAGTATGTCTTTGTAAAAATGATTTCGTATGTTTATAAGTATTCATGGACTAATGGTTTATTTCCATATTTTTATATCCCTTACTGAGATTTTTATGCTCATACCATGTTTTTAAATTTTTTTTCATAGGTTATAAGGATGTGTAAGAGAAATAAGTAAGTCACATTAAATTTTATGAAGATTTTTCAAAGAAATCATGTTGTTGTTTTGTGTTAAAAATTTTATGTTTTGGAAGAAATGGATACTGTTTTAATGGTACCCACTTTGTATGCTTATGGGTTGATATGTACGAGTTATGTCCTAACTTTATAAAAATCCTAACCGAAAAGATATTTGGAAATTTGAAGAAGTGAAATCTAGTTTATATAGATAGATTATATAATGTATAAGGCTGATTCATTATAAATGGTGTTTTATTAAAATAAAACATCTCATCCCGACTATATACAGGTGCATATTTTCACTTAAAAAAATTTCCTATATAGATCAAATAGAGATGGTAAAATACTATCTATTATACCTTGAGTATTCTATGCACTCACTTCAAAGAAACCATATAATTTTGACCAAATGTTTTCATATATTATAAGATCATGATGCTCAGACCATGGTGTTGTACAATTTAACATCATGTAAGTAGAACATTGTCCTATGGTTTAATGTTGTCTGAACAAGATGAATACTTGATGTAGTTTAAGGGAATATATCTTTTTAAAATGTTTATGGGGATAATGAACCAAATAGGGAATATAGTACAAGGATGTTCCAATATACATTGAATCTAAGAAGGTAAATTGTATGTCATAATCATGGGGCTCTCAAATCTGATGTGATGGAATGAGACATGTACGTAAGTAATAACAACAGACCATATTCAGAAGGATATTTTTGTTAGGATTTTGTCAAGGAATATGGAAAAAAGTGTTTTCTTATTAGGATGTAGATGTTGCTATCTGACAGGCCATATTGAGGGTATATATGCATATCCATATCAAGGGAGTAGTATGCAAATTCAAAATAGTGGGTTCTTTCAGAATCAAATTCTCTTGTTATTGATAGCCAAGGATTGTTTGTGAGGATCCAAATTTCACCAGAAATGAATTGTGTCTTTTTAAAATAAGATGTTCCAAAATCATGATGGAAGAATTTGGACTTGAGATCTCCATTATTGGGTGATTGTGATCCCATTGATATATTGAGACCAAAATTCACATGTATCTTGTAAGGGTTTCTCTATATAGATCTAGTTTATATGTAAGAAAAAATAGTCATTTGTATTATTTGTTTCAATGGATAGTCCCAGGACAAGGAATCCAAGAATCACTGCATATACCATTTTAATGAGAATCAATGAACACATAAGTATTGGAAAAAAATTGTCCTATGTAATTTATACTCATACCCAAGGGGAGGGTATTTATATTTGAATACAGTTCTATTGAATAAATAAATAGTGTTATACGCTCCTTCTTAGATCTAGCATGCACATAAGTTAAGGAATTTTTTTATATTGCATGGATGGGCCTAAGATAATGGATCCATGAGTCACTACGCATCTCATCAGAATGAGAATCAAGATACACATAGTTTACAGGATAAAAGTTACATGAATTGATCTCTTTGATATACAAAGGAAGAGAAATCCATGAAAGAAAGGTCACTCTATGCATTTTAAGGTCATACAAGATGAAAAAAATATTCCTTAACTATGGTCATGGTGTGGTTTATTTTTGAAAATTATAATAAACATATGAAATCTTTAAGATCACATGACTCATGCTCAGTAACAAGTGGAAATTAGAGGTTTATCCAAATAGTATCAAAATTCCATTCAAGGATTATTTTTTATGCACACCAAGTTATTTTTTATATTTTGGTGGAGGCATTGAATTATTGTTAAAATCATGTGATTGGGAAGTATTCCCACATTTTAACATTGTGTGACCTAAATGAATTATTTCTATAGTCTATGTTTATATATCACTGACCAAAAGATTGTATATAGTTTAAGGTTATGATTCATGGACCATGGTGTTGTATAGTTTAACATCATCTGACTATGATATTATCTCACTATTTAATATAATGAGATCAAGGTGAATGATAATTTTAGATTAAGTTCATATATCCTTGACTAATTATTTTTTGGATAATGACCCAAATAGAGATTATAATCCAATAATGTCACAACAACATTTGAATGTGAGAAGTAAAATTGTAATCCATAATCTTGGGGGTCTTGGATATGAGGTGATGGCATGAGACAAGTATTTAAGAAATAACAACAGACCATGTTCAAAAGGTGATTTCCATTGTGATACTATCAAGGTGTACATAGACAAAATAGTTTTCTCCTCATCAAACGAATTCCTCTGGATGATAGGCAATATCATGGGTGAAGATGTAGATCTATATCGGTTGTGTAGTATGCATAGTCAGAACATAGTCTCCCTTAAGAATAAAATTCTCTTATTAATGATAGCCAATGAATGTTTTTGAGGATTATAGTTTCTTAAGACATGAAGTGTGGTTTATGAAAAGAAGATCTTATGAAATCATGATATAATCATTTAGATTTGACCTATTTATGACTATGTGATTGTGATCCCATTGAGATGTCGAGACCCAAATTTACATGGATCTTGTAAGGGGTTCCCTGCACAGGCCTAACTTATATTAATATAAAAGAAAAATTAGTATTTTTTTACAGTTGGGATCGAGATAGGGAATCCATGAATCACTATATATTCCATCTGAATGATAATCAAGACACACATAGTTATCTGGAAGAATAACCATGTGTATGTCTAACTCATATGTAAGGGAGTGTATTTTCTTGAATATAGGTCTATAGATGAAAGAAATTGTGTTTGACTCTCCTGCTCAAATCTACATCATACATAGTTGAAGGTATTTTTTTTAAAATTCATATATATTCCTAGGATAAGTTATCCATGCATCATAATATATCACATTTATTGATAATAAATCCACACATAGTTCTGGGGATAAAAGTTCCTTTCCTAGATATTGTTTATATGAAATGAAAGGGAAAACCATGTAAAAGAGGTCACTCTAAGAAGCTTAAAGAAATAATGGATGAACTAAATATTTCCTAACTTTGGTCATGGTGTGGTTTAATTCCAAAAATTGGAATAATAATCTTAAATATATAATATCACATGAGTTCTTCTTAGTATGATAAATGAGAGGAAATTTTAGGTTTATCAAAATTGTATTAAAATTGTAGTCAAGGATTTTTTTTCAGAAATGCACCACATGATTTGTTATCTTGTGGTGGAGTCATTTCCATATAGTTTAACATTGTGTGACTACGATATTGTACCGTAGTTTAATGTTGTGTGATGAAGATGAATTGTTTCTAGAGTTTAAGGTCATATATCTTTGAATAATGGTTTGAATACACTGTAAGGTCATGATGCTCGAACCATGGTGCCATAAAATTTAATTTCATGTGACCTGTAAGTTGTCATATAGTTTAAAATTAGATGATTAAGAAAAATGGTTCTACAATTTAAGGTCATATAGCTTTTTACAATGATTGGTGATACTACTATCCAAGGTGAAACAAACCCGACGTGAATGAAGGGACATAGGTATACCCAATTCCAATATAAGATACCCCACCGAAGAGATAAAAATTCATGAATGGTCCCAATATTAGAGGTAGGAGCATCACTATATATCTTTTTCATAGGAATAAAGTCAAATACAAACCTAAAATGGGTAGTGTTGTAGGAGACCAACACTAAGAGTGGAGGTCTTTTCAAGTGAGGCCCACATCAATGCACAATTTTACTCTATTAGACAGGGATGAATTGTTGACTATACAGTGTAATTTCGTATATTAATGACATTTGACATGTATTTTAACATCTTATGGTGATGACGTATGGTTTATAAAACTTAGGGTCACATAGCATTATCCAATGGTGTTCCTTTTAGGGTCTTGTTTCCAGACCATAGATTTGGATTACATGAAATATCTCTTGAGGAATCTCACATTGGTAGGGGAGTGATACACTCCCCATCCATGGTTATTAGTGAATATAAATAATTAGAGTATACCTTATGAATGAAAAATAGTCCCTCCAATTTCTATTAATGTTTTGGAGGTTTATTACCACCTATCATTTATGTTCTAAGATCCAAAACCATTTCCCTAAGAGGAAATAACATAGGTAAACATTCTTGTTAAAATCTCATGCTATTTGGTTTTGGTGAACCTTTAAATGGTACAAGGTATAAAATAATTTCTCATTGAGTCATCCCAAATCATCTAATCACTTTTGAGATGTCCCATCTATGGATAAATGATCACAAATAGAAATGGGGAGAGGAGGTAATTAGACCTCAATGTATATAACTACCTCTATCCCATATACAATTGAATACGGGGTTACCTATGTGGTAGTATGGGTTTTGGTATGATAAGTGCACAAGGAATGCATAATCTTTTGTCGATTTTTTTATCTTTTTCCACCATCTTCTAGAGTATATTTGATAGAGTATTATATAAAACCACAATCGACACATTTTCAACTGAATGATAGTAAGATGAATGGTTGGACTCAATATTATACCCCTGATACAACCTTTCTGATTAGGAAGTGCAGTGATTTTCCCCATTATCAGTCAATATTGTGAGAGGGACACTAAAAATGGTAATGATATTAGAAATAAATAATTTTATTTTTCTCTTTGTCTCAACTTCCATGAGGGAAATGGACTTAGGATATTTGGATAAAAATTAAATAATAATAAGGATTTCCATGAAATTATTAGCTGTAGGAGGGGGATATGAACCCTTAATATCCATTCCCTATATAATAAACAACCAGGAGTATTTTTAAATGTGAATTTTTTTGTGGGTTTATGGATAAAGTTAGAACGTATTTGATAAGAATGAAACACTATGATTAATTCCATAAAATACTATGTCATTAAAGGTTAGAAATACTATATCATCTTGATTTGATGAGAAATATTAACAATTGACCAATGAGAACCATCGGTACCAGTGTGGAATTATTTCATAACCGCAATAGTTTCCCCTATGTCAATTCACTTGAGGATAAATCCACAAAATCCTCATTTATTGAGGACCTTATAATGATTCAGGTTCTTGTAAATAGTAAAGTTTATTTCCCTCCCCCATATTTTCTCTTTTTTTACTCTGTCTAATTGAATAATCCTTTTTTGGAGGTAGTCCAATATGGGTGTCATTCAACTATTTATATAATTATCCTATTTAGGGATGGAATTGGACCCATTGATCTCTTCCATGCTATAAATAATGAATAGTGACACCATTATGTGGTGTACAATACTGATGACTATTTCATCCCATTATAGATCCACTTAGTTACATTGGCTAATGAATCTGCCCAGAAATTCGATGAGCACATGACATGAGTTAATATTGGTTTTGAGAGGAACTATGCTATCAAACCCCATACATATTAAAGAAATGTAATCATCTATTCTTTTATGATGGCATAATAATCTTTGATCTTCTTGATTACCAACTATGATTCACATTTAACTTTTAGGTGAGCCCCTGGTATTTGCAGTTCTGATTATAAACATACAATGACAGCCTGACATTTTACCTTATTGTTGGTGCAGCCTTCTGAAAATAATTGGTGGGTTCCTATATTAGGATTAAGGCATGGTTTTTTAATTAGTTCTAGATGAAAAAATATGAGTGATTATTTGTAAAAGAGGTATATACCTTATGTTTTTTAAAAAACCTAGCCACACTGACCGATGTAAGAAATGGATCTTCCTCTGAATTTAGATTTATTTGTTCGAGCATATAAAAGTTTTTTGGATAATCCTTACCCGAATACTGAAGTGGTATCTTTGAGATTATATTCTTTTTATCCCTCTACACCAATCTCAATAGAAATGGGCGATGTAGGGGGATCATTATAGTTGGAAGAAGCATCAATATATTGAAATTCAGAAGATGGAGTTGGGGTATTCCCTCTCATGATATGAGAGTTTATTCTAACTCAGATGAAATTATAGGAGTCTTTTGAATATTTGAGGATAGAATAAGGTAATTTTCACCTGGAGTGTTTTCACTATGGTGAAGATCAGAGACCACAATGGTATTGTTAGGTTTGTTTTATCTAAATGATATCATAATATTTGATGAATTCATACCCAAATTTGAACTTATATTTCTTATTTGGTTTATAGGGAATACATATTAATTTCCATGATCATTAAATGGCTCAGATGAGGTCATTTATAGAAAATTTGGGGTAGTAATATGAGAGAAATCATTAATCATGGGTCATTTTCCTTCTCTCTAGTAAAACCCTACATCAATGTGTTGAGATTCTCAAGATTCAAAACAGAGCTTTATCACTCTGAAATTTCCCAATTTATCCATTAACTTGGTATTTGAGACACCGATGGTATGATAAAGTGACTAATGCATTATAATGAAACCAAGGCCATTCTAGCACGATGATGAAAGATGTATCCTTCCAAACAATCATGAATTTAGAGTCATATTCAAATTCCTTAAATTGGGCTTTATGTTTTATTTGGCCAAGAGGCTTTTTCTCACTCTTTCCATAACCCTAAAGTTTTAGAGTACAATGGGGATCATCCAATTAACTATAAACCAATAAAATAAGTGTTCAAGATAGAATGAGGATTATTTTTGAACTACTATCATTTAAAGATCATCATATTTTAATTTCATTTGTCTTTCCAGATACATACAAGGGTCTAATATGTCCCTGGAGAATAGTATCCATTTCCTACTATGTAAAAGAGATAACAACATGAAACTCCACAAGATCAATATCGGTATGATATAATTATATAATGGTAACCTCAGATTCTAACCCATGATGGCTTATTATGGTTTCTATAGTTTATTCTTGAAGAAATATTTATAAATTGAGAGAATCCAGGATTGGAATCCTGGTTGGGACTATGGCCAATTGTTTCCAGATGTAATATTTTTTAGCTAAAGGTATGTACTTCCCATTGTGATGTTTCTAATTTGAAAACTCTTTTGGTGTTGATGTAATTGAGATAGGCTGGTAGAGTATTTTAATAGAGGTTGAAGGAACTCTTGTCACTAGTGGATTTGGCCGACATGGCCTTCCCACTCATCCGTACTAATTAGACCGTTTCACCCACTCCAGATGGTCCTCCAAAACAATCGGGCCTGGATGAATCTTGATAAATTGGGGAGAATTTTCATGATCTTTATTAGAATACTGAAGGTATTTACTATGGGTTTTATTAGAATTAATAAACATGGTAGTGATGTGGTCAAGATATTGAGTTTGGTCATGACTATGCCTTCCTGTATTCCCTCAACTGCTGTAGCCTGCAGATCTAGTTCTTAGAGCTGAAATACAAAACTCAAATTCATAATAATACTCACCATCTAATAAGGGATACATTAATGAGTGAGATTAACAAAAACAAAGACAAATTATTCCTTTGGTGAGTATTTATCTTAATGGGGCGATGACTGTGGTACTATTTGGTGGGATGGTTCCCATCCTCTTAATATTAGAGGCATGAAGTATGATAGGGGCAAGGATGGATTTAACATTGGTATAGTTCATTATTCCTATAATTTACTATTGTATTACTGGTTACATAATCTCTTAAAAGATCATATCTTAATGTATTGCAGTGCTGACAAGGTTGATCATACTATAAAAGAAGATACTGGGGACATAAGTAACTCGTTTAACTATGCCCTGATGATAACATGATTTTGATTGATAATTTTATATTCATCCAATCATTTATCTTCTATGAACCATTTATTATAACTTATTTCTATTCCTCTTATTCTTCTAGAACAATATTAGAAACACATTCCACTTATTTTGGTGGCTTGCCAAAATTTTCCTTCCCAAAATCAACCATCGTATGTAGAATGTCTTTACAAACAACAAAATACTTGAAGTTGTTCCGCAATATTCACTTAATGGGGAAATAATTCTGGTGGTCATTGGGGACAACATGATTAGGAATTTTAGGCTCTGGTAGCCTTAACAAATTGTTTTCTATAGAAATTATAAAGTATCCATGAACTTATTTATCTCATAAATAATAAACATTATTATTCTGATCCTCAAATTGAAAGCATTTATTCTCCATTTCTCATACCAACATGGATATTATGATTTTGTTTTTTAGGAGTAGGTATCGTGTAATATGATGTAGGATTGGGATTTGGTGTAAGAACATGGACTTGTTTAAGAGTGATGGTCATAGTTTCATCTTTAACTATTCTCTTCACTTGAACTTTAGGCATTGATAGAGACTTGTCATTGGATAGCTAAATGGAATATCCCAACATCATTGAAACTATGTAACGTTATTTAAAAATTCATGGATACTTTACCATAATGAGTAGCATCTACAACTCACCACAAAGGTTCTCTATATAGAGGGCCAACAAATCTTCTTGAGGAAGCTGTAGGTTTAGAGACTAAGCCAAACCCTTTCACCTAGAAATGAAATTTGAAAATATATTACTCTCTCACTATTTATGATTTTAAAGGGAAATTACTGTTGTCTTCTATAGTGTAGAGATGAGTTGATAAAGAAACTTCCAATAGAGGTATTCCCATACTTTGATCGACCTAGTTTATAAACTAGTATACCAGAAAAATGATGGTCCTTTAAAATTCTATACAAAGTACATGAGTTTAGCTTCTTCTTAATGCTCAAGAATTCCCATCATGATACTACATCGAGATATGAAATGTGTCAGGTGGTGTTTTGTATCGCTTGATCCATTGATCATTAGAAACATATGATTCCCAATGTTTCATAGGGGAAGAGTGTAATATACCCATTCAAGGTTGGGATTTTCCTCCAGCTACACTACTGCACATTATCCTTTTATATTTCCCACTTGGGTTGTCAATGAATCAATAGTGTTGATGAAATCTAATGATACAACCAGCTGATCCTGTATTTGAATAGGGGTATTATTGGGTGGATCTTGATGTGGTGGGTCTTTTTACATTTCTGGATAACCACTAGCATGGGATGGCCTATGGTAAATTTTCTAACATATCTTATATTACTTCCCTATTGGTGGGAACTCACAACAACCTTCCACCATTTGATTTAAATAAATTGGTTTTCTAGATTCCACATTGAGCGGTTGTCCTGTATTTACTTTTTTTGGCATGATGAGGTCTTTATATTGAGAGATATCTACTGGGAGAGTAAGATGATTCAATATTTAAAAAAAATATTCATCAGGGTTATTTCCTCTAAGTAATTCCATGTTTAGTCTCTTCCACACTCTCATCTCCTCCTTATACCGAACAATTATTTCTTCAAGCATAATAGGTTCAACATTCTTGGGTAATAGGTGGGATGTAACCACACCTTTACCCTTTTATTTGAATGGATACCACTAAATAGGTGGTAGTTGACCATTTTAGGGAGTCCCCAAATTTTTAGCGAGCCTTTGATTTCTGGCATGCACACCCTTTCCATCCATTTTGGTGTGGACCATGTTTCAAATAGAAACATCCTCTTATTATTCTCATATATTGGTTCCCTATTTTATATCATATATAAGAGTAGAAATGATGAAATTTACCAATTTATAGTTCATTATAGTCACCACATCACCATTATAAAGGTAGGAAGGTTGGTCACTCTAAATATATCCACTAAAAAATTAATGATCTTTAGGAGTAGTTATCGTCTTGATGGGATGCTTTGGATTTAGACTTCTTCAAGGCTTCATACATTCCATCAAGGATACTCACAAATACACTTTTCAAAGGAAAATGTAGACAGAGTCTCTTGAAAACTCATTGTATGACTTATAAAGGAGAAAATAAGGTTCAAAAATGATAAAAACTATAAAGTATCATTTTTGATGCACCTCTTAAATAAGAAAAGAATGAATTATGTAGGGGAGTTGGTTGAGTAAAAAATTCCCATAGCCCTGTAAGATGGGGATTATCCTAATCTAATTTTGTAAAATTTCAGTCTAGAATTGATAACCTTGAAGGAGGTGGATGTGGTAAAAATTACCCTATTCCTATAGTTTGGGGCTACGCCTATATTTTCATGCCTGTAACGATAAAAAATTCCCTCTTAATATTGTATATCTTTGTTCGACCATGAGTTGATGGAAATAAATGATTTAAATTTGAGTCACTTAATTTAAAAGGAATTATTTCTACTTTATGATTGGATTTCCTTAAGTGAAAACATAGATCAATTTTTTCAGATGCTTGATGCAAGAATATTTTGATTACTCACTCTCATCTGGATTGGAATTTTTAATATTTGGTCATGGATGATTTATTTTGAGAGTACCATCTTTTATAGGTATATCCTACTTATAGGAGTCATCTCAAAGTGATGAAATTATATGATATCACATCTGTTGGTATTTTATGATTAGGGAGTGTGGTGAAATTCAATGCTCTATGTTCACCACATCCCCTGATATGGATTCTAGATGGGGTATCAATGATGAACTATCATAGATTTCATGAGGATTTTCATTGAATACCCTCATGATTCTTTATAATTTTTGATCCCTATACAACTATAAGGGAACCCATTGAATATAATAGTGAATTTATTATATTACCTCGATGCGATTCACATATCCTTCATAAGGCATGAATTTCACCTTCAAATGGAAAACACTCATCCACATATTTAGGTGAATGTTATGTATGAATTTGTTTTAAAAAGTATTCAGAATGATATATTGAGGAGTGGAAAATGGAAAATATATGGTTGATATGTTATATTTAGACAATTGTTTTATCATAAGAAATATTTTCTCTTCATCTTCTTTAAAAGATTCTTCCACTTGGTCTGACCAAAGTTGAATTTTCCCACCCTCATTATTATAGAATGTGGGATTGGTAGGAATATTCTCTATTATTCTAGAATATAGGTGATCTAAGGATGTTTAAGATAATTAACATCACCTTGGGCTATCATCTGGTTGGGAAAGAGTGTCACTTGTCAATTAAACGGAATTAGGCATAGAAAACCTCTTATTCACAAGAGGCTCATGATATGAGGGATATCTAATAATTGATTTAAAAATGGGAGGTTTTTTTTTCAAAATGAAACATCATTATAGGGGGAATTCATAGTGAATTCTATCATAGGGAGGACTACCATCATGGATTAAAATTTGGCCACAAGGAGGATTCATAAAGCATATTCCATGGGGAGGACTTTTATGGGGAACAATGTAAAGGGGAGGACCTTATTTTAATTTGATCTTTTGAATATAAGGATGGATTCCATAGTACTCATCATAAAAAATATTGTTATTATTGATATTATTATGGCCATGAAGAGGCTCTCATAGTAAATACTTTGGGGAGGATCTCCAGAGTTTCCTATAGCAAAGTTACTGGGAGACCATTGTAACTACAATGACTATTTCCTTAATTTAGAAACGAGTCAAGGGGATCTTGAACCACCATTGATTGATATTATAGGGATTGAATAACACAAAAATTAAGCAGATCAGGGACATGGTCCTACTTATGGACTACATATATACCTCATGGATTCTTCTTTTTATATGTTCTCAATCATGCGGTCATAGTCGTATATGGTGAAAAATGAATTTCATACATGGGAGACCACTTGAGTGAATATCATGTTTTTTACTTATATATGATGAAAATATTATATAGTTTTGGAAGTTATATGTAACTTCTATAAATTGGAAATAGAAATGGATTGATATTCTTTAATTGGAATGGGAATGTGTGATCATTCATGTTGTTTATTTATCATAAGAGTGTGCCGATGACCCTCTTGGATGGGAGTAGGAATATATGTTAGCTCATGAGTAGTTTTTTCATTATTTTTATGATATATACTGATTGTGGGGGAGGGGTTTTGTGAAAAATACCCATATTTTACTACTGATACCAAGATATGTTGAAAACTTTGTAGAATTTGAGTAAAGAAAAATACTACACTTATATTACCACTGAGATGTGTTGGTTGACTTTTACAGATGGAACATAAATATATTCCTATTATTTGGTTGGTGAATTGATGTGTTCCTACTAATTTACTCTAATTCCATCCAAAATATACTGATAATAATCATATGTGGGTGTGGAAATATGGGTCCGCCTCCTATTTTTTACTGGAATATGTTAGAAAAATTCTTTAAGTGCTTCCATACATTACCAGAAGGCTTGATGGGTGTACCTAGAAATATATTCCAACTCATGGATTTTTGTCATATTATGTTGGTGGGATTATTTGGTGGAATTATGGATTTATTACCCCTCTCAATTATTGATCATTGACTACCCTCGATAGGCTATCCTAGGGGCTCAAGTTCGGGTGACCTGAACTAGGTCCCATGGGGTGGAATCCTCATTGGACTAAGAACATGATGTTATATAGAATTATAGGTGGTGATTACTGGTAGTATACCTTCAGGATGAAACTTTTGATATAATTTTGAGGCATCTAATGACCTCATGATCCACCTACCTAAGATAAGGGAGGAATATTTTGCTGTGTTCTGAGGGGAGGATCCCCAAACAAATTAAGATAGAAAAAGGTCCTTCTTGATTCTTTATAACCACTCATCACTAGGAAGATGGTCAGTGAAGCCTTATTACTTGAAGGGATTTACACATGACCTCTAGGGATGGGATAGTACTTTTGATATAGTATTCTATAATTAGTACGTTTTCCACCTATCTTTAAAGATGCTAGGTGGATAATGGTTTCCTCTAGTTTGATTGAGACCTTGATTGTATGACTACATATTCATAAGTTTTTCATGGATGGTAAGATTCCATTTGTATTTAATTGATTTATAGTGGTTGTGCTTGAGGTTGTGAAGAAACAAAATAAGTAAACTTATCTAAGTAACATTACAAGTAAACAAAAACATGCCTAATTGATTTATTTTTGAAGATACATGTTGGACACATTTTCATTTCATAAAAGTATGTTAGACAAAATGGCTTGAAATGTGGTAGAAACAACTCTTTGGGTTCACTATTTTTGCTTCATTCCTGAATGAAGTCATACAATTATTCACAGATAGGCCACACTCTTTAGATGGTTTCTAACATAGATTATTTGTGGAACCAGAAACACCCAATGGTTCCCGCACCTATAATGGGCTATATACCTGCTTCCCAAAGTCAAATGGTCATTGGGAAATTTTCAATTATTCTTTGGAAATCACATAGGTTGAGGGGGTGGGTGGTCAAGATATTCATAGTTGATTGGGTAGAATTATTACCCACGATAACATATTCATTGTTTAGTGGTGGTTTACTAAAGCACCACACATTTTTTAACTTATTTAGTAGTGATTTTTTATAAACCACCACTAAATTTTATGTTTTTATTAAAAAAACACTTTTCCCGGACACCCCACCCTTATACCTCTTCTATCCCCGAGCTCCCCTTCCCCCGACCCTAAACCCTAGCTTGCCGGCACTCCAAAGGCCTCTGCCACACCCCACCTTATCCCTGATCTCCCCTTCCCCCTTGACCCTGAGTCCAAAAACCTCCTTCATCGGTGCTCCTGATCCCTCTACCGCACCCCCAACCCCGAACCGTAGTAACAACCCCCTCACTGGTGCTCTTGATCCCTCTTCTTCACCCCCAACCCCAAACCACACCACCACCCCATAACTGGTGCTCATGATCCCTTCTCCATGCCCCAACCTTGAACCGTAGCACCACCACCACCGACACCCCCGAGCCCTTTGGTGCTGAAATCATAGCCCCTGACTTTTCTCCTCCGCCCTTTCTATTACCCAAGTCTTTGTCTACACCCGATTCCTCTCCCTGGAATTTCCTTCACTCTAGCCCACATTAGAGGTGATGTTATGTTGTTTTTATTTCTCTTTTAATCGTTAATATGATACTTTGGTAGGCATTTATGTTAATTTACTATAATTAATTTTGTTCTTCTATTTTTAATGTTGAAAATATATTGCTACTGTGTATCCTAAATATAAATATAGCAAAATCTCTCATTCTAGTCTTTATGAACTATTTTATTATTGAGAATACATAATAATATTGGTGCCTTCATTTAGAATGGTAGAGTTTTTTTGTAAAAAACATTGAATACAAATAATAATGGAGAATAATATTACCACAATTAAATAAAAATTAGAGATCCAACAATGAAATAATAAAGAATATGATCAAATGTATGATTAGTTGATTATTCCTATTAAAGTTATTATTGATAAAATTTTTAAATAAAAAATTGAATTTCATCAATTTATATATGATCAATTTTAAAAAACAAACGAAAAATCAACTCATGGGATTTGAGATATGAAAGAGAAAATTATGGAGAAGATCAATGAGTTGGATTTTCATGTGGATTGAAGTTTAGAATATAAATGAAAATGTAAAATAGTTTTGGTATGTTCACATGGTTATAGAAATATAGATATATATAGTAAACAAAATGGAAGTCCTTTTCCAGACTATGTATCATTGGTTGATGGAATGAGAATTGTATTGAATATAATATAATTTTGTTCATCTATAATAGAATATCATTTCAGTAGGATTAATAAAGAAGAATATTCTTGATTAATCACACTCCTATGAATATGAAATTACCTTTATCATACATTTTTTAAAGAAAATTTCTCTCTATTATATTTCAACTTGGTAAAGTTTTTAGTGTTTTGTTTTATTGATATGAATAAAGTTAGTGATTGGTGTAATTTTTTGTAAGCTTGATGTTTGTTTATTTTTTTTGAATATTAAAAATACCTCAATTATTTTAGTTAAATAATTATAATTTCACACATCACTATTTTATCATAGTCTCTAATATTTTTCTCATAGTGTTTACAAGTACCTAACTTAGTTAAATAGATAATTAAAATTTCTCAAAACATTTTTAAATAAAATTCAATTCATTATTTAACTGTTTATTGTTCATAATGTTTTAATAAAGAATTATGAAGTCACGTTATTTTATTTTTTGTTTATCTATGTTTTTATAAAAATTTTCAATGTTTTTATAAATTAATTTTATGAATATTTATTAGATGATTATATAGAATTTATTATGATGTCTATTCAGAAAAGATTCATGGTTAAGAAAATATGATTCATGATTGTGCATACTATATTCATGATTATAGAAATATAAATGATGTTTATTCATGTTTGTCTAATGGTATGGCCTGCAAAGGGTTTGAGTTATTTATAGTGTGATAAAAATTATAATGAAAATTAATGTGCTTTTTACATTATTTGGTTAAATTGATCTATTATCATTATAGTTTCAATAAATGGGGTTGTATAGGTTACACAATCATCACATGTTCTACACAAGACTAATTTAGTAATTTTTGTGAATTAATAAAAGTTTGGTAACACATGGTCACTATATAACTCGAGTATAATATTTATATGTTTTAATTTATTTAAATATTGCTTCGACACATTGTGAAATATATGTATAAAAGTTGGATCAAATTACCAAGGAACACACCTCAATATTCTAAGGGTTTGGAAGAGTTTTTAGACTTTTCAATTTCTAATCGATCCATTTATGGTAGAATAGGATGTCTATGTCCTAAATGAAAATTTAAAATATGGTTGAAGAGAGATTATGTTTAGTAACACTTGATATTGATGAAATTCCTAGCTCTATATTTTTTTTGGATTTGGCATGGAGAGTTGAACGTTACAGAAAGTTTTAGCACTAATGGCCATCGACAAAATGTGCTCCCAACCTCATCAAAAATGGAAAATGAAATGAAAAAACTCATGAATGATGAATTAGACATTTCAAGACACCAAAATCAACATCAAAACATATCATAAGAACCAATTGAAGTTGCTACAAATAACAACTTGACAAGTTATGTTTTTAAGACTATAGGAAAACTAGATTAAGATTATAATAACTTATTATTATTTGTAACTATGTTAATATATATTGCTTTAAATATGAATGATATTTGATTTATAGGTAAAAATTAAATAACTATGGTATTCCAATCCCACATAGTTCTTCTTAGTCTCCCAGGATGACTCAGTTGGTGAAGTCCTTAGGAAGGTACATCCAGGTCTAGTGCACCAAATGGGTTTGGGGCCATTACAACATGAGGTATTTAGGAGGATGTTAATGATTAAACCTAGATATACTCCTAATTATTGTCACTCTCTACCACAATATTCTCATAGATATTTTTTTCTACGTAAAACACAATTCAGGAACTAGGGGCTTAGATATCTACTTTTCAGAAAGTGTTGGTTGATTTATATTAGTAGACAATGAGATCTATCTCCAGTGATATTGCATCGATGAATGGTGATGAGTTGGTAAATCACACAACTTCAAAATCATGTAGTTCAAATTTTTTTTTGGATTTAAGTTTAAATATAAATATGCAAAGCAATTTAATTTTCAATTTAATTTTCTTGCACGTGCTAGTAGCAGGAAGTAGAGATGGAGATGGAGAGTGTGACGAGATGAGTTCATCATCAAGTCGTGATTAGTGGTCTATTTGATCTCTTGGACCAATATGGAAAGGGGGGGGGGTTTGTTTATTTATCATATATGGAATAGAGTATTCATATGAAATTTTCACGATTTCTCATGTTTGAAGAGTCTACAACCATTTATATCATGTTTTTAGGAATAAATGTATGGTGGAATGTTATGGTTTATGTAAATTAATATAATTTTTTATATATGCTTAATTTCATTCATTCATGTTTTAGGGGACTATGTATATGAATATGGTTTAAGAAAACTATAGAGAAATATATAGGATAATATTTGCCTCTTAAGCTCAGAATAAGTTCTCTTTAGCATTATAGGTAATTATAATTGTTCGATGAAATTTTCACCATGGTTAGAGGGTACTGTGTAAGTTGAAAATAGATTTCAAGTGGTATATGGATATGAGGATTGATGTGGATATCCTTGGTTAGTTTCCCTAAGTTTAGTCGGATATTAATGAGAGGATTAGTACTAGTGAAAAAATGGGTGAGATGACCATATGGATTAGGAATCATGAGAAACACCCTCATAAGTTTGTGTTGAGGCTGAATGAGCACTATGAGTGGGATGAGTCCTTTGGGATGAGATGATGTTTGAGAGAGAAGGGTTTCAACCAGGTGAAATGATTAGATATCTTCTTTAAGATATGGTAAATTAAACCCAAGTTCAGGTCAAGGGAGTTATTCGATACATGGAATCATGTTTCCAAGGGGCATAGATCCTGATATTTTAGGAAGATACCTGGGTAATAGCAACAAAATAGATAATGGATTTTGTATAGTTGTATTAGGACCTGAGATTTAGGTCAGGGGGCATTTTGGGTACTAGCATGACCGATAGGTGATATGTTTGAGATCATATCAATGATTTGAGATGATGATGGGTATGGGGGATCTAGTTGGCACCCTGACAGGAAATAAATGATTTGAGATGAGGGGATGGGTCTCAAGTGACTAGCACCATGAGATTTTTTGGTGATCTATGTGATTGGATTCATTCCATATTTTTTATTTCATGTGTGTGATTTTGTTTGATTGTGATAGGAGATATACCTGGTGAGGGAGAGGTCTATGAGTTAGATGGATCTACCCAAACTACCATGGGTGAGATGGAAATTCCTTAAGTTCATGAAGTAGTACCTTGCCCAGAGCAGTATTGTATTGGGATATTGGAACTTTTCTTGAGTATTATTAGGTTGTGATAGTGGAAAATTCCAATTGAGTGGGTTGGGTCATGGTATAAGGAGATTCATGGATGATGGAAACCTTGATTGGTGAGGTAGTGGGTTAGGATTCCTATGTAAGAATTCATCATGATTTTTAGGCGGTGAGTCAAAGACGTAGAAAATTCCCACCCTGAGTCTCCAGGTTTTCCCTGGGTTATGAGTATGATGGATCGAGGTGAGGAAATAATGAGATTTTGGCATGAAATAAATGTATGTATGATAAGTTATAATAGTGTTTTAGTTAGCACATAATGACCTAATAAAAATAGAGTCATGGTATCCATGTTAGAAAACACCATTCAGGATCTTATGTGATATGTTTATTTTTACCTTGTTCATACATGTATACGATGGTGTTTACTAGGGAATATTTTCGAGACCCTACTTAGATGTTCCCTCGCACCCTACACAGGAACCCACATGTTTATACATAAGTTTTTTTATTTTTTCCTTTTAGATCATAGGATGTGTAGTGAATTTGAATATAGCATCTTGATGGGTAGTTGTAGGTAGGGTAATGTGGGCAGTGGATTTCATTAGGTCCAATGTGTGCATTCTTTTTATCTTTTTATTATATTTTAGATGGGATTTGGATATCAGGTGACCTATGTATGTTTTTTATAACAATGTGTCTATATGAGGCGTTTCATTTGTTTTGGAATCATGTTATTGATTTATGTATACTATGATTATAAGATATATACATTTTTTTATAACCATATGGTGGAGTGGTCTAGTTTATATAAAATGAGAAGGTATAAATATTATTTATGCCTTTGTATGGAATGTTTTGTGCATTATTTGTTTTTTTTCCAGGGTTGTTTTTCGGTTGTGATTCTATAGTTGGATTTTTTTTGTAAATCATCATAAAATGGCAGTTTAAACAGCCCTTAAATATTCTGTACTATTGTTTAGCGGTAGTTTAAATTTCTGCTATATGATTTTTTAGGTGGTGGTTAAAACCATCATTAAATATTCCATAATATTATTTTGTAGCGATTTTCTTCATTTTAGTGGTGGTTTGTGGTGAAAAATTCTTTAGGATTTTGTGGCGGTTAAAACGGCCACTAAATCCTCCTCATTTTTTGGCCGGAAAATTGTTACTAAAAAAAAGATTTTTTTTTGATAAATATAAGTTCTACGATGCTTACCAGAAACTGGTAATAAATGGAAGGAACCACCATGGGTTGGATGCCGACACCAACTTTAGCAGCGCTTTTTCGAAACCTTCACAGAAACATTTGGTGGTAGTTTAAACAACCACCAAAACCAAAAATAATTGCAGAAAAATGGTGATTTTCTTGTAGCGACCTACTTCATGACTCACTTAAAGATTTAATCCATGTTAGTGAATCCTCCCAAAATCCAAATAAATGTCTGGTGATACTTTAAATTTTCAATTAGTCATTTACACATTAAAATGTGAAAATATATCTGTATCAAAGGTTCTCTATAGATGGTACCATATATATATATATTATAGGTTCACCATTTTTGTTTTGTTTATTATTTTTTGAAGCAATTTTTAATCAATGTAGTTGGGTGATCTAGAATTTATCACTATCTAGGTGGAGTATATTTTTTAAGGTTTGGATCATACCCTTGATGGGAATTTCTATGCATCCTCAAGAAAGGAATTAGAACCCATGTTGTTTAGTTCTACTTAATGGGACACTTCACACCGTTTTTGGTCATGTGACAAGGACCAGACCATGTAGTTTAAAATCATGTGACAAGGATGTGTAGGAAAAATATAACTATCAATGTTTAGTGTGGGGATTTTATATAAGCATCCATTTATGGTTGATGCTTCAAGGAGTATGGATTGAAGAGATCAGATTTATCTTGCAAGGAATATGGACTTTTAAAGATATATCTCATTAGGAATATGGTCTGATGAGGATAAGAATAAAGGACCTAAAATGAATATAGAACTTTATGTGGTGCATGATCTTACTGAGAATATGTCTTAATAAATATGTTTATGAATTGAAGATGTTAGGTTTGAACATCATGGAGGCATCCTATGTATCCCATCAAGATAAGAATCAAAGCCCACATAGATTAGTTCTATTGATGATTACACCTATGGTAGAGTCCCAAAGAAAATATTTTGATTACACTAGTGAAATGATGGTCACTAATGTCTAATCCCATATGATTCACTCTCAGTGTGAGAAAAAATAGATAATAGAAGATATATCATATCATACAAATGCATCAGGATGGTAATTTTAGATAAAATTTACATTTGAATTGGAAGACCATGATTGAATTTCCTTCCTCATCCACTAATGAATGAGGTAAAGGATAAAAAAGGTAGTATAATTTTGATATACTATAGTAAAGGCTAGGGGCTTACTCCAAAATGGATTACCATGTAGGAATGTGCTCCCCTATGATGTCCCAAGCCCAACTCACTCATAAGTAACTTAACCTTGATGGCCACATGTCCTGAAGCACACCTCACCATATTCCAAAGGCTACCAACTAAAAGTGAGGGTCTATGGTGGTATAGTGGAGAGACAATACCCTCATCACCAGAGTGTATCACAATAATAAATAATAGATAAATCTGTTTAATTAAGTTAATAATGGAAACGGCAGAATGTATAGAATCCAAATAGATATAATTAGACATAATCAATAGTATCTAGTATCCAATAAAAAAAATAAGATGCCAAGTTTCTATAAAAAAATAAAAAAATACAAAAATCAATCTCTAATAGCATCATGAGAACTAGCTCGGTCGTCTACCCCATACTCCATCCTATTATAGATAATTATATATCCATAGATGGATGATACCATTCATCCATACCTGTGTCTATTAAGTCTATACGGGTACCAATCGGTGGCCTGAATAGGGTGTGAGTAAAACATAGTAGGCTGCCACCAATGATTTATAAAAATATCTTGTTAGTATATATAAAATGAATAGAGTGTAGGTAATAAATAAAGTAGAAAAATTAATGATCCAAATCATAACATGTTCTCGGAGGACACCCATCTAACTATACATGTTTCGACCTAAGCTAGAATCTCTCTGGATAAGTGACTATGTGATAATAATAATAACAATATTGAACTCAAGGTGTAACAAAGGAATATTTGATCTCATAAGGTTGAGCCAACTCATATTAACAACTAATGTAGTCTGGCTAGGGGTATGAGTGTATACCAAGGACGAACCATTGATAATGCACTCATATAAAGATAAATGTTTTAATACCTTGGAAAAAGGCACAGATAGCCTCTAGATAGACTTTATTATAGCTCAATGATATGATATGAAGTTTTACACATCATAAGATTTAAATTCTAATGTAAGGAGATAATATAATGAATTCTAATGTCTGGATAAATGTTACTAAAGATTCTATGGAATTTTGACTGAGTAGTTATCAATGTAAGATAATGACCAGGTTAAATAAAGGTATCAACTCTTGGAAAAAATATCTATAAATTTGGTGGCATCCTATGGGTAGTCAAGGAAAACCCAATGGGAAATCTAAGACTTTCCTATGGAATTACATCCTATAAATTTATATAATGGTCATAATAAAATACAAGTGAAGTATAATCCATTTCACATTTCATATTATCTTTTTTATTCATGAGCATAATTCATCATTTTACTTGGACCATGTAATACATTTATATCATTTACATTTCCATCAAAACCCATTTAGTGATGGGAATTGGTCATATTTAATAAGGTTAATTGACATGAACTTCCCATTCATGTTTTATCTTTAATAATTTAAAAATTTAATTAATTCATTCTACTCATTTAATCATAAATGTTCAACTTAACCCACCTCAATAGGTGAATTGGTTACAATGCAAGGTAAAAGTGTCAAGGAATGTAATAAACACACCCAAAGGGGTGGTTGAGTTGAGGCCCTCAAACTTTTAAAATTATCATGGGGTATAAGGAAGTATCTCATCAAGGTGTAATATTTAATTTAAAGGAACATTATATTTTATAGGCGATGCACAAAAGGTTCAAATCACAACATGATGCCACAATTTATAGACACCATTATATTTGGGTAAAATCATGAGACCACCTACCTTATGCTGGTATATGAGGCTTTGTCTGATATTAGCTTTATATTCAGGATAAAATGGGAGAAATAAAAAAACCAGACAAACACACTAAAAATTGGGCATATTAGCTTGCACAAATTTAGCATTACATATGAAATATATAAAAATAAATAAATAAATAGGATTTAAGATATTACCAATGGATATAAAACATGATGAACAACCTGTGAAACAAATATCATATGAGCGAGGAATCTCAATGCATATGTTGAGAGGAAGAGGGATCTCTCATGGTGGGAAAATGCTGGAGAGAGAAGTAAAATAAGGGTGACTTTAGTTTAAAGTTGATGGAGGAGAAGATATGTAATTTCACGCATTAAAAATGGGGTACATGGTTTGGATACCTGGTTATAATTACGTTTCATCAACTATGTTTCAGTATTATCCATTAGGGTATAAACCTCACATAGTCTATCACAAAATTAGATTAATCATGCACAAACCATGTGCACTCTTTTTCGAAAATTCACCCAGCCTCACATGGATAGGTGCACAGCTAGACAAACCATTCACCAACCATTCATTTCAACTCTAAAAAATGTAGAAATTTTTTTCATATGATAATGTGGCCTACCTTTCATGGTTTTCCTAACTGTGATTCTTTATATATAGGTTACTCAATTGATCCCCACTATTATCACCGCCCACGTTCCAACTATGTGTTTCATGCTGTTTTTTAGAAAATCAAAGCTCTTGGATCCGAACAAGCCACAAACACCCCCAAAACTTCTTCAAACTTTTAATCACTTTAATTTAGATATAAAATGAGGTTTAAAATTTTATTTAAAAGATATATACCTCATAAAAACTAGAATATTAAAACCTCCCCTCCTTAAAAAAAATAATCCCCGAGTTTCCCTTCTAAGGGAGATGAGCATCATCTAAGAATAATTATGGCTACTGAGCATGTACATAAAACTCTTTCTCCAAGTTATCATCCCATACACGATTGTGCTTCCATAACAACTATACTGGATGAACCGAACTACCTTGGGGAACATTCACACACCAATCAATAATACATATATGATACTCCTAAAAAAAGAATCAACATCCAACTTAACCTCACTAATCTAAATGACGTTAGATAGGTTTGAGTGGGAATGTCCTAACTAAGAATTCTGAAAGACCTCATGCACAACCCCATGTCTATGAGGGGGTGTTATATGATAATCCACTAATCATACCCTCTCTAAAACCCCAAAATATATGGTGAATATAGGTGGTAAATTTCTTTACATCTGAATTAATTATTGAACAAATTTATAAGGAACAAGTAAGAAAACTGGATATCCAACATTAAACTCCAAAGTTCGGTGGTGAAAATTAACATAATAACTTTTCGCAGAATGATCTATATCCATACATTTCCTATTATTTGTTACCTACTTTGAAGTCCCCTAAATGAGATGAGGTCCCAATAGCACTACCACTCTTACCTATAACTGGCACTGGAGTGAATAGCACGACTAACCAAATAGGGCCTCATAAGGATCCATATGTATGGTCTCTTGGAAGCTGTTGTTGTAATTTAATTTAGAAAGAGGTATATGTTTCTCCCAAAAATCTCCCAAATCAATGATTCATGCTTGGATAATGTCCTCTAACACCTTTATTATACACTAATACTGACCATAAGTCTAAGGGTGATAGGCTGTGCTTAGGAGAACATGTGAACTCAGAGCTTTCTAAAACCCCTACTAGAAACGTGATGTAAAATGAGAGTATGTTTTTGATATAATGGTATGAGGGATACCATGAAGTATGATAATAAAATTGATGTATATTATCCTAATATCATCTAATAATAAGGTCTCACTGATAAGAAACAAGTGGTTTGACTTTTTCAGTCTATCAATGATCACCCATATTACGTCACTAACAAAATGAAATCTTAGTAATCCCATCCCAAAATCCATAGTGAAATCATCATATTTCTACTCCAAAATGGGTAATAGCTAAAAAATATCTACTAGTCATTACTTTTCTTCCTTCACTTTCTAATAGGTGAAACACCTATTGATAAATCTAGTTACCACTCTTTTTATACCAGTCCACCATTATTGGTAGTGTAAGTCATGATAAATCTTGGTAAGGTCAGAATGTACTACGCAAGAAGAGGCATGAGGATCTTACATTAAATCCTCCCACATGAATGAAGGTACCCAGACACACCCATTAATGTGAAAGATCTCATCCCTGTTAATGACCCAACTGTGTGTTGGGTCCTTTCCTGAAACACTCTCCCTTAGGACTAAGCCCTCAGAATCAGAAAGATATATAATCTTCAATCAATCTAGAATTGAAGAATTCACTTCTAAATCTATAAGAATAGAATTTTCATGAAACTCCTAAACCTGAAGATGCATCTCATAAAACAAGGCCATCAACTATCATTCACTATTGGCCTCTTGGATTGCTTGAGTATGAGTCTTTAAACATATAGAACTAGCTACTTCATTTCCTTTTCTGTGTTTATAAGAAAGCTAAAAGTAAAAATACTAAAGGTATTCAAACCATATTCACTTAATGAGGTTCAAATAATGCTATGTGAATATGTATTTGAGGCTGTTGTGGTCTATGTATAAAACAAACCATTCTCCCAAAAAATAATTCCTCCAATAGCATAAGTCATGTACAAATGATTCTAGATCGAGGCCATGAATTAGGTAATTATTATCATGAGGTCTCAAGTGATGATACCCATATACCATGACTCACTCACCCTATATCAAAATGGATCCCATCCTGATACTTTATACACCATAATAAACTATATATATTCTTCTCGTCTCTGATAGAATCATGATTAACACTAAATTCAACCTTCCTTTAAACTCTTAAAAGAATATTTAAAAAGATTTAGACCATGAAAACATAACACCCTTCTTAGTCATGCTCATAAGTGTTGATAATAGACATGAAAAGTCCTGAATAAAATTACTATAATATACAACCAAACCCAAGAAACTCTGAATGTCAAAGATGTTCTTGGGATGCTCCTAAGAAACCATGTCTCTTAACTTCTTTGGGTCCATATACACTCATGGATATTAGATGATATGATAGAGGAAGTGTAATTTATCTATAAAAAATTACATTTAGTGATTTTTACACACATTTTTTTCTATCTCAGTGTGCTTAGTATGATATTAGGGTATTTGGAATGTTTTTGTTGAGTCTATGAGTACACCAAGATTTTTCCCACAAAAATGACCAAAAAAGACTCCAAATATGGGTGGGAAACCTGATTAATCAGAGCCATGAAAGTAGAGGGCGCGTTAATGAGACTGTGAAGCATTAATAAATATTCATAAAGGCCATACCTACTTTGAAATCTAGTAGGTGATATATCTTAAGGCCTGAGTTATAACTGATGATATCCAGACCACAAATCATTATTATAGAAAACTATCGATCCTCATATATGTTCAAGTTGGTCATCTATGTAAGGTAGTTGATATTTATACTTAATATAAGGCTAGTTCAATTTTAGGTAATCTATTCATAGCCTCAGGGTACCATCCTCAGATTTAGTGAAAACAATGGAAAAAATCCATAGTAAAGTACTGGGCCATATAAACCCCTTAGTGTCTAGGTCCTTTAACTACCTTCTAAGTTTTTACAACTTATAAGTATCTATCATGTAAGGGGGAATAGATACTAGAGTTTATCCAGAAAAAATCTCAATAGTAAACTCTACCTCCCTCAAGTGAGGTAACCAAGAAAAGTCATCAAGGATGATGTTTATAAAATGATCTACCACTGGAGTAAAATCTACCTGACATATTCCCTGATCACTTATAAAAAGACACGAAACTTGGGATTTCACTCCACCCAACCCACAATGCTTCAGTATAGACATACTTTCTTGGACATCCCATTGAACTTTGTGAATATAGTTTATGCCCTCAGGTGATGTGAAGGACACCCTCCAAAGATAGAAATTAAAATGAGTATGATAAGTAACTAACTATTACATCCCTAGAATGACATCAAATATTATCATCTTAAGGAAAAAATAATCCATAAGAAATGATAATAACCAATATTTAGGAGAACTCCTTGCATTGGTATACACTTTTTGATTTCACTCCCAATAGAGTATCAAGAGTCACCACCCTATAGAAATACTGATTTTTTAGCACAAAATTTTCCATGATAGTCACAACTATAAATGTGTGATATGTGCCTATGTCAAATACGGCTGATAATAAAGTATAGGCTACTAAAATCATACCTCAAACTATATAAGGCCCTACACTCTGCTCCTCGAGAGTAGTAAGTACTTCATAAATCTAGTATGATCTATAGGCCTAAAATATAGTCTAACTAACATGAGTCGGTTTATTTTCTTAGAAATTAATAAATAAATTCCCACTTCCATATCCTCTTACACCTCTTCATCCTATAAAACCTATGTTACTCTAGCTCCCTACCCGATAATGAGCTGATGATCTCACTCAAATACATGAAGTTAATGTAGATCCTTTCTCATGGGACACTAGAAATATAGTTCTACAAAACCATTAAATTTAGACCATTCATGCACAAGAAAATCACTCAACTAGGTCTTGGGTTCACTATAGCTCCATATTCCCTATGCTCAGTGACATACCACACCGCTACCGGCATAGATACGTATTCCACCACTACCCTAATGAGAAGACTCTAGGTGATGATTCCAACTTCTTGACGAACCAATTCCCAATCAAGGTTCTAAACTATCCTAGACCACATCAACATCTTCCTACATGTTATGCTCAATGGTGAGTGAATGATTGAATATCTCATAAATAATTTTCAGAGAGAAAAGGTTTACTTAAAATCAGATGGTATAACTCAAATCATCCTCAAATAAACTAACTCTATAAAAATCTACACTAAGAATAGTAGAAATGAAACATTGGAGATCCATGAAGTTATTAGAGTATTCGAGAATACATAAATATCCTTGATCTAGGTGCATAAACTCTTTGGATCAATCAGTCCTAAATTTCTCAGGAAAGAAATAATCATATAATCTGGATTTGAAATCCTTCAAAACCATAAATCAATTTTGATCGTTCTGGGTAAAAAATTACAACCATATATTGGAAGGACTTATAATCGTATAAGTTGTGAGCTTCAGCCTCCTTTAGGGAGGCATATCTAGATGACCAAAGATAGTAAACATAGCCTCTAGTCACGAATCAGCAGCCTGAGGAATTCATTCCCTTGAAAAGGTAGGGGTGTTTATGATGTAACTCCCTAGTCCACTCTACCATATAAGTACTAGGCCATGGAGCTCCTTGTATAGACTGAATTAGCTATATAAAACCCTCTCAAATGTCAACATCAGTTCCCAGATCAAGAATAATAAGAGGTTTTAGATGTGGCACTATTAGATTTAATACCATTGGTTCATCTCCCACCACCTCTAGAGAATAGTCATCACAACCTTCCTAACACATGGATCGACGATGTCATGGTGGAATAATTCTACATTACCAAATACATGCCTCATAAAAATATTTTTTTGACAAACTAGAGGTCAGATAAAATATTTTGATAGGTATAATAATTTATAAAAAAGTAGCTACACCCCATTGTCTACTACAAAATCTTGGTCTTGGTGATATGGAAGGTCATAAGTATCATGAGAAAAATTTACACTACCTACTACTAAGGTGGATTCTAGGACAAGTTTTCATATCTTAATTAAGAGGGTTCTGTTATATGGAGTGTGAATTGAAATTTATAGAGTAAAACACCCTTTAAGTCTCAATTGAAATCCCCATTTTACATAAACCATTTAATTTAGCTTTTTAATAATCAACAGGTTGATATTTATATATTTCACAATCTAGTAAGATGAGTTACCATTCCCAAGTTATAAAGGAATATGATTTATAAGTTATAATTGAAACTTCATGTAACTATAAACTTACCCTTAAATTTAGAATTAATAAGTAGTAAACTATATAAGATATTTTGATTAGATGAATCACCATTACCAATTTATAGATGCACAAATTTTATAAATTATAATTGGAATTCATGTAATCAAAATCATGTAATATTTAAGTCAATGTAACCCCAATTACACAACTCAAACATCTGATAATTTTTTAATTAATGTGTCTCCCTCAAGATATTTAGAGAAACAATATTTTAATTGAGGAAAAAACTTTAACAAAAAATTATTTCCATTTACCCTACATGAAATGTTACTCCAATTTAAAATATCTTAGTCAAGGTACAAAAATATGTAGCATTCAATGCTCATAAGAAAATAAATGTGGCCTAGAACATGCATGAAATATATCCTCAGATTCCTATAATAATGCATGATCAATACCTTTTTACCATACTAGGACAAGGGTAAAATGATATTCCATAATAATAATAAATTCCATAATTCATTTTCATCACCCAACAGTTATATCAAAACACCTATAATAGGAAAAAACTAAAACATCAAGTCCCATCCTTGGAAACATGGATTTTTCCCTGTATATGGGTTAGTTACTCCCAAGTATAGGCTCACTACCAAATTCCCATATATTCCAAGTCTCATATCTACCAATCTTAAATAGTAAGACAAAAGGAAAAAATAATCTCTAATACCACTTTGTGACATCCTAATCCAAGATCACTCATAAGTAATGAACACTGATCATCCTCATTTCCTCAAGCATGCCTCCCCATCGCCAGAGAATTCCGACTAGTAGTGGGGGTCTGCGGTGGTACACTGGGGAGACTGTGACATCATCACCATAGTGTTTCAAAATGGTAAAGAATAGATAAATAGTGAAATAAAGATAATAATAGAAACCAAAAAATTTATAGCATTTATATAGAGGTAATAAAAAATAATCAATAATATCCAGTATCATATACAAAAAGATGATGTCATGATGCTCTACAAAAATAAAAAGTCAAAAAGCTATCTCCAATAGTATCATGAGCACCAGCTTGGTCCTCTTCTCCCATAATCCATCCTAGTATAGAAAACCAGAAGTCCATAGATGGATGCTTCCCTTTTTCCTTACCTACAACCATGAAGAGAATCCAAGTACCAATCACTAGCCCAAACATGGTCTGAGTGAAACTCAGTAGGTCACCACCAATAATGTCTAATGTTATTGAGTCAGTGAGTATAAAATTAACAACATGCATGTAAGAAATAAGGATAAAAAATAAATTAACCAAATCAACTCAGGTTCTTGGATGACACCTATCCGACCATACCTACTTCTACCTAAGACATATAACAATAACAATAATAATAATAATAATAATAATAATAATACAAGACCCAAGGTGTAACCACAAAATCCTTGACCTTAGAATGTTGATCCAACTCATAGTATCAACTAATACATTATTTCTAGGTGTATGAGTGTATTATAGGGATGAACACTTAGTAATGACCTCCTATAAAGATAACTATATTGAGATCCAAGAAGAAGTCCTAGGAAGCCTTAGTCTAGACCTAATTAGATCCCAAAGAGATTATCCTAGGTGGTCCATGTCATAATACATCAAGATGAATCCAAGGAAATAATACATGGCATTCTAATATACATAGAATAGTAAAAGATGAATCCATAGAAGTACAACCAATTATTCGTCAATGTAATACAAGAACCGAGACCAATAGGGGTATGAACTCTTGGAAAACACATCCAAGAATTGGGTGGAATCCTCTGGGTAGTCAAGAAAAACCAAATGTGGGAATCCAAGACATGCCCAAAGCAGACCATCCAATAAATATATATAATGGTCATAATAAAAGTGAAGTGAAGTATATTTCATTTAAAATTTAATCTATTATTATTTAGTCATGACATTATTTCATCATTTTATAAGGACCATATGATAAATTTATAACATTTAAATTTCTATTAAAAATCATTCAGTGATGGTAATAAGTCCTGATTAATAAGACTAAGTGGAATGACCTTTCTATTCTCATTTCATCATTCAATATTTAACTATTCAATTAATTCATTTCAATCATTGGATCATAAATATCCACCCAAACCCTCCCTAGAAAGTATCTTGGTCACAACACATGGTAAAAGTGTCAAGGCACATAATAAACACACCCGAGTGGTGGTATATTTGAGTTCATAAACCCTCAAGAATTATTAATTGGTCTAAGGGAGTATCCCATCAAGGCATGAAATTTAATTTTAGGGGAATTTATATTTATAGGCGATTCATGGAAGGTCCAACCTGCAACACATTACACACTTTATAGACATCATAACTTTTAGGGAAAAGAATTAGACCAGATACCTAATATCGGTAGGTGAATTATCATTCTATATTAGATTCAAATTTGGGAGAGAATAGGAGAAATTTGAAAACTAGAAAAACACCCTAAAAATAGGACAGAGTAGTTCACACAGATTTTTCATTCCATAAGATGAAAGAAGAAAATAAAATAAGCAATAGGATTAAAGATCATACCGATGGAAATATAATGTAATGAAATATGAATGAAATAAAAATCATATAATGGAGGAGGATAAAATAATATATTTAGAGGAAGACGGAGATATCACGGTGGGTGGCCATTGGAGAAATAAAGAATAGAATTGTGGATTTAGTTTTTAGTAGAATGAAGGGAAAAATGTTACTTAATCCTTGAAAAAGGGTGAAAAAGGTTTGGTAAAATGGTTAGACTAACTTTATGCCAATATTAAGTTAGTATTTTCTAGGAGGGGACAACCCTTGAATAGTCTATCAAATGGTTAGACTTACAGTGCAATGCTTACACACACTATTTGTCCAAAATTCACCCATCCTTGCATGACTAGGCACACAACTAAACAAACTATTCACTAACCATGTGTTTCACTTATGCAACAAGTATACAGTTTTTTTCATGGTTGTGCAACATCTATTAAATTTTATTTAACCCTGATTCTCTATTTATGGGTTGAGTGGTGGAGCTGCACAGTTATCACTATCCATGCACGACCATGTGCCTCAAGTTTTTTTTCTTCTAAAAACTAGAGATCTAGGCCCTAAACAAGCCTCAAAATCCCCCAAACCCTTCCTTAAAATCTTGTGAACTTTTATTTGGATATAAATTAATGTTAAAATTAAAATTTAAAATATCCATACATCATGAGAAAAATTGGGATCTTACATCCCCCATTCAGTGTTAGACGAGGGAGGGGATTTGATAGGCTAGTTGGTGAGGAATAATAAGGATTATTTCAATTGGGATAACCATGCAGGAATGTAATTATAACCTTTTATAAACCATATATTTGGGATTTTATTTTATATAATAAGAAAATAGAATGTGTAGATAATTTTAAGTTCTATTCAGGCCTCAAGCAGCATGTTGGAGGCATATGTCACTACCTGAACCGCAAATTCTTATTACATTGCCTCCAGGATTAGGTCCCTCATTAATAAGGGGATGCATGATTTTAAAATACTTGAGGAACCTTCAAAATATGGAGGTTATGTGGAGAAAATATTTTACCAAGGGAATTCATGATCTAAAGGAATACATGATTGTGTGTCTGATACCCTGATCATATAGGTCTAGAGGCCTCATAGGAGGCCTTAATTTAGCATTCCTTGGGACTTGGTGCTATTCAGAGAGAACTATTTTGATACTTCAAAAAAGGGATAAGATTAATCCAAATTCTACATGAAAGGAGGGAGATGAGAGTGGAAAAGTAAATACCATAAGTATACCCTATTTTTCACATTGATCTCGCTTATGGGATAGAGTATATTGCAAAGGGGGATCTTCCACGAATGATGTTCCTTCGTGAAGGGGGTTGCTTCATGAAGGAAGATATCCCCTATATATAACCAGGTGAGTCTACCTTTTCATAAATGACCCCCTTTATGGTCAACTACCCTTTATGAAGAACACTATTTTGGGGAGTTTTCTTCCTTTTATGGTGATTGTGTCAGCAACAGTTTACGATGAGCTTCCTGAAGTGGAACTTTCTCTCTCAGTCTTTATCCTTTTTCCTTCTCTACTCTTTCTCTATAAGTCTCTATGAGTTTTCTAAGGTTTACTTTTTTTTTTGTCTTATTTTGGGAGAAACATAGATTATTTATAGATAATTCAAGAAAAACCGCTATCTCAAAATGTCCAACCACATAGAATATTTAATGCTATGCAACAAGTGATAATTGATGCCTCTTCCGTAAATGAATTTTCTTTATGGTGGCATTGAGCAACTGTATCATGCCAAAAATGATATTCATTTTCATGGGGGAAAGGAGATACCACTTCATTTTGAAAATTAATTTTATTTGATGGGGTATCGAGTGATTACCCCATGCCACAAATGATTTTTGTTTGGTGGTGGGGAGATATAGAGCTACACCTTGGGCCATAAATGATTTTTTTGTGTGTGTGGGGGAATCAAATAATCACCTCACGACGCATGCAATATTTATTTTAAAGGAAGTTGCGGCTATATCCTTAGGTCCCAAATTACTTTTTTTGTAGGGGAGTTTAGCAACCACCTCATTCCAAAAATGATTTTTATTTTTTGGGGGTATGAAGCTACCTCCTTGATCCATAAAAACATTTCATTTGAAAGGGTTTCAAATTAACACCTTGCACTGCAAACAATTTTTGTTTTCAGGGGGATATGGGAAGGAGTGGGTTCCGCATAGCATACTTGATGTGCTCTGTGGAAAATGATGGTTTCTACATGGTTTCATTTCCATTGCCAAATTTACTCCCATTCTCATTTTTCAGGCCTGGTTTTTGGGTTTTAAAATTCTCTCGCTAATTTCTTTATTATTTTTAATCTTTTCAATACCAACATAGTGTAATTAATATATTTATATTTTTTTTTGAAATTTTTATTGATATCCTTATTTGAAATTTATTAATATGTAATACGTTTATTAATTATTAATTTTATTATTTATTACTAATAAATAATATATTATTTTTTTCTTAATATAATTAATAATATAATAACTAATGTTTAGTGATTAATAATATTAATAAAATAATTTTTATTGAATAATATATTTAAGAGTTAATAATTATATTATTTATAATATATTATGGTAAGAATTATTAACAATATAATTACGTATATAATTAATAATATAATTTTAATTATCAATATTATTAATAATATGATATTAATTATTAATATTATCAATAATTGTACAATTAATAATTAATAATATAATTAATATTTAATAATATAATTAATATGATTATTAATCATACACAATAAATATACATTTAATATGAATTATTAATATAATTTAAAAATATTAATTATTTTTATTATTACCAATGTTATTAATATTAATGTTTCTTGATCATTCACAATTTTTTTTATCTATTTCTAATTATTTAAATTTCCTTATTTTACATAAAAAATCTAATATATCATTAGGTTTTTAAATAATGTATAAGAAATGATTTAAAAAACATATAACATGTATCAATATAATATATGACGCTATCTTAGATGCTCATCTGTCCCACAACCCGATGCATAGATAATGTGTTCATGTTGTGTCTTTCTATGTGTATGATCTAGAATATGCACCTTCTGTATAGCATATGTGGTACCTAACTCCACATCATCCTGTGTGATAGATGGTGGATATATGGTCTCCTCACCTATACCCCATCTTACCTGTAAGGAAATTGGATGTTGAATGGAAGTCCCTCCAATATATGAAAAAGATGTATTCTTTGTAGTGGGTATCTGTAGATTAGTGAAAAATATAGACTTCAACATAGACTAGTTATCCTCTATCACTACAACATAATTTCACATAGTAAGTGTCTATGTAGCAGAATCACTAGAAATTGAGTTAGGGCCCACTAGAGGAAAAGCCTGTGGCAGTGGCTATGGTTGTGTATGTTCCTATGGTTGTGGCTTGGGATCATTTTCAATAGAAAGTAGAGGATCATTTGGATAATCATTATGAATATCCTCCTCTTATTCCACATCATCATGTGTTTCAACCATAATAGGATTTTTACTATATGGCACATCCACATGAGGTCCATCACCCTTAGTAGGATCTAAAACATTGAATAAGACCCCATGATAAATTTCAACCATGGGATGATCCAGCTTTGTGAAAGTATATTTAGTCAAATTTACCTTTGTGTGTGGGATCATAGGAGGGTATCACATTCATGAAAAAAATATCCTCTAAAAATAATTTTTTAGTTATGTAATGTTATTAAAAGTGATATTGAAAATGGGGAAGGAGTATTTTTTAAAAAATCATGATAGTCACATTCATCGAATGTAATATATAAAGATGAGATCATATGGTACCACGATACATAATCTATCTAATCGGATAGATGCATATTCAATGATTATTCACCTCATTATCCAGACCCATGATGTCTATCCCATATATCAATATAGCATGCATGATATCTCCTCTAGTCAAAGTCTCACATCCCTGATATCTTTATGGAATGAAGTGAAGGCAACTGACTGGGCGGTGTGGAAATGGGTTGATAGAATCCGAACTACATCATAAATCTATCAATATGATGCCGCTTAACAATATGAAAATGAATTAGAGGTACAACACATGAGCTATAAATAAGCATAATCATATACTAAGGTGAGAGACTCCATATTTTAGGCTCAATATATAACATCCAAGAAACCTAGAATAAAAAAATGAACATGTAATTAATAAATTAAGTCATTTAAAGTACACAATAATAATTTAACACTATAATTTAAAATCATGTACATCATTAAATTGAAGAATATCCAACATAATTCTTAAAGCATGGAAATCATTTTTGGGGGAATATAAATCTCTATGGGTATAAATACACCTATAGATAATAAGTTTATACATATAGTTTTGAAATATAAATTTATAAATTTTATATTTACATAAGATGAAATTAAAAAAATATCATCATCCACACGGGGACTCATATAAAATATCGACCGGAAGTAGCGCACAATCACATGGAGCTAAGTGAGGTACACACTCCTATATATAAATCTACACAATAATAATATATCCTATAATTTGTATCTTATCAATGAGGTATGTGATTCACAATGATTTTTATATATAAGAAAGATATGAAGACTCCCATTTATACCACACTATCTGGCCCAGTTCCTCGAGTAATGATAAATACACCAGGTGGATAAATGTAGTGGAATGATCGAAAAAGATCATGTTTCTAATAAGTCTCATAATGTACACACATAAAAATACTATCAAAATGATCTCATCATCATCATCAGCTAGATGGGTGAAGTTCTCATAAATCGATATTATGCATAATCAACCCCCAATGATGAAACTTCCATCCTCTTGGACCTTAATTCCTAGTAATCTATGAATTAAATCATTATAATAAGAACCAATTCAACCTATCATACACACAACCACAATTGGTATACCTAATAGAGAAAAAAATTTCATTCTTATTTTAATATATATTTTATGCTCGTTAAATGAGTATTCTTACCATTATTTAATTGTTTTTTATGATTTATTGTAAGATTCCACAATTTTTTTGAAAATGTATAAAAATAAATAAAAATGAATTTTGTATAAACTTAATGATGAATCATAAAGTGGAAGAGTGTGAGAATATATTTTGAAAGGTATATTGATGATACAACAGAGTCAAGGACTCATGAATGACTAAGTCCAAGGCCCAAAACAAAGAAGCTCAGATGAAACAGTGCAAAACTATCTGAAAAAAATTCACATAGTAATTTTCACTCAAGATGCGAAAATTAATAAATCAAATGACATAAAGTCATTGCATGAAACATTAAATTTAAAATTCTTAACTGTAGCATTCACATTGTGAATAGTAATCATGATTTGAATCCCTCAGAACTAATGAAAAAATAAATGAGAATTTATGCTGTAACCACACATTTATGATTTGTAACACCCATGAAAACTCAAGATTAACTTTGAATGATTTTATTTCATCATTTATGACATCCTGATTATAACCAAAGTCTATAAATGGATGGCTATAGGGATTAATAAAGGGATCGATTGGTGGGGGAAGCTCTAGAAGAAAACCTACTGTAGATTTATTTCCATGTTTTCTTTTTCTTTTTTTTCATTTACATTCCTATTATTTCACCCATCTTCTGAATCAACTCAACTTCCACATATATAGATTGGTAGTTTTTATGAGTTATTGGGAAAGGGTAATGATGGACCAATTTTTTTCTTCGAGTTTCTGTGCTTAAATAAATAAATTTTATTCTTTATTCTTCCAACCGACTTCTATTATTCTTTCTATTTTTAATTATGAATGCATCTACTTTAGGGATATATTATTTAACTTGAAATTCCTTGTTCAATTATCCATATGTACCTAAAACAAACTCCCATATATTTTTGACATAATAGATTAGGGTTGGGTGGTGAGTTCTTGGAAATTACTAGCACGTTCATAAGATTATGACACAAACTACTTATTATTAGGAAACAACAATACCCAATTGGGTAGTTCTATAACTTAACAAACATAGTAACTATGATGTTGAAAATATAGGAAGAAGGGTAGGCTAATAGAGAATTTGATTAATAATATCCCCACCTTTACCATATAGATAAGGGATATAGATGAATCAATAGATGAATCTCTCTCTTATGATCAAGTAGAAGAAGAATTGGAATAAATTAGAAACAATGGTAGTAACACACTAGGTCTTTACAAACTCTATATGATCACCATCTTTATAAGTTTTTTTAAAATCAATAATTTAAACATTTTCTCCTCTCGATTTCTCAAAAATCAATTTAAAATATACTATTCATAAATTCCCAAAAAGTGACAAAATCATTTTATAAGCACTCATATTTTAAATTAAACCTAAGTGAAAACCAAATATACAATAAATAGGCAATTAAGTATTTTTTCCATGCCTCAAAATAGGAATGCATAAATTACCAACATAATGGACACATCCTAAAGAGTAGTAGTAATCTCTCACTCTAAGAAATAAAATGCATGCGTGTCTGGTATCAATCTATCTATCGAGGAAAAAATGAGTTGATGATTTATGAAGGTGAAGTCACACATAGCTAAACCATATAACTATACATAGAGAAGATAAGGGATGATGGATGGTGGTGGTGAAATATGATAGAAATGATGTGACCATTGTATTATTTGATTTGGAACTTGACATCCTACTCTGACTAGTTATAAAACATGTCTACCCTAGAATGTGAGAAATAGAAGGCCGACCATCTCTACATTTGATATCATCATTACTTTTTTTTGTTAATTTAACATAAATTTTAAAATATACATAAATAAAACTATAATAAGAAAAATGATATAGACAATTAACATTCCTAATTAATCATTATGATGAAATATTAGGTAAACAAATAGATGGGATTGATTTGGTTGTCTAAGTCCTGAAATTTATTATTTTAATAATCCCCAATAAGGTTTAATTTATTTCAAAATAATTCTACACATATATGGAAGTAATTTATTTTTTATAAAATTATGAAAATTGTTCCATGTCTTGAATTGAATATATGATTGGTATATTGAACATGATGAAAATCCTGTATAGTAGAAGAGACTGCATGATATATTCAATTGACCATGTCTGAAGGGAATTGGATATTATTTTTTCTAACACTTTGTTTTGAAAAACCCATGATACCTTATTTTATCCCAAAACCCATAACCTTTTAAAAATATATTCAGGAGGCCACTTCATATGAATTTAAGTAATTGTTGAAAGACAATTCATTTAGAGGATGAACCTCTTATTATTCATTTTTTCTGTGTATTTAATTTTTAAATAGTAGAAATATCTTAATTTTTTTCTAATTAAAACCTAAAATGAAATAAGATAGAAGAGAAACAATATAGAAATGAAATAATAATCAAATAAAAGAATATATAAATGAAAAATATCAAATATTAAAAAAATTACCCAGTAGTAATGATAAAATACATAAACTCGTTCAAAATTTTTGTAAAGTGGATCTCCTTCCAACCAATCTGGGAAACTTTTTATGTGTATTCCGTTATATGTGAAAAATTCTACATTGAAGTCGTACTCCCCTTTCTTGTGGACAATCTATCTCATTTTTGATATGAGTAGACTTTGGTCATCAATAAGGGTGAAACATAGTAATATTAGGAACCATAGTATACTAATCATAAGATAAGGTAAAATTATGAAAATAACCAACATGCATCCAAGGTGTACTATAACATTCAACATGAGTTCTCTTTTAAATACAACATTTTGACATGGGGTTCCATTATAAGTTCACCAATGAACAAGATGAAATGAAATGTGAATAGGGATATCTCAATGCCTAGAAATAAAAACAACCACAATAAAATATTTCTGATAATACCATTGACAGTCAACCACTATTTTATATGAGCGGGTCATGGAACTCTGTTACCTCAAAGAATACCCCTAACCAGTCAAATCTTTGAACAAAAATTTATGATGTGTCCTAAATTATCTTATTAATGTATCTTTGGATGTTCTGACCATAACACATTCTATGTTTCAACCTATAATAGGATATCTTGGACCGTTCAACAAATAAATTCATACATCTATCAAATTTCCCATGTAAAAACCCTATGATAGGTAGTTTATGAACAATCTTGAAGACCGCATTTATACACTCCATAATATTAGTGGTCATATGATCATATCTCTTTCCACCATTATATGTTAATAACCATTTATCTTTTGTAATTAATATCATATAATCATATACATCATGATTATCCCTTCAAATTCCTTCATGTCACTGATCCAAAATTCATTGTTAGTTCTTGTATGCTGAATCAAGAAGAAAAAAATGTATTTAATATGATATTAAAAATTATTACAAAAAATATAAGTTGAAGAAAACATACCAAACCTAATGATCACCTTATTTATTGCCTCATCTTTGAAATAATTATGTACATTACTTGAAATATTTTTTATAATATGTCAATGATAATCATTCAATAACAGCCTCTATAATCAGCTGATGGTGATTAGTTATCAAACATACTCCTTGGATTTGTGTAACATGAATGCATATATAGGTCGAAAACCAACTCCATGATTCTAAATTCTCATTTTTCCAGTAATGTAAAATTCAAGTTGGACATAAGAAAACATACCATTCTAGGTTCTAGTAATAAGTAGAACAACTAGAAAATTTCCAAAAATAAATGTTCCATCATATGGAATGGATTGTTTTCAATAAGGAAAAGTAGTGATACATGGAACAAATTACCAAAAGAGCCTATGGACCTTCACCTTTGTTTGATAAACCAGATCTAGGGAGACATACTCAATGTTGTATAGATATTAAATAACCTAATTATTGAGAGACTATAATACTATTAGCTATAGAAAATTTCATATGATTCATCCTAATCACTAAAGAAATTCACAATTTCATTTCTTTTTATATTCCACGATTTTCCATTGGATGTCACATATTTGAAAAAAGTTTTTATTAATTCTTGGATAAGGTACATAATAACTTCTTGACACATTTGTTTCATCTAAACTACAATAGATTATATAAATTATTTAACTTGTGAAGAGTGATCTTGTGACAATCATTTATATACAAAAGTATGTGGGTCTTCCAACTTAGTTGTCTTCCAATATGAATTTTTTTATCATATATTACCCACATTTGAAATTTAAAATATGGTCTACATTTTTTACATCGATTGAGGTATTTTTCCTTCTTGGAACCATTAACCAAAAATTAAAAATGACCTATATGTGGTATTTATTTAGTACATTTGTAATGAAATTTTGTTTAAAACTCATGTCCAACATATATGGAGTTATAAATTTATGCATATGTTTTATCTATAATGATAGATAATTCAGTAGTTGGTGTAATGACACCCCAATCAAAATGTTGTGCATGTGACATTCTATCAACTAAGTAAGTTAATAATATATTATGATTAACACTCACTATTTCTTTCCTATTTGAAATAGGAAAATAAGAAGGATTATTACCCACATCATCCTCATCTACATCATCTTATATTGAATCATCAGGTACTTCCTCAATAGATACAGTCTTATTCATTAAATCAAAAGTATCAATGAGGATGTCCCATATAGTTATTTACAAATTCTAATCATCTTATTCATAGTTAATTTATGTTTTTAGTGTCTTATGAGAAGTCAATGAATGATAATTCTACGAAGGATTGACTTTAACAGATATCCCATAACATGGTTCTATATTAGTAGGTCAAACTAAAGAGGATACTTGATGTTCCATAGATGATCAACATGTTGAAGATTTTTCTGTGTTATTGAAGTAATTACTTTATTAGTACTCTATTTTAATAGACTTTGAATCTTCCTATGAACTTCATCTAATCCCACAAATTCATGAAAATTTTCTACTCTTATAGGTGAAAAAATATTGCTAAAAACATCATCATTATAAATTACCTCATCATTATAGTATATTGACATAGAGATGATTAACTAGGAAGAAAATTTAATAAAACATTATATATATTTATACTATTTCATCAAATGATTAACATGTTTTTATTTGTTATCATTAAATAACCATGAATTAATCTTGAGAATTATTCTATGGATTGGTTTATCATTATTTGATTTACCAACCAAAACCTAAGAGGACATATATAGCCCTTATTTTCTCATATTTAAGTATCAATCAGTCTTCTTTCAGTCATGGTGTAGAAATATAGTATTAAACAAAAAAAACTCTTGTCGAATGCCCTTTAATTACAATGTTACTCCCATGGAAGTGATGGGGTTGAGGGGTTTGGGATAAATAATATTTTTTAGAAATTATAGGTCCAAACATTCTTTAAGAGTGGGATGACACACTGGTCATCAACAAGGAAAGAAAATTATTTTTTTACAAATTATATAACCACGTACAAAAAAAATTAAACATAAAATTTCAATCATACATTGGTCGGTCATCTTAAGATCATCCATCACACAATACTCTTACCATGTTTTTAGGGATACTTATCACATTCTAAATATTTTAAACTTATCTCTAACTATATATAGTAAATAATAAATATATATTTATACATCTATTTATATTTTGACAGTCATGATTATTTTCCACTCTTTCTAGTGGAAAAATATAGTTAAAACCTTGATCAATATAAATTACCTCACTATTTTATGATATTGACATAGACATGAATATATAAAATTAAAATTTAATAATTTTTTTATATATTTATACTACATCATCATATGTTTACCATGTTTTAATTATTTATGATTAAATAAACATGACATGATCTTGAGACTTTTTTCTATGAATTATTTTATCATTATTTTTTTAACCAACCAAAACCTAGGAGGAACTTCTAGATCCTATACTATCTCATATTTCTGTAACCAACAGTATTATTTCACTCATGGTATGAAAATTCACCATCAAACAACAACGTATATTATCAAAATCCCTTTTGTTACAATATTACTCCTATGCATGTGAGGTGATCTAGGGGTTTGGGATATATAACTGGTAACATTCCAACCCTCCTCATTTGTTTGAGAAGAGATAACTGTGCTAGTAGGACTTACACTACTACAAAATAGGCCTTCAACAGTGCTAGAATGGACTTTATTAGTTCTAAACAAGCACTAAATACATGAGCGAGGTTAAAATCCCTAGACTTTTGTTAAAACTAAAAAATAACTGATAAAGAAACCATTTATCTAAGATTTAATTTATCACCTCAAAAGGAACCGTTTATCAGTGCTTATAGAAGCACTGCTAATTTTTGTTTTTATCAGTGCTTTTAAAAGCACTGAAAAATGGCCATTTTTCAGTGTGTTGTAACATCACAATGCAACACCACTGTAGTGTACTATAACATCACAACACCAAAAACACAGTATATATTGAAAGAAACAAGTCCCAATACAGTATTTAAATGAAATAAAATGTACAACACTGTTTCGCACGAAATCCGGGGATGACCTCCTGGACGGTAGATTCAAACGTTCCGATCGGTTTCTAACGGGTTTGTTCGTAGAACCGGAAACATCCAATGATTCCACATCCGTTTGGACCTACTTTCCAAAGGCAGGCGCTCATCAGCTTGTGGGCTAATGAGGCTTAGGAATTTGCATTGGTCGAGAGGATGGGAGGTCGGACTCATCACACCTTTTTGAGGGGAATTATTGTCTACTCCGGGACTCTCTTTATAGATTTAAGTTATGTTCGTGAATCCTTATTACATTACCAAGTAAAAAATGAGCTTTCCTTTAGTTTTAACAATCAATGATTAAATATGCAAGAAATTTAGAGAATCTTTTATATGTATTCGAGGTTCTTCATCAATAGAGAATCATCTATATCTGTTTAGAGATTCTTGGTCAATGGTATCCTTCAAAACATTTATATAAAAGTCTCTTTGGTCATTATGATGACCAGGCTGGTTTTAAATCCACTCAGTGGGGCACTTGAAGTTTATCATCATTCAGAAGGACAGGGATTATTTCAAAGTTGGGATCGAACCCAAAAAATGGGCTACCTACGTATCCTTTGTTTTTGGAAAAGGAATCAGAACCCACGTAGTTCGAGTAATGGAGTATGATGTTTATGATTGATGGCTCAAAGAAGAATGTCCTAATTAATTTTACACTCTAATCTCACGTGAGTCATGCTCGGTGTGAGAAACAAGAGGTATTGGTAAAAATTAGACAATTGTGCCATGAAAGATGCAATCATAAGAAATTGTTTGGGGCTTATGTATGTATGACTACCCAAAATAGATGAAGGTTTAGGATTTACTTTTAGGGAGAAAATCCAGGAACAGGGTCCATAAAGGTATATGTGCTTTATGGAGATTTGAATACTCTAATCTTGGGGCTTACTCCTAAGGAGGATGCCCAAGTTAGGAGGGGACTTATGATTGGGTTTTACTTCTGAAAAGGAAACCCAAATCAAAGGTAAATTATGACTGGTTAAGAGAATTTTAAGGGGGCTTGAGGTTTACTCCTAAAAAAGAAAACCCAAGATTATGACTGGGACTTACTCCTAAAAAAGGAGGCCCAGGTTATGACTGAGTCTTATTCCTGAAAAGGAGACCCAGGTTAGGGGACTTGGGGCTTACTCCTGAAAAGGAAGCCCAAGATTATGGCTGAGTCTTATTCCTGAAAAGGAGACCCAGGTTAGGGATTAAGGTTTGGAGCTTACTCCTGAAAAGGAAGCCCAAAATTAGAGGACTTGATTGGGGCTTACTCCTGAGGAGGATGCCCAAGTTAAGTAATTAAGGTTTGGGGCTTACTCCTGAGGAGGATGCCCAATTTGAGGTTGGGGATTACTCCTGAGGAGGATGCCCATATTTTAGGTTGGGGCTTACTCCTAAGAAGGATGCCCAATTTTAGGAACTTTAAGAATTTGGGGCTTACTCCTGAAGAAGATGCCCAGATTAAAGGATTTATAACTGGGGATTATTCCTGAAAAGGAGACCCAGGTTAGGATTCTCTCATCTTAAAGGATGAGGTTGAATGAATGAACTCTCCATATTTAATGACATAAGGATATTTAAATCACTAGACTTTGAGAGATATTCCACAGAATTCCTTTCAGATAAGGAAGTCAAATCAAGAAATCATGCCATAAATGGCTTTGAAGAGTGTCTTGAAGATTGAATCTTGAAAAGGAAAGGTGTGATGGATTAAGAGGGGTAAAAATGGTCAAGATGGGAACCCAAAAAGATAGGGGCGCGCAAGTCTTACAGGGCGCGCAAGTATTCCGTGGGCGCGCAAGTATGGTCGCGCAGGTATACCTGCGCGGAACATGGTGTACTTGCGCGATTTTCAACCAACATTGAAATACTTGAGAGAATCTTTTTTAAACCCTTTAGAATTTTCTTGAGGTTCTTCCAGAAAAGGGACGCGCAAGTTATATTGAAGGAAATAAGTCGTCGCGCAAGTGTTTGATAAGTTTCAACACTTAGTCCTTCCTTCTTGTCTTTAGATCTTCCTTTCTAGGTAAGAAATTACCTTAGAAGTGTTCCGGAAGCTTTGAGAAGAGACTTGGGCGTCGGGAGCTTCAATCCGAGTTTCTGAAAAAAGATCCTCTCGAATGGGGGGCCCACAGGGTCTATTTATAGGCAAAAGAAGACCCCGGGCGGTTACTGGGCGGTTACCACTTAGGTCGCGCAAGTCACTTGCGCGACCAAGAGCGTCGCGCAAGTGTACTTGCGCGGTAGTGGTATAACTTGCTCGGTGGATTTGCTGTTGATCCTTTGTTCATGCCTTTGTCGATTTTTGATGTTTTCTTCAAAGGATGAATCACTTTCAGCTTAGATATTCCCTTTTTCGATCTTTAGATTCTGTGACGAAAGGAGCGTCAACAAAAGTCCCCCCTCAGAGTTGGATCCGGAGAGAAATGAGGATTTGACTCTGAGGAAATCGAATCCCTCCAAAGGAAAAGGGAGGCACGCAAGTCTTCAGCGCACAGAGGGTGGTGCGCAAGTTTGCATCACGCAGGCCTTAAGCGCTCTGGGTGCGGCGCGCAGATAGGCTTCCTGGCCTATAAATACACAGCCTCACCTCCCTACAAGTATCCGGATTTCCTGACTTCATACCTTCTCGAGCTCTCGCCGCGCAGGTCACTTAAGCCGCGCAAGTTGCTCTGTTTTCTAGTGTTTTCCTTGATGTCGCGCTACTGTAAAGGTATTTGTACTTGCATGGTTTATGCTTGCGCATCAAAAACTAGCGCGACACAAGGATACTTGCACGCCATGTTTTAGACTTGCGCGTTTTAATGCCTTTGCCATTTTTTTCAAAATTTCTTCACAAATTTTATGAAAAAATAAAACCATTTAAGAGTTAGTTTATTCATCTTTTGTGCAGATTCAGTGGTTCTCAAGGGAATTGGAACGGCTGATGAACTGGCTAGCAAGCGGATTGATGACATGATGAACATTATTGGCCATGATTACTATGATATCTGCGACAGCACTTTCCCAGATTTGGATAAGTATTTGAAGAAATATCATCTTAATTTCCCACAGAGCATCTACCTGTCTTTGTGTGGTCATGGTCATCTGCAAGTAGTCAATGTTCCAAATTCAAATAATTATACACCTGAGATGCAGCTGCACTACTACTTCTCTATTTCGGTTATGCTGTGCATTAAGAGTAACAACAATGGTGTGAACTTTCAAATTCTTCCTCCATGTCATTCCCTTGCAGATATGAAAATGGAAAACCCATGGGCTGAAATGTTTTCCACTAATGGTTGGTGGATAGAAGACAAACATGGTATTAGAGCAATATCTGAAAAGAGTACTCTTTCCAAATGGCTCTTTACTTCCAATTCTCCATTCTCAAATCCATGTATCCATCTTCCAAGTCTCTTGGACAGAAACAGAGTCACTGTTTGATCAGCAGAAAATTTTCTCAAACCGCACTCAAGAACATCCTTTTACAATTGTTCCAAGAAGAGCTGGTATCACTGCATCTCTTATTGTATCCAGTTGAATAAATGAATTCCAGGTGGTTGCTGATGAAGCTCGGGATGCCGTAAATCAAATGAAGTGTTATGTTGAAATCCTCTTGTAATTCTCAAAAAAGAGAAGAGACTCCAGTCTGTGGATGTCCTTCTAACTCTTGTGTATCAATGAAAAACACTTTTTTCTTCAATCATTTGTACTTGCATTATTTTCACTACCTGCTTCAAATTTACTTAAGCCAATGAGCCTAGTAAGCATAGTTTGATTTTTACTAGGATTATTACAAATAATCCTACAAACTTTGAACCTTTTAATTGCTCAATATTACCTAAATCATACAAAAACAAATTTATATTTAGTGAGCTGGAACTTGACTTTTATTCAGAGTTCCTTTGTCTTTTGTGGGCAGTTTAAAGTCATGCATGCCGGACATAAAGGGGCTAATGTTTAAGGTCGAAATAGCTTTTACCAAAATGGATTAAAATTGATTCAATTCCTTGACAATTTATCTGAAAACAAATTACCAAACTCAAGTATGAGAGAAAATATGTAAACTATGGCTTAAGAATATTTGAATCTGAGGAATGATATGAAAAAGAGCTAAAAGGCATTAGAAGAAGTAGTTTCCAAGAATGAAGTTACTATTATTTAAAAAAACCCGTTAGGGGGTTGAAATATGTAGGGCCACCTATGGGCATTGGCTGCATGGTTAAATAAATAGTATCTTTTGGCTGACAAGTCTGTTATGTGGACTGTTTATGCAAGGCCACCTATGGGCACGTGCTGCATAGTCAGGCGAAAGAACTCTTAGAAATTTACTTTCCTAGTGCTAAAATCCAGTGAAAGTTTATGGAGATTCAAATTTTCTAAAGTATAGAGTTTGTTGTATGGAAAGAGGTACTTGAATATGGAGAAGATATTTCCGAACAAGAATATCGAAGAACTGGATGAATATCACTCCTACGAAGGTCTGACCCAAACGTAGGGAAGAAGAATAAACCATAGACTTGAATACTTTCAGATCATGAAAAAGGATATGGGACAAATATATTAAGGATGACTATTTTTTGCGGATCCCTACATACTGTCGTTTAAGAAAAATAAGGACAAAAGAGGAATTCTTCCCAATAATGAAGTTACCATTATTTAACAAACCCGTTAGGGGGTTGAAATATGTAGGGCCACCTAAGGGCATTGGCTGCATGGTCAAATAAATAGTATCTTTTGGCTGACAAGTCTGTTATGTGGACTGTTTATGCAAGGCCACCTATGGGCACGTGCTGCATAGTCAGGCAAAAGAATTCTCAGAAGTTTGACATTTTTGTGATTAGAAGTCATGAAAAGGGTTATGAAGATATGAAAATATTTAAGGTTAGGATTATAACACATAAAGATGGGTATTTTCCAATGTATATAGAGATACATAGGTCAATGATAACCATAATCATGTTGTGGCTGGGTCCTGAATTGAAATTTTGGACTTCAATACGTATCTCATAAGAATGAGAATCAATCCATACGTAGTTATTGAAATGCAGTTTAACGTCGTGCAGGACAAAAGTATGAGTGATCTTAGTTTAGGGTCATAGAATTCGGACCATAATAATGAATAAACAGTGTGTGTTTTCATGAGGACTTTTCAGCCAAGGGACTGAAAGTGAAATTTGGGGTTAGGCCCAAAAGACTTGGGACTGGATTCGAGGGACACTCGAATGTTCCTACGTATCCCATAAGGATGGGAATCAAGTCCACGTAGTTCTAGAACTACCCTTTGTACAAATTTGGTTCGTACATGTGAAGGGTGAAAGGGGACTTTAGTGCAATGATGGTTTAACCTAAAAAAGTTTAGGCATTACCATGTATGCATGTAGTCTTTTGAAAATGAAAACCATGATTGAAAAATAAATGTCAATAATAGTTCTCTCTCAAATGAGGAAATCAAAGAATATTGTAGTTTATTGTCGTACCGGACAAAAGTGTTGTATAGTTTAACGTCATATAACAAGGAAGAAAGTGAATCAATGTAAAGATATTGATTCCAGGGGTGGTTTCACAAATCAACATCATATGAGATGGTGGTGAACCGATGTGAAGAGATTGTTTTTGGGCTTGAACCCTGGGAGGTTGCCTACATACCCAGCCTGGAGGGAAAGGATCAAAGTCCGTGTAGTTCAATTAAAGAATGAATTAATGATCAAGTTGTTCTTGTGGACAATGATCTAATAAAAAATATTGTGGGGACTTACACATGGTTAGTGGCCCAAAGGGAGTGTTATGGTTGATGTTCTCTCTAAGCTCACGTGAGTCATACTCGGTGTGAGAAACAAGAGGTAATAACAACCTTAACGATGTACAGTTTAATGTCATGTAGGACATAAAAAAGGGACTATGCAGTTTAAAGTCTTGTAGTTAGGACTATTAGTGATGCATAGTTTAGTGTCATGTAGCAGGGACAAAATAATAGTTTAATGTCATGTAGGACCTATCAAGGATTTTCTGTATAGTTTAGCGTCATGTAGTTAGGACGATGGGGATAAAATAGTTTAACGTCATATTGGACGAAAGGGGGACTGTGCAGTTTAATGTCATGCCGTAAGGACAAAATAACACACCATTTATGTCATGTTGGACGAAAGTGCGAATAGTTTAAGGTCATATGCATGGACCGTGGATGGTGCAGTTTAATGTCATGCTGGACCTTTGATGATTATATAGTTTAACGTCTTTCCGGACGTGAGGGACTTTTATACAGTTTAGAGTCATGTAGTTAGGACGTCACAGTTTAACATCTTGCTGGACATAAGGGATTTGCAAATAGTTTATGGTCATATACATGGACCAGGGATGATGCAGTTTAAGGTCATGCTGGACGGTTTATGGAACTTTTTCACAGTTTAATGTCATGTGGGACGAAGTTGCAGTTTAAAGTCATACTGGACCATTGCTGTATAGTTTTAATGTCATATAGCAAGGACGAACTGGTGCTGTACAGTTTAAAGTCATGTAGCTAGGAATAAGGTGAACCAATATGAGAATATCAGTTCTGGGGACTTTTTACAGTTTATCGTCATGCTGGACGATGAAAGTGCCACACAGTTTAATGTCATGTTGCTAGGACACAATATAGTTTAATGTCATCTCGGACAAAATATAGTTTAATGTCATCTCAGACATAATAGTAACCAATGTGACAGTTTAACGTCATGCTGGACGATGAAAGTGCCACACAGTTTAATGTCATGTTGCTAGGAAAAAATATAGTTTAATGTCATCTCGGACAAATAAGGAACTTCTGTACAGTTTAATGTCATGTAGATAGGACATAATATAGTTTAATGTCATCTCGGACATTATACAGTTTAGTGTCATGTAGGACATTATACAGTTTAGTGTCATGTAGGACATAATATAGTTTAATGTCATCTCGGACATTATACAGTTTAGTGTCATGTAGGACATTATACAGTTTAGTGTCATGTAGGACATAATATAGTTTAATGTCATCTCAGACATTATACAGTTTAGTGTCATGTAGGACATTATACAGTTTAGTGTCATGTAGGACATAATCATGAACCAATGTGATTGTTTTGGATCTGGGAACAATATTTTGTGTTTATACAAAATACTTCTTCAGAAATCTAGCATTAGTTGGAGTCGTGATGTGTTCTCCATCCATTGAGATTAGAGAATATGCTCCATTGGAGTAGACCTTATGTATTGAATAAGGTCCTTCCCATTTTGGTTCAAGCTTGGGAGGCTTCTTTCCTGGTATCATTGGTGCTCTGAGAACCAATACTAATTCTCCCAGAATGAATGAACGAAGACGAACTTTTTTTGTTAAAAGCTCATGCTATTCGATTCTGATAGATTTCCAAGTGGTGCAAAGTGCACAATCTTTTCTCATCTAACTGTTCCAATTCATTCAACCGCTTTTGGGATTTCTCATCCGTAGATAATTGATCACAAATGGCTATTCTGAGTGAGGGAAATTGAACTTCAATTGGCAAGACTGCTTCTGTTCCATATACCAATGAATATGGAGTTGACCGCGTTGCATTGCGAGTGGTAGTCCGATAAGCCCATAAAGCATGAAAGAGTTTATCAGGCCATGACCTCTTATCTTTATCCACCATCTTTTGTAGTATATTTGAAAGAGTCTTGTTGAAGGCCTCTATCTATCCATTAGCCGCTGCATGATATCGAGATGAATGGTTGGACTTAATGTTGTATTCTTGATACAATTTCTTTACCTCAGAAGAACAGAAGTTGGTGCCGTTGTCCGTCAATATGGTATGAGGGACACAAAATCTAGTAATGATGTTAGACTTGATGAAGCTAACAATGCATTTAGAACTAACTTCTTTGAGAGGTACTGCCTCTGCCCATTTGGAAAAGAAATTAGTAGCAGTAAGAATGTACTTAAACTGCTTGGCCGTAGCTGAAGGGTAAGGTCCCACCACATCCATTCCCCATGTGGAAAATGGCCATGAGTATTTAGCTGTATGAAGCAACTCTGGAGGTTTATGAATGAAGTTGGCATATACTTGGCATGAATGACACTTCTTTGTGAAATTAACACAATCTTGTATCATTGGAGGCCAAAAGTATCCAAGCCTTCGAATTTGATCAGACAGTCTATGTCCAGACTGGTGGGCACCACAAACTCCTGCATGCACTTCTTTTATGACAGCCATTGTCTCTTCACCATCAATACATCTGAAGAGAACTCCATCAAAACCACGTTTGTAGAGAATTTTCTCGAGGTGGTTTGGGCTATCATAAAGAGTAAAATTGACCACACGTCGCCGGATTTGTTCTTTCTCGGCTCTATCAGGTGGAAGTGTTCCATTTTGAAGGTATTCCCTGATAGGTGACATCCATCCTGTAGTATGACCATATGGTTCAGGAATGGGACTAATTTCATTAATTTCCTCTGTTCTGACTTGAACATAAGGTGAAATTTCATGACGGTGGGCAATACAAATGGTTGTCTTGTCCCAATTTGGATCTGCTAAAGCTGTGGCTATATTAGCTAGTGCATCAGCTTGAGCATTTTGTGATCTTGGGACATAAGAAAATGTCGGTTCTGAAGGGAATTCCGACATTAACTCTCTGACGTAATCATACAAAGGGATTAATTCTTCTTTTCTGATGGCATAATCCCCATTGACTTGTTTGATTACTAGGTCTGAATCACCTTTCACCTTTAAGTGATTCACTTGTGCTTGAAGCGCTAATTCCAAGCCTGTAATGAGAGCTTGGTATTCAGCTTCATTATTGGTACCACCTTCCCACAACAAAAAGGAATAAGGTAACACTGCCTTATCTAGATAAATGAGCACAATTCCTAAACCAACTTTGTTGAATTTAGGATTTCCCATTTTCTTCCCTGTTGGACTTCTAGAAGAACCATCAAAATACATTTCCCATGTTTGAGGACTCTCTTGAATAGAGAAAACTTCCTCATCAGGGAGTTCGATATCTGAATACGTGTCTTCCACTGAAGGATGTTCAGCCAGGAAATCAGCCAGAGCTTGGCCCTTAATTTCCTTTTGACACACATACTGAATGTCGAACTGCTGTAGAATAACCGCCCACCTTGCCAGACGTCCTGTAAGCATTGGACGACTAAGGATGAATTTGAGCGGATTATTACGAGACACCAATTGGACCTCATGATGTTGCAGGTAGTGTCTCAGTTTCTGAACTGCAAAGATTAATGCTAGGCAGCACTATTCAATACTTGAATACCGGGTTTCTGCTTCAAGCATAGTTCTACTAAGATAGTAGAGACTATTTTCATTCCCAGCATCATTCTTTTGAGCGAGAAAGGCACCCAATGATCGCTCTAAAGCTGTCACATAGAGAATAAGCGGTCTACCCTCAACAGGTGGCATGAGTACTGGTGGACTTAAGAGGTATTTCTTGAGAACATAAAATTCTTCTTGACATTCTTCAGTCCATTGGTAAGTGACTCCTTTCTTCAATAATTTGGTAAAGGGTAAACTTTTGCCTGCCAAATTGGCAATGAAACGGAGAATATAGGCTAAGTGTCCTTGAAGTCCTCTTAATTCTTTCAAATTCTGAGGAGGGGACATACCAAGGATTGATTTGGTCTTCTCAGGATCGACTTCAATACCACGATGGCGTACAACAAAGCCGAGGAATTTTCCTGAGGTTACCCCAAAAGCACATTTTAGGGGGTTCATCTTCAAATTATGTTGTCGAAGCTTGTGGAATATGACTTCCAAATCATCCAAGTGATTAGAACGTTGTTTGTATTTAACCACCAAATCATCTACATAGCATTCAACAAACTTCCCTAAAAGAGGTTTGAAGACACGATGCATGGCGTGTTGATATGTTGCACCTGCATTCTTTAAACCAAAGGGCATCACCCGGTAACAAAACACACCTTGAGGAGCTCTGAAGGATGTATATTCCTCATCTTCTGGGGCCATTCAGATTTGATTATATCCAGAATATCCATCCATGAAAGAAAGTACTTCATAGCCAGCCGTCACATCAATTAAGAGTTCTGTAATCGGAACTGGGAAATCATCTTTAGGACAATACCGATTAAGATCTCTGAAATCGATGAAAACCCTAATTTGTCCGTTATTCTTCTTTACAGGGAAAATATTAGCCAACCACTTGGGATATTGAACTTCTCTGACGAAGTTAGCTTTGATAAGCTTATCCACTTCAGCCTCAATTTTGGAAGCATAGGTTGGGTGTGTTCTTCTTGCGGCTTGCTTGAATCCTCGATGTTATTTTGGTAAACCCAAATGATGAGTAGCAACATCAGGATCAAGACCAGGCATTTCTATATAATTCCAAGAAAAAATATCTTTATTTTTCTTTAGAAAAGAAATATACATCTCTTTCTCTTCAAGGGTCATGGCTGCACTAATTAAAGTGGGGCATGGATCTTTCTCTGTACCCAGATTTACTTCTCTGAGTTCATCCACAGTGGTAGAGATACCCTCTTCAAATGCTGGAGGAGCATCTCTAAGATCTTCCTCTTCCTCTTCATCATGTGTTATTTCTTCCGTTTCTACTTGCAAAGTAGATGAAAAAAACGAAATTCTCATGATCATAAGAGATGTCAAAATTTTCACATTTTGAAGAAGAAGCTTCCATTTCCGACCCTATTGATGATAAAGGGTCTTCTTTGGGAAATAAAGAGGAGATGATGGATTGAGAATCAACATCATTATTCACCTCTGGTGTTGCTATAACTTCTTCTGGCCTGATTAGCGAAGTATAGACTTGTTGGAATTCAGCAGATGAAATGAAAACGTCACCACTTATGCTTTCATCACTACTTGGTAAGTTACCAATTTCTCCCATGTTGTCTGGCTCGATTGCCGTAATTGACATTATGGATCTTTCCATAAGAGTATTTTGATTTGGGCCTATTTTTTCAATTTGACTGATAGGTAACACATAATCTGTACTCACATGTGAAAATGGATTTATTGGAATTTTTTCCAAACCATATGGAGCATTAACTTTGGTAATTTCCTTCATTGTAGATTTTTCTCTTCCCTTCATGTGATAAAATTACGCCTCAATGTATTGAGACTCACATGTCTTGAATGGGGCCTTATCACCATACAATATTCCAACTTGACCATCAAAACAGTATTTGAGACATTGATGGTATGATGACGGAATATCTGCATGCTGATGTAGCCAGGGTCTTCCAAGCAAGATATTGAAAGCTGATTCTTGATCAACAATCATGAAATCTGAATTGGAAACAAGATCTCCAAACTGAGTTCTAAGTGTAACTTCTCCCAGTGGTTCTTGTTCATTTTTATCATATCCTTGTAACATCATGGTAGAAGGAGATAAATCAGATTCCGTGAGGCCCAATCGACGAAGTGTACGAATGGGCATGAGATTGAATCCTGAACCATTGTCAATGAAATCTCTTCGAACATCTATACCATTGACTTTGACAGATAAGTACAAAGGTTTTATGTTCCCATGCACAACATCATATTCATCTTTATCAGTAAAAGATATCACTGCATGGCATTCTGCAAGATTATTCTCTATGTGATAGATTTCAGCTGCAGCAATTTCAGCTTCAAACTCCTGAGGACTTGACAAAGCTTCGATGAGTGCTTCCCGAAGATCTTTTGACAGATTCAAAGCATCAAAAATTGATAACTTGGCTGGTAGTTGGGCCAAGTGTTTCAATATATCATACTTTTGATCTAGAGGTCTGCGTTTCGCTATAGGAATATGTGGTTTAGCAGGTACCTTGGAATCAGATGCTTTGGAAGCTGATGCATCTTGTATTGAAGCTGGAAACATCCTTGGTTTTGGCAGATTAGACTGATTAGATCCATTTACTTTCTGAGATAAATAAGATGGAACCTTTAATCGGTCTTCCAAAATAACTGTGCCAAAACTGAGTTGGCCATTGGCGGAAGAACTTGCTTGTTCTTTTTGAGCTCGCTAAAAGGCTCTACCATGAGTTTCTGCTGCATATACAGTGCTAGCAGGGGTAGAATTAGAGTAGTGGCTTCGGAAAGATCCACGTCTTCCCCTGTATCCTGAACCTCTGGAACTTCCTCGGATTCCCTTATTTGATACAAGGAATTCAGGCTCATCAAGGCTGGAATATGGATCTGTTAATTGAATCATATTAACAGAACCAAAGATTAACTCTTCGTCTGATAAAGACTCTGCCTGGTTAGCCTGTTTAGGCTGTGCCGTTTGGTGGGACGGTGCCCGTGGCTTTGAAGTAGATGGCATGAAATCTGCCAGAGTCAAAGACAATTTAGGCTTTGATACATACTCATCTTCTCCTGATTCCTCTTTCTTCTTTGAATTGCGCTTCCCTTTTGAGGATTTGTCTTTTGATGGAGGCTTTACTGTAGCTTTTGTAGGAGACACAATTGGATTCTTTAATTGTGTTCGCAAAATGGAATGGGTCCGATTGATTGTCTTTCTGACCATCCAATCATCATATTTTTTCGCAGTTTTGCTTTTGACTTCCTGCCACTCGCTTCCTTCCTCTGGATCTGTAGCAGTAATACACGCTACATGAGCTGAAGAACCCTTCAATTTGACTTGTCCCAAGTCGACCATCTTTTGCAGGAGGTCTTTAAAGACAAAACACTCCTGGATGGGATGCCCCAACATTTGATGAAAGGGACAATAATTGGGACAGTCTTCATCTCCTTCCTTGTTTGGCCTCTTGGGCACTGGTAATTGAACCAAATTATTTTCCAGAGCTGAAATGAAGTAACCAGGAACTTGCTCACTTCGGAAAGAGTATGTTTTACTCTTCATATCCTCAATTTTTTTTTGAAATTGATTTTTTTGATCATTTGGATGAAACATCCTTTGTTGTTGGTGTTCAGGAGGTGGATCCCTTCGAGAAGATGAAGGTTTTGAAGTAGAAATAGGTACAGGTGCTTGTTTAAGCATAACTATAGCAGTTTCTGCTTTACCCATTCTTCTTCCTGGAGCTGATGGAATTACACAAGATTTAACCTTAGCCTGTATAAGGGAATCTTCAATCTGCTGAGCGATTGAAGTAAGGTCTCGAAACCCTCCTGTGTATTTCACAGGGATCAATGGCGTGCGTAATTTGTCACGCAAATTTGCCACACAGATTGGCAACAATTCCTCCTGAGGGAGTGCTAAACTTAGGGAATACGTTAATCCCTTCCAACGAGCAATGAAATCAGAGACTCTTTCATTCTCCCTTTTCTTGCAGTTTGTAAGATCGAAAACTATCGTTTTTGGCAAAGTTGAGCTAAACTGAAGAAGGAATTTTTGACGAAGATCCTCCCATCCGATGACTGACCGGGATTGCAAGCTTGTATACCAGACAAAAGCTGGTCCTTGCAAGGTTCGCACGAAGCATCTGAGTTTCACTGCTTCTTGCTGCTCTGGAGTTCCCATCATAGGATCACAACAAGACACGTAATGCGTCAAATGTTGTTCAGGGTCGCCTGATCCATTGAAAGTAGGGAAAACAGGGTTTCCAAAACTGGATGGAGGAGAAATTGAATCTACCCATTCAGGGTAAACTTTCTTTTCAGGTTGAACTTGCACCCGTTTCCCTTCCATAGTTTCTAACCGAGCTGTTAATGACTCAATAGTAGTTATTAACTTTTGAGAAACATCAGGTTGAACTTGGTTTTGAGTAGGTGAAATGAATGGAGTTTGGACAGACGTGATGGTTGGTGCTGCAACTGATGGTAGTTCTGCCAACCGTTGTTGCGTTTGACCCGTAGGATTAGACCTTTGTGGGTGTACTGATAAAGGAGGATATTCTTGATCCATCTCAGTAGTTACAACAAATTCCTTCGGCTGTCGGACTTCAGCATTCTTAAGAAGAAGACTACTCTGAAGTAGTTCTGCGTTCAACCTTCTTAATTCTTTCATTTCTTCCTCCTGTTGTGCAAACCTTTTCTCTAATGAGAGAGATTGACCTCCTTCAGAGGAAGGGTGAGAAGTAACCTGATTCTTTCCTTTCCCCTTATTGGATCCTTTTCGGAGAGGGGGAAGTGGGTTACTTGAAGGAATACCCAGATTTTGGGTAAGCCTTTGATTACGTGTGCGCACACCTTCTTCATTTAGGTCTGTGTGCGCAACTTCTTGAGCAGGAACCTCTTCGTCTGATCCTTCTGATTGAGCCTCATCTGGTGAATCAGCAGCAACGGCATTAATGAAATTAATGGATGCATATTGCATGGAATCCTTTCTATCAGCATTTCTGTGATATTGTCTTCCTCCATGTCCATGATGAGACATGGAATTCCGTTGACTTGATCCCTCAGGAACTTCTTGGAGAACCGTCACTTGGAGAGAATCTCCTGATAGCTTGGCTGTTCGTTCCTCTTGAGGCTTATTCCCTAATCGAGAGAATACTGACTTTCTCTGAGGGAGGGATTGAAGATTTGAAAAAGTCCCCAGTCCGGTGGACTGGGGATGTTCCTGCTGCTTCTGCTCAACTCCTCGAATCCCATTTGTTGACTCTGAGGGTTGGGTTAGAGAAGTCCCCAGTCTGGCAAGCTGGGGTGTCTCTTGACATGCTATGTCTGAGATCTTCTTAAAATCTCTCTTGATCTTGCGAATCTTAGTTTGGAAATTAGCTGGATGCATTAACCTGTATCCGCTTTTATCACCTGGTTCAACAGACCGTTGGATGATTTCCGAAACTTCTGTCATTTGATGACATGTTTTCTCCAGACGAGAGGCTTGTGCAATATTCTCTCCTGCTTGATGTAGGAGCAATTCAACAACTTGTTCTCTATATACTTGATTTTGAGAGGAACTAGTTGAAGCCTGTTCTTGAGCAAGCTTTTGATTATGAACAAATCCCATTGACTGTGGCCGGCCATGGGCAATAACATTGCATGAGACCATTTTCGGAGGGCTTTGCTGACCGGAAAGCACTGTGAAATGTAGTGCTCTGTGAACACCCCATCCTCTGATATGAACATCAGATGGAGCATTGGCAATTAACTGACACAATTTTCTTAGTGCGCCAAGGCATGAACGTTGAAGGGTTCTCTGTTGCTTTTCAGCCTTCGGATACCGAGAGACTGATAGAGATGCCAAATCAATCTGACGTTGTAGCCCTTCTATTATCTTAAGATGATTTTCATATTCATCGTAAGATAATACCTTCTTCTTTAATTGAAAAAGAGTTTTCCATATGTTTAGACGAATATCATGGATTCCATCATCCGTCAACATCTTTGGAATGTCGTACTGGGAGTTAGCCAAAGGCCAAAACATGACTGGTACTTCACCTTTTGCCAGTTTTTTCCTCATGTTCAGCATTTCCTCTTTATCATTAAATGAAGATTCTTCTACCTGTTTGGACCAGAGTTGGTGTTTCCTTGTTGCTTGATCGGATTCAACAAGATTGGTAGAGAAATCACTATTCATGATGGAAGATGAATGACCCAGGGATGGTTCGGAGAATAACCTGAACCCCAGGATATCTTCTGATGGAGAAAGAGTTTCACCTGCCGATAGTAAAGCATCAGACATGACTGGTTTTACGTTTTCAAGTGCATCGAGATAGGAGGGCTTTCTCGTCACTACATTGCCTTCTGAAGAATTTTCGAGACAACGTGAATCACTACTGCGGAGAGGACTTTCGCAGCGAAGTTCATCATCATGAGGAGGACCGTCATGATGGGTTACAGCAAAAGATAAAATCTCTTGCTCCTTGGTCTTCTTACCACACAGAGGGTTCCTGTGGCTCTCATCTGAAGAAGATACTTCAAGATTGACCGAATTTTCATGAAGCAAGTCTTCATGAGGAAGTGTCTGTTGAAGACCTTTAGAATTAATGTTCCCGTTATTGGGAACTGATGGAGTAGAATCTTGAATTCTGACAGATAAATGTCTGAGGGCTTCAAGAACTCCAGTATCGAGCAAGTCTTGGTTACAGATTTTCCTTTGATCTCCTGACTGTGCTGGGCGGATCTTTTTCTTAGATGCCTTCTTACTCACTTTAGAAACCACTTGATGACGAAAGTGATTTCTCTGAGCAGGTGTATGTGCCTGATCAGGAAAGATGGTCAGGTTAGGCTGACGATCTCCACTCAAATCAGGTTTATGTGCCTGACTTGGTTGTCCGTATGATATGGGGGAGTATGCCCCATAACCCTCTTGGACTGGAACAGATGTGTGTGTCTGTTCCGGAGTGAATCGTTGATGTGTCACTCCATTGCTAGGGATAGATTTATGTGTCTTTCCCTGTGATGATGCTGAAGCTGTTATGATATCCTGGAAAACATCCAGAATATGTGCAGGAATTTTCTTCTGCTCTTTCACCATTGACAAAATATGTTTGGTGACTTCAGCCGCCGGAACGGGGATATACGTCCATTCCGGGCTTGGGGTAGGTGTATGTGCCTGCTCCTGTCCTCCTTTTCATGTCAGTGAATCCTAACAGTACTCAAGTGTGGAGGCAGAGAGTTGAGTCTGCCTCCTGTTTGTCGTCGGGACTTTCCGACTGACTTCTCCGTGCGCTACCAAGCGAGACTGTTGGTAGGCTTTATTAGTATTAGCAGGTGTATGTGCCTGCTGTTTACACTTATCCAAATGCGGTTGACGAGATCCATCATATGTAGTTAGAAGAGCCTGCTGACTAACTACTGATGTATAAGCAGGTGTATGTTCCTGCCTATGGTACTCCGCCGGAATTGCCTGGCGGGATTGGCTTGATGCTTCCAGACGAGTCTGCTGGACATCGGTATTAAAACGGACAGGTGTGTGTGTCTGTTCGTTATTTGCCACCAAGTTAGGTTGGTGGACTTCTCCGGAGATGGCAGGGATGACAACCTGCCTATTGTTAACCGGATTCCGTCTCTGGCGGTTCATCTTGCCGGCTCGGGTTCGAGGAACCTGAGCTGAATGCCTGGAGTCGGTACCCTCATCATGTTGAGGGCGCACTACCGCACGAGTCTGGCGGCGATTGTTGATGGGAGCCCTCGGGAAGGACTCCTGTATTTTTGAACTAAGGCCCTGAGGGACCTGCTCATTCACTTCCTCAGAGTAAGGGAGTGAATGGAAATTGCGTTCCGGGGATAACGACCCAAAATGGTTGGAGACGGTAGTCAGCACCGCCTGCTTCTTGATTGCTGTCCGCCGTTGTCTGGACAACCAGGTAGAGTTGTTAACTTGGAGGGCTTGGCGAGCGGCCTCCAGAGTTGGGATAGTACCATTGCGACGGTACTCCTTAACCAGTGCATTAGAAACCCAGCGTTAAAGATGCTGAGTTGGTGATGTCATCCTCAGAGCGGACGACGTTCCAGCAGGAGTAGTAGCATTGGTTTTCACAGCAGTAGACCTCACAGTAGAGGTGTTTACAGCAGCAGTATTCACAGGGGTGAATTTAAGGAAAGCCATTTTGCAGAAGATCTTGAGAAAAGAGTGCCTGTTCCATATGACAGACATAATCAAGATGAATCCGGCCACTGCATCTTTTGGATGAGCACATGTCAATGATTGCTTTGTTGGCCCAAGGGGCCTAACAAAAAAAGAATAACATCACTTTAACTTGGTTAAGGATTCACGTCGGGTTCACCATTTTTTGATTCGCACGGAATCCGGGGATGACCTCCTGGACGGGAGATTCAAACGTTCCGATCGGTTTCTAACGGGTTTGTTCGTAGAATCGGAAACATCCAATGATTCCACATCCGTTTGGACCTACTTTCCAAAGGCAGGCGCTCATTAGCTTGTGGGATAATGAGGCTTAGGAATTTGCATTGGTCGAGAGGATGGGAGGTCGGAATCATCACACCTTTTTGAGGGGAATTATTGTCTACTCCGGGACTCTCTTTATAGATTTAAGTTATGTTCGTGAATCCTTATTACATTACCAAGTAAAAAATGAGCTTTCCTTTAGTTTTAACAATCAATGATTAAATATGCAAGAAATTTAGAGAATCTTTTATATGTATTCGAGGTTCTTCATCAATAGAGAATCATCTATATCTGTTTAGAGATTCTTGGTCAATGGTATCCTTCAAAACATTTATATAAAAGTCTCTTTGGTCATTATGTTGACCAGGCTGGTTTTAAATCCACTCAGTGGGGAACTTGAAGTTTATCGTCATTCAGAAGGAAAGGGATTATTTCAAAGTTGGGATCGAACCCAAAAAATGGGCTACCTACGTATCCTTTGTTTTTGGAAAAGGAATCAGAACCCACGTAGTTCGAGTAATGGAGTATGATGTTTATGATTGATGGCTCAAAGAAGAATGTCATAATTACTTTTACACTCTAAGCTCACGTGAGTCATTCTCGGTGTGAGAAACAAGAGGTATTGGTAAAAATTAGACAATTGTGCCATGAAAGATGCAATCATAAGAAATTTTTTGGGGCTTATGTATGTATGACTGCCCAAAATAGAAGAAGGTTTAGGATTTACTTTTAGGGAGAAAATCCAGGAACAGGGTCCATAAAGGTATATGTGCTTTATGGAGATTTGAATACTCTAATCTTGGGGCTTACTCCTAAGGAGGATGCCCAAGTTAGGAGGGGACTTATGATTGGGTTTTACTCCTGAAAAGGAAACCCAAATAAAAGGTAAATTATTACTGGTTAAGAGAATTTTAAGGGGGCTTGAGGTTTACTCCTAAAAAGGAAAACCCAAGATTATGACTGGGACTTACTCCTAAAAAAGGAGGCCCAGGTTATGACTGAGTCTTATTCCTGAAAAGGAGACCCAGGTTAGGGGACTTGGGGATTACTCCTGAAAAGGAAGCCCAAGATTATGGCTGAGTCTTATTCCTGAAAAGGAGACCCAGGTTAGGGATTAAGGTTTGGGGCTTACTCCTGAAAAGGAAGCTCAAAATTAGAGGACTTGATTGGGGCTTACTCTTAAGGAGGATGCCCAATTTGAGGTTGGGGCTTACTCCTGAGGAGGATGCCCATATTTGAGGTTGGGGCTTACTCCTAAGAAGGATTCCCAATTTTAGGAACTTTAAGAATTTGGGGCTTACTCCTGAGGAAGATGCCCAGATTAAAGGATTTATAACTGGGGATTATATCTGAAAAGGAGACCCAGGTTAGGATTCTCTCATCTTAAAGGATGAGGTTGAATGAATGAACTCTCCATATTTAATGACCTAAGGATATTTAAATCACTATACTTTGAGAGATATTCCACATAATTCCTTTCAGATAAGGAAGTCAAATCAAGAAATCATGCCATAAATGGATTTGAAGAGTGTCTTGAAGATTGAATCTTGAAAAGGAAAGGTGTGATGTCTTAAGAGGGGTAAAAATGGGCAAGATGGGCACCCAAAAAGATAGGGGCGCGCAAGTCTTGCAGGGCGCGCAAGTATTCGGTGGGCGCGCAAGTATGGTCGCGCAGGTATACCTGCACGGCACATGGTGTACTTGCGCGATTTTCAACCTGCATTGAAATACTTGAGCGACTCTTTTTTAAACCTTTTAGAATTTTCTTGAGGTTCTTCCAGAAAAGGGACGCGCAAGTTATATTGAAGGAAATAAGTCGGCGCACAAGTGTTTGATAAGTTTCAACACTTAGGCCTTCCTTCTTGTCTTTAGATCTTCCGTTCTAGGTAAGAAATTACCTTAGAAGTGTTCCGGAAGCTTTGAGAAGAGACTTGGGCGTCGGGAGCTTCAATCCAGGTTTCTGAAAAAAGATCCTCTCGAATGGGGGGCCCACAGGGTCTATTTATAGGCAAAAGAAGACCCCGGGCGGTTACCGGGTGGTTACCACTTAGGTCGCGCAAGTCACTTGCGCGACCAAGAGCGTCGCGCAAGTCACTTGCGCGACCAAGAGCGTCGCGCAAGTGTACTTGCGCGGCAGTGGTATAACTTGCGCGGTGGATTTGCTGTTGATCCTTTGTTCATGCCTTTGTCGATTTTTGATGTTTTCTTCAAAGGATGAATCACTTTCAGCTTAGATATTCCCTTTTCCAATCTTTAGATTCTGTGACGAAAGGAGCGTCAACATACACAAAAACAAGAAAAAAACACTATATTATAGACATTTAAAAAATTGGTTTATACAATTACATAAATACAAATTATTATATACATTCAAAAAAATCAACGTGACTTTATCTTTTAAACCAAACCCGACTCAGGATATTGTTGAAAAAACCACCCCTAATCAAGGAAAAGAATACACCTTTATAAGAAAAAAATTCATATGTTATTAATAATATATATAAATAAATTAATATAAAGTGTTAATTTTACTTAAATTGATGTCAATTTTAAATTAAAAGACGCACTTGGATTCATAATTGTCACACCGTGCATCGGATTCAAGTGAGAATGATTCAAACATGTCTTAAATGACTTGTGGATCATTGTCCTAATGCATCAAAACAATTTGAATGTGTTTTCGTAGCTTTGAGTATGCCAATTGTCTTTTTTACTAGAATGTCATTTTAAACTGGAAACACACACCTTTGAATCATTATAACCACATAGTGTATTTTTTTATGTGAAATAGATTCTTAAACATCCCAAATTACTTATGAATATTTTTTTCTAAATTATCAAGAAAATATGAGTGTGTTTAATTGGTTTTCAATGAGTGGAACTTTTTGAACTAAAGTATAAAAAAATTTGAATGTGTTTGTTAATTTTTGAGGTGTGGTTGATTCTTACTTAGGAATGACACATTGATTCATAGAGGTCACACCATGTGTTAAATTGAGGTGTATTTGATTCTTTCAAAGGCATTACACATTGAGTCATAGAGGTTACACCATGTGTCGAATTGAGGTGTGGTTGATTTCTACACGTCTCAAATGACTATGGATCATTTACCTAAATGTGAACAAAGTACACACCTCCATTGAACTATTTTTACAATCATTTAAAACCCTATAATTTTTTTAATAAACAAAACAAAGATCTCAAACTGAACAACAAACCCACACACAAGGAACAAAGAGTGATTTCGACAAAAATAGACATCTACAAACAAGAAAGATAGAAATAGGGGAACTAATTCAAGAAAGGATAAACATTTAAAGGTTTAAATTCAGAAAAAAACCATTTGAAATATGAAATTATTATTTCATTAGAATTTTGTAACTAAATATGAACTTACAGAAGCCACAAAAAAATAAAGAAACTCTGAACATCTTCCCCCAACACGAGAGACAACAACTGAGCCACTGTGTTGTATGAATATTTCACAACAACTTAGCCGAAAACTCTTCCTACACCAACTTCTCAAAATGGAGATAATTAGAGAAGAGGAAATGCTCCTTGATCTATGGATGAAGAACCCCAATGAAAAGAGAAGCTTTCAAAAGAACCTAAAACACCACCTATAGAGAAAAAGAAACTAGCTATTTGAAGTGTTCCAAAAAAGCCTTAACCATCCACTGACCTTTCTAGACACTCATGATCTATTCCCATTTATTAGTATTCACCTCCTCAAGTATAAACCATTGGAAAAAGACATACTTAAAAACTTCCCACGTCTTCCCAACATGCATAGTTGACAGGGCTAACAAATCCCATTCATCCAAAGATGGACCCTGAAGAAGACCCTGATCACCACAAAATATAATGTATTTGGGAGATCCCAACACTCTAAAGACATGATAAAATTCCTTAAGCTGATTCACTACCTCTAACTATCCTTTATTGCCACAGAATATGGGTAGTAACTGAGGAGAACTAGAAAAAGGGCGAAACTAACAAGAAACACTGGGGACCTTTCTGGGCATCATATTCTGAATAAAAGAAAAATCATAAAATCAGTTTCAGAATACATTCCTCACATACGCACACATATACAAACACTCATAAAAAAACCGAGGGTAACAATTACCACTTTATCACCAAACCCAATAATTTACCAAATTTTCAATCCAAAACATTTTCTTTTAAAACTCATTTTTTTTCAATCTAAGACATTTGAATGAAATAATTTTAATTTCCAAAAATCATTTTCATTTTAAAATATTACTCACAACAACCGAGACCAAAGAAAGACATAATTCATGCTAAACCACCAGAATGAGGAACTAGTAGTCATGCTTAACTTGATGACATGGTAGTTGGTCATAGTTTACTTAGTATAGGATTTTACTATGATTAAAAAGATCAACCACCCCCAACACTAATAAAATATAAAAAGTACCACTATATACATCATACTAGTCCACTGGGTTCTTGGTTGTGTTAACAGTGTCCCTACTTACACTAGCCTATCAACTGGTACATATTTCCATTCAACCAGGTGCTCAGTGCCTACCGCACAAGGGTACCACTATCTCTTCACCACTCTCTCATATCAAATACTCTAAACCCTCTTTTAACTCCCATTCAACCCAAAATTCACCCAAAATGAGACTAAGATACTAATATTAAAGGGGATTACATGTATAGATCGGATGGGTAATTTAATATATCCACTTCCTCAAGAATTTCATACTTAATAAGATTCAAACAGATTATTGAGGGAATAGATTCAACCATTGGTTTTTTCATATGTGTAAGTATAGCTGTTATAAAATTTCCTAGACTTTTCTAATAATTTTAAAAGGTTTTATATATTTAGATGTTAATTTTCCCTTTTTATAATATATTAGTGATCCAATATCAAGGAAACATAAATAAACACATTTTCATTAACATTAAATTACAAGGGACACCTCTAATAGTCATTATCGAACATTGGTTGACTTTGAGTAGTTTAAAAATGTTTTGGAATTAACATCACTCAGTATATTATTTTTTGAAAAAGTCTAGGGATATTAATAGGATATTCTTATATATCTATCCAACATAAGAGAGGGTGAAAATTTATTTAATATAATTCTTCATACAGGTCCATCTGGATAAGTGATTGATAACTGTTTTTATAATATAATTCCACTAAGGAATGTTAATCCTTACAAGATCCATTGAAGTCAATAATTAAGGGACAAAGAATATCCTCCAATATCAAGTTAGTCTGATTAGAATGACCATTAGTCTGTGAAATAATGAAAGTATAAAATTTCACCTATAACCTCAATGAAAATTAATATCCTTTCTATAACCAAGATAAAAAAAATCGTATCCCTATAAAATAAAACACTAGATAGGACATCTAGAAGCATTATTATCTCATTGACATACAATTAATTGAGTTCATTAACTGAGGAAGCCTCCTCAATAAGTAATAAGTTGTCCATATTAGTTAGGTGATCCACCATAACCCATACTACATATTTCTATTTAGCTGATCTTGAAAAACTAATCAAGAAATCCATCATGATTTCATTCCATTTCCTAATAGGAAAATAAAGTACTAAAAGAGTACTAATTGGTTTTTAGTATTTTTCCTTTACTAGATTATCGATAAAAAATTTATCAAGGAATACTATGATTAATTTCATCATTATTGGCCACAAAAACTAGTGAATAATATCATGGTACATCTTTATGATCCTTATATGAACCTAGATGTGTCATGATAGTAGTGGTGAGGAGATGAGATGTAGGGTTCATCATGGTTAAGAACAACAAAAAATGAAAAACGAAAATCACAAAACCCCAAAGAAAAAACAATGATAGAGGAAAAGTAGCAAGTAACATACATTGGATTATAGCATTGATTCATCCGATGGAATATAGAGGAGTCGTTCCAGCAGTAGAGGAGTTCCGTGAGAGCTTGAGAATCATGACTAACTGAGTACCAGTCAGGGTTGTTTTAAATAGACCGAGAACACATTTAACAACACTTTCAGAAAAGTGCTAATAAATATACCTTTTATCAGTATTGAATTGATAAGGGCCAATAAAAGGGATATTTATCAGTACTAAAAAAGTGCTGATAAACCTCGATATTTATCAACGCTAATATTTTAGCATGGATAAAGATTATTTTTAAGGGAACCTTTTTAGCACTGATACAGATCGATCACTATCAGTGATTTTTTAGCTATGATAAAGTATTTATTTAAATAAATTATTATAATTTTATAATTATAAAAAAAATATATATATAATTATTTATAATTATATAAATTCTTATTTAAAAAATAATAATTATTTATTTATAAAAATTATAAATATATTAATTTATAAATATAGTAAAAATACATTTATAAATATATATATTGACAAATATATTTTAAACATTATTAGTGAATATAAAATATTAAATACCTGAATTTTAAAAATGAGTGAAATTGAAAAATTTAAAACGAGTACACTTTAGAAATATTGAAAAAATGGATAAGTTTTATTAATTAGATATAAATTATTAAAAAATTTGGATACACATGTATTGATGTATGAGGAATACATAGTGAAAATACTAAAATGTGATAAATAAATATATATAAATAAATAATAGAAAATGATCAAATTCAAAAATAAAATAAAAAATAAAAAATTATTAAAAATTAATTTCCTTAATATAATAGTGCTAAAAATAAATAAATAAATATAACGATTAGAAAAATAATATATTAAATGTATCATGTTATAATGAAATTCTAAAATATTTTGAAATTTGAATAAATTACATAAATAATAGGTGTATGTGTTTTGATATATTGCGTAAAAATATTTGTGTGTACATTTGTATATAAAACTCTATTAATTATATATATATGTGCGTGAAATCAATAGAACGAATGACATTTGATATATGTTAAATTGAAAAGCAAAACAACATTGAAAATGAATAAGACATTAATATGTTTTTAATTAACATTTTATTAATTATATATATATAAAATTAATATATATTTTTTATTACTATTCGTAATTAATATATATATGTTTATATTATACTTATTTATTTTTTATTAATAATTATTTCATTAATAAATTAATAAATAATTTTTTAATTTATTCATTTTTAATAGTTTTGTTTAATTATTGATTCATTTATTAAATAATACTTAATATCTATTATTTATTAATATTTATAATCTATATATTTGTATATTTAATTTATTCATTTTTATCAATATTTAATTAATTAATAAAATGTTTAATATTTTTCATAGTTTATTAATTTACAAATTTTTAATTGTTTAATTATTTCATTTTATTCATTTTACATATCTATATATTTAATATATACTATTCATTAATTTTTAAAATTTATATATATGTAAATTATATTCAATCATTTTCATAATAATAATTTAATTAATGAAATTGTTCAATATTGTTTTATTTTATTTGTTTAATCATTTCATTTTATTGTATACCTTTATCAACACTTTATTTTTAGCATTCATAGATGCTAATTTTTATCAGTGTTGAAAATAAAGTGCTGATAAAGTTGAATTTTATCAGTGCTAAATAAAAAGTGCTGTTAAAGGGTTTTTTTTATCAGTGCTTTTATTTAGCACTGTTAAAGGTCCCACTTTATGAGCACTTATTTTAGAACTGAAAAAGATGGACTTTCTCAGCACTAATAAATGTCATCTTTGTTAAAGGCTCATTTTTTAGTAGTGTTAGGTGACATCCCCAAGACACCAAGGGCTAGTAATAAATGCCAAAGGTCTCAAGAAAATTTGTGGGATGATACTACCTTTCATTGAAAATACATCTAAACTACTTAAAAAATAACCAACCAAACCACTATATGATGCCTGATTACCAAAACTAACTCAAAACACAACCAAAACAATAAATCATATCATATTACAAGAAGAAACCAAAATACATACTCAAAGAGAACCAAAAGAACACAAAACTCAAAACTCCCAAGTGACATCAACCAAAAACCCCTAACCCACTCTAAGATCTAATTCCACATGCCATTCCCATAGTATCAAGAAGCATCACTAAAGGAATAGGATACCTTGAATTTAACAGTGTCTTGATATATGACATCTATAAATACACAATAGTTCCTAAGTAGGGGTGAGTCTAAACCTAGTAGGATTTCCCCAATGACTTCCCAAATCACACCATTAGGAAAAAAGATGTTATTAAAATTTATATAAAATATTTTAAAGTCATTTCAAATAATTTATATCAAATCATAAAAAATTTCCAATGAAAACATTTTCAATAATAATAATTTTATCATTTATTTGGAATACCCATAACCATGTCTCGACACACACACCATGCATAACCAGGTGATAGTTCCATACTCATAAAGAGACTCTCATCAATCCACCAAGTTGTCACATGGTGACCAATACTATGTTTCCAAATGGAACAAACCCTTTCTACAAGGTCACATATAATGAAAATTAACTCATATACACTATTTAGCCAAATAACCATGCTAAAACATTCCACATAAAATATTTTAATTCTTTAAAACATTTCAAAAAAAAAATTTAATGCATTAAAATAAGATCAAAATTTTAAAATCATCATTTTAAAATTATAAACAGAATGTGTTTCTTTGAAATCTACCCATTTCCCCCAAATTCCAAAGTCATAACTATAATATATTTCCAATAAGAATCACACAAGGATTTAAAAACCATTTCAAAAAAACCATTTAATAAAACTAAGCCTTCAATTTCTATGTAAAGTGGAGATAAGATAGAATCCACCTACCTCACAATGGTTGGTGAAAATAATATTGGCACTACGAAACACTAGGTCTGTCCTTGGATATCCTTTATATCAATCAATTGAATTATAAAACATTAATATCCCTATCATGGAACATGAATCTATCCACAAAATATTAGATCAAAGATTTTGGGATAAAGAAAAAGGATAAATCTAAGAATAATAATGTAGAACAATTACTTACCGATGAATAAATTCCTCCAAAAATCTTTGATTCACCTAAGAGTCACATCCGGATGGATTGTAAAAGTCAATCAAACCTTGGGTAGAAAAGGAATTTGTGCTATAGAGAGAATATGGGATTAATGAGGCATAAAATGGATAATTAGAATTAGATCCAAATTTTAAGGGGTGCCAATTGTACACTTCATGGTTAGGTTGTACATTTTACCAAATTATTCACTATCTGATGCTACTATATTAAGGCTAAACCTCACATGGTTGGCTCGCATGGTTATAAAATATATGCACCTACCATGTTTTTCCACTATTTAAAGAAGTATGATTTACCAAGGGCACTCATAATGTTTGGAAAAAACAAGTAACAATTGTACACCTACCCAGTTCCCACCATCTCCCATTTCGCAGTTTCCTAGAGTTGGTGCATGGTTTCTATTGATTATTCACAAACCATACACCTCTGTAAAAGCCTCCAAAATAATTTAAAACCCCTCATAATTGTCCAAAACTCAACTTGATCAATATAAAGGCTCAAAATATATGAATTAGGGGTTATATACCTAAAACTGAGAGCATTACATACCCCCCATTGGCCTTTATCTAGCTAGAAAGTAGATAAACCTAGTTTCCATAGAAGAGTTTGGTCCACAACTCTAATATTTTTTTCTCATGATCCCATATTTCATACTGAATCTGGCCATGTTTCCATAAAGCCTTCACTAGTTCAATGATTTTCCAACTCAAGATCTTCTTTTTCTTATCCAAAATCTGCATCGAAACATTAATCAATGTAGCATCCATATCATGGTCAATGTTATCCCATCACATCACATAGTTAAGATCAGGTTGATTCTTATTCAACCGAGATACATCAAACACATTATTCTCTAAATTCAACCTCAGAAAATCTAGCCCATATTCAACCTAACCAACTCATTAAAGTATCTTAAAAGGGATTATGTATCAAGAAGAAAACTTTCCTTTCTTACCAAAATGATGATTCCCAATCCTTGGACAGATTCTAAAAAACACATAAAAAATAACCTAAAATGACAATGGTCACTGAAGATCATCCAAATATGATTTTTGATGACTATGAGCTATCTTCATCCTCTTTCTGACCAACTAAATCTTCTCTATTGTCTCTTTTACAAGGATGGATCCAATTAGCGAAGTCTCACATGTTTCCAAAAAAAACAGTAGAATGACTAGGAAACCCATTCAATGCATCAGAAGGATCCATATGTATCAAGGGATGATAACTATTATTGTGTGAGAAATATTCTAAGTGTATATAAGAACCCGAAGAGCCACAAAAATCCATCACATAATCCCTAATCATATCCTCCAATATTTTTATTTTCCATTAAGACTATCCGTCCATTTATGGATGGAAATCCATACTCATAGACAATAGTATCATTTGTCTTCAGAGATTTCATCTTTAACTCTCTTATGTTGACTTATTTTGATATGTTTATTAAATAACCATTAGAAACCCTAATAGTTTCAAGTACTTAAAGAAATATATTTTTTATAATGGTTTCATAACATAATAAGTATATATAACTTTCCATTTATTTTCACTCATAATCATAGAATAAAATTATGGTATGATACCCCAATCCACCAAGTCATGTTGAGATCATATATAAACTTTTTTTCTTCCCATTGAAATTTAGAATAATTAAAAGCAACATTTCACATATTTTTTTTGAATGTGAATTACATCTAAACAATGACGTAACAAATTGGATTGCCAATAAGGAAACTCAAAAAATATAATTTTATTTTTCAAATTGTAATTTGATTTAGTGAAAACATCCTTCCTCTTTCTAAATTTTATCTAACCTTTCCCTAATAAAAAACTAACATCTTGCAATACAACATGCACATAATTTCTAGACATACATTGAGGTGGATTTTTAGTCTCAATAGTATTATTAAACCATAAACAATTATTCATACATGGATGATCCATTGGAAAGAATCATTAATGTCTCATAAAACAGAAGCTAGGATGATATTTAGGTTATAGAGATTGTTTATTCATCATAATAATAGGACATGAAGTTTTACACTCATACTCCAGCAATACAGTGTCTCATAAGCATGAACATAATTTATCATCCACACAATCACAACACATATCTGATTTTTTTTTGAAAAAGCATCGTTGTGTGCACACCCACATTCCAATGATGGTTCAACTATTTTATTAAAAATTTCAAGTATAAAAATACATCACTTCCAATATTAAATGGTCCAGATATGAGTATACTCAAGAATTTAATGATTTTTTCATACTAATTAGGGGAGGAAGGTTAGATATGTGTATGATAACTATCCATGTACTACACGAAGTAATAATATGACCAAATTGATTAAAAATTTCACTTGATCAACCAAACCACACATTACATACCTTAGCTACAAAATCATGATATCAAGTATCAAATTCTTTTCATAATAATCCATCTACATGAAGAAAAAACCCATCAATATACTTTTTTCTCTCAGTATCATACCATGAAATATTTAATGATATTTTATCAGACATGAAAATATTTTAGAGTCTGAAAGTTAATAGAAAGAGCCACATTACTTTTTTTTGGCACCCAAGATGGGTTTCTATCAGCATTTAGATTCCATTGAGATGTTCCAAATTGTATACAATCATTTAGGACAATGGTTTCCTCCCAGAATAGACTTCAATTTTTTTCAGAAAAGCATGCTTTAAAAAAAATACAAGTCATTAAATTAAATTGTATGTTATATAATGGTTTGATGGAATATCAACAACATCTGGAAATCAATTATTCAAGAAGGTAAGAATATAATAAATGGATATATTAAAAATTCTATACAGTATTTTCCCATGAAAGAATCATATTAAAAATCCCAACTTTTTCATTTACCACATTGCTAATATACTGAAGTGGTGGAAGAATCCATCTATTTTTTCACCCTATCAACATAAACATTTAATTTAAACGAATTATTTGTACTTGTATCATTTTATTCTTACATTCTCAAAATTTAATTATTATGATGATGAATAAACAAAAACTGATAATATAATAAATTCTCTAATCCAATTCACTCATTCAGATATTCAACATTTTGAGATTGTATTTTATCCCCATTATGATACTAAACATAATAGTTTTGAAAATTTGTTTTTATATAGTAGCTAACTTATTAATGACATAAAAAGGGTCTCACTACACAAATTTAATATTGTTATTGGATAATACCATTGTTTAAATTATTTTAAAATGTAAAATCTAAAATTCCTCCAACTATTTTTTGAAATAAATCGAGATCTGATCAGTATCATACATTCAACTTATTTCCACTCAATTAAAAAAACAATGATATATTTCATGTTGTAAAATAATTAAAATAATATTGAATTCAAATCCAAAATATATTTAAGGAAACATTGATTGTTCACATAATTTCAATCACTTTAAAAAATATGGAAATAATATTGATATCAAATACATTTTAAATGACTCTCTATTATTTTTCAAAAATAAAAAATTTAACATACATGAGTACATAATTTTTAGGAAAGAAAATAGTTTATCCTGAAAACTACAATTTGAGAAGTAAAAAGTCCATTTTGAAATAATTCAAACTACATACTTATCAACCATATCCTTACTTTCATAACACTATCCCATGAAATAAAACAATACCTTATATGTAAAAAATTAATTTGAAATCCAATATGTGAATAATGAATAACTATACATAATACCATGAAAAAATTATATGTATGGAATAACTGAAAAACTACTCTATATAAGAACTATAATATAGAAGACAAGAATTTATATCAAACATGAAAATATAATATATAGTGGTATAAAGCTTAAAAGTTACAAACCAAACATGGAATTAGTTGAGGTTAGCCAATAACAATATTATATTACTAGTAAACTATGTAAGTGTTTTGTATGGGATATATCATAAAAAAAACTTACTCAAAACAATACACCCAAGAAATAAGAGATAACGAAGAATATATTTAAACCTATAAAAAGAAGGTAAATATTCCTTTATATAAAAATTATTTCCACATATTTAACATCATTTAATAAATATGTTCTTGTAAAAAAAACTTCATCCATTTTCAACCTTTTATGAAAACACGACAAATCTATATATTCAAAGCATATATTACATTTTAAATCCAAACCTGTTTAAGAACCAAAATGAATAATTGAAATTATTAAAATAAAAAATTGAAAGGAATAATTTCATAACCCTCTAATAAATTCATAAAATAAAAATTTACAATAATAGTAAAATATAAATTTAGCTCTTATATCAGACACAATTATAGGTTTATAATATGTTTATGTAGAATTAGTGATAAAATATTTTTTTTAAATAAATCACTTAAAATTAGATTGATGGTGTAATAAAATAACAAATATAATAAAAAATAACCCGCTTTTAATGAATCAAGAAGGATACTAACATAATATAATCTCAGTAATTATTTTATATTTAGGGAAAAAATAAAAATGATGCCTCAAAGAATAGATGATGAATTTATAACTCCCAAATTTAAACATCATGAATAATAGAATCAATACAAAATATTCAGATGGATATTTAGGGATAGGGATGAGAAGGTAAGTACAGTTTTACGGTTGAATCATTATGGGAGTGAGATGGGATGATTGGAGTCCATGCAGGTTAGATGTATGTTAATGGTTGTACCAATTTTTTTAAAACCATTGGTATAGCCTGAATCTAAACCAGTGGTATTTATAAACCATTTTTATAGAATAATATATACCAATAATAATTATAAACCATTGGTATAGTTCCCATTTCAAATCGAGGCATAATTTCTGAGAGTGTGTTTAATATGGAATAAGTTGTCCAAAATTCACATTAATCACACACAAGTATAGGTTCACAATTTTATTCATCTATAACCTATGAAATTCCTAGAAAATCATATGTAACTTCACTTTACACATGAAAAAAATGAAAATATCATTTTATACTCTATACTTATATAAAGAATAATTCTAAAATTAACAAATCAATATAAATCATGGAATTAATCCATTTAACAATTTAACTCAAAAATATTACAAAACACAAAAAATGTGATAAACAATGGAAAATATGGGGTGTTGTTTTAATTAAAATCAATTAAAATTGTACAAAATTTTATCATTTTATAACCCCCCTACACTTAATCCAAAATCAAACCAATTAAATCAAAAAAGGAAATGTGAAATCATTTCCAATCATATTCTCATCATACATATTTTATGATTTTAATTTCATTTTCATTATGCTTAAGAAATTTTATTCAATTAAATTGATCAATCAATACACATGTTTACCTACCTCTCATAGAAATGTATATTTCTTATTCTAGAATATCTGTTTGCAAGTTTTTATCTTCATGATATCATAAACACTTTGAATAAATTTTTAATGTACCAATATCAACACTCAAAGATAAAATTTATTCTCAATATTAATGAAATTTTCATGGGCTCTGTAGGGGATTTTGGTAGGTGGTTTGATTTTTAAAAATAATGGATTAAAAGAGGGGTTTTATATCTTAGGATTCAATGAATAAAATTACAATAAAATATAATAAAAATTAAATACCTCTTTTCCTCCTAAAAATGCATCACCAAATAGAATGTTTTCATCCCCCTTTCAATGGTAATATGTATAATTTTCTTATAAATTAAAAAAATAAAATTATTACCGTAGTTTTCCTATTATAATTAATATAGTTCAACCATTTTTTTAAACTTCATTTTAAAAGTTCAGATTATTTTAAATAATAGATGTATTAAAATTTGTAAGTTCACAATTTATTTTACAATTTTAAATTTTCAAAACATTAATTTTTCTATTTTTTAATGACATTACTCATTAAAATTACTTTTGTGACTAAATGCATGCTTTTCATGGTTATGATATTTAAAAATTGGGGTTATTTTTATTATAGGATTCATTTTTCCTATTCTACCTATTATAATAACTATTTTAAAATTATCAAGGGATAATAAATTTTTTATTTTGATGATTACCTAATCAATAATTCAAATATTATATGTTTTATAAATTTACTAATGTAATTACCATAATGGATGCGATTACTTTGTTTAAAACACTGTGGAGTCATTGTGAATAATAAGTATTTTGTTTCGATATATGATTTGATAGTGAAATATTGTTATCTATATCCTAATACTTATCCAATTGTAGAAATACCTTGGTTTATGTTGAACATTGGTAGTGAAAGGGAGTGAATTATCACCTTTGATGAATCGATTTTTTAAAAAAGAATGATTTATGATATTTTTCATCTTGTAATAAAAAATATGTGTCCAAATACATTAAATTTATACGATTCTTCGTATTTATGTATTCTAACAAGTTTTTGTAGAAATTAAAATTTATATTAAATATGATGATTATATGCGTGTATATTTAAATAAAAAACTTTTAGGGTTCAAAGATCATACCTTATGTGTATTTTTTTTAAATGTTAATATTATTGAATCAAATAGAATTTATATGAATAAGTAATGGATGGATTCTATTAATATGATATAATAGTATGAGTATGGGGTGAAACAGTTCATCATGCTTGCAAATGATCATGCATATAACCCTTCTCAAATCCTTTTTCTGTGTTTACATTGTTTTTATTCATGACTAATTAGTCTATAGGAGTTAGAAGAAAACTAGATCCATCAAGAAATATATCAAAGTTATATATAACTACCTGACCCACCAAGTCCTAATTTTCTAATGGAAGGATAAGCTTCCACACCCCTATGCCCACCTCAAATAGTCTAAAGCCTGGCAATAAGTAATGAGAAGGAATAATTTATATGGGAGGTTTTTTACTAATGTACTTATATGTATACAACTAAACATCTCCATGAAAAAGTGAATAGAAATATAATGAAAAGACTGCAAAATCTAGAGTACAACCATGAATGTAATAAAATCTTGGAAAATACAACAGAGTATGACAGTAGTTACAAAAATTAAAGGGAAAAAATACACGTGTAACTAGAAATGATGTCCCAACATGAAAAAACTAGAATAAAGTAAAAATGAGTGAGCCTAACTCTAAATATCCAAGTTTGACACCCATACATGGTCAATGCACCCTAGTATCCCTAAGTTCCACCAAATTCACTACCAATATATTCATCATCTACATAAGACATGAAACATGTAGTCAAAGCCCTTATAGGGGTAAGTATATACATACCTAGTATAATTCCATGAAAACCAAAAAAAGAGAAACCAAAAGATATAATAATAGTTAGTACAACATAATAAATTCAAGTCATTTAGAAACTAAGACAAAAACTATAAACATTGTAAAATGATTAATAAAAAGCCCAAATAAAGGGATAAAGGGGATCTATATCTCTAAATCCCAAAAAAAATGACGAGTCTACCTAAATCTCTAGAGGTCTATCTCTGATGCCCAAAATCATGTAAAACTGCATAAGGAACCTCTTGGAGGGTCCTATACCTCTCCACTATGCTCCACAAATGAGGGATCCAAAACTCTGATCCATACATCTTATTTAACATCGCCAGAATATGTGTGGAGGGACCAATCCTCAATACTGACCTCCACAGTAGAGGGAGCCACAACTCACATGGAGGAACCACTTGTCACCAGAGCTCGAATACCAGGGAGTACCACTCTATAAATAGTGGACATTCAGTTAGTGTAGGGGAGTTCTATCACTATATGTATAAAGAGTCTAGGGTACTAGATCCCTATTGAAACATGGGAGTTCCATATCTAGAATCATTTCAATGATCCTTCCCTGATCATTTATATCATCAAGCATATCTTAAAGAAGCACGATTCTTGGAAAACCTCACATCATATCTCGTATTATACAATGGTAGCCACTATCACATTATACATTGAAAACAATAAGGATATTAATCTCAAGGGAGAAAATACTATTCCAGACAAAGGAGATACAGGAGAATGAAGTTTTGGATAGAAACCATTGAATGTATGAGGGTCCACACAACATGTGACCCTTACATTCATGCAAAGATATGTTCTCCTCTAGACATGGATTAGAAATCCATGTCACTTCACATGATGGGTCCTGGATGTACACAACATGTCTCAGCCACCTAGGGACTACCTTTTCTCTTCCATCATAGCCCATGAACATCAGCCTATGACCATGTACATGGTTGTGTCTGGGTATCATGGTCGTGCCTGAATATAGGTTAAAGTACACGACATGTTCTATGCTACAAAAAACATGTAGGGTGTAAAACCCTAAAATTTTATGAGAAATATTCTTTTTAATTTCTTTGATGTCTTGTGTTGTACTCTACACCAAGATTATCTTGCGCTATACACAACACTATATTAACATACAGTATACGCAACACTATACTTGGCTTGTGTTGAACACAATTTCAAGTTCTTTTGATAGAATTCATTTCACAAAACATTTAGTATAGATTTAATTCAATTTATAAATTAATTTAGTTTTGATTATGTTATACAAAACTCCAAAGGAAGCTTTCCCAACACGCAACACTGACTTAGCTTGTGTTACACGCAAGAGTGACCTTCCTCGATTGCTTGTGTTGTACGCGATACAGAGTTTCACTAAAGAATGATATATTAATAAAATATTATTAATTAATGGGATATAAACTAACCGTTATTAATTTTATTAACCGAAATTTTAATTTTATAACATTATCATTGATCTTACACATTTTCTAGAACATGGTATGAGAACAAGTTCATTTTTTGGATAAAATAAGTATTTCTCAAACAAATCCAGTTTTGCCGCCTTTTTGATGGCACACCCATTTTAAATATGATTTTTGACATGTTTATAAGTTAAATTTGACAAAATAAAATTATTATTTGCAATCAGGATATAAAAAATTACTTTGGATATTTTTTTAATATTTTTATGATAACTTGCATATTTTAATGAATAGTAAAAATATGCTAAATTATTATTAAAAACTACTTTTTTCATCAAGATAATTTACATAGTTAAATTATATTATTAAATGGTTTTAAAATATAAATAGAATATATTTTGACCATTTAATATAATTTATATCATTATCATTAATTTTACATTGAATTTATAGGCAAAAACATTTCAATCTTTTGCAATGTTTTAACTTTTAAAACCCGTTTTCTCAACAACGAGATTAATTTTAAATTAATTAGTGCAACTTATGTTTTTTGAATTTTCAAAAATGGATAAAATATTTTTAATAATTAAGTACAAATTATGTTAATAGGCTACTTTTATTTTTGGGCATTATGAATAGTAACATTGGTAATTATTTTTATTACCATAGTTAAAGGTGAATCGGGTAATTAAAGGTAAAAATAATATTATAAAATTAACTTAACAGATGTAAAAATACTATTTTATGATTATATTAGACCCTTATCATCCATTTTTTCAAATGGAATCACTTTATTTCTACTTACTTATGAAACTGACATGAATGTAATAAAAACTAATGAAATGGACAAAGTGTCACAATCTATTTTTATATAAGTGTATTAATTTTAATATATGGATTACTAGGAGATAAAATCCACTATATATAGTATTTGGAAAGATAAAATAATTACCCACATAATAAAAAATTATTTATAATTTTTAGAGATTAAATAATTACTATTAATGATGACACAATAGTGATGTGAAAATTATTTTATTTATAGAAATATCAAATAAATAGTTTTAAAAATGTTAAAAGAAATATCATATGAACTAATTAATGTTATACATGAATTTTCTAGGTTAATATGACATTATATGAGTTTATTTAATATTTTTATTTGAATTTATCTTCTGTGTAAACTTTATTTAATTTCTAATAAATTAATAGTGTCAAAAGTGACACTATTGATATTTTATAGACATAACATGTTATTAAATTATTTAAAAATAATAAAAATATTTAAAAATTAAAAATGGATAATTATAATTCCTAAAATATTATAAATTATACATTTAAGGTCAATTAACACCACATTAGTAAATATTCATTACCTTTAAATATTTTGAATGTTATTATCAAAATTAAACTTTAATATAATAACTAAGGGTCAATTAAAAAGATAAGATTTAAATTTACAAAATAAGTTGTCCAAAATTTATTGTATGATGGGATTACAACTCTATATCATCTAATATTATAATTAGGGACACTGTTGAGGTTTTTGGGTAGGGCTTTATTCTATTACAATATAATATTTTTGTGATTTTCCTAAAGTGACCATCTCCTCTTTTATAAAAGGGCACCTTCTCCCTCTACTATTAACTCCATTTAAGCCTTAAAAATTTTCCAAAACCTACCAATTAATCTTATAAACTTTCCTAGTTATATCATAGAGGTTCTGGTATTCTCAAAAGACCAACTCTAGTGCCCTAAGAGTAATTTTAAAGGAGGCATGTTGAGGCAGAGGTAATCTCTTCTACAGATTATTTCAAATTTATTTCTTATTCTACTTCCTCTTATTTAGTTGTATCCTTATAAAGTAATAATATAAGTATAAATATTATACTGATATATTATTATAAATATGAATCAACCATATTTCACCTTCTATCCATCTTATGAAAATTAAAATCACTTCGTGTTCGTATGTATGAATTGCCATCTCCACGCCGTGGGGTAATCTATTTTTCACCACCACCTTACATGGATGGGTACAATGGTGGAAATAATAACTATATATGTTTATTATAATATGATACTAATTATGAGATATTATACACAACCAAATTCAATACCAATCATTAACTATGGGAATGATACCGTCGCCCGTGCGTACGTACAACTTACTGTCTCCATGACTCGATGAGATTCATTTTCCATGTTAACCATTAAAGAATGATTATAAAGCATATATAATAAGTAATAATGAAATATATTACATAATAATTCTACTATATTTATGTATATATATATATATATTTCATTTACTTACTTCAATCCAATTTAATAAGGAAACAAAAACAATATTCATGCGTACGTATGACCTATCGTCTCTATGAACAGTGTATTCCATTTCATTTATCTATGTATTATATATATATATTTACATACTGAACATATAAGATATATATAAATCATGTTTCAAATTTTGGAAGTAAGTAAATCATGATCTAATTAATCATATTAATAATAACTAGTCCAAACACGTATGATAAATAAAACAATTATTACCCAAAACATTACATTAACATGGAATTGAAAAATGAATGGGTAATATAAAATTGTAAGTGAATCATATAAGATAAACTAAATATTATTATGGTTCCATTACAAGTTAATAATATTTTTAAACCCACTATACATGATTTTTATACTCATACAAAAGCAATCGGACTTAAGGTAAGGGATAATTTTGTAATCTCATTTTTATCCGAGGTTGTTTATACGTAAGTATTTTCTAGGGTTATATTCATCATCCATGCCCATGATTTATAATTTTTTTTCATAAAATGTTTACTATTATTATATGTATTATTAAATTCATTTTTACCCATTTTGACTTTTACTACATGGTATGTAAGAAATCTTTCTTTTGTTCACCATACGAGGTATTTTTTTTTGACTTTTCCAGTAAAAGTACGACGAAAATGTTTTTTTAACACATACGGAATAAAAATATTTTTACTCTTTCATAAATAATTATTTTCATGAATCTTATTTTAAAACATTTCATGTTTATTTTCAATTAACAACTTTTCTTTTAAAATTTCCTGACATATTGTGAAAAGAAAATGTTTTTGAATAAGGTAGGATATTTTCCTCAAGAACTATGTTTAAGAGTTTTATCGAAATTATTTAACATTTAAGATGATATAGGGTTATGTTTATATAAATATTATTACTTTTATTTGATTATGTTATGATGAAGTTATATTTAGGAATTCCATTTATCTTATATAGATTATGTTATGATGACATGATGCTTAAGAATCCCATTTTATAACATGGGTTATGATATGATGTAAGAATTATGTTTTTTTGGAACACATAAGAATGGTTTCATTATGAGATGGGTGTGACCTATATCACCCTCCAATTCATTGGGTAAAGATTTATAACTCATGAGATAGACATGGCCGGAATGGAAAGTAAATCCGGTTCAGTATTATAGGGCTAGAACAAGGAGTGAACTTGGTTCAGTAATGGACTTTGTACACTATGATGGACATCAAAATGAGCCTTGAAAAATATGAAATGATTTTATATGATTATGTGTGTATGAAAAAAAGTTTCATGTCTTATGTTATGATTATTGGGATTACATTTAACTTCTATGATTTATCCCATGACATGATATTATGATCTCTTATATATAGGATAATATTTTAAAATGTTATATATGATTGATATTTCTTTTGTTTACCCATACTTACCATTTGAAATAACCCTTTTTAGGTTTTTCCATAAGATATAAAGAAAGGTTTTAGGTAGGAAAACAAAAGGGGAAGATATTTGTGGGAGATGTTGAAGATATTTCACCATGATTAGAAGTTTATTTTACGAGTTTCCAAAGACACTAAACTAATACGATATTTGGGCATATTTTTTTGTATTGTGTTAATTATTCCTCAAAAGAAATAAAATGTCTATGTACATCAATCTTACACCTCTATAGTTGGTATCAAAGCAAAGGTTTAGTCAACCTTTGGAAACTAGGATACAAAAAATTTAGTGAGATCCCTATAGTTATTTATAAGGTATGTATAGGTATGTCCCTAAGGGTAAGTCTAACTATAGATCACAATCCAATAATTATGGAAATGATCATGAATTATCTAGGATTAAACCTATGATGTTAGAGATTTAAAGTACTCTCCATTGATTATGTTATTTTCCAGGTATGATTTTTACTTCTCACATAATTCATTTTGGATTTTAGACAATGAATGGAACCTAAAGGAACCACGATAATGCTGTATGTGATGGGAAATGAAATGATTGTCCTCTTGAACAACCAAATGTTATGGGATCTTGAATAAGGAATATTTTTTCTAGGACCACAAATATTTGTAGGCTCCCAAATTACCAAAGGTGGGAAACACATTCTCTTGAATCTTTCTTAATGAAACATCCACCTTATTTTATTGGGAAGACCGATCCACTATTTTCATAGACATGCATTTTTACCATTTAAAAGATATTTTTCATTCTTCATTGTTCAGAATGTGAAAAGGTTAAGTTGGGAACCTATTGCTTGGAAGGTAAAGAAAATCTATGGTGGAACTTTACCAAGAATACGTGGCAACAAGATAAAATTGACTCCATGGATTGGGATGAGTTCAAGAACTTATTTTCTAGTATGTACTTTCCTCGTAATCTTCTTACAAAAAGATAAATTACAGTTTATCATCTATCTCATGGTTATGATAAGAAAAAAAGGATGTAATTCAAAGGATACTATAAAAAATATATAGAAAAGAAGATTAGATTTTATTTATGTTAAAATGTGGAAGGAAACATGGAGGAAATTTTCTTAAGGGGATTGATAAGTGTGGGAAATAAGGTCATCAAGCATTTTAATGTCAATGTAAAGGGAATAAACAGAAAGCTCCAAAGTGTGAACCTCCTGGAAATCAGGGTTACAAGTACAACGAAATGGGGAATTATGCTAACCAATTCCCTAATCTGAGGGTTGTGGTTGATTATCGATGCCAACAACCTTTTAAGGCCAAATACAATGTCCAATCACATGTGATAACTATTGGTGATGTGGATTATGCCAACTAAGTGGTTGAATGATTAAGTGTTTATTTAATGGGATTCAAAAATAGTGCTGCTGAATCTCTTTTATAGTATTATGGAATATTGACATATCTATGTATTGGTCCATTGTAGTTTTCCATATGTATATGGTACCAATGACTATGAAAAGCGATTGAAATATTTCTGGAAAGAAGATGGTATGTGCATAATGAGGGGATAAAGAGAAAATAATATGATTGATAGTATTAATGAGCTCGTGACTAATAAAAGGACAAAGTGATATCATGGTTTCATTATATAGAATTTTTGGTATATCTAGTGTGTGGAAAGTGTTAATTTTGGTAGAATGCATGTTTTCACTATGGTTCTATGGTAATTTATGTTATTATCATATTTCAAGAGAGTTCATGATTAAGGTATTGAGATGTTTGGAATGTGACAACCAAGAACTCCCAAATGAGATATAGGAGACAAATGTTAAGTTGATTTAGTTAACCACCTTATAAAGTTTTATATTTTTATTTTTTGGAAGGATTATAATGTTATCCATTTATGGAAAGTATAATTTATATTCTAGTTAATGCTTGTTAGATTAATGTATTATTTAACTATATATAGACTTATGCATATTTAATAATTTGTTCTAACCTTTTTGTTGAGACAGATGAAATGACCTATCATTCTATCGTATGATCTGCTAACACTTGATGAATGAAAAATTCAACTTCATTGCTTTAAATTAGAGATGAAGTAGAAATTTTTCAAGGCATGATGAATGATTAGATTGTACTAAAATAAATTATTTCTTCTCATGTTATTCATTTTTAGGAAAAGGATCTTGAAAAAAAATGTTATCCTAGTACTTTCTTATCAGATGAATCAGATGGCCCCTTAAATCATCGCAGATTTATGGATTTTTGAAAGTTAACTTTCTACAAACCTTATTCATTATTACTATTCATCAGAACATGATGGTTTTATTTCTCTTCCATATCCATATTTTCACTTCCCACCTATGTTCTATTATGTGGAAATCCAGTGATAAGTAAAATTTTCTAACATTTAGGCTTCTAACTTTACTTTTTATGTTTAATTTTTAGTAATCATTTTTTACAATGTGGGTTTCTATGAAAGAAACATTTAAGTAGAAAACCATTTATAACACTGACGAATTTCGAGGTAGAAATTCATTTTAAGAGGGGAAGAATGTAACATCCTGAGATTTTATGAGAAATATTATTTTTAATTTATTTGATGTCTTATGTTTCACGGTACACCATGATTAGCTTGCACTATACACAACACCGTATTAGCTTACAGTATACAGAACATTATTCTTGGCTTGTTTTGCACAAAATTTCATGTTATTTTGATATAATTCACTTCACACAACACTGAGTACAGATTTTGTTCAATTTATAAATGAATTTAGTTTTGATTATGTTATACACAACACCAAAGGAAACTTTCACTTCACACAACACTGACTTGGATTGTGTTACATGCAAAAGTGACCTTCCCTGATAGCTTGTGTTGTACATGATACTGAGTTTCACTAAATAATGATATATTATTAAAATATTATTATTAATGGGGTATAAAATAGATGTTATGAATAGTATTTTTAAATACCTGAAAATTAAATTTTATTTTTTACATTATTTGGGATTATTACGAGTCTGTGAAAATTTACTGTTCTTGATTCCAAGGCCCGGTGTGCTCGAAATGGATTTTTGAACTTTTTTTAAGGTACGCTCAGTAAACGCGTGTGTGGTGTTTTCTATCTTTTTAACCGGTGCTCATGTTAAAAATTTAAGGGCATCGTTGAGTCCACAACACCAAGATTCTCTTAAGGGGGGATTAACATTGACTGTAGTAGGTCAGGTGAAAAAGTCAGTTTTTGAAACTTTTAAAGAAATAAAAAAATAAAAAAAATTGTTATTTTATTACCCTACCTCTTATTGAGTAGCAGTGGTAGGACATATGGGTTTTCAAGATATTTAATTACTTGAATATTTAGTTGCATAACTAAACCTTTAGGATTTAAGAGGTTTATTAATTAAAAACTCATTAATGAACATCATTAATTCTATCGATGCGTTACACACCCACCCCCTCTATTTAAATGGAGCATGGGTTGGGGTTTTTGATGCGAATTCATCAAGATAGGAACATCTGGAAATGTACCGCAACATCATCCATTAGTAGAGAATGGAATCTTAGGTAAAAACTATCTGAGATCGACGAATGCTGGTGAATTCATCCATCGAGGACACTTCTCCTACCACAACCGCGACACCTCAAACGATTATTGAGGAAGAGGTTTTGTTATTAAATTCATTTTCAATGTTTCTTTCCCTCATTCTTGAAAATAATGATGAATTATTGAAGTTATATAGTTATCAATGTTGAATTAATTACCCCATTTGATATAATGATAATGCGGAGGGTGTGGGGAAAATAAACATGGCCCGAACACTCTGCAACTTGTTTTTCATTGCGTTCTTTAGGGGTAGATTCTTGAACTTGGTAGAAACATGAAATCAAGAGGCACGTAGTGACGCGGTATCTCGGGAGGCTCGTAGGTGCTTTTGGAAGGAAAAATGGACCACCGAAGCTCACTCGGTGCCCTGCGGAAGTCCCACCGGCGGCCAACGGAACTCACCGGCCATGGAAGAGGGCGACGTCGTTTGGCACTACGACGGACCAGAAGGTGCAGCTAGCTCCCGACTGTCTACGTTGGCATAAGAAGTGCATCATTTCACATCATGGAGAAGGGAGTCACAACTTCAAATTCGTGGCAAAGGGGACCCGCGTCCCGCAGGTCCTGCTAACAAGGAGGCGGTGCCACGTGGTGCCTCTATTTCAAAGAAATTGAACAGACCTTTGTTCTGTTTGGGAGGGGAACCACACGACCCCTCGCGCAGGTCGCACCAACTGGTGGGCCGGGCCGGTATGTGGCCCCGCTGGCCGAGCCGCCCACAACCCATCCCACTCGGGCTGGCCCAGGCTAGTTCTGGCCAGGTCGGGTCGGAGCCGGGTCGGGCCGGGTTAGTCCAACCGGGTCGGACCAAACCCAGACCCACTTCGGCCCAGTTATGCTTAAATGGCCGTATCTAGCAAACCAGACGTCCGTTTTTTGAAATATCTATGATGCTGAGATCCTTGGAATGCGACAGTCCTTTTTAGATACTCCACCCAAGTTTTGGAGAAATTTGGAGTACAACCAGGTTGGATTGTACCCGAATTCAACTGGGCCCTTGGCACTAAAATGCCTATAACTCTCAGAATGGGCGTCCTATTAGATTTCCATCTATTAATTTGAGACCCTTATGACATGATAGATCATTGGGTTACTTCCTCATGGGACTTCATGCCAGTTGTTGTATGACCGATGGCTTGAGGAGAAAAACCTCTCAGAATCAAGCATACTATGTATGGGAATTCAGTGGCTAACTAAGATGCGATGAATGAACAATGGTCCTATGTGGATCAGCACCTTGTGATATTGTGGGGATCAACACCCATAAATCCTGTGTGGAATATCACCCAACAATCCTATGTGGATGAGCACCTAGTGATCCTGTGTGTATCAGCCCCTAGCGATTCTTTGTGGATCTGCACTTACTGATCCTATGTGGGTCAGTGACCAACGATCCTGTGTGGGTTAGCGCATACCGATCCTATGTGGGTTAGATCCTTTGTGGTTCAGTGGGGGTTAGTACCTATCAATCCAGGGCGGGTCAGATCCTATGTGGGTCAGTGGGGGTTAATATCTTTCGATCCTCTATGGGTCAGCGGGGGTTAGTACCTATCGATCCTGTGTGGGTCAGTAGTAGTGCCTCGTAATAGAATAAGATTACCTAGCCTTATGAATAATTATCTGTACTTCTGTACTTAAGTTATACATGTTTTGAGCTCAGTATTTTGATTTGTGATTTTGATTGAGATCATGCATTGTGGTTCTCTTTTGTGGAATTTTGAGAGACCTTTAGGGGTATTGGGGTCCCTACTGGCTATTTTTATACTCATCCCTACATGGGATTCACCCACACCTTATTGTGTCTTGTGTAGATGATGAGTATCTCGGCTGAGACTATAGGATCCCAGACCAAGAGGTACAAGGAGGTGACTGGCTGACATGGATAGTTGTGGAGATGATCTTTACCAACCCTTCAGGTAGAATCCTTGGTGGATGGTCTAAGGAGATGTTTTTTGTTTTCAGTTGTAGATGTGTCTTTTTAGTTGGTCTTGTATTCCAGCCCCTTTACTTTCAGTACACACTTTTACTACTGCAGTTTTACTTCTTGGTGACATGTTGTTATGTTCTTGGACTGTGTGTTTGTAGAGGTTTAAAGGAAATTCCTTCTCATTTTAGGATACACCTTTCCAGTGCTATTAGAAAAACCCTAGCCTATGGAAGGTGGGATTGGGGTAGTCACGACACAGGCCCCGAGGGATAGGTCTTGACAAATTGGTATAAGAGGAGTATGTTCTACCAAATAATGAGGACTCTGATATTTCCAATAGAGAAATAGTGGTAAGTGTTTCGAGTTTGGTTTTAAGTTTGGGGAGTCTAGTGTTGGTGCGATGACCAACGTATACATACACTTGGAACCTAAATTCTGATTTCTGACTTAGTGCATGAAAAAACTGATGGCATGTGTTTTGGAAATGTTTTACTTTTGATCTCTTTTGAGTCATCTCACCATGTATAACTTATTGACCATGGCACACCTATTTATTTTTAGGATGCCGTTGCATAGACAACTAGCTAGGATTCCAGAGAGAGTACACGGTGATGTCCCACCGAGTGACGAGGCTTCGGTGCAGGGTCCTCTTACTGTGTTTCACCTTCGGGTAGTGTACCAGTAGTACCACCGCTCAGAGGGTAGAAGTTGCTACCATCCCCACTGGCAGACCATGCATTCCGACTAATCATGTTACACGAGTTCCAGATGCAGAGGCCTCGGAGGTGAGACAGATCCCCAAGAAGCCAAGGACTGGCTGGAGGTTGTGGCGTGGGTTTTCCACCTTGTTGAGACACTAGAAGAGTATATGGTGATCCTAGATGCTAGCCTCTTCTAGGGAACAGTAGGGATATGGTGGATCCTGACACTCCAGATACAAGATGAGGTGACCCTCACTTGGACGGACTTTGAGAGCCTCTTCAGGGTGGAGTTCGTTCCTCTGACACTATGCTCTGTGCATGTTCAGGAGCTACTACACTTATAGCAGAGCAGCATGACAGTAGCCCAATACTTGGTGAGATTCACTGACCTCTCACACTACTCCACTGACATGGTACGAGACCCATTCTTCAGGGCCCAGACCTTTGAGTAGGGTCTCTGGTGGGAGATCATAGCATCGATGATATCACTTAATATCCTGACGCAGGCTGGAGTGCTCGAGCAAGAATTATTAATGGAGATCTTATTAGCTGAGCAAGAACCTACAGTGAGAGCCACCACCAAACGATAGGTAGCTGAGTCATCAGTAGTAGGCATTTGGTAAATGACGAAGAGGTCCAATTGGGATAGACCTTCCAGAGGACAACCCTAGGACATAGGTTCAAAGGTGCGGATCTCACGAGGTAGAGCATGCCAGTAGGGGAGAAAACTGTGCTTCAGGTGCGGCGGGCATGGCCACTTGGATCACGATTTCCTGACCCGCCGTACTGATAATCAATAGATGGTCGAGGGATCACCAAGATAGAGGTAGATATTCGAGCGAGGAGGTCCATTGGGTAGTGGATGTGGAAGTGGAGCATGTCGTGCCTCAGGTGGTGGATGATAGTTTGTGGTTCTACCACCATCACCCCTAGGTGGTCCATATCGACCACATGGACCAGGTTGAAAGGGATGAGCTTAGCTTTAGGTGGTAGAGGTATATGACCACGGTGCTCCAGAGATTATTAGAGGTACGACTTTTCTCTATTCCACCATAGCTTCAGTTCTTATAGACACAGGTTCCAGTAACTCTTTTATTTCCACAACACTCATTTAGCGATCAGAGATTTTGATGGAGTTGTTGGCTCGATCCATGCGATTTGAGACTCCTATGGGAGAATATTCGAGAATTTCACACTGGTTCTGGCAGTGTAATCATACTCTAGGAGGTGATATCTTTGGCTGGGATATCATAGTATCCACGTCGAGGCCATACGATGTCATCTTTGGTATGGACTAGTTATCCACGATCCATGCACAGATTGAATATTTTAGGCACAATGTGTGGTGTGTTCACGAGGATGGAACCAAGTTTTCATTCCCTGACAAGAAGGGAAACTTTTCAGCACATGATGGAATTACTCAGAGGAGGGTTTAGCTAATCACTCATCAGTTTCTAGCCTTAACCTCAAAGAAGTTGACTTGAGAAGTCCGAGTTATCCTATAGTGGTGGACCAGTATGCTGATGTCTTTCCTAATGACATTCCAGAACTACCTCCTCATAGAGAGGTAGACTTCTACATCGACCTGTACCCCGAGATGGAATCTATATCTACACTTGTATATCGAATGGAACCCATGGAGATTCGTGATTTGTGGGTATAGTTGGAGGAATTGTATGGGAAGTGGTTCATAAGGCCCAGTGTTTCTCCATGGGCATCCCCGATTTTGTTCGCCAAAAAGGCAGATGGGAGTTTGAGGCTTTGTGCATATTATCAGCACCTTAACCAGGTGACCGTGAAGAAAAACAATCCACTCTTGATGATCGATGATATCTTCGACCAGCTGATGGGAGATCTATGGTTTTCAAATATAGAACTCAGATCAGGTTATCATCAACTCAGGGTACGAGATGAGGATGTACCAGAGACAACCTTAAAATTTCAGTATGGATACTATGAGTTCTTGGTGACACCCATCGGTGTAAACAATTCTACAGAAGTGTTCATGGGGATCATGAATAGGGTATTCCATACTTACCTTGATCACTTCGTGGTAGTCTTCATTGACGACATCTTGATATACTCGGCATCGGAGGAGGAGCACGTCACACACCTATAGATAGTTCATGGATATACTCTGAGAGCACTTTCTTTATGGAAATCTTTCCAAGTTCCAGTTATTAATATGGGATTTCCACGTCTTGGGGCACATTATCTCAGAGGCTGGAGTTGCAGTGGATCTGGTGATGATAGAGGCAGTTCTTGGTTGGGAGCCACCCAAGAGTGTGACCGAGGTGGGGAGTTTCTTGGGATTGGTTGGGTACTACCAGAGAGTCGTAACTAACTTTTCCAGAGTTGCAACACCCTTTTTAGCTTTGATAAAGAAGGGATAACCTTTTTTGTGGATAGAGAGATGCCATCAGAGTTTTTAGGAGCTGAGATGGAGGCTCATGAGTGACCCCATCTTGAGGCTACCATAAGAGGGCATTGGGTGTGCAGTCTACTATGATGCATCAGGGACCAGACTAGGTTGTGTCCTAACACAGGAGTGAGCGGTGATCACCTAAGGCTTACAGTAGTTGAGAAAAAATTATCATAACTATGCTACCCCTGATGTTGAGTTAGCAGTAGTGGTCTTTCCGCTAGAGATGTGGCAGAACTACTTGATGGGTGAATGATTTACTGTTTACTCTGATCCTAAGTGTCTTAGTTATATCTTCTCACAGAATTAACTAAATCTGAGACAATGAAGATGGCTATAGTTCCTCTAGGACTATGACTTTGAGATAGTATACACTCCTGGGAAGGGGAATGTAGTAGCAGATGCACTTAGTGGGAGGTCTGTTCTATAGTTTCTGAGTGAGGTGACAAAGCAGCTAGCAACATTGCAGATATCCTTTGTGGATATATATGGAGAAGATTACCTTCAGTCCATGAAATTTACTCCCCCACTCCTTCATAGAGTTAGGGAGGCACAACTTGGGGACATAGACCGTGAGGACCAATGCACTCAAATATCCTTAGGACAGGCTCCTGATGGATTTTATGAAGGTGGTGAGCACATCATCCTCTTCAAAGGATGCACTTTGGTACCCATGAAACTACGAGAGGATGTGTTTAGGGAGTTCCATACACCCCCTTTGGCGGTACATCCTAGTGTGGTGAAGATATACCAGGACCTCTGATGTCAGTACTGGTGGCCATGGATAAAGAAAGTAGTGCCAGAGTTTGTATCTTGATGCCTCACTTGTCAGCAAGTGAAGGCTGAGCATCAGGTACCAACATGCTTAGCTCAGCCACTCAAAGCACCAGAGTAGAAGTGGGATGGTATATCCATGGACTTCGTGGCAGGGCTACCACATACATCCAGGGGCCACGATTCCATCTGGGTGGTCTTTGACTGACTCACCTAGTCGGCCCACATCCTACCCATCTTAGTGCAGGGATTAATAGAGAGCTCAAGACACCTCTACGTACAGGATATTTTACGGCTTTATAGGGTTCCATCGGCGATCACATCATATCACATTGCACATTTTACATCCATCTTGTGATAGGGATTACTGGAGGCATTCGGGACTCAACTAGGATTGAGCACCGCCTTTCATCCTCAAATAGATGGTTAGAGGGAGAAGACCATACAGACACTCGAGGACATGATGTGTTCTTTTGTTCTCGATTTTGGCTATAGTTGGGAGGACCACCTACCACTGGTGGAGTTCGTATACAAAAATAACTATCACTCCACCATCGACATGGCACCGTTTGGGGCCCTGTATGGACGACCGTGATGATCACCTCTATGCTAGACAAACCCAGGGGATTCGACACTTATGGGTCCCGAGTTGGTACATTCTACCATGGAGAAAGTGAAGATTATCCATGAGAGGATGAAGACTACACAAAGCCATCATATTTCTTACACTTATAGGAGACGGAGACCCTTGGAGTTTGAGGAGGGTGACCATGTCTTCTTACGGGTCTCACCTCGATGAGGTTTTCGGAGGTTTGGCTAGGGTGGAAAACTATCTCTGGGGTTCATCAGACCATTCCAGATCTTCAATAGAGTAGGCAAGGTGATGTACCATCTAGATCTTCCTCCATTGATGCACCAGGTGCATAATGTTTTCCATGTGTCGCATCTGAGGAGGTACATGCATGATCCATCGCACATTATCGACTAGGGTGAGCTAGAAATTGATGATGAGGCGATGTTTGCGGAGTCCCCAATGGAGATAGAGGATCAACAAGAGTGGGTCCTTCATGGGCGGTCTATTCCACTAGTGTGAGTTCTTGGGTAGCATGAGAACCTCCAGGAGAGAACCTGGGAGTGGGAGGCTCAAATACGTGCTCAGTACCCCCATTTGTTTTCCTAGTTTTTTATAGCTTTTAGGGACAAAAATCACTATGGTGGGGAGAATGTAAAGACCTGAAAATTACATTTTAATTTTTTAAATTATTTGGGATTATTACGAGTCTATGAAAATTTAAGGTGCTTGATTCTGAGGTCCGATGTGCCTGGAATGATTTTTTGAACTTTGTTTAAGGTACGTTCAATAAATGCTGATGTGGCATTTTCTATATTTTTAATTGGTGCTCGGATTAAAAATCCAAAGGAACCGTTGAATCCACAGCACCAAGATTCACTTATGGGAGGCTTAACTTTGACCACAATAGGTTGGGTGAAAAGTTAGTTTTTTAAACTTTTAAAAAAATAATAAAATAACAAAAATTGCTATTGTATTATCCTACCTCCTGTTGAGTGGAGGTGGTGGGACCGATGTGTTGTCAATCCATTTAATGGTTTGAATATTTAGTTGTGTAACCACACCATTAAGAATTAAGAGGTTCATTAATTAAAAACTCATTAATGAAACTCATTAATTCTGTCACAACATTACTCGCCCACACCCTCAATTTAAATGGGGCTCAAGTTGAGGTTTTTGACATGACTTCATTAAGTGAAGAACCTCTGGAAATGTACCACAACATATTCCATTGATTTATAATGGAAGCTTGGGTGGAAATGACATGAGTTCGAAGAACACTGATGAATTTGCTGAATGAGGACTCTTCTCTCACCACAACTGCGACACCTCCAATGATTTTCGAGGTATTGATTTTGTTATAAAATTCATGTGCAATGTTTCTTTCCCTCGTTCTTGAAAATAATGATGAATCGTGGAAGTAATATACTTATCAATGTTGAATTAATTACCCTGTTTGATATAATTCTAGAACAGAGGGCGCGAGCCAAAATTAATAAGGCCTGGTCTCTCTACCACTTGTTTTTCATTGTGTTCTTCAAGGTTAAATTATTCAACTCGACAGAACCTTGAAACCAGAAGGTACGCAGTGACAATGACATCCCAGGAGGCCCGTAGGCGCCTTTGGAAGGGAAAACGGACCACCAGAGCTCACCCTGTGGCCTGCGGATGTCCTACCGGCGCCGACGGTGGCGGCGAAAGAGGTGACCAGCGCTTGCCGACCCCGAAAGAGGGTAGAACCACTTGGCCCTGTGACAGACCAGCAGTGGCGGCCGACTCCTAGCCGACCACGTTGGCGACGGCGGCGCGCCATCACGTGCTGTGAAGAAGGGAGCCGCGATGAAGGGGACTCAAACCCCATGGGTCCCACTGACCATGAGGTGGCGCCACATGGTGCCTCCATTTCAAAGAAACAGAATGGACCTTTGGTCCATTCCGGAGGGCAACCGAGCGACCCCTCGCACGGGTCGCGCCAGCTAGCGGGCCATACCGGTCTGCTGCCCAGCGGGCCAAGATGCCACAACCCATAAAAGCCAAGGTTGGTCAGGCCGGTCCACGGCCCAACCCACTCGGGCTGGCCTAGGTTAGTTTAGGAAGGTCCTGGTTAGATCCGGGTCAGCCCAGGCCGATTCGGGCTGGGTCGGTCCAACCGGGTTAGACCGGACCCAGACCCACTTCGGCCCAGATACGCTTAAATGGCTGTATCTCATAAACTAGATGTATGTTTTACAAACAATCTATGGCGCTGGGATCCATGGAATGAGATGGTCCTTTTGAGATACTCCACATGTGTTTTGGAGGAATTTGTAGTATGGATGGGGTGGATCGTACCTGAACCCAAATGGTCCCTCGACACTAAAATGCCTATAACTCTCAGACAGGGCATCTGATTGATGCACCGTCTATTGCGTTAGAACACTTTTGACATGACAGATCATTAGGGTAATTGATTGTGGGAATTAATGCAAGTTAATGTATTACCGATTGTATGAGGATTGGAACCTCCCATAATCAAGCGTACAATATACGTGAATCCATTGGCTGGCTGAGACGTGAAGAATGAATTGCGATCCTATGTGGATCAACACTGAGCGATCCTATGTGAATCAGCACCCATCGATCATGTGTGGATCACCACCCAGTGATCCAGTGTGGATCAATACCAATTGATCCTATGTAGATATGAACCAATAGATCATGTGTTGATCAGTACCTATTGATCCTGTGTGGGTCAGCGTTCAGCAATCCTGTGTGGATCAGCGCATATCGATGGTATGTGGGTCAGATTCTGTGTGGGTTAGTAGGGGTTAGTACCTATCGATCCTGGGTGGGTAGGATTATATGTGTGTCATCATGGGTTAGTACCTATCGATCCTATGTGGGTCCATGTGGGTTAGAACCTATCGATCATGTGTGGGCCAACAATAGTGCCTCTTAATAGAATAAGATGATCTAGACTTACAACTAATCATCTGTACTTCTGTACTTAAGTTATACCTAGTTTGAGATGAGTCTTTTCATTTGGGCTTTTATATTGATATCATGCTTTGTGGGTTTCCTTTTTGGGATTCTCAAAGACCTTCGGGGGTCTCGGGGTCCATACTGGGTATTGTTATACTGACCCCTATACAGGCTTCGCACGCACCTTGTTGTGTCTTCTGAAGATGACGATTAGCTCGACTAAGATTATAGGATCCAGGAACAAGGGGTACACAAAGGTGACTGGTTGACGTGGAGAGATTTAAAGACAAGTTGTACTAGACCTTCAGGTATGATCTTTGGTGGACGATCTTAGGAGTTGTTTTATATTTTTAGTTGTAGTTGTATCTTTTCTGTTGGGCTTGTATTCTATCCCATTTACTTTGAGAAAACACTTTTAATACTGTAGTTTTACTTTGGGGATACATCTTGTTGTGTTCTTGGACTATGTTTTTATATTAGTTTAAAGGCAATGCCTTCCTGTTTTAAGATACACCTTTGTGGTGTAAGTTGCCAACCCCTGGCCTATAGAAGGCGGGCTTGAGGTAGTCACGACATGGGCCCCGAGGGATAGGTCATGACAATAATAACCAAATTTTTAATTTTTTAACATTATCATTCATCTTACACATTTTCTAGAACATGGTATAAGAACAAGATTTTTTTTCTGATTAAATAAGTATTTTTTTTAAAAATCCAGTTTTGTTGCCTTTTGATGGCACACCCATTTTAAATATAGTTTTTGACATGTTTATAAGTTCATTTTGAAAAAATAAACTTTTTCTTTTCAATTAGGATATAAAAATATACTTTGGATAATTTTTTTATATTTTTCTGATAACTTTCATATTTTGATGAATCGTAAAAATACGCTAAATTTTAATTAAAAACAACTTTTTTCATAGAGATAATTTATATGGTTAAATTATAATATTTAATTATTTACAAATATAAATATAGTTTATTTTTACCATTTAATATAATGTATGTAATTATTATTATTTTTACATTATTGTCATAGGTAAAAACATTTCAATCTTTTGCAATGTTTTAACTATTAAAACCCGTTTTCTCAAAAACGGGATTGATTTTAAATTAATTACTGCAACTTATATTTTTCTAGTTTTTAAAAATGGATTATATATTTGGAATAATTATGTATAAATTATGTTAATAGGATACTTTTATTTTTGGGCATTATGAATAGTATCTTTGGTAATTTTTTTTATTTCCATGGTTAAAGGCGAATTGGGTAATTAAGGGTAAGAATAATATAATAAAATTATCTTAACACCTGTAAAAATACTATTGTATTATTAAATTAGACCCTTATCATCATTTTTTTGAAATGGAATTAATTTATTTCTACATACCTATGAAAATGAAATGATTTTAAAAAAAACTAATGAAATGGACAAAGTGTCACAATCTCTTTTTATATAAGCATATTAATTTTAATATATGGATAAGTAGGAGATAAAATTGACTATAGATACTCTCTGTAAATCTAGAAGAATTAAACACATTATAAAAATTTATTTATAATTTTTAGAGATTAAATAATTTCCATTAATGAGGACACAATAGTGATGTAGAAAATATTTTATTAATAGAAATATCAAATAAATAGTTTTAGAAATGTTAAAATAAATATCATATGAACTAAATAATGTTATCCATGAATTTTCTAGGTTACTATTACATGTTATGAGTGTATTTAATATTTTGGTTTGAATTTATCTTCTGTGTGAATTTTACTTAAAGTCTAATAAATGAATAGTGTCAAAATTGACACTTGATATTTTATAAACATAACATATTATAAAATTAATCAAAAATCATAGAAATATTTAAAAATTACAAAGTGATAATTATAAGTTTGAAAATATTATAAATTATCCATTTATGGTCAATTAATACTACATAATTAAATAATAATTACCATTAAATATTTAGAATGTTATTACCAAAATTAAACTTTAATAAAATAACTAAGGGTAAATTACAAATATAAGGTTTAAATTGGAAAAATAAGTTGCAAAAAATTTATTGGTTGATGAGAATAAAACCCTATATCATCTCATCTTGGAATTATGAACAATTTGGAGGTTTTTGGTTAGGTTTTAATTTTATTATAATTTAATATTTTTGAGAGTTTCCTGAAGTGCCCCTCTCCACTCTTATAAAAGGGCACCCCCTCTCCTCTTCACACTATTTTTATCCTTCAATATCATCCAAACCTTACCCATTAATCTTCGAAAATTCCCTAGTTACATTCTAGAGGTTCTGGTATTCCCAACAGACTAACTCTAGTGCCCAAAGAGTAAATTTAAAGGAGGCACATCTTGGAAGAGGTAATCTCTTCTACCGATTCTTTAAAATTTATTTCTTCTTATACTTCCTATTATTTTTTTATTTCATTATAAAATAATAACAACAGTATCAATAGTATATGGATATGTTATTATAAATATTAAACAACCCTATTTCACCTTCTATCCGTCCAACGAAAAACAAAATCACTACGTGTGCGTACGTACGGATTACCGTCTGGACACCGTGGTGTAATCTATTTTTTACCACCACATTAATTGGATGAGTATAATGTTGGAAATAATAACTATATATGATTTTTACAAAATTATACTAATTATTAGATATTATACACCATCCACTTTGATACCATTCAACAACCATGGGAATGATATCTTCGTTCGTGCCTATGTTTGACTCAACATCTCCACGACACGATGAGATTCATTCTACATGTTAACATTTCAAGAATGATTATAATTCATATATAATAAATAATAATGAAATATATGACATAATAATTCTTCTATATTTATGAATATATATATGTTTAATTTACTTACTTCCATCCAATTCAATAAGGAAACAAAAACAACGTTCATGCGTATGTACGGCCTAACGTCTCCATGAATGGTGTATTACATTTCATTTATCTATCAATTATATATATATTTATATAATAAATATATAATAAATATATTTATATAATAAAAATATAATATATATATAAATCATGTTTTAAATTTTTTATGTAATTAAATAATGATCTAAGTAATCATATGAAGAATAACAAGTCCAAAGACATACGATAAATGTAATGATTATTACCCAAAACATTGCATTAACATGGAATTGGAAAATGAATAGGTAATATAAAGTCATAAGTGAATCAAATATAATATCATAAATATTATTATGGATATGTTACAAGTTAATAATAGTTTTAAACCCACTATACAAGAGTTTTAGACACATACAGAAAAATTTGGACCTAAGGTAAGAGAAAATTTTGCAATCTTATTTTTATACGAGATTGTTTATATGTAAGTATTTTCTGGGGATATATTCATCATCCATTCCTATGTTTTATAAAAATGTTTTCATAAAATGTTTAATATTTTTCTATATATGGTTATGGTTATTTTTAACCATTTTTTACTTTTACTACATGGTATGGAAGGAATCTTTCTTTTGTTTACCATACGAGTTATTTTTTTTGATTTTTCTGGTAAAAGTACGAGGATAATGTTTTTTTTAAATTATACAGAATAAACAATTTTTTATGATTTCATAAAGAATTATTTCCATGAAGCTTCCTTTACATGTTTTCAAGTTCATTTTCAATTATCTACTTTTCTATGAAAATTGTACAACATATTGAGAAAAGAAAAGTTTTTCGAAGATGAAAGGATATTTTCCTCCAGAACTATTTCAAGTGTTTTATTAAAATTATTTTCCATATAAGATGATATAGGGTTATGTTTATATCCCTATTATTACTTTGATTTGATTATTTTATAATGGAATTATTTTTATGATATCCATTTATCTTATATGGTTTATGTTATGATGACATGATGTTTAAGAATCCCATTTTATTACATGGGTTATACTATGATGTATGATTTATGTTTTTGTGGAACACATAAGAATGGTTTCATTATGAGATTGGTGGGACCTATATATCCCTCCAATGAATTGGGTGAAAATTTATATCTCATGAGATAGATATGGCTAGAACAACAAGCAAATCTGATTCAGTATGAATGGGTTGGAACGAGGAGTGAACTCGGTTTAGTAATTGACTTTGTCCACTATGACGGCCTTGGAAATGAGACTTGACTAACATGAAATGATTTTCTATGATTATGTGTGTATGAAATAAAGTTTCGTGTCTTATGTTATGATTATTGGGATTGCATTTCACTTCTATGATTTATCCCATGACATTATATTATGATCTCATATATGTAGCATAGTATTTTCAAATGTTATATATGATTGATATTTACTTTTTTTAACCTTACTGAGCATTTGAGATCACCATTTTTGTGTTTTTTCCCTAGATATAAAGAAAGGTATTAGGTAGGAAAATAAAAGGGGAAGATCGTTATGGGAGATATTGAAGATCTTTCACCAAGATTAGAAGTTTATGTTCTGAGTTTACAAATACACTCAACTAATATGTTATTTGGGCATCTATTTGTGTCTTGTATTAAGCATTACACAAAATAAATTTAATTTCCATGTAGGTCAATCTTGGTCCTCTGTATTTGGTATCAGCACGAAGGTTTAGTCAACCTTTTGAAACTAGGATGTGAAAAATTTAGTGAGATCCCTAGAGATATTTATAAGGTATGTCCAGGGATATCCCTAAGGGTAAGTATAACTATTGATTAAAATCTGAGAATTATGGTAATTATCATGAATAACCTAGGGTTAAACCTAACATGTTATATATTGAAAGTACCCCCTTGATTATTTTGTTTTCCTGTTATGATTTTTTCTTCTCACACTATTCATTTTGGGTTTTAGACAATGGCTAGAACCCAATGGAACCATGATAATGCTAGATGCATTGGGAAATGCAATTATTTTCCTCTTGAACAACCAAATTTTATGGGATATCGAATAAATAATCTTTTTTCTAAGACCATAAATCCTACTAGGCTCTAAAATAAAAAATGGTGGGAACAATGTTCTCTTTAATATTTCTTAAGTAAATAACCACCTTATTTTAGTTGGACGACCGGTCCACTAGTTGTAGAGACATGTATATTTACCATTGAAAAGATATTTTTCATTATCCATTTTTTATAACATGAAATGGTTAAGTTGGGAACTTATTTATTGGAAGTTAAAGTGAATCTGTGGTGGAACTTTTTCAAGAATATAAGGCATCAAGAAAAAACCGACTCTATGGATTCGGATGAGTTGAAGAACTTATTTTTCAGTATGTACCTTCCTCATACTCTTCTTAAAAAAAGGAGATTTTAATTTCTCATCTATCTCATAGTTATGATAAGAGAAGAAGGATGAAATTCAAAGTAAACTATAAAAATTATGGAGAAAAGAAGATTAGATTTTATTTATGCTCAAAATGTGGAAGGAAACACGAAGAAAAATGTCTTTAGGGGAATAATAAATGTTTTAAGTGTGGGAAAGAAGGTCATCAAGAAGTTTACTATAAAATTAAAGGTAATAAACCAAACAATTCAAAGATTGAACCTCCAAGAAATCAGGGTTACAAGTGTAAGTAAATGGGGAATTATGCTAACCATTTCCCTAATCTAAGGGTTATGGTTGATTATCGACACCAACAAAATTTTAAGGCCAAAGACAAAGGCCAATCACCTCAGATCACTATTGGTGATGTGGATTATGACATCTAAGTGGTGGAATGATTAAGTGTTTTTGTTATGGGATTCCAAAATAGTGTTTTTTAATCTCTTTTATAATATTACTGAATATTGGCATATCTATGTATTGGTCTGTTGTGATTTTCCATAAGTATATGGTAGTGGTAACCATGAAAATTGATTGAAATATTTTTGGAAAGCATATGATATGAACATAATGAAGGGATTTATATAAAATAGTATGTTTGATAGTATTAATGAGATCATGATGGATCAAAGGACAAAGTTATATCACAGTTTGAGTATATAGAATTTTTGGCATATCTGGTGTGTGGAAAGAGTTAATTTATGTAGAATGAATGTTTTCACTATAGTTATGTGGTAATTTATGTTATTATAATATTTTAGTAGAATTCATGATTAAGGTATTTATATGTTTGGAATGTGACAACCAAGAATTGGCAAATGAGATATGGGATACAAATATTAAGTCTATTTAGGTCACCTCCCTCTAAAGTTTTATAATTTCCATTTGTAGAAGGATTGTATTGTTATACATTTATAGATATTATAATTTATATTGTGATTGAGGTTTGTTATATTAATTAATTATCTCACTATAGGTATACTTATGTATATTTAATAAATTTTCTAACCTTTTTGTTGAGAGAGATATAATGACCCATCATTCTATCGTATGATATGCTAACACTTCATGAATAAAAAATTCAAATTTATTTCTTTAAAGTAGAGATGAAGTGGAAATTATTCAAGGAATGGCCAATGATGAGACTATACTAAAATAAATTATGTATTTATTCTCATGTTCTTCATCTTCAGGAAAAGAATCTTGAAAACAAAAAAAATGTTATCCTAGTACTTTCTTATCTGATGAATCAGATTGTCCCTTAAATCATCATAGATTTATGGCTTTCTGGTAGTTAACTATCTCCAAAACTTATTTTATATCACCATCCATCAAAACTTGATGGTTAGATTTCTCTTTGATATCCCTATTTTCCCTTCCCACCTATTTTCTTCTATTTGGAATCCTAGTGACAAGTTAAATTGGGTAACTGTTATGTTTATAACTTTACATTTTAAATTGATGTTTTAGTATTCCTTTTTTATGATGTGGGTTTCTATGAAAGAAAATTTTAGGTAGAAAACCATTTATAACACCGACAAGTTTCGAGGGAAAAATTTATTTTAAGTTGGGAAGAATGTAACACGCTAAGATTTTATGAGAAATATTCTTTTTAATTTATTTGATGTCTTGATTATTACACTACACCAAGATTAACTTACACTACACACAACACCGTATTAGCTTACAGTATATGCAATACTATTCTTAACTTGTGTTGGACCCAATTTCAAGTTATTTTAATAGAATTCATTTCACGCAACACTAAGTTTAGATTTTGTTCAATTTATATATGAATTTAGTTTTTATTATGTTATAAGCAACACAAAATTAATATTTCAATTCACACAACACTGACTTGGATTGCATTAAATGCAAGAGTGACCTTCCTCAATAACATGTATTGTACACGATACAATGTTTCACTAAACAATGATATATTATTAAAACATTATTATTTAATTGGATATAAACTAGACTTTATGAATAGTATTAACCACATTTTTAATTTTATAACATTATCATTTATATTTCACATTTTCTAGAACATTGTATGAGAACAAGTTCTTTTTTTTCCAGATAAAATAAGTATTTTGCAAAAAAATCCAGTTTTGCCACCTTTTGATGGCGCACCAATTTTAAATCTAGTTTTTTACATGTTTATAAGTTCAATTTGACAAAATAAGATTATTATTTGTAATCATAATATAAAAATTTACTTTTTATAATGTTTTTATATTTTTCTAATAATTTTCATATTTTGATGAATAATAAAAATACGCTAAATTTTAATTTAAAACAACTTTTTTCAATGAGATAATTGATATGGTTAAATTATAATATTTAGTGATTTTTAAATATAAATAGAATATATTTTTACAATTTAATATAATTTATGCCATTATCATTAATTTTACATTAAATTCACAGGTAAAAACATTTCAATCTTTTGCAATGTTTTAACTTTTAAAACATGTTTTCTCAACAACTAGATTAATTTTAAATTAATTATTGCAACTTCTATTTTTTGAATTTTTAAAAATGGATTCCATATTTAGAATCATTAGGTACAAACTATGTTAATAGGCTACTTTTATTTTTAGGTATTATGAATAGTATCTTTGGTAATTATTTTTATTACCATGGTTAATGGTGAATCAGGTAATTAAGCGTAAAAATAATATTATAAATTTACCTTAACATCTGTAAAAATCTTATTGTACTATTAAATTAGACCCTTATCATATATGTTTCAAAATGGAATCTCTTTATTTCCACTTACCTATGAAAATGAAATGAATGTAATAAAAACTAATGAAATGGACAAAATGTCACAATCTCTTTTTATATAAGTGTATTAATTTTAATATATGGATAACTAGGAGATAAAATAAACTATATATTTTCTCTAGAAATATAAAAGAAAACCCACATCATAAAAATTTATTTATAATTTTTAGCGATTAAATAATTACCATTAATGATGACACAATAGTGATGTAAAAATTATTTTATTAATAGAAATAACAAATAAATGGTTTTAAAAATGTTAAAAGAAATATCATATGAACTAATTAATGTTATGAAAGACTTTTATAGGTGAATATGACATTTTAATGGTGTATTTAATTTTTTTTCAATTTTTTTTCTGTTTAATTTTATTTGAAGTCTAATAAATGAATAGTGTAAAAATTAAAATTATTGATATTTTATAAACAAAACATTTTATAAAATTATTAAAGGTCATAAAAATATTTAAAAATTTACAAGTGATAATTATAAGATCTAAAATATTATAAATTATCCATTGGTGGCCATTTAACACTACATAAGTAAATATTCATTACCATTAAATATTTAGAAAGTTATTACCAAAATTAAACTTTAAAAGAATAACATAAGGTTATTTAAAGAGATAAGGCTTAAATTGACAAAATAATTAGTCCAAAATTTATTTTTTGAAGCTATTGAAACCATATATCATATCATATTCAAATTAGGGACACTTTAGAGGTTTCTGGGTAGAGATTGATTTTATTATAAATTAATATTTTTGAGAGTTTCCTAATGTGCCTATCTCTTCTCTTATAAAAGGAAACCTCCTCCCTCTCCTATTCACCCCATTTTGTGCCTTCAATCTTGGAAAAAAACTTCCCGTTACTCTAATAAACTTTACTAGTGACATTATAGAGGTTCTGTTATTCTCAAAAGACCAACTCTAGTGACCTAAGAGTAAATTTAAAGGAGGCTCATCAAGAAAGAGGTAATCTCTTCTAGCGATTTTTTCAAATTTATTTCTTCTTATACTTCCTGTTATTCTATTGTTTCATTATAAAGTAATAAAATCAGTATCACTCATATACTAATATGATATTATATATATGAAACATCCCTATATCACCTTCTATTCATCCTATGAAAAATGAAATCACCGCGCGTGCGTACGTACGAATTACCGTCTCCACACCGTGGTGTAATCTATTTTTCACCACCACCTTAGATAGATGGTTATACTGGTAAAAATAATAACTATATATGATTACTATAAAATTATAAATATTCTGATATATTATACCCCATCCACTTTAATACCATTAAACTACTATGGGAATGATATTTTCACTCATGAGCACGTGTGGCTTACCGTCTCCACGACGCAATGAGATTCATTCTCCATGTTAACAATTCAAGAATGATTATAAAGAATATGTAATGAATAATAATGAAATATATGATATAATAATTCTATTGTATTTAATTATATATATATATATATGTTATTTACTTACTTCCATCCAATTCAATAAGGAAACAAAAACAGCGTTCATGCGTATGTACGACCTATCGTCTCCATGAACGATGTATTCCATTTCACTTATCTATCTATTATATATATATAATGAAAATATAAGATATATATAAATCTTATTTTTACATTCTTGAATTAATTAAATAATTATCTAAGTAATCATATGAATAATAACAAGTCCAAACACGTACGATAAATGAAACTATTATTACCGAAAACGTTGCTTTAACATGGAATTGAAAAATGAACGGGTAATATAAAGTCATAAGTGAATCATATATGATATCATAAATATTATTGTGGTTCTGTTACAAGTTAATAATCTAATTAAAATCACTATATAAGAGTTTCAGAAACATATGGAAGAAATTGGACCTAAAGTAAGAGATAATTTTTCAATCTCGTTATTATCAGAAAATGTTTATACGTAAGTATTTTCATGGGATATATTCATCATCCATTCCCAGTTTTATAAAAATGTTTTCATAAAATGTTTACTATTATTCTATGTATGGTTAAATTCATTTTTACCCATTTTGACTTTACAACATGGTATAAAAGTAATCTTTATTTTGTTTACCATAAGAGGTATTTTTTTACTTTTCCTGTAAAATTATGAGGAGAATATTTTTTTAACTTATATAGAATAAACGGATTTTTGCCCTTTCATAAATAATTATTTCCATGAAGATTAATTTACAAATATTCAATTTTATTTTCAATTAACTACTTTTATTTTAAAATTGAACGACATATTGAGAAAAGAAAATGGTTTTGATAAAGAAAGGATATTTTCCTTAAGAACTAAGTTCAAATATATTATCAATTTTTTTCCATCTAAGATGATATATGGTTATATTTATATACTTGTTATTACTTTTATTTGATTATGTTATTATGGAATTATTTTTATTAAGTCCATTTATCTTATATGGAATATGTTATGATGACATGATGTTTAATAATCCCATATTATTACATGGGTTATGCTATGATGTATGATTTATGTTTTTGTGGAAAACATAAGAATAGTTTTATTATGAGATGGGTGTGACCTATATCTCCCTCCAATATATTCAGTAAATATTTATATCTCATGAGATAGATATGGATGTAACGAAAAGTTAATCTGGTTCAGTATTATAGGGCTGGAACGAGGAGTGAACTTGGTTCAATAATGGACTTTTAACTCTATGATGGTCTTGGAAATGAGCCTTGACAAATATGAAATGCTTTTCTATGATCATGTGTGTATTCCAGAAAGTTTCATGTCATATGTTATGATTATTGTGATTACATTTCACTTCTATGATTTATCCCATGACATGATATTATGATCTCTTATATACAGGATAATAATTTAAAATGTTATATATGATTGATATTTCATTTGAATACCCTTAATTAGCATTTGAGATCACCCTTTTTATGTTTTCCCTGAGGATATAAAGAAAGGTTTTAGGTTGGAAAACAAAAGGGGAAGATCTTTATGGGAGATGTTGAAGATCATTCACCATGATTAGAAGTCTACGTTTCGAGTTTCCAAAGACACCGAACTAATATGGTCTTTGGGCATCTTTTTGTGTCTCATATTAAGTATTCCCCAAAATAAATGTATTGTCCATGTACATCAAGATTGGGACCCTATATAGGGTATGTGCCAATATTCAATTTTTTTTGTCTTCCCAAGCCTATGTTGTAAGAACCCGGACTTTATTTCCAGGTATGAGATTTTATTTTCTAGTGTTTTTGAGAAAAAGGGAGAATATTTAAATTTTAGGTGTACACACCATGTACTTAAGAGTACACACCGTATACTTAAGAGTACATGCCGTGTACCCGATTTCCATGGGTGACCATGTTCTAGCTGTGTAACAACCGAGAACATGGCCATGTGGGGTGACTTGGAGACCGCTAAAGAAGAGGTTGGTTAAGGCATGTACATAGTATGTACATTAAATGAACACACCATGTAGTTTTTTTGTTATGTTGGACTGGGGTCGCGTGTCATTTACAAAACACCATTCTTCTCAACTTGTCTCTTCCAAGAGTTACCGTAGGGAGCGATTCTTTCCAAGACCCCCATCGATCGTTCGTTCTTAGAATCAACCGCTGTCTATTGTGTTGGAATCTCCACGGGGAGTTATTCCTTATTCTAGAGTCTCATTCCTTTATTTATCTTCTTTAGTGAGATTTACTTGGTTGAACTTTTTAGATGTTTTTTTAGATATATGTAATTCTAGGATGATTCAAGGACTGACGCTGGAGTATATCAATCGTACAATGACTAGGTAGGTGGTTTGTGTATTTTCGTAGTTTGACTTTGAATTTTATGTGAAAAAGTTCCCAATAACCTAGATTGGGGTATTTCGTGTTTAGGGATTTTAACCTTGTTGATGCTTAATATACTTTTTTTCTTGAGTTAGGGCTCTTATTTGTGATTAGATTTATTTTTCCATACTATGGTGGTGTTTTCCCTTGTTTGATTTTTTTATTGACTGTTTACTCTAGTTTTTCTTATTAGGTTTCTTGCTTTCCATTCCTTGTGTTGTTAGGATGGAGAATTTTATCTGATGTTGTGATATACTTTATAGTGGCTTAAGAAAGTAGTATTTGGGATTTAATTTGGATTCTGAATATTTTATGTGCATGATTTATTTACATAGGCCTGTGGGAACCTGGTATAGTGAGACCATAGGGAGAATTGACGTTGAGGGATTCCCCAAAGTGTCTGATATTTTTTTCATCTCGCTGTGAAACCAAATGAGGGATTGACATTGAGTGCTCCCTCAGACTATCTATAGTTACCGTTATGAGACCACAGGGGGAATTGTCATTGAGTGATTCCTCAGAGTGTCTGTAGTTTATCGTTAAAAGGCTATAGGGGGAATTTATGGTGAGTGATTCCTTAGAGAGTATTTTTTTGCATGAGGCCAAAGGGGTTAGATTGTGTGAGCTACCAAGGAGGTCATTATATCCTTGTATAAGTTTTACCAGAGGGGTTAGGCTGTGAGAACTTACCCAGAGGGTTACTTGAGATTGATTGGATGAACAAGAGGGGATAAGCTATGAGAACTTCCCAGAGGGTGTCTTGTTTTTGTTTGGTTGAATAACTAACAAATGTAAATGAATGTAATTGAAACTCTAGGACTGTTTAATTTTGAGTACTTCCTTTCTTATTTATTTATTTTTATTATTACCTACCATATATATTCACCGATAGTTAGGAACATATATTTGGGTGGTTGTCTACTAGGATTCGTCTCACACCTTGTCTGGGTCATGATTTGGGGCCCAAATAGATTATATTGCTAAAGGTATAGATAAGGGAAAGTTCTCTTCTACTTCAGGTACTTGAATGCTGTGGAGATGGGGAGCATGGGACCAAGATAAGGCTTGCGATGCTGTTGGAGTTGTTTACCTGTTTTCCTTGTACTTTGGTTTAGTACTGAATTTCATTATTGTGACTTTTTTGGCTGCTTTCCTAGACATATGTAACTTACATCATTTATATATGTGCTCCAGTTGTTTATTTACTTTTAGTCTTCCATTGTTTACTATTGTATGGTATTATTATTGATTATTCTACTATTATCTATTTCTTTCTACTACTTTAATCTTCCAATGAGGGTATAGTTTCCCCACTATCACACCCAAGGCCCTCGCTTCTAGTTGGAAACCTCTGGAGTTTGGGGAAATGTGCTTGAGGGTATGTAACCAACTGGATACGAGGAACCTTTGGGAAACACTAAGAACTGGGACGTTACAAATTGGTATAATAGGAATTATTTTCTTTTGGACTTACTATTTGAAGCCTATAGCCAGGGATAAGAATGATTATGTACTTGGTAATAAGCTGTACCTGGGTGTAGCTAACCTGTGTATAGGGAAAAGACAATTTACCTCATATATTTCAATTTTTCATGATTTACAATTATTATAGTTGTTTTGATTTTACCATTGGGTGACTCACATGTTTTGTGCGGTTATTTTTGATAATGTTGAGGTTCTATTTCTGTTGCAACTTAATGAGATGAGGGTATTCCATTTCATGCATCATATAGGCACATTCTAGAGATCACATGTCATGCATTCTTTCCATGCCATTTAGGGTGAATTACTCATTGCATGTTTTCATGATAGATGTTGTTCAAGTTATGCATGTTGTTGTGATAGATGCCTTGATAAATACCTACCATTTGATAGGGTATTGGTAATGTTTAATGTTTCATTTGAATGAAAGCTAAACTTTAGTCCCTGAGGTGTTATGGGCTCTCATGGATCGGAATTTGGTGGATCATGTTTTTGATTACACTATTATACTTTGTAAAATAAATGAATATGATTCCAAGATTTGATTCACGGGGAGTATGGCCCCCCACATATCAGAATTTGGCACTTTAATTTTTATTTCAATGTTTTTCTGGGTTCCATAGTAGTTTCTAAGGATTATGGTTTGGAAAAGACCAGAATACATGGTGTGTATTATTGAATACATTCCATGTATCCTTTTTTTGGGAAGGAAATGTTTTTTTGAGTACAAATTGTTTTTTGTATGCACACGCCGTGTAGTCCCAAACCATGTCACTGATGTGTGGGAAGAGACACAGGGTTGGGAAATCCTTGGAGGAACACGTTGTGTATCTGATGTAAACTCTGTGTTGTAGGGACCATGTGTCCACCCATGTGAGTAACGACATGGATGGATGAAACTTAAGTTATACACGTCGTGTCAAGATTGAACACTCTGTGTAGTGTAACCCATGTATCCGACCATGTGACTAACAACACGGGTCGGTGAAATACTTCAAGTACACGCCATGTCTGGCTCAAACATGCTGTGTAGTCTAATTCTAGGAGAGCCGTGTGGCTTAGCCGTGTAGAAGAACTCATGAAGGCAGGATCGATTCAAGTACTCACCGTGCCATTTGAAGGAACACACTGTGTGTTGGGGTGTTACACAACTAGTTTTAGAAGAAGTAAAAGACTATGTAAAAGTTTAAGGGAATACGTTGTGCATGGTACATACACACCGTGTATCCCTTGTCACGACCCGTCCTCAAGGCCCGTGCCGTGACTACCCCAAGCCCGCCTTCCATAGGCCAGGGGCTGGTGACTAGCACCAAGGCGTAAATCCTGGTAAAAAGGGAAGGCATTGCCTTTGTGAAGTAAACAAGCACCATAGAGTAAGCAAGCCGAAAAGTAAACACTAAGTAAAAACAGAGTACAACTGTAATTGAGGAAAAGTAAGTGGGCCAGTATACAAACCCAAACTGAAAGTAAAGTACAACTCGAAAGGGAAAATAGAAACTGAAAAGTAAAAGCTGCTACACCGAGATGTCCACTGGAAATCCCACCTGAAGGGTGGGTACAGATAGCTCCTCTGCTCCTCGGGTCCCGCCGTCCGCTCCGAGCACGTCCCGCCCAGTGGTCCACCTCCAGGTACCGTCCTGCTCTGCGAGCCTCAACCACGATCAACGCTGTCCGTCGTCTGCAACCAACACAACGTAGTGCGGGCATAGCCTGTGTAGGGGTGAGTATGAGCTACTCAGTAGGGACCTCGAGACCCTCGATGGTCTCCCAAAATCCACAAAGGATAACCACAAGGAAAGATACAATCACGAAGTAACAACCGACACTTCTTAGGTATATGCCCTTACATATACCTAAGTCAACAATTCCAATATGCTCCAACCTCCGAGCCCAAGTATAACTCAGTCCACACAGGAAAGTATACGTATTCCACACAGGAAAGAAAAACGTAATCCACATAGGATAACACAACACAATCCACACATGAAAGCAAACAGGATTCAACTCACACAGGTATACATCATCGAAAAGGTGAAAGAGATGATCAGACATAGATACTGAATCATCTAAGCTGAGACCCACAGAGGATACAAGACCAGCCATCTTCATTGTTTCATTTATGTTGGGACCCACATAGGATACAAGACCAGCACTGAATCATCAAAGATGGGACCCACATAGGATACAAGACCAGCACAGAATCATCAAAGATGGGACCCACATAGGATACAAGACCGGCTGTCTTCATTGATTCATCTATACTAAGACCCACATAGGATACAAGACCAGTACTGAATCATCTAAGCTGGGACCCACATAGGATACAAGACCAGCACAGCTAGGACCCACATAGGATACAAGACTAGTTGTCTTCATTGATTCATCTATACTGGGACCCACATAAGATACAAGACCAGTATTGAATCATCTAAGCTGGGACCCACATAGGATACAAGACTAGCACAGCTAGGACCCACATAGGATACAAGACCAGCTGTCTTCATCGTCGCAGTCCACTGAGGATCTCTGCACAATCGTCGTCGTCGAAGTCGCAGCCAGCACTAGGGTTCCCGCACACAGCAAGCTCGTTCGGGAGGGTCCGCTCCACAAGCCGAGAGGCTGATACATCAACTGACACATAGTCCGAAATTGTTGTATCCGAAAGTTCCTTATCGTCAACAGGAACTCAATGCAACAGACGGAGCGTCAATCGGATGCCCGGTCTGAGAGTTATTGACCTTTTCGTCCTAGGGGCCCGGTTGGTTTTTAAGGCAAAACCAACCCGACCATACTCCACCTGCGTCCAAACCTCGGGCGGAGTATGCCAAAAGATCCGTCTCACTAAGAGGAACTCAACCAAGTCGACGACACATCAATCGGACGTCCGGAGTTCAAGATATGAGCGTTTCCGCTCTAAGGGCCCGGTTGGTTTCGTGTACGAACCAACCCAGCCGAACTCAAAATATTCCGAAACCTTGAGTGCGATATACCAAAACTACCGTCTCGTCCCAAGGATCGTGTCACCACTAATGGCGCGTCGATCGGAGGTCCGTAGCCCGGGTTATGGGCAATTGAACCCAAACGGTCCGAAAATGGGGGTTTCGAGCCCGGACCGACCCGGCCCGAGACCCCCCGGTCGGACCGAACCGGGTCGGCCCGGTGTGGCCCGGCGCGGCGCGGCCCGGCGCGGCTCGGCCCAGCGCGGCGTGGCCCGGCGCGGCTCGGCCCAGCGCGGCGCGGCCCGACTGGGCTCGGCCCGGCCTGGCGGACCGGCCAGGCGCCGGTCCGGTTGGGCGCAGCGCGCCCAGCGCGCTGCCAGCTCGGCTTCAGTTGAGCTGTTGGAAAAAAGAGGGGGGACGCCTGCCCCCCCTTGTGTAACCGCGACCCCCCTCATTAATGGGGGGCCGTTGATGCTGGCCGGGGGAATTTAATTCCCCCGGCTTTCTCTTTTCCGGCCGGCCCGACCTGGCCAGCCGGCTCCTTCTCAACGAGACCGGCGGTGGCCGGTCCCCTTCCGGCACCGACACCAGCGGCCCGACTGGCCGCCGGTCACCATGCTCCGCCGCGGCCCGGAACCGGCCGCGACCCTTGTCATCCGGCGCAGTGTGACAGCATCGCGCCCCTCCGCCGCGGCTCCGCTTCGGCCGCGGTGCCTTCGACTTCCTTCGACGCAGCGCGATGGTGTCGCGTTCTTGGTCAACTTCTCGGTGTGGCGTGACGGCGTCGCGTAATACTTGCCGAGCGATTCTCGCGTGGTGCGACGACACCACGTCATCCCGTTCCATTCAAAAAGAAACAATCATGAACATAGGAGGGGGTTAGGCCATGTTTGTGCAGTCCGACCCCCTCTCGTTAAACGATAACATTTAGTCGATTAACCACGAAGATCGACATGCTAGAATCAAGAACGAAAATAATTTAATTAAATAAAAATAATCCCCTACCTCGGTTCAGTAAAGGTGTTCGTCAACGACCCGCGGAAGACGAGCGTCACGGAGGTCGGGTGTCGCGGAAAAAGAACGTCGACGTCGCGAAGCGAGGATTCGAAGTTCTTTGAAGGCGATTTCACCGCAGAAAACCGTCGCGGAAGAGACGTCGCGGAAGAAGAATGTCGCGTCGTGGATACGGCGTCGCGGAAGAACCGTGTTCTTCGGCGGAGAAGTTCTTCGTTTGAAGAATGGTGTTCTTTGCGTTCTTCGTCGGGGTTGAAGAAGACAGAGAACGATTCCCAATCCTCTCAAGGTTTCAAAAGAAACTAACCAAAATAAAATAAGTCCAAGCCTTATTTTATTTACACATCCTAACCTCTTAGAATTTCAAAAGTTTGAAATTAAGAAACTCATATTAATTAATAACACAAGTTGTCAAATTAATTAGAGAGGAGTTAATTGGGAGTTTAAGGGGAGTTGAAGAGTTAGGGCTCGTGTGGGCCCCACCACAGTTAATACTCTCAAGGGAGGTTATGTGGATGTGGGTCCCAACTCAAACTCCCTTTGGGAGGAAATAACCAACAAAGTTAAAAATAAATTGTGTTCCACAATTTATTTAACTTCTTCTAATTCCCCCCAAAACTAAATCTCATCCCGCATAAAACGCAACCTCAGAAAAGGTCTCCTTATGCGAATATCGGCCCTGCGAGTTCATTGGTGCCCTCAGAATTTGATTCTGGGCACCGGTTCAAATGTTAGAAATTCCCACTCGTTCGTTCACTGAACGTACCCGAGCCAAACTTCGGAAATTGATTCCGAGCGCACCGGGCCTCGGAATCAGGTGCCGTAAGAAACCCCACTCTTGTAAAATTCCAAAGAAAATTAAGAAAAAAATTTCCCTTGAATTTTATGGGTCTTTACATCCCTAATTTTCGAAACTTGAATATTTTCATCTACTATTCCTTTATTTCAATTATAAGTTTTATTTCTGGATATTATTGAACTAAGGTATATTCTTGACCTTGTAGAGTCATGCCACCGAGACATCCTCCAGTTGTACGCTAGATTTAGGGAAGTGATCAGACACCAAACATGGCTAGTCAGGGACTACTAGCAGATCCTTCCATCGTACAGATCATGGAACTAGCTGTCATTCCAGATACAGGGACTGATGAATAGTTTTGATAATGCTTCATGAGTTTTATACAGACCTTATAAGGAGAACCACATCCTACCCCATCTATGGCAGAGTTGACACAGGTCTTTCAGCAGAAACATCCTCCCACTTTCTCATTTGATGGAGGACCTCAGGCTGTAGAGTCATGTTTAGAGGCCATGTTATCTATCTTTGAGCATATGGGGATTACTCTAGAGAAGAGGGTGAAGCTATCTACTTATATTATTCAGGATTCTGCCAAGAGATGGTGGGATATGATCTTGCAGGTAGGGAACCAGTAGGTTATGGCTTGGGATGAGTTTGAATGTACCTTCTATGATTACATCTACCCAGATACTTTAATGGTCGATCGAGCCCAAGAGTTCATGAGTTTTAAGTAGGGTACTCTTTCAGTCATGGATTATTCTTCTCACTTCACAGAACGACAACGCTTCACACCCATTCTAATGGGTGGTGAGTTTTTTCTGGTGAGGAAGTTTGAGGATGGTCTCAGGCATAACATATGATCTTAGGTGAACATCTTGAGGTTTAAAACCATATCTTCCATAGTCAACCAGGATCTTATCACAGAGTGAAACCTGAGGGATTTTGGAGTAGTGGGATAAGGTGGTTCAACATCCAGATTTGGTACTTCTTCGACTAATAGTAGGAAGCGCCGTGGGGAGTCTACACATGGAGATCCGAGTAGGCGAGGTACACATTCAGGTAGCTAGGTGGTATGATACTAGTGTGGGAAAGGTGGGTATATGAGTCCACATTGCCCAAGATACCCAGTAGAATACTGATCTTGTGAAAAAATGGGTGATATTCAGTGGTTCTGTTAGTTTTTCTCACCAGCAGTAGGTGATTGAGGTTCCTCTATAACTCCTCATTCCAGAGCAGCACCACTGGTATCTCATCAGTCTGGGAAGTGGAGTTTTTCCAACTATTCTGGCCGAGGTGGAGGTCATGGATATGGCATCTAGTTGGTAGAAATTTAGTGGAAACATGGTGGATCAGATTAAGGTGGTTAGGTAGGGTCATAGGGCTGTAGTACATGCCATAATTTTTCAGTGGAGTAGACCCAGCAGGAGTAGGATCCTGGACCCTCTATAGTTCTAGGTACGATTATAGTTTCCTCTGTATTATATTATGCACTTTTTGATATAGGGGATTCTCATAGTTTCATATCTTTTTCTATTGTGGATATTCTTGGGCTCTGTATCTTTACTTCTGCTGATGTCATGACACTGGACACACTATTAGGGACTAGAACATCTAGTGTATGTCAGTGAAAGGAGTTCCCTCTTGATGTTGGTGAGTTTCACTTATTTTAAGACCTTTATGTCTTAGACATGATAGTCTATGTTGTCATTTTCATAATGGACTAGTTGGTTTCCCACCAGGCTATTTTCGACTACTGTCATTGGAGGGTGAGTTTCACATCACCACAGGGTGGTTTGTTTCTATATAAGGGTGAATGGGATATCCAGGTTAGAAGATCAGGACCAAAGCTTCAGGGGTTTGGAATAGTTACAACCCATATTGCTAGTCTATATCTGGATGACGAGGTAAAAACACAAATGAAATTTCTTCTAATGGTGGATCATTTCAGGGATTTCTTTATAGAGTAATATTCAGGCTTTCCTCTAGAGCAAGAGGTGGAATTTTCTATTGAGCTTGTTCTAGGAGTGGAACCCATGTTCATTCCTCCTTACAGTATGGCTACATCATAGTTACAAGATCTCAAGAAGCAATTAGAGGACTTAAAAGGAAAGGGTTTCATTTGACCAAGTACTTCTCCTTGGGGTTCTCCTATCCTATTTGTGAAGAAGGTGGATGATACCCTCAGACTTTGTGTAGATTATCAGAATCTAAACCAGTTGACGGTTAAGAACCGATATCCCTTGCCTAGGATTGATGATCTCTTTGATCAGATTCGAGGAGCCTGGGGGTTCTCAAAGATTGAATTGAGATCTAGTTATCATCATTTTCACATTAGACCATCTGATATACCTCTTACATACTTTCAGAGCAGGTATGGTCTATACGAGTATGTGATTATTCCATTTTTTCTCCTGAACACGCCTGCAGTTTTCATGGCATTGATGAACTGAGTGTTCCATCTATACTTGGATTCCTTCATAGTGGTTTTAATGGATGATATCTTGGTGTACTCTCAAAATCGACATGACCATGCTACCCATCCTGAGATCATTTTGAGTACAATGATGGAGCATTGGTTATATGCCAAGCTCTAAAAATGATAGTTTTGGATGGACTAGATTCACTTCTTGGGACATGTTATCTCATAGACAGGCGTATCAGTAGACCCAGAGAAAGTGAGAGTAGTAGTTTCCTGGGAGCAGCTAAAGAATGTATTTGATGTACAGAGTTTTCTATGGATAGATGGTTACAAAATGCATTTTATATAAGACTTTTCAAGCTTAGTAGTGACACTGATGGGACTGACTAAGAAGCTCTTGAAGTAAATGTGGTTATATTATTGTCAGTCAGCCATTCAGAAGATGAAAGGGAGGTTAAATTCATCACTGATGCTAGTTTTTACAGAGCCAGGCAAGTGTTATATAGTTTACTATGATACATCAGGTATTGGTCTGGGAGCAGTGCTTATGCAGTGAGAAGGAGTTGTTTCTTACAGGTCTCGGCAGTTGAGGCCACATGAGAGGAATTTACTGATTCACTATCTTGAGTTGGATATATTTTTTCATGATTTACACTATTGGAGACATTATCTATTGCGATAGAATTTTTTGGTTTTCACCAACCAAAAAAGTCTCAAATATATTTTCACTCAGCATGATCTAAATTTGAGATAGAGAAAGTGGGTTGAGTACCATAAGTATTTTGACTTTGACCCTGCCTACATTCCTAGGAAAGACAACACAGTTTCTAATATGTTGAGCATAAGGAAACAGATATAGGCAGTTCAAAAGGCCAGAAGTGAGTGGAAACTTATGGATCTGTTCTATGAGATGCCTTTGGAGGTGCACGACAGACAGAGGCATAAGTTTCTTTCTTATGTGACTATTACTTATACTATACTTGATTGAGTGTCAATGTGGAAACTATCTGATTCTAAATCCCTATTCCTAAAAGAGAGTGTGTTAGGGGAGGACCCTATTCTTGGATGGACAACAGGTGAGGATGAGATCTTTCATTTTCATGGGCGTGTATGGGTGTTAGCAGATATATATGAGGAGCTAATGTGGGACTTTAATTCCTCAATTTGGGCAGTTCATCCTGGTGTCACCAAGATGTATTGAGATATACACCTTTAGAATTGGTTTCTAGGTGTGATTAAAGATGTTGCGGGGTTTTTCATGAGGTGTTGCACATGTCAATAGGTGAATGTAAAGCATCACAAACTAACAAGGATTTAGAAATAGTTACCCATTCCTAAGTGGAAGTGGAATGATGTTACGATGGACTTCATGATAGGTTTATTGAGATTTCCTCGAGGGAATGATGATGTTTAGGTTGTAATTGACAAACTCACGAAGGTTTCTCAATTTTTGCCGATCAAGGAGACCTCTAGTTTAGTTGATATGGCAAGGTTGTACATCCAAGAGATTGTACATTTACATGGAGTTTTGTACTCCATTATTTCATACAGGGATGATCGTTTTACTTCTTGAGTCTGGAAGGGACTATAGAGGGATTTGGTTACACATGTACTTCTTTGTATAGCTTACCACCCCCAGAAAGATGGGCATTCTGATCATACTATTCATGTGTTGGAGGACATGCTTCGATCATGCTTCCTAGATTTTAGAGGTTCTTGGGAGAAGAACATAACTCTTATCTATTTTTCCTACAATAATAGTTTTCGGGAAACTATTCAAATGGTACCTAATGAGGATTTTTATGGTAGGCCTTGCAGATCACCCCTATTTTGGCTTGAAGTAGGAGAGACGGCTATGATGGGACCTCTTCTTGTCCAAGAGACCACAGAGTAGGTGGAGTTGATTCAGAAGAGAGTTCCTACTGCAATGTCATGAAATAAGTCTTATACTGATCGACGAAGATGACCTATAGAGTTTGAGGTTGGAGATTAGGTTTTTCTACATGTCACACTAAGGTTGGGACATAAGAAGATTAGGATATTGGGGAAGATTTCGCCGAGATATGTTAGACTGTTTGATGTTTTAGAGAGAGTCAGGCCAGTTGCCTATCTGTTGTAGTTACTTTAGAGGTACCGGTCTATGCACGACGTCTTCAAAATTTCTCATCTATGAAGTTACTTCTCAGAACCTTCTCATGTTTTTTACCCCAACGAGGTTGAGCTGGAGGTGGATTCATCATTCGAGGACCATCCTATCTAGATTTTTGATCGAAGTGTGATGGTTCTATGTGGACAGTCTGTTCCTCTGTTATGGGTGTTGTGGAAGCATGAGCAATTACATGATGAGACTTGGGAGAGAGAGACTGATGTACGATCATAGTGGCCAGTGCTTTTAAATTATTCTTCTTCTATGACTCCTTTATAGGGAAATTAGAGGAAAAATTTCATCAAGGGGGAAAGTTTGTAAGAACCCATACCTTCTTTTTAGGTATGAGATTTTTATTTCAAGTGTTTTTGAGAAAAAGTGGATAATATGGAAATTTAAGGAGTACATTCCGTTTACTTAGGAGTAAACACTACGTACCCAGTTTCCGTAGGTGATCATGTACTGGCCGTGTAACGGTCGACTACATGGACATGTGGGGTGACCTGGAGACCACCTAAGGTAGATGCTGGTTAAGGAAGGTACATGAAGTGTACATTAAATGAACATGCAATGTACTTTTTTTTGTTAAGTTGGATCGAGGTCATGTCTCCTTTACAGAACACCCTTCTTCTCGACTTATCTCATCCATGGGTGACTGTAGGGTGCAATTATTCTCTGAGCCCCCGATCGACCATCTATTCTCCAAATCAACCACCGTCAATTGTTTTGGAATGTTGACAATTATTTCTTCCATAATCTTGAGCCTAGTTCCTTGATATCTCCTCTTTATTTAGATATCCCTGGGGGAACTTTTTAGACATTTTTGTCGATATACATCATTCTAGGCCGATTCAAGGGCCGATGCCGAAGTATATCGATCGTACAATGCTGAGGTAGGTAGTTTGTGCCTTTATGTAGTTATTATTTGAATTTTATGTAAAAAAGTTCCCAATACTTTAGATTAGGGTATAGAATGTTTAAGGATTTTAACCCTGTTGAATCTTTCTATGCTTTTTTGCTTGAGTTAGGGATCTTGTTTGCGATTAGGGTTATTTTTCCCTGCTACAGGGGTGTTTTACCTTGTTTGATTTTGGTATTGAACATTTATTCTTGTTTTTCCTATTAGGCTACTTACTTTCCATGTCAAGTGTTGTTAGGATGGAGCTTTTTATCTGATGTTGTGATATGCTTTGTAGTTTCTTAGCCAAGTAGTATTTGTGAATTACTTTGGATACTGAATATTGTTTTTACACGATTGGTTTACATAGGGCTGTTGGAACTTCGTTTAGTGATACCATATGGGGAATTTATGTTGAGGGATTTCCCAGAGTGTCTGTTATTTTTTTATCAAATTGGGAGACCATTTGGGGGATTGACATTGAGTACTCTTTTAGAGTGTCTATAGTTATCATTACAAGACCACAAGGGGAATTGGAATTGAGTGCTTTCTCATAATGTCTATAGTTTATCATTAAAAGGATATAGGGGAATTTTACGGTGAGTTCTTCATTAAATTGTCTTTGTTTTCCTGAGACCAAAGGGGTTGGACCATGTCAGCTACCCAGGAGGTTGTTATATACTTGTATAAGTTGAACTAGAGGGGTTAGGTTGTGAGAACATACCCAAAGGGTTTCTTGAGATTGATTGGTTGAACTAGAGGGGATAGGTTGTGAGAAATTCCCAAAGGGTGTCTTGTTTCCATTTGGTTGAATAATTGATAAATGTAAATGAATGTAATTAAAACTGTAGGACTATTTACTTTTGAGTACTTCATTGTTTGTTGATTCATTTTTCTTATTTCTTTCTATATATATTCACTAACAGTTCGGCACAAATATTTGGGTGGTTGGCTACCGGGATTCGTCTCACACCCTATTTGGGTCATGCTTTTGGTCCCAAACAGATTATATTTCTATAGGTATAGATAAGGGAAAGAGACCTTCTACTTCAGGTACTTGACCACTGTGGAGTTGATGAGCATGGGACCAAGATGAGGCTTGCGATGCTGTTAGAATTTTTTACTTCTTTTTCTTGTAATTTGGTTTAGTATATCATTTCATAATTGTGACTTGTTTGGCTTCTTTCTTAGACATATATTACATGAAACATTTATATATGTGCTCCAGTTGTTTATTACTTTCATTCTTCAACTATTTAATGTTTTATGGTATAATTATTGCTTCCTCTACTGTTATCTGTTTCTTTCCACTACTTTACTCTTCTAATGAGGGCATAGTTTCCCCAATATCACACCCATAGCCCTTGTGGCTAGTCGGTAGGCTCTGGAATTTGGGAAAATGCGCAAGAGTCCATGTGACCAACTAGTTATGGGGAAACTTTGGGCTACACCTAGAACCAGGATGTTACATATGTACTCTATAGGGTACACAACATGTTCCCACAAAAAATAGTGTGTTGGATCATGTGGGATCTTAGGCATGTAATCCCATTACATGCCAAGCCATCCATCAAGGGTTTCATGGTGTGTGTCTTAGAACACATGGAATATAACACTACATGGATTCATGTGCGTGTACTCCCCATAGACGTCAAGTTGGTCGGATAAGGGATACAAGACATGTAGACCCTCCACATGGTGTGTGATACTTATCTTCCCATATAAACCCTATACGCTACTATGAAGGGGATACAATACATGTATTCATAAAATATAAGTTGTATCATTTATAATTATCTAGAAATATTGAAACTACATGTGTCATCCTATAATGGTACTTTTTCCACTATTTGTACAAAAAATCATGCTAGGGGTCCAAAATCTAGGGTTTTCTATGCCCAATCTATCACCAGTGGATGGATTATTGCTACTTCAACCTCCCAAAACTCATTATTATCATCTCCATGATCCTCCAATTTCCTATCCAGATCTAGTATCCTTGGAGGCCTCAAACGCAACCCATAATTCATCCCAATCCATCTATAAGTTACTAATCTATTCATTATTAATGAAACCACAATGAATAAATGGGTTTGATCATACTCGAACCAACCCAGACAATGTTGAACCACAACATATGGTTCAATTATGAAGTATGAAAAGAACTAAAAGAGGAGAATCAAATAAGAGAATTTAATCCATTAATGGACATGTGTTCTTGGAAAACTATCACAATATTGGGGTATCCAGGGTGATAAAATGTGAAATTGAATAATTATATAAGATAAATATAACCAAAATTTTGGGGCTCATGTGAAGAAAAACTATCAAAAAAAGGTAAATAAGATAAGATTAAATGTTTTATATTTTAATGAAAAGGTGTTAAACCAAAAATGGTGAACCCTAACCAGATTTGGGATTATTTTTTGGAAAATAACATGTTCACTAATGATGAAGAAGACCTAATTCATTCTTTACCTCTTGATCCACCTCAATTTAACTGCCTGAAGTTATCTGATTTTGATCCACCAATGATTAATGATGGTCCTCCTAGTCTCAAAAATCATCCTAGTATTATTTTAATAAACCTAGAGAAATGTCATAAAAAAATCTTTTTAGAGGGAATTAGGTTAGTTCATTTAAAGTAAATAAATATATTTAATTATTTATTTTAATTAAATGCCATGTCAATGACTGCCTCAATCAGACATCTAACACTGACCAATCATAGATCACTCCATGAGTAAAACCCCTAATCTGGAATCAACCAGGTTCTCAAATTTCTAAATTGAGACTCTGTTTTGAATTTATTCAACTATTTTAGAAAAAATACATGTGTGTGATATTAATAAATTTAATATTTTTACAATATGAATATTGAGATCATTGAGCCTTGTAATCTCATTCCGTCTCAGTTCTGGGATTGAAAAATATTCCTAGAAATATTATAATTGCTTACACAGTAAAAATGTATCCATTACAGTCTCCCAAACTCCAAGGATTTTCATCCTAAAATGTTAAAATGTGATCTAAAGTGAGGTTGTTGTGCTTTTAACTGGGTTTCCTATTCCAAGAAACTCTATAGAGGGCTCCCATACTATTAACAAACCTGAAAAAGGGAACCAATTTCCTATGATGTGTCTTCTCTAGCTAGTTCTTATATGTATCTAGGTACCTCTAAAAGGAAACTCCACCCTCAATACCCAGCTCATCCTAGTACACATTGTGCAATGAGTCATGCACATGTCTCTTCAATTGTGATATGTGGAAAAAATCAGACACCTAGTCTAAATGATGATGTAGGGTCAAGGGGTACGTACAATTCTATTCTCATAAATTATCTTTAAAAAGGGTATGAAATCTGTAGAGATGGTCTTATATCTTGGATAAATCCATATAATCCTCAATGAGGTGAGATCTATCAGAACACATGATCTCTTTTTTGAACTACAAATGCCACCATCGATGATCCTCAAGGGACTCCTATCATTTTTGAGTAGTATTCATCCATATTTGGATGAATTGCACCATTAATAACCATATATTACACCAACTATAGATCCATAAGCAATGTATCCCACTGTCTCTAATAAGTATAGTAGTGACCCACTATGTCTCTCGTATGTGGACTCAAATGATGTGGCACTGATGGTGGAGTGGTAACTATCATGGTATGAAAACTCCACTGATGTTATATGATCCTCCAATGTATGGCCTAAAAACAACATGAAAACCTAAAAAACGTTAACTAGAAAAAAATTTCCTATTAAAATGGAAACCTACTTGGTGTAAACACACTATAATCAAGCACAAAAGATTCAAAAAGGCCTCCATCATCCTCCCCATAATCATGACACAAAGTGAGAATCACATTCTGGAATGATCATTAAGGGAATTCCATGAATCCAGACTATCACCTGCACACACAGGGATCCCAAACTCTATACTAAGATCTTATATTGGATGTTTATGAAGTGAATGAACATGGTGAGTCGATCGATGATCTCCCAAATTTCATAATGACCTCTCACTGATTGTGGAATCTCTATCAATAAAACTATAGAGACACCTTCCCATTTTCACTTCCCTCCAAGCACCTTGGCCTTGACCTATAACTTAGTGAGACTTAAAGAGATAAAATTAGTAACAATATACAAAATACCTGGACACCAACCCAATTCCAAAGGATTTGGGTATAACCACACCTCTCCTAGATGTAAAACTAAGGGAAATCAACCTCCTCCACATATCCTCTTATAGTATTACAGGTGCCACTGTCTATCCTCAAATAAAAATGAGATCTCCCCACCTTTATAAAATACCTCAGAATAATTCTCAGTGGATATATGGTCATACAAGATCACACTTTCGGTATCACCCTGATGAGCCTCTATAATATGTTGTAAAAGTAATGGGGTAACAACTATCTATTAGTGGTATACTACACTACCCTCTTCCTCAGGGGTCAACGCGAAGAGGTGGACTATTTGATCACTACAATCAATTAAAAATAGACAAAAAACATCACTATGAGGATGTAATTACATGTACACACCCTTGGGTGGCTCTAATTCTAACAATACTTGAAACTTTACTTTGTACACTGTCAATCCCATGTCTGAGATGACATATCCCAATAATTGGACCTACTAAATCCTGAACAGACACTACAAGTGTTCCCTATAAAAGTAGTAATTTCGGAAGATGTACCAAACCATCCATAATTGTATAATGTTCTCTTCCTATGACCACAATAACACCATGAGGTAATCACATAACAATACCACAAACTGATCCAAGGAGGGTCAATAATTTGGTTTATAAGCCTCATGAAATCTTCTAAGATGTTCAATACACTGAAGGGTATCACCAAGAACTAAAAGGAACCAATATTGATCTAGGAAGACACAATCTACAAATTCTCATCTCAAACATTGTGATGGTCATAACCTATCTTGAGGTCAAAATCCGAGAACCACTTTCCCGCAAAACAATGGTCAAAGAAGACATCGATTCTTGAGGGTGGATTCTTCTCCTTGAAATTTACTTATCTTGGGCGATGTCAATACACACCTAACTTCAAGCTCTCATCCACCACTTCAGAGAGAAATAGTGGGCTGACTAGGTTGGAACACTAGGTCTAACAATCCCCTGATCTATCGACTTGTCTAATGCACCTCCATCTCTCACATATACATGAGGTCATTCAATATACTAGCACAAATATCGGGCCGCCCTTGGTAATGTATGTGAATAAAAAAACCCTCAATAGTGATGTAAATGTAGAATATCCTTCAAAAGAAGTTAAAAATACCCACCACCATCATAGGAAACTGAAAGATCATAGTACCCACTTCTTTAAGGGTCATACAATCCAACTAATCAGGAATACGCTGTATCCTCCTATAGATGATCTCATCATGCCCTATTTGAGATTTCTTCTCACATGAAGAGGAATATTGTGTACCACCATATTGGGTACACTATAACACTCACTAGTGATAATTATATGGTCATAAATAGTAATCATTTGGTTTATGCCAAGGGAAAACATCATTCAACCTCAACACCAGCTATGGAAAGATTCCATGAAAGGCACTCTCTTCCCACATAGAGTGAGGTCACACTATTTTTAAAAGTGTGTGATAAATTATCCTCTCTATAAAATTGTCAAACACATGGGTCAAACAAAAAGGCCTTACTACCATCTCTATCCCATGGACAAGAGCTTTGTATTTGGATAGTGACTTATGACCACATATAAAAACTGAAATTGGAGAAGAGAAGACATAGGTTACACCTCGAACACACCCTGGGCCTCGGGGTTACTAGCTTCTAATACTCAAATACACATTTATCCTTTAACACTATTCCTCTTTTTATAGGGCCCACTTCGATACCTTATGACATCAAAAGGAATACAAATACACAAGTTGAAGAAACTCATCATTCACTCCTTGACACTATCCATTTTGGGTAGATCCAACTCACCTGTATAGTTTTGGATTACGTCATACGGATTTGTATTGGTAGGGGATATGTCCCTCTTCCTTTGATGGTTAATATCACATCAATAATTATCATCACAAGGCTCTACCAATTCCCCACAACACCAAGGAGATGTCTGTACATGAAGACCACCATCAATAGGGGTCCTATCCAAGAGGGGCTCTTTACCCAAAGGCTCATGTTAGTCCTTTACCACCTAAGACGAGGGTTCTAGATTTACACAAAATCTTGGTGATATTTAACTCTAGAACCTATTATGTGAAATCAACATAGGTGTTTCATCTTATGATATAACCAGAATCGACTGATGATCCATGAAAGGGACTAGTTTCAAGTTCCACCGTCTGATCTATCGGGGTCTAAAATTTTGAAAACCCAAACAACTACCTCAAGGGTCTTCCTCACTATGAAAAAATGGTATCCATCACTAGAACATGTGTAACACACAAATAATATGCATAGAATCATCCTGTCCTGATAGAGACATCAAATACTCAACAAGTGGAAAATCATTCACCTAATCCACTAAAGGATCCATTCACTACACAACTGGTGGTAGCACTAATATATGCCCACATAGCAGAAAAACCTCATGTAAAGGTCCCTAAATAGAGGCCGAATTTCTGAATTAGTCATTGTCATGAAACCATCTTTAAATATAAGAAGAATTTCATTGAAGAATCATCTTGAAAGTAATCAATACTTTCCATGGTCAAGAAGCATATCTTGAGATATGACACAAGAAATATAGATAAGGTAATAAATCCTATATGATTCATTTAAATTTTTTTCCATACAACTAATGTCTCAGTATGTTGAGTCAACATGTAGGTATTCTGATATTTTGTGTATGTACATGTATACCACCATACAAACACTAAGTCCCTAACCTCAAATCCACACTTGAGACACTCTGACTCAATTTCCCTAAATCCAAACCAATTCTTCATTAAGGGAAAATTCTAAACACCACCTTGAGGAATGAATAGCTCCGATACCACTATGTAATGGACTGACCAACTGGGTCCCACCTGGCTGGTGGAAGGCTAATACACCACAACCCCAAGCCCATGTCCAGTAGGCTATGTGATGGAAACAAGCTCGAAGAGGAAAAAATGTAAATAAGTGACCTTTTCCTAATATACCTATATGCACACACCCAAAAATATACATGAAAAATTGCATAGGTATACTATAACCTCTGGAGTAAAAAAATGAATGTAATAATCTCAAGTAAAATACAATAAAGTGTGAATGTGTAAACCAAAACAAAAGGGTAAAAATACACACCCAACTAGAAATAATATCCCAACTTGACAATAACTAGTATAATGGAAAATTGAGAGAGCCTAACTCATGGTATCCAAGTTACACCACCATACATGGTCAATGTACTCAAGTATCCATAAATTCCACCAATTTCATCCCCAAACTATCTGTGATCTAAACAAGACATGCCACGTGTAGGAAAATCCCATGTAGGGGTGAGTATATACATACCCAATAGTATTCCACAAAAACAAAAAAGGGGGTAATAGGAAGATAAAATAATAGTAATATCATCCCAAAAAAGGAATTTCAATTAAATAATGAGATGAAAGTAATAAAAAATATATATTCTTAATAATAATACCAATTTAAGAAGGAAATCAGATATCCATCTCCACATCCCAACTAAGAATGATGAGTATTCCCGAAGCTCTAGAAGCCCATCTCTGATACCCAACATCATGTACAACTATATAAGGAATCCTGTGGAGGGGCTCTCACCTCAACACTATACTCTATATCTAATTGATTCATAACTCTAAACAATGAATCCCATGTAACCTCACCAGAATTTGTATGGACGAGATTTGTCTTTATTATTACGTACCAAAAGCGAGCGAGGAATACATTATATGGAGGAACCAAAAAAAATTGGAGCTTAAAGATAGGGGGATTACCACTCCATAGATAGAGGACTTGTGACCAATGTAAGGATTCCCCATCTATATCTATATAAATTGTATGGGGGACCTGTGCCATGGTGTGATATAGGAGTTCCATCCCCAATAACACTTTGATGATCCTGGCCTAGTCAATTCCATCACCAAGTATCCCATAAATATGATTCATGCTAGGAAAACCCCAAATTATATCTCATACTAAACAATGAAGGATACAATAATGTTCTTAAAAAAACAATTAGGATAGGATACTCATAGACAAAATCTGTGTCCAAGGAAAAGAGATACAAGAGAAAGATGTTCTAGCTGGAATAAATGGCGTGTATAGGTGTCCAAATGGATCATGACCCCAAATAATATTTTGATTGTGTTATCATATGGTCATGGATTGAGAGTCCATGTAACTAAACACAGCATGTCTCAATAACCAACTTTCTTCTTATGAACTTCCATCTGGGCCCATGTAACACCAATAGATTCATGGGTTTGTACTCTTCATAGATATTGAGATGGATGGCTAAGGGGTGCATGACATGCAGACCCTCCACATGGTATTTGATACTTATCTACCTACGGAGAACCTATCCACCGTTATGAAGGTACTATGTGACGTGTGTTTCGAAACTACATGTTGTGTAGTTGAGATTTATATAGAAATCTAGGAACCTCACTCGTCGTCTAATCACACAATTCATACCATAATTTAGACCAAAAATCACACCAGGGGTCTTAGTTCTAGGGACTTCCATGAACAATACATAACCAATAGCCAGATTTCAGCCACCTGAACCCCGCATCGCTCCTTCCCATCACCTATGCAATCCTCCAATTTCCTCTCTATATCTTGGATCCATATAGGCCTCACCCACAACTCTAAACACACCCCAATCCATACAAAATTCATAATCTATTCATTTTTCATTAAACCACCTTGAATATGGTGGTATGATCCCATTCAAACATACCCCTAAAATGCATAACTCTAACATTGTGGGAAGACGATGAATAGTGTGATGAACAGATAGTGTAAAAAAAGATAAGAAAAGTGAATCCATGATTGTAAAATCATTATTGGCCAAAAATCATAGGATTTTTATTTATAGGTTGATAGAGGTCAAATAGAATAATTATATTAGATAAATATAACTAATAAATTTTAGGGCACATGCGAAGAACAAATATTAAAGATCAAAAGTTATAAAGATAAGAATCCATGATCAATATTTTAATAAAAATGTAAGAGAACACAAATTATGAGCACTAAATCAATTTAGGATTGAAATTTGGTGAATAATGGGTTTGCCAATGTTAAAGAAGACCTATTTCATTTTCTACCTCTTGATCTAGCTCGATCCAATTTCCCATCATTTACTGATCATGATCTATCAATGATGAAGGAAGGTCCTTCTCCTATGAAAATCCTCTCTAGGTTATGTGGTTAACCATGATGAAATTTCATAATGACATATTTATAAATGTAATTGGGTTAATTAATTTAAAATAAAATAAAAAAAATAAATTATTTATTTTAATTAAATGAAAATCCAATGAATCCTTCAATCAGAAATTCAGTGGCGACATCCTTTGGTTGCACCTAGGTTAAACCCAACATTCTGGAGTCAACTCGGGTATCAAATTTTGGATTTGGGAATCCATTTTTGAGGAATTCCAATATTTATTGAAAAATAAGAACATGTGATATTAATAAATTTAATATTTTTAAAATATCAATATCAGGATCACCAGTCCTTAGAATATCATGTATTCTTATTTCTTGGATGAAAAAATGTACCTTGAAATATTCCAAAGTATTTGATGAAAAAATGAGCAATTTTACTATAAATGATAGAATAAATATGGGAAATAAATAAATGTATCTTGAGACTAGGATAACCTACAATTTTATAGATCATATGATATGATTACAAGGGTGAATAATGGTGATGATCGTATTGGGGATATGATTACATGTATAATTGATTATAAAGATTATATTAAGTAAATAACAATGATTTTTTAGTAGAACCTTCATGATAATATAAAACTATTTTATATAATATAGATTTGTGTAAATATTCTATTGTATATTAGTTATACTAAATGTAAGACATTATCATCCATATAAAAGATATATAGTGTAAAAAATAACAACAAATGGAGTAAAATAAGATTTATTGAACTACTATCTCTCTTTAATTATATTATACTAGAAGATAATAAGATTCCATGATGAAAATATGAAACTAAATGAATTATACATTCAGTTGGTATGATCTTTAAAATAATACATGCCTATCCCAATGACTTTATACTATTTCACAAGGACCACCAATCACATAAAAAATGACCAAGGTGTGGTGGGTCTCAATATAAGAAAGAATAATCAATTCTATTGAAATTTGTTTGGTACTTTCCTATCATTTCATGATTTTGTAACATATATATATGTGAGGATACTTCAAGAAAATTGAAATTGAATACACATATAATAAATCAAGATGGAAATCTTTATCACCAAATAAACTCTTCTCAATGGAAGAAAAAAGATTATGAGCATCCTAAATTTGGAAAAGAGAAGAGAAATCTTCATCTAGTGCTATCTATAGATGGTGCTAATCCTTCTGGTTTACAAAGTAGCACTCATAGTACATGGGTGGTTATGTTGTTAAATTATAACATGACATTGTGGATACACATGAAGTGAAAATATATTATGTTGTCTCTACTCATACCAAGAACAAAACAACCAGGTAATGACATTGATATTTATTTGGCTCTATTTATTAATGGTTTCCAATTAATGTAGGATTCAGATGTTACATTATATAATGCTTATAGAAATAATGATTTCATATTGAGATCCATGTTGTATGGGATGATAAATAACTTTCATGATTTTAATTTTGTTAAGATATAGAATTAATTAAACTTATGGGAATCCAATTTTTGAACAAGGAACACACTGAATCAGGATGAAACATTCCTTAAATAATATTTCTAAGACATAAAAAATTTCTACCCCAATGATATAAATATTTATCCTGGATGATAAAATTCAATGAGAATTTTTGAAAAAGGTACAACACTATCTTAAATAGTAGGTGATCAACTGTTGAGAAATTAATTGATATATCCACTGCTTTTGGTAAAACTTATTTGGAAAAACTTCTGAAAACCAGTTGAAAAAGTGATTAGTTTTTTTTTAATTTTCATTCTTGAATTGTTTGAACACCAAAAATTTTCTTAATTTCATGCATGTAGAAAAAATTTATGTGATAGTATCATTAGTATGTTACTAAATGCACCTGAAAAATAAAGGAGATAATTAAGGCTAAGTTAGACATGATTTCAATGGGTATACAGAAATATTTGGTGCTAGTGAAGGGTGAAACAAAAACTTTCTTCCTCCAAATTATAACAATTTTTACAAGAATGAGTGATACTTGTTTTTTGACTTCAATTTTTTTTTAAAGGTTCTAGAGGAGTATTCATTAAATACTAAGAATATAATAGAAATGAACGATTTAATGTTAAAGGGACTGAAATCACATAACTCTCTTATTTTTATTCAATATCTATTTCACAAAGATTTACATTTCATTTTACCGAAAATTCTCTATTATACATTTAACAAATTTCTTTCAAATCTATATAATTTTATGTTATAAACCTAGTGAAATTTAAAACTATTCAAAAGGAAATTTCAATTATATTATTTGAATTATAGTTTTTCTTAAAACCTTTATTCATTAATATGATGGGTTACTTTGTGGATCACATTGTTAGAGAGATTCAGATATGTGGTCCTATAAATTATAGGTGGATGTATAACATTAAACAATATTTGAAGTTTTTGAACGGGTATGTAAAAAATAAATGTTAGATAGAAGGTTGTATTGTAGAGCGATATATTTTTTGAGGAAGCCATTGATTTATGTACCAACTACCTATCCGATGTGGGAAGAATTGTTCAAAATAAATCTCATCATAGTGGGTAACTTATGGGAAAAGGAATTTCCAAAATAGATGTTTTTACCATTACCATCACAGAGTGGGAGTAAGATCACCTTTTTTATATAAAATTCTAGATGATGTTCTATATGTTGAAACCCAAAAATTAATTCTTCATCACTTGAATATTTGAAGGTCTGAATGATGTATATCAAATACATATAATATATAGTTTATTGGATAGTCTCAAGACCATATTTTTAAAGAGTTCACTACAAATCTGAATTCAATTTCAGAATGACTTCGATGCCTAGCCAGAGGACCAAGTGTGCATGTATTATAATTTAATGGTTTTGTAATTAATGGTTATAAATTTTATACAATTATTAATGATGAACATAGTACCATGGAAAATAGTTGAGTTACAGATTTGTAAAAAGTGGTGAATGTATATAGTAAAAAGGATAAAAATTGAATTTAGGTGAATATTTTTCCTAGTTTAGAATCATCAAACAAATATGAGAGTTGGATTATAAAAAATTTTAAGCTTTAATTTTTCAATGAAAGTGAGTCGACAATAAGAGTGTATTTCAAATTAATGAATTGAGATTCATGAAGGTGGACTTTTTTAAGTAAAGGTATAATGATAAACTATTCATTGTGAAATCTTAGTTTGTATAAGTATTTTATATCATGGATCCTACCAATAGAAAGTGGTCAATTATTATGTTATCAACTGAAACCATTATAGGGTTAAATGGAAATTCAACCAAGGATATGCATTTTATTATGATGTCACAAATATTTCATAGTGGTCCTAATATATATGGGATCCTCTATTTCACAGGAGATTATAATGAGTGGATTTGGATACTCAAATGATGGATCAAATACCTTTAACCATCAAAAAAGATATTTCAAAAATCAATTTATATATATTTTTTTGTAATAAACAATGAGTTACGTCATATTATTATTTTTTATCTAGTCTGTTTACTTAATCTAAATAGAAAATTCTACTATTTTAGTATAAGTTGTTTTTTTTAAAATGGTGATTCTCTAAATCCCTAAAAAACAAGTTTATCAACATGTTGATGCAACCAATGTAGAAGAACAATCTGTTTCTCCCTATTTCAATGCTATAAAAACTAAGGAACAACATATTGATGTTGTTAAAACTCAAGAAATGGTAGAAGGTGAACAACCTATGTCCCAATAAAAATAGAATCACTATAGTTCAATACTATTAACAAAAATTATTAAGGACAAAAGAGGAATAAAATTATTAGTTGGATGGAATGTACACAACCGTCTAATTAACCCCAATAATTTCCTTTTCATTAGTTACATTAGGTTCACCACTAAAATTCACATGATGATTAATATAGATATATATCATAGTGTTAATCCAATGATTGATGAATAAATTTGGGAATAGATTAGGGTAACATTATGATATAATTTATCTATTTTAATAAAAAATAATATAACGGAACATTGATTTACTCTTCATTATCCCTATCACAATACATCTATAGTATATTAAAGTTGAATAAAATTTATATTAATGGTAACTGGAAAGGCTCGTAGAGTAATTCATTCAATTCTTATGAATAATCTCCTTAGGGGTGCTGAAGGAAAAGTAAAATCACACCCACTAAAATTATATACTCATATGATAAAACAAGAAATGTGGAATTCAGTTACCATCCATCGTGATGAGGAATATTTTTTTGGTAGGTTGTGATTGATATTACTTTACTTAGACATCAATCCATTAATCACTTTGATTATGATTTTTTAATTTATGAAAGAATTTTCATGTTTTGGAAAATAATAAGGATGCATCAAAACCAACATACCTCTCCAATAAATCAAGTATGGGGTATGATTCACTTGAAAAAATTGGCATGTATTTAAAATCTACAACAATAATATTATTTTTCAAGAAAAAAATTATGTTCCTTCGTTTATATGCATATTAATGGATAAAAATAAAATACTACTTCTTCCCCAAATCTTGTGCTATGGAAGGAGGCTCCTATAAATTAAAATGAAATACTAGTAGTTTAAAACATGAAAAATGTTTGGAAATAATGTGTAAGTGTGACATAATATTTTTTTCTACTTTGAATTTTTTTTACATAAAAATGACTACTTATTTTTCTATATTGTTTGTCTATTTTATACATAAGAATCATCATCAACTATAACTGATGAACGATTACTTTGAATGGAATTAAAGTTGATATAATAGTATGATTTTTTCATAGTTAAGAGTGTTGGAGTGTCTCCCCAAACACATTTTAAGAAAACATATGCATAAGGAGATAAATATATAAATGAATAGAAGAGATGTAGACATGAATAAGTAGTTTAAAAGAAAAAAATAACTGTTAGTAAGAGTTATTATATAATTTTATAGTATGGAATCAATGAAAATAAATAGCACAAAAATAAACACTACATGAAGATCTACACCCCAAAATTTAGGTGATCCATTCCCCTCAAAGGTCTACCTTACCAAATTTAATCAATGTTTTCCTAACTATTTCTATGAAATATGAATCAGGTTGATATTGAAATTTTTTATGTACTAATATTTTATAAGGTTAAATGGATTGTGATTTGTATATATCATCACAGACTAATCACCTTATTGTGAGGGGTGAAATGTATAATATCAATGGATATATTCTACACAACAAACAACATCCAATAGTTCATGTGAGAGTGTAGATTCATGCTTCCCATGATCCGATCACCGAGCGAACTACCCCTTGATGATCAAGATGTCCAAATAGTTGAAATTACTATGATAACATTCATAGAATGTCTATATGATCTCGTAAAATTACATGTTTATAAGAAGTTATGCCTTTACAATTTATTTTTTATGTAAAACCATTAACAATTAATGAAAAAAGGCTAGAATCGAGTAATGCTATTGTAGACGGAGAAAAGGAAGTGGAAATCGATTGTTGAATAAAATAAATCTACAGGATCAAAAAATCGATTGAAAAAAATTTATAAATTACTTCTACCCCTCCAGTTCAATATCCTAATTTATTAATATTACAGGTTCATTACGATGAATCATTTTAAATGGTGATACGACCATCATTGATTTTGAAGAATAAATGTATGGAGATTCCATTATAGACTTTATTAGTCTTGAGAATATTGATTAAATCATTAAGCATGGATAAATAATAATATTAGTTGTAAATGTATACATAAAGTGTGTTTCCATAATCTATTTTTCAAATAAAATATCTAATATGCTAATTATAGTTAAATACTATTCAAAATTTTTACCAGAATATATATCATTAATCTTTTAAGGGAAAACCCTATAAACCAAACTTTTCACTCATAATTACTCAAATCTCTTCTACAAAAAATATAATTTGTCTCAATGTTTCTGCAATGTTGTAAAAAAACTAATCATAAAGACTTTGGTTATTACGTTTGAAAATTTATGAATGATATTGTATTCCATCAACAAATTAGCATCCACGAATAGATAATTCTGATAATAGTTACTATTTTATTTAGAATATTTAATAATCATTTTTGATTTATATTTTTATAGTACGAACCTGACACTATATATTTTACATATTCAAAATATCAAATAGATTTGTTTGTAAATTAATGGGCGAAATAATTGGTTTCAGAATGTATATAGACATCATGAAGATGCGACTTCCTACTATTTATATACTTAATTTTTTAATCATTTTAACTAAATTTTTAATTAATTTCCTTATCATTTTAATATAATACTTCTTTATTTAATTTTCATTGTGATCTTGAAGAAATTAATTCATTAATAATTTATTTTTCTTTGACAATATATTACTCTATAATGTTTATAAAATTGTTGGAGAAAAATAAATTCTTGACAAATTATTCTATAAGAATGATGTACTTAGGTACTAATTTTCTTATTCATAGAGCTATTTATTGTTTATTTGACCTATTTATGTTCATTAGTGTGTGTTTTATGTTTAAAATTTAATAAAAGTGTGTTTTTAGTTAAAATTGGCATTTTTGTTAAGAATATGTTCCAATCACTAAAAACCAATAAAACACACTTACATTAAGTTGAGACTTTATATAAATGACCCATAAGTCATTTTTTATGTATAAAAATAATCCACATATCAATCTGACACATGTCTTGACCTATATAACTTAATGTGACTATTTGTATTTAAAATTAAAATTTTAGTTTAAATCATACATCACATACTAAAAAACTAAGAAAATCCACTCATAGTATATTGATAAATTTGGAAAATAATCCATAAGTCATTTTTGATGTCCATGAATCAACTTTATATCAATATGAGACACATTTTGGCTGGTACAAATCAAAGTGTGTGTTCTTTATTTACAAATGACATTATAGTTCAAAATCCACATGAAATACTCAAAATTGATCAAACATTTTTAGATAGTTGTGATACTTTATAAAAATGATATATAAGTAATTTGTGGTATGTATGAAACCACCATACCAAAATATAATACATATGTGATTAGTATGAATTTAAATGTATGTTTTTAGTTTAAAAATGACATATTATTTAAAACAGGTTTCACTCACTAAAAAAAAGAAAATATGATCAGATTGTCTTAATACTTTGGGAAAATGACCTAGAAGTCATTATTTTGTGTATAAATTTTCTATATATAAATATGAAATATATAATGATCTATATTACTTAAATTTTACTTTTATGTTTTTAAAATATCCTTTTAGTTAAAAATATTTGTCACTAATTGTAAACCGTCAAAACAAACTTGGATTGTCTTGAGACATTATGATAATGATTCATAAATCATTTTTGGTGTGTAAGAAAAAATCATATATCAATATAAATATGTTGTGTAACAACATGATATTTTATGAAATATATATATTTTTTCAAATAAATATAATTTTTTCGATAGCTTTCATAACATGAAACACTGAGTTTTAACGAACCAAAATATATTATTAATTTAATTATTTAAAAATGAATATTACAACCAAGATATTAAATTTTGATGTATGAATAGGAAGAGCCTCATTTTTAAAATTATGTATGAAGGTTTTATATAAATAAAATATGTGAATAAATAAGTACTTAATTTTGGGTAAAATCTTTATATTCTTTGAAAATAATTTTTCCTCAAAAAGTTTTTTATTTATTTTTGTGAACAAATAATAAAAATAAATGTTTACACTTTTAGAAAATTTATTTGATAAAATTAACTTCATTTTTGGAATAAAAATTTCAACATTATCTTAGTGTGATTTTTTTGGATTTTTTTGAAAACATTTAATTGTTTAATAAATATTAAAAAATAATGTTTTTTATTAGAAACTGCATTTTTTATTAAATCATATAAAAATTGATATTTTTTTAAATGGTTTAAAAGAAAAATTAGTTAAATTATTTTAATTTTAATCTAATTTAAGTCTTTTTAATGAATTTTATTTTAATTCTTGATATAAAAACATCTTACACTTATGGAAACATTTTTTTGGAAAACCGCTTTTCCATCCCATATGTAGGATTATTTTTAAATTAAATTCTTCCCCTTTGGTGAATTTAATTTAAGAACATGTATTAAATATTTTTAGTCATAATTATTAATATTATATAATATGGTTAACTTAATTATTTTCATTATGATTAGTAATAATAGTAACAATTAATTACTGTGGTTACGGTTAAAACAGTTTTACTTGGGGTTAAACTAAAAAGGTAATGGTAATAATGACCTAAAAACAAGTTATATTTATATTTTATGGATATATTTTGACTTTATTACACTAATTAGTGATAACTTTCCATTTTAGATCCTTTTTATGTGAGAAATATGGGTATATATTTTTAATTTAAAAAATTGCAATTGTGTCCTCTCACCCACTTATAAAGGACACCCCTTCTCCTCTCCTATCCTAACATAAATTATTTTTTGGATTAGAAAATATTTACCAAACTATATTCCTTAATTGTGTTTCCATTTACTAAAGGCCTTATTTTCATTAGTAAACCCTTATAATAGGTCTTTTGGTGCAAACGTATAGATATTTTTTGAAGAAGATATATCGTTCTTAACTGAGATTTTTTACATTATTTATTTTTCCACCTACGTTAAATTTTATTAAAATATTATGATGTAATAAAATTTGTATCTATGATATACTAAGATTTTATTATGTTAATTTAATAAACTACATTTATCTCCTCTTCAATCAAATGGGAAACGAGACCGTTGAATGTGTGTACAATAGAACCCCGCATCACAAATTGATGTAATTCATTTTACATCACCGCCTCTCATGGTTAGTTATAATGATGGTTTTCATGAATTTATATAATATTTATGACATAATTACATTTATAAATTATAATATCACTTACAAATTCTTACTTTTGATTCTTTGGGAAAACCATAATGTTGCTCGTGTGTACAGTAGACTACTGTCTCACAAAATGATGTGATTCATTTTTGACATAGACTTTACATGGAATTAAATAAGGATAAATTTTATGAATATATATGATATATATAAAATAATAATGACTCTATAATTATGATATATAATTTACATTTTTTTCATTCTATCCATTGAAAAAACATAAAAATCATTCATGCTTACGTATGGTCTACCATCTCCATGAATGTTGAAATTCATTTCCTATATTTAACTTTAATGTATTACTAAAAATAAATTTTAAATGAATTTATATTATATTATAAAATATTTAAAATTTTGGATATTATGGAATTCTGATAATCTTTAATGGACTGAAAAAACCAAATCAAAACTAACATGAAATGCTAAGTAGTTATTACCCAAACGTGATATTAACAAAGAATTGTTACTAAATGGGTAATAAAAGGTCATAAGTAAATATTATATGGTATTATATATATATATATGTATATTTATAGAATATACTCATAATAAATCTATATTTATTATATAGGAATTTTGAATATGTATGAAGGATGTCAAGACTTAAGGTAAGGGATCTTCGTCTCACTTTTATTTCTTTGAGACACATGCCATATTCAGAACTTGTTCCTTTGGTGTGGTGTATATACTACCGGTAAATGTATTTTAATATGATTATTATGAATTTTATTGGTATTTATAATTATATATAACATTATTTATTTCACGGATATTATTATTCAAAGGTAACCAAAGTTGTAAGGGTTCGATGTTACAATCTCATTATTTATTATATTAGTTTATGATTTTGATTCCAATGATGAGATCTTATGATATACCAATCTATAAACCTATGAATTTTCATCTAAAATGTTTATTTGTATAAATTACATGTTTTTAATTCATTTCACTATCTTTATGTACTCATGTTTCCAAATGAATGTCTTTAAGGAAAACCAAATTCATTTCCCTCTTCGGTTGAAAACCCTTTTTATTCCATATCCATGTTCTCTAAAAATGTTTCTAGCGATTTTTTTAATATTATAAAATGATGGTTTAAATTAATTTTTTCCCATTTTTTACTTTTTAATTTTTTTTTATTGAAATCTTCTTTTTGTTTTCTGAACAAGGCTCATTTGACCTTTTAACCAAAAACATAAAAGGAATCTTAGTTTTAAAATGTACAAAATGAACCGTATTTTCCACATTTATGACTAATAAATGATTTAAAGATTACATTACAAGTACCCAATTTAATTTTCAAATAAAATTTTTTATATAATATTTGACGAATTTTTATATTTTTAAAAAGTTATTCCAGAATGGAAATGATATTTCATAAAGAATGTTTTGATGTACTTTTTATGTAAATTTTATTCATCAACAACAAGAAAATTTGGTGTTTTTATATTTTATTGGAAAAAAGATCTAATTGTACTAACCTTACTATATCTTTATATGGTTTATTATTATTATATAGAAATTGTTATGAAAATAGTTCCTTTTCTAAGGGTTATACAATAAAGATATTATGAGATGATTATGGAACCCATATCTTTTCTATCAGTTATTCTATAATGAAATTTTTATAAAATCAAATTCATTTATATAGGTTATTATAAGTTGAAGATTTTATAATCTTATGAGATGAAAATTTATAGAATATGTGATGTGTGAGACCTATATATCCATCCAATTAGTTGGGTAATGATTAATTTTCTATGAGCTTAAAGGGTACATGGGAGGTTATCCCAAGCCTGAAAGAGGGTACACAAGAGGTCATACCAATCCTGAAAGAGGGTATACAAATAGTTATCCCAAGCCCGAAATAGGTACATAAGAGATTATTGGATCCCTGAAAGAGGGAACATGGAATGATATCCCAAGCTCGAATCATGTACATAGGTGGTTACCCAATCCTAACATGTTATGAATGTATTGGTGGGTAGCCTTGACATAATATTTTCAAATATTTTTTTGTATTCTACAAATATATGTCTTATGATAATGTTATAATTTTATGGATTATGTTCGTTTATTATGTTATGATTCATTACTTATGAACTACCATGATTTATCCAATGAAACATGATTATGATATATGATATGAAGGTTATGGTTTCTAATTGTTTTTCTCTTGTTCTCAAACCCTCATGATCACATTATGTTGATATCTCCCTTATTTACCCACACTGATCATCTGAGCTCAACTTATATTATGTTTTCTTTAACTAGGTTATAAAGAAATATATAATGAATTGTATGTTTAAAAAGAGTTCTACTTTTTAATAACTTAGTGGGAAATGACATAGATAGCTTATAGACTAGTTGTTTATGTGTAAAAGTTTCCAAAGGAACTATACCTAAAAGTTATTGGTGTGAATCATTAAATAATGTAATGATTATTCATCTATTATGATTTAATATTTTTATATGAAATTTATGGGTCAAAATAAGATGTGGTTTGTACGAATCAAAGAACATGTTTTTTTTAAAAATTGGAATTTTAATTAAGAAAATATCACATACTCAAAACCAAGAAAATTTGATCATATTTTCATGATACTTTTGGAAAATTAAATATAAGTTATTTTTGACATATAATAATGAACTTCACAACAATCTAACACGCTGTGTAACTGGTGTGATTCAATGTCTATTTTTTATTTAAATTGAAATTTTAGTTCAAAATACATGAGATATACTCAAATATAAGAATATAAATTCATATTATTTTGATAATTTAATAAAATGATCCATAAGTCATTTGTGATGAGTAGGAATCATCCATACCTCAATACAATACATGGTGTGACTAGTTTGACTTGAAATGTGTGTTTTTAGTTTAAGATTAATATCTTGGTTAAAAACACATGTCACCCAATTAAAACTAAGAAACTATGATCGTATTTTCCTGATACTTTAGGAAATAATTTATAAGTCATTTGTTACAAGTAATAATTAGCTATAGGTCAATATAAAACATGATGTGATTGATATAAATCAAAGTGCGTGTTTCCTATTTAAAAATTGAATTTTAGTTAAAAATGTGTATCACTAATTGAAAACTAATAAAATAAAATTATATTGTCTTGAAACTTTGGAATAATTATCCTTAAGTCATTTTTTGTGTCGGAATCACCTGAATATCAATCAGGAACATGGTGTGACTAGTGTGGCTCAAAATGTGTGTTTTTATTTAAAATAGACATTTTTGTTCAAAATACACATAACATACTCAAAACTAAGAAAATAAATTCATTTTATTTTCAGATTTTTGTAAAATTATTCATAAGTAAATTTTGAGATGTTGGAATAATCTATAACTCAATACAATACCCGGTGTGTTTGACAAGACTCAAGATGTGATCTTTTAGTTTTGAAATTAAATTTTCATAAAAAAGACAAGTGGAATACTCAATAAATAGAAAAACATTACAATTATTATGAAACATTAATAAAATTATCCATAATTTATTTTTGACTATTAGGAATAAAGAATACCTTAATTTGGTGCATGGTGTGACTGAGATGGCCTAGAATGTGTGTTTTTAGTTTTAAAATTACATTTTAGTAAAGAAAATGTGTCACTCACAAAAAAACAAGAAAATGAAATCATATTTCATTGATACATTATAAAAATGATCTATAAGGAATTTGGGATAAGTATTAATTATCCATACATAAATCCATTACACGTTGTTACCGGTATGAATCAAAGTGTGTGTTTTCAGTTTAAAAATGACATTTTGGTTAAAAACATGTTTCATTCCCTGAAAACCTATAGAAACATTTATTGTTTTTATAATTTCAAAAAATGAACCTTAAGTCGTTTTTTAAGTGTAGGAAACAACCAAATGTCAATCAGACACATGATGTGACTAGTATGAATAAAAGTTTTTGTTTTTATTAAAAATTTACATTTTTGTTCAAAAGTTGTGGTACCTACTCAAACCCAAGAAAAAAAATTCATATTATTTTGATAATTTATGACCAAAATCTTTATGTCATTTTTGATGTGTATGAATCAACTATACCTCAATTAGAAACACGACATGTCCAGTATGACTCGAAATGTGTGTTTTCAGTTTCCAAATATATTTTTTTTAAAAAAAGTTTTGCTCACAAAAATAGAGAAAAAAGACAATAATTGTCTTGATACATTACAAAAACAATAAATAATTCATTTTTGATGTGTAGTAATTACCCACATGTTAATACAACACACAATGTGACTAGTATGACTCAAAGTGCATGTTTTCAATTTAAAAATGAAATTTTAGTTAAAAATCTATGTCACTCACTAAAAACTAAGAAAAGAAATCTAATTTTATTGGAATTTTTCTAAAATAATAAATAAATCATTTTTGATGCATAGAAATCAACTATACATCAATCCAACACATGGTGAGGCAAGAATGACTCAAAGTACAACTTTTAATCTAAAATTTGACATTATTGGTCAAAACACACATCACATAATTAAAATAGAAAAAATATAAATGGATTATCTTGATAAATTAGGAAAATGATCCATAAATCATTTGTGATGTGTTTTAATAAACCAAAAATTAATCTGACCTAAAATTTTATTGGTATGACTTGAATTGTCTGTTTTCAATTTAAAACTGACATTTTAGTTCAAAAAAATGTCACATACATAAAACCAATAAAATGGGAACGAATTTTATTGAAAATTTAGGAAAATTATCCATAAATCATTTGTGATCTATATAAATAAACTACACATTAATATAACACATGATGTGACTAATATAGAATGAGGTGTATGTTTTTAGTATAAAAGTGTCATTTTATTAATGCATTATTTCATATTTATACTAAATATATTTCTTTACACTATTACTAAGAAGTATTTTTTTATATATGAATACTATTTTGATCGAGCTAGGGTGGTTTGTTACGAAAATGATAAAATGATCATACCCTTTTAAGTGGGGGTCTGGGTCCAAATACAATGAAACATTATTGTTTTTTAATTTGTTGATGTTTGGGTTAAATTATACATAAAAATGTAATTCAACATTTTCTGGGGAGGGGAATCTCAAAATTTTATTGTTTGGGTTGATTTCCTAAGACCTGTGGGTCATGGAATGTCACTCATGATTTCAGGCCTTTTAAAGGTTCCTCGTCATCCCTTGAATGTGGGAGTATAAAAAAGATATAAAAATTGAAGTCCTTCAGGCCATTAAGGAAGAATATAAACAAATATAACTGTAAAATACAATGTTTGAAATGTTATTAATCATTACATATTGTATTTTGTAATATTTTGAAGAAAATTTAATATAATTTAAATATTCTATTTTCCAATATTGCGTGAATTAATTACATTAGATCAAACTGCATATTTTATTTTATCAGTGCAAGGAATAACACTGATAAATGGCCATCTTATTATTGTTAAAAACACGGTGATAATGTTTCCCCATAGTGAGAAAAATTATGATAATGATCCAATTTTATTAATTATAAACTTAAACCAATAAAGGATCCCCTTTATTAGTATTTTTAGCTCTAATTAAGGGCACTTTTATCATCAGTTACAACATCAATACATTTTTATTCCAATGAAAACTATTTATAGTGCTATTGAATCTGATATCTGCAAGAGTGAAATGTGAGGTAAAAATGAAGCTCTAATTAATTAAAATAAATTTGGTTATCATATCGATATGAAGATGATTCATATAGATCATAACTGATTAAAAGATAATTTTTTAGTTTTCATGATTATATGATATCTTTTTCTAATTTTTGTTCCCTACCCAACTGATTTTTCTATTATAAAAAACTATTTATAATTCATAATTATAATTTACATCCTACCAATCAATTTTTGTATAATATTAATGGGTATTAGACTATATAAGACCACAATTGATTCAATCAACATTATATAATTTTTTCATAATAATCAGACGTTTTTTCTAGGTTTTGACCCCCTCGTGGTAGATATGTCATTTAAATAAACATAAAAAATGTTACATAGTGGTTTAATTCATAAAAAGTAATACTCACATCCATTTGATGAATAATAGATTTAAACAAATTATAAATGACTTGATGATCATTCTCCCAAGTTTTATTTCAATTCATATGAATTCAATTTTTATTTACTTCTTTTAAATGATTTGTCAATTAACTAAAAATATGAGTGAAAATCGAAACATTCAATATTACTAAGAATTTGTGTATGAGATCAATGGTAGATGATTTATATAGATCTTAAATGACCTAAATATCATTTTCCTTAGTTTTCAATACAATCTAAGCACTTTTTATCTTCTTAAACCACCACCTTGTATGTTTTTCCATTATTAAAACTATTAGTAATGAAGAATCATACTTCATATACTACCAATCAGTATGGGAAATAGATCGCCTCAAGGTTGATTCCATCACATCATGAACGATTTGATGAATATTATTATTAGTTTACATGTTAGTCAGAAGTATTTTACTAATTTTTTACCCCAAGTGGGAGATATGTCATTTTAATAAACATACATAAAGTTAAACAGTGTTTACAATCATATCGAGTTATATAAATATCCAATTGAAACATGGTTGATTCATACAAATCATAAATGACTCGATGAATATTCTATAAAGTTTTTAATTTAATTCAATGGTGTTTTCTTGGTATTGAACTACTTTTTTATGATTTTTCACATAATTTATACTGTGAGAGAAACACAAAACGTTTTTCCATTCCAAGAAATTTAGGTATCTGATCAATGTATAGATGGTTCATATATATCATAAATTCTCTAATGATAATTGTTGTATTTTTTTATGCCAATATGATATTTCTTTGTCCATTTTGATCCCAACATAGGTCAATTATTTTTTAAAAATAATTAACAATGAAAAATCAAATTTTATGTCCCATCAATCAGTCCAAGTATTATTTGTCCACATGGTGGATTATATAAGGTAAATTTTTTTAAGAAATGTTCACCCATGTTTTCACTTCAACAATTTTCAATTTCCTAGTTTTGAGCCCCCTAGAGGAGGATATGTCATTTAAATAGATGTACCTAATTTTAAAAGGAATTTTTTAACATACAAAATGATACACACATATGATTTATATACAATTTTTTCCAACAATTTATAAATTAATCAATAATTATTCTTCTAAGTTTTCATGTCAATAAAATTTTATTCACTTGGTATGGAACCCTTTTACACGGTTTGTTAGTAAACTATAAATATGAGTAAAAGGAACCGATCATTATTAAACCCATAATTTAATTTTTAAACAAGAATTAATCTTCAAACATTCCAAAAGTAGTTTTATGTTCTATATTTTTGTTGAATTAGGACATAAATATTACAAAACAAACCCTTGAAATAAAAACTTTCCACTTCCACCAAATTTTCATTATTTCTATATTACAATACTTTTAAAATGAAACCCATCTATGTTTCATGAAAAATCTTCATGATTTTAATATTTTCTTAAAAATTGTTCCTACTCATGCTTACAATCTATGAAAAAAAATTTAAACAAGGATGATCAGAAAAATATTAGTAATTTACATACAAAAATAAAAGAATAAAATAATTAGTTCATTTAAAATCCAAGTATTTATATAAGATGGTTTTCTTTTAACATAGTAAAGTTTGAGCTCAAAAAATCATTTATACACACATGTTATTATATTTACTACCCAAAGTTTTTTATAAACGTTTTGAGAAAAAATAAAGGAAAAATCATAATCATGATAGATTCTTTAAAAACACAATAACCCATGAATTTTTTCCCCAAAAAACATAACATTTACCCTTAAAGGGAATAATAATTCATTTAAACCGAAGATCCTTATCTAAACTTATAAAATAAAAATATTCCCATGAAAATTCATTTTAAATAATAAAAAATCTATGTAATTTATTTGAGACATAATATTTATAAAACCCATATTAATAGAATAAATTTTTTGTTTAATTATAAAATAATTCTTTAGAGAAAATAATCCTTTACCAATGAATTGAATAGTTATATCAGGCTCACCCATCATCATAAAAATTCAAAAGACCATTACATAAATTAAACACATAAAATATTTTATTTCCCTCATCAAAATAATAAAAATATATTTTTTAAACCACAAGTATAAAATTTTGGAATATTGACATATCCATTTCCATTTAAAACCCATTTTCCAGACTAAAATACCCAGAAAAATGAGAAAAAGGGTTTTTATTTGAAGAAGGCATGGATTCTCTTAAATGAATCCAAATATAAAATGATGGCTATAGTGGTGTGAAAATACATTAATTTTATATATGTTTAATGAAACATTCATTTTATACATTGTAAAGAGATTGAAACATTTTGTATGAAATAGAAAAAAGATTATTTTTGAATACCTATATAATAAAGTCAACGGTGATGTATATTGAAATTTTTAAATAACTAATTTAAAAATTTAGTCATCCATCAAACAATTTGAAAATTGAGTAAAAATATTAAAAATAAATATTCAAAACATTTTAAAGCTAGGTTTTAAGATAAAATATCCTTTTGCTTGAGTCCAACTTGTCATAGAATTTATTTATCTTCATAAATTTTAATGTTTTATTAATTAATTAAATTATCAAGAATATTTTATAGTTCATTACAGTTTTTTAATTCCTTTTATTTCACTTATTAATATTCCACAACTTAATCACTTAATTGATAAAGTTTACTTTGGATATTTTGTGGATGTTTGGTTCATAAGTCCAAAATGACATTATTAGGTTCAATATTGTCAAATGGATCATGATTATATAATTTATATAATATTAATAATCTTATAATTATTTTTTTATACATTAATTATAATTTTAAAATTATCTATGTAAGGTGGTTATGAAAAATGAATTTTGTCACAACACTGAGATGATAATTTGTACACACACATCAGTAATGCATAAATTTTTCAGAAAACATGAGAGAATTTAGGTAAGTATTATTTTATCATAATATAATGATAATTATATGATAAATATAATATTTTGTCATTAAATACACCTTTATATACCAACCATGTGAGGTGGAGCTGAAAAATTAAATACATAGGTTCACGAAGAGATTGTGAGTACGCACACACGAGGGATGTTTTTATTATTCATTAAATGGTGATGAAAGAGTTATAATATTTATATAACATTAAAGAAATAAATTTATATCCTATATTTAATATGATTTAATTTTCATCCATTATTATGACCAATAATAAGAGTCAATGATGAAAAATGAAATATATCATCTCGTGAGGTGGTAACCCACATGTACACAAGAAAGAAATTAAAATTTTCAATTACATGGATAAGTTTATGAAAAAATGGTTATAACATAAAAATAATAACTATAATTTTATGGGATATAATGATTTTATTATATTATAATGGTTACGAGAGGTTTGATGGAGGTAAAAGAAGATGTAAAAATGAAAGCACTCACTTAATAACTATACCTCTTCTTCGGAAAACCTCTTTAGGTTTATATATAATGCTTCTCTAGGGTTGAATTATTTTAAAAAATGGACCTATAGGACATGTGTAGGAATGTTAAAAAAGGATTTGGGAAGGTAAAGGATGATCTATAAGTATCTTGAATTGTGACATGCATAGGAGATGTGTGGTCCTTTATAAGTGTGGGAGAAGACACACTTGGAATTTTTCAAAATATTAAAATATAATAATTTATTAATCTATAAAAATGGCTACTAAATGACTCATATTAGAATATGAGATTATATATGGTATAAATATTACCATTAAATAGGATTTAGAAAAGTCTTTATATGATTTTATTTCTTATCATTTTAGTTTTAACCCTTTATACGCATTTTAACTCTTACCGTGGTTACTGACTTTTCTCATAAAAAAGTTACTATTTATAATGAAAAAATTGAGATTTACCTATTTAACCTCAGGATTAAATATATAAAATCCACTTTCATGTTTAAATCTATTTTTTTGTGTAAATATTACATTTAAAATCAGAACATGTTACACATTGAAAAACAATTTTTGTGAGGAATTCCTTTTAAGTAAATTGTTTATTCCAAATTAAAGTATAAATTTTATCATAGTAAAATTAATTTAATTATTTATAATTAATAGAAACTAAATTAATTTTAAATCCAATGAAAAAGAAAAGGAGACTTTGAAAATTTTTGAAAGTAAAATACAGTTTTCTTAAAATTTTATATTTTCTACTATTCACAAAAAAGTCCTGTTTTTTAGAAAATTCAAAAAAATTCACTATATGATATATTTAAAATTATGATTTTAAAATGGTATATTTTTTGTCAAATTAAAAATATAGGTTTTAGAAATTAAAATTTTGAGTAAAACTATATAAGCATGAAACTCAATTTAGTTAGACTATAATGATTCTCTTTTTTGATATGAAAATTACTAATATTTATTATAATTAATATATATAAATGACATATAATTCATGAATATTAATAAGGAATGAAATTGATCTATTATCAATATTACCCAGGTTTTCACCATGAGTGAAAAATGAATCTTTTGATCAAAATATGAAATTCAGTTATATGATCGATGTTTAGATGATTCATATATATTATAAATGACTTAAATACCATTTTACTAATTTTTCAAGAAAATGTGATCTATGTTGCTTAGTTTTGACCCCTACCAACTGGTTTTTTATATTATTAAAAACTTTTAATAATTCAAAAACCAAATTTAAATTTTACTAATCAATTGGGGAATCCAATTGAGACAAGACTAATTCCATAAAATCACATATGATTCGAGGAATTTTCTCCTTAATTTTCACATAAATAAAAATCTGTTTGCTTGTTTTTGGCCCCATGGTAGGTGATATATTATTTAATTAAATTTAAAAAATGTTTAATGGTGTTTGTGATCATATCAAGTATTTGTATCTCATTGATGCATAGTTGATTATGATATATCATAAAAAACATGATAATCATTCTGCCAAATTTCCATATCAGTCTACATGTTTTCACATGGTATTGAATTCTTTTACTTGATTTTTCAGTTGATGAGAAATATGTGGGGAAAAAGAAAAATTTGATCGCACTTATCATTTTGGATATCAGATCGGCATGTTTATGATTCATAATAATTATAAATGATCCAAAGACAAATTTCATATGTTTTAAAGACAATCCAATCTCTATTTATTACTTTAACCCCTATCGAGTATATTTTTACATTATTAAATTTTTTTAGTAACATAGATTGAGATATTTCATCCTGATAATAAATCCATGCATCATATTAAAAATTTATTGATTCAATTAATTAAAAAATGATTAAATGAATGTTTTTATACATTTTTACGTCAAACATAAGTCATTTTCCTAGTTTGGACCCCCTGTTAGGGGATATTATATTTGCATAAACTGACACAATATTAAATTCTGATTTTGATTGTACTAAGAAATACACACACCTAATTGATTTTTTGTTAAAAATGATAGATCAAAAATGTCCTGATGATTTATCTCCCAGTATTCATGTCATTCCAAGTGTGATCTATTAGTATTAAAATCTTTTACATGACTAGTTTCTTAACTAAAAATTCATAGAAAAAATGTAACATTTGATAATATCTTGAAATTTTTGTATCAAATTACCATTTAAATGATCGATATTAATCATATATGGACTAAAGATCATTATCCTATGTTTTTAATACAATATGAGTTATTTTTTTCAGTATTGATCCCGACCCAACTATTTTTTCCTTATTAAAAACATTTAATAATGAAGAATCATACTTTACATCCTACCAATAAATATGGGTATCATATTTTACATGGTTGATTATATAAAATTAAAAAAATTATAGGAGGAATGTTATTTGATGTTTTCAAATAAATCATAATTAGTTTCTGTAGTTTTGAACTCCGGTGGGGAGATATATCCTTTTCATAAACATACAAAATATTAAATGGTGTTTTTAGTCACATTCATAAATACATGGATCCAATTGGTGCATCTTTGTTTTGGATAGATCATGAACAACTCAATAATTTTTCTCCCAATTTTTAAATAATATTTAATTTTAAAATATAATTTGAATTATTCATCAACAATCTAATAATTTGATTTAAATTAAATTGATTCTTACAAATCATATATGACTCAATCATCATTATCATATGTTTTCAAAACAATAAAAGTGTGATTCCTCATTATTTATTCCTAAATCTGTGATATTTTATATTTTAAAAATTAAAAATGTGAAAATGTTCTTTTAATTATATTGACTCATATGATCATAAAATTGACATGTGGTTGATATCTAAATATAAACAAAATGTAACTTTGATTATTTTCATAAGTTTTCACATCAATTTAAATTTTGTTACTTGGTTTTGGATCCATAATTTTTAAAATTCCATTTTAATGAAATTATAAAGATGATTTGTGACATTAACAAATGTATGAAAACCAAATGTAAAATTCAATATAAACGAGAAACAAAAAAAGATAAAATAAAACAAACATATTTTATATGATGTTTAATGTTAGTCCATGGATTCTACCTGTATATAGTGCAGTAGGGGTATCCAAAAATAATTTTTTAAGATACTAAATTTTATAAAAATAAAAAACATTCCAGTATAAACCTGCATCATCGAATCCTATTCATCATCACCCCGATGCATATACTATCACAATGACCTTAATTTGGCCAATATTTGTATATTTATATCCTTAGAAGTACACATTTGAGACTCTAAATCTTCTACCTATTATTCCATCCATTAAATAACTATATCCATTACCCCATCACATTAAGCTAAAGAATAAAAAATCCATGAGCCTTATGTCCAGTGATAGCCTTGTCTGTCATGACTAATGATGAAATTAAATATCACATCTCTCATACTGGGAAGATGATACTAATACTCTAAAAATTGTGCTAAATCAGTATCAAATTGACCCTGTTTAATATATATAAAAAATATATTTATTTAAAAATATATACAGGTATTGGTAATTAGAATAAGTAATTACTATAAGAGTAATAACCTTGGGATTTTTTTCGATCACGAGTCATCATCTACGCCCATATTATACTAGTCAGTGAAACTTTTTATAGTAACTATATATAAACTATTAATATATAAATGTATCACATGATGAATATAAAAAGAAAATTAAAAATACTTCTTGTCAAAATAATGATACACGATGATTACAAAATCCCATTAGTCGGTCCCTACATCATGCGATTCTTAAAAAGACACACTACCATAACCTACATTCAATAAATTATAATTTTAAAAATGTAAAATGATTTGAATTATTTATTATTTTTAGATTAAAATTAATTGGCTAATCATATTAGCCTCACTGGACCATTATTTGACTAACTAACACCATTAAGAGGGGAGAACACCTATAAGGACTCTATCCATAATATCTAGGGGACCCATATTTGTAACTAAGTGATACCTATTTACTCTAATTTTATAATATTTCCATATTTTATGGAATTTTTCCATTCATGCTGGATGAAAGTCATCAGGGAACAGTATCAAATTATAATATTTAAAAACAATTGACAGAAATTTATGTTTTATTTAAACATATTAAGATAACAAAAATGAACTTATTACCTGAACTAACCTCTAAATCCAGTCTATTGTATCCTAAGAGAATGAATCCCAATTATTCTTAGTCAATGATAATCCATGTGGTTCATGTATCATATAACCCTATAGGAGAATAATTATAGGGGAACCCTCTCCCACAAGATGATACATTACCCAAAATGATATAAAATAGTTAATGTTATAATTATATGATGAAATCCATCAATCTTGGAATCTCCTATAAGAGGAAGAATATGATGAGTTGGATCCTAATTGAATAAAAGAGAAAAAATTTATATTCATACATACCACCACTGCTAGATGCATATGACTCGCCAGAATTATGTGGATATAGTGTATGTTCAACTAAAATGTTTTTAGCTAACAATTTTTTTTAGTCAAACACACATAGAATATATATCAAAAAAGATACAACAAATACATGAAACAAATTTTAAACAATTCATAAAATGTTAAACAGATAGAAATATATTTGAAATAAAAGAAAAGGATAAAACAAGAACTTTCATTATATATTAAAATTGACCATTTCTAATTTAATGGTCTCTCTCAACCATTTAATTTCTTCTTCACATTAAGCTACAATGAAATGCTCAATATGTGTCCAGTAAAGGAAATAGTCTCATGTTTATCTCATTTAATTAAAAACACTCTTTTATTTAATATTTTCATAGAAATAATCCAATTAGGATATTATGAAAGGGTAATGATGAATAATTTTTATTTTTGTGATTTTAATATGAAAGGTTTATTTCTAAATCATTAATATCTATATAACATACTCTAAATGTTCACCAATGTAAAATTGATCTAATTTTCTCCCATAGACTTGATCAACCCAACTAGACTTTAATAATATGTAATTTGATATATTCATGTATATAAAATCATTTACATATTTCAATTCACCATAACAATAACCAAAATCGATAGATGGACACCCAATTACACTATTTTGGGTTTCTCGTTTTTCTTAAACATATATAATGTGAAATTGAAACCCAAAAGCATCTAAATATTTGTATCAATGAGATGTTATAGATGGAACATCATTAGTTGGTTAAATTCTTTAGTCAATATAAGTTCACATGACACCCAAAGGTTCTGGACTAATATATTTCATAACATTAAATAAAACATTATGAATAAAGAAATAAGAAATACACCTCAATAATTGTACTTAAAAATATAAACCAATCATTAAAAATAAAAAATGGGACTCTTGAATATGATCATTAGTATAACCAGGAAAATATTATTTAATCTCATTAATGTGTTTATTTCAATTGATAACACTATGTTTAAATTAAAAACTTCTAAAAGAAAACAAAAAATGTAAAATTTGAATTATAAAAGTGATGGTAATATTACTACAGTATTTTTGTAACTAATAGAGTATTGAGAATGATATATTGATGATATTTTACCCACTAAATGTTTTCATATCAAATATAGTTCCCCCTCAAACTAGACCATCATGAATTTGAGAGGTATTATCAAATTTTGTTTCAACATCCATAAGATATGTATGATTAAGTTTAATACCCTAATATATTAAATAACTGTTGGATATTGATGCCTTCAGATGAGATCTATTGCATATAAAAAATTTCAATCAATTTCGATACTTCTCAATGTGATACATCCACCTGGATTACATTGGACCAGAAACCATTATTTCAACAGTTAGGTATACTATCAAGTAAAGTATTACATTGAAAAATATGGGTAGAAATAGTTTCTCTAATTGAAAAAGAATAATTAAAATCCTCTCCTACAAAATTTTAAAATAATTAATTAAATTATTTATAAAATTGAGTTTTCTAAAAAAATTAATCATCTCAATCAACAGTTGAAGAAATTTGGGAAATAAATAATCACAAATTACATTTGGAATGAAATGTTAAAGTAGTATGCGATTTCTAAGACTTTTAATCTCTTGAAATATCCAATTATTCAAATTCATAAACTTGTAAATTTTATAAGATTAAGCTTCATGAACCTAGATAGTCTTGAAAATTTAAATAAATGTATCTTTCTCATTTTTACTCAATATATATTGTTTAGAAATCATTTATGACTCATTTTCCTTACCCATTTGCAAATGAAATTGTTTTTAAGAAAATTTCTTCCTAATCACAATTTTCATTGAAATTTTACTTTTATTTTCAATTAAAACCCAAAATGGACCAAAATAAATTATCTCATTTTTTTTCAATGTACAATTCATCTATATAATGGATTAATATGTCAGGTTTACATTAATTAAGATTAAAAAATTACTTTTATTCTCAAATTATGACTACTAAATCTACTCACACCATGAATAGAAGGTATTTGAAGATACACTAAATCCTAAAATTCATATATCATGTGATTTTTTTCTTTTCCAATATATGATAATATTTCAACCCCTATCATGATCTTTAGTACTGAGTTTAATTCTTGAGAACTATCAAATTCTACTATGTCCTTTCTAAACGTATTTTTAAGGGGAATAAAATGATTATTTTCCATGTATTCCAATTTTTTATATTTTTTAAACTATGTATAATTTGGAATTTTATTATAGAAAGGGAAATAAAATTACCATTTTATACTCCAACCAGATAAATTTTTATAATCCAGGAAGTTATTAATTTTCCATAATAATGTATCCTTTAGTTTGATTAGTTAATTCATTTCAAAATCGCAAGTAATCAGATTTTCACCCCAAATTTCCTTAATCTCATCAATTAATGGATGGAGGAAAACATCAATATTTTCCCTCAGAAATCTAAGTATATCAATAAGTGCATAAAGTAATAGAAATGGTCATTTCATACATATACACAGAGGGAGATTATATGAAACCAACAACATGGGTCATGTGTTATGAGATGTTCTAACAATAAACCTAAATAGATTCAATCCATATGCTTCCAACCCCAATCATAAATTATGACAATCTTTAGAATGTTCAGGATTCCCCTTATCAAAATCATTCCATGAAAGAGATTCCATTATATGGGTTGGAAAATTGATTTTCTTTTTTTCTTTCCACTTTTCATCTCATTATTTTATGAATTTTAGATGACATAAATAATATTTTTAACCATATCTTGAGTGGCAAGTAATTAATTTTATTAAAGTAATCAGTTTTTGTATATTCGAATATTTACTTTAGAGAGTCTAATTTTCACCATTATCTTTACACCATGAAGAGCCACAAATTATAATATTATCCAAATAAGAAGTTTCATTTTTGAATAATATAAAGTGGTTTGAACATGTATACATGTTATCATATGTGAATCCAAATTTCTCAATGAAATTAGGATATTCGTAATATTACATAGTTATATTAGCATCAAGAAGAAGTATTTTTTTTCAATAATAATAACAACATATCAAATGACGTATATGAACACTAATAAGAGGATTTCAGGTGAAAGTAATCTATTATCAATGAAAATTTACATAAATTTTTACTCTCAAAATATATGTTAGATTGGGTATCATCTATAATTTCAAAAAACATCAAAAAATATTGATTGCACTAGATTGTAGATTGATATCACTAATCTCAACATTACACATGTCAATGACTTTTGGGGAAAACATGCATTCTATTTCAATAATAATTTCATGATTTATATCTTTCATCCAAACATTATCATCCATATGAATAGTTTTTATTCAATAATATAAAAAAATATTCTTCCCCATGGAGAGTTTAACTCTAATACTTTTTCAGAAACCCATTCAACAATAGGTTATCCCTCACAGTATCTCATTTAAATTGATATGTGTTTCCATATATTATACATAGAAAACTAATATAGTCAGTTTTTAGTAAAATAAATAAAATTTATAATACCCTTAAAATATTATTTAGCAGTTCTATTCAGAAGATTAATCCAATAATTATCTATGTATGTATATGTACAACATGAAATAAGAATTACACAATACCTCATATTATACACAGTTTCATATTTTTAGATAAAACATATATTTAAAATAAAGACTAACTAATTACAAGTGTAATTCAAATAATATTCATACAAGGAAAGAAAATAATTCATAAACAACATGATCATAACTATTTAATGTATATTTAATTATTTATACATTTTATTTTAATTTTGTTTCTTATTTACATGACTAAATATTTTTTATAGATTATCTTATAAAACAAATCACTAGGAGAAATATTCATTTAAAATCAAGGTTTATATAAAAATAAATACTAATAAAATTAAATTAATTTAAAATTTACATAAATTTATGTTAATAAAAATAAACATGATATATATATTGATATTCTAGGATTTCTTATGACACAACCTTCTCTATTTAATTTTCAATATCCAAAAATTTACTAAAACATATTAAAATCAAGAAACACATGAAATAATTATTTAATTTTATTAAATAATCCATTATAATTTTATTTCTTTTACAAAAGATAAATAATTAAAATAGTTATCCATATATTAATCAGTTGTATATTAAATAAATTTACTGCGGAATAAAAGAAATAATTTTTACATAAAATATTTTAATAAATCAATAGTATAAGATATTTATATTGACGTACATAATTCTAAAAAATATTTATAATAGAAAATGATAATTTTCATATATATATATATATATTACAGCTTATAAGTTTAATATAAATTACATAACATGATGATTCATTAAATTATCATATAGGTATAATATCTTTGGAAAATGAGATAGATAAGAAACTTTTTTATAAGATATATATATCATCTCTCACTTAGTTTTTCATAATTATCACCTTTTTTAGACATATCATACTTAAAATATTTCTTAGTATCTTGTTCAAAGGAAACATAAAAAAGGGTGAACCTAGATTCTTTGTAATAGTAAAGAAGGGAGAAAACATTAATCACCTAAACATGTAATGAGTATAAGGGTATGATAACATGAAATTGAAATTTTAAACCAAACCATACATAATATCATGTCATGTAATAATGATTGGAATTTAATAAGTAATGAATCATAAGGGAATAAATGTACATGATTCATTAGAGAATAATATTTTCATAAGACATAGATTTGTAGAATACAAAAAATGATAGAAAATAATTTTATTAAAAGTCAAGTCTCACCACCAAGATTATTAGAGTGGATTGGGTTCACTCCCCAAACCATATTATTAGTCACATTTCTTAGTAATACCTTTTAATTATTTGATTTGTTTTTAAAAAATTAAATGTGATTATTTCGAGACCAGGTGATGAGAAGACGTATGATTACAAGGAACAGAGTGCCCAGAATGATTCGTCGAAAAATGTTATGTTTTAAATAGCTAACATGAAAAATTTTCCTTAAAAAGTAGAATAACTCTTAAATGGGTTCTCAGATCAGAAATTTGAGCGCATCGTTGCATTTAGGATAACATATTTACCCTAGGCATGACTTATGTTTAGTCGGCATGGGCCACTAGTGAGAAAACAAAAAAAATGACATAACCGTAATTAAAATAATTAAATAAACATATTTTATTTTTAAAATTCTTATAACTCACAAATGGGGACTTAGACTGAAAATATGAGACCACCATTAAGCTTGTGAGAGTATTATTTTCTTAGGTAAAGCCTAATGTGGGATAGCACTGACCAATAGTTGAAGTTAGTTTTTGGATGTAAATAAAATAATTAATAATTATTATATTTTTAAATCCTTATAACTCTTAAATGGTAACTCGGATTAAAAAATTGAGAGTACTGTTGATATTGTGGGGGATTTTTACACTAAGGGAAAGCTTAACCTCGACCGACGTGGGTCAAGGGTGAAATATAGTTTCTGAAATTTTTTAAGAAAATTAAAATGGTGCGCATGTGTAGTTTTGGAAACTTCTAAATGGGTGTCTGAATTTAAAATTCGAGGGCACCATTGCATCCGAAACTAGGACATTACTTAAGAATGGTCCTAACATCTACTGACAGGTGTCACAACCCGCCTTATCCAAAAGGAGGGAATGGTCAGTAGATTGCCAGACCCTTCCTTCTTTAAGTTGAAGGTGAGATAATGACCCCCGAGACCCGCTTTCAATAGGTCCCGGAGTGGCGACTAGCACCAAGGGTAAAGAATCACACACTAAATGGAAGGCATTACCCTTTTTCATTTAATTTTATCGTGAGATAGAATGGTAAATCCCAAAAACACCAAAAGCGGAAAGTAAAAGTAAAGCCATGATCCACTCCCAATGCATGTTACAAAAGTAAAAAGCCATAAAGTACAAGTGACTACAAGGGTAAAGTACCAAAGAATGAAAAACAACGACTACAACTGCCCCAAAGGTCCAAGATAGTACGGTCCAGCACGATCCCCGAAGTCCTTCTAGAAACCTGAAAAGAGTTTTATATATGTAGGGTGAGCATACAAGTATACTCAGTAGGGAAAAAACTAAAGCTCTCATGAAAAAGTGGGGGAACGTACTAAAGTTCCATGAGAAAAAGAGTAAACCAAACACCTAACAAGGTAAAATATCCTCCCAAGCCTCACCAATGTACACTCCCCAAATAATGAAAGTCAAGTAATATATATAAGAGCACATAAATGTTTGGGTACCCCGTGCCACTTTCCCACTGGTTATTGAAGACATCCTATGCATTGAACCAATCCCGCCATTCTCACCGCAGTCCCACTGCCACACCCGCCTGCACACACCTGGGCCACAACCTCACGTAGTCCCACTGCCAAACCCCACCCGCACACACCTGGGCCACAAATATCACACGTAACCACACCTGAAAACACCTAGGCGAGAACAACCACCGCCACGCCCAAAGACACACGGGCTAGAATATCCACTTCCACGCCCGAAGACACCTAGGCCTCATCCCGAAGATACTTGGGAAACTACCTGCCCGCACACACCTGGGCCATAACCACCAGACAACCCCGCCTGAAGGATCTTGGGATAATAATGGACCTCAGGCCATCACAACCTGCCCAAATATATACTTGGGCTATCCAGGAAAGGGAGCAGAAAAGGTGCTAATAACCAGCCACTAATGATAGTGTTGGAAAAAACAACCTCCCCCATGAAATGGGGGTGTTCGACACAATGTGCTCAACTAGAGTGGGATGCGAATAAGAAACACAAAAATACAAGTATATATATAGGTAACAAGCACTCCCCCAAGTTTAGGTTTTTGAGCCAGCCTAAGGAACAAAAATAACACTCAAGTCCAAGTCACAACTCATACCAAACGAAAACCCATTATCCCATCCTTGTTTTCATGTTCAGTAATAATGTTTAATTAAGTTCTGAACCTACTTGGGAAACTAGTAAGCATAGGCACAAGTCCAGGAAATCAAACAGTCAACCATCAACCATAACACCCACACCCAGTTATCTCATAAAGCCACATCAACCAAGGAGAATTCTATGTTACAGCCCCATACCCAATATCCAGGGGCAAAAAGGGTTTCTCAACCACAGAGGATCGCACCCCAATTCATGATATAAACAAGGTAACCACCCAGTCTTAAAATTCACAACCACTGAAGGCATAACACAGGGGATCCCATCCCCAAATTTTCACAACCACCGAGAGTATAATAACAGGGGCTCCCATCCCCACCCACATCACCCAGGAAACGGCCCATGAAGGAAGAACAATCAAACCACTACCACCAAACAAAGCAGTCCCATGCCGATATTTTCAGATTTATAAGATTTAAGACACTCCATGATTACAATTTCTTTGTGCTTTAACCGGGGTTATCACAGAAGGGAGTTGATCCTGGTGCTTTCAATTTTCGTAGCCAAATGTAAGTAATTAACAGTTTTACTTTTTACAGCAGAAGTTCACAACTACAAAACAAGTCATTTAAAACATCACGAGGGGTTCATTAGTGCACAGAGAAAGACCACCAATGGCTATGATTTTCAGTAGGCATAAGCCCGCACAATACAGAAATCATAAAATTATGGAAGATCATAAAATAGAGCAGCGTCATCGATCACAACCCTCCCCCTTCATTAGAGTTCATTCATTATCTTCCTTAAGGTTCGGGTTTATCCAATTATAAAGAAACAAAAGCATGCCCAACCTGCATGATACACAAAAGGGAGAGACGAAGGAGAAATTCCCTACTTGTTATCAACGATCGACGCTAAGCCCGGGTGTGGAACTTCACGGATAGCGATGCGGTGCGTCCGAACAAAAAGCTGGTCATCTGAACGAAGGGTGTTCCTAGCACATGGTGATTGAGAAAGAAACCTAGGAGAACCCTTTTTGTTTATAAAGGCTGGGAACGGTTGAGACACCAACGTGGAACAACGTAAGGAGCGGGGGTCATGGGTTGACTACGTGGCCCCACACATTATTAAAGGGGTATAAACCAATGCACACACTAGGTTAATTAATTAAATATTTAATTAAAACATTTATGGGCGTTACCAAGATTTTAAACAAGCTCAATTGGGTAAAAATAGGGTTTAAAACACAAGTCGCGCAAAAAGGAGCGCTACTGGAAAGACCCTGCAGGGGTAGGCAAGAGCCACAGGTAGTTGAGAGCTACCGGTAGGTTGCAACGACCGGTAGACCAAGCTACTAGTAGACAGATCTACTGGTAGTTACAGCTACCGGTAGACCGAGCTACCGATATACAGAGCTACCGTTAGGCTGCGGCTACCGGTAGACCGAGCTACTGGTAGGCCTACCATTAAGCCAAACTTCACCGAGATTCCTAGACCAGGAAACCCAACATGAGATTTTCACAAATTAATGGATCCCAAAAACCCAGGCCATTACATCAGATACCTCTTAAACGATTTTCATCCTTGATAATCAAAACAATCTAGAAGAAAGATAGGGTCTGAACAACCACCTCGATCATCACTGGTCTCTCCACAAAAGTCGCGTCGTCCTCGATGTCCAGCTCTCCCCAGCCGAGGACGTGTGAATCTTCGTGCACATACCGACAGAGCTGGGACTCATGGAAGACATCATGTATCCTCAGTAGCTGCGGTGGTAACGCTAGCTGATAATCCACTTCACCGACCCACCACAACACTTCGAAGGGCCCGATGAACCTGGGAGAAAGCTTAATCCCCTTTCCAAACCTCCATTGTCCACACCGAGGGGATAAATTAAAGAACACATGGTCTCCAACCTCAAACTCCAAGGGTCTCCTCCTGGAATTAGCATACGACTTCTGTCTGTCCTGGGCCCCCTTCATCCTCCCCCGTATAAGCTGAACTTTCTCCGTCATGCTCTGCACCACCTCCGGGCCAAGGATGCCTGCCTCTCCTACTTTGGTCCAACACACAGGTGAACGACATAGACACTCGTACAAGGCTTCAAACGGGGCCATACCAATGGTAGAGTGATAGCTTTTATTGTAGGAAAACTCCCCCAAAGGCAAGTGTCGCACCCATGATCCTCCTAAGTTCAGAACACACGCCCGCAACATATCCTCCGAGGTCTGGATGGTGCTCTTTGTCAGTCCATCTTTCTAGGGATGGAAAGCAGTGCTAAGACACAATTGGGTTCCAGAGGCATGCTGCAATCCTCTCCAGACTCGCGAGGTAAACCGTGCATCCCTATCCGAGACTATAGACTTCGGAACTCCATCCTATCTCTCAACTATCCTCTGATATAATTCTGTCATGACCCGCCTTCACCAAAAGGAGGTATGGGTCAGCAGATTTTCAAGCCATTCTTTCTTTAAGTTGAAGGAGAGATAATGACCCCTGAGACCCGCCTTCAATAGGTCCCGGAGCAGCGACTAGCACCAAGGGTATAGAATCACACACTAAATGGAAGGCATTACCCTTTTTCTTTAAATAGGATCGGGAGATAGAATGGTAAATCCCAAAAAAACCAAAAGTCGAAAGTAAAAGTAAAGAAAAGATCCACTCCCAATGCATGTTACAAAAGTAGAAATCCAGAAAGTACAAGTGACTACAAGGGTAAAGTACCAAAGAAAGAAAAATAGCAACTGCATCTGCCCCAAATGTCCGAGCTAGTACGGTTCAGCATGATCCCCGAAGTCCTCCTGAAAACCTGAAAACAGTTTAATATATGTAGAGTGAGCATACAAGTATACTCAGTAGGGAAAAACCTAAATCTCTCATGCAAAAGTGGGGGAACGTACTAAAGTCCCGTGAGAAAAAAAGTAAACCGAACACCTAACAAGGTAAACTATCCACCCAAGCCTCACCATAGTACACTCCCTAAATAACGCAAGTATAGTAATATATATAAGAGAACATAGATGTTTGGGTACCCCACACCACTTTCCCACTTGTTATTGAAGACAACCTACACATCAAACCAATCCCGCCATTCTCACCGCAATCCCACTTCCACACCCGCCCGCACACACCTGGGCCACAACCTCACGCATCCCCACTGCCAAACCCCGCCCGCACACACCTGGGCCACAACTATAACACGTAACCACGCCTAAAAACACCTAGGCTAGAACAACCACCGCCATACCCGAAGACACCTGGGCTAGTAGATCCACTGCCACGCCCGAAGACACCTGGGCCTCATCCTGAAGATACTTGGGAAACTACTTGCCCGCACAGACCTGGGCAATAACCACCACACAACCCCGCCCGAAGGTTCTTGGGATAATAATGGACCTCAGTTCATCACAACCTTCCCTAATATACTTGGGATATCCGGGAAAGGGTGCAGAAAAGGAGCTAATAACCAGCCACTAAGGGTAGTGTTGGGAAAAACACCCTCCACCCTGAAATGGGGGTGTTCGGCACTAAGTGATCAACTTGGGTGGGGCGCGAATAAGAAACACAAAACTACAAGTATATATATATATATATATATATATATTTAACAAGAACTCCCCCACGTTTAGGTTTTTCAGCTAGCCTAAGGAACGCAAACAACACACAAGTCTGAGTCACAACTGATACCATTCTGTCACAACCCGCCTTCACCAAAAGGAGGGAAGGGTCAGCAGATTTCCAGAACCTTCCTTATTTAAGTTGAAGGAGTGATAATGAAACCTGAGACCTGCGTTTAGTAAGTCCTAGAGTGGCGACTAGAACCAAGGGTATATAATCACACACTAAATGGAAGGCATTACCCTTTTTCTTTTAATAGGACCAGGAGATAGAATGGTAAATACCAACAACACCAAAAGAAGAAAGTAAAAGTAAATCCAATATCCACTCCCAATGCATGTTACAAAAGTAAAAATCTAGAAATTACAAGTGACTACAAGGGTAATGTACCAAAGAAAGAAAAACAACGACTGAAACTGCCCCAAAGGTCCAAGCTAGTACGGTCCAGCATGATCCCCGAAGTCCTCCTAGAAACCTGAAAACAATTTTATATACGTAGGGTGAGCATACAAGTATACTCAGTAGGGAAAATCCTAAAGATCTCGTGCACAAGTGGGGGAATGTACTAAAGTCCTGTGAGAAAAAGAGTAAAACAAACACCTAACAAGGTAAACTATCCACCCAAGCCTCACCATGGTACACTCCCCAAATAACGCAAGTCAAGTAATATATATAAGAGAACATCTATGTTTGGGTACCCCACGCCACTTTCCCACTTATTATTGAAGACAACCTACGCATCAAACCAATCCCGCCATTCTCACCGCAGTCCCACTGCCACACCCGCCCACACACACCTGGGCCACAACCTCACACATCCCCACTGCAAAACCCCGCCCGCACACACTTGGGCCACAACTATCACACGTAACCACGCCTACAAACACCTAGGCAAGAGCAACCACTGCCATGCCTGAAGACACCTGGGCTAGAAGATCCACTGCCATGCCCGAAGACACCTGGGCCTCATCCTGAAGATACTTGGGAAACTACCTACCCGCACACACCTAGGTTATAACCACCAAACAACCCCACCCGAAGGTTCTTGGGCTAATAATGGACCTCAGGCCATCACAGCCTGCCCGAATATACTTGGGCTATCTGGGAAAGGGAGAAAAATAATAGCTAATAACCAGACACTAATGATAGTGTTGGAAAAAACACCCTCCCCCATGAAATGGGGGTGTTTAGTACTAGGTGCTCAACTTGGGTGGGGCGCGAATAAGAAAAAAAAACTACAAGTATATATATAGGTAACAAGAACTCCCCCAAGTTTAGGTTTTTCTGCCAGCTTAAGGAACACAAACAACACTCAAGTCCGAGTCGCAACTCATACCAAACGAAAACCCATTGTCTCATCCTTGTTTTCATGTTTAGTAATGATGTTTAATTAAGTTCTTCACCTACTTGGGCAACTAGTAAGAATAGGAACAAGTCCAGGAAAGCAAACAGTCAAGCATCAACCATAACACCCACACCCAGTTCTCTCGTTAAGCCACAACAACCAAGGAGAACCCTAAGTTACAGCCCCATGCCCAATATCCATGAGCAAAAAGGGTTTCTCAACCACATAGGATCCCACCCCAATTCGTGATATAAACATGGTAACCACTCGGTCATAAAATTCACAACCACTGAAGGCATAACATAGGGGATCCCATCCCCAAATTTTGACAACCACCGAGAGTATAATAATAGGGGATCCCATCCCCACCCACATCACCCAGCAAACGGCCTGTGAAGGAAGAAAAATAAAACCACTACCACCAAACAAATCAGGACCATACCGGTATTTTCGGATTTATAAGATTTAACACACTGCATGATTAAAATTTCCGTGTGATTTAACTGGGGTTATCACATAAGGGAGTTGATCTTGGTGATTTCAATTTGCTTAGACGAATGTAAGTAATTAACCGATTTACTTTTCACAGCATGAGTTCACAACTACAAAACAAGCCATTTAAAACATCATGAGGGGTTCATTAGTGAACAAATAAAGACCACCAAAAACCATGATTTTCAGTAGGCGTAAGCCCGCACAATACAGAAATCATAAAATTATGGAAGATCATAAAACAGAGTAGCGTCATCGATCACATCCCTCCCCCTTCATTAGAGTTCATTCATTATCTTCATTAAGGTTTGGGTTTATCCAATTCTGCAGAAACAAAAGCATGCCCACCCCGCATGATACACTAAAGGGAGAGACGAAGGAGAAATTCCCTACTTATTATCAAAGATCGACGCTAATCCTGGGCATGGAACTTCACAGATAGTGATGCGGCGCGTCCGAATGAAAAGATGCTCATTTGAATGAAGGGTGTTCCTAGCACAGGGTGATCGAGAAATAAACCTAGGAGAACCCTTTTTGTTTATAAAGGCCGGGAACGGTTGAGACACCAACGTGGAACTGCGTAAGGAGCGGGGGTCGTGGGTTGACCACGTGGCCCCACACGTTATTAAAGGGGTCTAAACCAACACACACACTAGGTTAATTCATTAAATATTTAATTAAAACATTTATGGGCGTTACCAGGATTTAAAACAAGCTTAAAGGGGTCAAAATAGGGTTTAAAACCCGACTTGCTCAAAAAGGAGCGCTATTGGAAAGACTCCGTTGGGGTAGGCAAGAGGCACCGGCATATCGAGCTACTGGTAGACAGAGCTACCGGTAGCTAAAGCTACCAGTAGACCGAGCTAACGATAGATAAAGCTACTGGTAGGCTGCGGCTATCGGTAGACCGAGCTACCGGTAGACAGAGCTACTGGTAGGCTGCGGCTACCGGTAGACCGAGCTACCAGTAGGCCTACAACCGGTAGGTTAAGGCTACCGGTAGGCCTACCGTTAGGCCAAACTTCACTGAGATTCCCAGATCAGGAAACCCAAAACGTGATTTTCAGAAAGTAATGGACCCCAAAAACATGGGCCATTACAGCACGGGTCAAGGGAAAAAGATAATTTTTAGAAATTTTAAGAAAAAAATAAAATAAACTTAAAAAGTTTATTTCATTCAAATGAATTGTTTTGCTGCAACGCAACGAGGGGCCGGCAGTTTCATTCCATAAATTAAATGGTGTAACAACTCTTTATCTAAAGAACAACAGATATGATATTTCATAAATGGGGACAATGTAATGATGTGACAACACATCATAACAGAAACGTTGCGACACATTTCTCTTTTAATGAGATAACAGTTTGAAGAATCAGAGATGGAATTTCTGTAACAGGCGATGAAGAATTTCTCTCTAATGAAGAACGCCGGTGAATTAGAAAGTGGAGATTATTCCTTGGAGAATGGATTTAGGACCGAAGATCAACAAACACCAATGGATTGAAATTTATTGACACGAACGATGAACCTTTTCTAGGTAGGGGTTTCCTTTTTGATTTGGATGGTTTTTCTTCTTTCTAAACAACAAATACAAACAAACCCACGAACAAGTTGATCTGTAGAAGGTTGTTGTTTTAGGAGGGTGCCCTTTTCTGCGGGTTTTCATCAGGATAGAAAATTTTAAAAAACCTTATAACCTTCAAATTGTTTTAAAAGCTCTAATGCGAAGGGTTCATTCCAATATGAACAAGGCCTGATACCCTCCGCCTTTGTGTGTTCTTCGTGGATACACCTTTGAAATGGAGGAAAGAGGTTTTCTTGGACATAGCAAGGGATATAATGAACTGAGAAGACCGCTGATGTAGACGGTTTATGAAATTTAACACCAAAGCGGACCCGGTGGTCTGTGAAAGGAGACGCCAGTTGGTGGCATGCCACGACCGCACGCTGCGGCGGACAGAGCCACAACCGGCTCGAGTCACAGTGGTGCATCAGAAGCCACTAGCACTTGGGCCACCGGTGGGCGAGGATAGGACATGGCCAACCAACCGTGTTAGGTGGAGTGGCTTGCACCACGTGGGTCATGACTCCTCACTACCACATGGTCTTGTGACTATGTGTGGGATAAGGTGGGGCGGCCGACTCTTGCCTGCAGCATGTAGCCGAACCAGCCTGCCTTGTGGATCAGGCTGTGGGGTGTTGAAACGAATGCCATCCTTGATTGTAAGCTAGATATATAGTCCCTTTTTGTGGTCCATACCATGGGGTACTAAACTAGACACCCTCCAGGTGTTTGGGCTGGAGGATTTCGGCCCGCTATGCGGGCCGAACTAGGGTACGCGAACCGGTCCGCTGAGCGGCCCGAGATGTAGTAAACCATCCCACTATTATGGGCTGAGCTAGTGGGATAATGCCAGGAAACTAGGTGGCCCATGCAAGTAATGAAAACTGGCCTGCTAGTGTGGGTCGGGATGGATAAATCTGAGTCATTGGGTGACCCAACAGGCTGGACCCACGACCAAACCAGGCCCAGTCCACCGAGGCACAACGAGCTTGTCCCACTGGCCAGGTTAGACCAGGATGACCCAAAATCAAACATGGTCTGGTGAGGTTGGTCGAATCAGGAAGGGTCATATGGGACCCTCATGTCAGGTTGTTCGGGTCGGTCCGACTATGTCAGACTGGGGCCAAACACAACCGACCCCAATTTACTAAAACACAAATATCTTTTAGACCGCGTGTCCGATTGATGCACCGTCTGTAGAGATGTGACCATTATGGAAATATGGTCCTTTGGGAATAATCTAAGTGAGTTTTAGTGGTATTCAAGATATGTCTGATGGCTTAAGGAGTAGATTCTCTCGGAATCAAGAATGTTACATTTGAGAATCCTATGACTGTCTAAGAATTGAAGACAAGAGACCCTGTATGGATCAATTCCTAGTGAACCTATGTAGATCAGATCCTAGATAACCTATGTGGATAAAATACTAGAGACCCTTTGTGGATCATCTCATACCAACCCTCTGTTGATTAGCTCTTAGCTCCGTTGTGTAGATCAACGCGTATCAACCCTGTGTGGATCAACTCCTAGTGACCATGTGTGGGTTAGATCCTCGAAACCTTGTGTGGATCATCTCCAAGCAACCCTGTGTGGATCAGCTACAAATGGCTCAATGTGAACCAACAAACCCAAGGTACTCATCTGGGATGAGTACCTCCTCAGTACATGGTGTTCAGTGTTGCTATTGACGGTCTTGATTTTTATAATCTTGTTTATAACTACTTGATCAGATTCTTAGTATTCATGGAATACTCTCCTCATTGGTTCACTTAGTGTCCTTAGGATACTCTCCTCAATGGTGTACTTAGTGTACATGGTATACTCTCCTTAGTAGTGTGCTTAGTGTACTTGGTGTACTCTTCTCAGGGGAGCACTTAGTGTACTTAGATTACTCTCCACTATGGTATACTTAGTGTAATTGATGTAATCTCCTTAGTGGTTTTCATAGTGTACTTGTCTTACTCTCCTCAGTGATGTAATTAGTGTACTTGGTGTACACACTTTGGTGGTGTACTCACAATACCTTGTGCATAATCTCCTTTGTGGTAATTCCTTTGTGGTTTGGGGTCCCTACTGAGTATTGTTTTACTCATCCCTTCATAGGCTTTCATGTACGTGTCGTGTACATTGAAAGTGATAGAAACTTCGATGGAGACCTTGGTGGTCCAGGACCAGGTTGTGCTCAATGAGACGGGCTAAACGAATGCTTCGACGAAGACCTTGGTGATCCTAGAATAGGTGGTTCTTAGTGAGACGTGAGAGATAGATGTACTACTATGGTTATAGGCTGGTACCCTTCACCAAACCTTCAAGTACGGTCTCGAGCATACAGACCGAGGTAGTCTTACTTTCTTTTGTGGTTTTGGGCTTGTATTCTGGATTCTTTGTACATTCCTTTGTGGTTTGGGTCTTGTGTTCTAGCCCCTTCTTACTTTTAGTTTATGTTGTGTGTGTGTACAATTTTAATGGAAAATGCATTCCCTTTTTGGAATATTCCTTCTTTGTGCTAGTCGTCTTCCCTTGGCCTTTTGAAGGTGGTCTTAGGGTTAGTCATGACACGGGCCCTTTGGGATGGGTCATGACAAAATTTTTTCATAGGCAGTCAGTTCTACCAGAAGAACTAAGAGTATCTAAATTTTTATGGGGAAATAGTGTTAAGTGTTTCGGGTTTAGTATTCAGGGAAGAGAGTCTAGTGTTGGTGCGGCGGCCTACGTATCCATGCACTAGGGCCCTAAATTCTGCTTTCAGACTCAGTACCTGAAAACCCTAGTTTCATGTGTCTTAAAATGTTTTATCATGATCTTTTTGAGTCACAGTCATCTCAACAAGTATAATCTATTAATTGTGATTTATCTTGATATCCTTCAAGATTCCTCCACGCTGACATCCTTCCAAGATTCCAGTGTGTGACCACAAGTATGGTCCACATAGTGACGAGGCTTCGGTATAAGGACCATTTTCTGAGATGGCCCCTTTGGGAGATGTCCCAAATTTTCCACTACCCATTGGTTAGCAGTTACTACCATCACTATTGATAGAGGACGCATGTAGGCTCAGTGCCTCACACGAGTTTCAGCGATAGAGACCCCTCAGGTTCTGATGTGTGCCTGACCCACATGTGTCTAAGGACTGGCTTGAGGTGGTGACAGTGTTTTATATCTAGTCAGTGCTCCATTATATCAAATGGTAGTCCTGGCAGTGATCTATCTATATGGATCATTAGGGAAATGAGAGGGTTTAGATTACCCGATCTTACGATGAGGTGACTTTTCCATGGATAGATCTTGAGAACCTCTCTATGTGAAGGGGATCTTACCATAAAATATAAGGGATATGTGTTCCCAAGAACTTCTACAGACTTGGATTGATGACATGTCGGTAGCTGGGTATTCAATGGGGCATACATAACTTTCTAGGTACTTGATGGATATGATACAATAAGTGATTCTGGGATCAGACCTCCAAGAGTGATGTGTTTACGGACATCCAAGACAACAATATTCCTATGTACATTCCTACTTATTATAGGGTTTTGTAGAGAACCATTTTGGTTGAAAGTTCTTTGGATGAGAAGATATAGCTGGTGGATGTTAGTAGTGGGAAAGCAGAAAACCGACGTCAGTATTAGAGTCTTGGATGAGTACGAGGACGTCTTTCCAGAGGATTTTCCAAGACTACCTTCTCATAGAGAGGTATATTTATGATATGTTATGTACCCCAATATGACATCGATATCTACACCTGAATATAAAATGGACCCCAGAGAGCTCCTGGAGATGAGGGTTTTGTCAGAATACTTGCAGAATAAGGGGTTAGTAAAGCCCAGAGTTTTTCCATGGGAAGCCCCAATGTTGTTCTCCAAGAAGGAAGAAAGAAAATTGAGGCTATGTGTGGACTTCTGGGGCCTGATCCAGGTGACTATGAAGAACATCTATCCTCTACCAAGGATGGATGAACTCTTCGATTAGTTGAAGGGAGAAGGATGGTTCTCAGAGACGGAACTCACATCAGGCTATCACCATCTTCGATTGTGAGATGAGAACATCTCGAAGATGAATTTCAGATGTTGCTGTGACAACTATGTGTACTTAGTAATGTCATTTTTCATGAGGAATTCCCCAACTGTGTTTATGGGACTCCTGAAAAGTATATTCCAGTCATACCAAGACCGGTTTATCATGTTCTTCATTGATGACATCTTAGTGTATTCAAAGTTATAGGAGGATCACACGATACAACTACGGATGGTTCTGGACACAATCTGAGAGAACCATCTCTATGGTAAGCTCATGAAGTGTGATTTATGGATATGAAAGGTCCACTTCCTGAGACATGTCATCTCAGAAGCTGAAGTAATGGTGGATCCAGCAAATATAGAGGTATTTCTTTCTTTGGATCCACCCAAGAGAGTTACAGAGGTGCGAAGTTTTCTTGGGTTGGTTGGGTACTATCAAAGCTATGTACCTGAATTCTCAAAAGTAGCATCACCTATGATGGAATTGATGAATAATGGAAAACCCTTAGTGTGGAAAGAAATATGATAGTAGAAATTTTAGTAGCTGAGGTAGAGCTTGATGAGTGATCCTATCTTGAGGCTACCGGAGGAGGGCACCGACTACATGGTGTTTTGTGATGTATCAGGAATTGGGCATGGTTGTGTCTTGATACAGGGGAAGGTATTGATTTCTTATGGATCATGAAAATAGAGACTGCATGTGAAGAACTATGAAACTCATGACTTTGGGTTGGCAGCGGTAGTCTTCACACTAAAGATGTGGCTACACTACCTTATGGGTGAACGATTCATCGTCTATGATGACAACAATAGTCTCAAGTATATCTTTTCTCAAAAGGATCTGAATCTGAGACATTGATGTTTGGTAGTGTTTATACAAAAATATGACTTTGAGATAGTGTATACTCCTGGGAAGGGGAACATGTTGGAAGATGAGCTTAGATGAAGATTGAGTTCACAACAATTGAACGAGGCTTCAGAGCAGTTGGTGTTGCTTTAGATATCCTTCGTGGATAGAGATGAGGCAACTTATCTTCATTCAATGGTGGTTTTCCCTCTACTCTTACCATGAGTTAGGGAGTCACAACTTTGATATGCTTGTTATGATACCACAAATGCCAAGATGTCCACATGGCATTCCCTTGATAAATTTTTGAATGGTGGGGAACACATCACTCTTTTCAGAGGATGCACCATAGTACTAATGGAATTATAGGAGGAGATGTTGAGGGAGGTCCATACATCCCCTTTGGTGGTGCATCCAGGTGAGGCGAATATGTAATAGGACATCTGAGGTCTGTTTTGGTGGCTGTGGATGAAAAAGGAAGTGGAATATTTTGTTTCCAGATGCCTCACTTGTCAGCAAGTGAAGGCTGGGCACCAGGTTCTAGTAGGTTTGACAGAACCCCTCGGGGTAACGAAAAGGAAATGGTATGAAATATCGATGGTATTTGTGATGGGTTTACCATGTACATCTTGGAGAAAAAAATACCATATGGGTTATCATTGACGGACTGACCGAGTCGGCCAACTTCTTAACTACCCAAGAGTAGAGTTTATTAGAGGGCTCGAGATGCCACTATGTTCTAGAGATTTGACGACGAGGTGAAATTTGAGGATATTTGAGTAGATATCGAGGATTAATATGGGAGGATCCCTCATGGATGATAAATTCCTCTAGTGCATGTTCATTGGCATCACATGAATCTCCAAGAGAGCACATGGGAGTGGGAGGCTCAGATTCGTGTCTGGTAACCCCTTTCGTTCGATTATCCCTTGTTTTTTATTATTCAGGAATAAATCCATAAAGAGGGTAGTAATGTAATACCCCATGATTCCATGATTTTTTTTAAAATTAAATGTGATTATTTTGAGACCAGACACTAAGATGACGTGTGATTTTGAGGCCTGGAGTGCCCTGAATGATCTGTAAAAAAATGTTATGTTTTAAATTGTGCACGTGAGCAGTTTTCAAGAAAAAGTGGAATACCTATTAAATGGGTTCCTATATTAGAAATATAAGGGAACCATTTCATTCATAATGGGGGGTTTACCCTAGGCGTTACATAAGTTTAGTCAACACATGCCTCCATTGAGAAAAACAAAAAATGGAATAACCATTAATAAAATAATTAAATAAAATTATTTTATTAATCAAATTCTTATTACTCATGAATGGTGACTTAGATTGAAAATATAAGACCACATTTGAGCTCATGTGGGTATTATTTCCTTAGATAGATCCTAACGTTGACCGGTGCGGGACAATAGTTAAAGTTAGTTTTTGGACATAAATAAAATAATTAAGTAACAAATATTTTATTTTCAAATTCTTATAACTTTTAAACAATAACTCGGATTGAAAATTTGAGAGTACTATTGATCTCGTGAGGGAGTTTTATCCTTATGTGGAGCTTAACCTTGACCAACACAGGTTGAGGGTGAATGATAATTTGTGAACTTTTTTAAAGAAATTATAATTGTGCGCATGAACGGTTTTGAAAACTTCTAAATGGGTGCTCGGATTGAAAATAAGAGGCAACCATTGATTTAATAATTAGGACATTACCTTTGAATGGACCTAACCTTGACCATCACTAGTCAAGGGAAGAATTAAATTTTCAGACATTGTAAGAAAAAAATAAAATAAACATAATTTTTTTTATTCAAAAGAATTTTTTCACTACATCGCAATGATGAGTCAACTATTTAATTCCATAAATGAAACAACATAGAAACTATTTAACCAAAGTGTAACAGATATGATATTTCATAAATAAAAAAAATTAATGACATGATGACGCAACATAATAGAAACTTTGTGACACATTTCTAGTTTAATGAGATAACAGGTTGGAGAATCAGAGATGCAATTTTTCGGACAGATGATGAAGGATTTATCTCCTACAAAGAATTCCGGTGATTTAGAAAGTGGTGATGATGACTTGGAGAATGGATTTGGGAATGAAGATCAATGAATTCAAACATATTTCAATGGATCGACACCAATGATGAACCTTCTCCAGGTTGGGGTTGCCTTTTTGATTTTAATGGTCATTCTTTTTTCTAAACAACGAATGCGGACCAACCCACGAATAGGTTGATCTATGGATTTTTGTTCTTGTGGTAGGGTGATCTTTATTGGGGTTTTTAATTAGGATATAACTTTGTTAAAAACATAGAAACTTCCCCTTATTTTTAAATTTTTAATGTAGAGGGTGCGGGTTGACATGAACAAGGCCCGAGCCCTTCCGCATTTGTGTGTTTTTCGTGGATGCCCCTTCAAAATGAAGGAAAGGGGTTTTCGAGGGCATAGAAGAGGAGATGAAGACCAGAGAAGACCACTAGCATAGAGGGTTTGTAAAATGGACCACCAGAGCGGACCCAGTGGTCCATAGAAGGTGCTGCCACTGGGTGGCGGTGCATCATGAAGGCGCACTGCGGTAGATAGAGCCTCAGCTGGTTCAGACCGTTGGGGTGCAACAGGAGCCGCCGATGCTCGGACCGACGATGGGCAAGGACAGGATGTGGCCAAAAGGGGGCATTAGGTGGAGTAGACCACACTCTGTGGGCCACAACTCCCCACTGGTATGCGGTCCCACCCCCACATGCGAGACCAGGTGTGGTGGCCGACTCCTACCTACTGCGTGCAGCCAAACCGACCTGCCTTGGGGGCCTATCTGTGGGGAATCGAACCAGATGCCCTCATAGTGTCTGAACTAGAGAAGACTGAAATTCCTTACAGGCTGATCCATGGGTTGTCGAATTGGATGCACTCCTAGTATCTGGGATGGGGGAGGCCGGCCTGCTATGCAGGCAAGGTCGGGGTGCATGAACTGGGCTGCTGAGTAGCCATTGATGGAGTAAACCAGAGTGATAATTTCAGCCACTAGGAGGCCATGGTGAGGAAAAAAACCGGGCTTCCAGTACGACCTAGGCCGGATAAATCTGGGTTACTGGGTGACCCGGTGGGCTAGACCCACGACCGAACTAGGTCAGGTGTAGTGAGGCCCAATGGGCCTGGCCTACAGGCTAGGTCGAACCGAGCTATCCCGGACCCAAACCGGGTTATTTTGGGATGGATGAATCAGGCTGGGTTATGTGGGACCCCCAGGTCGGGTTTTTTGGGTGGGTGTGACTAAGTCGGACTGGGCTGAGACACAACCGACCCCTGTTTACTAAAACACCAATATCTTTCAGACCGGGCATCTGATTGACGCGCCATTTGCAGCATGGTGACCCTTGCGTTGATACGGTCCTTTGGACATACTAAAAGTGAGTTTTCACGGTAGTAAAGATATTACTGATGGATTAATGAGTAGATTCTCCTTGAATCAATCGTGTTACATGCATTAATCATGTAGCTGGTTGAGACCCAAAGATAAGAAACCCAATATGGATCATCTCCAAGGGACCCTTTGTAGATTAGATCCTAGAAACCCTGTGTGGATCAGCTCCTAAAGAACCTGTGTAGATCATATTTTAGTGAACCTATGTGGATTAGCTTCAAAGGACCCTCTGTGGATCAACTACAAGTGCTTCTGTGTATTCCATCAGACCCACGATACTCATCTGGGATGAGTAGCTCAATAGTCCTAGGTGTTCAGTGTTGCGACTGATAGTCTTTATTTCTATACTCTACTTTATACCTATGTGAGATGATTCTTAGTGTACTTGGCATGCTCTCCTCAGTGGTGTATTTAGTGTACATGGAATACTCTCCTCAGTGGTGCAATTAGTGTACTTGGTGTACTCTCCTCAGTGGTGTAATTGGTGTACTCTCCTCATTAGTGTACTCAGTGTACTTGGAAAACTCTCCTTAGTGGTGTACTTAGTGTACATGTGGTAATCTCCTCAGTGGTGTACTTAGTGTACATGGAACACTCTCATAAATGGTGTAGTTAATATACTTTATGTACTCTCCTCGGTGGTGTACTGACAGTATGTTGTGCATATTCTCCTTTGTGGTATTTTTTTTGGTTTCGGGTCCCTACTATGTATTGTGTTACTCAACCCTACAATGGCTTCAACCGCACGTGTCGTGTCTCATGCTGGTGATTGACACTTTGAAGAAGACCTTGGCAATCCAGGAAATAGTGGTGCTCAGTGAGAAGAAACAGACAAACACTTCGACGGAGACCTTGGTGGTCCAGAACTATGTGGTTCTCTTTGAGACGAGATGGATGAGTGTAATACTACAACTACAGACATCTACCCTTAACCTAACCTTTATGTTGGGTCTCAAGAAAACATACTAGGGAATTTTTACATTCCTTTGTGGTTTTGGGCTTGTATTCTGTCCCCTTTGTACTTTCCCTTGTGGTTTTGGGCTTGTATTCTGGCCCCTTGGTACTTTCATTTTGTGTTGTGTATGTGTACAGGTTTAAAGGCAAATGCCTTCCCTTTTTGGGATATTCCTTCTCGGTGCTATTCAACAGCCCCTGGCCTTTGGAAGGCGGTCTTGGGGTTAGTCATCACACGATCCCTAGGGGACTGGTCATGACATTCCCTTACAAAATTATCATAGTGGACATGTCCCTTTAAAAAATGGGTTCACTCCACATTATTGTCCTATTTATCTCAAGAGATATCCATTTTTACCTAATTCAATGGAGGGATATATAATTATCATCCCACCCTTCACATAATAAAAATTATATAGGTTTGTTTCATCAGATCATAAAATATTAATCATATCATAACCCATTAAAAATAAATGAGTTTTATAAATATTTCATTTTGGATTAACCCATGGAAAATTAATGTGTTTTATAAAAGTTACATTAATTCATTATTGCGTAACCCATGGAAGAGGAATTGGTTAGATAAAAATCTTATCATTATAAGAATAAAATATAAAAAGAAATAATAATGATGGTATCATTGAATCGTATCCCTGGAAATGTGTAATTAACATCCAAGTATGTATTATTAAATAAAATTTCACTTAGAATATTTCCTAATGAAAATTCTATTTTCACTTTGGAATGAATTATTTAGAATCTAATTTTTATTAAAATATTTTCAAAAATATTTTATTTAAATGAACCTTGAAAATACCCTTGGAAAATTATAAAGGAAGCTTCACATTATTGAGTGGTTATGATGGTGGGAAATTCTATTTGTGCTATTTATGTTAAAAAACATTCGTTTCATACCCTTTTAAAAAAAATCAAAAAGTACCTCATTTTAAAAACAATAAGAAGATTAATTTTAATTTTTTTTAAAAAAATTCAATAATGGGTAAAAATTTATTTAAATAATCATGGATCAATATTTAAAACATTATTGAATTTTTTTATAAAACATTGATACAAATTAAAATGTATTTTTTACTGAAGAAATAAGTAATGTATGATTTACTTAAAAAATGTTATTTCATTATCTTGAGTTCTTAAATAGTGAAAAATGAAATAAAAACATGTATTCCAATTAAATAACTAGTATATAAGAAAATGAAATAGATTTATCATATAAGGATAATATATTTTATTAATTGGAAATTGAAGAATAAAAAATCCTAGTTAAAATAGAATTGAAATATAATTCCCTTACCGCAAGTTTCACTTGCTTTAAAAGTTCTCTATTATCTTATTCTTTGAAAGAATACATTTAGATATCATCTTTAGGATACCGAGGTAGTTTTTTTGGGAATACCAACACCTATATAATGTGGCCAAGTGTGTTTGTAAGATAATTTTACAGGGCTTGGTTGAGATATATGGCACAATGTGGTGTAAACATGAGAAAGGAGGGGTGGTATTTTATATGTGCGAGGAGGGGAACTCTTGGAATTTCTTAACAGATTAAAATATAATAAAATTATTATAAAGAATTTTTTTTCCAAATTTATATGAATTGAAATAGAAAATAATAGGTTATAAATAAAATCAACCAATATAATTTAGATAGGTTTTTGTGTCATTTTATACATTATCTTTTTATTAACCCATTCATTAATCATTTTGGAACTTAATCGTGGTAAATAATATTTCTATATTAAAGGGTTAATAATGTTACCAAAAATGGAAAAGTGACTCATAAATAGACCATGGTTGATATTTTAAACTATATTCCATTTACTTGGATGAAGATAATATTTCAATTAATTCAAAATAATTTAATAAAATATTATTTATTATAAATTATCAGTAATGTCAATTTTGGAAATATTCATTTAATTTTAATTAAAAGTCACCAAAAAATATATTTAATTCATATATAATCATTTTACACAGTAATAGTATGTTATATTTATCTACAAAATTTAGGGAACAAAATATCTCACTCAAATTATATTATATTTAATATTTTTGAAATATTTTATTCTATCTTCCTATTAATTGAGGAAATACTATATCGACATTACGTAATAATTTAATGTAATTAAATAATTATTTAATATTATAAATAAATTACCATGAGAAAATAATTTCATTATTCTAAAAAAACATTATGATTTAATCACAACTTCCCTTTGTCCCTATGTGATCTCATTAAGAGTTATTTAAAAGTAATAAAGTGAAATTTTGTATTTGTATTTGTCTAAATGTTATATCATCCATTTTAATGGAAAATTATCCCTTAAAAAATTAAATTTTGAGAATAAAGTGATAAGGGTAAAATTAAGTTCATCAAATAAGAAATAATATGAAAAAACATCCAGCTTAACATTTAGTTTTAACCTAATCTAACCATATTTACACTTTACCGAGGTGATACACTTTACCAGGATTGCTATTCATAATGCCAAAAAATAAATTTAGACTATATACAAAATTTTGACCTCTAGTTTACAAATATTTAATACACTTTTTATATTTCAATTTCTAATATTGATAGAAATTCATTTTAAAATAAGTTATAAAACCATGTAAAAAATGTGTTTTAGAAAAATAAATTTTTAAGAATAAATATCTTTTACATAATTTTATTTCTAATAAATTGATTAAAAATGAATTTATTTTATATATGTTTAAACTATAATTTTTTCATAATTTAGTTATTCCCATTCATACCCACCAATTTAATGGCTAGATCATTATGGTTTAATTAGAATCAATATTATGTGTATCACATGTATCTAAGAAATTAAATTTATTTTAAAAGAAATATATCACAATATATCAGAGTGTTACAGGTGTAGTGGGATAGTATTGCCTTCATTACCAATAATTTCAATGGTTATAAAGTTATAATTTGATAAAATTTGACACTAAATATTCAATATATCATCAATATAAAGTTAACAAATAATATACTATGTCTCACAATAAAAACTCCATATCATTTTTAACGTAGACACAATAATTGACATTAACAAATAAATTATAGTATGGAAGTAAAAACAATGTGAAATAGGTGAAAATTCAGTCCCAAAAACACTACATATTTTTCATTATCAAAATAAAAAACCAAAAATAGATAGTTTTTTGATGAATTATGAATAACATTATTTAAATACTAAAATTACGGGTTTCTTCTGGTAGCATGAGAAATCCAATGATTAATGAATTGGAATGAGATAGAGTGTAGAGAGAGAGGATAGAAAGGGAAATCTCAGTATGATATTGCAATAGTTACTGGCATGAATTATGAAATATTTTTTGGGGGGAGGTATGATTGATGGTGGTCAAGATGATAGTAACCTCGACTTGAGGCGGTGGTAGACAAGATAGGGAAGCATGCATCTGGTGGTGGTGGTGGTGGGGGGGGGGGTGGGGGTTATAGATAGTTTTTTAAGATGGGAGACCACTTATGATCGTCTCCCATATCTCCATGATCTAAATACTCATATATTATAGTAGTGTTTTGACTCATGATCTTCTTTTTATCCACTATTGAGTTAGAGAGATAGATTTTACTACGCATATATGATTATAGAAACAGTTTTTAAAAAAAACAACAATTTTATTATTTTAAGATATTTTAAAGCTTCATTGAATTTTTATAGTTTAATTTATTAATTATTTTTTATAGGATTTTTTAAAATATATTAAATATGAATTTAAATAAAGAATAATGTCAAAACCATAATTGATTGATCAACCATAAGATAATGAAATAATCAATGAAACAATCATCAAATAAATAGTTTGGTGATGGTGAATAGAGATAGTAATATAATCAAAGTAAATAGAAGTGAAAATAAATCATAGATGTCCAAAAGTTATTATTCCATTGACTTAGTGAAACACAAACCAAAATACACATAAATAGGGTAATTAGATTTTAATAAATGGATAAGATCAATCCACATGTCCTCTATCAAATATAATGGTGCTTCATAAAACCCCCTTGGATGTATAAAAAATGATGTTTCATAAAACCCCCTTGAATGTCATAAGTTTAGGTAATACTATATAATATTCTCATAAAAAACCCTAGGGGAGAAAAAAATTTAATCCAAATTAATTTAATTTCATTCCATGATGCATCAAAAAAAATATTATTTTGAAAACAGATTGGGAAACAACTCAGTAATGAGAAAAGAGTGAAAAATTCCAAACATTATCTACAAAAGCCACAATATATTTTTCAGTCTTAGTGTCCCAATTTCATAAACCATTTTCTCAAAATAAAATGGCTGCTAATACCTTTATGACCAAATATTCAAAATTATCAAAATACTTTATTTGTTTTGTATCAATCTCATCATTCTTTTCAATTCATGAATTAAAAGGAATTTTTGTGAGAAATATTTTATTTTGTCACCATTGAAATACCAAAACTTTAGTGGTGATATTCAAGAATAATTATCTTTATATAATGTAGGGGGAATATCATTATTCATATTTAATCCTTAATTATTTATGATTTTATGAATGAATGATCCCCACAAAAAATATTCTTGCATTTTTTTTTAAAAATTTTAAGAAAATGTCAACAGGATTAGAGGAAGTCACAAAAATGGTTTGTTTTATAGATCACCATGAGATGTAAGTTCCAATTCATTTGAACCAAAATCTAGTTTGAGACCAAGATTTGTATGGATTAGATAAATATACAACATCGATATAACCTACTAACTTGGTTTCTAAATTCCAGAATAAGTAATCATTTGTACCATTTAAATATCAATGTGTATGAAAATATTATTAACTTGCATCAAATAATTTTTAATAAGACCTAATATTATGTATAAGATATATATGCACATACACAGGTCTATACTTTAGCAGAAAATAAAATGGGAATTTATATTTAATCCTTTAGGGAGAATAAGTTCTTTATTATCCCTTCATGATTATATTAATATTTGAATAAAGGGATTTAATTGTTAATGATATTTTCATAAAAATGTAAAATCATTTAAAAATTCTTGAATTCATATTCTTGATGGTTTATTTCAAAACTATAAGGACATTAAAATTAATTTTAGGATCAAATGATTTATTTCTTTTATAAAATCATCAAATGTTTGGATGTCATTGAAAAATCATGACAATATAATGATTAAATATACGTATTTATAGAAATTATGAGATTATAAAATTCATTTTTTTATTTTTATGTAATAGATACATGAAATATATCTTATCCATTTCACTATATATAGTAATTTATCAGATTAGATTAAGCATTATTTTTTTTGAATTTGCTTTAGGATTTTTAACCCTTCAAGGATTTATATATAGATTTTTAAATCAATATTCTAATATTGCTAAATAATGAGAAAATAAATTTCACATACTCTTAAATATATTTAAATATCCAAATATATAAGGAATTACAGTAATTATCATTAGACTATATATACATATATATCTAATTATAAATACCCAAGTATATACCGGCTATGAAATTTCATGAGGAATTTGAATTTTTGGTCCTGACGTAGGGGACATTTTGAGAACCAAAATTAAGATCATAATTCCAAAATATGTAGCATCTTAAGGTGATATTGTTTGTCAGGTATAAAGGCCTAAAAGGGTATTCAATGCTTCGATGAAAATCAAGAGCTTTGGGTAGGAGTTAGAAGTTTTGAATGAGGTACTTTCCCATCACACAATTTATGTACAGATAGGGTAAACAACACATGATAATTGAACAAGTTAGTCTTTACATTGTGTTTTGGTTCAGGTATTTTACATATTTGTAGATAATTTTGTGGGGCAAACTTGTGGAGTGATACATTTTCTCAGAGTGATATTCATGTTTGGCATACATTTTGGTAATACGAGTAGAAAAACTATGTATGGTGGTGCAGATTGAGACAATGTGAGCTACATAGTTGGTGCATGAATTGGAAAATCATATGGCTACCAATATTTCCTAAAACAATAGGCAATTTAAAATTTCTCCTATGATTTTTTATGTTTCCACCCCCTTTTATCCAACAATGTGCATTAATAAGATGGGGGTTCTCCATATCACTTGACTTATTTGATTCCTCCCAGTTAGGGGTGAAATTCTGATGGTGATTCTTAGTGATTAGAAGTTGGTTATTCTCGTTTATACTTTCATCCTTCCCCTACCTTAATCTGGTTAGATTTTGGTTTGATCCAAGTATGGTATTTTGATACAATTTCTATCATATCTTGTTGGTAATCATCTTAGATAATGTGGATTTTTTTTCAGCGTGGATAGAGGATGCCACTAGAGGAAGATCTTATGATATTTACCTTCCTTTAAATGGAAGTTATTCATCCTACAAATTTTTATAGGCTTCTTAAATAAATGTGATGAAATTTATGGGTGAGTTGAGGGATATTTGTTCACATTTTTCTTGGGATAACATCACAGGTATGTCATATAACTTTTAGGTTCAGTTAATCTTGATTTTAGTGTGGTGGGATGATCTAGTTATTAATTCAGAAATTATGACTAATTAAATTAAATTCATTGATTAACTATATTTTTTTTATTTTTTATTAATTTTTTAATTTATCTTAAGATAAGCTCCTATGGGATGAGACAAGCATGGATAGGGGTTGGAAAAGATTAGGAGAGGGTGTTTGAGATTCTATTGAAGGGAATAACTCCATATGAGGCAGGTGGTCACTAAACATACCCTTATGGTTCATTCATTTAGATATATTAAATGTGATATTATATCTCTCTACTAAAGGTTTATTAAGCTAAAATTTACATTGATTTTTTTTAAACTATCATGTAATGATCTAAGTGTCAAGGTACATAATGGAATCCTGAACATAGGATTGATGCCTTATTCATTGATGACCAAGGGATTGATAATGAATATGTGCGAAGAAATACAAGGATCCTTGAAGGGTGTGAACTAAATGAATTTAATCAACCTAGTAGAATATAATATATGTTTGTTTGATCCCTGTGTTTAGGGATCCGGTGTTGTCATAGAAAATGGGATCATTTGATGATTATGATTCTAAAGGGGGAATATGTTGGTTGGATCTTCATGAGTACTAGGATATGACCCCGGGGATTAATATGAGACATGAATATCTGATGTTAGTTTCCCCAAGGATTGTAAGGAGGGCATGATAGGCCTATTACTTATTATGTCTACTTAGATAGTCATAAATCTCATCTGTGATAGGGAATATGCTTAAATCAGTAGATGAGAGTCATGGGGACTACCATGTGTGGGTTAATTCATTTTTATATATATGCGATGTGATTAGAGGTTTTAATCTAGTTTATAGTATATAGTTGACCTATAGATATGCTAGAAGAGATATAGTGTGGGTCATGGGTATTTTCTAGATGACTTGGAATAATGATTCCATGTGACTTTGGGTGAGATAGTTGGGATGGTCTTTGGGTTTTGGGACCACATTGTGATATGGGAAATGGATGAGGTATTAGAAAAAACCTTTAGATACTGGGGTTAGAAATGTGAATATGGGTTGAAAGAACAATGTAGGGTTTTGAATATGAATTACCATTGATCAGAAAATATTGGGATGAATATGGAAGACCTTATTGGATAAAATAGTGTTGGAGAATAAGATGCTGATATATTTAACATAAGGTGATAGAGTGACCAAGATGGTCTATTGGATTTTATCTCAATAGTCTATATTAAAAAAATGATTGTGCTTATTTTTAGATATTGGATGACAAGATAGATATTTGAAAAACATAGAGAGAGAGAGGTTTGGGTTCCAAAATAAAAATATATGGTTCAAGGTAGCGAATTTGATTCCCTCGAGTCCTTGATGATGTGGTATATATATTATGGTGGTGAGTTATATGAACATGAGTTCTTGATTATATATGATATGTTTCGAGGTAGGGAAATGGATGACCCTATGTTCAAGAGAATACATGTTTTTATTATAAAAAGGGAGTGGTATTCCCTTGTATTACTAATTATACAATATGTTATCCATAGTAGGGAGTTAGATACCCTTGATTTCCTGAACATATGAGATGTGATTCTTGGAAAATAGAGGGATTCCCTAAGATCATGATGATATGATATGTGATTTCAAGAAGGGAGGGGAATGTCAATGAGTTTCTAATGATATGAGATGTGATTATATACAGGGATCAAGATGACTCTACGATCTTGGACCTTTAAGATGATATTCTTGGTAGGGATCATGATTCCCTTGAGGATTTGATGATCTGATATATGTTTCCTGGACATAAGGCATTTTCTATTTAGTTACATATTTAATTAGATATGTCTCTAAATAGGGGAGGTATTATTCTAAGTTCATAATGATATGAGATATAGTTCCTGATAGGGAGTGGGATTATCCTGAGTTCCTAATGATATGAGATGTGATTCTAAGAGGCGAGTTGGTTACAAAAGTGTTATTGATGGTATGAGATGTGTTTCGTAGTAGTGAGTGGATACCCTTGAGTTCATAATTCTGTAAAATGCGATAAAATATAGGGATAAATATTCCCATAATTCATTATTATTCTAGATGTGATTCTAGGTAGGGTACATGGTACCTCTGAATCTTGGATAATCTGAGATTTATTCTCAGGAAGGCAGCGTGTTACCCTTATGTTTCTGATGATTCCAATCATGTTTCTTGGTGGGGAGTAGGGCTCCTCAACATCCATAATGTCATGCAGTATAAGCTTCTAGGTGTGGATAGTTTTACCCTAGTACTCGATGATTACGTAACATTATTAGATACACTCTATCACTAGCTAACACTAGTATGGTTGATCTTAACTACCATGTTACAACTCAAGAATAAATAGAAATTTAAATAAAGTTTTTTATGTTTTATTTATTTCCTGATCATATCATATCAGGAAAGTACTTCAGTATAGGTTATAATATAGACCCCATTAGTGGTGGCCTACTGAGTTTTACTCACACCCGGATCGAGTAACCATGATACCAGGGAACAAGAATAGACCTCGTGATCATAGGTTCATGTAGGGAAGTGGAATTGTGTTGGATGATTAGGCTACAGTAGCTCAAATAGGATTTAGAGACCGAGATGAGGTGGGGTTCATGGATGGTAGTATATCTATATGTATATTTTAAAACATTTTTATATTTGTACCTGAGATCGGCCTAATGGTCTGTTGGTGTGTTATTAATGACTGTATTACTTCATTTCATTGATATAGAATGAATATGATTTATTTATTTTTCATGCTATGATTATTTATATGGACGATTTTTGGTTATTTATGTTGTTATTTACTTCAATATGATGGTTTAGTCACCCCAGGGTTGTTCCTTCAACCCTCTAGTTAGTATCCTTTGATATATGGGGAGCTACACATGAGGTAATGTGGTAACCTCAGTTGAGTCACGAGTGAGTGGTCCTTGATTGGTGGAGTATTACAACATGGTATCAGAGAATCTATTATTTTTCATACTATTTATGATATCGTAAACTATGAATAAAAATGTCTTGTAGCTTGTGATCGACCTTAGAATGTTGTGTCCCAAACACATTTTTGGTGGGATGTCTAGTTTACCAAGGATATGAGATTTATATTAATGTTTTTTAATGTTAGAGTTGAGATATTTATTCAAGTATGATTTGGTTATTTTATATTTTTATTTGTAGTGTTATCTATAGGCTTGTAGTTGCAGAATGAACCTATAAATATATTATAGTCAACATAAAAAATTTACATGAAATTAATCCGATTCTTGTGATTTATATCAATAATGATGAAGGGTAAAACTATTTACAGTTTCAATAAGAACTTATATAGCATTTTCGTATATAACTTGTACGTGTCATTCAACTTACTTGAACCAAAATATATTTTTTATCTGGTGAGCAGTCATGTAGTTCATATAAAGGGAAATTCCTTAATGATGGATTCACATTACCTTTATGCATTTGATGTGTAGTGACCCTAAGTTGATGAAACAAACATTTGATTCCTTGGTACTAGTTATGGACAAGGGAATATTATCAGTTATAGAAATTTTACACAAGAACCATTTTAGTGTTTTTACATATTGATTCATAGTGACATCTACTAAACCAAACCATATTACTATGGTATACTTATACCAAATCCTCAAAGGGTGATATAATTATATATACAAGGATGAGATCATATTCTTCAAGGGGGTAGTCTAGTATACAAATTACTAGTTAAGATTGGTTCCATGGAGTGGAAAGGGTATTAATCATATGATTCCATATATATATATGTAATTACCATTGAGTGGGTGTGTAGGAACATGAGTTTCCTTAATATCATGGATAACCTGATGAAGTTTTAGAGAGGAATGTAGTAAGAATTGTGATTTTAGTATCAAGGAAGAATTTTGAGGGAAATACATATTGAATGCAAAAACTTGTGGATCATGAATAATAGATGATTAGATCAAGGATTACTATAGAATATATATATATATATATATTATTCATTTTTGAATGACTTTATGTGGTGGGTGATTATGTAGTGATGTTCAACTTGAGTGAGATGTTAGGATTTTTGGAAGATGGAATAATGGATGTATCAAGATATATGAGATTAACATGATAGTGGAGTATAGTAAGTTTTTACAATTTTGATCCTAGGTTTGGTCATGTGCGACTCATAATAGTGTGATTCATGTTATACAATTGAGTAGTATGAGGGCATACACCTGTTGGGTTCAAGTGAGATTGTGGTCATGTGCATGGGAATAGGTGCGATACTGGGTAGTTTCTCGATAAGTGAAAGGACTTGTATAGGAAGAGGACCAATGGATTTGAAAGAAAAACTATGGCTAGGATGGACCATGGTTTATATGAAAATGCTTATTTAATCTTTATGAAAGATGGTGATATCGTGGATGGATGGTTACAGGGGTTGAAAGGATATTTAAGCATGGATCAGGAGGGGAGTCACACGTGCAGTGATATAACTTTTCATCTATTTCACTCAAGGAATATTTTAAGGGAATTCATATGGTGGGGATATTAGTATTAGATTTTAGAGGGTGAACCATGGTATATATTAACTTTTGGAGGGTATCAAGGATAATGTTCTCAGTGAGCTGAGAATGGGAAGTGATTAGTGTTTCATATAGGTGTTCATGTTTTGGAAAGAAAACCAAGTTTAGTAATTACATTGAATAATAGATGGTTCATGAATAATGAAGAATCATTTTATGATATATTAGAGGAATCATAAATATAATTATATGATGGAGAGACTCTTATCAGTTTTATATAAATGACCATCATGTTGTAAGGGTCATGGATATTGGGAGACCAGTCAATGGACAACAAAGATTTAAATTGGTTGATGGTGTGTGGGAATGGTCTGTTGTGATCTGGTCCCCTGGTGATTACTATATTTGTGATTTAGATGTTATATTAAATAAATTCATTACATTTTCATCATCATCAAGATAAAATTTACGTGATACTTGGGTGAGTTGGATTGGAGGCATTCTAATGCTTGGAGTGAGAGTAAGAGGACAGGTGAGGGGGTTGGTGATCCAACTCTGGAATCATAATGAGAATTATGTTTCGAATTTGGTGTGGTTTTTTGAAAGATCTCAGGATACCTACATGGAATTTAAGTGTCAGTATTGGTTTATTTGATAGTGCATCCACAATTTTCATCAATCATTTTAAGGAAAGGTCAACATGAGGAGGTTTGAATGGTACTTTTTCATGATAATGGATGTGGTGAGGTGGAAAGATCACTGAGTGTATTGCTGGAAAAATTGAAATGATTTTTTTTCAAGATATTACCATATTGGAGAGTACAATGGTTTGTGATTATCCATTATGTGTTGAGTCTTGTAGTGTATAAAGACATAGTTTGTGGAATGAGTTTATAGATGAAATTATGCTCTCTTAGGTTTGGAAGGTGTGGTGGATCTTTATTATGGTCTTAGAGATAATGATGAGGAGGGAGATTGGTTATAATATTAGCACACCTCATGTTTAGAGTCACATAATAGATGATTATTTGTTTTTATAGTATATAATTAAATGAGTTATCTAACATACATATAAAAGTTAGACGAAAAAAGATCAAATGTTACTACCCAAGTTAATAGGGGAACATTTCTTTTTTTGGAGCCCACACAATTATAAATATAATGTTAAAAGTTCATGGAATGGATTAGTGTTTGGATATGTAACCTCATGATATGTTTCATAGGGATTGTGTGAGTGAAGATAAAGTACACTGAAATAAAAAGTGTTGGACTATAAGAACATCCCTTAGTTTGATAGGTAACCCTAGTGGGTAATACCCTATGGTGTGATTTGAAGGAAACAAAGTTTTATAGGAGACCCATGGTGTTATATGATGTAAGGAGGCTGGTTTATGGAAAATTGTATCAGATGTAATACCCAACTGGAGGTGTAGTGGGACTACTTGGGTTTGAGGTGTGGGGTCCAAAACAATAGTGTTGCACTGGGGGATGTGTGGGTGGGTGGGGGGGGGGGGCTATAACACCCCTAGAAAAGTTATACCTAAAATATTAAATAATACTACCCATGTAAATTTGGGGGACCTTTTTTTTGGGAGCCTAACAGATTTGAAATCTACATTTAACCAATCATAGACTAAATTACTATTAGGATGGATGAACTCCTAGGAAGTTTCCCATGGTGAGTGTGAGTGATTAGAAAAAACACATAAAGAATAAGTGTTACATATAGGGAAAATAATATTTCTGATAAGTGACCTCTTTGTGTAATACACTATTGTGTTATTGGAAGGAAACTAAGGTATTATATGAAACACATGATATTATATTGATAGGGTCAGAACCCAAGATATTTGCGTATTGATATTTTAATTTAAAATTTATGTTTGAGGTAGGTTAGAATTAATGGGTAGAAATACCACTAATAATTTTGGAGGATAATAAGTAGTATTGTGAAATGGTTTTAAAGACCTAAATCTTAACAATTTATGGAATTTCGTGGGAATTTGAATTTTTGGTCTTGGAATAAGGGAATTTTTGAAAAAAAAATCAGATCATAATATTGATACTTGGATCATCTCAATAAGATGTTATTGGACATGGATTGAGGCATAAGAGGTGTTTTGGGAGCACCTGTGAAAATATAGAGCATTGGATTGGAATTAAAATTTGGTAAAGAGGTTATTCCTTGTTGAAAAATTACATCATCATTAGTGTAAACCATATGTGGGAACCATCTGATTTGGTTTTTTATAGGGGTTTGGTGCATGAATTTCTCATGTTTGTAAATAACCATATGTGGAATCCATGTGAAATGTTGCAATTTTTTAGAGTGAGTTTCACAATTGGTGAACTGATTAGTAAACCACATAGTTAAACCATGTGGGTGGGGGGGGGGGGGGTAAATATTAATAATGTTCAAGCTATATAATTACTGATTTTTTTAAAGAATATGTTGAAAAACCATGTAGCTACAATGATTTAATTAAAATGGGAAATTAAAATTTTCACCTCCTATTTTTTTATGTTATCCTTGTCTTCTCCTTCATCATGCATAACCAATATTAGGGTTTCTCCCTTATCTTTATAATTTATTCCCCATGGTTAGTGGTGGGATTTTTATGGAGTTTTATAGATATTTTAGGTGATTTCCCCCATTTATCCATCCATCATTCTCCTCCCATAGTAAAATTTTAATTTTATGTGACTGGTGAAAAAGATTTGAAAATTATTTACACTATATCATGGTAAAAAGAATCTTATATGGTTGGAATTTTACTTAGTATGAATAAAGGATTCAATTGGAGGATGATCACACATTTATGATCGACATTTCATTATAGGTACTTCACTTGATCAATTTTTTAAGGGTTTTCAATTAAATTGAATATAATTTATGGTTGAATTGATGTTGGGTGTTATAGATTTTTCTTAGAATGGTGTTAGTGGAATTCCTTGGACCATCTTCCTATAGATAGTCACGATTTTAATTTTATAGGATGGCTTAGTGAGCTATTGGGATTATATTCCCAATTAAATTATATTGATAAATTAATTATAAATCTATATAATTTATTAACTTGGATATTATGGTTTTAGATATATGTTTGGTGGGGGGGGTGAGATGATCAAAGAAAAATCCAAGACACTCCTATTTGAGGACATATTATATTTTATTAAAGGTAGTAATTTAATATAAGGTCGGTTGTTTCTGAACAGACCCCTTTGATTTATGTATTTTGATAATGTGATATGCAGTCTCATAAAAAATTTGTGATCAATAATAAATATAAAAATATTTTTTTTTGAAACTCTAGGATAATGAATAAATTATCAAGGGATATAGTGGACCCAAGAAAATTATCTCGGTGCCTCGACTAATGAAAATCAAGGGACTGATAATGAATATGTAATAAAAGATAGGTGTACAATTGAGGGTTATGAACTTATATAAATGAATAAAAATTATGGACTTAGATATAAGGGTTTCATATCTTGGTTCATAGTAGGTTCTCTTGTGATGTTATAAAATATGTTATATCCCAACAACTATGTCTCCTAGGGGTAAATATGTCATTTGAATCTATTATGGGACTATGATAGGTCCTTGGAAACTGATATCTATCAAGAATAATTGAATTTAATTTCTCCAAGGATATCATGGTAGTCATGAGAGACTTAGGTACTATGATGATATTTGAGATGTATTTATGTCTTATTTGTGATTTTGAATACACTTAAAAGGGTGGATGGTAGAGTTGGTGGGTTCCCTGAGTGGGATAAGTTCCCCAAGACAAGATGAAATGTGATATGAGTTTTCCTCTAGTTAATTATAAAGGTATCTATTTAGGATATGTGGGATGAGATCCAATGTGGATCATGGGTATTACCAGGATTACTAGGCCTGAAGATTTCAAGAGTCTATGGGTGAGATGGTTCAGATGGTCCTTCGGTTGTTGGGACATGTTATGATATGGGAAAAATAAGGAATTGGATGAGACTCTTGAGGGAAGGTCTTGTAAGGGACCTACGGGGTGAGGTAATATTTAAGGGTTCTAGATAAAACATTATATTGATGGATAGAGATTCAAAAGTGCCAATATACCCTTAGTGAATGACTATTCATGAGAGATGAGGATATATATAGATTATATGTAAGGTACTAGGATGACTAATATTGTATAGAGGATATTATATCAAGTGGATATAATGATAATGTATGCATTTTCATAGTTGTGGATACTGGTTGATGAAATAGTTGTTGGGCTAACAAAGAGAGAGGGATGGGCTCCAGAATGAGAAGATTTGTTTCAAAGTGGGGAGTGGGATACCCATGTGTCCTTGAGGATGTGAGATATGTTTCATGGAAGATAGTGTAGATACCATGAGTTCCTTATGCTATATGAAATGTTTCCATGTAGGGAGAGTGACTACCCTGAGTTCAAGATTATAAAAGATTTTATTCCATGCAGGGAGAAAAATGCCCATGATTTCCTAACTATATGAAATGTTAGTCTAGTTAGGGAATGAGATGACCCCGATTTCTTTATGTCTTGAGATGTGATTCTAGAAACATCGTGATATGAACCAAAATTTATATTGATAAAAGATATTATTATAGGAGGGTAGATGGATTCTCTTGAGTTATTGAGGATATAAGATATGAATCAAGGTAGGGAGTGGGATTCCCTTAAGTTCTTTGATGATCCTAAATGTGATTCTAGGTAGGTAGTATGATTATTATTTGGCCTTGATGATGTGAGATAGATTTCCATTTAGAGACTATTATTACCATGATTTTATAATGCTGTGATATTTGTTTCTAGATATAGAGAGGTATTCCCTTGAGTTACCAATTATATTAGATGGAATTCGATATAGGGAGTGGTATTACCATGAGTTCCTGATGATACAAAATGAGATTCAAGGTATAGGCAAGGATGATCATGAGTTATGAAGATATGAGATGTGATTCTATAAAGAGAGTGGGATTCCCTTCAATTAATAATGATAAGAGATGTGATTCTAGGTAGGGAGATGGGTTACCTTGACCTCTTGTGATATAATATGTGATTCTAGGTATGGTTCAAGATTCCCCTACATTATTGGTAATAGGAGATGTGATTCTAGGAATTGGGTGATACTTCCTAGGGTCCCCAATGATATGATATATTTTTCTAGGTATAGATAAATATTCCTCTATGTTTTTTATTGTGTGAGTTATGTTTATACATAGGGAGTTCAGTGACACCAAGTTTCTAATGACATGTATTATTTTCTTCTATAAGAGATGTGTTTTCTCCTTGAAACCTGATAGTTTTTTTGACTTTCGCAGACACACCTCAACACTAGATGAAGGTGGAATGATCCTTATTTGACATAATATTAGAACATGAGGATTAGTGGTGATTTATATTACGGTTCTTATGTAGTTTAATTACTTTAGGAGAATATCAAATATTTATTGCACTATTTTCTGGTTATATTCCAGAAATAATTGGTGGTTTATTACTACCTTTTACTCACACCCTACTTGGGTGTCCATGGTACTTGGATACCCAAGAAGACCACATAATTTCAGGTTCAAGTAGGGATGATTGCCAGTGTTTATTTATCATTCTAGAGTATCTCAACCAGGTTTTCAAGATTGGGATAAGGCCACGCTCATTGATGGTAATAGATCCCCTATTGTATTTCATCCCTTTTATTTATTTTTATATGTGATAATCCCATTGGATGGTTAGTATAGGATTTATTATTAGATAATTTTATTTCATTTGATATATTATTGATATGTTTCATTTCTTTTGTGTACTATGATTATAATTATAGACGATATTTGGTTATTTTTTCTATTGTTTACATAGATATGATGGTATTGTATCACCACTAAAACTCATTAAACCAACACAGCTATTCAGTACACTTTTTAATATGGGGAGGTGTGCCTGAGGATATGTAGTAACCTCATCCTGGACATGGGTGAGTAGTCTCTGACTAGGGGAGTGTTAAAAAAATTGTCTTCATAGTTTGTATAACCAATAAAAAACATTAAATGTTTAACATATAATACATTAATTTAATCATTTTTATAATTTATATTGATGTCAAAGTATCTCAAAATCTACTATAATAAATGATTTTTTAAATAATTAAAAAATTACATTATATCATCCAAAAAACTTAACTATATTGAATAATATAACTGGAATTAGTGACACTTCATTGATAATATCTAAAAATCCATACTGTTATTGATAAAATGATTTTAATTTTAAATTTAATATATATATTTATGAAAAATTATTTTAGATAATTGGTTTAAAAAATTATAGTGTACATCTTGAAATTATTTATTTTAGACACATTATATATGAATTATTCATATAACTGTTCTGGGCATATTGTCAATGGTTCTTCAAGACCATTTTATATATAGTATATGATTCTAAATATTTTATTAATTCACATGAAAAAAATAAAATTTGTACTCCATTGAAAATAATAATACATGAGATCATTTAATAGATACCATTGTTATAAAATATTAATATAGCTCACATGGTAGGTTGGTGCATCCATAGTTTTACATAATAATTTTTTACTTCATAAAAATATATAAAATTAACTTCCAATGTAGCCGATGATGATATAAGTAATTTTTCTTAATAATAGGCAACCCATGGTTAATTTATTTATGGTTATGGTAATATTGGAAGAACTAGTGGTGAGTGATATATTTATAATTTATTTTTAAAAATATTTCTCAAAACCCCAATAAAGGATAATTTCATGTTAAGTTTATAATTAATTTATTTAGATATGAAGGAAATAAATACCTCATCTTTGGATACTTTCGTTATGGATGATTTTGATCTTTCAAAATACCATTTTTGTATTTCCTTTATTGTAGTGTGAGGATCGAGGTTAGAATCTATCTTGTAGTGATCCACATATTCTCCTTTGATCTTCAAGAAACACCAATCAATTTTTTGGTGCTAGCATGATGAATCAATTTTCTTCAGTTGTTCGTGTTGATAACTTTTCATTAAGTCATTAAGGAATCCATATTTTATTTCTTGTTCTTGAGAGTGAGAGATAAGGAGAAGATAAGAAAGAATTTTTGTGTTCCCAATGATTATCTATATTTTTCACACTTTAGACAATAGACCTAAGAATCTATTTATCGAGCTAGGGTTTAGGTCAAAATCTTATATAGTATCATGATGACCCTTAAAAAATATTATAACCTTAAATAATTCCTAATAATAATAATAATAATGATAATAATAATAATAATAATAATAATAATAATAATAATAATAATGATAATATTTTGTGGTGTGAGCCAACTTGCGCAATAACAAATAATATTTGACCTAATTGTTAATTAATATTTTCCATGATACTAAGTCTTGATCCATTTGAAATCCTCTAGACTTTATTGATCATCTAAATAAATACTAAATATTTTATTCATCAATAAATATTTGCGATCAATAAAACAGGAATAAAATTATTCCTCAGTCTTTAGAATAATATTTCTCTTATTAATTAAATTCAAATAGAATATAATTGTGATAAAAAAACACATAGTGTGTGACCCTCTTGGAATCATTATCATTGTAATTAAGATATATTTTCTAAATTCTAATATTACTATCTAGAAATCGGTTAAGGAACCCAAGAGAAAGAACATAATGTTGCAATGATGAAAAACACACATAAATACTCACTAAACAATATAACCCCTTTTAGACAACATATCATCAAGAATGTTACACATCTATTTCACTAACATATATGCTTGATATTTCTTTCTTTGACCATCTAAAATAAACATTTCATTACACCATGGACATGAAATTTAGGGTGATGGTTCTATTCCAATAAAAGGGATGAGATATCATATTCCATAAATATGGATGGGACAAATCCTTCCTTGGCTTACTAATTAACAACATGTCACTTGTGTCACAACCGATGTATCTAAATTTTCTATGAACAATTAACATTATGGATTACAAAATAAATCTAAGTACGAGATTCGTGACATATATTAATAATAATATTAAATTTTAGGGTCCATTACACATGCTTGTATATAGGAATATTAGATGAAACGAAAACATGCAGAGTACCTAATGGTAGGAATATTATCATAATCTCCAAATAGGGATATTTCCTAATGTTAACTTCAAGAGAAGAAGGCCCATATACTTATGAGTACTCACACTCAACAATATATATAATATGTGTTCCATTATATAAATTTTTTTGACCACAAAACTATATTTAAGAATATTATCATTGACCTTGTGGTTCTCACCATAGTGGGGAACTTCTATAACCATATAAATCTGATGTATAATCAATAAAATCATAAAATTAATGTCATGAAGAATAATGAACAATATGTAAAAATATTTTTCAGTAATATTCAATAAATCAAATATACATGTAATCAAAGTATAACATTTGTTCATAGGAAATCAACTCCACAAAATCCCTACTTAGACTAGAGCCAACTACCTAATACATTCATTACGAGAGATCTCACATGATAATCATGTTTCTATATAAGTCATGGATTTATTAAATGTATCAACTATGTTTTCTTCCATATAAATACTACTCACTTTAATCTCAAATATCTGAGACAAATCCATCGATAGATGACACTTCCAAAGTACGTTATTCATATGCTGATGTGACCTTGGCTCTTTCATAAGATCCACTACTGTAGTATTATCATAATAGAGTGTGATGAAATTATTACTGAAAGGAACCATATAAATATATTGGAAGAATTTACACATCCATAAGGATTTTTATATTCCTAAGAATATACAATATAATCAAACTCTACTGTTGAATCTACGAACACACCATTCATTAATCTCTACTAGCTCAAGAAACCTCCATTGAATGTGAAGATGTATCGCATTTGAGACTTCTTGTCACATTAATACATTTAGAAACTAGAATATTCTTATCCCTTAATGAATAGTTCCTCATCTCCTCTATAAAACAAGAACATATCTTAGTACACCAAATATACTTAAGGATAGTCTTGACTACTATCCAATGACATTCACATGATCCATCTTGATATCCTCCTACCACAATTAATGCTTAGGTGACAACTATACTTTTACATAGCATAAAATTCATGAATGGACCAATATATTATACATATATAATCCATTACATTATATTTTATTTCTTATGTGTCCGAGGACACATTTTCATCTAAAGATGATTCTACGTGATGCTGGAAGCAATCCGATTTTGGATTATTCCATAATGAAACTATTCAGTATCCTGTCAATATTTTTTACATTGAAATAGTCCATGAAGACTCATGGATATGTCACTATGAATCATGATACCAGGAATATATTCTATTTCACCTATGTAATTCATATAGAATCATTAATTTATCTAGGCCTTAATGGAATGTAAAATTGGTATATCATTTGAAATAAGTTACATGTTATCAACATATACTACAAGGAAAAAAAATCACCCCCACTAAACCTTTTGTAGACAAAAAAATCACATTCTTTATTTATGAAACAAAATTCAATTATAGATTCATAAAAATAAATTCTCTATTACCTAGATGATTTATATAATCCATAAATAGATTTTTGAAATTTTCATATCTTGTTGGAATCCTTTAGAGTCAAAAACCATTCTTGTTGTTTCACCTAGACATCTTCTTGAAGGATACTATTAAGAAAGGATATTTTTGCAACCATTTTAGAAATATCATAGTCATGGAATGATTAATGGAAAGTTTAATTTTTATGGATTTCAACACTACAACTGGCGAAAATGATTCTTTATAGTATACAACTTGACTACTTTTAAAACCATTTTCCAATCAGTCACACTTTATAGGTATTGAATTTTCATTCCAAATCCAATTTCTTCTTCAATACCCATTTAAACCAATTATATTTATTTCCAAAATAGGATCAATAAAAATCTAGACATGGATTTGGTGCATGGAATCCATTTCAGAATTCACGACTTCTTGCAACTTAAAAAAATCTGTTCCACTTACTACTTCTATGTAGGTTAGAGGATCATTATTATTTACTAATAACAAGTCACTATACCGAGTGGCTTGAAAAAAATACTTTTAAGGTTATATAACATATCTTTAACTTCTAAATAGTACTTGTGTATTTGAAAAAAAATTATTACTTCATAGGGTCTTATATAATATTTTCTTGTTCTGACTATTGTGTATCTTGAACCTAGAATTCATTGATGTCTTTTCCACCGACACTATCTCTTTTTGATATTCTCTCCATTTCAAGAAATGTGGGATGTCTTTAAACACTAGTTTCTTTCCATTCTATAATTGGTATGGTATAACATTTGTCTCTTTAGTTGGCACTTTGATTAGTACATTTTCTATTGTTTGTAATCCATATGCTCAAATAGATAATGGAAGAATTTCACAACTCATTCTTAATCTCCGCATGTTCAACAAGGTACATTTACTCTATTTTATTACACCATTCCGCTAAGGTGTGTATGGAGTAATGAGTTGGTATATTATCCCAAACTCATGTATGTAATCAATGAATTAATTATTAAGATATTTACCCCATATTCTAAGTAGAGTTTCTTAATATTTTTACCATAATGGTTCTTATAACACCCCGAGATTTTATGAGAAATATATTTTTTAATTTATTTGATGTCTTGTGTTATACGCTACACCAAATTTGGCCTGCGCTATACACAAAACTATATTATCTTGCAGTATACACAAACAACATTCTTGGCTTTTGTTGCATGCCAGAGCAACATTCCTCGATAGCGTGTGTAGTACGCAATACCGGGGTTCACTAAAAAAATGGTATATTGTTATAATATTATTATGTACTAGCCGTTATGAATATTATTACCTACATTTTTAATTTTATTACATTATTATTCATCTTACACATTTTCTAGAACATGGTATGAGAACAAAATAAATTTTTCGGGTAAAATAAGTATTTTTCAAAAAAGTGCAGTTTTGCCGCCTTTTAATTATGAACCCACTTTAAATATAGTTTTTGACATGTTTATAAGTTAAATTTGACAAAATAAAATTCTTCTTAGGAATCAAGATATAAAAATTTACTTTGGATAAATATTTCATATTATTCTGATAACTTTCGTATTTTAATGAATAGTAAAAACACACAATATTTTAATTAAAAACAACTTTTTTCATAGAAACAATTTATATGGTTAAATTATAATATTGAATGGTTTTAAAGTATAAATAGAATATATTTTTACCATTTAATATATTTTATGTGATTAACATTAATTTTACTTTGAATTCATAGGTAAAAAGATTTCAATCTTTGTCAATGTTTTAACTTTTAAAACTCGTTTTCTTAAAAACAGGATTAATTTTAAATTAATTACTGCAACTTCTTTATTTTGAATTTTGAAAAATGGATTCCATATTTGAATTCAGTGGGTCCAAATTATTTTAATAGATTACTTTTATTTTTTTGATATTATGAATAGTAACTACGGTAATTTTTATTTACTGCAGTTAAAGGTAAATCAAGTAATTAAGGGTAAAAATAAGATTATGAAATTACCCTAACTCCTTCCAAAATTCAATTGGATGACTAAAAGGCGACCCATATCACCTGAGGGTTGGAAAAGATTCATTTTATGGACTTTTTCCCATGAAAATAATTTAATTATTATTAAAACCAAAGAAAGTGACAACATGTCACTCTCTTAAATATTATAAGTATAATAATTTTAATTTAGTGATAAAACTCATGAAACGTCAAACATGAATAGTCTCCAGAAATATAATATGATTATATACATCATGTAAATTTATTTAGAATTTTTAGGGATTAGATAATTATCATTAAAGGTGACACAATAGTGATGTTGAAATTATTTTATTGATTGAAATATCAAATAAATGGTTTAAAAAATATTAAAATAAATATTATATGAACTATTTAATGAGCTCCACGAATTTTCTAGATAACTATAACATGTTATGAATCTATTAAATCTTTTATTTCGAACATATATTTTGTGTAGGAATTTATTTAAATTCAAATAAATCAATAGTTTCAAAATTGATACTATTGTTATTTTTTAAAAATAACAAAATATAATATTGTTTAAAAATCACAACAATATTTAAAAATTATAAATTAAAATTTATATGGTCTAAAATGTCATAAATTATCCAATTATGGAAAATTCAAAACACATAAGTAATTATTTATAACAATTTAAAATTTAGAATCTTATTACCACAAATAAAATTAAATAGATTAAATAAGGATGAATCAAGTTGATAAGGTTTAAAATAAATTTTCAACATGTCTAAATTTTATCTATGTGGAGAAAAGGGTCATAGAGTGACAAACTATTATGGAGTCCAATGTCTTATCTGCGGAGAACATGGGCATTACCCAACTCAATGCCCTGACCTAAGAAGTTACTTCTAAATCGAGGAAGGACCTATTCCATGACAATCATTGAAGAGGATGGATTGAAGGTCTTATGTATTGGAATTCAATAATAATGTTTTTGATGTACTTTTATAGTATATTGAAATATCTATGTATTGGTCCATTGTGATTTTCTATAAGAATATGGTACCGGTAACCATGAAAAGTGATTCAAATATTTTGGAAAGCAGATGATATGTGCATAATGAAGGGATAAGGATAAAATAAATTGTTTTATAGTATTCATGAGCTCATGATTGATATAAGGACTAAGTGATGTCATGGTTTGAGTATATAGAATTTTTGGGATTTTGGTATGTGGAAAGAGTTAACTTTTGACAGCACTCATGTTTTCACTAAGGTTCTATGGTAATTCATGTTTCAAAAGAATACATGATTAAGGTATTCACATGTTTGGAATGTGACCAACAAGATATATCTTATGATATATGGGGGATAAATTATGGCATTCATGTGCTAGTTATGTGACATTTAAAGTAATCATTTTCTTTATACTATGAGATTGGACATATGTATTTTGGATAAGCCTAATGATTTAAATGGATTATGTTGAACATAAGATAGTATTGTTTAAGGATATAATTTTTTTTCGATATTATTTCTGGAATGTTATAATAGTGTAGTTTTAGAAAAAGGGAGAACCTGCAGGACGGGCGACAACCCGTCGCGTCAGACAAGGTTGCGGGAATCAAACCCAGAACCGAAGTGCGACAAGCCTTTATTGCCTACCACTGGCCTATAGGAAGTCCCTGGTTAGTAGAAACTAGTTTTATTTTATTAATAGGTATTATAGATGAAGTATAATTCCATTGTTGGAATGATATACGATTAATCTCACCATAGATGGACTTATGTACAGTTAACAACTTGTGCTAACCTTTTTATGATAGAAACAGATGGGATGAATTATCATTCTATCGCATGATCCACCAACACTTCATGAATGAAAAATTCAACTTTATTTCTTTAAATAGATATGAAGTGGAAATTGTTCATGGAATGAGCAACGATGATATTACACTGAAATCAAGTAAGTATTTCTCCTCATGTAAAACTTCATCAACATTAGGGAAATGATATTGAAAACCGAAAATGTTTTCTTAGTAATCTCATATCTAATGAATCAGATGGTACCTTAGATCATCACAAATATATGGCTTTGTGATTGTTGGCTTTTTCATAGCCATGTTTTCTATCACTCTCCATTAGAACATGACGGTTAGATTTCTCTTCCATATCCATATTTTCACCTATGTTCTCATATGTGGAAACCCAGGGATAAGTTAATATGGTTAACCATTAAGTTTCATACACTAGTTATTAAAATTAATTTTTAGTATTCCTTTTTATGATGTGGGTTTCTATGAAAGAAACTTTCAAGTAGTAAACTATTTATAACCCCGATGAATTTCGAGGGCGAAATTCATTTTAAGGGGGGTAAAATGTAACACCCCGAAATTTTATGAGAAATATTTTTTTAATTTTTTTGATTTCTTGTGTTGTACGCTACACCAAGATTGGTCTGCGCTATATGAAACACTGTATAAGCTTTCAGTATATGCAAACACTATTCTGGGATTGCGTTTCATGGCAGAGCAACATTCCTCGATAGCGTATGTAGTACGCAATACCAGGTTTCACTAAACAATGATATATTGTTATAATATTATTATGAACTAGCTGTTATGAATAGTATTAACTACATTTTGAATTTTATAACATTATTATTCATTTTACACATTTTTTAGAACATGGTATGAGAACAAAATAATTTTTTCGGGTAAAATAATTATTTTTTTAAAAAATGCAGTTTTGCCGCCTTTTGATGGCGCACCCACTTTAAATCTAGTTTTTGACATGTTTATAAGTTAAATTTGACAAAATAAATTTTTTATTTGAAATCATGATATAAAAATTTAATTTGGATAATTTTTTCATATTATTCTGATAACTTTCATATTTTAATGAATAGTAAAAACATGCTATATTTTAATTAAAAACAACTTTTTTAATCGCAACAATTTATATGGTTAAATTATAATATTTAATGAATTTAAAGAATTAATAGAATATATTTTTACCATTTAATATAATTTAATTCATTACCATTAATTTTACATTGAATTCATAGGTAAAAACATTTCAATCTTTGGCAATGTTTTAAGTTTTAAAACCCGTTTTATTAACAACATGATTAATTTTAAATTAATTACTGCAACTTATGTGCTTTGAATTTTGAAAAATGGATTCCATATTTGAATTTAGTGGTTACAAATTATGTTAATAGGTTACTTTTATTTTTTTGATATTATGAATAGTAGATACAATAATTTTTATTTACTGCAGTTAAAGGTAAATCGGGTAATTAAAGGTAAAAATAAGATTAGAAAATTACCCTAACACCTGCCAAAATTCTATTGGATGACTAAAAGTAGATCCATATAACCTAAGGTTTGTAATAGACTCATTTTATGGACTTTTGACCATGAAAATAATTTAATTATTATTAAAACCAAAGAAAGTCACAACATGTCACTCTCTTAAATATTATAAGTATAATAATTTTAATTTAGTGATAAACATCATGAAAATTTGAAGATGAATAGTATCTATAAATATAGTAATATTATATACATAATGTAAATTTATTTATAATTTTTAGGGATTAAATAATTTTCATTAAAGGTGACATAATAGTGATGTTGAAATTATTTTATTGATTGAAATACCAAATAAATGGTTTTAAAAATATTAAAATAAATATTATATGAATTATTTATTGAGCTCCATGAATTTTTTAGATAAATATGACATGTTATGAATATATTAAATATTTTATTTCAAACATATCTTCTATGTAGGATTTTATTTAACTTCAAATAAATAAATAGTGTCAAAATTGACACTATTGTTATTTTTTTAAAATAACAAAATATAAAATTGTTTAAAAATCACAAAAATATTTAAAAATTATAAATTAGAATTTATATGGTCTAAAATTTCATAAATTATCCAATTATAGACAATTAAAAACACACAAGTAATTATTTTTAACAATTTAAAATTTAGAATCTTATTACCACAAATAAAATTAAATAGATTAAATAAGGTTAAATCAAGTTAATAAGTTTTAAAATAAATTTTAAACATGTCTAAATTTTTTTGGTTGATGAGATTACGACCCTATATCATCTAATCCTTGAATATGAGTCATTTTTGGAGGTTTTTATTTGGGTTTTGATTTATTATAAATTAATAATTTTGAGGTTTCCAAAGGTGCCCCTCTCCTCCCTTTTAAAAGGGCACCTCCTCCCTCTTCTCTTTACACAATTTTGAGCCTTCAAGCTCGGCCAAAACCTGACCATCTCCCTTATAAACTTGACTATAAAAATTATAGAGGTTCTGGTCTCTTCAAAAGACCAACTCTAGTGCCTTAAGAGGAAGCTTAAAAGAGTTGCGTCGAAGAAGAGGAGGTTCGGATACGTACGAAGCATATCGGACCTAAGGTAAGGGATAATTTTTAAAATATCATTTTTATTTGATATTTCTTATACGTAAGTATTTACTAAGGTATATTTTTCATCCATGTCCATAAAAATGTTTTTAAAAAAGTGTTTAATATTCTTCCATGAATTTTTGAAGTCATGTTTAACTCTCTTTGACTTTTACATTGTTTTATGGAGGGAATGTTTATTTTGTTTACCATAAATGGTATTTTTGACTTTTCCAAAAAAAGTACTTGGAGAATGTTTTTTTCAACTTATCCAGAATGAACGGATTTTTATGGTTTCATAAAAACTTATTTTCATGAAGCTTACTCTACAAGATTTCATGACTATTTTCAACAAAATCCTCTTCTTTTAAAATTGCATGGAATTTTTTGAAAAGAAAATGATTTTGAATAAGAAAGGATATTTTCCATAAGAATTTACTTCAAATGTTTTATCAAAACCATTTTCCATCTAAGATGACATTATTTTATATGTGTATGTTTCAAGTATATTGTCTCTATGATTTATAGGGTTTCACTTCTCTTATGATGAAATGATATCCATTTGTTTTATATGGATTATGTTATGATGGGATGATGTTTATGAAACCCATTTTATTTTTTTGGTTATGATTAATGATTTATGTTTATGTTGTGGCACACATAATAGTGATTTCATTATGAGATGGGTGGGACCTATATCTCCCTCTAATTCATTGGGTAAAAATTTATATCTCATGAGATAGACATTACTAGAACGGTAAGTTAATCCGGTTCAGAGATATAGGACTAGAACAAGGACTGAACTCGATTCAGAAAGGGTCTTTGTCCACTAAGATGGTCTTGGCAGAAATGCCTTGTCTACTATGGAAATCATATCATGTGATTAATGGTTTTAAACAATTACATATATTATTCCCATGATATTTTATCATGATTGATGTTCCTTTATGATATATGCCTTACTTACATCCACGATTTATGTCTTTTCTCAAGATTATGTTGTTTAGATTTTATGTTCATGTTTTTGCATTCAAATTTTTATGGATTGTTTTATGTCATTTATGTTTACCCTTACTGAGCATTTGAGCTCACTCTTTTTATGTTTTACATTCCCCAGGATATAAAGAAAGGTTTTAGGTAAGAAAAAAGGGGAAGATCTATATGGGAGATGTTGAATATCTTTCACCATGATTAGAAGATTATTTTTCTGAGTTTCTGAAGACACTAAACCATTACGGTCCTTGTGTGTGTTTTTTGTTATGTATTAAGTATTATGAAAAAGTAATGTAATGTACATGTATGTCAAGATTGGGTCTCTACAGTTCTTAATTTCATTATTTAATTATTTGAATTTAAGAAAAGAATTTGACTTATACCTCCTCATGTATACATATCAATATTTACTAAATTCCTAAGTAGAATTTATTAAGTATGAGAACCCAAATATTTATTTACGAGGAAATGGTCCACACACATTGGTGTGAACTAATTCAAGAGTCTCTTTGGATCTTTTACCTTTTCTACTAAATGTGATTTTGGTCATATTTCCCTATAATCATGCATGAAATATACCAATTGGTTTTAGTTTATAAGAATCTCTATATCTATCTTGGAATAATTTATCCAAGAAATTTTTGTTGACATGACCTAGCCAGTGATTCCATAGTTGTGTGTGGTATGAGTCATGTGAAGACATTTTTTAATCTATTACCATTAATTAGTTTATGTAATCCAACACAAGAAGTCCAATATTAAATTTTTCTTTACCATAAAAATTCCATGTTTATAAAATAAGTGAAATTTATTTGAAAATTTTAAAATAAAACCATCTATATCATGTATGTATACATAAATAATGTTTATGGTAACTAATGTAACATAATAACAAACCTATAAATCCATGATAAATCTAGTTGGAAACGTGAGGTGGTGGTCCCCAATAGCATCATCCTCAAGTTTATACTTAATGGATTACCTCCCCATATATCAATATTTTTTAATCTACTTGGTTTTTATATTTGAATAAATATATGAGCACCATAAGATATTAATTTTACCAAATTTGTTGAAAAAGATAATTTTCATTTCATAACAAATGCACCTAAAGCTTCCCCTTGTTCTATTGGTTGAGTATAGTTTTTCTTCCTGTGGCCCTTCTTACCACATGCGAAACAAAAAAATCATACTCCCATTATTCCCCCTCAATATTCCTCTTCTTAAAAGGCTGTGAAGAAGCATTAGTACTATATCTCTACGATTTACCTTTCCTTTTGTTCACAATAAGGGCCAATGTATTTTTATGATTCATCTCCATAAACAATTGGAAAAGAAGAGTGATAAGATCTTGGAGAGTCTTCTTGATTTTGATCATATTAAAATTAATAATAATATAGGGAAGCTTTGATAGTGTGATGCTAGAGTGAGATTGATGGACTTTCATCAAGATGTTTAAACCCTAAAACCTCTAGGAGCTCAATTTCTCCAATGATCTGGACTACGTGAAGCCCAAATCATGAACCCTCTATAAGTATACTATGAAAGAGTTTTTTGGAAATCTCAAACTGTTCTGATCTAGATCTTTCCTAATATAAAACTCAGGGGTTCTTAAGCACTCTATTCACATCATTGTTTTGTGAGACTTCTTATATTTACTATAAATATATTAAAGTATAAAAAATTGAATTTTTGACTCATCAATCAATTTTATTCATATATAAGGAACTCTTTATCACTATCCCCTTGGTAGGTGGATCAGAAATTGAAAATTCTAGCATGGAATAATTCTGTTCATGAAAAAAAACCAACTAGAAGGAATCTAAATCATTTCTAGAAGTTACTTCTAGTGAGAAGATTATATATCCCCAATATGGATAGAAGGAATTATGTGGATGAATAAATTACCATTTTATTTTACAATTTAATTTGAAAATTATTATTACTTTTTTTGATTACAATTGTTTTTAGAAATAATAAATTAATTGATTTTTATTAAATCTCCAAATATTTTATCAAGTCTCAATAGACATCCTCATTGAACTTGTAATTACTAGTTTCTAGAAAATTATAGTGGAAATGGTATATATTATCTTTATTAATGATCCATACTTTTTCCATGAAAACCATAAGTTAGTTTTATGTTTTTGGTTTTTCCAACCATGGGCTTGCAGCTCCTTGATCCATTGAGTGGAATATTCAATCTAGAATTCATAACCTGGATTTACACAACTGTTTCCACCAAATTATTATTGAATCAAATTTGGATGTTAAATTCAATTCAAGTTTGGTTATGTCACATCAAAACCCTTCACGAGAACTCCATGATAAAAGTAAGTGACTAGACTTTGGCCATGTAAACACCTAGTTCTGTGGTAGCATTACCAGTCAAGTAATGGAAGGTGTAGTCTGACATATTATTGGGTCAAGGTATTTTAATTTATTTTGCATAAATTTTATCTTATTTTATTCTTTACATCTCTTTTAAATATTAAGTGTATTTTACATAATAAACTAACAAAGTTGGAATAAAAAATTACGCATAATCCATTTATTTAAATATTATCTTTGCAAAATTATTCAATTACTTATGTGATCATAGTCTTTAATTTATAAAATAAATAATGTATAGATATAAATAAATAATTAATTAAATGAATTGTTCATGATAGTATCTAATGGTTGATTTAATGAGAAGAAATTAAATTAACCAATGAACTATAAGATAAAACTCCTATTTTTGGTCTCGTTATAAGTTATAACAATCCACCTGTCCTCCTATGTAACACATGGGTTTGAATCATTATGGAACTATCATGAACTACCTTCACATGCCATGGAAAAAAAATTAATTAAAATATTTATAAATCACATACAAGTGAGAAGAACCAATGGTTTGGTTAAAGAAGATTACATAAATATCATTGGACACACAAGTCCAACAAAATAATGGAGGGATGAATGAAACACATGTCATAAAATTAATTTAATAATTAACATTAAAAAATCATGAAATACATTCTATTAAATTAATAACAACACAGTCACTTGTCTTGTTCTAGCTCAAGAACTCCAATACATAAAATGCATAAAAACAGTTAACCTGTTATCATTCATTAATTATTAAGTCTTTATTATTAAGATTAACACACTAGTAAGAACGAATAAATGAAGGAATTAAGTAATTACCTTTCATATTAATCATCTTATGAACCCCTTAGATATAAACATAATTAAGGAATTAATAGAAAATAAACGACAAAACCAATTAGTATTTATTATTAAAATAAATTAATTGAGTATTTAAAATTATTTAAAACCATTATATAATTGTATAATAAAATATGTTCCCATTAATAAAATAATATTTTAATGGCTAAATTGCCAATTTAATGTAATTTAATTCTACCATTAATTGGGATACAACATGATGTGTACTGTCCATCTACACACCACGTATCTCGGTTACCATGTATCCTGGTTATATGCATGGGGATTCATCATGTTAACTCAGCTAGACTATATGGTGTGTACATGCATGACAAATACCAAGTATCATCTTGTCGTGTTCTTTGAATAAATTCCTGGGCATACATGCATATCTAGAATGAACTGCATGGTTTGTACAAGCCAACTACACATTGTGAATCCCTTATTTTGTGTGTATGTTGTTCTCACCAAATGGCTCAGTATGTATTCTAGATGTGGGAAATGATGAACTTCATGAAGTTTACTTTGTATAAAAATGATGAATATCATAAATTATATAGCCTATTAGTCTCACATTATTTGACCATGGATTATGACCATAAAAATTATATGATTTATGATGCTAACACAACAAAATACACAATGTGTACACCTTCTACACACCATGTAATATGAAATCCCATATGTGAGGATGGATCAATATACACACATTGTGAAATAAATGCACTAAATATAATTAAATGAATACCGTGTCATATTTCTCACGACATGAACTTAGGAAGTGAACATGGTTACACAACATGTACTCTGAATACACATCGTGTAACTCTATTTTATCTGAAAATGTTTGACACTTCATGATGTAATCTCTGGTCGTAATTTATCTATTCATAGACCTTTGAGAAATTTAAAAACTGAATGAACATGATTATTATGTTGAAAATGTGTTTATTAAAATCATATTAAATAATTAATAATATGACATGAAAACATTCAACCATGATTGTGTATATATAAACAAGGAAATAAATAGTTATAATTTTAAAACATGACCACTCAGGTACAACTGAAATGTTTTGAGTATAGTGTAAGTGCTAATGGTGGGTGATATATTTAAAATTTATTTTAAATAAATTTTTGCATAACCCCAATAGAGGATATTTTCATGTTAAATTTATAATTTTTTTATTTAGATCTGATGAAAATAATTAACTTTGCATAAGATCCTTTCTTTGGTGTTTATATTGATCTTCCAAAATATTCTTTTCAGATTTCCTTTGTTGAGATGTGAGGATACAAGGGTGAAATACTACTAGTAGTGATCCAAACATGCTCCTTTGATCGCTGAGAAATGCTGATAAATTTATGGGTTCTTATGTAGTGGATTGATTGTCTTGCATTTTTAATGTTGTATACTCTTCCTTTGGTATTTAAGAAATATCACTTTAATTTCTTGTTCTTGAGATGGAGAGAGAAGGATTCAAGAAATAATTTCTTAGTGTGAAAAAATTCTTTATATTTTTTACAATTTACAAAATAAAAATTAATTTCTATTTATAGATTGAGGGTTTATGTAAATATATTGTTTAATTTCATGCCATCCCTTAAACAATATTACAAACTTTAATAAACCCCATGAATAGTAATAATAATTGAATACTATTATAATAATAATAATAATTATTTTTTTATTCTCACGAAATTGTGTACAAACAAATATTATTTAACCGGATTGTTAATCAATAATTTTCACAAGTCATGGTCTTAGTTCGTTCAAAATTTTATAACCTTTATAAAAAATACTAATAAATATTTAAAATTTTATTCATCAACAAAAACATGAGATTTATAAAATTTGAATAAAATTATTCCTCGGACTATAGGGTTAATGTTTATTCTATTAATTATATTCAAATAGAATTTAATCAAGATTAATAGAAACACTTACTCTAGGACACTCTAGGATTCTTTCTTTTTTGAATTAAGTGGGATTACTTAAAGTCAAATATTATTATCTAGAAAAGTTTCAAGGCACCAAATATAATAAAATTTAAGCCTCAATATTGGAAACCATATAAAAATGATCAATGTGTAATATAATCCCTTTGTCATGATATCTCATTAATCATGTTTCACATCTATTTCAAAAAACTATATGCTCGACATGTATTTCTATGACAATATGAAAAAAACACCTCATTACATCATGTAAATGTTATTTATGGAGAAAGTTATATTACAATCAAATGGAAAAGATATTAGCTTCCATAATAATACATGATGCAAATCCAACCTTGATATATCAATTTATGACATGTAACTTGGGACACACCCAATGTGTCCAACATCTCCATGAATTTCTATGATCGTGGTTTACAAAACACATATATGTATAGGAGTCCTGTCATGCATTATTATTAATATTAAATTCCAAGGACCATTACACACACTCACTGATAGAGATATCTGATGACACCAAAACATTTAAAATTAGAACTTGCAGGTCTTTTCTCATAAACTCAAATCATGGATATCACCAAGTGTGAACTTCATAAGATTAAGTCTCATTGAATTATATGTAATCAAACCCCTAATTTTATATAAAATTTATCCCATAATATTATGTTATCCTACCATAAAACTATATTTAATAATATCATAATAACACATTAAGGTTCTCATCATATTAGGTAACTACTATGACCATATCAATGCAACATAATTCAAGTACATTATTACATAATTTCCTTAAAAAAATAACAAATATGTAATAATAAGTTTTATTAATATTCAATACATTTAATATACATGTAATCAACATATAAACAGTTTTTACTTGGACAATAACTCTAAAAATATTATTAGTCATGTGCCATTCAAAAAAACATATAGAGAATGAAAAATTATTTTAAAACTAAAAATTTAGTAGTTATAAATATATTCAATAAATTTATAATTATCCTCTAATGGATGGATACTATTTTATTAAAAAAAATATTTAAATGTATAATTTCTTCAATATTTTTATTATAATTTTTTTTGCATAGCCTACAAAAACATGTCATGTATTAATGTGTTAGGATGGGTAAACTTATGGTTTAACATGATTGATTTGATAATAAATTTTTAGAATCAGTGTTTATCTATTATAATTTATTATTATATATAAAGGTATTTACCACATCCTACATCCAACGTCTCTATATGATATTCATTTTCATGAATACCATTAATGCTAGATATATTTCATCTAGACTCTAGATAGAATAAGTCATTATTTATTAAGAAAGAATTACCACTAGGTATTAATATATTCTCTCTTCTAAATACATTTATTAATTTGTACTAATTGTAAATGTTATTAAATAATATTATATTAACAAATCAATAATTTTAATAATAAACATATATGAGCTATTTTAAATAATTTAATTAACATAAAAATTTCAAAAAAAAATTCTTCAAGATTAAAAAATTTACGATATTCATGGTCATCTATTATGATTACATATAATGTTTATGTCATGTGACAAAAAATTAAATTAGATATATTTATAACTAAAATTTACACCTTTTTTTAGTTGATTATCAATAAATGAATTCATAAAATAATTATTACAGGTTAGGATCATCACCTAATAGATTATTTTATACTTTCAAGATTCTGGACAAAATGTTTCGAAATTATACTACTAGGATTAGGAGCCCCAAAGTATTTTATAGATTATTCATATAGAATGAAAATCAATGTTGAGGAATCTTTCAAATTCAAAACAAAATACTCATCACAACTATAATTATAAATCATAGGATAATTTTTATTATATCATTCACTTAAGAAAATGGTGAAGATATCATTTGATAAAATTTGATCAACTCCCAAATATTCTTGATAAAAATAGGAGTATTAGTAGAAAAAATACTATAAGTTTTTTCATGAACAATTTCATTCTCTTCATGGAAAGAAATAAATGAAGTTTAAATTGAATTTGAATCAGGAAATGAATTCATTAATTAGATATCTTGATTAAAAAATGATAATTCAGTATTTTTCAATAATGGACATCTTATGGGAGAATACTAATTTTATTTATCATGATGACTTCTATTTAACCACATTAGGTATTAAATTTTTTTTTATAAAATTTATTGGATTGTAAAAACAATATAACTCTATAATATCATTTATGAAATATAAGAATAATAACAACCAATTCATGTGATAAAATAAAATTAATTATATGAGATGATATTGATAATCTATAATAACAATATAATTTATATTTTTGGATATTAATGATAAATGAGGAAAAATTGATATATGGATATTATTATTCAACATAATTTAAAAATAATATTCTCATATCATCCTTCGTTGAGGCACAATTTTATAAATATTAGTAAAATTATTTAGGATCATTAAATATTTATTAACATCAAACTACCTTTTATTATTATAATATAATTATTTTTATAAAAAATAAGGCACGCTGATCATATTCATAATGTCATAATCACCTTGAACATGATTTGAAATTATTTCATGTATAATTTCATTAACTTCAGAGAATAAAATAAAATTATTTGTTTAGGATTATGCTGTCTTCAAGACAATAAATAAATTTTCAATACAATATTTTCATGCCCTTCCAGTAACAAATATATATTAAATATATTTACATTTTACTTAATGAAAACCTAATTTATTTCATATATCTTGAATATAAGAAATTAAATAGAAGATAAATGAAATAAAATAGAAAAATGTTTATTTGAAAATAAAAAATAAATGTCATCTCTGGCATAAGTATCTATATATAAAAATCATGCTCAATTCCTTTTGGGTGCATAAATAAATAGGATATGTAAAATATTATACCAGAATCATGGTTCATGGCATGATCAGTGTTGTCCACATTAATTTATGATAACTGAATGATATTCAACATATGACCATTTCCAATATACTATTTTTATATTTTAATTTGATGAATGATATTTATCTCAACATAGAACATGTATGTAATGTACTGGATACCTAAAACACGTCCTTTATGTCTTTACAAGGCATGTATGTGTTTAGAGGGTTTTCATAGTGCCTCTCCCTTTAAATTTTAAGGATTGTTCATGTTTTCTATTGACATAGCATATGGTTCATAGTCTGATTGTGCAGTCACCCAACTTGTAATGTGGTTAATATATCCTTCATATGGTCACTTGATACTTATGGTGGTCAATCCTTTGGCTATTTGGTCAATTGGTTTAAACATGTGGTCTATCATTCTTTTGTTCATATTGTCACTTTCCTAATCATGTAGTCGATCCTTCCTTCATACAATTTATCCCTTCATGCGGTCAATCATTTTTACTTATGTTTGATTTCCTACTTCATGTTGTCAATCATCACTATCACATCAAACAATCAATCCTCATGGTCATTTAACCCTTCGGGTTTTAAATTTTTTTGTATTTCTTAAAATATCTAGAATGACATGGAATGTGGTTTTAATGAAAATATAGAGAATATAATGGGAAAATAAAGGTTCAACACCCAAAATAACCAAGACAATTATCAATATGAATTTTACAATGACTGGAGTCATAAATGATATGTTTTGTGTGAATTAAATTAAATTGTAATCAATGATGTATTTAAAGGATCATTGACCTATGGTTTTTGAAATTACCAATAGTTTCATATAGTTTAATATAACGTGAAATAACGTTCTTATAATTGCTTTTTCTTGATTTATCCCAGCTTTGGGTGATCTAAAATTGCCTATTCAATTCTTGATAAATAATCTACAATTGTTTGATGTTCATATTGTGAGTTTCAAAACCAACATGAACCAATTTTATTATTCTCTTCTTAATGATGAAAAACTATTAATGTTTTTCATGAGGTCGATGATCTGTTTTATCTTTATTATTTGTGACAGAGTTATATAATCATGAATTAGTTTCCATTGTTTAATATGATGGGGTTATCCATAATCATATAATTATCTTGAAATAATATCATGAGTAATGATTAATTAATAACCCATAATAATGTAAAGGGAAAAAAAGAAAATCCTTGCATGCTAGTATTTAATTTATATATTGAAAAAAATCACATAATGAAGGATGATAATTTTATTCTAGAAAAATATTAGAGAATGAGGAAGATAGATAATCTCTTGTATTTTAATAATATCAACATTGTAGGATATAGAGATCAAATTAATAGGTTTTTTTGATAATGTGTGTTGTTATGTTTTATTGATGTTTCCTGTTGATTTATTTGGGACTCTATACCTTTATAGGTTATGTATTTTTGTTGTTTTTATATATTAGGATTAATATGATTGAAACTGGATAAGAAACATAAATCTAATAAAATATAAGAGGTATGTTATCAAATTACTATTTTTTGGAAAATTGTTTCTCTATTGAAATAATTATTTGAGCTAATACTTGTTTTTTACCTCTTTTTATATAGTTACTATTGGTTTCTTAATGTAGAAAATAAATTCATAATAAACCAATAAATTCATGTTGGGAATTAAAAAATCTATTTCCTAAATACAGAATTCCTTGGTCTAGATGAGACTATATTTATAGAAGGAGGCTTTAATGCCTCCATGTAATGACTTTAGTTTCCTTGAAAAGTGTATTAAATTATACATATATTCATTATTTTATCTCAAGGATAAATTAGAGTATTTTCATGAATTGATGTTATTATTGTATACCTATTATGGCTGGGAATGTTTTATGAGAAAAGGCTTGGAGGCCCCATTGAAAGTGATGGATGATGATAGTGATGGAAGTATATATTACACAATACATAATGGTATAGGGAGGAAATTGAGAGATCTGGATGAGTTTAGATCTAGGCATGACTATCGATACTTATATTATTTCTTGATTCTTTTTAAGTGATTATTGGATGAATATTATTTATGGTTTTAATCCATAATATGTAGTTTTACTTTATTTATGTTAAGTGAATCCTTGATGCTATAGCTAAAGATGAATTCCTACAGTGGACATATAATTATGAATTGATAAATGAATTAATAAACAAACAGTTATTGTTCACAATGTGATAGAGAATAATGTAATATATAAAAAATTATACAAGTAATTATAGTGAAGAATGAACATTTCATAGAATATTAAAATTTGAATCATCGAAGAAAATCAAAATATAGAATAATATTAATAAATAGATGATTAATTAATTATTTATTTATCTTTTATGATTGCATGTTTTTTTTGAGATCTATATCATAGTAGTGTTAGCCTGGGGTCCTATGAAATGATAGTGGAAGATGACTATAAGGAAAGGTAATTTCCTTTAGTGTCTTTGTGTATGATATATTCTAAAATTTATAATTTCATATGCCCCCCAACAACATTGACAGTGAAACTGACACCCAAATATTTTGTGTGGTGGGGGGGGGGGGGAGGGGGGGGGGGGTTCTTACAATATATCCAAGATGTTGAAGAATTAATGGATAAATTCTCCCTCACCCTCACTATCCCTTTATTCATAGTTATGAATTAGTATATCTCAAGCTATAATGGATTATTATCTAGAGTGTCTTTCTACCTAGGCTATGATAGGATCTCAGTTTCACTATACATTATAAACAGGCTATAATGACTTCATTCATAACTCATACATGTATTCGATCATTGGGGATATATATTACCATGAGTATACATGCATGAGATATGATGAATTGATATATAATGCTTATAAAAAGGCTATAGTGGCTTCCAGGAATACACTAGATTATATATGATATGATGATGAAAAAGATGTTTCAAGCTTCATAGGATGTATAATAGTTTTAACACTTCTCCATGGGGTGAATTATGACTTATAGAAGGGATGGTCACAAGATGTTTAACATTGGAGCATTATAGCGACAAACCAGTGGAGAAGTGAAATAGGGGTTCTGAAATTTATATATATTATTTTTATATAGAATTATTTACTTCTATGTGTTACATGGTGAGTGGGACATGGTGAGGATAGGAAAATTTGTATTACCTTATTAGATAATGGGTTAGTTTCTTTTGTTTATTCAAAGAGAAATAGTATACTTATTTCACACTTTTCATGAGTGGTCTTTAGGAGGAGCATACTGAATTTACATGTTATAATCACCATATATATATAAATTATTTTCGAGGTCACCAGGTGAAAGTAATTGACCATGTTGGAAATTAATATCTTAAGAAGACGTTCATGATTCACTTGAGATTTATGATCCCTTTTGGGGATTACTATCGGTAAATTTATTTTTCCTTTCTATTGTATCAGTTCATGAATGACATTAAATTTTTTTATTCTGATTTATTATTATTTTTATTCATGGTGTTAGTTAGTGTATTTCTACCATTATCTCTTATTTTTTAAATATATATAAGTGTAATTACTTCCATGCATGTGATTTATATACCCTCGGTGCTAGTCACCAACCTGCATCCTATTATTGGTGAGATTTGGGTGGTCATTATCTAAATTTCATAATTACGGTCCCAAGAGGGATGTATTTGGAGGTAGGGGGTCCTGATATACTGGTATCAAATATAATGGTTGATATATATGATATAGTTTAAATATAGTAACTAGTGAGGATGTATGATTTTTTTGTGTAACAATATCATATGGGCTTAGTATGTGTTGTAAACAAGGGATACCGACTAGGACAAAAGATTTTAGGCTCCCCAGTGATTCAATGAATGATCCTTAAAATTTACCACACATTCATGGTGAAGTTGTGGTACTTATTGGAATATAGACCATTGTACGGATCATACATCATGATTTTTTCCATGTGTTTGAATTGGTAGAAAATGGGGGTAAGGTTAAAATGATTTCAAATAAATAAACAAAAAATATTTTATGTACAAGGTTCAAGATTTCCTAAATTTTTTTATTTTGTAGATATGGATCATGGTCAGTGTTTACATCATGTTCATACTAATGATGTAGTACCCTGTCCCAAAAGTCTAAATCTAGTGTCTGATATCAATTACAATTAAATGATTACAAGGAATCCAATCCATAAGGACTGAGAGTTTAGTAGTTTTGGTAAACCAGATACATACATGAGTCTTTCCTTAAAATCAACAGAGTAATTACAACATAATTTTTTTATAAATAAATACTTTGAGGATAACTTTATTCCATATAGTATATTACTACATATCTTTCATAGTACATTTCTTGTATTCATGGGAAAATAAAAAAAATAAGGGTGAGATCAAATGCTTAGTAAGGGTAAAGTATATGGGAAGAAAAAGTGAATAAATGAGAATAAAAATTAATAAGTAGTAATAAATGAAACCCACATACCATGTAATCAACAAATTGAGATAAAAGTACATAAAAATATAGAAAGGTAATAACTAGAAGCTCATTCCATCCAACTAAATAGATAAGGAAAAATCAATATAAAAAATTATGAAACTAGAACACATAAATTTAATCAGTGAACTAAAAATGAAATGTATCCATTGATATGTCATGGAAAAATATCATGGATGAATAATAACTAAAACTAAATGAGGGAAATTCTTAAATATTGGACTCAATGTTTCTTAGGTATATGGTACCATTACCATCAAGATACGTCAAAATATAGTTTACAACATATCTGGTAAAAACCCATATAAGGTGGATATCAAATCCCTCACCCATTGATACAACTAATGAATCAAGGGTATATATATAACTAGGTTCCACCCATGTCCTACTAGTCAAAACATTCTTCATATATTGAATAATTGATTTAGCAATTTGCCTTATAAAATAACCATATGGAGTAAGAGACACATATTTATCAATATTTACCAAAAATAGTCAATTAAAATTCAAATTAAATGCATTATAAAAATTATATAAAGTTTCATAAATGAACATATCAGTGATAAAGGATATGGTAAATTAATGGGAATTAAATTTCCCTAATCATAGAAAATTTAATATTTCAAGCGGATAAAAGGAATCAAGGAAGTTAATTTGAATACTATCCTAGGCCAAATAATTTATAAACCATTTGAAGAAAGATTAAGTATGGTATCAATACAACATACCCCAAGTATAATAAAATAGAGGGTTGTTTCATTGATGAATGTAAATAAAATAAAAATTCCTTTGGAAAACATTTTTGATTAAAATATCATTTTTTTTTGAAAAACCATTTGAAAAATATTTTCTTTGAAAATAATTTTTGATAAAATTTTATTTTAAATCATCCTTTTAAATGTTCAAAGGAAGATGTAAGGAAATGATAGAGAGTAATCCATATATTCCATATAATGTAATAGAATATTCCTTTTTCATGATAAAAGGTTAGAAAATGACTTGCTCTGAAAGCGATAATATAATTAATTTGGAAACATTAGTAAAAGACAAAAATGTAATTTTTTTAATTAAATCATTTTTAAAGGTTAAAACATTTTTGAAAACATTTTTATGAAATGGGTTTTCAGAAGAAAACATATTCTTCAACTAAAAATATAAATAAAGTCATGTTTTCATAAAAAAATGTTATAAAACATTTAAGTACCAAAGAGTGGAAAAATAGTTTTATTGGATGATAAAGTTATAAATAACCATAGGATATGAAAATAAAAGGGTTTATGAAAAAATGTTCATATAATTTTTAAGAATTGATACACCATTGAAAGATCATTAGAATTGTTCTAGAGTAAAATAATATTTAAAATTTCCAAAGTGTCCCATATATCTTTGAAACATTTCAAATAATATTCTTCATGAAGAGATAATATTAAATGAAAGTTATAATATCATGAGAGTAAGTAGATTCATGATATATAAGGTAAAATGGTAGTATATACACTATATAAAGGAAACAAGACACATAACAAAAAAATAAGTCTCAATGGAATGTAAATTGAGACGAAATCCCTTACAGTGCATTTCTTTTTAGGTGAACTTCCTTTAACTTCTTGTATGATAATATTATGTTAATTATCTAGTTTATTGATAACCTTTAAATGTTTATAATTAATTTTATTTCACTCAATTCCATGTTTTATACAACTACATTATCAATTATGTTTACATTAGGTGTTTTGACCAAATATAGTTAATGTGTCAAAAAAAATTTGTTAGGTAAACTATGGTCAAAGGGGTCATTATAAAACAACTAAAGAATAAAAATAATGACATAATTATTATATTTATTCATTAATTGTACTTTTAAAACCAATTATTAAATATGGTTATGAAAAGTTAATCAACGTTACAATCATGGAGACGTTAGGCCGTACATATGCATGAGTAATGTTTCCATTTTTCAATTATCATTATGGAAAGAAGGTAAGTAACACCATATCTTTACACAATGATAATTATATCATAAATAAAAATTTATTTAATCATAATTTTTTTATATATAATTCTTGTGATGTAAAAGGAATCACATCTTGTCAAGGAGGTGGTATTCCACACATCCATGACCAACATTATCACATTTTATTGTGTTAAATGGTAATAAAGAGAATTATATATATATATTATTTACATAAATTTAATTATGTAATTAATATAATATATATTTTTTATGTCGAGGATGTGGTAGTCTACACTTCCACAAATTATGTTATCGTATTTAGAAAAAATATAATTTATAAGGGTGTATGTTGGAACAGAATTATGTAAGATTAAATAAATAATAAATACCATATATAACATATATAAATACCTTTTTCATCATAATGGCCATCCTGATAGGTGGTAAACGAAAAATGAACAATCATTATTTTGTGAGTCAATAGTTCGCCGTACATAGAAACAATATGTTCTTTACCAATTTGATGGATGTATGTGTAAGTGTAGGTTTAAGCATTATAATAAAAATATTATTATATTTATGATACATGTTTTTATATATAATAAAGTAATATGGATAGTTTAGGGTGTCAATAATGGAAATAAAACTAAAAAGCTTAAGGAATGATGTAACCTCTTAATTGGGTAACTCATTTTGGTTTGAACCAAAGGCTTACTTGGATTATATTATTCCCAAAAGTAGGATTCATGGAAGAGGGAAGGTATTTTGAGGAGATATTTTTTCATATCTTGTTCTATCCAAAGTGTATTGAGAGGTGTGAGGATGTGGGAGGATAGGAGGCCTTTTATAGTAGGGGAGGAGTGGCACTTTTGTAATATTTTGACAATAGAATTCCATACACATTTTTCTCATTTAAAGTAGATAAAAAAATAGAAACAATATATCCAAGGGAGTATATGGTTGAAATATGGAATTAAAATTGATATTGGATAAGTGTATAAGTCATTTGGGCCCTTAGGATTATGGTTTAGGTCCTTCTTGAGATCAATTTTACCTTAATCGTTGTAACTAATTTTAATTACATTCAATATTTTTTTGGTAAAATAATAATTTTACATTATTATAAATTATAAATTATTATTATTACAAATATTGAATAATTTATTCTAAATTTCAATAACATATTTTTAAGAAATTAATTTAAACTTAAACCCGCAGACGGGGCGACAATGTGGGTTTCTATAGTACAAATATCTAAAAGTTTACTATGTTTTTATAATCAATTAAAAATTTAAATAGATTAAAATGTAATAAATTTTATTAATTTATAATAATATTATCTAATTAATCTTTAAAACCATTAAAGGTACAATTTAACCTTATAAATAATATCATTGAAAAAGGGGATTTGAACTAAAATTTTGTATTTTTAACTATTCATTAAAAATGATATATTTTCGAAAAATATAAAAAATTCACCCTAAAATAATTTTTATGTTTATATTTCATATTTGAGGCTTATTATTAAATATTAAACCAATTAAAGTGTCAAAATTAATTTTTAATATGGGTTCTCCATTAAAAGGTGGTAAAGATACCGTTATAAAAATATTGGTTTTTATGTGTGAAATTGGATTTGTTCTAATCTTATGCCTATAAAACCTAATAGATGAATATAAAAAATATTTTATTTAATATATGAAATATATATTTCATTAAAATAATTCAATAATTTTAATTAATTATGTTTATTAAGACAAAATTGTTTTGGAATCACATTAATAATTTTATTTCCTTTTACATCCAATTTGTTCTTATTTTTGTTTCTCATTAATTAGTAACCAATGAATTAATTTTATATTAATATAAATAATAAATTTTAATAAGTTAGTTAATATTTTTCATAACTCCTAACATAACTTCTTGGTTATATCATATTATATAAATAATAATATTTTCATAATACATTGTTATATGATGAAACTTGGTCTTGTGTGTAACGCAAGCTATCAAGGAAGGTTGATCTTGCATGAGATGAAAACTGAATTAGTGTAGCATGAATTAAAATTTATATAATATTTTTTATTTATTTAATATTATAATGTATATGGGTTATATATTCCCATTTTACACTTGGTTTTGTGTGTCATTAAAGCCATAGAATATAAAGTTGTTCTTTAGAATTTCAGGGTGTTACATTCTCCCCACATTAATTAAATTGTGTCTTCACAATTTAAACTCGATATTGGTAATATATTATTTTATATTTCCTAAATTAAAAAATATATCATGATAAAGGTTCAAGAAAAATCCCTTAGAAAATAGAGAATGGTAAATACAATGGTTAATTAGATTACCATGTATCTATGTCTGTTAGTTGGAGAACATCAGTGTCAAGTGAAAATAAGTACTTAGAGAAAAATAAAAAATATTTTTAGGGTGTGATTGAGGTCATTAATCTAAAAAAATTTAATGTTCAATATAAATTTTAGGGCCTGAAATCCATAAATCTATGATGATTTAAGAGGCCATTTATTCAATATAAATTAAGGTACTAAGAAAACATTTTATTTCAATTTCAGTTTCCAAAAGTTAGGTAACTATTTTACTAACCTAGAATATAAGGAAATATTATTACATTATAGTATTAAATTTCATATAAAAAATCATAACTTTTGGTTGTTCGTTGATCAAATTCGAATTCAACCATTTACCCCTATAGATTAATTACCAATAATGAATTTTTATGCTCAAAGCATTAAAAAAACTTTTGAAGAATCGTATGGACTATAAAATAGTGACAACTCTAACTATTTTCATTAACTATTTTACAAAGATAATATATTTATGAAATTAATATCTAAACCTAAAAGAAACACTACTACTTTATCATTAATATTTATTCATAAAATTGTTTAACTAAAAACATTGGCATTTTAACCAGGACATTACTTTGGTTAATGGTTGGTGTGAAACCCTTATCATCAATCAGTCATGGGATCAAGACCTATGACCTTTCTAGATTTGATTGGTTTTCACCTATATTACATGTTTTTCTTTCATAAAACCAAATTAATATAATTTGAAAAATTGCTATGATCAAAATCCATAAAATCAAGTTAATCACTAAAGAGCCTTTTAACTATAGTTTTAATACAATCTCAATACATAAATAATTCATCTATTTTTTAACATATGTATTTTATTGGTATAATGTTTATCCATAATATCATTTCTATTATTTCTAAAAAATTTCACCTTTTCATCAATCTAAAACACCTTAGTTTTAACCTAGTTTTTTCTTTGTCAAAATAATTTATAGTGGGTTGTAAAGAAAATTTGAATTATCCTAAGAATATGACTTGGGAGTGTCAAAACAGGTGCACAATAAGGCATGTTATTGTCTACTAGGTTACACTGAGGCAGGCCCAACACACATTTTCAGAGTTTATACATCTACGTTTATATGTTCTAGAACCAAGTCTACTTATAGTATCCAGACTGAGATGTATTCCTAGAAAAACAATATAATCTCTATCTAATTAAATATTTAATATGTTCTTATATACTTATCCAGAATTTATACATTTGGGCTATGTTATCTAATATACGTTTTCTAAAATATAATTCCCAAGGTTTCTACTAAGCATCCTTCGATACCAACTGTAGTGCCCTGACCCCTGAATCTTAGAGCCATTGTCTTTTATAAATTACGTTGGCATTATTATAAGGAATCAAATCATGAAGGACCGAGATTTTAGTAGTTTTTGTAAATGAGATACCTACATGATTATTTCATTAAAATTAATATAGTAATTATAATGATTTTTAAAATAAATACTTTGAGGATAAAGTTATTCCATATAGTATATTCCCAAATTTCTTTCATAGTACACTTCTTAGATTCATGAGAAAGGGAAACAAAATAGGGCGAATTCAAGTGATCAGTCAGTGTAAAGAATAGTGGAAATAATAATGAATCACTGTAAATAATAAATATGGTATGGTAAATATCTTAAATACACATACCATTTAATCGAAAAACTAACAAGGAAATGCATAAACAACATGGAAAGGTAATAACTAGAACCACATGCCATTCAAATAACTAGATAAGGAAAAATCAATATGGAAAGGTATGAAACTAAAACATGTTCCATTTAATAAATGAATTTAAAATAAAATGTATCCATATATATGTTGATGAAAATTATCATGGTTGAATAATAAATCTAACTAAATGCGAGAAATTCTTGATTACTGGATTCCTTGTTTCCTATATATATGGTACTTTTACCGCCATGAAATTTTACAAGATAATTTACAACATATCGGGTAAAAAACCAACTAAAGTGTAATTTCAAATAACTCATCCCATGATACTAATGATGCATCAGGGAGATATCTATAATTGGGACCCACCCATGTTGTACTAGTCTAATATATTCCTCATATATCGAATAATTGATTTGACAATGTGCCTTATCAAATATGCGTATGGAGTAAAAAATAAATATTTATAAATATCTACCCAAATATTAAAATAAAATTAAAAATAAACACCAAATTAAATAGATATATTATTTAAGAAATGTACATATCCATGATAAATGATATGGTAAATTAGGGGAAATACAATGTTCAATGATTATAGGAAATTGAATATTTTATGAGGATAAAAGGAATCAAGGAAGTATATTGTAGTACAATACTTGGAAAAATAAATCATAAACCATCTAGAGTAAGATTAAGGATGATATCAATAAAAAATACCCAATAGAAGTAAAATAAAGCGTTTTTGTCATTGATGAATTAAAGTATAAAAAAAAGATATTTTGAAAACATTATTGAGGAAAATAACCTATTGTTTCAAAGAAAAATTGAAAAACATTTTATTTGGAAATAATTTTATAAAAAAATTTCTTTTTATAATTATCCTTTTAAAAATGAAAATTTGGCTATAATAAAATGAAGGTTGGTAAATCCATAAATGTTGTGTGAGTTTAAAGAACATTCCTTTTTCATGGTAAAAGGTTAGAAAAATTCCTTGTTCGGAAAGCGACAAGATGATTCCTTAAAAGAATTTAGTAAAAGAAAAAAAAAGGTAAAAATTGAAATAATAAAACATTTTAAAAGCTTAAAATAATTTTTGAAATATTTTTTATAAAATAGGTTTTTATAAGAAAATAGGATCTCTGACTAAAGAGAGGAATAAAGTAGGGTTTTCTTATAAACATTTTATAAAACATTTAACTACCAAAGAGTGAAAAAATGGTACTATTTCATTACAGAGGTCATGAATAACTAGAGGAGAATAAAATTAAAGGGTTTATTGAAAAAATTTCATATAATTTCCTCAAATAAAAACAATATTAGAATATCATCATTATTATTATAGGGGAAGATAATATTTAAATATTCCAAAGTGTCCAATACAACATTTAATTTTTTAAAATCATATGCCTCATGATAGAATATAATTAAATTAAAGTTATAATATCATCATAGAAAGGATATTAATGATATAAAATGTAAAATATTAGTATATAAAACATATTAAAGAAACAAGGTCCATAACAACAAAGAAGTCTCAATAGAATGTACCTTGAGACGAAATCCCTTAACTTGTGTTTGGTTTTGGATGAACACCCTTTAACATGATGTGTAATAAAATTATGATAATTATCTATTTTTTTGAGAAAAAATTTCATGTTTTTCATTAATTTTAATTCACTTATTACCATGTTATATAAAACTATATAATTAATTACGTTTACATCAGGTGTTTTGACCAAATTCAGTTTATGTGTCAAAAACAACTTTGGTAGGAAAAATATAGTCAAATGGGTCATTATATAACATCTTTAAAATAATAATAATGAAATAATTATTTTTTATATCAATTATAATTTTATACCAATAATTAAATATGGTTATGAAAAATGAATCAATGTTACTATCATGGAGATGGTAGGTCGTACATATGCATGTGTAACGTTCCCATTTTTCAATGATCATTATGGAAGGAAGGTAAGTAACATAATATATTTCCAGAATGATAATTATATCATAAATAAAATTTTATTTAATAATATATATTTATATATAGAATTATTTTGATTTAAAAGTAATCACATCGTGTCATTGAGGTGGTAATCCACACATCCACGACCGAAATTATCACTTTTTAGTATGTGAAAATTTAATAAAGAAATTGATATATATATATATATTATTTATATAAAGGAAATTATTTCATTAATGTAATATATATTTTTTGTATGTATCATATTTTTAATTATAATATTCTTTTATACATTCCATGTATTGTGTGATCGAATCACATCACTTTTAGGAGGTGATCATCCACACTTCCACGAACGGTGTTATTACATTTACAGAAAATGGAAAGTATAAGGGTGTGTGTTGGAAACAAATTTAAGAAGATAAAAGAAATAATAAATTTCATATATAACCTATATAAACGTATTTTACATCATAATTTCCACCATGACATGTGTTAAAGGAAAAAATGAACAATCATTGTTTCGTGAGGTAGTAATTCACCGTACAAAGAAACAGTATGTTTGTTACCCATTAGATGGATGTGTGTGTAAGTGTAGGTTGAAAATTTATCATAAAAAGATACTATTATGTTAATGATACTTGTGTTATTGTATAATAATGGAATAATGTGTTTTTAGGGAGTGAAGATTTGAAATAAAACTAAAAAGATTAAGGGATGATGTTACCTCTTAATCGAGTAACTCTTTTTGGTTTGAACAAAAAGCTTTATTGGATTGAATTATTCCAAATGATTAGACAATAATATGAGAGGAAGGGATTTTTAGGGGCTATTTTTTAGATATTTCTAGAGAAAATTTGTCTTTATAGGTGAGAGGAAGTGGGAGGAGAGAAGACCTTTTTATAGTGGAGGAGGAGTGGCACTCTTGTAATATTTTGATAATGGAATTAAAAAAATGTTTTTACAATGTATGAGGCTTCAATAATGGACCCAAATAGATAACAGTTATTCGAGGTTCTAAATATGGCCTTTAAATGTCTATTGGACAAGTGTCTACATCATTTTGGCCCTTATGATTAAGTTTTGGTTTCTGATAAAGATTAATTTTACATAAATCATAGAAATTAATTTTAATTACATTCACTAATATTTTTGGTCAAAAACTAATTTTAAATTATTATAAATTATAAATTAATATAATTATAAATATTGAATACATTTTTTATAATTTAAATCACATAATTGGTAGCAATTAATTTAAATTTATCCCCACAGATAGGATGCCAATGTGGGTTTTTAAAGTGAAAACATTCGAAAGATTACTACGTTTTAAAGAAAATTTGATAGTGAAATGGATTGTAATGACATAAATTATATTAATTGATAAAAATATAATTTAATTAAACTTTAAAAATAGTTAAATCTATAATTTAACTTTATAAATAAACAATATGAAAAATCAGTTTTGAACAAAAATTCAGTAGTTTTAAGTATTCATTAAAAAATGATATATTTCAGAAAAATATAAAAAATTCACCCTAACCAAAATTTATGTTCTTATTTTAAATATTAATTTTTATTTTAAAATATTAAATCCATTAAAGTGTAAAAATTCATATTTAAATTGGGTTCTCTATTAAATAACGGTAAAATTGCCTTTATATAAATATATCTTTTTATGCATGAAATTCGGTTTTTTAATTTCTTATGCCTATAAAACCTAATGGATTACTATAAAAAATATTTTACTGAATAAAAAAAATATTACATTAAAATAATTAACTATATTTAATTAATTATTTTTATTAAGGAAAAAATCATTTAGAAGAATAAAAATAAAAATAAGTCTTTTTTTACATCCAGTTGGTTCCTATTTTTGTTTCTCATTAGTTGATAACCAGTGAATTCCTTTTATTTTTATATAAACCATAAAGTTTCATAATCTATTTAATAATACTCATAACCACTAACATAATTTCTATATTATATCATAATATAATAAATAATAATATTTTAATAATACATTTTTTTGGTGAAACTCAGTCTTTCATGTAATGAAAGATATCGAGGAAGTTCACTCTTGCGTGTGATGAGAGATAACTTAGTGTTCTGTGAATTACAATCTATAGAATATATTATATTTTTTTTATATTTTAATGTATCAAATTAATATATTCCCTTTTTACACTTGGTGTTGCGTTCCATAAACACTATTGAATACAAATTTATACTTTAGAATTTCTGGGTGTTATGGAAGAGGTTCAGTAGGATGTCATATCCTATCGCTATAGAGTGGAGGACAATTATGTGTTACTTAGAGTAGGAAACCTCAAGAGTTCTAGTGCAAGGGTCAGTAGATTTATCAATGCTTCATTTTCTATTGTGATTGAAAGGACTGTAAAGAGGAGGTGGAGATATCCTTCATTTTGATTCATAATCAAAAGGAACATTGAGTTTATTTAGATGTTATGAATCTATTTGGGAAAAATATATATTGTTTTATTTTATTCATCAATGATCATAAGGAGTCGATTGTTATGTGGGAGAAGTTCTGGGATCAATGTAAGGGTAATTTTCTATCTTCATCCACTAAGGTAGCTGTTCCTCATGAGATTCTTACTCATTCTTAAGGGATTTATAGTGTAAAAGAGTTCATTATTTGATATAATAACATCTTATGATATGATTTTAATAACCTACCAAATAATGTGGCTATGTTGAGGCATTTTTAGGAGGCCTTTCATATATAGATCTAGTTCCATGTCCGACCATTTATGTTGAAGTAATATATTGTGTTATTGGTGGAGGATAAGGTCAATAAGATGATGTTTTGTAGGATTGAATCATAATTACATAAGAGTCTACAAGGTATTACATAGAGTGGAGATGTGACCAAATATGACATTCCTAGTTAGAAGAAGAAGATTCAATTATATGGGAGTAGGTTTCAACATTATCAAAACTTATTTCACTAGGGATAGTGGTTATTAAAACCATACCAATTGGTTAGATATGGTTTTCTTTTCTCATGGAGGTCATAACCATCAAAAGTGGGATAATTTAACCTTCTTCAGCCGTTATAATATAATTGGTGGCTTGTTTCAGGCTCTGTTAATTAAACAGCATCATATGAGGTTATTATAGTATCATAAAATTTTATATTATGGTCATTAGAGAGTGAATGGGGTATATAGAGTCTAGCCCTATGATATCCCTCATCCCCAGGTATAATTAGAAGAGCGTGGTTTTAGAGGTGGTCATCATGAGGGCCTCAAGTGTAACGACCCAATCTTTTTGAGTAGTATATTAACTTACTATTAATGATTTAATAAGATGTTAATGGTTAATGCAGAAAGCGGAGTCGATGGCTTCATCCAGTAGACTTGACCCTTATGAAGCCCACTTATCAGACCTTGGGAAGGAGGTAGCATCTGTGGGCTTCGCTTTGTACCAAGCCCAAGCCGAACTCCAGCATGTCAATCTTGAACGGAAACGCCTATGGGAGATGTTAAAGTTAGTAGAGATTACGACTAGGGAAATGTTATCTGAGCCTCCCTCAGATTCTCTCACTATAGCACACCTTACACTTAGGTCTTATGCCGGTGTTATAAGGGGCTATGTGACGAGACCCTAGCTTCCTTGTGTAATCCTTTCGAGTGAATAAATTGAGATCTCTTCCTTTATTAATGTTTGTGGAATTTCTTTTGTCCGTATAATTTTAGGATATATTTTATTGATGAATTTTGAAAAAAAGGATATTTTAAAATATTTATGAAAACCCTAAATAATTAATGATGTGTAATGATTTTCAAAAAATGGTCTTCTACAAAAGTGTTCAGTAAGGAATTTGGAGTCTAATAAAATCAACTTAATTTTTTATGAATAGTAAATTATGAATAGTGATTTTACACTTAGGATTAGTAATGTGACCAAATGGATTAGTAATTTCACTCAAAGAAAGTTTTAATATAATTTATACACCTAGATTAAGTAATGTGATTCAATAAAATGGGTAAATAACGGTTTCATAAATTATTAGTCAAGTATTAGATTTTTCGGATGAATAGTGTTTTTTAATTAAAAATTAATTAAAAATAATTAGAAAATTATTTTTATAAAAAAGACTTTATTTTTGAACTCAGAGCATCGATATTATGTTCAGGTAATTTTTGGGGATTTTTCTGAAAAAATGAATTTTCGATGAATAGTGTTTTTATTTAAAAATTAAATTAAAAATATTTAGAAAATTATTTTTATAAAATGGATTTCATTTTTGAAATCAGAGCATTGATATTTGGTTAAGGTGAAATTTTGGGATTATTCTGAGAAAGTTGAATTTTCCATGAATAGTGAAAATATAGTTTTTAAGTTACGGGTGTTTAATGACATCATTAAATGATGTATTAAGTATATATTCAATATGGTCTAATTATGAATAGTAAGATAAGGTATGAGGTTTCCTAAGTGGCCAATACCATGGGCAAATACCACGGGCAAGCCCCTGGTTTTTCCAAAACCACTAGTGAGGTGTCCCTTGGCCATTAATGCCTTGTCCCCTCACTTTCCCTATAAATACCCACCCTTTCCTCCTTTATTTTTCACTCCCAACTCTTCCCCAACAAAGTTCTGGTCTCCATACCTTCCAAGGAGTCCTCCCAAGGTGCCCCAAAGTCCTCAAGGTCCAAAACTTTGAGTTTCAAGAGTCACGTTTTAAGGTAAGGGATCCGACCTCTTTCCTTCTTTTCATGTAATCTCTTTTATGTCATTCCTTTTATGCTCCATGTTATTATGTGAGAGGATGTTCTTTTATATTCCTCTTACTGCCCTTTCATGTTTATATGATTAGAGATCCCCTCTTACTCTCATCATTTAGTTTTATGAAAGTTTAAGTGACGCCGTTAGGCTGCCGGATTTTTAAGTGATTCTTTCACCCTTCTCATTTTTCGAGTTCGATTTTCATGTCAAATCTTTCAAGTTACTTTTTATTATGTTGGGGTATGATCTCCATATCTATCATACTGATCTCTTATGATCATATGGTGAGAGACCCTCTTTGATCTTGTAAAATCTTTTTTTTATTGAAGTTAAGTGACGCCGTTAGGCTGCCGAATTTTCATAAGAGAAATCTTGTTTTGTCTCACTTCCATGTTTTTCATTTAATATGGTATATCTTTCAAATTTCATTACCATTTTCTTAAATCCTTTATATTCTGTCCCCCTACTATATTATGGATCATTTATGAGTGGGTGACCCATGTCCCCTCTCTTTTCAATGTTTTCTAAAACCTTGTAACATAGCTGTTATGCTGCAGAATTTTCGTCTCAAAATGCCTCTCTTTTATCAAAATTATTTTATGTTATAAAGTGAATACTCAAAGCTCTTATTTCTACAAGGGTATTCACATATATATCAAAATGTTAAATTTTAAATTCTGGGATTTACATACATGAGACCCGCTTTCCCTTTCCGTGGGTTTAAAGTGACGTTAAGATGATGTCTTTAAAGCAGTTTTTAAAACGTTATGATTATGAAATGAAAACCATTTATTTTATGCTATATGGGTTATTCATGAAATGATTGATGATGATATATGTGGCTTACATGATAATAAAGGCAAATTTAAGGGTGCTCCCTGATAGCGCTCCAATGCATTGGGTAATGATGTAACCACTAGAGATTACAATTTTCACGATACCTTGGTGAATAACCTTGGTAATTTTCAAATGACACCTTGGGGATGGACCTTGGTGATATGTTCATGATTGTCTATGTTAAATGATGCAGCCACATTTTCAAGTTATGAAAAATGTTATTTTTATTATGAAATGACTCATGATTTCTTTCTCATGCCTTAATGTTCTTTTCATGTCCTTATTGAAGTATCTCAAGTTCACATGTAAAATGTTCCTCTTGTTTCCCTTACTGGGCCTTCTGCTCACCCTTTCTTTTGATGTATGTCCCCAGGTTATGAGATGCTGTAATGAACCTAGGATGAACTTAAGGAGAAGCCTTTCAAGTGTTTAAGAAGAATGCTTTATGTTGTTTTCATGTATTATGTTCCTGGTTTCCAAGACACTAAACCTTAAAGATCCTCAGTTTTGTGTAATGTAATGAAAGTTTATGTTATAAGAAGACGGGATGCTATAGTTGGTATCAAAGGATGGTTTAGTTATTTGTGGAAATTAGGATATAAAAACTTTAGGAAGAACCCTATAGAAATGTTTAAATATAGGAAAACTTCCTGGTATTTTGGTAAGTATTGAGTAAGTGGTTTATCAAACAAATACATCCCTGTCTGGATATGAGCAGGTATAGGCGGCTCTGGCACAGATGTACATAGGGGTAAAACCCAAAAACACCGCTTTGAGCTAGACTCGAACGGGAACTGGTGCACGATAACGGGCCTTGCTGCACTCTTGGTTACGACACTCCCGGGGGATATGTTTGGTTAATCACAAGCTTTTTATGAATAATTATGAAGGAATTATAGAAAAGTGTAATTGTCTAAGCATAAAGTCTTAGTTAAAATATTCATAAATGAAATAAGTTTCTCACTAAGGTTTTATTCTTTTAGAAAATGGCGGGAAATAGGAGGAACCGTGCCGATGGTGACCACAATGCACCATGTGCTGACGGCCCTCTGATGGAAGCCGGAATGGAAACATTCATGCGAATGATGAACCAACTGACTCAAGTTATGAGTAATAACTTGAATCAAGCTGAGAGGCCGATCTCACCACGAAGGGAACAACTTTCTGTTGAGTCCTTCATGCGCCAAAGACCACCAACATTCAGTGGATCTACTGACCCATTGGTTGCAGAACAATGGATAAGATCCATTGAAAAGATCTTTTCTATACTTCATTGTTCGGAACAATAAAAAGTCACCCTTGCTGTTTACCGCCTAGAGGGAGAAGTTGATCAATGGTGGTCACTGATCAAAAACAAGAAGCCACGAGGAGAGATGGAAGCTATGGAGTGGAAGAATTCCAGGGAATATTCTTTAACAAGTATTTCCCTCGTTCCATGAGAACGAGAATGGAGAAAGAGTTTCTTGAGTAAAGCAGAAGGAGAACGAATCTGTCGGAACCTACAAGATGAACTTAACAAGGCTTTCCCGTTATACCTCAAGCTTCATCATGGACCCTAATGGGAAGGTTGATAGATTATTTAGTGGACTACGACCTCATCTACGGAATAATCTAGCCAACAGGGACTATGATAGCTATGAAGAAATTGTTCGAAGTGCTATGAAAGTTGAACTTGAGTTTGGGGAGACACAGTGGTCTCAAAAATCTAATGAGAAGAAGAGAACTCTAGAACCAAGACTGGGAAGAAGTTTTGATTAGGAAAGAGGTGGAAATCATATGCAACATGCCACATGCAATAAATGTAGGAATAAGCATTCAGAGAACTTCTTGATCGGAAGTGGTAAGTGCTATAGGTGTGGAAAAGAAGGCCATATTTCTCGGAATTGTCGTAGTGATGTGAAGCCTCAACTTCCCAACACTAACGACAGAGGAAAGATGGTTCTGGCCCTACCCGAAGTCACATGCTTCAAGTGTGGACAGCTTGGGCACTTTTCTAATCAATTTCCAAATCCGAGGGCGGTGGAGGGGAATCACCATCAACCTCAGCAGAGGCCAAGGGAGCAAGGTCGTGCTTTCGCTATCACAACAACTGAAGTTGAAGTTACGAATGATGTGGTAGCAGGTACTCTTGTCGTCCTCTCAAAACTATCAAGTACTTTATTTGATTCTGGTTCTACGCATTCCTTTATTTCTTCCAAGTTTGCAAGGAATATAGAATCAATCCCCGAATTGCTTGAGGTAGAGTTGTCAGTCAAGACTCCAAGTGGGATTATCTATTCATCAACAGTGTTTAGAGACTCTAGTGTTTAATTTAGTGAGCACAATATTATCTCATATCTAGTAGTCATTACCATGTTGAAATTTGATGTTATTCTAGGGATGGACTGGCACTCAAAGTATAATGCTAAGATCAAATGCAGAAGTAAGGAAATCTCAGTAGTCTTGAATGAAGGACCTACAGTTATCTTCCGAGGAGAGATATCCCGAACTGATCCCTATCTAGAAGCACCTCCTATAGCTTTCTTTATGGAGTTAATCGGTGATGATGAAGAAGGAAAAGGGAGCATACAAATAGAAGATGTTCTGATTGTTCAAGAATACATGGATGTATTTCCTGGGGAGTTACCTGGACCTCCTTCAGAAAGAGAGGTAGAGTTCTCCATTGAACTCGTACCTGGGTCTCAACCGATATCAAAGACTCCATATAGAATGGAAAATGTGGAGCTAGAAGAGTTAAAGAAACAACTCCAAGACTTGTTGGAGAAGGGGTTTATCCGACCGAGTGTGTCTCCTTGGGGAGCACCAGTTCTCTTTGTGAAGAAGAAGGATGGATCAATTCGGCTATGCATCGATTATAGAGAACTGAATGGGATCACAGTGAAGAACATATATTCTCTTCCAAAAATTGATGATTTATTTGACCAACTTCGCAGGGCTCAATTATTCTCTAAGATTGACCTTCGATCTGGTTATCATCAACTGAGGGTGAAGAAGGAAGATATTCCAAAGACTGCCTTCCGATCAAGATATGGGCATTATGAGTTTACTGTTATGCCTTCGGCATGACTAATGCTCCTGCTATTTTCATGGATTTGATGAATAGAGTCTTTAAGGACTACCTTTATAACTTTGTGGTAGTTTTTATTGATGATATTTTGATATATTCAAAAAGTCGTGAGGATCATGAAGATCATCTGAGGGTTATTTTGAAAACTCTACGGAAGGAGAGGCTCTTTGGGAAGTTCAGCAAGTGTGAGTTTTGGTTACAACAAGTGGATTTCTTGGGGCACATCGTAACCAATAAAGGAATCTCGGTTGACCCTGCAAAGACAATGGTTGTGGAGGAGTGGCCTCAACCCACAACAATAACTGAGATTCGTAGTTTCCTTGGTTAAGCGGGATATTATAGGAGGTTTGTGAAAAACTTTTCATGGCTTTCTAATCCAATAACCAAGTTGACTCGAAAAGGGGTTAAGTTCATCTGGACAAAGGAATGTGAGGAAAGTTTCCAAGAGCTGAAGAAGAGATTGGTTACTGCACCTATGTTAACACTACCCTCTATCGGAGAAGGATTCGTTATTTTTAGCGATGCATCTCTGAAAGGGCTTGGGTGCCTCCTCATGCAAAATGACAAGGTAATTGCTTATGCATCTCGATAGTTGAAGATTCATGAGAAGAATTATACTACGCATGATCTAGAGCTGGCAGCAGTTGTTTTTGCTCTAAAGATGTGGAGGCACTATCTTTATGGGGAGAAATGTGATATATACACTGACCACCAAAGTCTAAAGTATATTTTCACGCAGAAAGAATTGAACATGAGACAAAGGAGATGGTTGGAGCTTATTAAAGACTATTATTGTTCAATTCATTATCACCCTGGAAGAGCAAACAAATTCGTGGATGCATTAAGTAGGAAAGATCCTGCTGTTCTAGCAACAATGAGGATCCTAGGAGATCCCTTGATTAAAGATCTAGTAAAACTGGACATGGGAATTATAAGGAAAGGGACATCATCAACCCTATCCCAAATGATTTCTCAACCTTCATTACTAGAGAAGATCAAGAAGGCTCAAAAAGAAGATCCTTTGCTGCAGGAGATGTTGGAGGCTGTAAAAGATGGGAAGTTCCCTGATTTCAATATTGATCATGAAGGTGTATTGAAATTTCGTACAAGACTATGTGTCCCATCTATTCTGGAGATAAGGAAAGAACTGATGGATGAAGCTCATAGATCTACTTTCTCTATACATCCGGGAAGCACTAAGATGTATAGAGACCTTCGTGATTATTATTGGTGGGATAACATGAAGAGGGAGATTGCTGATTACACTACAAGGTGCCTGGTGTGTCAGCAAGTAAATGCAGAACGACAACTTCCTAAGGGGGTATTACAACTGCTACCCATACCAGTATGGAAGTGGGATAATATCACTATGGACTTTGTAACTGGTCTCCCGAAAACATCCAAAGGAAACAATGCGATATGGGTTATTGTTGACCGTCTCACCAAGACAGACCACTTTATCTCTATTTGGGAAGATTTCTCTCTGGATCAGCTTGCCAAGATATACGTGAAGGAAGTGGTAAGGCTGCATGGGGTACCACTATCCATCGTACCTGATCGTGACCCAAGATTCACATCAAAATTCCGGAGAAGTCTTCAACATGCTCTGAATACTGAATTGAATTTTAGTACGGCCTATCATCCTCAAACTGATGGCCAATCTGAAAGGACAATTCAGACACTTGAAGACATGTTGAGATTATGCTCAATGGAATTTAAAGGTGGATGGGATCAACACCTACCATTAGTGGAGTTCTCCTATAACAACAGTTTCCATGCGAGTATTCAGATGGAACCCTATGAATCTCTGTATGGAAAGCGATGTAGAACTCCTACTTGTTGGGATGAAACTGGTGAGAGAAAGCTTTTGGGCCTGATCTTGTGCAAGAAATGACAGAAAAGGTTCATGCCATCCAACAACACATAAAGGCTGCTCAGAGTCGGCAGAAGAGCTATGCTGACAATCGTCGAAGGGACTTGGAGTTTGGTGTTGGTGACAAAGTCTTCCTTCGAATTTCTCCATGGAAGAGATTCATGCGGTTTGGGAAGAAAGGGAAGCTCAGCCCTAGGTACATTGGCCCATATGAAATCCTTGATCGCATAGGAGCAGTGGCCTATCGTCTAGCACTTCCACCGAACCTAGCTCACGTTCATGATGTCTTCCATGTATCTCTCTTGAGGAAGTACATACCCAACCCTTTGCATGTACTGAACCCAGAGGTGGTACAACTGGAACATGACCTCTCTTATGAGGAGCAGCCAGTGGAGATCTTGGACCGTAGAGACAAGGTTCTACGAAACAAGACTACCCACCTTGTGAAAGTGTTGTGGAGGAATCATAGGTATGAAGAGGCGACTTGGGATCCTGAGGAAACAATGAAGCAAAAGTACCCTCACCTTTTCGACTAGGCCTCAAGTATAAATTTCGGGGACGAAATTTCTTAAGGGGGAAGAATGTAACGACCCAATATTTTTGAGTAGTATATTAAATTACTCTTAATGATTTAATAAGATGTTAATGGTTAATGCAGAAAGAGGAGTCGATGGCTTCATCCAGTAGACTCGACCCTTATGAAGCCCACTTATCAGAGCTTGGGAAGGAGGTAGCATCTGTGGGCTTCGCTTTGGACCAATCCCAAGCCGAACTCCAGCATGTCAAGCTTGAACGGAAACGCCTACGGGAGAAGTTCAAGTTAGTAGAGATTACTACTAGGGCAATGTTATCTGAGCCTCCCTCAGATTCTATCACCATAGCACACCTTACACTTAAGTCTTATGCCGGTGTTATAAGGGGCTATGTGACGAGACCCTAGCTTCCTTGTGTAATCCTTTCGAGTGAATAAATTGAGATCTCTTCCTTTATTGATGTTTGTGGAATTTCTTTTGTCCGGATAATTTTAGGATATATTTTATTGATGAATTTTGAAAAAATGGATATTTTAAAATATTTATGAAAACCCTAAATAATTAATGATGTGTAATGATTTTCAAAAAATTGTCTTCTACAAAAGTGTTCAGTAAGGAATTTGGAGTCTAATAAAATCAACTTAATTTTTTATGAATAGTAAATTATGAATAGTGATTTTACGCTTAGGATTAGTAATGTGACCAAATGGATTAGTAATTTCACTCAAAGAATGTTTTAATATAATTTAGACACCTAGATTAAGTAATGTGATTCAATAAAATTGGTAAATAACAGTTTCATAAATTATTAGTCAAGTATTAGTTTTTTCGGATGAATAGTGTTTTTTTAATTAAAAATTTAATTAAAAATAATTAGAAAATTATTTTTATAAAAAAGACTTTATTTTGGAACTCAGAGCATCGATATTATGTTAAGGTAATTTTTGGGGATTTTTCTGAAAAAAATGAATTTATGATGAATAGTGTTTTTATTTAAATATTAAATTAAAAATATTTAGAAAAATATTTTTATAAAATGGATTTCATTTTTGAAATCAGAGCATTGATATTTGGTTAAGGTGAAATTTTGGGATTATTCTGAGAAAGTTGAATTTTCGATGAATAGTGAAAATATAGTTTTTAAGTTACGGGTGTTTAATGACAACATTAAATGATGTATTAAGTATATATTCAATATGGTCGAATTATGAATAGTAAGATAAGGTATGAGGTGTCCCATGTGGCCAATACCATGGGAAAATACCACGGGCAAGCCCATGGTTTTTCCAAAACCACTAGTGAGGTGTCCCTTGGCCATTAATGCCTTGTCCCCACACTTTCCCTATAAATACCCACCCTTTCCTCCTTTAGTTTTCACTCCCAAATCTTCCCCAACGAAGTTATGGTCTCTTTACCTTCCAAGGAGTCCTCCAAAGGTGCCCCCAAGTCCTCAAGGTCCAAAACTTTGAGTTTCAAGAGTCACGTTTTAAGGTAAGGGATCCGACCTCTTTCCTTCTTTTCATGTAATCTCTTTTATGTCATTCCTTTTATGCTCCATGTTATTATGTGATAGGATGTTCTTTTATATTCCTATTACTTCCCTTTCATGTTTATATGATTAGATATCCCCTCTTACTCTCATCATTTCGTTTTGTGAAAGTTTAAGTGACGCCGTTAGGCTGCCGAATTTTTAAGTGATTCTTTCACCCTTCTCATTTTTCAAGTTCGAATTTCATGTCAAATCTTTCAAGTTACTTTTTATTATGTTGGGGTATGATCTCCATATCTATCATACTGATCTCTTATGATCATATGCTGAGAGACCCTATTTGATCTTGTCAAATCTAGTTTTTATTGAAGTTAAGTGACGCCGTTAGGCTGCCGAATTTTCATAAGAGAAATCTTGTTTTGTCTCACTTCCATGTTTTTAATTTCATATGGTATATCTTTCAAATTTCATTACCATGTTCTTAAATACCTTATCTTCTGTCCCCCTACTGTATTATGGATCATTTATGAGTGGGTGACCCATGTCCCCTCTCTTTTCAATGTTTTCTAAAACCTTGTAACATAGCTGTTATGCTGCAGAATTTTCGTCTCAAAATGCCTCTCCCTTTTCTCAAAATTATTTTATGTTATAAAGTGAATACTCAAAGATATTATTTCTACAAGGGTATTCACATATATATCAAAATTTTCCATTTTAAATTCTGGGATTTACATACATGAGACCCGTTTTCCCTTTCCGTGGGTTTAAAGTGACGTAAAGATCATGTCTTTAAAGCAGTTTTTAAAACGTTATGATTATGAAATGAAACCCATTTATTTTATGCTATATGGGTTATTCATGAAATGTTTGATGATTATATATGTGGATTACATGATAATAAAGGCAAATTTAAGGGTGCGACCTGATAGCACTCCAATGCATTGGGTAATGATGTAACCACTAGAGATTACAATTTTCACGATACCTTGGTGAATAACCTTGGTAATTTTCAAATGACACCTTGGGGATGGACCTTGGTGATATGTTCATGATTGTCTATGTTAAATGATGTAGCCACATTTTCAAGTTATGAAAAATGTTATTTTTATTATGAAATGACTCATGATTTCTTTCTCATGCCTTAAAGTTCTTTTCATGTCCTTATTGAAGTATCTCAAGTTCACATGTAAAATATTCCTCTTGTTTCCCTTACTGGGCCTTCTGCTCACCCTTTCTTTTGATGTATGTCCCCAGGTTATGATATGCTGTAATGAACCTAGGATGAACTTAAGGATAAGACTTTCAAGTGTTTAAGAAGAATGGTTTATGTTGTTTTCATGTATTATGTTCCTGGTTTCCAAGACACTAAACCTTAAAGATCCTCAGTTTTGTGTAATGTAATGAAATTTTATGTTATAAGAAGACGGGATGCTATATCAAGGACTGTGGATCTAGGCATAGTGATATGCTTACATTAGCCTTGACTATGTCGGATGATCTAGACATCATTCAAGGTAATATATACAAGATTTATACTTGGGATTACACATTTTCTGATTCAAGATAAAAAAAATCCTTTTTTCACCTACTCTTTTCCATTCCTTTAGAATTGAGGTGTTGAAACTTCATGTTCCTTGGTTTTGAGTAAGTCAGTTGGAGGTCACAAAATCATGTATGATGTGTGAAAAGTCTTTATGTTGATTAATGGGTAAAACGATCTTGATGATATTTCCTATTTTTATGAATACAACTATAATAAATTATTTCTGATATGTATTTTACATGTTTAGTATAGACTATCATGGATTTATTCATAAGGAGAATCATATTTTATGACTGGGTTGGAGACTAAATGGTGTTCATTAGTGAGTGAGACCCTAATATGGTCTAGATACATTTTTAATCTCTATCTTCTTTAATGGTAAAGATAATATCGTGTTCTTTAGTGGCTTATCTAGATGTGTTTCCTAGGATCATTAATTTTACCTATATTTCCTCTCAATATGTGTTCTGATTCTACCCCCTTGATGAGAGATCATGTTTGAGAGAGAGAGAGATGGTTCTTGGTGTTTCTATAATATCAATATTTCAATAAAGGATAAAACCTTATGAGTAATAGAAAATAAATATTCATATTTATGGTATCCTAATCATGGTATTTATTCAACCTAGTGTTTCTCCTTGGCAATCAATAGGTCTCTTTTTGACTAAGGTAGATGGCTATTTTTAGTTTTGTGTCAATAATTTCTGATTGAATTAGGTGATGGTAGAAAACCACTATCTACTCCCACGGATTGAAACATTATTAAATCTATTGAAGGGAGATATCTGGTTCTCAAAAATCTATTTGTGGTCTAGACATTATCAAATTGGAGTAAATGATTAGGATATATCAAATACTAATTTTATATGTCATTGTGGGAATTATGTGTTATATGTGATATTATTTAGAGTTAATAATTCTTGACACATTTTCATGGGATTGATAAATGCAGCGATATATGAGTTTTTTATCTTTTCATAGCAGTTTTGTCAATTATTTCCTTGTATTTATAGTGTCTAAGGAGGATCACACAAAGAATCTATGAGATTTTCTCGGAGTTCATTGGTTTCATTTGTTATTTGGTGTATTGTAAAAGTATGTGTTTTGTGATCATGATGTATATTTATTAGGGAATTTCATATCATGGTGTGGTGTGGTTGTATATCCTTTGATGGTTGAGGAAGTGGTCTCATGGGTATCCCCAAGAAAATTTCATAGATGGACAGTTTTAAAGGTGTCATTAGATATTATAGGAGATTCACAACCGACTTCTCCTTGATTGAAACTCCTATGATGGCATTGAATTTAAAGTTTCATAAGTTAATATATAACAACAAATTCCATGATTATTTTTAGTATTTTAAATAGAATATGGTTATTTTACAGGTCTTTATCTTTCATAGGTGGTTGTTTCATTTGGGGTTTACATTGATTCATCATGCCATGTCTTATGTTGTATATTGATATAACAAATGATACTTATCTATTATGTGTATTAACAGTTATGAACTTATGAATGTAACATTAAAATCCCTGATATTGACCTTTCCATGGTAGTATATTCTTTGAGGTTTTGGCAGTACAAACACAACAATGATTTTTTGGTTGTCTTCATAGATCATAAGAGTTTGAAGTATGTATTTTTTGAAATACGACTTAAATTTATATAAGTCTTGGTGAATTGATTTCTTGAAAGTAAATGACTTCATGATTAATTTACAAATGAAAAATATAATGGTGTGGATGATTTTTTAATAAGGAGGAAGTGTGGTGGTGTGGTGCGTGTGTTTGGGTACTATTGAAGAGTGATGGAAGAGTTGGAAATGATTCACCTGGATAAATGAGTAGTTGATGAAAAATTTTTTTGTTATCAAATTATGATGCCATTATATTTGATGCATTAGTTTGGGGATTCCAGGAAAGTGAATTTCAAGGGGAAGTTTTGTCATGATCAAGTTATATGTGGTTACTCTATTGTAAAATTGTGTCAGTATGAACAATATCAAGTGTTGTTTCGAGGGAAGCCTTTTGTCCCTTCAGTGAGATGTGATGTGATTCTCTTAGAATTACGTAGCTCCTTCTTGGAGGGATATCCTGGTGTTTTGAAGAATTATCATTCTCTATGTAGCCAATTTTTGTGGTCTTCTATGAAGTGATTAGTTTTAGAGTTTTCCTCCTAGTGTTTTTTCTTCTAAAGGGTCAAGACTATTCATCGTGTTCCTTGTGGTTTGATTCAACCACTTGATGTTCCGCAATGGAGGTGGTAAGACATCTATATAGAATTAATAAACACTTTTCCTTTATCTTAGGGTTCTAATAATGATATATGTGTGATCATAAAACAATTGAAAAATTTGGCTCATTTCATAGCAGTTAGGGAGTTGAGCCCAATAGAGATTTTCTAAAGGCAGTGTCAAGATGAGATAGTGAGGATTCATGGGGTTCTAAAAGTGATCATCAAAAAATTATGCTCATGTTTTTAGAACGATATTATGTATAGGTATTCAATGTTCCTTTTATTCCTAGTTTTCCTTTAGAATAATTCTTTATCGATGTATGGATGACTAGACAATGTGGACAATCCAAAAATTTTAGGAAACATATCACACATTCATTTTTGGATTTTGAAGATTTATGAGTTAGACACATACCCTAGGTGGAGTTTCTTTACAATAAAATCTATCACTCCATTATAGGGTTGTCACTATTTGAAGTGTTTTATGGTTTAAATTTTTGATCTCAATTGTATTGGACCATGTTCTGAGAGTCAACTATTACTAGATTTAAACTACTAAAATGCATGATAGAGAAGGTTAATGTGATTTTTGAGTGAATGAAAGTGGATCAAGATCATCCGAAGACCTATTATAATCATTGGAGGATTACTTTATATTTCAATTTAGTATATTATGTGATGTTTAAGGAGTATCCACATCATAGTTAGTGGACATTCAATCATGGGAGTGAGATTTATTTAATGTTTTTATACCTTTCAAGGTGTTGGAGTGTATTGGAGATATAGAATCTTGGTTAGAATTTCCCCTAGATGCATTGAATTCATGTTGTATTTAATGTATTGAATATTTTTTGATATCATTTTCATGATTATCATATCATTGAATGGGGTGAGATAGATGTTTAAGATAATGAAAACATCAAGGAATAACTTGTTGAGATTCAGGACCATCAGGATAAGGTGTTGTGTTGGTGTGATATTGCATTTGTTCTTATCTTATGATGACATAGTGTCTTATAGAAGAGAATTTTTTATAGGGAGTTTGAGATGAAAAATAAATATCCTATGTTCTCTTGAACATTTATTTGATTTTTTTCATATGTGTTCAACCTTATGCAGTTTTAAGAGATCAATTATGTGATATATTACCCATCAACCATTGGAATGAGAAGAGGTGGTGGTGTTATTGGGACATAAGTGAAATCCCCAAGAAAAAACAATTTTCACAATAAATTTTAAGGTCTTAAAGAACATTTGGGGATATGATTTCCCCTTTTAATGATAAAACGACCAAACCATAAAAACAATAAAAAACCCAACCATTATATGATTCATGAGTACAAAATAAAACTCTAAACATTAAAAAACCATATTCGAGTAAAATTATAAACCAAAGGACATACTTAAGATGGAAAAAAAGAAAACAAAACTCAAAAACCCAAAGTGAAAACAACTAGAAAACCCACCTAATCAAAACTACAACTCTTCATTCAAAGACATGGTATCAAGAAGCATCACTAAAGAACTAAGACACCTTGACTTTGTCTATGTCCTGATAGGTGACATCTATGAATTCATAATAGTTCCCATGTAAGGGAGATTATAAACTTAATAGTATTTCCCCAATTACATCCCAACTAATGAAACTATGATAAAAATTGTTATCACATTTTATAAAAATAGTTTAAAATAATATTAAAAAATTTATATCAAAACCATAAAAAAATATTTTTGAATAAGGAATAAAAAATTCTTTAGAAATCCATGTCTCATGGGATTTTTCAAATACCTTTTCCAGATACACACAAACACTAAACACACAAACACACAAAAAGGATTAGTTTTACTATTTATAATAGAACATCATGTCCATAGTCTATCCCATTGATGATGGAACATGGAGATCATTATCCATCCCATTTAAGTCACACCCAACTATTCATGAAAACATTATGGAATTTTATTTTCAAAAAACATATTTTCATTAAAAAAATTTCACATAATACTATTTCCTTCTTTAATAATATTTAAAAAAACATTCCACGATTAAAACCAAACCAAAATTTTAAAATCATCATTTTAAAATTAAAAAAAATAGGTTTCTTAAGAAACTAACCACTTTCCATAAATTCCAAGATAATACCAGAACATGGTTACCATAAAGAATCAAAAAAACATTTCACTATGATTTAAAGAATATAATTCAGTTAAAACCAGTCCTTTAATTTCTAAATCCAGTGGTATTTTGAGAGAATACACCTACCACTCAAATATTTCAGTAAACAAAGAATGATACCACAAAACTTCAAGATCTTATCACAACTCAAGTTACCTTCCCTGGATCCAACAATATTTGATCATAAACCATTCATAAAAATACATATATCAATTAAATAGTGGATTTATAGTTTTGAGAGAGAGGAGAACCTTGAATATAAGAATAATGATGAAGAAGCATCCCTTACCAATTAATTGGGCCACCAATGTACATTGATTTTTCTAAAGATCACTCTTAGATTGAAGGGGATCCTCTCTCACAACATGGAAAAAAATTAATTAATGTTAACGGAGGATTTGGGTAAAATAAAGTTATTAAGGAGAGGATTTGGATTAGATTAACTTTTTATGAAGGGCCACCGAGACACCATATAGTTTGGTTTCCTAGTTTTTGAAACAATATTTCAAACATGTAGTGCCTATGTCTTAAGGACATACCTCATATGGTTGGATTGCATGTTTATACAATCCATACACCAACCATGAACTTCTCTATATTTATAGAATCATGTTTCTTCTATGTATTTGAATGGTTTGGCCAAAATGTGCACCATCTATGTGAATTCCCAATGCACACTATTTTACCTAGTGTGGTTTCCTAGATATGCTATATGTTTTCAACTAACTGTTCACAAAATGTAAACCTCTATTAATGACTCCAAAAAAATAAAAAACCCTCATAGAATTCTAAATAACAACCTAAACAATATATAGTCACAAAATACAAGAATAAAGGTTCATGTATATGAAAATAAGGGTGATAAATTATTACCACCATTTTCCTTTCCATCCCTAGATTATAGAAAACACTTACTTTCCTGAAAGATTATGGGCTATTTATCCACCATTTCCTTCTCACACTCCCACATGACTTTCTGGATCTGACCATGTTTCCATAAAAATCACACTAGACTGATGCTTTTCCCATACATGACCTTCTCTTAACAATTCAAAATTTATATAAGCATGTGAATCAATGTAGAATTTTTCCCTAGGCCAACATGATCCCACTATATCACATTTATTATATAAGGATTATACTTCTTAACATGAGATACATAAAACACACTATGCATTGAAATGAACATTGGCGGTAATGGAAACCATTATTCCACCTCACCAATTAATTCATGTATCTTAGAAGGGCCCATGTATTGATGATATAACTTGAGATGGTTACCAAAATGATGACACCCAAGTATTTTAGGTATTCTCAAGAACACATGATTACTCACCTCAAATGAAAATGGTTATTGATGATGATTCACCTATGATTTCGGATGATTATAAGCCATATCTATTCTCTTTCTGATCAAATGAATATTCTTTGTTGTATCCTACGCAAGGCTAGGCCTAATTATTTAGGCCTCACCTATTTCCACCCAAACAATTAGAGAATGATAAAGAAGTCTATATAATGAATCAAAAGGATTCATATGCATCGACTACTGATAAATGTTATTCTATGAAAACTCCAATAATTTTTGATCCTCCTCCCCTAAGAAAACAAAACCCATTACAGAATCCCTAGGAATGTTGTCTACTATTTTGATTTTCCTTTCAAATTTTCCATCTGTTTGGGGATGAGAATATGTACTCACTATCAACAATGTTCCAAGGTAATTTTTCAAGAATTTCCAAATCATGATTTAAACATGAGGTCTTGGTCTGATTCAATCAAGATTTTAATTATATGCATCTTTAAATTTTCTTGAATATATATATATATATATTCGACATCTATTCTAGTAAATTAGTTTAATTAACTGTGATAAAATTATTTTTCTTCAATAGTTAAAGCACAATCACCCACTTCCAACCATGTTTCCTAACTATCCATGGTAGACTTGTTAGAAAATCCATTACTATCAACTCCCATTTCCCCATAGGTATTGATAAAGACTATAACATAACTACTAGTTAATGATTCTCTTCCATGAACTTATGATAGGTGAAACATATTGAAACATACTTCACTATAGATCTTTTCATGATGGCCCACCAAAATAGTGTTTTCACTTCCTTATACATTTTATGAATCCTAGTTTGAATAACCCATTCCGAATTATGTTATTCCCTAATAAGTCATTCATAACAATCCAAAGGTACGCCCATCTGATATCTAATTCATAACATTGAATTCCCATATATTTTCCATCACTTAATGGTATCCCCATTTTGACCTCATTGAAAAACATTCAGGATCAGTTTTCTGAGACATTCTAACTTGTTCAACAAAATAATGAAAAAAAACTCTAAATAAAATTTCAACACTACCTTGGTGCAAACATTCTAGATGCATATGATTTATTAATGAAATTAGTTTCCACTTGATTAAAACCAGTTTATCTAACTAAGTATATGGATTAATGCTCAATGAATCTTCCACGGAGTTCCATTCACTAGGTGTATACATCAAGTTGAAATCAAATATATACAAATACTCCATTCATCTATGATATCTTAAATTCAACTCTCATTGTAAGAATTTTTTTTCCAACTCTTCTAATTTGTAAACAATATGAATTTATCACCTAATAGGTAATAATTCATAGTCTTCAAATAATGTACCACAAAAGATAATTCCAAATCATGTCTTGTATAGTTATTCTAAGGTAACCATAACTGTCATGAACCTTAAGCAACAACATGATATCCTAGCCTGAGAACACATCCCAACCAAGTTATTGATGCATCAAAATAGACCATATAGCCCAATATGAACTCTAGTAATGTGAGGATAGGTGTTGATTTATATGTAACCGTAAGTTATTGAAAGTATTTATTATATTTATCAATACATTGAAAAGGAATTCATTTTCTCAAAAAACCTGTCATAGGTGATGCCAAATGTGAAAAATCATGTACAAAACATTTGTATTATCCCAATAAGACAAGGATACATTATATCTCAATGGAATTATTTGTAATTTTATATAAATTAATCGAATATATCATTTCTATATCCACTAAAACACCATTTTCAGAAATTAATTGTATACAAAAACGTACTTCTTGTGTCCAAAAATCACACTTTGATAATTTGGTTTATAGATGATGTTCTAAAAAGATACCCAACACTATAATGAAGTGTTTCTCATGATTTATTTTTTTTATAATAATACACTATTATATAATAAAAATCAACATAAAGGAATCAAGATACCACTGAAATATTCGAATCATCAATGCTCTAAATAGGCTTGGTTTAATCTTAAGACTGAAAAGCATAATTAAATATACATAATGGAAATATCTTAATCTAAAATCTAACTTCTAAATATACTCATTCTAAACTCCCAACTGGTGATATTCCAAATATATTCCAATTTTAGAGAAACAATATGATACCCACAATTGATCAAATAGTTCATCAATTCTTGGAAGAGGATATTGATTATTTATTATATGTTGGTTAAGTTTATGATAATCCACAAAAATTCTAAGAGTACCACCCCCTTAAAAAAAATAACTAGTTCTACACACTAATACATAGTTAGTCAAATGATAACCTTACTTTATAACACTTCTAATTGGAATTTCAATTACCTAAGCTAAATTGGTGATATCTCATAAGATGGAAGTGAGAATGTTCTAGTTCCCTGTAGGAGATCGATCATAAAATTCAGTCCTCTATTAGGTGTAAACCCTATAATTTTTTTAAGAAAACCCCCAAAAATGGATCAATAATAGTGAGAAAACATCTATTCATAAAATCATTCAAAAAATACTAGGTAAGTGAAACCAATTGATAAGAGATGGTTCCAACCACTGTTGCCAAAATACCTTCATTACTCACCTTTACATCCCAAAATCCTTTAAAGAGATGCTCAATAAAATCAAGAGATGTGAAAGTAACATTTCTTGTATAACAATCAATGTGGGCCTTGAATTATGTCTACCAATACTTACCCAAAATCAAGTCATAGACCTCCATCTCATGAATAGAGAAATCCAGAAGCAACCTAGCCCCATCGATAGTTGTGAAGAAGGCTATACACATAAAGGCTTGATACACTATTTGTTCAAGAGGAATTTTTAGATTTAAAATATAAGGCATCATATCAATAAAAAAATCATATTATTAACAACACAAGAATCGATAAATTAGTGGGACAGACCCGTTTCAAACAAATATTTCATAAGGTTTAAATTTGAAATTATTGTACCTCTCATAATTGAAGGACTATATTCATCATCTATGATAATTTTCTCAGCACCGTATAATTTCTTAATCACTAAACTATTTTCTTTTTTAATTGGTTTATATTTAACTGGTTGAGGAGTAATGATTTTCCAAGAATCACATTTTTTTTCTCTATTCTGATGATGATAAGTATTATGTTGCACTCATCCCATCAATGTATAGGATTCACGAGAATTCTAAGATTTGTCTCTAGAACATGACCTTGGTGAAATGTGATAATAATACTAATGATGTCCCATATTTTTTTAGTAGTGATATTCTCTAGGTGGTACTATACCCTATCGATTAATGTGTTCTAGTGAACCATACCAAAAACAAACAGACATAATTTTGGATTGAAGTTGAAGATTTAATGATCCCATGTATTGGTTCTATGGTGTCATATCATTCTAAAAATAGGTTTTCCTCTTCCAATTATTCCAAGAATTATATTTCCCACCTTCTCCCATGGGAATAATCATGATCCCTCTAACCTCATTTCCCAAAATATCCCTTTTTTCTACAGTCACTCTAATGAACATCTCTATATATCCCATTATAAAAATCTTCGAAATCATTAATAGAATCTATGGTCATAATACCAAATAAAAAATTAGTTCTTTATAAGAATAACTTGATGAAACTTCTTGGTAAAAGTGAAATAAATTCAGAAATTTAGCAGCACACTCTATCTCTAAGATATTCTATTTCTTTAAACTAATTACGTCTATTTTTTTAGAAATCATAAATGTGTGAGGATATAATTTCTTGATAAAAAATTCTTATAAATATTCCCTTGTAATTTCATGGTCTAATTTATCTTGAAAAGATACTTCCCACGATAGCAATTCCAAATTATCCATCATATTGGTTTCCAACTACACTTTCAGCTCTGCTGGTGTCCCAAGGAAATCAAATTTTCAATTATTCCAATTTAGCCAAAATTTTAGGTTTTCCTACTCAGTGTCCCTCTGAATGATGTGTGGATTTTTATTTTGGAAGTGAACCAAAAAAAATTCACTTATTGTGTTTCATAATTAAAATTTACCTTATGCATGTCATGAAATGTATGGATAACTCTTTTAACTAGCTATGGGTTCAACTATGGCCTAGGTGTAATAACATTCTTATTAGCCTCTATTGTTTTGTTTCAATGATACCAATGTAGTTCTATTCAATATAACACGAAAAAACCTGTATGATATCACTCATTAGGAACTGAAGGCTTATATATTTCAATTCACCACATCAATACATATCACCACACATATTTTCAAATTTTTTTATTTTCAACATTTGAAAAAAATTTAGAATATTTCAACAATGATTTTTAAAATCAATCATATTTTAAAAAATCACACTTTTTTTCATTTCATAAACTATTTTATGAAAAATTAACAATTAAAACATATTAGGAAGCCATAATATCAATGATTTTTTTTAAAATTTTCATTATCTAAACATATGATGATGAGGTGACAACTCACCTAGAATTTTCTAAAAAAATCATGTACCCAGACATTATGGAAACATGATGCTCAACATTAAAAGGATAGATACATATTTCTATACAATAAAATTCTTGTTCCAACAATACTACTTCTTAATACCATCCCAATATATGAAGAATAATATTTCCAACTCTAGTCTCAAACAAGAATAACACCATTTCCTATGTCAAGAATTGAACAATGGTGATACCATTTTCCCCAAAAGGATAGATGAACCAAACAAATATAATACGATTTTTATGTCTAGAATCAAACAAACTAATACAATTTTTCTCAAAAAATATATTTTTACCCACCAATACTAATACCATTTGTTACATATCACCCCCACCCACTGTCTTGGGAACAATAGGTGGTGATAATGGGCTTTAGTTGACATCCCCAAGACACCAAAGGCTATAAATAAATGTTAAGGGCCTAGATAACATTTGGGGGATGATTTTACCTTTGAAAGTTAAAACATACAAACCAAAAAAAGAATCACCCAAAAAACCTCTATATTATGAATGTATACAAAATACAACACAAAACATAACAAAACTAACTAAACATATCAAAGTACATGAAGAAATAAAAATACATACTCAAGAGGAAAAAAAACCTAAATAACTCATAACTCCAAATTAGAAACAACATTACACACCCCACCCAATCCAAGATATTAGTCCACATCTAATCCATGGAATCAAGAAGAATCAATAAATAACTGAGATACCCTTCGTTTACCTACTCTTAATAGAAGATATCTTAAAATGAACAATAGTTCCCATGTAGGGTGTGAGTCTAAACTCAATATGATTTGTCCAATGACTTTCTAACTCATACCACTATGAAAAAACATGGTAGAAAATTTTATTAAAATATATTAAAATTAGTTTAAATAATTTTTGCTTCAGTGTTATATCTTTAATACAAAATATATTTTATTGCTCATGAGTAAACATATTATCCTCATATGAACTTCTACTCAGGCTTATCTTAACATCTAAATAAAACCAATTATTTTACAAGATGGGCATAAAATATGAAAAACTCAATTTTATACTTTTATAATTTATTTATCTTTTAATTTTTATGAAATTTGATCACACATTATAGAATTATAAATCGAAAATTCCTCTATATAAAATGGTAGATATTTTTAATTATAAAACAATTTCAAGAAATTACCAAAAAATACTATGCATATAAGTTTTAGACTAATAATATATAAAATAAAAAAAAGACCTTATGCATTATGTAGTGGATGATTTTTCAAAACATGTTACTTTTCACTAAAAATAAATAAAAGGTATATAATCTCCAAGAAGTTATATCATAAAAACCATCCAGAAAACCTTTAATGAAAATATATATTTCAATACATATTTTTTTGGATAATAGTGGGATTATGATTCATTATGTTTATGTTTAACATAATAAAAATAATGTCTAAAAACTATTAATTCACAATATTTAATATTATTTTATAATTAAGTCTTTATTTTTGAAATTTATAACCCTTAATTTTTTTATAATATTAACAATCTTTGAGGTCAAGGGTCATGATTAAAGTTAAAACTATAACATTATGTTTATTATACATTGATATATCCTAAATTATTTAAATATATAATTTTAATTAAATTGGTATCAATATTAATTTTCTATGTTTTTAATCCTATCCATGATCAAATATATTTCCCCTAGCTTGATCGAAATTATATTTTCCCAAAATAAATTTTTAAAACATAGAAACACAGTACATTACTAAAATGACACTTATTTTATTTTTTGGGAATATTTTTATAAGAATCTTAATAACCATATATCATATTTAAATTTTTGTTTTTAGAGAAATTTTCTTAAAATAAAAATCAATACTTTTTAAAACATGTTACTATTAGATAGTGGGATCACTTTCCCTTTTATTTTTACAAATAATGGTTGAAATTTGTTTTATATTAGATAAGAAAACATTTATCTTTTATATTCTATCCATCATATAAAATGGATCAAATCATATACCATGGTTATAAATAAGAGTTTATTCTTTTTAAAACACCATTATTATAAATTTGAATTCTGTTATCACATAATATAATAATGAGATGAAAAATACACAAATAAATTTATACATTCAAAATCCATTGATCTTAAAGTAATCCACTCCATTATTTTCTCTATAAAATAAAATATTTCTTATTTGTTTATGAAAACATCAATATTTATCAATACTTATTTATGTTTTAAATTCTTCAAATATTCATAATAAATTATTAAAAGTACAAATAGTATTATATACCTTTCAAAATAGAAAAAATATGATTTATACAACATTAAATCTTGATCTGGAATCTCCATGGAAATTCCTAAATCATTTTATGTATTTTTTCGAAAATTACATCTCCAATGTCTAGGATTTCCACAACAGAGACATTTTCATTAACACACATCACAACCTTTATATTTCAACCACTACAGAAGATTAATCATGATTCTAATAGTTTTATTTTTCTTCTAGATTAAAATTTTAACCTTATGTAGTTTCATCATAACAGAAAGACTAGAACTCCCATGTTTTTCTCCTTTATCCTTAACATGTCAATGTGATTTTTTTCAAATCAATTTTATTATACTTTATATTAAATAATAATAATATTTTTAAAAATTAACATTGAATGAAGTCTATAGACAGATCTAACCTTAATGAAGATTCCAACCTCTCCATATAAAAAAATATTTAATCATACTGATTACATGAGTGGATATTGATGTTTTTGTATTCATTTTTCATTTAATCATTTTCTTTGAAAACTAATACTTTTCATCCCTTATTTATACTCGATATAGATACATTAGGTTATCTATCTTCTTGAATGATATAATTTTTACAATATTTTCTTTGTGACATAGGTTTGATAGATTCTAAAATTAGATTATATATAAAATATTTACCCTTATTATATTTTAAATAAGCATCCATGTTCATGTGATGAATGTTATACCCATCCTCATCAAGATATATCCATGGATTGTTGGTAGGATGGAGTTTAACATATAGATCCAACCACTAATAGGGAATGAGTTGTTAATTACTATTGAGGGTATAAATCTTATAGACTAGGTATCTTAGACTCTATGAACATAGTAAAAAACAATAAAGAAGTGAAGGCCACTAAACCATGGACAATAATGAATATATGATCAACTAATATCATATCAATGTGTGATGTAACAATATCTTACAATATAATAATGAGATAATAATACATATATCTAAAAAATCATTATTCCCCAATATATAAAAAAACCCAAACAATAAAAATATCTAAATGGTATAAGAAACAGTCCCTAAAATCGTAAATTCAACTATAAACATTAGTTTTAAATCTTAAAACAACCACAAAATTGTAACATCCTGGATTCGGGTTCTACCCAAAGGAACCACGAACCCGGTTGGTCAGATGAACTCCTGAAAATTTCACCAAAAGACAGTGGATTGCAACTAGCAGTGAGGGCCAAGGTGTAATATTAGGGAAAATATTCTCTCATTGGCATAGTATATATAGAAAAAATCAAATAGTAAACAAAAGAGGATGTAGTAATACCAATAAAGTAAATAGAAAAAACAAGAAGTAAATCCAATAGAAGTCAAAATATTAATATACATACATACATACATACATACATATATATATATATATATATATATTTATGATACACAAAATATGTATCGAAAAAAACATACAAACAAGTCACAATGCTGGAAATCAATACAAAAACCAATGTACAAAAGAAACAAGTAGAATCTAGTAGTATCGCAAGCCTCAGCTGTGTCTCATGACCTTGAGCTCAAACAAAAATCAAGTACCTTATGTAGAAGGGCACTTTCCTTTATCTATACCTGCAATCATATAACCTATTTGGGTCTAAAATCATAACCCAAACAGGGTGTGAGAAAAATCCCCATAGGAAACCACCATAAGATATATGCCTTACTATCAGGGAATATATATAACTGGTAATATGAGAAAATGAAGCAAAAAAAAACTAGGAAGTACTAAAAATTAATCAATCCTATTGTTTTCAATTAGATTCATTTAATATTTATTATTCATCCATTTAATCAAGTAAACCTGGGAACTAGCCAAAACTCTATGGCCCATGTATGAATTAAAAAATAGACATCTTAGAAGACCATCTAACCAATCAAGTAAGACTAAATCCAAGATTGTGCTTTAACAAGGATGACAGATCACTATCATTCAATTATTCACAAAATAATCTCTGGTAAAACTATCATGATATAACCCATCTTGTATAACATAATACCAATTCATAAAATAACGGCCCTCTAGGTAATATCTTATGTTCTAACCCCTTTGGTCTAACATAGAATCAATTTATAAAACAATGAACCTATGAGAGGGCTCTCACATTCTATCCCTTCAAGTCCAACATTCCATTAATCAATTATAAACCACCACCTATAAAATCTCATATGGTCTAAACTTTTAGGCCAAACATTTAACACTAAGGCTCTCATGGTACTTTAAAAATAAACATGGGAGTCCGCTCAATCTTCTTGGTCCAAGGCTCTCACAGTCCATTGAAAAAATATTATCTAGAAGTGCCATCAATCTTCTTGGTCCATGGATCTCACAGTCCTTTGAAAAAATATGTCGCACAAATCATATCAAAGAAGATCTTGTAATCTAAAACTACTACATGGATAAACATTCACAATGCATACCACGAGCATTTTATATAATAAAACAAACTCCATCCTAAGAAATTAAAGTCATGGTAAATAAGGTATGCCTCATAGGTAACCTAGACCAAATGACCATAAATAGTCAACTAAGAGAAAAAACCCATGGGGTGTCCCTTAACAAGGTATCTTAACAAACACATAAGAATCAACCCTTTATCAAATAATCAAATCATAACAAGTATGAAATAGGGTTCAATTCCAAATCAAAAAATACCAAAAACATGGGTATGCAACAATTTTAGAATATTTAAACCAAATATAAAGAATTAAAGGAACAAACCACCTACCTCGATGTCGTGTGATTGATATAGTTAAACATCGGCCCTTGAATTGGCCTAGATCATCGTAGATCAAAAAATAGTGAAAAAATACCAGCCTTGAATAACACATAAGAGAGGAGTAATTAGGAACAATGTATCTAGGGGTTTTGAGAAATCAATGGTGGGATTCCAATGCACAAGAAAGTGTCTTAATTGGAGCTCGGACGAAGAATCATGAGGGTTTCAAAGTCCTTCATCCGTTCTACAACACTCTTGTATGAAACACGGAAAGAAGAAGGTGTTTCAGGATATGACATGCAACCCTGATCCGATATATCAAATAAAAATAGATGTACATGGCATTTTCATTAACACTACACACTGTATAGTAGCCTTAACTAGACCCCTACTAAAGCAGTTCCTCCCTGTCACCACACGACCAAGTATTCAGTCGTTACAGAGTCAAAATGTGGTGGTACATGACAAGATAGATACTTGAAATGTACTCAGAAGTACGTAATGTGCACATAGAAAATACTCATTTATCCCTCTTTTGTCAAAAACAATCCGAAATAAAGATCCATACCTTAAAATAAGATCTGAGTTATTAAAAACTTCCCCCCTTAATGAAATTCGTCCCTAAATTTCATTTTTAAGGGTGGAGAAGAAGAATCTGTGAACAACTCCGACCACTGCAATCAAACTTCGGCCTCCTTCTTGCATGTCTCATCCTATAGTCACCTGTGCTTCCATAGAACCTGTACTAGAGGAACATACTAGCCATAGAGAACCTTTGTGATTCAATTCACAATCCGAATAGGGTGTTCCTTGAAAGATGCATCCACCTACAAATCAACCTCCTAGGGTTGAAAAATATGGGATGGGTCTAAAAAGTATCATCTTATCTAAGAAACATGAAATACATTGTGCATTTCCCGATACCTTTGATATAATTGAAACTAATAGGCTACTATACTGACTCTCTTCAAAATCTCAAACGGCCCGATGTATCTCAGTGAAAGATTCCCCTATCTCATAATACTCATATTTCCCAACCATAGTGTGACACATTGGAAAACATGATCTCCAACCTCAAACTCCAGAGGTCATATCCATTGATCAGCATAAGATTTCTGTCGAGACCGTGCAGTATCCATCCTCTTCCAAATCAACTCCACCTTCTCAGTGGTCTCCTAGACAAGGCGAGGTCCCAACATAGTTTCATCTCCTGCCTCCAGGAAATATAGGTTTGATAAGAATGACCTACTTTACAAATTCACAGAAGGTTCCATCTAAATAATTTACTGAAAGCTATTACTGTAGGCACACTTCAAAAAGGGTATGTGTATCTACCAAGATCCCCTAAAATCTATGAATCATTCTTGAAACATGTCCTCCAAAACCTGAATCGTGCACTCAAACTAGCCATATTTCTAGGGATGGTAAGCTGTACTCAGAAGTACATGTGTACTCAAAGCCCTCTATAGTCCCTTCCAGACATGAGATGTAAACCGAGTATCCCTGTCTGAAACGATAATATATGGAACCCTGAGAAAATGTATAATCTCTTGGATGTAAAACCTCCCAATTCATTTAACACTATAGGTTTCCTTGATCGGCAGGAAATGTACAAATTTCGTGAGTCTATCAACAACAATCCATACAACATCATTTCCTCCAGGAGACCTTGGTAAATTCATCAAAAAATCTACCGTGAAATCATTACACTTCCACTCATGAATGGGTAGCTACTGTGACAGCCCTACCAGTCAATTATGATCCACATTTACCTATTGATATATGGAACATCCTATAACAAAATCAGCTACACCCCTCTTCATTATCAGACACCAATAATGACGATGTAAATATCGATATATCTTGGTGACAGTAGGTTGAACATCCCATACAGAGGAATGAAAATATTGCAGAAGCTCCTCATGCATGTCTTCTAACACCCATACGAACCCATGATAATGAAAAAGCTCATCCTCACCTATGGTCGGCCTAAGATTATGTTACTCACCTGACACACTCTCTAATATAACTAGGCCTTCTGAATCTGATATCTACCTAATTCACACTCAATCCAAAAGAGTAGATGTAATAGATATAGAAGAAAGAAACATCTGACCCTGTCTATCATGAACCTCCAAATGCATCTTAAAGAACAAATCCATATGCTTCCACTCACTACTGGCCTCCTGAACTTCCTGTATCCAACTCCTTATACTCAATGCATCAGCCACAGTGTTGCCTTTTTCAGGAATATAAGAAAGATAAAAATCAAATGAATGAAGATACTCAACCCAAAACCACTATTTCAAATTCATATCCCACTAAGTAAAGATATTCTTGAGGCTCTTATGGCCCATATACACCACAAAATACTCTCCCAAAACGTAATGTCTCAAACAATGTAAATCATGCACAACTATAGCTAACTTGAGATCATGTGTCGGGTATTTTCCCTTATGTGGCCTCAACTACTGGGACCCATATGTAATGGATCCTTCCCCATATATAAGCATTACTCATAGCCTGATACCTGATGCATCATAGTAAATGGTTTAAATCTTTCCCTCCTTCAGAAAAATCCGGATCGGTGCTGAAGTCAATCTCCCTTTCAGCTCCTAAACGTATAAATCGAACAAATATATCTACAAGTACTTAACACCCTTATTTGTTAGGTCCATCCTTGGTGCTGATAATCATGAAATGTTATGAATAAATCATATTTAGTAACCATCCAACCCTAGAAAACATTGAACCCAAAATACTTCTTCAGCTGTACATTTGAAACTACTACTCTCACATTCTCTAGGTCTACTGATACTCCTGTCTTTTAGACAACATGTCCTAAGAAATGAATATGATTCATCCAAAAGATTCACTTTCAGATTTTAGCATATAAAAAATAATCTCTCAATGTACTCAATTTGATATCATGATGGATGCACTAGTCATGTTGAGTCTGTGAGTACACCATGATATCGTCCACAAAGACTACCACAAAATAGTCCAACGGTGGAACACTCGGTTCATCAGTGCCATGAAAACTAATGACACATTCATGATACTGAACAACATACCCAACATATCGTATAGAACATGCCTACATCGAAAGGCTTCAAGAGGTATATCTGATGGTCCAACACACAATAGATGATAACCGAATCTCAAGTCAATCTTTAAGAACACACATGCACCTCACAGCTGATCAAAGAGATCATCAATCCTCATTAAGGGATATGGATTCTTGAATTTAAACTGGTTTAACTTCTGATAATCCACACAATGTCTAATGTTACCATCCTCCTTTTTCATAAAAAGAATATTTGAACCCCAATGAGAAATACTAGGTTAGATGAAACACTTTTCCTATAACTCCTCTAACTGATTCGGTAGATCCTGTAATTCTCATATAGAAATCCAATAACAAGAATTGGACACTGGTGCTGATCTTGGAATACGATCAATAGAGAAATTTACCACTTTTTCTTGGGTAAATCGGAAAAATCGTTTGGGACAACATCTCTGAAACGACCCACCATTGGATGAAAGTCCATCGGTGAAGTCCCCTAGTTATGCAGATATAAACTAGTAATTTGATCTACAATTCCTCCCAAACCATGATTCTTGGGTCCCTATTTACTTTCTAGGATATCCTATTCAACCATGTGTAGAAATAATCCACCCTCTAGTGATATGAAATTCACCATGTAGTGATAGCAGTCAATAAAGTCCTGAAAGGATACCAACTATCCCATTCCGAGAATCACATCAGAGCCTTTCATCTATAAGACATAGAGGTCCCATAAAAAGTGACACCCCCAATATTAATAGGTCACTCTTTACACTGATGTACACTATCTGTACAAATCCCCACCAAAGTTCTAGATTCATAACATCATTAGAAGAAAAGCTAAAGAGCCCAAGGATCTCCAAAATGGAAACAAATATAAATCTATGGTAATACCCTATATGAAAAGAGAAAAAGTTAAAACTAAGGGAATTAGAATCATACCTCTATCCATAGAGGGTCTAGGATCTTGATCCTCCTAGTTCTACTCCATCGCAAAAGGCTGACCTGTACCAAAGTCATGCGACCCTGCTTGGCTACACTGAGATGATCCACCTTGCTATCATTGAAAACTTGTCATCTATATACCGTGACCATGACCACCTCCTCGGCCCGAACAGCCTAACGAGCTCCATTTCACTAACTGATGAGGAAATGGTGGCCCCAATATTATTCCTGGAGTCATAACATATCCCCTATCACTAGTTTCTGGTGAGAACATCCTACAAAACACTGAAGATGGATCATCTTGCCTCAAGATTGGAACTCGACTGGGTCTCTTAGGCACTATGGTCTTGTGTGCCCAATCTTCCTTCACTGGTATCACCTCATCTGGATATCTAAAGACACATCATGTGAAATATTCCTTTAGTTATTCCTACTATCAGTCAAAGGAGCACCAATTATGGATACTGAACCACTCTGGTTCTTAGCTACAAACTCTCTCATATTGTACTCGGTAATCAACACTAGTTTTACTATAGTATTCACCAAAGACATTAAAAAAACATTCACCTACTATTGGATGTCTTACCTAAGTCTGTCCTCAAATCGCTTAGCCAGTGATTACTCATCACTGCCCAAAATAGGTGTGAAGTGCTGAAGTTTTATAGAGAAAGAAAAATAATGCATCACTAAAAGAGACCCTTTCTCCAGATGCATGAAATCTGGGGCTCAGTCGACCCTTATTGTCTTGGGGTATAAGTAATTATAGAAGGTCCTCTAAAACTCTTCCCAAGTCATATCTCGATGATGTCCTACTGATGAAACAACATCTCACCATCTCTTGGAGGAATCACATAGCATGTAAGTTGTGAGGTTCATCATCCTCTCAAGATGTGTTTTCAGATGATCGATTATAAAAATCAAGGCATCCAATAATGAATCTACTTCCTGTGGTCCTCCATCCCAAGAAAATTAGAGAGGATATTGCTACTGGAACACCCGCATAAACTCTTCCATATTTGGGGAAAGATGTGGTGCACCCTGAAAACATTTATCATCCTCATAAAGTGTTCACAAAACTATGCATCAACACCTGTGTCCGGTATAACACCTGGTTCCAAGACAGGCACAAATGGATGATTTTATGGAATTCCTTGATCTACCATTTCCAGTGTCTGATCATTTCCCTATAGCTAGCATACAACCAGAGGACATCTTGGTGGCATGGATCTGCAAGGTTAAGCACACACCTCAGTACGAGATTAACAAAAACTAAAACTCTGATGTGTAAGAATGGTAGAGGTGAATGAAAGAATTCAATTTTATAAAAATAGGGTTAAAGGTCATGTAGAACCTCTACAAGACGTGTTAACTTAAGCCTTAACATGGGAATGTACCACTGCCAACCTGGTCGTGTAACACCCATACACACCGTGTTTTCCTATTGAGACATGGCATGTACTTGAATATTCCCTCCTACCCAAGTACTTCTACACGACTTGAACATACATAGTTATACTAATGAAACACTACACGACATAAAAAATCTAGACATAGAGTGTACCACAAAAGTCCTATCCACCCGTGTTGTTAGTCACATGGCTAGATATATAGTTTATTATAGCACATCATGTACTCCTAGTACATGATGTGTTCTACCAAAATTTTACCAACCCCATGTATTTTATCACACAGTTAGTGACATGATCAACTATTACACGATGTGTACATATGTTACACAATGTGTACTTTTGAAAAGTCAATTCTTCCCAAATAGAATAACACATGGCGTGTGTTTATAATAGCACACGCTGTGTTTTTTGGGTTTTTCCTGGTAGTAAGTCTCTGAAATTTCTTTGGAACCCCCAAAATCTTAATATTTTTCCAAGACATGCAATTTTATGATCCGTGAGAGCCCATAATCCCCATGAATAAAATTTTTAAATCATTATTCATGTCATATATTAACATAATTCAATTAAGGTTCAAACATGATCCACCAAATTCTGATCAAAGAGGGAACAAAAAACCTCAGAGACCAAAGCTTGGCATCCATACAAATGAAACTTTACATGTTCCAATACCCCACCAAAATAGTAGGTATTTATATCAATAAATATATCAGAATAACATGCATATCGAGTACAAAATCTATCACCACAATATGAAATTAGTAATGTACCCTAAATGAAAAGACAAGAGTGCATGAAATGTGATATCTATAAAATTATTATATGATTCATGATATGGAATACCCTCATCCCATCAAGTTACAACAGAAATAGAACAATAATGATATCAATCATAATATCACAAAATAATTGGATCACCCAATGGTGAAATCAAATCAACTATAACAATTGGAAAACAAAAAAATTGAAATATTCGAGGTAACTTGGATTTTCTGTGTACACCTGTTAGCTACTCCTAAGAATAAATTATTACCAACAACATTTTCTTTTCTATCCCAGTCCATTGGCTCCAAATACTAAGGAAAAGAAGAAAAGAAAACCTATGAAACCACTTTGTAATGTCCCAGATTCGAGTGTCACCCAAAGGTGCCCCGAACCCAGTTAGTCACATGACCTCAAGCACATTTACCCAAATGCAAGAGGCCTCCGACTAGTAGCGAGGGACTAGGTGTGATATTGGGGAAATTATTCCCTCATTGGGAGAGTATACAAAGTGTAAAACAAATATTAAACAGAAGAAGTTGTAGTGATACCACAAAAGTAAAAAGTAGAAAATTGGAAGTAAATAGAATAGAAGCCACAATATATATATATATATATATATATATATATATATATGATGCATGGAATATGTATCTAAGAAAACATCCAAACAAGTCACAATGATGGAAATAAATACAAAAACCAACATTCAAAAGATACAAGTAAACTTCAGTAGCATCACAAGCCTCATCTTGGTCTAGTTTCTCTCCAGATAAAACAACAATCATATACTTGATGTTGAAGGGAACTCTCCCTTATCTATACTTGAAATCATATAATCTATTTGGGTCCAAAATAATGACCCAAAAATGGTGTGAGATGAATCATAGTAGGCAACCACCAAAATATCTATACCTAACTATCAATGAATAAATAATAGGTAATATGAAAAAATGAAGAAAAAAAATCTTGGAAGCACTAAAAAGTAAACAATACCAAAATATTCAATTATATTCATTTAAAATTTATTATTCATCTATTGAATCATGTCACCCTAGGATCTATCCAAAGCTCTGTGTCCCCTCTATGATGTAACAAAACAGACGTCATAGAAGGCCATATAACAAATCAAGTAAGACTAAATCCAAGATTGTTCCTTGGCTTGGAAGATGCTTCACAATCATTCAATTATTCACAAAATAACCTCTAAGAAAGATCTCACAGTCTAACCCCTATGTTGTATCATAGCCTCAATTCATAAAATAATGAACCTCTTGGAAATCTCTCACAGTCTAACCACTTTGGTCCAATATTTCATTAATCAATTATCATTGACCACCTAAGAAAGATATCATAGTCTAAACCCTAGGTTCAAAAATTTTACACCAAGGATATCACACTCATTTGTAAATAAACATGGGAGTCCCCTCAGTCATCCTTGTATAAGTCTCTATTGGTATATTGGAAAAATATAATCTGGAAGTCCCCTCAGTCTTCCTAGTCCAAGGCTCTCATGGTACATTGAAAAAATATAATGCACATATCATATCAAAGAATCTCATGTAATCTAAAACTACTACATGGATAAACATTCACAGTGCATATCAAAGGAATTTTATATAGTCAAACAAACTGTATCTTAAGAAATTCAAGGAATGGAAAATAAGGTACGCATTATTGGAAACCTAGAACAAATGACCATAAACATTCAACCAAGAGAAATCCACCCATGGGGTGTCCCATAACAAGATATCTAACCTTATACATAAGAAACAACCCTTTATCAAACAAATAAACCCCAACAGGTAACAAAATGGGTTTAATTCTAAATAATTTAATACCCAAAACGTGGGTATGATTCACCTTTAGCATATATAAACCAAATAAAAACAAATAAAGTCACAAACTACCTACCTCGATGTCATATTATTGATATAATTGAATGTTGTCCCTTGAATTAGACTAGATCGGTGTAGATATACAAAACTGTGAAAAATTTCCAACCTTTAATATCTCAATAGAGAGGAGGAATAAGGAAGAAAGGATATAGAAGTTTTAAGAAGTCACAGGTGGGATTCCAACGCATGATACAATATCTCAATTGGAGCTTGAATGAAGAATAAGGAGGGGTTTGATGTTCATTGATCATACCATAGTGCTCCTATATGAAAGATGTGAGAAAAAAGGTGTTTCCGTATATGAGATGTGACCCCACTATGATATATCAAATAAAAGGAAAAGTACATGGCATGTTCATTTACACTACACGTCGTGTATTAGCCTTAACCAACCTCCAACTTTAGTGGGTCTTCTAGGTCACCACACGACCATGTATTAGGCCATTACATAATCGAAACATGGCTATACATGGCATGATAGATACACATCATGTACTCAGAAGTACCCAACGTGTACTTAGAAAATCCCTATTTCTTCTTTTTACCTAAAAAAAACCTGAAATAAAGATCCATTCTTGAAACGAAGATCCGGGTTCTTACAAAAATAAACTAACAAACTCCCACAATCTTATATATAAATTTATAGGCGAGTATATCTATATACTCAATATGTTATCCCCTAAGTACAAATAACTAAGTCAATATCTGGTATTCATAATAATAAATGTAGCAAAATCCATGTATATAGTTGCATCCTCACCCACCAAAACTACAAAAAGTTAAATTAGGTCAGAATTATTATAATGAATATTTCATCCAAAAAGTAACACAATGAAATATAAGCATGAATATTCCATTGAAACAACCCACTTGTCAAAGATCTCAAATCAAACCTTCCATAGTTTCTTGTACTCATTCTTACCATAAGAATAACTCTCAAAATAATAAAGTATATAATATAATATAACTCAATGCATCAAAATATGGAACGATAATAATAAAAAACTCCCAAAAATTTAGATCCTTACTCTTTAATAGTTAATACTGTGATACTATCAATTACCTCAACATATTAAAGAAGTTGGGTTAAGGGAAAGAAGCTAAAAAATTGGGATGACAATAATGTATTTAAATGTGGTGTTCAATAAAATATTGTATTTATTATGAATAAGTGGTGTTTTTAATATTTTTCTAGAGAGGTGATGCCATCAAAAATGGAAAAGGAAATTCGAGGATGCAAACTGGCGATATTACTTGGATAGATTCATGAAGGTTCAATAAATAACATCATAGAACTATTATGATTGTATAACTATTATTAATTTCCTAGGAATAGGCTAATGATATTTGATATTGACATATTGTTCATAAAATATTAATGAGTGAATATGGATAATCATTTGACAATTATTTAATGTTGACCATAAATTAAATTATTTATGATTAAGATATGAAATATAAAAAATTATCGTGTCTTTTAGAAGGCCATGTATAAAAATAATTTTCTCATCAGTAACATGGAATTAAAACACTTTTGATAAATTAATGATGATTATGGGATATTAATTTATTTTATAAATTTTTGTTTAATAAGTTATTATATTTTAGGGTATTTAAAAAATGATGGGCAACCCTATAGTGGTCTAGAGTATCAAAAAATAGTTAAGTAGAGTGAAATGATCACTTATTGGCAACATAATAGCAAGGGAACTATTCCATAGGGTGATAACATAGTAGGTATATGTGTATAAGTGTATCATGTATCCCAACTAGGTTCTATGTCCAAAAGGATGATGAACATTTTGGTTCTATTAATGAGAGGAAAACTAAACATAATTTTTCTGTATGTATTGGGGCACAAAATATGATGATTTTCCTTAACAAACATCTATAACAAGGGTGCACTACATGTAATTCCAAATTATGAAATTCACAGCACATAAATCATCTTCTACCTCTTGAAGTAATGGTTTTCCATGTACAGTGTGTTAAATGAAAATATGAAGATCGTTATGCTCAACTAAGATCTTCTGAGTAACCATGAGATTTAAATATATTGAAAAACATAGGAAGATCAACCACCCATACATATTTAGAAAATCCTAATGTGATGTTATCCAACCACATGAGTAAGTAGAGGCTAATGTGTGTTCCAATAAACCACAATCCTAATGAAAACAGACTTACTGTATGATGAAATATGACATACTGTTTTCTGATCACCTTCCAAAAGAACAAGGAAATGGTTGACCATAAGTACAATTTGATCACGAGTGATGAAAAATATGTGAGTTAAACTAACCATAAAAATAATTCCATGAGTTACTATAAAAATTTATAAGACCATTAGGATTTGATCCCATGGTAAGTGAACTTACCATGTTATCTGAATCAACTATAGAATTGAGTTACATCAAACTTCTTAGGGTAAGTGTAGTAACTGTAAAGTCGATATCCTGTATCATCTGCTGTATGAAGATCTATCATATACTATCAAGACTATCGTTCATAGTTTTAGTATTGGGGAATGATAATTAATGTTTATATAATTATGATCTTCAAAATTTTCATACCAATATAATGGATAATTAAATGTCATGTATGTTTGAGTATTATGATGATTTGATCGTATGCACATAAAACTCCTGATGTTCAATGTGATGTCTACTGTGTATGAGAAGTTTTTTGGAGACTAAAAGATTTCCATGAGTTTCATTGGATTATGATGATTCAATAAAAAATGTTACTTCTTTAATATTAATGCATGAATAATCACCTACATGCATGTTATAGAATTGTTATATTGAGATCACAAAAAAATAAATAACTAGAATGAAATGATAACTATTTATACCAATAACTAAGGAAAATGATTAATCCATGGACATGTGATATTAATTACTATATTTGAGGAGTATAAAAATACATTTATTGATGGACCTCAAATATTTATATATCCCTATGAAATATAATACTAAAGTTTTGGGATTTAAAATGATGTTTAAATGTTACGTTTTTTGAATAATATTAAACGATGATTCATTATCTGAGTTTTAAATAAATACAACTTGATGACTTGACTCTAGTCCTATTGTGATTTAATGGAGCTATATTGATAAGAAAATTATTTAGTTGATGTTCAAGAGTTAAAAGTTTAGTATATTGATGTTTTAAAAGATGATATTATCTTATATTTTAATAATGAAAAATTTGCTAATTATGATGATATTGAGGATGTTTTTATTTAAATTACTTATGACTAAATCATGACCAAGTCTTCATTAATACAAAATGAAAATTTTTTAATTTAAGAAGACCAATAATATTATACTTTTAATAAGGATATTTTGAGAAATGAAATGAAATGATTATCTAGAATATAATAGGTAATAATGAGAGGAAATATATTCACCATAACTATGAATATAAATATTATAGGAGGAATAAGAAAGTTAGGTGTCTGACTCTTTGAAATCTACTAAACATTCTACAAATCATGTTGAAATATAAAGATAGATTTATCATCTTTGAAAGTGTTGTGATATTTTCAATGAAGCCAAAATAAAGATACAAAGAACAAATCCCTTGAAATTATCCTCGACAAAAAGAAATTATCATCTATCAAATAAGATATATAAAATATGACGGAGATTGATGAAAAGGAACCTATCTTATTACTACAGTTAATGATCTGGGTGTTGATATCATTACTATTGAGGGAAGATATTGTGTTTTTGTATGCATGATACCGTGAAAAATAGATCATTCTGAAGATTTTGGGAAGATAATGATACTACTACTGATGTACATTTAATTACATCAAGACTAGATAAGAATGAGTTGCACTGTATTTTTAAATCACAGTGAGACCAAATGATGAATAAGTCGATTGTGCAGGAATTATTTTTGATCATATCCCAATAGTTTAAGGCATGTTCATTGGTTTGATTTTTTAGGAACATTTTATTCTTGTATGAACAAGTACATATCCAATTGGGAGGATTGAGTCAATAAAGATCACAGAAGGTAATTAGATGATACCGGTCTCAATATTTTACGTGACTTATAACCACACTTGTGGTCATTCAATTATATAGAGAATATTAAATTCATGTCTTGAAAACATTCTTACACAGTAAGGAATAGGTTTTATAAGAGAATCCATACCCTGTAAAAATAATTATATGCTATTTACTTTCTTGTTATAAATTTTATACATAAGTGAGGGTCAAAGATTCTTTAGAAAATCCAAATATATTTACCGGGACAGTGGTCTAAGTATAAGAGGGGATAATTTAAAAGAATATAAAACTTGGTAATATTGAGAAACATGATTCAACCACCCCCTTAGCTATCTTCATGATAAACTAGGCTCTAAAATCTGTATCAAAGATAATACAGTCTCACCTGCGATTGGATTGAAATTACTCTTCATTATTTTTACAAGGATACATAAATATGAGATTTGATGAAAAAATTGAGGGTCCTCTAATGGTGAATTCATATTCGATCCTTATAAAAATTGAAGAATAGGTTTTAAAAAAACCTTCAAGAATAGAAATAGGAAATAGATAATAAAATTGAAAAGGTATCTAAATAATGTAAGTAAAGATCTACCCTTAGTTGATGATGATCATAGTTATAAACATTCATCTTCAAAATCTATTTATAATTATACTTTTGAATAAGGAAGAGCATTTTGTGATGATTCAAAATATTATGACTCCATAAAAACTATTTAATAATTCTACTTTCAAATAGAAATGTGTGTGAATAATGTTCCTATTAAATTTATCACATATATAAATGGGTTTATCAAGGAATTACAAGATGAAAAAGAGAATCTCAAAAACATTACTGAGGTAATTGAGACAACATTAGATAAGAAATACCAATGGTTCAAGATTCTCAAAAATTTCATGAAATCCATATAATAATTTGTTATAATTTTCAATGAAAAAATTTCTCTAGTAAATGAGGAATTATAAAAGGCATTCTTGAGATAATGTAGTAAAAAAATATTTCTCATGAATAGTAAATCCATTTATTAATGAAATTTCATAAAACCTACATAAATTTAAAATATTAATAATTGAAGTGAAAAGAAAAAAATAATCAAAGATATTAATAAATACATATAATAATCAAGAAAGATATCTGAAAATAACATTAATAAAATAAAACAATTAATGAGTATATGATGAGAAAAGTTGATGATGAAAAATATTCCGTCAATAGGATGTTTCTTGATCATGGGATAAAATAAAAAATTTTGAAAAACACACATGCTATAATATCTTAAATATCTAATAATATAGGTGCACCCACAAAATAATCTAATGATAATATTATTCAAAAAAAGATTTCTATTAGTGGAAAATTTAACCTGAGGTTATATGGAGAAATTAATTCATCAAACTCTTAGAAATGGTAACCCATGAATGGTTTTTTTAGTTATAGAAATACTTTCTTTTGCACAAGTATAGGTTATGAAAAGTGAAATGGAAAAAATTTATAGATAAAAGAGACTAAAATAAACTAAATTATAAATATCAAATATAGGTATATTCATACAAAGTTTACCAAAAAATCGAATAAAAAACATTGGGGCTCTATATCAAAATCATTAGAATAATTTTATTGGAAAATATGGACACCCTACACCTAATGTGAAATGAAAACGTTATGTGGGTATGTGTTGGTGTTGATAGAGGTTTTGGAATAATGATATTGATTTTTGAAACAACCTATAAATCATATAAGATTATGAATGGAAAACATTCAGGGGAGTAGAGTTGAAATAATGGGAAGACCTACTGTACAAAATGAGAATTCATAGAAAATAAAGATTCTCCCAAATAAATAATAATATTAATACTTGTACAAGTATTTTGTTTTTTGAAATGTTTATGTCATCCTTATGAGAAATTATGGTATTTTTCAACCCAACATAACCCATATTCTTATAATAAAATAAAACTATACTTGAAGATGAAGAAACAAATGAAGAACCAAAATTATAGCATTATTTGAAGAGAAAACACAAATATATCTAAATATCTATTGAAAAAGGGTATCCCACCAAACCAAGGTGGACGTTCATACTGTGGAAAGTTTGGCCACATAATGGACTACAGAAAATTGTCCAAGAAAACCATTTCTAATTATAAAATATAGGAAAAAAATATAAGTTAAGAAAAGAAAGACGTTATAAGATTATCATGGTTATTAACACTCCTCATGAATAGTTTGAGAAGCATCCTATAAAGGGTAAAATAAAAATTGACGATGTTGTGCATGGAAGGTGAAATCAAGTAGGTTATGTGTCTATTATAATCAAGACTACTAGTCTAAAAAAATGAATAATAAGTAAAATGAATCAATGGATTAATGTTTCAAGGAAGTAGTTATATGTGAATTCATATACCCAAATAAGGTTTAATATGTCAACTAGGAATTACATGTAATTTGGATAGAAGAACTGGAAGATTTATTTTGGAAGGAAAATATAGGGAAGAATCAAACTACTTTAATTGAACTAGAATAGAGGTATATTCCAACTAGAAAGAATGATGAAAACAAGAATAGATCCATATAATACAAAGGGGTCCCATTTTTAATCCCAAGGAGAAAGGAAGTTTGAAGATACTTTGGAATTTCATAGCTACAAGTATGATTTTTGGGTTGAGGTCAAAATTTCAACACTATTACTCCTACTAAATAGAAATGAAATTCATCCTATGCTTAATAGTTTTAACCATCTACATTAAAAAATGTAAGGATTTGAACGAAGTCAAAGAAAAGGGGGAGTTTATTAGGCTTTCAAAATAGGAAAATAATGAATGTTTTCAATCATGAAGAATTTTCACTATCTTAATGATAAAACTAAATGCATCCCTTGAGGGGTAGGAAACATGAAATTAAATAATCTAAAATATATTTTTGGTATGAATCTAAAAATTATTTATATATCTATAAAATTATAGACATAGGTTTATCAATCTCATATTCTACCCATTTTTTATTTTAATAAATGTTTCTACAAATAGGGAGTTTTATTGATGAGAAAGGTAAGAAAATGTGGACCTATAGATATGCACATGAAAATTTTTTATTGGTTTGTTATGATATGTGTAGGTTGTATTATTTCTTGATATATATGTTTTGACATCCCCTAAAATGTTAATGTTAGAAAATTATATCACATGTTAGGAAATATTCAGAGATAATCTTGATGTATAGGTTATGATCTCTTATTTTCAACATTGGGTCTGTCTATGTAAGCATAGAGAGAATAACTACTATCTCATTATTATGATTCAAGCATAGTTTCACGCTTCTCTCAAACAATTAAATACCATGCCATTAATATTTTAAGAAATAGAGAATAATTTGATTTTATAATATCCTATTATCAAAATAAGGATAAGGGAAAAATTAGTTAGATTCATCCATTGGTTGTCTTTGGAATTTATTTTCAATAAGGGGGAGAAAAACTTGTTAACATATTTGTTAAATAATTTGGATGTATTGAAAAAAAATAAATGGGGGGATTTAAGTGTCTAAGAATTGATATAATTTTTTTTTCAATAAGTGTATTTTTTAGTAGGTGATTTACATAAGTGATTCCATTATAAATGAAAAAGGAAATTTGAGGCCGCAACTTGAAGATATTACTTGGAATGACTCATGAAGTTTCAAAACAAAATAACATGAACCTCTGAATATAACACCCTGATATTTTTATGAGAAATATTTTCTTTAGTTATTTTATTTATTTATTTATGTTTTTTTTTAATTCTTTAATGTATTATGTTGTAGGGTACATTAAAAAAACCTTGTTCCATACACAACACCTGCTTAACATGCGGTATACACAACATTATGATTGGAGAGTATTATTGTAACATCCTAGGTAAGTAAAGAATATGACATTTTCATATTTTTTAATATTTGGTAATTAAATATTAATTTTAATTTAAGGGGGGTTTATGTTCAATGGCGTACCCGATATGCCACCATGGGTTTCTTTGAAAGCTCTTGTTGTAGACATGGCTGAGTCATACGAAAAAATAATAATATAATATTAATTTAAATGGTAGTTAATGCGTATAAGTTGTATTGGCGGGAATGGAAATAACTAACTAAAATATTATTATACATGTTTGTTCAATGTTTTTACATCTATCCAATAAAAGTTAGTGGATTAAAATGTGAATGAATCCAATTTTAAGCACAAATACACTAATATTCTTTAAAAGGTCTATTTACCACCTTTTAATGGAAAACCATTTTTAAATATAGTTTTTTCCACTTTTATATGTTCTATTTGAAAAAATAAAATTATTATTTAGAATCGGGATATCAAAATTTACTTTGGATGAAAATTTGGTATTGTTCTGATAAAGTTTATTTTTTAATGAATAGTGAAAAATGCTGCATTTTAATTCAAAATTTCCTTTTAATATAATTTATTTATATTGTTAGATTATATTTTTAATTTGTTTTAAAGTTTAATTTGAATATATTTTTACCATTTAATCTAACATTGGTCATTGTAGGTAATTTTACATTGAAATCGGACATAATCAAGTTTCAATCTTTTGATTATTATTATTTATTAAAAACAAGTTTTTAGTTTTGACAATGAGAATTAATTTGAAATTAATTTCTGAAATTTAAATGTTTTAGATTTGTAAAAATGGATTTCATATTTGGAATCAGGAGATCCAAACTATTTAAATATATATATTTTATTTTTAGACATTATGAAGGGTAAATGGTAAATCTGGTAAATAAGGGTCTACAAATAATATTATAATAATATTTAATTAACCTAACACATGTCCTAATCCTATTATATGATACATGTACGACAATGTGAATCTTTGTTTTGATTTTGGGACCCCATGGAGCCACTTGCAAGTAAAAATGACACTTTATAAAAATTAATTTAATGTTAAGGAAAATGTGACATAAACATATATCTCTTAATAACAAATTTTTTTTATAATGGGTTATATAAGTTATATTTTAGACTATAAAAAATAATTAGAAAAATTAAATTATTTCCTACATCATTGTATTTTATTTATAATTTGTAGATATTAAATAAATAAATTTATTTATGATACAATGGTGATATAGTAATTGCTTCATTAATAAAGGATTTAAAAAAATAATATAATAATTATTAAAATAAATTTATTTTGTAACATTATAATCCATCAATGAATTATATTGATTAGAATGACTTATTATATTTGAATTAATTATGGGTTTTCTAATGAATCATGTTGTTATAGATTTTTTAAATGTCTTGATATGAATAGTTTATAAATTGACACAAATGAGTTTTAAAAACTATTAATATTTTATTAAATTTAAAATAATCCTAAGAATATAACATTTGGAAAACTGAAATTTATGATGTAAAAAATGTCTTTAATGATCCATTTTGGGTTTCTTGGAATTTTATTTTAAATATATTAACCATATGGTATGAATATATAAGAGGAAATGGTAAAAGTTAAATAAGTCAACAAAGGGTAAAATAAAAAATATAGGGGTTAAACAACAACCAAAACCTATAAAATTCTTATTGGATGATTTTATTTCGACTTATATACACCTTATCTTAGAATTAATTATTTTTTGGACATTTTGAAACTGAAAATAATTATATAATAAAATAATACTTTCAAACTTTCCTAAAGAGAACCTCATCCCTCTTATAAAAGGCCACCACCTCAAACCCATTACTCACAACTCTCAAGCCCCATTGTCTCACCCACCCTCTGCCCATATAATCTCCCAAAATCCTTATATTCCTCCTAAAATCATTCCTTTAGGCAGAAATCACATCAATAATGACTTTTGGTTCAATCCAATGGGAGTTACACGATTTAAAGGTAACATTTTCTCTCAAGTTCTTTTCCTTTATTTTCCTTCTCCAAACCCCCAAAAATCACATTATTCAATTTTTTTATAAAAAAACCAGTTTCTTAAATATATTATTATTATTTTATTATAAGGATTAAAACTATACTTACACACACCCCCATCTAATGGATACGAACATACTGTTTCAGTGGACGACAAACTACTACCTCAAGAAACGAAGATTGTTCAATTATATTCTACTACCTCTTATGGTGGACATTATGATGAGAATATATTTATATGTGATATATATTATATTTATATTTTCTCTATGCTTCTTTATTTTTTATTTATATCATACCTTTTTGGTTTCCATAATGGGTAAATATCGTAATTTAATTTGAGGAAGTGTGGACTACCGCCCCCTAAAAGTGATATGACTCGTTCATTACATAAATGGAATGTATAAAGGATAGAGTTAATGAAATTATATATGATATTATACTGGAATTTTAATATACCTATTTATCATTAATATTTCATTACATTAAATACAAAATAGTAATTAAAGTAGCGTTCATGCGTATGTATGACTTACCGTCTCTATGAACGACGTATTTCATTTGTTACCTAAAAAATTTAAGTAAATTTATAAATAAATAAGTATACTAAATTTATATGATATATATGATATCTAAATCATGAATATTTTTTTTGAATATAATGTAATTTTAATCACACGTACAAGTTGTAATTATAAGAAGTTCATGTTTAACTCAAGTACCAAATATCGACCAAACGACCATTATTAACTTAAATTGTTATGTAATGTTTCTAACATGGTAATAAGTAATATAAAAGGAATAATAAACTTGAAAAGGGTTCTGAGGCAAATTTAAAGTAACTTTAGTTTATTATTTAGGTAATTAAAGAAGGAACAAGTCAAGTCGGACATGGGGTAAGGGACTTTGTCACAATCTCCTTTCATTGAGGCATATTTTGATTTATACAAAACTTTCTATTATATGGTATATAAACCCCTTTGAAATTTTGTTTCATTCAAAGGGAATATTTTTCTATAGAGAATTTTATTAAATGACAAAGAGAATGTTTCCTTTTTATGTATGCAGTGACAATGACTTTTCCTCCACCACATGCATTATTTTATATTTCGCTTCCTTAACAAGCTGTAATATTTTGAAAAGAAAAATAAATAACATATAATATTTTTAGGTATTTTGGTATTGAAAATGGTTTAGATAGTGGATTTATTATTTCAATATATTGAAATTATTTCAATGTGGGACTGTTATATTTCCTTTATGTTTATTTTATGTGTTGGGATTATGTTATGGTTCTTGGGAATTATTTACGTATACAGGTGGTTCCGTGATAAAACTATGGAAGGTGAGCCGAAGATAGCTCTCCAATGCATTGGGTAAGATGATGGAGGTAAACATTAGTGTTTCTCCTAATATATTTAGGGAATATACTATGATGGGTATTCTAAATGTAACTCCCTATGAAGCTGTGAAAGATACAACATAAGTATGATATTGATACCATAAGTTACCTTTATGATTTATGATTTCCATGTGTTATTCATGAATCTTATGATCTTGTGGGGGTATGTTAAATATTGGAAAGTATGATTTAATAGACTTGTATGTATTTATGGACAAATTTTTTCTTTCTTTTTTTTATAACCCTTACTAAGAATTTTATGCTCGTCCCATGTTTTTGAATTTTTTTACATGATATAAGGCGGGGTAATAGAAATGATGAATTTAAGAAGATTTATATCAAGAAAATAATTCTTGTCTTATTTTATGAGTGTTTATTTTAAGAAAAAAATTCATAATGAGTTGAAGTACCTATTTTGTAAATTTTTGAGATGTAATGTAATAGTTATGACCTTATTCTCTAAAACTTTAAACCTAAGAAGATCCTCAATTTTAATTATTCAATTAAATAATGATTTTTAATGTTTAACATTGGGTCCTTATAGTTGGTATTAGAGGTCAGTATAGATAACTTTAGGAGTTAGAATATTGTTAAATTAATATCCATAAATCAATTTATTGTGGGATTGTAATGAAATAGAATTTAAAGATTACCATGTTGCTTCACCTAAGATAATTTTGTGTTCAGAATGGTTTTATGTAGATGAAATAAGTGAGATTTGATGAGACGACATATGGAGGAAGACAACATACCAATTCAGCAACCTGAGATGGTCAAAATCGGAACTGAATAGTATATTGTTGTAAAGGAAGATTTTAATCAAGCTATAAATGGTGGTGGTATCCATGCATGAGATCAGCCAGATCAACCATAGAGGAACATGTCGGTAGTGGATAATTTCATGAGGTAACATCCCCCATCATTTAGAGGATCATCTTACCCTATAATATCTGAAGGGCAGATTAAAGCACTAGAAAAGATATTTGATTTCATGGGGGTTTCATAACATCAAAAGGATAGTCATATAGTTCACCGATTTGAAGGTAAAATCAATGAGTGGGGGTCGATGGTTAAAAATATCAAGGATAGTGAGGGGATTGATGCTCTTTATTGGGATGAATTCAAAGTTATTTTTCTTGAGAAATATTTTCCTAATGTGGTTCGTATTAGGATTGGAAAACAGTTCCTATAATTGAAGTAGGGTTATGACTCAGTGGCTACTTATGATGAAAAAATCACTCGACTGGAAAGGTAAGCTCCAAATTTCATATGAGATATTGATAGTAAAATCAATCATATTTAGTCAGGAATAAAGCCAATGTATTGAAGGGATTTTGATTCTATTGAGTTCAAAAGTTATGAAAAACTTGTTCAATGTGAAAAGAAGGTGAGAATGGAGTTTTCAGATGACTAGGTGTTATTTGAGAAACAACTGAATAAGAGGGAGAGGTGACAGATGAAAGGGAAAAGCTCTTCAAAAAAGTCTGATGGTAAGAAACTTAAGTTTACAGTTTGTTAAAATTGTGGTAAAACTTATGCTATGGAATGTCTTTATAATTATATGAAGTGTTATCGATGTCATAAAATGGGACATAAGACTTGTAATTTCACTGAAAAAGACCAGTGTAATAGTAAGAAAAAATCTGATTTATAGTCAGTAAAATGTTTTAAGTGCAATGAAATAGGCCATTATGCAATTGAGTGTCAAATGAATAAATCAACTGAGGGAAAGGATCCAGAATACAAGTAAAAATGGGTGGTGAAATCCTTTTCAACCACTTTAGTAGATGTTGGGCCATCAAATGAAGTAATATCAGTTACACTATTTGCTTTTTCAGATTATGCGAATGTGTTGTTTGATTCAGGGTCTACAAATTCCTTCATTTCTGAGAAGTTTTCTAGTAAATTGGGAATTCAATATCAAGATATGAATCCTAAACATATGGTAAAAACACTGGAAGTAAATGTTGAGGAAAAAATAAATTATAAGAACCTTCCCATCCATGTGGTAAAAAATAATCTAACTGCAAACCTTATTTTTTTGACTATAGTAGTGTTTGATGTTATTTTGGGTATGAAATGGCTTTCTTTTTATCATTCTAAGATTGAGTACAGAGCTAAAGAGGTTTCTATTCAGAAGGAATTTCAGTTCGTGTACAAACATGAACCGTTACTTTTGATAACATATCTAGAAGCTGAGAAACTTGTAAAAGGTGGAAATGAATGCTACCTTGCACATATTGTTGAAAAGAAAGAAACTGTTCAGATTAATGATGTAACAGTGGTAAATGAGTATCTTGATGTTTTTCCTGACCATTTTCCAGGTATAATACCTGATCTAGAAGTTTAATTTACTGTTGACATAGTTCCTAATGCTAATCCAATTTTAAAACCCCCTTATCCAATGGCTCAAATTGAACTTTTAGAGTTTAAGTATTTTTTTGGAGTTATTAGATAATGTTTTCATTCGAACTAGCACATAACCATGGGGTTCTCCTATCTTGTTTGTTAAAAACAAAGATGAATCCTTGAGACTTTTCATTGATTAAGGAGCATTGAATAATATCACTGTTAAGAACAAGTATCCTTTTCCTCATATCTATGATTTGTTTGATTAGTTCCTGGAAGCTCAGTATTTTTCGAAGATTGAATTGATGTCGGGGTTCCATTAATTGAAAGTAAAGGAATAAGACATTCTGAAGACCAAGTTTTATACTAGATATGGCCATCATGAATTTTTGGTTATGACTTTTGGGTTAAATAATTAACCTACTGTATTCATGGATCTTATGAATATAATTTTCTGTGATTTTCTAGATAAGTTTTTGGTTGTGTTCATTGAAGATATTTATTTTTATTCCAAAAGTAAAGATAGACATGAAAGTTATTTTAGGGCTGCCTTTAAAACCTTAAAAGAAAATAAACATTATGGGAAATTCCGTAAGTGTGAGTTATGGTTATAAAAAATTTATTTCTTGGTAACATTGTTTCAAAAAATGGCATAACAGGTGATCCTGATAAAAACAATTTGTTTAAGAATGGCCAAGAACCAAAAATATAATCAATATCCGTAGTTTTCTTGGTTTAGCATGTCATTACCGAAGGTTTGTTGAAATGTTTTCAAGGTTATCTTGTCCAATGACTATGTTAACTCGAAGAGGTGTTAAGTTCATTTGGACAAAAATAATGTGATGACTGTTTTCAAGAATTTAAAAGAAGATTGGTGAGTGCTCCAGTTTTTTCCCTACCCTCCAAAAATTGTGGATTTGTTATCTACAATGATGCTTCGTTGAAAGGACTTGGTTTTTTCCTAATGCAGAATGATTAGGTAATTTCTTATGATTCACGTCAGTTGAATCCATATGAGTTAAATTACCCTAGACTTGATTTGGAATTAGCTGATGTTGTTTTTTTGCTTTAAAAATTTGGAGGCATCATCTGTATGGAGTAAGATGTAAAATATATACTGACCAGAAAATTTTGAAGTATATATCCACGCAGAATAAATTGAACATGATATAGAGGATATGGTTATAATTAATCAAGCATTATGATTGCACGATTCATTATAATCAAGGGAATAAAAATTAAGTGGCTGATTATTTGTGTCAAAAAAGTAATGCTACATTAACCATGTTACATTTGGAACAATATCCTTTGAATAATGATTTGATGAACTTTGGAATAGAAGTTGTTGGGCTAAGAAATTACTCTATTTTGTTTTAGGTGTTAGTGAAATCATCCCTAATAAATAGAATTATTCATGTGCAGAAAGAAGATAATGAGTTGCAAATAAGGTAGAGTTGGTTTAAAAGGATATGTTACCTGAATTTAACATTGATAAAGATTGTGTTTTGAGGTTTGGGAAGATATTATGTATTCCTTATGAATTACAGTTAATGAAAGAGCTCTTATTTGATGCTCATAGTTCTCTGTTTTCAGTTCTTCCTAGAAGTACTAATGTGTACAATGATCTTTGGGAGTTTTACTGGTGGGATGGAATGAAAAGAGACATTTCAGACCTTACTATAAAGTGTTTGACTTGTCAAGAGGTTAAAGTAGAGTAAAATCTACCGAAAGGTATGCTTCATCCTTTACCGGTGCCATAATGGAAATGAGAAAATACATCTCTATAATTGATTGTGGGATTACCAAATACATCTCGAGGTAATATTGCAATCTGGATTATTATTGATCGATTGACTAAATCTACTCATTTCCTTCTTATTAGAGATATTTTGTATCTATATCAACTTTCTGAGTTGTATGTTAAAGAGATAGTCAGGTTGCATGGAGCTCCCCTCTTAATTGTTTCTGATCATGTTCCCATGTTTACGTATAACTTTTGGAAAGGCCTTCAGAAGTCATTGGTCACTGGATTAAATTTTAGTACAGTTTTTTATCCTCAATCATATAGGCAGTCAGAATGAGAAATTCAAACATTGGAATATTTGTTACATGATTTCTCAATGGATTACCAGGGAAGTTGGGACCAACATATTTCTTTGGTTGAATTTTCTTATAATAACAATTTTCATTTCAGTATAAAGATGTCTCTATTTGAGGCATTATATGGAAAAATAAGTCGAACTCCAGCTTTTTGAGATGAAATTGGTGAAAAAAACTGATAGGACCAGAATTTATAGAAGATATGGAAGAGAATGTTCATTTGATTTAGAAGCACATGAGAATATCCCAAAGTAGGCAGAAAAGTTTGTGGATAATTGGAGGAAGGATCTTTCTTTTGATGTAGGTGATCATGTCTTTCTCAAAGTTTCTCCATGGAAACGTGTGATGCGATTTGGCATGAATGGAAAGTTGAGTCTGAGGTTCATTGGACCTTATGAAATTCTGGAGAAAGTTGGATCAGTTGGCTACAGAGTGGCTTTACCTCCAAGTTTATACCAGGTATACTATGTTTTTCATGTTTCAATGTTGATAAAGTATATGCCAGATTCATCTCATATTTTGAGTCCAGAGGTAGTTCAGTTAGAAAAGAATCTTTATTATGAGGAACAACTAGTCCAAATTCTTGATCATAGAGAGAAAGTTTTGTAGAATAAGGTAATTCATCAGGTAAAGGTTTTTTGAAAAAACAATATGGTTTTAGAGGAAACATGAGAATATGAAAATGCTATAAGGGATAAATACCCCCCTTATTTGATAAGTGAATATAATTGGAGGGACACTATTCCCAAAAGGGGGAACAATGTAACATCCCTTGTAATTAAATAATATGATATTTTAATATTTATTAATATTTATAATTTAAATATAAATTTTACTCTAAAGGAGATGCTATGTTCGATGGCGTACCCGACACACAACAATGGGTTTCTCCAAAATCTCTTGTTTCACATAAAGCTGAGTCATACTGAAAAATAACAATATAATTTTAATTTAAATGGTAATTAACACCTAGCCATTGTAATAGTAGGAATAAACAAACTAACTACAATATGATTATACCATTTTGTTAAATGTTTTTACATCTATCTAATAAAATTTATAGGCTGAAAATGTGAATGAATCATATTTTAAGCACCAATACTCTAATATTCTTTAAAGTTTTATTTACCACCTTTTGATGGAGAACCATTTTTAAATCTAGTTTTTCTCACTCTTATATATTTTATTTGAAAAAATAAAATTCTTTTTTATAATAGAGACATCAAAATTTGCTTTGGATGAAAGTTTGGTATTTTTCTGATAAAGTTCATTTTTTAATGAATATAGAAAAATACTGCATTTTAATTCAAAATTACCTTTTAATATAATTTATTTATATAGTCAGATTATATTTTTAATTTGTTTTAAAGTGTAATTAGATTATATTTTTACCATTTAATCCAGTTTTGGTCATTAGAAGTAATTTTACATGAAAATCAGATATAAACAAGTGTCTTTCTTTTGATAGTTATCATTTCTTAAAAACACGCTTTTTGTTTGGACAACGAGAATTAATTTTAAATTAATTTTTGAAACTTGTTATTTTTAATTTGAAAAAATGGATTCTATATTTGGAATCCAGAGGCCCAAATTGTGTAAATAGGCATCTTTTATTATTAGACATTATGAATAGTAACTTCAGTAAATATTTTATGTACCATGGATAAAGGGTAAATCTGGTAAATAAGGGTAAACAAATCATATTATAATTATATTAAATTACTCTAACACGTGTCCAAATACTACTGGATAATAAATTTCCCACCATGGGCATCATTGGGTCGATTTTGGGACCCCATAGAGCCACTGGCATGTGAAATTGACACTTTATAAAAATTAATTTAAAGTAAATGAAAATGTGGCATAAAAATATATCTCTTAGTAAAACAATTTTTAAAATGACTTATATAAGTTATATTTTCAAATATAAATAATATTTAGAAATCTAAAAATATTTCCTAAATCATGGTATTTTATTTTTAATTTTTATACATTAAATAAATAAATTTATTTATGACACAATGGTGATTCAGTAATAGTTTCGTTAATAAAGGATTCAAATAAAGGGTATCACAATTATTAAAATAAATTTATTTTGAAACTTTTTAATCCATACAAGAATTTTATAGATTATTATGATTTTTTTTATTTGACTTAATGAAGGTTTTTTGAAATAATCAAGTTGTTATATATTTTTTAAATGTCTAGATATGAATAGTTTATAAATTAACATAAATGAGTTTTTAAAAAAATTAATATTTAATTAAATGATAAAATAATCCTAAAAATATAATATTCGGCCAATATACATATATGATGTAAAAAATTTAATTAATGATCCATTTTGGGTCTCTTTACATTTTTTAGTATATATATTAACAATATTGGAATAATATATAAGAGGACATAGTAAAAGTTAAATAAGTTAACAAATGGTTAAATAAAAAATATAAGGATTAAAAAATATCCAAAACCAGTCCAATTTTTGTTGGATGATTTTATTTGGATTTATATAGACTTTATATTAAAAAAAAGTTTTGGACCTTTTTAAACCAAAAATAATTTTGAAATAAAATAATACTTTCAAACATTTCTAAAGATCCCCTCCTCCCTCTTATAAAAGGCCACCACCTCTAACCCATTACTCACAACTCTAGATCCCCATTGAATCATCCAAAATCTGCCCAAATAAGCTTCCAACATCCCTATCTTCCACCTTGAAGCCTTAACTTAGGCAGAAAGCACTTCAGAAATGCCTTTTGTTTGAAACCAAAGGGAGTTGCCCGATTTAAAAGTAACATCTTCTCTCAAGTTATTTTCATTTATTTTCCTTCTCAAACCCCCCAAAACTCTTTTTATTCAATTTTTATAAAAACAATAGTATATTAAATATTCTAGGATATTTTTATGAGATGGATTCAAAATAAACATACACACACCCCCATCCAATGAACACAAACATACTGTTTCAGTGGGCGGAAAACTACTGCCTCACAAAACTAAGAGTGTTCAATTATCTCCTACCGCCTCTCATGGTGGACATTATGATGGAACTGTATTTATATGTGATATATAATATATTTATATTTACTATATGATTTTGTATTTTTTATTTATATCATACCATTATGGTTTCCATAATGGGCAAATACAATAATTTCATTTGAAAAAGTGTAGACTACTGCCCCCTCAAAGTGATATGACTTGTTAATTCCATAGATGGAATGTATAAAGGATGGAGTTAATGAAATTATTTATGATATTATACTGGAATTATAATATACCTATGTATAATTAATATTTAATTCCATTAAATATGAAATAGAAATGAAATTAGCGTTCATCCATACGTATGGCTTACCATCTCCATGAATGGTGCATTTCATTTCTTATCTCCAAATGTTATCTGCTGTTATAAATACATATATGTACTGGATTTATATGATATATATGATATCAAAATAATTAATATAATTTTTGAGATAATGTAATTATAATCACATGGAAAACTTGTAATTATAAGAAGTTCATTTTTAACTCAAGTACCAAATATTGACAAAATGATCATTTTTAACTTAAATTATTATGTAATGTTTATAACATGGTAATAAGTAATATAAAAGGAATAATAAAATTGAAAAAGGTTCTTATGTAATTATAAATAAACTTTAGTTTATCATTCATGAGATTAAAGAATGAACGAGTCTAGTCAGACATGAGGTAAGGTATTTCGTCTCAATCTCTTTTCATTGATGCATATTTTGATTTATACATGAATTTCTTTTATACAATATATAAACCCATATGAATTGTCATTTCATTCAAAGGGAATATTTTTCTATGTATCATTTTACTAAATGACAAAGGGGATGTTTCTTTTTAATGTACGTGGTGACAATGACCATTCTGCTGCCGCGAGAATTATTTGATATTTGGCTTCCTTAACAAGTGGTAATGTTTTTTAAAGAAAAATAAATACCATATACTCTTTTTACGTATTTTGTTATTGGAAATGGTTTTTATAATGGATTTATTATGTCAATATATTGAAATTATTTCAATGTAGGAATGTTATATTTCCTTTCTATTTATGTTATGTGTTATGATTATGTTATGGTTCTTGGGCATTGTTTACATATACAGGTGGTTCAATGATAAACCTAGGGAGGGTGAGCTTGAGATAGCTCTCCAATGAATTGGGTAATGTGATGGAGTTAAATGTTAATGTTTCACTAAAAATATTTAAGAAATATACTGTGATGGGTATTCCAAATGTAACTCCCTAGGTAGCTGTGAAAGCTACAATGTAAGTATGATATGGATGCCACAAGTTACCTTTATGATTTATGATTTTCTTGTGTTATTCATGAATCTTATAATCCCGTGTGGTATGTTAAACATGAAAAAGCATGATTTCATTGACTTGTATGTATTGATGGAATTATTATTTATTTCATTGTTTTACAACCCTTACTAATCTTTTTAAGATCATACTATGATTTTGATATGTTTTAAATAGTATATAAGACATGTTAAGAGAAATGATTAATTAATGGATATTTATATCAAGAAAAGAATTCTTGTTTTCATTAAATAGTTTTTATTTAATGAAAAAATGGATATGGAGTAGAAGTGTCTACTTTGTATATATTTGAGATGTAATGTAATAGTTAAGGACTAATTCTCTAAAACTCTAAAACTAAAAATATCCTTAATGTGAATTATTAAATTAATTCAAGATTTTGTAATGTTTAAGGATGGTTCTTTATAGTAATACACAATTTCACGTTCTTTTTGATAGATTTCATTTCACAAAAGACCAGGTTTAAGAGAACAACTAAATATTATTATTTTAACTTGTAACCAAGAAATTATATTTGTGGGTATGAACTATTTTAACTGAATTATGAAAATATTATTATATAATTAATTATTTGGTGTGAAATTAATTATAAATGAAAATTAAACGCTTTTAAAAAATTGATATGTTTTTCTAAAAGACTATTTAAATGAAAATAAGTGAGTTTATAAAATAACAAAATTATTATTGATGGATTTGATTAATTAAATATATATGTAATATATATTTAATATAATTTTTAAAATTCATCTTAAATGTTTTATAGACATGATATACGAACAAATTAAATTCTTCGGATAAAAGTAGTATTTTTCAGAAAATATTGTTTTCCTTATTTTGATGGAGGACCCATTTTAAATCATAATTTTAACATATATTTATATTATAATTTAAAAAAATAAATATATTCATTTTATTTATGGTATAAAAATTTACTTTTGGGAGAATATTTTATTTTTTTTGATAAGTTTGAAGTCTCGATGAATAATAAAAATATACTAAATTTTAATTGAATTCTTTTTTCATAGAAATATTTTATAGTTTTTTTATATTTTTTATGGTTTTAAATTATAAATAGATTATATTTTTATCATTTAACATCATTTAGGTCAATATCATTAATTTTACGTTGGATTCAGTTGTAAAAGCATTTCAATATTTTACAATATTTTAACATTTAAAACTCGCTTTCCCATTCCAACATTGAGATTTATTTTAAAATAATTTATGAAAATTTTCCAGTTTTAGTTTTTAAAAATGGATTCAATATTTTTAATCAGGGGGTCCCAATTATGTAAATATATTTTTTTTTGGGCATTATGAATTGTAATTTCAGTAATGTTTTATTAGTATGGAAAAAAGGTAAACTACATAATTAAAGGTAAAACAAATATTATAAAATTACTATAACACTTGTACTAATTTCATTAGATGACTTTTTTTTTTGAAAAAAAATCATTATTGTGTCGAAGTGGTATCCTTTGTAATCCACGTGGATGATTAGGACATTTAATAAATTTTATTTAAAAAATAGTTAAATATGTTTTACTCAAATTTTAATAACTATATCATATTTGATATACGGTTATACAAAATAAAAATTCCACTATAGAAAATCATTTTAAATATAAAATGTTTTTATTGATCATTAAATTATATTTGTAATTTTTATGAAATGAATAATTAATTTAAAGCCTTCTACATTAATGTTGTAGAAATTATTTAATTGATGAAAAATATATAAAATAATTTTTATTAAAATGATATTAACCATTAAAAGACCAAAAATATTTACCAAATATTATTTTTAGAGTATATATAAACTATAATCATCCTAACATCGATTTATTGACCGTTAGGGGCCATGTAGAAAAGATTATGTCTCTTATACTATTTTATTTAATGTTATGTTAAATTTTTCACATTCATGTTTTAATACATATAAAATTTTTAATGTTGGATTTTTCAAAATATATTTTTGATTATAAATATTAATATGAAATATATAAGAATTAAATTTATTATTTTATTTTATTTTTAATTTTTACCCAAAAAATAATTATATTAAATAATTACAATAAACTGATGTACTAATTATTTTATTAATGAAAATATCAAATTAATGTTATTAAAAATATGAAAATAAATATTATTTGGGATAATTAACATATCCAAATAAATTTATAGATTAAATTTTCACCATATAGATATAATAAAATATTTTTTTGAGGACAAAAGATTATATTGATATTTTCTAAAATCAATAAATTAAATAGCATCAAACTTGAAACTATTGATTTTTTATTGAAACAATGTATTATTAAAATATTTAAAAATAATAATTTTTTAAAAATATATAATAAATATAATATGGTGTAAATTTTTTACAATTATTTATTTATTCTCTAATTTAACTCAAATAATTAAATATTTCACCCTTTTAATATTGAAATATCTCTTACCTTGGTTAAAAATTAAATTCAATAATTAAGTGTTAATTAGAATGATAAGGTTTAAATTGATAGAAAAACTGGTCTAAAATTTATAGGTCGATGATATTACAACATTATCTCATATAATATTTTAATCTATGATAATTTTGAGGTTTTTGGATGGGTATTTTCATTTTTTTATAAATTAATATTTTTGGAGGTTCCAAATTTTCCCCTCACCTCAATTATTAAAGGTCACATCCACCCTCGCAACTTCACCTCACTTTGAGCCTTCGAACACATCCATACCATACCTATTTACCTTATCAACTTCATTATTTTCATTTTAGAGGTTCTGGTCTTCTCAATATAACAACTCTAGTACCTTTAAGAGAAGGTATGGAGGAAGCTCATCGAAGAAGAGGTAATCTTCTCTACCGATTTTTCAAACTTATTTCTTATTCTACTTCATATTTATGGGTTATATCCATTAGAAAGAAAGTAATATAATATAAATTTTATTCTAAAATTTTATTATGATTATCTAACAACCATATTATACCTTTTATTTATCATTTGAAAAATGAAATCACCATGCGTGCGTACGTATGACATACCTTCTCCACGCTGTGTTGTAATTTATTTTTCACCACTATATTTAATGGATGGGTATAATGATAGAAATAATAAATATATATGAGTATTATAAAAATAGTTTTATTCTGTATCAATATATATACCATCCAATTACATACCATTTCATAATTAAGGGAACGATATCGTCACTCATTCGTATGTACGACCTACTGTCTCCACGATGCGATGCGATGTGATTCATTCTACACGATATTCATTAAATAATGATTATATAATTGTTTAGAATGAATAAATATGATATATATTATATTAATATAATTTTTGAAATTATATAACCATTACATATGAATATGAACTAGTATTTATCTGACAAAACACATGTAAGACTATAATGTAGTTAATACCCGAAGGATGAGTAATAATGTTATTAACAAATGAGTATTAATATGATCAATTATGATATAATAAAATTGAATGTGATTTTGGAACAAGTTAATGAAATTATTTAAAACCTTATACATGAATTTTGGACATGTGACAAGGAACTTTGATGTAAGGTAATGGATAATTTCATAATATCATTATTATATGAGATTGTTAATACGTAAGTATTTACTCATGTATATTTATCATACACGTATATGTGTTCTGAATATTTATTCCAAACAATTATTTATATTCTTATACAATTTTTTAAAGTCAATTTTAACCATTTGTGAATGTTTATAAAATGGTATGAAAGGAATATGTAGTCATTTTCGATATGAGGTACTTTTGATTTATCTAACATAATTATGAGAAGAATGTTTTCTTTTAACAAATACAGCATGGATGATTTTTTATGTTTTCATAACACCTAATTTCAATTAATATTTCTTTAGATGATTTCAAGGATATCTTTAATGAAATTATTTTCTATTAAAATATCATGGTATTTTAAGAAAAGAAATCATTTTTAAAGAAGAAAGTATGTTTTCCTCAAGAATTAATTTCAAGTGTTCTATCAAAATTATTTTCCATCTAAGATGGAAATATTTAATAGGGTTATGATTCATGTATACTATCCATATTATGCTTTGATTATGTTTATACTATTTATGAAATCCATTTGTTTAACATGTATTATTTTATGATGGAATGATATTAAAGGAAACCCTTTTTATTACTTGGGTTACGATGTGATGAATGATTTATGTTTTTGTGGAACACATAAGAATTTTAATTATGAGATGGGTGTGACTTGTATCTCCATACAATGCATTGGGTAAAGATGTATAACCCAAGAGGTATATATGTTACTCATGAGACTGATTTTATGTAAGGATCCCAGTGGGCCAAAATCCATATCGAAATCGGCCATGCCCAAGCCCCGCCCTCTGGAAGATAGCACACTCCCACCCTCAGGCAAATAACAGGCCCCTACCCTCTGTCTGAAGAGCGTTACAAGTTTTGTTAACCTACAGAAACTAGGATGAAAAAGGTTTAGTTATATCCATTGAGATATCTTGAAGGATATGTCTTGGGATGTCTTATGGACAAGTATAATTATAGTTTACAATCATGGAATTTTGGTAACAATGATGGATAACCTAGGATTGAACCTATGTTTTTAAATATTGAACGTGATTTACCTTAATTATGTGGTTTTATTCTATGATTTGTATTTCTCACGCCATGATTTCGGTTTTTTTTAATGGACGAAACCAGAAGGAATCTGTTTAACAATGAGTTTGATGGAAAATTTGCTCATTTTGAGCAATGAAATTGGATAACGACTGGAGAGAAAGATATTACAATTATGATGAGTCGGATTTCATGATATATGATTAACATCGTGATCTTTGGTGATAATCCTAACATATCACATAAGTGGAGGATTAAATTTTATAAATGTTCAAATTTTAAGAATCATAGAGAAAAAAAGATTTGGCTTCCTACATATCTTGAATAAGGGAAAAAGAACCTTAAGGAATATCTAAAATGGAGGGGAAGATGTTATCTCTATAAAAAAAGGGTCATAGAGTTCCAAATTGTTATGGAGTTTAATGTCTCATTTGGGGAAAACATGGGAATTTCCATATCTGAGTTCTCATACATAAGAATCTAATTCTAAACCATTGAAGGGATAATTCCATGCCAACCATTAAAGTGGAAGGGTTGAAGTATTTATGTATTTGGATCCAATAATTATGAATGGTGAATTATATAAGGAGTATTTGGTTTATGATTTTCACTAAGGATTTTGAAGAATATATTGAACTGTTATAACGGAAAAGGGAAGTGATTTAATGACAATGTGATATTCATAATAAACCAAAGATTTATTGGTTGAAAGGTCAATTTTTATTTGAAATGGGAAAAATAGACCAACCACTAGACTACCCCTATCAAGGAGGGTAGAAGTGGTGAAGGCTGAGGGCATCAAATCTGATAATAAGATTACAATAATTAGGGAGGGACCCCATAAAAGTATATAAAACAAGGCACTCATATAATATTCCTTTGCTGGATAAAACATCTTTCACTACATTACCCTCTCTCTTGGTTTGACCCATACTAACAGACTGATTAAGAGTCCGCCCGCATTTCCTAATTAGATAACCCAGCTCTCAAGGAGGATTTAGCCACCCTTGGAGAAACCCACCCAAAAATCTTGAGTCCGACTCATCCTCCACAATTTGGATGTTGAAGCTTTTACAAACTGAAAGACTAGTGGCTATTACTCTATTTTTAACCTAATTATGCATTCCATCCCTGAAGAAGGAGCTGAACCCCATCATTATTGACCCTCTACTACCCCTTACTTGGCCACCTACACACATGACACCATCATGACACGAGCCATCCATTTTGTGCTTCAGGACCAAGGTTGGAGCCTTCCATTGAACCCATCTTACCATATTAAATCTGCCTTCTATATTCCACCTCACATAAAACCATGGAAAAATCCCCCTGAAGGAAACCAGTGAATCCCCACCTTTTATTAGAACACCAAGTTCCCCCACTCATGCTTTTACTCAAAACTAAAAGAAAAGAGAGGTTAGATTCATGCCTCCACATGCCCTGTTCCTCACCTCCCAAATCACCCAACACACTACAGAAAAAAAAATTCTTATGATATTTTCCTCCACACCATTCTATTCGGATCCATGAAACCAGGTAGCAATAAAATCAGACAATGAACATTGTCCCACCCCGATGCCCATGTATCTTACAATGTGCATCCAAATTTTATTGGCACACTTACTTTGGATGAAAATGTGCCACACCATATCCTGTTGCACTCGAGAGTGGAAATGGAATTTTAAAGCCCTGAACAACCCCTCCTTTTCACATTATCATCAGTAGATATGGCCTGGTTCTTCAGCATCCATACTAGAAAATTCATCCGCACCGAGTCAACTTTACACCAAAGTAAGATCACCTAGATATCAGTCCCACTGAACACCCATCTTCAGTTAAATAACTCCCTAGTGATAAATATTCCTGACAAAATCCCAAAATAGATGCACTTATCCACTTCAACTGGAAAAAAATATTGTGCTGGAACTCTAGATAGTACTGATTTGAGACAACATCCAGAAACTCTAGAAAATATCAAGCCTCTCTATACATAATGTTAGGGGATGGGAATACTGGAATGAACAAGGGGTACCCACCCAATTATCCTTCAAGAATCTAATGTTCCCCCCAACCAATAATCCATCTTGACTCTTAAAATAGCTCCTCTAGGTGTTCCAGTATGCACTTCATAAGACATGCTTCTAACAGAAGATTAAAACTTCTTAGATTTAATGTATAGATCCAGTGACCTATGAATTAAGAAAGAATGCATGTTTTCAAAAATTATTTATGGTAATTTAGGTTATTAACATGTTTTAGGAGAATAAATGATTAGGTATTCACATGTTTGGAATGTGACAACCAAGAAGTACTTTATGTGAAATGGGAGATAATTGTTTTTCCAATTTAGTTCACCTATTTATAATGTTTTGGTTATTAAGTATTGTATGGTTATCCATTTATAAAAATTTTACATTAAAAATTAGATGAAGTTTGTAAGATTATGTATTATCTCAACATATGTGTACTTATGCATATTTTATATCTAGTGATAACCTTTTTGTTGTAATTATTATATATGGAATGACCTATCATTCTATTTTTGGATCGCATGATATTATAATGCATAAGGAATGAAAAATTAAACATCATTTATTTGAACTAGAGATGAATTAGAATGTGGAAAAGGCATGAACAATGGTGATATTGTCTTGAAATCAAGTAAGTATATCTTCCCATGAAAGTTATTCAACATTAGAAAAATGGATCTTAATGTAAAAAATTATCTTGTTATCATCATCTTTTATGATATCAATGAAATCCTTCATGATTCTTTATTTAATGGTTTTGTGATTGTTAACTTTATCTGGATCACCCACTTTATTATTATAAGTGATTTTTATTAAAATATTTGATTATTTATTCTTTTCCTCCATACACATATCTTCACGCATGTCCTCCTACAGAGAGACCTAGTTACGATTTAAATTCAATAACTGTTATTTTCAAACAATTAATTTTTTAAAAAACGTTTTATACAAAATTTTTATTATTTTTGTTTCTATAAATGAAACATTCAAGTATTAACAATTTTTTAACCCATATGAATTTCAAGGGAAAAATTCATTCTAAGGGGGATTTAATGAAACACACCAAGAGTTTTATGAGTCATATATATATATATATATATTTAATTATATGATGTCTTGTGTTGTAATATACATTAAGATAACCTTATTCTATATGAAACAATGGCTTAGATTACATTTTATTCAACACTATGTTTGGCTAGTGTTATAGAAAATTTCAATTTCTTTTTGATAGAGTTTTTTTTCACATAAGACCGAGTTTAAGCGAAGAACTAAATAATATTATGTTACCTTATAGCCTAGCCATTATAATGGTGGATATGATAAATATTAAAAAAAATATAAAAAAGTTATTTTATAAATAATTCTTTGGTGATTAATTAATTATAAATGAAAATAAAACCCTTTTTATAAAAATGAAAATGTTTTTCTGAAATATTATTTAAATGAAAATAAGTGAGTTTATAAAATAATAAAATAACTCTTGATATATTTTATTAATGAAATATATATATAATATATAGGAAATATAATTTTTAATATTCATATTATATGTTTTCTAGATATGATAAAATAAAAAATTAATTTTTTTGGATAAAAGAAGTATTTTCCAAAAAATACAATTTTGCCCCCATTTGATGGAGAACCCATTTAAAATGATGTTTTAAAATATTTTGATATTATATTGGACTAAATAAACATATTATTTTGAATTTGGGTATGAAAATTTAGTTTTGATGGATTTTTGATATTTTTTTGATAAGTTTCATTTTTTGATGAATAGTAAAAATATACTAAATTTTAATTGAAAAAATCATTTTTCATCAAAATAATTTATATAGTGAAGTTATATTATTGAATAGTTTTAATGTATAAATATATTATATTTTTATCAGTTAATATCTTGTAGGTCATTTTCATTAATTTTACCTTGATTTTAGATGTAAAAACATTTGAATGTTTTACATTGTTTTAACTTTTAAAACTGGTTTTCCCGTTCCGAAAATCAGATTTATTTAAAATTAATTACTAATAATTTTATGTTTTGAATTCTGGAAAATTATTCAATATTTAGATTCATTAAGTAAAAATTATGAAAATATATTTCATTTATGATTAGACATTATGAATAGAAACATTAGTAATTTTTTATTAATACAGTAAAAGGTAAATTGGGTAATTAAAGGTAGAAATAATATTTTAAATTTATTCTAACACTTTCCTAATATCATCAGATGAGTGGTTTTCAAACTAAACTATCCTTGGGTAGAAGTGGTATCCTTTGTGACCAACTTGGATGAGATTAGAAAATTTAATATATTTTATTTAAAGAAAAGTTAAATACACCTTACTCAAATTTTAATAACTGTATAATTTTTAATATAAGGTTATAATTTTTAACTGTAATTTATTTTTAAATTTTAAGAAATATATAATTACTTTAAAGGCATATATATTGACACTGCCAAAATTATTTAATTGATGAAAAAGTAATAATATAATTTTTATTGAAATGATAATAACCATAAAAGACAAAAAAACTTAATAAAATATTATTTGTAGAGTATATGTTGAAAATAATCATTTGTGGGTCAATTTATTGACCATTTAGAACCATATGTAAAATATTATGAAATTTATATTATTTTATTTAATGTGATGTTAATGTTATCACATTCATGTTTTAATACATATAACATTTTTAATGTAGGATTTTTTAGAATAAATATTGAAATATTAGTATTCTTATGAAATACTGAAGAATTATATTTGTCATGGTATTTTATTCTTAATTTTTACCCAAAAAATAATTATATTAAATTATCAAACAAAACTTATGTAGTAATTATTTTTAATGAAAATATCAAATTAATGTTATTAAAAATATTAAAATAAATATAATTAGACATAATGAAAATATCTAACGAATTTTATAGATTAAATTGACCCCTTAGGGATATTATAAATTAATTTTTTCTAGGATAACATCTTATCATGATATTTTAAAAAATAAAAAAAATTGAATACCGTCAATGTTGACACTATTGATTGTTTATCAAAATTATGTATTATTAAATTATTTAAAAATCATGAAACATTTTTAAAAATATATAATATTTATTACATGGTTTAATATGTTTTATATATTCATTTATGGTCTAAATGACATAAAATAAAAAAATATTTCTCCTTTCTAATATTTAAATATTTATTCCCTTAGTTAAAAAAAATAGAATAACATAGTGTTAATTAAATGGATAATGTTTGAATTGATATAAAATGTTATTTATAATTTATTGGTTGATCATATTTTAAAATAATATCACATAATATTTGAAACAAATACATTTTTGAGGTTTTTGGATGGGTTTTTATTTTTTTTAAATTAATACTTTTGGAGATTCCAAATGTACCCCTCATGAATTAACTTTACTTTTATCCTTAAATCTCAGCCATACCCTTGAAATTTACCTTATTAACATTATTAGTCACATTCTAGAGGATCTGGTATTCTCAAAAATCAAATCTAGTTCCTTTAAAGGGAGATCTAGTGGATGCTCGTCAAAGGAGATGTAATATCCTCTACAGATTCTTCCAGACTTATTTCTTCTTCTAATTACACTTCAGGAGGTGTATCCATTATAATGTAATAAATCCAGAATAAATTATATTATGAGATATTATTATGATTGCTAAACAACCATATTCCACCTTCTATCCATCCTACGAAAAATGAAATCCCCACGCATGTGTACGTACAACTTACCATCTCCACGCCATAGTGTAATATGTTTTTCACCACCACCGTACTATATGGGTATAATGATGGAATTAATAACTATATATTATTAATATAAAAATACTTTTATTCCTAAATAATAAATATACCATCCACTTCCAAACCAGTCCAAAATTATGAGAATTATATCGTCACTCGTGCATACGTACGACCTCCCATCTCCATGATATAATGTAATTAGTTCTACCTAATATACATTAAACTATGATTATATAAAGGTTTAGAATAAATAAATTTTTATATATTAGATTAATATAATTTTTAAAATGATATAACTATTACCTAATAAGAGAAATAAGTAATTATCTGAAAAAACAAGTGTAATAAAATAAACTAGTCAATACCCAAAGGATGAGTAATATTGTTATTAATAAAAGGGTAATTATATGATTAGTTATGATATCATAAGAATTTATATGATTCTAAAATAAGTTAATGGAATTATTAAAACCCTTATATAGGAGTTTCAGACACGTACGAAGGAACCCAAACCTATGGTAAGGGACAATTTAACAATCATATTATTATCTGAGATTATTTATATGTAACCATTTACAAGGGTATATTTAGCATCGATGTCTATTTTTTCTAAATATATAATCAAAATTATTCTTTCTATTATTATATAGTTTTTTATATTCAATTTTACCCTTGGTGAAGTTTTATTAAATGGTGTGAATGAAATATTTTATCATTTTTAAAATTATATACTTTTTAATTATCTGATAAAAGTATGAGAAGAATGTTTTTAAACTTATACAGAATGAACGTATTTTTCCATTTTCATAACATCTCATTTCCATGAATTAGCGTTTAAAATATTTCACGGTTATATTAAAATAAATTATTTTCTTTTAAAATTTTACTATTTTTTGAGAAAAGAAAACATTTTCGAAGAAGAACATATATTTTCCTCAAGAATTAATTTCAAGTACTACATCCAAATTATTTTCCATCTAAGATGACACTATTTAATAGGGTTATGTTTCAAATATACTATACTTATTATAGTTTATTATGTTTATGAGATTTATGAAATCCATTTGGTTTACATTGATTTTGTTATAATGGAATGATATTTAAGGAATCCAATTTTATTTCTTGGGTTATGATGTGATGAATGATTTATGTTTTTATGCAACTCATGAAAATGATTTCATTATGTGATGGGTGGGAACTATATCTCCCTCCAATGAATTAGGTAAATATTGATAACTCATTAGGTATATATTATTCATGAACCTGATTTTTTTCCACAATTTTATGTGTGGACAAAGATTTTATGTCCACAATTTTATGCATGGACCTAGTTTTCATGTACATATGTTTATGAAAGGGCCTGATTTCGTGTCCCACATTTAATGAGTGAGCATATAACTATTTATACATGTTCAAAAAGTTACAAGTTTATCTTTATTCCAAAAGTTTATGTCTTATATTAATGTTATGATCTAATTTGTTATGTTCTTTGATTTTTTTTATGATTTAGGTGTTATGAACTGTAAAAAATTTATTCCATGATTTTTGATATGTAAGGTATGATACTTTATTTTCTCGATCATGTTCGCATACCCTTATTATCATGATATTCCAACATATTTCGTTTTTATACCCTTATTTAGAATATGAGCTCACCTCTTTATATGTTTTATTTTCCTCTGGTAATAATGAAAGGTTTTAGGCAGGGGAACTAAAGGGGGTGATCTTTATAGGAGATGATGAAGATATTTAACCAAATTAGAAGAATGCGATCCGTGTTTCAAAAGTAACTAAACTAATATGGTCTTTGGGTGTCTTTTTGTATAATGTATTATGTATTCCACAAAATTAATGTAATTTCCATGTCCATCAAGATTGGGTCGTTAGACTGAAGATTTTAGTATTGTTATTAACATCCAAGGCAAGGGATAATGATATTTTGTACCATCACAATGCTCAAAACAATGATGGTGTGTATATGGATAATATTTTGATCATTTATTAATGATTAAGATTAGTTGGATAATAGATTATTTTGATAATTATAAAAAATAATTTCTTCTTTGAGAAGAATATAGAGAAGTATTATTATTTTTTCACAAAGAATATTTCATGAATTACTTTTCTTGAAAAATTGAGGATGTTTATGGGATGATATTTCCATTTTTATTATTATTTTACTATGTGATTATATTTGAGTGTGCATTAAAAGAATATTTAGAATATGACTATATAGTGTATCAAGAATAAATGGAGGCATCAATCATGTCGTGTGGTAAAAACATAGTATTTTATTGTGTATAAGTGTACCAAAAAGATGAGACAAGTTAAAAAGATTAATTTGAGATAAATCATCAAATATTATTAATGAGAGTAAAGCTCAATGGAATTTTGATGTGGGATCCTAGGGCTTGATATACTATTACTCTATCTTAGAAACATAGGTATATAATAATCGAGCACTACATGTATAAATGGATAATGAAATTCACATCGCATACATCATATTCTACCACTCGATGTGAGGGTTTTATGTGCATAATGAATTGAATAACCATATGAAGTGTAACAAACCAATATTTTTCAATGGAAATTACTTTATTATAAATTTTTAATAATGAACTAATAAGTACTTTGTGACCTTTAAATATAAGTTTTTCAATTTTGTAAAGCGAATTTTGAAAATCTGACATACATGATTGCGATCAGTAAGTTATGTGTAGTCCGATAAGAAAAACATAAGTTTTGGTGAATAGTAAACAACCTTTATTAATAGTAACATACCCTAATGAATATTTATATAACCTAATGAATAGTAACATTACCTATGATATTATATAAATTCATGTGGTGGTACGATATACCTCTGATTTAGAATAAGTAAATAAATGTTTTAATACAATTTTTTTAGAATAAACTACGGTTTTAATTAAATAAAAAATTAATAATATTTATGAAATTATTTTTTAAAAATGGACTTCACTTTTTGATTCTAAACGTCAAAAAATGGTTAGGGTGAATTTTTGGAATTTTTCTGAAAAACTCGATTTTTTATGAATAGTGAAATATTGTAAAATACTGTATATACAAATTATCAATTAAACACACTATTCAAGACATCACAAGTGATGTAATCCCACTTTGATCGAACTAACATGAATTTATTACTATCCTTGGTCATGTAATCATCACTATTTTAGGTCTTGAGGGAAATTAATAAACTAATGATTAAAAAATTATAAAAACTCTTCTCTCCTCCACTATAAAACCCCCTCTTACCCCCCATTCTCTTCACTCCTATCAAGCCTTATGACTTCCCCAAATTCTGTACAAATATCTCCCCAACCTGATCTCACACGTCCATAAAGCCTTGGTCTCAATGAAATTCCAAAACCTCCCACTTAAGGAGGCTCGTAAGGAAGTTTGTTAAAAGAGGTAAATTCCTGTTTTCAATTATTTTTTTCCTTTCAAGTTTATTTGTTTTCTTGTTCTATTATTACCTATCCTTATCCAAATATTGTGATTAATATTGTACCATAAATGTACTAGAATGTTTTCATTATTGTTGAATATGTTATCATCATCTCATTCTTTTACCTTCTTTTAAACTAGTAGCAAGAACACCATCCAAGATGTGTCAATTTACCACATTCAAGGACAATGGGCTTTTGATTTCTATTATAATTATTAATTCTGGCAATTAAACCACTCTTGTTATGGTTGAAACATATTATTATATATGTAATATACACTATTAAAATTTATGTAATCCCTCTGTACAAATAGTATGAAGTTATAAATAAAAATGAGTTTGTTGTAATCAGAACCCAATAATTAATCGAAACAGTTATCATTAAAGTTCTATATAATAATTCATCCTCATGACATTTAACCAAGTTATATAAATGAACACTAACACCTATGTATGATCATAAATAATATTCAAATTCAATTCTGGAGATTTACATCCATTACACATGAAATCCATTACTTCAGAACAGACAAACAAATTATAAAAATAATGAAAACAATCACTGTGGAATGAAAAAATTCAATATAATAACTTTTCAATAAGGGCATAAAAAAATTAAACATAATTATGATAAAATAAATACATGTCCAATAGGCTCTGAAGTAGGTTGTTAATAAGTATAATTTCATATTCTAGGATCTTATGTTCAAAAGCGGAACACGTTTGGCTTTATGGTAAGGGTTTTTCCACCCGAACTTTCATTTTCATTCGGGTTACTTTTATTATCTATTAACTCAATAAAACTATTGAGTATTATTATTTATTACTCAAATAATTATTTTCGTAGATTATATATATGTTTAACAATCATAATCCGTCCTTATTTTATGGATGGTTACACGATTTAAAAGGAACTTTTGAAATTGTTCTCTAAATACAAGCCCGATCCAAGGGAATTTATCCAATTCTTATCTATTTTAAAGGAAACACTATAATATATCTTGGGAAACAAATATCTTTATAAAATCACTAATTTTATTATAAAAATACAATATTAATTCACTTCTTGTTTTATGAAAATATTTTTCCAAAAGAACCCTTCTTTTCCAAGTAAAAGAGTATTTATCTCAAGATTTACTCAAAGATTTTATTATAGTATATTCATCTATTTCAACAATCTTGTTTATTGTTATATATTACTGAGATTAGTATGAAATTTTATCATCTACCATATTAAATTTAATGGTTTATTATTACTTTGTATGTGGGTGTTCTCTCTTAAATCAATTCCCTAATTTATTCCGAATGGTTAGTGGTTATTCTTAATGTTCATGGAAAGTTATGTGCGTTTCATATATTAATTTCAATATGAATGTATATGTTGTTTATGTTTATCCCCGTTCATACGGGGAATGAATTGGACATAGGAAGTGTTGTTTGGGGCCCATTATTTCACCTCTGTGCATCGGTAGGTATTAGGAGGCAAACTACGGTCTTGGCATAAGGCCTTGAAAAAATGATTATTTATAGTCTTGACGTGAGGCATTGACAGTATGGTTATGTTGTCCGACATTATGAATTCCTCATTATGAAAATATTAATGTTGGTTAATTTGGTTATTCAAATAGTAGAACACCCATGATTTTGTTATGTTATGGCAATATTTACTCATCTCATTGTTCTGCCATATTATGCCCAAGTTTATTTTTAGAGGCATGTGTTTTAAATTATTCACCATTTCTAATGTTTATGTTATCTTCCATTGTATTTCTTACCCTTACTGTGCATATGAGCTCAAACCTTTTTTATGATTCATTTTCTCAGGACATGATGAAGTTTATTATGAATGACATGCTGAAATAACTGGGAGTTATGGATACTGTCTAAGGAGTTTCTATGTTGTATTAATTTTCAAGTTGAAATTTTTATCTTATGTATGAATCTTGTTTCAAGTAATACTAAACTAATCAGTCCTTTGGGATGCTTATTTTTTTTGTTTTTATGCCAATGTAATTAAATAAGGCAACGACTCTAGGAAACTGGGGTCGAGTCCTTAGATTTTGTATCAAAGGAAGTTTAGTAGAAAACATGGAAACTAGATTTAGAAAATATAGATTAGGGAAGTATCCGTAAGATAGTCTTTGGGGATAAACATAAAATAAAATCCTAGTATTTTGGTAAGGAATAAATTATGTGGATTTTTCACGAAATGCATCCCTTTCTGGATACGAGCGGGAAGGGGTGGCTCAGGCATAGATGTACCTAGGTATGAAAGCTCCAACAAGGAGTTTCAGGCTTGACCCAGGGTATCCTAGTACCCGACAACGGACCTTGTTACACTCTTGGTTATGACACTCCTGGGGGATATGCATAGGATAATCCATATTTTATTTACAATAAATTATGAAGAATTTAAATGTAAACGATTCCTCAAAGATACCATGTTTATGATTAAGAAATTATCAATGCATAGAAATTCAATTTATGATAAGTATTTTTATACATTGATATTATACATTATGATTCATACCATAATCTAGTGTATGCCATTATTTAGAAAGGATTCCTAGTTAAAGGAATGGAAACCCACGAATGGGCATGTCCACTGTAAGTATTTTCCACCGATGCAAGATAATGATGTTGGCTCTGGTTCTATGACTGGTGTAGAGCAACTTTTAACTATATTGGGAAAACTTAATCAGGTTATAAATAATAAAAATACCTATATAGAGCATATGGATCCACCACATGGAGGAGATATGTTAGTTCTCTTTATGTGACAACATCCTCCATCATTCAGTGGGACTAAAAACCCATTTGTAGTAGAGTAGTAGACATGTTCCCTAGAGAAGATAGTTCTCGCTTTGGGATGTAACAAAAGGAAAGAAGGTTGTCATGGCAGTTTATTGTATAATGGGAGATGTGGAACCATGGTAGTCATTAATACAAAACAAAAATAAGGATGAAGAAATATAAGATATTAAATAGAGGGATTTTAAGGAAATATTATTAGAAGAATATTTCCCTCGTGAACAGTGAGAAGATACGGAGAGACAATTCTTGAATCTGAAAGAGATGGAGGATAAAAATGCTTCTATGTATGAATCCAACATTACATGGCTAGAAAGGCATGTTGTGAACTACATACGTAATCCAAGGAGCTAAATTTATCAATTATTTGATTGTTTAAAACCATAACTTTGAAGGGATCTAGTCTCCTAGAATTTCTCATCATATGAAGACATAGTTTCATGTGCTATCAAGACAGAAAATGAATTCTCTAAGTCCTATTACTTTAAGGGAAATCAAAATAATAATAGGGCTATTCAAAACTTTGGGAAAGGAAATAAGGAAATGGGGAAGAAGGGAAGAGTTGAATTTCCATCATGCAGTAATTGTGGGAAGAAACACCCTAGCACTTTCCTGAAGGCAATGAGAGTCAATTACATGTGTGGATAAAAAGGCCACCTATCTCGAGATTATAAGGAGAAGAAAGAGGCTTACAATGTTTAGTGCTACAATTTTAGGGAGATAAGACATTATTCACATTAATGTCCTAATTGTCAGAGAAATGTTCCCCAAAGAAGTCCAAGGGAGAAAGGCCAGGCTTATGTAGCCACAACCGCGGAGGTTGAAGTTCCTAACAAAGTAGAGGTAGGTACATTGATCATTTCACCCAACTTATCCAATACTTTATTTGATTTTATATTATCCCATTAATTTATATCTTTCTATTTTCTAAGAAAATTAGATATGTCCAATTTGATTTAATAAAGTAGTTATCAGTAAAAACCCCTAGTGGATGTATAATTGCAACAAAGGCATACTGATTATTCCCCCTTATAACACATAAACATGCTTTAGTTTCTAACCTCATCATCATAACAATGGTTTAATGTGATATAATTATTGATATGAATTTGGGATCAAATTTTGATGTGAAGATCTTTTGTAAGAAGAAAGATGTTACAATTTTTGATATTGGTGTAGAATCCCTTTTTTAGAGTAGAAACCTCACCGTTTGATTCTCATATAGATCCACTCCCAGTATATCTACTTAATTAAATTATTGGGGAGAAAGGGAATAAAATAAATATGGGTGAGGAGAATAATTTAAAGATATAGGATGTACCTATTGTATAAGAATATGTTGATGTTATTCGGGAGGATTTCCCTGGACATCCTTTAGAGAAAGAAATTGAGTTCTCCATTGACTTAATTTCTAGTTCAAGGCCCATATCAAATAACCCTTATAGAATTTCCACCATGGAGTTAGTGGAACTAAAGAAACAATTAGAAGAATTTAGTGATAATTTATTTATTCAACCTAGTGTTTCTCCATGGGGAGCCCATATCCTCTTTGTCAAGAATGAAGAGGGATCCATGAGGTGTGCATTGATTATAGAAAATAAATTCTATTACAATAAAGAATAAGTATCCTCTACCACAAATTGATGATTCATTTGATCAAATTTATAAATCCCATGATTTTTTGAAGATTTATCTTCGATCTAGATATCATCAGTTGCTTGTGAAGAAGGATTACAATCCAAAAACCACATTCTGAACTAGGTACGGGCATTACGTGTTTACAATAATACATTTTGGACTAACTAATGAGAATCTATTTTTATGGATCTGATGAATAGATTTTTCAAGGAATATCATGATGAATTTGTGGTGGTGTTTATTGATGATATACTGGTATACTCTGAAATCCATGAATATCATGAAAATAACTTGCGCACTATTCTGAAGACACTTAGAAGAAATAAATTATATTGTATGTTTAGAAAGTTTAATTTTTGGCTCCAGTAAATTTCCTTTCGGGGCCACATTGTCTATAAAGATGGAATATAGGTATATCCTATGAAGACAAAGGCTGTGAAGGAATGTCCTACTCCAATGAATGTAACTTAGGTACGTAGTTTCATTGGTTTAGCAGGTTATTATCAGCATGTCATTCTCAACCTCGACCATTTAGCCAACCTCATGACCAAGCTAATATAAAAAGGGGTTATGTTCGCATGGACCATTGAATGTGAAGAATGTTTTGAATAATTTAGGAAGAGTTTAGTGAATGCTCCGATCCTAACCCCACCATCAGAGAATGACAGGTTGTTATCTATAGCGACACATCGAAGAAAGGAATTGGTTGTGTCCTTATGAAGAATGATCGAGTGACTACCTATGAATCTTGGTAGCTAAAAATTCATGAACAAAACTATCCAACTTAGGATCTTGAGTTAGCAATGGAAATTTTTTCTCTGAATATTTGGAGACAATACCTCTATGGAGAAAAACGTGAGATATATACAGATCATAAGAGTTTGACATATATATTCTCATGGAAATAACTCAACATGAGACAAAGGGGATGGATTGAGCTACTCAAAGATTATGATTTCACAATACACTACCACCCGAGGAAGGAAAATTTTGTAGCATATTCTTTGAGAAAAAGGATCATGGAGTTCTGAAAAAGATGAGAGTTGAAAGGGATCCTTTGATCATGGATCTATTAAATATGGATATAAAAATTATTAATGAAGGTAACACATCACAAATTTTTCAAAAGGTTTACAAGCCTTCATTACTAGAAAGGATAAAAATTTATTAGGCTGATTATGAAGTGTTTCAAAAGAAAATTATAGCTGTAAATGATGAGAAGTTGATGGAATTCTCATATGAAGGTGTCATTTTGAAATTTAAAAAGGTGGCTTTGTGTTCCTACTATTCATGAGATAAAGAGGGAACTATTGGATGATACTCATAGATCTTATTTCTCTATACAACCAGGTAGCACAAAGATGTATAGAGATCTAAAGGTACATTTTTATTGGAAAACATGAGGAGGGAGATTTCTAATTATGTGTCGAGATATTTGGTTTGTTAACAAGTGAAGGATGGAAGACAACGTCTTGGAGGAGTCATGAAACCCCTTTCTATTCTTATGGGGAAATGGGAAAATATTAAGATGGTCTTCGTCATAGGGCTACCAAAGACTCCAAGAAATAATGATGCGATGTGGGTCATTGTTGACCGTCTTACAAAATCATCACATTTTCATGCTATAAGAGAAGATTTACCACTTGAACATTTTGAAAGAATATATATAAATAAATTTGTAAAATAACATGGCATACCCTTATCAATTATTTATGATCGTGATCCCCATTTTACATCACCATTCTGGAAAAGTCTTCAGAAGTCCCTAGATACAGATCTTCATTTGATCAATGCCTACCACCCACGAACTGGTGGAAAGTCAGAACAGACTATTCAATCATTGGAAGACATGTTGAGGTCCTTTTCACTTGACTTTCAAGTAATGTGGGATCAATATTTACCTCTTTTATAATTTTACGATAATAATTTCTTTCATTCAATTATTCAGATGGAACTATATGGAGTGTTATATAGAAGGATATGTCGTACACCAACTTGTTGGGATGATGTTTGTGAAATAAAACTCATGGGGCCAGAACACATCAAAGAAATAATGGAAAAGTTGAAGAGTATCCAAACCCATATCAAAACAGATCAAAGTAGTCAAAAGGGCTATCCTGATAACTGAAGGAATGATTATGAATTTCAAGTAGGAGATAATGTTTTCTTAGAGGTATCTCCCTGGAAGGGAATTATACGATTCAATAAGAAGGAAAAATTAAGTCCTAGGTACATCAGACCTTTTGAAATTCTGGATCAAATTGGAGCTATATACTATTGTTTGAAAATACTTCCAAGTATATCTAAAGTCCACAATGTGTTCCATAGATCAATGATAAGGAAATACATTCCATACCCAACACATGTACTCACCTATGAAGAAATTGAACTTGAACATGATCTGCCTTATTTTGAAGAGCCTATCAAGATTATAGATAATAAAGAACAAGTATTGAGAAATCGAATGAGTCATCTGGTAAAGGTTCTTTGGAGGAACCTTATTATGTATGAGGTAACATGGGATCCTGAGGAGGTTATGTTGAAGACATACCTGAATCTTTTTAGGTAACATTTTTTGAATTTTGAGGATGAAATTTTTGTAAGGAGGGGAGAATGTAACAACCCAATATTTTTCAATGGAAATTACTTTCATATAAATATTTCATAATGAACTACTAAGTGCTATGTGACCTTTAAACATATGTTTGTAACTTCTATGATGTGAATTTCGAAAATCAAACATACACGGTTGCGATCAATAAGTTTTGTGAAGTACAACAAGAAAAACATAATTTTTGGTGAATAGTAACCGACCCTTATGAATAGTTACATACCCGTATGAATAGTGATATATCCTAAGGAATAGTAACCTTACCTATGATAGTATATAAATTCAAGTGGAATTACGATATACCTAAGCTTTGGAATTAGTAAATAAATATTTTAAAACTATTGTTTTTAGAATAAATTATGATTTTAATTAAATAATAAATAAATCATATCTATAATATTATTCGAAAAAATGGACTTCAATTTTAGATTCTACACATCTAAAAATAGTTTGGGTGAGTTTTTTGTATTTTTCTAAAAAACATGAATTTTTGATGAATAGTGAAATACGGTAAAATACTGTATATATAAATTATCAGTTAAATACAATATTAATGACATAAAAAGTGATGTAATCCTAATTCGTTAGAACCCACATGCAATTATTACTATTATTTTTCATATAATCATCACTATTGTTTGTCTTGAGGGAAATTAATAAACAAATGATTAAAAAATTATGAAAACTCTCGTCTCCTCCACTCTAAAACCCCATCTCACCCCCCTTCTCTTCACTTCTCTCAAGCCTTGTGCCTTATTCAAATTCTATCCAAATATCTTCCCAACCTAATCTCCCACATTCAGAAATACTTGGTCTCCCAAAAAGTCAAAAACCTCCCCCTTAAGGAGGTTCTCAATGATGTTTGGTTCAAGAGTTAAATTCTTCTTTTCAATTCTTTGATTTTCCTTTCAAGTTCATTTGTTTTCTTTTTCTATTATTACCTATCCTTATCCAAATGTTTTGATGACTATAGTAACTTAAAATTACTGCAATGTCTTCATTATAGTGGAATAATTTATCATCATTTCTTCCTTTTACCATCTTTTATACTAGTAGCAAGAACACCATGCGAGATGCGTCAATTTACCCCATTCCAGGACGGCGGGCTTTCGATTTCTATTATCATAATCAATTTTGGTCATGAAACCATTATTTTTGTAGTTGAAATATATTATTATATATATAATATACCCTATTTAAGGTTATGTAATCCCTTTGTACAAATGTTATTATGTTATAAAGAAAAATGAGTTCACTATAATTAGAAGCCACAAATTAACTGAAACAGTTATCATTAAAGTTCTATATAATAATTCATCCTCGTACCATGTAACCAAGTTATATAAATTATCAATAACACCTCTTTATGATCATAAATAATATGAGAATTCAATTCTTTATATTTACATCCATTCCACATGAACTCCATTACTTAAGAACAAGTGAATGATTTATGAAAATAAAGAAAATGAACACTAGGGAACGACAAAATTCAATATAATAACTTATCTATAAGGGAATAATGAACAAAAAATTTATTATAAACTAAATAATTTTCCAATAGATTATGAAATATGTTATTAAAAAGTATAATTTTATATTCCAGGAGCTTAAATTCAAGAGCATAACACGTTCGTATTTAAGGTAAGGGGTTTTCCACTCGAACTTCCATTTTTATCCGGGTTACATTTATTGTCTATTATCTAAATGAAAATCTTGGGTATTTTTATGTAATCCTCAAAAAGTTATGTGTGTATGTTATATATAAGTTTACCAACTATAATATTTCCTTATTTTAGGGATGGTTACACATTTTAAAAGGAACATTCGAAATTGTTTCTGAAATAGAAGCCTGATCTAAGTGAATTTCCCTAATTCTTACTTATTTTAAAGGGGATTATTTAATTTATTTTTGGAAACCATTATTTTTATAAAATCACTACTATTTTTATGAAACTACTATCTTAAGTAAATTAAAGTTTTATACAAATATTTTCCCTAAAGAACCCTTCTTTTCCATGTAAGAGTATTTATCTCAATATTTACTCAAAGATTTTATAAGAGTATATTTGTCTTTTCAACACTCTTAAAGATTCATATGTATTATTGGGATTAGTATTCCATGTTATCATCTACCATATTTAATTTAATAGTTTATTATGACTTTGGATGTGGATGTTCTATCTTAAATACATTCCCAAATTTACTCCGAATGGTTAGTGCTTATGCTTAATGTTCGGGGAAAGTTATTTTCATTTCATATATTAATTTAAATATGAATACATATGTTGTTTATGTTTATCCTCATTCTTATGAGGAATTAATTGGACTTAGTAAGTGTCAGGTGGGGCCTAATATAGCCCCTCAAGGCATTGGTAGGTCTCATGAGACAAACTACTGTCTTGGCACAAGGCCGTAGGAAAATGATTATTTATGGTCTTAGCATGAGGCCTTGACAGTATGGTTATTTTTTCCTGCTTTATGCATTCCCTCATTACAAAAAAATTATTTATGGTTCATGTGGTTTTTCAACTAGTAGAATTCCTATGATTATGTTATTTTATGGAAATATTTACTCTGCTCATTTTTCTGACATATTATGTTACATTTTTTTAGAGGCATGTGTTTTCAATTATTCACCATGTCTAATGTTTATGTTATCTTTCGCTGTATTTTATGCCCTTAATGAGAATTTGAGCTCACCTCTTTATTATGTTTCATTTTCTCAAGACATGAAGAAGTTTATTATGAATGAAGAGATGAAATAACCTAGGATTTATGGATGTTGTCTAAGGGGTTTTTATGTGGTATTTCTTTTCAAGTTGTAATGTTTAACTTATTTATGAGTTTTGTTTCCAATAATACAAAACTAATCACTCCTTCTGGATGCTTATTCTTTGGTTGTATTCCAATGTAATCAAATAAGGCAACAACTCTGGGAAACTAGGGTTAGGTCCTTACATGAAGATTATCACGGTCAACTGTGGTCATAAGAGCTTAAAAGATACTATATGATTTTGATCACCGTTGGAGAAGATGATGGAACACATGTGATGTTAACAGATCAGATGAGTAATTGAAGGCTATTGTTTTGGATTAATCACAAGATACATGGAAATAGACTTACTACACAATGAACTAAGACTTACTATGATATATATAACTACCATATAAATAGTGGAAGGCCTGACCATATTCACAATGTAACTATGGGTGATACACGGTAAGTGATTTAAACTGACCGTAAGAAGATATTCATGAGTGACTGTAGGCAATGTAAGCTACCTCTTGGATATGATCCCCTGGTAGGGAAATTGACCATGGTATGTGGATTAATCATAGTGTGAACTAACCATGAACACATTACAATTTATGCATTGATTTCAAGGATTTCATCTAGTATGAATGATTATTAAAAGACATTTACCCTACTATAAGTTGTATCGATCACAATGAGAGTTTTAGGACATTTTTATCAATGTTTAAATCAAGAATTATAATATCCAGAGAAGCTTTATAATTTTCATAAAAATATAAAAGATAATTAAATTTAATGCGTGTTTGTGTAGTTTTATGAGTTGATCACATAGTCATGAGACTCTTTAAGGCGAATATGAAGTATAACATGTGTTGGAAATTTTTCAATGATAAAAAGAGCATAAAAAGTGTCATAGGATGATGCTGATGATATGATGGATGTTACTTCAATAATATTAACACATTAAACATCACTTATATCTTGGAATAATACACATCATATTGTGTTTAATAAATATTATAATGGGATAATGAGAGATAATTTTGACAAATTTTTATACTTTCAAAGTTAATTAGAAAAACCCATTAAAAATGGTTTATCCCTATTTAAAGGGTCATGCACTTGAAAATTATGTCCAAATTTTATTATTCTGTTATAATCCATAAAAATGTGTATAATGGAGAGTATAAAAAATATAGATATCCTTTAAATGAGAGAAAATTAAGGAGACACACAGCCAGAAGATTTAATGGGACAAGGTATGCCTTATCTTTTGAATTTTATTTTTCTAGATATATGGGAACTACATGTTTCAAATATCAAAAAATAAATTAAAATAATTTTACACATGTTATTAAAGAAAGAGTTTAAAATTTTGGTATTTACATATTTAAATTTATAATGCGGTCCATTGAATTTACAATTTGAAATCTGGATTTTGTTCATAAATAGATAATGATTTTGATTTTAAATATTGGATTGTATGGAATTAAATTATCTTACTTTTAATGAAAATTTAAAATAATAATAGTAATCATGATATATTTTTTTCAAATAAATTATGTTGTGTGGAGATTTTTTAGACAACCATGATGCCTCTTCCCGATTTGAAGGTTTGGTTTCACTATTATATTTATGGTGGTTATATTTATACATGTTATATTTTAATAACAATAATTTGATAATAATATTATTATCATGGGTTTCAAAGTCAATAGGAAATATAAAATACTCTCCACAATTGGATGCATTTTATTTGTTTAAAATAAAATAAAATAAAATAAAAATATTTTTTTTCATTCATGAATTAATTCTCTAAATTAACAATGATAGTGTATTTTAATTATCAAATATTATTTCTCAAAAATATAATTTTTCTCTAATGATTCAAAATTCAAAATATAAATTCATTATAATACATTTTAATATAATTTCTTATTAAATTATGAAGGATGATGTATTCTTGGAATAATTTATGTTTCCCTAATATTTTAAATTACATAAATCATATATAAATCACATAAATAATGTATGTATTGTTTTATACTTTGGTAAACTATGATTTTTTTTGGGTTCCGTCTTACTCCCCACGTTGATTCATTTTAATCTCTAAACTGTTTTATGTTTTAGTAAATTGTGTTTATTTAATCACCAATGATTTCTACTCATAATGTTAAAATTATTCCAAAATTATGTAAACATTATCTATATCTATAAATCATAAATTTGATACAATTATTATATTTTATAATTAATTTAAATTCATTACTTTGAGATATTTCTAAATTTACCGAAGATTGTATTTCATATTCATATAATTGATATAATTATTAGTGATATATATGAATTATAATATATTTTTATATATTTAAATATTAGTATTAATTTTAATTGATGACTGAATTATTTACAGATTAAGTGAATTTAATTATTATCAATTAAGATTGTGTATTATCATATCGCCCAAAGGAGAATACTCTTACAAATTTCATGTTAAATATTTTTTTTGAATTGATATTTTTTATAAATTAGAGAAATAATTTTTAAGTATGTATGTATTTCAATTATCCTTTCATAATCATTTCACTTAAATGCATCAAATATTACAATATTTAATAGACTAAATTTCTCCAATTGGATTGAGGAAGACAAATTTTACATTTGCCTATTGTATCATTGTTTTGTAATTAGAGTAGAGAACCCTATTCATATTACAGATGAATGTAGTGATGGTGATAAAATATATAATAAAACATTAAAAGGATTAAACATGTTAATTATCATGTTCATGTGAATAATAATTGTATGTAATATCAAGTCTCTTCACCCTAAAACTGAATGTTCTAATGACTTTATGAAATCGATGGGAGACCAATCTCAAACCACTGACAAATATTTTTCTAGGATATTAATGAGTACATCGACCACTATAAAGGTTTATGGTCCTCATACAATTCATGATCACGTCATTAAAATAAAAAAAAAATTAGGAAAAATATATTTTTATGAATGTAAGTGGATGAATGTTTCATTGTACATTTATTCCTAATCACTTTACCATCAGTGTGTGGAACATTCATAATGAAAAAAAGACCATGAATGATAAATGGAATGTGCATGAATTGTATCTTATACATGTTTAATAGTTAATAGAATTAAATACTCAAGGATTGAACTTCATCCGTTATGTTCATTATCAAGGTGGAACAAATTTTGGTATAAAGAATAAAAAAAGGGAATGGTTCCATTTAAAAATAATCAGCCCACTAATAATAACCAAAATAATAAAAATAATGATAAATTATATTTAAATATAAAATAAGAACATTTCCAAAATGATTTCCTAATATAAAAGTCTTGGTTATAAAATAAATTTATAGGGAATTATTATAAATGTTTTAAATTAAATTTATATACAGTTCCACATAATACAATGTGGAATTATTCTGGTTGGATGAATAATTTTTTTAATATGATGTAGGGATTCCTTTCAACCCAAGTCACAATCCCAACTAAAAAGTTCATTTTCATTGGGAAATGTGTGAAGGTTCTAGTGGATTTGGCTAGGATGTACCATTTGATCTCTAAAACTAGTTAATGTTTGTAATAATTTGATAATTTTTTTGTATCAATTTTATCTAGGAATCAGGTTTCATTATCAAAACATGATGCATCTAGTTAATATTTTAATTTTTAGATTGGATATTTTAGTATGTTTAAGAATATTTTAAAAATTGGATCTAGTTTATGGTATGATTTTATATATATAAAAATTCATTTTAATTTGTGTGCCAATATGATTATGACCTTATATCATAATTTTGAAATGAAACACAGTTTAGTAAATGAAAAGTTTTCTTATTTGTGGAATAAAAATTCAGATTATATTTTGAAGAAATCTTTAAGATATTTTTTAAATATTTTAATCCTTCCAAATTTATATTTTATTGACATAAATATTTGTTTGGATTATATGCAAGAAAAACACACAAAACAGTCAAATAAAGGTGATATTGTAAGTGATAAATTCTTTAAGATCAAACATATTGATATATTTGGATATTTTTATGTGAAATCATTCTGTAACGAAAAATATTTTATCAGATTTTTAACGATTTTTCTCATTACGGATATGTGAATTTATTTTGTGAGAAATCTCAAAAAAATAAATGACATTAATATTTCTGTAAATTATATTGATATGAAACTAAATATAATAGTATAGGTCTTACGGTCAATCTAGGGTGGTGAATATTATGAAAAATTTAATGAAAGTGGAAAAACCATAGTCCATTTGCAATATTTCTAAGCTATTTAATATGTTCACAATAATGTTTTATAGGTACACCATAAAAAATGGTGTATTAAAAGGGAGTAATAGAAAATTAATTGACATGGTTAGGAGAATATTGAGTAATTATTTTTTACCCTTATCATTATGGATGTATAGTTTAAAAAATTCCATTTATTTATTTAATATGATTCCTAGTAATTCATTTCCAATGACTCCTTTTAAAATTTGGACAGGTATGAAACCTTGTGTAAGAAACCAGTTTGTATGGGGTTATCAGAAACATTTAATAGAATATATCTAAAATAGAGAAAACTAGATTCAATACCAATCAATAGATATTTTACTAGATATCCTTATAAATCATAGGGGTGTATATTTTATTTCTATAACTATAGTATACTAATTTTTTAAATTATAAATGATATATTTAATGAGAATAGTGAATCAAGTGTGGGTGAAGATCTAAAAATTATGGAAATTAAGGAAGTTATAATTTATGTTCAATTTTATTGTACTAAAACACAATATATTAGTGTTCCTCAATTTATTAAATTATAAAATAATCATGTAGAACAACTACAAAATGTTTCCAAAATTCACATTGAATAAATTATTTAAGAAACATGAGAAATAATGTTAAAAATACCCCAAAGGGGATGAAGGTTAGCTATTTATGATGACTATATTTAAAATATACATGAGATAAAATGTAATCTTGGCATTGATAACAATCCATTATTTTATTCTCAATACATCAATTATTACAATTATGATAAATAGTTAGATTCTATGAAATTTGAGTTTAATTCCATTGAATAAAATAATGTATGAACCTTATTGTATTTCATGAAGGATGAAAGAGAGTAGGATTTAAATAAATCTTCAAAGCCAAACATGAATCTCATGGTAACCTTGAATATCATAAGGATATATGGCTTTCAATGTATTCACTCAAAAGTTTTGTATAAAATATATTGAAACTGTCTCAATAGTTTATAAGAAAGATTCTTTTAGAATAATTATGATGTTGGATGCTCGGTATGATTTATAGTTACATCAAATGGATGTTAAAACCACCTTTCCAAATGGAAAATTATATAAATATATATGCATGGATCAACCATGGGGTTCTTCTATTAAAGTAAATGAATATATTCCATGAAAATTAACGATGTCAATATAGTAACTTAAAAAAGCTTCTTGACAATAGTATATTAGGTTTAATTATACCATTCCCTCTTTTGGATTTATAGAAAGTATTGTTGATCTATATATATATAAAATAACATTAATTAGGTACAATTTATATTAAAAATTCTATATGTTGGGGACATATTGATTTCAACAAGTTATCTTCATTGTTTATGTGATACCAAGATATTACTCTCTAATAATTTTGAAATGACATACATGGGAGAATATATGAATGTGATTGGAATAAAAATAATGCATATTCGAACTCAAGGGCTATTAGAGAGTTTTAGGATGAAAAATTGCTCAGCATCACCATCTACAATTCAAAATAGAGGTAAAAGTTTTCTCAATCAACATATGAAAAATTATTTGGAATGGAAACAGATTGAAATAATTTCCCATGGATATATTGTTGGAAGAATAATGTATAATCAAACAGGATCATAGCTACATATTAGCTTTTCATTAGGTACGTTTAAATTATACTAAGTAAATCATGTGTTGGATCCTTGAAAGGAAAAAATATACTTTTTCCATATTTTCGAGGAAAAAGGATCACATGATTACTTATAAAAGATCAAATCAACTTGAAGTGATTGGATATGATGACACAAACATCACTGATTTTTTTTATACATGAAATCTTAATTTTGGTTATGTGTATATTATATTAAAAGGATAACTATTACAAAAAAGTGAACACTAATAATTTATAGACTCTTTGACTATGGATACTGAATTTGTCTCATGTTATGAGGATACAATTCAGGATATGGGGTTGACAAAATTTATTTCCAAACACTGAATTATCAACAATATTGTTAAGACCTTGAAAATTAATTGTGATAATGTTGTAGTAGTATTATTTTAAATGAATGAACAATATTAAAAATGTTTTAAATATATGTAATTATAGTACATTGTCATTAAAGAGGATGTTTAGAAAAAAATGGTTCCAATTGAACAAATTCACACTAATATTATAATTTACCACCCTTTAATAAAAGGGTTCCAACCCAAGAATCTTATTGGAAATGTTAAAATTACGGGAATTATTATTGAGTAGGATTTCTTTTATGTAATGATTGTCAAGTTTAATATAGTTTACACTTGGAATTATAATTTGTTTGATAATGTTTCATGTTTCTGAATTAGTATGCATGATTTAATTTAATAATGATAACAATTATAGTCATAAATAAAGACATTATTATTGGAAAAATTATTTATATTTATATATCCCATTATATTTAAGATAATAAAAATTTCAATGTTGAAGTTCATGGAAGGGACTATATTAATAGATGATGTATGATCTCCATGAATCATGTATAAATTATCCTTAATTTTGATGAATTTTATAAAATTTATTGAATGTATATAAATTCACATAATAACCGATTAAATTTACTAATAATCATAATTTAATATAACAAGAGTTAAGTGGGATAATTTTGGAATAAATGACATGATGTAATGTTTAATAAATATTATAATTAGATACCAAACGATACTATTTTTGAAATTAATGGAGTGTTGGGAAAAAATCCCTCAAGGTAACATTGCAGTATTTTTGGGTTGATTGTGTTTGTTGACAAACCAGGTTTTCATCGATATTTGTCGAGTTCCCAAGAAGTTGTTGACCATCCTTGTTGACAAAGAATGATGATAAAGGAACGGATGATATGGAGGCGGTACAAAAGATCAGTACAAGGTGGCGCCATTTCCCAGTGTTTGCCAAATTTTTGGGGTCCAAAATTTGGAATTTGGTGAGCATCGCGAAAATAAGATTTCCATGAAGATCATAATTTAATATGAAAAAGGCATGAATTTCGTGAATATAGGATTCATGGTTTGGAAATCGTGAAGACCAGAAGAATGGAGGAGGTGAGTCTTCGCGATTACGTCAAGCTTCGCGAATGCCAGAGGCTGAAGCGCATCGCGGTGGTGAAGGGATTTGTGAGGGAGCTTCGCGGCGAAGGCGCGAAAGAATGTTGACGGTGATGCTTCACGATTACGTCAAGTTCCGCGAACAAAAAATTACCGTGGTGCTTCAAGATTTGGACAGAATTCCGGTGGAATCATTGGAGCTTCGTGATTTGAGATGACGTGGCGTTGACTTCGCGCGGGAGGGATGAGGGTCGGTGGAATCACCTATAAATAGAGGCCAACCCCCTCGAGAGAAATAGAGATATTTTTCAGAGAAGATCCTTTTCTCTCGATTTGCGAAGGTGGTTTGCGGAGCCAGTGTGCTTCGCGAAAGAGGAGCTTCGCAGTGGCTATTGTAGCTCCACGAAACCTGCGAGCTCCACGTTGGCTTATTAAGCTTCGCGAGGGACGTTGCTTTGCGATGGCTTGAGCTTCGCGGTAGTGCTTCACGAAAGTGCTTCTCGAAAAGGCAGGAGCTTCGCGAAGGCTTGATTGAGCTTCGCGAATTTTGGAGCTTCGCGAAGTAGGGTGCTTTGCGAAGGTGTTTCCAAAAGGAATTGCCAAGTGTTCAGAGGAAAAGAGGTATTCATCAGTGGATGAAATTTGGACATTAACAGAGTATCCATCATCAGTTAAGGATGCATGCATTCATGCAAATTAAGAGACCTACAGGTCTATAAACTGTGAGTGAATCCCTTCACAGAGCAGTGAGCTTAGGAAGAGGAAGAAGGTGATCCTCTCCACTGGTAGTGAGCCAGAGAGATAGAAACAGGGAGTGACCCTTGGTAAAGTAGTGAGATGACCCTAAACATTGTAAAGGAAGTGAGCCTGGGCATAGAAGTGATCTAGCCCGAACTTTGTATCCACATCTAGTGAAGATTAGTGGAATTTGGTACGATCGGAAACCTGTCGGCGTATGCTCCTTGGACGTAGCCCAGTGAGGGTGAACCAAGTAAAAATCTCTGCGTCTGCCTGCTAATTTTCCTGCATTTCATTTAAAGCATCATCATCAGATAAAGAAGAAATTAAGTGATCATAACGTACACACAAGTGCAAACAAAGTGACCCTTGTAACAAAGAGGTCAAGATCCAGTGGGGAAGGAAGAACTTTGGAAAAGAATATCCATACCCTGATTCACCCCCCCTCTCAGGGTATATAGGCCCCTATTGGCCCTAACAATTGGTATCAGAGGAAAGGTTGCTTTTATCAGATTTGTTTGCTCCGACTTGGTGTAGTCGATCTGTGTGTTTAAAGAATCAGTCTGCTCTTATCTCGGTGAGCCATGGAAAAGGGGAAAACATCAAAGAAGAATCAGAAGTCAGGTGGTATTCCTCAGTGTGGAAGTGTGTATGGAAAATGTGTGATTAAGTTAAAAGAATCAAACCGCATGCTGAAGGAAGGCTTGGATGAATTAGATGGGGAAAATATAGATCCACTCAATAATGCTGTTGGAATGAGTGAAGTACTCAAAATTCAAAGTGATGCTGAAACCACTGATGATGAAGAAGTTTCAAGTAGGTCACCAGTTGATGTCATTAACATGACAAAGGAAATGGACCTGAAATCGGATGAATAAGTCAAATCTAAAGAAATCCGGATCAAAGTATTGGAGATTGAGGTTAACAAGCTAAGAGGCTTAAATCAAAGGCTTATTGACATAGTTACTGACCTAACAGAGAAGAATGATTCTCATGCCGAAGAACTACAAAATATGGCTAAAATGAAAGGAAAAAAGAATGCTGGTGATTTTGATGAGAATCAAAAGTCAGATGAAGTTCGGAATCTGAAAGCTAGAAATGGTGATCTAGAAACATAGTTGTCTAAATAAGTCCATAAGAATCAAATACTACAAAAATAGAATGCATGTTTCTCTGATTCTATTAAACAAGTAAAATTGAAAGTGAAAGAGAAAAGTGACATGGTGGAAAAGATGACACGTGAATTGGAAGATGAGATGAGTAGAGGGAAGCTTCTCAAGAGAGAACTTGATGTCCAACTTGAATCAAGGGAGACGAAGATTCAAAAGTTGTAAGAGGAGCTAGAATCAGTAAAGAAGGTAGTGGAGAAATCCAATGATAAAGGAATGCCAAAAATGAAGGAGGCCTTACACTTTCTATTTGATCATCCTTCGACAAGTGATGATAAAATGAAGAACATATAAGGGAAACAACAGAATATTTTCACAACTCAAAGACCTGCAAGTTTCGGAAAAGTTGGTATCATATTTGATGAATCCCCTCCCGCGAAAGATAGAAAGAGAGCTGTGAACAGTTACACATGTGAAAGAAATCCTATAGGTGCTGGAGATAGGCCTAAAAGGATAGTTACAAAAAGTAGTGATGACATGTTCTATTTTTGTGGGATTCATGGACACACATCAAGCTTCTGTTCAGATGCTCTGGAATACATTTCAGGCTATGAAAACGGAGACATTACTAAATCTGAGAATAAGAATAAGCATCATGATAAATCAGAGAGAAGAGTTTCTCAGAGGAGAACATTCATCAGATGCTATTACTATGGAAGGATGGGACACACAATGTGTATGTGTCAGGAAGCTCAGGAGATCGATGCCAGAAGAAGAAAACAAGTTTCATCAACATCTCAGTAGATAAGTGATGAAATGAGGTATGCCTTTAATATAAAATGTTTCATATGTTCTGATCATGGGCATTTGGCCAGACAGTGCAGCAAGAAGAAAGCGGGGAAGGAAAAAGACCCGAGAAAGAGATTACCAACTCCAGTGGTACATAATGAGAAATTATACACTGGGAGACAAAGTAGAAAGGTGAAAAATAGGTTTAGAGCCTCAGGGGAATCACATGGAGCTGAACGAAAGGTGTATCAATCACCTCCTCTGTCGTAATCACAACCGCTCTCAAGGAGAGAATGTGAACAAACCTGGAAGATTAAGGGGAGATCTACTCCAGCTGTGATAAAGAAGAATGATTATTCAATGGAGGAATCACCACCAGCGAAAAAGTGTGTGGTGACTCAGACATCTGATAAAAGAAAGATGAACAAAGAATGTATTGAAAAATTCACATGTCGTGTCTCACAGCGAAAAGTGGAGGAAGGTGAAAGATCCTTACAATGGTGGAAGAAGCAAGGGAAGATGACAAGGAAAGAGACTCCTGTTTAGAGAAATAATCAAGGAAAATGGAATTTTGGTGGAACATCAAAGATGGAACTGTGCACTAGTAGATATAAACCACAAATGGTAAGAACGGCCAAGCCTACAGAATCTACATATTGGGAAAAGGCTCAGCATGTGGGTAATGAATGTTTAGTCATATGGACAGAGCAGTTGAAGTTGGATAGCCAGCTAGAAGAAGCAAAGAAAGAGTGTGATGCTCTGCAAGAAAGAATCAAAGGGTTGACCCATCAGTATCAACCACAATCCTCATGTTGAGGATTCGAGAAAAAAACCCCTCTCCCTATGTATAAAAATGCTATTAACTAATGATTCATCTGTTTCAGGTTCTAGGGAGATACGATCCAAGGGGAAGTGGCATCTAAGGATGCGAAATGGAGATGTGATATGCTCTACAGATTCAATTGATTCAAATCAGGTACCATAGTTGAAGAAGAACGGGAGCAACAGAGCACAATAGAATGTGATTGTGTTGTTAACTTTGTCTCTTGTTTCCTACACCAAGTTTAAACTCAGTAGGCTTAGAGATTTTTTTAATGGCTCAACACTGAGTGGAATATGAGAACAAATGATGCAGGAGGAAAAGACTAGTTATGGGTCTAAAATGTTGGGCCTAACAACTGCAAGAGTTGCATAACACAGGGGGATCATTCTATATCCTAATCAGATGCATGATCTCAATATGATATGAATGATGAATGTTTATGCTCATGAAGAATGATTGGTGGAAAAGTAGCAACACACAAGTTTTCATGATTATCTATTTTGTTCTAACAATGTGGTTTCAACTGACTTCTTTCAGGATACCAAGAAGCTGCGAGATAAAATCAAAGGTGTGTCAACAAAAATATGAGAGAATATGTTCAATGAAATGACGTCATTGAACAATGACACAGAGAAATGTAGCTGAAAGAAATGAAGCCACTGAAAAATGAGTCAGTGAACAGTTTCCAGGAAAAAGTGTTGAGAAAGAAAGCAACACAGAGGGAGAAGAAGTGGCTGATGCTGATTCAGAAGAAGACAGTGATGATGAATAAGAAAGTGTCAAGTATGTGTCTACAAGGAAGCTAAAGAGTTGAGCTAAAACTGATAGATAGAATATCATTAGTGATCAATGAGCTCCAGTTCAGACAAGAAGAATGAAATCACTGTAGCAGACATCATTACTATCACAGGTTGAGCCGAAATGCGTTGCTGATGCAGCTGGAGATGAAAACTAGGTTCAGGCAATGAATGAAGAGCTTGATCATATTGAGAAGAACCAGACATGGGAGATTATTTCGAGACCAGCAGACAAGAATGTCATCGGTATTAAATGGGTTTATCGCAACAAGATGAATGAAGATGACATAGTGATTCGGAACAAATCACGACTAGTGTGAAAGGGATACTCCCAGATATAGGGAATAGATGTTGATGAGACATTTGCACCAGTTGCAAGGCTGGAGACAATCAGATTATTTTTGGCCATAGCAGTGCAAAGAAAGTTCAAAGTGTTCCAGATGGATGTCAAATCTGCATTCTTGAATGGTGTTCTAGAATAGGAGGTGTATATTGAGAAGCCATATGGTTTTCTCATTCATGAGGATGAGAAAAAAGTTTTCAGGCTGAAGAAGGCATTGTATGGGACGAAACAAGCACCAAGGGCATGGTACTCAAGGCTTGATCTGTACTTGAAAAAGCTTGGTTTTCAGCGTGGAGGAGTTGATTACAATCTCTATTTCAGTAATGACAATAATCAAAGGATGATGGTGTTGGTTTATGTTGATGACATAATATTTGGCGGATTAGATGAAGCTCAGTGTAGACAGTTTTCCGAATTCAAGAAAAATGAGTTTGAAATGTCAATGATTGGAGAGCTAACGTTTTTCCTTGGTCTACAGGTGACACAAGGAAGGAATGGAACATTCATTTCTCAATCTAAATATGACACGGAGGTCCTGAGAAGGTTTGGAATGGAAAATTCCAAGGAGATGAAGACTCCGGTTGCCACCCAGTTGAAATTATCGAAAGATTAATATGGCAAGGCAGTTAATATCACAGTATACAGTCAAATTATTGGATGTTTGTTGTACTTGACTGCAACAAGGCTTGATATTATTTTTTCCACATTCCAAGCAGCGAGATATCAGTGCAATCCCAAGGAAAGACACATGCTTGCAGTGAAAATAATACTTCGGTATATCCAGGGCACAGTGGATTTCGGCTTGACATATACTGATAAATCTCAGACAGAGTTATTGGGCTATACTGATGCAGACTAGGCCGGTTCAGCGGATGATAGGAAATCAACGTCAGGTGGTGCTTTCTATCTTGGTGGATTGTGTATTTCTTGGCTAAGAAAGAAGCAAGATTGCATTTCATTGAGCACCACAGAAGCTGAGTATATTGCGGTCACTCAAGCATGCACACAGTTATTGTGGATGATGCAACAACTTAAAGATATGTGAGTTGAAGTGAAGTCTCTGATCGGAATCCAGTGAGAAAACTCAAGTGCTATAAATCATATCAAAAATCCCGTCCATCATTCAAGGACAAAGCACATTGAGATTATGTATCCTTTTATCAAGGAGAAGGTTGAGTAGGTAATCGTGAAGTTGGAGTACATGCCTACAGAGCTACATGTTGTAGACATTCGGACAAAGGCCTTACCCAAGGAAACTTTTGAGAGGCATCAACTGGCTCTAGGAGTTCAGTTTATTACCCGCACTTGAAATAGTGTGGATGTGGGACCCCCCTCCCCCTCTCCCCGAGGTATGATGTGTTTTTCCCTAATGGACTGATATTTGTTCTCTACTTTGTTGCAGACTACAAAGGCATGACCTTTGGGTTCGTTGAAAAAGGGGGTGAAAATAGTGATTGTTAAAGGGGGAGACAATGTGGAGATTTTTTAAATCATGAATGATATGGGGAGTAGCTGACAGGTGGAGCAGCCAGATAGGAGGAGTGGAATGAGATAGGGGGAGATTTTGAAAAATCTGACGATGCTAGAAGTGATCGATCAAAGCAGAGATATCACGACAGCTGAGGGTCGTGATAAAAGCAGAATAGTGGTGTTGGAATGGTGAGAGAAGGTGTCCAACTATCACAAATTGGGATCAGTGTGGTTCAGCAATTGGTATCAATTTATGAATTGGTATCAGGTTGGAATCGACAATTGGTGTTTGACATGAAGTGAGTCATTGATGAACTTTTCATACTACTCTTGTTTCTCACATCGAGCATTGCTCATGTGGGATTAGAGTACTTGTTAAGTGAATCCTTGAACACTATCATAATCGCAAGAGGTGACTGGTGGTAGCGGCTGGAAGAAAACTCAGTGAGGTATCAAAGTGCAGAAAATCCTTCTAAGCAGAGTTGTGAAGGGTTGTCAACAAACCCAAAGGGGGAGATTGTTGGGCAATAATCCCTCAAGGTAACATTGTAGTATTTTTGGGTTGATTGTGTTTGTTGACAAAGCAGGTTTTCATGGATATTTGTCGAGTTCCCAAGAAGTTGTTGACAATCCTTGTTGACAAAGAACGATGACAAAGGAAATGATGATCTGGAGGTAGTACAAAAGAGCAGTACAAGGTGGCGCCGTTTCCCAGTGTTTGCCAAATTTTTGGGGTCCAATATTTGAAATTTGGTGAGCATTGCGAAAATTGGATTTCCATGAAGATCATAATTTAATATGGCAAAGGCATGAATTTCGCGAAGATATGATTCATGGTTTGGAAATCGCGAAGACCAGAAGAATGGAGGCGGTGAGTCTTCGCGATTACGTCAAGCTTCGCGAACGGCAGAGGCTGAAGCACATCGCTGCGGTGAAGGGTTTTGCGAGGGAGCTTCGCGGTGAAGGCGCGAAAGAATGTTGACGGTGATTCTTCCTGATTACGTCAAGCTCCGCGAACGGAAAATTGCCGTGGTGCTTCGCGATTTGGATAGAATTCCAACGGAATCTTTGGAGCTTCGCGATTTGAGATGACGTGGCGTTGACTTCGCGCGGAAGGGATGAGGGTCGGTGGAATCGCCTATAAATAGAGGCTGACCCCCTAGAGAGAAAGAGAGAGATTTTTCAGAGAAGATCCTTTGCTCTCGATTTGAGAAGGTGGTTCGCGGAGCCAGTGTGCTTCGCGAAAGAGGAGCTTCGTGGCGGCTATTGTAGCTCCGCGAAACCTGCGAGCTCCGCATTGGCTTATTATGCTTCGCGAGGGATGTTGCTTTGCGACGTCTTGAGCTTCACGGTAGAGCTTCGCCAAAGTGATTCGCGAAAGTAATTCGCTAAAGTGCTTCGCGAAAAGGCAGGAGCTTCGCGAAGGCTTGATTGAGCTTCGCGAATTTGGGAGCTTCACGAAGTAGGGTGCCTTGTGAAGGTGTTTCCAAAAGGAATTTCCCAGTGTTCAGAGGCAAAGAGGTATTCATCAGTGGATGAAATTTGGACATTAACAGAGAATCCATCATCAGTTAAGGATGCATGCATTCATGAAAATGAAGAGACCTACAGGTCTATAAACTGTGAGTGAATCCCTTCATAGAGCAGTGATCTTAGGAAGAGGAAGAAGGTGATCCTCTCCACCGAAAATGAGCCAGAGAGGGAAACAGGGAGTGACCCTTGGGAAAGCAGTGAGCTGACCCTAAACATTATAAAGTCAGTGAGCCTGGGCATAGAAGTGATCTAGCATGAACTTTGTATCCACATCTAGTAAAGATTAGTGGAATTCGGTACGACTGGCAACCTGTAGGCGTATGCTCCTTGGACGTAGACCAGTGAGGGTGAACCAAGTAAAAATCTCTGCTTTTGCTTGCTAATTTTCCTGTATTGCATTTAAAGAATCATCATCAGATAAAGAAGAAAGTAAGTGATCATAACATACACACAAGTGAAAACAAAGTGACCCTTGTAACAAAGAGGTCAAGATCCAGTGGGGTAGGAAGAACTTTGAAAAAGAATATCCATACCCTGATTCACCCCCCCTCTCAGGGTATATAGGCCCCTATTGGCCCTAACATGGAGATTGATAGTTAATTAAATGACCAATTATGAAAACTAGTTTTATATCTATTTAAAGTAAGCTATACATATAAATTATATCTCTACTTTATTATTCCATTATGCTAAATCATAATTGTGTAGAAGGGAGAGTAGGAAAAGGATAAAAATACTTTATGCGAGATAAAATCAGAGAGACTCAAATAAATAATATTCAATGGATCAATTTATGTGTTATATTTGGGATTTTATTCGTCTAAATATGTGTTAAAAACAAATTTCATGTATCATAAAATTATTGAAAATAATTCAACAATTCATTCTTGTTATACTATAATTATACTAAGATCACAAAATAAGTGTTGACTAGTATCTCATGATCTCTTTTTATATAATAAACTAAGGAAAATAAAGATGTCACATGTATATGATACTCATAAATGTTTTTGAGGAGTACATGACAAAAGCTAATGAAGGACCAAAAAATATTTATATATCATGATGAAAGATAATACCCAAGATTCCAAGTTTAAAATGAAGATTAAAATTCAGCTTTTCGAATAAGTTTAGATGAGTATTTATTATCTATATTTTATGGAAGTTTAATGTTTATCCTTTACTAGAGATCTATTGTGATTTAATGGATCCGTATTTATTCAAAAATTACTTGGATGATATTACAGTGTTTAATGACTGATTCTATGATAGTTTTAAAAGAACATATTATCCCATATTTTAATGAAGATTAATGTTATATTTATGATAATAAAGAGGGTATAGTTATTCAAAAACTACATGTTGAAATCACGATTGACTGCTCAAAATGATTAAAGGGAACTTGTGTAATTTAATATGACCTAAGATGTTAATATTTGAAGGTATATATTATAGAAAATTAAATACAGATATTCCAAGGAATTTAATTCATAAGAATGTGATTAAAGATCTTCCCGTTTCACTTGGTATATAAATATAAAACGATGAAAAAGAAAGTTATCTGTTTGACTATGTGAAATCTTCTACACATTATAATAGTTGAGTAGTAATAGAAAAAGAGAGAGTTATCATCTTTGAAAGTGATTCTATATTTTATATGAATATAAAAGTATAAGAAAAAGAAGAAATATATTGACAATAACCCTAAAAGAATAAATTTTCATCTGTCTAAGTAGACCAATAGAAGAAGAAAGAGGAGGTTTATGAGACAGGAATAAATGTGTTGATGCTATTTATGATCTAAGGGTCAACATACTTAATTAGGAGGAAAGATATTGTGTTTTTAAGAATTCTCCCTTTCACAAATATATCATCTTTAAGATCTTGAGAAGGGATAGATAATGTGGATTATCTCTATTTAATTACACCAAGAGACTTTAATATTGAGTTATACTATGTTTTCAATTCATTATTAGACTGATCCAAGAATAATAATAATTTTCATTATGTACTATTGATCATATCAAAGAGGAAGAACATTTGTTCATTGTTTAGATAGTTTTGAATAACTGATGGTGCTAGGAAGGAAAATTCCATATCTAGTCAGGTGTTCTAAGGGGTGTGAGATAGTGTAAGGGAAGTGTATGATACATGGATGAACATTTTTTGTGAATTATAACAACAATTTTCTTCACCAAAGTTATATAGTGATCATAAAATCCATGACTCTACAATAATCAAGAATGAAAAGAAGTTGTTTTTCCAAGAGGAGGAAAACCTTGTAAAATTTAATTGTACATTTTACTAGTTTATCGAACATTTCCTACTAAAGTAATGGGTTCAAATGAATTAACACATATATATATATATATCTTAACTTGATATAAGTTCATGCATAAGTGGTGAGAAATTTAAATAAGAGAATAATTTGTATAAAGGGACTCCTAATATCCCCCCTCTCAAGTGTCTTCATGATCTACTCAGATCAACATGAATGACCCTGGAAACCAACTATCTCGACATAGTGCCATGTTACTTAATTAATAATGATCCAAAACTATCCCAAGCCAATACATATACATGTAATGGGGTTAAGGGAAGGAAAAGAAAAACACTATTCATTAGGTTTCACTTAGGTAAATTTCAATGGAAGTTGATTACTTATAGAATTATCCTCCAACCATTGAGGTAATATTAAAATATAATATGAAATAAATCAAAAAATTTGGTACCCATTAACATTTTACTAATATAAAACATTATTAAATAATATACACTATCATAATCACCTAACATAAAACAATCACAATGAAATATTCTTATACCAGATATCATGAAATTGTCCTCCACATTGGCCAATACCTATAAGGAGAACTAAACTCCTATAATCATAACATATTATATATATTAATTATAATTATCCTCTTGATGAATGGAATTCACTAGGCTAATCTACATTAATAAAACAATTTGACCAATCACTCATCAATCTATAGTTATACACAAACCGATATCTTGTTACAACTATAAAGAAATTATTTATAATATATTCTAGATAATAAATTACTATACATTGTGTTTCTACACTCATGTAATATAGGATAAGAAAAACAATGAATATCGTAATGTAAAATTTAGTATTGTAACACAAAAACTCTGAAAATAGTAGATTTAAAATCACATCATTTAATTAAAGTATATTTTTAATAAAAAAGTTATTACATATAAAAAAGCCCTGAATATGCCATATATATTTAATAAGTCCATATAAACACCATTATAATGATATAATTATCATACCATTACTTTTCAATTTAAATAAATTAACCATATAATTTTTACACCATAATTTTTAATCTAATAAAACTCAATGGGATTCCACCACCAATTAATTTCCAAAATAATGATGTACAACAATCATATCCCACATAATCAGTGATCAGAAATGCACTGTTTTGAGGAGTTTTTTTATATGTTTTTTTAAAAAAGAAAACAAATCTAGTTTTTTAAAATAAGTGAGAAAGGGGTGAAGTCCCTCCATACCTTTAGACATAGGAAAAAGGTGTGAAGTCCCTTAACTCTTGTGAAATAATGCTTGTGAAAAGTCATCAAGGTCCATGATTCCTTAATCAAAAGAAAAAAAAATCATTTAATATATTATATATATATTTTTTATACTTAAATTTTTTATTTTATTTTGTTTATATACACATATATACAAATAAAAAAACTAGTATTATTATTATTATTATTATTATAAATTAGTATTAACTATATAATAATTCTTTTATAATACCATTATCATTAACATTTTTTTTAAAAGGTTGTGGCCGAAGCCTCAATTTATTATTAAATCCAAGACCTATTTAGACTGGGTAGAGGGTGACCCATTACATATCCCGAAGGCCCAAGGCCAAGTGGCCTACATATAAGTCCAGAAAGCCCATTTTTTTGGCCCAAAGGACCCCTCGGTGAAGAGTACTACTATAGTACCCGTGCAGCTACAATACCACCACTGTTACAGAATTATATTAATTACATAATTATTATATTAATTACATAATTATTTATATTTTTTATTTTAAATATTTTAAATATTTAATAATAGAATTTTTATTAATTAATAATGTAATTACTAATATTTAATTCTAATAAAATAATTAATATTTCTTTATTATATTATAAGTAATTATATAGTACTTAATAAAAATTTTGGCCATTAATTTCTTAATGTTTAAATGTTAATTTTCTAAGAAATAAAGTTTCTGACAAGTAAATTATATTTTGTTTATTATATTTGGTAATTGTTTGTATTTTCATTAATTTTTATACGTTTCTTCTATTTTTTCAAAATTCCATAAGACTATATTTATACATTAAAGTTTAAATACTTCAAATGTCGACTATATGAAACATAATAATTCTTAAAGTACGTGACTTTGTGTTATGTTAATAAATTTTTCTTTATAATATTTTTAAATTTTTTTTTATTTTAAACTATTTTTATTTTTTAATCTATGTTTTAGCATTTAATTAATTTTTTATAGTTTATGTCATATAAAATTTAATTTTACCTATTTTAAATTTAATAACATTTCTTCTGTTTTATGGAGTTTAATTTAAAAAATTATAAAATTTCAAATATAAGTATAATATAAATAAAAAATAAAACACAGGAAAAAAATATAAAATATAGTTGAAAGTAAAACTAATTTAATCAATATAATTAAAATACAATAATATAGAAAATAGAAAGAATTGTTGTTTCAAAACATTAAAGTCAATAAAAAACATAAAAAGAATGAGTAAAATCACTATCTATGATGAGGTCGTATCTCAAAATATGGTGTGTGAATGGGATTCCAGTATTGAGATAACCAACCTCTGTGTTGGGGTAGACTATTACAAGATGGATTGGGATCATTATCAAGTGTTGTAACCTCGAATGTATAATGCTATATCTATGAATTATTTGGTAGAGCTGTCGTCGAGATGTCTTGACGTGCACCTGATTCATCTCCTACAGTATAGGTGGAATGACCTGCCCTGAACTGAGGGTGGAACAAAATCGCCTATAAAGGATCAATCATGAAAGATGGAGGCATGTGTAATTACTCTTCATACAAGCTCAAATATACTATACCCAATTAAAAGTATCGATATTATGACAATAGAAATGGATCCCATTCATGCTGCTACACATCTACAATCGGATGAGGCTCGAATACAAGATGTGTGACCTCTGCCTATGAAAAAGGTTCGATTTAATTTGTGTCATGGAGTGGTTTACATCATCACTATCATGAAACCCAAACATTATTAGTTTCAAGAGGTGGTTCCTAATCAGAAACCTCTTATCCCAGAGTAGGAACATCATCTCCCCATGATTAGTGATCAAAGATACTATCTCATGGAACATGATACGTTTGTATTATCTCCCACAGTGCCGCAAGGTACAAATTCACAATTAAAACTTTTCTCTACCCTATATCAAACATGTGGATAATGTAATATTGTTCTAAATTATATATAAATATAAAAATTGATTTAATTTTTTTACAAAAAATTATCTAATGTAAATTTATTAACATATAAGATCATGTATTCCTTTACCGTGTGGTGTTAGATATGGTATAGATTTCAGTCTATACCATGGATAATAATATAGTTGATATGATAACATTGGTTAAGATACTCTGCATTTTTTTGACCCTAATCAACATCCTCCCTCCCCGTCATCTTCAGATAATGAAGTAATATTAACTATCTATATGGAAATGGAATATTAAAAAAATCCTAAATAGAACATAAATATATCAGGTTGGTTACACTAAAAAATATGAAAGTGAATGAGTGGCACTAAAACTATTTCATTGTGAAGACCATCAATGTCATGTGTGGGAATCCTGTCTAATAGATCCTAGTATATTATCCATGAAATAAGAAATTACATGTAACATTTGTTAATGTTTTTAATTTTTTTTAAAAAATAATTAATATATGAATTTTATCACTCAAAAGAGTAATTTATTTAGTTTAATTAGTTGATAATAGATTATATAACATGAGACAATATGCACCCTAATTGTGACATGAAGACCTGATGAATTGGTGCCCCAGAATCCACCTATAATGTACTGCATTGAAAGTGAAAAATAATAAGAGATAATGTAAAATAACTCATAATATAATCATAAAAAATAAGGATGAGTGATCATCCCAATGTCTATACAAATCATCAAACAACATATACATATTAAGCTCCATACTAGAAATAATAAGGGCCAGGGGAGGGATGTGCGACCATGTAGACATCTGAATGAGGATGAAAAATCCTCCTAGATCACTACAATTTGTTCATAATTCCATGAATAATAATCTTTATATGGATTTACAATATGAAAAAATGAAATAAATATTAAGTAATCATAAAATCTTAATATAATGTTATGGTCAGTATAATGATATGACTAATATAATGTATGATAGAACATGCATATTCCAATTTTTTATGATTTTTTTCTTACCAAAGGAAAAGATAAGTTTTCTTCTTTCTCAAAGTATATGATTATTTCCATACTTTATGATTATTTTTACATGGTTTTGATCCATGGTATATATTATATACTTTATTGGAAGTCTTTTTTAGCTATTTGATCACATACCATGATGGTCATCTCTTATGAATTATTAATCCTTTGAATCAGATATTCCTCCCATGCTCATGTGATCAATCATGATTATCATCATACCCTTTATAACTCACTATTATGTTTTCCCCTACTGACATGTTGATCTCACTCCTTTTTCAGACATCCATAAAAAATTATATATTGAATTATGTACAAAATAATGTTTTATATGGAGATGTTTGTGAGAGATAATTATGTAATAAAGTCTAATAAGTTGGTTTATATTGTTAATATTCAACGAAAGTATACCTCTAGATTCTGGTATCATGATATTATTTACGATATATAATGTTTAATTTACTAAAATGATTTAGAATAGATGCATGTTTAAATCATGTGTTATTTATGTATATAGTTTTATAATTTCATAAATACTTATTTTTTAATAATTAAAGTGTTTTGAAAAGTCAATGATTTCAAAAAAAATGAAGTATTTTATATTAAACCCATATATATATTAATATGAAAAGTTGAGATGGGAGGAAATGCATCATTATGGCCGAGAGTAAGAACCCATTCCAGCAATGTTGTTGAATCATTTCTTGTTATGACCTTCCCAATGAAATATACTACATCTCAAACATTTACCTTATTCTTGAGGTTATTCCATCTCATTCTGAATCCCACTAAACTTTGATCTCCCTCATGTATGCAACCTATTGATGGTAGGTATCAAGGATGGTTAGTCTTCGGGAATTGGGAAATGTTGGAACTACCCAATAAGAATCCAGTGCACTATTGTAATTAGAAATGGTTTTGTGCTGGTATATTGGATCAACATATGGTTCCTAGGAGATGTTAATAGAGGCACATGCTATAATGGCATGTGCACATGGAAGCCAAAATAACTAAAAGATTCCATATTGACAGTGCCTTGTGTCTATTAATACAACCAACACTCATCTAATGATAACTACGATGGGGTCCTCACTGTATTTCATTTAAAATTTATTGTTTTGTCAACTGAAAAGTCACACTCAATAAGTAGAAGCTTCATCAATTTTCTTTTTTCAATCTCTCATTAAAAGTGTAATTCATACAACAACCCCTACTAAATCCTATAAGCAATCTATTTTCCTCTTTTTAAAAATAAATTACACAATGATATAATGTATATTAAACTATAATAGTTATATTTATCTTATGAATACCCTTGAAGAATAAATTGATGCATTCTATATCTTTCTAGTCATGTGTTTCTAACTCTTCCCCCATCGTATATCAATGTCTATTTTAATTTTGTAATATCCACACACCCCCTGATTAGTACACCCCCTAATTAGTACTACAAATTCCTTCCAATAAAGATCCAACATTCATAGATAATGCTCATATGCTATAAAAAAGTGATCATATTATGTACAGATAAATTTTATCTACATGTTGAAAAAGTAAAAATAAATAAAAAAGATTATATTTCTAGATTTTTGGTAACTTTCTATATAGATTCATCATGAAAAGTATTTCAAAAATTACTTGAAATCATTCAAATTTAACATAAGTTATATTTATTTGGGGTTCTTTATGTAACACAATCTGAATTTATTTCCATTTTGATTACTTAAAGAATATTAGATATGAAACCTACACGCCAAATAAGCATGAAATGATTGAAAATACATATTAAAACACATACTAGGATTTATAATTTCCCGTATCCACAATGGAATATGAAATCAGAATAGGTGAATGGTTACCATTATGGGTTACTGAATTCAGTAATATTCCCATGTGCATTCCATATAAAAATATCTTTCATTTTTTAAAAACTATTTACAGAAATGAAACACGGTAATACATAGAATGAATTCTCAAAAAAAATAATGAAATTTTAAATGATTTAGATCAATTCAATTATCTTTAGATACATTTTAGTTTATTTCTAGGTGGATGAAAAGTTAGTTTTTTTCTCAATGTGGAAAGAAATTGAGGTGACACCCAATAAAAGTAATCGCAGTCACCATACATCTTGTTAATTGCCTTATGTTTCGCCATCTATTCCTTTCCATAAGAAATATTTTAACTAAAATTTTAAGATATACTCTCATTCACAAGGTATAAAAGTAAATCATAGTAGGTCCTTATTTTATCAATAATAATAGATGACACAAATTATATATCCAATGATGTAGGATCTTGTTTTAGGAATGGTTGAATGAAATTTTGAGATGCCTCAGTCATAGAATTCACCAACCTTTATGTAAAGTACTAAGAACTGACCTCAATTTAAATAAACAATCATCGCCATATTTTTCAGACCGTAATTTTTATTTTTATAGATTGGATCCTGAACAAAAAATATACAATGTATCTCAATATGAAATATTTTTTGTATAATATTCACTGAATATTTTCATTGAAAATCTCTTCCAACATATAATTTTATTTCTAGCTCACCTAATCAATCATATATAAAAATAGGAATATTATTTTTTGGAGTGATAATATTCTAGTTATTTTTAGTGAAACATTACATTAACTAGGACCTAGATGTGAGTAGTGGTGGATAATTTATTGCGCATCGATGTAGATGCACAACTACTATATTTCTAGAAACTATCTCTTGAACATCTACAATTTCATCCCCATCATCAGTGTTGTCTTCATCTGTTCCATAATTAGACACTTCTCGATCATCAAAATGATGTTAAATTTTATCTTGGTGATTATTTTGGCTGACTTCTTCCACATAGCACAAAATAATTGAATATTCTTGGGATGTACCTTCTTCAACGACTCTTTTTTCCCTATGACATCATACAATTGGGCATTGATTATGGAGATTATAAACCTATACATATAAATCCATCAATGAATTATCATAATGTTTCTTGAATAATGTTTTTTCTTGGACATAGACCTCATCATCATCCAATTTAAAAGTTAGATTCCATAGACAATCCTAGAACTACAATTGTCTATATCTAATAGTCTGGATCTCTTAGTCTGGTCACATATTTAAATGACCATAAATTCTTTCATGATTTTCTCTTAGGGAAACATAATCATATTTACTAACCATTATTTATGTTTTTATACTATATGAACACATTTGATCAGTTTAAATAACATCCCCATAGATTGGACATGGGTAAGTATGATTTTCTATATAAATAATGATTTTTGTGGAAGATTATGATAGTGTAAATAATATTGACAATGAGGAATAATCTTGTAGTGTTTACCGCACATTATTTACTTTAATAAAATTTAATAACACTTTATTATATTCTCAATGATGACTATAATGTTTCATAGTATATATTTTAGTATTCTTATAGGTATGTTCAGTTGTTTATAATGGGAATTTGAATCATCTAAATCATATCCCCATGTGTTTTAAACTAGGTGTACTGAATGAACCATTATCATGCATTGAGTGATGATCAGGTGAAATCCCAATGGACAATTTTCAGGTTTATTAGGCCATAAAGCCATATCTACTTGTAATATCCAGATAGTGGTTTCATTACTCATATAACCACACAATATTTACAATATTTATTTTTTTGAATGTTATCTTATATCCTCAAGGATAACACTAATGCTTCATAGTCAAAAATTTAATATTCCTAATGGTATATTTGGTTGTATATAAAGAGAATGTGAATCATAGAAACAGTATCCCCCATTACTGTTAAAGGAAATATGCAGCAAGGTCTATTTTCATGCACCAAGTGATGATAAAGTCTAAGTCAAATGGAACCTTTTTGTGGTTATTAACCCTAGGTGAAAATATGAAAAATCCACATCAACTTGTACTATTCAAAAATGGATTTTATAACATCGATTTTTATACAATATTTACTTTAATGATATTTTGGAATCTTTTATTACATCCTCTATGATAAAACTAATGTTTTGTAGTGAATAATTTAATATTACTTAAGATATGTTTACTAGTTTATAAATATTATGTGAATAAATTAAACAATATCCACTAGGAATGTTTAATAAAGAGTGTAGGAGGGAACATTTCCCTACACTAGGTGACAATCACATCAAATACTAAAGTTCCATTTCTGAGGTTATTACCCCTTGATACTACTGTTCTAGTGCCACATCCACTTCTTGTATCTGTACAATGATTTCATTGGTAAAATAACCACCCAATATTTAATTTAATGAAATTATAAAATGATTTCTTATATCCTAAATGATGAAAAAAATAATTTTTAATACAAAATTTAACGTTCCTAATGATATAAATCATCTAAAGTTTATCTCACAGGACTGAAAAATCTGTTGTGCGATTAGGCCTCACTATTGTGTAGTTATCCATCTTTGATCCTAAATTAATCCTTTATTAAATTGAAGTTAATAAATAGATAATAACTATTTAACACTCAATTAATCCTTAGTTAATGATTGATGAGTCATTAGTAATTAGTTAATAATTAGTTAATAATTATATAATCATTCCTTAATCAAACATTAATCATTGTATAATTAATCATTAACCATTAGTTAATGATTTATTAATTAATAGGTATTAAGAATATAGATTAGAGTCAATTAATAGTTAAATATTAGTTAATTAATAGGTACTCATTAATTAATTATTGGTGAATAATTTGAGTATTATTAGTTCATCTTTTGTTAATTATTATTTAATTATTATTTAATCATTAACTAATAATTAATCAAATATTAGTTATGCATGACATAATCCTATGTTAAAAAGTACTTAATAATAAGTTAATTTTTCTTAATCATTGGTTAATAAATTTTTAATCAATCATTTATCATTCGTTATTAACTCATTAATTAATTAGTACAAATTAGTCAGTTTATAGTTAATAGTCAATCAATAATATATTATTGGTTTATCATCAGTTTATCATTAAAAATTCATAAGTTAAGGATTCCTTAAACATTAGTTAATAATTATTTAATCACACATTATTCTATAGCTAATCATTTTTAAATCATTCATTAATCATTCATTAATTAATAGTAATTAAGTTGTTATCTTATAGTAAATTAATTATAAATCATTAAGTAATTATTCGATAATAATTGGTAAATAATTATTTAATAATTAGATAATCGTTGGTAAAAATTAGTTAATATTAAGTTATTCATTCATTATTCACTTTTTAATCATTTTGTTAATTAATAGTTAATAAGTTGTTACTTTGTAATTAATTATTAGTTAATTAATAGTCAATCATCAATTAAATATTTGTTAATCATTAGTTTTTCATTAGTTAATCTTTATTTGATCCTATGTTAATATTAATTTAATCATATATTATTCATTATCTAATCAGTATTTATTCCTAAGTTAATTCTTAGTTAATAATTATTTAATCAATACTTAATTATTACATTAACATTAGTTAATCATTCGATATTTAATATTTATCATGTAGTTAATTTATATGTATTTAATAGTTAATTAATATTTAATAATTTTTTTAAATATTGGTTAATCATTACTTAATTAATAGTTCATTATTAAAAAATCACTATTAAATCATTGATTGTTACATAGTTAATCATTATTTAATAATTGCTAAATCATAATTTAACCATTATTAAATCCTAACTTAATCATTAGTTAATATTTGATAAATCATTCAATAATCATTCGTTAATCACTCGATAATAATTTTTAAATTATTAGTTATTTAATATTTAATTATTAATTATTGTTTATCATTATTTTACTAATATTAATTCGTCATCTTATTATTATTAATTACTAAATACTATGTAATAACTTATAAGTTATTTATTAGTTAATTTAATATTAATTATAATTATTTCATTAATTATCAATTTGTTAATAGTTATATCACTAACATTTAAAACTATTAAGTGATACTAAGTAATAATATTTTTATAATAATAACTCCAATGCTAAGACTTATTATAAATTAATTACTAAAAGTCACAATTAAATAATTATAATTTTATTACTAATATTAACAATTATTTATAAATTATATCTCTCAAACTAAACCACTATGAAAATAAAATAATCAAAACTAATTATAAAGTAATCAAACAAATAAATAAATAACTTTAAAATAAAATAAAAACTATAACATTAAAAGATGATTCACAGATCTTGACCTCCTTTAAGTCCATAAGAAAATTCACACACAAGGGAGGAAAAAACAAACAAAAAAAATATAGAGTGAGAGGGATTCCAAAATAGAGGGATGATAATGGGGGGGTGGCTTTTGTTGGGGGATGGGGTGAATGTTGTTACTACTCAAAACACATTTAACTTTTTTTAGGTGTAAGATTTTTTCTTCCAAAGTTCCTTTCAACTAAAAATGTGAAATACCATTTGAGATAATACCCCTTGTTCCCTTATGAAATCATCAAATTTGGTCAATCAAATTACCAGACATAACACCTTTCAGATTTATCCAAAAGGAATTAAAGAAGTTCGTGCCATTGTATCATATTTTCTTAAAAACTATTTATCTATGTGTATATTAATTTCTTTTTTTAAATATTATATAATAAAATTATCATTTTCAAACAACCTCATAACATGTTTTTATAAGTTTTTTTAAAAAAACTATAAAATAAAAGAAAATAAAGCTTGTTTTAAAATATTTTGAAATATAAGTATTAAAATATTAAAAATTGGGAAATGTTATTAGGGCCCTTGAAAACATTACCCAAAAAAATTAAAAAAATTAAAATCATGTAAATAAAAATAAAAAAAATAAATTCTCTTTTCATAAAATAAATTATTTAAATATAATTATTAGCAAATAATAATTTTAATTAACAATTTATTATAAGTAAATAAATAAATAATAGAGAACACTTATTTTTTTATATTTTCAATATATATATTTTCCACAAAAAATAATTATTTTACAAATAATAATAATTTAATAATAAAAAATGTTATCAATTGTTGTATATTTTAATATTAATAAACATTGAATTTAATATATATATATATATATATATATATATATTTGAGTAATTTTCAATTTTAATAATTATTACTAACTAATTATTTGTTACTTATGGCTATGAATTATAAATAATTAAATAGTAATAATTTATGAATAACAAAAATAATTATAACTTGATAAATTAGCAATAATTTTTTAGTTGATTATAACTTAAATAATATATATTTATTAATAAATATTATTATATAGATATCTATTTTTTTATTAAATAGTTAAAATTCATTAATACATATTATTAATTCATAATAAATATCATTATTGACATTATTATTTATTAGTTTTATTTATTTACTGATAATTAATTGATAACTTATTATAATTAATTACTAATTATTTTTAGTTGTTATTAGTTAATAACCACTACTTATAAATTATTTCAAAAACATAAATTTAATATAATTATATAAATTATAAAAAAATGTATTCATTTGAACTCAAAATGTTTTTTTAATAATTTTTTTGATTAAAAATTTAATGTAAAAGGAAATGTATAAATATTAAAATTAATACTTTTAATAAACTCAATATTTAATGGATGTGTATTTTTTTAAAACATAATTTGGACATTTAATTAGTTAAATAATGTTTGTATAATAATATGAAATTATCAAAATATAATGATCTCAACATAATCTCAATTCTTATAAATTAATAGAAAACATATAACTCAATAACTAGAATCATAATTTATGATACTGATTCATTCTACAATATAGAGTGTGAATGGGACACTTGAATCGAGATTGTCAAACTCTCTGCTGGTGTGGTATCTAATGAACTGGTGGGAGATCTTTATCAAGTGAAAGAACCTCAATGGTCAACTACTCTATTTATGAATAATTAGGAGGAGGTTCTATTAGGATATGAAGATGTGCACCAGATTATTCTCCCACTACATTAGTGGAAAGACCTACCATCGAACGAGGGACACATAATTCCCATGAAGGCTTGGTCATTAAAGATTAAGGTATGGGAAATGACTCTTAATACAATATCAGATCAGCTATACCTGATTAAAATTGTGGATTTGATGACAATATAAATAGATCCCATGATTATTGTTATACATCCACAATCAGATTAGGCTTGTCTACTCGATGTGATACCTCTTCCCTTGGGACGTGTGTGGATTCAAGTGTAGCCAATGTGGTAAATGTCATTGTCTCCATGACTCATCAACATCTCCAGTTTTTAGAGGACGTTCCTAAGTTGGAACATCCTCTATTTGAGAATGAAATTTCACTTTCTAAAGTGTAAGATTGAAGAAACTAATGTGTATAACATGATACTATGGAATCATTTCGTACGCTACACCATGGTATGGTTCCTAACATAATTCATCACCCTCCTCTAGTTCAGACACATGGATATTATTCTCTAGATGAGTATACTGTAAGATGATTCAAAAAGAATAAAAAAATTTATATAACACAAAATAATTGAAAGTTATTTACTTACTGTATACTGGAGACCTCTAAATTGTGGTGTAATATAAAGTATAAACATTAGTTACACCATAGTTCATACGTGAGATACTTTTAAAAATGAAATCACATCATACACATTCCCTCGATATGAAATGATTCATGTTTATACTAGATTTTGAGATAATACACATGTTTTCATTTCTATTCGATATCTTCACTCCCTATCAGCATCATGGAATGAAGTAGAACTAGCTTTCTATGATGGAATGGAATATGCTGAACGAATATAAAATTCCATATGATTCTATCAAATTGGTTCCACACAGTAATATGAATGTGTATGAGAGGTATTGATGTCATGGAATCATCAAGCCCAATAGTACATTATGCAGGAAGTTGGACTAATATATCCTAGTATGATAGAAATGAAATCTATAATTACCACTGACATTTTTAAACATATTTTTATACTAATTTCTAAAAATAATATAATTATGAAATTGATTTGTAAATATAATAATGTATATACATACATTGATGGGTAGTAAACTTTCTAAAATGAAATGGTATGCTCCAAAATTGTGTCTCAGTGTCCTGATGACTAGTTTTATTGAATTGACGAGTAACATAAAATATAGAAAGTGATAAATATTAAAAATTCACTATAATAACTAATGTAATAATTAAAAAATAAAAATGAGTGATCATACTAGCGTGTACATTGAGCATTATAAAACACATCCATATCAATATAAGTATTGAAAAATTAGGGTCAAGGGGAAGGATGAACTCAAATTCCAACAATTGAATGAGGATAATACATCCCCTAATATCACTAAAATTTGATAAGCATGCAGTTCATAATACTTTATATGTGTATACTGAACATAAAGATGAATTTTTTTATCTCTCAAACCAATCAATGTCCACCAATATGGCCAAAAAATTATGTGGATAGGAATACTGGTGTGATCAACACACACCGTCCCTCAAACAAGCTTCAAGATATATGATTGGATGTAACACATGAAAAAGTTCCCATTAGCATTAGTGGGTAAATGTGTGAAGTGCATGTACAAAAACATATCGACAATGAACTTCCAACTATAATTATAATGAAATGGGTCTTTATATAATAATATCTTATCATTTTTATTGATATATTTGAATTAGATATTAATTTTACATTAAATGGGACACTTTTTCTTATTGTGTACTCGAAACGCAACAAAGGGTTTCTCCGAAATCAAACGTTGCAAACAGCAATGAGTTATACTGAAAAATAATACAATAATAATTTTAAATTTTAGTTGATTCCTATCCGTTGGAATGGAGGGACTGAATATTATCAACTAAATTTTGAAATACGGTTTTCACATGTTTAGATTATGATTCATTGGTTACCAAATTTATTAGAAATGCAAATAAAAACCAATTTAGTATCAAAGATGTGTTTTTATTAAAACCTATTTAAAAAAGAGAATAATTGTGTTTATAAAAACATATCACTATTTATGTATTTTTATATGTTATATATTAAATTTAATGTTTTAAATACCTCTTCTATGTTTTCAAGATATGATATAAGAGGTAATTCAATTTTTGGGATAAAAGAAGTATTTTTCTAAAAATGTAGTTTTACCGCCTTTTGATGTCGAACCCTTTTTAAATTTATTTTTCGACACATTTATATAATATATTTGACTAAATAAACTTCTTTTTTAGAATTGGGACATCAAAATTTACTTTGGATGAGTTTTTGATATTTTTCTGATAACTATCATGTTTGTATGAATAGTTAAAATAAGCTATATTTAGAATAAAAAAACTTTTTCCATCGAGATAACTATATGGTTAAATAATTTTATTTAATTGTTTTAAATTATAAATGGAATATATTTTTATCATTTAATTCAATATTGGTCATTGGAATTAACTTCCTCATAAAATTAGACAAAAACCCATGTCAATATTTTGATACTTATCACTTCTTAAAAACCCGCTTTTTGGTTTTGACAATGAAAATTAATTTTAAATTAATTATGGAAACTTTTGTGTTTTGAATTTTGAAAAATGGATTTTATATTTTGAATCATAAGGTTCAAATTATGTAAATAGGTATAATTTATTTTTAGATATTTTGAATACTAAGTACAGTAATTATATTATTTAGCATGGTTAAATGGTAAATCTGGTAAATAAGGGTAAAAAATAATATTATAATTATATTAAACTACCCTAGACATGTCCTAATCATATTGGATGAGATATTTCTGACCATGGGATTCCTTGGGTCTATTTTGGAACCCCATGGATCCACTTTGGTGTGAAAAAAAATTCTAGAAGAATTAATTTAAAGATAAAAGAAATATGACATAAACTTGTATCATTTAATAAAACAATTTTTTATGGGGTTATATAAGTTTTATCTTCGACTATAAATATTCTTTTGAAATATAAAAAAATTTCCTACATCATGGTATTTTATTTATAATTCTTATCCATTAAATAAATAAATTTTATTATGACACAATGATGATGTGGTGATTTATTAATTAATGAAAGATTCAAATAAATGATATTATAAACTGTAAAATAAATGTAATTTGAATATTATGATGCCATACACAAATTATATGGATTATATTTACATATTATATTTGATTTAATTACTTTTTTAAGTAATCAAGGTGTTATGATTTTAACAGAAACCAATTACTTCCTCCAAAATAACTTTTTTTTAATTTTCAAAACACTTTTAAGGGGGGAGTGAGAACCCTACAGAAAAACAGATTAAGCATCAAAGGTTACAGTTCACTTATTAAACATAAGTCTAAGATGATTAGAATCTCCTTCCCTAAACAGTTTCCAGGGTAGGGAATTTACCTGGAAGTCTGGATCTTCCCCTATGTTATCTTCATAGTGCCTTGCTAGATGCTCCCAAGCCTTCACGTATTCTTCTTTACTGATCTTCCTATTATTAAAGCCTCTAATCTGTATACAATCTTTCTTGTCAGTCCACTCAGCTTTCTCCCTAGTAACAACCACTTAGATCAGTCTTCCCATCATCTCATCAATTTCTTCCCTTGCTGCCTTGATCACCAGGACATCCTCCTTCATTTCTACGCCAAAGTGCATGAGGAGTTCCAACTTAGTATCCAAATCCGCATCCTTCATGCCCTTCAAGCCGTCATGGGTTCCTACTGCAAATTGCTGTCTGAAGGAAAGAGTATCCTCCCTTACTATCATTTCCTCAGAGTGCATATGCATCTCTTGATGCTGGACATCTGCCCTTGAGTTTCCTTCCACTTTCACTTGGGAGACAATGAAAACATCTTGCTAAACCACCTATCTTATCTCTTTCCTAATCCCATGTTCCTTTAGTTTATCCCCTTTTTTGGACGACCGAGTCTCCATCGGTTTAGGAAGGTAAGAATAGTCTTTACGACCCTTAGATTTTGGCTTCTTGGAAACAATATAGCTCCCCGGGTCCTTGTTTTCCTTATTCCCTTTCTTCTTCCTTTGGTTGTGCAGAACTTTGTCAACCCCTCCCAAACCACTGTCATCTGAGGGTTGTTCATCAGATTCAACCTCATAGGGACAGTTGGAGTTGCCTTATTCATTACATAGACTATCGAATCTACTGTTCATCTTGAGATAGGGGAACATCTTTCCCGAGTTGGTTCCCTGACTGGTGGTCAACGGCCTGCCAACCTGAGCAGGCCTCTCCCACCCCTATCCATCCTTAGACTTGCTCTTTCCAGATGAATGAAACCCCATGTCATAATTGTTACTAGCACCATCACGTACAACCATCGCATAAGTACATGGCCCCAGACTAGCCACACCATTGTAGGTTGGTACATCAGCTCCTCTATATAATGTCACAAATTTAATTAATGATCCACTTTTGGTTCTCTTGTTTTTTATAGTAAATATAGTTACCATATATTATGAAAATGCCAGAAGACATGGTAAGAGTTAATGTTTTTAACTTAGGGTTCACGCTAAATAATAGGGTTATTTTTCTACCCTAAACTTGTATAAAACATATTAGTTGATAGATTTTGGACCCAAAATAATCTTATCTTTGATATAAATGAGTTTGGGATGATTTGAAACTAAAAATCATTTTATAATAAAATAATATTTCAATACCTTCTTAAAGTGCCCCTCCCCCCTCTTCCAAAAGGCCACCACCTATACCCAGATACTCAAACCACTCAATCCCCATTGGATCATCCAAATTCATCTCAAATAAGCTCCAAAAATTCCTTCTTTTCTTATGTAATCCTTACCTTCTGCATAAGGAAATTCAAGAAATCCTTTTGGCTTAAATCTAAAGAAGCTACCCGATTTAGAGGTAACATCTTCTCTGAAGTTCCTTTACTTTATTTTATTTATCCACTTCCTATGATATTATTATTCTTTTATTACATAAACAAATAGTACCCTCAGTATATAATTATCTTTTAGTATAAGAATTCAAACTTCACATTCACACACATCTTTCTAATGGATACGAACATACTATTTCTATGGACGGTGAACTACTTCCTCACAAAACGATGATTGTTCAAATTTTACCTACCACCTCCCATGGTGGCCGTTATGTTGAAAAATTATTTATATATGATAGATATTATATTTATATTGTCTCTATGTTTATGTAATTTTTATTTACATCATAACTTTATGCTTTCCATAATGTGTAAATATGATAATTTCATTTGAGGAAGTGCAGACTACCACCCTCTCAAAGTGATATGACTTTTTTATGCCATACATCAAATGTAAAATGGATGGAGTTAATGAAGTTATGTAACTTATATAAAATATGATATTATAATGGAATTATAATATACCTATGTATCATTTATTTTTCATTCCATTATATTCGAAACTGAAATGAAAGTAGTGTTCATGCGTACATATGGCTTACCGTCTCCATGAACGGTGAATTTCATTTCCTATCTCCATAGGTTATGGAATATTATGAATACATATATACTAGATCTAAATATATCTATACTAGATATATATGAGATTTAAATCATGACTAACGTTCTGATGATGATGGATTGTTGACCACATGGACCATTTGTAATTATAATAAGTTTATTTTTGACCCAGGTATAGAATATCAACAAAATGACCAATATGAACTCAAATAATTAACTAATTTTTATAACAAGGTAATAAGTGATATAGAAGGAATAATAAACTTGAAACAAGTTCTTAATCAATTATAAATTAAACTAGGTTTATTATATAGGAATTAAACGACTGTATAACACAAGTCAAACTCAAGGTAAGGGTATTCATCCCAATATCCTTTCATTAAAGAGTATTTTGATTTATACTTAACTTTATTTTATACATTTTATAAACCCCTTTGACTTTTAATTTCATTCAAATGAAATCTTTTTTACAAAGTGTTTTACAAAACGACAATAGTAATGTTTCTTTTTAATGAATGCAGCGACGATGACCTTTCCATTTTCACAAGAATTATTTGATATTTGGATTTATTAACAAGTCATAATGTTTTTGAAATTAATATAAATACCATATACTCTATTTATGTATTTTGGTTTTGAAAATGGTTTTTATAAACCATTGATTATGTCAATATCATGAAATGATATATTGTGATTTCAATGTGGAAATGGTATCTTTCCTTTTTTGCTTGTTTTAGGTGTCATTATTATGTTATGGTTCTTGGGAATTTTTTATGTGTATGGTTGGTTCCATGATAAACTGAGGGTGGGTGAGCCTGAGATAGATCTCCAATTAATTGCGTAACATGACAGAGTTAAACATTAATGTTTCTCCTATGATATTTAGGGAATATACTTTGATGGGAATTCCAAACATAACTTCCTATGTATCTATGAAAGATACAATGTAAGTATGTTATGGATGCCACAAGTTACGTTTATGATTTATGATTTCTATGTGTTATTCATAAATCTTATGATTTCATGAGGTATGTAAAATATCTTATGTTTTATGATTGAAAAGTATGATTTCTTTTATTTTTATGTATTAATGGACTAATTTTTTCTTTCCTTATTTTATAACCCTTATTGAGATTTTTATGCTCATCCAATGTTTTTGAAATGTTTTTCATAGGGTATAAGTAAGGGTATTTTAAATAAATAATTGGAGAATATTTATATCAAGAAAACAATTCTTTTATTATTTAAGGAGTTTTATTATTGTGAAAAAATAGATAAAGTAGAAGTGTCTAGTTTTAAATTTTTTAGATGTAATGTAATAGTTATGGAATAATTCTATAAACTTCTAAACATGAAATATTACAAATTTAAATTCTTGAATTATGTTAATATTATTTAATTTTTAGGGCCAGGGACTTACAATTGGCATTAGAGGCCAGTTTAGATAACATTAGAGGTTAGGGTGTTATTTAAGCATAAATGAAATAACCATAACAGTTAGCATATTAGAAAGATTCATAGTTTTTTTAGATAAATTGAATGAGTTCAAGATAACATGAATACATATATCTTGGTGTTTACCCTCCTCATAAGATATTATATGATGATTTTTTTATAGACTCAAACAATCCTTTTTTGTTTTAGTAAATTGAATGATCTAGCATGCAACAATGTAACAATGAATATGAATGAAACTATGGTAGTTTTCTGAATAATTATCTTAATGTAATGGTTGTTGCAATGAGAACTCTTATGGTTATTTGTAACCAACTCTTTAAAGTCATGGTTGACCACATGAACATTGGTGACTTTTCTAAGGCATCATTTATGTGAGAAAATAATTCCTATGGATGTTCAGGTAATAATCATAAAGGTAAGTATATTAAAAAACTATAGGTCAATGATGTGGAAAGAAACACCTTTGAAAATGTTTCCAAGGGATGGGAAAATGCTATAGATGTGGTTATGAAGTTCATAAATAAATAACCTTCCATTACAAAATGAAGCATTCAATTGACTCCATGAAAATAATTTTTTTTTCTAAGGGACCAATTGAATGTTTTAAATGTGGTGTGCATGTTCATTATGAAAATAGATGTCCTATAAAGAAGGTTTGAGAATGAGATCAACTGGACCATAAAAATATATGTTTACCAATTCCTAATTCCATACCAATTAAAGATGAGAAAACTAAAAATGATCTTTGAAAGGTTTGAATTATTTCTTGGGTAATGTTTTGACATTTTAGAAATCTTAGGAGATTATGCATGATTTTTTTGTAGAAAATAAGTATAAAAGAATAATATGTAAAATCATGGATAAAAAATTATATACATTTTTCGATGATTAAGATGTATTCATTTTATGAATTGAAAAGTTATGTTGGATCTATGGATGATGATATGTTTAAATGTATTAATGATGGGATTTGTTTGGAAGAAAAAAAATATTTATAACCATTATGTTTATTTTATGAAAATTTTAATTGAGTAAGAATTATCTTTTGATTTATGGATATTTTTATAAATAACCATTAGAGTTTATATAATCCTTGAATTGGAAAAAATTACAGGTTATTACTCTTTTGGAAGAAAAATGAGAGTTATGAGATAACCTTTGAGGTTAAAATATGTTTACATTATTTTTGAAGATTTTATATCATTTCGAGAAAGTTTTAAGAATTATATAGTTTTAGGAAAAGGAAAACCCACAGGAAGGGTGACAACCCGCCGTGTCCTGCAAGGCGATGAGAATCAAACCCACAACCGAAGGGAAATAGGGGTACATTCCCTACCACTGGCCTATATAAAGTCCCTTGTTAGTATGAATTATTATTTTAAGTTAAATTATTTTATGGATAAAAAATAAGTTGATTTTTGTAACCTATATTTTATCCAATGGATATCTTTAGTATAGGAAAATGATTTTGTGATTAACTGATAAATGTTATTTTGGAAGATGTTCTCGAGTTTGGGAACACTATATGACTAAGGAAAATAGAATACTATGAGATTTCATTTGAGGTGTAATGGTGGAATTTTATTTTAGAATAATCTATGTTTTTATTGTGAAGTTATAGATATTTGGGTTATTTATTGAAATGATTAACCTATATTGGAGAATATGGTATTAGGTTAATTACTTTGTAGTATGAGACTTTAAGATTATTTGATGTTATTTGGAAATAAATGCTATGATTTATCATGGAAGACTATGTGATGTAATTCTTCTGAGTTTTGGGTTTCAATATTAGTTTGGATAATATTGAATAATTTTAAGGACAATTGTTTAATGAATGGTCCTTGACGAACATGGGTATTATTATTTAATTTTCTAGATTTAGTGTATTATTTCATTCAATTAAGGATTATCATTTTTGTGGTTTATCAAATCATGTGCTAACCATTTTCGTTTTAATTTCAATACATGATGAAAAGATGGTCAAAATTTTGAGGATTATGTGATTCCCTAGAAGTTTATTCTAGTGATTCAAGTGTGACCAAGTCATCTTTAATACTCATCATTCGGAAAAAAGATGTGTTTGTGGTAGAAATTTTTTTAAGGATGAAACTCTACTTATCATGTATGTATATTTCCTTATGTTCTTATTCTAAGGTGAATAAAAATTTCACAACTTTATGAAAAGGATATTAAAAAAAAATTTCTGTTTAATTTTCATTCTAGGAAATAATTGACTGTTTAACCCACCAAAAGTTTATGTTTTTCAGATTGTAAACTTTCTCCTGATCATGTTTTCTATCACTCTCTATCATAACTTTCTAGTTAGATTATCTTCCATATCCATGTTCTAATACATGGAATCCAAGTATGTGTTGTCTTGGGTGACCTTTTATCTTTTCCTTCTTTATTTTTATGCGATTTATTTATTGACTCTTTTTCCGATGTGGTATTTTTAATGAAGTTATCGATCCAAATTTTAAAATTGTGAGGACACAATTTCCAAAAGGGTGAATGATGTAATGAAATAGGTATTTATAGAATAATTTTTTTTGAATTTCTATTAATATATATGAATAAAATATTAATTTTACATTAAATGAGATGATTTTTTTCCGATAGTGTAGTCGACACACAACAACAGATTTTATCTGAAATCATACATTGCACACACTATTGAGTTATACCGAAAAATAATACAATAATAATTTTAAATGGTAGTTAATGCCTATCCATTGAAAATATGGAAATGAATATTATCAACTGAATTTTGAAATATGGTTTACACATGTTTAATTAATGATTTATTAGTTACCGAATTTATTATAAATGGAAATAGAAACCTATTGAGTATAGAGGATGGGTTTTAATTAAAACCTTTTTAAAATAGAGAATAATTGTGTTTATACAATGTCATCACCCTATATGGATTTTTATATGTTATATATATAATTTATTGTTTTAAATTCATCATATATGTTTTCTAGATATGATATAATATCAAATACAATTTTTCGGATAAAAGAAGTATTTCTATAAAATGTTGATTTACAAGATTTTGATTGAGAACCCTTTTTAAATTTTGTTTTTGATACCTTTATATGTTCTATTTGACAAAATAAACTTATTGTTTAGAATAGGGACATAAAAATTTACTTTGTATGAATTGTTGATATTTTTTCTGATAACTACCATGATTTGTTGAATAGTAAAAATATGCTATATTTTAATTGAAAACAACTTTTTTACATCGAGATAATTTATGTTGATAAATAATATTATTTAATAGTTTTAAAGTATAAATGGAATATATTTTCTTAATTTAATCCAATGTTGGTAATTGGATGTAATTTCACTTTGCAATTGGATATAAACACATGTCAATCTTTTGATAGATATTATTTCTTAAAAACCCACTTTTTTGTTTCTAATAACAAGAATAAATTTAAAATTAATTACTAAAACATCTGTGTTTTGAATTTAGGAAAATGGATTCCATATTTTGAATTAAAAGGTTAATTTTTTTTAAATATACACCTTTTATTTTTGGGCATTATTAATAGTAACTTCAGTAATTAATTTATTTACCATGGTGAAAGGGTAAATATTTTAAATAAGGGTAAAAATAATTTTATAATAACATTAAAATACCCTAACACTTATCCTACACCTATTTTATGTGATATTTCCAACCATGTGAATCCATGGGTCGATTATGGGACCCCATGGAGCCACTTGGGTGTGAAAAGGACTTTTTATAAGAATTAATTTAATGTAAAAAAATATGACATAAAAATGTATCTTTTAATAAAACAATTTTTTATGGGTTTATATAAGTGATATATTAAAATATAAAAATTGAATATAAATATAAAAATATTTCCTATATCATGGTATTTTTTATATAATATTTATACATTAAACATGTTAATTTAGTTATGACGTAATGATGATGTAGTGATTTTTTCATAAATTAAATATTCAAATAAATGATATTATAAAAATTAAAATAAATGTAATTTAGATATTTTGATGAGACACAATTTTTTTGATGATATATACATAATATATTGGTGTTAATTTCTTTTTTTGTAAGGAATCAAATTTTAACGACTTTCACAAAAACCAATTCCTTTATAGTGGAAAAATTGACATAAATGAGTTTTTAAAATAAACACTATTTTATTAAATAATATAATAGTACTAAAAATATTATATTTGTAAAACAGAATTATATAATGTTTAGAATTTCATTAATGATCCACTAGTGGTCGCATTGTCATTTTATAGTAAATATTATTACCATAAATTATGAAATTGCAAGAAGATGTGGTAAGAGTTAATGTTTTTAACTAATAATTAAAGTTAAAATATAAGGTTAATTTTGTGACCTAAACTTGTATAAAACCTATTGGTTGAGAATATTGTTATCCAAAAACATCATATATTTGAAAAAATTAGTTTGGGACCATTTGAAACCGAAAATCATTTTATAATAAAATAATATTTCAATACCTTCCTAAAGTGCCCCTCCTCCTTCTTATAAAAGGAAACAACCTACACCCACTTAACCACACCTCTAAAGTCCATTAGATCACCCAAATTTACCTCAAATAATCTCCCAAAATTCCTACATTCCTCTTATAAGCCTTACCTTGGGAATAAGGCAATTCAAGAAATCATTTGGGATCAAATCAAAGGAAGGTACCCGATATAGATGTAACATCGTCTCTCAAGTTCCTTTCCTTTATTTTCCTTATTGACTCCCTATAATCTTATTATTATTTTATTAACTAACAAAAACCATATGATAAATATTCTTGGATGTTTTTATGAGACTTATTCTAACAACACTTACACAAACCTCCATCTAATGGATACAAACGTACTATTTTCTTGGACCCCGAACTACTGCCTCATGAAACTATTATTATTCAAATTTCCCCTACCTTATCTCATAGTGTCCATTATGATGTAAAGATATTTATATATGATATATATTATATTTGTATTGTCTCTATGATTATGTAATTGTTATTTACATCATACCTTTATGCTTTCCATAATGTTTAAATACGATAATTTCATTTTAGGAAGTACGAACTACCAACCCCTAAAAGTGATATGACTTGTTCATGCCATACATGTAATGCATAAAGGATGGTGTTAAAGACCTTATGTAACATATAAAAAATATTATATTATACATGAATTAGAATATACCAATGTATCATTTAGTTTTAATTTCTTTAAATATTAAAAATAAATGAATGTAGAATTCATGCGTACATACGACTTACTATCTCCATGAATTGTAAATTTAATTTATTATCTCAAAATAGTATGGAAAATTATAAATTCATATCTAATGTATATAAATAAATATTTACTATATATATATGTGACATAAATCCAGAATAATATTCTGGTCGTGATGGACTTTTGACCACATGGACAATTTATAATTATAACAAATTCAATTTTGACCCAAGTACCAAATAAAAACAAAATGACCAATATGAACTCAAATAATTAACTAATTTTTATAAGATGGTGATAATTGATATAAAAGGAATACTAAACTTAAAAAAGGATCTTAGGAAAGTAGAAATTAAACAATGTTTATTATTCAAGAACATAACTATTGTACGAGACAAGTCGAACTCAATGTAAGGGTCTTCGTCTCAATCTCATTTCATTGGGACATATTTTGATTTATACATTTCATTCATGGATATGGTGTATAAAACCCTTTTAATTTTAATTACATTCAAATGGAATCTTTTATACAAAGTGTTTTTCTAAATGACAAAAATAATTTTTCTTTTTAACATACGCCACGACAATGACCTTTCTGTCGTCGCTATAATTATTTGATATTTGGATTTCTTAACAAGTCATAATGTTTATAAAATGAATATAAATAACTTATACACTTTTTTTATATTTTTTCATTGAAAATGAGTTTCATAATGCATGGATTATGTCAATATCATGAAATGAGATATTGCGATTTCAATATGAAATTTTTTCATTCCTTTATACATGTTTTATGTGTTATGATTATGTTATGGTTCTTGGGATTTGTTTATGTATATGGGTTGTTCTATGATAAAATTAGGGAGGGTGATCCCAGGATATCTCTCCAACGAATCAGGTAATGTGATGGAGGTAAACGTTAATGTTTCTCCAAAAAGATTTAAAGAATATACTATGATGGGTATTCCAAATGTAACACCATATATAACTGTGAGAAATATAATGTAAGTATGTAATATATTCCACAAGTTACCTTTATGATATATTATTTCTATGTTTTATACATAAATATTATGATTTCATGAGGTATGTTAAAGAGATTACATTTTATTAAAGTATGATTTCCTTGATTTGTATGTATTCATGGACTAATGTTTTATTTCCTTATTTTATATCCCTTATTAATATTTTTATGCTCTCCCATGTTTTTGAAATGTTTTTCATAGGGTATAGGGAAGGGTAAGATAAAGGAATAATTCAAGAAGATTTATATCAAGAAAATATATCTTGTTTTATTTAAGGAGTTTTATTATTGTGAAAAAAATTGTATAGAGTAGAAGTGTCTACTTTGTAAATTTTGATATGTAATGTAATAGTTATGGCATAATTATATAAAACTATAAAACTGAAAATATCATCAATGTAAATCATTTAATTAACTCAATATTAATTAATGTTTATGGTCGGGGCCTTATAATTGGTATCAGTGGCCGGTTGAGATAACTTTTGAAGTTAGGTTGTTATTTAAGTATAAGTGACATAACCATAATGGTTAGAATTTTAGAAAGAGACATAGTTATTTTAGATAAATTGAATATGTTTAAGATAACATGAATAAGTATATTGCAGTGTCTACACTTCTCATAAGATATTATATGATTATTTTATTTATATAATGACACTAACCTTTTTGGTTTTAGTAAATGGCTGGATTTAGTAGGCACCAATTTAACAACAGATGTAAAGGAAACTATGGTAGTTTTCTAAATAAGAAACTGATTGAAATGGGTACTGCCATGAGAACTATTGTGGCAATTCTTAACCAACTATCTGGAGTCATGATTGACCACTCAAACACTGATGATTTTTCTAACGCATCATATAATTGAGAAAATAATTCCTATGGAAGTTCAGGTAAAAATCATAAAGGGAAGTATATTAAAAAACCTATGAGTCAATAATGTGGAAAGAAACACCTAGTAAAATGTCTTAATGGTATCATAATATGTTTTTGATTTGGTAATGAAGGTCATAAATCAATAATCTTCCATGGATAAAGGAAGATTTCTATTGACTCCAGCAAAGGGAAAGAAGTTATTTCTGAGGGATCAAATAAATTTTTTAAATGTGTTGTGCATGGTCATTACGAAAGTATATGTCCTATGAAGAAGGTTTAAAAATAGGATCCGAAGGACTATAAAAATACATGTTTACCGATTTGTAATTCCATTCCAATTGAATATAAGAAAACTAAAAATGACCTATGAAAGGTATGTATTATTTCTTAGCTCATGTTTTGACATTTTTGAAATCTTAGGAAATTATGCATGCCTTTGTTTGCAGGAAAGTAGTATAAATGAATAAGATGAAAAAACATGGATAAATGATCATGGAGAAATCTCGATGATTAAGATGTATTTGTTTTAGGAATTGAAGAGTTATGTTTTATCTATAGATGATGATATGTTTAAATGTATTAATGATGGGATTACATTGGAAGAATTATAGTATTTGTATCAATTAATATTGTTTTATAAAAAATTTAATTGAGGAATATTTATCTTTTGTTTTGTGGATATAGTTATAAACAACCATAAGGTTTTATATAATCCTTGAATTGGAGGAAATTGTGGGTTATTAGTCTTTGGGATGCAAAACGAGAGGTATGAGATATCTTTTGTGGTTAAAATATATTGTGGTTATTTTTGAATAGTTTATCTCATTTTGGAATGATTTAATAATTATATAGTTTTAGGAAAATTAGAACCCATAGGAAGGGTGAAGAATCGTCGTGTCTGGCAAGACCGCGAGAATCGAACCCACAACCAAAGAGTGACAAGGGCTCATCACCCACCACTGGTCTACATGAACTCCCGGGTTAGTATGACTTATTATTTTTAGTTAAATGTTTTTATAGATCAGGAATAATTTGATTTTGGGATCTTATGTTTTATCAAATGGATATCCTTAGTATTGGAAAATGATTTTGTGATTAAGTGAGAAATGTTTTTTTTAAGATGTTCTCTCTTTTGGGAACAATATATGCCTATACAAAATAGAATACTATAGGATTTCATATGAGGTGTAATGGTGGAATTTTATTTTATATGAATATATGTTTTTATTATGGGATTATAGTGGATTAAATTATTTATGGAAATGATTAAACTATATTGTAGAATATGTGATTAGGTTAATTACCTTTCTGTAAGAGACTTTAAGAGTAGTCGATGTTATTTGGAGATAAATTTTAAGATTTATCCTGAAAGACTATGTGATCAAATTATTCATAGTTTTCAGTTTCAATCATATTTTGGATTTTACTGAATAATTTTAAGGACAATTAAATATTTAATGGTCCTTGTAGAACATGGGTATTACTGTAGAATTTTGATGATTAAGAGTAGTATTTCTTTCTATAAATGGTCACTATTTTTTGGGATTATCTGCTCTTGTACCAACCATTTTGGTTTTGGTTTCCAGTTAGGATGAATAGATAGTCAATATTTTGAGTATTATCTGATTCTATAGAAGTTGATTCTATTTCTTTAAGTCTGACAATGTTATCTTGAATACTCATCATTTAGAGAAAAGAACTTTATTTGGTAGGAATTTATTAATGGATGAATCTCTAATTGTCATGTAAGGAAATTTCCTAATATTATTATTCTATGTTTAATAAAAATTAATCAACTATATAAAAAGTATATTAATACAAAAAATTTTTCCATTTAATTTTCTTACTGGGAAATCAATGACCTTTTAACCCATCACATGTTTATGGTTTTCAGATTCTTAACTTTATGATGATCATGTCTTCTATCGCTCTCCGTCAGAACATGATGGTTAGTTTCTCTTCCATATCCATGTTTTCTTACATGTAATTATAGTATGTGTTATCTTGGGAGACCTTTTTATTTTTCTTTCTTTCTTTTAATGTGATACATTTATTTACGCTTTTTCTGATGTGGGATTTTTAATGAAGTTACCAATCCAAATTTTAAAATTATAAGGACACAATTTCCAAAAGGTGGGAATTATGTAATGAAACAATTATTTATAGAATAAAAAATTTTAATTTATATTATTATATATGAATAAGATATTAATTTTTCATTAAAGGGGATGCTTTTTCTGAAATCATACTTGACATTCATCAATGGGTTTCTCTAAAATCATATGTTGCACACAACATTGAGTTATACCGAAAAATAATACAACAATAATTTTAAATGGTAGTTAAATCCTATATGTTGGAATGGAGGTAATGAATAGTATTAACTAAAATTTTAAATATGGTTTACACATGTTTAAATAGTGATTCTTTGGTTACCAAATTTATTAGAAATGGAAATAAAAACCAATTGAGTATAAAAGAAGTGTTTTTATAAAAACCTATTCAAAAAAGATAATATTGGTGTTTATAAAATCATATAAGTATTTATGTAGTTTTATATGTTATATATTCATTTTAATGTTTTAAATTCATCTTATATTTTTTCTAGCAATTATATGAGAGAAAATTCAAATTTTTGGATAGAAAAAGTATTTTTCTAAAAATGCATTTTTATCGCCTTTTGATGGTGAACCCTTTTTAAATATTATTTTTGACACATTTATATGTTATATTTGACAAAAATAAAATTATTCTTTAGAATCAGGACATCAAAATTTAATTTGGATGAATTTTTGATATTTTTCTGATAACATTCATTTTTCAATGAATAATAAAAATACGTTATATTGTAATTATTTTTTTCCATTGAGATAATTTATATGGTTAGATCATATTATTTAATGATTTTAAACTATAAATTGAATATATTTTTATCATTTAATAAAAAAAATTTCATTTTAATTAATTTTAACTTGAAATTGGACATAAACACATATAAATCTTTTGATAGTTATTACATCCTAAAAATCTGCCTTTTGGTTTTGACAACATGAAATAATTTCAAATTAATTACTGCAACTTCAATACCTTGAAATTTGAAAAATAGATTCCACATATGGAATCAAAGGTTTATAACTATATAAATTGGTAACTTTTATTTTTGGGAATTATGAATCGTAACTTCAATAATTATTTTGTTTGTCATTGTTAAAGGGTAAATCTTGTAAATAAGGGTAAAGAATAATATTATAATAACATTAGACTACCCTAAAACATGTCATAATCATATTGGATGAGATACGGCTGACCATGGGAATACTTGGGTCGATTTTGGGACCCCATGGAGCCACTTGGGTGTTAAAGGGACATTTTATAAGAATTAATTTAAAATAAAAAAGAGATAAGACATAAACATGTATCTTTTAATAAATTAATATTAATGTGGGTTTATATAAGTGATCTCTTCGACTATAAATATTCATTATAAAGGTAAAACGATTTCCTACATCATGGTATTTTATTTATAATTTATAAACATTAAATAAAAAAAATTTAATTATGAAAGAATGATGATGATGTAGTGATTTCTTCATTAATGAAAGATTCAAATAAATGATATCATAAATATTAAAATAAATGTGATTTAAATATTTTTATTCCATAAATTTTTTTAGATGGAATTGACATATTATATTTGTGTTAATGCATTTTTTTTCAGGTAATCAAGTTTTTATGACTTTAACAAAAACCAATTACTTTATAGTGTCAAAATTGACATAAATGATTTAAAAAATAATATTTTATTAAATGATATAATAATACAAAAAATATATGACTTGGTAAACTGACTTATATAATGTAAAATATTTCATTAATGATCCACTTTTGGTTCTCTAGTAATTTTATATTAAGTATAGTTACCGTATATTATGAAAATGCAAGAAGATGTTGTAAGAGTTAATGTTTTTAACTAAGGGTTAAAGGTGAATGATATGGTTAAATTTGTGAATTAAACTTTTCCAAAACATATTTGTTGAGAGGTTTTCGACCCAAAAACATCTTATATTTTAAATAAAGGAGTTTGGGACCATTTGAAACTGAAAACAATTTTATAATAGAATAATATTTCAATACCTTCCTAAAGTGCCTCTCCTCCCTCTTATAAAAGGCCACCACCTCTACCCACTTACCAACACCTCTAAATCCCATTGGCTAGTCCAATTTCTTCCAAAATATGCTCCCAAAATCATTCCCTTCCTCCTAGAATCCTTACCTTTTGAAGAAAGAAATTCAAGAAAGCCTTTTGGTTAAAATTAAAAGAAGTTACTCGATTTAGAGGTAACGTCTTCTCTCATGTTCTTTTCATTTATTTTCCTTCTCCACTCCCTATGATATTATTATATATTAATTACATCACAAAAATAGTATCCTAAATATACTAAGATGTTTTTATGATATTTATTTTAACTACACTTACTCACACCTCTATCTAATGGATATAAACATACTATTTTTGTCGATGGCGAACTACTGCCTCTCGAAACGATGATAGTTAAAATTTCCCCTACCTCCTCTCATGGTGGTCATTATGATAGTACTGTATTTATATATGATATATATTATATTTATATTGTCTCTATTATTCTGTAATTTTTATTTAAAACCCACGTTTAGGCTTTCCAAGTTGTGTAAATATGATAATTTCATTTGAGGAAGTGCGGACTACCACCCCCTCAAAGTGGTATGAATTGTTCATGACATACATGGAACATATAATGGATGATGGTAATGAACTTTTGTAACATATATAAATTTTTAAATTATACTGTAATTATAATATAACTATGTATCATTTGATTTTCTGTCCTTCAAATGTGAAAAATAAATGAAAGTAGCGTTCATGCGTACGTATGGCTTACCGTCTCTATAAGTGGTGCGTTTAATTTCTTATCTCCAAATGTTATATACTATTCTAAATACATATATATTGGATATAAATTCATATATACTATAAATATATGAGTCTTAAATCATGAATAATATTTCGGGGATGAATGAGTTTTGACCACATAGACAATTTATAATTATAACATGTTTATTTTTGACCCAAGTACCGAATATCAACTAAACTACCAATATGAACTCAAATAATTAACTAATTTTTATAAAATGGTAATAAGTGATATAAAAGAAAGAATAAACTTGATAATAGTTCACAAAAAATTATAAATTAAACTAATCTTATTATTTAGGAACTTAATAATGGTACGAGACAAGTCAGACACAAGGTAAGGGTCTTCGTCTCAATCTCCTTTCACTATGGAATATTTGGATTAATACATGACTTGCTTTTATATGGTGTATAAAACCCTTTGAATTTTAATATAATTAAAAGGGAATCTTTTTTTACATAGTGTTTTACTAAACAACAAAAGGAATGTTTTTTTAATGTATGCGGCGACAACGACCTTTCCGCCGCCGGGAGCATTATTTGAAATTTGGATTCCTTAACAAAAAGTAATATTTTTAAAATGAATATAAATACCATAAAATATTTTGTTTCTTTAGATATTGAAAATGTTTTTTATAAAGAATTTGTTATGACAATATCTTGAAATGATATATTGTGATTTCAATGTGGAAATATTATCTTTACTTTATGCTTGTTTTCTGTGTTATGATTATGTTATGGTTCCTGCAATTGTTTATGTAAATGGGTTGTTCCATGATATAATATGGGTGGGTGAGCTTGAGATATCTCTCTAATTCATTGGGTTATTTGAAAGAGGTAAACATTAATGTTTCTCCAAATATATTTGGGGAATATACTATGATTAGTATTCTGAACGTAACACCATATGTAGTCGTGAAAGCTACAATGTATGTATGATATAGGTTCCAAAAGTTACCTATATGATTTATGATTTCTATATTTTATTTATAAATATTATAATTTCATGACTTATGTTAAAGAGATTATGTTTTATGATTGAAAAGTATGATTTCATTGATTTTCATGTATTCATGGAATAATGTTTTCTTTCATTATTTTGAAACCGTTACTGAGATTTCAATGCTCATCCCAAGTTTTTGAAATGTTTTTCATAGGGTACATGGAAGGGTATGATTAAGGAAAAATTCAAGAATATTTATATCATGAAAATAATTCTTTTTTTATTTAAGGAGTTTTATTATTTTGAAAACATTATATATATTATATGTGTCTACTTTATAAATTTTGAGATGTAATATAATAGTTATAACATAATTATATATATCTCTAAACCTAAAAAGATCCTCAATGTAAATTATTGACTTAACTAAAGATAATGTAATTTTTATGGACAGAGCCTTAAAGTAGTAGTATCACCCAAAAAATTTCAATGACTATTATTTGTTTTATATGATTAGTCTAGTCTCTATGCATTGTTCCTACAACTATACAATCCAAAATAGGATGATCGAGCGTAACTACCACATCATCAAGGGAGATGTTCATCTCTCCCTCACGTAAGATATGTGCATGGGTGTAATGTATGATAGTCTTATAATTACTATCATTGGGTAAACACAAAAAGTTAATGTATATACAATTCATATACAAAGAAATCTAATCTGCAGTATTATCACCCACACAATGTTGAGGAATTATATTCATTTTAAAAGCTCATGCCACTATCTATGCATGGGTCCTACAACTGTATAAACCTGAATAAGAAGACCAAGAATAACTACAACATACTATAGAATGATTTTAATCTCTCCCTCCGGTAAGTTGAATGTGTTATTCTAAAGTCTCTATCTCCTAGTAAGGGAAAAAAGGATGTGAATAATAAAAATTTATAATTTGATATTGCAATTAAATAGAATGAAACATGTCGTAGGAATAGTATAATAATAGCTAAAGGCATAATGTGGTGATAATAGTTTTTCCAATGCACCCTAACCCATCAAGCCTCATGGACTACAAACACCTCATGTGAATCATGCCTATAATACTTATTGTATAGAGTATTGTCCTCCATCTATATGAATAATAATTATATAATGTTAAGTAAGTATAAAATGTAAATATAGTGTTATGGTTAAAAGAATATTATGATTAGTAGAATATTATATGTGAATGTTATGTTAACATTCATTTATCATTCTTATGTTTATAACAAGGATTCAAACTTTTTCATCACATACTATATTTTACATAATTACATTATCATTATTATTGAAAACATAGATTCATATTATTATGTTGATAATATTTATGAGTCCTTTTAAACACTTTACATGTTTACTTAGATCATCAATTTTATCAAAATTGGAATATTTTTAACGATGGTTTTAAATTTACGACGTTATATATTTTCAAAATATTGATTTTCATTAAATGAATATTTTACAAAACAAACCAAAATGCTGACTCAATGTCTGACCCAAATGTAAACACCCAGAAATTTCCATGATTTTTTTTAAATACATGGGAATTTTACGAGTCCACAGTCTGATGACGCCTAACTCCGAGGCTTGGTGTCCTCGGAATCAATTTGTGATGTTTTGTTCGGGTTCATTCAGTAAATGTATGAGCGGGATTTTAAATCTATTGAACCAGTACTCGGAATCGAATTCCGAGGGCACCGTTGAACTCGCAGCGTCGGTGATTGCTTAGTATGACCTTCACCGTAGTTTCATTTTAATGTGTTTGGAAGTTAGTTTATGGAGTTTTTAATTAATTTAAATAAAAATAAAAGCGTTACTTTATTTTTATTTGTGGGGGTTTAATCCTGCAAGGGTAGGATAGAGGTGGGGCCCACCAATGAATAAACTCCCATGGAATGATATTATTTAGTGGGTCCCACCCGAGCTTCTTACCCCCATTAACTCCCCATTATTAAAATTGACACATAACTTCATTTAATGGAACTCCTCACATCCCCTAATGTTTTTGAATTTGAACCATTCCACCCATTAATTGGATAGGATGTTTCATTTAATTAAAATAGATGAATTCGAATGATTGGGCCAACAAATAATAGATAATTCATCTATTATTTTTGGGTTGGGATATTTATTTTGGGAGAGCATTGGAGTTATTAGGGAACGACCTTTTACAATGAAGAACTCCCACTTACCACCGAAGAATGATGAACACCATCTTCGATCTTCAACCAAGACAAAAAAGAAGGAGCCACCCACGAAGAACACCGATGACACTTCTTCCACAGTTTCCTACCCCGGACATTTCCCGATGTCACCTTTCCGCAGCTTCGTCAATTAATCGACGTCTTCTCTTTTTCCGACATCGTCAACGTTCATCAAATACGACGTATGGGTTCGAGTAGAACTCTCATTCTTGTTCTTCATCGTTCAAACCTTGAATTATTTATGCCAAATGTCTTCGCCATGATGCGAAGGGTTCAGACCGCACGAACACAGCCCGACCATCCCCCTTGGGGTGTTCTTGTTTGTTGACGATGGTGGCGGACCGCGAAGAAAACTGGCGGTGCAAGGCCACCAGGTAGCAAAGAGGGAGCGGCACCGTCGCGACGTGTGGAAGGAGAGCCACGACCATGACAGGCCGTGGAGGAGGCACGCAGCGCCGTCGCGCCGCGCGGAGGAGCCGAGGGCCGTGGAAAAACTGGGCCGTGACGGAGGAGGCGTCGCGCCATCACGTCGCGCAGTGAACCAGGAGGCTGTGGCCAGGCTTGGCCGGGGTGGTGGTGGCGCGGTGCCATCGCGCCCCGCGGAGAGCAGCAGGACTGCAGCACCATCAGTCCACGGTGGAGGTGTGGTGGTGGCCAGCCTGGCCGGCCACCATAGAGCCGGAGCGGCTGGCCGCTTAGCCAGTCAGGAGGAGTGGGACCGGTGCCACCTTGCACCAGTTCGGTCCACCTGAACGGTTATACTGTTTGGGTGCCAAGGGGGCGCGCGCCACCCCCCTTGGCTCGACTAGGGCAAGCCGCCGGGCCGCCCACGACCTGTACGCCCTCATCCGGGGCGCCCACAGCGGGCTGTTTCCTCAGATTGGGTCGGACCCTAGTCCGGACCGGGTCGGGCCGGGTTGCTCTGACTGGGTCGGACCAGACCCGGACAGGCTATGGCCAGTTTTCACCTTTCCGCCTATATTTTGGGTTACGGGTGTCTGAATGACGGACCGTCTGTGGCGAAGGAAGGCTTAGAGTAGGAAGGTTCTTTTGGAATACCCCAACTGAGGTTTGGACTCAGTTGGGGTATGGTCAGGTTGGATTGAACATAAAAACAAACCGGGCCCCTGGAACGGAAATGCCAATAACTCTCAGACCGAGCATCCGATTGATGCACCATTTGTTGAATTGAGTTCCTTATGATGAGACAGAACTACATGATACATTAATTCGAGAATTCATGGTAGTTGATGTATAGGCACTTGGCTCGAGGAGCGGACCCTCCTAGAATTGAGCATGCTGTGTGCGAGGACCCTATGGCTAGTTGCGAATGAGATGATAGGATCCTCTGTGTGTTCGACAACGATGATACTATACCAAGATCCTTTGTGGGTTATATAGAGATCACACTATACCGAGATCCTCCGTGGGTTCGAAAACGATGAATTATGTACTGGGATCCTTTGTGGGTTCGACAGTGATGACTTCTGTACCAGGATCCTACCTGGTTTCGACTACACTGATACTGTTCTAGGATCCTATGTGGGTTTGACAGAGGAGATGATTTAGTGGCTAAAACTAATCATCTCTACCCCCTCTACATGATTTGTATACCTGTGTGAGCTGAGTCTTGTCTTTCAGTCGTTATCATTGAGATGAATGACTTTACTTCCATTGTGGAATGGGTTGTGCTTGGGCTCGGGTGTCGGAGCTAGAATGTGGTTGGTAACTTAGGTATATGTATGAGAATATACCTAAGTAGGTATGGTTGATACTTTTATATTGTATACAACTACTGTGATTTATCCTTAGTGGATTCTGGGAGATCATCAGGGGTCTCGGGGTCCCCTACTGAGTATTTTTTTACTCACCACTGAACGAGCTTAACCCGCACCTTGTTGTGTTCTATGCAGACGATGGTAACCAGTGATTGAGGATGAGGGAGACAAACTAGTGGCTGCTCGGAGCTGGAATAGATGGGACATACCTCAGGGAGGAGTTGTTGGAGTTCTATACCTACACTTTAGGTAGGATTCCCCAGTGGACGATCTAGGATCTATTTTTCCCTTTTTACTTGTACTTGTACTTGTTGTTCATTTGGGTTTGTATACTGTCCCACTAACATTCAGCACACATTCCATTTCTATATTATTACTTGTTACTTCTACTTCTTGTGTTCAGACTGTGTGTGTTACAGGTTTAAAGGCAATGCCTTCCATTTTTATTAGGGATTCGCCTTTGGTGCTAGTCGCCAACCCCTGGCCTATGGAAGGCGGGTTTGGGGTAGTCAAGACAGAGGCCCCGAGGATGGGTCATGACAAATTGGAAACATAAGAGTCGATTCTACCGCATAATTTGGATTCTGATTCCTTTAAATGGAAATAGTGTTATGTGTTTTGAGTGTGTTTATCAGTTTAGGGAAATCGGTTTTGGTGCGGTGGCCGACGTATCCATACTCTAGGACTCTAACTTCTAATTTCCGACATAGTGCATGAAAACACTGATTGCTTGTGTGTTTCTTTTAAAAAGTTTTTTTCGTGATTACTTTGTGTCGGCTCACCAGGTATATTGTTTTGACCATGGAGCACCTGTTTCTTTTCAGGATGGCCCCCGTAGGCAGCCAGCTAGGGTTCCGAGTTTCGTATGATATGGTATCCCACCGAGAGACGAGGCCTCGGTGCAGGGCCCCATCATAGCGGAGGTAACAGCGGTACCACTACCCACTAGGCCACCGATACCCCTAGATCCAGCAGTAGAGAGTGAACGCCGTCTGAGTGCATTGTACGAGTTCCAACACTAGAGGCTGCCCATGTTCAAGGGAGAGACAGACCTAAAGGCAGCTGAGGATTGGATGGAGGCTGTTGTGAGATTTTTCATATTGGTATGGACACCAGCCGACCTCATGATGATCCATGCTGTGAGTCGCTTGCATGCAGCAACAGGCAGATGGTTGAGCCTGATGCTCCAAGTGCATAATGAGGCATCAATACTCTGGGCATACATCGATATTCTCTTCCGGTTAGAGTTTGTTCCAGTCACCCTTTGTGCGGTGCAGATTCAGGAGTTACTTCATCTGCAGCAGGGAAGCATGACAGTAGCTCAGTACCCAGCGAGGTTCAACGACCTCTCGAGGTACTCCACAGATATGGTGCGAGACCCATTCTTCAGGGCCTGAACCTTTGAGCAGGGACTCAGGCATGAGATCAGGGCTTCGATGATCTCCCTCAGCATCCCGACATAGGCGGGGATGCTGGAGCGAGCTCTTATAGTGGAGATTTCTCTTGTTGACCAATCACCAATAGAGAGACCCACCACAGGGCGACACATAGTGGAGTCTTCTGTATCCGGCAGTAGACAGATGTCATAGAGGTCCAAGATGACTAGGCCATCAGGTGGGTGACCCCAGGATACAGGTTCGGTTGGGCGGAGCACACGAGACAGAACCATCCATCCAAGGAGCAGGCAATGCTATGCATTTGGCAGGTAGGGTCACATGGCTCATTACTGCCTGACCCACAATGCAGATGAGAAACAGACAGTAGAGGTACCTCCTAAGAAGAGGGAGAGGTTCGACCGTGGTTGTCCACTAGGAGCAGGCAGACGTGGCAGAGGAGTTGGCCGAGCAGCAAGTGGTGGATGAAGTTTTGAGGCCCTACCACCACCACCAGCAGGAGGTCCACCCCGACTACCAGGAGCTGGTAGACAGGGGTGGGCTCAGCTGCCGGTATTCGAGGCCTACGACCAAGGCACACCTGAGATGATTCTAGGTACTATCTGTGTCTAATCTACACTTACTGTAGTACTTATTGAAACTAGTGCGAGTCATTCTTTTATTTTCACTGCATTTTTTCGGAGCATAGAGATTTCAACGGAGCTGTTGGATCAATCCTTACGACTAGAGACTCCTACGAAAGCAGACTCGACAATTACGCATTAGTATTGGTAGTATGAGCTTAATATAAGAGGCAAGAGCTTCAGTTAGGATCTCCTCATAGTGGCATCGAGTCCTTACAACATCATCTTGGGTATGGATTGGTTATCCACAGTTCATGATCATATTGATTGTATTAGGAGTAAAGTTCCATGTGTTCGCAAGGATGAGATGAGGTTTACCTTCCCTAGTGAGAAGGGAGCCTTTGCATCACATGATTGACTTACCCAGAGGAGGGGGAATCTGTAATGGCCCAGACCCACCTGGTCCATTACTTTGACAAAACATGTCTCCACCAAAACGATGGAACCGGTCACGGTGGCACACCTATAATGGTGGCACCATTATGGTCACACACTTGTCACGGTGGCACCGTGACGGTGGAACCAGTTATGGTGACACCGTGACGCTCGCACACCATTTAGGGTGGCACCGGTGACGGTGGCACCATGTCCTCACCTTCCCGTTTCTGACCTTTCCTCTCTCACAACATATCTTTTGACATAAAGATAATTTAATTCCCTCTTTCAAGCCATTTAAAGCCCATTAACAATATCTATAATCCCCCAAGATTCGGGCAACCCTTAACTTACCAAAACGTGTTGTTTTTCCTTGGTGTCATGCCCTTCACCGTACCTTCCAGATCCGCCCCTGTTACGTGTTTCCTTATGATTGATGAATACTGTTTAACACATAGCCGTTATGACCACCCCTCCAAAGAGAATTGTTAAATGACAATTAATTCCATCGTGCGTAACTACCCAAATGCGTGGGGAACCACGATATGACTTTAAATCCTTTTAAATTTCCATATCCCGTAATAATGGTATCTCATCCTTATATCGCACAGAATTCCTTCTTCTTCTTCCTCTGGGCTGGTCTCCTTTTACTCCTGGTGCGTTTGGAGTTCCCCTTCCTGAGGAAAGTGGTGCTCCTGTGTCTGATACTTTCTGCTCAGCCTTGGAGTCCCCGAAGTTTCTCCCCTCCAAGCCGCGCTTCCCCAGTTCTTGGCACGTGGAGAGAAACTTCGATCCTTCATCAACCAAGTAGGTATTTTCTTTCATCTTTCATTATTTTGTATCATGCAGGGTGGGTACGCTACTGTTTTTGTGGGAATGGATGAAACCAATCCTTAACAAAGATAATAAATAGACTGTTATAGAATAATGAGGTGTGTTTGACAATTCTACTATACACTTTTTTAATTGTCATATGTTGTGAACTTTATGGGCTTATGCTCACTAAAAATCATGGCTGTTGGTGGTCTTTCCTTACGCACTAACGAACCCTTGTCTTCTATGGTGATTAATAAAATGTAACATAGAAATTGGTTAATCACCTAAACTTGGTTGGTTAAATGGATACCCAGTGAACATAAATCCTTATGTGGTCACCCCCATTAACCAACAGAAAGAATAACCTAATGAATGATGTGCTTGAACCTGGATGTTTCTCTACTCTGTTTTGGTAGTAGGCGTGTTGTTATGTTTGATGCATATGGGGTGATGTGGATGAGGACGAGATCCTCTGTTGTGGCATGAGGTTGGTTGTGAATCTAAAGCTGTACGGGGCCATATCTTGAGGCTTGGTTTGGTTCCAGTAATTTGAGGGATCTCACTGACCCCTGTGTTGTTGTGACTTCACAAGAGAACCGAGTGTGAAAGGTTAAATCGTTGTTTAGCTGTTTCTATTTCCCTAGCTTGTGGGTATGCTGGTTAGTTGCCCAGTAGTGCAGAATTTACCTAAATGGGATCACTTGAACATGAAAGAAAGAAAGAGTTAATGGGGAATTGGTTTTGGGAATGAGTTGTGACTTGGCCGTGAATGTTGTGTGTTTCTTTTATGAATGAATAGTAATGAGGGTGTTTGTGCTCAGGTTGGCTTTGGAAACCCTAGGATGGGATGAGTTCTTGTTAACTATATATATAATTCTAGTTCTTATGTTTCTTATTTGTGCCCCACCCATGTTGAGCACTTAGTTCCGAACACCGCCATTTCATGGGGGAGGGTGTTTCTCCCAAAACTCTTATGAGTGGCTGGTTATTAGCTCCTTTTCTGCTCCCTTTCCTCAATAGCCCAAGAATCTTCGGGCAGGCTGTGACGGCCTGAGGTCTATTATAGCCCAAGATTCTTCAGGCATGGTAGTTGTGGTGGTTGGCCCAGATGTGTGCGGGCAGGTTGTTTCCCAAGAGTCTTCGTGATGAGGCCAAGGTGTCTACGGGTGTGGCGGTAGTTGTTATGGCCTAGGTGTCTGCGGGCATGGTTATGGGTGTTTGTTGTGGTCCAGGTGTTTACAAGCGGGATGTGAGGTAGTGATGGCCCATGTGTGTGTGGTAGAGGAGTGGTAGTGGGACTGCAGTGAGAATGGCGGGAGAGGTTTGTTGCATAGGATGTCTTTAATAACCAGTGGGAAAGTGGAGCGGGGTACACAAATATCGATGTGAAATTCTATACATCACTTGACTTTCATTATTTGGGGAGTGTGCCTTGGTGAGGCATGGGTGGATAGTTTTCCTTGCTAGGTGATTTGGTTATCTCTTTTCTCAAAGGGCATTAGAATGCCTCCCCACTTGTGCACGAGAGTCTTTGGTTTTCCCTAATGAGTATACTCGTATGCTCACCGTATGTATATAAAACTGCTTTCAGGTTTCCAGGAGGACTTAAGGGATCATGCAGGGCCATACTAGCTCCGACGTTGTGACAGTTTCAGTTGCTATTTTTTTTCTTTGTACTTTACCTTTGTAGTCTCCATGTACTTTGTGTCATTTACTTTTGGAACATGCATATGAGAAAGGTTTTCTTTGGCTTACTTTTTACCCCCTAGTTTTGGTTTTGTTGGGATTTACTATCTTATCTCTTGATCCTATTAAAGAAAAAGGGCAATGCCTTCAATCTAATGTGCGATTATTTACCCTTTGTTCTAGTCGCCACTCCGGGACCTATTGAAGGCAGGTCTCAGGGGTCATTATCTCTCTCTAAACTTGAAGAAGGAAGGGTCTGGCAATCTGCTGTCCCTTCTCTCATCTTGGTGAAGGTGGGTCGTGACAGAATGGTATCATAGAGAGGTTGAGGGATAGGATATAGTTCGGAGTTAGGCACACTGAGGATTTCATGTGATATTAGGGAAACCGTGATGGAAAATATTGGTGCATGAAATAGGTCAGGGAAGACCGGCTAGGACATGTGATTTTAGGGCCCACCATGATCCAATTCAATGAATATGGGCCTACCGAACGACCATGTGAGGCTTCACTAATTGAATGGTAGAGGCCCTAGGGAAGGTACATGCATCAAAATGACTTGTGTTGTTATGTTTCATGGGTATTTTGGGGATTTAAAATGAATAAGAAATCAATGAAAATTTAAGAACAATATTCTACACTACTCGGGCTTAGGAATTCTTTGTTTATCTTGCATCAATGTACCTGGGAGACGACCACGTGTAGTGCGGGTGATCGAGGAACATGAGGTTGACTTGGATGATCGACATAGGGCTAACTGAGAGGAGGAGGACGATCAGTGGAAGAAGATGCTTCATTCCTTCCAGTGGAAGACCCTCGGGAAGTACGAGGGCAACATCTCTGATGTGGAGATAGAGAGATGGATAGATGAGTTGGTGATAGATTTCAGCTTAATCTGGGATTCGACGGGGTGTTGGGTTCCTCTGTTTGTAATCCAGATACATGGAACAGTGCGTCAGTGGTGGACGCATTATCTTGGTGAGAAGATGGAGGCTGAGGTGACGTGGATTGACTTCGAGAAGGAGTTCTGGGCAGAATTACTCTCTTCCACAATAAAGTATGAGAAGAGGCAGGAGAAACTCTCCCTCCAGTAGGATATCATGTCAGTGAGAGAGTTGGGGTCAAGTTTGAGGATCTACATCACCTTGCTCCAGACATTTTTCCGGATGAGGAGTCTCGGGAGAGACATTTATAGGAGGCACACCGACCTTCTCTTCAGTATGCTGTTACTCCCTTCACCTTACCGACATACTTGGAGGTCCATAAGAAGGATGAAGTGGTGGAAAGGATGCACATTATAGGAGGTGTATCTTGAGAGGGAATCCAGTTGGGCCCGTCGAAGGGGAAGGTCGTCAGCAGCAGGACTCCAGCATCAGGGCCCTCTAGGTTTCAACCAGTAGGGAGCAGGCCCCAGCAGTTCCAGTTCTGATCCCCCGATCCTTGTCCTTTCATTTTGGGCCTAGGAACGAGGTGCTTCATCTTTGGTATCCATGAGAACCTTCAGAATTAGTGCCCAAACCTTGTACAATACAATGGGGGTGGGCCAGTGCAGCACCCTCCCCTACTGAAAAAGTTTCCATATAGGCCCTTTCAGTAGTAGCAACCGGGGATGAAAGATCCCACTCCTCCGAGGGTAGGCATTTCAGGAGGAGACCGACCTCAGGGAGATCTTCAAGGGCCTCAACCAGGGGGCGGTCAAGGAGGTGGCCGAAAGCCGATGGGAAGGGGAGTGGGGTGTGGACCGTTACAGGCTACAGAGGCAACGGTTCTAGTAGGGCCATAAGTTGTTCGAGGTATGATCAGGATGTCAAGTACTCTTGCCTATGCCTTTTTCGATAAAATAGCTTCACACACCTTTATTTCACCCAGTATGGCCTGTGATCTGGGTCTAAACGCTGAGAGACTTCTAGTTCCACTGGTGTTGAGTACACAAGTCGGAGGTCAGATCGACTTATTTTATGTTTGATGATGGTGTCGACTGATGATAGAGCCACATCAGTCGATCAGGGATATTCTATAGTTGTAGATACATCCATAAGATGTAATCCTTGGCATTGAGTGGCTATTCTCTATATGTGTCATCATTGACTGCTTCCGAGGAAGGATCATGTTTTCAGATTTGGGCGGCCGACATGTAACTTTCATCAGTGATCGGGGTTTCTAAAAAAGGAGCATGCGAGAGGAGCGCCTATTTTCCTTGTTAGTTGAACTATCAGTGGAGTCAGTGGATGCAAAAATGGTAGAAGTCCTAGGGATCATAAGTGAGTTTATGGACATCTTCCCTGAAGCGGTTGCAACTATACCCCCTTGACATGATGTTGAGTTCAGGAGAGACTTACAACCTGGTGCTTGTCCGATTTCGATGGCTCCCTACCGGATAACACCTTCTGAGTTGTGGGAGTTGTGGATTCATATTGACAATCTGATGAAGAAGGGTTTTGTTCGACCAAGTGTGTCACCATAGGGTTCTTTAGTCTTGTTCACAAATAAGGAAGATGGTGGTCTGAGGCTATGCATAGACTATAAGAGACTGAATCAGGTGACGGGCAAGAATTGCTACCCACTTCTGAGGATAGACGATATCTTTGACCAGATGAGGGGATAAGGTTGGTTCTCTAAGATCGATCTATGGTCTGGATATCACCAGCTGAGTGTGAAGGGGGGTGACATCTTGAAGACTTCTTTTAGGTGCAGATATTGGCACTTTGAGTTTGTGGTCATGCCATTCAGTGTTACGAACGATCCAGGTGTGTTCATGGGGCTCATGAACTCTGTTTTGTAGGAATACCTATATCGGTTTGTAGTCGTGTTTATTGACAACATCCTGATCTACTCAAGATCATAGGAGGATCATGCTGATCACCTGAGAACAGTTTTAAAGGTCCTCCGAGAGTACCAACTTTATGGGAAATAGTCAAAGCGAATGTTATGGAAGCGAGAAGTGCTCTTCCTTGGGGACATGGTGTATGAGCAGGGAACAGTAGTAGACCCATCAAAGGTCAAGGTGGTTGTTTCTTGGGAAGCACCCAAGAACATGGCATATGTTCGTAGTTTCCTTGGATTGGAAGATTACTACCAGAGGTTCGTACCCAACTTCTCATGAGTTTTAGCACCTTTGACAACTTTTACCAAAAGATCCAGGATTTTTTATGGGATGGGCAGTGCGAGGAAGCCTTTAGATATCTAAAGGAGAAGTTGGTAAATACCCCAGTGCTGAGGTTTCTAGAAGAAGGGGCGGCATATGAGGTGTTCTGTGATGCTTCAGGACAAGGCCTCGGGTGTGTGCTAATGCAACGACACAGAGTGATCTCTTATGGGTCTAGACGGTTATGTCCCCATTAGAATAATTATTCCACCCAGAATATAGAGCTTGCAACGTTCATGTTCGCACTAATGTTATGGAAATATTACCTCATTGGGGAGCGCTTTGTGGTCTTTACGAATCACAAAAGCTTGAAGTATATCTTCTCCCAGCGGGACCTAAACTTATAGCAATGAAGGTGGATGGAGTTCCATCAAGACTATGACCTCAATATTTCGTACACCTCAAGAAAAGGGAATGTGGTGGCTGATGCCTTGAGAAAGAAGTCGTAGAAGGATATGGTTCGAGATTTGTCAGATTCTTAGAAGCCGATGGAGGAGTTGGCTAACCTATACCTAGATACGAGGGTGGATGGTGGTAGAGGTTGCCTATATCAAATGAAAGTGTAGTCTTCTCTATTTTGGCAAGTATAGAAGTCTCAATTGGGTGACTCAGAAAGTGAAGTGATGTGCGTCCAGGTTAACCAAGGCGATGCCCCTGAATGGTGGATGGAGGATGGTTAGAATCAGATTCTTTTCTGAGGGAAGTTGTTTATTCCAGAAAAGATGCAAGATAGGGTTATTGGTGAGTTCCACAACTCACCCCTATCAGTGCACCCATGAGTTTCTAAGATGTACCGGGGTCTCAAGAGTCAGCTTTGGTGGACCGAGGTAAAGCGGGTAGTGGCAGAGTTCATGGCCAGGTGCGTAGTGTGTCAGAAGGTGAAGGCTGAACACCGTGTTCCAGGAGGTTTGTTGCAGCCTTTAGATGTTCATGAGTGGAGGTGGGAATACATCTCAATTGATTTCTTCACGGGACTACCCAGAGTTCAAGGGGGTTGTGATGCTATCTGGGTAGTGGTGGACCGACTGAAGAAATAAGGCCACTTCCTGAAAATCAAGGAGTCAAGTACGGTGGATTCCCTAGAATAGAGGTACGTGGATGAGGTGGTGCAGTTGTATGGAGTCCCAAGATCCATAGTCTTGGATAGGGATTCCTGGTTTACCTCACGAGTCTGGAGAGGATTTCAGCATGCTTTTGGCACCCAGCTACATCTTAACACAGCTTTCCACCCCCAGACAGATGAATAGACAGAGAGCACCATCCAGACATTGGAGGATATGCTACGCTCATATATTTTGGATTCTGGGGGATCGTGGGAACGAAACTTTCCTCTAGTGGAGTTTGCCTATGACAATAGCTATCACTCTAACATTGGCATGGCTCCATTCGAAGCATTGTATGGGAGGTCGTGTCACTCACTAGTGTGCTGGACAGAGGTCGGGGAGGTAGGTGTTCTTGGCCCAGAGGTGGTGCAGAGCACAATATAGAAGGTTTAGATTATACGGGAGAGGATGAAGGTGGCCCAAGACTGGAAAAATTCATATGCCGATAATAGGAGGAGACCCTTGGAGTTCGAGGTCGGGGACCACATGTTCTTGAAGGTTTCTCCTCAGTGTGGTAAACGGAGGTTCGACATGGGGAGTAAGCTTTCTACCTGGTTCTTCAGACCATTCGAAGTGATGCGGTGGGTCAGTGAATTGGCTTATCATCTAGTTCTACCACCACCACTACTGAGACTGCACAATGTCTTCCATGTGTCTCAGCTCCAATGATATCTACACGACGATTCACACATCTGTGACTGGGGAAAGCTGGATATTGAGGAAGATACGACTTTTGTCAAAAGACCAGTGATGATAAAGGATCGTGAGGAGAAGGTGCTCCGTGGATGGACCATTCCTTTGGTTCATGTGTTTTGGAGGCAAGGCAGGCCTTATGAAAGTACCTGGGAATGGGAGACATAGATGCGTGACCAGTACCCAGAGTTGTTTTGAGTTTTGTTCTATTTTTTGTACTTGTTTGTGATGGAATGCTTTATCTTGTAAACTATGGAAAATTTAGTTTCCCTTATTCTGTGGATGTGTGTGAAGAGTCCTGACTATGGGGAGGGGAGGACCCGATCCCTAATCAAGACGCATTAAGGAGGATGCGATTAAACCCGTGCGGCTGAGTCAGTGCCAGCCAAAGCGGATAGTATCTTGACATGGAGGAAGAAACTTCCTAACCCTTATGACTGGATAGTTTGACCCTCGAGTGTTTCCTGGTTACTTGAAGGAGAGGTGTTCCTAGATGTCGATGAGGTTCACTCCTGAGAGGTATCTTTTGAGGTGGTTGTTCGGAACCCCTCTTTCATTCAGGAATACTTTTGATTCTCAAGGGAGAGAATAGTTTGAGAGGTATCTGATGTAATGGCCCGAACCCACCCGGTCCATTACTTTTCCAAAAAACGGGTCCAACGAAAGGATGGAACCAGTCATAGTCACACACCAGTCACGGTGGCACCAGTTACAGTGACACCATGACGGTCACACACCAATCAAGGTGGCACTGGTCACAGTGGCATCGTGAAGGTGGCACCAGTGACGGTGGAATGATGAGGGTGACACCATGATGGTGACACCATGTCCTCACCTTCCCATTTCTGACATTTCCACTCTTGAAACATATCTTTTGATGTAAAGATAATTTAATTCCCTCATTTAATCTATTTAAATAAAATAAATAATATCTGAAATCCCCCAAAATTCGGGCAACCCTTAACTTATCAAAAAGTGTTATTATTCCTCAGTGGAACTACCTTCCCCATACTTTTTTGATCTTCCCCTGTTATGTGTTTCATTATGATTAAAGAAAATTATTTAACTCATAGAAGTTATGACCACCTCTCTGAGGAGAATTTTTAAATGACAATTAATTCCATCATGCCTAACTTCCCAACCACGCGAGGAACCACGATCTGACTTTAAAGCCATTAAAATTTCCATATCCCGTAACAACGGGATCTTATCCTTATATCGCAAGAAATTCCTTCTTCTTCTTCCTCTTGGATGGTATACTTTTCTTCCTGGTTCATTTAGAGTTCCCCTTCCCGAGGAAAGTGGTGCGCCTATGCCAGAGCCTTTCTTCCCACCCTTCGAGTCCCCGACATTTCTCCCCTGCAAGTCATGCATCCCCAGTTCTTAGTGCGTGTAGAAGAAATTCGATCATTGATCAACCAAGTAGGTATTTTCCTTCGTCTGCCCTTATTGTGTATTATGTGAGGTGGGTACACTACTGTTTTTGTGGGAATGGATGAAACCAAACATTAACAAAGATAATAAACAGAATGATATATAATGATGGGGTGCGTTTGAAAATTATACTATAATCTTTTATAATTATTATATGTTTTGAACTTAATGGGCTTATGCTCACTAAAAATCATGGCCGTTGGTGGTCTTTCCTTGTGCACTAATGAAGCCATGTCTTCTGTGGTGATTAAATAACTATAACATATATTTTGGTTAATAACCTAAAATAGGTTGGTCAAATGGATACCCAGTGAACATCAATCCTTGTGTGGTCACCCTCATTAACCAACAGAAATAATAACCTTATGAATGATGTGCATGAACCTAGAAGTTTCCCTACTCTGTTTTGGTAGTAGGCGTGTGGTTCTGCTTGATGCTTATGGGGTGATGTGGATGAGGATGGGATCCTCTGTTGTGGCACAGTTGTTGGTTGTGAATCTAAAGCTGCATGGGGCTGTATCTCGAGGCTTGGTTTCGTTCTAGTACTTTGAGTGATCTCACTGACCCCATTGTTGTTGTGACTTCATAAGAGAACTTGGTGTGAATGCTTAAATTGTTGTTTGGCTGTTTCTCTTTCTATGGCTTGTGTTTATGCAAGTTAGTTTCCTAGTAGTGCAGAATTCACCTAAATGGGATCACTTGAACATGAAAGTAATAATTAGTTAAATGGGGAATTCGTTTTGGGAATGAGTTGTGACTTGTCCGTGAGTTCTGTTCCTTTCTTTTATGAATGAATAGTAAAAAGGGTGTTTGTGCTCAGGTTGTATTTGGAAACCCTAGGTTGTGATGAGTGCTTTTTACCAATACATATAATTTTAGTTCTTATGTTTCTTATTCACACCCACCCATGTTGAGCACTTAGTGCTGAACACCCCATTTCACGGGAGATGGTGTTTTTTCCAACACTCCTATGAGTGGCTGGTTATTAGCTCCTTTTCTAATCCCTTTCCCAAATATCCCAAGACTCTTTGGGCAGGCTATGACGGCCTGAGGTCCATTATAGCCCATGATTCTTCATGTAGGGTAGTTTTGGTGGTTGGCCCAGATGTGTGAAGGCAGGTTGTCTCCCAAGAGTCATCGAGATACGACCCAAGTATCTGCATGCATGGTAGTAGATTTTTTGGCCCAGGTATTTGCGAGTGTGGTTATGGGTGGTTTTTGTGGCCCCGGTGTTTGTGGGTGGGATGTGTGGTAGTGATGGCATAGGTGTGTGCGGGCGGGGAGTGGCTGTGGGATTGCAGTGAGAATGGCGGGAGAGGTTCGATGCATAGGATGTCTTCAATAACTAGTGGGAAAGTGGCGATGGGTACCCAAATATCAAGGTTCTATTACTATACATTACTTGACTTGTGTTATTTGGGGATTGTTCCTTGGTGAGTCTTGGGTGGATAGTTTTCCCTACTATGTGCTTTTATTATCTCTTTTCTCACAAGGCATTAGAGTGCCTCCCCACTTGTGCACGATAGTCATTGTTTTTCCCTAATGAGTATACTAGTATGCTCACCCTACATATATAAAACTACTTTTAGGTTTCCAGGTGGACTTCAAGGATCATGACCATACTAGCTCAGACATTGGGACAATTGCAGTTGCTATTTTTTTCATTCTTGTTACTTTACCTTTGTAGTCTCATTGTACTTTATGGAATTTAATTTTGTAACATGCATATGGGAATGGTTTCCATTCGCTTACTTTTTACCCCCCAGTTTTGGTGTTGTTGGGATTTACTATCTTATCTCTCGATCCTATTAAAGAAAGAAGGTAATGCATTCCATCCTGTGTGTGATTCTATAACCTTGGTGCTAGTTGCCACTCCGGGACCTATTGAAGGTGGGTCTCGAGGGTCATTATCTCTCCTTCAACATGAAGAAGGAAGTGTCTGAAAATCTGGTGTCTCTTCTCTCATCTTGGTGAAAGCAGGTCGTGATAGCAGCCGATCACACATCAGTTGGCTAGCCTCATTCTCAGAGTGGTTGTTGTGTGGAGTCTGAGTTTTCCTACTATGGTGGATCAGTACACGGATGTTTTCCCCAATGATGTTCCATGAATACCTCCTCGTAGAGAGGTGGAATTCTTTATTGACTTGTACCCTGGGATGACACTAATATCTACTCCACCATATTGGATGGCTCCCGCAGAGCTTCGTGAGCTGCGGGTATAGCTGGAGGACATGTAGGGGAAGAGATTTATCCGACTCAGTGTTTCACCCTGGGCATCCTCGATTTTGTTTGCCAAGAAGGCGGATGGGAGCTTGAGGCTCCGGGTTGACTACCGTCATCTGAACCAGGTGACCCTGAAGAATAAGTACCCACTCTTGAGGATTGGATACCACTATGATTAGCATAAGGGAGCGCGTTGGTTCTCGAAGATAAATATTTGGTCGGGCTATCACCAGCTCAGAGTACGGGATGAAGATGCAAAGAAGATGGCCTTCAGATACTGGTATGGCCACTATGAGTTCTTGGTTATGACCTTCGGTGTAACCAACACTACAGAATTGTTCATGAGTCTCATGAATAGGATCTTCCAGCCTTACCCCGACCGCTTTGTCATAGTCTTCATCGACGACATACTGATCTACTCGACTACTGAGTAGGAGCATGCCTAACATTTGTAAGTATTACTGGACACACTCCGAGAGCACCGGCTTTATGGTATGCTCTCAAAGTTCCGGTTTTGGATTTGAGAGGTTCACTTCCTGGGACATGTCATCTCAGAGGCTGGAGTTATAGTGGATCCTGTGAAGATCGAGGTAGTGCTTTCTTGGGAGCCACCCAAGAGTGTGATGGAGGTACGGAGTTTTCTAGGACTGGCTTGGTAATATCATAGATTTGTGTTAGACTTCTCCAGAGTTGCAACACTTATTTCAGCATTGACGAAGAGAGGGAAACACTTCGTGTGGTTAGAGAGATGCCAGCAGAGCTTTCAGGAGATGAGGCAGAGGTCGACTAGTGCGCCCATCTTGAGGCTACCAGAGGTGTGTGTTGGGTACATACTTTATTGCGACGCATCAGTAACCAGACTCAGGTGTGTCCTGATGCAGGAGCGAGTAGTGATCGTGTAAGATTCTTAGCGATTGATACAACATGAGAATAACTATGCTACCCATGAAAAGTATTTAGAAGTAGTGGTCTTCGACTTGAAGATGTGGCAGAATTATCTGATGGGAAAGAATTTTACAGTCTACTTGGACCACCAGAGTCTCAGGTACATCTTCTCGCCAAAGGACCTGAACCTGAGACAGGGACATTGGCTTGAGTTCCTCCCGGACTATGACATCAAGATAGTCGATACTCTTAGGAAGGGGAACATTGTAGCATATTCTCTCAGGAGAAGATTAGGAATTCAGCTGCTAGGAGATGCGATAGAGCAGCTGGCCGCGTTGCAGATATCCTTTATGGATAGAGATAGAGAATTCTTTCTACAGTCTCTCACAGTCACTCCTACCCTACTTCAGTGAGTCAGGGAGGCCTAGCATGGGGAAATTTACTATGAAATGCGACCTACTCAGATATCCACAGGGTAGGCACCTGATGAATTTTTTGAAGGTGGGGAGCACATCATTCTTTTTAGAGGACATACCATGGTACCCGTTGCTCTTCAGAAGGAAGTGTTGCGTGAGTTTCACACATCTGCTTTAGCGGTACATCCAAGAGTGACGAATATGTATAAGGACCACTGACTACAGCACTGGTGGCTAGGTATGAAGAAGAAAATAGTAGAGTTTGTCTCACGGTTCCTCACTTGTTAGTAAGTGAAGGCGGAGAACCAGGTTCCAGCAGTCTTGGTTCAGCCCTTAGAGGTGCCAGAGTGGATGTGGGTTGGGATATCCATGGATTTTTTTATGGGACTTCCATGTACATCCAGAGGACATGACTCTATCTCAGTGATTTTCAACCGACTCACCAAGTCAGTCAACTTCCTACCGATCGGAGAGAAGGGTTCAGTAGTGAGCCTGGGATGCCTCTACGTACGAGAGATCGTATGCCTTCATGGTGTGACATCAATGATTGTTTATGATCGAGATGCTCGTTTCACTTCCCTGCTATGGAAGGGGTTGCAGGAGGTTTTCAGAATGCAGCTTCGCTTGAGTACTGCCTTCCATCCTCACATGGATGGTCAGACTGAGAAGACCATTCAGACTCTCGAGGACATGATCCGTGCATGCATCCTTGAGTTTGGTCGCAACTGGGAGGATCATTTACCCTTGGTATAGTTTGCGTATAACAACAAATACCACTCCACCATCGGGATGGTACCTTTATATGAACTTTATGGCTGACCTTGAAGATCGCCTCTGTGCTGGACTGACCCAGGGGAGTTAGCACTTATGGGACCACAGATGGTGTAGGCTATAATAGAGAAGGTGCAGATCATCCAGAAGCCGATGAAGACTGCACAGAGAAGGCATAAGTCATCTGCTAATAGGAGACGAAGACCATTGGAGTACGAGGATGGCGAGCACATCTTTATATGGGCCTCACCACGACGAGGTCTATGGATATTTGGCCATGTCGGAAAGTTATCTCCATGATTCGTCAGACCTTTCCCGGTCCTCATCAGAGTAGGTGAGGTGGATTTCCACTTGGCTCTTCCAATTCAGTTGCATCAGGTGCACGATGTCTTCCACGTATCTCCGATGAGGAGATATTTTCATGACCCATCCAATATCATCAACCATGGGGAGCTAGACGTCTATGACTGGGAGACTTTCATGGAAGTTCTAGTGGAGATTGAGAATTGAGAGGAGCTGATCTTGCGTGGATGGTCGATACCTCTGGTGCGTGTTCGCTGGAAGCATGGGAACCTCCAAGAGAGTACATGGGAGTGGGAGGCTCAAATGCGTGTTTAGTACCCCCATTTATTTCCTTAGTGTGAGTTTTATCTTACGAGGACACAAATCCTTGAGGTGGGTAGAATGTAAAGACCCAGAAATTTCTGTGAATATTTTTTTTTAAATACATGGGAATGTTATGAGTCCGCAGTTTCTGACGACGCCTGATTCTGAGGCCGAGTGTGCCCGGAAAAAATTTCTGAAGTTTTGTTCGGGTACTTTCAATAAACGTATAAGCAGGATTTTAAATCTCTTGAACCGGTGCTCGGAATCAAATTAATATGGCACTGTTGAACTCGCAACATTAGTGATTTCTTAGAAATACCTTCACCGCAGTTGCGTTTTAATGTGTTTGGAAGTTAGTTTATGGGGTTTTTCATTAATTTAAATAAAAATAAATGTGTTACTTTATTTTTATTTTTGGGGGTTTAATCCTCCAAGGGGAGGTTGGAGGTGGGGCCCACCCGCAAATATCCTCCCTTGGGAGGATATTATTTAGTGGGGCCCACCCGAGCTTCTAACCCCCATTAACTCCCCATTATTTAATTTCACACCTCTTTTCATTTAATGGAACTCCTCACCTCCCCTACTCTTTTTGAATTTGAACCATTCCACCCATTAATTAGATGATTTGTTTTATTTAATTAAAATAGAGGAATTCAAATGGTTGTTCCAACAAATAATAGACAATTCATATATTATTTTTGTGTTGGGAACTTTCTTTTGGGAGAGATTTGGAGTTCTTGGAGAACGACTTATTCCAATGAAGAACGCCCACTTACAATAGAAGAAAGATGAACACCGTGTTCGATATTCAACCAAGCCAAAAGAGAAGGAGCCACCCATGAAGAATGCTGGCGATGCTTCTTCCACGGGTTCCTACCCCGGATGTTTCCTGGTGTCACCTTTCCATGGATTCATTAACGAATCGACGTCCGTTATTTTTATGAGATCATCAACGTTCATAAAATAAGAGTTAGGGGTTTGAGTAGAATTCTCAATCTTGTTCTTCGTCATCCAAACATCAAATTATTTATTCCAAATGTTATCACTGTGATGAGGAGGGTTTGGACCGCACAAACAGGACCCGAACCTCCCCCTATGGTTGTTCTTGATTATAGATGATGGTGGCAGACCACAAAGAAAATGGCGGCGCAAGGCCTCTGGGTAGCAAAGAGGGTGCACCACCATCGTTCCATGCAGAAAGAGAGCCACGGCCATGACGGGCCACAGTGGAGGCGCGCGGCGCCACCATGCCGCACGGAGGAGCCGATGGCTGCGACCAAACCGGCCCGTGACGGAGGAGGCGTGACGCCGTTGCACCGCGCAATGAACCAGGAGGCCGCAGCAGGCAGGGACATGGCGGTGGTGGCTTGGCGCCGTCGTGCCGCAAAAAGGGTAGCAGGATCGCGATGTCGTCACGCCACAATGGAGGTGCGGCGGCGGCCGGGCGGACCGACCGCTGTGGAGCCGGAGCGGCTTCCCGCTCAGCCAGTTGGGAGGAGCGAGACCCCGTCAGGTCCCACGTGAGATAGACCGGTGCCACATAGTGATAGTTTGGTCCACCCGAACGGTTATACCATTTCAGTTCTAGGTGGCATGCGCCACCCCCTGGGCGTGGCTAGGGCAGGCCACCGGGCTACCCTCGGCCGGGCCGCCCTCGGCCGGGCCGCCCTCGGCCGGGCCACCATCGGCCGATCCCCCATCGGCCGGGCCCCCCTCAGTCGGGCCGCCGTCGAGACAAGACATTTCCTTAGACCAGGTCAAACCTTCAGACCGTGTCGGACCCCGATCCAGACCGGGTCGGGCGGGGTCATTCCGATAGGGTCAGACCGGACACGGACCTGCTATGACCAGTTTTCACCTTTCTGTCCATATTTTGGGTTACGGGTGTCCAAATGATGAACCGTCTACGGTGAGAGAAGGCATAGATCAGGACAGGTATTTTGGAATACCCCAATTGTGGTTTGGACATATTTGGGGTACGATCGGGTTGGTTTTAACATAAAAACCAACCGGTCCCCTGGAAATGAAATGCCAACAAATCTCAGTCCAGGCGTCTGATTGATGTGCTGTTTGTCGTGTTGAGTTCTTTTTGATGAGACAGAACTACGTGATACATCAACTCGAGACTTCATGGTAGTTTATGTATCGACACATGGCTCGAGGAGTGGACCCTCCCGGAATTGAGTGTGCTGTGTACGAGGACACTATTTCTTACTGTGACTGAGATGATATGATCCTACATGGGTTCCACAACAACGATACTGTACCGGGATCCTCTGTGGGTTCGACAAAGATGATACTCTACTAAGATCATACGTGGGTTCGACAACGATGAATTCTGTACTAGGATCTATTGTGGTTTCGACAGTGATGACTTCTCTACGAGGAACCTATGTGGGTTCGACAGTGCTGATACTATTCCAGGATCTTACGTGATTTCTAAATAGGAGATGATTTAGTGGCTACAAATAATCATCTCTACCCCTCTACATGAGTTGTATACCTGTGTAAGATGAGTCATTTATTTCAATCATTATCATCGAGATGAATGACTTTACTTCCATTGGGGAATGTGTTGTGCTTGGGCTCGAGTGTTAGAGCCGGACTATGGTTGGTAACATAGGTATATGTATGGGAATATACCTAAGTAGGTATGGTTGATACTTCGTGGTTGTATCCTACTACTGTGATTTATCCTTAGTGGATTCTGGGATACCTTCTGGGGTCTCGGGGTCCCCTACAGAGTATTGTTATACTCACCCCTCCATGGGCTTTGCCCGTACCATGTTGTGTTCTATGCAGACAACTGTCAGCAGTGATCGAGGCTGAGGGAGATGGACGGGAGGCTACTCAGAGCTGGACTAGACGAGACATACCTCAAGGAGGAGTTTTTTGAGTTCTGTACCTACCCTTTAGGTTGGATTCCCCAGTAGACGATCCAAGAGCTGTTTTCCCTTTTTTTACTTGTACTTATACTTGTTGTTTAGTTGGGTTTGTATACTAGCCCACTTACTTCCAGAACACTTTCCTTCTCTATAATAGTCCTTTTTTCTACTACTTATTGTGTTCAGACTGTGTGTGTTATAGGTTTAAAGGCAATGCCTTCACTTTTTATCAGGGATTCCCCTTTTGTGCTAGTCCCCAGCCCCTGGTCTATGTAAGTAGGGCTTGGGGGTAGTCACAGAAGGGGCCCTGAGGATGGGCCGTGACACCAAATTCAATATTTAAAGACTCTGGGGAATTAATTATGTACAAGAATTACTTCTTCATGGTTGACAATTAGAACTGATTCCAAAAATATCATGGAATCATTTCTTGTTTTGTCTTTCCCAATGACATATACTACATCTAAAAGGTTGGAGTAGTTTTTAAGGATAGTATATCTTATACCAAATCCTACTTTTATTTGTTATACCTTGTAGATGAAACCTATTGATGTTAGGTATCAACATAGGCTAATATTCTATCATTGGGAAATACTAAAACTCCACAATAGGCATCCATGTTGCATTATATCAATTGGAAATGGTGAAAAGTTAGTATATTAGATCAACATATGGTTCAAATTTACTGTTCATAGAGGCACATGCTAAAATGAAATGCACAAATATTGATCTAAATTCCTAGAAGATTCCGTAGTCATAATTCCTCAACTCTAGTAATACCACTAACACTCATCCTCTACAACCTACGAAGGGGTCCTGACACTTCGTCACTTTGAATAAACATGATTCTTAGTTGAACAACCAAACTTGTAAAGTAGAAGCTTCATCAATGTTTTAATTAATATCTCACCAAATGTATCGTCCATACTAAATCCCAAGATGAATCACATTTGCACTATATATTCCTTTTTCTAAATATAAATTTACAGAATGATACAATGTATCCTAAAGTGGTTCAATTACTAGTATCTTGTGAAGCCCCTTGAAGACACCATTGAAGCACTCCATAATGTTTACAGTCATGTGTCCATACCTATTCCACCAATAATATGTCAATATCCTTTTATTTTATTGGAAATTTCACCATGTAGTCTAACACGCTTTGATTAGTCCTACAAATTACTTTGAATCATGTCTCAAACATTCTTTGACCCATCTAATATTCTATATGAAATTGATCATTTTACATATAAATTAACTTTATCAATAAATTTCTATTGTAAATAAAACATATATTGTGTACCAATATTCATGATAAACTTATTTAAAGTTTAATCATGTAAATTATTTCACACATTATAGGAAATTTGTTGGATACAGTATTGATGATTTATATTTTGGGATCTCTACATAAATAAATTGTCATTTATTACCTTATTGATCACCCAATGACATTTATATATCGAATATAGACCTCGAATGTGGGTGAAATGGTTTCTATTAAATTACTAAAACTAAATCCAAGATTAATTGTTTTCCTTCTATGCTAAACAAAATGAAAGCGATATAGGTGTATAATTACCATCTTGGGTTTTCTTAATGAGAAATACACTAATGTAATCTATATAAAGAAATGTTCTGTAAATCAATATAATTTTTTTACAGAAACAAAATAATACATTATATGGAATTAATTCCCAAAACAACCAATGAAATTTGATGTGATAATTACCAAATTTATTATCTTGATACACATGTTTCTTCATATTAAGGTTAAAGAGAAGTTGGTTTCTTTATTTTTTATTTACATAAATTATAGAAAAACTTGATAGAATTCATCCAAATCACTGTAAACATTGAAAAATTAATTCTGTTTCTCCATCCATTCCCTTCCATTTGAAGTATTGTTTCGAATATTTTGTTTTATCCTCTCCTTAATAATGGGTATAACCAAATTTTGGGGGAAACTGATAACCTAAAAAATAATACAATATTCAAATTCAATATACAATGATGTATAATCTTTTCTAAGGTTAGGATACACACAACTATGACATTAATCAATCATAGAAATCCTCCACCTTCCAAGAGTAGTATAAGAAATTTATCTTAAGATAAATCTAAAACAATAAATGTATCCTTAACAACATATGATTCATTTTTCAGTTTATATCCCAAACAAAATATCAATATTTACCCTCAATATAAAATCATTTTTCTATAATTTTCCATGAAAATTATATTAAAAAACATCTTCCAACTTTTTTTTTTCATTTGACCAAATAAATCTTCTAAAAATACATGAAACTAATTTATATGTGTGATAATATTCTAGTAGAATTTTGGAAAACGTGCCACCACTTCTGAAAAATATGTAAAGGAAATAGAATGAATTATCAAGCATCATGGATGATGTACAACTATTTCATTTATATAAACTCTTTCGCTAACATCTCCACCTTGATCCTCATTATCACTTTTCTCCTTTAGATTCATCATTACATGATTCCTTATCATGAAAATGGTATAGAATAATATCTAAGTGATTAGTTTGGTTGTTTACATTTACATGATTTAGAATATTTTAATATTATAGGTATGGACCTAATCTGATGACTATTGTATGCCCATGTCATCAAAAAATAACAGGAGACTATTGTACTGTAGAAACCTTAATATATAACACCATAAATTCTTCATCATTCCATTGGTTATATAATTTTTATCTTGTAACAGATCCTCATCATCATCTATTGGATATACTAAATTCTATAGACTATCCAAGAATTGAAAATATTTATAGCTAAAAGAATGGATCTATTAATTACGTTGTATATTTAACTAAAAAAATCTCTTTATTGAATTTATATTAGGGTAATAAATATAGTAATTCGAAATATTCATATGGGTTTTCAACTATATGAATATCCTTGATTAGTTTTAGGAACTTTTCTGTAGTAGTAAACACATTCGGAAATTATTTTCATTTTGAAAAATGGTTTCTCATCCTTATTCTATTAGTGTAAATAATATTCAAAATAAGGAATAATAGTGTATGGTTTAACATTAAATAAATTTGTAATGTTATTTTATGGTACATGTATATACATCAAAGTTCAGTACTTTATAAATAGTATGTGAGTCATCTAATTTAGATCCCATGAGAGTGTTAAACTAGATACAGGTTAGGTTTCCGTCTCAATAACTAGGTGATGATTAATTTAATACTCAATCCATAATTTTAAATGTTATTACACCTAGGTATATATATGTTAGATCTTACATCCACTTTCTGTATCAAGATAGAGTTTTAATTTCTTGTATAAGAACAATCATTTGTTTAAAAAATATATAGAATGTTTTCTTATGTCCCTAATGATTTCACTAAGGTTTCATAGTCTAAAATTTTATATTACGAAAGTTATATAAATACATCAATTAATGAGAATTAGAATAATCTATATCAGACCTGGTTAGAGTGTCAAACTAGGTGTGAATTTTAGCCTCTTTTCCATGCACCAATTGAAAATTGAGTTAACTACCAATCCTCCCTTTTAAGGGTTATTACCCATAGGTACACCTTCTATAGATCCTGAATAAACTTGTTGTATCTAGATAAGGATATCCTAGTTCATATACACATAAAATATTTAAATTACCAAAACTTTAGAATGTTTTATTATACTTCTAGTGATTTCTCTAATATTTCGCTGTCAACATTTAAATATTCCTAAAAATATATAAACATATTAATTAAATATAATGTGAATAATCCAAAGTCAATCACCCAAGAGTGTCAAACTATTATTCAATTTTTCTTATTTTCCATTCTCCAAGTGATGATTGAGTTAGTACATAATCCTCCATTTTTGGTGTTATTAGCCATAGATACATATGTGGAAGAGCCTTCATGCACTTTTAGTATCTATACATGGATTTTATTGCTTATATAACCACACAATCTTTAGTTTACTAAATTTTTTGAATGTTTTTTATATCCTCAATGAATTAAAAAAAATTAGTAGTATAATCATTAATATTCCTTAGGGTATCAAAAGATATTAAATAAAGAGAATGTGAATCATCTTAAGAGTATCTCCTTGGAGTGTCTATCCAGGTGTACAGTTAGGTTTATTTTTCTTGAACTAGGTGATGATTTAGTTAAGAAAAATAAACCCTTTTCATGGTTATTACCCCAAGGAACATCCATACCAGATCCAACATCTACTTGTAGTATCCAAATAGTGATGTCATTTATCAAATAATCATACAATCCTTACATTATTTATTAATAGATAGATAATATTCTCTATAAAGAATAATACAGTAAGGTTGAATGTGGAGTAAATATTATGTTATTTTATTGTTATTAAATTAGTAAATAATTTCTCATAATTTTATGTATATAAGTTCAAAATTGGTTTCTAATTGTAATGAGTTACATTAGTAATTAATTAATTAAATTTTAATTTGTAGTTTGTAATTATTTAACGAATAGTTAAGAAGTTTTAATGAATAATTATTCATTATTTAATAAATCATCAATTAATAGTTAATTAATAATTAATAAATATTTAACTAAAAAAATTCATTAGTTATTGGTTACTTAATTATTATTTTATTATTCATTATATAGTTGTTATTCATCTATTATTCCTTAGTCAAACAATAGTTAAGTAAATAGTTAATGAGTTTATAATCATTAGTTATTTAGTAGCTATTTAATAGTTAATAGTTAGTTAATTATTAGTGAATCAATATTTAATCACTAGAAAATTCATTAGTTAATTAATCATTTATCATTAGTTAATAATTAGATAACTATTCGTCAATCATTCATTAATTTAGAGTTAATTATTAGTTTTTTAGTATCTAATTAATAGTTCCTATATAGGTAATCATAATATAATCATTAAATAATCATTAGTAAATTATTAGTTAATCATTAATTTATTATTCTTAAATTATTAGTTAATCATTAGTTAATCCCTAGTTAATCATCAGTTAATCATAAGTTAATCCTCAGTTAATCATTAGTTAATCACTACTTAATAATTAATTAATAATTTATTAATCATTAATTAATCATTAGTTAAAAATCCCTTTGTTAATAATAAACTAACAGTTATTATGTAGAATGATATTAGTTTAATAATAGGAAATTAATATTTTTTAATAGTTATTTTAGAGTTAATTACAATTTAATCATTACTTACTTATTAGTTAATTAATATATAACCCTATGTTAATGAGTATCCAATACATGGCTGAACATTAGTTAATCATCAGTTAATAATTATTTTATCATCCAATAATTAATAGTTCTATATATTTAGTTATTAGTTCTTTAATTGTTAATTAATTGTTAATTATTAGTTAATCATTAGTTAATAATTTACACAGTTTTTAATTAATACATAGTTAATCCTTACTTAATCTTTAGTTAATCCTTAGTTATTCATTAGCTAAGTAATATTGAATCACAATCTAATTATAATTAATTAATAGTTGATATATAATTAACTAATAGTATATTATTTGTTAATTATAACTTAATTATCATTCCATAATGATTAGTTAATTATTGTCAATTATTTAATAATTAGAGTTTACATGTTATTATAAATTAATAAGTGATATTAAATATTAATTATTCATAATAATTCTTAAATTACTATGAAGGATTATAAATTAATTATTAAATATTCATAATTAAATAATAATAATTTATTCACTAATATTAATAAATATTTATAAATTACATCATATTAAATAAAAAATATGTAAGTAAAATAAATAAAAGTATTTTAAACTGATGAAATGAATAATTATTTTTTAATAAAAATACCTTTAAAGGAAGATTCACAAATTTTCACTCATTTAAGGCCATAAAAATAGTTATAGGAAATATGGTAAAAATGGGATAATTTATTGAGAGAGTGTGGGAGACTAAAATGGGTTGTTCTTTAGAAAGAGGTAGGGGAAATCCTGGAGATGGGAGCGGGGTTAATTGGGGTGGGGGAAGTAGAATCTGATTCCATTAGAAAATTTCACCTTTTACTTGGTGAAGGGAATTACCACCCCAATACATTTTCATATATGGGGAAAAGGTGTTGAGTCTCTTAATACATTTGAAATTTATCTAGAAGGCATTAAGGTTCCCAACATTTTTCCAACTTCTCATATTTCACTAAACTTATATTAAATTTTTTTTGTTGATTTTTTTAAAAAAATACCCCCTGAAGACTTTCCATTTTCATGAATGGGATAACATCGCCACATATTCATTTAAATTACCATAGTGGAACATATTTGAATTGTATGATAAAATTGAAATATGGGGTATTTATTTGTTCATTTTTTTGGGTATAAGTGAAATATATTTACTAAAATGGGTTTCCATTGCACCAAATGATTTGATGCTTTGGACACCTGATAAGATCACCAATTAAATTGGTTCTGCAGCCCAATTTTTTGTTTTAAAATTTTAGATTTCTTTAATTTTAAAATTTTTTGAATACATTATTTTTTTAAATTTTTTTATTTGAAAAAATGGTATGTAAATATATTATTACACACATGGGTTTTTATAATTTTATTAATGCTTCTTTAACTTATTTAGATTTATTTGTAATAACATAAGATATAATTTTTATAATTAAATTAATGTTTTTTGGGGATAGCCTCCGCATTCAGGGTGGGTCGTTTTGTACATGGGATGTAACTATTAAAAAATATAATCATTTTATTTAAAAATATAAAAAAATTTATTTTATTTTCTAATAATAATATATAAAAAATATGTAAATTAGTTTTAAAAATAATATGAATTAAAATTTTATTTTTTAATCATAAAAAATAAAATATTTATTACTTTTTGTTGATTTTTTTTAATTGACCATTGTTTTTATATAAAATAATGCTTAAATTAATATATTATTTGATAAGGAATAGTTAATGTTTATATTCAAATTTAATTTTAAAGAATCATATTAATTTTTTTTTAATTAAATAGTTTAAATAATACTTTTTGAAAAAATAATTATTAAAAAACAAAATGGTAAAATATTAGAAATATTTATAGGAAAAAATAACGGAAAATGAGAGGAAAAACAAATATAATGACACCAAACACAACTAGTTGAAAACTCTTTCTGATGGGCTTGATTTGGCTCTTTATATTTGGGAAATAAGATCCCCAATTCCAATGATATGTTAGTTATTCTGATATCACATGATTTCACATTGGGTATACCATTTATGTCTCTAATATAAAATTTTAATGGTTACCACTTCTATAACAATGTGAATGGATTCTGTCCAAAGGAAGGTGGTCATTTTTTGTTTCAAACCCAACAATGCTTAGGAATACACATTGGTTGAGAGGATGGGGGGTTGGATCACCCCACCCTTTTGGGGGGAATTATTTCCTACAATGAGCCTCTCTTATCAAATTAAGTTATATTCTTGAATCCCTCCCAAATCTCAATACAAGATTGGTTACTCTAATAAAATAATGACATGTTGTATCTCTCTATATGAAACATGGGGGTTCTATTAATGACTCTATATTTATGTATCAAAAGTTATCCATATGTTATCTATCATTTCAAAGTAATAGGTAGTTGGTTGTTTTTAAAATACATATAACTGGGCACTCTAGAGTTTACTACAATATAGGGAGTCAATTGGAACTTCGAGACTAAGATTGAACCTCAAAGAGAAGTCTCATTTATCCTATATGAAAATGAATGAAAACCCACATAGATAGTTTAGGTCCTGAAAATATATTTTAACTTCATATTATAGGGATGTAAATGAGTGAAATGATTCATTGGTTATGGATATCGAGCTTGAAGAAGGTGTCCTACGTATCCCACTTATAACAGAAATCTTAGTCTTTGTAGTTCGGTTTGTCCAAAAACTGCTAATGGGTGTGGATGACTAATTATTACCCATGAGGGTTATTACCTTATATTTTCATAATATTGGTATTCCATCAGGACTTACACCATAGTGGATGCCTAGGAAAGGTGGCATTTTTATCATGTTATTAAACTAGGCTTACACACTAATTTTTCTAAGATTTGGGGAATTTAGGATGCCAGTGATTTGATCTTTGCAAATCAATAATCAAATGTGAGTCATTATAGTTTTGAGAGACAAGGTATAATAATTAATCATACTCAAAACATATGGATACAAGAATTAATCCTTGGGGAAGCCCTGAGAGAGTGTTTGATATGGAAATTGAACCTTAGGAAGGCATCCTACATATCCTAATAATAGAAGGAATCAGAGTCCTCAAAGTTCAAATAGTTTACAAATCTACTAATGGATGAGAAAGGATGATGGAACCATAGGTTAAGGGTCCGAAAAAGATTATTAAATGAAATTTCATGTACTTACAGCAAAGTGGATTCCCATTGAGAGATACCCAACCCTTATCCTCTATTAGGAAAATATTTGGGATCATGCATGTTTGACCAAGAATACGTGGATATCCAAAGGTTCCCATTATACCCATAAGGATTCATGAGTAACAATAACTATATCATTATATATATTCAAAAAATGAAGGGGGGGGGGGTAATTCTCAACCAATGACTCATGGTTGGGGTTTTACACGATTCGACGGCATATTCCTAAGTATTCTGGATAGACAAGGTTAAAATTTCTAGGGGTGTTTACCTAATCAGTCATACATGGTTGTCTGAAAAGTCTAGAGTTTCTATCTAGAATTTCTCATGGTGTATACATGAAACGTATAAGGGATATCCCATGATCAAGAATAAATTTATAAGAGATATAACGTGATCAAGATGAAATGTCTGGAGGAAATCGTATGAACCTTTAGACATGTATAAAGGACTTCACAGGATTTGGATGACATGTCCAAAGGACTTCACATGACCATGCTGACATTTCTGTAGGACTTCTCATGATCAGGATGACATGACAAAATGAATTCATGTGACCATTCTGATATGTCCGAAGGACTTCTTGTGATCCAGATGACATGTAAAAAAGACTTCACGTGGCTAGGATGACATGCCCAGAAGACTTCTCATGACCGAGATGAAATGTATCTAGTTATTGCATAATTCAGATAAAATGTCCAACGGGACATTATATGAACAATATGACATTTCTAGAGTTGTCACATTATTTTGATGATATGTATGAAGGACAAAAATTTACATGGATTAAATTTATGAAGGACTTTGTGTGACTAGGGTATAATTTTTTGGACAAATTTTCATAAATAGTCTGACATGTCTATAGTCATTGATGAATCTGGATGACATATCTTGAGGACCATTTCATGATAAGTATGACATGTCCAAAGTGATTAACATGATATAAAAGTATATCATGTGAATTTCATGACCCTATCTCATAAAAATTAGTATATCTATATTTTCATTAATGATTCATCATTCCTATCAATTATCGCTAAATTTTCTTAATGTTAATTAAGTGTTAGCCTATTAAGGAAACACATGATCAAGTTGATATAAAATATTCTTTCATTTGATCTGGTAATCATATTATAAGTACTTAACTTGATCAATATAGTGATCACATGAAGTTTATAAATATCTCTCTTAATCTCTTAAGTCATTCCCTGAGAACACATGACAAAAGACTATTGAGAACACATACTTCACAGCTCTAGAAAGTCCAATCTCGACTCTATACTCTCGTGTGTGTGTTTTTTCAGTCATGGGGGATTTTATATGCATCATCACCCTAGATCTATACCTCTTCACAAGGTTGTTAGATCTAAAATATGGGAATGAGTCATTGGAGGGAGTATCACATCAAATGTTTTGGGTGAACCTGCCACAAGTCATCTATGGTGTCATCATATCATGTGACAAATAACGACTATGATATCACTCAGTATTTTCCATATTTTTTTACCCCATGGATTATCATATAGAGTTTTCATAATCGACTCAACATTTTAAATGGACTTTGTAAGACCAGGTAAACATATCTAGGTCCCTTATAAGGATCATCATGGCATGTCATAGGTCCTTCATGTGATGGAGGAATACTTATCTGGGGTCCTTTGCAAGATTAAGCTGGGATGTCAAAGGGACTTTTCATGATCAGTAAACTGATAATGAAATGTACATAATATCTTTGCATGGAAAACAACATAACTATTATATATATAAAGGTACTACTATTTTGAAATTTATTTTATAAATCCAAGGGAATTCACCCATTGGTTAACCATCACAGAATCACATAATTAAATAGACATGTCTAATGTTCATTTCATGATGAAGGTGACACATCTACTATACACTACGTGATGAGGCTAGAATTTAATTTGGCCCTTTGTGTAATTAATGTACTAGCCACAGTAGAAATATCAAACCTTCATATGAAACCAACATTAATACCATTCACATAACGATACCATTTTTTACATTTTTTATTTTATAAATCCCACACAATTCACCCATCAATTTTCTACCAGGGAATAACATGATCAAATGTATTTGTTTAATGTCTTATTGATGATGAAGGTTACAAATCTTGTGGCCTTTTCATGATGAAATCAGAATATAAATATAAACATCATGTGATCAATGGACTGAACGTGTAGAAAACATCATCACATCACATGAAAATTATCATGAAGGTATAAAAATTATCCTCTTTTATTTTATAAATCCCTAAACATTGACCCATCTGTTTTCCATTAATGAATTTTAGGATAAAAAAAATATGATGTTATTTCTATAATTATGGTAAAATGGTTAGTGGAATTATCATAAAAAATATGATAGGTATTTAGGGTTTTTAGTATGATCTATAAAGAAACTCATGAACTATATACGCATGACATACGAATATCGACAGAACTCTCTTTTTCATGAAGGTTTACGATTTTTCAAATTTTATTTCATAATGGGATTCAATGATTATTAGGCTTCTATTGATCGATATGTCAAATGATTGAGGGAACTCATCTGGTATCTTTTACATGATAATAAAAGATTTTCTAGAATCATTTTTGAGATCAAGAGGTATAATAAGAGGGGCTTCATGTGATTCTTTAAAGATCATGAAAAGCACATGACCCATTCACATGTTGTCCTTTGGGTAACACAATTTTTTAACCGAGGTTATTAATCGCAATGTACCCATGATTCCATTTTCATACAATTTATTGAAAAATAATACATATTATTTAGGTATTTCTAGGATACTAAAACATTTGATTATAATTTAGATGGAATAAAAAATAACCCCCCTCAGAAGGGAGGTCTAAATGAACAAGGACTCAATTCATAGTAAAAATTTTCTACCTAAGTCTCATGTTCTTCATCAGGTTAGTGTTATGAGTGGAATTTGTTCTTTCGAGAGGCCATTAAAATTTTACAGGGTTCCCTATAAATATGGTAACATGAGGTATACCACATCACTTATGACCCACAACCTCCAAAGCTCTCATGATTTCATATATCACATGAACTCTTCACAAGACTGCATTTCATGACCTATCCACAAGAACCATTTTCATGAATTCATTGTGTGATATCATCACTTGATCTATCAGTGTAAATGAGTTGTCTTGACACTATCTTAATAAATCCATGAACCAATCAACTGTAATTCACTTAGGCCATGGGGGGCATATTTTGGTGCGAGGATGTATTGAATGCTTCGTAGGGTCTGATGGAAATGTTGCATAATCATTATGTCATTATGTGGTTCAAGTGAAATTATGATAGTCACATGATTATAAGGCTTATAATGTATTATTTGATTTATATGAGTATCAATAAGAAATGTTATGTTAATGGGAGTTATGATAGTCATGTGACCTTCCAATGGTTATGTGATTCGCCCAATTTGTTTGTTTCATTCCAGTTCATACGAATCAGTTTTATTTTCACATGTATATCCAATATATTTCTTATATAAATGGTTTACTTATCTACTATCTATTTCTTATGATTTCATCCATATGGATCCAAGGAACGATGTTTTAGAAACCACAGATCAATTGAACGATATGGGTTCTAGTGTCGACACCGACCATCATTCTCTCACCTTGTCATCCTAGAAGACACTATAAGACTTGATGAGGGAAAATATTATTGAATATAATATATTATAATTATTTAAAATTTATGGTTTTAGAATTAGAAACAATGGTCCCATCCTTCCAACCAAATTGGAGATCATAACTTATTCTTTAGTCTTGAGAATAGATAATTAATTTATTGAAATTATCTCTCATCTGAGCCACATCATTGAGGAGGAAAAATGGTTATATGGGTATTTGATGATAAGTAATTTGGAGGGGAACATTATGAATATGATTATAACATCCATATGTACTAATATATATTTCTATACTATTGAATGAACCAGATGTTTAGATAGTTTCTTGTATGAGTCCTTCTGTCAGGAGGAGGCTTTGGGATGGATTTGGGCTGACACATCTAGAGGCAGTATACTGCTATCAAATTTTCCATTTAATTAAATCATATTGGTATATATGAATCTATTTTAATCTCACATTAGTTGATTTTTATGATAAGGTTCTTATGGAAGACTTTTCCATTGATGGAGTCTATATATGAAATCATTTCATCTTTCACATAGTGAATTCGACATCAATCATTTGGATCTCGAAAAAATATACTGCACACCAATTTTAGTAGATATGTTTGATGAGTTTCTCCATAAATATTATATTTTGTATTATGTAAAATGCGACACTCCTATTTATAGGGAGTATGTTAGGATGATCAAAAAGTCCCTTAATAAGCCCCCTCTTCTTGGGGTGGACAATCTGTTTAAGAAGTGGTTGACCTTTTTTATCAAGGAGGACCATCCTAAGCCTGATGACATAGATCCAAAGGATTTCCCAGAGAAGGAGTCCCATAGTGTTAAGGTTTCCTAATGGCCCATAGTTTTTATGTTTCATTCTATAAGTAGGGCTAGGAGGTCGTTTCTAACATTGATCAAGCCATTCAGTTGCCTATCTTTCACACTATGTACTTGAGTGGGTACCTACTCTTGACCTAAGAGAAGGGGGGGTGTCAGGTTTTCCGACATCATGATAGGTGAATACATGGATCGTGGAGTGCACATTTGGTTGTAAATTATTATATTGGATAAACTATACCACCTCATACACCATATTTATAGGGGAAGAGTATAGCGACCCATACTTTTCTTACATTACTATTACATCATTTCCATGATAAACAACGTAATAGTATTACACATAGAGGATCCAGAGGTTTAGTGTATTGGGAAAACTAGGACCATACATAACAAATACAACATCAACCATAAATATTTATTTAATTTCATCTACTCTAGATTCTTATTGGCACTTGTCCTCTCCTTAGTACATGTAGCCACCTGAGGATATACATCAAAGGGGTGAGCTAGAAGCCCAATAAGAGGATAGATAAGAACAATATATCTTGGGGTGAGCATAATCATGAAATAGGAAAATGACCATGAACATGAGAGGAGCATAAACAATAAACTTGAAATGTGGCAATGTATAAAAATGAAACATCATGTCTTAGTGGTTAATTACCACACATACTTGTGAACAAATCTAGAATCTTGTTCACACATCATTTCACATTTACTCATGAGATTCATAACTTTACCCAATGCATTGGAGCACTGAATAATTTAGGGCGCACCCATCACATTTAAACATTCATATTGCGCTATATAATTACGGGCGCACCCGTCACATCATAACATTATCATTATCATGCTTGAAACATAGAACATATATAAAACATGTACATAAATAACCCATGGAATGGAATTGGGTTCTTCTCATAATAACACATTCATAAGCTTTGGGTTCCAAAAAGAAAGAGGGAATAACATACTTGATACAAGAACCATCAACCTTGAATGAAAGGTAAAAGGTGAGATCTTGAAAGAAGAGTTCTTTTGGAAAACATTTTGATGGACATAAAAACCAGTGAAAAACATGTATATCCCAGAAAAGTAAAGGAAATTATGAACAAATGATCTTTGAGGAGTAACCATATCTAAAATGAAGTGAAAGAGGGAGAACCCGAAGGAAGAAAATTGGGTTCGAGATTTCCCCTTACCTTGTACTCGAATGCCTCCTTCTATTTAATGTCCTGTATAATGACATTATATTCATTAATTAGAAATTATAGAACCTTTTATAAATTAATAGGGTTCATTTTGGTTTCATTATTTCATATTATGTTCCTTTGGATGACTTATAGAGTTTAAAAACATTGATCGGGGATGTTCATTTTCATGGTTTTCTTGAGCGGTCCACTTGTATTCTTAAATTGATGTTTGGGTAGATCATGGGTAAACATCCAGAACTGATATTAAATGTTATTAATGATATTACATAAGATTTAATGATTTTATAATGAGTTATATTAGATCCATGTGGACAAATCATTAGATAAGAATTAAATGAAGATTATTTGGGTTAAATTGAGCGGTTTTTGGATCACAACGAACTCGTTTTAACATTTATCTTAGTAATATGGCCATAGGTTATTTACAGAACTTAAAATAGAACATAATACATATAAAATATTCTGGTTCGACCATAAAAATGGTTTCATGACCAGATCTGAAGGTAGAAATGGAAGAAAAGAGCATGTTGTTTTTGAAGGTGATAAATTAACACCACATGAACAACGTTCTCTTTAATAAAATAAAAGGAAGAGGGAAAGGGTGTGGGGTGATATAATATACCATTAGAATCATAATATTATAGTATATGTATAATACTGGAGTTAAAAAACAATTTTGATGAAGATAGGTAGGTAGAGGTCAAGAAAGGAACTTGAACTTGAAAGGAAAAATTAAAGGAGAAGAGAGAGAGAAATTACCTCTAGAATCTTCCTCTTGAGATCCTCCTTAAAGAAGACAGGGTTGATGTTTTGATGAGACCAGAAGATTTTGGACGTGGGGGATGATCTAGGGAAGGTGTTTGGTCATAATTTAGAAAAGGATTGTAGCTTGAGAGGTGTGAGGAAAAGAGGGAGTGAAGGGTGGCTTTTATAGTGGAGGGAGAGGGGTTTCCTTAATATAAAATTGATTAGTTTATTAATTTCACCTAAGACTTGGAATAGTGAGTCTAGGATGACTAATAATAGTAAATAAGACATGTTAATTCAGGATTTGGGTGCTTACGTCACTTGTGATGTCAGGAATAGTGGGTTTTAATTAAAATGTATTTACACGGTAAATTAATGTATTCTACTATTCACCAAAAATTCAAGTTTCTCAGAAAAATTCCAAAAATTTACCCCAACCAAATTTCGACGTGTAGAATCCAAAAATGAAGCCCATTTTTCAAAAATAATTTTCTAAATATTATTAATTTAATATTTAAATAAAATCATATTTTACTTAAAAAACAATTTTTAAGATTAAAACTGATTTTATAGTTCTTTCAAAAATTACATAGGGTCTTATAAAATTATATAAAAACTATTAGACATTGATTAAATAATTTATGAATACATTACAGGAAAATAAATATTCTTTTAAATTAATTAATTAATTATAGTTAATTATTTATGACTTATAAAATACCAAAAACGTTTACTAAGGTCAAATTGTCACTTTCTAAGATGTCTAAATTTTATTTTATTATTCATAGGTAATGTTCCTCTTATTTAATATTCATAAGGGTCATGTTACTATTAATAAGGGTAGGTTACTATTAAGCAAAAATTATTTTTGTTTCATTAGACTCCAAAAACCATCTTGAACACAACCGTGTATGTTGGATTTTTAAAATTCTAAACATAGGGGTGAAAAAATTATTTTTAAAGGTCACTTATCACTTAGTAGTTCATTATTTTGTGTTTTTATGACATAAATATAAGAAGGAAATTTTCCATTGAAAAACTTTGGGTCGTTACATTCTTCCCCCCTTAAGAAATTTCGCCCCCGAAATTTCACTTTACACAAACAGGTGAGGGTGCTTCTCCTTCATTGACTCTTCTGGTTCCCAAGTTACTTCCTCAAACTTGTGGTTCCTCCACAACACTTTGATAAGGAAGGTTGTCTTGTTGTGTAAAACCTTATCACTTCGGTCCCGAATTTTTACCGGCTGCTCCTCATAGGAGAGATTATCTTCCAGCTGTTCCACCTCTGAGTTTAGTACATGTGATGGGTCTGGTATGTACTTCCTCAGTAGTGATACATGAAACACATCATAAACTTGATCCATATTCGGTGGGAGTTCCAGACGATAGGCCACGGCTCCTATGCAGTCAAGGATCTGAAAGGGGCCAATGTACCTTGGGATTAGCATCCCTTTCTTTCGAAATCGCATGACTCTCTTCCATGGAGATATTCGAAGGAAGACTTTATCTCCAACATCGAACTCCAAGTCCCTTCGACGATTGTCAGCATAGATCTTTTTCCGACTTTGAGAAGCTTTGATGTGTTTCTGGATGACTTAAACCTTCTCAGTCATCTCATGCACAAGATCAGATCCAAGTAGCTTTCTTTCTCCAACTTCATCCAAACAGGTTGGAGTTCTACATCACTTCCCATAAATAGCTTCATACGGAGCCATCTAAATACTCGAGTGGAAGATATTTTTGTATGAGAACTCAACCAATGGGAGGTGCTGATACCATCCACCTTTTAATTCTATAGAGCATGCTCTTAGCATATCTTCGAGTGTCTGAATAGTCCTTTCATACTGGCCATCAGTTTGGGGGTGATAGGCCGTGCTGAAATTTAATTCAGTAGTCAAGGCATGTTGAAGGATCCTCCAAAATTTAGATGTGAACCTTGGATCATGGTCAGGGACAATCGAGAGTGGAACACCGTGAAATCTCACTACTTCCTTCACATATATCCTTGCAAGTTGTTCAAGTGATAGGTCTTCCCAAATAGAAATAAAATGGGCAGTCTTGGTGAGTCGATCAACCACAACCCATATCGCATTATTGCCCTTTGACGTCTTCGGGAGACCCGTGACAATGTCCATAGTAACATTTTCCCATTTCCACATGGGCATAGGCAATGGCTGCATCATACCTTTGGACTTTTGTCGCTCAGCTTTAACTTGCTGAAATACCAAGCACCTTGATATATATTCTGCAATCTCCTTCTTCATGTTATCCCACTAGAAGTGTTCTCGGAGATCACGGTACATCTTGGTACTCCCAGTATGGATAGAGAGCGTTGAGCTATGTGCATTATACAATAGCTCCTTCTTTATCCCAGGTGATAAAGGCACACAAAGCCGCATTCCAAACCGAATCACACCATCATCATTGATATGGAACTCTTGTAGCTTTCCTTCCATTACTGTATTCACCCTCTTTTGTATCTCCACATCATCCCTTTGTGCTTCCATAATCTTCTGTTGGATGGATGGTTGCGCAATCATTTGGGCAAGGTAGGATGTATCCCCTGCCCTTAAGATTCCCAAATCCATCCTTTGCATATCCAAGAAGATAGGGTCTTTCTCAATCCTGAACATGGATAGAGTAGTAGGTTCTTTCCTACATAGAAAATCAGCTACCTTGTTCGCCTTTCCAGGATGATAGTGAATAGAGCAATCATAATCCTTGATTTGCTCTAACCATCTCCTTTGACGCATGTTGAGATCCTTTTGTGTGAATATATACATTAGGCTCTTGTGGTCGGTGTATATGTCACACTTCTCTCCATAAAGGTAGTGCCTCCATATTTTCAAGGAAAAAATCACGGTTTCTAGCTCTAGATCATGCATCGAGAAGTTCTTCTCATGGATCTTCAACTATCGTGAGGCGTAGGCTATCACATTATCATTTTGTATGAGTACACAACCCAAGACTTTCTTGGAAGCATCGTTGTATATCACAAAACATTCTCCACTTTTTGGTAGTGTGAGTACAGGTGTAGTGATCAGCCTTCTCTTTAGCTCCTTGAATCTTCCCTCACATTCATCCATCCAGACATACTTTACCCCTTTCCTTGTTAACTTAATTAGAGGGCTTGATAATCGTGAGAAGTTTCTCACAAAATGTCGACAGTACCCAGCTAATCCAAGAAAAATACGGATTTCCGTGACACTACAGGGCCTGGGCCATTCCTCAATTGCCTTTGTCTTTGAAGGATCCACAGATATTCCCTCACTTGTGATCACATGTCCCAAGAACGTGACTTGATTCATCCAAAAGTCACACTTCCTGAACATGGCGTACAACTTCTCCTTTCTCAATGTCGCCAACGCAAGTCTTAGATGTTCTTAATGATCCTACTTTTTCTTGGAGTAGATGAGAATATCATCAATAAACACTACAAAAAATTTGTCGATGTAATGTATAAAGACTCTATTCATAAAATCCATGAAGATTTCAGGTGAATTAGTAAGTCCAAAGGGCATCACCAAAAACTCATAGTGCCCATACCTTGTACGGAAGGCAGTCTTCTGAATATCTTCCTTCTTCACCTTTTCCTAATGATATCCAGAACGAAGATCCACCTTTGAGAAGTATTGAGCCCCTATTAACTAATCGAACATGTCATCAATCCTTGGAAGAGGATACTTTTTCTTTATGGTGATCTTGTTTAGTTCCCGATAATCGATACACAGCCGCATGGTTCCATCCTTCTTCTTCACAAAGAGCATTGGCGCACCCCAAGGTGATGCACTAGGGTGTATGAACCCTTTTTCCAGATGCTCTTGCAGTTGCTTCTTTAACTCCTCCAGTTCGATAGGATCCATCCTATAGGGGGAACTTCGAGATAGGAGTAGCTCTGGGTATGAGTTCAATTGAGAACTCTACCTCACGATCCGGGGGAATTCCGGGTAACTCTTCTGGAAATACATTGTTGTATTCCCTTACGATGGGAATTTCCTCAAGGTTAGAACTTTCCTTCGACTAAACCATTTGGCCGAGGTATTCTTCTTCATAGGGAATCAACACCCACACTATTGAAGGATTTTTCAAAGGATATTCATGACCTTCCTTGCATTTGTAGAGGATCATGGGATGGTTCGGAATATGAAAATATATTTCCTTTTCCCGACAGTTGATATGTTCTCTATATAACGAGAGCCAATCCATTCCCATTATAGCGTCGAATTCCACCAAGGGAAGTATTATGAGATTTTCCGGAAGAATCTTCCCACATACGTCAACAGGAGAAGAGTCAAACACATGGGTTGCAATTATTGCACCACTTGGTGTTTTTACAGATATCTCTACTTCAAGGTTTCAGGGCTTCGATTCTATAGTTCTACCAAACTTGCAAGATATAAAGGAATGCGTAGAAACAGAATCAAATAAGACTTTTTCCATTCTTGAGTGAATAGGAAGTGTACCTTGTATGAATTCATTATCATGTTACACCTCCGCAGTAGTGATGGAATAAGCCTTCCCTGGTTCCTTTGGCTTTGGTGGTTGTTGGCGCTGATTACTCTTGAGAGCTCGAGGTTTAGTGCACTGGTTTGAATAGCGCCCTAGCTCCCTATAGTTGTAGCATTGAACCACAAGTGGTTATCTCCTTTAATCGGATACATTATCCTTCCTTTTAATGTCTTTTCGACACTCATGAGAAAGGTTTCCTTCATTCCCACACTTTAAGCATTTCCCCGACCCTTTGAGGCAGTTCCCATGGTGCAACTTCCCACATTTTTGGCATGTGGGTCGTTGTGTTTTCCTCCCACCTTTATCACTAGATCCGCCAGCTTGAAACTCCATCTTTATTTTCTTATCACCATAGCCATGGGACCATTCTAAAAACTCCATATCCACTTTTAGATCACACCGAACAACTTCTTCATAACTCCCAAAGTCTCGAATTGCAAGAGCGTTTCGAAGATGTGGTTATAATCCACTAAAGAATCTATCAATTTTTCTATCATTGTTGATAAAAAAACCCGAAGCATACCTTGAGAGCCTTGTGAAATTTGATTCATATGTTGTGATAGATTCTACTTCTTTTTGCTTGAGCTCTATTAATTCTCTCTCCATCTTCGAGCGAAGAGTTCGTGGGAAGTACTTATTAAGAAACATTATCTTAAAGTATTCCTGTTCCATCTCTTCAATTTCCTCCCTTGGCTTGGTGTTCTTAATAAAATCCCACCATTGACCATCTTCTCCATCTATACGATAAATGACTAGAGTCACGTTCTCCATCTCAGAACAGTGAAGAACAGAAAAGATCTTCTCCATGGAGTTGACCCACTGTTCCGCAACTAGTGGATCGGAAGATCCACAAAACGTCGGTGGTTGTTGCCGCATAAAACATTCGATTTCCAGTTTCCCCCTCTTTGGTGAAGGAGGACATTCCCCATTAATATGGTTATTATTCATAACCTTAGATAATTGGGTAAGCATCACCATGAAGTTTTGAACTCCACCTCCCAAATCATTGGGGATGTTGTTCGGGCAATCCTTGCATTGGCCCTCGCGAGAGTTGTTGGCCTGATTTCTCCTAGTTCCCACCATTTTCTAAAATAGAAAAGGTTAGAACAAAACATAAGTAAAAAAGTCATGAATAACCTATCCTTTTAAACAATTATACCAAAAACATAACATATGGGATCCCCAGGTAAATATCCTTGTGTGCATATTTGTACTTATTCTCATGCTAGAGGTTTTCTCTAGGTTTTACTAATCCTAATTCCCAAATTAACTAAACCTTTCCTCTGATACCAACTATAGCGACCTGACCTTTTCTTACATTACTATTACATCATTTCCATTATAAACAACATAATAGTATTACACATAGAGGATCTAGAGGTTTAGTGTCTTGGGCAAACTAGGACCATACATAACAAATACAACATCAACCATAAACATTTATTTAATTTCATCTCCTATATCTTCTTATATGAACTTGTCCTCTCGTTAGTACATGTAGAGACCTGAGGATATACATCAAAAGGGGTGAGCTAGAAGCCCAGTAAGAGGATAGATAAAAAAAATATATCATGGGGTGAGCATAATCATGACATAGGAAAATGACGATGATCATTAGAGGAGCATAAACAATAAACTTGAAATGTGGCAATGCATAAAAATGAAACATCATGTATTAGTGGTTAACTAACACACATACTTGTGAACAAAACTAGCATCTTTTTCACACATCATTTAAAATTAACTCATTATATTCATCACTTTACCCAATGCATTGGAGCGCTGTATAATTCCGGGCGCACCCATCACATTTAAACATTCATATTGCGCTATATAATTTCGGACGCACCCGTCACATCATAACATTATCATTATCATGATTTCCACATAGAATACATATCAAACATGTACATAAATAACCCATGGAAAGGAATGGGGTTCACCTCATAATGACACATTCATAAGCTTTGGGTTCCCAAAAGAAAGAGGGAACAACATACTTGATACAAGAACCATCAACCTTGAATGAAAGGTAAAAGGTGAGATCTTGAAAGAAGAGTTCTTTTGGAAAACATTTTGATGGACATAAAAACCAGTGACAAACATGTATATCCTAGAAAAGTAAAGGAAATTATGAACAAATGATCTTTGAGGAGTAACCATATCTAAAATGGAGTGAAAGAGGGAGAACCCGAAGGACGAAAATTGGGTTCGAGATTTCCCCTTACCTTGTACTCGAATGCCTCCTTCTCTTTAATGTCCTGTATAATGACATTATATTTATTAATTAGAAATTATAGAACATTTTATACATTAATATGGTTCATTCCGGTTTCATTATTTCATATTATGTTCCTTTGGATGACTTATAGAGTTTAAAAACATTGATCGGGGATGTTCATTTTCATAGGTTTTCTTGAGCGGTCCACTTGTATTCTTAAATTGATGTTTGGGTAGATCATGGGTAAACATCCAGAACTGATATTACATGTTATTAATGATATTACAGAAGCTTGAATGATTTTATAATGAGTTATATTAGATCCATGTGGACGAATCATTAGATAAGAATTAAATGAAGATTATTTGGGTTAATTTGAGCGGTTTTTGGATCACAACGAACTCGTTTTAACATTTAACTTAGTAATATGGCCATAGGTTATTAACAGAACTTAAAATAGAACATAATACATATAAAACATTCTGGTTCAACCATAAAAATGGTTTCATGACCAGATATGAAGGTAGAAATGGAAGAAAAGAGCATGTTGTTTTTGAAGGTGATAAATTAACACCACATGAACAACGTTCTCTTTAATAAAATAAAAGGAAGAGGGAAAGGGTGTGGGGTGATATAATATACCATTAGAATCATAATATTATAGTATATGTATAATACTGGAGTTACAAAACAATTTGGACGAAGATAGGTAGGGAGAGATCAAGAAAGGAACTTGACCTTGAAAGGAAAAATTAAAGGAGAAGAGAGAGAGAAATTTCCTCTAGAATCTTCCTCTAGAGATCCTCCTTAAGGAAGATAGGCTTGGTCTTTTGATGAGACCAGAAGCTTTTGGACGTGGGGTATGATCTAGGGAAGGTGTTTGGTCAGAATATATAGAAGGATTGGAGCTTGAGAGGTGTGAGGAAAAGAGGGAGTGAAGGGTGGCTTTTATAGTGGAGGGGAGAGGGGTTTCCTTAATATAAAATTGATTAGTTTATTAATTTCACCTAAGACAAGGAATAGTGAGTCTAGGATGACTAAAAATAGTAAATAAGAAATGTGATTTTAGGATTTGGGTGCTTACATCACTTGTGATGTCAGGAATAGTGGGTTTTAATTAAAATGTATTTATATGGTAAATTAATGTATTCTACTATTCACCAAAATTTCAAGTTTCTCAGAAAAATCCCAAAAATTTACCCCAACCATTTTTCGACGTGTATAATCCAAAAATGAAGTCCATTTTTCAAAAATAATTATCTAAATATTAATAATTTAATATTTGAAGAAAATCATAATTTACTTCAATAAACATTTTTTAAGATTAAAACTGATTTTATAGTTCTTTCAAAAATTACGTAGGGTCTTATAAAATGATCTAAAAACTATTATACATTGATTAAATAATTTATGAATACATTACAGGAAAATAAATATTCTTTTTTATTAATTAATTAATTATTATTAATTATTTATGACTTATAAAATACCAAAAATGTTTACTAAGGTCAAATTGTCACTTTCTAAGATGTCTAAATTTTATTTTGTTATTCATAGGTAATGTTCCTCTTATTTACTATTCATAAGGGTCATGTTACTATTCATAAGGGTAGGTTACTATTCACCAAAAATTATTTTTGTTTCATTAGACTCCAAAAACCATCTTGAACACAACCATGTATGTTGGATTTTTAAAATTCCAAACATAGGGGTGAAAAAATTAAGTTTAAAGGTCACTTATCACTTAGTAGTTCATTATTTTGCGTTTTTATGACATAAATATAAGAAGGGAATTTTCCATTGAAAAACTTAGGGTCGTTACAAAGACCACTGAACACCTTCTCTATAACCTTTCAGGTGTTATGGGGTTGGATGGGGTATCACCTCCGTAGGTATGAATAATTGAGTGCCAAAAACAACCTCAAAATCCTTTTGAATCCCTTTTTATAGTGAATTAGTGTTGTGAGGACCGTCACATTTAATAAGTAGGAAATGATTCCCTCCTTAAACAGTTATGTCTGCTTCTTTTTCAAACAATACTTGGTTCCCATAGGTAGTATACATAAAATAGAATAGGTGTCACTAAAGAGTGCGATTACATGGTGTGAATATGTGAGGGTGTCCATTAAACATGAATTTATGATAACATTATCTAGGATTTTTATACACCATGTCAGTTTGGTCATCATTTTTGATTTATTCAAAGAAAATATCCTTACACCTATTTATGTTTCATTTGAAACTCACTGAATGGTGGCTTGTCAATTGTAGTCAATGTTTACTAGATATGATGAACAAATTCAGATATAATTTTCTCCAACCAACACTAATATCATTATATATCAATGTTAGGGAAAGAACAAGATTTACTAGTACCAAGATAGGACATTTTCTGTATCAGTACTAAAGGCTGCAAAGCTACCACCAATGGATGGGGCCAATCCCAGACCTGGAAGGCAACTCACTTCTAGTGTACGAAAAATCATGGAGCTATATTTTAATTAAGTGAGGCATCCCAAATATTATTTATTACCATTTCGGTTGATAAATGGTGTAGATTGAATGATAAAATCACATATAAATGATGTGACAAATAGGCTGGCATTTTCTACTTCATATCAGTAATGGGAAATCTAGTTGGTGGTTAACTCAGCTGCTGAAATGTAGAATTTGATAAATAAAGTGATAAAAAACATGAATATATTTACAAATATCTATTATCCATGGATATAACCATCAAATACCAACCTACTAAGGTCGATTTCATCATTAAATTTCTTTATGAGACATTACAATGTCTAAAAGGCCAAGTTCACTATTCACCTTGGGTGTAATAAATGATGCTTTCTAGAACAATTGTAGTTTTCATGGATGAGGAATCCATTAATACATGAATAAATAGTAATAATTAATTTATGAGTATCCTAAAATGACTTTATTAATTTAAAAACATTTTTTGACATTTTTTTTATCTCCATGGGTATAGTTGGTCGATGAAGGGGACTAGTCACACTAGCCATCTTTGGTATGTTATACCAGGTGTGCGACTGTTGGATTTGAATTGGGTGATGACCAAGGGATGGATGATGATTTATAACTTGGTCAATTGGATTAATTTAATGTAGTGGTTTCCATTCTTGAGGCATTATAATCTATACCTTTGTCAACACTATCCTCAGTTCCATCAACACTGAATCCCTCTACAGACCCATCCTTAGAGAGGAAAAGAAAAAGAAAGAACTCGAAATCATCAGTGGTTCCTCAAACAAAATCATTGGGTCACACATTATTTCTCCTTATTTATAATCCATTTAAACAGGTTGTTCTAATCTATCAAATGGTACCGGCTTTCACCACACCCATGTAAAAGAATACACATCTTTTCATGAGAATATATGTGGGATTTCTACTTTTCTAGAAGAAACTCCATTGATGGGCTGATTCCATAAAGGAGTGGAAATGGTAGAGGTGCTATCATAGTAAGATATAAACCTTCCAATGATGCTCCCATGGTTGTACTGTTTGAGACTTCATACGAAAAAACACTATTGGTGGAGTTTCATACTATTATATAGGATTTTACTAATTTAGCCTAAATATTGATGTATTTCAGTGAAGGTGATGACTTATTTATATACCAAACATATTATCCAATTTTTATTATGTATAATTAAATTTATATTCTATCAGATCCTATAAAATGTACTGAGAAAACTATTACAATAGAGAAAACATTAGTGGTTCCACCAAGTTGATCACAGTAGAAGGGAGTCTCTTCTTCTCCTGAAGATGGGATTGGAAGAAAAATATTTCAAGTGATGAAACTAGAAAAATTACGTCTTCAACTTTGATGAAGACCATTGAATATATAACAACATCATATTATTCACTATTTGGGGGATACTACCTCATGCATATCACTATAGTATCATCACTCGAGGCTCATAGGTTTGGATTCCTACATCAGAATTCCCTGAACCAGGCCAAGTAATGTATAATTAGTCACTATACCCAACTATTGATATGATTCAAATATAGGTCCATCACTTCGTGACATAGTCATATAATATATTCTTTTTCTTTGACTGGTCTTAAGTCAAGGATTGGAGTATATGGATTATCATCAACTGATGTAGTGATAGGCATGGGGGATGTTTAGAGCCTAGTATCAGAGGGTCCTTGGGAGGAGCTGATGGACCAACTAGGTCATCTCAGTTATTTGATTACCACCCTTAGCTATGAGAGATTCAACTTAATGAGCTTTATGAAAAGGTGAAAAAAGCAATTTCCCAAATATATAAGAGGTGGGACCTTGATATAAGGATAATAGAGGTAGAGGAATCATATTTAGTCAAATTAAATTAGGATGATTCTCCGAATGAGGTTTCGAAATGCATGATGGAGGTAACGACTCCAAAAAAACATGATCATTTATGGGTTTGCTGATATTGGATGATTGTAGTAAAAAATTTATCATCTTTAAAAAACTATCTCAATTGTAGTACACACTAAATACCCCATAGAAAACCATGTTACAGAAACATGGGATCTTTGACATAGTAGAGATGGCTGGACAAGATTCTGTTTCTAGGGAAGAAGCATTACAATAGGTTGTAGAGGTAGAAAATGAGTAGGTTGATCAATTGCACCATTACATAGCATCTGTCTTACATAAGTTATCTAAAATGAAGGAATACTTCAAGAAAATATTTTAATAGGCTTATACTTATTGAGCATCATTTTGTTTGGGTATTCAAATGATAGACTCCGTGTAATAGATATTACTCCATTCCTAAAAAATCCTCAATGAAAATGACTTTAAACAATACATGTTTCAATCATGATTTCATTAATCATCATGTTAATGTTATTACATCTAATTTTTATGATTTAGAATTTTAAAAACATTAATTATTTTTTATAATATCGAGAAATGAAAAATGTTGAAATCAAATAATAAAATCACAACCTAAATTTCCTGATAATTTACCATAAATTATTATTGACATAATAATCCTCATTGATATATGTGATCCATTAATCTCAAAATTACCTAGTTTAATATGATAATCTGGGTGAATATATCTTAAAGGGATGGTGCTATAACTTTTTTTATGTTAGTGGAATTAGAAAGAATAATTTGATTTTTTCTTGGAAACAATAACAACCCCTACAATATTTGTATATCTTTAATTATATTTACATAAATTTCTCCTAAGTTTCATTTGGGTAGAGCTTAGCAAGAGTGGACTTATATTTTCATCAGGCTAACATATATGGTTTTTCATCCTGAAAAGTTTTTTTCCCTTTCCATTTTATGAGAACATAATATTTCCTTGAACACCCAAAGTGAGAGTCTAGTGAGAAGAGAGTCCAATTATTCACAGGGTTCAATTTATATAATTTAAACATGGTATGTATTGTGTCACTTTTAATTATATGTATACGGTCTTGTCAAATAAAGAATTATCATAGTTTAATGACTTTTATCTTTGACCAGCTACTATTGTATTTTAGGGTCTTCTTACTTAGACCATATATTTCTGCAGTTCAGTGTCTTATATCTTGGAAAATATATTCTATAGTTTATGATCTTCTAGATCAAACAATTTATTTTTGTAGTTTTGGATATTCTGTCTCAGAACATCTATTATTGTAGTTTAGGCTCTTCCACCTAAGACAATCTATTGGTTTTGATTATGGTCTTATAGCTTAGACCGTCTATTGTTGTAATTGAGGGTCTTCTAGATGGGGCCATTTTTTATGCAGTTCTTCTATATCAACCCATCTATTATTTTAGTTGAGGGTCTTCTAGATTAGACCAACTATTCCTATAGATTTGGTTCTTCTACGTTTGACTATAGGGTGATGTAGTTTAGGGTCTTCTATCTTGGACCATATGATACTCTATTTTAGGGTATTCTAGCCTAGATCATCTATTATTGGTTCTGAATTATGGTCATTCATTAAGGTATTGAGAACCTAGTTTCCTTGATGGGACTCTTAAGAATAATAATCCATGAAGGGTTATGATATCTTACATTCTTAATTTTTATTCTGAATAATGAATGTTCCTGAATGATTATGACACCCTAACATTTAGTATAAATTATGAAGGATGAGAATCCATGATTTCATCCTTAATTTAAATTTTATTGTTAGAAAATAAAATTTTAGGGATTCAGAGAATACTATGATAGTTCGAACATCGAATGAAAAATTCATAACTCAAAAGTTGGAACTGAAGGTGATGATATAAAGAAGACATGACATGGATGATCACAAAATATTCTGAGGTCATTTATCGGGTGATAACATTTATTGGATCTCTTCATGTAGATCTGACTTGTACATGGGGGAGTAGATTAATTTCACACATTTTTCTACTATTTTTCCATGTATTAAAGATATAGATGTCACAATGAATCTCATAGGGGTGGGAATTAAGACACACATATTTTTTGAAGAATCATGCAGTTTATCATCATGTGGTAAGGACATGGGTGATTCTGACATGGGATGGAATACCATAAATGTGTCATGTTCTCGTACCCATGCATCACTATGTATCTTGATAAGGTAAGAATCAAGCCACATGTAGTTATTGAACAGATTGTGTAGTTTATTGTCATGCAATAAGGGAATCTAGTTTACCTTTTAGGGTCTTACATCTTGGGATGAGATAACCCTAATGGGTATTGATACACCTTATTTATGTATAGAAATCCTTTACAAAAATTTTAAGTCCAGATGATATATGTTTGGTGTGATAAACAAGGAGAGGTAAAGGTTTATTCATCATTATAAGGGTAATTCATGTGAAATATAAATGTATATCAATTATGTGGTGGTTGGGCCAAGATATAGGATATAGGAATCACTACATATCTCATTGGGATGAGAATCAATCCATATGTAGTTTTGGAAAATGTTCCCTTTGTAGGTTTGATCCAAACACATAGGAAGTGAAGGGGATTTTCCTTTTTTTGTGGTCATGATTGGACCCATGATTGGAGATCAGGGTGTCACTACATATCTCATTTCAATGAGAAAAAAGCCACATATAGTTCTTGAAGATTGTTACCCACAAAAAATGGGTTTTGAAGTAGGTAAAGGGGATTTAAAATATTTTCTAGAATAATGGTTGTGTAGATCTGGTTCACACACAGGTAAAAGAGGGTTTATAATATTTTTGAGGTGGCTAGAACCGATATTTGAGATATGGGAATCACTATATACTTCATTAGAAATGAGAATCAAGACACACATAGTTCTTACATAGAATATGTTGTTTATCATCATACGATGAGGATGTTAGATAAGAAATTTTTCATCTTGCAATATGGATGTGAAAATATTAGTGTTTATACCTAGGAAATGGGGCCCATTTTATAAAGGATCACAGAGGATATCACAAATCGTGTTACTTTAGTGGTTTCTTAATGTAGAATAAAAGGGATTCCTATCATGTATTATAATGTCAAATGATTTGTACAATAGGTTTCTAGAAGTCTCAAGTCATACGACTAGGACGTTAATTAATGCAGTTTATAGGAACTAGACCAAGACGGTAAAACCATGCTATTTAATGTCAAATGACATAGAAATTATTTCATCACTTTTAATGTCATGTGACAAATACCCATTACATATTTTATCCAATTTCAACTTGGATGTATATGGTTTTATGTAATTTAACATCTGAAATCTTGGATTTAGATACCAAAAATTTTAATCTCATATGTCATGGAAATTTCATCATGCCTTTTCAGGTTAGGCGACAAAGACTCACTACATAGTTTAATGTCTTGAAACATTAATGTATATGGTGCTATGCAGTTTAATGTCCTGTAGATAGGATGATGATAACACATAGTTTAATGTCATATGTCATGGAAAGTACATCATTGCTTTTGAGGTCATACGATAAATACCCACTACATAGTTTAACGTATTACAGCTTAGATGTATTTGGAGATATGCAGTTTAATGTCATATAGCTTGGATGAATGATGTGTGATTATACGAAATATTTTTTACGAATCTTTTATTGGTTGTATTCTTAATGAGTTCTCCATCTATGAAGATCACATAATAATCTCTATTATGGTGGAATTTGTGTATGGAGTAAGGTACATTCCACTTTGGCTAAAGATTAAATGTATTCATTCCTGGTATCACTGGATTTCTAAGGTAAAATACGAAATATCCTTGGAGGACTGAATGGAGGCATACGTTCTTGTTGAAATCTCATGTGGTCCAATTCTGGTAGACCTCCATGTTATACAAGGTATGAAATCTATTTTCATCTAATCACTCAAAATCATCAAATCATTTATGGGATTTCTTATATATAGATATCCGAGCACAAGTGGAAACATAATGTGATGGAAACTAAACCTCAATGGAAAAGATAACTTCTATTCTATATTCCATTGAGTATAGGGTCATTTGTGTGGTAGTACGATTTATAGTCTAGTAATCCCATAAGGCATGAAAATGATTTTTTGAAGATAATATTTATCATCTTTATCTACCATCTTCTAGAATATTCTTGGAAGGTTCTTCTTAAAATCCTTTATCTATCCATTATCAATTTCATGATAGTGTAATGAATGGTTAGATTTTATATTGTACTCTTGGTGTAGCTTTTCTACCTCAATAGATCAAAAATTGGAGCCATTGTCTATCATTATGGTACGAGGGACACCAAATCTTGTTATTATGTTGGATTTTACAAATCCAAAAAATGATTTTGGCCATGAATTCTTTGAGAGGTATTACATTAACCCACTTGGAGTAGAAATTAGTTATAGTAAGTATTTACTTGAACTACTTGTCTGTAGCCGAGGGGTATGGCCTCACAACATCAATTCCACATATAGAAAATTTCCATGAGTATTTCTCTATATGTAGCAAACATGGGGGTTTGTGGATGAAGATGGAATGCACCTGTAAAGAATTACATTTTTTTGGGGTAAATTCTATGCAATCTTATATCATTGAAGACCAAAAGTATCCAAGGCTTGAGATTTGATCAGAAAGCCTATATTTTAACTAGTGCACCTCATAGGATCATATATGTACTTCTTCCATGATAGTGGAAATCTCTTATCTGTCAATTCATTTGATAAGTATTCCATAAAATCCTTGCTTGTAGTTGATTTTTTGGCGATTTAAGATGTTGTAAAGAATGATGTTGACTGATCACCGCCGTATTTTATATCTCCCAACTCTATAAAATGGGATAACTATATGATGATGATATCCCAGGATGGGTCTCATCTATCTTGGGGTAGGATGATATGGATTGAGGATGGGGATGACTTCATTAATATCCTATGTTCTAGGTTGAATAAAAGGAAATAAAATGAAATGATGGGAAATGCTAACGACTGTTTCATACTAGTTTGGATGTTCCAGGGTTGTTGCTTCATTTTCCAATGTTTCATATTATTAATTATGTGACAGTGAGACACGATACACTATTAGATATAAATGGAATTGTAAACTAACCTTTGGATATAATAAGACAGGGGTATTATCTCCTCTTTTATTATGGTGTAATCCTCTTTGATGTGTCAGATTTCCATCTATGGTTCACCTTTTATCTCCAGGTGGATTACCAGTATTTTGAGTTCCAATTACAAGCCTTCAATGAGAGCCTAATATTCTAACTCATTATTGGTACAACCTTCTGATAACACGAAGGAGTATAGAAACACTACCTTCTCCAGGGAGATAAACACAATCCCTAACCAAACTTTTTTGAGTTTATGATATTCTATTATCTTCCCTATTGGTCTTTTGGATGCACCACAAAAGTATATTTCAAACATTTTGGGACCAACATTAATAAAGAACATCCCTTCATCGATAAATTCAGTAATTAATGGCATTTCTCCTATGGATGGATGCTCTATGATAACATATTCCAAGGCCTAGAATTTCAATTCTTTTTTAGGAATGAAATTTATGTTGAACTACTATAAAATAATTTCCCAACATGAATGAAGTCATATTTGTATAGGAATACTAGGGATAAATTTGAGAGGTTTATTATGAAAAACCAAGTGGACCTTGTGCGGGTGAAAATAGTGCCTAAGCTTATGAACCACAGTGATTAATTTCTAGAAAATTTTATCAATGTTTTAATAATGAGTCTCTACATCGACCGTGGTTTTATTGAGATAATAGAGGCTATTTTAATTCCTAACATTATTCTTCTATGGGATAAATGAACCCGGTGATCATTCCAGTGCCATCACATATAGAATGATTTTCTTTTATAAAACATGAGGCATTAACACTGAAGGACTCAAGAGATATTTTGTGAGGGTGTCAAATGCATCAAGAAAGTCATTGGTCGATTTATATGTGACCCCCTTATTTATCAATTTGGTGATGTGTATACACATTCATGTGAGAATAGCTATAAATTGATAGATGACGACCAATTTTCCTTGAAGTCCACTCAATTAATTTTGGATTCGAGGAGGAAACATGCCAATGATATATTTAGTTTTCTCAGTATCAACTTTGATGTTGTGATGGTGTACAATGAATCTGAGAAATTTCCACAAGGTTAACATGAAAAAATATTTCAAGGGGTTCCTATTCATTTTATATTGTCATAGATTATTTAATATGGGTTACAAGTCATCTAAGTGGTAGGAGAATTATAAATACTTGACAAATAGATCAGCAACGTAACATTTGACAATCCTCCTTATGAAGGGTTTGATGATATAGTGCATGGAATATTGCTATGTGGCATCAAGTTTCATGAAGACAAAGGTCATTACTGGATGTAAAAACAGTCCCTTGGGGGGGGGGGGGGGGGCTCTGAAGGCTGTGGAATCATTATCTTCCAGGTTCATATGACTTTAGTTGTACCCGGAGTAGCCAACCATGGAGGATAGGTCTTGATAACCAACTGTTTTATGAACCAAGAGTTCTGTGATTGGAATTGAGATGTAATATTTGGGTCAATGCCACTTGATATCACATAAATCAAGGAAAAATCTGATTTGGCCATTTTTTTTATTCAAAGGGATAATATTGTCTATCCATTTGGAATACTTCAATTCTCAAATGAATTCACCCTTGATAATATTTTCCACTACATCCTAAATATTAGATCCATGATTCAATGTTTCCTTATAGTTACTTATATATATCCCTAATGATCTTATGGGAAACCCAAGTAATGTGTGGCCATATCAGCATCAAGGCTTGGTATCCTTATGTAGTTCCAATCAAACATTTCGTGATGCTACTTTACAAAATAAGTATATACCTCTAGTTTTTTCAAATTCATGGCCGTAATAATCAGAGTGGGTCAGGGATCTTTCTCAATACCCAGATTTATGGATATTAGTTCATCCACTACTCTAGAGACCCCTTCCTCAAATGTTGTAGGGGGTCCTTGACATCTCCCTCTTCTTTCTCTTTCTCGTTCTTTATGTCTTCTTCCACCACATGGGAGGTAGGTTATGAATCAAGAAATTATAAGTTAGGGGAAGAACCATCATTTTTACATATATAAATTGAAGAAATCATTTAGGGGTTAATAAAATGTGAGGGGTCTTTTTAGAGTTATGAAGGGAAGACAAAGGATTAAGAATGAAGATCCCTGTCTTTTTTCCTTTATTGAGACATCTTCTTTCTTCATAGCTAAAAAGAATTTTTTTTTTGAATCTAAGGGGATGGAATGAAGAATTTTCCATCTAGGATTCCATTAATTATTGGAGGGTTGAGGAATTATCATACACTATAGAGTTCAGTTGTCACGACTGAAATTACGAAAGCCAATAAATGAGTGTTCAAATGTGGGACCACCCTTTAAATTTAATTGATGGGCTGTACATATTTTGCACATAGGTTATTGGAAGGATTATTTGGGATCACACCTAGAGAATTCATGGAATTTATTAGAGTAACATTATCATCTTTGGTATATTTCCATCATTTATGGTAGAGCACTGTGATAATGTATTGTGAATTGCATGATTTTAATGGGGCCTTATCACCTTGAAAATTTGCAATTTTACCATTGACATAACATTTAAGACATTGGTGGTATGATGAAGGAATGGACACATGATGATGTTGGAAAGGTCATCCTAGTAGAACATTGAAAGTTGTATCCTGCTGATAAACCATGAACTCTGAGTCAAATACAAGATCTCTAAACTAATTTCTGAGTTAGATCTCACCAACAGGCTCTTATTCATTTTTATCATAACCCAGTAACATTAAAGTGGTTTGGAACAAGTGAGATTCATTAAGACCCAATTAGAAAAGTGGATAGACCAGAAGGAGGTTGAATCCTAATCCATTCTCAATGAATTAACATCATATATCAATGTCATTTATCCATTAGGATATATACAAGGGTCTTATGTGTCCTTTTATGATATTATCATCATCCTAGTCTATGAAAGAGATGACCAAATGGAATTATATAGGATCATTCTCTACAAAATATAATTCTACTACAACAACCTCGAATTCAAACACCTCAGGGACCAAAAATGAATTAATGAGTTCTTCCCATAGATATTTTGATAGATTCCTAGCATCCAAGGTTGATATCATAGCTGGTACATGGAATAGGTATGTCAGAAAATCATACTTCTAGTCCAAAGGTCTACTCATCCCAACATGGGGGGTGTTATTTTAGATGTTCTTTGAGAGATGATATTCATGATGTAGATGGACCATCCCTTAGAGTATAATTTGAATGTGGCTCTTCTCATGGTGGATTAGGTCAAATGGTTATGCCTACATTTTCAGGTTGATCAGGTGATAAAACATCCTCTAACTGATATCTTTGGATGATTGTGTCAGGGAAGATTGTATCTTGCATGAAATAATTACCTTGTTCCTAATGATATCTTTTGAGATCTCTTATATGATTTTTGGCTACATATATGGCTTGAGTAGGGGCACGACTGACGTAGTGAATTCTATAATAACCACATCCTCCCCTGTACCCTCGGTTCTGAAAACCTCTTCCCTCAGCTTCCTAATCAAGTGAGTGGAAGCTAGGTTTGTTATCATCATGTGAAAATGGATCCATTAAGTGAATAAAATTAATGGAATCGAATATCAACTCCCCATATGTTGAGGATTCTATCTGATGGGTCAACTCTCATTATATAGCTCGGTGGGTAGTGCTCGTGATTTTGGGACTGTTTAAACGAAGTATGATAATGTTAAGGAGAAATAATGCTTTAGAATGATCTCATCTTCTTGCAGTTTATTCGTACCCTTTTGGGATATGTGTTTTTTTTATGACTTCCCTTCATAGGATTAAGGTGCTATTTGATTTGGTAGGTTATAAATAAAATTGATGGAGGCATAGTTGGTTATTTAATCTGTGTTCAGAGAACAACATGAGTCTAGTTGATCATTTTTATGACCATACAGTCACCAAAAATATAAAAAACGGTTACCCGTAACTTCATTCCATTCATTTTCCTCCTCTATATTGGTAGAAGAAACATAAAAACCCTGATCACCAAAATATTTTATCTTCAATTTCCTAGAATCCACCATCTTTTATAGATGGTCCTTGAAAAAAATAGTCTTGGATGTGGTGCCCCAACATTTTATTGAAGTGGAAGTAGCTTATGGGATCATCTTAACCTTATTTTCTAGGCTTCTTGGGATTTGGAAACATGACCAAGTTGTTTTACAATGCTTTGATGAATTAGTCGGGGAGTTGGTGATTTTATAAATAGTAGAACTCTTTTTCAATATGCTCAAACTATTTTAACTCTGATATATTTGATCATCCTGATGATGAAGGAATTATTTCTGAAATTTGGGAAGTTTATCAGTATAATATGTTGCGAGACTTGATATAGGAGTAGGTATAGGGGCCTGATTTTGTGTAACTATATCAGCCTATGATTTTCCTATTCTCCTTCCCTATGTTGGTGGAATTACTCAAGAATTTTTTGTGGTATCTATGAGGGATTTTTTCACATGGTGAGAATTTGAGGCATGGTCTTGAATACCCCTATGTATTTTTTAATGATCAACGAAGTGAAAAACACTTTGTTATGATTCTATACACATTTGTGAAACAAATATTCTTGAGGGAGTGGTTAGATTAAAGAGTATGTCAACCTATTCCACTATGAAATGAAATTAGACACTATTTTATTCTCCTATTGTTTGTAGTTTATGAGATCAAAGACTATTGTATTCTACAACATTGAGATGAAATGGAAGAGAATATTATGAAGGAATTCTTCCCACACAGTAATTGACCATGATTGAAAACTTCTATAATAATAAAAAGATGGTCCTCGCAGTGTTTTCACAAGGAACTTGAGTTTCACAACCACCTGTAGTTTTGGGTTACCCATCATGGGATAATAGTGAGAGAAAAAATGCGTCAATTGCTACTCTAGTTCTCTTGATCCTTTGAAAATTATTAACGTAGGATTCCCAATGTTTGGCAGAGGGAGAGTTGGATCAACACATCTAGTGTAAGACTTCTTTTCTAGTTGTATTAGTGCACATATTTCTTCCAAGGCTTCCAATAAAGTCATTAATGGCTCAATAGTGTTCATAAAAATTTAAGGATCTTCAGGATGAGATGGATCCTTGATAAGTGTACCAACCGGTGAAGAAATATGTACAACTGATAGTCGTACCATTGATGGCTTCACTGATGGTTTCTTCTGGGGTAACCCATAGGGGTAACCCTAAAAGGATGTTCCTAACCCTACTCTAGTTTCAAAAAAAAAGAGAACTCATGATATGAAACTACCATATACAAATAGATTGGTTGTTCATGCACTACATTGAATGGATGTTGTAGGTTTTCTTCAGTTGTCATGAAAAACACTCTTGGATAAGGTGCGTCAACCAGGAATGCTGGTTGAGGATCTAATTATAGAAAATTCATAGTAGGAAATCTTTCTCGGAGTAATTATACATTGAGTATCCTCAATTTATTCATCTCTTCCACTTACTAAGAAATTATTTATTTTAGTGAAAGGGACATAACCTCTCTGGTAGGTAGGTGAGACATGATTTGACTAATATATTTTCCATTCTTTTGAAGAGGTAAAGGTAGATTGTTCAAGGAAGTTTCCAAATTTAGGTTGAGTATATGGTTTCAGGTACACACACCTCTTTCATTTGTTTCGATGTGGACTACATCAATAACTAGAACATCCTCTTATGACTCCTTTGGATTTGGATCATTTTATAAGGAATATTTGAGGGTAGCATTGATGATTTAAACTGATGAAAAATTCATTATGGAAATTCTATTAGTGTGTTTTTGAGACTAACTTCTCTTGTTCCCTTCAAGAGGCATTGTATTCTCCTTTAATGATTCAATGGGAAGTGTTTCGTATATAGTAACCGGAAGGGAATATCTATATAGTTTTTTTTCATTCTAGTTCTAATTGAATGTATCAAATTAAAGGATGAGAAAAACTAGGAGGAATCATTCTGCAATATTTTCCACAATCTAGAGAAAAATAATTCCCATATAGGAGTTGATTGTTGAGGCGAAGAACCCTGATACCTAATGGATAGTGCAATTTTTGTTTAGCTTTCATCACCCTTAATTCATGGTTTACTGACCTTGAGGGTTGGGTCAAAATATTTCCCAACCCTATAGGCTGGGGTTTCTACCGAACCCCCATGGATGATATTATTGTGGCCTCTCTTCTATTTTTATGAAGTTTTTTTTTTCAAACATGGGCTGGGTGCATCCTTCAAAATGCACTAAAATTCCCCATTTATGGAGACCGTTGTGTTATTTCTGACATTTTTACTATTTAATGTCCGAAATCCTCAAAGTAGGAGGATTTCTGGATATTTTTTGATAATTAATGAAAAAGTCTCTCAACAACATTTTATCTTATAGAAGGAAATTGGTGGGACTAGGTTGGGTCCTATTCATTCTAATCATATCATTAGTAATGTGTAGATTCTATTTGCTGGAGCCGACCAGGGGATATGAAATTTTATGATACCACCTTTAGAAAGATTACTGGTTAGAGAGTGTAGTGAAATGATATTCTCTAAATGCACCCCATCCTCTATATAAAAACCAAATAGGGTATATTTAACAAGCTGTCACAACCTCATTAATGTGTTGGGCAATGTGTGTTGAAGGGAACCTTGATGTTTTCTGATCTTTTAATTTCACGAATCTAGGAGAGACCCCAAGTCAATTTTCCACCTCAACCCTTCTATTACCTAAAAATGACTTTCATACTCATGTTAAGGTAATACCTTTTCATTTAAATGAATAATAGTTTTCCATTTGTTGATTTGGATGTCGTTCATACTATCTTATGAAAAAACCTAGATAATTATATATTTAGTGGAGGAAAAAGGCTAGAACATGAATGTTTTGTTGTCTTCATCCAATCATTTCCTAATTTTTTTAATTAAATATTCATCTTTTTCTAGATGTTCTTCTACCTAGTATGACCATAGATGATTCTCTAAGATTATTTTACCACAATCAGTGGGATTGTTCGATATTTTTTCTTCTATGTTAGAAGGTAGGTGACCCAAGGGTGTTTCAGAGAATGACCATCACCTTGAGTTACCTTTTGGTTGAGATAGGATTTCACATACCAGTGGCAAGGTATCATACATGACTTTCCCTATGTTCTCAAGTACCTCATGATAAGTGGGATTTCTCATTACTACATTGTTCATTGAAGAATTATTTTGACAATGTGAATCACTACAATGAAGAAAACATTCCTAGTGAAAATCATAATGAGGAGTACCACTATAGTGGATTAAATCAAGGGGTGTACCCTTTTACTCCTTTATCTTCTGGCCATGTAGGGGAAAACCAGAGATCTCAGGAGGAGATGGTCTCCCATGATCGATTAGATTATAGGAATGATGTAATCCTTTATGGTGAAGTTTCAAATGTGGACCTTTCAAATTATTACTACATATCCTGTAATTTGGTAATGACTAGGTAAGATCGTGAGTTATGATAGATATACATCTTAGGGATTCAAGAACTCCAACATTAAGAAAATATGGATCATAGATCAGATCTTGATTTTCCAATAGTGTTTCAGGAGTATTATTCTAGGATGACCTTTTATGAGTGATTAGGTCCAATTTCTAGGAGAAGTAGTTGTCATGGACATGTTTTTTATCATTCCCAGGAGTGGCCATTGGGATATTCCAATTACTTCCAATTGGAGAAGGTGTATGTTCCTGATCAAGTTGTCCGTATAATATTAGAGAGTTTTTTCCATGAAATTTCTTGATGAGAGTGCATATATGTATCTGTTGTAGGGTGACATGCTGATGATCCACCAAATTTGTGGGGATAGAGTTGTGTGTTCATCCATCAGGAAATAATATCATCATTGTTATTATGTCCTAGAAAGTCTACATGATATAGGAAAGGATTTGTGTATTACCTTTCACTATTTCTAGGATATTCTTGGTGACTTCAGTGATAGAACATGGATATATACCCAATCTAAATCAGAAGTAAGTGTATGTGTATTCCTCTATTATCACATTCCAATCCTCCCTTTCCTATTAGTAGACAATTAAAGTACTCATGTGTTGGGGCAGAGAGTTGGGTCTGCCCCTGCTTGTCATGGGTATTTACAAGATGACTTCTGAAGGTTCTTACAAACAAGGACGTTAGCATGATTTATGGGTTTAGGAAGGTGTTTGTTACTTCTTACAATATGCCACTATATTTTTTCGGTCTTCTTTGAGTGACACCCTATGATTTTGCTAGATGGATGTATAAAGGAGAATGGGTATATGTACCAACTCTAAATTTTCTAGCAAATAAGATTGGTGGGGTAATTTAGAGTGGGAATAGGTCTGACCCTATACCTTATGGCCGATAGTCATCCCTAGGGGGGAGATATTCTATTCCTGGGTTAGAAGGACATGGGTCAGTCAGCTGATGAAAAAATCCTCATCATATTGGGGTTACTACCACGTGACTTTGGCAGTGGAGATTTCTAGAAGGATTGCTTTAGAAGGACCCCTGTGTCTTAGAGGTGAGGCCATATGTTTCCTCTGGTTCCATCTCTATAAGATATGGGAGGGACTAATTAACACGTTATAGGGATAAGATCTCAAAATGGTTGATGACAGAGATCAATGTCTTCTACTTTCGGACCATCAGTCATCATTGATAGGACGATCAATGGGGCTTGGTAGGCTGGAGGGCCCATCAGGAAGCCTCCAATGGAGGGATGGTACCATGTTTATAGTACTCCCTAACCAGATCATTAGAGACCCAACATTTAAAACACTTATCTAGTGATGGTTTCATTCATTTTGATGAAGACCTTGCCTGAGCAGCTATTAGGGGATTCATTGATGAATGGTGGAATGCTGGCATTGGATTGAGGGGAGTTCTGATATTCTTTGGAATATATAATAGACATGAAAAAGATAAACCTATTAAAGAATCATCTTTTTGGATGAACATATGTGTGATTTATTTTTCTATCTGGATCACCTTTATCAAGTTAAAGGGACCTAATAGATGGGTGATACTATCATATTGGTTAAGGATTCACATAGGGTTCATCATTTCTGCATTCCCCTCTGAATTCACACCTCATGTCAATTTTATATTTCTGAAAGGATTCAAATAGTTTTATTCATGGAAACAAAAACACGCAATTGGTCAATATCTAAAGGGACCTACTTTCCAAAGGCAGGAACTCCTTAGGAGTTTAAGAAAACTATGATGAGGAACTCACATTGGTTGAGATGATGGGAGTTCAGGCTCATTGAACCCTCTTTGGTGGAATTATCTTTTACTATGGAATATCCTATAAATTTAAGACATCTTTTCAAATCCTTTTTTAATTATCAAGTATTATTTGAGGAAACATATATTTAACAATAAATTATTCGCATTCATGGAAATTAAAATATTATATATGTATCTGAGGTTCATCAAAAATAGTTGTACTTAAATGTTTCTGATTTTCTCCATCAATGGTATCCCATTATATAAAGATAAAAGATTATTTTTGTCACTATTAGTATGATTCTAGTTTTCTAGACCCAGAGTGGGGTGCTCCAAATAGTATCATCATCCAATGAGAATGGAGTTTCTCAAATGTTTATCATCATCTAGGGATATTAGAGTTGTTTTAATGTTGTTATTGAACTCACAAATGGGCTTCCTATGTATCCCTGTGAAATGAATTAGAATCCATGAAGTTCAGTTATACTTAATGAGGAACATAATAACATTTATGTTTAGGTGATAAGTACCCAACCATATAATTTAATGTAATGTATAAAGGACCTTAAAAATTCAGGTGTGAGATTTATGCCAATGTAGCCTAGGAAGGCTTGGAAGAATATGGATTCCCATGTTGAATTAAACTGTACCGAGAATGTGTCCTTGAGAGGATATAGTTGATTTGGTGTTTTGGGTTTGGAAATCATGGAGGATTCCTATGTATCTCATATCAAGGGTAATAAAATCCCATGTAGTTAAGTTATGAGGACTGGTGCCTATAGAGGCTCTCTATAAGTTTTCCTTGTAAGGGAGTGTGGTTAGTTTGGATGGATATGTTAGGGAATATTCCAGAGGAGGATTCTCAGTGAAAGGATCCATGGGGGTGTTTAAATCATGGTGATTTTGAGGCTTGTTTTAGGTCTTACTCATGTATAAGAAACTCATATTTAGGGAAATAAGATTGGAGTTTACTCTTGAGGAGGATTCCTATTGAGTTCAGGCCTTAAATGGTCATCCTACGTATCCTGATTTTAGTAAGAATCAGAGTTATTATAATTAAATGGATCTCATGGATCATGAAGATGTCATGATATTTGTTAAAATCTAATCCCACAAGAGTCATGATCAGTGTGGGAAACAAGTGGAAACATATGATTTGAAAAACCACACAATCTGCTTCTGTCTCTAGGTGGACATTATAACGATGACCAATGGAATAGGGATGGGGTGTTGATTGTTCCCATATCCACTATCATATGAGGAATTTAGAATAGATCTATGGTATGAAACTTACATATATTCACAAAACCTTGGGATAAGTCCAAGGTATTTAGACTAGGGGGGAAAGGTAGCAGGAGAGAGGGGAGGGGGCTTGGGTGCCTGCCTGCTCTCTAACACAGTGGGATGAAGGTAGAGAGGAGCGATAATGAAACATAAAAAAATGGATAGGGCCTTACACTATGAGGGATTAAATAAAATCCATTCCATATAAAGGTAGTCGGATTCCATTCATTGTCCAAAGGAGACACAAGCATAATCCTCATCCTCCCTACTTGGAATTAGAGGCACTATGTCTTAAAGATGTGAAATGTGGGACATGGACCTAACCCTTATTTTTGATAATAAGAACTACCCAACAAAATAACTAGGGTAAGGGTCCTGGTAACATTATATATTAAAATACACACATTCCCCAAGGATCTTAACTGTTTGGTAGGACAGATATAGGAAACCTCAGACCACAGAAATTCAAGTCCAAATGGTAGACATGTTAATGTGACTTTTCCCATTGATCTACAAGTCTGGAGGTCTTGGTGGAGGTTTCAACTTATTCCCTTTTAGAAAATGGGACCAAATAAGGATGAGACCTTCTATAGGTGGTTTGGAAAAGGTCTTGAAGGGTGATTCTCATAATCCCTAGGCACACATGTACTATACAGGTGTTCGTGCATGGCCTGGGAGGAACTGAAAATGATTCACGTAGGGGGTATAAGCCTACGAGAAATGGATATTCCTCGAAAAATACACCACTGGGGAAACATCACATGGGTAAGGCTTTTTCCTAGGCACCATGTGTCTCCACTTGTGTACCTATAAGGGAATCATGTAGGTCCCTGATTAGTGGGAAGGGCCTTATGAATGTGGTTTCTATTTAAGGGAGAATGATCCTCATACAAGTGTCTTATGTTTGGGACTCTGAATGTAATTTATTCTTACTTTCCCAATTTAATTACCTCTTCTCTCAGGTTTCGGAGAACTACTTGAGAAATTAATGGGGATCTGGGTGATGTTGTTGTGCAATAAAATATATGGTAGTTCTTCTAATTTTTTAGTTGTTCAAATTAGGATCCATAGGCTCTTATTTATAAGAAAATATGGGACCATAGCTAATTTAGGTTTTCTTCATAGGTCAATAGTGTAGGCCCATGACCCTGGTCAACGATTTAGGAGTGGTTGTGCCTATTGTTTCATGTAGTTGACCGATGTAAGTGTCCTGCTTCATTATCCCACATAGGGTAGAAACAAAACCATTATAACGAGTCGGGATATGTGTGCGTAGGTCGATTTAGAAAATTCATTTGGGTTTCCTCAAGGATCTTTAGAATTTTAATAATCTCAAGATTCTTATCATAGTCGTTTCATCCTCCTTGAAAAAAAGAGTCTGTACAAAACTACAGGTAAGAACAAATAAAAATAATATGAGGTTATGGGGTTCGAAGATAAGTTTATCAACCCAAAAAATTACCGATTCCATATCATAATTCAAATTCATGAAGATGGTTTGGAAAAAATGTAATATTCAAGAACTGTTCAGGAACCCCTAAATATTGTGTCCATAAATAGTGAACATGTTATCATGGAGTGTATATTTGAAAAATCAGTACAATATATTTTTTTGGACCAAGGGGGTATAGTGAGCATAGATTGGATTTTAGTAGCAAAAGAAGATGGGCCCCCTGACCATTATTACATTTTTATTTATACTCAAAATTTTTCGTAAATTTTAAATTCAATGAGTTTAGAGTGCATGCACATGAATTTTTCTCATACCTCCCTTTGAGGGTTTTCATCATGAAAATTTTTACGTCACATTAACTAGTAGTTTAGGGTATTGTGATTTGGACCATAAAAGGCTAATGATTATGGTCATACATCTTAGACCAAAGTGCTTGTAGGTTAACATCATGATTAATGTAGACCTGACATAAGGGGACTATTGCACAAAAACTGATTTGGGATTACCAAGGTTATAAGTACTCTAACAGATTCCAATGTGGAGGATGCGAATGTTGTAAATCATGGTCCAATGTTCTTAGAACATGAATGATGATACAGAAAACCATACTAAGGATGATCTCAAATAACTATATGTTGAAGAACTCTACTGTGATGATGTCATGGATAACATGGATCAGAATCCATTTTTTCAATGAAAAGACACATTTGGTTGATTTATGGGAGGTCATATATATGAGATAGGGGAACACATGAATAGTAAACCAAACAGTCACTTAATTCCGTTTTTCCTTTCCCATGGGCCATGTAATCATTATAATGATTCTAGAAACCCAATATCTGAAGTGTGGTTTACTAGTTGAGGTGTCTGGAAAGATGATGGAAGAACCCCAAACATTGGTTGACCAGGGTCATGCTCTTATGCTCCTCTGATAAGTGTGATGATAGATGATGGTCTGTATAGTTTTGTTTCAGATAATGGGGATTCATATGCAATTAATTTTAATGTCATGTGACAAGGAAGATGTTGGAAACAATATAAACTTATGGAAGATATGATTACAGATACGTTAAAATGGTCAAGGATGTCTAGATGTGTGATTCATCTTTCATCCCTACATAATATTTCTATTGGGTATCATATACAATATACTTTTTTGGATATATCTCTCTCATGCATAATAAATTCATACATCGATCTAATTTGTACATAGTAAAAGAGTTTTTTATACTAATCCATGATTATGTACATGCATGCAAAGTATTTATGAATTTTTATCCTTGGGATTCCCTATACATATATTAAGGCTCAAAATCATGCTACCTTATCTATTTTAAGAAAATCCTACTGTGGAGATATGTATCGTATATTAGGGATATGGGCTGGTTTTTTCTTCCCTTAGTGAGTCTTTACATCATGGTCATATAATGATTCCTCTACATAGCTCTAGTTTTTACATAGGGAAATGGACCTTCTATATTTGATTATGATAAGGTGGTAAAATATCCATCCCTATCAGGGATTCATGGATATGATGGGCCACTAAATGTTATTTTAGGTATCGTAGGATAGACCATATGTTTTATAGTATAATGTTGTTTAACTAAGATGTTTCCATGTAGTTTAACATCACGTGAATAAGACACTATCCTCTAGTTTAACATCATGTGATTAAGATGTTGTCATGAAGTTTAATGTAATGTGATTAGGATGTATCCTTGAGATTAATGACTAAATTTGGGAAATTAGGTCTCTAAAAAAGACATATACCCTAGGATAGAGGTTTAAAAGAATATAATATTATAATATTTCTTTAACAATGGGTATAATTCATGGTTGTTTCACATTGAGAGTATCTAAATCAGAATTAATGGTTGGGTTATATTAAGTGTAAATTATAACTCAAGAATATCAGAGTCAATGAGAGATAGTGACTGGTGGGTAAGGGTAAACAATTAGTAATGGATGAAGCCCAAATTTTACATAGTCCAGAATATAACTCCAATATTTAAGGCCCCCTCTATTATGGGACCAAAAAACCAAATAGGAATAAGCTCTTGGGAATTTCATTATTCACAATCGAATCCTACTTATCCCCCTTGGGATTAACTAATCACTATTACAGGTTTTCTATTATGTGAACCAGGAGAAAGAGATACCATGGTCTATGAGATTCCAAGAGAAGGATATCGACTAGAGAAATTTATTAGTATAAACTCAGATATTAAATATATGATGTTGGTTCATAGAGAACATAATAGTGAATAGTGGATTTATTACCCTAATGGAAACACCGATGTGTATTGAACAAATTTCAAGTAAATGGGGTAAAACATGTGATTCTAGAACATGAATATTATAGGGGATGATCCATTCAATTTGAGGAAATATTTCCATATTATTAAACATCATGTAAAAAGGATTTCATGTCATGTGACTAGGATATCGTTCCATATATTTTGATAGAATGCACATCAACCGTGTAGGTTAGAAAAACATTACATGCACCCTAACATCACATAGGTCTTGATCAACATGAAAAAAGAGCTGGATAGATATTTTATTGGTCTATGTGAGGGTGAATTATAAAGAATATGTAGGGGAACTCACATTTCAGTAGGAGTGAAAAACCCCACAAAAACATGGTCCTCATCTATAGGCTTAGTTGGGAGTGGTGATAACTTGCAGATGGTCCTGAAATGGAATATTTAGACATCACAACATATCCCATACTATGGGAATCAATACACAAGTAGTTCTTATAATAAAATATTCATATACAGTGTATTCTTGTGTGTAGGGAAGGGTTATTTTTTCATTAAAATGCAGCTAGAGTAAGGATTGAATACCTGAGCATCACTATGTATCCTTTGGTAATAGGAACTAATCCACACAAAGTTCAAAAATTAATTTTTTTAGTATAGATTCAAGAATGTAGGACGTGGAATATGAAATTATAAACCATTGAGTTATTCTTTATCCCTCTTGGACATGGGGAAGAATTGATGAAACATATCTTGTTATTATGTATAGTAATGGGTGAGAAAAGGTATTTCAAAGCTCAAGATTGTTAGGAAATATTTTAGGCGAATACCTCAAAATGAAAAGGGTATAATAATTTAATGTCATAATTTTTCTTTGAAAATGGGTATGATGGATAAATTTATATCATTAATATTATCTGAATCCACTTGAATAGTTGGGTTATGGGTTGTTTAAATCATAACAAAAGAATATTTTATTCAATGGGGGGTGGATACTGGTGGGTATGGGTTAACTTATAATAATGGAAAAATCCCATACTGCTCTCAATTCGGGAAATAACTCATAGATTTAGGGTGAGACTATCCTATGTGATCAAAACACCCACTAGGTGCAAGCTCTAAGACATTTCATCATTCACCATCAAATCCAAGTGGTACCCCTTTAGATTGACCCATACGTATTACTAGTTTTCTATATTGGAGAACAAGAATCAGGGGTTCCCAAGGTCTTTGGGGTTCTAGGTTAAGTATATCCACTCGAGGAATTGGTTAGTATTAAATTAAATATCAAATATATGATGTTAGTTCATGGGGAACAAAATATTATAAAAGGGTTTGATATCCTTAAAAACTATGTGAACATATTTTGAACACATTTTTCTGTTATATGGTTAAGAAATGAAATTCATGAATATGCATTCATCAGGGGGATGATCTTTTTATAATGAAGGCCTATTGTCATATAGTTTAATGTTATTTCACTAGGTCATTTTAATGTACTCTATCTTAATGTGACTAAGACATCGTCATGTAGTTTAACATCATGGGAATATGATGGTGTTGGAAAGTTTAATGTTATGTGACTAGGATATTATTATTATGTGATCTTCCTAATGATATTTTCTCCTTTTTGGAATCATTACTTTTGTAAAAAAAATCATTCAAACTTTTGTGCCATTTTTTCAAAAAATGAGTGGTTTATTTTTTTTGAAATCTGTCAATCCACCTTACAAAAATTTCACGTAACAAGCAAATTATTAGGTTGTTTAACTTCATGAGACTATGAAATTTATATTTAGTTTAATGTTATGAAACTGGGATATAATTCTCTATTCCAAAAATTTATGGATTACAAAATTGAGTGTGGATTTCTAGGTTTCCTATGCTCATAGGTGTCATGCTCAGAAAAAGAAAAAGTGAGGACTATGCAGTTAATGAGTTGCATGAGAATGTGTGGTGGGGAATTTGTGGGGGTTTTCAGAATCTAATGTGGAATAGATCCTCTATAAAAATTATAATCTCAGGATGAGTCATCTTTGGGAGCGATGGAATCTCATGGTTAGGCTTGGAATGAAATATCTATGCATCTCTACATATCCTATTGTAATAGTAATCAATCGACACATAGTTTTGGAGAAATATCTCTATATAGGTCCGAACCATATGCTGGGGGAATTTAAATTCTTTATATGATTACCATTTTTTTTTGTATCTACACCCAATAATTTAGGTTTGGGTGTCACTATGTATCATATGGCGATAATAATCAAGACACATGTAGTTCAGGAGAAAGTTCCCTACATAGGTTTGACCCATATGTAAGGAGGGGTACATTTTTATAAATGTTGCCGCTAGGACCATGGTTTAGGATTCAGGAATCACTACACATCCTATGATAATAATAATCAATGAACACATAGATCTTTATTGAGAAATTGCATACGTATGTTTGACCCATACACATGGGGGGATTATTTTCAACTTATATATTTCAGCTAGACCTCTTATTTGGGATCAAGGCATCCCAATGTGTCCGGTAGAAACAAGAATCAAGAAACATGTATTTATTGAATGAAATATTCCTTATGTAGGTTTAAACTATATGGAAGAGGGAATATTCTCTTCCATTTTTATTGCAACTGGACCTAGGATTAGAGATCCAAGAATCACTATGTAAACTATGTGAACATGAATGACACCACACATAGATCTAGTATGGAAATTTCTACATACCCATACAAAGGGAGGGGATACATTTTTATATTGTAACTGAGACATGGATTTGATATTTGGTTGTCACTATATATCCAATGGTAAAAGGTATCAATCCACACATAGTTATAGGAATTGAAAATTCCCTATGCAGGTATGGCCCATATGCAGGGAGGGGGAAATTTTTACAAATTATATTGTGTCTAGACCGATGATTAGAAATATGAGAATCACTACATATCCTACAATGATATAAATAAATCCCCATGTATTTTTTGAATGGAAAATTACCTATTTTGATATAAATCACTCAGAGGGATGAGAATAATTCATTTTTCATTCAGATAGATCTAGATCATGCATAGTGAATCATCCATGAAGTAACATCCTCCTTTGAGTTTAACCTCAGGCAGTAAGGATGTATTCTATGTAGTTTAATGTCACATGGTATTTAAATATTCTATGAATTTTGACATCATGTGATAACGAAATAATATCCTACCCAGTTTAAATTCTTTCCTCGACGGCTTGGATTTCATGAAGAGAGATATAAAAAGTACAGATTGAGAAACCTTACATTGGTGGGGGGAATGAAATATTCCCCATCCATTGGGGAAAATGATTAAGCTCCAATATAATTGACAATATGTATGATGTAAGGTCATTTCCACTTGGGTTCCATATTTATAGGTTTATTTCCTAGAATAATTGGGGTTCTAAGGATGAATAACAGTTCTCTTTGAAGGAGTGATTAGAGGAAAACCTTTTTTTAATGTTCACACAATCCAATTCTGATGAAATTTGGGGTTCTGTGGTATATAAATCCTCTCTTCATCAAGTCAATCCAAATCATCCAATAGGTTTTTTTTATTTCTCATCCTTTGAGAGTTTTCCACAAATAGGTATTTAGATTGAGGGAAACTGTAATTATATAGGGAAAACTACATTAATTCCATAAACAAACAAATATGGATTCACTTGTGTGGTAGTCCATGTGGTGGTACGATAGGCCCATAAATAATGAAGGAGCTTTTCTAGCCAATACTTCTTGTATTTATCAACTATTTAACAGATTATATTTTATAGAGTCTTATTGAAGTCCAATATCTATCCATTTTCTACTGAATGATAGTGAGATAAATGGTTAGACTAGATTTTGTAATCCTATTAAATTCTATTCTGGTTGAAAAAATAGAACCTAGATCCATTGTCTATTAGTATCATGTGAGTGACACTGAATTTGGTGATAATATTGGACTTCATTAATTTGATGATTTTATTTATCTCAAATTCATTTAGGGGTATTTCCTTAGAACATTTTAAAAAGAAGTCAGTACAAGTAAGGATTCATTTAAACTGATAAACTGTAGCTGGGTGATTTATCCCCAAAATATCCATTTAACATATTGAAAATTGATAGGAAGACTTATCTAAATGTAGTTACTCTGGGGGTTGATGGATGATGTTTTAATAAATCTAGAACTCTTAAAATTTCTCGATGAATTCCACAAGTTCTGCATCAATGTTTTCCATTGGTAACCAAGCCTCATATATTAGTGAGAGAGTCTTTCTCTAGATTTGTGAGCATCGTAGGATCATGCATGGAATTCTTTCATGATGGTATGAATATCTACTACTGAAATTCATCTAAGGAGGACTCTATAAAATACCGATTCATAAATATATTTCTTATTATTTGTCCCATCCTAATGGGTAATGTTTTCTACTTCATGTTAAATCAGTACCCTTTTTGATAGATCTGGTGGAAGTGACCCATTTTCAAAGTAATCTATTATGAAATCCTTCCATCTAAATGTGGGTATCAACACATTTGGATCTGGGAGAGTATTTACTTGATTTATTTCTTCCTTGTTATAGATGATGACTTGTGAGACCACCCTTTAGTTCATGACATGGTAAAGCACTTCACCTCGATCTAGATTGGATATAAATTTTACTTTATTAGCTAGTCCATCAACACATTAATTATGTTATCAAGGGATGAGTTGTAAATTTAGTTCAAAATTGAATTCTTCAATAAATCATATGGTATAACTGAGAAGAGGGGATTATTCTTACTTCTATATTACATACATTCCATTGATTAGTTTAATTACTATCTCAAGGTCACATTTGAATTTCAGGTAGGCTATCTATAGATATATGGATAGATCCAAGTTGATAACGAGGGATTATAATTCTACCTTAATATTAATGTAGAATGTGAATAGTGAGAAAGAGTATGAAAAATTTTATTTTTCTGGGAAACAAATATAATACCTAGACTAACCCGGTTTAGATTCAATTCCTCCACCCCCTTTCCAATAGGACTTTGGGAGGTTTCATCAAAATAAATATCCCATGTTCAGAGAGTGTCTGAGGAATATACAAATTAATCTTTTGGATGTTTGATATCTATTGGCGTGAGTTTTGGGGTGGGATATTCCATAATGAAATCAACAAGGGCCTAACATTTAGCTATCTCTATGATACAAATTGGGTGTCATACTATTGTATAACTACCATCCATTGGAGAAAAAACCCCAATTATCATAGGGTTACCATATATGTACATATGAGGATCAATGTAATAGTCCAAGTGGACTTCATGATGCTTCTTGTAATGCCTTATTCTTTTCACTGCTTTGATGAGTTTGAAGAAGTTCATTTTGATATCAAAATACCGAGTCTTAGTGTCTATCATTGTTCAACAAATATAGTAGATGTTATTTTAATTTCACACATCATTTTTCAATGTGAGGAGATAACTAATATACAATTATTTGGTTTTCACATATAGGATACGAATATCTCTTTCAACCAATGACACCATGAATGGAAGAGGTAGTATTTACTACTTAAGACTATCAAAATAATATTTTCAGTCCTCATCCTCTCTGTAGGTGACTCCATTAATCATTATATTAGTGAAGTGGAGATATTTTCAATCCATATTGGGTATGAAATTCCATATATAAGTGGGGTTCACCTAATCCACCATCTATTCTTTAAGGTTATAAAGATGTTACATTGCATGTATTTAACAATTATTTTGTGGATCGACCTCAAAGCCATGGTGGAGTACAAAAAAGATGAATAATTTCTCTAACAATAATACAAAAGTATAAATTATAGGAATCATCTTTAAATGTCACTAATGTAATTTTATGAAGATCAATTGAATATTAGTTAGCTGATCACATCACTATCAAGATTTAACTACCATGGAATCAACATAAAAATAAAATATCCCCCCAAGAATGGTCTAATGTTATTATTCATTGTGTGTTAGTAAATATATCTATAATATATTAATATAAATAGAATGATCTATTAGTAGAATATTACCTAAGATAATCTGAAAGAAGTGGATTCCTTATCTTCAAGGGCTATATTTATGTGATTATAATCTTAATACCCTTCAATAAAGAAAAGCTATTGGATGCAAGTAGTTACATCGATCAAAAGTTTTGTCTTAAAAAATGGGAGACAATTTTTTAGGTAGAATCAATTAATATTTCTGGTTTTAATGAATACCCTGATATAAATATCTTATTTATTGACATTTATGATGTTGGAAATCGTTTTTTGGTAATACACATCTTTGAAAATGATTGATTTGATCAAATTTTTAACTTTTGATTCTATATTAGTATCATGAGAGGGGTGAATTCTACTAGATTTCTATTTCAAATATATTTTTTCATCAGGCATTCCTACTGGATGATTATCCAGAGTGGGGTTCAGCCAGAGTATCTCTATATAGTTTCAAAAGACCATATATTTATACTACATTATAAATTGAATATAAATATCTTGCTTAATGAGATTCATGGAATCACTAATCTATGTAGGTCATGGGTCTAATTTTGTCCCCAGATTCACCTAATTTACCTCATCTATGGAAGTGGAGACTTCTTCCACAAATGAGGGTGGGGTGTCCCTAAGGTAATTTTCTTATTCATCCAGATCTATGTTATTGGAAGAAATTCTACCATATTGTGTAATTGAGGGGAATATCTATCAGTTCTAAGATAATAGAATCCATTATAAGAGACATTAACATCATTAACATCTAGTGACACCATATAGAGGTTTTTGGGATGCTTTTATTCATTTTTAATATCATTGGGGGAAAATAAGTATAAACATTCTTTGTTGAAATGATTGTATCAGGGGAGTCTTTATTATTTTCTAATGTCATAAGAGAAATATATGATATCAATAAATCAATTTTCTAAATTCCCTTTCAAGAATCCACTTCAAATGATGTGATTTCTATCACACAGACGTGATCCAGAAAAGTTTTTGGTTCATGATAGCTTTCCATGATTTAGTTTCCATCCATTGATAGGGTTTATGTGAAACCCACATTCACAATCAGGCATGCTATAGGTATTCATTGGGGTGGGCCCCAAGGAATTGGGAACTGAAACCTATATATCATCATCCACTATTGTATGTTTTATTTCCTTCTTGAAGAAACATTCCTCAATATATACGGTGTCATAAAAATTGATGGGAGAACTTCTACCATGTAGTATCCCGATCTATCTGTCCATGGGGTACTTCAAGAATTGATAGAATGTTGCAGCCACTTCCCTGTGGCTATGAAGACTTGGTCTTCAAATTGAAGAAATTATATTTTATGTCTTATTAGATAACCATCAACTCATTATTAGATGTGAGATATCTAAACAAATATTTGAGATTGATATTTCTGATATGCCTTTTCTCACTCTTTTAGTACCCTTGAATGATTATCATTGTAGGATAATAGTCCTATATCTATACCCTAAGAGTTGAATGGTCTTGACTAGGATAAGTTTTATCTCATAAACATCATAAACCAAACCTCTTCAGATATTTATATCCTTGAGATTTCTTAAAATATATAAGGGACTGATATGACCCTAGATAACGTTTTACTGATAATGTTTTGTGAACAAGATTGTGGTATTACATTCTGATGGAGAAATATTTACATGGTAAATCTCAACTGCAATGAAATGTTTCTAAAACTATTGTGTTCACTATAGGGACTTACTAAGTGCCAGTATGAGTTCATTTGAAATACATAGTGCATTTAATATTGTCAGTTTGGAAGTGACAAACACCAATTTTTTCAGAATGAATTTTTTTCCATAGGTATGCACATCCTAAAGTGGATTTTTTCTGTATCATGTGGTGTTAGATATATGTTTTTTGAGGTAGATGGTCCTAATTTTTGGGAAGATGTCAAGGGAGAATCTGTCTCTTGTGGAATAGGTCATGATGGACTACCATTTTGTCTAACCTAGTCATACAATCTCACCCCCAGTAGCTCATAAAAAATGACATGGATTGGACAACTACTAAACATATATTAGGAATCTAAATGTTTCTATTGTCCTTTATGAAGCACTTGGATATGCATCACTGCCATGTATATTGATTTCGTGGGTATGTGACCAAACTATTGGGTTTGGTCATGCTCGTGCCATCCCCTGTATCTTTAGCTTCTATGTCCTCAGTATGCAACACGCCAGCTAGGTTTGGTTAACTTTTAATAAGGGGTTTATTCATTTTCCAAGAAGGGGTTTATTAATTGAACTATGTAAATAGAAAAAAATACTACATCTTCATCTAGTCAAGGTTTTATTTGATGGGTTGGATCACATTCCCTGAATGTTAAACGAAAGAGATCAACAATAGTCATTTTTCATATGGGAGTTGTACATGATTATTTTTGTTGTGTTTTTTATAATGTTTAATGATTTTATGCATCTCTAAGAGGAATATTAAATGACAGCTCACAAGGTACTAGGATAATTTTTTTTGGAAGGAATTTTCATCAAGGTGTCATGATCTCGGTCAAGTGTAATTTGAGTCATCTTGCCATTGAACTTCTATTCATGATAAGATGAAACCTTTTCCATGTCACCCTATTGTTCTATTTGGGTGATGGTTACATACGTCACCTATGTGGGGGACTTCCCCAACATCATCTATCTTGAACTAACCACACTATAGATGACATATTTGATGGAAAATTAGTCATAGTTGGTGTTTCATAGTCTCATATAGAATGAGAAATTGTCAAGTAGTTCAGCGAGGTTGACCTCATTAGGTTTCCTAGGGTGCAATAGATTTCATTTTTTCCATGGATACAAGAAAATAAATGTGAACCTACTCATTTCATTAGGAATTCACATTATTAGTTTATTCCTAAAATTACTAGTGAACATGGTCTTTTTTTATTCTATATAAGGGAATTTTTATACTCTTCCATAGGAGGTGTTACGTGATTCAGTAGAACTTGGGTTCATGGATGAAAAAAACTACTATTTTAGGGTAATAATATCAAAAATATTCTTACTATGACTTTTTAGTTTAACCATGGGAATTTTAGAGACCCAATGCTTGACATACATAGACATTACATTACTTCTGCAGAATACTTAATACATAACAAAAATAGATGCCCAAAGACTGTATTAGTTTAGTGTCTTTGGAAACATAGAACATAATCTTATAATCATGGTGAACGATCTTCAACATCTCCCATAAAGATCATCCCCTTTGGTTTTCTTACCTAAAACCATTCTTTATATCCCGGGGAAAAAACATAAAAAGGGTGAGCTCAAATGCTCAGTAAGAGTAAACATGGAGAACATAAAACAATCCCCAAACATTTGTACGTAAGAACATGAACATAAAAAATCAAAATCATGAGTAATTACATAAATATTGGCAGTGCATAAGGGATAGATCATAAAGAAACATTAACCATTATAAAATATCATGGGAATAAAACATGTAATTGTGGAAACCATTAATCACATGTTATGATTTCCATATTAGCCAAGGCATTTCTGCCAAGACCATCATAGTGGAAACAGTCCATTACTGAACCAAGATTACATGCCATTCCAGTGTTGTATTGCTGAACCATATTCACTTGTCATTCCAGACATGTCTATGTCATGAGATATAAATCTTTTACCAATTCATTAGAGGGATATATAGGTCCCACCCATCTCATAATGAAATCACTCTTTCGTGTGCCCCAAAATAAACATAAATCATTCATCATAACCCAACGAATAATATGGGTTTCATAAACATCATCCCATCATAACATAATCCATATAAAATAAATGGATATCATTTAATTATAAGATAAATGAAACCCTGTAAACAATATAGAAATTTTACATGAAATATAAACATATTAAATAATTCCATATTCTATGGAAATTGGTTATGATAAAACACTTGAAATAAATTCTTGAGGAAAATATCCTTTCTTCTTCAAAATAATTTTATTTTCACAAAATGAAATTCAATTTTAAAAGAAAAGGATTTTTTTGAAAATAATAATGAAATCATGTAAAGTAAGCTTCATCAAAATAAGGTGTTATGAAACCGTAAAAATCCATTCATTCCATATAAGTTAAAAAAACATTCTCCTCATACTTTTAACAGAAAAGTCAAAAAGTACCATGTATGGTAAACAAAATAAAGATTCCTTCCATAACACAAAGTAAAAGTCAAAGAGGGGTAAACATGAATTTAAAAATTCATGGAAGAATATTAAATACTTTATGAAAAACATTTTAATGGACATGGATGAAAATTATAACCCCAGCAAATACTTAGGTATAAGCAATCTGGGATAAAAATGAGATTGAAAAATTATCCCTTACCATAAGTCCAATTTCTTCCACACATATCCAAAACTACTATATAGTGGTTTTAAACTTATTATTAACTTGTATCAGAAAAATAATAATATTTATTATATCATATATGATTCACTTATGACTTTATATTACCCGTTCTTTTGTCACTTTCATGTTAAAGAAGCATTTTGGGTAAAATCGTTTCATTTATTGTACGTGATTGGAGTTTTGTTTCTTGATATTATTACTTATAACCTGATTTAATTAATTCCAGAATTTAAAACATGATTTATATATAATATATATTCAGCATATAAATATATATGATAGATCGATAAATGGAAATAAATACATCGTTCATGGAGACGGTAGGCCGTACGTATGCATGAATGTTGTTTTCGTTTCCTTATTAAATTGAATGGATGTATGTAAATAACATATAAATAAATTCAGTATCATTAATATGTCATATATTTCAGGATTATTTATTATATATACTTTATAATCATTCTTGAATGGTTAACGTGGAGAATGAATCTCATCGCGTCGTGGAGACGGTAATCCGTACATATGCACGAGCGATGATATCATTCTCATAATTATTGAATGGAATTAGAGTGGATGATATAATATCTCATAATTAGTATAATTTTATAATAATCATATATTTCTATTCTTTAAACCATTATACCCATCCAAGTAAGGTGGTGGTGGAAAACAAATTACACCACGGTGTGGAAACGGTATTCCGTACGTACGCACGAGCAGTGATTTCATTTTCCATAGGATGGATAGAAGGTGAAATAGGGTTATTTAATATTTATAATAACATATAAGTATATTAGTGATACTGATTTTTATACATTATAATGAAACAAATAAATAATAATAAGTATAAGAAGAAATAAATTTGAAAGTATCGGAAAAGGATATTACCTCTTCTTCGATGTGCCTCTTCTAAACCTCTTCTTAGGGCACTAAAGATGGACATTGAAGAAAACCAAGACCTCTAGTATGTTTCTAGGGAAGTGGAGAAGGTAAATGATCAGGTTTTGGCCGATATTGAAGGCTCGAAGTGGTTTGAGGAGGAGAGGGAGGATGTTCCCTTTTATAAGAGAGGAGAGGGGCACTTTTGGAAACCTCTAAAATATTAATTTATAATAAACTCAAAACCCACTTAAAAACAACAAAGAATGACTCAAATAGAAAGATTAAATATTATAGGGTTTTAATATAATCAACCAATAAAATATAGTCAGGTTGGTAATTTATTTTAAACCTTATCAACTTGATTTTTCAATATTTAATCTATTTAATTTTATTTCTGGTAATAATATTCTAAATTTTAAATTGTTATAAATAATTACTTATGTGTTGTTAATTATCCATAATTTGATACTTTATGACATTTTATACCATATAAATTGCAATTTATAATTTATAATTTTTTTTTGATTTTTAAACAATTTTATAATATGTTATTTTTATCAAATAACAATAGTGTCAATTTTGACACAATTCATTTATGTAAATTTAAATAAAATCCACACAAAGGATATATTCGAAAAAAAAATATTTAATATATTTATAAAATTTCATAGGTATATATAAAATTTTTTTAGAACATTAAAACGTTCATACTCTAATTATTTTAATATTTTTAAAAAACATTTATTTGATATTTCAATCAATAAAATAATTTCTACATCACTATTGTGTCATCATTAATGATAATTATGTAATCCCTAAAAATTATAAATAAATTATCATGATGTATATAATTTTATTATATTTCTATATACTATTTATATTTGAGGGTTTATGAAGTTTATCACTAAATTAAAATTATTACACTTATAAGATATAAGAGAGTGACATGTTGTCAGTTTATTTGGTTTTAATAATAGTTATATCATTTTCATGGTCAAAAGGCCATTAAATGAATCTATTATGACCCTTATGTGATATGGGTCTTCCTTTATTCATCCAATATATTTTTGGAAGGTCTTATGGTAATTTTATAATCTTATTTTTACCCTTAATTACCCGATTTACCTTTAAATTTAGTAAATAAAAATTAATGTATTTACTATTCATTATATAAAAAAATAAAAGTAACCTACTAGCATAATTTGGACCCAAGGAATCCAAATATGAAATCCATTTTTCAAAATTCAAAACACAGAACTTTATGTAATTAATTTAAAATTAATCCCATTTTTATGAAAATAAGTTTTAAAAGTTAAAACATTGTCAAATATTGAAATGTTTTTACCTATGAATTGAATGTAAAATTATAGTAAAAATATATTCCATATATACTTTAAAACCATTCAATATTATAATTTAACCATATAAATTATCTTGATGAAAAAATATGTTTTTAATTAAAATTTAGCGTATTTTTAATATTCATCAAAATATGAAAGTTAATAGAAAAATATAAAAAAATTTATCCAAAGAAAATTTTTATATCCTTATTGCAATAAATAATTTTATTTTGTGTAATTTATCTTATAAACGTGTCAAACAATATATTTAAAGTGGGTGTTCCATCAAAAGGCGGCAAAACTGCATTTTATTAAAAATTTATTTTGTTCTCATACACTGTTCTAGAATATGTGTAAGATGAATTATTATGTAACAAAATTCAAAATGTTGTTAATACGATTCATAAAGGCTTGTTCATAAAAACATTTCCTTGTTTAGTGAAGCTATGTATTGCGTATAACACAAACTATTGAGGAAGGTCGCTCTTGCGTGTAACACCAGCCAAGAATAGTGTTTGCATATACTAAAAGCTAATACGGTGTTGCATATAGCGCAAGATACTCTTGTTGAAGCATACAACAGAAGATGTCAAAGAAATTAAAAACAATATTTTTCATAAAATCTTGGGGTGTTACATTCTACCCCCTTAAAATGAAATTTTCCCTTGAAATTCTTCAGTGTCATAAATTGGTTACTACTTGAACGTTTATTTCATAAAAACCCACATCGTAAAAAGGAATACTAAAATGTAATCTTAAAAAAGAAAGTTAGAAACATAATGGTCACCCAAAGTAACTCAGAACTAGGTTTCCACATAAGAGAATATACATGAAAATATGGATATGGAAGAGAAATCTAACCCTCATGTTTGGATGAAGAGAGGCAGAGAACATGGCTATGGAAAAGCCAACAATCAAAAAGCCATAAATTTTTGATGATCAAAGGTGCCATCTGATTCATCAGATATGAGGGCACTAGGACAACATTTTTGGTTTTCAAGATCATTTCCCTAATGTTGAAGAATTTTTGAATTAAAAGAAATATTTACTTGATTTTGGTACAATCTCACTATTTTTTGTGCCTTGAACAATTTCCACTTCATCCCTTAAAGAAATGAAGTTGAATTTGTCTTTCGTAAAGTGTTAGCAGATCATGCGATAGAATGATAGGTCATTCCATCTTTCTCAAACATAAGGTTAGAAATGGTTATATACATAAGTCCATATTATGGAGATATTAACCATATATGATTCCAAAAAAGGACTTATACTTCATCTATCATACATATTAATAAAATAAAACTAATTTCTACTAACTAGGGACTTTCTGTAGGCCAGTGTTAGGCGATAAAGGCTTGTCGCACTTTGGTTGTGGGTTCAACTCCCGTAACCTTGTTCGACGTGACGGGTAGTCACCCGTCCTATGGGTTGTCCTTTTTCTAAAATTATACTATTAAAAAATTCCAGAAATAATATAAAAAATTCCTACCCTTAAACAATACTATCTGATGTCCAAAATAATCTATTACAACCATTAGACTTATCGAAAATACTTCTGTCCAATCTCACAGTATGAAGAAAATGACTACTAAAAAGGTCATCTACCGAGCATGTGAATACCTTCATTTACCCCCGTATATCATAAGATATATCTTGTTGGTCACATTCCAAACATGTGAATACCTTAATCATGTATTTTCTTGAAACATGAATTTCTATAGAATCTTTGTGAGAACATGAATGCTGTAAAAACTCAACTCTTTACATATAAAAAAATCCCAAAATTTCTATATACTCAAACCATGATATCACTTTTTCAATATATGAGATCATTAATGCTATCAAGAATTTCATTATCTCTTTATCCCTTCATTATGAACATATCATCTACTTTCCAAAAATATTTCAATCACTTTTCATGGTTACCAGTACCATACAATTATTGAAAACCACAATAAACCAACACATAGATATTCCAATATTCCATGATACTAAAAATGAGATTCCACAACACTATTTTGGAATCCCTTTACATAAAAATTTAATCATTCCACCACTTCATTTTAATATTCAACATCGTCAATAGTGATCGCATGTGAAATTCCATTGTCTATTTACTTGAGAGGTTGTTGATGTCAATCATCATTAACCCTTGGATTAGGGCATTGGTTAGCATAATTCCCCATTTCCCTACACTTGTAGCATTAAATTTTTGGTGGTGCGTTCTCTATAGTCTTTTCTCTATTCACATCATTAGCTACCTTTTTCTCATTACTTCGGAACTCATCTGCTCGATTGCCTTCTTTTCCACACTTAAAACTTTTTCTAGTCCCTTTAAGACAATCTCCACCATTCTTATTTCCTCTCTTTGAGCATAACGAAACATTTTTCTTCTTTTCACCATAGTTTTGAGATTTTTCCTTGAACACCATCTTTCGTTTCTTGTCAAAACCATGAGATGGATATGTAACACCAACTTCTAGTTCAACCTTGATAGCACAATGCCCAATTTCTTAATAGCTACTTATGTCTCTTAAATCTAATTCCCTTCGAGGACTAGGTTTTATTCCACTAAAGAATCAATCCGCTTTACTCTCATGTTGGATGATAAAGCCAGATGCATACCTAGAAAGCCTTGTAAAATTCACCTCGTATATACCAAGAGGCTCATCATAATTTTGCTTAAGCTCAAGGAACTCCTTTTAAATCTTTGTTTGAAGAATACGAGAGATGTACTTATTGAAAAATAAGTTCTTGAACTCGTCCCATTCCATGGATTCAATTTCATCTTGGGGCCTCGCATTCTTAATTAGAGTCCACCATTGGTCTGCTTCACATTCTAAATGGTAAACATCTAAAATGAATTTTTCATGTTCTCAACATTGAAGAATGGAAAAAATCTTTTCAATGGTATATATCCATTGTTCAACAATAAGTGGATCAGAAGAACCATTGAAAGAAGGTGGAGGTTTCCTCATGAAGGACTCAATAGAATATTGTTCCCTTCACTGCTCATTTGGAAGTCCAGAATGATTCATAGCTTTTGTAAGTATAGAAATAAGATTTTGCACTCAATCTCCCATAATATTGGTTTTTTCAGGAGGAAAATCATTGCATTTTCCATTACATTGATCAACATGGTTCCTTCAGGAACCCACCATCGTCTAAAATCCAAAAGAAATAGTGTGAGAGGGAAAAATCATGATAGGAAAACAACATAATAAATAAGTATTACCTTTAATATATAAAATCTTAGGTTTAATTCTATGATCATTACCATAATTCTAAGACTATAACCTATACTTATACTTGACCTTAGAGAAATCCTTAGACATACCTTAGAAATATCTCTAGGGATTTCACTAAAGTTTTCACATTCTAGTTTCCAAATTTTAATTAATCCTTGGCTCTAATAACAATTGTAGAGACCCATAGCTTGAAATACATATACATTACATTACTTTTGCGGAATACATAATACATGACAAAAATAGATGCCTAAAGACCGTATTAGTTTAGTGTCTTTGGGAACTCGGAACATAATCTTATAATCATGGTGAAAGATCTTCAACATCTCCTATAAAGATCCTCCCCTTTGGTTTTCTTACCTAAAAACTTTCTTTATATCCTGGGGAAAAAACATAAAAAGGGTGAGATCAAATGCTCAGTAAGGGTAAATATGGAGAACATAAAACAATCCCTAAACATTTGAATGAAAGAACATGAACATAAAACATCAAAATCATGAGTAATGATATAGATCGTGGAAGTGAATAAGGAATAGATCATAAAGGAACATTAACCATGAAAACATAGCATTGGAATAAAACATGTAATTGTGGAAACCATTAAGAACATGTTATTATTTTCATATTATCCAAGGCATTGCTGCCAAGACCATCATAGTGGATGAATTCCATTACTGAACTGGGTTTACTTGTCATTCCAGCCCTGTATTACTGAACCTTACTCACTTTCCATTCCACCCATGTCTATATCATGACATATAAATCTTTACCCAATGAATTGGAGGGATATATAGGTCCCACCCATCTCATAATGAAATCATTCTTTTTTGTGCCACAAAATAAACATAAATCATTCATCATAACCCAAAGAATAATATGGGTTTCGTAAACATCAACCCATTATAACATAATCTATATAAAATAAATGGACATTATTTCATTATAAGAAAAATGAAACCATGTTAACAATAAAGACATTATACTTGAAATATAAACATATTAAATAATGTCATTTAGATGGAAAACGGTTTTGATAAAACATATGAAATGAATTATTAAGGTAAATATTCTTTCTTTTTCAAAATCATTTTCTTTTCACAAAATGCCATGAAATTTTAAAAGAAAAGTATTTTTTTTGAAAATAATCATGAATTCTTGTAGTGTAATATTCATGAAAATAAGGTGTTATGAAACCGTAAAAATCTGTTCATGCCGTATAAGTTATAAAAACATTCTCCTCATACTTTTAACAGACAAGGTAAAAAGTACCACGTATGGTAAACGAACTAAAGATTCCTTCCATAAAAAAAAATTAAAAGTCAAAAAGGGGTAAACATGACATTAAAATTACATGTAAGAATATTAAATACCTTATGAAAAACATTTTTATAGACATGGATGAAAAAATAACCCCAGTAAATACTTACGTATAAGAAATCTCAGATAAAAATGAGATTGCAAAATTATCCCTTACCTTAGGTCGAATTTCTTCCATAACTGTCTGAAACTCTGGTATAGTGGGTTTAAACATATTATTAAATTGTAACAGAACAATAATAATATTTATGATATCATATATGATTCACTTATGACTTTATATTACCCGTTCTTTTGTCAATTCCATGTTAATGCAGCATTTTGGGTAAAATCATTTCATTTATCGTATGTGTATGGACATTAGGTTGTTGATATTATTACTTATAACCTGATTTACTTAATTCAAAAATTTAAAACATGATTTATATATAATATATATTCAGCATATAAATATATATGATAGATCAATAAATGGAAAGAAATACATTTTTCATGAAGACGGTTGGCCGTATGTACGCATGAACGCTGTTTTAGTTTCCTTATTAAATTGAATTCAAGTAAGTAAATAACATATAAATAAATATATTATCATTAATATGTCATAAATTTCATTATTATTTATTATATATACTTCATAATCATTCTTGAATGGATAACTTGGAGAATTAATCTCATCACGTCGTGGAGACGGTAATCCGTACATACGCATGCGTGATGATATCATTCCCATAATTATTGAATGGAATTACAGTGGATGATATAATATCTAAGAATTAGTATCATGTTATAATAATCATATATATTAATTCTTTACACCATTGTACCCATCCATGTAAGGTGGTGGTGGAAAACAGATTACACCACGGTGTGGAGACGATATTCTGTACGTACGCATGCGCGGTGATTTCATTTTCCATAGGATGGATAGAAGGTGAAATAGAGTTTTTTAATATTTATAATAACATATCAGTATATGACTGATACTGATGTTATTACATTATAATGAAACAAATAAATAAGATGAAGTAAAAGAAGAAATAAATTTGAAAGAATCAGTAAAGGATATTACCACTTCTTCGACGTGCCTCTTCTAGACCTCCTCTTAGGGCACTAAAGTTTGTATTTGAAGAAGAAAAAAACCTATAGTATTTTTCTAGGGAAGTTTAGAAGAGAAATGAGTAGGGTTTGGCTGAGCTTGAAGGCTATATGTGGTGTGAGTAGGAGAGGGAGGAGGTTCCCTTTTATAAGAGATGAGAGGGGGCACTTTTGGAATCCTCTAAAATATTAATTTATAATAAACTCAAAACCCACTTGAAAACCTCCAAAAATGACCCAAATACGAAGATTATATGATATAGGGTTTTAATATCATCAAAAAATAGGATTTACACTTTTTGGTAATTTATTTTAAACCTTATCAACCTGATTTATCCTTATTTAATCAATTTAATTTTATTTGTGGTAATAATATTTTAAATTTTAAATTGTTATAAATAATTACTTATGTGTTTTTAATTATCCATAATTGGATACTTTATGAAATTTAAGACCATATAAATTTCAATTTATAATTTTTAAATTTTTTTCCATTTTTAAACAATTTTATAATATGTTATTTTTATAAAATAACAATAGTGTCAATTTTGACACTATTCATTTATTTGAATTTAAATAAAATCCACACAGAGGATATATTCAAAGAAAATATTTAATAGATTCATTACACGTCTTATTTATATAGAAAATTCATTGATCACATTAAATAGTTCATATAATAATTGTTTTAATATTTTTAAAACCTTTTATTTGATATTTCAATCAATAAAATAATTTTTACATCACTATTGTGTCATAATTAATAATAATTATTTAATCCTTAAAAATTCTAAATAAATTTTAATGATGTATATAATTTAATTTTCTTTCTGGATACTATTTATATTTTAGGTTTTATGAAGGTTATCACTAAATTAAAATTATTAAACTTATAAGATATAAGAGAGTGACATGTTGTCACTTTCTTTGGTTTTAATAATAATTATATTATTTTCATGGTCTAATGTCCATGAAATGAATCTATTCCAACCCTTATGTGATATTGGTCAACTTTTATTTATCCAATAGAATTTCAGCAGGTCTTAGGGTAATTTTATAATCTTATTTTTACCCTTAATTACCGATTTACGTTTAACAGTAGTAAATACAAATTACCGTAGTTACTATTCATAATATAAAAAAATAAAAGTAACCTATTAACATAATTTGGACCCACTTAATCCAAATATGGAATCCATTTTTCGAAATTCAAAACACAGAAGTTGTAGTAATTAATTTAAAATTAATCATATTGTTAAGAAAACAGGTTTTAAAAGTTTAAACATTGTCAAAGATTAAAATTTTTTTATGAATGAATTAAAAGTAAAATTATGGTAAAAATATATTCTATTTATAATTTAATACCATTAAATATTATAATTTAACCATATAAATTATCTTGAGGAAAAAATTTGTTTTTAATTAATATTTAGCGCATTTTTACAATTCATCAAAATATGAATGTTAAGGGAAAAATATAAAAACAATTTATCCAAAGTAAATTTTTATATCCTTATTGCAATTAATAAGTTTATTTTGTCTAATTTAACTTAAAAAAGTGTCAAAAAAATATTTAAAGTGGGTTCTCTCTTAAAAGGCTGCAAAATTGCATTTTAAAAAAAAATTATTTTGTTATCATACCATGTTCTAGAATATGTGTAAGGTGAATTATTATGTAATAAAATTAAAAATGTAGTCAATACTATTCATAACGACTAGTTCATAACTATATTTCGTTGTTTAGTGAAACTTGACATTGCATAAAACACAAGCTATTAAGGAAGGTCACTCTTGCGTGCAACACAATCCAAGAATAGTGTTTGCGTATACTACAATCTAATACTGTGTTGCGTATAGCGAAAGCTACTCTTGGAAAAGCGTACAACACAAGATTTCAAAGAAATTAAAAATATTATTTCTTATAAAATCTCTAGGTGTTACATGAATGGACGGAGTTTTGGATCGGGTTTTTTATATGGAATATTATAGGAGTTATTCCATATCTATGAAATCAAAGAATCCAAATGGACACTTCATTGAGATCAAATGTGTTTTTGGATCTTCTTAAAGATTCTAAAAAAAGATTAAACAATTTCTATTATGAAAGAGGGATACCTAATGAATAGTAAAAACTTTCCCAACTGGTAATGAAGTTAGAAGCCCTATCACTTTCGTGATTCTTGACATTTATGTGGTTGATAATAATCATTTTCATTAACATGGAGATGGACTAATAAATTAATTGTTGATTAATGTCTTCCCATCCAGTGATGGAACCTACTCGAAGGCCTCTATACCAAATGAAGGTTGGACCTACCATCGTCTGTACTAAAATTTCATTTTGGTCACCTCCTGCTAATCTCCATGGTCTATCATTAGGCTGTATCTAGACATGAAGTATGTGAGATACTATTCTACATTTCCCATGATTTCAAAGGTTTAGAATATAGGATTGTATAACTTGGATTCGGTAAAAGTTTCATAAACTCATTCAGAAGAAGTATTCTTTTCAAGCTACAAGATGTCATGATACCCTTCAAGGGATTCCATTTAAACATCCAGGTATTCTATGTAATTGAATAGTTCGAGAGGTATCATATTTTTACCACCTCCCAATTATTGGTAGTAACCGAGGCTTGATGAGGAAGACATTCTTTAATATCATACTAATTCCTAGGTTATTCTAGGATTAAATGATAACCCTTATAATGGATAAACTATCACTGTAATAGAGGAAAGTCACAATCATCCTCAACTTTATATTTTATGTAGATTGGTTTCCTGGATCCATATCCAGCCTAATGCTCGAATTCCACTTTTATAGGCGGAGTTCATCTCTCGAGATGTTTATTAGGGGGATGTTTGTCTCTATTTATTGATGATACCTATCCTGAATATTTCCATGAGTATTTCTTCATTAAGTTATTTGAGACTTTTTAACACATTCTCATATTATGCCAACCATTCCCCTAAGGTGGGAATTTTAGATTCTTTGAGTAGTTAGTGAGATGTAACCACAAAATTCCCCCTATCCAAGGATGAGTTCTATTGTGGATGTGCTAATTTATCATTTGGAAGTTCCATGTTCTGACTCTTTCTCTGATTCCAAATATGTGAAACCTTATTTTGTGAATCTAGATCACCCACCTCTTGAGGAATTGTTTCTCCATCCCATCCCTTTGAATTTTCATCTTGGTCCACATAATTTTTTATACTAATAGTGATGATGATCACTATAGTGTCTCGTGAAATGGTAGTTATCCCTCCACTATCCATGAAATTGGGTGGATCTATATCACTTTACTCATCCTTTAAGGGTTGTATCAGGGTCATTATTTTGACCCATGATCATATTGGTCCATTTTAGCTTATGAACTTTATAGGGATTGATCGCCTATTTTATTCATCCACCCTGTCTTTATTTGTGAAGATATAAATTGAGGGATTTTTTAGTTGTACTTTAGAGTGGTCTAAAAATTGATGAGGTGTCTCTTACAGTGGGAGGAATTTTTGGGATTCTAACCATTTATATTTATCTCCAAACAATGAGAATATTGATTCATTTCTGTAATATTATACTGTTAAACATTTTCCATGTCCCATAGGCTGGGGATGAGTTTGAGACATTATTGTAATTTTTTATGTTGTTGAACATGTGTGGACTCCAATTGAGTATTTGATGGGTATTGGGATAGTAATTGTGATATAAATACCCACATTCCTATGGGTGGGGGTTGATCTAGAATCGCCACATTTTTTTTGCAGGACCCTCTTAGGGTGTAATTAACCTAGTTGTGGTGATTGAGATAGAAAGTACCATATACCTATGGGAAGGGGTTGGTTTATAGAAACATATAATATATTTTCGATTCTCTCATAGATTGATGACCCTAGAGGTGAATGTGGTTTTAAAAATTTACCCATCCTTATGGGTTGGGTTCTCTCCTAGACTACTGTTATAAAAATTGATATTGTGATCTATTTCATTTGGATTAGTTATATTTGTTTATGGTCTGAGTGAAGTGGTTTCTTATGAAGGGATTCACTAATGATGGGAAGTTGTTGGGTAGTCTAAAACTTCAACTTCAATGTTTTAGATGTGTTACATTTTTTTTGAGAGGACTATCATAGGATTCTATGGGTGGAACTCTATCTCTTTTTTATATGTATTTGCATACTCAAAGAGGATGAGTCTCACTATATTTAAAACTTGGACCATTCATTACCTATTCCCATGATCTATCCTATGGCTACCACATTACAGGATGTTGTAACTATAAATATTTTTAATTCTGGGGATGAGGTAAATAGAAAAACCTCAATATCACCCCATCCTCATATATATATGTTTTATGAGGCTTCGATGATCATTTGTTTGAGGGTTGTTGTTCCATGGGGGAAAGAATGATATAAATATCGATTTTACCTATTGGATCTTGGGTATTGGGCTATTTTGATAACAACCAGTTCAATTTGGCCACAATGTATGATTATGGTCTAAAGGTGACCCTCAAATACTATATATTGGATGTGAATATCCTTTAATGACTGATGACCCACCCACATATTTTGTGGTAAGTAAGGTATCCACTCTATCTCTAGCTCATTTTGGATCTAATAATAAAAAATGGTGATGGACCAGAACATGGTTTGGAGGTTTTTTCTTGTTAAATCATTCTATATATGCATAACAGTTTGTTTATTGTTGGAGTCATATCCCTCCACTTGATTAGACCGTAGAGAATACTTCTCTAGGTTACCTAAAGACTGAGGTGGGGTGTTAGTGATAGTTGATGGGTCACCATAAACTTTTAACCCTGTTTTGTTAAGAATCAATCTATACAAAGGTGACTAGTTTTCAAGAACCTATTTATACGAAGCTATCTAGTAAAGAGGAGTAATTCATTATTTGGGAAAGATATTACCGAGTTAATTTTTTCTATAGAGGATATCAAGATTAAAGTCCCTATGATCCATATATTTACTGATGTGTAGAGGACTATTGAGGTAGTTTTCACCATTTGATTATTTTAAAAGTTAACATACCACTGAGGTGTTGAATATATGTGTTGTATAGCCTTAAGGAAACTATCATTGATATTATTAGAGATATATGATTCATTATTCATCGTGGTCCGAATATAAAGACTTCTATTTTGGGGTTTAGTAGGTATATGAGCCTACTGCATGATGGCCATTTGAATTTGTTGATGATCCTATGGTGATATTGGGATATGATCTTGTTGCGGAGAAGATATTAGAGTATACCAATGATATTCTGTATCATCATCATGAATATGTGCATGCCTATGGGTGGTTTTTTTGAGTACGTACATAAAACCCAACTAAATTAGGGGTATCATCTTGGCTTGAATAAATATTCCCCATTAGAATTTGTAGACGAACATATGGAAGTAGATAAGTTATATGAGCCTCCTCGTTTATAACATCTGATGGATGATTATGTAGTGTTTCATTAGTGGAAGTAAGAATATGAACATGACATCTATTTTATATAGGAATATGTCGAGATTCTTCATCGTTGGAGGCATGGGCTTTCGCTAAGTTTTTTTTATATTGTACTGACAAACCTCCGTTGGAGTGAGGATATGATCCCAATCCTCTAACTATGGGAGTATTCCATTGTCTTTTTTCATTAGGAATGTGAACCTGTCATGATAAATGTCCCAAACTAGGTTTTTGATCCCCAGTTAGAATGGGAATGTGAGCCGAATCCAGTGCCTCATCCTTTACTTGAATATTTTTATAATACTCCTACACAGGATCAATAATGTTTTAAATTCTTTGGAGTTTCCACTTTTTAATACTGATCAATGTGATATGAATATTTGGATATTTAGATAGTGATATGTGTCAATCATTTACTCTATATCAATGATGAAATATAAAGGTGGAGATCATCTGTTGTTGAATGAATTTTGTGATACTTTAGCAGAGTGTGTGTAGGGAGGTAGGCCTGCAAATTATAATTCACCAAAATATACTACATATTCCTTAAATTTCTTTGAGGATATAATCCCAATCAGACACTATTTGGTCCATAAAAATATGAAAATGGGTTTCAACATTGGGGGAAGGTATATATGCCTCCCCCATTCATGTCGTTGGAATATACCTGTAGACTTGATCTGAGTGAGTAGGGATAAAAGCCTTCTTAATATGTACTGTAAAAAAATGATGATGAGATAAATCACTAGAATGGGGATATGATCCCACATTAACTTTTCAATATCTGGATGGAATTCCTTAGTACTCATTCCTGAGTGTCCAAGGTGGAAATATATTAGGTGGTACCCTTAGTATGTGATTGAGGGGAACTAGCAGGAAGAAGATGGTTAGGGAAGTTAACCCGGGACTTTGTCGGAATCTCACAATCCAAGATAGAGCTATATTCCAATCCTTAATCTACCTTTATAATATAAGTATGGTTTTGATTTCTAGTCTCTTGGGATATGCTTCTGAAGTGGTTGGTGGTGGTGATAGGTTCCTCCAACTTCATTTTATGTTTCCTTAAATGGGAAAAAATTATTATCTTCATTATCTAGAGACATCTACGTGCGACCTTAAGGGTATATATCGTTCCACATCAGCGGTATTCCTGAAATATATCATTCACTACTAGAATCTGAATGCATTAGGTGAGGGATTTTGTTTTCTAACCCATAGAGGAAACTACCATAATTGAGGTTCCAAATAATTCACTTGATGAAGATATTATCTTCAGTAAATGTGGTGTTTTTGAGAGTAGTTTATATAGTCACATGGAAAACAAGGAATATAGTCACTGATCAGTGCATAATCATAGGAGTGAAACATTTTTAATTAGCTATGCATATTTAACCCAACTGTTCCTTATTGTTATCACTTTAGCATTTTTTCTCATGTAAAATATTCATGGTGAAAATGGAATATTTCAATGGAGTACCAATATTTATTAAAGGAATTACAATTGAGAATACCATTTTTTTCATAGGAGACAGAAAAATAAATGGCCTCACATTGGGTCAACTGATTGTTTATATTATTTGAGAGATTCATGTCGGGTTCACCATTTTTATTACTGAAGGAATTTGTATGGATCTAAAGATTTTGGAAACAGGACACCTAATGCACATGTGAACTTATTTAATATACTATATAATTATTTCCCAATGGTTATACCATTTTCATCTCAATTAGTAAAAATAAATTCTTCACACATTCGTAATAAGGGGCATACATTATTTCCAGATGATAGTGGTTATTTTTGGTTTGAAACCCAATGACGCTTAGAAGAAGAAATTGATCAAGAGAATAGAATGTTGACCTCATCCAAACCTTATTTGGAGAATTATTATATTCACCTAGAATCTATTATTGATTTATGATAAGTTTTTGAGTCTCTCCCAAATCCTATTAAGGGATTAGATACCAAAATAAAATGATCTAGTGTTGAATCTATATATCAATGGCCCCAACCCTAGATTCCCAGAGCCGGTGCATTATTTTATAACATGGGAATGATCACAAGAATTCAAATCCTGAAGGAACGACTTAGTAGCCTTGGAAAAACTAGATATAGACATAAGTTTTACAGTACATTATGAAATGAAAAGTAACATATTATTTCGATTGAAAACACACATATCTCTTATAATTTTCATGTAGGTAAGTCATAATATACCTCTTCACATCCTGGGGAAAATGAAACATAATAAAGGGGTGAGATCAGACTCTCAGTAATGATAAATAATACAAGAAAATATATCGTAAATAAGCATAATATTTTTATTCAAGGTATAAAATTGAAACACAATACTTATAAACATAACCTCAAGCACAATATGAAAAGTATTAATCAGATAATTACATTTAAACATTCACATGGATATTATACTAGCTGAATAATGACATTTAATATCAATAACTAATCTCATAAAGTGGGATTTTATATTGTCAAAAAACCTAACTATACTATCAAGGCCTCATTCCAAGAGCATACATGAATGAGTAAAAATACAAACTAGATTGTATAATGAGACCTAATGATGTGTCAAGGAGATTAGTGGGACCCTCCCATCACTCAATAAGTCCAATGCCTTCATCTTATGAAAGGGAAAAAACATAACCAATATAAACATTCATATTAAAACAAGCATATAGAATCTTAATAAATTATCCATAAACCATGAATGGTGTAAAAGTAACACATCAACATTAAATTTATTCATAAACTGTTCAGTATAATATGATATGTTGTATCATATGAAATAATATTCAATTAAACAAAAGAACAAAAATGGATATTGAAATAGATGAAAATGTTTTAATAAAATCCTTGAAAACTACTTTAGAGAAAGACCCCTTTTATTGAAAATAGTCATTTATAATTACATAAAATTCAAAATGAAATGATTTGAATTTAAAATAATATTGTAATCTTGTAAAGGAATCTTAAAAAAAATTAATGCGTAATGACAATGGAAAAATTCTATCACACTGTATATGTTAAAAACATGATTCTCACACTTTTTCAAAAAATTTAAAACAATTTACCTCATAAAGAAAATGAAAAAAAACTACTTTTATTAAATTAAAAATTCATAAAAATGTATATAAATAAATTTAAAATAATAGTATGAATTTTTTGAAATACTTTGTTATGATACATGGTCATGGATGAAAAATATGTCTTAGTAAATTCTTACATTAAACCAATCCAAGATAATAAAGAGATTGAAAAATTAACCATTACCTAATAATCTTCTTTATTTGAGGGGGTGTTAACCTTGTGTATAATGTTTAAATAGTTTTATTAAGTTATACAAGAACTAAATATATTATTTATGATATCATATATGATCCTAATATTGTTTTCTAAATAATATTTCATTATTATCATTATTTTGGGTGTGACCTACTTCATTTTAATATATTTATTTTTTCGTGTAAGTATTTTTTCTTATGCATAGGATATATCTTCTCCATATCCAGAATGATATTAAGTTCATAAATATTTTATTCATTCATTATATACATTTTTAAAATCATTCTTAAATGGTTTTAGTGGGGGATGAAAATAATTGCATTGTGGAGACAATATAGCATATGTACTCATGAGTGATGGTATCATTCCGCAATGGTAAAGGGTAATAAGTTGGATGAAATACGGATTATCTAGTAAAAATATCCTATTTAGTATTTCCATCCATTATATTTATATTTATACCCATTGAAATAAATTATAGATGAGAATCATTTTACACTATGACGTTGAGACGGTATTCCATACATATGCACACATGGTGATATAGTTTTTCATATGATGGGTAAAAGGAGGAATATGGTTGTACAAAATAATAACAAAATATACACATATATTAATTTTTGGAGTTATTATTTTATCATGTAAACAACTGTATAAAATTAATTAGAAGGAGAAGAGAACATTTAAAGAGTAGGTAAAAAAATTACAACTTCGTGAGGGGTCTCCTTTTCATTTTCACAAAAGAACTCCTTAGGTTGGATTTCATCCCAAAGTATACCACTAAAATTAAGTGAGGGATGTTTTCAGATTAAATGGGTATGTTTTGGATGAGCCAAATGTATTTATAGGTGTGAAAAATATAGAAGTAGAGGTTCCCTTTTATATGAGGGGAGGGGGGGCACTTTTGGAAACTCAAAAACTATTAATTTAATATAAATCAATTTTCAATTTTAAATAGCTAAAATTTTTATTATTTATATGATATTATGAGTATAGTTTGAAATACATTCAAATTATAAAATTTATACTTGCTTGGATTTTATTTTGAACCTTATCACTTTGGTTTATCTTTAATTAATCTATTAAATTTTATTTTTGGTAATAATATTCTAAATTTTAGAAGGTTATAAATAATTTCATATATAGTTTCAATAATCTATTAATGGACAATTTATGATTTTTTAAACCTTATAATTATCAAATTTTAGTTTTTAAATAATTTTATGAATTTAAAATAATTTAATAAAATGCTATTTTTATAAAATATCTATAATTTCAATTTTGACACTATTCATTATGTTGACTTAAATAAAAATACAAACAGAAATATCACTTAGAACCAAACAATTTAATATACTCTTATAATTTCATAGTCACCTACAAATTATTGTATCACCTTAATTAATTTAAATTATATATTTTTTAATATATTTAAAACCATTTATTTGATATTTTTATTAATAAGAAAATTTATGCATCACTATTGTGTCATCATTAATGGTAATTATATAATATCTAAAATTATAAATAAATTTCTATGATGTAGGTAATTATTTTTTATTTTTAGATACTATTGAAAATTGTTGTTATCTGATGGTTATCCCTATATTAAAATTAATATACTTATATAAAATGATTGTGTGACATTTATGACATTCTTTTATTTTTTATAATATCAATGAAATATTCTAGAAAAGTGTCCACTAAATGATTCCTTTTCTAAAAATAGGTGATAATGGTCGAATATATTCATCTAATATGATTTTAACATCTGTTGGGGTAATTTATAACATTATTATTACATTTAATAACTTGATTTACCCTTAAGTGTGGTAAATAAATAAAAATTTATTAACGTTACTATTCACAAAAAATTAGTTAATCTAATTATATCACAAATTTAAAACTAATCAAAACCATTTATGTACACTTTTATAAATTTAATTCATTGAATTTGGAAAATTATGTTATGTAGATGTGGCGGGAAAGCAGCTGAAAAAGACATTCAAAAGCTTAAAAATGTTTTATATCTAATTATATTGTAAAAATGATTCTAATGACCTACATTGAATTAATATAAATTTTATTTAACTATTTTCACTTTAAGATCAATTTAAATTAAAATAATTGTTTAAATATAAATGTCATTTTTTTTAATAATAATGTAGTATGTTTCACTATTCATCAAAATTGATAATTTTTAGAAAAATACCAAAATTTCACCCTAGGAAAATTTTTCTATTCCAAATTAAAAATTAAATTCTATTTTTAAGAATAAAATTTATAAAATTCATAGTGCAATTAATACAATTCATAACCTCTTTTTAAATGGCTAGTTTGATAGATCATTTTGCGCTTAAACTCAGTGTTGCATGCTACACAAGACAATGAATTATTTAAAACAAATTACCATGGAAGCTTAGAGTGTTACATTCTACCCTCCTTCAAAAATTTATACTTTGATATTTTCAGAATATCACATCATAGAATGGTTTGGGTGGTTCCTCATTATATATTCCTCAAGTTTCCATGTTGCCTCTTCCTTTCCATTATTTCTCAAAAGAACGTTAAAAATGCATGTCATCCAAATCCTCAACACTTGTTCTCTAGTGTCAAAAATCATGATAGGTTCTTCAGAGTAAGAGAGATTAGGTTTAATTTCCACTTATTCATTGGTGATTAAATTAATTCATTATATCATGTATTTCCTTGACATTGATATGTGGAAAATATCATGAACTTTGAAGATACATGTTGGCATTGGTAAATTGAAAACTACAACTGCAGTTCCTTCTATAATTTCCAATAGTACAATGTACCTAGGACTTACCATTCCAATCTTACATAATCTTACGACACCCTTCAATAGAGATACCTTCAAGAAAACATGATCTCCCACGTGAAACTCCAAATCCTTCCTTCTGTTATCGATATAGATTATTTTACTACTTTGAGATTCATTGATATGGGTTTGAATAATATTTACATTTTCCATTATTTCCTAAATAAGTTCAGGTCCTATGAGTTTTGTTTCACCATCATCATCCCAATAAGTTTATGTATTACATCTCTTTCCATATAACACCTCATATGGTGCCATATTAATACTATAATGGAAGTAATTTTTAAAAGAAAATTCCACTAGAGGTAAATATCGATCCCACACACCTTGAATGTCAAGTAAGAAAGATCCCATCATATCTTCTAATTTTTGAATAAACCTTTTTGATTGTCTATTAGTTTGAGGGTGGGAGGTACTGCTTAAACGAAGCTTAGTTTCTAGGGCCTTCTAAACACTTTTCTAGAATCTTGATGTAAAATGGGGATCATGGTTAGAAAAAATTGATTGGGGTATACAATGAAGTATGAAAACATAATTAATGTAAAGTTTTTCTAAACATTCAATTGGAAAATATTCTATTATAGCAAGAAAATGAGGTGATTTGGTAATAAAATCAACAATAACTCAAATCACATCATTTCATATGGCTTATATTGGTATCCCCCACACAATTTCCATAGTAATATAATCCAATTTCCATAGAGGTGTTGAAAGACGTTGCATGACTCCTCTATGATGTTGTCTTATAGGTTTTACCTATTGAAAAACCAAACATCTTGACACATAATCATCAATATCCCTCTTTAGGTGGTCCCACTAAAAATGTTCCTTCAAATATTTAAACATCTTAGTGCTACAAGGGTGTATAGAGAAATTGGAGCTATGTAAATCATCCAATAATTACCTTTTTAGATCTAGTATAGTGGAAACATAAATCCTCTTCCAAAATTTCAAAATTCCATCTTTATATATGATGTCAAAAAAATATCCCATCATTTACATGTTTAAATTTCCTTTAAAGATCCTCATCATCACACTACTAGAAATTAGGGCTATAGCCATGGTTTTAAACCGTGGATACAGGTCTTCAAACCTTGGCTATAGGTAATAGACACGGTTTGAGTAAACATGGCTATGTTTGGTGTCGATATAGGCCTCGCCCAACAGCCACAGTTCAATCTTTGGCTATAAAACTATAGCCACAGATCCAACACTTTCTATACACCAAAATCCATGGTTTGAAACAGTGGCATCATCTCAATACACATAGGGCTATAGCCACAGTTTGAAACCATTGAAATAGGGTTATAGACATAGTTCAAACCATGGTTATAGGGTTTCCCATTTCATAAAAAACCACCCCTGATCCTGAACAGACCCCCCCCCCCAAGACAGACCCTGGACACCCTCCCCCCAGACCCTGGACACCCCCCTAGACAGACCATGGACACCCCTAGATAGACCCCCCAGACCTTAGACAGACCCCCAGACCCTGGACACCCCCTCGACAGACCCAAGACACCCCCCAAACCTTAGACACCCCTCAAGAAAGACCCCCAAACCCTGGACAGACCCCCTAGACCCTGGAAACCCCCTGGAAAAACCCCCCCGGAAAGCCTCTAGACACCCCCAGACCCAGGAAACCCCCTCGATAGACATTGGACACCCCTTGGACAGACCCTGGACACCCCCTTGGACAGACCCTGAACACCCTCCTAGACAGACCCCCCAAACCCTACATAGACCCCCAAGAAAACCCAAGAATGACCCTTGATAGGCCCCCAACCCCCAAGAAAAACACTAGAGTCCCCCTAGGATAGATTCCCTAGACACTGGACACCCCCCATGATAGACCATATACCCCCCAAACCCTGGACAATGCCCAGACAGCCCCCCCTAGACCCTTGACAACTCCCCAAACCCTAGACCCCCCAGACCCCATACTGACCCCCCCTCAGGACAGATCCAGGACACCCCTCCCCCAGACCCTGTACACCCCTCCCTCATGGACCCCCACCCCCTACAGCACCCCTTCCCCTATGCAGAGCCCCATAGACCCCCCACCCCGCACACCCCTCCCCACTATACACACCCGCCCTCTGCCCTGCACACCCCCTGCCACTAGTACACCCCCTTTCCCCAGCACCCCTCCCTCATGGACCCCCTGGATCCCCCCCCCCAAGACACCACACCCCATGAAACACCCCTTATCATATTAAAAGCCCAGGGGACCATATTAGAAACCTATAACTCAAGTTTCCTAACTAAAATTGGTAATTACACAAATAAAATACCACATGGAAGGATATCCCAAAGAGAGTTAAATAGTAAATACCATATAAATTGACATTTTAATCAAGTCTTAATAATATGGAATACAAATTCCAATATGGAATTGATCCATACATCCATTTACAAATGGAAGGATAATATAAATTTTTTTGAGAATGAAATTTAAAAAAAAATTATATAAGGAAGAAATAAACAAAAGGTAGATTAAATCTTAAAGGATCAAAGTGAATACATGTAAGAAGATAAGGATTTATTAGAGGCTAGGAATATTTATAATAAGAAGTTAGAGATGGAAGAGGAATTTTTACTATTGAGAAGAGGAGTTAAGATCTATTTTCAAGAGTTTTCTAAACCCATTTATTTATATCTTATTTTATTTTCCAACATTTTGGTGTCATAGGCTATTTGTAATATATAAATTTAAAATTTATTATAGATAATATAATTTTGTCACCAAACTATTGAAGTTTCCTACTTCCCTACAGACCCCCCTATAGACCCCCCATACCCCCTCCCCCCTACACCCTCCCCCTGCCAGTTTTCTCTCCCCCACTACCCCCTTGCAACCCCTACCTTGTAGACCCCCAGCCCTGCAGACCCCCCCCCCACAGACCACCCCCATTTCTCCCCTTTCATCCCACCTACACTCTCACCCTCCCAAATACTCAATTGACCCCCCTACATACCAACCCCCTTCCCAGCAGACCTCCCAACTCCCCTTACCCACTGCCCCTCCCCCCACCCCCTCTTGGAAAGCCCCCCTGAACCCTCCTGCAAACCCATTCCCCTAACCCCCTCCTGCACACCCATCCCCCTTGAACCCACTGGGAAATCCCCCTTACACCCCCTCCTGGAAAACCCATTGCACCATCTTGGAAATCCCCTTACACCCCCTGCATTAGGCCACCCCCTAGACAACCCCTTCTACACAACCATGCCCCCTTTCACCCCTTGCACCCACCTAGATATCCCCCTTGCACCCCCTCCCGGACACCCCTTTTCACCCACCTGGACAACACCCTTGTACCCCCTATAGTAGCCCACCCCCATGAAAACCCCCTTGTACCCCCACCACTGAAAATCCCCGAACCCCTCCCCCCCACCATGACCCCCCTCCTGGAAAACCCACCCCTGGACACCCCATTGCACCCCTAGACATCCCCTTTGAACAAACCCTACACACCCATGCCCCCATGCACCCCTCACCCTCTTGGACTCCCCTTCCACTTGCACCATACCCATACACCCCCCTGTCCCATTCCTACTGACACAGCAAAACCATGCCACTCCACTCCACCTCAATCTCACAAACTCGTAGAAAACTAAAACCCAACCTGTTCATCAATACAGAAGCATTGAATATTCCTCTTCCAAAAAATCCCATAACATGTGATCCTTTAATAGAGAAACTAACAGATAGAAACATAAATTCAATAAGGTGGACAACTTCCTCTATTATTATGTTTAATATGGTGTGAAAACTATAAATTAAAGCAGACATAAAAAGGCACATTGTACACGCTTTAGGAAATTATACAGATTTTCCAAAGATTAAATCATCTTAAAAAATGAAGAAAAATAGATTGTTGAAGCTACTGCATTGAACATGATACAATCACATGACATACCTGACTATAGAGATTGAGAGAGAGCTTCCCAAGAAGGATTTGCAGTGTGAAAAAATACTAGGGACCTTCCTCAACTAGGAACGTTCCTGAAACCGATGACAAGTTTATCCCTCCACTACTGAAATACCATAAACTAATTTATAAATAGACAATTCATAACTAAATATTAGAATAATACATGAATGATTGAAAAAAGGGACGAAAAAAGAGGCATAAACACTTACATAACAATGTTTGGTTCCAAGTGTAGAAGGAAAGAAAATAGATGACCTGAGAACTCATCCAGCCATTCTGAAAATTGGATCATTGGTGTAAATTTTGAACCATTATTATCATCTTCCATGCTAGCTATCTTCAATAATTCTAAAATGAAACAGAAGTTTTCTTCTCCATGTAAAATCCCATATATCATGTTTTTTTTATGAAAGCTAGTTCTTACATTAAAAAATATGAAACCAATCAATTGCATGGTTGCTAATGTTTTTGGAGGATCATTGCCATCCATACCAAGCAAGGAATCAGATAATAAAATTGTCAAGAGAACAATGTATGCATCTGCAATAGCTTAATCATCTACCTTTGCCTAAGAATTAGACAAGGAAGAGAATAAATTTGATCTCCCAGAAAGGGCCACTAATGTCATAGTAGTTTTCAACTGGTGAGTGGCTATAATATATGAGAAGCTACATGGATAGGATTTTCAATGTATGGTTTTAAAATAACATTAAAAAACTATTTACCTCTTCGATAATTTAATATGGAAGAAGTATTACTACCTGACTCGAGAGCCATTTGGTAGCCAGATGTCAAAATTGAAAGAACCAAATAGGGCTCCACATGAGAAAATATTGACGTGGCAGAAGCTCCGATCTCAGAGAGATTTTCATTTTATCTATACTGATAACATCAAAACCACACTACCAAAAAATTTCCATTCTTCTTTCCCCAAATCAGTTTTCCTACAGCCCTATGCCAAAATAATTTTAGTGGGAGAGCATAAAATTTTCCAAAGCACTAGAACAGAAAAATCTAGAAAGAATATTTCTAAATCCTTACCATTGCTCATATTGGAGACATTTCTGAAAATTAAATTCCAATTAAAGAATAAACTTCTCCAATGATTATGCCCAACAACCACCACTTGAAGGATGATAATATCTATAAAAGAAAAAATAAAAGAAAACAAGATCTGAAGTGAGGGCTTTGAAAAAAGATACAAAGACATTTTTTTAAAAAGATAAAAAATGAAGAATAGACTATTCTAAGAGGATGACTAATTACTCAAATTTCCCTAGGGCCAATCCACCTAGTTTTAATAGATACACATATATATAATTTTATTCAATATAGTGTCCAAAACACATGATCTCATGGATGAATTAAAATATCAAATAAAATCTTAAGATTTTTATGTTAAAAATTGACCTTGAAATAGCCTTATTTGGTGTCATAGTCTTATTGGAAAATAAAAACCCTGTATTTCTTAGAACATCCAAATTTAAAGGACATGAACCACTTCCATTAGCACCAGGAACCTAACAGTTAAAAAATACAATGAAACAAAATTAAAAAACAAAACAAGAAGTGCTATATAACTTTATCAGAATGTACTAATGATCAAATAAAAATACCTAGAGAAAAGGAGAATGGGATAATAATTGATAGATATTTTGGAATATAGATCAACCAAAAATAATAAAGTTTTATATTGTTATACTCCAATAAATTCGACCATATTGTCCAACAATTTCCAAAAATGATAGAATGGATTGCCACTAATGTTGTATGCATAGATCCAAAACTCCACAAAAAAGAATGCAGAAGCAATTGCGAAAAAAGAAATAATGCATGGTATTTAAAGAAATAATAAATAATTTTAAAAAATGGGGTGACAATAATGAACAATCATTCTGATAAAAAAGTAGTAATAGCAATCTTCCCAAAGAAGTCTCTATTATGGTGCCTCCATATTATAATTGGTTACTGTTAAGTTAATTTAATTAAATTAATAATCTTGATGAGATAAAGCTATATAATATTTTACATGTCATATCCATAGACTTTTAGATATTAATTGATCATGGACTCTTATGAAATTTCTTCTAAAGGAGTTGAGTTCACCTGGACCGGATACACTGTTAATAGAAGGCAGTCTAGTAGGATTGATAAGGCCATGATTTCCCTTAATGGCCTTGATATGGATTCTATCTTATCCTGTATAGATCTTCACAGTGTTTACTCAGATCACCACCCACTTTTATTTTGTTTATCCACTAATGAGATGATACATGCTATCGCCTTTAAATTCGATAATTCTTTTCTCCATTTTAGATAATGTAGTGAAATTTTACAATAGAAATAGATGGGGATATTTTAAGTAAATTCTTTATAAAGGCTAATGTTAATTCTTAAAGATACTAAATATTCTCATAGAGGATGGACCAGGGATAAATTCACCAAATTGAATGAGGAAATCAAGTAGTTTGTGAATGATATTTTAAAATGTCACAACGGTTCTTCTAACCTTGATACCTCCTCATCTGAGGGATTTCTACTAAAATCTGAGATTAACGAGCACATTATAATTCATGATAGGATTATTCTAAAGTATATTCATTTAACATGGTTCAAATAGGGTGATAGAAAAACTCTAATTTTGAACATCATGAATAAGAAAATAAGGAATATAAAAAATTTCACCACCATTAAGGTGAATAGAGAGACTCTAAATATTTAAAGGAGTATATCCAATGCCTTGTTCAGTCACTTTGAACCTCTATTTAATATTGAAAGTATGGGTAAGAATTCCTTTCTCACTGCCTTACCTACTAACGATGAAATTAAACAGTTACATTTATCTCATAATATGGATAGTGCAGCTGAACTGGATAGATTCTCTAATTTCCTTTTAATTCAATTTTAGTATGCGACTCAATTTGAACTTTTATAGGTTGTTCATGAATTTTTTAGAATATAATTTCTTCCTTTAGGTAAAAACTATCGATTAACAACCATCATTCCAAGGTTGAACATTCCCTTGGTGTTGGAGACTATAAGACTATAACCATGCAAAATAATCTTCATAAGCTCATCAGTAAAGTGACTATTATAAGTTAGAGGGATATTTTATGTTCAATTGTTTCTCTAAATTAGTCGGTGCTTATACATGGAAGTGAAGGATTATTTATATAATGACTCTAAATGTCTGAATATATTATATGGGAGATCCAAGCCTAGAAATATTGATTTAAATATTGAAATATCTAAAGCTTTTGACACTCTTAGATAGGATGTCACTTTTTAAGTACTTGATAGTTTTGGATTCTCAACCCGATTTATTATGCTTATTGAAGACCTTATCTACATATCAAGACTCTCTTTCCTTATTAATGGGTCTCCCAAAAGACACTTTGGTCATATCCAATGGATGAACCAGTGGGATCCTCCCTCAAATTTTTTATTTGTAATTATCAGGGATTAACATATAAAATGATTCCTAAAAGCTACAGATTCTGGGGATTTATCACCAGTTAAGGCCACTAGAAAGAATATAGAATCCACCCACTTATTTTATGTTGATGAAATTATCATTTTTTGTGAATATGATGACATGTCACTTTCTTTCATTATGGGGATTTTGGAGCATTATGAATTTGTCTCAAGACCATCCATTAGTTGGAGGAAATCTATGCTTTATTGTAGCATGAACATGCATGTTTCCAGGATGAATCAAATTGCTAAATTCATTGGAGTTATAGTTGGAAAAATTCCTTTCACCTAGCTTGCTTGACAAGTATAAAAAGAACAACTTCTTGTCATCAAAATTTATTTAAGTATGGACGATATGGAAAAACATTATTCTTATGGATGACCACATTTCTTTATTTGATCTTCATATTACCTCAGTTTTCATTATCTATATGAATCCCTTGGATGAATTTCATCATTTCTTTTCGAAATGTCACATATGAAATGATGATTTCCCAAGAATGCATGAATTCAATAAGATGAGGTCTAGTGAATAGCAATGTTCTTCTTATCTGCATGTTCCACCAAACATCGTATCCCTGCCCCTAAATTGACACATTCTCACCTAAAATTAAAATATTTAATTAACCTAAATCTAAATGGAGATGAGGTAGTATAAAGATATGATAAGAACACATTTTTAATGCATCATCATACGTTAAAATAAAATATATGAAAACCCATTTAAATTGAGTTTGGTAACACATATTAAAAAGTCATTTAAGAACTTATCACCTATGATACATGCTTCTGTATAAGTATTTCAAGATTACATACTGAAAATATTTTTTTATAGCTTATTTAAGGCTTTGTTTGAGAAAACATCTGAAACTGTTTACAAAAGTTATTGCTTGTGATTAATAGTTTGAGAAATAGAAAAAATACCACATATATTTTTAAACTACTTATCATAAGTGGCATGTTGTAATCACTCTATCCCGCAGCTTTAACTAAGCATACAATATGTCACGACCCGTCCTCATGACCCATGACGTGACTACCCCAAGCCCGCCTTCCTTAGGCCAGGGGCTGGCGACTAGCACCAAAGGCGTAAATCCTGATAAAAAGGGAAGGCATTGCCTTTATAAAGTAAACAAAAACCACAGAGTAAACAAGCTGATGTAAACACTAAGTAATCTGGGTACAACTATAAGTGCTGGAAAGTAAATGGGCTAGAATACAAACCCAATTGAAGTCAAGTACAACTGAACAGAAAGTACAACAACTGAAAAGTAAAGAAGCAACGCCGAGCCGTCCACTAGAAAATCCACCTGAAGGGAGGGTACAGATAGCCTCCTCCTCAGCTCCTCGGGTCCAACCGTCCGCTCCGTGTACGTCCCGCCCAATGGTCCGCCTCCATGTACCGACTTTCTCCACAAGCCTCAACCATGATCAGCACTGTCTGTCATCTGTAACCAACACAACGTAGTGCGGGCATAGCCCGTGTAGGTGTGAGTATACGCTACTCAGTAGGGACCCTGAGACCCCCGAAGGTCTCCCAAAATGCACAAAGGAAAATCCACAATGGAAAGATACAATCACAAAGTAAAAACCAAAAATACTTAGGCATATACCATACATATACCTAAGTCATCAATTCCAGTTTGGCTCCAACATCTGAGCCCAAGTTTGATCTAGTCCACATAGGATAGCACAACCAATCCACACAGGATAACACAACCCAATCCACTTAGGATAGAAAGTCAATTATATCGAAGATAATGATTTAAATTCAAGACTCATCTCACACAAGTATACTTCTTCGTAAATGATAGATATGATCAGATATAACCACTGATTCATCTAAGCTGTCGGACCCACGTAGGATACTAGACCAGCTAAGCTGTCAGACCCACAAGGGATACAAGACCATCTAGTCTGCCGGACCCACATAGGATACAAGTACAAAGTCAAATACTACCGGAACCACATAGGATACAAGAACAGTAGTACTGCCAAACCCACATAGGATACAAGAAAAATAGTCATCACCATCGAACCCGCAGAGGATTTCAGAACGGTCGTCTTCGCTACCGAACCCATGGAGGATTTTAATGCATTCGTCGTCGCTGCCGAACCCACAAAGGAATTCAGTACAGTCTTCATCGTCGTCGCAGTCGCTGCCAGCTCTAGGGTTCCCGTACACAGCATGCTCAATTTTGGGAGGGTCCGCTCAAAAAGCCAAGGGGGTTGATACATCAACTGATACGTAGTCCAGAGTTGTGTATCCCAAAGTTCTGTCTCGACAAAAGGTACTCAACGCGGCAGCCAGCGTGTCAATCGGACGACCAGTCTGAGAGTTATTGGCTTTTTCGTCCCAGGGGACTGGTTAGTTTTTAAGTCAAAACCCACCTGACCGTACTCCAACTGCATCCTAACCTCGAGTGGAGTAATCCAAAAGTTTTTTCTCACTAATAGAAAACCATCAAAGTCGACAACATGTCAATCAAACGTCCGGAGCTCAAGTTTTAGGCATTTCCGCTTCGAGGGCCCAGTTGGTTTCGTGTTGGAACCAACCCAGCCATACAAAAGGTTCTCTGAAAACTTCAGTTTAATATATAAAAATGACCATCTCGATCCAAGGATTGCATCGCAACTGACGGTGCATCGATCAGAGGTCCGTAGCCTATGTTTCAGGCGTTTTAATGAACATGTCCGTTTTTAGGGGGTTTTCGGCCCGGACCGACCCAGGCCGAGACCCCCTGGGTCGACCCGAACCGGGCGACCCGACCCGAGTCTGGGTCTAGCCCATCAGGGCACGGCCCAGCCTGGTTGGCATGGCCGGTCGGCCCAGCGACGGCGCCGCACGCCGCGTTAGCGTAGAAGGGGGGGGGGAACCGCCACCCCCTTTGAATGGGACGGCGGACCCGTGAGGGGTCCACCCTGCTGTGTTGACCGGGGGTTCTAGCCCCCGGTTTTCCAGATCTAGCTGGCTGTAATAGCATCCCCGTGTGCCGAACGGGACCATATGGTCCCGCCTATTGAGCACCGGCGGCTCCGGCCGCCCTCCCCTACTCCGTCGCGGCAAAAAACCGCGGCCTTGGTCCGACCGGCGCGGCGCGACGGCGCCGCACCCCTCCACCGCTGACCGCCCTTGCCAAGGCCCTTCATGATGCTCCGAAGCGGCGCGATGGCGTCATGCTCCTCCACCACGACCCCACTCCGGCCGCGGCCTCTTTCGGCCTCAATGGCACGGCGCAACGACGCCACACTTCTTCGCCGCGTTCCTCCTTGTTTCTACGTGGTACCGTTGCACCGCGCCGCCTTCGTTCGAGCCTCAACGAATAAAACAACAAGGGGGAGGAGGATTGTCTGTGTTCGGGCGGCCCGACCTCCTCCTATTAAATTGATAACAGGCGGCCCAAATTAACATTAAATAACTTCGACACACAAGGCACAAATTTAATCCATTATATTTTAACTTCAAACCCATAGCTCGAAGAGGTCGTCGAAAGAATATTATTGTGGAAAATTGTGTCACGAGGGTGGTTCGTTGACGGAATTGGTGAGCGTGAAATAAGAGGATGTCATCCCACACCAGTTGCAGAGAAGGGAGAGATCGGCACGTCATCTCTCCTTGGTGCTCCGACATTCTTCACGTTCTTCAACGAGGAAAGTGATATCCTTCAAGACTGCAACAGTTCTCCCCTCTCTTCCACACAACGAATCCCCAACAAATAAAACAAGACCCTGTTTTATTTTATTCACACACACACATTACAACATTAATTTTAAATTCAAAATATCCCATTCAATTAATTAAATTAATTGAAGAGCATTTAACAATCCAATTAATTGCGAGAGTTGTCATGTCATTAATTTAGGGGAGCGGGTGTGTTACACAATAAATTGCAAGAGGGAGGTTTAATGGAATTGAAGGGGTGGGGATCATGTGGGCCCCACTTCACTAATATCCTAACAAGTGGAGTTAGGATTTAGTGGGCCCCACTCCAACATCCATGCATAGGTTAAAACTACTTTGAATAGAAAATAAAAATTGTAGCACAAATTTTTATTTCATTCTTTAGCTAACCCATTTATTTAATAACCTCACCTGAGAAAATGTAACTCTATAAAAGGTGTTACTAAGCAATTACTGGTGCTGTGGATTCATCAGTGCCCACAGATTTCGATTTCGAGCATCATTTCAAAAGTTAGGAAAACCCGCTCGTCCGTTCACTGAACGTACCCGAGCTAAACTTCGGAAAATGATTCCGGGCACACCGGGACTCAGAATCAGGTTCCGTCAGAAACTGCGTACTCGTAAAATCCCAAAGAAAATTAAGAAAAAAATTTCCCTTGACATTTACGGGTCTTTACACAATATGAACCCATTTTCATGAATAAAACATCATATAGAAGATATGATGATGATAACCACCGAACAGTTGACTAAAATGCAAGGGCAGGGTTAAGTGATACTTGAATATATTTATTTACCCTAAACCCCACCCCAATGAATCATACATTGTTTTGGATTTATTACTTAATGGTGTAGTGAAGATATATTGTTCAAATACTAATCAAAAATACAAATAAAATGCTTTCCTAACATTATTTGATCTTAAAGAAATTAGAAGTTCAGAGATTTTGTCTGTAATCGCAAGTAATTATCACATCCTCAACTCCACTTACATGGATAAAGCTCATGAACCACTTTCTGGGAAGATCTCTCCCTCTTTCATATGATGGTAATGGTGCACATAAAGGCCAACCACAAGAATCCTTTAGCATCAAGATACCTGAAATTTTAGAAGACAATGAGCATGAAATTATATGTTCATCGGGACTTAAATTATTGTTACCATAAATACCATTCATAATAAGCAAATAAAATGAACTATAGATCATTTTATTGAGAGAAAATTTTGGACCATGATAATCATAATCAGTGAGTACATTTCAAATTGATTAATTAATAAATAATGAATCAATTTCATGGGTCTAAAATTAAAATATATCATAGGCATATCTTTTATGATGATCTACTACAAAAATAGGTATTGATATCTGTGATCAGTATTACTAGAAAACAGGGACATTCACTAACATAAGTGGTTTTTTTTGGTGAAAAATACGCTCAGTGTATAAATATAGTAATATGATCAATAACCAATATAAAAAAATTAAATAATGTTTTCTCCTCAATATGTATACACCACAAAGTAATGGAATTATTGACCTATGTGTACAACAAATACAATAAGGTTTAATTTAGCAGAATCACCCATTTAATCTCTAGGAATTGAATAGCAGTGTGAGTCACACTGTTAAAAAAATACCTATACAACAAAACATGAACACAGTTATTCATATCCAATAAATGTATTTTTAGCAATTGAATCATTTGTAGTAGGTGGAAGAACCATGAAATCTCAATCGACTACAGTGTTATGGCTGAACGATCACTGGAGATAGTATGAATTACTTCAGAATGTAGCTGCCGTGAAGGATTAACGACAATAATATTCAAATAAAGTGTAGCGGTTGACTCGCATGGATCCCGCTCATGGAAGGTGTCAGTTTGGCCGATGCACCAATTGGAGGAGGAATTCCAGACAAAGGGGGTGTAAGAGTGGGACACACGATGGAGGGGATGGGAGGGATCATGTGATGGATGGGGGAACCGAATGGAGAATCCGGTAAGGGTCGACTGAGGGAGAATCGATTGGTCAGTGATGAGGGAAAAGGGTTTCAAGGGTGGGAGATGAGTCGCAAAGAGGGAGGGGATTGTGGGTGATAAATAAGATGAGTTACGACGAGGGATGGTATTGTGGGTGGGAGATGAGTTGCGACGAGGGAGATGGGAGGAGATGAGTCGCAACAAGGGACATTAGTTGCAATGAGGGAGGAATCACTATTGTGATAGACTCTTTTTTCACGTGGCTTTATCTATTATAAAACCACAATTTTCTAATAATCGTGGCTATATCATAACCTATAACCCCGAACTTTCTAAACCATGGCTATAGATCTGTGGCTATAGGTTATATTTCTAGTAGTGTCAGACTGAGATTTTTATTTTCTAGTAAAAATGGTTTGGAAACCATTTTAAAAATCATTGTTGTTTAACCTTCCATGGTAATTACCATATTCCTTTTTACTGATCCATGAACATATGATCCCTTTAAGCTGTGATGTTTTTCATAACATCATGGTCCATCATACTCAAAGCATCCACCACCTTATTTTCATTCCCTATGTGGCAGTGTATTGTGAAATCAAAATCCTTGAGTATCTCACGCCATCCCATTTGCCTCTTGTTGAGTTATTTCTCTGAGATAATGTATTTACAAATCCTGTTATTAGGATATATTTCACATATTTCACTATAGAGATATTTTCTCCATATCTTCAGAACAAAGATTACAATTGATAAATCAATATCATTAGTTATGTAGTTTTATTCATGAATTTTTAATTACCATGATGCATAAGTAATAAATCAATCATTATTTTTAAAAACACAACCATGTTCTTTCCTTTATGAATCAATATAAATCACAAACCCATAATTTCCATATGGTAAATTCAAGATAGAAGAACTGAATAATATTATCTTCTATTCTTCAAAACATTATTCACACTTTTTTTAAACTGAATTTTACCCCATTTTGTGTGAGTGTGGCTAACGGGTTATCCAATCTGGAAAACTTCAGGATGAATCTTTGATAGAAACCAAATTGACCAATGAAACTACGTACCTGAGTTATGCTTCTCGGTGCTGGACATTCCTGTATTTCATTTTTCTTTATAGGATTAGCATAGATTCCATATTTTAGGACAATTTGGATAAGAAATGAAATTTTAGGAACCGAGAATTCAAACTTTCTAAATTTCCCATATAAATCATTTCTTCTAAGAGTCATAAAAACATTCCAAAATTGGTTATCACAGTCTTAGTAGATTTTGGAGTATACCAATATATCATCAATAAATACTAGTATAAAATTATCAAGTTATTCATTGAACACTATGTTCATCAGATTCATGAAGATAGAGGGTGCATTAGTATGTCCAAAAGGCATTACTGTAAATTCGTAAAGTCCAAACCTGGTTCGGAATGATGTTTTTTGAACATGTGTATTCTTTACACACAATATAGGATATCCATAACAAAGGTTAATCTTTAATAAATATTTATCTCCATCAATTTGATCAAAAAATCATCAATACGATGAAGTGGATACTTTTTATTTATTGTAATAACACCAATTTTTCTATATTCAATGCACAACCTCATTGATTCATCTTTCTTCTTATCAAAAATAAATGGGGATCCCCATGGAGGAAAAATAGGGTGAATAAATCCCTTATTACTCAACTCCCTTAGTTTTTCCTAATATTTTCTAATTACATAGTGGCTATTCTATAAGGATTCTTTGATATTTGTATCTTATTATAGATTATGTCAATTGAAAACTCAACATTCATCTCTATAGGATGTCTAGGTAAGTCCTATGGAAATACATAAATGTATTCTTGTAAAATAGGTATATCCTCAACTAGAATATTAGTAGGTTTTATCTTCTCATATTGACCATTAATTTCATTTATAAGAGCTAAATGCGATGGATCTAGATAATAATCAAATGATGATGTTTCTTCTCTAAAGATAATGGAATATATGTCTTCTTAAAAAATTGTAACTTACTTCATCTTGTAATATATTTTTGCATAAAAATTTTATAACCAATACATACAAAAGACTATATAAAAATCAACCATAGGTATGATGATAAATACATCAGATAAATCATGTTTATATGCTAAAATGGGAACTAATTGACATATATTTGTTGCAATGAGACTTTCCTTAGGGTTATTGAATAAAAAATCCATTTTTAATGTGAATTGGAAATATATAATTTTTAAAGTAAACGAGGAAGATTTAAATTAATGTGATTATCTAGATTTAAATAAATCTATAGTTAAATTTTAGGAAATAATTAAAATACCTTCCACCACATCATTAGGAACATCAACCTTAGCAGTTATGATCGCAAAATCTTTGCCTGGCTCCCATGGACTTTTTTGGGTAAAGTTTCTTTGATGATTGGGAAAATAATTTGAATAATGCCCCATATCTTTATAGTTTTAGCATTTAACATTGGTAGAATCTTTATCCCTCTTTCAATCATGATCTTGGTGGCCTTTTTATCTACACCTGAAACAAACTCGCACCTCCTTTAGAAAAGTACAAGGGTGTTTAATCTTACAAATACCGTAAGGTGAGAAGTCAAATATTACCTTCTTTCCCTTATTTCATTTTGTATAGTTTTTAGTGGCCCACTTATTCTCTTTCTTTACATTAAATTCATAAGGATTATTGAATTTTTCTACCTTGATAGCACATCAGACTATATATTCACACAATGAGAATGATTGCTAGACCAATGACCCTTATATGAATGGTTTATCCCATAAAGAATCAATCAATATTACTTTTAGGGATATGTATATAGTCTAAAACATGCCTTGCTAACCTTGTGAAGTTATATTCAAAAATTGAAACATTCTCATCCTCTTTCTGGATGAAAATCAGAAATTACCTCTCCATATCTGCTCACTAATCAAGAAGAAAGTATTTTTCTAGGAAGAGTTCTTTAAATTCCATATATTCCATATTTATAATTTGTTCATCCTCCTTTGTGTTTTGAATTAATGAACACCATTTATTTTAATCTCATGAGATATGATAAAATGAAATGAATTTTTTCCTTTTTATTACTCCCCAAGTAAATAAATATTTTATTTTAAGGAATGTATCCATTACTAAGATACAAATGGATTATCAGTGCCAATAAATTTTGGGGCCAATTTTCTGATGAGGTGGTCTAACATTTATCCTCTGTATTGTGGATTATACTACTTACTATGGGTAAGGTTAATATTAATAACCAGAGTTAGTTGTCCCAGAATAGTTATAAGTTCTTCAACACTTATTCTAGCTCCTGATCCAACATTATTATCTTTCATATCAGGGAAATCCATACATTGATTATGTGATTCGATTCAATTTAAATTTCTTCCAATAGGAAACATTTCAAAACAATGACATTCACTATATTAGGTTTTGAATCATTATGCGTAATTTAAAATTACATAACATAAATTAAAAAATTTATGCATATCTAATATCATATTCATAAACATGATTTATTTAGAGATATATTTAATTTTAAATTATTCATTATGGTTCAGAAAGAAAATGATAATTATCCTAATAATATCCCTAGGGATTGTCAAAATAGGTTCGCTATAAGGCCCATTATCATGTACCATGTTATAACAAGTCAAGCCCGAAACACCATATCTGAGTGATGAATACTAGGTATATCTATTATAGAACCACACCCACTCGTAGTATCTTAAAAACAATTTATTTTCTAGGAATAACCAAATAAACTCTACATTACCAAAATTTTAGGATGTTATTCTATACTTATCCTCAAATTCTATATTATGGTAGAGTCCCCTAATTAAATTCTTTTCAAAATATAGTTTTCATGGTTTTTAATAAACATCTTCTGAAAGTAACAATAATGATCCAACCCTAGATTCTTGAAGTTGATGCATTATTTTATTATATTTTCATGATAATACAAAATCAAATCCCAAAGTACCAATTCATTTATTATCATTCAAAAAGCTAGATAAAAACATAATTTTTACATTACATAGTGAAATAGAAATTAACATAGTAGTTCCATTGAATATACTCACATCTCCTAGAATATATCTACAGTTCTGTCATAATATCCCTCTTCACATCCTGGTAAAAATGAAACATAAGAAAGGGGTGAGATGAGTTTCTTAGTAAGAATAAATAATATAGTGCAAGATATCATAAATACATATAAATATTTATGGCAATTTATAAAATTGAAACACAAGACTTTAAAACATAACCTTGAGAATAATATGGAAACAATTAATCAAATAATTCCACATAATCATTAACATGGATATTCTATTATCCAAATAATCACATGTGATATCAACAAATAATCTCATAAAGATGGAATGCATAATTCAAGACATCATAACCACATAGTCAAGCCCTCATGCCAAGACTATACATAAATGTGTAAAAACCCCAACTAGATTGTATCATGAGACCTACCAATGTATCAAGTGGCTATAGGGGGTCCCACACATCAGTAACTAAGTCCAAAGCATTCCTCTTATGAAATGGGTAAAATATAGCTAACATAAGCATTCATATTAAAATGAGAAAACAAAATCATAATACATTATCCCTAAAACATAAATAGTATAAATGGATCACATCAATATTAATAATATTCATAAACCAATAAATATAATATGATAGGTTGTATTGTCTTAATTCGAACTCAATTTAACATAATATCTAATAAAGGATGTTGACATTGATGAAAATGTATTAATAAAGTCATTAGAAACTTCTTTAGATAAATATACTTTTTAATGGAAATAGTTATATAAAATCCCATACAATTGAAAAATAAAATATTTTCATTAAAAATAATATCGTAATATTATAAAGTAATATTCAAAAAGTAAAGGCATCATGATGGCAGAAAAATCGCCCCACACCGTACACATTAAAAAATATTCTTCCCGTACTTTGTTGAAAAAGTATAACAAAATACCTCATAAAAAAATATTCCTTCGATAAAGTCAAACATGGGAAAAATGTATTTAAAAATATGTATAACAGTAGTATGAATTTTTTGAAATACATTATTAATAAAAATCAACATGTATGATAAAAATGTCCCAGTAAATTCTTACATAAAAGCAACCCTTGATAACAAAGAGTTATCAAAATTAATGCTCACCTTATACCCTCCATTAGTCAAGGGTTCCTTAAAACCCTATATAATAGATAAATACTATTATTATGTAATAACTAAACTATATCCATTATTTATTATATCATATCTGATCCTTTTATAACATTTTATTAATAATATTTCATTATTATCAATAGTTTGGAGTGATCTGCTATATTTTATTATGTATAATTTTCCACATAATTCTTTTTTTTTATTCATGGAATATCTATTTTTCATATCCATAATTATATTATGTTCATAAATTTTAAAATTATTCCTTATATACTTTTTCATAATCATTCTTAAATGGTTTTCGTGAGGAATGAATATCAATGCATTCTGGAGACGATAGTCCGCACGTACGCATGAGCGATGTTATCATTCAATAATAGTTAAGTAAAAGAAGTTGGATGTAATAATAATTATATAGTAACAATATAAATTTTTTATTTAAACCCTCTATATTAATCATTATACCCATCAAAATAATGTGTATATGAAAAATAGTTTACACAATGACGTGGATATCGTAAACCATACGTACACACGCATGGTGATATTGTTTTTCATTGGATGGGTAAAAGGAGGAATATGGTTTTAGAATATTCATAAAAGAATCTCATAATATATTTTATTCTGTATTTATAACTTTAGTGTGATCAAAAATTTATTATAGGAAGTAGAATAAGAAAATAACCTTTAAAGAGTTGGAAAAACAATGACCTCTTCTTTGAGTGTCTCATTTTGATTCCAACAAATAGATTCCATAGGTTGGTTTTATTCCCAAGGTATAGCCTCTAGGCTGAATTTATGGATGTTTAGATGATAATTTGTTTGGTTTTTGACGAGAAAAGGGGATTTATAGTAGTAAATAATAGAGAAATAGAGGTTCCCTTTTATAAGAGAGGGGAGGATCACTTTTGGAAACTCTAAAACTATTAATTTAATATAAATTGTTTTTCAATTTCAAATAGCCCTCAAGTGAGTTATTTATAGTATAAAATGAGTATAGGATTAAATAATTTCATCCAATAATATTTAGACATGGTTGAAAATTATTTTTTACCTTATCATTTTTATTTTCATTAATTAATCTATTAAATTTTAATTTAGATAAAAATAATCTAAATATTAAAAGGTTATAAATATTTACTTATATGGTGTAAATTTTCCATAAATGGAAAATTTATGATATTTTTTACATTAAAATTTCAATTTATAGTTTTTAAATATTTTTATGAATTTTAAATAATCTAATAAAATGTTATTTCTATAAAATATCAATTGTTTTAAATTTTTCACTATTCATTACTTTGACATAAATTAAAATAAAAACAGAAATATAACTTCGAATAAAATAATTTAATATAATATTTACATGTCATATTAACCTATAAATTCAGTGGAGAACCATAATTAATTAAAATTATATTTCTTTTAATATTTTTAAAACCATATATTTCATATTTATATTAATAAAATAATTGTTGCATCACTATTGTGTCATCATTAATGGTAATTATTTAATTATTAAAAATTATAAATAAATTACTATAATGTATGAGATCCTTATATATTTCCATAAACTATTTAAAATCCATATTATCTCAGGGTTATCCCTATATTAAAATTAGCATACTTATATAAAATAAATGTCTGACATTTTGTCGCATTCGTTGATTTTTATAATATCTATGTCATATTAATAGAAAATTTTCCTTTAAATTATTAAATTTATAACCATAGATGATATGGGAATAATTTATTCATACAATTATATTTTTACATGTGTTAGTGTAATTTTATAATATTATTTTTACCTTTAATTACATGATTTACCCTTAACCTTGGTAAATAAATAAAAAATTAGTAAAGTTAATATTCACAAAAAAAATAAGTTGATCCTATTTGATAACAAATTTCATACTAATGAAAAAAATATATGTATATTTTTATAAATTCAATTAACAAAAATATAAATATCATGTTTAATGTCAATCATGCAGATGTGGGGGGAAAGTGGGCAAAAAGATGTTCAAAAGTTCAATAATTTTTTATATCTAATTCTTTTAGAAAACCTATTACTATGAATTAAATTAGATTAATATAAATATTATTTATTTACTTTTAATTTAAGATCAATTTAAATTAAAATAATTATTTAAATGAAAAATCCATTTTTTAACAATAATTTTGTAATTTTAACTATTCATCAAAAATTGAAAATTTTCATAAAAATACCAAAATTTGACCGTAATGAGATTTTGATATTATGAATTTAAAAATAAAGTATATTTTAAAAAATAATGTTTTTTAATTTCATAATTTGGTTAATACTACCCATAACTACTTTTTAAATGGCTAGCTTGATAGATCGTGGTGTGATCGAACTCAGTGTTGTGTGCATCACAAGGTAATGAATTATTTAATAATAAACATAATGTGGAAGCATGGGTTTTACACTCTATATGGAAAATGCAGTTTTATTAATGATTCCATTGTTATGTATTAGAGGTTCACTATTTATTTCTTGTAAATTATTATAAATGGATATATATTTGTGTTTTGAATTCATATAACCCAGGACTCTAGAGTATACAATCATCTAGGGAGGAAATTGGTATTTGAGACTGGGATTGAACCTCCAAGAGCTGTCCTATATATCTTTTTTGAATATGAATCAAATTAGACATAGTTCATATATTCCCAAGTTATAGAGTTTAATGTCATACAGAAAGGATGTATATGAGGTTACTAAGACATTTTTTATAGTTAGAGCCTTAAAAGTATTTATATATATCCCACATATAATTGGAATCAGAGTCACCATAGTTAGGGCTTTCCTCAACCCGTTGATGGGTTGGGAATGTTAGTTAGTACCCATTAGGGTTATTAACTCAAAGTTAATTTATATTGGGATGCCTTTAAGACTTAAACCAAGGTGGATGCCTAGGAAAGAAGAAATCTCTATCATGAAATTAAATGAGGATTACACATTAAGTTTTTTTTATTAGGGGAATTTTATAATTCCAGTGATATGATAATTGAAAATACCTATGTTCCTATGAGTCATTCTCAATGTGAAAAATAAGGGATTTAATATAATATGATTTTGTATATATGGATACAAGACTTATGAACTAGGGAGAACCTGATGGAGTGTTTGATATGGATCCAAAAAATAGGAATAAATCTTACATACCCTACATATAGAAGTAATATGAGTCCTCATAGTTGAATTATTTTCATAATCTAATGACTGATGAGGAAGAATGATGGAACCATTGGGGACGGTTCCTATGAAGTGGAGTAAATAAAATATTAAGGACTTACACAAATGTGGTCACCAATTGAGTGATATCAAATCCTACTACTTTGACATATATATGATGGGGAACATGAGTGGTTGATCAGGAATGTATGTATAGCCTTAGGATAATATAATACTCATGTGGTTGCATGATTATGAACACCATGATCATTATGGATAGTCTCAATATGAAGGTAGAATTATTTACTGAAGACTCAATGTTGGGGGGTTCACAATGTTCAAGGGAACATGCCAATTTATTCATATTGGAAAAGGATGACATGTATGGGAGGGTCTAAAAGACACATCTGGGTGTCTATCTTATATGTACAAGGTGTCTATATTACATTTCTAGTGGTTTCCGATTGACAAGTTTAAGGGATGTAGTGTGATCAAGATGACATGTCTAAGGGATGCCGTGTGATCAAGCTGACATGTCTAATGGTTGTAATATAATGTAGGCGATATGTACCAAGGACATTTCATGAACCTATAGACATTGCAGGAAGAATTCAAATGATATGGATGGCATTTATATGAGAATTAACATTATAGGGATGATATGTACAGGGGAATCTGCATGAGTAGGATTAAAGGCACAAAAAAATTACCATGATTAGGATAACATGTTCAGAGGAATTTGTCTGATGAGTCTGACATGTCCAAATTCATCGCATGATATGGAGGACAAGTCTAGAGAACCATCACAAAACCAGGATAACATGTCCATAGCCGCCACATGATCTGGTTGATTTCTCCAGAGGAATTTGTGTGACCATGCTGACATATATCGAGGAGTTTGAGTGACCAGTTTGACATGTTCGATGGACATTTCATGACTAGTATAACATGTCCCGAGTCGTTGCAAGATCCATTTGACATGTTTAGTGGACCATCGAATGGACATGGTGACATGTTCATAGGACTTTGTATGATCTATGAGTAGATCATGCGAATTCCATGACCCGCTCGCATGAATATATAAGAACACATATTCATAATAATATTCATTAATTCCCGAAATTTATCACATAAATGACTCATTGTTTTTCAGGTGTTTTCTTATTCAGGCATCATGTGAACAATTTTAAATGTAGAAACTCTTAAGAGTGATACACTTAGAATGTCACAATTAATTTATACTATCAATAAGGCGATCACACGAAGCATATGATCATCCGGTATAATCACTTAAGTTAGTACCTAGGCTCACATGGAGGAAGACTTCAGCGATCACATCTATCACTAATATGAAATATCCTCTCTCACCTATACACTCTTGTGTGTGTGTGTTTTTTTCTATGATGGTGTGGGGTGGGAATTTATAAGTACCACCACCCTGTATCTACATCACATCGCATAGTTCATAAGTCGCACATATGGTATTGAGTCGATGTAGGTAGCTTCACATCCCACATTTATTGTGAAACTATCATGGGTCATCCATGATGTTATCATCATGTCACATGATAAATAGTGAACTTGAGATAACTCTATCATTTCCAAATTTATCAAACTTATGGCTTATAAAAGGGATTTTTCATATTTGACTCGATAGTTCAAAGGTACTTTTTAATATTATGTAACACCCAAGTTTCCATGGTACATTTCCCTTTGAATAATGCAATAGCTTGAATTGTACGCAACTTCGAGATTCTAACACACCGAAACCAACAAAACTAACTGTTATGAATAGTAAGACAATATTTTTGAAATTTTATAAATTTTATTTTTCAAAATGGACTTCATTTTTGAATTTGGAATATCGAAATTATCTTCGAGTGAATTTTTGGTATTTTTCTGAAAAGTTTCAATTTTTGATGAATAGTGAAAAACACTGTGTTATTGGTTAAAAACGACTTTTTTTAAATAATTATTTATTTTATTTAAATTTATTTTAGGTCAAAATAGATACATAATATCTATATATGTTCAATGTAATTCATTGGAGTCAATTTATAATATGTTCATATATATAAAAATTTTATTGAACTTTTTATTGTCTTTTATCCACCTCTTATGAGCATTTGTAAGTTTGCATAAAACGTAATTTTACCACTTTTTTGAGTTGAATTTTAAAAATCTGAGAGACACAGTTAATATCAATAAGTAAAATTTGGTTCAATAATATGAAAATAATTTTTTTTGGATAGTAACTTTTGACTTTTATTTAACACAGTTAAAAGTAAATAGGGTAATTAAGGGTAAAAATGATATCATAATATCCCTAACACATGTACAAATTCTATTGGATAAGTATAATTTGTGCAAAAACAAATTAGGAATAAAATATTATCATCCTTTGTCCACTTGTATTAGATTATAACATTTATTATTATTTTATTTAAATAGGTGTTAAAAGAGTTAAATTAAATGTTTAATAACTAAAGCATTTTTAATATAGGGCTACACACAATATAAATTTGACTATAAATATTCATTATAAAGATAAAAATAATTTCTATATAATGGTATTTTATTCATTTTTATTTCATATGTATTACAATTATATATTATAATGAAATAAATATGTTTATTATAAAAAAAATTAAAGGTATGACGATTTAATCTAAGGATAAAATAGAATCATAATTTGAAAAATACTCTATTCAAAGGAAAGACTCAATACTATTTTATTAAAATAACATTTTAATTTAGTTTTATAAATGTTGGACCTAAGATTTCTAATCTCATGAATATATTAAAATTCATAATATAATTACTTAAATATATATTTGACTATTCAAGTGTTTTTAACCTTCCTTGATATGATTATATAATGATAAAATAATAAAATTATAATTTTTATAAAACTGTATTTCTTTTCTAAACATCACCCTTTCTAGAAAAAAATAAATAAATACACAGTAATAGAATTTTGATGTGAGTAAATAAAAAATTAATTTTATTTTTACCAAATTTAAATTCTAAAATTGGTATATATTTAAAATATCTAATATAAATAAAATGAAATTTATTCAATTTTATTTATCATTAAAATTTTATAATGTGTAATAGTTTACCTTATTAATTTTTATTTTAGCTTTATTAATGACGTTATTATACTATATTATGGTCAATTTATGTGGTTTTTAGTGTGTAACAGATGTTATCATAAATTTAATGAGTTTTATATAGTCTATAATTTTATGTTGTTACACTCATCATGCATATCAACATCATATGGTTCTTAGAGATTTTGGATTTGGATATAATTGTAGCTAATTATCATAGAATCTATCATATATGATATTTTGAGGGTATTTAAGATCCACCAGAAATATATGAACTATGAACCACCCAATAAATTCTTCCCCTTTATTATCAATGTTATTTAAATTTTTCTTTATCATACATAACTACAAATCTAATAACAATTAAATTAAAAAAATATGATATAAAAGTAAACAATAAAAGTTAATAAAATTCCAACAGTAAAGACATATCTCATGGATCATTAGGTATATGATAGTGTGATGTGAGCACCAAAATCAATTATCTCTTCTAGTTTGTGGAATATTGTGGGAAATATGTGTTGTGTAATAATTTACTTGGAACATGTGTCTAACTCTTAATTTTACGAGAAATATAGAATGACTAATCAATCACATCCTTACCTCAAAGAATAATACATTGAAATTGATCTATTTATTATGGTGATGTGGGGATATGCTACATATAGGAAACATATCGCATGACTCAATTTTTATGGTTCCACTCAATGATGTAGATGTTAATAAGTAGAACAAATACTCCATTATCTACAAAATTAACTATGAATTATAGTAGAAGAAAATAATATAAAAATCCCATATATGGTGTCCCTGAAAGATATAATTTGAACTTAATAAAAATCATAAATTATTATAATGATATATTTAGGTTTTCATTATAATATCTTATTAAATAAATAAACAAAATTAATATTTATAAAAAATATAATGTTTAGCTTAAATTATCGATATATAGAGATTAAAATATTATTGAATGTTATAAACCCAATACCTTGGGTTATATACAAAACACTATGCATAAATAAACCTTGTTAAAAAATATTAATATATAGTTATTTAATAAATGATATTAATAAATTTTCAAAACAACTCAAATTATTCATGTAGACATAGAAACATACATGAGGACAATATTGAAAAATGCAGTGGGGGAAGTTGATTGATAACTGTAGAAGCGATGCATAGAAAATACTCTTAGGACCATATCTGCAGTAGAACAATACATCCTATAATGTTCAATTCCTATTTTCAAAATTTTTTACAATGAAATCTATACATATGTGATAATATAGATTTCCTCAATCAATATATACATTTTTTATTTAGATCCTCAGGTATTAGTAATTATATCAGGTGGTGACTGTGTAATTATAACATTTTTTTAAAGGGATGGGGCTGAAGCCTCATTAATTATTATATCAAATCAATGACCTCTTTAACTGGGTATAGGGAGACCCATTACATAGCCCGAAGGCCTAGTGGGCATTTAGCCCATTACATGGCCCGTATGCCCATTATTTAGGCCCAAGGCCCATTATGTGAATAGTATTTCTATAGTACCGACACTGCTACAGTACTGCATAGGACCCACCACTGCTACAGTACCCTGTTGCCGCTACAGTGACCTGGCGCTGCTACAGTACCAGTCGTTTCTACAGTCCTCCGCCACTACAGTGCGCTACAGTACACCTACAGTACCCTGCGCCCAATGGGTTTTGAACCCCCATTTTTCATGTATAATTAAGTGGTGATTACCACTAAGCCAAACACCAACTACACCGAGTAATTATATAATAACATGCCTCCAATCATCCACATATATATATATATATATATATATATATATATATATCTGGGTGTGAGTGTGTTGAATCAGCATCTCTTCATTGAATCGTTAGAAATCACTTGGAAATTCTCATCATGACAACCCATATGAAATCAAGAACCTTGGATGAAATGTGATTGACTAGAGTTGTCAATTCTCATTAAATATTGTACCCCTCACCCCATTATGCCATATTTTCACCCATAAATACATAGACATGTATAGGTGGACCTGTCCCATGGGACACAGCCAATAATGAAATCATTATCTCATCCTTTGAGAGATGGAATTTGTGTGTCTATGTTAATCCTTTCTTAACCAGTACAAAAATAATATGATAATCAATGGTATTGAGTTCACACATCGAGACACTAAAATAAATAATATCATATCTGTGGAATAATGGCTATAAAAGGTTCATCATAGTGAAAATGATAGGTTCTTTGGATGAAAATATGTCAAACATGTCATCACTACAATACATCACATGATAGATGGGAGTTTTGGGAAGATAAGAGAGCCTACCCCATCTAAACGTCTTTAGGTTAAGGAATTTGTTGTTAATATTAATTTTATATAATTTTATATTATGTTATCACTAAAAATCATAATTTATTCAAAATATAATATGTCTAGGATGAAAAATAATTTTTTCTTTAAAATACAACCCATATTTTATTTCCATTTACATTTGTTAAAACCAAATATGAAACACTCCGTCATGATATTTGAGTTTGAATTATCATTCTTCATTGAAAAGAAAACCTACTCCATTGTGATACTAATCTCACCAATACATGATTCATTGGTTAGAGAATAAATGTTTAAACCTTATATATTCTCCATCTCCCATTTATGGGATCTTCCATATGTTTTTCAGTATTTTCCAATAGTGGTTTTGGTGAGATTATATAGGAATTCTTCTTTTATGTAATTTTTAAGATCAAGTATTACTTCTATAGACTATTAAAGAACTGTAGAACCTTAAAAATAGAATTCATCACATATTTTAAAAAGTTATTATTCTATGAAAACCTATAATTAATATAGTAATTGCTGACGCCAAAATTGGAGGGGAACAAAACATCTTGAAATCATTAGGGACTGTCGCGCGAAGCTGGATCGCAAAGCCCCTGGAGCCCGGTGGCTGGCGCTAGAGATACCCTTCTCGACCCACCGTGAAGCAAGTAGGTGGGATGGATCTGTGAACCCCTCTAACGTTCGCGACATGCCGTGAAGTAAGGAGGCGAAATAGCTCCACGAACCCCTTTGACGTTCGTGACCCGCCGCAAATCAACAAGGCGGGAAATCTCCACAAGCCACTTTCACGTTTGTGACCCACCGTGAAGCAAGGTGGTGGGACGTCTCCACGAACCCCTTTGACATTTGCAACCCACCGTGAGGCTTGTTTCAGATTTGCACCGAGCGAACCCTGCTTTGCAGTGCCGCTTTTCTATAAATACCGGGCTCCCCTCGAGCCCAAGGGATGTATCCTCCGACATTTCACCATCCTATATCCCAAATAGAAAATCACTTCCTGCTCTATGAACCATGAGCTGCTCTAGGTACTTTTTCTCTGCGAAGTATCTTCCCCTTGGCTTTAATTTAGCCCCTCTTCCAAGAAGAATGCCTTTCATGAAGCCCATGGGCCTTCGCGAATGAAGAAGATCCATAAGGGTACTCGCGTCTTCACAGAGTGCTTACACTTCGCGAAACATCCTCTATGTGCATGTAACCCAAGTACCGAGGCCGAGTCACTGTGCACTGTGAAGCACGTTTCTTCACATTGTTATGCTTCGTGAGGCACCCCTGCTTTGTGAGGCATTGCTTTGCAAGTGCCTTTTTTACTTTACAAATCTCATCCCATATACCCCTATGCCCTATCCCTAGCCTAGGTGACTTAACTTTGCGATGCACATCCCTTCACAAAGCCCCTCCACTCTATGGGGCACCAGAGCTTCACAAGGCTTCTACCCATGAACCCCTTTTCTCTGCAACTCCTTTTCCCATGAGACCCAGTAGGTTTTCACGAAGAAATTTCAAGGTCCCTTGGACGATACTTCCCATTGTGTTTCTTCGCCTCATGATCCTTCTCATAGGCATTCTAACGACTATTGCTTCTTCACATAGCCACACTAACGTGGACCCCCCCCCCCCCAATGGTTTGCTCCAAAACACCCCCTACCCACAGCATTTTCTATCCCTTCTCTTCACCAAGGTGCAGAGGATACTAGTTATGTATGTCCTAGGGGTGAAGAGTGATCCCTACCACATCCGAGATGCATGACATTAAACTGCCAAGTCCCATCATCCTCATCACATGATGTTAATCTATGACCTCGCCCCATTCCTTGCACATGGGGTGCCCCGTCTTCGACATTATCTACGCCCATCGGTCTCCATGGGAGTGAGATCATTTCTCACATGGAATGAGATCTTCTTCATCAGAGCGACATCTGTCTGTAGGGAATGGGGGACCACCTTGGTGTGATCCCCTAGCTTTTCTTGCAGGATGCAGCATCCCTTACCCTCGTTTCTTTGGTGCCAAATCTCTCTTCCACTAGGCCTTGCCACCATCTAGGACTCCACCCTAGAGTAAGTCCCAATCTCCATCACCCATGGCTGCTAACTACGCATAAGCCTGTGTTTCCTTGGGATTAGAACCACACGTAAGCACAAGTTTTATTTTTGGGCCGCCAACCATGTGTAAGCACCACTCTACTTCCCACAGATGCACCTTTCACAACGTGATCGTCAGGTCTCTACAGCCTCTTGTTTCTCAAACCGTGCATGACTCACGTGGGCTTATAGTAAGCATAGACCATGAAATCATCTTTGGGCATCCTAGAATGTAATCCCCAGACACCAAAACCCTCCTATAATATGAGGACATTGATCCTTGCCAAGGAAGGATACGTTGGAAGCCTCCACGAGGTTCAAGCACACAAGTTGGTCATTCCGACTATCTTCATGTCAGTTCACCAACACCGTGGGCAGCCAAGAGTGTAAGCCCTGCACAACCATTCCGAACAACGTGGACATTGATCCTTGCCAAGGTAAGGTATATAGGAATCCTCCATGACATTCAAACCCAAAACCATCTGTTGCTCCGACCCCATTAACGTCGATTCTCCCAAACCCATTCGAACTAGGCGGACTTTGATCCATATCAACGCAAGGTATGTAGGAAACCTCCCTGAGGTTATGCCCAACACCCCCTTGGTTACGAACCCCTCCACATCAGTTCCCACACCATCCGAACTACACAGACTTTGATCCTTGTCAAGGAAAGGTATGTAGGATGCCACCCTGAGGTTCAGGCCCAACAACTGGTCATTCCAACCCCATTCACATCAGTTCACCAAACCCCACCCGAACTACGTAGACTTTGATCCTTGCCAAGGAAGGGTACATAGGAAGCCTCCATGATGATGAAGCCCACCACCCGGTCATTCTGATCATCTTCACATTAGTTAACCAACACCGTGGGAAACCTAGAGTGTAATCCCCACACAACCCTTCTGAACTATGAGGAATTTGATCCTTGCCAATGCAGGGTATGTAGGAAGACCCCACAAGGTTGAAGACCACCACCCGGTACTTCCAACCATCTTCACGTCAGTTCCCCAACATCGTGGGCAACCTAGAGTGTAAGCCCCACACAACCCTTCCGAACTATTAATACTTTGATTTTTTCCAAGGTAAGGTACGTATGAAGCCTCTATAAGGTTCAAGCCCAAGGACCATCGGTCACTCCGACCACATTCACATCGGTTCTCCCAAACCCATTCGAATTACGTGTACTTTAATCATTGTCAAGGCAAGGTACGTTTGAATCCTCCATATGGTTCAAGCCCAACACCACATTGGTTTTGACCCCCTTCACGTCAGTTCCCACACCATTTGAACTACATGGATATTGATCATTGTCAATTCAAGGTACGTAAGAGGCCTCCCTGAGTTTCAATCCCAAGAACCGGTCGTTCCGACCCCATTCACATCGGTTCACCAAACCCCGTCTAAACTACATGGACTTTGATCCTTTCCATGGAAAGGTATGTAGGAAGCCTTCTTGAGGTTCAATCCAAATAGCCCATTGGTTTTGACCACCTTTACATATTTTCCCACCACCAGAACTATGCGAACATTGATCCTTTCCAGGGCAAGGTACGTAGGAAGGCTCGACGAGGTTCAAGCCCACCATCTATCTAGGCCCCATATCCTCCTCCATACCGTTTCACTGACCCCCATCCCCCAAGAAATACGCAGGTTTGATCCTTTTCTCCTAGATAAGGTATGTAGGAAACCTCCCTGAGATTTGACTCTATCCAGTGGTAAGCTGTTGTGACCCCATTCAATGGTAAGACATTGGCGTCCCTACCCAATGGTAAGCTATTGTGACCCCATCCAGTGGGAAGTCACTGAAACCCTCGATAGGCGGTGAGCCTTCATCAGATGAACTACAAAGACTTTGATTCCCTTCCACATGGATACGTATGAATCCTCTTCGAGGCTCAAGACCAAAATCATCGGCATCCTCAGGGTGGTTCCATCCCATTCACTATCCACTTCACTCAACACTCCACTATCCATCATAATTCTTAGCCTGGCTGCCACATCCCGATGGGATCATGCTACATCATTCTCCATTCCCCTTACCAATAATCAGGAAGCTAACCAAATGTTGGCCCCAACATCAGTGTTCCATCCAGAGGATGAACTCATCTGATCCAATATAATCAGTGTTTTGATATGTCCAATCCATCTCCGATGGATGTTAAACTTGCGGCATACCCTATTTTAAACATGGGAAGATGAGGAAAATATTAGAGACATGCCTATGGAATATAATTCCTCACATCTGATGTGGGATTCCTCGGGATTCCACACCCTTGATAATCCCTATAATAAGGGGAAGAAATCAAGATGTGCTAGTGTTCCAGTGTCTAAATACGCCAGTGATGTCCAACGTGACTACTCCCTTGACCGAAGGTTTCTCCCTTGAGCGAACCCTTTGGAATGTCTTGACAGAAGTAGTGTAATTAACTGGTGTCCATGAAGATATGGCGCTAGGAAGAGTTTCAAGAACAACGTCTTAAAATTAAGAGGTGGACCTGGACTAGGTGATGAGTTCCGAGGAGGAATCCACAGAAGGAAGAACCAACATCACATCATCCTATTTCGGTCATGGAGCTGACATCCCTAAACATGGGATGTCTACTGCCCACCTTTGGAAAGAAAGAATTCAGGGCAACAAACAGCGTCGTTATCCGCCCCCCCAAATGATACAGACGTGCGTACCCTGACAAAATCATCAGAAACAGAAATGGTGAACCTGACATGAATATATTCTCCTCAATATAAAGATTAGTAGAGTTAGAGACATCAGTGGATTAGCGTGTCACCAGATCCAGATATCCAGTGCAGGGTCCCACCAAGAAAATAGCGGGCCTGGCATGAAACTCATCATATGTTGGGGTAGTAGAATGTTAGAAGTCCCGGTTAGTAACTGTTTCAGTGTGGATCCATATTACCATCCATAGAAGTCAGGATGACATTGGGGAACTGGTCATTGATTCCGTTTCCCTCCAACACTGATGAGTTAATCTCCCTACTTCTAGGAATCAGGTTGTTGCATCCAGAACTCGATCACCGCCCACCCACCGATGTATGGGCAGGGGAAGTACCAACACAGTAGTCCCACGCAGCTCCTCCTCTTCTGCAATGGCTTCTACACCCATATTTATGGGGAGAACACACCCCATCACCCCATCCAAGGTCATCCAACGACGGGTGATCAATGACCTCATATGCCGGTACGAGGAGGAGGGTGTTATCTCGACTCGAGATAGGGGATGCCTAGTTTTAGAGGCGTCTAAGCTTCTTCGTCAATGCCATGTTTGAGGGTCGCACAGGGAGAAACTACTCCCCACCCCAACATGTAACCGTTTTGGGAGCCTCTCCCTGAAACACTTAATTGACTTGTAACCCAACACTGACGAGGAAGGTGATGTCTGGGGAGCCTCATTAGAGTCCCATTCTAGGGGATCCTAGTGAGATCTCCCACTCTTCCATGTTAGCGATGCCACCCAATAGTACTAAATGAGGAACAAGTAATCCATGAACCTGCACCACCCGCTCTAGTCTGTTCTAACCCAACGCCAGCGTCGGGCGCAAGCTGAAGAGGATGCCAGCCAAGGGGCATCAATGTCAACGGCTACTATGGCACGAGCCACTGCTGATGCATACCACCAACTCCATGTGTATGATGAATAGGGGATTTTACATGACCAACCTTGATCGAGGCCCTAACCACCCCACGGGTAGGCTAGGTCTAATCTCTTGGTCGCTGGAACAGGCAATGGCCATCGCGGACTAACCAGCAGTGATTCCACCTTGTACGGAGGTCCTTCTCGTACCCTTACCATGGAGAGAATGGATATTACCTACTTAAAAGATTACTATGGAGGTCTTCCCTATGCCACCTTCTATCCAAATGAGGGTCCTCCCCATGTTAGATACGCTCAGCATGGATGTCTCTCTTGTGCCCACTACACCGGATATGGGGTCATTCCTCCCAACACAGACTATTAGTTTGGCAATGTTGTGCATCACGTCACTCTTCAACGTGGGGGCCCTACCCATTTCTTCACAACTACTGGAAATGGTCCTCCCTTCCTCGATGATCAGAGAAGCGAAGAAAACCTTGCTTTATCAACCCGCAACATGGAGGTCCTACCCGTGTTCAGTTCGACCGGTATGAGGACCCTCCCCGAATGGATTTCACTAGGGGAATTAAAAATGGAATTCCTCTCCATTCTTATCATCTTGAGTAGAGATACAACTCTCTATAGGATTTACAATAGAGGTCCTCCCCATATCCCTTTTGATATCTTCCCTGATACTCCTCACAACCCAGCTTTCTCGGGTGGAAGTACTCCCCGCCCCAGCACCAGTATGACCGAAGGACCTCCTCCTGTAAAAAATCGTCCCTATCCAGAAGATCAATCTAGGGCTAGGAAGGCGGGTCTTCGCCACCATAAGAAGGATTCGGGGAAGGTCTGTAGAAAGATCAAACCACTCCACTTCTTAGACTCATAAGAGAAATATGGCTCTGCACGAGAACCCTCCCCTCACTCACTTGAGTTAAGGGTTGAGGTATTAACAAGGCGCATAATCCTAGTACTCATGGAATGAAAGGTCCATCAGATTCCCACATCCCTCCGTAGGTATATTCAGGAGGATGATAATCTATCAACCCTGTAGGTTACGGTCATTCAATTACCACCATCTTCACCAGAAGTGCTCTCTACCTTGACTAGAGATCACTGAGAGCTATTCTGGGGAACAATGGATGGTGATCAGTAGCGCGGCCTATCACCAGTAGCCCTAGCCCCTATGTCCCGAACTGCAGTCGTTATCCCGTCATATCATGACGTAGCAGTGTTGTCGCTACACTCTTCGAAGGACAACCCACGATTCGGCAGCTAGTCATCCGGTTCGAAGTATTCCCCACTACTAAGCATGTCATCTCAGCGGTCTATCTCAGTACAAATCCCAGTTGCTCAGCCACATCAGGTTGATGAGTGGGGTAATGAAGGGACATACCCTGAATCCGAGATAAGGATTTTATGGAATATCCTCACAGAAGACTAATTCTCGGAGATGTTTTTGCCTGTGGAAGTGCCAAATTTCCACGCACCGGAATCCCTCACCCCAGAGGAAGTTGTGTGTTTCCGCCAAACCCTCTTGGAAACGCATTTCTACCTTCATCACCGTTGGGTGGATTATCTAAGGATCCAGATTCATTTCGACGACATCGGTGTGCAATGTCGTCTGGTTGATCTGCCCGCACTCCCTGTGGCACAGAGCCCTGAGTCGCCAGGCCTCCATAAGGCCCTCCTATAGAAATGTGTTCAGAGTTTCAAGGTACTATGAATGGTTATCAAGGAGGCATCCCCCCATTTCCAAATCGGTGACTGGGGGTAGTATGCTACCCTCCTCTTCAGTCCTATCCGGCTACAGCCCAACTCGCTAAGCGATATCGAGGCCATGCCCCTAGGAAGGGTCACGATCAACATGGCTGACGTATTGGATGAGGAGAAAGATTTGGAGCTTATTGATGGTGAAATACCCCCTGAGGGAATGTCACCACTACTAGATCCATCAAGAAGAGTTACTCACCAACATAGGAATCTGTTAGGTCTCCCAGTGTCCACTAACGCATTGGTCCTTAACCAAAATCACTGTGAGGGTAAAGAGCACCTCGGAACTTCTAAACACTCCAATCTTTCCGCCTTAGTGCAGAACACATGGGAGGACCCTGAGAAGGATGCACTGGGCCGACAACATGTCGAACAGAAGAAGTTGGTTGATGAACTCCTCGTTGAACGTGTTGTAGATCAACGACTAGACTATGAAAATCCTAGACTGGTATAGCAGGGGGAAAAATTAACTCCCCTTGGTGAGCTACCTCCAGGTGACCCTAACCATCCTACCCCCACATAAAAGGCTGAGGCCTGATCATACAGCAAGAGGGTGCAGTATCTTTCACCAAACCCTCTAGAATGACACTACAATCTAAGGAACCCAGCTCGAGTACCCCCAGCCTCCCCACAGGTCACTCCACCAGCTGCTCCACGAGCCGCTGATCTACCTTACCATGTTGAAGAACCCAACAACACACTCATGGTTAGGGATCCTCGTCAAGACAGGGAATCCATCCCAGATAATCCAATGGCGACAATCATTGCCCACCTTGAGGGGCTGGAAACGTGACAACTGGACCTGTCACCTGATGGAAATCCATATCCAGCATGGGTGGATGATATGCTGGAACCTATGGGTTTATGGAATCCCACATTTTCCCCCTTCAATGGGATAGGGGACCCACCACAACATCGGGACCACATCGCCTCAAGGTGTGGTCCCATGTTAGGGAGTCCAGCGCAGCAGGAGGTTGCAAATATTTGATGTTTTTTATTGACATTGGAGGGGCCTGTGTTTGTTTTGTACAACCAACTCCCCATCGGATCAGTAACAAGAAGGGAGGACCTTCGTAGGAAATTACTCAACCAGTTCTGCTCCACCACACAGAAAACTAGCACCACAGACCTCTTCTGGTGCAAACAAAGTCTGGATGAGTGTGTCGTAGACTTTATCGCCTAGTGGAAAGGGACTACATACTTCCTTGACATGCCACTGACTCAAGATCAATTACTAAAGATGTGTATGAGAAATGTTAAGACAGAACTAGTTCCCTCTCTAATCAACCAGAACTACATAGGAGGATTTTGAGACTTCTATGATAAGGCCTAGCGCTTGGAAGAAGCCCTGCAACATGCCATCCAGGCACATCCGTTGCCCCTATAATTCCCGCAAGGATACCTGCCAAAGCCGAGTCTGTAGTGGTGGTCCAAATAGAGGCCCACAAGAAGCTGGAATTATTACCAGTGGAGCCACCTCTACAACCTCGTAGAGGCCCTCCACCACAGGCCCATCCTCCAACACAGTCGTGGCCGCCTCAGAATCGGTAGGTGCCCCCGCACAACACATAGCCACCACACAGGTAGGGTAACCAGAATCCACCTCCTCGATAGGAACCTCAAGCCCCTCATCAGGGAAAGGCTCCAAGTCCCTTTTTTCTAGATAGAGGAAACTGAAACAACTTGTTTAATGAGAATCCAGTTCCCTACTATTTCCAAAGTGCCTTGAAACAATGCATTGTGCGTTTCCTGAGTGCAGAAGGCTAGAAGAGGTGAACCTCTATGATCACCCGAAATACTGCCCCTATCACTGGATCCTGGGGAACACTCTCAAGTAGTGTTATGTGTTCAAAGACTAGCTTTAGTACCAGGTCGATAATAATATATTTAGGTTGGGCCCGGACCCCGGACAAGTGGCATGCGTCATCATACGTCCAGACAACAGCAGTGACAATGAGGGCGAGTGGCAGCAGTTTTCTAACCATGGGACCCAAAAGTATGAAGACTGGATGGATCAAAAAAAGGTTTCTCATGCCCATGGTATCATCCGTGCATGGAAAAATCGGCTAGAGCCTTTAGAAGCAACAACCACCACTTCTGCATTGTCATCTTAGCCGACCTCTTCCCAGAAGAGCCAGCATCGGCAACGCAAATGAAAGAAACACACCCCACCAATTCCACCATCATCTCGTACTCTCAGAGACTTCATGCCTCCAGAGATGGGGATTCCTCCCAGGATCTTCCCAGTAGTGGATGACTCTTCACTTGACAGTCAAGGGTATGATTCTGTTTACACCGTAGAGGTGGTAAAGCCTTACATGACTCCCAACAACGGGGAGTTCTAGGAAGATCTCCCCAATGTCCCCAGCCGGTGCCTGCTTCGGTAGAGTCGCAGCCATATGGGTCATTGAGGAAAATCAGCCGGTACTTCCAGCCAGGCCGTGTACACCACTGAGACTAGACAACATGCTTAGCATCGAGCTCAGCATGCATAGCATTTTCATCTAGTGTCATCTGGCCCGCATTCACCGCCGTTTGTGCTACTGGATCAAGAAGAGCCACCTCGACCATGCCGTGACCCAACATGCCCTGCTACAGGCTGGTCTCGGTCATCCAGTCGTAATCCAGTAGCCACTCTGCAGGCTCCGGCTAGTTAGTAGTGGGATATGCCCATCACCAGTCAGCCGCCGGCAGGGTCTAGCATACTGCTGGTCATAGAGAAACATCCTTCAAGTAGAAGATCATGCATGGCACAAAAGTATGATGTTCTCAAGGACCATTCCAGGATCCCATCAAGGCTTTCTATCCTCGAGGTCCTTTTTTCATCAGATATGCCTGAGGCCCTAGCTGAGGCTCTAAGAATCCCCCTTTAGTTTGAGATGGACGTAGCAGCTACATAGGCCTTTCATGCAGAAGTGATATAGAATGCTGAATGCCAGAACATTATCTCATTATTTGGAGAATATGAAGGTCTCTCATACATGGTCACATTCTCCCAAAGTACATCACCATCCAATTCAATGGTGTGGAGGTTCACCGCTGTCCGATTGACACCAGCTCCAAAATTAACCTTATCCTGACACGGACACTGCGGAAGATGAGGTTATTTGTGGATGACTTGGCACCCTACTACTTGATGATCCAGAGATACGATAGGATAGAGAAGACCCCATTCGACACGATCCATTTGAAGACCCGGTTCAGTGCCTTAGTTAGTAGTACCGAGTTTATGGTTGTCTCCCATGACACCGGGTACAATACATTGATGGGCAGACCATGGATTCACATACATGTGGTGGTTCCCTTATCATATCACAAGTTCCTCAAGTACTCCCTCAACGGTCGAGTGGGCGTGCTCCAAGGTGACACATCTCCTTTTTCCTCTTGTGAATCCTGCTACATGGATGCCGACTATTTCTAGAGAAAGGAAAATCAGATTCAGGCCAGTGAGGTCGAGCATGCCGTGGTTGAAACCGACCCATGGGTAGGTCTGGATGACACCTACGTCTTCTTGATCCATCAATTAGAGGCCATGATCCCCGATATGGGGAAATGTTATGTTGTATCTGGCATATGAAGGAAGCATATTCTCAGGTCCAAGCGATGTCAGGAGATCCATTTGTATTCCTATATGAATCAAGCCTCGATGATCCCTAATCCCCTACCCCCATAAGGTATCGAGATGTCCGTCCCATGGAAAAGATGATATATCATACTTGCCTATTTCACTGGGCTAGAATCAACCAGATCCAGCCAATGTGCCACTACTTCTTTTACATCATCATGCTTGGCCCCTTAGGCCAAAGACCAAATGGGATCAGATCGAAAACCTACATTGTTTTGGTTTCGACAGTACATGGATCTCTAGATGCAATGGCAACCACCACTCAGGCTGGTACCAGCCTCTCTTCAGGATCTGCTGACCCATAGGAAGCTGCTCCCATTGGGGATCCCACCTCCTCAAGTGAAGAAGATGATTTGGAGGAGGCTCCCCCCAATATTGAAGAGGGAATCTCTACCATTTTTTATGAATTGGTACATGTGAACCTCAGTAGTGTGGTAGATCCAAGACCCACATTGATCAATGCCTCCATGCCTCTCAAGGAGAAGCAATGATACATTGACTTCTTGAAACAACATCGTGATTTATTTTCCTAGAACTATGGTGAGATTCCAGGACTAGACCCTCAGGTAGCCATCCATCACTTCAGTCTTCCGAGAAATCATCACGGGTTCAAGCATCCTCACAGAAATATGCACTCTTTTCACATTTCCATGTTTGAGGCCGAAGTTGACAAGCTCATCAGAGCCAAATTCATCAAGGATGTTCAGTACCCTGAGTGGCTATCTAACATAGTGCCAGTCAGGAAGAAGAACAGGCAGACCAGAGTCTACATCAACTTCTGAGATCTCAACCGTCAGGGCCCAAATGATGATTTCCCCTCCTAGTAACGGAGTTACTGATCGATTCTACGGCTGGGTTCCAATACCTTTCCATCATGGATGGGTACTCCAGATATAATTAGATTCAGATGGCCCCTGAGGATGAGGAATCCACAGCCTTCAGGGTACCAAAATGTATGTTTTGTTACTAGGTCATGCCATTCGACTTAAAGAATGAAGGTGCCACCTATCAGAGGGCCAAGAATCGCATATTCAAGCCAATCCTTGGGACATTGATGGAATGCTATGTGGGAGATCAGGTCGTCAAATCTCGCCAGCACCAGGACCATCTCAAGGACCTTGAGAAAGTGTTCTGATTCCTCCGTTCTTGCCACCTAAAGATGAACCCAATGAAATGTGCCTTCAGGTCACCTCTAGGATGTTTTTTGGCATTGTTTTCAAGTACCGGTGCATCGAGATTGACCCAGAGAAGATCAAGGCCATCAGATAGATGCCTCCCTCGAGAAATATTTGGGAACTTTGAGGTTTTCAAGGCTATTTACTCTATATATGCCTATTTATTGTGAATTTTTCTAGCAAGTGTAATCCATTTCTCAGCTCATGAAGAAAGGAATCTCTTTCAAATGGGATGAAGATTTCTAGACTGAATTTGAGAATATCAAGCAGTATCTGGTCTAACCTCCTGTCTTAAGGCCACCTATTTTTGGAAAGCTATTGGTCCTCTATGTGACTATCCTGGAATAATCTCTTGGCACCCTTCTCAACCAGAAGAAAAATGAGGGGACATAAAACTGATGTTACTACCTCAGTTGTATACTCATTGAAATGGAGACCAAATACTACCCCATCGAAATGAGCTACCTAGTACTGGTACTCGTAGTACAGAAATTAAGGCATTACTTGTAGCACCATGAGGTAGAACTGGTATCTCAAAGAGACCCACTAAAGTACATTCTGAACTGCCCCATGTTGATAGGTCGTCTAGCTTTGTGGGAAGTGATTATTCATCAGTTCGATATCAGGTTCGTCCTTCAAAAATCTATTAAGAGGAAAACATTGGAAAACTTCCTTGCTGCCCAACCAGCTCCTACTGACTAGTCCTTGGATATCAATTTTCCGGATGAGGAAATCTTCTCTGTATATCAAGCCTTGCTGTGATGGCATATGCAATCGATGGTGCTTCCCATAGTCTCACCGGCAGGAGGCTCAATGATCCCAGACATAACCGGGTAGGCTGGGGTATTGTCTTTATTACCCCCACACAAGCTATTCTATGGTAATTATTCCTGTTGTTAGAAGGATGCACCAACAATGTGGTAGAGTATCATGCTCTTATTAATGGCCTCGATCTACCCTTGAGATTGATGTGATCTATTTGTATGTAAAAGGAGATTCCAAACATGTCATCAAATAGATCAACGTTGACTACGTCATCAGAAAACTAGAGCTTGTGCCATTGTTGGAGTGCACTCTCCAGCTAACGGCCCAGTTCCTATCTGGATAGGATGTTACTCATGTCCCTCGATCTCAGAATGGTCTAGCAGATGCCCTAGATAGCCTGACTGCATCAATTGCAGATCCCGAGCATGGTGATTAGATTATCCACATGGCACATCAGAGAGTCATTGCTCCCGTCAACCTAGGTGATGACGATGGCCTACAGGTGATCCATCTTACCACCATAGCCTCCACGTCAAGACCCCAAGGTCCCTCAGATGTAGTGGTTGAACTGAATCCCAATTGGAGAACCCCCATTGTTGAGTATCTTCTAAATGGTTACCTCCCAACTGATCGGGCCGAGCATGAGTGAATCTGATGCCATGAACTGTAGATTACCCTCCAGAGTGGTCCCATTATTGAGTTGATACTCTATAATCACGGATTTTATGGTGTTATCCTCCATTGAATCCAAGGAGTTGAGATTTACCAGGTCATGCAGGAGGTTCATGCCTGTTCCTGTAGGGATCATCAGACCAAGCCGAAGCTATCTCACCAGATCCAAAGACTGGGGTACTTTTTTCCCTCCATGATCCATGACTGCATCAAATTTTCCCAGAGATGTCATTCATGACAAGTTCATTGCAACTTCATGAATCGACCAAAAAAGCCTCTCCACACTACCAAGTACTCTTATCCATTTGCAGTCAAGGGACTGGATGTCATGGGAATATATCCACCGGTGACTTCTCACCAGTGTCAGTTCATCCTGATCACTACGGATTTCATTTCAATGTGGACAGAGGTAGTCCCTCTCAAGGAGGTCAAGACCCGTTCTATTGACGACTTCATGATCTCCCATATCATCTACCGATTTGGAGTCCCTCACACCATCCTTACTGATAATGACACCAACTTACGGACGACTGAGTTGAAGAAGTTGTATGCCTAGTAAAACATCCATTATAACCATACCTTCTACTACTATGCGCAAGAAAATAGGCAGATTGAGGTGTTCAACAAAACCCTCTATAACAATTTTCAAAAAAGGGTGTTCAGAACTAGAAGAGTTGGCCGAACAATCTCTCCAACGCCCTTTGGACTTATTAAAGGAAGACTTGTAATTTCACCCAGGTGACCCCAAACTCCCTGATGTACGAGGAAGAGGACGTCTTACCTATTGAGATTCAATTTCCTTCATTAGGAACAATGGTATATGATTACCAGGCACCAGAAAATGTAGCGGAAATTCGTTTGGCCAAATTGGAATCACTTGACGAGAACATGCTTTGTAACAACCCAAAGTTTTTCAATAGAAAATTCCCTTCTTATATCTATGTCATAAAAACACAAAATAATTAACTACTAAGTGATAAGTGACATTTAAACATAATTTTGTCACCCCTATGTTTGGAATTTTAAAAAAATCCGGCATACACAGTTGTGCTCAAGATAGTGTTTGGAGTCTAATGGAACAAAAATAATTTTTGGTGAATAGTAACCTACCCTTATGAATAGTAACCTACCCTTATGAATAGTAACCTACCCTTATGAATAGAAATATTAACCTTATGAATAGTAAATAAGAGTAACATTACCTATGAATAATAAAATAAAATTTAGTCATCATAGAAAGTGATAATTTGACCTTAGTAAACATTTTTGGTATTTTATAAATCATAAATAATTAATTATAATTAATTAATTAATTTAATAGAATATTTATTTTCCTGAAATATATTCATATATTATTGAATCAATTTCTAATAGTTTTTAGATAATTTTATAAGACCCTACGTAATTTTTAAAAGAACTACAAAATCAGTTTTAATTTTAAAAACTATTTTTTTAAGTAAATTATGATTTTAATTACATATTAAATTAATGATATTTAAAAAATTATTTTTGAAAAATGGACATCATTTTTGGATTCTACACGTCGAAAAATGGTAGGGGTAAATTTTTGGGTTTATTCTGAAATACTTCAATTTTTGGGTGAATAGTAAAAAATACAGTTTTTCGCATAATCGGTGTACAGTAAATTGCATCATTAAGGATGTAATGATGAAATAAACATTCTAGAACTTTATTTTCGGCCAAAACATATTAAATTTCATAAATGGTTTCTTAAAACACAATAAATCCATTTCTCAAACCTAAAATGAACTTTCCAAACCCTAAAGTCAAAAAGTGATTTCTTAAAGTGTCTTTTTCTCTTTCTTTCACTTTCCTTTTAATAAATTAATGAATTCGAATTATAAAGAAGATTTAAAGCCTAAAACTGATTTTATTATATTAATATATAATTTAGGATGTCAAAAAACTACTATTACAATTCTAACTTATGATATATTATTTTATTTAATATTTTATGCCAAAAACACCTCCCTCCTCATGTATAAATAAGCCCTCCCCCTCCTCTTGCCAAACCACACCTCTCAAGCTTCAAGCATTGTCTAAGCTCTACCCAATCATCTTCCATAGCCTCTCCTCCACGTCCTAGAACTTCTGGTCTCATCAAAAGACCAAGCTTAGGCCCTTAAGGAGGTTCTCAAGAGGAGGATCCAAAAGGTAATTTCTCTCCCTCTTCTCCTTTAATTTCCTTTCAAGTTCAGGTTCCTTTCTTGATCTCCCTCTATCTATCTTCATCCAAATTGTTCTTTAAATCCAGTATTATATATATACTGTAATATTATGATTCTAATGTTATATTATATCACCCCTCACCCTTTCCTCCTTCCTTTTATTTTATTAAAGAGAACGTTGTTCATGTGGTGATAATTCATCACCTTCAAAAAACAACATGCTCTCTTCTTCCATTTATACCTTCAATCTGGTCATGAAACCATTTTTATGGTTGAAACAGAATGTTTTATATGTATTATGTTCTATTTTAAGTTCTGTAAATAACCTATGGCCTTATTACTAAGATAAATGTTAAAACAAGATCGTTGTGATCCAAAAACCGCTCAAATTAACCCAAATAACCATCATTAAATTTTTATCTAATGATTCGTCCACTTGGATCTAATATAACTCATTATAAAATCATTCAAGATTCTGTAATATCATTAATAACATGTAATATCAGTTCTGTATGTTTACCCATGTTCTACCCAAGCATCAATTTAAGAATACAAGTGGACCGCTCAAGAAAACCATAAAAACGAACATCACCGATCAATGTTTTTAAACTCTATAAGTCATCCAAAGGAACATAATATGAAATAATGAAACCATAATGAACCCTATTAATGTATAAAAGGTTCTTTAATTTCTAATTAATGAATATAATGTCATTATACAGGACATTAAATAGAAGGAGGCATTCGAGTACAAGGTAAGGGGAAATCTCGAACCCAACTTTCTTCCTTCGGGTTCTCCCTCTTTCACTCCATTTTTGATATGGTTACTCCTCAAAGGTCTTTTGTTCATAATTTCTTTTACTTTTCTGGGATATAAATGTTTTTCACTGGTTTTTATGTCCATCAAAATGTTTTCCAAAAGAACTCTTCTTTCAAGATCTCACATTTTGCCTCTCATTCAAGGTTGATGGTTCTTATATCAAGTATGTTGTTCCCTATTTCTTTTGGGAACCCAAAGCTTATGAATGTGTTATTATGAGATGAAACCCATTCCTTTCCATGGGTTATTTATGTACATGTTTGATATGTGTTCTATGTGGCAAGCATGATAATGATAATGTTATGATGTGACTGGTGCGCCCGTAATTATATAGCGCAATATGAATGTTTAAATGTGACGGGTGCGCCCGGAATTATATAGCGCTCCAATGCATTGGGTAAAGTGATGAATCTCATGATTAAATGTTAAATGATGCGTGAACATGATTCTAAATTTGTTCACAATTATGTGTGTTAGTTAACCACTAATACATGATGTTTCATTTTTATGCTTTGCCACATTTCAAGTTTATTGTTTATGCTCCTCTCATGTTCAAGATCTTCTTCCTATGTCATGATTATGCTCACCCCATGCTATATTGTTCTTATCTATCCTATTACTGGGCTTTTAGCTCACCCCTTTTGATGTATATCCTCATGTGGCTAAATGTACTAAGGATAGGACAAGTGCTACTAAGAAGCTATACAAGAAGAGATTAAATGAATTTTTATGCTTGATGTTGTATTTGTTATGTGTGGTCCTAGTTTTCACAAGACACTAAACCTCTGGATCCTCCATGTGTAATACTATTATGTTTTTTATCTTTGAAATGATGTAATAGTAATGTAAGAAAAGGTCGGGTCGCTATAGTTGTTATCAAAGGAAAGGTTTAGTTAATTTGGGAATTAGGATTAGTGAACCCTATAGAAAACCTCTAGCATGAGACTAAGTACAAATATTCACACAAGGATATTTACCTAGGGATCTCATATGTTATGTTTTTGGTATAATTGTTTAAAAGGATAAGTTATTCATGACTTGTTTACTTATGTTTTGTTCTAACCTTTTCTATTTTAGAAAATGGTGGGAACCAGGAGAAATCAGGCCAACAACTCTTGCGAAGGCCAATGCAACGATTACCCGAACGACATCCCCAATGATTTTGGAGGTGGAGTTCAAAACTTCATGGCGATGCTTACCCAATTATCCCGGGTTATGAATGATAACCATAATAATGGGGAATGTCCTCCTTCACCAAAGAGGGAGCAGCTAGCTATCGAAAGTTTTATGCGGCAACGACCACCGACGTTTTGTGGATCTTCCAATCCACTAGTTGCGGAACAGTGTGTCAACTCCATGGAGAAGATCTTTTCTGTTCTTCACTGTTCCGAGACAGAGAAGGTGACTCTAGACATTTATCTTCTAGATGGAGAAGCTGATCAATGGTGGGCTTTGATTAAGAACACCAAGCCAAGGGTTGAAATTGAAGAGATGGAATGGGAAGACTTTAAGATAATGTTTCTTAATAAGTACTTCCCATGAAATCTTCGCACGAATATGGAGAGAGAATTCATAGAGCTCAAGAAAAAAGAAGGAGAATCTGTCACAACCTATGAAGCAAATTTCACAAGGCTCGCAAGGTATGCTTCGGGTTTTGTTATCAACAATGATAGAAAAATTGATAGATTCTTTAGTGGATTAAAACCACATCTTCGAAAATCTCTTGAAATTCGAGACTTTGGGAGTTATGAAGAAGTTGTTTGGTGTGCTCTCAAAGTGGAGATGGAGTTTTGAGAATGGTCCCATGGCTATGGTGATAGTAAAAGAAAGATAGAGTTTCAAGCTGGTGGATCTAGTGATAAATATGGGAAGAAAACACAACGACCCACTTGCCAAAAATGTGGGAAGTTGCACAACGGGAATTGCCTCAAAGGGACGGGGAAATGCTTCAAGTGTGGGAAAAAAGGACACCTAGATCACGAGTGTCGAAGAGACATGAAAAGGAAGGATAATGTAGCTGATGAAAGGAGAGAACCACTCGTGGTTCAATGCTACAACTGTAAGGAGCTAGGGCACTATTCAAACCAGTGCACTAAACCTCGTGCTTTCGAGGGTAATCAGTGCCAACAACCACCAAAGCCAAAGGAACAAGGGAAGGCTTATGCCATCACTACTGCGGAGGTGGAACATGATAATGAAGTCGTACAAGGTACACTTCCTATTCACTCAAGAATGGCAAAAGTATTATTTGATTTTGGTTCTACGCATTCCTTTATATCTTGCAAGTTTGCTAGAACTATAGAATAGAAGCCCCGAAACCTTGAAGTAGAGATATCTGTAAATACACCAAGTGGTGCAATCATTGCAACCCAAGTGTTTGATTCTTCTCCTATTGACGTATGTGGGAAGATTATTCCGGCAAATCTCGTAATACTTCCCTTGGTGGAATTCGACGCTATAATGGGAATGGATTGGCTCTCATTATATAGAGCACATATCAACTATCGGGAAAAGGAAATATATTTTCATATTCCGAACCATCCCATGCTCCTCTACAAATGCAAGGAAGATCATGAATCTCCTTTGAGAAATCCTTGAATGGTGTGGGTGATGATTCCCTATGAAGAAGCATACCTCTCCCAAATGATTGAGTCAAAGGAAAGTTCCAACCTTGAGGAAATTCCCATCGTAAGGGAATACATAGATGTATTTACCGAAGAGTTACCCGGAATTCCCCCGGATCGTGAGGTAGAGTTCTCAATTGAACTCATACCCGGAGCTACTCCTATCTCAAAGTGCCCCTATAGGATGGCTCATATTGAACTGGAGGAGTTAAAGAAGCAGCTGCAAGAGCATCTGGACAAAGGGTTCATACGCCCTAGTGCATCACCTTGGGGTGCGCCAGTGCTCTTTGTGAAGAAGAAGGATGGTACCATGCGGCTGTGTATCGATTATCGGGAACTCAACAAGATCACCGTAAAGAACAAGTATCCTCTCCCAAGGATTGATGACTTGTTCGACCAGTTAAGAGGAGCTCAATACTTCTCAAAGGTGGATCTTCATTCTGGATATCATCAAGTAAAGGTGAAGAAGGAAGATATTCAGAAGACTGCCTTCCATAAAATGTATGGGCACTATGAGTTTTTGGTGATTCCCTTCGGACTTACTAATTCCCCTACAATCTTCATGGGTTTGATGAATAGAGTCTTTAGACATTACCTCGACAAATTTGTGGTAGTGTTTATCGATGATATTCTCATCTACTCCAAGAGAAAAGAGGAACATGAAGAACATCTAAGACTTGTGTTGGCGACATTGAGAAAGGAGAAGTTGTACGCCAAGTTCAGCAAGTGTGACTTTTGGATGAATCAAGTCACGTTCTTGGGACATGTGATCACAAGCGAGGGAATTTCTGTGGACCCTTCAAAGACAAAAGCGATTGAAGAATGGCCCAGCCCTCTAGTGTCACAGAAATCCGTAGTTTTCATGGATTAGCTGGGTACTATCGAAGTTTTGCGAGAAACTTCTCACGATTCTCAAGATCGCTAACTAAGTTAACAAGGAAAGGGGTAAAGTATGTCTGGACGGAAGAATGTGAGGGAAGCTTCAAGGAGCTAAAGAGAAGGCTGATCACTGCACCTATACTCACACTACCGAAAAGTGGAGAAAGTTTTGTGATATACAGTGATGCTTCAAAGAAAGGATTGGGTTGTGTACTCATGCAAAATGATAATGTGATAGCCTACGCCTCACGACAGTTGAAGATCCATGAGAAGAACTACCCGACGCATGATCTATAGATGGCAGCCGTGATTTTTGCCTTGAAAATCTGGTGGCACTACCTTTATGGTGAGAAGTGTGACATATACACCGACCACAAGAGCCTAAAGTATATATTCACACAAAAGGAGCTCAACATGCATCAAAGGAGATGGTTAGAGCTAATCGAGGATTACGATTTCTCTATTCACTATCATCCTGGAAAGGCGAACAAGGTAGCTGATGCTCTAAGAAGGAAAGAACCTGCTACTCTATCCATGTTGAGGATTGAGAAAGACCCTATCTTCTTGGATATGCAAAGGATGGATTTGGGAATTGTAAGGATAGGGGATACATCCTACCTTTCCAAAATGATTGCGCAACCATCCATCCAACAGAAGATTAAGGAAGCACAAAGGGATGATGTGGAGATACAAAAGAGGGTGAATGCAGTAAAGGAAGGGAAGCTGCAAGAGTTCCATATCGACGATGATGGTGTGATTCGGTTTGGAACGTGGATTTGTGTGCCTTCATCACCCGAAATAAAGAAGGAGCTATTGGATAATGCATATAGCTCAACTTTCTCTATTCATCCTGGAAGTACCAAGATGTATCGTGATCTCCGAGAACACTTCTGGTGGGATAACATGAAGAAGGAGATTGCGGAATATATATCAAGGTGCTTGGTATGTCAGCAAGTTATAGCTGAGCAAAAAAAGTACAAAGGTATGATGCAGCCATTACCTATAACCATGTGGAAATGGGAAAATGTCACTATGGACTTTTTCATGGGCCTCCCGAAAACGTCAAGAGGAAATAATGCGATATGGGTTGTGGTTGACCGACTCACCAAGACTGCCCATTTTATCGCTATTCGGGAAGACCTATCCCTTGAACAACTTGCAAGGATATATGTGAAGGAAGTAGTGAGGTTTCACGGTGTTCCACTCTCGATTGTCTCTGACCGTGATCCAAGGTTCACTTCTAAATTCTGGAGGAGCCTTCAACATGCTTTGAGTACTGAATTAAATTTCAGCACGACCTATCACCCCCAAACTGATAGCCAATCTGAAAGGACTATTCAGACACTTGAATATATGCTAAGATCATGCTCTCTTGAATTCAAAGTTGGATGGGATCAACACATTCCATTGGTTGAGTTCTCATACAACAATAGCTTCCACTTGAGTATTCAGATGGCTCCGTATGAAGCTCTTTATGGGAAGCGATGTAGAACTCCATCCTGTTGGGATGAAGTTGGATAACGAAAACTACTTGGTCCCGATCTTGTTCAAGAGATGACAGAGAAGGTTCAAGTCATCCAGAAACATATCAAAGCTGCTCAAAGTCGGCAAAAGAGCTATGCTGACAATCGTCGAAGGGACTTGGAGTTAGACATTGGAGATAAAGTCTTCCTTCGAATATCTCCATGGAAGAGAGTCATGCGATTCGGGAAGAAAGGGAAGCTAAGCCCAAGGTACATTGGCCCCTTTGAGATCCTTGATCGTATAGGAGCCATGGCCTATCGTCTGACACTTCCACCGAATATGGCTCAAGTTCATGACGTGTTTCACGTATCACTACTGAGGAAGTACATTCTATACCCCTCACATGTACTAAACTCAGAGGTGGTACAGTTGGAAGATAATCTCTCATATGAGGAGCAGCCGGTAAAAATTCTGGACCGAAGTGATAAGGTTCTACGCAAAAAGACAACCCGCCTTGTCAAAGTGTTGTGGAGGAACCAAAAGTTTGAGGAAGCAACTTGGGAACCGGAAGAGGCAATGAAGGAGAAGTACCCACACCTGTTTGTGTAAAGTGAAATTTCGGGGGTGATATTTCTTAAGGGGGGAAGAATGTAACGACACAAAGTTTTTCAATAGAAAATTCCCTTCTTATATCTATGTCATAAAAACACAAAATAATGAACTACTAAGTGATAAGTGACCTTTAAACATAATTTTTTCACCCCTATGTTTGGAATTTTAAAAAAATCTGGCATACACAGTTGTGCTCAAGATAGTTTTTGGAGTCTAATGAAACAAAAATAATTTTTGGTGAATAGTAACCTACCCTTATGAATAGTAACCTACCCTTATGAATAGTAACCTACCCTTATGAATAATAATATGAACCTTATGAATAGTAAATAAGAGTAACATTACCTATGAATAATAAAATAAAATTTAGTCATCATAGAAAGTGATAATTTGACCTTAGTAAACATTTTTGGTATTTTATAAATCATAAATAATTAATTATAATTAATTAATTAATTTAAAAGAATATTTATTTTCCTGAAATATATTCATATATTATTTAATCAATGTCTAATAGTTTTTAGATAATTTTATAAGACCCTAGGTAATTTTTAAAAGAACTACAAAATCAGTTTTAATTTTAAAAACTGTTTTTTTAAGTAAATTATGATTTTAATTAAATATTAAATTAATGATATTTAGAAAAGTATTTTTTAAAAATGGAAATCATTTTTGGATTCTACACGTCGAAAAATGGTAGGGGTAAAGTTTTGGGTTTATTCTGAAATACTTCAATTTTCGGGTGAATAGTAAAAAATACAGTTTTTCGCATAATCGGTGTACACTAAATTGCATCATTAATGATGTAATGATGAAATAAAAATTCTAGACCTTTATTTTCGGCCAAAACATATTAAATTTCATAAATGGTTTCTTAAAACACAATAAATCCAATTCTCAAACCTAAAATGAACTTTCCAAACCCTAAAGTCAAAAAGTGATTTCTTAAAGTGTCTTTTTCTCTTTCTTTCACTTTCCTTTTAATAAATTAATGAATTCGAATTATAAAGAGGAGTTAAAGCCTAAAAACTGATTTTATTATATTAATATATAATTTAGGATGTCAAAAAACTACTATTACAATTCTAACTTATGATATATTATTTTATTTAATATTTTATGCCAAAAACACCTCCCTCATCTTGTATAAATAAGCCCTCCCCCTCCTCTTGCCAAACCACACCTCTCAAGCTTCATGCATTGTCTAATCTCTGCCCAATAATCTTACCTAGACTCTCCTCCACTTCCTAGAGCTTCTGGTCTCATCAAAAGACCAAGCTTAGGCCCTTAAGGAGGTTCTCAAGAGGAGGATCCAAAAGGTGATTTCTCTCCCTCTTCTCCTATAATTTCCTTTCAAGTTCAAGTTCCTTTCTTGATCTCCCTATATCTATATTCATCCAAATTGTTCTGTAAATCCAGTATTATATATATACTGTAATATTATGATTCTAATGTTATATTATATCACCCCTCACCCTTTCCCCCTTCCTTTTATTTTATTAAAGAGAACGTTGTTCATGTGGTGATAATTCATCACCTTCAAAAAACAACATGCTCTTTTCTTCCATTTATACCTTCAATCTGGTCATGAAACCATTTTTATGGTTGAACCAGAATGTTTTATATGTATTATGTTCTATTTTAAGTTCTGTAAATAACCTATGGCCTTATTACTAAGATAAATGTTAAAACAAGATTGTTGCGATCCAAAAACCGCTCAAATTAACCCAAATAACCATCATTAAATTTTTATCTAACGATTCGTCCACTTGGATATAATATAACTCATTATAAAATAATTCAAGCTTCTGTAATATCATTAATAACATTTAATATCAGTTCTGGATGTTTACCCATGTTCTACCCAAGCATCAATTTAAGAATACAAGTGGACCGCTCAAGAAAACCATAAAAACGAACATCACCGATCAATGTTTTTAAACTCTATAAGTCATCCAAAGGAACATAATATGAAATAATGAAACCATAATGAACCCTATTAATGTATAAAAGGTTCTGTAATTTCTAATTAATGAATATAATGTCATTATACAGGACATTAAAGAGAAGGAGGCATTCGAGTACAAGGTAAGGGGAAATCTCGAACCCAACTTTCTTCCTTCGGGTTCTCCCTCTTTCACTCCATTTTTGATATGGTTACTCCTCAAAGGTCTTTTGTTCATCATTTCCTTTAATTTTCTGGGATATAAATGTTTGTCACTAGTTTTTATGTCCATCAAAATGTTTTCCAAAATAACTCTTCTTTCAAGATCTCACATTTTGCCTCTCATTCAAGGTTGATGGTTCTTATATCAAGTATGTTGTTCCCTCTTTCTTTTGGGAACCCAAAGCTTATGAATGTGTTATTATGAGAAGAAACCCATTACATTCCATGGGTTATTTATGTACATGTTTGATATGTGTTCTATGTGGCAAGCATGATAATGATAATGTTATGATGTGACGGGTGCGCCCAGAATTATATAGCACAATATGAATGCTTAAATGTGACGGGTGCGCCCGGAATTATATAGTGCTCCAATGCATTGGGTAAAGTGATGAATCTCATGAGTAAATGTGAAATGATGCGTGAACATGATGCTAGCTTTGTTCACAATTATGTGTGGTAGTTAACCACTAAGACATGATGTTTAATTTTTATGCTTTGCCACATTTCAAGTTTATTGTTTATGCTCCTCTCATGTTCAAGATCTTCTTCCTATGTCATGATTATGCTCACCCCATGCTATATTGTTCTTATCTATCCTCTTACTGGGCTTTTAGCTCACCCCTTTTGATGTATATCCTCAGGTGGCTACATGTACTAAGGAGAGGACGAGTGCTTCTAAGAAGCTATACAAGAAGAGATTAAATGAAATTTTTATGCTTGATGTTGTATTTGTTATGTGTGGTCCTAGTTTTCCCAAGACACTAAACCTCTGGATCCTCCATGTGTAATACTATTATGTTGTTTATCTTTGAAATGATGTAATAGTAATGTAAGAAAAGGCCGGGTCGCTATATGCTTCATGCCCTGCACAATTTGGAAAGGCACTAGAACAAGATGGCTCGAGCCTTCAACAAGAAAGTTCACCTCTATTACTTCTTGAAAGGTGACTCAGTATTGTCCCTCCGGACACCAGTGATACATGGCCGGAAGCGACCAATATTGGAACCCAAATGGGAAGGACCTTACGTAGTCCATGTAAGACCCCAGGACACCCTGAGAGGGGAGGGGTGAATCAGGATGACAACTTTTTCTTTTAAAAACAAGGATCATGTTCCCACGTTGGTAGGAACTAGTTAAAACTGTATGATGGATATGACCAGAAATGAAACATTCACATGCAAAGAGATGACACATCAATTTTTACATGGTTCACCGCTAAGGGAAACATCCATGGATCATACACTAACAGGTTTCCAGTCATACCAAATTCTAATATTCTTCACTAGATTTGGATTATAATGGTTCGAACACATTCAATCTATCTCAGGTTCACTACCTTTACAAAAGATCAGGTATAGCTCACTGCGTCCCTCAGGTCACTCCCATTGACTCCCCCTGGTTCACTGACTTTGGTGAAGTCACACTCAGTTTATAGACATGAAGGTCTCTTCATCATTGAAAAAGAATGCATCCTCTATTTTATGTAGATGCTCTGTTGAAGTCCAACTTTCACCCGTAGACGAATATCACTTTGCACCGAGGGTACCAGGAAATCTCTCAACATTCTCGCAGCTCAAAAACACAATAGCGCTTCTTTACTGCCTATCACGCAAGTCACTTTCGTGGCACAAATTTAGCACGAATGTTTACCCAAACTGCTTGCATGAAACCTCCTTCTTAAACTCCAAACTTGTGCGACTCACGGTCTTTTCCACCCAAACAACCTTGGACTCGCTACCAAAAACTGGTGCGTAATTTCTACTTGTGCGACCAAACTACCACTTGCATGACTAAAACAGTTGCGCGATGGGAGCTCGGAAAATCTCTACGTCTAAACCTTCGTTTCAAATGATGAAGGGTGGTCCTCTATTTATAGGCAAACTAGACACCCTGCGCAGTGGTATGCAAGCCTCCTCTCGGCGCGCATGTTCCGCCGCACAACTCCAACCGCCCTATCCTCTGTCACGCTACTCACTTGCATGACCAAACATATACTTGTGCGACCCTCTTTCCTTTGAAATATTTTGATGTTCTGATCTAAAAAAACATATGGTGCGCAAATTTACAATCCTCCAAGGCACCGGTGTGCAAGTCCTTTCTCGGCGCGCAAGTCACTCGCACGACACATATCCGGTGCGCAAGTCCCTTTCCCAAAAAACACTGTTTTCCCCAATTGTCAATTTTGAAGACCAGAAATTTGAAAAAAACTGGAAAATGGTGCCACCTTCAATACTATTATATGCTTGAACTATAAGAGAACTTTGCAGGCACACATTCTGAACTTACTCTAAGGATTGACAACAAACACAAACCATACTCCAATTCATGCATAGATGACCATGGTTCCAACAATCTCCCACTTTGGGTTTGATGTCAATCAGTAAATAAATTCAATAGATCACCATACACATGAAAACCAATAATGCAAGAATCAACTCATCCAAGACTCTAAGTCTACGTGAGCAATGCTCGGTATATAAAACAAGAGAGAAAGATTCAATTGGGTTCCCATCCAATGAATTCCTTCCAATCCTATCACCTACAATGAATTCTCAATGTGCCACAAAAGAATTACATACCTGAATTTATTCCTTTCTCCCCCATTGACAATAAACCCAAAGACTGGTTATTGTTCATTGTTCAGCTCAAACCACACTCCCCCTAGATAGTATCTCCCCCACAAACCTGCATCGCATCCATAAATATATTAAAAACAATTAACATAACTGGGGATAGGGGATTTTCGTAACCTCCTTATGTACTGGGAGGTGGCTGAACACCGAGGATCAACTGATGCTTCTCAAACACATCCGTTGACTGTGGATTGGTCAGGATATGAACAACTTTCTCATCAGTTCCCATATGATCCATTCTAATCATGCCTTGTTGAACATTCTCTTTGAGAAAGTGATACCTAATTTCAATATGTTTTGTATGATAATACTGTACAAGATTCTTCGTAAGATCAATTGCACTCTTGTTATCATAATAAATCACCATTGGTTTTTTCACCTCATCACCAATATCTGTTAATTGTTTCTTCTTCCATATTAGTTGATTGCATGCCTTTGTGGTGGAGATATACTCAGCTTCAGCAATACTAAGAGAAGTACTTTCTTGTTTCTTTCTCAACCAGCCAACACATTTATTCGCAATATATAATGCTCCACCATTGGTGGAATTTCTCCCCACAACATCACCAACAGAGTCAGCATCAGAAAATGCTGATAATTAACGGTTCCTTCTTGTAGTAAAGTATAAGCCACACTTGTGAGTACCTTGAATATACCTCATGATTCTTTTTACTACTACCATATGTTCCTACTTTGGATTACTCTGAAAGCGGGCTACAAGACATGTGGCAAAGACAATATCAGACCGTTTCACTTTCAGGTATAGTAGGATCGCAATGATCTTCCTATACATAGTGGGATATACATAGGTCCCATCTTTATGATTTACAAGTATAGTTCCAACTGCAATCAGAGTTGACATTGGTTTGGAGTCTTGCATATTAAACTTCTTCAGTAGCTATCTTGCATTATTTTATTGAGAAATGAATGTGAAATCCTTCTTTTGAATTACCTGCGGCCCCAAGAAATATATGAGATCCCCAATCATAGATATTTCAAATTCTGATTTCATGTGATTGGAAAATTCATCCATTTATTTCTGCCTGCTGCCGCCAAATATGATATCATCAATGTATACTAGAACCTTGAATTTATCTTTGGGAGAATTCTTCACATATATATTGTGATCTACTCCTCCCCTTTTGAATTCCAGCTTCTTGAGATAAGAGTCCAGTCGGGAGTACCATGCCCTTGGTGCCTGTTTCAATCCATAAAGTGCTTTCTTTAGTTTGCAGACCTTTGTTTCATGAGTACCAAGAAGAAGACCCATTGGTTGTTCAATGTAGACTTCTTCTTCGAGTACACCATTTAAGAATTCTGTCTTTACATCCATTTGATATACATTATATCCTCTTTGTAGATCCATGGAAAGGAACAACCTGATTGACTCCAGTATAGCCACTGGAGCAAAGGTTTCTTCAACATCAACACCTTCAATCTGGGAAAATACCTTACATACCAGTCGACCCTTGTTTCTAATAACACTTCCATGCTCTTCAAACTTGATCATGAAGATCCAATTTGTACCAATCACAATGTGACCATCGGGTCTCTGGACAAGATCCCACATCTGATTCTTATCAATCTGATCTAACTCTTCATTCATGGCTTTCACCCATGATTCATCTTTTGCAGCTTCTTTGAAGGAGGATGGCTCCACATCTTACAAAAATGAATATTGTGTGTTATTTCTCATCCTCCTTATTTTATTGGGTGCACTCCTGTCCCAAATTATGTTAGATGGATCAATCTCAGCTCTACGATTTCTTCTCGACGGTTCAGTTGTATTCTCTCCAGCCACACTTTCATCTTTGGATTCTTCTTCTGAGTCAACATCATGTTGTGACTGATGAGTGTTTTGTACAGCTTCCTCTATTTCTGTATTTGTATTTTCTCCACGTTCACTTTATTCCTCACTTTTTATCACATTAGCATATGAAGTCCTTGAACCATTTGTGGTTTTATCTTCGATTATCGTAACATCACTGCTTTCCACAATCTTTCTTAATCGCTTTTTGAAATAGTTGTAGGCTTTGCTGTTCATTGGATTCACAAGAAAAATTCCTTCATCATCATTATCACCAAACTACCCTTGATTTCATTATTTATTATGGATGAAACATTTTTTTTTTCTGAAAACACGAAATTATTTCAACGAAGGCTTCCTTCCATTCCACAATTCATATGGTGTCTTCGTTTCTCCCATATAAAACCCTATTCGATTCTGAATTTGAAATGCAGCTTCAACAACTTCCTTCTAGTAATGGCGAGAGATAGCACTCTCAATCCGAATTGTCCTGGCCATATTGTTGAATTGTCGATTCCGGCGCTCAATAACCCCATTTTGTTGTGGAGTTCTCAAAGCATCTACCTCATGCTGTATTGCATGTTTTTCTAGGTAATTATCAAACTTAATGGATATGTATTATCCTCTATTGTTAGATCACATGACTTTTATTGTCCATCCAGTATCATTCTTGGCAATCCGACGATATGTTTTAATGCAATCAAGTACTTGTCGCTTCCTGTGAATCACCATTACACAAGACATTCTACTACAATCATCAATGAAAAGGAAAAAGTACCTTTCTCCATGAGTTCTGGAAACATTTACCAGCCCGCATACATCTGTATGAATTAGATCAAGAAGATGAGATGACCTTTTCTTATTTGGCCGATAGGAACTACAGACCAGCTTTCCATGAATGCAAGAATCACAAGATTTTTCATGCTCACGCGTTAGGATGGGATTGTCCATGAAAATCATCAATTTTGATATCTTCAGCATGTCTGGTTGATTGATGTTTCCCAATCTCCGATGCCACAAACTGTTTTCTTATTCAACAGTCATGTAACAAACATTTTCTTTACTGTCAACCTGATACCAGTATCCTTCTGTTCTGCATCCCTTTAAAAGCGAATTCCCTATCATTCCCTTGATAGTGAAACCTTTCTGATTAAAAGTAACTACAAGTCTCAACTTATAGAGTTGACTCACGCTGAGTAGATTATGATGTAGGCCATCAACATAAAGGACTTCAGTATTCTTTAGTTCTCCATTAGCTAATTCAGTACTTTCACTACCTTTGGTTTTCAGAGCTCCATCATTTCCAAATAGTATTGTATTATCAACCTTCCTTTTGATGTCCGTTAATGTAACACCCCGAGATTTTATGAGATATATAATTTTTAATTTCTTTGATGTCTTCTATTATACACTACACCAAGATTAGATTGTACTATACACAACACCGTATTATCTTGCAGTATACGCAACACTATTCTTGGCTCGTGTTACACACAATTTCATGTAGGTTTTGTGGAAATTATTCTACGCAACATTAAGGATAGATTTTTTTAATGTATAAATGAAATAAGTTTTGATTATGTTATACGCAAAACAAAACGGATCTTTCACTACACGCATCCTTGACTTGGCTTGCATTACACTCAATCAAGACCATCCTCGATAGCATGTGTAGTACACAATACCGAGTTTCACTAAATGAGATATTATTATAATATTATTATGAACCGATCGTTATGAAAAGTAATACCCACTTTTTAAAATTTTATAAATTTTATATTTCAAAATGGATATCATTTTTGGATTCGGAATATCGAAATTATCATAGGGTGAATTTTTGGTATTTTTCTGAAAACATTCAATTTTTGATGAATAGTGAAAACACATGGTTACTATTTAAAAACCGACTTTTTTTTAAATAATTATTTGTTTTAATTAAATTTATTTTAGGTCAAAATTGATACATAATACCTATATAAGTTCAATGTAATTCATTGGATTTATTTTATAATAATTTTAGATATATAAAAATTTTATTGAACTTTTCACCGTCTTTTACCCACCTTATATGAGCATTTGAAATTGTACATAAAACATAATTTTACCGCTTCTGTGAGTTGAATTTAGAAAATCCAAGAGACACTGTTAATATCAAGGAGTAAAATTTGGTTCAATAAGATAAAAATAATTTTTGGTGAATAGTAACTTTTTACTTTTATTTACCATAATTAAAAGTAAATTGGGTAATTAAGGGTAAAAATGATATTACTATTACCCTAACGCATGTCCTAATTCTATTGGATAAGTGTAATTCTTCCAAAAACAACCTTAAGAAAAAAATATTACCCTTTAGGTCCACTTGGATTATATTAGGACACTAATTATTATTTTATTTAAAGAAGAGTTAAAAGGGTTAAATTCAATGTTTAATAAGAAAAAAAATTTTAATATAGAGTTATACATAAGATAAATTAAAATATAAATATTCATTATAAAGATAAAAAGATTTATTACATAATGGTATTTTATTTATAATTTTTAGACATTATATAAGCTAATTTATTTATGACACAATGATGATGCAGTAATTACCATATTAATGAAATGTTTACATAATTGATGTTATAAGTACCCAAATAAATGTAATTTGAGAATTTTTATGAATTATAATATTGTTATAGGATACTATGACATGTTAGTATTGATTTAATTTTTTTTTCGAACTAATCAAGCTGTTATGATTTTTACAAAAATCAATTACAAAATAGTGGCAAAATTGACATAAAATAGTTTTTTTTAAAACATATTCTATTATTAATTATTATTCTATTCCTAAAAATATAAGGTTCCGAAAAATGACTTAGATAAGGATATATATATATTATTATTTAACAACTAGGGGTTCTTTTGTCTTGTTTTAGTATGTTTATTAACCATATAGTGTAAGAAAACAAGAAGACATGGTAAAAGATAAATTATTTAACTTAGAGTTAAATCTAAATGATAAGGTTAAAATAGTAACCTAAACTTATCTAAAACCTATTGGTTTAGAGTATTTAGACCCATCCCCACTTTACCTTAGAAATAAATCAATTTTGATCTATTATAAACAGAATATGAATTTATTATAAAATAATTGTTTAAGTTTTTTCTAAGGTGCCTCTCTCCTCCCTTATAAAAGGGAACCTCCTCCCACTTCTCCTTACACAATTTTGAGCTTTCATTCTCAAAAAAACCCTTCCCATTTCCATTTATAAACTTCCCTATAAAACTTATAGTGGTTCTGGTATCCTCAAAAGAACAACTTTAGTGCCTTAAGAGGAAGCATAAAAGAGTTGTGTCGAAGAAGAGGTAATCTCTTCTTCCGATTCATTCAAATGTATTTCTTCTTATACCACTTCTTCATTAGTTGTTTCATTATAAAGTAATAAAATAAGTACTGATATTTTATTATAAATACGAAAAAACCCCATTTCACCTTCTATCCATCCTACGGAAAATGAAATCACCGCGCGTGCGTACGTACGGAATACTGTCTCCACGCCGTGGTGCAATCTGTTTTTCCACCACCAATTTACTATTATGGGTATAATGGTGTAAAGAATATCTATATATAGTTATTATAACATCATACTAATTTTGAGATATTATATCATCCACTCCAATTCAATTTAATAAATATGGGAACGATATCATCGCTCGTGCGTACGTACGGATTACCCTCTCCACAATGCGATGAGATTCATTCTCCATGTTAACCATTCAAGAATGATTATAAAGAATATATAATGAATAATTATGAAATATATGAAATGATAAAGATACTGGATTTATATATATATATTTATATATTTCATCTACTTACTTCCATTCATGTCAATAAGGAAAGGAAAACAACATTCATGTGTACGTACGTCCTACCGTCTCCATGGACGGTGTATTTCATTTCATTTATCTACCTATTATATATATATATACAGAATATATATGATATATAAATAATTATTTACATTATGGAAGTAATTAAAAACATGATATAAGTAATAATAATATCAAGAACAACAAGTCCAAACACGTAAAATAAATAAAATGATTTTACCCAAAACGCTTCTTTAACATAGAATTTACAAAAGAATGGGTAATATAAAGTCATAAGTGAACCATATATGATATCATAACAATGAATATGATTCGGTAATAAGTAAATGAAATTATTTTAATCGTTATACAGGAGGTTCGGATACGTACGAAGCATATAAGACCTAAGTTAAGGAAAATTTTGGAATCTCATTTTTATCCGGGATTGCTTATACGTAAGTATTTACTAGAGTTATATTTTTCATCCATGTCCGTAAAAATGTTTTCCATAATGTGTTTAATATTATTACATGTACGTTTAAAGTCACGTTTACCCCTCTTTTTCTTTTACATAGTGTTATGGAAAAAATCTTTCTTTTGTTTACCATACGATGAACTTTTTCACTTTTCTACAAAATGTATGAGGATAATGTTTTTTTAACTTATACGGCATGAACAGATTTTTACGGTTTCATATTGCCTAATTTTCAAGAAGATTCCACTACAATTTTTCATGGTTATTTTCAACAACTTTCTTTTCTTTTAAAATTATGTGGCATTTTGTGAATAGAAATTGATTTTTAAGGAGAAAGGATATTTTCCTCAAAATTCATTTCAAGTGTTTTATCAAAACAATTTTCCATCTAGGATGACATTATGTAGAATGTTTTTGTTTCAAGTATAATATCTCTATTATTTACGTTTTCTGATTATTCTTATGATGAAATGATATCCATTTGTTTTATATGGATTAAATTATGATGGGATGATTTTTATGAAACCCATTTTATTCTTTGGGATATGATGAATGATTTATGTTTATTTTGTGGAAAAAGTAAGAATGATTTCAATATGATATGGGTGGGACCTATATCTCTCTCCAATGAATTGGGTAAAGATATATATCTCATGATATAGACTTGACTGGAATGATATGTTAATATGGTTCAGTGATATAGGACTGGAACGAGGAGTGAAATCGATTCCGAAAGGGACTTTGTCCACTAAGATAGTCTTGGCAGTAATTCCTTGGATACTAAGGAAATAATATCATGTGATTAATGGTTTTCCACAATTACATGTTTTATTCCCATTCTTTTTTATCATGATTGATGTTCCTTTATGATATATTCCTTACGTACTTTCATGATTTATGTCTTTTCTCAAGATTTTGATATTTAGATTTTATGTTCAAGTTTTTGAATTAAAATATTAATGGATTGATTTATGTTCTCTATGTTTTCCATTATTGAGCATTTGAGGTCACCTTTTTTATGTTTTCTTTTCCCCAGGATATAACAAAATTTTTTAGGTAAGAAAAAAAGGGGAAGATCTTTATGGGAGATATTGAAGATCTTTCACCATGATTAGGAGATTATGTTCCGAGTTTTCAAAGACAATAAACTACTATAGTCCTTGAGTGTTGGTTCTTTTTATGTATTAATTATTCCAAAAATGTAATTTAATGTCCATGTACGTCAAGATTGGGTCTCTATAGTTGGTATCATAGAAAAGGTTTAGTTAACCATTGGAAACTTGGATGTGAACACTTTAGTGAGATCCCTAGAGATATATATAAGGTATGTCTAGGGATGTCCCTAAGGTTAAGTATCTGTATAGGTTATAGTCCTAGAATTACAGTAAAAATCATTGAAATAACACTAAGATTTTATATATTGAAGGTACTCCACCTTTATTATGTTGTTTTCCCTAGCATGATTTTTTCCACTCACACTATTATTTTTGGGTTTTAGACGATTGGTGGAACCTGAAGGAACCATGTTGATCAATGTAATGGACAATGCAAGGACTTTACTCCAAAAAAAACCAATGATATGGGAGATGGAGTGCAGAATCTTATTACTATACTTACACAATCTATGAATCATTGTGGACTTCCAAATGAGTAGAGAAGGGAACAATATTCTATTGAGTCCTTCATGAGGCAACATCCACCTTCTTTTAGTGGGTCTTCTGATCCACTTGTTGCTGAACAATGGATCAGTACCATTGAAAAGATATTTTACATAATTCACTATTCAGAACATGAAAAATTCATTCTGGCTATTTACCATTTAGAAGGTGAATCAGATCAATGGTGGACTCTAATAAAGAATACAAGACCCCAAGATGAAATTGAATCTATGGAATGGGATGAGTTCAAGAACATATCTTTCAATAAGTACTTCCCTCGTATTCTTCGAACAAAGATGGAAAAGGATTTCCTTGAGCTTAAGAAAATAGATGATGAATATATTGGTATATACAATGTGAATTTTACAAGGCTTGCGAGGTATGCATCTGTATTTATCATCCATCCTAAAAGTAAAGTTGATCGATTCTTCAGTGGCATAAAACCAAATCTTCAAAGGGAATTAGCTATAAGAGACTTCAGTAGCTATGAAGAAATTGTGTGTTGTGCTATCAAGGTAGAAATGGAAGTTGCTGTTACATATCCATCACATGGTTTTGATATGAAACGAATGATGGAGTTCAAGGATAAATCACAGAATAATGGTGAAAAGAAGATGAATGGTTCTTTATGCTCAAAGTGTGGAAAGAAGCATGGTGGAAATTGTCTTAAAGGGACTAGAAAATGTTTTAAGTGTGTAAAATAAGGTATTCGAACAGCTTAGTGTCGAAGTAATTGAAAAAGGGTTGCTAATGATGTGAATAAAGAAAAGACTACATAGAACGCACCAACAACACTTCAATGCTTCAAGTACAATGAAATGGGGCATTATGCTAATCAATGCACTAATCCAATGGTAAATGATGATCAACATGAGAAACCACTTAAGGAAAAGGATAAAGGGAAGTCACATTCGATAACTATTTGTGATTTTGAGTATGACAATGATGTTGTGAAATGATTAAGTGTTTTTGTAATCAGATTTCAAAATAGTATCATGGAATCTAATTTATGGTATCATGGAATTTTGGAATATCTATGTATTGGTTTGCAATAATTATATGGTGCCGGTAACCATGAAAAGTGATTTAAATATTTTTGGAAAGAAGATGATATGTGTATTATGAAGGGATAAAGAAAAAATGGAATGAGCTCATCACCAATATAATGACAATGTTATATCATGGTTTGAGTATATATAAATTTTGGGATTTTGGTATATGGAAAGTGTTAAATTTTTACAGCATTCATGTTTTCACTAAGGTTCAATGGGTATTCATTTTTTCAAGAGAATACACGATTAAAGTATTCACATGTTTGGAATGTGACGAATAAGATATATTGTATTGGGGATAAATGACGGTATTCACATGCTTGACAGATGACATTTCTAGTAATTATTATATATATACTATGAGCTTGGACAGAAGTATTTTGGATAAGCCTAAATATTGGAATGGATTATGTTGGAAAGAAGTTATTATTGTTTAAGGATATAACTTTTTTCGATATTATTGATGGAATTTTATAATAATGTAGTTTTAGAAAAAGGACAACCTGTAGGACGAGAGACAACCCGTCGCGTCGGACAAGGCTGTGGGAATCGAACCCACAACTGAAGTGTGACAGGACTTTATTGCCTACCAATGGCCTAAAGGAAGTCTCTGGTTAGTAGAAACTAGTTTTATTATATTATCCATTATGATATATGAAGTATATGTCCATTTTAGGAACCATATACAATTAATCCCACTATAGACGGACTTATGTATATTTAATAACTTTTTCTATCCTTTTGTCTGAGACAGATGGAATGACCTATCATTCTATCGCATGATCTACTAACACGTCAAAGAAGACAAATTCAACTTCATTTCTTCAAGAGATGACGTGGATGTTGTTCAAGGCACAATGAACAGTAAGATTGTACCAAAATCAAGTAAGTATTTTTTTAATTCAACAATTCTTCAAATTTAGGGAAATGGTTTTGAAAACAAATTTTTTTTCCTAGTGTCATTATATCTGATTAATCATATGGTACCGTAAATCATCACAAATTTAGGGCTTTGTGATTGTTGGATTTCTCATAGCCATGTCCTCTACCACTATCCATCAAAACTTGATGGTTAGATTTTTCTTCCATATCCATATTTCCACCTATGTTCTCTTATGTGGAAACCCAATGATGAGTTAATCTGGGTAACTATTACATTTCTTACGTTACTTTTTAAAATTAAGTTTTAGTATTCCTTTTACGATGTGGGTTTTTACAAATGAAATTTTCAAGTATTAAACGATTTTAACCCCGACGAATTTCAAAGGTGGATTTCATTTTAAGGGGGGTAGAATGTAACACCTCAAGATTTTATGAGATATATTATTTTTAATTTCCTTGATGTCTTCTATTATACAGTACACCAAGATAAGCTTGTACTATATGCAACACCATATTAGCTTGCAGTATAAAAACACTATTCTTTCCTCGTGTTACACACAATTTCAAGTTCGTTTTTTGGAAATTATTCTACGCAACATTAAGTATTGATTTTGTTTAATGTATACATGAAATAAGTTTTTATTATGTTATACACAACACCAAACAGAGCTTTCACTACACGCAGCCCTGACTTGGCTTTAATTACACACAATCAAGTCCTTCTTCGATAGCGTGTGTAGTACGCAATACTGAGTTTCACTAAATGAGATATTATTATAATATTATTATGAACTGTCCGTTATGAATAGTAATACCCACTTTTTGAAATTTTATAAATTTTATCATTCAAAATGAACTTCATTTTTGGATTCGGAATATCGAAATTAGCCTAGGGTGAAGTTTTGGTATTTTTCTGAAAATATTCAATTTTTGATGAATAGTAAAAACACTGGGTTACTATTTAAAAAATGATTTTTTATTTAAATAATTATTTATTTTATTTAAATTTATTTTAGGTCAAAATTGATACATAATACATATATAAGTTCAATTTAATTCATTGAAGTCATTTTATAAGAATTTTAGATATAAAAAAAATTTATTGAACTTTTCACCGTCTTTTACCAACCTCCTAGGAGCATTTGAAATTGTACATAAAACATAATTTTACCACTTCTATGAGTTGAATTTCGAAAATCCAAGAGACACGGTAAATATCAAGGAGTAAAATGTGGTTCAATAAGAAAAATTAATTTTTGGTGAATAATAACTTTTTACTTTTTTTTACCACAGTTAAAAGTAAATAGGGTAATTAAGGGTAAATATGATATTATTATTACCCTAAAACATGTCCTAATTCTATTTGATAAGTTTCATTCGACCAAAACAACTTTAGGAATAAAATATTACCCTTTAGGTCCACTTGGATTACATTAGGAAACTTATTATTATTTTATTTAAAGAAGAGTTAAAAGAGTTAAAATCGATGTTTGATAACTAAAACATTTTTAATATAGAGTTATACATCAGATAATTTCGACTATAAGTATTCATTAGAATGATAAAAATATTTCCTACATAATGGTATTTTATTTATAATTTTTAGACATTAAATTTTTTAATTTATGTTTGACACAATGATGATGTTGTAATTACCTTATTAATGAAATATTAACATAATTGATGTTATAAGTACCCAAATAAATGTAATTTGAGACTTTTTATGAATTACACTAATTTTCTAGGTTAATATGACATGTTAGTATTGATTTAATTATTTATTTTAGAACTAATCATGCTGTTATGAGTTTCACAAAAATCAATTACCAAATAGTTTCAAAATTGACATAAAATAGTTTTTAAATCAAATATTATATTATTAATTGTTATTATATTTTTAAAAATCTAAGGTTCGTCCAAATGACTTTTATAAGGTTTTATATATTAATATTGAACCACTTGTGGTTCTTTTGGCTTTTTATAGTAAGCTTATTAACCATATAGTGTAATAAAACAAGAAGACATGGTAAAAGTTAAATTATTTAACTTAGAGTTAAATATAAATGATAAGCTTAAAATAGTAACCTAAACTTATATAAAACCTACTGGTTGAGAGGATTTAGTAGAATCCCCACTTTATCTTCTAAATAAATCTATTTGTATCTATTATTAACCGAATATGACTTTATTATAAAATAATAATTTATGTTTTTCCTAAGGTGCCCCTCTCCTCCCTTATAAAAGGGAACCTCCTCCCTCTTCTCTTTACAAAATTTTGAGTATTCAAGCTCGGCCAAACCCTGAACATTTCCATTCTAAACTCCCCTATAAACATTATAGAGGTTCTGGGATCCTCAAAAGTCCAACTCTAGTGCCTTAAGAGGAATCTTAAAAGAGGTGCGTCGAAGAAGAGGTAATCTCTTCTACCGATTCTTTCAAGTGTCTTTCTTCTTCAACTTCTTCCTCTTTAGTTGTTTCATTATAAATTAATAACATCAGTATCACTAATATACTGATATGTTATTTTAAATATTAAACAAACCCATTTCACCTTCTATCCATCCTATAGAAAATGAAATCACCGCGCGTGCGTACGTACGGAATACCGTCTCCATGTCGTGGTGTGATCTGTTTTTCCACCACCACCTTAATTGGATGGGTATAATAGTGTAAAAAATAACTATATATAGTTATTATGAAATCATACTTATTCTGAGATATTATATCATCCTCTCCAATTCAATTCAATAATTATGGGAGTGATATCATCGCTCGTGCGTACGTACGGATTTCAGTCTCCACGACGCGATGAGACTCATTCTCCATGTTAACCATTCCAGAATGATTATAAAGTATATATAATAAATAACAATGAAATATATGACATGATAAATCTATTGTATTTTTGTATATATTTATATATATTTCATCTACTTACTTTCATTCAAGTAAATAAGGAAAGGAAAACATCGTTCATGTGTACGTACGGCCTACCATCTCCATGAACGGTGTACATCATTTCATTTATCTATCTATTATATATATACTGAATATATATGATATATAAATCATTATTTACATTATGTAATTAATTAAAAACATGATATAAGTAATAATAATATCAAGAACAACAAGTCCAAACACGTACAATAAATATAACGATTTTACCCAAAACGCTACTTTAACATAGAATATAAAAAAGAACGGGTAATATAAAGTCAGAAGTGAATAATATATGATATCATAACAATGAATATGATTCAATAATACTTAAATGAAATTATTTATATCATTATACAGGAGGTTAGGATACGTACGAAGCATATCAGACCTAAGGTAAGAGAAAATTTTGCAATCTCATTTTTATCCAGGATTGCTTATACATAATTATTTACTGGGGTTATATTTTTCATCCATGTCCATAAAAATGTTTTTCATAAAGTGTTTAATATTTTTCTATGTATGTTTAAAGTCATTTTTACCCCTATTTGACTTTTACATAGTGTTACAGAAAGAATCATTCTTTTGTTTACCATACAAGGAACTTTTTGACTTTTCCACAAAAGAACGAGGAGAATGTTTTTTAACTTATATGACATGAACAGATTTTTACGGTTTCATATCACCTAATTTTCAAGAAGATTATTATACATGTTTTTATGGTTATTTTCAATAAAATACCTTTCTTTTAATTTTTTTTGGCATTTTGTGAAAAGAAAATAATTTTTAAGGAGAAATTATATTTTCCTCAAGAATTTATTTCCAGAGTTTTATCAAAACTATTTTCCATCAAGATGAAATTATGTATCATGTTTATGTTTCAAGTATACTATCTCTATTATTTATGTAGTTTTATTCATCTAATGATGACATTATATCCATTTGTTTAATATGGATTATGTTATTATGGTATGATGTTTACGAAACCCATTTTATTCTTTGGGTTATGATGAATGATTTATGTTTATTTTGTGGAACAAGTAAGAATGATTTAAATATGAGATGGGTGGGACCTATATATCCCTCAAATGCATTGGTTAAAGATTTATATCTCATGAGATAGACATGGATGGAAGGTAAGTTAATCCGGTTCAGTGATACAGGACTGGAATGAGGAGTGAACTCGATTCAGAAAGGGACTTTGTCCACTAAGATTCTCTTGGAAGCAATGCCTTGGCTACTATGGAAATCATATCATGTGATTCATGGTTACCACAATTACATGTTTTATTCCCATTATATTTTATCAGGATTGATGTTCCTTTATGATATATTCCTTACGTACATCCATGATTTATGTCTTTTATAAATATTTTGATGTTTAGATTTTATGTTCAAGTTTTTGCATTCAAATGATTACGGGTTGTTTTATGTTCGCTATGTTTTCCCTTTCTGGAAATTTGAGCTCACCCTTTTTATGATTCTTTTCCCCAGGATATAAAGAAAGGTTTTAGGTATGAAAACAAAATGGGATGATTTTTATGGGAGATATTGAAGTTCTTTCACCATGATTAGAAGATTATGTTCTGAGTTTCCAAAGACACTAAACTATTACGGTCATTGAGTGTTGGTTCTTGTTAGGTATTAATTATTCCACAAAAGTAATGTAATTTCCATGTACATCAAGATTGGGTCTCTAAAATTAACAGTCCTATATTAGTTATCAAATGGGATGAGTAACCGCTATCCAGAATCCAGGTGCTATTGCTTTTTGCAGCTTTGAGGGCAACCTCTTCAAGGTTGGATTTCTCGATCTTATTCTTTTCTTTCCAAGAGATATTGGATTGAGTATAAGATATGGATGTCCTTATAATTATTTCTTCAACATAATTATATTCTTCATACCCATAATCTTTTTCTAGAGGAGAAAACCTATTTGTGAGATCAACTCCATCAGGCGGGTGAGTATTGACACATCTTTTAGAGTTGTATGAATCTCTCCTATCAAATCTCTGTCTTCAATACATAGCCTTATGGCCAAATTTATAACAATTAAAATAGTATCCATAGAAACTATTTTTTCTATAAGATGGAGGATATGAAGTTAGTCTCCTTTGTTGTTGTCCCAGATATTCCCCATTCAAGTATCTCCATGCCTCTTCACAGTATGACATGGTAAGGCCCAGATAGCCACAGAACTGACACTTCATTAGAGGAAATGCCTTATCACTTTAATTTATCCTCATTCCTTCTTCCTTGGAAGAATAGTTGAACTAACTGTAATTTCTGAAAGTTTGAGGATAATTTTCAATTCTTCTTTTTGTTTGGATTGAGGGTTTCTTTTTCAGCACTTCAGGTAATGTTTCAACATTTCCAACTATCATCTTGTCTTTTATTTAGCTCTCATTACTTCTTGTAGTTGATGTCTCAGCTTCACATCCAATTACACTCTTTCCCAAGAAAGCGGGTCTTTGATCACTCCAGATTTTTCCAACCCCATCTGAACCACACTTGGCTCTTTCTAGTAATTCTGCATCAAAGAATCTTCCAGAATGAATTTTCTCTTTTCCCTCATTTGTGGTTGATTGAAATTCAATTTTACTCCTAAGAGTGACAACTTCTTCCTCATGTCCCTCAACAGTCTTGGCCTTCTCTTCCAGTTTGGATGAAAGGTCATTTATGACCTTTGGTTGTTCTTCAATTCTAAGCTTTAGTTCCAAAACATCATATTTTCTTTCAAGGATTGAAGACTTAACTCTCACTAGTTCTTCTAATCATTCAATTTTTGCTTCAAGATCATCAATATATTCTGATTATTCTTCCACCATTTCCTTCCACTTATTGCTTCTCTTACATTTATTCTCAAACTTGAAAAAAGAATCCTTAATTTGAGTCTTTGAATCACCATTAGGAGTAATCTGATTATCTCTGCCTTTATTGATCGAGGGTTCTGACTTTTCAATGGTTTCCATTATTGAAGCATGGTTTCCAATTTTAAATTCAGGTTCTTCTTCTTCATAAAATTCAGTTTCCTCATCTTCATCTTCACAGAAAAAACTATTCCTCTCTATTTTTTTTTTCAGATTTGAAGTCTCTCTTTTGGAAAAACCTTTTCTAAGGCTTCTCGATGTTTTCTTCTTCACTATCTTCATCATTGACCTTTCTTAAACACTGAGAGGCAATGTGCCCAACTTTTCAACAACGAAAACATGCGAGAGGTAACTTCCCTTTGAATTTTCCTTTACCCTTCTGGAACTTCTTTTCAATGAGAGAAAGAATTTCTTTTTCTTTCTCATCTTCACCTCTACTATCTTTTAACATTTTCAGTTTATCCATGGCCTTGAATGCCATTTACTTTCCCATACAAGTCATAGAATCTTCTAGTTTGACTCTAATTTCATATGCTACCAAGCTGCTCAGTAGATCATCCATAGAAAGTTTGGAAGGATCTCTTTCTTCAGGGACTAACACATTTGCATTGTACAGGGGTGGAATTCTTATAATTTTTTTTTATAGTATCAATGTCTTTGATTTCTTCTCCTAGACCCTGAATTTCTCCAACCACTTCAGTAATTCGATTGAAGAATGAGTCTACATTCTCGTCTGGATGCATCTTCAAATCTTCAAACCAATTGTGTTGGACTTTTAATTTTCCCCCTTCTCTTTGCTATCTCCTTTATAAATATTTTCGAGTTTATACCACATGGATTTTTCTAAGTTGAAAATCATAACCTTTAGATAGATGTGATCAGAAAGGGCTGCGGTGAGAGCATTATGTGCTTTAGCATCAACATCAAGAATTTTCCTATCGGCATCTGTCATAGCCAGCCCTGTTGAATCAATAACATGAATACCTAGGATTGTGGAAGAAAGGACTTCCATTCCAAGGGATCATAGATAAGATCTCATTATATTCTTCCAGATCTAGAAATTAGTTTGATCAATGAGAGGGACTCCCCTGACATTGACTGCATTCTCCATGACGACAATGGATAGATTCAACACCAGCAACCTCCTTCTGTTACCACTTATAGGACCCCGGGACACCCTGAGAGGGGAGGGGTGAATCAGGGTGAAAATTGTTCTTTTAAAAACAAGGATCGTGTTCCCACGTTGGTAGGAACTAGTTAAACCTGTATGATGGATATGATTAGCAATGAAAAATTCACATGAAAAGATATAACACAACAATTTTTACTTGGTTCACCGCTAAGGGCTACGTCCAATGACCATACGCCGACAGGTTTCCGGTCATACCAAATTCCACTATTCTTCACTACATGTGAATTAAAAAGGATCAGGCACAATGACACTGTCCTAGGATCACTACCTTTACAAAAGATCAAGGATAGCTCACTGCGTCCCTTAGGTCACTCCCGTTGACTCCCCCTAGCTCACTGCCTTTGGTGAAGTCACACTCAGTTTATATACATGAAGGTCTCTTCATCTTTGAAAAATAATGCATCCTCTGTTGTATGTCTATGCTCTATTGAATTCCAACTTTTACCCGTAGATGAATCTCACTTTACACCAAGGATACCGGGCAATCTCCCAACTTTTTCACTGCTCAAAAACACCATTGCACTTCTTTACTACCTGGCGTGCAAGTCACTTGCGCGGAACAAATTCGGCGCATAAGTTTCACCAAAAAACTTGCATGAAACCTCATTATTTAACTTCAAACTTGAACGAATCACCATATTTTCTGCCCAAACCACCTTGGACACACTGCCAACAACTGGCGCACAACTTCTACTTGCGCGACCAAACTACCACTTGCGCGACTAAAACACTTGCGTGACGGGTGCTTGGAAAATATCTAAGTCTTGAACTTCATTGAAAATGAGTAGGGGTGGTCCACTATTTATAGGCAATGTGGACACCCTGCACGGTGGCGCGCAAGCCTCCTCTTAGTGTGCAAGTTCCGGCGCTCAACTCCAACCGCCCTAGCCTCTGTCGCGCTACTCATTTGCGCGACCAATCCAATACTTGCACAACCCTCTTTCCTTTTCCATATTTTGAATTTATGATCTAGAAAAACATATGGCATGAAACTTTCCAATCCTCTTAGGCACTGGCATGCAAGTCCTTTATTAGTGCGCAAGTCACTTACGTGACACATATCTAGCATGCAGGTCCCTTTCTCAAAAAACATCGTTTTCCCTTTTTTCAATTTTGAGGACCTGAAATTTGGAAAACACTGGAATATAATGCCACATTCAATACTATTATCTTCTTGACCTGTAAGATTACTTTGCTGGAACACATTCTGAACATCCTATGAGGATTGAAAATAAACATAAACCATACTCCAATTCATACATAGATGGCCATGGTTCCAACAGTCCAAAAGGTCTATCCTAATGGTGCATACTCCTTGGTAACTAGGGATGGAGAGAGTATAACTCTTCACACTAATGAAAAGTTCCTCAAGAAATAATTCTCTTGAGAATAATGATCCTGAACGACCCTAAACTTCCCAGTTCTGCACGACCCTAAACTGCCCAGTCCTACATGTCCCTAAACTGCCCGGTCCTGCCTGACCCTAAACTTCTAGGTCCTGCATGACCTTAAACTTCTTAGGTCCCACACAAACTTAAACTATATTGGGTCTTGAAAGACCTTAAACTACTACGTCCTGCATGATGTTAAATTGTATATCATCTCGTAAGATGCTAAACTACACCCATATAACTATAAAAGGATTAATACTCATTCTTATGGGATACGTAGGAACGATCATACACCTTGTCTTGAGTCCAACTATACACTCTTCTCTTTGACTATACCACCCTTGGGTGTAGTTCTCTTGGAGGTTCCTTATATGGTGTAGTGAAGGATTCCTTGTCCCCACTAATGTCAGAATTGCAAAGACCACAATATGTGCTTCCTCTTCATTATTCTATTCTCATACATCCTCATCACACGATGCTAAACTGCATGGACTTCATGAACTATGTGTGGCTTGATTCCCATCCTCACAGGATATGTATGAACACCTAGAAACTTTATCTGTTGTCCCATCCAAAACTCTGGAGTCTCCCCTCGGGTCAATGCATTTGGTGCGGCACATGCTTTTACCTTATTCTACATTGAGTTCATCAGTGTCCCACCATGCGTCTCATTCCCCGGAGACTTCCACATCTTTCACCGTCCTTCTTGATGTTTAAATGTACAGGCACACTTATGATTCACTCACACTCTTTACTTGGGACTCCATCATCTTTCTTGTATGAAAGGACCCCCTAAATGGAATGGATGCTTGGCCTAAGGGCCATCCTATAGTCTCGGGCCAACGTCCTTGAGGATTTCGAACAACAAATTGATACAAGTCACGCGTTGTGAATACAGTCAGTAGTCGATCCTCATTTGTTGTTCCCATTCCCAGTCACATGATATAGAAGTTGTGTTTCGAACATGGTCAACAACTATCCTTTGTCATTATCGCCACCCCCATAAGTCCCAAATAGTGTGTGTAGTGGTTCATCCTGCCCTATCGAACCTTCAAGCTGTGGTCTCCCTTGGGTGATGCCAGCTATCTGACCCATATATAATGGGGATATCCAAGTCATACTCCTTATTTCCCACAACAAGACTTTCCCACATGTGCTTAGAAGCTATGAGGATGCAATACCTACATAATAGGTCACATGATAACAGTTGGCCGAAGCACCCAATCTAAGGTCCCTAAGCCTTCTCGGGTATCTGGCTTAAGTTCTCACTTGGGGTCATACAGTGTGGTGTGGGCTTCTAGCCTCATTAATTTCGTGTTACTAGTCATGTAATATTCCCCCCTCATTGGGTAATATTACCCACTTTATTCCTCACCGAAAGAAGTTAAACTTAAATATGGCCATGACAGCATGTCTATGGCTCAATCTCAGGTCCCCCGGCCATCATGTGTCTCTGTCACAAGTTCTCTCTTAGGGTTGTACGCTGTGGTATGGGATGACATCCTCATTCATGTTGGGTTACTGGCCGTGTCATACACCCCCTCGTTAAGGTATCCTAACCATATCTTTGTCTCTTCTAGAACTACTAATGGCTTGATACCCATACTTATGGGGTACGTAGGACCGTCCAAAAGTTTAGTCTTCGGGTATAACCTCATCTTGGCCCCTTGTCCTGCATTCCCCTATGGAGAGGAGTATAAGGTGTGGTATAAGATTATGTCCCCATTCACGTCAGGTTTTGTAACAACCACACAATTTACCTCTTTCTCTAGAGAGTTATACATCCCCTTGTTCTATACCCCTCTTTTTAAATCGGCCGCTCTTAAGATGATTCCCTTGGTCCTCTTCAGTGATTCACCAATGTGTCCAAGGGAACTCTGGTTTAGCACCTGGAATGTTGGATTCTACCTAGATATGATTTCACCCATTTCTCAGGCTTCGTGTTCCCCTTAATTAGGGCTTCCGTCACCTTTCACATCCAAAGGAACACCCAAATGGAATGGATGCTCGTCCCAAGGGCCCTCCTACCATAATGGGCCAACATCATCAAGGGTTTCAACAAACAAATTTATACATGCCCCACATTGTAAATTTGGTCAACAGTCAATGCTCGTTTGTTGTTCCCATCTCAGGTCACACGATATGGATGATGTGTTTCGAATATAGTCAACTTTTATCATCCATCATCATGACAATCCCATTAAGCCCAAAATGTCAGTTACATGACTCACATCCTTCTCCACCTTATCATGTCCAAATAGAATTTTGACACTCCTGGCACTATCCCTCAGTGCGCATTTGCATGTTGAGAGGAAAAAAGCTGCGGTAAAGGCATCATTCGGGGTTCCACACTGATTTCCATTTGGAGTGTGCTCCACGCATTTCAAAAACCATTTTCTACCCTTGTTTCCCACACCGAGTTTGACTCACGTGGGATTAGGGATTGGGATGAGGTCCGCAATTACTAGGAATGTTTTTTCTCTTCTACGGTCCAAGCTCTAAGAACTTAAACTAAGATCTCTTTTAGAACTACATACGACTTGATTCCCTTTCCCATGGGATACATAAGAATGCCTAGACATCTTGTCTTTAGGTCCAGTTGAAGTTCCACTAATTTATATCTTCTGTTGTGCCCTCAGGGCTTTAACTCTTATAGGAATGTGTGGTGTGGTATGGGATTCTCTCCCCATTCACAATTGGGATTTCATTAGTTGCACCATGTATGCCCCTTTTTAAGAGTTATCCCCCTACTTCCTGTCGCACATGACATTAAATAGTTTGTTTTCCCATAGGATGTTAAAATTCATGGCCCTCCAAGAACTATACGTGGCTTGATTCCCATTTCCATGGGATACGTAAGAACACCCGAACATCTTGCCTCAAGGTCCAGATCAATTGGGAGCTAGTTTCTCTTGCCCCATATCCTCGAACCTTTTTCCCCTCGGCCCAAGGATTCTTTCTCTGATTCGCATACGGTATGGCGTGGACCACATCCTGATATGACTTTAATCTATGGTGATTGGTCCCACATGACTTTAAATTGTTGCGTCAATCCTACACGATGTTATAAATGAATGATTGGTCCCATCACATGACCCTAAACTTTTAAACTATCATCCTGGATGTATGACGATGAACGACGCTACACCATGATATCCTCACGCGAGAAGGCATCATGTTTGGTATCGGTCATGCACCATACCATTTTTCAACACCCAGACATAGCTTAATTTTTGTGGCAATGACTGGAATTTCTATCCTAGGTCCACTGCTAAATAAACACTCACTCATCCTAAAGGAAAAAAAAGATCTATCAAATACTGCTTCTTTTTGTGTATGGGCCAGGCCCCCACAACCTTATCATACCTGGAACTAGTATCCCTCCATTCCATCTTAATAACTATGCGTGACTTGATCGTCATCCTTAGGGGGTACGTAGGAACATGCGTGTACTTTTCCTTAGGCCCAGCTAAACTTTCATTTTCAGTCCCTCGACCTAAAACCTTCCCAAGGAACACGTAGTGGTTAAGACCCCAAGTTCCTATTCACGCTAGGTTTTATAATTACCCCACCATGTGTCTCCTGCATTTATTACCATCAATGTTCTGAGTCTATGACCATAAACTATGACCAATCCATGTCTATTCCATAAGACATTAAACTGCATGTCAACTTACAGAACTACGTATGGCTTGATTCCCATCCCCATGAGATACGTAGAAACGCCCAGTCATTTTTTTCTTCGAGTCCAACCCCATGAACCAACAAATCATGTCCCTTCTTTTTTGGCCCCATGGCCCAAACTCATATGGGAACATGTGGTGTGGAGAGTACCTCTTAGGATCTCATTCATGTTGGGTATTTCAGTATGCTCACCATGTTCTTCCCATATCTTCTACCAGTGTGGTCCGAGTTCTATGACCCAAAACTAAGTTCTCCCTATGGGAACTGCGCGTCAGGTTTGGTTGTTTCGCCACCCTGCGCACAGTCCATTAAATCAATCCCCCTTAATGGTCCACCGAAGTAACATAAGCTGAAAGTGTGCAACCCCAGAACCCTTGTCCTTGGGAAGGTACTTGACTCCCTCTATCTGATATATCTTATAGTCGTATTGATATGTGTTTTGACAAGGAGCCCGAAGTGTGGAATTTTGACATGGACCGTCCCCTCATTCTATGTCCAAGATTTGTGGGAACATTATTTGGATCCTCATGCTCTTCCACATCCAAAGGGACCCCCTTCACAGCCTGGTCTCATGCCGCCTCAGATCACCTACCATTTCTGACCAACGTCCCTAAAGACCCCGAACGAATTTTGCGACATGTCCCGTGTTTCAAACATGGTCAGCGGTTGACCCTCATCTGTCTTTCCAAATTACTGGCTAATGTTATATGGATGATGTGTTTTGAACATGGTCAATAGTTATTCAATATCATCACACCACCATCATTGTGGTCCAGATCCCGAGTGTCATGATTCACATATTTACACTTCCTTATGTTCATGGGGAATTCCAACATACTCGTCTTTACTCCTCCACGCATCTAGGTGCGCTATATAGGCGGGTCGAAATTAGTGGGAAATCATTCACCTAATATCCCATCATCCATAATGTGTGCCTCCCAATGCTAGGAAAGTCCCATTACTACTTTTTGTTTCCCACAACGAGCACGACTCAAGCAGGATTAGTAGTTCTGGTAGGACGTGTACTGGCATAGCCATGTCACACACACCCTTTCTCATACCACATGACATTAAACTGCACTCTTAGAACTATTTATGGATTTATTCCCATCCTCATGGGGTGAATGGGAATGCCCGACCACTTTTCTTTGGGCCCAGCCTAATTTTAACTCTTAGTCCCTTGACCTGAAGAGTTTCCTCTGGGGATATGTGTTGTGATCCGGACAAAGTCCTCATTCACATTGGGTTTTATAGATACTTCACAACATATTCCCTTTCCTGGGATCTTCCCTTTCAGTCCAAGTCCCATCATATGATGTTAAACTACCTGAATCCATATTTCCTCAACGCATGATACTAAACTATGGTTCTACCATGAACAATTTCGGGATGCCCTATGTTAATCATGGGATGAGTCAGTTTCCATAGAGTATTCTCCGTACCGATGTTGGTCTCTAACCACATCGTGCTTCAAGAACTATGTTTGTCTTAATTCCCATTCTCATGGGATATATAGGAACCGCCAGACCTCCTGTCTCTGGGTCCAAACCCAGGAATCATGATTCCCATTCCCCTATATTTTTCTGGTCCCTTGACCTGAGAACTTTTGGGGAACCATGAAATTTAAGCTTTACTTTGAACAAGTTTGGGATTCCCCATGATAACATTGGGAGGTGACCTGTTCCTCATTCGAGAAGTCTAATTTGGAAGTGTTTTTGATCCCTGATTAGATTGATGTACCCACCAAATTTTTTTTCCACCAAAGTGGCATAATTTCAAGAGTGTTGGACTCCAGTCGAACAGACCCATCGCTCCACTCTCCACACTTTTTGTGCCCTTTGTTCGGATCCTCTCCCTCTTTCAGGTCATGAGTAACCCCTAACTGTATGGATGCACGACCTATGGATCTCCTACTATCCTAGGATAATGTGCTGAAAGACTAATGGATAACATTCTGAGTCAAGACACATGTTTCGAACATGGTCAGCAGTCAGCCCTCATTTGTTATCCCCATTCCAGGATAACACAATTAGGATACTGTGTTTAGAACATGGTCAATAGAAATTCTTAATTGTCATGCCATCACTAAAGTGTTCCGGATCATGGGTATTGTGACTCACACTTTACATTCCCCCTTGTCCAGGTTTATTCCAACACCCATGGTGTCACCCTATTCGTGCACAAGAGAACACTGAGAAAACCGTACTTTGACTATTTTGAGAGATTCATTCTATAGTTAGGTATCTCCACTCTCTTCCTAGGAATCCAGAATGGTTTTCCAGACCCCGAATGCACAAAACATGGTCATAAATCTTTCTATCAGAAAAAATAATGTAGTGATTATCCCTTATTTCTTACATTGGGCTCAACCCACATGAGCTTTGGGATTGATCACTAGGCGTTTCACGAATATAACAGATGCGTGTAAAAATAGTACTAATAATGGGACTCATGCATGGTATGAAATCAAAATAATAAAAGCATGAAATTACGGTAGAGGGTTTGTGATCTTTACAACACCCGAGGGTCTAACCCTCCCATGTACAGATTAACAACGTCAAAAGAAATCTACAGCTCCAACACCCTCTGGCTTGTGGAATCCAAGATTTACTATTGCTTGTTCAATTCTCACTCCTCCTCGGCAGCGATGGGGCGCTATTCATCGGCTGTAATCTGGGCCCGCTCTACATCGGTCTAGATGAGAGTCATTTCCTCAGAGGCTCAACCCAAGACCTCTTCGGACTCTTCAAGTTGGGCCTTCAACAGTAGTTTCAGTCCAGATTGTGCATTAAGGGTGTTTGAGTGCTAGTCTGTCTGAATCTGCAGTTGTTGGACTACATCTTCCTCCTCCTGGAGCCTCTTCAAGTCCACTTCTTTCCTCCACTTCCAGCCCACACCAAAGCCATGGTTGTACTCCCGAACCTTCTCCTCCATAAGATCTCAGATGAGCAGGTGGGGACTCCGGGCATCCACTCCCCCAACACATATTTTTCACAGTTGCAAGTGAATTGTGTCTATCTCATCTAGACATAGTGCTTGGTGGGTGTTAATAACGAAGCGCGTAATTAGCTACCATGATCGGCGATAGACGTTTTTGTCATCCTCTTCATCAGAAGCTGTTTTTTCCATGTCAGCATGTTTGGTAGCCTCATATGCGGGGAACACCCTTAGAAACGTGTCAGCAGGGTCCACGTCTGGGGTTTGATCGGGCATGGTGGGACCTGGGCTATCTGATCGATCCTCATCATCGGATCCCAAATCAATTATCTCAAGCACAACCCTGCTCACAGTCCCACCAGTGATCGAGAGTGCTGCGGTTTGGTCAGTCTAGATATCCTCCTCCACGATCACTGACATTCCTCTAGGAAGGATGCCACCAGAATCCCTGACCATCCTCGCTAAAGCGGCACACGCCATTTGAATAACTGTGCGCACCAAAGAGGTCATGAACGTCTATTGAAATGGACAGTTGGTGTAAATCATGAATTTGGTAGAAGAGACTTATAGAGATTGAATTCCTAGTCTCGTTCTAGGGTTAACGCCATCGGGACCCCAAGGCGTGCCCCCCAGTATATTACCTGATGTTCTATAAGTTCCAGAGGGGTCACCTTAGGCGTCCTGGCCCCACCGGACATAGAAATTGATGCAGCCATAGGTGTGGATCCTGAAGGCCCCACATCGGCATCCACTACAGAATGAGAACGTGTTTTGTGAATTAGGCTTTCTTACATAGTTTAAACGTTAAAGGAGGGTCCAAATCATTTTGGTAATAGATCATGGGGATAAGATTAAAGATTTTACCTTGAGTTCCTCGATAGATTCTTCATGCTCTGAGCCTTATTCTCAAACTTTTCCCTCCTCCAATAGGCTCCCTCTACGGACCTCATCCCCCTAGGAGGACTCGTATGATACTTCCCGAAAAGGCAGGCACTCTCTCAATTTAGTGGCTGACAATTGTTAAGGGACCGTATAATCCAGTAGCACCTTGACACTCTCTATAATTGGACATGGGATACCCCACAAATGCAAAAATTCCTCAATCTCTACTATGTACTGCTCCACCTACTCCTGGGACTCTACAAAGCCATCCCTGATAGGGCCTCTCCCTTACAAATCCATCCTTAGATAGTTCAGGTGTGGCCACATCTCAGGAGGGCTGAGGAACTGTTTGTTGAATTCCTAGATATCCCAGGCATCCAGAATGATAGCATCCTCTAGCATGTCTATGTGATTCATCCACTTCCCTAGAGCCTGAGTGGATATTCTGTATAACCCCCTCAATGGCCTCCCTTCATGGTATCTTTTCTCTTCTAGGGCCACCGGGTCCGCTGCCGCTGCCTCCCCCTCAACCGGTGTGGGCCTCTTCGCCACGGTAACCCCACTACTGTGGGATGTACCTACCACCTTTTGGTCTCGTCCTTGAAGTTGGGGAGGTCCAACATTACCAGCCCGGATAGTCGATTGCTTTAGTATTTCCCCCAGGTAGCCCACCTCCCAACTTTGGGATTACTCTTTGAACAACCTGAAGGCAGGAGTGGGTGGAAGCAGCTCATTCCTCATCTTTCCATTCTTGTGAGTGAACATGAGCCACATCTACTTCATCACATATGGATTCTCTTCATCATGCACCCCTAGGTAAACCTGGGGGTCAGTCGCTGCATGCACTGAAATTGACTGGAAAATCGATACGGAACATATGGCTTAGAGAGTAGTTAACAGTCCACCCTCACCACCATGATTCAACCTCTAAAGGATAGGAGACAGGACTAGTGCTCTTCTGTCTCCTGGAAATCATCCATGAAGGCCCCCATTGGCAGCGGAAACTAATGGAAGTTGAACTATTATACCTTCCAGACTCGATTTAATAATGATGGTACAATCAGCTTGGCAAAAAATCTCCCCGCAACATTTAGGATGGATGATAAAAAGTCTTATCTTGGAGGAGAAATAGGGTTTGGGTATTCATAAACCTCCTATTGTGCGCTGCTATCCACCCATAAAGAAGGTGGAATGACCCACATATCCTCTATGGCCTCTTCCCCTCGTTGATGTGCAAAATAATTTTTTACATCTTGGAAAGCATCAGAATTAAGATATTCACCTGCCCTCGGGTCGCTAGCATGGAGGACATGATGAATGTGCTGGGTTGCACACATGCGTTTGTGTCCCTCACCAGCAAGATCCAACCGTAGATAAGAGTCGCGATGAGTGCCGCCAGCCTGACTATCGGCCGCAGCTCGATGATGATGCTGAACCCCCAAATTTTCCACTGGCTATCCTCCAAGAGATGCCAGTACGAGTTCTCCTTTCCTTGTTGGTCTCCCTTTGGGCTAGTCTGAGGCCTCACTAAGAATCATCTGTTTTCGAGGATGTTAAAAAATTGCTTGAACTACCGTTTGAAGTGGACATCTCTTACCACTTACTTGTCCTCTCCCAGTACCAGTCTCATCAACTCCATTATCAGTGGTGGCATATACTCCGGATCCTCCTAATAACCCATAGCAGGGAGGAATTCTTCGTACATCACTCCCAGTATCGGGACCCCTGATATTTGATGCACGTCCCATAAGATGATTCCAATATCCCCGTTATTTAGGAGGAAGTTATTGGTCCCCAATGACCACTAGCTCAACAGCTCTGGCATGAGCTGCTTCAGATGGTAGATGTGAAATTGGGAGGCCCAGGCTACCTCATATAGAACGAATCTCTTTAGAACCACCTTTAGGATTGTTTTGTATATAGGAGGGGACATCTCCAGCTACAATTCCTTCCCGTCAATTTCATTTAGATGATTGAATAAACAATCAGTAGTAACATGCGTAAAGTTCTCTCGAGTGTGGCCATTAGCCACCCTGAACCACTGGTGCTGGATCTATGTTCTCCTGAACTAGTAGGCTGGCTCTCCCCTACTAGCTTCAGGGATGAAGACGTCATCTCTCAGTCCAAATCCATAAAAAGTCAGACTCTTGCACAACAGGTAGTCCCTTTGGCTTTCTGACAGTAGTTGCAACAGCGAATCATGATCGGAGTGGCTCCGTACCAACTCCCCTAGAACCAATCTGTTCACCATCTCTCACCTTCAGGTAGTGCCTGCAAGGACCCCCCCTGAAGAACACTTGGTGAGGCATTCGATCCTTAAAATTTAGATAATTTTTGAACTGGATGACAAATCTCGATCGTGGTGATCAATCATGGAGAGTGGTCGTGGAGCATGATCTAGACAGTGAAATTGCAGAGCCCTGCGCTGAACCTCAGATGCAAGTCACAGAGCGCACTAAGATGAAGTTGAAGATTCACTGTGCGCCATGAAAGAAAAAGCCCAATTCACGGAGGGTGGTCGCGAAGTATGTGGAGCTTTGCGAGTTGAGATAACCAAATGCTGAAATCGCAGAGGAGAGAAGAGGACAAAAGAGAAGTCAACACCACTATTTATAGGCGATGAAACCAGGTACTTCGTGGCGTGTCCAACCATGGTGGACTTCACGGCGTGCCCCGCACGCACATCAGCTCTCCACTTCACAAGCATCCTTCGTGAGCCTCCTTCACGAGGCCACCTCGCGGGAACCAAGTAATATTGGCAATGGACCCTCAGACATGGATTCTCATTTTCTCCTTGAATCCCAGTCTGAGGGGTAGAATTTGTTGACGCCATAATTGGAGGTGAATAGAACATCTTGAAAGCATTAGAGACTGTCTCACATAGCCAGATCGTGAAGCCCCTGGAGCCCGAAATACGGTGCCAGAGATCCCCTTCGTGACCCGCCGCAAATCAAGGAGGCATGACGGCTCTGCGAACCCCTTTGACGTTCACGACCCGCCATGAAACAAAGAAGCCAGATGGCTCCCCGAACCCCTTTTATGTTCGTGACCCACTATGATACAACGAGGCGGGATGGCTCAGTGAGCCCCGTTGACTTTTGTGACCCACCGTGAAGCAACGAGGCAGGATGGATCCATTTCCCCTTTGACATTTGTGAACCAACACGAAGCAAGGAGGCGGGATGAGTCCGCAAACCCCTTTGACATTTGCGACCGGCCGCGAGGCAAGTTTCAACTTCACATCGAGTGAATCCTTCTTTGCGTTGCCTCTTTCTTATAAATACCATCTCCCCTCGAGCCCAAAGTACAGATCCTCTGACCATTCAACTTCATAGCTCCCAAGTCATGATGCACTTCATGCTATGTGTACCATGAGCTCCTCCGGGTACTTTTTATCTACGAAGTACCTCCCCCTTGGCCTTAATTGAGCCCTTCTTCCAAGAGGGATGCCTTTCGTGACGTCCACTAGCCTTTGCGAAGGAAGAAAATCCCCAAGGGGACTCGGGTCTTCGAGGAGCGCTTACGCTTCACAAAACACCCTCTATGTGGATGTAACCCAAGTGCCAAGGCTGGTTTAATGTGTATCATGAAGCACGTTTCTTCACAATTCTTTGCTTCATGAGGCACCCCTGCTTCGCAAGGCATTGCTTCACGAATGTCTTTCCACATCATGAATCTCCTCCAATATGCACTTATTCCCTATCCCTAGACTACGTGACTTCACATCATGAACCACATACGTTCATGAAGCCCCACTACTTCATGGAGCACCAGAGCTTTACAAGGCTTCTACTGGTGAACCCCTTTGCTCGACAACTACTTTTCCCATGCATCCCTTCAGGTTTGCAAGAAGCAAATTCAAGGTCCCTTGGATGATACTTCCTGGTTCATAGCTTCGCCTCATGATCCTTCGCATAGTCATGCTAACAGAAATTGATTCTTTGCATAGCCACGCTAATGTGGACCCCCTAATGGTTTTATCCATAACACCCCCTACCCACGGCGTTTCCTCTCCCTTCTCATCACCAAGGTGTCGATGGTTTCCGTTTTGTAAGTCCTAGGGTTGTGGAGTGAACCCTCCCTCATCTGAGCAGCATGATGTTAAACTACCATGCACTATCTTCCTTAGCACATGACGTTAAACTGTGACCTCTCCCCATGCCTTGTATGCGGGGCACCCCGCATCGGACATTCTATATGCCCATCGGTCTCCACGGGAGTGAGATCATTCCTCAAATGGAATGGGATTCTCTTCATTGGAGCGACATCTATTGTCACGACCCCCTCCCCACAAAGTGTACCCCTCCTGGGCCGACAATGTGAGAAGGGAGATAATGACCCCCGAGTCCCGCCTCCAGTAGGCCCCGGGTTGGCGACTAGAACCGAGGGTATAATACACACACAAAATGGGAGGCATTGCCCTCTAAGATAACACATGCAGAAGAGAGAGATAGAATAGACTCCAATCAACTCCAACTTAGAACTGAGATATTAAAGAAACCAAGTACATATATGAAATATCATGCAAAAGTACTACAACTGAAAGGGGGAAAACTCAAAGTACCCAAAACAAAGTAAAACGGCAGTGACCACAATCCCGAACAGCTCCTCCTCCAACTACAAGATAGAAGTAACCAGCTTGACCTCCAACCTGCTCCAAGTGACCTGAAAAACAGTTTATATGTACATAGGGTGAGTATAACAGTATACTCAGTAGGATCCTCCCCAAGCCTCTCGTGAAAAAGTAAAGAAAGCATGCTAAAGCCCAGTGAACAACAAGTGAAACTAACTCGTTACCTAAACAGGAATACTAAGTTCCCAACCTCACCATGGCTACTCTCACCAAGTAACGCATAAAAGAATATAGCATATAGTAAAGAATATTAAGGGTACCCCTCTACTACTTCCCCACTGGTTTTCCGCTTTTCCCCAACGACATACGTCCTGTGCATCTCTCTCCAAAGGCTTGCCCGCAGACACCTGGGAAAAGCTCCACACCGTCCTCACAACCAAAAGTAACCAGGTAGTTTCTGAGAGCCACCACAGCTCGCATAACATGTATCATACGTCGAGTATTATACCTCGAGCCATCACAACCCATACGCCGAGTAAGGATCCTCAAGCCATCACAACCTATACACGTTACACCTATAGTAGTCCATAGGATACTATATCCAGAATATATGTGTGTGACATAACGACAAGCCATTACAGCCCTCTACACATATATATGGGTAAAACTAACCACTGTGCCTACCAGCACAAAGATCTACCAAGAGAAGAGAGCGGGGCCAAAGGGGGTAGTCAGCCATTCAACCTCCCATCAGAATGTTGGGGAAAACACCTCCCCAGGGCTCAGAATCCCCGGGGTGTCAGTTGCCCTTACCGACAGGGTGGAGTAGCGTATAGAAACACAAAAAGTACAGAATATATATAACTCACAACAACACTATGGGCATTACCTAGTCATAGGCACAACTGTAGCTAACGTCTCTCAGACTCCAGGCTGCTACTTCTAAGACTAGGTATCCTAAAAGCACACAACCATTTGAAGAGATTTATTAGATTACTCCATTCTCATTTTATCAGTTCTACTGTACGTTAATTAATTCTTTAAACATTAATTAACCATGAGCAATTTACCACATTAAACTAAATTGGCATCACATTCAAAAACTACTCCTTTTTAGGATTCACATCACTATTAAATTCCAGTTTCCCCATCCTCGTGGATTATCACCATTTAGACAAACTTTCATTGTGGAATTACCTTCCCCATATTCCCAGGCATTCTAGAAAAGCATCCTATGCTACTAAACACAAAGGGCTCAACACGGTAAGTAGATATACTACACGTCGAGTCTTTTCCGCCTATAGCAAGAGCATAGACCCATCCTCCATCGAGAGGCTAAACACGGAAAGCACGTGGCATACCCTGCGTGTCTTCGCCTCCTTCGGAAAGAGGGTAAGCAAAACCAGCTGCCTTGAGCAGTGGGGAAAGGTAAAGCAGATAAACAACCAAACCAAACCACCAACATCAAACCATCACATTCATCTCATACCATCATCCATGGTGTCCTCCCCGACACCCACATGCATAAACCGATGCATCTCCCCACACTAGGCGTCATCCGCTAACACAACCACAAGTCCCCATGCCTCCACATATCACAACAGCCTTCCAGGCTCACATCAAATCACAAGCAGCAGGAAATCAAAGATCACAAAATGGGCTTTCGACCATTTAACAAGGCATTCAACCTTCATACAAGATGATCACTCAGAGCTCCAAACCACAAGGCATTCAGCCTTACAAGCAAGCGGGTAACTCAGAACCCTTTTGACATTATCGAACTAATAGTTCTTTAATCCATCTTGAATTAACAGATTCATTAACATGCCTCTTTATCTTTAGCCAATTATTTAACAAATAATTCCGGCTTTATGTTATTTATCAATTTCCATCATGAACGAGCAACTAATTAAAGAAAATAATAGATATCACTCTATCTAGGAAAACATGAGGCAAACTGTTATCACGGTACAAAGCAACAACATGCGATCAACCAATTCTTTTAATCCGGTTCAAGTATTTAATTAGGTCAATTTCATTGTGATCCAAAGGACTAAATCATGCTAATTCTACGATTGCACATACACAATTAGGGAAGCCAAGAATCCCCTACCTCGAAGAGTTCTTGACGTCCTTTATCCACACAACGGATCACAGTCCTCTTATCCTCAGGACAGCTGCATCCACCGGAGGATTCCACGGTATGACAGTACCAACCAACCCCAAGAAAACCCATTAGAACCATGGAGATTACATGCTAATATGGAAGGAAGAACAAGAGAAGGTGATCCCCGAAGGAACGATGATAAAACACACCATATATGGAAGAACGATCGACACAACTTGGTTGCATCAAACAGAGCGGAACTGATCCGAATAACGTTTGACTGTGAAACTCCTACGGGAATGATTGCAAGGTTCTAGCGTCTCATAGATGAGAACCATGAGGAAGAACAACGAAGAATGATATCTCATTCCCTTTAAAAAAAATAAATTAGAGAGGCGACGGTTTAAGATCCGATTTATTCTCCAATAAAAACGGATCGCATTAACCCACGCGGTTTGACCAAGTAAAAACATCCCGGCCTTCGGAATAATTAATATAGAATTTATGGCCTTTGAATCGGTCTTAAAGTCCTTAAAATAAGGTTTTAAAAGTATTTTACGTCAAAGAAAACGTCAAATTTACGAAGCTGGAAACACTGTTCACATACTCAAAATTTGGCAAACTATGGAATCGGTAGCTCTTAGGATTCTAGAAGCACTATACAAGTCTACCGATAGAAGTCCACCGATAGAACCTCACCGATAGAAACACTGTTCAAGTCTACCGATAGAAGTCCACCGATAGAACCTCACCGATAGAAAACACTGTTCAAGTCTACCGATAGAAGTCCACCGATAGAACCTCACCAATAGAAATACTGTTCAAGTCTACCAATAGAAGTCCACCGATAGAACCTCACCGATAGAAACACTGTTCACTGAACCTCAACGATAGAAACACTATTCACTGAACCTCACTGATAGAAGTCCACCGATAGAACCTCACCGATAGAAACACTATTCACTGAACCTCATTGATAGAAACACTGTTCACTGAACCTCACCGATAGAAGTCCACCGATAGAACCTCACCGATAGAAACATTGTTCACTGAACCTCACCGATAGAAACACTGTTCACTGAACCTCACCGATATAACCTCACCGATAGAAACACTATTCACTGAACCTCACTGAAAGAAACACAGTTCACTGAACCTCACCGATAGAAGTCCACCGATAGAACCTCACCGATAGAAATACTGTTCACTGAACCTCACCGATAGAAACACTGTTCACCTACCGATACTGTTCATAAAACTTGAAACACTGTTCCCAGAACTAGAAATTTGGAAAAGTGTTAGCCGAGATACTGCTAGACAGTGGCTACCAGTATACCCAGCTACCGGTAGGATGCGGCTACCGGTAGACCAAGCTACTGGTAAGCGGCGGCTACCGGTAGGCAGCAGCTACCGGTAACCGGTAGGCATCAGCTACCGGTAACCGGTAGGCAGCCGCTACAGATAGATCGAGCTACCGGTAGGCAGTAGCTACCGGTAGACCGAGCTACTGGTAGATCAAGCTACTGGTAAGCAGAAGCTGGGGGATAAGTCACCTTGACCTCCCAAAACACCTCCAACACCACATTTTCACAATGTAATGGACCAGGGAGGTCCAGGCCATTTCATTAAATACCTCTCAAAAAATTCTCGTCCTCTAGAATTAAAAACCAACCCAGAAGAAAAGAGGGGTCCGAACAACCACCCCATAAGCTACCTCTCAGTGGAAAACCACCACGAGTTGTTCAAAAGATGGAAGAAAACTACGACATCCGAGAGTATGGAAACAAACAATCCATAAACAAACAATTCAAACATAACATCACATCAAAGGTACATAAATAAAACATGAAAGGTCTAACCATAAAGGAAACGTCATTACATGAAAAGAGTTAAACATTAAACAACTCTGGGTAATGAGCACGTATCTGTGACTCACGCTCCCAGGTACTCTCCTCCATGCCACCGTGTCTCCACAAGACACGGACTAAGGGGATAGAACTCCCACGCAACACCTTCTCCTTGTGGTCTTGGATCTCCACAGGTCGCTCCTCAAAGGTTGCATCATCGTCAATATCGATCTCTCCCCAATCGATAATATGAGATTCCTCATGAAGATAACGATGTAGTTGTGATACATGGAAAACATCATGTATCCAAATCATCTGAGGGGGAAGTGCTACTCGATACGCCACAGCTCCAACACAAGCTAACACCTCGAAAGGCCCAACAAACCGGGGAGAAAGCTTACTTCCACGACCAAACCTTCGCTTCCCACGACGGGGAGTCACCTTTAGAAACACATGATCCCCAACATTAAACTCTAACGGTCTCCTACTTTATCAGCATATGATTTCTGATGATCCTATGCTATCTTCATCCTCTCACGAATCACCTGAACCATCTCTGTTGTATTCTGCACTAGTTCTGGTCCGAGAATTGCTGACTCTCCGACCCCAGTCCAGCACAACGGAGAACGGCATGACCGGCCATACAAGGCTTCAAACGGCGCCATACCAATGGTAGAGTGAAAACTATTATTGTAAGTGAACTCTACCAAGGGTAAGTGCTTCACCCATGAACCTCCAAAATCAAGAACACAAGAGCGCAACATGTCTTCAATAGTCTGGATGGTTCACTCTGTCTGACCATCCGTTTGAGGATGAAAAGCAGTGCTAAGGCATAATTGAGAACCAAAAGCATGCTGGAGACCTCTCCACACCTTGGAGGTAAAACGAGGATCTCGATCAGAAATGATCGTCCTAGGTACTCCATGGAGTCTCACCACCTCCTCTAGATACTGCCTCGACAAAACTTCCACTGAGCTCGACTCCTTGATTGCTATGAAGTGGGATGATTTTGTTAAACGATCCACTACCACCCATATCGCATCATGTCCTCCCATAGCTCGAGGTAAACCTGTAACAAAGTACATTGAGATGTCCTCCCACTTCCACTGAGGAATCTCTAAGTGCTGGAGAAGACCACCAGGAACACGGTGTTCGACCTTCACCTTCTGGCAGACTAAACATCAAGACACACATTCTGCAACTATACGCTTTAGCCCAGGCCACCAAAACTGACTCCTCAAGGATCGGTATGTCTTCGTCACACCAGGATGTACCGCCAAGGGTGAACTATGAAACTCTCAGAGAACCATCTCATGCATCTCCAAGGGAACAAAAAGCCTGCCATGATACAACACTCCGTGTTGTTCATCCTCCGACCAACCATCAGGGGCCTCACCACAAACAACTCTGTCTCTCCAGACATCCACCTCTAGATCACCCAACTGAGACTCTTCCACCTTCTGCATCAGAGATGACTGCACCATCATCTGGAAAAGACAACCTCTACCCCCAACTTCTCCCATATCAGGATGCAAAGCTGATAGCTCTTCCATCACTCTCCAGGAATCACCAGGTTCACGCACAACATCATTACGTGACTTTAGGCTTAGTGCATCAGCTACAACGTTCCCTTTTCCAGGTGTATACGATATTTCAAAGTCGTATTCCTGCAAGAACTCCACCCACCGACGCTGCCTCAAGTTCAAGTCACGTTGGGAGAAAACATACCTCAAACTCTTATGATCGGTGAAAACCACAAAGTGCTCACCAATGAGGTAATGTATCCACAACTTCAGAGCAAACACCACGGCTGCCAACTCAAGATCATGGGTGGCATAGTTTCATTCATGTGGACGTAACTGCCAAGACCCATAAGAAACAACTAACCTCTGCTGCATGAGAACACAGCCTAGCCCCAGATGTGAAGCATCACAGAAAACATCAAACTGGACTCCCTCTGCTGGAAGAAAAAGGACTGGAGCACTTACCAACTTCTCCTTTAGATACTCGAAAGCTGTCTGACACTGATCAGTCCATATGAACGCAGGATCATTCCTAGTCAAAGATGTCAGAGGAGTCGCAACTCGGGAGAAATTGGCTACAAACCTCCTATAATAGCCTGCGAGACCAAGGAAACTTCACACCTCTGACACGGTCTTGGGGGATGACCAAGACACTACTGCTTCTGTCTTCGATGGATCCATAACTACTCCCTGTTGGGACACAACATGACCTAAGAAACAAACTTCTCGAGCCCAGAAATCACACTTGGAAAACTTCCCAAACAACTGATGTTGGCGAAGAACTCCCAAAACGGCTCGTAGATGCTCTGCATGCTCTTCTTCAGATGTGGAGTACACAAGGATGTCATCGATAAAAACCACAACAAACTGGTCCAGGAATTCAGGGAACACAGCATTCATCAACCCCATGAAAACGGTTGGAGCATTCGTCACGCCGAATGGCATTACAACAAACTCATAATGCCCATGACGACAGCGGAAAGAAGTCTTCGGGATATCCTTATCCTTTACACGCATCTGATGATATCCTGACCGCAAGTCTATCTTTGAGAACCAACTTGCACCCTTCAGTTGATCGAATAGGTCATCAATCCGCGGGAGAGGATAGCGGTTCTTTATTGTCACTTTGTTTAACCGACGATAATCGATGCACAACCGCAAACTGCCATCAGCCTTTTTCACAAAATAAACTGGTGCACCCCACGGTGACACACTTGGCCGAACAAAACCACACTGCAACAGAATGTCGAGCTGAATACGTAGCTCTCGTAACTCAGAAGGGGCCATCCTATACGGAGACATAGAGATAGGAGACGCTCCTGGCTGTAGCTCGATCCCAAACTCGATCTCTCGTCAAGGGGGTAAGGATACAACTTCTTCTGGAAAGATGTCAGGGTACTCCTCTACCACCCTAGGACATGCCGACTTATGAACCTCTGAAGAACTCAGAGTCATCCCAGCCATCATGGATGATAAGGATGGAACACGTCTATGACTCATCCGAGGATCTATCTCACCAACAGACACCACTTTCTCTCCATCTTCATCAAAGAAAACGACCTTCTTCCAGTAGCAATCCACAACAGCCTGCACTGAATACAACCAATCCATGCCAAGTATGACATCATATGGTTGTATTCGCAAACGTAGGAAATCTCCCCAAGAGCGGTGTTGCCCTAACACTAGCTCACAGTCTCTACATACTTCAAACAAGTCAGCTCGACCTCCAACTGGCGTAGTCAACACCAAGGGCACTGGAAGCCTCTCTACCTCAAGTCCCAAAGCATGGACAAGGGTAGGTGATATGAAGGAGTGTGTTTCTACTGAATCAAACAAGGCATACACCAAGGTAGAAAAAAAGCAAAGGGTACCTCTAACAACATCTGGCTCGCCTAGGGCTGGTAACGCTAGAGCATGAAGCTGACCACGACCTCCTCCACGGCCTCTCTGACCCTGATGATGACCAACACCACGGCCGCGCTCTGCTCTCCGAGGACGGGGAGCGTCATGGGGCTGTCCTCTGCCTGCTCCATATACCCTTTGGTGATCTAAAGCTAGTGCAACCTGCTGCTGCTGCCTCGGCTGGAACTGCCTCAACGGAGGAACCTGGAGTGGTGCGCCTGGTGCATGATGACTGCTCTGAAAAGTCGGGCACTCCCGCTGCTGATGACCATGACCACCACAAGAAAAACAAGCGCCTGATCCCTTGGCATAGGTCTGAGAGTTGCTGCCTCAGGAGAAACGAGATGGTAAGGGCTGGGACCTACCCCCAGGTGAACGGAAACTCTTCTGTCCTGAAAACCGAGAACCCCGGACCACAGCTCTGCTTCGTGAGGAATCATGAAGATTCCCCTCTCGTGATGATCCAGTCCTGGACAAAGTCCTCTCAACAACCTCTACCCTCTCCAGCACCTCAAGATATGTCTTCAGCATAAATGGGGTGACATGGAGCTGGATATCTGGACACAAAGCCTCCTCGAAATGCCTCGCCCTAGCCTCATCATCTGGTAATAGGTCTGAAGCATAACGTAGAAGGTTCCTGAAACGGATTCCAAACTCTCGAACACTGGAGCTCCCCTTCCGAAGGGTGAGAAGCTCCTGGCGACTGGACACCTTCGCAGTCGATGAAAGAAACTCGACTCTAAACCTGTCTCGAAACTCCTCCCATGAGATTGCTGACTCCTCACGATCACCGAGGAACAAGAACCACCACTGCCTCGCTGCTCCACGCAGCATCGTCACATCCAAGGACACCCAGTGTTCCTTCCGAGCACGAATCGAACTGAAGCCTATCTCGATCTCCACCAAACAGTCTTCTGTGACTACATCTGAAATGGAACCCTCGTTCTTCTGTAGACTCTGGCGCTGAAACTCTCGAAGTGTCTTCCTCCAAGTGTCATCTTCGTCAACCTCTACTCAGCGGTGATCTGCTGGAACATCCTGATGGGCATCTTCTGGGCAAACCTTAGGAGGACGTCGACCTTGAGCCATACCTGCAAAATAACAACTGTTAGAGCTCCTAAGCCTGGAATATGCAAGAATCACCATTAATTAATTAATTGTTGTGTTTTATTTGTTTTAGGTTACCTATCCCAAGGTATACCCATTCAAACACAAGCGCAAAGAATAATGATGCATGATACTTTCCTAGGTCTCTACCCTGCAACTGGTATCACTTTGTTTAGTAGCCATCGTAAGCTTAAAGTTCAGTGCAATAGATCATAGGGGGCCCTAAACGCCTATGTCTCTGCCGGTCTCTAGTGTTTACCCCACTTTCTAAACATGAATGACACCGTTGCCCTACCATCCCATGCATCCTCACCTGTGCCTAACTCCAAACTCCATCCTATCCCTCAACCAGACCTCTGATACCACTCTGTCACGACCCCCTCCCCACAAAGTGTACCCCTCCTGGGCCGACAATGTGAGAAAGGAGATAATGACCCCAAGTCCCGCCTCCAGTAGGCCCCAGGTTGGCGACTAGCACCGATGGTATAATACACACACAAAATGGGAGGCATTACCCTCTAAGAGAACACATGCAGAAGAGAGAGATAGAATAGACTTCAATCAACTCCAAATTAGAACTGAGATATAAAAGGAAACCAAGTACATATATGAAATGTCATGCAAAAGTACTATAACTGAAAGGGGGAAAACTCAAAGTACCCAAAATAAAGTAAAACGGCAGCGACCACAAGCCCGAACAGCTCCTCCTCCAACCACAAGCTAGAAGTAACCAGCTTGACCTCCAACCTGCTCCAAGAGACCTGAAAAACAGTTTATATGTACATAGGGTGAGTATAACAGTATACTTAGTAGGATCCTCCCCAAGCCTCTCGTGCAAAAGTAAAGAAAGCATGCTAAAGCCCAGTGAACAACAAGTGAAACTAACTTGTTGCCTAAACAGGAATACTATGTTCCCAACCTCACCATGGATACTCTCACCAAGTAACGCATAAAAGAATATAGCATATAGTAAAGAATATTAAGGGTACACCGCTACTACTTCCCCACTGGTTTGCCGCTTTTCCCCAACGACATACGTCCTGTGCATCTCTCTCCAAAGGCTTGCCCGCAGACACCTGGGCTAAGCTCCACACCGTCCTCACAACCAAAAGTAACCAAGTAGTTTCTGAGAGCCACCACAGCTCGCATAACGTGTATCATACGTCGAGTATTATACCTCGAGCCATCACAGCCCATACGCCGAGTAAGGATCCTTAAGCCATCACATCCTATACACGTTACACCTATAGTAGTTCATAGGATACTATATCCAGAATATATGTGTGTGAAATAACCAAAAGCCATTACAGCCCTCTACACACATATATGGGTAAAACTAACCACTGTGCCTACCAGCACAAAGATCTACCAAGAGAAGAGAGCGGGGCCAAAGGGGGTAGTCATCCATTCAACCTCCCATCAGAATGTTGGGGAAAACACCTCCCCAGGGCTCAGAATCCCCGGGGTGTCAGTTGCCCTTACCGACAGGGTGGAGTAGCATATAGAAACACAAAAAGTACAGAATATATATAACTCACAACCAAACTATGGGCATTACCTAGTCATAGGCACAATTGCAGCTAACGTCTCTCAGACTCCGGGCTGCTACTTCTAAGACTAGGTATCCTATAAGCACACAACCATTTGAAGAGCTTTATTAGATTACTCCATTCTCATTTTATCAGTTCCACTGTACGTTAATTAATTATTTAAATATTAATTAACCATGAGAAATTTACCACATTAAACTAAATTGGCATCACATTCAAAAACTGCTCCTTTTTAGGATTCACATCACTATTAAATTCCAGTTTCCCCATCCCTGTGGATTATTACCATTTAGACAAACATTCATTATGGAATTACCTTCCCCATATTCCCAGGCATTCTAGAAAAGCATCCTATGCTACTAAACACAAAGGCCTCAACACGGTGAGTAGATATACTACCCGTCGAGTCTTTGCCGCCTATAGCAAGAGCATAGACCCATCCTCCATCGAGAGGCTAAACACAGAAAGCACATGGCATACCCCGCGTGTCTTCGCCTCCTTCGGAAAGAGGGTAAGCAAAACCAGCTGCCTTGAGTAGTGGGGAAAGGTAAAGCAGATAAACAACCAAACCAAACCACCAACATCAAACCATCACATTCATCTCATACCATCATCCTTGGTGTCCTCCCCGACACCCACATGCATAAACCGATGCCTCTCGCCACACTAGGCGTCATCCACTGCCACAACCACAAGTCCCCATGCCTCTACATATCACAATAGCCATCCAGGCTCACATAAAATCACAAGCAGCAGGAAATCAAAGATCACAAAATGGGATTTCGGCCCTTTAACAAGGCATTCAGCCTTTATACAAGATGAGCACTCAGAGCTCCAAACCACAAGGCATTCATCCTTACAAGCAAGCGGGTAACTCACAACCCTTTTGAAATTATCGAACTAATAGTTCTTTAATCCATCTTCAATTAACAGATTCATTAACATGCCTCTTTATCTTTAGCCAATTATTTAACAAATAATTCCGGCTTTACGTTCTTTATCAATTTCCATCATGAACGAGCAACTAATTAATGAAAATCATAGATATCACTCTATCTAGGAAAACATGAGGCAAACCGTTATCACGGTACAAAGCAACAACATGCGATCAAAAAATTATTTTAATCCGGTTCAAGTATTTAATTAGGTCAATTTCATTGTGATCCAAAGGACTAAATCATGCTAATTCTACGATTTCACATACACAATTAGAGAAGCCATGAATCCCCTACCTCGAAGAGTTCTTGACGTCCTTTATCCACACAACGGGTCACAGTCCTCTTCTCCTCACGACAGCTACATCCACCGGAGGATTCCACGGTACGACAGTACCAACCAACCCCAAGAAAACCCATTAGAACCATGGAGATTACATGCTAATATGGAAGGAAGAACAGGAGAAGGTGATCCCCGAAGCAACGATGATAAAACACACCTTATATGGAAGAACGATCGACACAACTTGGTTGCATCAAACAGAGCGGAACTGATCCGAGTAAAGTTTGACTGTGAAACTCCTACGGGAATGATTGCAAGGTTCTAGCATCTCATAGATGAGAACCAGGAGGAAGAACAACGAAGAATGATATCTCATTCCCTTTAAAAAAATAAATTAGAGAGGCGACAGTTTAAGATCCGATTTATTCTCCATTAAAAACGGATCGCATTAACCCACGCGGTTTGACCAAGTAAAAAAATCCCGGCCTTAGGAATAATTAATATAGAATTTATGTCCTTTGAATCAGTTTTAAAGTCCTTAAAATAAGGTTTTAAAAGTATTTTACGTCAAAGAAAACGTCAAATTTACGAAGCTGGAAACACTGTTCACATACTCAAAATTTGGCAAAGTATGGAATCAGTAGCTCTTATGAAGTCTGGAAACACTGTTCATTCGTGAAATTTGGCAAAGTATGGAATCGGTAGCTCTTAGGATTCTGGAAACACTGTACAAGTCTACCGATAGAAGTCCACCGATAGAACCTCACCGATAGAAACACTGTTCAAGTCTACCGATAGAAGTCCACCGATAGAACCTCACCGATAGAAAACACTGTTCAAGGCTACGGATAGAAGTCCACCGATAGAACCTCACCGATAGAAACACTGTTCAAGTCTACCGATAGAAGTCCACCGATAGAACCTCACCGATAGAAACACTGTTCACTGAACCTCACTGATAGAAACACTATTCACTGAACCTCACTGATAGAAGTCCACCGATAGAAACTCACCGATAGAAACATTGTTTACTGAACCTCACTGATAGAAACATTGTTCAATGAACCTCACCAATAGAAGTCCACCGATAGAACCTCACCGATAGAAACACTGTTCACTGAACCTCACCGATAGAAACACTGTTCACTGAACCTCACCGATAGAAGTCCACCGATAGAACCTCACCGATAGAAACACTGTTCACTGAACCTCACCGATAGAAACACTGTTCACTGAACCTCACCGATAGAAGTCCACCGATAGAACCTCACCGATAGAAACACTGTTCACTGAACCTCACCGATAGAAACACTGTTCATCTACCGATACTGTTCATAAAACTGGAAACACTGTTCCCAAAACTAGAAATTTGGCAAAGTGTTAGCCGAGATACTGCTAGACAACGGCTACCAGTATACCCAGCTACCGGTAGGATGCGGCTACCGATAGACCGAGCTACTGGTAAGGGGTGGCTACCGGTAGGCAGCAGCTACCGGTAACCGGTAGATCGAGCTACTGGTAAGCAGCAGTTGGGGGATAAGTCACCTTGACTTCCTGGAACACCTCCAGCACCACATTTTCATAAAGTAATGGACCAGGGAGGTCCGGGCCATTACATCTATCCTTGGGGAAAGGGGGACCACCTTGCTATGATCCCTTAGCTTTTCTTGCATGAGGCAGAATCCCTTCCCCTCCTTCTTTAGTGCCAAATCCCTCTCCCGCTAGGCATTTCCACCATCCGAGCATCCACCCTGGAGTAAGTCCCAATCTCAATCTCCTTGGGCCACTAACCTCGTGTAAGCCCCTATTTCCCTGGGCTACGAACCATGGGTAAGACCCTAATTTATTTTTGGTCCACTAACAATGTATATTCACCGCTCTACTTCCCACAGACGCACCTTTCATGACATGATCATCAGGTCTCTGCTACCTCTTATTTCTCACACCGATCATGACTCACGTGGGCTTAGAATAAGAATCGGCCATGAAATCCTCTTTGGGCATCCTAGAGTGTAAGCCCCACCCACCAAAACCCTCATGAACATTGAGGACATTGATCCTTGCCAAGGAAGGGTACGTAGGAAGCCTTTACAAGGTCCAAGCCCACCACCCGGTCATCCCGACCATCTTCACGTCGGTTCACCATCACTGTGGGATGTCTAGAGTGTAAGCCTCATAGAACCCTTCCGAACTACACGGACTTTGATCCTTTCCAAGGCAAGGTACGTAGGAAGCCTCCCTGAGGTTCAAGCCCAACAACCATTGGTTTCTCCGAACCCATTCACCTTGGTTCACCCAAACCCATTTGAACTACGCATACATTGATCCTTGTCAAGGAAAGGTACATAAGAAGCCTCCCAAGGGTTAAGGCCAAAAACCCCATTGTTTCTGAACCACTTCACGTCATTTCCCACACCATCTGAACTACGCAGACTTTGATCCTTGTTAAGGAAATGTACGTAGGAAGCCTCTCTGAGGTTCAAGCCTAACAACCAGTCATTCCGACCCCATTCACGTCATTTCACCAAACCCCACTCGAACTACATGGACTTTGATCCTTGCCAAGGTAGGGTATGTAGGAAGCCTCCATGAGGTTCAGGCCCACCACTCGGTTGTTCCGGCCATCTTCACATCAGTTCACCAACAACGTGGGTAGCCCCTAGTGTAAGCCCCACAAAACCATCCTGAACTACAAGGACCTTGATCCTTACCAAGGCAGGGTATGTTGGAAGCCTCCATGAGGTTCAAGCCCACCACTCAGTCATTCCAACCATCTTCACATCAGTTCACCAACACCATTGGAAACCTAGAGTGTAAGCCCCACACAACCCTTACAAACTTCACGGACTTCGATCCTTACCAAGGAAAGGTGTGTAGAAAGCCTCTATGAGGTTCAAGACCGACAACCATCAGTTGCTCCGACCCCATTGACGTCGGTTCACCCAAACCCATTCAAACTATGTGGAATTTGATCCTTTTCAAGGAATGGTACATTGGAATCCTCTCTGAGGTTCACTCCCACAACCCCTTTGGTTCTGACACCCTTCATGTCGGTTCCCACATCATCCGAACTATGCATACTTTGATCCCTATTAAGGCAAGGTACGTAGGAAGCCTCCCTGAGGTTCAATCCCAACAACCTGTCATTCCGAACCCATTCACGCTAGTTCACCAAACCCCACCCAAACTATGAATACTTTGATCCTTGATAAGGGAAGGTAGGTAGGAAAACTTCATGAGGTTCAATCCCAACACCCCATTGGTTTCGAACACCTTCACATCAGTTTCCACCACCCGAACTATGCAGAATTTGATCCCTGCCAAGGAAGGGTACGTAGGAAGCCTCTATAAGGTTCAATCCCACCATCTATCTGGGCCCCCTTTCATCCTCCACGTCAGTTCACCGACCCCCATCCCATAGGAACTATTCAAGTTTGATCCTTGTCTTCTATATAAGGTACATAGGAAACCTCCCTGGGGTTCGACCCCATCCGGAGGTAAGCCATTGTGACCCCATTCAACGGTAAGCCATTGATGTCCCTACCCTGTGGTAATCCGTTGTGACACTATCCAGTGGTAAGCCCTTGAAACCACCAATAAGTGGTAAGTCATTGTCAGGTGAACTACGTGGACTTTGATTCCCTACCATGGGGATACGTAGGAAGCCTCTTAGAGGCTCAAGCCCAAAATCATCCTCATCCTCATGGCGGTTCCATCCCATTCACTATCCACTTCACTCAACACTCCACCAGCCATCCTGATTTTTACCTGGGCCACAATATCCATGTGGGATCATCTGACCTCATTCCACATTCCCCTTAAAAAAATTAGGAAGCTGACCACACTTTTTCCCCAACACCAGTGTTCCCTCCAGAGGTTGACCCCATCTAATCCACTCTAATCAGTGTTTTGATCAGTCTGATCCGTCTCCGCTAGACGTTAAACTTGTGGCACACCCTGTGTTAAACATGGAATGCTGAGGAAAACCTCAGAGACATGCCTATGGCATATAATTTCTCACATTCGACGCGGGATGCCTTTGTATTCCGCGCACTGAATAATCCCTATAATACGGGGACAAAACCCAGACGCACCAGTGTTCCAGCATCCTGACATGCCAGTGATATCCAACGTGACTACCCTCATGACTGAAGGATGATTCCATGACAATACCCTTTAGAATGTCATTAGAGAAGTAGTGTAATTAACTGGTGTCCATGAAGATATGTTTCTAGGAAGAGTTTCAAGAACAACGTCTTGAGTCCATAAGGGAGACCCAGACTAGGTGACGTGTTCTGAGGAGGAATCCACAAAAGGACGAACAGATATCCCATAAACTCATTTCGATCAAGGAGGAGACGTCCCTGAAAAAGTGACATATGATGCCTGCCTTTGGAAAGTAGGAATTCAGGGCAATAAATAGTGCCGCTTTAACCCCCAAACGAGACAGACATGCCTGCCCCAAAGAAAGCGTCAGAAACAGTAAAACTGTTTCAATTATTCATTTTATTTATTTCATTTATTTTTCTCTTGAATCACCAATTACACATTAATACATGTTTATTCCTTCACATAATAATAATAATAATATCATTGATAATTTATCACCAAAACATTAAATGATAACATTAATAATTATAATAATATTACAAAATCATGTGAAATATGTTTTTCTATCAAAATTATAATCATTAAAAATGAAAAATTTTTCATTAAGTGTTGGTGTACGCCAAAAATGTTTATTTTTCAATTATTTTTTTATTCTTATTGAAAAAAATGTTTATATGACCTTCCTGGATATATAAACCACACCTTCTTATAAAACCTCATCTACTGGGCTAGTCCATATCAATTTGAATATGGTTTGACTTCCTCTGACATATTGGTCACAACCTAGTCATGTTATATAGAATTGTTGGTGCATAAATAGACATATTGATGTTTTGATAATCATATATAGTCAAAAATTGTGAACTTTATCAATTTTCAAAAATATGATGATGATACATAGGATCAATGAAATTATTCCAAAATGAGCATACAAAAAAGATAATTTAGATCACATGTGACTAGGGATACCATGATTATTAGAAGTTACCAAAATCATAGTAGCATTTCTCTAGTAAAATGAAAACCACCAACACAGTGCTACCGATAAATCTGTCATGGAACTCTATGACATCAAATCTATTCCCAAAATAGTCAAATAAGTAAACATGAAATCTGGTACCCTCCTAAAGAACCCTATTAATAGAAATATATAAATGGTGACTATATCACATCCCTCTATTTATAGCCTCTTCGTCATGTTCTCTCTATCCAAAAATTGATTCATTGTGTGATAGGTGGTCTCATTCCGCATACTTTTAATTTAAATTAAAAATATTATATTAACATTATATTTTAACTATAGGTCTTTTAATTACAATATAACTCAATATTCATAATTATCTATAATTGGTGGATTCTGATCTCAATTGGAGACACCATTAATTCTTTGTAATTAGTTTGTCATCATATTTCCAAATCCCCTCCCATATTCATTTACCGAAACTTTTTATACTAAGGAATTTTGAATATATAGTCATATAGATCATGATTATCTCTCTATGTACATTCAGAATTCTCATCCCCCCTATTTTGTTGGGGAAAATATGCTAAAAAATTTATATAATAATAACACATATGATAGTACCAATTACAAGGATGTTTCCAAAACAATGAATATACATTCTATACAATGTGAATAATTTTTTTATGCTCTCAACCTTGAAATTATTCTATATATTGATTGAAATGTTTCTAATATTCTACCAATGATAGGCATGGTCTGGTCTCTATGAAGGCCTCTAAGATTAAGTTGCTTCCTTGATTTCTCAATGCCGATTAAAAATCAGTGAATTTACTACCAAATCTATCATAAAGACTATATGGCATACTTGTAACCAAGTATAAGATGAGTGGTTTTCATTATTAAAAATAGAAAAATCTAATGATATAAGGGCATGATTACTTACTTTTATGGGGAAATTAGTAATGTTAAATTATAATATCTATGCCAAATTATTCCATGAATATGAAAAAATCATATAGTTTCTAAAATTATAAACACATGATAATACTGCCTATAATATTATATCAGACATTACATTTTCTTGTTCATATTTTTTGAATCAGTTAAAAAATTAAATAGTATTTAACTAATATATAACATAATAAATATGACATAATATCTTTATAAGATGTTTTAAAAATGGATAAGAGTCATCCCAGTTACCATAAAATTTCACAAATATCATTTTTTTCATGTGGCCCGTGCCTTTCTATATGAAATATGGTACATGAAAGGATTTGTTTTTATTTTCTACACCACTAGAACTAAATAAATTTATCTATATTCTATTATAATCCCATAATAAACATTTAAATAAATTCATCAATTATAAAACTATGATCCAATGATAGGATTGGGTTAACTCTTGTTAGTGGAGTAAATCAATTATCTACTAACATTGTAAATTATTTTTAATTGGATCTCACAAATGAAATTTAAATAGTAAATCAAAGTTGTCATACTAAATCACATAATGAACCCTATTTAACTATTATAAAAAGTTAACTATGATGTCACTCAATGTGATACTATTTTAAAAGTGACTTCATTTATGGACTACTAATCCTATGATAGGATTGGGATAACACATGTATGTTCAGTTAATCTAGTGTTGTACTAACATTGTAAATTCATTTCAATTGGATCTCACAAATGAAAGTGATATCTTGAATCAAATTTTTCATACAAAATTACATAATGATCACTATTTGACTATTATAAAACGTTAACTATGATGTCACTCAATGTGATACTAGTTTACTGTTGACTTCATTTCAACTTTGATATCAAACTCTCTTCCAATATATAGAACAACTTAATCTAAAACATGATTAATTCCACCAATAATTCCAAGAAATTATTTAATGGGATTAATTATAAAGAAATCTAATTATTATATGTTTTTCATTACTTATTTAATTTGGAATACAAATAGTTGTGGATTATTCAGTGGTCAATATGACATCGATATGGGGATATCAAAGTTTTAATAATTACTTTTTCCTCTTCCACATCCTCATCACCATCTTCTTTTTATAATTTTTAATTTTTTAAAACCAATTCCCACCCAAAAACATAAATTATGTGTATGGCTATACTTAAAAAATGAATTTTTATGTGATATTGTAGTATAAATATATGATGTTTTATCCCCATTCTATGATGTAACATTATCCATCACTGAAAAAAATTATTTTGATATTGGAAAATGAGGATATAGAATTGTATCCTGAAGCTATGATGGAAGAACAATTATTATCGATACAATTTCTTCCATAGTAGACATAGTACTAGAAAACTATATCCTTTTTTTAAGGGGTGACAATATTTTTTCATAGCCCTCTACTCATAAAATTGTGTGATCCTTGTCCTCATCATCAATAATGGGATAATATACATGACAAAACCTTGCATTATAATGTATATGTATGTATAAAATTGACTATATCCCTTGGAAAACCAAATGTTTTAACCATTGATTTATTCTTCTAGAAATGATTTCAATTTAGTAAAATATCCCAAAACATCAACACATTATAGTTTTCTACTATAACTAGCTCAATGTTTAGTAAAAATTATATACTAGCGAAAAAAATATATTTAGAAATAATTTTAACTAAAATAAGATTTAGTTATTAAATATATCTTATCAAAGAAATGTAATATGATATTAAAATATTTTAGCATTATATTTAAACCACGTGTATTGATACTAAACATATGTAAAGATATTAATTAGTGTGTGTTTGGAGTAAACACTAGATATACCAAATGTGATAACCTTATATATGCATTATGGTTTATAATGTTCATGTGAATCATCAAATGAATATCTATCCTGAGATTGATAAAAAAGGCATGTAGTTAGACACATTTTCTTGTGCACCATGTAAAGATCGAGTTAATAACCAGAAAACATTTTTCACAGTTATTACCCCTATGATAATTTCTACTTGAGAATAGATCCACTTGTATGTATCGAAAGATAGATTTCAATTCTAGGAAAACACATAAACATTACTATATCAAAATTTTAGGATGTTTTGATATTTTAAATATATTCATTGGGGTTTCACTAAATTTTTCTAGACTTAATTTTCATATATTTCTCTATATATTCATTATAGTTCTTAATGTTTATATGAATATTCCAAATCATGTTTATCAGGTGTGTCACAAAAAGAGGGTGGTTAACACCAATTGTCATGCATCGAGTGAATATCATGTTAATACCACACTAATCTTTTTTTATATTGTTACCCATAGGTGAATATAAGTTATGAACTATATCCAATTTTATGTATTAAGAAATATATTTCATTTCTAAGAAACCACACATTATTTAATTAATTAATTTGTTTTAATTTCTCTCCTCTTTTTATAATTACCTATAGGGGTTCACTAATATTTTATAGTCTAAATATATCTAATTAATTAAACCTTAATATGATAACAACTATAAGGAAACACCTTTTTCAAACCTGATTACTACTCCATATTTAAGATAAATTGAATAGTAATAATATAATCTAGAATCAAAAGGATACATTTTAGAAAAATTAAACTTACAATTCAATCATAAAACAATTTATATTATCAAATAAAACATATTAATATCAATTAAATGGTTAACATAAAATTTAAACACGAATCGTTTTAAATAAATAAAATTAATATTTTTACATTATTATAGAATATTATAATATTTTATTACTCATATTAAAATAAAAACTATTAAAAATATATTTAACATGAAATTTATTCATAAATATACATTTATAAAAAAACACAAATAAAAATAAATTATAAATTAAACAATATATGTAATAATTAGACATAGAATTTTTAATATTAAATAATTCAACTTAAAACATGATAAAAATAATAATTAATAACTATATAATATTAAATAAAAAACTATTATAATAATTAAAAATGAAACATTACATTAAACCGATGAATAATCAATTCACTAAAAATTATATTAATAAATTAAGAAACATATATTAAGAAAAATAAATTAAAAAATAAAATACCTCAAAATTATTAAGGTAAAAAAATAAAATCATTGAAGGAGAACCCTGAGAATAATTGTGATTGTTAGAGAAGTAACAAGTATGAAGTGAAAGAGGGGGGGGGGTTCCTTCTCATTTTTATGGAAGATGAACATTCCATCTATATTAATTACCATTCCCCATATCCAATTAATTTGGTTTTATTTTCTTGAATCACTTATAGAGGAAATGAATTGAATTATCATTCTCATGAGGAATTGTGTGACTACTAATTCATGTTTTCCCTCATAGTTCATTTCAGATTAAAATAATCCCATGTGCATTTAAAGAAAGAAAAAAACCCATATTACAGCCCTAAAATTTTACCCCCCAAACAAGGATGAAACCCTTACTACAACTAACCTCCATTACTATTGTTCCCCTGTATCTCTTCAAATTGTAGATATCTAACCCATATCCTTGATACCAATTTCAATAGAGAAATGTAGGTATTCTTGGACATGTTTTATTGGTCTGGTAAAAAATCCATGTCCAAAAGCCCTTGGATATTGATTGACAAACCAACATGAATAACCATAGATCAATAATATATGAAATTTAATAATAACAATAATAAATTGATTGCTACATTAATTATATTTTGTATTTATAGTTGAAGGTGGTCAAATTGTTAATATAAAGATAAAATTAACAACAAGAGTATCCAAATCATACTTTTGTGGGTGTGGGGGTGAGGAAGACCACTATGGCATTACTCAGATCATTTCAATTCAATGATCGTGAAAATAATAGAAAACATAGGATTGAATAAGTGAAAATATCTATACATAGAAAGAGTGTCCATGTGAGGGGTGAGTTTTTCCTAGAGTTGAACCTGAAATTATATCTATTTTTAATAAAAATATATTCTTTTATAAATAATATGATAGATATTTGTTAATTAATGGTATGGTTTTTGATATATTATTATATATATGAAAAAATTTAAATATTAAAAACAATACATTAATTAATTAATTAATTAAAAATTAAAAATAAAATCCTATTCGATTCATACAATACATCCATAAAATGTCAAAATCCCATTTTTGAAACCAATAAAGTTTTCAAAAAAGCATTCCAATGTTGTTTTCTTAGATTAATTACCATTCCCACATGACATTAAAATTGTTTTAAATTCCCCTCACAAGGTCATAGACCCCAAATAATATTTTTAAACCCTTAAAAAGAATAAAAAATAAAAAAAATTCCTTCTTAAAAATCCATAGAAATACTTATAATCCCAAAACCCCAAATTCGAAAATTCTAGAATATTCCACCACACTATCATCCATGGATGATAAAAATTAAAATATTCCCAATATCAAATTCAAAATATTATTCCAAAGAAATGATATTCCATTAAATTTTTTATCCATAATTGAAGATGGTATCGACTAAAAAATGATATATAACTTTCATATAACACTTTTATTGATTTTTCATCATCAAATCATGTTGATTGTCATTAGGGTTGTCATTTGTCATCAAAATTTTTTGATATTGAAAAATGGATATGTACCTATGAATTTTGGAAGAAAGGGGATAATAATATGCCAATAATTGCTTGAGTTGGTATAAAACTCCCATTATAATACCGATAAAGTACAACATGAATCTCCACACCTATGTCAATCATGTTTTAGTAATTATCCCAAGGGGAAAAGTTACATAAAGATAATGAATTTGGTGGATATATTTGAAGGATGAGACACTTGCTTTTAACTCATTGGATATATTTAGTTGTAGGGATGGAAAATAGAGATGAAACATGTATTGGGGAATTGATGATGTAAAATAGTGAGTACGGACTCATATATAGTATAAATGATCTAATTATTTATCATAGGGATGTTTTCATACACCATGGGAAACTCAATGATGAGAGTGATTACGTTTTTGGGGGACGTTCTATAGAGATTATAAGGAACATCAAGGACCACACCTAAGGATAAGATAACTATGAAATGTGAAGGAACATGATCGAGGCATTATTATGCTAATATCAATTAAGTTGTTTCCAAGGATCAGGTGTGGAATATGATGTTAGAAGCTATAATTTTAAATTAATATATTATCACCTAGATATAATGTATTTTCCCAAACCAAAGTGTGAATTAGAATACCACACTAGTTTCGATAGATATTTTAGAACATTTTAGGAGGGATTGTTTTTTGAAATCCATGTATAAACACATCATGAGATATTTTAACATTGAAACTCCACAAAGGCCATTTTATGAGACTTTATTTTATGATAAAGGTTAGTTTATAAATAAATTAATTCATCAAAAATTTTTAGAGGACTATTTAAATTGTTTTTAATTTATTTATATATTTAATGTTATTTTATGGTTATTTCAATACATGAGATTTACATTAAATATTTCAACCCTTAATTCATGCCCATATTTGGTTCTTAATTTTTTATTTTTATTTACCCATTATTTCTTCCCTCAAATTCTTTTTAGAATGGTTCAATCACATGTTATTTATTTTTTCTCTACTATGTATGGTTGATTCACTAAACAGACATGGGATTAAGAGTAAAAGGAAATATGAATAAAATATTTACTAATATCATTCAATAATTTGTAATTTTAATTTGGAATATATTTAATAATATAATTCATCATATTCAATCATATATCTTTATACAATATATGTTTAAAAGGAGAAACCTTGATAATATTGAACTAATTGAGAAATTGAAAGTATCTTGATATTTATCTTGATCAAAATATCAAAAATAATGAAATTACTTTAGTATAATTTTTAGATGAAGATAATTTTATTATCCTTGGAATAATCAATGTAAACAGTCTTATGTATTTGGTAAGTTTATATCTACATTGAATCTAATCGAAACAATTAATTCATAAGTTTGAAATGTAGAATTATATTATATTATCTTGGATGATTTTTTAATTCCCTTATTTTAATAATATAAATTTAATATTTTTAAATGTTGAATTAATTTTGTTTTATCTAAATTTTTTATTAAACAAATAGGTAGACATCATGCTCACACTACTCTTGTGAATCACAGATTTTTCTTTTTCGTACCAACCTGCATCTCACATAACTATTATATTCATTATATTGTTGTAGGATTAAGAAAATTCATAAATCTAAACATTGATATCCTACATAAAGAAATGAAATTTGTTTTTCATATTTTTTTCTATCACCACTTCCAAGGATACATGTTTAGATGAATAGTTTAAAATGTTTTTGGATTAAATAATCATAGTATTACCTAATTACTATTATTGTACATTTGTTGTTCTTATTTGTTTGGTGTGTATTATTTCTATCTATTTAGCAATATTGATGCATGATTAGGAGATATATGACTTGGTTTCATAGTGTCATATCTAGATAAAAAACTGAGTACAATATAAAAGATTGATCATTTAATTTTCTCATATGAATATACCAGTATGGGAAATCATTATAATAATCCTTTACCTAATGAATTAAATAAAAATTATTCTATTAAAGAATAAGAAATAATGGAAAAACATGTTCTATAATTTAGAAATACTATGGATTAAATTTTACTATTTATTGATGAGGAAAACCAAATAATTATTCTTCCTCCAATTCAAGTGAATTTTTTTTAGATAATGTCTTTCATTAAAAAAATGATTCAGAACATATGGTAATTTAGTGGAATGCAATGTGAATTTTTATACAACCATATTTAAAATTGTTTAGATATGTGTGACATCTTTACACATAATAGAATATATCTATATAACATTTGGTTAAGTGTTTTCAAATAAAAATTTATGACTAGGCTTTGGAATGGACCAAGAGTCAAATAAATGGTTATATTACAACTTAATATCACATAGTGATGTGTTTTTTGGATAATTATTTTTTACGGGTTATAACATAGAAGATACAATGTGATATCCAGTAGATTTATCCACCTAATTGAGAGTAAACATTCAAAACATTAGATAAATTTAAGGTTTTATTGAGAAAATTATCATTGAACATACTCAATTAAAGGGTCCAAATGTGTATGTTTTTATATTTTTTTTTATTTTGAGACATAAATAATTATCTTTGATTTAACCGATAGTGAACTGATGAAGAAAAATCCTAATGGCGTTTGGCACTCTTTTGATAAAATCTATCAAAATTATATTCTTTTTATAGGTGAGACATGTTTTCCAAGTGTAGGCACAATTTAAGTGTACAATACTACCCAATCAATCACAAAAGTGGAAGCATTCAAAAAATGAGTTGAAAAAAACAAATTTCCATTGGCACTTGATCTATCATGGAAACCACCCCCTACCCGAACTATAAATGTTCATTATTCAATAATGTTTATAGTTCCTTATGAATATCAAGAATACTAGGTCGGATCCTAATACAATTAACTACCATATTTGAGCTATATATACAATAACCTATCCCTATTACAAGATCGATTTTATTACAATATAGGAATGTTATAAATACAGAAAAAATCATCCAAATTCAATGTGGAATTAACATTAAGGATTTCAGAAAATTAATCTAAACTATGAACCACATGAATAAACAATTAACCCCAGTCTGAAAAACCTTTATAATCATTCACACCCAAATGACCAAAATATATTCAGACTTTACATCTATTACAAATATGGCTACAACCCCCTTTATAAACCCCAAAACCATTTATTAATAGTTGTTGTAATCATTTGTTAAAAAATTGGATTAATTGGTGACTATCCATGAATTTTACATGATAAAAAATAGGCTACTCTCTAAAACCCTATGCATAATGTGGAGTAGGTATCTCAAAATATATTAGAATAGTTACCCGGTAGACTACTTGGTAACATAGGAAAAAATATAATGAAGGATTAATAAGACATAATATTATAAAGTGGGTGTGAGGTGGAGGGAAAGAAGAGACTTGGCGATAAGGAGGTAGATAAAAAAAATGAATGGATTTTTCGATGGGGATGTTAAAATACAAGCTAAGATGAAAAATTATTTGAAGAGTGGTGGGAAAATAAGTGGTTAATGTGAAAATAATAAAGTAATAGTACATTAATCTGAAACCATATAATTGGAAGAAAATAAATTATTATTATTCTAATGATGAATAAAGTATAATTTATTTTTTTCACTTACACGTGAGAATTTACAATCCAATGATCAGTAGACCACAAATTTCATATAACTTCATCCTGAACCCAACATCATTGGAATTAGAATAAATTTGAAATCCACTTTGCGAGTGACCATCTGTACCCTTACCTTAAGATAATTTAGTCCTACACATTGACCAAGGTTGGTATCCAGTAAAACATCATGGGGAATTTACACATAAGTATAAGTTATATATATTAAAACCTCATATAAATACTAATTGTGTACTATAATGTCATATACTAATGATATCTCATACAACAATATGCATTAAAGTTTTCACAATTAATTTATAATTTTATGATGATCAGGGTAGAGTATACCACCATTGAGGAGGGGGGGATTAGAAATGATCAAAAAAATATCAAACTATGTGATTACTCTTTTCTATGTCATGAACCCCCTACTTTAATGACCCCAAGGAAATAATTGAATAGGGGTGACCCCCCCCCCCCAGATCCCACCTTTAGTTTGTCTTGGGTTGGTGACTATGACTGACTGTGTAAAACACTAATGTAGGATAAATTAACCACAATATATAAAAACATTTCAGAGACAATATAATGAAATATAAAAAAATCAATCATATAATATATAAAAAACAATACATCACCCCATGTATTTAAGAAAATACAAATAAATTCAATAATTTTAAATAGTAAAAAGAATACTAAGGCAACATCTATATAACAACTCCAACCACCAAGATAATGATGCATCACTCGATATCTAAAACCATACTTGAACCATGGAAACAATTATATATATAGGGTGAGAATCATATTTATACTCATTAGGATCATTCCAAAGGTATCTGTTACTGATAAATTTAAATTTTCATCACAAAAACACTTTTGTGGAAAATTCCACAACCAAAATAGTTTGAAAAAGAGAGTTAAACATGGTAAGATATGAAAAAATCACTAAAAAATGTTGAAGATGTTGGAGCTAGTTTCCTTATAAATCGTCTAGAAAATAGAGTGCACCTTTAAGTTCAGGTAATATTAGAGTAGAAATTTAACGTGGCTAGCTAGCTTGTCTTATTGTGAAAGTACTCATCTATATTGATCTTCAACACATTTAATCCTCATATAATTATTTTACATTGTCTACTGATATAATCCTCTCGTCCCTCATTAAATTCAACTCATCAGAGTCATTCAGTGATTATATTCTTATCTTCTTCCTCATCATTGAGATGGATTGGATCTATAAGGAATTCTTCATTGGAATGTGAAATAAGTGTCTGATGTTTAGCTTCCTAATTTTCTTCACCTTTTTGTTTGGTCCTTTCCACATTGTCCCCTATATTATATTGGTCACGTATTGGATCTTCATTTTCCCATTTTGAGGCAACTGTATTTCCTTAAACCTTTCTTGGATGAAATATTTTCCATTGGTTTCACCATGATTTAATTTTCTTTTCTTCATTTGGATTTCCATTAATCCACAATTTGTCTACCTATGTCTCAATTTACTCTATTCCCTTTCTTCCTTCATGGGTTTTGGAGGCCATTCCATTGTATTCCCTCAAAATTTTCCATTGAGAGTTGGCTTTAACTATCATCACGTAACTAATATTGAATGTGTACAAATTCATACACATCCAAACCATAGAAGTGGTTGGCCAAAATTAGATTTGGTGATTCCTTGATGGGGATCATCTAACTTAGTGACTTCACCACTCCCTCATTAACCTTATAATAATCCATCATTTATTTTCCCCTAAGAATATATTCATAATGAAATGCTTTCATCATGAATCTTTTTTTGAAATGTCTATAGTTCACACCAAATCTCAATATTATGGGGCCTTCCAGATGAAACTATTTGGGTCCAAGGAACCCAAAACACTTATACCTTATGACCCCCCTGTAACCTATCCTTAATCTAGTTTAGAACTATCTCCTCATAATTAGATGTTATCATCAAACCTTTTTCCTTTGGGTCTATTTGAACTGCCTCACCTAGAAATGGCCCCTTATTAGATATTAAAACATTGGAAGATGAGTCAACCTCCACACTGGTATCAACCATGGTGTCAACAATTTAAGGGGATATCTATCTTAAAGGACATGAACCCTTGGTTGTTTGCAATAAAGACTATTGCACAATAGGTTGTGGGTAATCCATGTCGTTCCATAGATGTTCAAAAATATCACCCACAAATAATTTAGCTTGGGTGGTACTGTCTCTCTCGAAAGGATTAGCCATAATAGGGCCTCTATTGGCCTCCATGATCTCTATTAGGCCTGAAGTGCTCTCCCTACCTATCATTTTATGAGTTAAAAAATCAGGATCCACGACCTCTTTATGTTGAGAATGACAACATACTGAGGTATGGTAACCCAAACGCTTGTAAGTGGATCATTACAATGACCATGATTCAAAACTCAGAGGTTATTTCCATCAAAATTTCTCCACTACTTCAATAAATATCCATTCAATAGGAAGTTTCAAGCCATCGACCTCAACACGAATATGATGGTAAATAGGCTATACAACCAAATTCATTCTTTAATCTTCACATAAAGAAATTCCCAACAGGTTTTTAATAACACAAATAATTACAGGGCTTTGAATGTGTAAGGGGATATCTAGAATACGTACCCATAGAGACATTGAATGAGAGTCACATTTCATATAGAAGTCATACGACCATTTGAAGAGGAATAAGTTAATACCCTTGCAGATGTGTGGAGCACTTAACGAAGCATAGATTAGGTCCTCCAATGATTCAAAATAAATGGGGGGGGGGGTTAATCCACTACCATCGTGCTAGGTTATTGACAAGTATGCAAGAGATCAGATAGAAGTGGTATTCTCCATGCAGGTTTCTAAAAACCTACCAATGTTATATCTTGAAATTGAGAATAGAGCATAATAATACCCCAATTAAAAAATAACTCAACTAGCTGCACCTAAATAATTCAACAATATAAGAACCCGACCCCAGTTTCCTAGAGCCGGTGCCTTATTTGATTATGTTGGCATACATACAAGGAATATTAATCCCAAAGGACCGAGTAGTTTAGTATTATAGTAAACAAGTTACATACATAAGTTCAAATTTACATATGGAAATGGAAAATGACACTAAATGTTTCCACTTAAAACATCAAGTCTCCTAGATTATGCTTGAATGTCACTCATAATTTACTTCTTCATGTCCTGAGAAAATGAAACATAATAAATGGGTGAGCTCAAATGCTCAGTAATAGTAAGCAATATAGCGGAAGATAGTATAAAAATTAGACATGGTGAATAATTGAAAACACATGCCTTTAATAATGAACTTAAACACATTATGGAAGAAATATGAGCTGAATAAATAATTCCATAATAAAACATAATCATGGGTTTTCTACTAGTCAAATAACCACATAAACATCAAATACTAGCATCATAAAGAGGGAAGTGCATATGCCAAACATTATGAATCATTTTTTCATGGCCTCGGCCAAGACATCTATTGTTAAGGCCTCGACCAAAATCCATATGACATTGGGAAAGGCCGCGGCCAATTCCACATGTATTTGTCTCATGATACCTACCGATGCGTCGAGGGGATATAGAGGGCCCCACCCATCACATAATAAGTCCAATGCATTCCTCATATGAGCGGGGATCAATATAAACAACATATACATTCATACTGAAACTGTCATATGAAATGTAACTAACTTTCACCAATTATTGAACATAAACACTAACCATTTGGAATAATATGATGAATGGTTTTAGGATAGATCATACACAATAAAGTTAGTCATAAAAAATTAAATTAAATATGGTATATGACTTCATAAATTATTAGGCCCAATAATACCATGGAATCAATAAGAGCATTGAACAAAAATACTCTTATAAAATCATTAAGCAATTTTGAGATAAATACTCTTTTATTTTGAAAAGAAGTGTTCGTTTGGAAAATATTTATATAAAACCATAAGTTATTTAAGATAGTATTTTCATAATAAGATTATTATTTTTATAAATATAATTGTTTCCAAAAATAGATTATAGAGTGCGCTTGTAAATAGATATGAATTGGAGAAATTCCCCTGAATCAGACTTCTATTTTGGAAACAATTTTGAAAGTTCCTTTTAAAATGTGTAACTATCCATAAAATAAGGAAGGGTTATGGTTTTTAGAAATATATATGACACTCACATAGAATATATGATAATTACATAACAATACATAAGAATTTCATTGAGGTAATTAGGCAATGAAAGTAACCTGAATGAAAATGGAAGTTCAGGTGAAAAACCATTACCTTAACGCCAAACAAGTTATTCTCTCGAACTTAAGCTCATGGAATATAAAATCATAATTACTAATAACTTATTTAAAAACTTATTAGAAATGTATTTAGTTTATCATAACTCTGTTTAGTTCATTTATTTATTTATTGACAAGTTATTGTATTGAATTTCGTCGTTCTGGATTGTTCATTTCCTTCATTTTCATATTCAGTTCACTTGTTTTTAAATAATGAAGTTCATGTGGAATGGTTATAAATCTCCAAAATTAAAATTACCAATTATTTATGAACATAAATAATTGATAATGGTTATTTCTTTCTTTTGGTTACATTTAACGAGGATAATCATTAGATGTCATCCACTTAGATTATTTGGCGGTATTTGGATTATTATGAACTGGTTTTGTCATATAACTTATTTATATGTACATATTCTGGTTAATGAATATTGATTAGGTTGTAATAAATATATTATAGTCTGGTGGAACCATAAATATGGTTTCATGACCAATAATGAAGAATAAATTGAAGAATGAAACTTCGTCGTCCACGAAGGCTATAAATTGGAACCTCATGGACGTTGATTTCATTTATAAAAATAAAAGGGAGGGAGTAAAAATATTTATGATGGTTATTGAATTCACATGATATAATTCCTGTATATAGGTGTTACTGGAGTTATCATGGTCATTTGGATAGAGGAGGTGAGGAGAGAAAAATAATAGAGATGATCTTGAAAATGAGAGAAAAGTTAAGAGATCCCTTGTGAATATTCGGCAGCCTAACAACGTCACTTAAAATTTCATAAAATCAAATTATGAGAACAAAAAGGGTATCCCATCATATTTAAATCAAATGGATAGTAAGAAGAATGAATAAAATAAAACCTCAATATATGAGGAATTAATTTCAAATAGATAACATGAAAGAAGTATCGACTTAAAGAAGAGAATGAAGGATTCCCTTACCTTGAAGAATAACTCCTAGATCTTAAAGGACGAGACCTTTGGGGCTTAGGGTCCTTTTTGGAGGACTCTTTGAGAAGTAAAATCACCAGAGCTTCGAGGATGAGGGATTTGGAATGAAAGAAAACTTATGGATGAGTGGGTATTTATAGAAAAAGAGAGGTAACTTTTTAATAATTTCAAAGGGACACCTCATAGGAGTTTTTGCCAAACCATGGGCTTTCCCATGGTATTTGCCTATGGTTTAAGCCACTTGGGACACCTCATGTCATATTTTAATACCCACAAGCCGACCAGACTTTTATTTTAATTATTATTTCATTATGATGTCATTAAACTACTGACTACTCAAAACTATATTTTTTACTATTCACGAAAAATTCAAGTATTTTAGAAAAATCCCAAAATTTCACCCCTACCATTTTTGGAAATGTTGAATTCAAAAGTGAAATCCATTTTTCAAAAAAAATTTCTAAATATTATTAATTTAATTTTTAAATAAGGTCACAATTAATTCAAAAAATAACAATCTTGAATTGCAATTAGTTTTATGTGACATTGGAAAATTACTTAAGATCACATTATCCTATTTCCTTAAAAAATAAAATAATAATAATATTTATTATTAATGAGGTCATATTACTATTCATATTACTATTCATAAGGGTATGTTACTATTCACCAAAAATCAAGTTTGTTCTATCAGACTCCAATTGACTTACTGAACAGAACTCTAGATGACCATTTCTTGAAATTCAAAACATAGAAGAGGATAGATTATAAAATTGCATTCTATATTTATTTTCAAAACCTTTTGGTGTTACATTCTCCCCTCCTTACGAAAATTTTGTCCTCGAAATTCATAGAATATTGCCTTAAAAGATTCGGGTATGTATTTAACATAAGCTCCTCAGGCTCCCATGTTGCTTCCTCCATCTTATGGTTCCTCCATAGAACCTTCACCAGGAGAGTCGTCCGATTTCTCAATACTTGTTCTATATTATCAAGAATCTTGATTGGTTCTTCATAGTAAGATAGATCGGGCTCAAGTTACACTTAAACATATGTGAGTACATGTGTTGGTTCTGGTTTGTACTTTCTTAACATTGACACGTGGAACACATTGTGAACCTTGGAGAGACTTGGAGGCAATGCCAAACGGTAAGCTACGACTCCAATTCAGTATAGAATTTCAAGTGTCTAATGTACCTGGGACTCAATTTACCTTTCTTACCGAAATTTATAACTCCCTTCCATGGGGATACTTTCATGAAAACAAGATCTCCTACCTGAAATTCCAAATCCTTCCTTCGGTTGTCAGCATAGCTCTTCTCCCTACTTTGAGCTATTTTGATATGGTTCTGTATGATCTTAACCTTATCCATTGTTTCTTCAACAAGTTATCGGCCCATGAGATTTCTTTCACCATCATCATCCCAGAAAGTTGGTGTACGACATCTCTTCCCATATACTGCTTCATAGGGTTCCATCTGAATACTTGGAATGGAAGCTATTGTTGTAGGAAAATTCCACAAGAGGTAAATACTGATCCCACATTCCTTGAAATTCAAGTGAACAAGACCTCAACATATCTTCCAATGTTTGAATAGTCCGTTCTGATTGTCCACCAGTTTGTGGGTGGTAGGAAGTGCTCGAACGAAGATCAGTATCTAGGGCCTTCTGAAGACTTTTCCAAAATCATGATGTAAAATGTGGATCATGATCAGAAACATTTGATTGGGGTATGCCATTAAGTCTCACAACTTCATTAATATATATTATTGCTATATGTTCAAGTGGTAGATCTTCTCTTATAGCAAGAAAATGTGCAAACTTGGTAAGACGATCAACAATGACCCATATTGAATCATTCCTTCTAGGACTCTTTGGTAGTCCCATGAAAAAGTCCATCATGATATTATCCCATTTCCACTAAGGTATGGGAAGAGGTTTCAATACTTCTCCAGGATGTTCCTTCCAGCTTTCACTTGTTGAAAAACCATACATCTTGACACAAAATCGACAATCTCCCACTTTATGTTGTCCCACCAAAAATGTTACTTCAAATATCTATACATCTCAGTGCTACCAGGGTGTATAGAGAAATTGGAACTATAAGCATCATCCAACAATTATATTTTCAGATCAGGTATATCAGGAACACAATGTCTCTTCCCAAATTTCAAAATTCCATATTCATATACGAAGTCACTCAATCTCCCATCATTCAGAGCTGTAATATTCTTTTGAAACTCCTCATCATCTGCCTGAAAAGTTTTTATACTTTCTAATAAAGAAGGTTTTGAAAAAAATTGAAAAATAATTGATGTTTCACCTTCCATGCTTATTCCCATATCCATCTTTACTATATCTATAAAGATATGATCCATTTATACCCTCATCTTGTTCAAAAATCCATGATCCTTTCTGATCCAAGCATCAGCCACCTTATTTCCCTCCCTCGGGTGGTAGTGTATTGTGCAATCATAATCCTTTAGTATTTCAAGACATCACCTCTGCCTCATGTTGAGTTATTTCTGTGAGGAAATATACTTCAAACTCTTATGATCAGTATAAATCTCACATTTTTCACCATAGAGATAATGTCTCCATATCTTCAAAGAAAATATTACTACAGCTATCTCAAGATCATGAGTCGGATAGTTTTTCTCATGAATTTTTAGCTGTCGTGATTCATAAGAAATAACCCTATCATTTTGCATAAGGACACAACCAAGTACTTTCTTTGAAGCATCACTATAAATAAGAAACCCAGCATTCCCCAATGGCAGAGTCAATATAGGAGTATTGACTAATATTCTCTTTAGTTCTTCGAAACATTCTTCATAATATTTTGTTTAAAAAAATTTAACCCCTTTACGCGTGATCTTCGTTAGTGGGTCATCCAATCAGGAAAAATTCTATACCAAACGCCGGTAATAACCTATTAAGACAATAAAACTGCGTACCTCAGTTTTTTTGTTGGCGTGGGAGAATCTTGGATTGCCTTTGTCGTTGTAGGATCAACTAGGATTCCATCCTTATAGACAACATGGCCAAGAAAAGAAATCTCATGAAGATAGAATTCACACTTTCTAATCTTCCCAAATAATTCATGTCTTCTAAGAGTGTTCAGGATAATGTGCAAGTGATTTTCATGATATTTGTAGCTTTTGGAGTATACCAAGATATCGTCAATAAATACCACTACAAAATCATCAAGATATTCCTTGGAAACTCTGTTCATTAGATCCATGAAGATAGAAGGTGCATTAGTCAACCAAAAGGCATTACTGTAAACTCGTAATGCCCATATCTGGTCTGAAATGCTGTCATTGGAATATCTTCCCTCCTCACACGCAAATGATGATATCTGAATTGAAGAACAATCTTCGAAAAGTATTGATATCTATACAGTTGTTCAAATAAATCATCAATGCGAGGTAGTTGATACTTGTTCTTTATTGTTATAGCATTGATCTCCTTGTAGTCGATACATAACCTCATAGATCCATCTTTCTTCTTAACAAAAAGGACAGGGGCTCCCCATGGAGAAAAACATTAGGGTGAAAAAATCCCTTATTACTCAATTACTCTTGTTGTTTCTTTAGCCCCAATAATTCAACAGTGGACATTCTATAAGGGGTCATTGATATGGGCCCCAAACCAGGAATTAAATCAATGGAAAACTCAATTTCTCGTTCTGGAGGATGTTCGGGTAAATCTTCGGGAAACAGATCAGCATATTCTCTCACAATAGGTACATCCCCTATTTGAACATTTCTTTCCTAACCCACAATTATTTCATTATCTTCCTCCCCAATAATTGAATTTAGTTGAGATACTAGGCTGGATCTAGATAAGAATTTGGTGATGACGATTCTCCTCTAAAGATAAGGTGTTCTTTGTCATCATCTTCAAAAATTGTAACCCCCTTCTTATTACAACAAATTTTTGCATCATGATCCGAAAGCCAATCCATACTGAGGATTATATCAAACTCACTTATGGGTATGAAGATGAGATCAGCAGATAAAGAACATTTATATGCCTTAATGGGAACTGATTGACAGATCTTTGTAGCAATGATACTTCCCTTAGGAGTTTTTACCAACAAATACCATGTTAAATTGTCACGACCCGACCCAACGAGACTCGAGCCGCGACTCCCCAAGCCCGCCTCCAAGAGGCCAGGGGCGGGCGACCAGCGCCGAGTAGGCTATCACACACATGGGAGGCATTAGCCTAAGGTACCTGTACACACGCACCCACAAACACCTCCATGCAACAGTGTAGATATAAAGAAACTGAAAAGTAACTGCATGCATACAATCTATCCCAAACCAGAGTGCAACAGCAAAAGTACAAGGGAAAAACATGGCCCACCAAAAGAAAATTACAAAGCACGTCCAACCTGCTCTGTAGAAGGGGAACGCTGCCGCAAACACCCGCCAGAAAGCTCCCTCGGCACAGCTCCGATAAACACCCCGGTCAACTCGCTCACTATGCTCCGCCTGCTCCGGGTCCTCCTGGGACTCCGTCAAAAGGCCTGTGGTCTTCACAAGACACAAACATGTGCGGGAAAAGCCCGTCCAGCGGTGAGTATAAACATACTCAGTAGGAACCCCAAAAACCCAAAACCCAAAGGAGCAATTGAAAGGCAACAGTCCGCTCAACCCAGCTATAGGGAACTCAGACGAGAGAGAAACTCCATCTCGTGACCATCCTCGACTAAACACAACTAGTCAGCTCAGCTCAGGTGTATACCCATACATACACCTTGAACAATCCAGATATACTCATCTCATGCCACAAGCCACAAGATGTACCGACCTCATCACCAGCAACCGTCCACAACCAGGAGAGTATACCACACGAACACTGTCATACCAGATGACACACATCCGAGAGATACACTCCATCGGGTCAGAAACAAACATTTCAGATGCTCACCTGAGAGACCACGCTCGTCGGATAACATCACCGAGGAAACATCGCTAAAACAACATAACCACCAAACTCCTCGGATAAGGGATCACCGCTAGGATCCGCTAGGGGATACCAAAACCCACCCCGGTATACGTAGCTCACAGATAGGGGATCACTCCCAGGGTGTGCTGGGGGATACCGCGACCCGATCTGGCATACGTAGTTCTCATAGATAGGGGATCACACCCAGGATCCACTGGGGGATACCACAACCCGATCTGGCGCTCGATAGAAGCTCCACACTCAGATAGAGGACCATCGTCCATAAAAAGATGGTCACGACGATACTGGAACCCTATCTGGTATAACTCGCGATGTAGGGGATCGAACCGACGATGCCACAACCCAATCGAAACCACGCGCTGAGTAGGGGATCGCATAACCAACGATACCGCAACCCTACCGACACCAAGCGCTGAGTAGGGGATCGTATAACCAACGATACCGCAACCCTACTATAAACCTCATGCTGAGTAGGGGATCGTATACCCGACGATACCGCAATCCTACTATAAACATCATGCTGAGTAGGGGATCGTAAACCCGACGATGCCACAACACTACTGTGCACGACCCACCGCGTAGGGGATCATATTCCCGATGATTCCACAAACCCTACGGGGTTAACCAGATAGATAGGGGATCGCCGCCCGTGAATAAGCGGTCACATCGATACCAAGAACCCGATATAGGGTAAAGATTCTAGAGGATCCACTCCGAGCCCACTGGAGCGATACCACAACTCTAACAGTTTAAACATCCCATCGAGAGGATCACAAACCCATACGAAGGTTGTGATGCCACACGAACCCTTGTAGGAACGAACCAAGGGAGATCCCTCAACCACTGCTGGTCCAAACGTCGCTAACCCAAGCGACCCACCACAAAGCCACACTGCACACCTCCTAGGCCAAACCAAGGCCACCATCGCGTTCCACGTGAAAAAACACACAGGATAGGCTGTTTACTCACCCGAAACGAAGCACCGGTGAAAAAGAAACTATTCAACGTAGCTAGCCCGTGCGGGGCCCACACAACGATCCCGAAAACCATCGAGCGGTTCACACCACGACGATCCCCTCGAAAAAACAAGCGGAATCGACTACTCGCTCGTCCAAAACGGACACCCGGTGAAAAAGGTACTATTCACCGAAGGCCAGCTCGGGTGGGGCCCACACCTGGATTCTGAAACTCACCGAATGGATCGCACCATTGCGATCCTCTCGGAATAACACATAGGATCGACTATTCATCCGCCAAAATCGGACTCCTGGTGCAAAAGCTACGTTTCTCCGCAAACGCCAAAACCCAGCCTCGTGGGGCCCGCACCTCGTTCACAGTCTCAACACCCGGAAACCATCTAAAAAAGTCCGTCGTACCACCAGGGTCTCAACGCCACTGACGACACGTCAATCGGACGCTCCGGGTAGAAGTTACAACGACCCGAAGTCGTAAAATAATAAAATAATATTATTTTATACGACGTTTATAACTCCTGGGCCACGATCTCAAACCCTTAAACCCTCAAAGTGAGTTCAAAAGGTCCGTCTCGACGCAAGGAGCACATCGCCGCAAATGGCTCGCAAATCGGAGTTACGGTTTGCGAGTTACGGTGGTTTAAAGAACCCCCGTAAAATCCTGGCTGGACCACCGCCGGCCTCGTCGGAAACCACCGCGCCGCCGCCGGATTCTGCCGCGCCACCATTGCCGCACCCGGAAACTGCCGCTGCGCCGTTGCCGGATTCCGCCATGGCCGCCGCGGGTCTCGCCGGAAAACCGGGTTTTCGCCGGAAAACTTCCGGGAGCCACCGGGAGCACCCCGGTGCTCCAAATTCAGATCCGAAAAATGTTTCGGAAATCTCGAGACCAGAACTACACAACCCTTATGAAGATATGAAGAAAAACAACACATAAAAGGGGTCCGGGATTTTAAAACTCAAACCGCCTACCTCGCGGGCGAAACGCCGACGTTCTGCCTCAGATCCACGCTCCAGAGCTTCCGCTGCGCGCTCCTGGAACGTCCGCTGTCGAATCCCTAGCTCGTGGGCAGTTCGTTTTTTCGATTTGGCGGAGCGGCGGCGAAGAACGATGAATAACGTCGATAGGAACGATAAAGTGGGGGGGGGGGGGCTGTTATTTATATCAGCCGCCCGCCGGCGCCAAACCCGCCTCAGACCCGACGCCCGATGCGAACAAAAGTAAGGTCACCCCTAGGGTAAACGCGCCGTTCTGAATGCAACGGCGGACTCAGATTTTCCATCCGAGACTCCGTTCAGAAGTTATTCGAGCCGACACTCGCAGACTAACTTCGCTACTTATTTATGAAAACACCCCAGGTGGCGTTTCTCACTGCAGGCCCGCGCCCACAAAGTTTACACCTCGCCTATGGTAAACGGCACGTTCCGGACACAACTGTGCCCTCAGAATCCTATTATGAGCTACCATTTAGGAGATATCACACCCCCACCACGTGCATAGTATAAAAATACTTAATATATTTATAAAATTAATTCCGGGCACCCAGGGCCTCGGAATCGCACGCCGTCTTCGCTCCTAGCTCTGGATTTATTCGTAGAAATATTCCAAAGTCTGACAGGGCCAAAAACCCGAGTCTCTACATAAATCAAATTGGAAATATCTAATTTTCTTAGCCAACTGGGAAGATATAAAACAATACGATGATCCAGAATCAAATAAATCATTGGCTAAACTTGAGGAAACAATTAATGTACTTTCCACCACATCATTAGGAACTTCAACCACTGCAGTTGTGATGGCATAAGCTTGTCCCTGATCCCTTGGACATTGCATATTTCCTTGACGTTTTTGACACTCATTAGCACAGTGTCCCATATCCCGAAAATTATAACATTGAACATCCCTAGCTTGGTTCTTCCCTTTGCAATCACCAGCAAGATGGCCTTTCTGACCACATTTGTAACATACTCCTTTTCCTTTTTAGCATGCACGAGGGTGTTTCCTTCCACAATTGTCACATGGTGGAAATTCGACTCTTCCCCTCTTCCATGTTTCCTTATTTCCTTTCCAAAGGTTTTCAACAACCCCCTTCTTTTCTTGCTTTCCATTAAAGTCATAAGACTTAGAGGATTATTTTTCTGTCTTGATGGCACACGAAACTATATCCTCATAGGATGAAAAACATTGGGAGACCAGTGCCTGCCGGAGGAATGGCTTTAGGCCATAAAATAATCGATCTATATTGCTCCTTGGATTTCATATATAGTCCACATCATGTCTTGATAACCTTGTGAAGTTTGATTCATACGTGGAAACATTTTCATTCTTCTTCTTCCTTAGGTTCAAGAATTTTCTCTCCATATCTGCTCGCTACTCACGAGGAATTTTTTTTCTAGGAATATTTCTTTAATATCCCTCAATTCCATCTCTTATATCTCTTACCCATCCTTTGTGTTTTGGATTAAAGACCACCAATGATCCACATCTTCTGATAGACGATATAATTACATTAAAACCATCTCTCTTTCATTACATCCCAAATCGAGAAATATATTCTCAAGGGAACATATCCACTACTCTACTACAAATGGGTTTGTAGTCCCATTAAATGATGGAGGTTGTTGTTGCATAAGGTGATCAAGCATGGCTACTCTACGTGGTGGATCCGGATGCTCCATACATGTAAGGTTATTATTCATAACCTGAGTATGTTGTCCCTATATAGTTATGAGTTTCTCAGCACCAGTCACAGCCCCAAAGCCAACATCATTATCTTGCGTCGAAGGAAATCTCTACCGGGGACACATGCATTCGGGTTATTTCCATTCCGTCCACTAGGAGCCATATCTAGATAATGACATACACTAGATTAGGTTATGAATCATAATTTATAATCTTAACTTAAAAAAATACTTAGAATAAATTGAGATCTTATGAATGGCTAATCCCATATTCAAAAATTTGGTTTCGTTGAGGAATATTTTACATTTCAGTCCTTCATAATGGATTGTAAAAAAATGTGAATTATCCTAGGCATATCCCCCAGGAGTGTCATAACCAAGAGTGTAACAAGGCCCGTTGTCGTGCACCAATTCCCATTTGGGTCTAGATCAAAGCGGTGTTTTCAGGTTTTACCTCTATATACATCTTTTCTAGAGCCACCTCTACCTGCTCGTATCCAGACAGGGATGTATTGCTTGAAATATCCACATAATCTACTCCTTAAGAAAATACCAGGGCTTTATTGTATTTTTATCCTAAAAGACTAACTTAGGTACTCTTCCCTAATTCTAAGTTTTCTAAATCTAGATTCCATGTATTCTACTAAACTTACTCGGATAGGAACAGTAAGAAGCCGACCTCAGTTGCCCAGATCTGGTGCCTTATTTGATTATGTTGGAATACATTCAAGGAATACGATTCCCAAAGGACCGAGTAGTTTAGTATTATTGGAAAAAAGTTACATACCTAAGTTCAACTTCATATATGGAAAGGGAAAATGACACTAAATTGTTCCACTTGCAACATCTAGTCTCCTAGATTATTCTTTCATGTCACTCATAATTTACTTCTTCATGTACTAAGAAAATGAAACATAATAAAGGGGTGAGCTCAAACACTCAGTAGGATTAAGAAATACAACAGAAGATAATATAAACTTTATACATGGTGAATAATTGAAAACACATGCCTTTAATAATGAACTTAAACACATTACAGCAGAAATATGAGCTGAATAAATAATGCCATAATAAAACATAATAATGGCTATTCTACCAGTCGAATGACCACATGAACATAAAATACTAGCATCATAGTGAGGGAAGTTCATATTCCGGACATTCTGAATCATTTTTTCATGGCCTCGGCCAAGAAATATAGTGGTTAGGGCCTCAGCCAAAATCTATATGACATTGGGAAAGGCCTCGGCCAATTCCATGTCTATTTGTCTCATGAGACCTTATGATGCATCCAGGGGCTATAGCGGGCCCCAACCATCACATAATAAGTCCAATGCATTCCTCGTATGAGCGGGGATCAATATAAACAACATATAAATTCATATTTAAACTATCATATGAAATGTAACTAACTTTCACCAATTATTGAACATAAACACTAACCATTTGGAATAATATGATGAATGGTTTTAGGATAGATCGCCCACAATAAAGTTAGTAATAAACCATTAAATAAAATATGGTATATGAATTCATAAATTATTAAACCCAATAATACCATGGAATCAATAAAAGCATTGAATGAAAATACTCTTATAAAATCATTAATCAATTTTGGGATAAATACTATTTTATTTTGAAAAGAAGAGTTCTTTTGGAAAATCATTGTATAAAACCATAAGTTAAGTAAGATATTAATTTCATAATAAAATGAGTGTTTTTAGAAATATAATGGTTTCCAAAAATAGATTATAGAGTTCCCTCATAAATAAATATGAATTGGAGAAATTCCCTTGAAGCATGCCTCTATTTTGGAAACAATTTTGAAAGTTCCTTTTAAAATGTGTAACTATCCATAATATAAGGAAGGGTTATATTTTGTAGACATATATATGACACTCACACATAATATAATATGAGTACATAACAATACATAATAATTTCATTGCGGTAATTAGACAATGAAATTAACCCGAGTGAAAATAGAAGTTCGTGTGAAAAGCCCTTACCTTAACTCCAAACGTGTTCTTCTCTCAAACATAAGATCATGGTATATAAAATTATATTTATTAATAACTTATTTAAGAACCTATTATACATGTATTTAGATTATCATAATTCTGTTTAGTTCATTTATGTATTTATTGAAAAGTTATTTTATTGAATTTCGTCATTCTGGAGTGTTCGTTTCCTATATTTTCATATCAGGTTCACTTGTTTTTAAGTAATGAAGTTCTTGTGGAATGGTTATAAATCTACAGAATTTAAATTAAGAATTATTTATGAACATACATAATTGATAATGGTCATTTATTTCATTTGGTTACATGTAATGAGGATGAATCATTAGATGACAACCACTTCGATTATTTGATGGTATTTGGATTATTATGAACTAGTTTTGTCATATAACTTATTAATATGTACATATTCTGGTTCCTGAATATTTATTAGGTTATAATAAATATATTAAAGTCTGGTTTAACCATAAATATGGTTTCATGACCAGTAATGAAGAAGAAATTGAAGAACGAAACTTCGTCATCCACGAATGCTATAAATTGGAACCTCATGGATGTTGATTTTGTTTATAAAAATAAAAGGAAGGGTGTAAAAATATTTATGATGGTTCTTAAATTCACATGATATAATTATATAATATAGGAGTTATTTGATTTATCATGGTCATTTGGATAGAGGAGTTTAGGAGAGAAAAATAATAGAGATGATCTTGAAAATAAGAGAAATGTTATGAAATCCCTTATGAAAATTCGGCAGCCTAACGGCCTCACTTAAAATTTCATAAAATAAAATTATGAGAACAAAAAGGGTATCTCATAATATTGAAATAAAAAGGACAGTAAGAAGAATGAATAAAATAAAAACCCAATATATGAAGAAAGAATTTCAAATAGATAACATAAAAGAAGTATCAACTTAAAGAAGAGACTGAATGATTCCCTTACCTTGAAGAATAACTCCTAGATCTTGAAGGATGTGACCTTGGGGGATTAGGGACACCTTGGGAGGACTCTTAGAGAGGTAAAATTACTAGAGTTTCGATGATGAGAGATTTGGAATGAATGAAAAGGAATGTATGAGTAGGTATTTATAGAAAAAGAGAGGTAATTTTTTAATAATTTCAAAGGGACACCTCATTAGTGGTTTTGGCCAAACCAGGGGATTTACCATGGTATTTGAACATGGTTTAAGCCACATGGGACACCTCATGTCATAAGTTACTATACACAAGTCTACCAGCCTTTTATTTTAATTATTATGTCATTATGATATCATTAAACTACTGAATACTCAAAACTGTATTTTTTACTATTCACAAAAATTCAAGTATTTTAGAAAAATCCCAAAAATTCACCCCTAACATTTTTCGACGTGTATAATTAAAAAGTGAAATCCATTTTTCAAAAATATTTTTCTAATTATTATTAATTTAATTTTTAAATATGGTCACAGTTTATTCGAAAAATAACAATCTTGAAGTGAAATTAGTTTTATGTGACATTGGAAAATTAATTAAGATCCCATTATCCTATTTACATAAGAAAATAAAATAATATTTTTATTTACTATCCATGAGTTCATATTACTATTCATACTACTATTTATAAGGGTATGTTACTATTCACAAAAAATCTAGTTTGTTCTATCAGACTCCAAATGACTTACTGAACACAACTCTAGATGACCATTTCTTGAAATTCAAAACATAAAAGAGGATAGATTATAAAATTGCATTCTATATTTATTTTCAAAACCTTGGGGTGTTACAACAATCCATCATAGACTCATCTCAACTCACTCAATAAATAATGCATCAAAATTATTAAAATAATATAAAAATAATATAGAATAAGGCATTCCACATCCACTTACATTTCAAGTTTCCACTCTATCACCCATGTTTTGTACAACTTGTTCTTTTATAACATCCCTGTAATATTATAAACATATATCAAACCATATATGATGTGGTTCAGGTTACAACCCCACATACCCCACCCTCCCTTCGTGCCTAATATCCTATGCTGTCATCAGTCAATATTCATAACTCACATTCTTTTCCACATTATCATATGTACCAACATCACATCAAAGGAAATAATCACAAACATTGAAGTATGAAATCATTAATGTGAATGAAATTGAACTCATTCCCTCCTATTACAACTCATGACCCCTAATACTTATTTCATCCTCACATCATTAGGCATTTCTACCAACTTCTCCATTAGACGTTGGTACTTGCCACCAAAAAAGTACTACTATTGAAAGACGATGTATAGAGAGGGGGAAATAATTCATTCATTCCATTAGCATCCCTGATGGAAGGGAAAGAACCCCTAAAAAATTTGGCTGTTAGTAAAATGTATTCAATGTAGGAGGAGTGTGTATAGAAATGCCTGGATAATAAAATCATATAAATCTATTGAAAACTAAAAAACATAACCTAGGGGTTCCACATTAAAAAAATAATTTTCATCCCCTAAAAAGTACCATACTACAATTACCACATACTTCTACCACTAATGAAACTTACCACACAAAACAACTAGACACAGCCAATAATTAATTTTAATTCAAAAACGCATTCAAACATTTTATAATTTATCAAAGTACCTATAACCATTCAAATATTAACCCATTTAAACCCATATTTAGTGTCAAAAAATTATATAAAATATCCAAATTTATTCCAATTTAAGTGCAGCCTCATTTAATCGACATTCAATTCATTAATTAATTTACCACATTGGGAATTCTAGTCCCCACCCATTTAGTTTCAAACCAGTTTCGTTCAATTTTTTACAATAATGGTTTCATATTCCATTACTAACTGAATATTATAATATTGAACCATACAACCACCCAACCACATCACAATAATAACGTTCCCATATATTTTCAAAGGAAACACTATAACCCAACCATCTCACTATGAAAACCATATATCAACCACTGCACTTCCACTTCCAAAAACATATCCCACTACCAAACTAATCACCCTTACAACTATAAAAACTCCAAAAAACCCACATACCCAAAATGATAACATAAAACATGATAGAATAATGTGAAAATATAAAATAGCTCACATAATTACCCAAAATCATTTAAAAATGGATTTCATAATATTTCATCATCCTTTACATTGGTAGTTTCACATAGTTTCCATATATGCAAATAACAATTTTTTTGTTGTATACAAGTTCATAAAATTATATGAGTGGTGCGTTTAACAAACATAGGTTATCAATCCAAATCATGGGTTTACAAATCATAATATTCTTAACATTCATATAAAAATATCTTCAATGTTTGACAAGGGATATTAAATATAAATAAAAAAATGGTATATCATGATTGAATACACCTTATCCCCTTAAATTTACTTTAATCATATTAATTTACTTAATAAGTCAATATATAGTGACCGCTCAATAGAATATAAAATCATTATAATTGAAAATATTTATAAAAGGTAGAAAAGGATCCATTACATGGAAAATAAATCCAATTTATTATGCACCCAAAATAGGGAAAATATTTGTGATGCGTCTAGGTTTGGAATATAGTAGTATGAAATCAAATGAAATAGATATATTTTGATGACTACAATAATATGGTATGGAATTTTTGAGTTTGAGAGAATTAAATTTGAAGTGATCAATGAAGAAGTTATCTTTATTTTTATAAATAATAGTTTTTTTCTAAAGATATTTATTCCAAAATATAGAATTAATTATTCATTAATTTCATTGGATAAAATTCCCTCATAATGAAACATTTTGACCTCTATCCCATAAGGAATTCAATGAAACAGTTTAATCTCTACAAAATCATAATAATAATTTAATCCATAAATCCCATATTTTATGTCAACAACCATTTCTATATTATTATGGAGAAGCTAGACATCCTGAATATTTTTTTAATTTTGTAATCTATTGAAGTAATAACATGAATGGATCAACCATATAGAGTTAATAAATAGAATATTTGAACTTTGGGGAATCAAATATACAACAAAAAATAATGATTATAAAGAAATAACTACACATATAATTGAATTCCTAGAGGGAGGAATAAATTTATAATGAAAATTATATAAATCGATCTAATTAAGGAATCAACAGACCACATGAACAAAACAAGTTACAAATTTAAGGAATTGATAAAATTAATGAATGAATCTACGAACCAAATGAAAAATCTAACGCACCATAAGAAGTTACAAGTGACCCGACAATCAACTATGTTGTCGTGAAAAAAAACATGGATACACTAATGGTAAAAAGACCTTAAAAACCCACTTAATGCCACAAATAATAAGTAACGATTGAAGAGATTGGTTATAAAAACATGAAAAATTATAGTTTATTAGTGTGAATATATCTCAATAATGATTATGTGATGATGAATTTTTTTAAGAGATAATAAAAAGATACATTAGGGTATTTATAAGGTGTACTCGCCCTTATTATCACATAGATAATCATTGGGTGGAAATAGTTGGGTTCCTGATACCCAAATATATTTCATTATGATATTTATAAGGAAAGGATTAATTAAATTATATTTAAATCCCAAATTTAAGATGAACAGTGAGCATCATAAAATAGAATTCTTTTTTTCCCATTCTTCTGTTGCCTTTAAAATTAAGACTTAGTTTGAACTCTTTATTTTATATTTAACATGCTATCAAATCCATCTTGTAATATAGACTAAAAATCTTATAATATATTATTTTAATCCCATTCACTTATCTCTATGTGGGTGCTCCAATATTTATAATGTTTTTCTAGATTATAGCATGAATCTTCCAACTTTATGTGATAATCCAATATAAATAATATTGAAGAAAAAATCCCATAGATCTCATGGTATCTCATAATATATTTAAATTTATATGATGCATGATTTATAGCTTATAACATGGAATGTTCAATTATTATAGATCCACAAATCCACCAATATATTATATTCAGACTCATTATATCATGGAATTTTCACTATGTCACTCTACACAATGAATCTCTAGAACAAAAAAAATACTTATTGTTTTCACCTAAATGATAGAGGATTGGTTTCCTTGACCACATGATAATCTTATTCACTATACCACACCTTGAAGCATGAACAATTCACTCATGGAATGATTCAACGTTACTCCTAAATCAATTCAACATTCAATTCTATAATGTTGGATTTCATAGTTTTTTTTACACCTCATAATTCAGAAATTAATCCTCATTGTAAAAACCATCCAGTTTTTTTGTTGTTCTTCCTACATAATAATAATTTATTACTCAAAGAATATTAACAACATTTAATAACCTTCTCTTGTAATATAAACTCAATCCTCCATTGGATTTATCATAACATGATCTAAACTACTATGTGGTGATTCATTTCACATCATATTAATTCATCTTTATGGAAGATTAATTTTATTTAATGCCTTACTAATTAAGATACATTCACTTATTATATTATATTAGCTTAACCAAACCCTTATGTGGTTACCACCATTCAAACATTAGTTTTATTACTTATTAAACAACTTCATCCATATTATTCTCTTTCACCCCAAAAAATATCTAAATAGATTTCTTCTCATCCATGAAAATGTTTGGAATGAATAAAAAAACCAAAATAATTTAAATAATTTCATCATGAAAGATTTCATTACATTCCCCCTAATATGACGGTCCTCAAAACACCTCAAAATATGATATAATGATGATTTTCATAGAACTAAATTCCTATATGATAAATGAATTCCATATTGACCATGCATTAATTGAGATCAACATAAAATCCCACTTTTCAATTCTATTCATGAGGGATCTTCAATAACAAATTTTTATATGTTTGAAACATAAAAATAAAAACATGGGATCTTCTGTAAAATTCATCCAACAACACCTAAAGTTCATATCTCCTATCCCCTTAATGATAAACTAAAAAATTAGCTAGATTATTTCCCTATTTTCAGGATGTGAACCATTATTATTCTCCCCATTTTGACAACCAGTGAAACAGAATGAATATGGGAATATGACCACGAAATATTATAATGATTTTGTGAAATAATAAAATCCCCAAAACACTCTAAATTTCTAAGATGCATTAGTAAAAATATTTTTTATCAATATATCCATAAGTATCTCTTTTGTTGAAACATATTCCATATTAAAATCACAATTATCCACCTTCTCCCAATCGTAGTAGGACTAGATGTTAACATGATTCAACTGTAAATGTTGTAATAGATTTCTAAACAAGTTGATTTTACTATGAATATTAACCTCATTAACCATTGGGTAGTTGAAATAATCTCTAATTACTTCTTGATATAAAATTATCCATATAATTTTAGTGTTGGAATGTGAATCCACAATATACTTAGGTTCTATTGTTATAAGAGTGAAATTTTTTTTATTCATAGTATTCCACAAAACAACCTCCCTTTAATGATGAAAGAACCTATGTAAGTTAACTTTATTTCTCTAAAATCTCATTCCCAATCTACATCACTATAATCATAATGATATATTATATGTTTTCCTCAGATTTTATACCCTAATCAAGAGTTCCATTAATGTGGTTCATGATTCATTTTTATTATTTAATTATTGACATGTTTGTGTTTCTTTGGAATCATGAATAAAGTGTAACTACAAAAATAAGTTTTGGTATTGATGTTATCTAATTTTGTTAGATACCAATTATACTTTGAATATTGTTTGATTTATAATATTTAATTTTACATCCATTTATAACTTATTATAATATACTATAGGACTGAAAACATCTCATGACCCCTCCATTCTTAGCTTTTTATGTAACACATGAACATACTTTTATTCTGGGAGATAAATAAAACCCTATGTATTAGTAAAATGAAAACCTAAAGAAAATGATACATCACCAATAATTTATATCAAAATATTCATTTATGTCCCAAATTCCACATAGGTTCATACTATATTTCTATAAAGAATAATGTCATTGAAATAGAAAATCATAATGACAAAGATTGTTTCATCTCTCTAGACATAACTATTTTTTTCCACTTTTCCTTTCATCAATTTCATAATATTTAAGATACTATACATCATTGTATACAAAGATTGGGGTGATGGTTTAAAAATATATAGTTACATATTTTTCATTCACACTTGAGAACCATCATCTTGAATGAAAAAACATTTATTTTATTCAATCTAGTCCACTTCATCATGTTTTCATTAAGGAATTCTGAATTCATTTTAATTTCAAAAACCATGTAATTTTTTGAGCATAAAATGAAAAAACATCCATATAGTGTGAAGACTTACATCTCAAAAAGAATAATTTTTTAATCTATACCATTACTTTGAGATCATCATTTTAAAGAAATTTTGGTGTTTATTCCAATCTATATCACCCATGTCATTTATCTTATTTTAGAAAATCTACATTAACATGATCAGATTTTTATAACTTTGATATAAAATTAATCACCATGTTCCCTTACGCCCATTCTGGTTCAGATATTCTTCTATCACTGAAACAAAATTCATATACTATAAGGATTCATCAACACCCTTTAGTTCAACCTGTGAAGGTGAGTTAGTATGATTTTAAATTATCATGATTTTATAAGTTTTCTCCCCCTTACTATAATATAAAAATATTTCATGAAATAACATGTTTTCTAAATATTTGGAACATAGAAAATACTTTATCTATGGATTCATCATTACTGTAATTTTTAGAATCTACCTAAGGGTAATGAAAATGTACACATTCATCTAGAATTATCACTTTCTATATAGATTCATCTTTTTTAGTGTCATTATTAATATACAATGATTTTTATGATGGAGATTAGTTTTCAAACACAATCACATCATAGTTATCAATAGTATTCTTCAACATATTCCTATAATAATGATAACTTCTTCCATCATGTGTATAAATATGAATTATAGGTTCTTTATATCCCTCATCAAACTTACCGTAATTATTACTATAATTTTATCAAATAGAGTGATGAATAACACCATTAAAATAATTAATCATTTCTTATTTTAGAAGCATAACTGATATTATGTATTGAAAAAATTGGGGTACATTACACCTCAGTTCAAAATATATACAACCTCTATTAGGGATTGTACCTAAAAATATTTTTAGGTGTTATGCTCTAATACCATTGTTTTTCCCATGTCCACGTGGCATGAAATCATTCCCATAGAAACCCCATTTTTTAGGGTATGTAAAGAGTTCGGTATTGATGTTATATCTAGTTTATATCATGTTATAATACTAATTATTCATTTTTTCTCAGATCCATTATTGGAAAAAATATTTTAACTACATAAACGTTCGTATTCATAATTATCATCTCAATGTTTCCAAGTCTTTTAAAGATCTTTTGTTTTACTTGATATAAAATTCTATAATTTATATGTGTAATGTTATCAAAAAATGGAATAAAATACATATTTTTATTAATTTAATTTATATTCATTTTCTCACAGACAATTACAAGATTTCTTAATTTCTATTTCAACCAGTTTGTTACTTTTATTCATCTACTATCTATCATAAAATATAACAAATGTGTTGATTTTTTTCACATTACAACCTCAGAAGAATTATCAAAGAATAATTACTAAAATTACAATATGTAGGTTTCTATCTGAAATTGATATATATTTTATACCAAAGTTAATTTCTACTTTTATACTATAATAATATGAATATTATCATCAAAAATATTAAACAAGTTATATTTTTTATTTATAACATGACTGCAACTAATCCATCCAAGAAGATTTTTACATTACAATAATTAATTAAAAATATAACCTCATTCGTGTTATCAAAAAGTTAAGATTGAATAAGAATATTGTGACTTAACCCATCATGTAATATAATATCATTGGATTTATTTTTACTAGTCATAGTGTATCTAACTCATTATATATTGAGTTATCAATAATTTTCAATTGTGAATCTTCTCCATCATACCATTGGTTGTGTTTTAAGAGACTTTTCTAACTGGTCCATTATGATAAGAAACAACTATTATTGGTGGGTGTATTCTATAATTTCAAATATATATAGGAAAATTCTACCGTAATTTCATATTATTTATTCTTACTAATTAAAATTCATTTGAAATATGTATTATTCTATAGTTTCATTTGTTGAATGTGAAGACATTTATTAGTTTTTTTTGAAAAAAACCACCCATTTTTTTTCAAAAGATAATTAATAGAATTATATAATTTTACATTAATTCTTAGATGTTTTCTTTGATAGAATTTACAAATTTATGATTTTCCACCCCATGATCGATTAAAAATATTCCATTAAGGGATTAATATATTATATAGTTACATGTATGATTCTCATCCATAAACTCCAAATCACCGATATATAATATCGAAGTGAAATCTCCTCAGATATATATTTTTTCATTAAAATAAGCTTATTAATTTCCCTTCATATTTTATGTCCAATATTTTTTTACAATATCATAATATTTAGAAGCATTCTACATTACATTTACATTTCCCATAGTCTTGGAATCGATATTATTTTACTTCCAAAAATAATTTCTAATAAAATATCCAACTCCATTATCAAATAATGTAAAATATATATTTTCCTTTTTTGGTAATGTAATCTCCTTCATAAAACCTTTTTAGAAAATTCCACCAATATAAATATTATATTATGCTTATAAAATATTTTTCATGGAAATATGAAACAATATCTAGGTTTCATGGTAACATTAGATGAATTTACACTATTTGTTTAGGTATCATCAACCTCGTTTAATATAGTTTGGATCTTCATATATTTTGATTTGATCATATAATTTTTAACTTATAATAGTTTTTATAAATATATGTTACATTATTATTCATAGAAATAATATTATTAGTGCTAATCTCAAACATTTTGTCTCTATCATTATGAATTTATTTAATATCTACCACAATTTATTTTAACTAAAAAACCATAACCAAAATGTTTCTATACAATAAAACATAATGGGATTTCCTTATGGAATTAATCTCTATACTTAGTTATTTATTTTATCTTTTGAGTCATTTATTATCTTTTGTGAAAACCATGAACTCTAGTATAACTTTATTTTTTTCTGGTGTCTCCATTTCATTTCATTCTTCTTCCCTGCATTATTTTTTTCTTATATACTAAACGAATCCCTTGGTTGTTTTTATTTTTTCATAAATTCTATTTTCCATTGATCCTTTTAGTTTCCTATCCCTCATTCAGATTCATAATCATTTTATATGAAATCATGTTTTTGGAAATATATTATTTTTACTAGATGAATTTGATTTCCCATTAACAATGAAGAATATTCCTCCAGTGTGACCATTAACCATGAAATTCATCCAAAATAATATTTTTGTTTGATCAACATTTTACACTTCTTCTTTATTATTATATAATAAAAGAATCTTATCACACAACAAATAAATAATTAAAATAAAATATTCTATTTATATTATCATTTTATTTTTCTATTTTTATTTTGATTATAATGATTTGAACTTTTGGAAATTAATGGTATTATCATTGAAATTAGTTTATTCATCATAAGAATTCATTTAATCAACATTATTTTTTTCTCAATAATCATTAAATCCAATATCATTCTCTATTTTAGTTTTCCCTCATATGGTTTCACTTCTTATCTTGTCATATGTGAAGAAAAAAATATTGATATTTTCAGTAGTCCAATTATCTAAGTCAAGATCCTAAAGAGATGAATTATTTATATTAAATTTTCCCAGGTAAATTAAATTTATCTTCTTCATGAAGGTATAATCTTCAAATATTTCACCATATATTTGAATGAAGACTATAATTTCATTCACATGAATATAGATTTTATCCGCCAATTCATCCTCTCCCATTCAGATATAGATTATGTGAGCCATATAATTTTCAAAATGATACTCTTTCAAATTATTTTATATTTCAGGAATATTATATTTTCCTCTATATTAAATTTTCCCTTTTCGTTACCATAACATGTGTCAAATTTTAATCTAATATTTATGATATTCATTCCTTACGTTCTATCCCAGATTCTATAATACAATTTCTTATCATGAATAGTATAGGTTATAATCATTTTTAAATTTGATCACTATTATTAGTGATATCAAGAACATATAGCTGAAGTGATTGATGATACAAAACCATATTATATCTCTATAGAGGGAATCACTTACCATCGGACATGGGGAATCCCCTATTGTAGATAGTATATAATGAGTCCATGGATCTTATAGATATAATATATAATAAATAAAATAACTGATATATATATAGGAATCATACATGGAACCATTTCAGGAAGGCCCTAATACCAATTTTGAGGACTATGAGAAATTATAACACAATTAAGAGTTGGGGAATTAGTGTTTGTTAAGAATAAAAACTCCCAAACTATGTGATTCACATCAACGGTTAGTTTGAAAAGAGATAGATGGTAATAATTTAATGAATATATATTAATCGAGAGAGAACATACTTGAACATTATTATTATTTCAATGCTCAAAAACCCATTATTATCAACTGTCTAATATTTGTGTATAGTTCCTATGATCCAATTATCTATGTTATAATATATTTTTAAAGGAAAAATAATATGAAAATGTTTTTTTTCTTGAAATCTTAATTACAATATGAACAACAGGATTAAAAAAGTTGAACAATATTCTTCCCACATACCACATGGGCCTCAATAATTTAGACTTGGTGAGAACCCTTGTTGTTATCGTAAATAACCCATAAAATCACTTTTTGAATATATTTTTATCTCAAATAGTATACTCTTTTCACCAAACACACCTATCTATAGCTGGGTTAACACATATTTATAGATTTATCATACATTTTGGTGAGACAATTTTGGCTCTATTGTGATCCTATGATAAGGATGTCATGGAAGAATAAATCCAAAAGATTACAGAGTATCTTGAAATATATTTAAAATGGTTTTGAGTATGATATCTATTTATATCATTGGAAATTTTAATTTCCTTGAAAAAAAAATTCACCTATATTTTTTAACGCATTAAAGTGTGAAATATTCATAACAACATGGAACAACATGAATATAAACTCCATAAAAATATCAAAAGTTTTTCATATAGGTTGTAGAACCTTGGTTTATCTTACTGTATTTTGGTAATATTCACTCTACAACACCTTATGTAATGAACCACTAAATCATGACATGAGGAAACTTTAATTCAAAAAATATTGTAATACATAATCCTCACAAACTAGTCTTCATGTTGTAGTTAAGTCATCACAATTCCATAGATGACTGATCATGGCGTGAACTATCGAGCTGGGGTTTTGTTCATACCACATCATAATAACCCATTACTCATGTTAAGTTAAAACTATGATGCAATAATCTTATATAAAATTAATTAATTATTCTATAAAAAATATCATGGAATGATTATTCTCATCTTAGATTAATTTATATATATTGTATATTTATTCAGTGTAATTCCTTCACATGTAGGATAAATTCACTTATAATATTGTATTAACTAAATTATAATGTAACATGATCATCATAATTCAATCCTTGGTTTCATAGTTTGTAGAAAAACATCATTCCATTCATTCTAGTGAATCCACACTCATTTTTAAAGAAACTTTAACTCAATAATGATCATGTTTCAAAATAATAAAACATTATAAAAAGATCATTAATTAATATCATTATGAAAAAAGAAATAGCATACCTTTAATATTGAGGACATATATATACATATACAGAGGATAAAATGGTAAATTTTGGGGAACTGAAACCCTAGGCGTAACATCAATTGAAAATTGACTATGTCCCAATGGAGTTTAACTCAACCCCCCTTTCCAATTAACTTCACGAGGTATCTTTAGCTTTTTTATCATTCATTGGCTGCTTTTGATAGAATTTATATCATATACAATAGATAATGATTTATTCAATGAACTAACATTGTAGTTAAATGTCTAGATATATATTCTTATATTACACAAAATTTATAAATAATTTTATATAAAATAAAATAAATGTTATAAAATAATTTATGCACCAAATAGAATCTACCACATCCTAAACAGAAACTGTTATGGTTATCATCATGTATCAAAGTATGCGTCTCATAGTATATATTTTTAATTGTTAAAAGTCAAGAAACTAATACATATACTCAAGAATAAGAATATATAATGACACCCAAAATATATGGAGTTCATATTGGCAGGTCTATCATAATATTATCTTATACTTGATATCATCACATATAATCTTTAATTAAAGAAGTCTCAATGCTTATAATCTACCATCATTATATAGTCATACGTTATTTGTAACCCAATTGAGTAATGCATGTAGAGTAAAATATATATATATATATATATTAGATTAATATAACTATATTATAAGGTTACAATTATGGTTGGGAACAATTATAACATTTTAATACATCTTATAATCTATGTATGGTTCCATATATATTTTTTTCATAGGATTTATTACTATCATTCTATATATAAATCATTCACATATCATACTATAAAAATTTTATATTAATAAATAGTATAATTTCAATTTTGTTCTCAGGAATGTATGCTTATACATTTCAGACTTGTAAGAGATCCAATAAACATTTATAACTTATCATACCTCTCATAGAAATATTGATTCTTTATGGTTATGAAATTATTCATGAGTTGTTCGTTGATTTCCTCTATCACTATCCTACTAACTAAGACTTCAATTCAATGTGAAAAATTATTCAATAGATATCACACCTAATTATATAATTTTTTTCATCATTCTCATTCTAGAATTCATTAAATGTTCTAACACCATTATATAATCACTATATTCATTATGATAATACTATTATTTCTTGGTTCAATACCATTATTTATGATATAGTTATATATTTATACAACATTTTTATGTATATCATAACCATTAACACATATGGATTCAATAGATTTAGATACTATTATATATCATGGCTTTCTTATTGTTTATTTGTATATTTAATTATACCCCTTGATCAAATATATCTATTTGAAGGATAGTTTTTGTACTATCATGGTAATTTGATATAATTGTCATCTATGTAACATAAATTTATCCCTTTCACTTATTATGTACTTACCGATAGTTTTCAACCATAAATAATTTCTTACATTTTTTATGTTTGCACAATTATTTATTTGTTAGGAATATCAAGTAAAATACATTATCTATCATACACGATTGATCATACCATTGATTTATAAATAATCTTACTCATCTTTTTAATATCCTCTAACATCTTAAAAAATCAACCTATATTGATTTACTCCAAAGGAATTTATAAAATAGTCTTCTACTAAATTTTTATCAATGTATTTATTACCATAATGTTAAATTTTCATTCATTGACATAGTCTATGAAGCCTAATAGCTCAATATTTGCATATTTGGTTACGTAAAAATGGGGTTTCAGTAATAGTTATTCATGAATATTTTTATTAATTCATCTTTAAATAACTATAAGACTAAATTTTGATTTCCATATATAATCAAAAAATATTACTTGTAAAAACATGACACTCCAAATATCCTCTTATTGATATATAACATTCTTTTGATAAAATAACCATCCCATGTTTTAATGATTAATTTATTAATCAAATAGATGTTTTAAACGTTATCAATATACCTGTAACAACCTAATATTTTGTGAAATATTATTTTTGAAAAGATTTAATCTTTCTTATATTTATTATTAAACAAAATTTCATGTTTATCTTACATTACCCACAATAATAATTTCTTATTATGTTATATGAAAAATCAAGTTTTAATGAACCACAAAAAAGAATTAAAATTATTATTAAAAAATGAATGTTACTACCTAGATATTAAATTAGTGTCCAAAAAAGGAATAAATAAATTTTAAATATTCTTTATAATGGTTTTATAAGAAGAAATTCATTTTATAAAAGGTACATAATTTCTCAATATAAAAATTATATTTTTTGAAGATACTATTTTCTCAAAGACTATTCCTTTAATTTATTTTTACAAACAATAATATAAATAATTTATGAAACATTTAGAAAATTAATTTGATGAAATAAACATACATTTTGAAATAATTATATCAAAATCATATTTGGTTGATTCTTTTGAGAATATTTTGAATATATTAATTTTTTAATCAATAACAAAAAATATTGAATTTTAATTAAAAACAACCCTTTAGTTTATGTTATTAATAAAGATAGATTATATTGAATTATGTTTGATGTAAAATTAGTTCAAATATATATTAGTAAATTTAGGATATTGCAATAATTTAAATATTGAAATTTGATATAAAGACTTTATAAAATTTAGATCATTTTCTTCATGGAAACGCACTGTCTTGTCACGTTAATGAGACTAATTTTAAATTATGTGTTTCACCTTCCTTGAATGAAATTATGAAAAATGATTCCATATTTTGAATAATTATAGTTCATATCATTTTTTAATTTTAAATTATCTTCTAGCCATAATGCTTAATGAAACGATTTAAAAATTAATTATTGTGATTATAGTTAAAACGAGGTTTCGCGTGATACATTTGTTTATGTTAATGTTAATATTCCATAAACATCAAATTTTTATTTTATAATTTTTATTTAATATTATTAATTAATAGGTCTGAATTATCTAATAAGTCTATTTTTTATTTTATTATTAAATGATAAATTACTTAGGATAAATAAAAATGTTATCATTGTAGAAATTAAAATGGTAAAAGTGAGTAAAACATAAAGGACGACGAGGGACATGTTTAAAAAATGATTTATTTAGTGGAGGTGTAGATAGAAAATATAATACCTACCCTCCATTATTTTTCAATTTCGGAGCCATAAGAAGGGAGAGTGACCATCAATTTTGAATACTTCTATTTATTAATAGGCCACTCCCCCTTTATTATAGAAGGTCATCTCATCTCCTCTATTATTCATATCATAAAACCATTTTGGTTTAGATAATTCTTACACAATAACATACCAACATCATTGTTATAATCCTATATGCCCTATTTTTTCTATGAAGACAAACTTGGAGGGATTTTGGTGTAAACCTATGGAGGATACCCAAAGAAGAGGTAATGTTCAACAACATGAATTTTTTTTATTTGTTTCTCCACATCTGTTAATTCTTATTATACCATTATGATATTATAAGATTAATATCTTTTAAAAATTAACATGTTTTAATTTAAAATATATGACCTAAAACCATCTACACTTCCATAAAATTTGTTTGGAAATCATTGTTTTTTTTGTGTATGGTGGATTACCAAATTGTGAACCAATGTAATTCGGTTTTCTATTGCCACCTCAAATGGTTCTATATAATGATTGATCTGAAGTGTATATATATATATGAAATTTAAAACATTATTATATAAGTGGATTCATTACCTCATATGTAACTTGTAGTGACCCAAAACCCAGAAGCGTGTAGTCATTTTCATACTTAATTAAATTAGTATACGATACGTAGAATTTCATAATGAAGGACTGAATAGTTTAGATGCCTTGTTAAAGTAGATAAATACATAATTCCATATGACATTTTACTACCCAAATTACCATCTATTTTTTTGAGAGTAACTTTATTCCATCAAGAATGTTCCATCATATCAATCATAGTAAACATAAAATAATCTTGGGAAAATTAAACAAAATAATAGTACAAAAAATGGCTTATTGCGATGATTTATTTGCGATGGGCCAAGGGCCTATAAAAAAAGTCTCTCAAATGAGACAACTTTTGATGAGAATTTTAACCCGTCAAAAATAGTCCATAAAAAAGAGGTATTTGTGACCGTTTGTTGCAAATACACTTCTACTTTTTTTTATTTGTTATGGTGGAGGATCCCCATGGAAAATAATATGTCTGTAGGATATTATTTACGACGAGCCGTGGAAAATAATTTCTCGTGATAATAGTATTTATGATGAGACCCATCAAAAATAGTATCTTTTACTACCGCCTCAATGAGAATCCTGGGTACTATTTGCATCGGGTCTCGTCAAAAAAATTATGACAAGACCCGTCACAAATAGTATGTTGGTAAGTAGACATTTACGATGGGACCCATCGTAAATAACTTTTTCGCTGCCCCTAATAAATATGGGGTTATCATTTGCGATGAAATCAGTCGCAAATTCCTTTACCGGAAATGATTTGACCAATATATATTCCCATCTGATTTTTTTCCCATTTCACAATTCTTTCAAGTTCTCGCTCGTTTTATGCTCTTATATTTCTCCCTTTGGGTTTTTCATACTTATAATATTTGTAATGGGCTAATTTTTTGGACTTTCATCCAACGAAAGATTCAGTTTTAAGGTACTTAATTTTTCTTTCATTTTTTTAATTAATTTTAATTTATATTTGTAATAATTATTATTAATTTGAGGTAACTAAATTAAATTAGAATTATATAGATTTATTGTGAATTATTTATTTTTACAAATATGTTGTTTCATTAGGATATAATCTTTATATTTAAAAGTAAATAGTATTAATTTGTAATACTTTCGTTCAATTATCATTTATTAATAATTATTAAATGTAATTAGTATTAATTAGTTGGAACTGTTAATAATTATTAATAATTAGTTTTAATTAGTGTAAATGAGTATAAATTAGTATAAATTAGTATTTATTAGTAATAATTAGTAATAAATATTAAAAATCTTATGTAAATTGTAATATTTAGCTGTAATTGCCGCTAATTAATAATAATTTATTATAAATTTTAAAAAAGTTGATTGGATTGTATTAATTAGGAATAAATAGTAGAAATTATAAATAATTCGAAATAAATAGTAATAGATAGTAATAATAAGTAATAATTAGTAATTAACAGTTATAAATAGCAATAATTTATTCTAATTAGTATTAATTAGAAATAAATGGAAACAAATAGTAATAAATAGTAATAAGTAGTATTAAATATTAATCAATTGTAATCAATACTACTAATAAGTAATAAATCTTAATAAATTGTAATAAATAGTAACAAAAATTAATAAATAGTAATAACTAGTAATAACTTGAATTAAATATAAATGAATTGAAATAAATATGAATAAATATGAATAAATATGAATAAATACTAATAAATAGTAATAATTTGTAACTATTAGTAATAATTAGTAATAATGACTAATAGAAAGTAATAAATAGTAATAAATAGTGATAAATAGTAATAAATAGTAATACATTGTAATAAATTGTAATAAAGAGTAATAAATAGAAATAAAATGTAATAAATAGTAATAATTTGTTATAAATAGTACCAATTAGTGTTAATTAGTATTAATAAGAAGTAATTAATAAAAAGTAGCATTAAATTAATATAATTATTAAAAATTATTATTAATTAGTAAAAAAAATTTAAATACATAAAAATTAGTAATAATAAGTTCTAATTAGTAGCGATTAGAAATAATTTGTGAAAATTAGTAATAATAAGTGGAAATTAGCAATAATTAGAAATAAGTATTAAAATTTAGCTGTAATTAGTAAAAATTAGCATAAATTAGTAATTATGAATGGTATATAGTTAAAAATAGAAATAATTATTATTAATTAGTTGTAATTAGTAAAAATTAGCATTAAATAATTATAATTATTAAAAATGAACGATATTTGGTATTAAATTATTAAAAAATAATTAAAATTATTAATAATAAGTGGTAATTAGTAGTAATTATTTATAATTAGTAGTAATTTGAAATAATTAGCATCAATTAGTTATAATTTGGGATAAATAATAATAAAATTTAATGAACTGTTAAAAATTAGTAATAATAAGTAATACTTATTAATAATTGGTAATAATTAGTGTTAATTAGTAATAATTCATATTATTTGTTATAAAATAACAAAAATTAGTACTAATTAGAGATATTCAGTAATAATTTGTGGTAATTTCTAATAATTAGGGGTAATAAGTATAAATTATTATAAATTAGTGTCAATTAGTATTAATTTTAAATAAATTTACAATAAATCACTATGAAATAATACATATTATTATAAATTACTAGAAAATAAAAATAAAAAAGGTTGTCAATTTTTAATTCACGAGTAAAACAAATTGTACATATGTGGTTAAAATAAGTAGTCATTTCTCAGGGCCTAGATATTAGAAATTATCTTATTTACACATTTTAGTAATTTATAATATATTTTATTACATTGTAGCAATTTATAATAATTTTCAACAATTTATAAAAAATAATGTTAATATTAGGGAAAATTAGTAAGAAAACCAGCACAACTATATAAATTTTTTAATATCTACAAGTTAATTCTAATTTTTTAATTCTCTGTACAATTTTTGTATCATATTTTTCTTATATCCAATTAATCATAAAAAAATTATTAGTAACAAACAGTAATAATTAGAAATAATTATTAATAAATAGTAATAATTATTTTATAAATAGCAATAATTACTAATGACTAATTTACACAACCGACAAATTTGTACATACATGGTTCATACAAATTAGTAATAACTAATATATCCCATCCATCTCCAAATTTGAAATGAAGGTGACCATACCAGGACAAATATTAGGTGACACATTGATGACAACAACAAAAGAAGTAGGTGAAACGTCGATGACATGACATATTTGACATAAATTGGTGTAATGATAAATATTGATAGGTTTCACATTGATTGGTTTCATCACCTGGTGATTATAAAATCCATGATTTATACCTTTTTCAAAATCAATCAATTTCCATCTTTTGGTGATTATAAATGACCAATCTATACTAACTATGTAAAAATATGACATTAGGTCACTATAATCGGGATTAATATATTGTGATGTGTCGGTGACAGTAGGAGGAGTAGGAGGAGGAGATACCCTAATAATAGAACATGATTGACATAAATTGGGTAACTAAAAAATTAAGACATGTTTGGCATAATTTTGTTCCATCATTGGAATATTTTATAATCTTTGATTTAAACTTTTTTAGTAAATCATAGAATCTAACATCTTCAGAAGATTAGAAATGACTAATTTGTGTCATCCTTGTTCAAATTTATCATTTAGGGGCCAGAACCATGGCAGACCAGACGTAACGTGTTGATGGCAGCAAAAGTAGGAAGAGGAGGGGGAAATGAAGATTGGAATAATTAAATTATGGTTATAATCATATATAATATATATATATATATAATATTTGTTTTCAATAATTTCATAACTGTCATTTTGTGTTTTAGGTGGACTCTAATCTATTTCCTGAGTGGGAGGAGGCAGATCAACCTAGTGATGAGCATGATGTTTCACATCTTACCCTCAAATATCTAGCTATTCATTGATGACACAGTGGGGTCATGGTCTTATGGGATTGATGATTCCCGACACTATCCCCAAGCGACGTCCACATCATGACTTTGATCCATGCATACAGAGGTATGTTTAGTTTTGTATTATAGTTTGTTTTCATTTATTTTCTTTAATTTATTTATATACTAATTTTTTATTATTTTTAATCTTTTTTCATAGCTTTTCTCATTTTACTGTTGGATAGGGAGAAAATAGAGCTCTGTTAGTAGCAGTAGGAGAAGATGCTTCTATGGTAGTAGCAACAACACAAGCAGTCGAAGGAGTACATGTGACATTTTAGTCATGGTTTGGGCAATGAGTTCCATCCACCAGCTCCTCCAGATGATCCACCCCCTCAATAATTTATATATTTTATCTGATAAACATTTGAATGAAAAATTTATTTATTATATTTTTATTAATCCATATATTTATATCTCTATATAGTTCATTATTTATATTGTTGGGAATTTTGTGTTTGTTATTATTTTATAACTTAATTATTATTATTTTATAATTTCATAATTTATTAATTATTTTGATCATATTCGTACTAATTTATTATTTTTATTATTTTTTATTTATTGATTATTTTATTATTATTATTATATTGTAATATTATTGTGAATATTTTGTTTTAGAATATTTAATTATTTAATATTTATAATTAATTTTTTATTAATTTTTTATTTATTAATATTAATATTATTTTTATTGTTATTATTTTATATAATATTAAAAATTATAATTTTATTATTTTTTAAGTATTTTTTGATGGGCCCATCAGAAAATGTTTTTTTAAAAACCCCGACTAAACTATTTGTGATACCATTTTCTGCAATGGGTTATTTGCGATTGGACCCCATCACAAATAAGATTTCGAAAATTCTTCAATATCATGTAGTGTAAGGGTGACCACAAAGGCCTAGTAAGGGTTAAGTATATCAGAAAAGTCATGAATCAATAAGAATAATCAATATGAAAAGGTAAATAACTGAGCACACATTTCATTTTATTTACATTAATATCATGGTATGATAAGTCATAATCAATATGGAAAGGTACATAAATAAAAACACATTCCATTTAATAAATAAGATAAGAATGAAATTAATATATAGATTATATCATAGAAAAAGATTTAGAGGAGGATTTAGGTAGGCGCATCCACTGGAGTAGAGCTAACCGGAATTGGATGAATGAGAGGGTATGGCTTTGTCATCGGTACCGGGCTTGTGCAGCTTTGTATAGGATAGCTAGCCGACCAGCCCTGCAATGGTGTGGAGTGCTGATATCATGAAATATGCTAGGGAGGAGTAGTTCCATGTTTTCTGGTCAGGGCGATTCCCTCTAAGACCTACGGGTCATGTAATTGTCTCTAAGCCTTTGGGGCTTGTAAGGGTTCCACCTCATCCAGAAAAAGGTGGATTATCAAAATAATAGAAAAAATGAAGGCCTTCGGGCCATTCCGACCTTCCTAGGAACATGATACATTTTCCATAAAAATATATACCCATCATAGTTTAAAAATGGTTGGTAAAAACCCATATTATTTTTGTTAAGACCTCCCATTGGACACATTCTATCAATATCTCTCCTCTAAATAGATTAAAATAGCTTAGTTACAAACATGAAGGGTTTATGGCTAACAAAATTTGTCTCATGAGACAATTGATGCACTAAGTGGCTTAAATTAAGTATTCCCAGACCTGTGTATTGCTAGTCCCAAAAATTACTCATATATAAAATAGTCATTTTAATTCATTAAGAATGTTCCTTATTATTAAATATCCTTAATGAGTAAAGGATTATGATTTATAAATATTTACCCAGTTAATAAAATTATTTCCAAAGAAAATACTATATTTGAAAATGGAATACGGTATTAGAAAAAGTCAGGTATATGAAAAATAATATTTAAATTTATTATAAATTTAATGTATAATGGAAAATGAATAATTCAATTGAATTTTAATGTCTACTTTAATGAATCAAGGTTTTGAATTCCAATACACTCCTTGGCAAGAATTATATTAACACATTCAAAGTAATAATAAGGATAGATTCAATACAAACTATACACACATGATTTAAAAGAAAGGTGTTTTTATTTTATCAATAAAAATATCATAAAATTATCTTTAAAAACATTAATGGGGGGAAATATTATTATCATTTTTATTTTTTGAAAAATCATTTTCTTTAAAAATCGTATTTAAATAAATTCTATTTAAAAAGATCATCACAAAATTGAAATGGAAGATTCAATTCAACGAAGATCATGATAGTGGATAATTTAATAACTGTTGAATAAGAAAAAAAGAACATTCTTTGTATACTATAAAATGGTTAGGAAAATTTCTTTTTAAGAAAATGACAAGAATATTCCTTTTACATTTTCAGTAAAATAGAAACGGTCAATATTTTTGTAACACCCCGACCCCAGTTACCCAGAGTAAGTGCATTATTACATAACATTGGCATGATCACAAAAGATCAAGTCTCGAATGACTGATTAGTTTAGTAGCCTAGGAATCACTAGATACAATCCTAATGTTTACATTACATCATAAAATGAAAAACTATAATAACATCTTGTCTCCATAGACCACACTCGTATCCCCTCATACAATCCCTGTAGGTCAGTCATAAAATAATTCTTCACATCCTAGGAAAAATAAAACATTGAAATAGGTGAGCTCAGATGCCCAGTAAGGATAACAGTATTGCGGAAACTTTCATAAATAAGCATAAAAATTTAAGGCAATGTATAACTAAAACAAAATCCTTTTAAACCTGAACTTCAGCATAATATGGTAGAAATAAAATTCAATAATTCCAATTTATTATTCACATGTATATTCTACTATTCAAATAATAAAATGAAAATATCAATAACCACTTTCATAATGATGGATTACATAATTCCAAACTATCATAACGACATAGTCAATGCCTTATGACAAGAATACAAATAAGATTTTGTCAAGGCCTTGTTCCAAAAAACTAGTTTGTCTCATCAGACGTACCGATGCATCGAGGAGCAATAGCGGGCTCCACCCATCAATTATTATGTCCAATTCAATCCTCATATGAACAGGTTTAAACATAACATACACATTCATATTAAAACTAGCATACGAAATGTCAATACATTCTCCACAAACCATGAATGGTATAAAAATAACACTTACATAGTCAAATATATCAAAAAACCTTCAATACAATATGGATGTTTTCTATCATAATAAATCAACTTCAAATAAGCTTAAAATCTATCAAAGGATGTTGACCAAGATGAAAACAAAACTATTTAAGAGAAATATCTCTTTTTTTTAAATCATTTAAAAGTCACAAAATTATAAAAGAAAATATTTACATTTAAAATATTCTTTTAATCTTGTAAGGGAATATTCTATGATTTTATAGTGGCAGAAAATAGTCACACCCACCATATAAGTTAAAATAAATATATTCTTACCTTAATTCTATTGAAAAGATTAAAAATGACCTTGTTTGGAAAATGACAGAAAGATTCCTTTATAAAAATCTTATAAAAAGTTAAACAAGGGTATAAATGACATTAAACCACAGTCTGTAAAATAGTAATAATGATTTGAAATACATTTTTAAGAAACTTGGATGTGGATGATAAAGAGGTCATAGTAGATAATTACGTATAAACAACCTCGGATAATGAAGAGATTGTGAAATAAACCCTTATATTGTACTTTTCATTGGTTAAGGGTAGTTTAACCTCCAGTATAATGGTGAAATAATTTTTATTAAATTATAAAATATTAATATACATTAATATGATATCACATATGATCTTTTAACATTGCTTTGTTAATAATATCTTAGTATTATCGTCGTTTCAGGTGTTAACTTACACGTTTTATTTTATATGTTTTGTTACACAAGTTGTGTCCGTTATGGAACGGTTTTATCTTATTCATATATAGAATGATATCAAGTCCTTAAACATTATTTTTAATCATCAAATAATAATTTGACTTGAATGGATAAGATGAGGAAAGAATCTCATCGCGTTCGTCGAGACGGTAGTCTATACGTACGCACGAGTGACAATATCATTATTTTGATATTAAAATAATATATAATTGGATGGTATATCATATTTATAGAATAATTATAATGTTATATTTATTATTTACTTCAATTAAACTTCATTATCATACCCATCCAAATAATATTGTTTTGAATAACAATTACACCCCGGCGTGGAGATGGTTAGCCGTACGTACACACATATGGTGACATATCATAAAATGGATGGATATAATACTTAGTATAGTTTACCATATATATAATAACATCACAGTATATATAAGATACTAGATTTATTATTTTATAATGGAAATAACAAAGAAAGAAGAAGTGTAAGAAGAAAATAACATGAAAGAGGGTGGTGAAAACATTACCTCTTCTTCGGGTTCTTCCTTTTGATTTGATCAAATGGGATCCTTAGGTTGGCTTTATAATAAAACTATGGCCTCTATTTTTAATTGAGGGAAGTTTAGAGAATAATTGGTCAGGTGTTGGCCGAAAACAAAGGATTTGAAGGTGTGAATTAAAGGGAAGGGGGAGTGACCTTTTATAAGAGGGGTGAGGGGAACCTTTGGAAAAGGTAGAAATATTATTTTATAATAAATTCATATTCTTTTTCTAATGGCTAAAAAGTATATTATTTAAATGTTAAAGTGGGGATAGGTCGAAAAACACTCAACAAATTGGTTTTATACAAGTTTGGGTCACTATATTATCTTTATCTTTTTGATTTAACTCTTAGTTAAATAGTTTGAGATTTACCATGTCTCGTTGTATTTTTATATTTTATAGTTAATAAACTTACTATATACTTTCAATCGACCCCAATGTGGTCCATTAATGATACAAATATCATTATATAATTCCTTTGGCCGATCCTTATATTTTTAGGAATAGAATATCAATTAATAATATAATATTTCTTTTAAAAACTCATTTACATCAATTTTGACACTATTTAATAATTGACTTTTGTTAAATTCATAAAAACATTATTAATTATAAAAAATTTAAAATAAGTAATCCTAACATGTCATATTAACCAATAAAATTTTTTTATGTCCTCAAAAATTTCAAATTAAATTTATTTTTACATTTTTAATACCAATTATTTGATTCATTCATTAATAATGAAAATACTACATCATTATTGTGTGAGAAATAAATTTAATTATTAAATGTCTAAAAATTATAAATAAAATCACATTATATAGGAAATATTCTTTTCTTTCTAATTAATATTTATAGTTTAAAATATAACATATATAACCGTATGTAAAAATTGTTTTTCTAAAAGATATATCCTTATGTCATTTTTGTATGTACTTTAACCTAATTAATATATAGTGTCATTATCACTTACTAGTTGCTCTATGGGGTCCCAAAATCGTCCCAAATATGAAAATGGTAAGAAATGTATCAACCAATAGTGTTAGGACACGATTTATGGTAATTTAATATTATTATTATTTGTTTACCCTAATTTACCGGATTTACCCTTTAACCATGGTAAATAAAATATTTACCGAAGTAATTATTCAAAATGTCTAGAGATAAAAGTTACCTATTTTCAGAATTTGGACCTCCTGATTATAAATATGGAATCCATTTTTCTATATTCAAAACACATAAGTGGCAGAAAATAATTTAAAATTATTACTCGTTGTGAAAATAAAAAGCGTTTTTTTAACAAATAATAACTATCAAAAGATTAACACTTTCTTATTTCCAGTTTAAATGTGAAATTATGTCCAATGACCAAAATTGGATTAAAAGGTGAAAATATAATCTAATTATACTTTAAAACCACTCAAATTAATAATTTATTACTATTAATTATTTTGATTAAAAAAGTTGTTTTTAATTAAAATTTTGTAATTTTTACTATTCATCAATATTTGAAAGTTATCAGAAAAGTACCAAAAATTAACCCTAACCCAATATTGATATTCCGAATCCAAAAATGAAGTCCAATTTGAATAATAAAATTAATAAAATTTCAAAAAGTGGGTATTACTATTCATAATGGCTACATTGAGTGGTTGTGGTGTGTGTTAGAAACTCGAAGTTACGTACAACACCTGATACTGTATTATTCAAAGAGAAGCGTAGAGTGGAAGCTTTGGGTGTTACATTCTACACTCCTTCAAATAATTTCATCCTCAAAATTTCTAGAATACTACTACATGAAAAGACTCAGGTGGTTCTTCATCATAAGTTCCTCAGGTTTCCACGTTGCCTCTTCCATCTTATGGTTTCTCCCTAAAACCTTTACCAGACGAGTCATCTGGTTTCTCAGCAATTATTCTCTAGTATAAAGAATCCTGATGGGATCTTCGCAATAAGAGAGTTCAGGTTCCAGTTCTACTTCTTCATAGGTGAGTACATGCGTTGGGTCAGGCATGTATTTTCTCAATAGTGATACGTGGAACACATTGTGAACTTTGGAGAGACTTGGTGGCATTGCCAAACAGTAAGCCACATCCCCAATTTGTTCTAGAATTTCGAAAGGTCCTATATACCAGGGACTCAATTTACCATTCTTAACGAAACTTATAACACCGTTCTATGGAGATTCCTTCATAAAAACATGATCTCCTACCTGAAATTACAAATCCTTCTTTCGGTTATCAGCATAGCTCTTATTCCTACTTTGAGCTGCTTTGATGTGGGTTTGGATTACCTTCACCTTTTCCATTGTTTCCTCAACAGTTTCTGGGCCTACAAGTTTTATTTCACCAACATCATCCCAACAGGTTGGTGTGCGACATCTCTTTCCGTATAACACTTCATATAGTGTCATCCTAATATTTTAATAGAAGCTATTTTTATAGGAAAATTCCACCAGAGGTAAATATTGATCTCCCATACCCTGAAAGTCATGTGATTAAGATCTCAACATGTATTCTATGGTTTGAATATTCCGTTCTTATTGTCCATCAGTTTGGGGGTGATAGGCATTGCTGAAATGAAGTTCAATATCCAGGGCTTTCTGAAGACTTTTCTAGAATATTTAAGTAAAACAGGGATCACGATCTGAAACAATCGATAGGGTTACTCCATGAAGTCTCACAAATTCATTAATATATAGTCATAATAGACATTCAAGTGGTATATCTTCACTTAAGAAAAAAAAATGTGCTGACATGGTAAGACTATCAACAATGTCACATATTTCATCGTTTCTTCTAGGAGTCTTTGGTAGTCCCACGACAAAGTCTATCATAATATTATCCCATTTCCACTACGGTATGGGAATAGGCTGAGTAACTCCTCCAGGCTGTGGCCTTCTAGATTTCACTTGTTGACAAACCATACATCTTGACACAAAATCAGTAATCTCCCTCTCCATGTTGTCCCACCAAAAATGATCCTTCAAATCTCTATACATTTTGGTTCTCTAAGGGTGTATAGAGAAATTGGAACAATGAGAATCATCCAAAAATTCCTTTTTTAGATCAGGTGTATCGGGAACACAAAGTCTCTTCCCAAATTTCAAAATTCCTTCTTCATACACAAGGTCACTCAATCTCCCATCATTTATAACTTTAATATTCTTTTGAAATTCTTCATCATCGGTCTGAGAACTCTTAATAACTTCTAGTAAATATGGTTTGGCAACCATTTGAAAAAGTATCAATATTTCACCTTCCATGGTTATTCCCATATCTAACATTACTATATTCATGAAAATTGGATCTCTTTGAAGTCTCATTTTGTTCAAAACTCCATGATCCTTTCTGCTCAAAGCATCTTCTACCTTATTTGCCTTCCCAGGGTTGTAGTGTATCGTGCAATCATAATACTTGAGTAGTTCAAGCCATCTCCATTGTGTCATGTTGAGTTCTTTCTGCGAGAAAATATACTTCAAACTCTTGTAATCGGTATATATCTCACATTTTTCACCATTGAGATAATGTCTTTGTATCTTCAAAGAAATTATTACAAAAGCTAACTCAAGATCATGAGTAGGATTGTTTTTTAAATTAATTTTTAGCTGTCATAATGCATAGGAAATAACCCTATCATTCTACATAAGGACACAACCAATAAGTTTCTTTGAAGCATCACTATAAATAACAGACCCATCATTCCCCGGTGGTAGAGACAATATAAGAGCATTGACTAATCCTCTCTTCAGTTCTTCAAAAAAATTTTCACACACTTTTGTCCAAATAAATTTATCCCTTTTATGTGTGAGCTTTGTTAATGGGTTAGCCAATCAAGAAAAATTCTGGACGAAATGCCAATAATAACTTGCTAAACCAAAAAAACTGCATACCTCATTTATAATCGTCAATACTGGCCATTCTTGAATTTCCATGGTCTTATAAGGATCAACTGAAATTCCATCCTTAGAGACAATATAGCCAAGAAAAGGAATCTCCTGAAGCCAGAATTCACATTTTCTAAACATCCCATATAATTCATGTCTTTTAAGAGTCTTCAAGATAATGTGCAAGTGATTTTCATGATCTTAATAGATTTTGGAGTATCCCAAGATATCTTGAATAAATAAAACAACAAAATCATCGAGATATTCCTTGAAAACTATGTTCATTAGATCCATGAATATAGAGGGTGTATTAGTCAATCCAAAAGGCATTACTGTAAACTCGTAATTCCCGTACCTTGTTCAAAATGCTATCTTCAGAATGTCATCCTTCTTCACACACAACTGATGGTATCAAAATCGAAGGTCAATATTTGAAAATTATTGGGCTCCATGCATTTGGTAGAATAAATCATCAATGTGAGGTAGGGGACACTTGATCTTTATTGTTATATCATTGATTTCCCTGTAGTCGATACATAACCTCATAGATCCATCTTTCTTCTTAACAAAAAGGACAGGGCTACCCCTGGAGAAACACTAGGGCGAATAAATCTTTTATTACCCAATTCATCTAGTTGTTTATTTAGTTCAACTAATTCCACAGTGGCCATTCTATAAGGGGCCTTCGATATAGGCCTTTAACTAGGATTTAAATCAATGGAAAACCCAATTTCTTGTTCTAGAGGATGTCCAAGTAAATCTTCCGAAAACACATCAACATATTCTTTCACAATAGGTACATCCACTATTTGAACATTCTTTTCCTCACCCATAGTTATTTCACTATTTTCCTCCCCGATAATTGAATTTAGTTGAGCTACTGGGCGCGGATCTAGATAAGAATCAGGTGGTGACGATTCTTCTCTATAGATAAGGTGTTCTTTATCATCATCATCAAAAATAGTAACTTCATTGTTCTTATAATAAATCTTTTGGTCTGAAAGTCAATCTGTACCCAGGATTATATCAAATTCAATCATGGGTATGATGATGAGATCAGAAGATAAAGAACATTTTTGTGCTCTATTAGGGACTGAATCACAAAACTTTGTTGCAATGATACTTCCCTTAGGAGTTTTGACTGACAACTACCTTGTTAAATCAAATTGGAAATATCTAATTTTCTTATCAAACTGGGAAGACATGAAACAATGCGATGATATAGAATTAAATAAAGCATTTTTTAAACTTGAGGAAACCATTAAATTACCTGACACAACATCTTTCGACGATTCTACCTCAGTAGTATGATAGCATAATCTTGGTCTTGATCCCTTGGCCTTTCTGATGTAAGTTCACCTGAATCTTAGGAAATTCATTTGAAAATTGTCCCATATCCCTAAAATTGTATGATTGAATATCGAAAGCTTATTTCATCTGCTTACAATCATGATCATGGTGGCCTTTTTCACCACACCTGTAACAGAATCTCAGTCCCTTCAAGCAAGTACTAGTGTGTTTATTCCCACATTTACTATAGGATGGATATTCATCCTTTCCCGTTTTCCAATTATTTCCCTTAACAAAGTTATCGACAGATCTCTTCTTCTATTGTTTTTCTTTAAATTCAAAAGACATAGTGAATAACTTTTATGTCTTGATAGCACATGAGACAATATCTTCGTTCGATGAGAAGGATTGTTAGACTAATGCTCAATGGAGAAATGGTTTTAATTCATCTAATAAATGATCAATCTTACTGCTTGGGTTACGTATATCATTTGCTGCATGCCTTGCTATCCTTGTAAAGTTAGCCTCATACTTTGCGACATTCTCATACTCCTTTTATCCCAGACATAGAAATTTCATTTCCATATATGCTCGATGGCCACGAGGAAATTATTTTTCAAAGAAAATCTCTTTGATATCCCTCCATTCCATATTTGATACTTTATCATGGTCCTTTGTGTTTTGAATCAATGACCCCCATTGATCAGCATCTCTAGTGAGTCGGTAAACATCCATGATAACTTTTTCCCTTTCACTAGTCTCCAAGTAATGGAATATTTTCTATAAGGAATTTATCCATTGCTTAGCTACTAATTGATTTGTACTCCCATTGAATGTTGGTGGTTGTTTCCTCATGAAGCGATCTAACATTGATCCTCCATGATGTGGATCTGGGTGCTCCATATGGGTAAGGTTATTATTCATAACCTGAGTGAGTTGTCCTAGTATGGTGATTAGATGATCAACACCAGTTGTATCACCATCTCTACTATAATTAACTTGAGTTGGAGGGAAATCCCTACACGGAGTGCATGCATTGATACAGTTTCCATTTCTTCTACTAGGATCTATTTATAAACAATGTCATAAACTAGATTAGCTTATGAATCGCAATACATAAATACAAACTTGTAAAACACTTAACATGAATTGAACGGTTTATGGATATAATCCATAATCATAAAAATGTTTTCTTTGAGGAATTATATACTCATAAATCCTTCATAATGGTTTGTAAAGAAAATGATAATTATCCTAAGCATATCCCCTAGGAGTGTCGTAACCAAGAGTGCAGCAAGGCCTATTGTCGTGCACCAGTTTGTATTTGAGTTTAGCTAAAAGTGGTGTTTTTTGGTTTTACTCCTAGGTACATATGTTCCAGAGCTACCTCTACCAGCTCGTATCCATATAGGGATGTATTTCTCAAAAACTCAAAAAATCTCTACAGTACCAAAATTCTAGGAAGTTATTCTATACTAATCCTCAAATTCCATCTTAGGTCTATGTTCTCTAATCAGAGTTTATCTAAATCTAGCTTCCAAGGTTTGTACTAAACTTCCTTTGATACCAAATTTAATGCCCTGACCATAGTAACCCAAAGTTAGTGCATTATTACATAACATTGGTATGATAAAAAAAGATCAAGTCTCGAAAGACCGATTAGTTTAGAAGCCTTGAAATCACTAGATTAATTCATAAAGTTTACATTAAATCATAAAATGAAAATAACAACAACATCTTGTCTCTATAGACCACACTCATATCCCCTCATACCATCCCTACTGATCATTCATAAAATAACTCTTCATATCCTGGGACAAATAAAACATATAAAGGGGTGAGCTCAGATGCCTAGTAAGGATAACAATATAGAGGAAACTTTCATAAAGAAGAATAAACATTTAAGATAATTTATAACTAAAACAAAATCCTTTTAAACATTAACTTCATCATAATATGGAAGAAATAAAATGAAATAATTAAATTAATTATTCATGTGGATATTCTACTAATCGAATAATCACATGAAATATCAATAACCACTTTTATAATGATGGAATGCATAATGCCAGACTATCAGAACCACATAGTCAAGGCCTTGTGCCAAGAATAAAAATAAGATTTTGTGAAGTTCTTATTCCAAGAAACTAGTTTGTCTCATGAGACCGACCGATGTATCGAGGAGCAATAGCGTGCTCTACCTGTCACTTATTAAGTCCGATGCATTCCTCATATGACCAGGTTTAAACATAAGATAAACAATCGCATTAAAAATAGCATAAAAAATGTCAATACTTTCTCCATAAACCCTGAATGGTATAAAAGTAACACATCCACAGTCAAACATATCACAAAACCTTCAATAAAATATTGAAGTTTTTTATCATAATAAATCAACTTCAAGTAAGCTTAAAATCCACCAAAGGATGTTGACATAGTTGAAAACAAAACTATCTGAGAGAAGTATCTATTTTTTTTAAATCATTTAAAAGTCACATAATTATAAAAGGAAACATTTAATTTGAAAATATGATTATAATCTTGTAAGTTAAGCTTTGATGATTTTATAATGACGTAAAATTGCCGCACCCACCGTGTATGTTAAAAAAATTCATTCTTACCTTAATTTTGTCGAAAAGGTTAAAAAGACCTTATTTAGAAAAAAATGGAAATATTCCTTTATAGATATCTTATAAAAAGTTAAAAAAGGGTATAAATGACTTTAAACCATAATCTATAAAATAGTAAGATTGATTTAAAATACATTTTTCATAAACATGGATGTGGATGATAAAGAGGTCCCAGTAGATAATTACGTATAAACAACCTCGAATAATGAAGAGATTGTGAAATAAATCCTTAAATTGTAATTTTACTTGGTAGAGTGTAGTTTAACCTCCTATATAAGGGTTAAATAATTGTTATTAAATTATACATGAATCATACACATTAATATTATATCATATATGATATTTTAACATTGCTTTGTTAATAATATCTTAGTATTATCGTCGTTTCAGGTGTTAATTTACTCATTTTATTTTATATGTTTTGTTACATAAGCCATGTTTGTTATGGAAAGTTTTTGTCTTATCCATATCCATAATGATATCAAGTCCTTAAACATTATTTTTAATCATCAAATGAGAATTATACTTGAATGGATACGATGGGGAATGAATCTCATCGTGTTCATCAAAACGGTTGTCCGTACATACGCACGAGCGACAATATCATTATTTTGATTTTAAAATAATATATAAGTGGATGGTATATAATATATACTGAGTCATTATAATTTTAAATTCATTATCTAATTCAATTACAAATCATTATTATACCCATCCAATTGATAATGTTTTGAATAACAATTACACCACGACATGGAGACGGTAACCCGTACGTACACACGTATGGTGACTTTTAATTCAAAGGATGCATAGAATAATGAATATGGTTGTACCATATTTATAATAACATAACAGTATAAATAAGATACTGGATTTATTATTTTATAATGGAAATAACAAATAAAGAATAAGTGGAAGAAGAAAGGAACTTGAAAGAGGGTGGTGAAAACATTACCTCTTCTTCGGGTTCCTCCTTTTGATTTGATGAAAAGGGATCTTTAGGATGGCTTTATGATAAAAATAAGGCCTATATGTTAAATTTAGGGAAGTGGAGAGAATATTTGGGTAGTTTTCAGCCGAGCCAAAAGGCTTTGAATGTGTGTATTAGTGAGAAGGGGGAGTGCCCTTTTATAAGAGGGGTGATGGGCACCTTTAGAAAAACTAGAAATATTATTTTATAATAAATTCATATTCGGTTTCTAATGGATAAAAAGTGTATTATTTAAAGTGTAAGGTGGTTATAGGTCTCAAACCACTCAAACAATAGGTTTTAGATAGGTTTGGGTCACTGTATTAACATTATCTTTTTTATTTATCTTTTAGTTAAATAGTTTGACATTTACTATTTCTCTTCGTATTTTTATATTATATTGTGAATAAACATACGATATACATCCAAGAGACCCCCAAGTGTTAAATTAATGATAAAAATATCATTATATAATTAAATTGGACAAACCTTAGATTTTTAGGAATATAATATCAATTAATAATATAATATTTGTTTTAAAAACTCTTTTATGTCAATTTTGACACTATTTAATAATTTATTTTTGTTAAAGTCTTAAAAAAATTATTACTTCAAACCAAATTAATTTAAGTAATCCTAACTTGTCATATTAACCAATAAAGTTAGTGTATGTCCCCAAAACTTTAAAATTATTTTTATTTTAACATTTATAATACCAATTATTTGATTCTTTCATTAAAAAGAAAAATACAGCATCATTGTTGTGTCATAAATAAATTTAATTATTCAATGTCTATTAAATTATAAATATTATACCATTATATAGGAATTATTTTTATATATCTAATGAATATTTATTGTTTAAAATATAACATATAAAATCCTATGTAAAAATTGTTTTTCTAAAAGATATATGTTTATGTCATTTTTGTATTTACTTTAACTTAATTAATATATTGTCATTATCACTTACATGTGGCTCCATGGGGTCCAAAAATTTACCCAAAGATGCCCATGGTCGGACATGTATCAACCAATATAGTTAGGACACACTTTAAAGTAATTTAATAATAATATTATTTGTTTACCCTTATTTACCGGATTTACCCTTTAACCAAGCTAAATAAAATATTTTCCGAAATAATTATTCAAAATGTCTAAAAATAAAAGATACCTATTTACACAATTTGAAACTCTTGATTATAAATATGGAATCCATTTTTCTAAAATCAAAACATAGAAGTGGCAGAAATTAATTTAAAATTAATTCCCATTGTCAAAACAAAAACCGTGTTTTTAACAAATAATAACTATCAAAAGATTGACACTTTCTTATGTCCAGTTTAAATGTGACATTATGTCCAATGAACAAAGATGGATTAAAAGGTAAAAATATAATCTAATTATAATTTAAAACCAGTATAATTCATAATTTATCACTATTAATTATTTTGATTAAAAAATTTGTTTTTAATTAATATATAGTAATTTTCACTATCCATCAAAATAAGAAAGTTATCAGAAAAGTACCAAAAATTCACTCTAAGCTAATATTGATATTATGAATCCAAAAATGTAGTCCAATTTGATCAATAAAATTTATAAAATTTCAAAAAGTGGGTATTAATATTCATAACTGCTACTTTGATTGGTTGTGGTGTGTGTTAGAACCTCAAAGTTGCGTACAACACACGCTTCTGTATTATTCAAAGTGATGTGTATCGTGGAAGATTGTGGTGTTACAATTTTGAAAACAAATAACTTTTGATATTTTTTAAGAGTAAAAAATGGGTTAAAATTAATTTGACGAATCATATTTAAAAGTTAAAAACATTTTTGGAAATATTTTTAAAAATTTAGTTTTTGTAGAATAATATATTTCCAACCAAAGAGTGAAATGAAGTCAGATTTTCCAAAAAATAGTTTCTAAAACATTTTATGTACAAAATAATGTAAAAATAGGTTTTATTATTTTTAAAAATAATTATTAAACTAAGGATAATAAAAGTATATGTTTTATTAATGAATTCCCAAATAATTACTTTAATGGATATTCAAGAATGAACAATCTCGATTAAAATGAGATTGTGAAATAAACCCTTAAAATGATCATAAAAGAGAAGTGAGAGTTAGTAAATGAATTTATTATGTGTATCAAATGTAAATAAACATAAATGTGTTAATTAAATAATATATGTTCAAAATTTATTATACACATAGTCATCGAATATCAATGAATAAGTAATATAACCCAATGAAAGGAAATTGAGTTATGAAATTATTTACCACATGGTAGCATTTAAATAAATTCCCATTACCAAAAATACATCAAATAAAAACATAAAATACAAATAATAATAAATTATTAATTATATTACATGTTATATGGTCAGTATATACATTATATAAAACAAATTAGGGTCATAACATTACAATATGACTCAATGAAATAAATGTAAGGAAAAATCACTAACCTTAAGCTTCCTTTTCATTGAAGATGATTTAAACACATTTATAGTGGTTTTAAACAATTTATTAACATATTAAATAACCATTTCATTTTTTATGATATCATATAGGATGATTTTATGACATCTTCTTACCCATTTGTTAGTAATATTTCAATATTTTCATTGTTTCAGGAGTTAATTTTCTTCTTTTTTCCCATGTGTTTTTTATGATTGATTTTTTATTGAAAATATTATATATATTAAAAATATTTATATTCATAATCATGAAATAAATAACATATTTTTAAATCAATATTACATTTGAAACAAATAATTTATGATGGTTATGAGAAATGAAGTGTGTTATAATCATGGAGACGGTAGGCTATGCGTACACAAGAGTAATGTTTCCATTTTTCACTAATCATTATGTAAATGAGGTATGTAATATATTAAATTTAAATAATGACAATTATATCATATATAAGACATTATATATTTATATATGTCATCCATGTCGTGTGGTGATAAAATGAGAGTCACAGCCCTTCGTGAAGGTGGTAGTCCACACATACACAAATGATGTTATCATATTTACATGAGTGAAAATAAATGAAATAAAATGTTGTTTTTTATTTAAATAAATTTAAATATGAAATTAATATCATAATTATTTCCTTTATAACAGATATAATAATTTAATTTATCTTTATTACCTTCCTCATGAAGAGTTATTGAAAAACCAATCACATTGCTACGCGAGGCGGTAGTCCACCATACACAAGAGCGATGTTATTGTGTTTCCAACATAATAAAAAGTAAAAATTTATATGTTATATATTGAATCAATAGATATTTTTTTTAATATAATATATATACTTTATATCCATCATCATACCGAACCTTGATATATGGAAATGAAAAAACGAATGACATCGGTTCGAGGGGTGGTAGTCCACCGTACACATTCACAATGATTCTGTAACCCACATGATTGAAGTGGAGATGGTATTAGGTCTTGAAATTATTATAAAACATCATAGTATATGAAATATAATAATGTTATTATAACATTGTGGTATAACTAAAATTTATGGAAGTGGATTAAGAAGAGATATAAATAATCTCATTGAAGAACATTACCTCTTCTTCAGGTATCCTCTATGGGATTGAACTAATGACTTAAAATGTTGAATTTATTAAAAAACATAGGCTTTTAAGATGATATTATGGAATTTTTATGTTATTTTTAAGGTATTGGATTAAACAATTTTTTTTATGGTGTGAATAGAAGAAGTGAGGGGGTGGCCTTTTTTGTTGGGTGAGTGGCACACATAATGTTTTTGAATGGGTAAATTCTTACCACATTTTATTTGTCTGAAAAGACCTTAATAATATACCATTACATATTATATATGGTATAATGTATAAATATGTCCATAAAATGGGTTTCAAACATGTTTATAGGTTATTTGGACCCTTATGTTTATATTTTAATTCTGTAGTAAACTAGTTTTTACCTCAATTATTGTAATTAATTTTAATTGTTTTAATTGATAAATTTAGAGAAATATTATTTTGGACTTATTATAAATTATAAATTATATTGATTCCAAATATGTAATCAATTTTTCAAAATTAAATTTACATAATTAGTGAAATTTATTTTAAAATAAGTCCCACATACTAGTTGAGATTGTGAGTATTTTAAGTAAAAATGTTTAAATATTTACATTCTTTTTAAATCTAAATTCAATATAAAAAATGATTACAATAAACTAAAATGTATTAAAATATTTAAAATTGAAAATTTTTCACTTTAAAAACAATTAAAAATAAAATTTATCATTAGAAATAAGTTATAATAAATGGTTGTTTTCAATTTAAATCTAGTATTTTTCACTATTCATATAAAAGATGAAATTTCTCAGAAAAATCTCAAAAAATTACTTATGTTAATTGTGATATTAAAATTGTAAAAATGAAATTTTTTTCATATAAATATTATGAAATTGGTAAAAATTAATTTTAAAATTACATTCCCAAAGCGCTAATAATTGATTTTTTAGTAAAATATTGTTTTTTCAGAGAATATTACTTCTTCTTTCAAATGGTTCTTATTATTATTAATAATAAATATTTAAACAATATAAGTGTTTAAAATATATATTTTTATACATTAGTTAATCCAATACATAGTCATTATTCCAACATCTAGGTAATAACTATAATATTAAATAATTATATTAATAATATATTTTTTTTTTCGAAAAACTATGTGTTGTGTGTAATCAATTATATAGAAGAAACTCATTTAAGGTAATGAAAGATAAAATTAATATTATGAAAATTTAATGACATATAAAATATTGATTTTATTTTAAAAAGTAAATATTTCATAACATCTCGGGATGTTATATTCCCTTCTATGATTGGTGTTCTATGTCATAAAGACTATCAAATATGATGTTCGTAATTTAAAATTTTGGTGTGTTACATAATGTTTTAATTTATCATCTACATTGGCTAGATAACATCGCTCATGTGTATAGTGGACAACCACCTTGTAAAGTGATGTGATCCTTGTCCACAAACACTTTACCTAGAATATTATAAGGAAAAGTTTATATATTTAAACATGACATTATTATAAGGTTTCATACATATTCATTATTCTATAAAGAAAATTCATCATTTTTTAACTCACTAAAATATGATAATGGTGTTCATGTACCACTGGAATACCACCTTCAAATAGTGATGTTGCTCTCTATTTTCAGAACACGATACGGATGATATGTATAAAAATATTTAATTAAATAATATGATATTTATTATAGTATGAACAATCTAGAAAAATAATATACTACCTACCTCAATTCTGTAATTATCATTGAAAAATGTAAATGTTGGTAATGCGTATATATGACATACAGTTTCCAGGATCCTAATGTACTTTATTTCTTCAAACCATCTTTGATGATTGATATTAGAAGCATAATTTATAAATAAATAAAATAATTATTTCATGATTATTATTCTGGATATTATAGGACAATGATAAAAGTAAGAGAGTTAGTAATAAAAAATCAAAACAAAAATGAAAAATAAGGGACTATTTCTGAAATGCGACATTAAATGTAATTGATAATAAATGGTTAATAAAATGACATAAGTAAATACTATATGGGATTATATATATAATTATTTTTATTTAATAGATGTATAATAAAATTATATTTATTAAATAGTGGCTTGAATGTGTATAAAAGAAGTCAACGCTTATAGTAAGGTATTTTAGTCTCACTTTTTGGAATCTATGAGACATATGATAATTTTACCAATAATTAATTTTAGGTGGTGTATATAATGATGTAACACCAAAAGCTTCTACAGTACGCTTCTCTTTGAATAATTCAATAGCCTGTGTTGTACGGAACATTGAGTTCTAACACATCACAACCAATAAAACTAGCCATTATGAATTGTAATACCTAGTTTTTGAAATTTTATAAATAATATTTTTCAAAATGGACTTCATTTTTTGGACTCAGAATATCAAAATTATCCTCGGGTGAATTTTTGGTATTTTTCTGAAAAACATCATTTTTTGATGAATAGTGACACTACTAAGTGGTAGTTAAAAAATTGAATTTTTCATAAAACTTAATTTTACAGCTTCTGTGATTGGAATTTCGAATATCTGAGAGACATTGTTAATATCAAGGAGTAAAATGTGGTTCATTGAGATGAATATAATTTTGGGTGAATAGTAACTTTTTACATTTATTTACCACGGTTAAAAGTAAAAAGAGTAATTAAGGGTAAAAATGAAAATAATATTACCCTAACAAATGTCTTAATTCTATTGGAAAAGTTTATATTGACAAAAAACAACCTTAGTAATAAAATATTATCATTTAGGTCCACTTGTATTAGATTAGGAAATTTATTATTATTTAATTCAAAGAAGAGTTAAAAGAGTTAAAATCATGGTTTATTTACTAAAACATTTTTAATATAGGGTTATACATAAGATAAATTCGATAGTAAATATTCATTATAAAGGTAAAATTATTTACTACATAATTATGTTTTATTTATAATTTTTAGATATTATATAATTTAATTTATTTATGACCCAATTATGATGCAGTAATTACCATAATAGTGAAAAATTAAAATAATTGATATTATAAATACCCAAATAAATATAATTTGAGACTTTTTATGAATTACACTAATTTTATAGGTTAATATGACATGTTAGTATTGACTTAATTAACTTTTTTTGATGTAATAATTCTGTTATGATTTTCACAAAAATCAATTATTGAATAGTGTCAAAATTGACATAAAAGAGTTTTTAAACAAAATATTATATTATTAATTGATATTAAATTCCTAAAAATCTAAGGATTGGCCAGGAGACTAATATAATGATATGAGTATCATTAATGGATCACTTGGGGGTCTCTTGGATGTATATAGTATGTTTATTAACTATATAATATAAAAATACAAAGTGACATGGTAAGTGTCAAACTAATTAACTAAGAGTTAAAACTAAAAGATATGGTCAATATAATGACCCATACCTGTCTAAATTATATTGGTTAAGTGGTTTTCGACCCATCCCCACCTTAAATTTTAAATTATACACTTTGGAGCCATTAGAAACCGAATATGAATTTATTATAAAATAATATTTATAGCTTTTCCAAAGGTGCCCCTCACCCTCTTATAAAAGGGCACTCCCCCTTCCCATTAATTCACACCTTCAATGCGTTTTGGTTCGGCAAACCCCTACCCAAATACTCTCTCAAATTTCCTCAGTAAAACCTAGATGTCTTAGTTTGATCAGAAAGCCAACCTAAGGAGCCGTTTTGATCAAATTAAAAAGAAGAACTCGAAGAAGAGGTAATGTTTTCACCACCCCATTTCAAATTCATTTCTTCTTAAACTTATTATTTCAATGTTATTCCCATTATAAAATAATTAATCCAGTATCTACTATATACTATAATATTATTATACATATGGTACAACCATATTCAGTATTCTATCCATCCTTTGAATGACATGTCACCATACGTGCATACGTACGGCTTACCGTCTCCACGTCGCGGTGTAATTGTTATTCAATATATTATTATTTGGATGGGTATAATAATGATTTTTAATTCATGTAAATAATAAATATAACATGATAATGATTCTTTATATATGATATATCATCCAATTATATATTATTTTAATATCAAAAGAACGATATTGTCGCTCGTGCGTACGTATGGACTACCGTCTCCACGAACGCGAGGAGATTCATTATCCATCGTATCCATTCAAGTATAATCATCATATGAGGATTAATAATAGTATTTAAGGACTTTATATAATTCTGGATATGAATTAGATACAAACTATCCATAACAAACACGGCTTATGTAACAAAACATATAAAAGAAAACGAGTAAGTTAACACCCGAAATGACGATAATTCTAAGATACTATTAACAAATCAATGTTAAAGGATGATATATGATATCATATTAATTTATATGATTATTGAATAATTTAATAACAATTATTTCACCATTATACCGGAGGTTAACCTACCCTCAACCATGGAAAAGTACAAGGTAAGGGTTTATTTCGCAACCTCTTCATTATCCGAGGTTGTTTATACGTAATAATCTACTAGGACTTCTTTATCATAAAAATCCATGTTTCTTAAAAATGTATTTCAAAACATTTTTACTATTTACTAGAATTTGGGTTAAAGTCATTTAAACCCTTGTTTTACTTTTTATAAGAGGTTTATAAAAGAATGTTTCCCTCATTTTCCAAACAAGGTTCTTTTTGACCTTTTCGAAAAAATTAAGGTAATAATGTTTTTTTAACTTATACGGAGGGTGCGTCTATTTTCCACCATTATAAAATCGTTGAAGAATCCCTTACAAGATTATAAGAATAATTTCAATGAAAATGTTTTATTTTATATGACTCTTCAATGATTTCAAAATAAAAAGAGATATTTCTCTAAAAAGAGTTTTGATTTCATATATGTCAACAACCTTTGATGGATTTTAAGCTTATTTGAAGCTGATTTATTATGAAACAAAACTTCCATATTGTATTGAAGGTTTTGTGATATGTTTGACCATGGATATGTTATTTTTATACACTTCATGGTTTATGGTGAATGTATTGGCATTTCGTATGCTAGTCTTAATACGAATGTTTATGTTATGTTTAAACCTTTTCATATGGGAATGCATTGGACTTAATATGTGACAGGTGGAGCCCGCTATAGCTCCTCGATGCATTGGTAGGTCTCATGAGACAAACTAGTGTCTTGGCACAAGGCTTTGACAAAATCTTATTTGAAGTATTGGCACGAGGCCTTGGCTACGTGGTTATGATAGTCTGGCATTATGCATTCCATCATTATGAAAGTGGTTATTGATATTGCATGTGATTATTAGATTAGTATAATATTCATGTGAATAATTAAATGGAATTATTTTATTTTATTTTTGCCATACTATGTTTAAGTTCAAGTTTAAAAGGATTTTTTAGTTATACATTGACTTAAATGTTTATTCTTATTTATGGAAGTTTACTCTATATTGTTATCCTTACTGGGCATTTGAGCTCACCCCTTTTCTATGTTTTATTTTTCCCAGGATGTGAAGAAGTAAATTAGGAATGACCTATAGGGATATTATGAGGGGATAAGAGTGTGGACTATGGAGACTATGTTGTTGTAGTTTATATTTTATGATGTAATGTAAACCTTATGAATATATCTATTGTTTCCAAGGCTATTAAACCAATCAGTCTTTCAAAATTTGATCTTTCTTGTGATCATGACAATGTTATGTAATAATTCACCGACTCTGGGTAATTGGGGTCGGGGAATTATAGTTGGTGTCAGAGGAAGTTTAGTTCAAACCTTGGAAGCTAGATTTATATAAACTCTGATTAGAGCACATAGACCTAAGATGGAAGTTGAGGATTAGTATAGAATAACTTCCTAGAATTTTGGTATTGTAGAGATTTTTTGTGTTTTCCGAGAAATTCAACCCTGTCTGGATATGAGCATGTAGAGGCGGCTCTGGCACAGATGTACCTAGGGGTAAAACCCAAAAACACCGCTTTGAGCTAGACTCGAACGGGAACTGGTGCACGACAATGGGTCTTGCTGCACTCTTGGTTACGAAACTCCTGGGGTTATGCTAAGGATAACTCTAATTTTCATTACAAATCATTATGAAGGGTTTATGAGTATATACTTCCTCAAAGAAAACATTTTTATGAATATGGATTATATCATAAATAGTTCAATTTATGTTAACTATTTTATAAGTATGGGATTATGTATTTGATTCATAAACTGATCTAGTTTATTCCATTGTTTATAAACGGCACCTAGTGGAAGAAATGGAAACTGTATCAATGTACGCACTCTATGTAGGGATTTCCCTCCCGCTCATGATAATTATAGTGGAGGTGGTGATGCAACTGGTGCCGATCAGCAAATCACCATACTCGGACAACTCACTCAGGTTATGTATAATAACCTTACCCGTATGGAGAACCCTGATACGCAGCATGGAGGATCAATGTTAGATCGCTTCATGAGGCAAAAACCACCAATGTTCAATGGGAGTACAAATCCCTTAGTATCTGAGCAATGGATAAATTCCCTAGAGAAAATATTTCCGGCTTTGGGGAGTAGTGAAAGGGAAAACGTTAACATGGAAGTTTACCGCCTCACTAGAGATGCTGATCAATGGTGGTCATTGATTCAAAACATGAAGGAAGGTGATGAAGTATCAAATATGGAATGGAGGGAGTTCAAAGATCATTTTTTAGAAAAATAATTTCCTTGCGACCATCGAGCAGATATGGAAAGGAAATTTCTGAGTCTGAGCCAAAAGGAGGATGAGAATGTCACAAAGCATGAGGCTAACATTACAAGGATAACAAGGTATGCTGGAGATTATATACGTAACCCAAGAAGTAATATTGATCGTTTCCTTGATGGGTTAAACCCATTTCTGCATCGAGCATTAGTCTCATAATCCTTCTCGTCGTACGAAGTCATTGTCTCATGTGCTATCAAGACCGAAAAGGAATTTTCTATGTCTTATGACTATAGAGAAAAACAATAGAAGAAGAGATCTGCTGATCAATCTGGGAATGGAAAAAAGGGGAAGAAGGGAAAGGTTAAATATCCATCCTGTGGTAAATGTGGGAAGAAACACCCCGGTACTTGGTTGAAGGGAATGGGTGTCTGTTACAAGTGTGGTGAAAAAGGCTACCATGCTCGTGATTGCAAAGGGAAGAAGGAAGCTACCAATGTTCAGTGCTACAATTGCAGGGAGATGGGACATTATGAAAATGAATGTCCTAAGTGTCAGGGGGACTTACCTCAGAAAAGGCCAAGGGATCAAGGCTAGGCTTATGCTATCACTACTGCTGAGGTAGAAGCTCCGAAAGTTGTGGTGGCAGGTAATTTAATGGTTTCCCCAAGTTTAGAAAATGCATTATTTGATTCTGGATCATCGTATTGTTTGATATCTTCCCTATTTTCTATGAAAATTAGATATTTCCAATTTGATTTAACAAGAGAGTTGTCAGTTAAAACTCCTAAGCGAAGTATCATTGCAACAAAGTATTTTGAATCATTCCCCATTAGAGAAAATAAATTTTCTTTCTCCACTGATCTCATTGTCATACCTATGACTGAGTTTGATAAAATCCATAGTATGGATTGGATTTCGAACCATGATGCGAAGATTTATTATAAGAAGAAGAAGGTTAAGATTTTTGACGATGATGATAAAGAACACCTTATCTTTAGAGCAGAATCTTCACCACCTAATTCTTATCAAGATCCACCCCCATTAGCTCAACTAAATTCAATTATTCGGGAGGAATATGATGAAATTACAATGGGTGAGGAAAGGAATGTTCAAATAGATGATGTACCCATTGTGAAAGAATATGTAGATGTGTTTCCGGAAGATTTACCTGGACATCCTCCAGAATAAGAAGTTGAGTTTTCCATTGATTTAATTCCTGGATCAAGGCCTATATCTAAGACCCCTTATAGAATGGCCAGTTTATAATTAGTTGAACTAAAGAATCAACTAGAGGAATTGAGTAATAAGGGATTTATTCGCCCTAGTGTTTCTCTATCTGGAACCCCTGTTCTTTTTGTTAAAAAGAAAGATGGATCTATGAGGTTATGTATCGACTATAGGGAGATCAATGCTATAACAATAAAGAACAAGTATCCCCTACCTCGCATTGATGATTTATTTGACCAACTGCATGGAGCTCAATACTTTTCAAAGATTGACCTTCGATCTGGATACCATCAGTTGTGTGTGAAGAAGGAAGACATTCCGAAGATAGCATTTCATACCAGGTACGGGCATTACGAGTTTACAGTAATGCCTTTTGGATTAACTAATGCACCCTCTATATTCATGGATCTAATGAATATAGTTTTCAATGAATATCTCGATGAATATGTGGTGGTATTTATTGATGATATCTTGGTATACTCCAAAATCTACGAAGATCATGAAAATCACTGGCGCATTATCCTGAAGACTCTAAGAAGACATGAATTATATAGGAAGTTTAGAAAGTGTGAATTCTAGCTTCAAGAGATTTCTTTTCTTGGCCATATTGTCTCTAAATATAGAATCTCTGTTGATCCTTATAAGACCACAGAATTCCAAGAATGGCCTGCACTGATGAGTATAACTAAGGTACGTAGTTTTATTGGTTTACCAGGTTATTATCGACGTTTCGTCCAGAATTTTTCCCAGTTGGCTAACCCATTAACAAAGCTCACATGTAAAGGGGTTAAATTTGTTTGGACAAAAGAGTGTGAATAATTTTTCGAAGGACTGAAGAGAATATTAGTCAATTCTCCTATATTGACTCTACCATCGGGGAATGATGGGTTCGTTATTTATAGTGATGCATCGAAGAAAGGACTTGGTTGTGTCCTTATGCAGAATGATAGGGTTATTGCCTATGCATCACGACAGTTGAAAATTCATGAACAAAACTATCCTACTCATGATCTCGAGTTAGCAGCTGTGATCTATGCTTTGAAGATATGGAGGCACTACCTCTATGGTAAAAAATGTGAGATTTATACTGATCAAAAGAGTTTGAAGTATATTTTCTCACAAAAAGAACTCAACATGAGGCAAAGAAGATGGCTTGAATTACTCAAGGATTATGATTGTACAATACACTACCACCCGGGGAAAGCATACAAGGTGGGAGATGCATTGAGTAGAAAAGACCATGGAGTTTTGAACAATATGAGAATTGAAAGGGATCCAATTTTCATGGATCTAGTGAAGATAGACATGGGAATAAACATGGAAGGTGAAACATCAATTATTTTTCAAATGGATTCCAAACCATCTTTACTAGAAAGTATTAAGAGTTATCAGACCAATGATGAAGAATTTCAAAAAAAATATTAAAGATGTGAATGAGGGGAGATTGAGAGACTTTGTGTATGAAGATGGAATTTTGAAATTCGGGAAGAGACTTTGTGTTCCCAATATACATGATCTAAGAAGGGAATTGCTGGATGATGCTCATAGTTCCAATTTCTCTATACACCATGGGAGAACCAAAATGTATAGAGACTTGAAGGAACATTATTGGTGGGACAACATGAAGAGGGAAATTGATGATTTTGTGTCATGATGTATGGTTTTCCAACAAGTGAAAGCTGGAAGGCAACATCTTGGAGGAGTCATGCAACCTCTTCCCATACCGGAGTGGAAATGGGACAATATCACGATGGACTTTGTCATGGGAATACCAAAGACTCATAGAAGGAATGATGAAATATGGGTTTTTGTTGATTGTCTTACCAAGTCAGCACATTTTATGGCTATAAGAGAAGATCTACCACTGGAACGTCTAGCAATACTCTATATTGATGAAGTTGTGAGACTTCATGGAGTACCCCTATCAATTGTTTTAGATCGTGATCCCCATTTTACATCAAGATTCTGGAAAATTATTCGGAAAGCCTAGGATACTGAACTTCATTTGAGAACTGCCTACCACCCTCAAACAGATGGACAATCTGAACGAACTATTCAATCCTTAGAAGACATGTTGAGATCCTGCTCACTTGACTTTCAGGGTATGTGGGATCAATATTTACCTCTGGTAGAATTATCCTATAACAATAGCTTCCATTCGAGTATTCAGATGGCACCATATGAAGCGTTATACGGAAAGAGATGTCGCACACCAACCTGTTGGGATGATGTTGGTGAAAGAAAACATGTAGGCCCAGAACTGGTGGAGGAAACGATGGAAAAGGTGAAGGTAATCCAAAACCATATCAAAGCAGCTCAATGTAGGCAGAAGAGCAATGCCGATAATCGAAGGAAGGATTTGGAATTTCAAGTCGGTGATCATGTTTTCCTAAAGGTATCTCCATGGAAGGGAGTCATACGTTTTGGTAAGAAAGGTAAATTGAGTCCCAAGTATATCGGACCTTTCAAAATTCTAGAATGAATTGGGGATGTAGCTTACCGATTGGCAATGCCGCCAAGTTTCTTCAAATTTCACGATGTGTTCCACATATCTCTGTTGAGGAAATACATGCCTGACCCAACGCATGTACTCACCTATGAGAAATTAGAACTGGAACCTGATATATCTTATTGCAAAGATCCAATCAAGATTTTTGATACGAGAGAACAAGTATTGAGAAACCGGATGACTCGTCTGGTAAAAGTCTTCTCGAGAAACCATAAGATGGAAGAGGCAATGTGGGAACCCGAGGAACTTATGATGAAGAACCAATCGAGTCTTTTCATGCGGTAGTATTCTAGAAATTTCGAGGACGAAATTATTTGAAGGAGGGGAGAATGTAACACCCCAAGCTTCTACGGTACGCTTCTCTTGGAATAATGCAATAGCGTGTGTTGTACGGAACATCGAGTTCTAACACACCACAACCAATCAAACTAGCTGTTATGAATAGTAATACCTACTTTTTGAAATTTTATAAATTTTATTTTTCAAAATGGACTTCATTTTTGGATTTGGAATATCGAAATTATCCTAGGGTGAATTTTTGGTATATTTCTGAAAAACTTCATTTTTTGAGGAATAGTGAAACTACAAAGTGGTAGTTAAAAAATTGAATTTTTCATAAAAATAAATTTTACCGCTTCAGTGATTGGAATTTCGAAAATCCGAGAGACACGGTTAATATCAAGGAGTAAAATTTGGTTCATTAAGATGAAAATAATTTTTGGTGAATAGTAACTTTTAAATTTTATTTACCACGGTTAAAAGTAAAAAGAGTAATTAAGGGTACAAATGATATTAATATTACCCAAACACATGTCCTAATTATATTGGACAAGTTTATCTTGACCAAAAACAACCTTAGGAATAAAATATTATCATTTAGGTTCACTTGGATTAGATTAGGACATTTATTATTATTTAATTCAAAGAAGAGTTAAATGAGTTTAAATCAAAGTTTATTTACTGAAACATTTTTAATATAGGGTTATACATAAGATAAATTAGATTGTAAATATTCATTACAAACATAAAATTTTTTCCTACATAATTATATTTTATTTATTATTTTTAGACATTAAATAATTAAATTTATTTATGACACAATGATGATGCATTAATTACCATAATAGTGAAAAATTAATATAATTGATATTATAAATACCCAAATAAATATAATTTGAGACTTTTTATGAATTAAACTAATTTTCTAGGTTAATATGACATGTTAGGATTGTATTAAATAACTTTTTTAGAAGTAATAATTCTGTTATGATTTTCAAAAAAAAATCAATTATTGAATAGTGTCAAAATTGACATAAGAGAGTTTTTTAAAAAATATTATATAATTAATTGATATTAAATTTATAAAAATCTAATTCTTAGAAAAGAGACTTATATCATGATAATTGTATCATTAATGGACCACTTGGGGGTCTCTTGGATGTATATAGTTTGTTTATTAACTATATAATATTAAAATACAAAGAGACATGGTATGTGTCAAACTAATTAACTAAGAGTTAAAACTAAAAAATATGGTTAATATAATGACACATACCTATCTAAATTCTATTGGTTGAGGGGTTTTAGACCCATACCCACCTTAACCTTTAAATAATACACTTTGGAGCCATTAGAAACCGAATATGAATTTATTATAAAAGAATATTTCTATCTTTTCCAACGGTGCCCCTCACCCCTCTTATAAAAGGGCACTCCCCCTTCTCATTAATTCACACCTTCAAAGCTTTTTTTTTTCGTCCAACCACTACCCAAATACTCTCTAAACTTCCCTAAATACAACCTAGATGCCTTAGTGTGATTAGAAATCCAACCTAAAGAGACCTTTTGATCAAATCAAAAGTAAGAACCCGAAGAAGAGGTAATGTTTTCACCACCCTTTTTCAAATTCATTTCTTCTTAAACTTATTCATTCTTTGTTATTCCCATTATAAAATAATGAATCCCATACATAATATATACTGTAATATTATTATAAATATGGTTCAACCATATTTAGTATTCTATCCATCCTTTTAATGACATGTCACCATACGTGCGTACGTACGGCTTACCGTCTCCACGTTGTGGTGTAATTGTTATTCAATATATTATTTTTTGGATGGGTATAATAATGATTTTAAATTCATGTAGATAATAAATATAACATGATAATTATTCTGTATATATGATATACCATCCAGTTATATATTATTTTAATATCAAAATAATGATATTGTCGCTCGTGCGTACGTACGGACTACCGTTTCCAAGAACGCGATGAGATTCATTCTCCATCGTATCCATTCAAGTATAATTATCATTTGATGATTAATAATAGTATTTAAGGACTTGATATAATTCTGGATATGAATATTATAAAACCTATCCCTAACAAACAGAGCTTATGTAACAAAACATATAAAAGAAAACGCGTAAGTTAACACCCGAAACGACGATAATTCTAAGATATTATTAACAAAGAAATGTTAAAGGATCATATATGATATCATATTAATGTATATGATTATTGAATAATTTAATAACAATTATTTCACCATTATACAAGAGGTTAAACTACCCTCAACCATGGAAAAGTAAAAGGTAAGGGTTTATTTTTCAATCTCCTCATTATCCGAGGTTGTTTATACGTAACAATCTACTGGGACTTCTTTATCATCCACATCAATGTTTCTTAAAAATGTATTTCAAAACATTTTTAATATTTACTAGAATATGGGTTAAGGTCATTTATACCCTTGTTTGACTTTTTATAAGAGTTTTATAAAAGAATCATTCCGTCATTTTCCAAACAAGGTGCTTTTTAACCTTTTCGACAGAATTAAGGTAAGAATGTTTTTTTTAACTTATACGGAGGGTGCGGCTATTTTCCACCGTTATAAAATTGTCGAAACTTCCCTTACAACTTATAAGAATATTTTCAATGAAAATGTATTATTTTATATTAATCATAAATGATTTCAAAATAAAAAGAGATATTTCTCTAAAAAGAGTTTTGATTTCATCTATGTCAACATCCTTTGATGGATTTTAAGCTTATTTGAAGCTGATTTATTATGAAACAAAACTTCCATATTTTATTGAAGGTTTTGTGATATGTTTGACTATAGATATGTTATTTTTATACACTTCATGTTTTATGGTGAAAGTATTGGAATTTTGTATGCTAGTTTTAATACGAATGTTTATGTTATGTTTAAACATTTTCATATGGGAATGCATTGGACTTAATATGTGACGGGTGGAGCCTGCTATAGATCCTCGATGCATCAGTAGGTCTCATGAGACAAACTAGTGAATTGGAACAAGGCCTTGACAAAATATTTTTTGTAGTCTTGGCACAAGTACTTGGCTATGTGGTTATGATAGTGTGTTATTATGCATTCCATCATTATGAAAGTGGTTATTGATATTTCATGTGATTATTCGATTAGTAGAATATCCATGTGAATAAGTAAATGGAATTATTTTATTTTACTTTTTCCATACTATGTTGAAGTTCAAGTTTAAAATGCTTTTATTTTAGTTATACATTGCCTTAAATGATTATTCTTACTTATAGAAGTTTCCGCTATATTGTTATCCTTACTGGACATTTGAGATCACCCCTTTTCTATGTTTTATTTTTCCCAGGATGTGAAGAAGTAAATTATGAATGACATGTAGGGATAGTATGAGGGGATAAGAGTGTGGAATATAGAGACTATGTGGTTGTAGTTTTAATTTGATGATGTAATGTAAACCTTATGAATATATCTAGAGTTTCCAAGGCTACTAAACCAATCGTTCTTTCGAGATTTGATATTTCTTGTGATCATTCCAATGTTATGTAATAATGCACCGACTCTGGGTAACTGGGGTTGGGGAGTTATAAATGAGCTTGAATTTATTTAAATACGATTCTTCTAAAAATTATTGGGATTTAAGTTTGCATTTTAGGATTTATCTTTCGTTAGTTTTAGGAACCAAAAGCCACTAAACTGGTAAGGTATTTTTGTATCAATTTTTCTTCTTTGAAAAATATATTATATTATGCACCTACCCATTTTTACACGGTGTATATAAAGAATTATTGATATGTAATTTGATGAATTTATTTAAACTCATGGTATTTTATGTTTCCATTCTTGATATTCCTTCAGGGGGATTATGTTTTAAAGTCGCCTATGTAGTAAATACGTTTTCTTACAATCTAATTATTTATTTGGATTTTTTATAATTAAGTATATAATGATTTTATCATATCATCTAAATCTCAATAATATCATGAATTTTTTATTCTCTTTTTATTCATTATATTTTTAAATAACATTATCATATTCACAGTCTTTGGTAATTTAAATAATCAAGATAATGTTTTTAAGAAAATCTGAATTTATTTCACTCTTCGATCATAAATATATTTTCTTCCAAACAATATTTTTTTAAAAAAAAATGGAAAATGATTTTATTATTGTCCATTTATTTTTAAATTTAATTTTTACTCACATTATACTTTTTACATAAATGTTTTAAAAGGAATATTTATTTTTACCTAAAAAATGCTTATTTGTTATTTACTGAAAATGTGAAAAGAATATATTCTTTAAAGCGAAACACATGAAGAAAAAATCCAATATACATGAACAATATTTTAATTTAAGATTTAATTACATATTTTAGTAATCAATATCAATGATAAAAACTTAAGGAAATTTAAGTTTTAATTTTTTTTCAAAGAAGAAAGGATATTTTCTCCATGAAATGTTTAAAACATTTGATCAAAATTATTTTCTAACTAAGATAATATCCTTTGATATATCATATGATTAACTCAAGATATAAACCAAATATACCATACTTATTATTTTTCATAATGGTTTATCATAAAAAAGGTTTATGAATCCCTCTTCTCTTCTATAGGTTATATCATGAAAAAAATATCATGAAACTTATCCCTTTCCCACTAGTTATGTTATGAAGAACTTTTTATGAACTTGTGGAACAAAAATCCACGATTTTCATTATTTGATTGGGGGGAACCTATATCTCTCTTTAATTCAATGGGTAAATATTTATATCTCATGAGATAATGATGAGATACAAGTTAATGGACTTGATCCATTATGGGAAAGTGGTGAATCCCGGTCCACTGTGGGAAACATCTGTGTACTACTCTACTATAGAAAACTGGCACATATGGATACTCTATGGGAAATAGTTTATGAGTTTTGATACACTATGATTATGGTCTTCATATTTATACTTAACATATGATATTTTTTTTATATTTATGATAATTAAACACTTTTTAGATATGAGATCATGGGTCATTATGGACTGATGATGGTTCTCACTTTATTAGCCCATTTTTTCTGAATTGACAAATTTTAATGTCGTGAATCATGTTTATGATCTATGATAGGTGGGTTAATGAATTTTTAAGTTGGTTTCATGATAAAAAATAGTATACTTATTGTAACAGCCTGAGATTTTATGAAAAATATTCTTTTTAATTTTATTAATTTATTGTGTTGTACGCTACACCAAAAGAAGCTTGCACAACACACATCCTTGACTTGGCTTGAATTACACGCAATCACGACCTTCCTCGATAGCGTGTGTAGTACGCAATACCGAGTTTCACTAAACAACGATATGCTATTAAAATTTTATTACAACTAGCCGTTATGAATAGTAATAACCACCTTTTAAAATTTTAGAAATTTTATCTCTCAAAATGGACTTCATTTTTGAATTCGGAATATGAAATATAGCTTAGGATGAAATTTTGGCATTGTTCTGAAAAACATCAATTTTTGATGAATAGTGAAACTACTAAGTGGTAGTTAAAAAACTGAATTTTTCATAAAACTTAATTTTACCGCTACTGTGAATGGAATTTAAAAAATCCGAGAGACACGGTTGATGTCAATAAGTAAAATGTGGTTCAATGAGATGAAAATAATTTTTGGTGAATAGTAACGTTTTAGTTTTATTTACCACAGTTAAAAGTAAATAGGGTAATTAAGGGTAAAAATGATATTAATATTACCCTAACACATGTCCTAATCCTATTGGACAAGTGTATCTCGACCAAAAACAACCTTAAGTGTAAAATATTATCATTTAGGCCCACTTGGATTAGATTAGGACATTTATTATTATTTAATTCAAAGAAGAGTTAAAAGAGTTAAAATCAATGTTTATTTAATAAATCATTTTTAATATAGGTTTATACATAAGATAAATTCGATTGTAAATATTCCTTAGAAATCTAAAACGATTTCCTACATAAAGGTATTTTATTTGTAATTTTTAGACATCGAATAATTTAATTTATTTTTGACACAAAGATGATGCAGTAATTATCTTATTAATGAAATATTGACATAGTTGATATTTTAAATATCAAAATAAATGTAATTTAAAACTTTTTATGAATTAAACTAATTTTCTAGGTCACTATGATATATTAGTGTTGATTTAATCAACTTGGTTCGAACATATAATTCTGTTATGACTTTCACAAAGATCATATATCAAATAGTGTCAAAATTGGCACAAAATAGTTTTTAAATCAAATATTATATTATTAATTGTTATTTTATTCCTAAAAATCTAAGGTTCGGCCAAATGACTTAGATAAGGATATATATATTAATAATAAACAATTTGGGTTTCTTTTGGCATGTTATAGTAAGTGTATTAACCATATAGTGTAGGAATACAAAAAGACTCGGTAAAAGTTAAATTATTTAACTTAAAGTTAAATCTAATTAATAAGGTTAAAATAATAACCTAAACTTGTTTAAATACTATTGGTTGATATTATTTCTACCCATCCCCACTTTAGCTTCAAAATAAGACCCTTTGGAATAATTATAAACCGATTTTGACTTTAATATAAAATAATATTTTGAGATATTCCTAAGGTGCCCCTCTCCTCCCTTATAAAAGGGCACCTCCTCCCTCTCTTCCTCACACAACATTGAGCCTTCATGCTCGGCAAACCCCTGCCAAAATATCTTCTCCACTTCCCTAGTATCATCCTAGAGGTCCTGTTCTTCTTCAAAGACTATCCTTAGTTCTTTAATTGGAGGGTAAGAAAAGGCGCGTCAAAAAGAGGTAATATCCATTACCGATCTTTTTCAATTTCTTTCTTCTTCAACATCTTTTTATTTAGTTGTTTCATGATAAAGTAATAACATCATAATTTATTATATACTGATATGTTATTATAAATATGAAACAACTCTAATTAACCTTCTATCCATCCTACGGAAAAAGGAAATCACCGCGCGTACGTACGTACAGAATACCATCTCCACGCTGTGGTGTAATCTATTTTCCGCCACCACCTTAATTGGATGGGTATAAAGGTGTAATAAGTAACTATATATGATTATTATAAAGTGATATTGATACTGAAATATTATAAATACACTTCAACACAATTTCATGACCATGGAAACGATATCATCGCTCGTGCGTACGTACGGACTACCGTCTCCACGACGCGATGAGATTCATTCTCAATGACTAACCATTCATGAATGATTATAAAGTATATATAATAAGTACTAATGAAATATATGACCTAATAATGATACTGGAATTATTTATATTTATATGTATGTCATCTACTTAATTCCATTCAATTCAATAAGGAAACGAAAACAACGTTCATGCGTACGTACGGACTACCGTCTCCATGAACGGTGTATTTCTTTCCATTTACTAATTTATTATATATGTATATTCTGAATATATATATATATATATATCATGTTTTATATTCTGTAATTAATTAATCATGATCTATGTACTCATATGAATAATTTCAAGTTAAAAACACGAACGACAAATGAGACGATTTTACCCAAAACGCTACTTTAACATGAATTTACAAAAGAACGGGTAATATAATGTCATAAGTGGACCATATATGATATAATAACAATGAATATGATTCTGTAATAAGTCAATAACATGATTTAAATCATTATACAGGAGGTTCGGACACTTACAAAGCAAGTCGGACCTAAGGTAAGGGAAAATATCACAATCTCATTTTTATCCAAGATTGTTTATACTTTGGTATTTACTGGGGTGTATTTTATCATCCACATCCATGTTTCCTTAATATGTAATATTATTTACATCCACATACAATTGTTTAAATCCAATTTTACCCTTCGGTGAGTTTTTAGTAAAGGATATGGAAGGAATCTTTTGTCGTTTTTTGTACGAGGTACTTTTTGAATTTTCCGACAAAAGTACGAGAAGAATGTTTTTTTAACTTAAACGGCACGAACGGATTTTTACGGTTTTATAAAGCCTTATTTTCATGAAGCTTCCTCCAAAAGATTTCATGACTATTTTCAATAATACATCTTTCTTTTAAAATTGCATGATGTTTTGTGAAAAGAAATTGATTTTGAAGAAAAAGGGTATTTTCCTCAAGAAATCATTTCAAGTGTTTTATCAAAATTATTTTCCATCTAAGATAATAGAGGGTTCTGTTTCTATACATATTTTTACATTGATTTGACTATGTTGTGATGGAATTATGTTTATGAATTCATTTATCTTATATGAATGGTTTTATGATGTCATGTTGTTTAAGAATCCCATTTTTATTACATGGGTTATGCTATGATGTATGGCTTATGATTTTGTGGAACACATAAGAATGGTATCATTATGAGATGGGTGGGACCTATATCTACCTCCAATGAATTGGGTAAAGATTTTATATCTCATGAGATAGACATGGCTGGAATGGTAGGTTATACCAGTTCAGTGAAACAGGACTGAAACGAGGGTGACTCGATTTAGAAAGGGACTTTTCCCACTAAGATAGTCTTGGCAATGAGTCATGACTAACAAGAAATGATTCTCTATGATTATGTGTGTATGCCACAAAGTTTCATGTTTTAATTTATGCTTATTGGGATTTCATTTCACTGCCATGATTTATCCAATGTTATGAAATTATGCTCTCTTTTGCAGGTTAAGAATTCCAAAAGTTATGTTCTTATGAATATGATGTGATTGATTTTTCTTTTGTTTACCCTTACTGAGCATTTGAGCTCACCCTTTTATGTTTTCTTTTCCCCAGGATATAAAGAAAGGTTTTAGGTAAAAAAAGGGAAGATATTTATAGGAGATATTGAAGATCTTTCACCACGATTAGAAGATTACGTTATGAGTTTCCAAAGACACTAAACTATTACGATCCTTGTGTGTGTGTTTTTGTTATGTATAAAGTATTCTGAAAAAGAAATGTAATGTCCATGTACGTCAAGTTTCGGCTCTCTACAGTTGGTATCAAAGGAAAGGTTTAGTCAACCTTTTGAAACTAGGATGCGAAAACGTTAGTGAGATCCCTAGAGATATTTCTACGGTATGTCTAGGGATGTCCCTAAGGTTCAGTATACGTATAGGTTATAGTACTAGAACTACGCTAACGGTCATAGAATTAAACCTAAGATGTTAGATATTGAAGGTACTCCCCCTTTATTATGTTGTTTTACCTAGCATGATTTTTGCCTCTCACACTATTGTTTTTGGGTTTTAGACGATGGCTGGAACCCGAAGGAACCGTGTTGATCAATGCAATGGACAATGCAATGATTGTCCTCCTGAACAAACAAATGTTATGGGAGATGGAGTGCAAAATCTTATTGCTATCCTTACACAAGCTATGAATCATTCTGGACTTCCAAATAAGCAGAGAAAGGAACAGTATTCTATTGAGTCCTTCATGAGGCAACGTCCACCTTCTTTCAGTGGGACTTCTGATTCACTTGTTGCTGAACAATGGATCAGTACCACTGAAAAGATATTTTCAGTTCTTCAATTTTCTGAACATGATAAAGTCATCTTAGCAGTATATCGTTTGGAAGGTGAAGCTGATCACTGGTGGAATCTTATCAAGAATACGAGGCCAAGAGATGAAATTGTGTCCATGGAATGGGACGAGTTCAATAACTTGTTTTTCAGTAAGTACTTCCCTCGTATTCTTCAAACAAAGATGGAGAAGGAGTTTCTTGAACTAAAGCAAAAGGATGATGAATCTGTTGGTATATACGAAGCGAATTTTACAAGACTTGCAAGGTATGCATCTGGCATTATCATCAAACCTGAAAGTAAAGTTGAACGATTTTTCAGTGGCTTAAAACCAAGTCTTCGAAGGGCATTAGCTATAATAGACTTCAGTAGCTATGAAGAAATTGTGCGTTGTGCTATCAAGGTATAAATGGAAGTTGGTGTTACATATCCATGTCATGGTTTTGACATGAAACGAAAGATGGAGTTCAAGGAGAAATCTCAGAATAATGGTGAAAAGAAGATGAATTTTTCCTTATGCACAAAGTGTGGAAAGAAGCATGGTGGAGATTGTCTTAAAGGGACTAGAAAATGTTTTAAGTGTGGAAAAGAAGGTCATCAAGCATCTGAGTGTCGAAGTAATTGAAAAAGGGTTTCTAATGATGTGAATAAAGAAAACACTACAGAGAACACACCACCAACACTTCAATGCTTCAAGTTCAAGGAAATGAGGAATTATGCTAATAAATGCCCTAATCCAAGGGTTAGTGATGATCAACATGAGAAACCACTGAAGGCAAAGGACAAAGGAAAGTCACATGCGATCACTATTGGCGATGTTGAATATGACAACGATGTGGTGGAATGATTAATTGTTTATGTAATGGGATTCCAAAATAATATTGTATCATGGAGTATTGGAATATTTATGTATTGGTCTAATGTGGTATTCAAAGTAATTGAGATATTTTTGGAAATAAGATGATATGCGCATAATGAAGGGAAGACGAGAAAATGAAATGTTTAACAGTATTCATGAGCTCATGATTGATATAAGGAATAAGCGATATCATGGTTTGGGTATATAGAATTTTGAGGATTTTGGTATGTGGAAAGTGTTAACTTTTAACTGAATTCATGTTTTCACTAAGGTATTCAAGAGAATACACGATTAAGGACTTTGAATGTGACCAACAAAACATATCATATGATATATGGGGATCGACGATGGTGTTAAATCTCTGGTAATCGTTTTCACTATGTTATGAGAGTGGACTGAAGTATTATGGATAAGCCTAAAGATTGGAATGGATTATGTTGGACATAAGTTAGTATTGTTTAAGGATAGATGTTTTTTTCGATATTATTGATGGGATGTTATAGTAATATAGTTTTAGAAAAAGGACAACCTGCAGAATGGGTGACAGCCCATCGCGTCGGACAAGGCTGTGGGAATCGAACCCACAACCGAATTGCGACTGGCCTTTATCACCTACCACTGGCCTATAGGAAGTCCCTGTTTAGTAGAAACTAGTTTTATTATATTAACCAGTATGATATATGAAGTATAAGTCCATTTTAGGATCCATATATGATTAATTTCACTATAGATCGACTTTTGTATATAATTTTTGCTAACATTTTGTTTGAGACAGATGGAATGACCCGTCATTCTATCACATGATCTGCTAACACTTCACGAATAAAAAATTCAACTTCATTTATTTAAGAGATGAACTGGAAATTGTTCAAGGCATGAAAAATAGTGAGATTGTACCAAAATAAAGTAAGTATTTATTCTAATGCAAATTTTCAACTTTAGGGAAATGATCTTGGAAACCAAAAATGTTGTCCTAGTGATCTTATACCTGATGAATCAGATGGTACCTTATATCATCACAAATCTATGGATTTGTGATTACTGGCTTTTCCATAACCATGTTCTCTACCACTCTCCATCAGAACATAATTGTTAGATTTCTCTTCCATATCCATATTTTTACCTATGTGGAAACCCAGTGATTAGTTTATTTGGGTAACCGTTACATTTCATACTTTTTTTTAAAGATTGGTTTTGGTATTCCTTTTTACGATGTGGGTTTCGATTAAAGAAACTTTAGAATAGTAAACCATTTATAACCCCGATGAATTTCGAGGGAGAATTTCTTTTTAAGGGGGGGTAGAATGTAACAGCCCGAGATTTTATGAAAAATATTCTTTTTAATTTTATTAATGTCTTGTGTTGTACGCTACACCAAAAGGAGCTTTCACAACACACATCCTTGAATTTCCATGCATTACACGCAATCACGACCTTCCTCGATAGCGTGTGTAGTACGCAATACCGAGTTTCAGTAAACAACGATATGCTATTAAAATATTATTATAACTAGCCGTTATAAATAGTAATAACCACCTTTTAAAATTTTAGAAATTTTTGCTCTCAAAATGGACTTCATTTTTGAATTCGGAATATGAAATATAGCTTAGGATGAAATTTTGGCATTGTTCTGAAAAACATTAATTTTTGATGAATAGTGAAACTACTAAGTGGTAGTTAAAAAACTGAATTTTTCATAAAACTTAATTTTACCGCTTCTGTGAATGGAATTTCAAAAATCTGAGAGACATGGTTGATGTCAGTAAGTAAAATGTGGTTCAATGAAATGAAAATAATTTTTGGTGAATAGTAACTTTTTACTTTTATTTACCATGGTTAAAAGTAAATAGGGTAATTAAGGGTAAAAATGATATTAATATTACCCTAACACATGTCCTAATCCTATTGGACAAGTGTATCTCGACCAAAAACAACCTTAAGTGTAAAATATTATCATTTAGGCCCACTTGGATTAGATTAAGACATTTATTATTATTTAATTCAAAGAAGAGTTAAAAGAGTTAAAATCAATGTTTATTTACTAAAAAATTTTAATATAGGGTTATACATAAGATAAATTCGATTGTAAATATTCATTAGAAAGAAAAAAAAATATTTCCTACATAATGGTATTTTATTTGTAATTTTTAGACATCAAATAAGTTAATTTATTTATGACACAATGATGATGCAGTAATTATCTTATTAATGAAATATTGACATAATTGATATTATAAATACCAAAATAAATGAAATTTAAGACTTTTTATGAATTAAACTAATTTTCTAGGTTACTATGATATATTAGTGTTGATTTAATCTACTTTTTTTGAACATATAATTCTGTTATGACTTTCCAAAAAATCATATATCAAATAGTGTCAAAATTGACACAAAATAGTTTTTAAATCAAATATTATATTATTAATTGTTATTTTATTCCTAAAAATCAACGGTTCAACCACATTACTTATATAAGGATATATATACTAATAATAAACAATTTGGGGTTCTTTTGGCATGTTATAGTATGTGTATTAACCATATAGTGTAAGAAAACAAAAAGACACGGTAAAAGTTAAATTATTTAACTTAAAGTTAAATCTAATTGATAAGGTTAAAATAATAACCTAAACTTGTCTAAATCCTATTGGTTGATAGGATTTCGACCCATACCCACTTTAGCTTCGAAATAAGACCCTTTGGAACCATTATAAACCGATTTTGACTTTAATATAAAATAATATTTTGAGATATTCCTAAGGTGCCCCTCTCCTCCCTTATAAAAGGGCACCTCCTCCCTCTCTTCCTCACACAACTTTGAGCCTTAAAGCTCGGACAACCCCTGAAAAATTCCCTTCTCCACTTCCCTAGTATCATCCTAGAGGTCCTGGTCTTCTTCAAATACCATCCTTAGTTCTTTAAGTAAAGGCTAAGAAAAGGCGCGTCAAAAAGAGGTAATATCCATTACCGATCTTTTTAAAATTTTTCTTCTTCAACTTCTTCTTATTTAGTTGTTTCATGATAAAGTAATAACATAATTATTTATTATATACTGATATGTTATTATAAATATGAAACAACTCTAATTAACCTTCTATCCATCCTACGGAAAAAGGAAATCACCGCCCGTGCGTACGTACAGAATACCGTCTTCACGCCGTGGTGTAATCTATTTTCCGCCACCAACTTAATTGGATGGGTATAAAGGTGTAATAAGTAACTATATATGATTATTATAAAGTTATATTGATAATTTAATAGTATACATACACTTGAACACAATTCCATGACCATGGGAATGATATCATCGCTCGTGCGTACGTACGGACTACCGTCTCCACGACGCGATGAGATTCATTTTCAATGATTAACCATTCATGAATGATTATAAAGTATATATAATAAGTACTAATTAAATATATGACCTAATAATGATACTTGAATTATTTATATTTATATGTATGTCATCTACTTAATTCCATTCAATTCAATAAGGAAACGAAAACAACGTTCATGCGTACGTACGGACTACCGTCTCCATGAATGGTGTATTTCTTTCCATTTACTGATTTATTACATATGTATATTCTGAATATATATATATAAATCATGTTTTATATTCTGGAATTAAGTAATCATGATCTAAGTAATCATATGAATAATTACAAGTTAAAAACACGAACGACAAATGAGACGATTTTTCCCAAAACGCTACTTTAACATGAATTTACAAAAGAACGGGTAATATAAAGTCATAAGTGGACCATATATGATATAATAAAAATGAATATGATTCTGGAATAATTCAATAAAATGATTTAAATCATTATACAGGAGGTTCGGACACTTACAAAGCAAGTCGGACCTAAGGTAAGGGAAAATATCACAATCTCATTTTTATCCGAGATTGTTTATACTTTGGTATTTACTGGGGTGTATTTTATCATCCACATCCATGTTTCCTGAATATTTAATATTATTTCCATCCACCTACAATTTTTTAATTCCAATTTTACCCTTCGGTGAGTTTTTAGTAAAGGATATGAAAAGAATATTTTGTCGTTTTTCGTACGAGGTACTTTTTGACTTTTCTGAAAAAAGTACGAGAAGAATGTTTTTTTAACTTAAACGGCACGAACGGATTTTTACGGTTTTATAAATCCTTATTTTCATGAAGCTTACTCCAAAATATTTCATGACTATTTTCAATAAAATCTCTTTCTTTTAAAATTGCATGATGTTTTGTGAAAAGAAATTGATTTTGAAGAAGAAATGATATTTTCCTCAAAAATTCATTTCAAGTGTTTTATCAAAATTATTTTCCATATAAGAGAATAAAGGGTTCTGTTTATATCCATATTTTTACATTGATTTGACTATGTTGTGATGGAATTATGTTTATGAATTCCTTTATCTTATATTAATGGTTTTATGATGTCATGTTGTTTAAGAATCCCATTTTTATTACATGGTTTATGCTATGATGTATGGTTTATGATTTTGTGGCACACATAATAATGGTATAATTGTGAGATGGGTGGGACCTATATCTCCCTCCGATGCATTGGGTAAAGATTTTATATCTCATGAGATAGAAATGGCTGGAATGGTAGGTTATACCGGTTCAGTGAAACAGGACTGAAACGTGGGTGACTCGATTCAGAAAGGGACTTTGTCCACTAAGATAGTCTTGGCAATGAGTCATGACTAACAAGAAATGATTCTCTATGATTATGTGTGTATGACACAGAGTTTCATGTTTTAATTTATGCTTATTTGGATTTCATTTCACTGCCATGATTTATCCCATGTTATGAAATTATGCTCTCTTTTGCAGGTTAAGATTTCCAAAAGTTATGTTCTTATGAATATGATGTGATTGATTTTTCTTTTGTTTACCCTTACTGGGAATTTGAGATCACCGTTTTATGTTTTCTTTTCCCCAGGATATAAAGAAAGGTTTTAGGTAAAAAAAGGGAAGATCTTTATGGGAGATATTGAAGATCTTTCACCACGATTAGAAGATTACGTTTCGAGTTTCCAAAGACACTAAACTATTACGATCCTTGTGTGTGTGTTTTTGTTATGTATAAAGTATTCCGAAAAAGTAATGTAATGTCCATGTACGTCAAGTTTCGGGTCTCTACACTTATGTTATACTTTCATATGATCATTGATTGATATATCTTATGCTTTTCTCTACTATTAATCTAAGCTCACCGTTTCTTATGTTACCATTCCCGAGGTTATGGGGAAGTTTGTTAAGTAGGATATTACTATGATGATTAAAAAAAATTAATTTCTTTATTAGAGATATTTAGATCTTCCAATAATTAATAATTTTGTGTTCCATGATTCCAATGGAACTAAACTATTATGGTTATCAAGTGTCTTCTTGTGCAATGTATTGAGTATTAATCTAAAAATATGTAATATCCATTTATGAAAATCCTAGGTATTTATTATAATTACAAATTTTAATGTTAAACATTCTTATGTTTATATATAAAATCTATTTTTTGATGTTTCTATTTGCAATTGTGTTGTGATATTTAACTAATATATATAATAATCATGTTAAGAAACTGTGGAAATTAGATTTTAATAGAGAATTTAGCATATATATTAGTGAAAATGTTTTATTAATATCTCTTTATATATTTATAATAAAAAAATTAGAATCTAATATTTATTTAATTTTGTAAACTTTATCTTCTATTTATATGTGTTTATTGAGTAACCATTTGGACCATGTGTTGTTTAAATCAAAAATATATTTTTGAAAAATAAAAATATTATTTTTGAAAATGAAATCCATTAATTTAAAATCTATTATCATTTCCATTTTAAATGTTATTTTATATTTATTTATTCCTTAATGTCTAATAATTTAATAATATTAATTTAAAAGTTATCACTTATGTTGGTTTTGATCTAACCAAATTTCTTTGGTTTTTAAATTTTTTTATATTTTATTGTGTCTCTAGAAATTTTCTTCTCCAAGATATCCTTCCAAAATTATTCATATGATAACTTATTATAAGTCTAGAGCCTTAAAATTATTGATGACTATGTGAATCCCACAATCTGAATTTAAAATTTCTACTTTCTTATTGAAATGTAATTTTTATATTCAATTTTACATTTATTTTTTTGGAATTTTTATTTCATTTAATAAGATAAATATAATATATGAAGTTTTATTCCATTTTATTTGATTCATATTTTTTTGAAAAAGCATTATGAAAAAAATATTTCACAGGTTAATCTATATATTTTTCACATTCCATATTTATTTCACATTATATCCTATATGCGATATAATATTTTATTTTAATTTTTTTATATATTAGTATAATTGACATTATTTTTTGAATCATTTACCAAAATAACAAATGATAAATTACAAGAATAATTATTGATCTCACAATGACATTAAATGTGCACTATTTCCTTTTACATACCAAATTAATCTAATGTAATTAAGGAAGTATGAGTTTAGGAATAATTAGGGCTCTATATTTAATGATCAAAGAGATCTTGGTCATGATACTCGTTAAATTAGTCTGACATAACGAACTTTTATAATCACACCATGATAATTTTATAATTCACATTATTATTGCTTAAATATCATAATGAAATCCTAATTGGGATTCATTTTATAAATATATTAATATCTATTAATGATATAATCATGTTTATATGATTATATTCTTTAAATAGTTTTTGAAAATATAAATATTAAGAGTATATAAAATAATGATGTTTCTATGTCATCTTTTTACATGAGGATAAAGCTAATGTGGGGAAGCTTTTACTCCCCTAGAATCTCATAGGTAAATATATGCATAAGTTATAATCCATAATGATCACATATATAAGAAACCTAACTCTATTGTTTTCTATTATGATTATTTTCTAGCATATATGGGCTTCAATTATACAATCATTGAGGAGATATGAAGGAAATTCCTGATTTTGATATTATGAAATTATAGTAGAAGGATCAATGGATCCATATTTCCTGAGGATAACGTCATGGATTTTGATAAATAAAAGAACTCATTTTAGGCAGATCCTTCTTTTATGGTAGTATATTGATATTAGATCATGATATTGTTCAGTGAATCAATGCATGGACAAATTTATGAATGATCAAATTATCCTATTGAACTGTTTTTTGTGAATATACTATTATTTTAATTTGTTAATGTTCTAGAAATTTTGAATTGTGTTTCTGTTTTTTATATATAAGAAGGTTGGTTTCCTATTTATTTTGAATCTATGCCTAGTTATTTTTTTCAGGGTTCCAAATATACCTTTCAATGATTCCATTATAAAAAATAACAAGAAATTTAATTAGTAAAGATTTTACTAGAAATTCTTTACTTGTATCTTTTTGAACTAATTTTAAATGCTTTTTTTCACTATTAACATTAATAATAAAATTTATATTGGTCATTAAAACTTATAAGAACAATGTAAATACCAAATAATTTTATCTTAGAATATTCTAAAAATCATTATAATTTTACCACTGTCATTTTCTAATTTTTAAAATTATAATTTATTATATTTACAAAAATTAGAATAATTTATACAAGTGTTTTATATTCTTCATTGATATTTAAAATTTGGTATATCTTATTCAGGAATAATTGAAACAATATTATAATACACTATACTATAAAATTTTAAATTTTTTAATCATGAAATAAAATCCAATTTTGTTCAAAAATAGAATAGAGAATATTTTTTGATAATAATTTATAAATAATAACATTTTCCAATTTTGGAAACATTTAAACTAATAATTATGAGGATTTTATCTCCTCAAATTGACATAGGAGTGTTTCTTATTTAGAAACATCAAGATCCTCTTTAAATTTTTAAATTTATTTAAATATCCTTGGTTTCTATATGTGAAGACAGATTTATAAGTGAATAATGTATCCAATACTATAGATGAAAAAAATTGTATGAAATGGTATATATACCATAATTTTATGAATCTTATTATATCATCTTAAATTCATTTTAATGTCCATTTCAATATTATTTTTTTCCACATGATATAAAGATATTCTAATGGTCATTATGATCTATTTGGATAATTTGTTTTTCTAGAAGGCTTTAGTGAAGGTGAATTCTTTTTTATAATATGAAATATATTTTTTTCTTATCCTTTCATATTTTTCTCCATTAATATTGAAGAATTATATTATTTACATCATTATAAACATGGATATAATTTTTCAATAGATATTAAAGTGATATTTATAACCATCTCAAATTGTAATTTTTAGAAAAATTAACAAAATAATATGTTAACATTGAATGTATAATATATACGTATTGATAATTATTCAATTTTTTTAAAAAACCATTAATTTTGTCAATGTACCTTTTAATATTATGTATATGAGGAGAAATATTTATTTTATATTCAAATTCACTTATATAGTTTGTTGAATATAAAATTACATTATTTCTTTAATTTGTCCACATATTTTATTTTGATATAAGACACTATGGTGTAACCATTCATGTCCAAATTTTTCTTTTGAAAATCACAATACATAGATCAAAACATGATGACAGATACATCAAATGCATCATATATGAATATAATATATAATCGTTCCCACAACCACATTCTCTCTTAAGTTTATCATCTTTTAGAAGGAACTATAAAACATAAAATTGTAATTCATATCTTAGTAATATAAACAAGAACTTACATTAATCCTAAAGATTTGGAAAAATGAAGTTGTGTCCATCGTATAAAATTGATCATAGAGAATCAATGGTACTACATTGCATTTTTCATAAAATAGACATAACATAAAAATTATATTATATTTATTACTAGTGATATATATAGAAATGATTAACTATATTTTAATTTCACAAACTATTTTATACAAATCTAAATAGCCTAAAACCATTGAATTTAGAATATTTACGAACTGCAATAATTTATCCAGAATGGATCTGAAATCCTAAATTCATTATATGAGATATATCTATGACACTATTTAGATAGTTTAAAGGTAGTAATTTAGCAGTACAACAATAATAATTCAAAAATCATTGATATATTTAGTGAATTCCCTATGGTTTAAAATAATAAAAATATATTTAATCATCAATGTATCTCAAGAAATGAAACAATTTAGATTGTGGTAACTTCTTTGATTCAAATTTTTGTCAATTTTACCCACTAATACTTTTTAAACACCCATATAGTTGGACATGATATTATCCAGGGATGTTGATAACCCTAAAATTTGGGTATAAATTAATTTGATTAATATAAGGATCTAACAATTTAATATTATATTAAGTTATTTTTAATAAAATTTGTTATTGTATTGAATGATATTCAAGCCTATTTATATTTCTTTTTTATTAAACTACACGATACCTTCCTTAAATTTACCTATATTTAAATAGAAATCATTTAGCACCCATTTATTAAATTTTATCCTTTAATGTGTTTTGAATATCCATTATGACTGTAACAAACCACCATAGTCACATAATAAATAATTAACAACCTATGATAAAAACAATTAAATAGTAACATAATGATGAGTTGTAAAATAACGGTCGATCCATCGAGAATATGGTGAACCAACTAAGGAACTAGGGGAAGTCATTGATTTAATAATTTATCTTTAATTCAAAATATAGATTCTCCCAGGTATCTTTACTTGTTTTCATTTACACCAGTTGGTATATCGAGCTACCTCAAAATGAAGAAATTAATATTTATAATCATATTCACACACATATGACTGGGGAACAAAGTCATCGAAAATTAAATTTATCATTAAAATATTGAAACATAGGATATTGTACATTATAAATATGGAAGGATGTTACAAATATCATAAAAACTATCATTTAGTGTTTAATTATTATAAAATATAACTTCATGAGATAAAGGAAAATAATATAGTAATCCAATCATAAATTTGAGGCATATACATCATTAATACTAAACATGAATCAGTATTTCATAATAAATATTAAATATTCTAAAATTTTACTTGAGGTAATTTTTTACTAATTAATTTATAGGTAAAATAAAATCAATTCAATAATGAAAATCTCCACAATCTTCAAAACAAATTTATAAAATTAATTTTATTTTAAAATATTTTTTTAATATTTTTAGGAAATTTTTGTGTCTAATTTGAATTAAAAGGTATTCAGAGGTTAATAATTAAGGACTTTTTATCTAGGTTGACTGATTTTGTTGTAAAATTAAAAAATCAAGTTGGGTAACTATGCTACCTCAAATGTCGCAATGCACTAGATTTCTTAATGTTGGGAATTTTTTTATATGTCACTAATGAAATGAATGAGAATTCAGTGGCCACCCCTAGTGAACGAGAGTACTAGTTGAGAGTATTATCTAGTAGTATCGTCCCATATTTTCATTATATATATTTTTAATTTCTAACATCAATTATGAATAGTGTGGCCATTCCCTACACTCCTCATCCTCTATCAGATAGCCCCATGAACTGGGAATCATCTTAGTCTCATAGTTTCTCCATGTTCTGTAGATGGACATATATCATCTATATAAGATTTGGTTTTCAAAACATTCTATATCTTTGGAATCATTTTATTCTTCTCAAATAAAGTACTAGAAATTTTTATAAAAAATATTTCCTTAATTTGTGAACAAATTCTTTGATAACTTGTGCAATAACCTATGTATAATAGAGGGGTTTAGGAGTGATATTTTCAAATAATTTAGTTATATTTGTTTCATAACAAAATGATCAAAGTACTGGTACTTTATTTCTCAAATGGATCACTCAAAACAGTATTTTTTTTCATAAAAAATTAATAAAAACAATACCTCATTCAATCATCAAGTCATTACTTGAATGAATAGATGATAGATTTCCATATCTAAAATTATTATAGGTAGAATTAATCATGATCATCCATTCATGAATTAAGGTTTCTTGGTTGATCAATCAATTATCTCAATTTCATGAAAAATGAAATAAAAAAAATATTCTATGCTCTTACAATCTCTATGTGAAGATAAAATTTATTTCTAAATAATAAATCAGACTAATCATTTTTTTTACTTTGTCTCTCTATAAAATAAGAGTACGAGATAAAGCATATATAATTTCTTATATGGTATTAAAAATTATATTTTGGGTCTAAAATAAGGTTTTATAATTTGGTTAAACGTTTTTTATTTTACATTTCTTCATAGAGTAATCGATCCTTTAAAACTATAATATTATGCCATAAAAAAACCCGTTAATTGTTAAAAATGTTAAAAATATTTCATAACTGATTTGTAACACTTATACATGTAAAAATATAAATATGAAAAAATAAATGTACTCTTTCTCTCTAGATATAGTTGATAAACCATGAATTTAAATATTCATTCAAAAATCTATTTTCATATTTAGATAATTAAATGAAAGTAAAATGTGAAAACAATTTGAAATAAATTAAAATATAATTATTATAAACATAAATAAAATATAATTAAATTTTGTTACAAATTTAATTATAATAATCTACTCTTATAAATTCTTTGACCCATAAATTTGGACCCCACTTCTTCCAAAACTCATAGTCATCATAATTGGTCAATATTTTAGATACACTTTATGTTTGAATTTTTAAAATCCTTATCATAATTTTAGTAATTCCATTTAAAAAATATTGGTATTTAAAAGAGATCATGTATTTTTAATAGTTGATGAAAATATATAGCTATAATACTATCTTATGAACACTAACTATTTAATATAATTTATTTCTTTAATGATATCTCATAAAAAAGGGTGTATAATTTCTGTTCTATATCTTCATGCCATATTTAAATTTCAATAAAAATATTGGAATTAGCAAAATTTTTCTTTTATGTCATTGGATTATATAAAGGCACTAAAATACTAGTCAAAAAACAAGATATATATTATTCTAACACCCATAAGTGAAAAATACAATATTGATAATTTAAAAAATAGTATTCCCCTAAAGCCACACTCAATAAAAGATATATCCCAACAAATATAAACTATATTCTTCCGAGGCTTTCTTCAGGGCGTGCGAAAAATTAATCACACACCGAAGAACTGATCACGAGCAATTGGAAAGAATTGTGTGCAGAGGAAGGTGCTCGATGGGATTTAGACAAGGATCAAGCCCAAGCGGTCACGTGTAAAGGCAGACCCCCGGGTGACCAGGTAGGAAAAAATTAGTACCTGAGAGCCATCTTTTACGTGCACGAGAGGTGAATTTCATGCCAGATAGATGGTTCAGATTCATCAGGCCAGAAGTTAAAGGGGGTGGTAATCTACTTATAGGCACTCGGGGTTGCAGATCCGCACAAAAAACAAGCCGGCATGAAATATTACGTACCTGCATCGGCAGTGCATAAATTCAACCACACAGGGCAGTGGCGTGACAATTTCCGCACCCATGCGGAAAACTGTAGTGAATTCTGGAGTCCTTCACGCGAGGCATATTTTTTCATGCACCTCTGAATTCTTTCGTGCGGCCCCTCCGGGCCCCCAGACTGGATCCCCAGTTCCAAATATAGCGTTGCTTTGTCATGCCCAAACCTTCTTCAGCCCTTGAGCATTTTTTTCAGCCTCTAAAAATGCCACCCCTCAGAATCAGATTGGTGAGGGCTCACAAAGGTCAGATTCCAAGGGAAACACCAAAATGAGACTCCTTTAGGTCCACACGCGGTTAAAATCAGAGCGGTGTGTAAAACTGGTCTGGAGCACGCAATCCGCTTTTCGAGCAAATGAGAAAATCCATCTCCGAGGTTATAAAAGCCCCGTGGGTCCCTCATTTCTTACGGATATTATTGCACAACATCCCAGGAGCTCTCTCACGTGAAAACATTCTTCCGCCTTGTGTGAAAAACCCTTCGGTTGCGCGAAATTAATCGAGGTCAGTCGTTGTTTTATGTGCCAACATGGGATTTTCCATGCTAGCATATGATATTTCACGCCAGCCTATGATATTTCATGCTAGCCTCTGATATTTTGTGCCGTCTTCTAATTTTTCGCACGAGCTTCTTATTTTTCACACCAACCTCTTAAGACTTTCCCATTAAAAGAGTGCTTCCAGTTGGGCTGATGTTGAAGGAGAAGTCGCATTCACTATACAAAGGGATGATATGGTTGCCAACCCTGAGGTTTATGGCACCCAAAGGATCATATGAAATAACCATACTCTTTTAAACATGTTGACCCCATCACAAAAGGAGTATGCACTGTCTTCCAACCTGCCGATATGGGACATTGATATCTTAGAGGAGGTACCCATGCCAAGATTTGAGGTCAACACACCGCGATCATGGGTGACCTGCGAGGAAGAACTACCCTGGTATAATATCACCTAAAATGTCCATCCTGCTAGAGAAACCAGACATAAAAACATTTACGTCCTAAATCCTTGGACTAGGACCATCTCGGGGAGTGAACTTGTCGCAGAGAATTCTCCAGCCCTTTATGCAAGCACCATCCATAAGAGTGTTACTGAAGAGACTGAAGGCTGGCTGAAGGATTGGGACCTATGATCTTGAGGCAATTTCACAAGTGAATGGGATTGGGATTATTGGGTTAACCAGACATGCAACTAGTTTGGGCCTGAACTGTGGCACATCGGTTTGTTTGAGGTGGTGTGTACATCACAGTTTCACTTCTATCACTAGCCTAATCTCGGGCCAGAGTTGTTTACTCGATGGTCCCCCAATACCAATACCTTTCATCTTCATCATGGGGATGTTTGAATCATCCTTTGGTACATTCATTGCATCAGGGGTATCTCTTTGGATATTCACAAGTACGATGAAATCCTTCCACCAAAGAACATCTGGGGAGAGAGATCACGAAACCCTTTGCTGACATGGCACCTTTTGGAGCAGGCTAAGGAGAGGCTGGGGGGTCAAGGATTTTTGAAGGATATCTCTTTTAAGAAATGGTTTAGCTTGTTCCTGCAAAAAGACCCAGAAGTCAAGATGTCGGGGCGAGGGAGACGGTGTCCGACCGTGGAACAGATGAGCAAAAGTGGATAGTACTGAAGGATCCTAGAGGTGGGGGATTACCAGTCATGGGGTTTTAGCATAAATGAGAGTTGGGACCCAAATGTTTGGTACGCCGGATTTCTTTCCACATTTCTGAGTGAGTGTCTCTTACCAGTGAGGGATTCATGGATGGGAGTTCATCCAACAACCCTGGTGATGACCGACATCATGGACTCCAATCAAAGATTCAATCTGGGAGTCCCCATGTTGGACCGTATGTATGCCATTTTGTGATTCATTTTGAGAGGAGGATCACCGAAGAGGATCTGTGGTCCCTTATCGATATTTTATGGTTTTATCCTATCTCATTGCGGTGGGTATACCTTTCCAAACACCATTCATTCTCCAGATAATGGCATGTGAACTTCCTTTCTAAACATTGCCGGGGTCATGCCATTGATGCTCAATGAAGGGGGAGTAAGGATAATAATTGTCAATCATGCCAACTTCACATTCAGCCCATTCCCCACCTTGACTTGCTAGATGATAGATAATGGCCAAGGCTCACTGGAGCAAAGGTAATAATTCCAGAGCATTAGAGGTTGGTTTCTCATGGCTCGGACTGATGGGAAGATCTTTTTCGAGCCGTACATGCCATCCATGTTTTCCAGGTAGTTCATATGCCTTCAACAGATGCCGATGAAGGTGAAAACAGATGTTGGAGAGGGAAGGCACCCCTGCGTTGTTCGCCAAATTTGGCTAATGTTCACGACCCAAGGCTCCGGTGACGTTATCACCTTTCCTCCCACCGGAGTTGATGCGGGCCTCTCAACTGAATATCCTGAGCAATGGGCCATATCATACATTGAGGGGCTTTGCGGAAGTGAGTTTGGAAACTCAAGGTAGCCAGTGTAGAACCAGGGTGGTGAGAGAGTAGACAAGGTGTTGTTGGGGGGGGGGGAGGTTAGAATCATGTCAGGAAATTGGGCGTCCATAGGTCGGTACTTCAGTAGTGGGGACGTCACATGGCGCAGCCGAGCCCCTTTCACCTAGGGGAAAAGGGGATCATGTAGCGGCCAGTGAACTCCAAGGGAAGTAGATAAGGTATCTGCATCAACCTTCCAATGATGAAATATTTCCAGATCTGTGGTAAGCCTATATGATCGTACGAAAATCGATGGGTACTAAAGCTCTTTGGAAAAAGATAATGTGAGATGGAATCTAGCTGCCTATGGTCAGGCTCATTCCGATTGTCGATAGGGTGAACTTTCATCTTCGGAATGCGCATCTGACATCAATAGATGTGTATGCACGCCAATGGGGTTAGTGTGAGGATCCATCATTCTTTGTGAAAGTAATGATCAGCCATGAGCATGATCCAGAAAAGATACCGTCAGAGGATGATGAAATCGACGATGAGATGGAGGGCGCCGAGACGGAAGAGGAGGAAGAAAGAGAAGGTGAAGGAGGGGTGAAGAAAAAGAGGAGCCTGAAGGTGGAGGGTCTTAGGGGGTGTCCCACCAAGGGAGTCTCCTAGAGTGTGGAGAGATAATCATCTCTGATGTAGATATAAATGATCTACTTGAGGTATGTCTCGGACCTTATCTATCCTTTCCCCTCATTCTTTTTTATAGCCCTCAATCAGACCTCTTTTTTCTGCTCATAAGCATATGGGAACCAACAAAGGGTCTCCATTCGAAGGGGAGGAGGTGCTGAAAAAATATTGCAGGGAGCCGACACCCATTATTGAGCTGAAGAGTGCTGAGGGATCCCCTATAATGGATGCTCCTGTAAGGGCTAGAAAAATAGAGGTTGATGCTTTGGGATCTTGTATGTTCATTAATTCAATGCTGGTATTTACCATCGAAGAGCTCAGTGGATCTGGGTGTTCATTGTTTGTGCAGTAATCCCAGCCTTGGGGGATCTTCGGGATACCGAAACTGGGACATCTACAATTGATTTAACTAAAAACGTTCCATCCCACACTTATCAAACTGAGCCAGCCCCAACACTCAGTGAGCAAAGGGCTGTGGAGATCAGCGGTACCAATTTTGGGGCGGGTCTGGATGTTGAAGAAGGAACTACCAAGACCGAGGCTAGAGAGGAAGGTCTCCCAGGCGTCAAAGATCCTAACTCCTTGTGAGGAACACTCGAAGAGGACCCTGCTACTATCATATTGGATGGTTTCCCCGACTATCGGCCCATAGAACCTGAGGAAGTTGATGATTCCGACTCGAAGGCGGATGAGGAGAGCTGGATGACGTGACACAAAGGGTGGAAGTGCATCATGCCCTCTCTCAGTCAGCCTCAGACAGAATTTCTATAGTTGATGGGATCACCCCACACCTGGATGCCCTTTCTTTGTGCAGGAGGGGTGGATGCTCAACGCCTTCATTCTACGGTTCGCTACTACATGGGTGAGAATCTGCGTGAGAGCAGCCAACCCTCCGATGTTTCCCATTGTCAGGACGGGTCAGGGAGTACCCCAGCATTCATAAATGCATAATAAGAGGGCCGACGCCTTGAAGAACAGGTGAAGGAAAATTACATATTCATTGAAATGTTTTTAAACTTGTGGAGCAGTTGAGAGCCCAGCTGGCAGACGTCCAAGAGAAACTAGTGGAAGTAGGTCACCAAATAACTGAACATTAAACTGAATAGGCGCAAGCATGGGCTAGGGTCAATGGATGGTGCTCTATGGCTACTAATGAAGAGAGAGTCCTCAAGGGGCAGGAAGCAATACTTGAGCCCACTATCCTAAAGGTAGCGGTGCTGGAACGATCTATCAAAGAAGCTAACTCTTAAGGGACCTGTTTTGGCCGAACTCATAAACTCAGTTCTCCTTCCTGCTTCTTATTCTGAACTGCATCCATGGATAAATTTACTTACATGTTCATTTGTTTTAATGAATTCGACCATATTCCTGAAATAAATAGCAATCTATTCCTAGGCTCACACGGGTCACACCAAATGTGAGAAACTAGGGATGTTTGTACTATTAATTCATTTGATCTTAGGAGATTCAATCAAGCTTCCGGATTTTGAGATTCAGATATCCAATCCATATTTCCTAGTAGAGAAGTGGGAGGTCCGATTAAAGGAAGAGGGCCTCAAAACAATCGACATATCGTCTTCCCAATGTGATCTATTGCACAAGAGGGGTAACACCAGGGGAATTAGAATCAATCCAAACATAGGGGCATGGAAAATGTAAATCACAATACCCTATATTTGGAAAACATCATGGGTGGTGTGACAATAAGGAATAATAACTGACATTGTTCGAAACACAATATACATATTGTATTAGCTGGAAATGGTGATGAAAAATGAGGGCCGACCATTGACCGTGTATGAAACCTGTGGCATGCTTCAGAATGTCATCCATTTGTCTTCTAGAACATTGGATCAGGATAGTTGGCAAGCCATAGGCAGAGTATCCATACTGTTGGGGGTCCCTATATATGGGAACGAGGACAGGGGTCCGAATAAGTGTCACACAAAGTGTGGAATGTGGAGTGGTGGTTTGTTCGAACAGAATCCAACACTCTTGAAATTACGCCACCATGGTGGAAGCACATTAGAGGGGTGCATCAGTGTGATCATGGATCATTACTTCATTTAGGTAGAAACTCTCTGGAGAGGGATCCGTCAGTTCCCAATTTCATCGTGGGGCTTCCCAAACATGTTCCGGGAATAGCTACAGTTACTTGGTTCCCACATTGGGTTAGGCCAGGGGGCCAGAAATGAGGAGGAACAAGATTGATGATTCCTGGGGCTGGACCCGAGGTGAAATTCTTGGGTGTATCTATGTATCCCATAAGGATGGGAATCAAGACATATGTATTTCTAAGAGGCGGCACATTAAGATAATAGTGCCAGGGATAAAAGGGGTGTGCGTATGTGGCCCTCCCACCAAAAGAAGCAAATTTTTATGTATCTTTTTTGTCCATTAAGGTGACTGTTTTTTTGTGAAGTGACATTCTTAGGATAGAATGTCCTCGCATCACCACAAGAATCAAGCCATATGCAGGTGTTGATAAATGGTATGGAATGTGACCAATACCAATCATGGTGTCCTCTTGAGTGAGGACATCACGATGCAGTTCCGATTTTCATCGTGCAGCCAAGACGATAATGTCACTATTTAGGGTCATGTGATGGGACCAGGCGTGCATTTTAATGTCATGTGGAATAGACATAGTATATACATGGCTAAAGGAGGAATGATCATGGTGCAAGAAAACATACCCGATATGAATGAGGACATAATACCATACCACACCATACACAATTTTGAGAAAGAAACATCGGGCTAAGGGGCCAAAATAGAGGTAAAAGGGTAAGGGTAGGAGAAAATAGATCCCAATTGAGCTGGACCCGAAATAGAGATTTCTAGGTGTTCCTACGTATCCCATGAGGATGGGAATCAAGCCACATGTAGTTCTTAAAGAGATCTTAGTTTATGGTCTTAGAGCTCAGACCATGGAGAAGAGAAATCCTTCCAAGTAAGTGCAGTCATCAAACCGATCCCCAAGCCCGCGTGAGTCAAACTCGGTGTGGGAAAAAGGGCGGAAGACGTTTTTTGTAATACATGGGACGCACGTCCAAGGGAAGTTGGTGCGGAGCCCCGAATGACGCCTTTACTATAGATTTTTCCTCCAAATGTGAAAATGATGACTGAGGGACAGTGTCAGAAGTGTCAAAATTACACTTGGACATGATGGGGTGGAAAATGATGTGAATCATGTAACCAACATTCAAATCTTAAAGGGGCTGTGGTGACAATGGAGGATTATAGTTGACCATGTTCGAAACACGACATCTATATCACGTTAGCCTATAATGAGGACAGAAAAATGAGCATCGACCCCTGACCATATTCGCAACACGAGACTTGTATAGATTTTTTGTCTGAACCCCTCTAAGACTTTGTCTCATGATGGTAGGAGATCCCTTAGGCCCAAAATCCCTGACATTTGGGGGTCCCTTTGTGTGAGGAAGATTATGGAAGCCCAAATTTACAGGAACATGAAGCCTGAATAATGGGAGAAATCATGTCCATGTAAAATCTGACACTCCAAATGCTGAACCAGAGTACTTTTAGACAGATTGGTGAATCACCGAAGAGGGTCAAGGAGGGTGCTCATCATTAGAGTAACCAATTTGATGGAATGAGTATAGAATAAGGCGATAGAGAACTATCAGGAGGGAGGGGTACGGGGTGTGGTCATTACAAACCCGATGTGAATGAGGACATAGTCCCATACCACACTATATACTCCCCTCCCTGGGAAAGGGTAGGCCAAGGGGCCAAAGTGAAAGGGATATTTCTGAGAGATGGGGCTGGACCCAAATTCTAGACATTTCGGCAGTCCTACATATCCCCTGAGGATGGGAATCAAGCCACAAGTAGATCTTGAAGGGAGTAATGGGAAGTTTATCGTCATACAGTAAAGAAACAAATGGGTAAGATACCCCACATACAATAGGTGTACGACATGGCGAATAACCCGACATGAATGAGGAAATAATCCCATTCCACATCGTAAAATTCTGGGTAAGAACTTTGGTCGGGGCCTGAGAAGGAGAAGGGCCCGGAAAAGGTTGGGGGCCTGAGGTTGCCCCTCGGTCGGAAAGGCCCAACCAGTTTGAAGTTTAACTTCTTGCAGTGAGGTCAAGTATGAATAAGGTATCTAATCCGAGGATGTGTACAGAATGGTGAGATACCCGACGTAAATGAGGACATAATCTTATACAACACTGTACAATCCCATATGGGAGAACCTGGTTTGGGGGCCCGAAACTGGGCACGCAAAGCACAAAAGGGAATTTTCTCTCAATATGGACGATAAATGAAAGGAAGGATGTCTCAAGGGGATATGTGTGGCACGTTGAAATAGCCCAATGTGAATGAGAACATAAGTACGCTCCACACCACACAACCCTAAATGAGAAATTGTGCCAGGGGCCAGAAAGTGCCAATGGGCCTGAGACTGGGCATCTCGACCAATGGTAGCCATACGACCTCTTGTATGATTACTTCCTCATCACAGCTCCTACTCCCACATGAGCAGTGCTTGGTGTTGGAAACAAGGAGCTGGATTCGGTTCTCCTTGGAACATAGGGGTCCAGTAGCTTGCATTTCCATAGGGGATTTCGTCGCTTGGATACACAATAGGGAAGAATGAACCACTGAACTCAATGTTTGGGATATCTTGGGGTGGCCCTGATGACAAAGAATAGCTATTGACCATGTTCGGAACACAATGTCCTTCTGGTGACCTGGAATGGGAACCACAAATGAGCATCTACTTCCAACCATATTCACAATGTGGGACTTGTATTAATTTGTTTCTCAACATCCTCGATGGTGGTGGCCCAAAGTGGTAGGAGAGCCCTTAGGCCTAGTATCCCTACTGCTCAGGGGCCCTTTTGGATGGGAAGGATGATGTAGTACTAATCAAAGGGGTGGGTGAAGCATAGTTGCACCCATACATTTTAAAGTCATGTAGGGTGGTAAAAGAGGGAGACACCTCTAGGGAGTAGGATGTATGGAGGAATCGAAATGAGATCAATTTTTATTGAGGAAAAAACCCACACCACACCATATGTCTTGACCTGAGGGAAGATTCCGGCATGTGGGTAGGGCCAAACGATTAAATTTGTGGGTGTTCCTACATATCCCTTGTGGATGGGAATCAAGTTGTACATAGTTCTTGAAGGCCATGCGGTTTAACGTCACGCAGTGAGGACATGGGAGGATAGAAGAATGGGGAGCTGGCACATTGTGTGACCCTTATAATCCTGGCATGAGTGGGGCTATGGAATCCTACAATATATCATGCAAGGATCCTCCGAGATAACTATACTTAGGGGGGATAGTCAAAGAGAAGAGTTTCGGGGCTATGGTCATGAAGAAACACTTGAGCGTTACTACGTATCCCATGCCGATGGGAATCAAGACGTATGTAGTTCTCATGATGAAATTTAATGTCTTGCGGGATGATAAATAGTTTGAATTAAAGTAGGACTCAACAGTTTATGGTCCTGTTGGACCATCATCTATTTTAGGGTCATGCAGGACCGAATAGTTTAAGGTCGTGAAGGACCAAACAGTTTAGGGTCATGCCAGACCATCATCCAGTTTAGGGTCATGTAGGAAAATATAGTTTAGGGTCATGCTAGACCTACCGGCTCAGGAAAAGTATTGTTTTAGGAACGTGGAATTGGTGAGAGGAGTTATACGCTCATCATACATGGTCACCAAGGAGTATGATCCATAGGGTTAAACCTTGTGAATTATGTAAGGTCATTCTTATTTGGGCTACAACATTTGTGGTTTCCTACAAAGGATCATTGGTGTCCGGAGGTCCAATTCCAAGTCTCCCTATGGGAAATAGTGGAGGAAAACCATCTATTTGAAGGCTATAACAATCTAATTATGATGAATTTCCAGATTGTGAAGGGAAAAAATACTATTCCCATCAAGTGATTCCAATTCGGCCAGACGAATTTTGGCTACCTTATCTGGTGCCTTCTTGTCACAAAAAAATTTGTGTAATGAAGGCAGCTAGATCCCGATGGGCAGGACGACCTCAGCACAATACACTAGGGAATATGGGGTCACCTGGGTGGAATTACGAGTCGTCGTTCTATAAACCAAGAGAGCATTAAAGAGATTGTCCGGCCAACTCTACTTATTCTAACCAACCATTTTATGCAAAATATTAGAGCAGTTTTTGTTAAACTCCTTGATCTTCCCATTTTCCTATGCGTGATAGCAGGAGGTATGGTTCAAATTAATGTTGTACTTAGCGTACAATTTCTTCAGCTCGGCTAATCATAAGATCGTGCCATTATCGGTGAAGATGGCGTGAGGGACACCAAACCAGTAGATAATATTGGCGCTCACGAAGTCAATGACAGAACGTGCCTTGACCTCCTTGAGTAGAGCTAGTTCTGCCCACTTAAAAAAGAAATCCATAGCGGTAAGGATGAACCAGCACTGGCAAGCTATAGCCGGTGGATAAGGTCCCACGACATCAAGTCCCCACACCAAAAACGGCTAAGAGTACTTGGTGGTGTGGAGAGGTTCTGGCGGCTAATGCATGAAGTTATCCAGAATTTGGCACGCGTGACATCCCTTTGTGAACTCAATGAAATCATGGATCATGGTGGTCCAAAAGTACCCCAATCTCCGGATCTGATGGGATTTCTTTGGCCTAGTCTGGTGAGCCCCACCGGAACTGGTTAGAACCTCCTGCATGACCTGAAAAACCTAAACTCCTTGGATGCAAAAGAGGAGGACACCACTAAACCCATTCTTTTAGAGGATCTTCTCAATACTGGGACCACTATAGAGGATAAACTATAGTGTGTGGCATTATATTCGCTCGTTCTCAGCCCGATTAGAAGGGAGGCATCCATTTAGGAGATACTCTACAAAGGGGGATCTCCAGTCGGGGGTCACTTCAACCACTCCATTTGAGGAACTTGGGGGTCTCAACATGGAGGCTCTGGAGGGAAGATGTCTTAATCGCAGGCCATCATCATCATCAGGGGTGAGAGGAGTAATGACTCTCCGATGTTCCACATGTATAATCAGGTCATCCTTCTTGGGTTTTGCAGGTGATTCATCCAGGCCGTCCAGGGCATCCGCTCAACTTTTCTATGATCATGAGACATTAGTAACTTCCAGCCGAGATGGGAACTGTGCCATCAGCTAGAGGGTGCACTCCAACAATGGTACGTGCTCTGGTTTTCTAACTATGTAGTCACCATTTATTTTCATGATGAACAGTTTGGAATCCACCTTCACATGTAGATGGTTCACATCGATCTCGAGGGCCAGCTCGATGCCAATAAATAGGGATCGATACTCTACTTCATTATTAGTGCAACCTTCTGAAAAAATGAATGAGTACTACATAATGGCTTGTGCGAGGGTGATAAAGGCAGTACCCAGGCCTACTCTGTTGAGTCTGGGATCATTGGGCCTCCTGCCGGTGGGGATCTGGGAAGTGTCATCAAAGTGCATCTGCCAACACGGGATGGAATGATCTACGAAGAGGATTGCCTCATCAAATAAATCCAGGTTTAGGGACTATTCTAAAGGATCCGGATAGGCATCAAAGAAGTCAGAAAATTCTTGTCCCTTAATAGATTTATGAGGGAAAACATGATGTCGAACTGCTAGAGAATTACCTCCCACTGTGCTAGAATTCTAGTCATCATGAGATAGGTCACAATGTACTTCAGTGGGTCTACTTGAGACATCAGCTATACCTCGTGGTGCTGTAGGTAATGTCATAACTTCTACATGGCAAATATTATTGTAAGGATGCTTTTCACGATTATGGAGTATCTGTTATTTGTATCGATGAGCATATGAATGAGATTTTAGAGGCTGTTTTCTATCACCTTATTGTTCTTATGGGTGATAATGGCACCAAGAGATCATTACTGGGATGTCCTGTACAAGATCAGTAGCCTTCCAGAGATGGATGGAATAAAGACCAGAGGCTGGAGCAGATACTTCTTGATTTCCTCAAATGCAGTCTGGCACTCTTCATCCCATTCGTAGGGGGAGCCTTTATTCATGAACCAGGAAAAGGGGTTACACTTTCTCGCCAGATCCACAATGAATCGACATATGTAGGCTAAGTGGCCTTTCCAAACTCAATGATCTCAAATATTTCCTGATGGGGGTATCTGACTGATGGCCTTGATCTTCTCTGTGTCGATCTTGATGCCCCGGTACCTGACTACAAAGCCAAATAACTTCCCAGAGGTGACCCCGAAGGCACATTTCAACGGGTTCATCATTAGGTGGAGGGAACAGAGGAAGCTGAACAACTTCTCATGGAATTTGAGATGGTCCTAGCACTAGTGAGATTTGACCACCATATTTCCCACATAACATTCCACCAATATACCGAGGATTGGCTTGAATATGGAATTCATGTCCTGCAGATAGGTGGCACCTGCATTCTTCAGGCCGAAGGGAAAAACCTAGTAACAAAATGTACCTTGGGGTGACCTGAATGATGTAGACTCTTAATCCTCATGGGCCATCTGGATCTGATTATATCTAGAGTACCTGTCCATGAAATAGATGGCTTGAAACCCAGCTATAGAATCAATCATTAATTCTGTCACAAGAAGAGGAAAATCATCCTTTGGACAATGATGGTTGAGATCGCAGAAGTCGATGGAGACTTTGATCTGTCCATTCTTCTTCCTGACTAGTATAATGTTGGCTATCCATGTGGGGTACTGGACCTCCTTGATGAAGTTGGCTTTGATAAGCTTGTCAACTTCGACCTCGACCATGGCACCATGAGAAGGGTGCAACTTTTTGGGAGGCTTCTTGAACTTGCGATGATTTTTTGGGAGACAGAGGCGGTGGACGACTACCAGAGGATATAATCCTGTAATCTCATCGTAACTCTATCAAAACACGTCACAATGCTATTTACGGAAGTCCACGTACCACTGCTAATCTTCGAGGGACATGGTGGCACTAATCAATGTGGGTATCAGATCTACCTCACTACCAAGGATCACATCTAATAGTCCCTCGACCATGGCAGAGACGCCTTCTTCGAAGGTGGGGGAGCATCTAGGAAATCCTCTTCTTCGCTTGTGGAGGAGAAATCCCTAGCGAGAGAAGCTTCTTCTGGGTCGGAAGATCCCGACGGGAGGCTGGTACCAACCTGGCTAGCAGGGGACAAAATATCAGGAGATTCACGTGCTGCAGAAACCATAACAATGAAGTAAATTCATCCGATCCCATCTAGTCATCGGCCCAAGGGGCCACATTTGATGATATCAAAGCTATGATGGAGAATAGATTTGATCTGGTTAATTCCAGCCCGACAAAACAGACATGTATGACATACTGCCATTGCCATGGGGCGGACATCCCGATACCGTACATGGGTAAGATGCTCCTAGATCACCTGATATTGGTTTGTGTAGGAGTACGAGGTGATTTTCTGCTGTCTCTTGGACTTGGGAATATGCCCATCCCTTGTACCAGATACAACAAAATATTTCCCCATGTCGGGGGTTTGTAGCCTCTAATCGATGGATTGGGAAGACGCAGGCATAATCCAGACCAACCCAGGGGTCAGTTGCAACCACAACGGGATCAAAATCACTAGCCTGAATTTTCTTATTCTTGCTCTTGTAATTGTTGGAATCCGGGTTGCAGGAGTCACAAGAGGTGAAAGGAGATGCATCACCTTGAAGTACACCTAATCGACCATTAAACGATTACTTGAGGAACTGGTGATATGACAAGGGGACCGCCGAATGCAGGTGGAGCCATGGTCTTCCCATCAAAGCATTGTTCATGGTGTCTTGGGAGACAACCATAAAATTGGTGCTGGATACTAGGACACCGAACTGGGTCTTCAAAAAGATCTTACCGAATGGGGTCTGATCTGTTCTGTTGTATCCCTATATTCTTAAATCGGAGGGAGTGAGGTAATATTCGGATAACCCCAGCTTCCAAAGTGTCCACCTCGGGATAAGGTTAATCCTGGAGTCAGTGTCAACAAGACAGTGGTGAAACTCTATGCCGTTAAATTGGCCGGTGATGTACAGTGGGCGGATGTGCCCCTATATGGGAGAGCCTTAACCCTCTCCAGAAAATGAAATGATGACCTAGCATTCAACATTCTCAAACGCTTTAGAGTGAAAAGCTTCTGCTGTTGCTACCTCCATCTAAAACATGAGAGGGCTTCTTAAAGCTTCAATCTGCACCTCGTGCATATCTGATGACAGGCGAAGGGCCTTGAGGATGGAATGCCCGACTAGGATGTTGGAAAGGTGATTGAGGACATCATATTTCCACATGAGGAACGACCTTATACTTGTAGGTGGCCGCTCTGTGATAGAAGGCAAGGCGGGCCCTGCCAGCTAGGCTGGCTGCTGGATGGTAGTGCGAATGTCCCGCTGCTCACCAGTCGAAGCCCGGAGGGTAGCTTCCATATGAGGACCAGATGACTGAGATTGGCCTTTAGCCGGGAGAGGCTGGTTGTGGCATGGCCGAGGTAGCTCTGACAGATCCAGTAGCATAAACAGTGGTGGAGGCCGGCCCAACGACACCAGATGAAAGGGCTACGCATGATGAGCTTTGCTTTGGGACTACTGTATGGTCTCAGTGGCATGCACGACCTAGATGGATGTGCCAAATGATTTTTCTAGACTACCCATATGGTCGTAACTCCGCCGACGTTGGTTTCGACTGGGGACGTTGTGGAGGTTCACTGGGTGCTCCCCGTCATCGAGAATCATGTAGGGGTTTAACAACTCCATGGTATTAACCGAAGCGTACCCTTGACTATCACTGGAAGATTCATCCACTATTGGGAGGATTTTGGGAGGAATTCACATCTTAGGGGGCATGAATTCACAGAGAGTGTGAGACTAAGATGGCATTGGTGGGGTGCATTGCATTACCTTGCGCCAAAGATGCATGTTCTTCTAGGAAAAGGAAGGCTGAAATGATAGTGCAGAAGTGGTGGCTGCAGCTTCTAATGTCTCTAGCTGATTTAGGCATGCCCAAATTTTTCCATGGTCATAGGAAACCATTTTATGAGCCATCCATTCATCTTACTTCTAGCACCCGCAGTTTGAAACCTACCACCACTTACCTTCGTCGTCGCTGCTGCTATCTAGCCTTAAGAAGACACCCGCTACTTGTGCCGGGGTTGGGCCCAGCCTGAATATGTTGTTATCGACCTGGTCGTGAAGCTAGTCTTTTAACACATAACACAACTAGAGGTTTTCCCCCAGGATCCGATGATAGGGGTAGTAGTTGGGGTGATCAGCGAGGTTTTCCTTTTCTGGCCTTCTATACTCATGAAAACGCACAAACCCTTATTCCATGGAACTTCTGAAATAGCTGGGAACATGATTCTAGTAGAATGAGTAGGTTCGTTTTTTTCAATCTGGGAAGGGAGGCATTGGGGCCTGGCCCTAATGAGCGGATGGAGGAGCCTGTCGAGGAGGCGGACCCTGATTTGTCCCATTTGGGTGGTGGCGGCGCATTCTGCAGGGGAAACTGCCGATTCTAAGGAGGATGCTGCTAGGATGGAGGGTACTCCTCTGGTTGCGGGCCTCTGAGAGGTTGTGGAGGTGTCCCCACTGGTAATAATGCTAGTTGTCTGGGGGCCTCTATTTGGGCCACTACAGTGGGCTCAGCTCTGACAACTCTTCTTGCATGAATTGCGGGAGGCAACAGTCGTGCCTAGAAGGCATGTTGTATGGAATATTCTAGGTGTTGGGCCTTATAGAAGAAGTCTCAGAATCCCCTGGTCTAGTTCTGGGTTTTTAGAGAGGTAAACAATTCCATCCTGACATTTCCTACACACATCTTCAGTAATTTCTCCGGAGTCAGTGGCATGTCAAGAGAATTTGTAATCTCCTTCCACCAGGCGATAAAGTATACGACTCACTCATGAGGCCTTTGTTTGCACTTTAAGTGGTCTGTGATTCTGGTTTTCAATGTGGTGGAGATGAAATTGTAGAGGAATTGCCTGTGAAGGTCCTCCAATCTTGTTATGGATCCGACGGGGAGCTCGTTGTACCAGACTAATGTTGGCCCCTCCACTGTCTGAACAAAACAGCAGAGCATGACAGCCTCGTGCTGCGCTGGAGTCCCAAACATGGGCCCACACCTTGAGTTGAAGTGGTCCAGGTGCTGTTGTGGGTCCCCAGTCTCGTTAAAGGGGGAGAAGGTGGGATTCTCGAAACCCGTAGGTGCCAGCATATCATCCAACCATGCCTAATATGGATTATCATCAGGTGGGAAAGCCACCTGACATGTTTCCAATGCCTCAAGGTGGTCTATGAGCAACGCCATTGGATCATCTGGGCTAGGGTCCCTATCTTGAAGGGGATCCCTAACTATGAGCATGTTGGTAGGTTCGTCAACACTATAAACATGCTCAATGGCTCATTGAGTGACTAGTGGAGTGACTTGCGGGGCAGCTAGGGGAACCCAAGCTGGATTCCAAAGATTGTTGTGCAGTTCGGCATGGTTTGGCAAGACATACCGTGCCCTATTTCCATAATCTCTGGCCTGAACCCTTTCTACGGGGGAAGCATGATTAGGGTTGCCTGGGGGTAGCTCGCTGAGGGAGAGTTATTACTACCCCTGCTATACTGGTCTAGGACTGACAATGTCTAGCCACTGCTCTGTTGAGTGTTTAGCCAAGAGGTTATCAACCAACATTTTTTTCTCGACATGTTCTTGGTGAAGCATGGACTTCTCAGGGTCTTCCTCCGTCTTCTACACCGAGGCGGACGGGTTGGACTGCTTGACTGCTCTGATGGTCTCTTAGCCCTTACCAAAATTGTGGTTGAGTACCAATTCCTCGGTGGGTGCAGGGAGACCAAGTAAGTTTCTCTACTAACACCTAATCCTCCACAATGGGTCCAATAGTGGTGGCATGCCCTCGGGGGGTAAGTCTCCATCAAGAAGCTCCGGTTCATTCTCCTCGTCCACTATTTCATCCATGTTGACCGTGACCCTTCCTGAGGGCATGCCCTCAATATCACCTTGAGAGTCAGGCTGCCACCAGATAGGACTGAAAAGGAGAGTAGCATATAGCTCTATCCACATATTTTCATGTGGGGGGTATCCTCCTTTATAATTTTGCGGAGTACCTTGATACTCTGAACACATTGCTACTGGAGGGACTCATGGAGACTTGGTGACTCAGGGTGTTTGGCCGTAGGGAGAGTGACCAAATCGACCAGACGACATTGATCACTAATCTCTTCAAAATGCGCTTGGATCTTAGGATAGAACACTGGACGATGACTAAGAATAAAATGCATCACCCAGAGGGTGTGGCAGAAACACTCATCTTCCACTGGGGTGAGGGATTCTGGCACCTGAAAATTCAGTGCTGCCATGTGCTAGATTTTCTCAGGGAAGTGTTCCGCTGTGAGGATGTTCCATAAGCTCCTCAGCTCAGATTCAGGGACTGGCCCTTGATTTCCCCATTCTTCAATTGGGGGTGGTTGAGTAACTAGCAGTGGTACTGAGGCATACCACTAGTATGACAGGCTGACTAGTGTAGAGTATGACGAACAGGCTGACTAGCAGCCGAATCTCGGGCTATCCTCCGAAGAGTGTAGCAACCTCGACGATACATCATGATAAGAAGGGCCGACGACCACCATTATTAGCTTAGGGTCAAGGGCTACTGGTGATAGGCCATGATTTTGCTCTCCCGCCATTGGTCCCCTGAATAGTTTTCCATGATCTCTTGTCAAGGTAGAGAGCGCTTCTGGTGACGATGTCGGTTGTTCAACGACCATAACCTATGGGGTCACCTGATTTTCATCCTCATGTAAATAACCATAGAGGGCGGTGGGAATCATATGGATCACAAATTATGGGAGTACTAGGATGATGCGCCATGTTCCTGCCACAACTGTTGAGTCAGATGGGTGAGGAGAGGGTTCCCGAGATGAGTTGTATATCACTTCAGTGTCTGAGAAGCAGACCAGTCTGATCTCTGTCCGGACCTCTCCAGAATAAAACTTATGGCCGGGATGACCCTCCTACCCTTCCTTGGGTGGCTCCTCAGGATAGGGAATATTTCTAACACGTGGTCCTTCGGCTGCACTGGTGTTGGGGTGGAGAGGGTTTCCACCTGAGAAAGCCAAGATGGGAGGACCACCCGGACAAATGTCATAGGGGACATGGGGAGGACCTCCATGGGTAGCGCTGGAGTAGGAAAGACCTCTGTTGGAAATAGCAGATGCATGGGGATGACCTCCACACTTGTTTTCCTGGGCGACCTTAGTATGAGGAGGGTACTTTTACTGGTCTAACTGAACACGAGTAGGACCTCCATGATGGGTGCTGGTGGAGCGATGCTGGCCCCACCCCTCTAGGTGCCGAGCCAAGGAGGACCTTCTCTAGTTGCTGAGAGGACATGGGGATGATCCCCACGTTGAAGATAGATGAGATGGGAAATTTCCCTACACCGGTGGTCAGGGGTAAGAGGAATGACTCCATACCCAGTGTAATGCGCACGTGAGAGGCTTTCGTACCAAGTATCACCGCCGCAGGGAAGACCTTAATTCAGATTGGGGGTGGCACGGGGCGGACCTCCATGCCAATCCACAAATTGGGGAAGGAATGCACTATCTGTGGTAATGGTACATGGAGGACCTCCATACTGGGTGGAATCATTGTGGGTTAGCTTGCAGCGACCACTCCTCATGCTGTCGACCAAGAGTGTCGACCCAACCTACCCATGGGGCGGTTGGGGCCTTGATCCTTATCGGGCGCATAAGTGTCCCTACTCAGTGTCTGGAGGGAACTGATGATACACATTGGCAGTGACTCAGTCCATAGTAGCCGCTAATGATGATGCCTCTTGGTGTTCGTCCTCCTCATCTTGCGCCCGATGCTGGCATTGGGTAAGATGAACCGGGGATGGTGGTGCAGGTATGTAGCTTACCTGCTCCTCTTCCACCAAGACTGGGTAGCGGCACTAACGCGATAGGGTGGGAGTCCTCACTAGGAGCCCCTAGAATGGGACTCTAACTGGGATGGGCCAGATGTCAGCTACCTCATCAACATAAGGCATGGAGTCATCAAAGCGTTCTAGGGAGAGGCTCCTGAAACGGTTGTATGTCGGGGGGGGGGGGGGGGAGCAATGGATCCATATGCGGACCATGGGGGCAGCGTTGACGGCAAGCCATATGTGCCTCCAGATCTAGGCGGGCCACATCCCGGGTTGGGATTATGCCCTCCTACTCATAACGGTGCATGAGGTCATTGATTACCCTCCTTTAGATGACCTTGGACAGAGAGATGGGGCCTGGGTGCCCCGTGGTCGTAGATGTAGAGGCCGTCGTGGAAGAGGTGAAGCCATGTGGAAGGGCCGTGTTGGCGCTACCCCTACACCTGCATCGATGGGTATGCGGTGATCATGTCCCTAGAGTATCAACATGATTCTTGAGAGCAGGGAGATTAGTTCTAAAAGAAAAAGGAATCAACGACCAATGCCCCATCTCCATTCCGTCTTCCATGGAAGGTAAGAGGGATCCATGCTAACAATGTCAGAGAACGGGATGTCCAACATTTTACCTCCCCATGTTTTGGTGAGTTTCACGCCAGACCTACGATTTTCTCAGTGGGACACGGTGCTGGATGACTAGATTCGGTGACACGTCAATCCATTAATGCCTCGAGCACTATTAATATCCATTTTGAGGGGAAGAATTTCATGTCAGGTTCACCATTTCTAATTTTGATGCTTTCTCCAGGGTGTGTGCAAAAGTAATCACACACCAAAGAACTAATAATGCACAATTGGAAAGAACTGCAGATGGAGGAAGGGGATTTATGGGATATAGACAAGGGTCAAGCCCAAGTGGTTGTGGACAAAGGCGGACCCCCGAGCGACGAGGCGTGAAAAATTCAATACGCAAGAGCATTATTTGAACGCACGAGATGTTAATGTCGTGCTGGAGAGATTTTTCAGATTATTCAGCCTAGAATTCAAAGGGGGTGGACATATATTTATAAGCGTTCGGGGTGGCGGATCCATGCGGAATACAAACCGGCGCGAAATATTACGTGCCCATATCAGCATTGTGTAAATTCAACCGTGTGGGGCGGTGGCACGACAATTTCTGCACCCTCATAAAAAACACTCACGAATCTTGACGTTTTTCACAAGGGGAAGATTTTTTCATGAACCTTTGAACTTTTTTCATGCGACCCCTTCGGGCCCCCATATTAGATCGTCAGTTCTAAATATATCTTCAGTTTGTCGCGCCCGAACCTTCTTCATCCCTTGAGAATTTTTTTGGAATCTACAATATATTTATATTCATAATGTATCAATTTATTTTATTTATATTTTATATTGATAGATATCTAAATCCACGAGACCGATACAAATTCTCATAGATCGAAAAACTCAATTACACTAAAACCAGTGGTGTTCCTATTGGCGGGTCATTCATCATGTTCAACTATTATGGAGATCACTATGTCTAAAATTAATGAGAAAACGTCTCAATTATTAGGTTCTATAATAACTAATAGTTATAAAGAATCCATTTCATATAAGATTAATATATATAAATCATAAAAAATAATCTTAATAAAACTATGATTTTATTGGTAGGTTCTCATTATAGTTTAGAATTTCTAAATTGTTTTTATGTAATGAAAAATATATGAAATTTATCTTATATAACACATGAAGATGTCATACAGAAATCCTGTTATTTATAAATTATTCACATATCAATCTATAAAAATGATATTTAAATTGAAATTTATAAGTCCTATTTGGGTCTAAAATATTCATTCTCACAAAATGGGACCCATGAAAAATTAAACCCACCAAACTATTCAACCTCTCTAATTAATAAAAATCTAAAAAATACTTGACCTTATCCATATATAGGTGGTGGGGGTATTTCATGGAAGGCTACTAAATTAGTTGTTGGTTTGGGCCAAGGAAAAAACATACTATGTGGTAGGTTGTGTAAAGAATGAAAATCCCATTACAAATGTAACATCAAAATATAATTTGAAATATCTTGAACAATTATATACCAATAAAAAAAATACAAACACAAGTCATAATTATACTATTTTTATCATCATATTCTATTACAATGTGGTGATCATATGAATATTTTACCCATAGTAGTAATCTTGGAAATACCCACAACCTTGGCTGACAAATTTAAGGAGAACCGAAAACAATTAAGCCTCACATATAGTCTTAAAATTCATACAAAAGAATATATTTGATAATAAAATTCCCTAATATAATTATTTTCATTATAAAATGTTGGTCAATGAAATGCTGGGATAGTTTCTTATACAATATATTATCTTGAAACTTTTATGTATAAGGATGTATAAAATTCTTCAATTTACCAAGAAACCACACTCTATATTCTTTAAAATATTATTATATATAACATGAAGAATAATGAATATTGTAGGTTCACTATCATATCAAAACATAGCTACTAATTAAAGAGAATATATTAAATCACATTACATAATATTAACACAACATTTACATGATAACATATAATTCAATACGATAAACATTCCACATAGTTTTCACTACAAGTCGACATCATCATTAAGATATTGTTATAATTATCAAACTATCAATTGTAACATTAGATCCCTAAATAATTATATTTTTTCACACTTTCAACTCTCAATACTTGAAAAATGTTGAAAATTTTTCCACACTCAAAGTCTTTAAGGACTCAATATAAACCATATATACTAGTGAATCAGTAACTAATATAATTACCAATTATTATAATAATTATAATCATTAAAAAAAGAGTATCCATATGTATTATGTTTTTCAAAATATTATTCAGGTTGGTCATACAAAAACTCTCACCCATAAATAATTCTATTTAATTCATTATTATATCATTTACATTTGATTAAATTAATGTTTTCATTACAATAGATTATTATATATCTTTTCACATTTATACACCAACATCTGGTTTCTACAAATTGTATCCTGTCTTACTCTATCTACATGATATATGTTCCCATTTACATGTTAAAGACTAATCCATAACCAATGTGGTTGGAGAAACTGTTAAATTAAGGGTTATCATTCATTAAAAAACTATTGTAATTGTGATAATTTTATAGAAAACACCAATAAAAAAGTAAAATACTACTTCATTGGAAGTCCAAATCAATTTACCCCTTCTCATTATTTAGGTCCACCCTAAGGACAATATTTTTCATTACTTGATCACCTAGTAACACATCCTCACATAAAGTACCTAGTAGAACATGGAATCAAAAATCCAACAATACCACAATGAATCCCCCAAACCAAAAAATAAATTTCACCATTATTCATATCGCATCTCTATGATTCAAGTACCGTTTACTCATACCCATGATAACAAATTAAATCATAATGTTCATCCTTTATTGGACATTCTATATTGATTAGGAAAAGAAACATTACCTATGACACTAGATATATGGAATGGTAGAAAATTCACTGTTGACCAACCCAATTTATCACTGATACAAAATTGATAAAATTTAATAACAATTATGATTTATTGGTACTTCAATATTTATTTGAAAATCCCACCATGTGTAGGGAACTATATCCCACTATGTATATATATATATAATATTTTTTATCTAAAATTATTCCAATGTCTTGATTAAATGATATATACTTATATTTATGAAAAAATGGGCCATAGTTGGGTCTTGGTCATGCCTAAATCTAAACATGAAATTATGTCTACATTAAATAAAACATTGTTCCATATGTAATAATACCATGATGTGTTCTCAATATAATAATCAATTTAAAATATAACCTAACTTATTTATTAAAAATCAAAATGGACCAAAATATTCTAATTAATTAATTTTTTTTAAAAAAATATGAAAATAATAACTTCTTTAATTCAATCCAAACACCAATCCCAAGGTGAGAACCATATTATAATATATAAAGAGTAATCATAATTTTTTGAGGTAATTTAATATATAAAAGTGCTATTAATTAATGGTTATTAAATTAATTAAATTAATTCATGAGAGTCAAGAGATCCAAAATAGATTTTTTGACCTTCACTTCAGGATTATTTAAAAATTTTTAGTTCAGGAAGGGATTTCTCCAAAATATAATTTTTTTTCATGAGAAAAATGATTATTTTTTTAATTTCAATAAAATTATTCTATTATGATCATTTATTTCTATTATTGTATATAATGACATTTTTTATGATGATATTTATTTTTCTATAATATTATATTATATCATATAAGCATCTTATTTTATGTGTAGTTGTTGAACCAATAATGTGTTTGTGATATATTTTTTCATTAAGTTTAAATGTCAGTGAGGGAATAATTTTTCATATTGTCAACATCTATAGGGAAAAAATAGCATGTTTGAATAATAAATTTTCCATGATAATGTCTAAGAATGTGTCGAGTCTTTATTACTACATTATGAGTTAGAAGAATTAGTTGAATCATCTTTATGATGTTTGTTTTATCTAACATTTTTATATGGAAATGGAACAAAATTATGAGATGAAAAAATTATTTTCTATTTTAATGGTAAATAAAATCTAGAATATGTTCATATGGATCATATACTTAAGTAGATTTAATAAGACTAAGTTGTTGATTTCATTTTGTATACATGAAGAAAAATGGTAAATAAACTAGATATATGTACCCTTTCGAGGTCATGTATGAATTAATACTATAATTATAGTGGATTATATCCTTTGGATATAGTTTTAATAAGGTTTAAGAGGCCTTAATTTACCTTGAAGCGGTTCTATGTAAAATCTATTATTCCAAAATGTGTAAAATTGACAATGTCTTATTTATAAGACTTTTCGTAAAGACTGTTTGACTTTATTATCTAGAGAAAAAAATGAAAAGGAATGAATCCACCCTTATGAGCATAGGAATTTCATTGGTCATATTGAAAACTATGAGATGTGACAATATATTAAATTATAAAAAATCTTGTATGATATTATATCTTGTGGGAAATTTAATTGTGTGATTATTTCCATAATATTTTATTCTAGTTCATGGATATAAATTAGATAATGTTTTTTTATATTCATGAAAAATAAATAATAATTTATTTGATTAACTTTTATGAAGATTGTGCTAAAATAAGAACAAATGAAAAAATGGGATAATACTTTGATAAGAGGATAAACCAAACTAATGATGAGAAGATCAATCCTATGAAAATGGATAGATTATTCCTTCCATTATTTTAGTAAATGTTGGGTGATTATAAAATATGGATATTATGATTAGTATTCAATTATAATAAGTGTTAATTGGGTGTTTCTTTCCATTGAGAAATAATAATTACTTTTTTAAGCAATTGTATGTTAAAAACATGGAAATATAGAAAACTTATCGATAGTAGTGAACAAGGTGAGTATGCAAACCACCTATGAGAAATGACAAGATAATTATCACCAAACTATCTTAGAGTGGTTAGATTAAAATTTATTTGTGGGATATAGTGATCTTGAAATTCTCATGGAGGTAGTCATGGTGTCTCATGAAGAATTAAAGATTGGGAGTCAAAATTTTAAGTACTAAAGTATGGTCTATTCCTGGTAATTTTTTTTATAAAACTACATAACTTGAATTTTTCTATAACACTACATGAGGGACTCCATTCCATAAGACATACTATAGTGTAGTGTGATTTATCCATATATGGAATTAGTTAAAATTATAAGCATAGTTTTGTGAAGTAAAATGAAAGAGGGAACTATAATATATCTATATATTTAATAAATAAATAAATGGAAGTATCCAAGTATTTAGGTTATTAAAATTATGGAAACAAGAAAATAATTATAACTAAGTCTCTATGAGAGATTCTAAGAATCATGAAGTCCAATAATTATAAAACTTTTACGAATATGAATAATATTGAAGAGCAAAAATTTAAATATATATACTCATATAATCATTAGTTGAAAAAATTTAGCAAGGGAGAATAATTATTATAAACATTGGAGGGATATTTTTATTGAAGATAAGGGAGATTTTATTTTTTAATTATATTGAACATCCAAAAAGTTAAAAATGGAAGGTTCCAACGCTAAAATATCAAAATTATCTTTATAAATTGAAAAATAAGAATAGTTTCTTGATTTGATTCTAGAAGATATTATATAGGCTGGGAATAAAAATATTTGAGTGATTCTACCAATAATGTATTGATATTGTAATGTATAAAGAATATTGATGAAATTATTCTAATCACTACAAAAAAGGAAATAATATTAAATAACTTTATGTCTATAGAAGATACTTTAATGATGTTAATGATATTTCTTAAAGAGGTATGTCCCAATATCTTATAAACATTGATAGAATAACCTAGTTGATTATAAATTAATACTAAAAATTATTTTATTTAATTATACCCAGTTAGTTCTAACATTAAAGGTCCAATTCAATACCCTTTTCTAAGTTCGGCTTGAAAGTAAGAGGATAAATTTGCTTTTGGTATGATAGCAACATGTAAACATAGATATCGTCATCTTATAAGTAGGTTAACATCACTAACAATATTGTGTTTCTTATTATATACCGATTTCATTTATCAGATGAATATATACCATTTATGATTATATAAAAGAAATAAAGAGATACATAAAATGAATAAGTGAAGTAGGAAAGAAAGGAAATATTTCAAATAGTTAAAAAATCCTTCAATAATTATTCACATCATCTCAGTGATGAAAATTCCCTTATTAATTTTATCAGTGGGTATTAGAGTGAGGATATACCTATGATTTAATTCTGAGTATAATATAATTTTAATAATTTTTATTTTTAGGTTTTGATACCAAAGAGAGCATGGAGTTAAAAATGGGAAGATTTTGGTCAACTATAGGTTATATTACTATCTAATCAAATATTGTGGGAAATACAGAGATGGATTTGAATAAGATGAAAATATAATCCCTTTATTTTAAAAAGGATATTTGAGAAGATTTATGACCCTGTGATTTATTTTACGTTAAATATTTTATAGAGGAGGAAGATCTATTTGTTCAACCCACAACTAAATATATTAGGAAAAAATTATACCTCTTGTAGATTAAAATCACAATATGAAGAAGATATAACTAAATATTCTTATCATAATTATCCAATGGATAATCCCAGATCAAGAGGAAAAGATCATAATACCGATGATTCTGAAGATTGGTCAATCTATGCATCAAAATATATTCTTAATAAGTCACTAAAATACATTATATGTTCTGTTTGTGTGTATTTCCTTTGTTTATAGTTAGAGTTAACCCACCATGAAGAAGAAGTCGAGAAGATAGAGAGATCACTAGCACAAAAGGTGATAATGACTATAGATATCACAAATAAATGAAATATGAAGACTTATAAAATGACACAACGTAAAGATTATTTATAAAAAGTAGTAATATATGTACATTATTCCATTATAAAGTGTGATTAATCTATATTAATTCTCGATGAGTAGTTCCATTCAATATAGGAGAATAAAAAAAATATCATTTTTAAGAATGTTTAGAGATCAAATCCATCATGATTTAAGATATTGAAATTTTTTACTAAATAATAATAAAATGAAAGGAGATTTAGTTAAATAGATGAGAATTTATTATGTATAAAGTTTTAATTCAGTGGAGAGTGAGATAAAGAGCATAAATAATAAATTTATTCATCATAAAATCAAACAAGAAAATATATTAACACTCCAATCCATATATTTACAAAACCACATAAATTTATGACTCTTATTCTAAAATTCATATATCTTTGGAAAAAATAATCTAATAAAATATAATTATATGTCTATAGAATACTCATATGAAAATTATATACCTTTTTATGAAAATAAAATTTGATACAATCTAGTTTTTAAAAATAGTATAGGTTCCAAATTAAAACTATTACAAAAATTAATGAAGAAAAATGGAGAAAAAGCCTAACACTATATATCATGCTGGTGGATAAAAGTTTGTGAGAATATATCCCATTAAATAAGTACATTATGAAGATGAAATAGAAAATCCTATAGAAACAATTCATGGAAATATTACTATGAAAATAGTAAGATCTAGATTTGTTTGATATTTCTTATGCTCTGGATGAATTGTACACAAGGCTATATACTGTTGGAGTAATATGTTCAAAAGTAGAGTTTAATGTGACTCCATATAATTAGGGAGAAATTTTGGAATCATACAAAGCATGAAAAAGTGGGGTGGAAATATAATTACTTAAAATAGGTTTTAAAGCATTTAGAAATACCACAGACATCATAATATCATTATTTCCATATTATAGAGACATTCATGTTAAATACATCCATGAATATGTCTAAAAAATTATGAAGTGAAGAAGATAAAAAGGAATCTAAATATAACTTTGTGAATAAAAAAGTGAAGAATTATATTAAAGGAAAACCTAAGAATACCTTATAGAATGATTCACCAAGAAGAATAAACTACATTTTTTGAAAATTTATTTGACCCCATTGATCACCATAATCATTCCATGAGAATCAAATAAATTTTAGGAATTCTTGAGAAAAAATATAGAATCTTATTCCATGTGATTTTTAAGAATACAATTTTGGAAAACAGTAAACTTGAGAAACCATGTAGAAATTCCAAAAAGGATAACCATGTTGCCATGTATTCTTGATTATATGGAAAATTATATTTATAGAAAATAATATATTATGATCAAGTGATTAATAATTAAAATAGGAATAAATATTCAATACATGAACAAACAATATATTTTGATAAGATCTCATAAGTTGTGTTCTAGAATTTTAAAATTTATATGTGACAGGTGGAAGAGGAAAGGACACACTTCCAAGTGATTTTTAACTACATTGAATGTCTTGAAAGAAATTGTCAAGAAGAAAAAGTTTTCACGAATTGAATAATGTGATTTGTTGGTTTACGAAAAAAGTATTCCCCTAAATAACATTTTAAGAGAGATAATGAATCCATATTTACATGGAGTTAAGTATTAAAAAGCAAGAAAACTAGCACAACGAGTATATTAATTCTTGGAGATTAAATGGAAAGGGAAAACAGGTAGTGGAGATATTATCAAACTTGGGATTCAGAATGATGATAAAGGATTATCCACCTGATTCCATCAACTTTTTTTTATTTTTTTATTCATTTCTAGGAATTGAGGGTTTAGGTAGTTCTCAACTAGAGAACTAATGATGTTAGGAATGATGAAATGATTATTCTTGATATGATGAAAGTCACCATAATATTATGACTTATTAGTTCATATTAAAATTCAAACTTGAATAAAAATCTCTATCATGGTAAAGTGAAGTTAGAGGTCTTCTTTTAAAGAAGATTTTAACGTGATTAGCTTCCAGAACATATCATATTTAAATGAAAAAAAATAAATTGGAGGTGCTAAATAATTAATTGATTATTTTTTTTCATATTCTCTCATCCCTATTTATGAATTAATAAAATATTGTTTTAAGAGGTATAATTTCTATTAAATAATGGCGTAGAAATGATGAATTTTGATGAAGCTTCATGGATGATTTAGGCTATTTAAAACCTACCATAAATTCTTTAAAATTTAAATTCATGTTGTAATATTTTAACAAGAACATTAGTTTGAAACATCACTTGAGAAATAATTTATTAGTTTGTATCACATAGATTTATAGAGAGATGATTTATGAAACATTTTAATAAGAATTAATTGATACCATCATCTCAAAAATCACTTCGTATTTATTGTCAATAAGTGTTAGAGAATAAAATGAGCAAGATGATTATAATAGGGGAGTAGAATCCCAAAGGAGGAAATAAGAGTATAATGAGTGAACATATTGCCATATCTTTTTCTTTCATTTATTTTGATGATAAATAAAAATGGTAGATTATTGAAACAATATTTATTTTGTGTTTAATATTTTTGTATTGTTATTCAAGTAATTAATGGAAGAATTTTGTATTATTTAAATATGTATAGGAGAACAAACATGAATAATTTATGGAGTTCCCAAGAATATTTATAACATGTTGGAGTAGAGTACATAAGTGAAGGCTTAATCATTTGTTGATTCATTAAAACTTCATGATGATCTTGAAAAACACTCGAATCATTGATGTTATGTGAGTTTCTAAGACTATTGTTTCTATTATGAAGGAGTAAAATGATGATCTGCATCCATTATTTATACAGAAAAGAGTAATGGAATATTCATGGAGTCCAGGTGTAAAAAATATTAAAGGATAATTAACAGGACAAGAAATATGATTCCCTTGGATAAACATGAAGATAAAAGTTAAAAATATGATTTGAAGTAAATATAAGTGGTTTTGAATTCATGTATATTGATTTTTATAATTAATAATGATAATTGTATGTTGTTTTGTGAAAGACAAAGAAGCCTTATTTTTTCTTAAATGGGTTCTTGGTAATGTTTAGAATTATAAATTGTACAAAATTGAAAAATTATTACTTAATAGGTATTTTTATGAAAATAATATGACATTATCTGATTGAGATGAAAAATAAATAAGTCATAAATCCAAAACTATTAGTATAAAATATTTATAGGTGTTTTGATAAGGATTTGAGAGGTGTTCATGTAGGATTATGTAACTTATCTGGTATGATAAAATTATTTATAAAAAAAATGTGACAGTGTGATACTTAAAAAAATGTAAATGTTATATCTAAATTATATGGTTAGTTTAGGATGATATATATTGAAAATGACACATATTTAATTTAATCAATTGTTTTTCAAATTGAGGTTAAAGAAGGGAAAACTGAATAAGAGAATGAAATTTTGAGAACAGAAGTGGCCAAGTAGAAGAGGCTAAAAATTAGTATGTTAAAATGGGAAGATGACATTCACAAATTTTATTAAATCTTATTATCATAGTAAAATAATATTAATATAAGAACAATCCCATAGTGATGAGTGTTTTAGAAGTTTTAATTCTCAATTAATAAAAATGTGACTCATTTGAGACATCATGTTTTAAAAACATGGAATGAATGAAAACTATTCCATAATGGTGACCATGAGTCTTATGTAAAACAACTATGTGAAATTTAGACTGAATGGATTCCATGTCATTGTAGAGGTTATTGTGAGATTAATATTTACCATTATAGAATAAATATATAGAAAAAACAATGGAGGTAGTTATGGTGTGTCATGATGAATTAAATATTCCGAGTCATAACAGTGCAGACAAGGCTATATCCCTTTATTTATTGTTTTTTTGGATTTATTTGAAATTGGAGGTTGTTTGAGACTCATAACAAGGAATTATATTCCATGGTACATTCCATGGTCCTACATGATGCATATGAACATGAATTTTTTTTTATTATATAGAAAAAAATGAAGAGAAGGTATATAAAATTATGGATACTAAATTAAAAGAACTAAAAAACAAGGATATCATAGTCAACATGACATATAACATGATTCCTAAACAGAAACAATGGTGACAATTCAATCCACGAAAATTATGGCTAAAAATTATGTTGCATCTAATTTATATTTTGAATGTTAAAAAAACATGGTTGAGGGAGAATAAATCATGTATTAACCACAGAGTTATGTTTATCAAATGGAATAGAGATATTATTTTTTAATCATATTAAACATCTATAATTCTATAAATGTTGGAATTTGGTGTTAATAGGAAGATATTATATTTTTACATGGATGTAGAAGAAGAGAGTTCAAAATTGATTATTTAAGACCTTCCTTTGACCAAGGATGAAAAATATGCAGGGGACCCATCCTATTATGCCTCAATATCATAGGGAAAAATGCCTATTGAGGTAATCATTCTAATTTTTGTAGATATATGAAGGTTGATCAAATACATTGAAGTCTACATGTGATCATTTAACCACATAAATGATAGTACATTATGATTTATAAATCGATATCTTATAATATGTGATAAGTTATCTTATCTAATGATAGAGAATTAATAACAAATTTGAGCTTCTAGTGTACACAGTTAGGGTCAGAATGAGAAGTCCAAGCCCAAACCTATTCCTGAGTGATACCTGATAATAAAATGAGAGTTCTGTATGTGGGATAATATGAACATTTAATTGGGGAGGTAGTCATCCTATAAAGAGGAAAACCTTATAAAAAATATTATGTGTCTTTTTATTTACATTATTTATTTTATAACATGCATATATACCCACAGAAAATAGATAAATTGATGAATGATATCTATAAACTGAATATGTGAAGAGAAGGATATGGATAAGGTTTAAAATTTATGATAATTAAAACAACACTAATACACCCCCTATTAGTGTTGAACATACCCTCATCGATTCAAACAATATTTAATAGGAGTTTTATTAAATATGAATCATGTAAAATGATGACTAATTTTAATCTGAATCTATTATGATAAAATAAAATTTTCTATTAATCATCGAGTCTTATTTAGTATTTAAACTATATTATATATGTTTCAGAAACAAATAATATCAATCATAACTTATATGAATTTTGAATAGTGTTGGTATAAAACTGAATGTATGAACATATAGGTGTGCAGAGTGAATCAAGGTGAAGAGTATGAAATCCCCTTACCGATATAGATCATGTTCCCTAATTGTGATGAACACATTCAATATCACTTTATCCCAATATTTGATCTCCCATGTATAGAAAAATATATGAATTCAAGTAACATTCACATAAGGATTTAACATGGTTCCCTACTAAGGAATAATCTATGTAGAATACACATAGTGATGCACTGGTCTACCAGAAAAAACTATAATGCACTATTATGTGGATATAATATTTTTGGCCACTGTCATCCCATACTATGTCACATATCCCTTATAAGTTATATAAAATACACAATGTATAGTAAACCATGTTTTTTATAAATAGATTCCACATAATTTATTGATTAATAATTATTTCAATACACTAATACAAACCAAATGATCTCAAAGTTATAGTTCCCTTGGAAATAAGGAAACAAAAAATAAAAGGTTCATTGGAAACTAAGTCAACACCCAATAAGTTTTTTATAACTCTATTCCTTCATAGAAATATCATAATTAATACATTTCTTTATAACCTAAGGAAATAATACATAAGAAAGGGTGAGATCAAACGCCCAGTAAGGTTAAACAAAGGAGATACAGATGCATAACAAGAACCTAAGGGTTTGATACCATGATTAAAACAATTTAAAACCATACCTTACATATCAAAGATCATAATATTGAGTCATATCATAATGATTATAATTTAATAAGACAAAAATAAAAATAAAATCAATGAACATGATCTTTGAGAAGATAAAACTTTCACAAGACATATATTTTTGGAATAAACATGGACATAGAAAATCTTTTTTCTAGGATACACACCAAGTCATTCTTAACATGTTATGTTTGGGATAACCACTAGTATACCTACTTTATGCATAATATGAACTCCCAGTTAATCTCATTTGGGATTAGGACAATATCCCAGGTAGCCTTTGAACTCACATAATATTAATCATTACCCAATTAATTGGATGGAGAATGATGTCCCAGCTATGACATAATCCAAAATTGATTTCCATATGATCGTATAACATTCATCTTAAAAGAACCCATTAAAATAATTGTTTTGATAAGAAATTTCCTCATAGAATAACCCTTAGAAAATATTTGTATTTTGTTAAACTATTTTCATCATAATAATAATCCTTTCTAAGATATATTAAGAATGCTATCAATTGATCATATCCTTAGAAAAGAATAATTTACAATAATGATATCACCATAGATAGAGAATTATTTTGAAATATCAAATTGAAAATTTCTTGAGAAAAATAATTATTCAAAAAAAATTCATTAAAAATTTGGAAGAAATATTTCGTTGAAAATAACCTTTAAAAAATATAATGTATTCTTCTTAGAAAATAATTTTCATGACTCTGGTATATTTTGTTTATTACATATATGTTTAAATAATGATTCCACTTTGGAAATGGTGAATTGCAAGACTGATGAATTAATAAAATTAACTAAAACATAAAAATTGATTTGAATAAATAAACTTTGGATATAATATTTAAAAGAGGCTATATATATACCTTATTTTTTTATTGGTTCATAACATAACATTTGTCTCAAATAAGGGAAATTGAGACAAAATAACCGTACTGATTTGGTATATTTTTAACCACAAACAAAATGAAATTGAGATCCTAAAAAAGATATTTAATAACCAAAAATATTAAGGATAATAATCATCAATTACATTCCTGGGATGTATATACACTATATATAATATACACATTTTTATTATGGAATGTCTCTCCCAAAAAAAGTGAGATGGAAATGACTTACAACATTAGTAATATTTTAAATTTTAAAAACCAATAAAAAATAACATTTTATTAGACATTAAATATCAGGTAAATAAGTATATTGATGTTGTAACATCTCAAAGGGTCAGAATATAAAAAAATAGAAACCTATAGTGAATATTTATATGTCTTCTTGAAATAAAAGAGTGATTATGAATCCCTTACCTTATGTCTTGACTTGTTCTTACACATTCTTACTTACAATATAATAAATATCTAATTATATATATATATTAAATAAACATATTTACATATATCATACCATATATTGTTTTTTATTTATTTTTATTACCTGTGTATTAACAATTATATGTTAAAGTCGTGTTTTGTGTAATAAAAGCTATGATTTTCGTACATGTTTTGATTTTTTACTTTCATTCATATTAATTTGATCATTGTCAAATAATAAACAAAAAAATAATAAGGAAATAATTATCATATTCATACATCAATTATACTTTTAATACCAATCATGAAATATGGTTTTGAGAAATGAAGTGTGTTATGATTCTGAAGACTGTAGGCCTTACGTACACTTGAGTAACATTTCCATTTTCAATGATCATTATGGAAATGAGGTTTTTACTAACTTATATTTAAATAATGATAATAATATCTTAAATAAAATGTTATTTCTTTATATATAATTATACATATCATCATTGTTGTATGTTGATGAAAAGAGAGTCACATCGCTTCATGAATGCGGTAGTCTACACATACATGAACGATGTTATCTTCTTTTAGTGAGTGAACAGTAAGAAATAAAATGATGTATTATATTTTGGGAATTATAAATATTTATTTAATTTCATAATTATTTAATGTATATAAAATATATAAATTAAATTTATCCTTATTATCTTGCGTGTAAAGCATTAGTGAAAACAAATCACATCCCATCATGAGGCGATAGTCCACCGCACACAAAAGCGGTATTATGATGTCCTAGAAAGAATAGAAATTAAAAAAGGTATATATATCATATAATTACTCCATAGGTATAATTATTTATTAAATATAATGTATATAATGTATATCCAGTAACATATTGAACCTTGAGATATGGTAATAGAATAACGAATGATGTCATTTTGTGAGGTGGTAGACTACCGCACAATGAATAATGCCTTCGTAAACCTTTTGATGGAAGTGTAGAAATTCTAGTAAGTGAAATTAAATTAATAATAATAAGTATATAAGGGATATTTATTTTAATATATAATTATGTTTTACTAATAATTAAAGGAGGTGGAGGAAGATATTAAATAAAAATGCTAATTAAATAACGTTGTCTCTTCTTTGGGAAACCTTCTTTAAGATTGCACCATAATACTTACTAGGTTGGATTTAATCACAAAAAAGGATTATATTATGTGTTAAGGGATGTCATATGGAATTTGGTCTAGTATTGTTTGATTGAAAATATTTTGATGTTGTAAATAGGAGAGGAGAGGGGTATCCTTTTACAAGCGAGGTGAGTGGGACCCTTATAATTTTTGAGATGAAAAAGTTATACCCACATTCTGAACATGCTAAAAGGGTAAAAAAATAGAGAATTATTAAAAATTATAAGGTTTTAATATGTTCCAAAATTATATTTTATAAATTTTTTTAGTTTATATTTATCTTTTTAGTTTAACCACCCGGTAAACCCATTTTTACCTTAATCCTGACAAACAATGTTTACATTCAATATTGTAAAAAATTATGTTTTCCTCGTTAGAGAATATAAATTATGTTTTTACAAGTATTTAATCTATTTTTCTAAATTAAATTCATTTAAGTGGAATAATTTATTTTAAAATTTATACTGTATATGCGATGAGAAATTAGGATTTCAAAGAGAAAATGTTCATATGTTTATAATGTTTTTGTGACAAAATAAAATATTAAAATGATTATGATGAAGTAAATTAGATTAATACATCAATAAATGAACTAATTTTAAATTAATAAAACATAATTCAATATATTTCTATAAACAATTTTAATGAAATGGTATTTATCAATTAAAATCCAGCATTTTTTACTATTCCTCAAAAACGTAAACATTTTAAAAAATTCAAAAAAATTATTCCTATGCTAAATATTACACTATGATTCAAAAAATTAATTTTATTTTTTTTTCAAATAAATTTAATAAATTTTCATAAAGTAGTTTTACAATAGTTTCGAAATATGGTACAAAATGTTATTAAAAAAGTATTATTTTAAGCATAAAATTAGATGTATTACAATATCTTGTCTCAAAATAAGATAAAATGAATGTTAAATAGTTGTTAAAAAAATATTTTGTTAAATTTTAATAAAATCATTCAACAATATTGTTTTGTTTAATTTATTTTGGTAAAACTTTGTTCATTTCGTAAAAAAATTTTTCCCAAAAAAGATATCCTTTAATTTAAAATTGTTTTTTTATTTTTATTTTTATTTAATAGGTCCCCCAATTAATTAATTTTATATTAATGTGTAGAAATTATATTTTATAATTTAGTTAATACTATTTATACCTATCATTTCGATGGCTAGGTGATAACTATCATATTAAATAATAATATTTTAATAGTATGTGACGTTTCATTTAAACTCAATGTAGCATGTATTGAATGTTAAACTCAGAATTTCTTGTAAATCAATAAAAACTATACGTTGTGTGTAAGAAAAGATAAAATTATTGTTGTGTGTAACATAAAATATCAAAAAAATTATACTTATTTTAAAATAAAATTTCACCAAATCCCATGGTGTTATACTCGATCCCCCTTAAAATGAATTTATCCCTTTCAATTCATCAAATTCATAAAAATTGTTGAGGATAATTATGTCTCATAATATAATTATTTTCCCACATATAAACCTCAATCTTGAGGTTTTTCTAAAATATAATGACAAGGAATGTGGTATTGTTTTATAAAACTTTGTTTATTTGATCCGTAATGTCTACCAGTTTTTTATTATAATGTATATCATTATCTAGCGTTATGAACTATGTGTTCATTACATGTGATGGATTTGGTATTTAATTTCTCATGAGAGATACATGAAACACATCTTGAATATACTAGATCTTAAAATGAATCATCAGTTAATAGGCTACCTTCCCAATATGACCAATTATTTCAAGGGACTAATATACGTTGGGATTATATTTCTCTTATCTTTTAAAAAATATTTCACCCTTAATTTTTTATTTAATCAATTTATACTTATTATATTACTCTATGAATTTAAGATGAATTATTTTTATGTCTAAAGCATTAATATATCATAAGATATTGAATTGAATTATATGTCATTATTTCTAAATCTAGTTAAATATGTATATAAATGGTTATAAAATATGGGGAAATTACTTCTTTAAATATAATTTGACATATCAACCATTTATAGTGGTGATTAATAAAGAGTCACATTACTTTTTTGAAATTTTTAGTCCACATGTACATAAACAACATTGTCAACATTCTTTGAGTGAAAATGTATGAAAAAGTGACATATTGTCATTTCAAAATGATAAATAGTTCATGGATATAAAAAATATTTAACTTATATAACATATAGTCATTAAATTTACCTTATTATCTTTTATGTAAATAATTAGTGAAAAAATGACATCACTCCACGAGGTTGTAGTTCTCTATAAGAATGAGTGGTATTATCATGTCGCATATGGAATGGAATGTAAAAAAATTTTATATTCGAAATATGGTCTCAATAGGTTAGTTTATTTTTTAAATATCGTATATATAATTTATAACCAAAATAATACTCCATATTGAAAGGTGGTAATGGAATAATGAATGACATCCTTCGTGTGGCAGTAGTTCTCCGTACGCATGAATAATTATTTTGTAATCAATTTGATATAAGTGGAGATGGTTTTAGTTTATTAACATAACATAAAAACTAATAATAATATGGATGATACATTTAAATTATATAATCATGGTTTAATAATAATATTTATAGGTGGATGAAGGAATTAAATAAAAATGCTTGTTGAATAACGTAAACTCCTATTCAAGTAACCTCCTCAGGTTTTCACCAAAAGACTTATTAGGTCTCCTTTTTTACCAAAATAATTGTTCAAGGATTATATTATGGAAATTATAATGTTATATGGGTTGGTATTGACCAAAAAATGGGTTTATGGTGTAAAGAAGAGAGGAGAGGGTGTGGCCTTTTATAAGAGAGGTGAGTGGTACACTGGTAATTTTCAAGAAAAAATGGTATACCCAAATTTTTATAATAAAAAATTTTCCTAAAAATATTATTATAGAGAATTATATATTATTGTGTCTAATTATTTCTATAAAATATATATTATAAATGTTTCCATTTCATTTTAATTCTTATCATTTTTTAACCACCTGATATAGCCATTTTTATCTTAACTACTATAAATTATTTGTACTACTTTTACTGTGCATTGTGGAAAAAATTAAGTTGATCTTATTAAATAATATAAATTATTATAATTCAAAATATCTAATCCAATTTTCTAAAATTTATTCACAAATTATGACATTTAAATTAAAAATCAATATTGTAGTCGTGACTAGAGAACCTATTTTCAAAGAGAAAATGATCCAAAGTTTAAAACATTTTCAACTCAGAAGTCATTGTGAATATTGTTAAAATGAAATAAATTAGATGAATTTCTATATAATTTAACTAATTTTACATTAAAAACAAATTATAATGTAATTTAAATATATAAATAATTTAAATGAAAAAGATATTTTAAATTAAAATTCAGTATTTGCATTATTCCTCAAAAATGATCTTTTTTAAAAATTCCCAAATATTCACCCTAAAATAATTTTGAAATTTTGATTCAAAAAATACCTTTTTAAAATAAATTTTCGGAAAGTTTCAAGTAAAATTTAAATATATTTATAATTTACTTATTATTATTCGTACATTAATTTCAAATGGATTGGTGATAACTTTCTAAGTAAATATTAATATTTTAATTGAATATTTTGTTTCTTTTAACTCGGTTTAGTGTGTATCACATGTTACCCTCATGTGCAATTCATGATAAAATCATTGCTAAATGAAATGTAAGATATGCATAATTTTTGGTGTAACCCAAAATATTGAAACTATTAAATTTATTTGAAAAATATATTTCAAAAAATCATGAGGCGTTACACACCATCGATCCAAGTGTCACTATCTCTTCCAATACTCAGTGAACTAATTTCGTGAATTAAATTTTAGTTTCTAAACATGAGTGTCTATTTAATAATTTAAAAACGTGAAGGCAAATTCTTGAAAAATACATGTAATTGATTCCACTGTTATCTTCATATCCATAAAATATGCTCTATTAAGATTCATATTTCAATGATTCTAATCATCCATGGATGGAGGAGAATGACTGACCAATATTAGTGTTTATTTTTGATCTCTAATAGGAACTATAGAACAATGTTTCCTTGTAAATGTAGAATATTATTACATGGTGAAATGTTTTTGCATTTATTTCTCAATAGGTATATGTGTAATTATAACTCTTAATTTGATCCTTTATATTCAAACAAAAATATATGTTTAGTGGACCAACACTTTCAATATCTCTCCACTCTTTTTTAATAATAGATATATCAATATAATAATTTCAAAACCTTTTCCAAAACCATTAAAATTATTTCATATAAACAATTCAGGTATAAAACCTTTTATTCACAAGTTCATATCAATCATACATCCTTTATACCTCTATAATCATTCCATTTTTCCTATATAATTAAATGAGGTGAAATATGTCTATTTTATCTGAGTAAATTTATTTAATTTCATGAAAAACATTATTGTAAAAAAATTAAAAATAAAAACATTAGTCTATTCTAAAAAATGACACATCAAAATAAAAGACACTATTTTTTTGAGAGATGAACTTTTATTCTCTATTTTTTATAAAATAGCTTCCATTTCCATGGAGTGATACTAATTTAATATCTCTATCCATAAAACACACATAATATCTCATTGGAAACCCCTTTAAAAACCACAACATGATTCTCTACATCTCCTCAAATATTCTCATATTTTTAACACATTGAGAACTGAAAAAATTCTTCATAATGTAATGTATAACTTCTTTATCCAAAATTTATTTCTTCCATTCTAATGATTAATAATCCTCCAGAATGAAACTATTATTTGACCACACATTCCTCTCCATAACTCTACAAACTGTGGTGTGATTCATATACTATGACATGATTCCTCTCATTCATCATATTCTTATCCTAAATCTATTATTCTCAGGTACTCATTAGGTAATGTATTCATCCCATAGACTATAATTTATAATTTATTTTACTGTTATATATTTTCATTATGGTGCAATTATCAACTTCATGGAATAATTTATTATTTATAATAACTATATAATCTCCCCTACAAACTGAGTTAATTTTTTGAATCTTCTATTATTTAATCTCATTTATCATTAAATAATATAAAATTTTTCATACACATTATCACTTATTATGTGATATTTTTAATTATGATACAAAAACATTCCACCCATTTTTATATTAATTTGATGTAGAGTAGACCAGGAATTGGTATGTTATTCTGTGAAATGGTCCCCTAGGCATCTTCACTGTTAATATGGCATGAAATTAATATTATACATATGTGAATCATCTTTTGGAATAGTCAAGTTATCCATTGACAAAAATTCTAAATAAATTCTAGATATTATTTTGATATGAAATCATTTATAGTTTCTTTAGCCCCATTATAGTGTGATATCATACAACAACACCAAATGTCAACCAACCATTTCAAAACCATTCCACATATACTCAGTCATCTCCAAATGTGGTTCCAATGAATAGTAAAATTTCCACAATAATTCAATATTTTCTATGTTCTATGACTTTTAATATTATCCTTAAATTACATTTTAAAAAATCCAACAATTGTTGTCATTAAATCCCATTAAAAACCTCATGGGCACAAAATCCTCCTTTTGGATTTAATTTAAAATAATAACAAAAAATAAACTTTCACAATATAACTCAATATTATATAAGATATTTTTGGAGTTATTCTACATTCTACTCCCTCCACCATTATTAAAAAATTGAAAAGTGTCTTATGACTTCCATATTTTCCATTTTTCATTTTCTCAGCCATATTTTATATAAAAGAACCATGGGACTAAAACTAGATGGTATTAATTATGTCTTCCAAATTATCCATCAATATCTATAGATTATTCATTTAGGTTATATATAGAATAATCATATTATTATTTAGGTATATGTTAATCCAAGTCACTACTTCTTTGATTTAGATCCTCCCACAAATATAACATTAATTTCCTCTTAAAACGATATCACTTGTTATGATAATTCATGAACATGTTTTAGATTGACAAGGACACCCATTTTATATTTAACTCTATTGAAACCCACATGATATAATTTTTTTAAATCCATGAATCTTGGATCTAAAAAAATCATTAAGGTAATCATTCATAGCATTAGTCTCTTTTAAACAGTTGAAAAAATATCTCCATATCTCGAACATTTGTATCTATTAAAACATTGTGAGTCCTTTAGGAACTTTATCACCTACCAATTGTATAATTAATTATTATTATGTTTCAAACTCTAAACCAATTTCACACATAGACATATTTTTTACCAATGATGTCATCTGAGTGAATTTACTACTTGGTAATGAGATTTCAAGAAATCTTTTAATACTACCGAGTTGTAACACAATGTTGGGAAAAATATTCTAATTAAAAAACGTAAAATCTATCAATGTAACTTAATTACTACTATATTTATAGATGTAATGATGTTTTTATTACTTTAATACCATAATTCATATGAAAAAAATAAAAATAAAAATTGGAGTAAAAAAATAAGAAATGAAAAATTAGGTTTCTATGTTATGCAACTTATTTAATCTATCAACACCACTTATTCATGATAAAATTTTTATATCGATGATATTTATTTCATAAAAAGGATTCTCCCTTCCCGAATAAAGGAATATTACTTTAAATACTCACCACCAACTCTTCCTTAATTTATTTATCTCTTATAACTAAATATTAAAAATAATAATCTTGGGGATAAATCTTATTGATATACACTATGAGAGTTCATTTTAAAATATTTTCACATATTTAAATAATAAATTATTTTATAATATATTCTTAGATAATTAAAAAAACAAGAATTTCATAAGTAGACTTGATTGTCCTACTAAGATTTATTATCCTTCATGTGGTCTTACATCACATTATGTGTGGCCTAATATTACATTCATATCACCAAATTTTTTTTAATTCAACATTATATTTTAAATAAGGCTTTAAGACCAATTTAATTTTACATTAATCTTCATATCCGTTCACCTTAATCATTTAAAATTGAAATTAAATATTCACATTTGACATACATTACAGTAATTTAACACCACTAATTGATTTAAATAATTATTTTACACCATTTTAACATTAAATTTTGACAGATAGAAATAATGTCCTTATATTTATCCATCCCCATGTATTATATTTATCTTATTTCATTACAAACACAACCCATAGATCATGTATTACACTTAAATACACATCAAATCTAAATATTGTTAAAATAATTTAAACATCTTGAGAGATAGTTACATACCAAAAATCCTTAAGTAGATAATTCTGTTTGGTAATAGTAAACTAAAAATTTAATAAATTCATTTTTGAAATCCTTTATAGAAATGACCCTCAATGAAAAACCAATTTTATAAAAAACATTGATAAAAGATTCTTAAATGATACTATGTCTTGGCTTTTGAACCACCTGTACTATCAGACTCCTTCCAGTTGTATGTGTTTCTTATTTTTATAGACCACTATTATATATATTATCATATATACCCCAATAATTGAGGGATTTTCCACAATACTTCACTAATTTCCTTTTTAGGATTTTTTTAAAACCACTTAGGATTGATTTTTGTTTTTCCACTTCAAAATCCATTAGAGTTAACTAATACATGATTTTAATTTATGAATCCTTGAAAAAATTATCTATAATAAATTCAATTGGGGAAATAACTAATTTATTTGATATTAATATTTTTATTCAATATCTTTTAGAGGGTTATCACGATTAAAACATTTTTTTTACATCTTACACCAAACATTGAGCTCCATAATTAATTTCTTCAAATATGGTAAATATATTTTCTTGCATAAAATATTTTATTTTTTTGAATCTACCCTCCCCATTAGTCTATAGAATGATTTATTTCTTTATGAATTATTTATATTTTCTATTGATATAATTTCTATCCATATGTATATGGTTAGTATAAACAAAACATCTCCCATTGAAAATATACCTTGTATAATTATTCACTAAATGAGATGTTGTTATGGGGTATTTTATTCCAATATAGAGCCCTTGATGTTCTTGAAACACACTACCATAATGTCCCATGATAATTTAATAATATCACTTTTTAACCAAATCTATTTGAGATCCTTCTCCTTTAAATATATATAAATTCATATATTTTCTTAGTTATTAAAAATTTTCTTCATTATGCACTCCATTTGTTGATTATTCTTTGGGTTGACAATTCTTAATTTCACAAAGTTTTTTAAACCTATTTTATAGCCTTTTATTCCACTAATCATTATACGTTTGTTGAGAAAACATTTCCTTCCATCTACGGGAAATGTTCTTTTCAAGAGTTTATCCTCTCTTCAAGTTATGTTTTAGTGGGATAACACTTTCTTTTTATTCCTTCTCCATGTACATTTTGTCCCAATTAAAATGAATGTTATCAAGTTTGTCACATTTAAACTTTATTATTTCACACAGTCTCATAACGATTTAATTGAAATTCATATTTTCTCTCTTTATCCTTTTTTACAAAAAAAATAATCTATGAAATCTTAACTGTCTTGATGGATAATGTCTAGTTGATCCAATTTCTCATATAGGGATTGAATATCATAATGGTTACTACAATAACAAATATTTATGTTGACAACAAGATGCCATTTCAACTTGTTCTATTGAATTTAGATCCCCATCATTCATCATGGGGGAATATGAATTTATATATTTTCAAGAACATCAAAAATATATTTTCGAATAATATATAACTTTGATATCATAATTATTCACCTTAGTTTGAGTTTTTATCTTATATGGATTCTTTTTTTATTCATATTATCCCTATCATTGGAAATAAACCAACTTTATCCTAATTTATGATGACAACCCATCTTGGTTATTACACAATTAAATGAAATTTATGACATAAACTTCCTTTGATACAACATAGAATATTGATAGGTCTAGTATATATGGGGCTTAACATTATTACATAATGACTTAAAACATGAAAAACCACATATTTATTGAAAACATTCTTTACATGACCTCTACATTCCCACGTACATAGCATTGCATGGGATAACTTGAGGACATGCATAAGAAAATGGTGGGCTATAAAGCCCAGTATGTAACACCCAAACCCCAGTTACCCAGAGTCGGTGCATTATTACATAACATTGGAATAAACACAATAAAGATCTAATCTCGAAAGACCGATTAGTTTAGTTTCCTTGGAAACACTAGATATATTAATAAAGTTTTACATTACATCATAAAATGAAAACTTCAACAATATAGTCTCCATATCCCACACTCTTATCCCCTCATACTATCTCTGCAGGTCATTCATAAATTACTTCTTCACATCCTGGGAAAAATAAATAATAGAAAAGGGGTGAGCTCAAATTCCCAGTATGGATAACAATATAGCGGAAAATTTCATAAATAATAATAAACATTTAAGGCAATTTATAACTAAAACAAAAGCCTTTTAAACTTGAAATTCAACATAGTATTGAAAAAATAAAATAAAATAATGTCATTTACTTATTCACATGGATATTCTACTAAACTAATAATCATATGCAATATCAATAACCACTTTCATAATGATGGAATACATAATTCCAGACTATCATAACCACATAGCCAAGACCTCGTGCCAAGACTACAAATAAGATTTTGTCAAGGCCTTGTGCCAAGACACTAGTTTGTCTCATTAGACCTACCGATGCATCGAGGAGCTATAGTGTGCTCCACCTGTCACTTACAAAGTCCAATGCATTCCTCATATGAACATGTTTATACATAACATAAACATTCGTATTAAAACTAGCATACCAAATGTCAATACTTTAACCACAAAACATGAATGGTATAAAAATAGCACATCCACAGTCAAACATAACTCATTCGATACAATATGGAAGATTGTATTGTATCATATTGACCTCAATGAATAATAATGAATGATATTGACATAGATGAAAATAACCATCAAAACTATTTGTGAGAAATATCTCCCTTTTCTGGAAAACATTTAAAAGTCACACTATTTGTCAAGAAGCCGTTTAAAAATAGATTTTTGAATCGAAGTGTCCCATACCACTTTGAAACTTTTAAAAGGAGTTTTAATTTTAAAACTTTAATGTCTATATAAAAGAATACTTAAAACCATTTTTTAAAATGTGGACATTAATGAGCAAGATTTAGAAGAATAAGTCTTTAAAACATTTAAAAATGGTATTTTAGTTTGAGTTTCTAACAAAAATAGAGACACTTGAATACAAATAATTGAGGTAATCAAAACATTTTAATATCATGAGAATAATGGGATTCATGATATACTATGTCAAAGTACATTATATACACTACATAAAAGCGATTTGGTGTATAACAACAAATAAGTCTCAATGGAATGTAAATTGAGATGAAATCTCTCATAAAGGCCGTATCCTTAGGTTAAGGATAAATAAACGAAATAGTTATGTGTGAAAAATATAAATACACTAAATATGATTGGATATTCAGTGTAAAACAATCAAAGGACATTCACAGATATTCTTGTAAAAATAACACCAATGAATTGGATATTTAAATCAACAAATGGAGATTGAGATAAAATTACACTTATCAAGTTCAAATCGATGACTTGAGAATTTATCAATGGAGTGATTATGTGTACCAAATATATATCCACAGAAAGGGGAGTGGAAATTATGACACAATCAAAGGAATAGTGATTCCACACATAATCACGAAGTAATATAATCAATGAAATATGCATAAAGACAAATGAGTGGAAATTGAAATGTGTAATTCCCTTACCAATTTGGTAACATATGAAAAATACACCCATGAAAGAAGTATCATACAATAATGATGTAAATATTCATGAATTAATGTATATTACACAGTGAATACAAACATGGGAAATACACACACCACATGCAATAAATAAGCGGTGAATAATGGAAATCTCACGGATTTAAAAGTGAGATAAGAAACCCCTTACTTTGTACATTTTCCATGGTCGATGTTAGGTTAAACTCCTTTATAACGGTGAAATAATTGTTATTGAATTATACAAGAATCATTTACATTAATATGATATCATATATGATCTTTTAACATTGATTTGTTAATAATATCTTAGTATTATCGTTGTTTCGGGTGTTAACTTACTCGTTTTCTTTTATATGTTTTGTTATGTAAGCCAAGTTTTTAATGGATAGGTTGTATCTTAATCATATCCAGAATGATATAAAGTTCTTAAATTTTATTTTTAAATCATAAAATGATAATTATACTTGAATGGAAACGATGTAGAATAAATCTCATCGCGTTCGTAGAGACGGTAGTCCGTACGTACGCACGGACGACAATATCATTATGTTTATGTTAAAATAATATATAATCGGATGATATATCATATAGACCGAATAATTATCATGTTATATTTATTATTTACATGAATTACACATCATTATTATACCCATCCAAATAATAATTTATTGAATGACAATTACACCACGACGTGGAGACGGTAAGCCGTACGTGCGCATGTATGTTGACATGTCATTCAAAGGATGGATAGAATACTGAATATTTTAGAACCATATTTATAATAATATTACATTATATACGAGATAATAGATTCATTATTTTATAATTGTAATAACAACGAAAGATGAAGTTGAAGAAGAAAAGAATTTGAAAAAGGGTGGTAAAAACATTACCTCTTCATCGGGTTCTTCCTTTTGATTTGATCAAAAGGGCTCCTTCGGTTGGCTTTATGTTCAAACTAAGGCCTCTATGTTGTATTTAGGGAAGTTGAGAGAGTATTTGGGCAGGGGTTGGCTGATCCAAAAAGCTTTGAATGTGTGATGTAATGAGAAGGGGGAGTGACCTTTTATAAGAGGGGTGAGGGGCACCTTTGGAAAAGAAAAAACTATTAATTTATAATAAATTCATATTCTGTTTCTAATGGCTCAAAAGTCTATTATTTAAAGGTTAAGGTGGGGATAGGTCGCAAAACCACTCAACCAATATAATTTAGACAGGTTTGGGTCATTATATTAACCTTATCTTTAAGTATTAACTCTTAGTTAATTAGTTTCACTTTTACAATGTCTCTTTGTATTTTTATATTATATGGTTAATAAACTTACTATAAACATCCAAGAGACCCCAAAATGGTCCATTAATGATACAAATATCATGATATAAGTCTCTTGGACGAACCTTAGATTTTTAGAAATTTAATATCAATTAATAATATAATATTTGTTTTAAAAACTATTTTATGTCAATTTTGACACTATTCAAAAATTGACTTTTGTAAAAATCATAACAGTAGGATTAAATTGAAAAAAGTTAATTAAATCAATCCAAACATGTCATATTAACCTATAAAATTAGTTTAATTCATAAAAAGTCTCAAATTATATTTATTTGGGTATTTATAATATCAATTATTTTAATTTTTCACTATTATGGTAATTACTGCATCATCATTATGTCATTAATAAATTAAATTATTTATTGTCTAAAAATTATAAATAATATATAATTATGTATGAAATCTTATTATATTTATAATTAAAATTTACAATCGAAATTATCTAATTTATAACCCTATATTAAAAATGTTTTAGTAAATAAACTTTGATTTTAACTCTTTTAACTCTTCTTTGAATTAAATAATAATAAATGTCCTAATATAATCCATGTGGGCCTAAATGATAATATTTTATTCCCAAGGTTGTTTTTGGTCGAGACACACTTGTCCAATAGAAATAGGACATTTGTTAGGGTAATATTAATATCATTTTTACCCTTAATTACCCTATTTACTTTTAACCGTGGTAAATAAAAGTAAAAAGTTACTATTCATCAAAAATTATTTTCATCTCATTTAACCAAATTTTACTCCTTAATATTAACCGTGTCTCTCTGATTTTCGAAATTAGACTCACAGAAGCGGTAAAATTATGTTTTATGAAAAATTCACTTTTTTAGCTACCACTTAGTGGTTTCACTATTCATCAAAAACTGAAAGTTTTCAAAAAAACACCAAAAATTAGGCCTAATCTATATTTGATATTATGAATTCAAAAATGATGTCTATTTTACCAAATTCGAAACATATCGGTTTCATTAATTAATTTAAAAATTAATTCCCGTCGTCAAAACAAGTAGCGTGTTTTTAAGAGATAATAACTATCAAAAGATTGACACTTGTTTATGTCTGGATTAAAGGTGAAATTACATCCAATGACTAACATTGTATTAAATGGTAAAAATATATTCTAAATATAATTTAAAACCACTAAAATTAATAATTTATCACTATTATTTACTTCGATTAAAAAAGTTGTTTTTAATTTAAAGTTTGTAATTTTCACTATTCATCAAAATATGAAAGTTATCCGAAAAGTACCAAACTTTCACCCTAAGCTAATTTCTATATTATGAATACAAAAATAAATTCCATTTCGAAAGATAAAATTTATAAAATTTCAAAAAGTATGTATTACTATTCATAACGGCTAGTTTGATTGGTTATGGTGTATTAAAATCTCGAAGTTGCGTAAAATGCACGCCATTGCATTATTCAAAGGGAAACATACCGTGGAATCTTGGGGTGTTACATTATCCCCACCATCAATAAATTGCGTCCTTGCATTTTTTTTAAATTGGGATTGAGAATAAAATGGAAAGTCTCACATCAGAAAAAGAGTCGATAAAACTATCACATTAAAAGAATGGAAGTGAGGTATAAAGGTCACCCAAGATAACCCATACAAGGATTCCATATAGGAAAACATGGATATGAACAATAAAATAAGTGTTATGTTCTGATTGAGAGGGATATAAAACATGATCAGGAGAAATTTAACAATAAGAAAATCACAAACTTGTGTTCGGACAAATGGTCATTAGTCTTCCAGTAGGAAAAGTAAACAATTTTTTTTTGTTTTAAGTTACATTACATAAGTACGAAGAATTAATTTATGATATTGACTAAGAACATAAAGAGATATACTTACTTTTTAGTTAGAGTTTCATTCTTTAATAAATTTTTACCACTAACTCATTTTTTTGAAAAATGAGTATTCAAGAAGACTTGGTCACAATGGAAGAGCTAGAATAAACTTCTATAGAAATACATGATCCATGTAGGATAAACTATATATTTACCTTGTCTTTAGTGATTAATCAAAACCAAAGTGGTTAGTATAATATCTGATGATCCCCCAAATGGATATTACATTAGAGAAAAAAACACTAATCTTAATTTCTAAAATTAAACCTTTAATACCCCAAAGTTAAATAAATACAATTCAATAATCAATTTTCCTTAAAATCCTTCAATATAATCCAAACTAATATTAAAACACAAAACATATAAGAATGTAGTCTTCCACATTAAATTTTATCTCCAAAGTAAATTAATTACTCTTAATGTCACATACTTAAAAGTAATTAACCTAATCATTTCCATAAATAACCCAAACCACAATAAATCCACAATAAAAACATAGATAAAAATCCACCATTACTCCTCAAATGAAATCCCATAATATTCTATTTTACTTGGGCATATAGTGTTCACAACAAAGCAAACAACTTCCAAAATAATATTTATCACTTAATCACCAAATCATTTTCCTATACTAAGGGTACTCATTTGATAAGACATAATATCCCAAATCAGATTATTATGGATCAATAAAATCATTTAACTAAAAATAATAGTCACACTAACTAGGGACTTCACGTAGTCCAGTGGTAGGTGATAAATCCCAATTGCACATTGGTTGTGGGTTCGATTCCCACAGCTTTGTCCAACGCGACAGGTTGTCACACGGTCTGCGTGTTGTCCTTTTTCAAAAACTATATTATATAACATTACCAAAATGAGATAAATTCCTCAAAATAACCATAACATAATTTAACCACAAATCTTATCTCATACCTTGCATTTTCATCCCAAATTATAATAACTTATAATTGACTCAAACCCAATGATCATATAAAAACAAATTGTTATTTATAACTATATCCACAAGAGAAAAGATAATTCTTCCTCAAATATCATTATCACAAGGAAAAATGCAGGGTTAAAAATACAAGAGAAAATTATTCCAAAGTAAACCCATAAACAAGGAGCACTAATACTTTTTAAACATTTGTCCAACCATTTATTTCAACATAGCTTATTCTTTGACCAAGAAAATATCCTATAGAATAGGGCATTCATTCGGGTAATGGCCAGGTCCCCTACATTTATGGCAAATTACTATAAATGGATTCTTGGGACCATTTTTATCTTCTTCCATAGTACTCTTCATTTTTTTTCGGCAATTCTTCACTTTCTGTCCTTCATTCCCGCACATAAAGCATTTCTTTGTCACATTGAGACACTTTCTTGGGTTTCTCCTTCCACATTTCCTTGATGATGGAAATTGAGGATTTCTTTCTCCATGGTCTCCACTACTAGAGCTCTTATCATTCATAACCTTTCTCTTCTTTTTTGAGTCTGGGAATTGGTTAATATATATATTGTTGATCATATTTTTAGAAAATTGATTTGGTATAAAGGCAATATCTTTTACGCCTATCAACATTACATTTTGTTTCTCATTGCAACCACCGTTCCCACCTTGTACATCATTCTCAAAGTCACTATGACTTCCTTGGAATCCAGCCATTGACTAAAACCAGAAAGCATTGTGTGAGTAGAAGTAGTCATAAAATAATTTAGAGATTAACATATCACCATATTCTCAATTTGAAACACATTATGATTAAACAAGGTCATTTTCCCTCATTTTATATATATAATACTACAAATCGGTTTGTAAAGAAAATAAAAATTATCCTAAGCATATCCCCCAGGAGTGTCGTAACCAAGAGTGCAGCAAGGCCCGTTTCTGTGCACCAGTTCCCGTTCGAGTCTAGATCAAAGCGTTGTTTTAGGTTTTACCCCTAGGTACATCTGTTCCAGAGCCGCCTCTACCTGCTCGTATCTAGATAGGGATGTATTGCTCGGAAAACTCGCAAAATCTCTACATATCAAAATTCTAGTAAGTTCTTCTATACTAATCCTCAAAGTTCATCTTAGGTCTACGTGCTCTAATCAGAGTTTATCTAAATATAGCTTCGAAGGTTTGTACTAAACATCATCTGATACCAACTGTAACACCCCGACCCCAGTTACCCAGAGTCGGTGCATTATTACATAACATTGTCATAATCACAAGAAATATAAAATCTAGAAAGACCGATTAGTTTAGTAGACTTGGAAACATTATATTTACTCATAAAGTTTTACATTACATCATAAAATGAAAACTGCAACAATATAGTCTCCATAGCCCACACTCTTATCCCCTCATACTATACCTAAAGGTCATTCATAAATTACTTCTTCACATCCTGGGAAAAATAAAACCTAGAAAAGGGGTGAGCTCAAATGCCCAGTAAGGATCACAATATAGCGGACACTTTCATAAATAAGAATAAACATTTAAGGCAATTTATAACTAAAACAAAAGCCTTTTAAACTTGAAATTCAACATAGTATGGAAAAAATAAAATAAAATAATGCCATTTACTTATTCACATGGATATTATACTAAACGAATAATCACATGTAATATCAATAACCACTTTCATAGTGATGGAATGCATAATGCCAGACTATCATAACCACATAACCAAGGCCTCGTGCCAAGACTACAAATATGATTTTGTCAAGGCCTTTTGCCAAGACACTAGTTTGTCTCATGAGACCTACCGATGCATCGAGGAGGTATAGCGGGCTCCACCCATCACTTACTAAGTCCAATGCATTCCTCATATGAACATGTTTAAACAAAACATAAACATTCGTATTAAAACTAGCATACGAAATGTCAATACTTTAACCACAAACCATGAATGGTATAAAAATAGAAAATATACAGTCAAAAATAACTCATTAGATACAATATGAGAGATTTTATTGTATCATATTAACCTCAATCGATAATAATGATTGATATTGACATAGATGAAAATAACCATCAAAACTATTTCAGGGAAATATCCCCCTTTTCTTGAAAACATTTAAAAGTCACACTATTTGTCAAGAAGCCATTTAAAAATATATTTTTTAATCAAAGTGTCTCATACCACTTTGAAACTTTTAAAAGGATTTTTAATTTTAAAACTTTAATGTCCATATAAATAAATCCTTAAAACCATTTTTTAAAACTTGGACATTAATGTGCAAGATTTAGAAGAATAAGTCTTTAAAACATTTAAAATGCTATTTTAGTTAGATTTTCTAACCAAAAGAGAGACACTTGAATAAAAATAATTGAGTTAATCAAAACTTTGTAATATCATGAGAATAAAGGGATTCATGATATACTATGTTAAAGTACATTATATACACCACATAAAAGTTATTTGGTGTATAACAATAAAGAAGTCTCAATGGAATGTAAATTGAGATGAAATCTCTCATAAAGGCCATATCCTTAGGTTAAGGATAAATCAACGACATAGTTATGTGTGAAAAATATAAATACACTAAATATGATTGGATATTCAGTGTAAAACAACGAAAGTACATTCACACATATTCTTATAAAAACAACACTAATGAATTGGATATTTAACTCAACAAATGGATATTGAGTTAAAATTAGACTTACCAAGTTCAAATCGATGACTTGAGAATTTATCAATGGAGTGATTTTGTGTACCAAAATTATATCCACAGAAAGGTGAGTGTAAATTATGACATAATCAAATGAATAGTGATTCCACACATAATCATGGAGTAAAATAATCAATGAAATATGCGTAAAGCCAAATGAGTGGAAATTGAAATTTGTAATTCCCTTAACAATTTGGTAACATACGAAACATACACCCATGAAAGAAGGATCATACAATGATGATGTAAATATACATTAATTAATGTATATTACACAATGAATACAAACAGGGGAAATACACACACCACATGCAACAAATAAGCGGGGAATAATGAAAAATCTCACGGATTTAAATGTGAGATAAGAAAGCCCTTACTTTGTACTTTTTCCTTGGTCAAAGGTAGGTTAAACTCTTTTATAATGGTAAAATAATTGTTATTGAATTATATAATAATCATTTACATTAATATGATATCATATATGATCTTTTAACATTGATTTGTTAATAATATCTTAGTATTATCGTTGTTTCGGGTGTTAACATACTCGTTTTCTTTTATATGTTTTGTTATGTAAGACAGGTTGTTCATGGATAGGTTGTATATTAATCATTTACAGAATGATATCAAGTCCTTAAACATTATTTCTAAATCATAAAATGACAATTATACTTGAATGGATACGATGGAGAATGAATCTCATCGCGTTCGTGGAGACGGTAGTCTGTACGTACGCATGAGCGACAATATCATTCTTTTGATGTTAAAATAATATATAATTGGATGTTATATAAAATATACAGAATAATTATCATGTTATATTTATTATTTACATGAATTACACATCATTATTATACCCATACAAATAATAATTTATTGAATGACAATTACACCATGACGTGGAGACGGTAAGCCGTACGTACACACGTATGGTGACATGTCATTCAAAGGATGGATAGAATACTGAATATGGTAGTACCATATTTATAATAATATTACATTATATAGGAGATACTGGATTCATTATTTTATAATGGGAATAACAATGAAAGAAAAAGTTTAAGAATAAAAGAATTTGAAAAAGGGTGGTAAAAACATTACCTCTTCTTCGGGTTCTTCCTTTTGATTTGATCAAAAGGGCTCCTTAGGTTGACTTTCTGACCAAACTAAGGCCTCTAGGTTGTATTTAGGAAAGTTGAGAGAGTATTCGGGTAGGGTTTGGCCGATCCAAAAGGCTTTTAATGTGTGATGTAATGAGAAGGGGGAGTGCCCTTTTATAAGAGGGGAGAGGGGAACCTTTGTAAAAGCTAAAACTATTATTTTATAATAAATTCATATTCGGTTTCTAATGGCTCCAGAGTGTATTATTTAAAGTTTATGGTGGGAATAGGTCGAAAAAAACTCAACCAATATAATGTATACATGTTTGGATCATTATATTAGACTTATCTTTAAGTATTAACTCTTAGTTAATTAGTTTCACTTTTACAATGTGTCTTTGTATTTTTATATTATATGGTTAATAAACATACTATATACATCCATGAGACCCCCAAGTGGTCCATTAATGATACACCTATAATGATATAAGTCTCTTGGAAGATCCTTAGATTTTTAGGAATTTAATATCAATTAATAATATAATATTTGTTTTAAAAACTCTTTTATGTCAATTTTGACACTATTTATAATTGATTTTTTTAAAAATCACAACAGAAGTATTACTTAGAAAAAAGTTAATTAAAATAATTATACCATGTCATATTAACCTATAAAATTATTTTAATTCATAAAAAGTCTCAAATTATATTTATTTCGGTATTTATAATATCAATTATTTTAATTGTTCACTATTATGGTACTTACTGCATCATCATTGTGCCATAAATAAATTAAATTATCTATTGTCTAAAAATTACAAATAAAATATCATTATGTAGGAAATCGTTTTATATTTCTAATTAATATTTACAATCTAAATTATATTATGTATAACCCTATATTAAAAATGTTTTAGTAAATAAACTTTGATTTGAACTCTTTTAACTCTTCCTTGAATTAAATAATAATTAATGTCCTAATCTAATCCAATTGGGCCTAACTGATAATATTTTACACCTAATGTTGTTTTCGGTCGAGATACACTTTTCCAATAGATTTAGGACTTGTGTTAGGGTAATATTAATATCATTTTACCCTTAATTACCCTATTTACTTTTAACCATGGTAAATAAAAGTAAAAAGTTACTATTCACCAAAAATTACTTTCATCCCATTGAACCACATTTTACTCCATGATATTAACCATGTCTCTCGAATTTTTGAAATTCCACTCACATAAGTGGTAAAATTATGTTTTATTAAAAATTCATTTTTTTAACTACCACTTAGTGGTTTCAATATTCATCAAAAAATGAAAGTTTCCAGAAAAATACAAAAAACTAGGCCTAAGCTATATTTGATATTATGAATTCAAAAATAATGTCTATATTAACAAATTAAAAACATATAATTTGCATTGATTAATTTGAAAATTTATTCCTGTCGTCAAAACAAATAGCGTGTTTTTAAGAGATAATAACTATCAAAAGATTGACACTTGTTTATGTCTGGTTTAAATGTGAAATTACATCCAATGAATTACATTGTATTAAAAGGTAAAAATTTATTCTAAATATACTTTAAAACCACTAAAATGAATAATTTATCACTATTATTTATTTCGATTAAAAAAGTTGATTTTAATTAAAATTTAGTAATTTTAACTATTCATCAAAATATGAAAGTTATCCGAAATGTACCAAAATTTCACCCTAAGGTAATTTTGATATTACAAATCCAAAAATGAAGTCCATTTCGAAAGATTAAATTTTTAAAATTTCAAAAAGTATGGATTACTATTCATAACGACTAGTTTGATTGGTTTTGGTGTGTTAGAATCTCGAAGTTGCGTACAATGCACGCCATTGCATTATTCAAAGGGAAACGTACCGTGGAAGCTTGGGGTGTTACACAGTAAGGGAATAATCATGTAATAACACGAGGAATACAATACATGTTAAACAATATGCATATAAATATATCACAAGAGAATCATAAACATAAAGGCATGATACATCATGATAATCATAACATAGAAATGTGGAAACAACAATTAACATTGAATTAGCATGGGCCAAGGCTCATTTCACATGAAGCATGGGTAAATCCTAATTTCACATGAATCATGAGTAAAAACTAATTGAAATTTAACTAGAATGAGTAAACATCCTTTTCACATGACATATCATGATACTAGACTTTACCCAATGCATTTGAGTGCTAAAATGGTGCACCCTTCTTAAACATTTAGTTTCATGCATTAGTGTGCCACATAGAACATATAACATGGATTAATAAGACACAATAATTTATTCCATGATAAAGCAATATATAATTCAATCACGAAACTTTCTATTCAATAATTAAATGTGCATAAAGGTGAATACCTTTGATAGAGAAATAGGCATGGAGTTCACTACATAATGACATTGGCTTTGAAAATCGGTGCAATTTCGGCAGCGTAACAATGTGATGTAAGAACTCAAAAAAATGGTTTATGAGAGATAAAGGTGGGTATCATCATATTAAAATGAAATGGATAATAAGGGGGTCATATAGATACATGTCCCAAAAATTGTAATGTAATTTAGAGTCATGATACAAAATAATTTTCTTGAATGTAAAAGAGGAGAGAGAAATTTTCTTTCAGAATTTTGGCATAGTAATAGGTGTAAATGGGAGGCATTTAATAAAAGGAAAAGGGGCCGACCATTATTCAAAAATAAATTGGGAATCATGGGGGGATGTTAAAAACCGTACCCCAACATTATTAATTTAAATTAAAAGGTCTAAACAATTTAAAGAATATTGGAAAAAATGAGAAAAGAAGAAAAAAACCCTTACTTTGATGTGTGTTCCAAAGGCATGAGAGAGGCTTGAGAGAGACTTATAGTGAGCTTGGGGCACCTTGGAAGGATTATAGAGAGAGGAGGGAAGAGGTTGGATGAACCAAAAGATCCTTGAGTGAGGAGAAAGTGGCAGCTTGGATGGGTATATATAGGAAAGGAGAGGGAATTGTTTATTATTTATGTTTGGGATAGCTAACATTAAACTAATCAAAACCACAAACCAGTGAATGGTTTATGCCCATGGTTTTTGGAAAAGGAAATTGGAGAATAATATTTTATGAGGCCAAATCCTGAATTTCTTAAAATAATGGGTTTGCTTATGTGGAGGTGAGTCACACTCCGAAGGAAAACAATTTAAAAAGACTAGATGTTCAATAAGTTTTGAAGGGTCCATTAATGTTTTTTAAAATAAGTCAATCAAACCGAAAAACAATTATTTTAAAGGTACAACATATATTACCAGAACATAAATCTTATAGTATTTTATTTCATCACTATTGGGTCATTATGATGTCATAAAAAACATTATATATTTAAACGGTATTTAATTTTTACCCAAAAATTTGACCGTCTCTAAAAATTATGAAAAATTCACAGTTGGATAATTTTGACATTAAAATACAATAATTAATATATATTTTATATAAATAAATTTCTAAATATGTTAATTATCACTTTTAAAATAAAAACTGACATTTATCAAAAAATCACGGGTTTTGAAAAAAATGGCTTTCATACCTTAATAAAAATTACAATAGCATTCATAAAATTATACGATCATTTATATTTAATAATAATTAATTTAATAATAATAATAATAACATTTTATTAAATTATTATTTAATTACAAAATCCATTAATTCATCAAAAGTGATTTCTTAGTAGAACTTTAACTAAAAATACTACTTGATCTTTAAAAACTATTTACAAGGTACCATTACTAAAATGAAAGTATATTCATTATTATATACAAAAATAATGTACATAAACATAGTGCTAAGGCCTTGTAACATAACCGCTTATTACGCATGCATAAGACCGAAGAGAAAAGTGTCTAATGATGAAAGACTCTTGGGGTGACTCAGATAACATTGCTCATGTGGTCATCTCTGTCAACTTCCATTTCACTCGTAGGCGGTCCCACTCGAGATTAAAATATTCAAGATTGGATTGAGATTAGTCAAGAGTGAAGCCCAATGACGCCAGCTCCATTCCGAGCTCTAACAAATGGGGTTCGTATGGGGCACATCTACTGGATGAGGCCATCACTTCCTTTGTCTGAGTAAATTGGATTTGTCAAAGGAATATTTCCAGGGAATGTAGTAGTACTGTTACAAGTACTGTAGCAGATCGTACAATGTGTGGTATTGTAATAGGGACTGTAGTAGTTACTGTAGCAAGTACTGTTCGACATAGTAGCAACTAGAACTATTCACCATGTGCCACCGGTTTGGGCATGGAGTCCTTAAAGATTTCGGGCCACCCAGGCCTTCAGGTGAGAAGGGATATCAAATCACCTTTAAGGCATTCGGGTTACCTCAAGGTCTTCGGGACACATGCAGTTGCCCCAGACACACTACAAAAAAGGAGCAGCCCCATAAGAGGATTCAGAGCAGGTGCACTCATTAGAGCAGAACCAAATGGATTTTTCAGAATAAGAGGGTATGGATATGCCATCTAGACAATCCTATGCCTTCACAGTAAGCCTAGTTAGACGGCCATGTAAAGGTGGAGAGCTACTGTCATGATGCAAATGCTGCGGAGGGGAAGTTCCTTGTAGATAGTCCGGTTCAGTACTCTATGACCTTCGGGTCATGTAATCTCTTAATCCTACGAGCCATGTTATCTCTGAGCCTACGGGCCTTGTAAGGGTTCCCCCTCATCCCTTGAAGGGGGGGGGGGGGGGGGTTATAAAAAATCAATAAAAATGAAGGACATTGGGACATTAGGGATTAAAGCCAAATATTTATAATAATCATGTGTTCACTGTTCAACGAGTATAATAGTAACAGTCACAATTATTAACATAAAAAAAAAGAATTTGACATTTTATATAAACATTTTACATAAAAAAAATTTAATTAGATCAAGAGGGATTTCAATTAATGAATATTTGGGTCATTATATTTATTCATTTGTTTCTCATGACAACCATATTTACATTAAACTTATGAGTAAGGCCTAATAACCTTCTTTTCATCAATTATTTTTTTAAATATTTCTTCCATTAATTTAAAAGTATATAAATAAAGTGAAAAGTGAATGTTTTTCTTGAATATAAATTTTATAATGGTTTTATATTAGATTTTTTTGTCTCTGAATCATGAATGTGTTCATTTTACATTATTACAGTAGAACATCATTTGAAATATTCCACAATATCTTCACCAGAGGCTTATAAAATCCAAATTATTTCTTTTTTTATTTTGAAAAAAATTATTAAAACATAAAAATTAGGATTTATAAAAAAAATATGGGTAAAATAATATAGATATTTTTATCATATCAAAACCTTTAGGCCCTGATTAAACTAATTAGAAAAAGATAAATATGAAAACCTTTAGAGGGTGGGGTGGGGGAAATCAGGTTTCATAATAGATAAATATATTCATCTACAATTTCCCATTGTGTATATAAATATTTTTCCATTACTGTAAGGAAAAAATTAAATCTCACGTTATATCATTATTGATCTCACAAAATATTGAACTAATTTATAAAAAATAAATACAAAAACACACTAAGAGTTTACTTTGTTCACAACTATGGGATAATCTAAAGAGCATATAGAAAAAAAATGTACTCGTGTATACTAATCCACTATCATTCACAATTAGGTGCATAAAAACTTTTAGGTTATGGTTACTTCATGCCAAAGTGCACTACCATTAAAAGGTTTAGGAAGGACTCACTATCAATCCATGTGTCACTCCCTCATCACCTCTCACTTGAGAAACATAAATGAAGGAAAAGTATTTTTATAGTATGAATGATGTCTACAGTAGTTTATAGATATGAATATTTTCCCAAGATCATTATATGTTATTTATTCCCCTTCCATCACCATGTTTAGAATATATGCTTCATATTAATCCATGTTTATTCATTTATAATATCATTTTAACTAATGAGAATGAATACAGAATGTGAGTTTAGATATATTATCTTTTACATGAACATAATGAAAATTTGTTCTCATTAAAGATGAAGATATTTATAATCAAGAACAAACTTATTTGGTTTCTTCTTTGATAACTAGAAGTTACATTGTACCCCCTTCGCTTTTAGCCTTCAAAATTTAATCTAACTAGAAATGACTAATGGAACTACATTTCCAAATGATATAAAGTCTTATTGAAACAAAATTTAAAAATTGAATCAATTATGCTGATTTTCATGAACTATTACAAGAATATTTTATAAATTTTTTCATGATTCAAACAATTGATTATATAGTTGGGATCAATTATCATTATTTTGTTCCTCTATAATCATTCAATGTGTCTCATGTAAGTAAATGAATTCAAATAGTTCTAATTAGTCTGAGTAAATTATTTTAATATTAATCCAAATATTTATATTTTTTTATTAAATAAAAATAATTATGATATTTTAGAAACTGATATATTATGATAAATCTATTTTATTATAACATGATGTACTTAAATTCTCTCTAGTTTTCGGCATAATTTCATTCACTATGATGTTTTCATAAAAAATATATATACAAAACTATAAGTGTTCCATATAGAGATAAACCTATATACATTGTTGAAAAAATAATGGAAATTTAGTAACATATTATTATTATTATTATTATACAACATTGATTATAGTAGTACTCCGAGTCCTGTCATTCTAGAACCCTAACTGACATGAATTGTGGTGATATATTGATTTGGGAAACATCTTTTAATGTTAGAGATTAATAATAAAGGTGTATTAATGCATAAAAAATCCCCATGGTTATAGTTCACATGGATTGTGATTGTAGGTGGGAATATGGGCCATGGTCCAAGTGGATCATGGTCATAGGTGGAACTAATGAACATGATTCACATAAAACATCGATGTAGGAGTCCATTCAAAGGCCTGAAACCACCACCACATGGATTACAGATGTAGGTGGAAATAATGAACATGATTCAAGTAGACCTTAGATGTAGGATTTGGGGAAGAATTATAAAGCCAAAGTCCATATAGACCATGGCCATTGATCCTGACACACACAAAATATTTAATTTTTTAAAATAATAATTATAAATAAATATAATTATGTATACACAAACCTTAATGTATATTAATATACATATTTGTATATAAATACCTATAGTCTATCATAGGTTAGTGGTAAATATATTAAAAAATAAAGGAGAGGTTTCGAGATCAAACCTCACCATTTTTTTAATATTTATCTCTCTATATCCATGGTTGCAAATCAGGGATATAGATATTACCCAATTCTTATATATTTTTAGACAGTATCCATCAGGTCCATTTTCATGTATGAATCTTGTGACCATGGTTTTTTATCTTGGTTATAGTTAAAATACTATTCCAATGATAATATCACCCACGATCAATACAGATGATAGAAATATCATACATCCATGATCCATGACATATTTATATTGTTTTAACTTTGGAAAATAGTCAAATATTATCGTTCTGAATATATCTTATTTAAAATTTCCAAGAATATCACATAATAATCCCTAACATCTCCTTGTTTATTTTTTAATATTTAACATTTTTTGGAATGAAACAGAAATGCACAGTGCAATGACCAACTTTATTAGCCAAGATGGATGGACACCTTTCTTCTAAACATACAACCGCAATGATACTCTCACTATGTCATAGTTCATTACTTACCATATCTCTACAATTTTTTGTACTTTTTATGTAATATTTTTTGATTAATCTACTTCATTATATTCCCAGTCAATATTTATTTCTCATATTTTCTCATTGTGACATGACTTCATCCCATCTTCTGTACATTACCATTAGTTTTAATGCTTTATACCTTCCACTTTCTTGTATTTTTCATCTTCACAATAAAATTGTTTATTGAACATCACAATTTAATCTCCAATACCAAGTGAGTAAGTTTGACCAATATTTTTCAATTTAATATCTCATGGAATTTAAAAATTATAAGTTATTATTTTGTAAGATCCCTTAGTGAAAGATATTTTGATTCATTTTTTGTATCCATTCATTGGATTAATAATAAAATAATATAGAAAAGATTGCAACATGTTTTTTAACCTATAATGTGCCCTTTTGATCATTGTTAGACTGATTTATACATAGTAGTAATATTATATTTACATGTCACTTCTTTTAGTGTATTATTGTACAACATGATGCTCCAACTCAGATTGGATCATCAATATTATATAGATATGACATCATTCATAGAAATTGGAACACCGTTTCACAATGATATTCACATCCATTAAGAAATGTTTTATATACATTTTGAATCAATTATATATAATCACATGATTTCTAAAATATGGTTCCCATTAAGAATTCCACCCTCATTCAAGCTTCTCAATGATCCATTTATTTTAATTTTATCCTTCAGTTACATATAAAAACAATCTGGTATTTATTGTTAATAAATAGAATACACAAACTCTTTTTTTAATAGGAAATATAATAAAGAACATCATTCTGAAATATGTGGACTATAGGAAATATGTTCCTCTTGTATAATAATCATTACTTTTTCTAAGAAAATTATTTCCAAAATATAAAAAAATATTATCACCAAAATATTAGGGTCACCTAAATCATTTTATGCATAGACACGATAATTAATGAATACCTCATGGTCGGTGTTAAAATATTGAAGGATCTTGGTCTAATTAGTTTTAATTGAACAATTTAATGTTTTTGTTTAATTTTTATATAGAAAAATTAAATATTTAATATAAATAAAGCCTATAAAATTATATATATAGTAAATTAAATATAAAAATGATATGAATCCAATAGATTCTATTCAATAATGCACAACAAATTTTTGTTTAAATTTTTTTATATCATATTTAGGAAAATTTTATATAAAAAACAATATACACAAAGAGAAAAAAGAAAATAGATATCATAAAAAATGACAACATTTTTTCACTGAACATATGATGTATCAGAATAATATAAAACAGGTATTATTATATCTATATGATTTTTTATTTGTAGTTAATATAACATTTTTTATAAATAATAATAATTTTTAATAATGTTTTTTCTATAATTTTGTTATAATAATTCCAATGATAATTTTAATATGATAGTTTATAAGACACATAGACATCATATATTTTAAAATCAGACAAAAATTAATCGAATTAATAACTATAGATAGAGAATTCGTTTTACCACATAACATTTAATGTTTAAAATCATATAATAATGTTATTTTTTAATTATTTGGGGTATAGGAGATTGAAACACTCACACACTCACACACCCAACACTCAAACGATATGATAGAGTGGTCATATCCCCCAAATGGATAACCCTTCCACACAATCCATGGAAAATACATGAACCAAAAGACTACTAGAGCCTAAATAACTGCCTGAAAGCCCAATCAAAATCTAGATAAAGAACATATATCATGTAAACAACAGTCGCACATCTAATATTCAAGATGCTAACATTGATTACCATCATCCTTCATGATCCAACCTTGTCATCAAGTAACCCACCATATATTTAGAGAACACTCTAACCCAGGGAATTAAGGGAAATCATGACTTAAAGCACCCAAAATCTTCATTATCAATGAAGACATGACCAGATGAAACCGTAGACAAAGGACCAGTCATCACCTACAAAATATCCATCTTACCCTCCACCATCAATGTGAATCAACCTTAGACTCTCCATATCCATAATGTAATCCACTACCTAGAAGAATACAATAGAGGACACACCTTTATTGATATAAATAAACATTAACCACCACAAATATTTGGTTTCCATCAAAATTTGATACCTTTATTTTGATGCAGGATTACAGGGTGCCTTACTACATGGCTAAACCCCAACATCAAAATCATAAAACCTTATATATTGTTTATACTTGAATTTTTAAGTCCAAAAAAAACAAAATTCAAATAAAATTTATATAATAAAAATATATAACTAATTATTTTTCATATTTTAAATAAAATGAAAACATAAATATTATAAAAATATAATTATATTGAAAATTTAAAAAATAACGAACTCTAAAATATTACACAGTATTCATTAAATATACAAATCATGTAATATATATAAAATTATACATCATATTCCTATATAAATCCAAATATAAAATTAGAAAATTATTTTAAAATAATATATAAACACATTTATAACATATAACATAAAAAACAAGAGTTATGTAAAAATAATTCAAATAAAAAAAATCGGGAAATTGATAAAATAGTATATTTCCAGAAAAAAATTATGTTATGTAAAATATGTTTTGTCATAAAAATACATAATTAAATGGTCATAAAAACATATATAATTTAATAATAATTACTTTATTATGGAACAAAAAAATTAAAAAAATTACCCATAAGTAAAATAATTACTGAATAATAAAATACTGAGCATAATTATAATCAACACTAAACAAGTTGGATTCGATAAAAAATATCAAAAACCATAAAATAAAAAATAAATAACAATCTTATTGTGGGGTAATGTTCTATATAGTATATAATTTTTTAATATTATATAAGTATCAAGCGATATGAATTAGACATATAAAATAACTCATGGAAGAGAATTAAATATTTTAATCTTGAGAAAAAATTAATAGAAATGCAGAAAATACGTTGAACCCATTAATGTTTTAATTATATGTATTTGGATTAAATATGAATCCAAAATAAATAATATCATTTTATATTTATTATTTTATTCAATTAAATTCATAATTATACCCATCGAAATTAAGTATAGATGAAAAACAGTTTACCCTACGGCGTGGAGATGGCAAGACTTATGTACACATGCATGGTGATATTGTTTTTCATAGGATGGGTAAAATTATAATAAGGTTGTCCCGTAATCACAAAAATATATCATTATATAGTATATTCTAGAGTTATTATATTATTATGGTAACAACTCAGTAAGAGGAAGAAGAAGAACAAATGAACCTCAAAATAAGGGATAAAACGATTACCTCTTCTTTGGGTGTCTCCTTTTGATTTGCAAAAATGGACTCCACAAGATGGTTTTATACCCAAAGGGTTTCCACTAGAAAGAGATGAAGGAAGTTTGGAAGAGATTTGGGCAGGGTTTGATCAATCCAAAGGGCTTTGGAGGTTTGAATAAGTTGGTAGAGTTGGTTACCTTTTATAAGAGAGAGGAGGGGCACTGTAGGAAGCTATTGAAATTATATTTTATTATACATTGATTTTATATTTAATATAGTCCCATAATCATTTATTACAAATATATGATTATTTTGGGTCGAAATCCTTTGAACCAATATGTTTTAGACAAATTTTTGTCTCAAAAATAACATTAAATTTTATCTTTAACCATTAGTTAAAAACATTTACTCTTACCGTGTCTTCTTGAATTTACATAATATATTGTAACTACATTTACTGTAAAATTCTAAGAGAAAAATAAGTGGATCATTAAGGAAATTTCAAACATTATATAATTAATTTGGACTAATCTTAGATTTTTAGTACTAATATATCATTTAATAAAATTGAATTTCTTTAAAAACCCATTTATGTAAAGTTTGACACTATTTTGGAATTGATTTTTTAAAGTCATAAAAAATTTATTAATTAAAAACACAATATTAACTTATTAATAATATTTCAATTTCATCCATAGAATTCATGGATGGAATCATAAATTTCTAAATATATTTATTTTAATATTTATAATATCATTTATTTGATTCTTCCATTAATAAAGAAAATATTGCATCATTATTGTGTCATAAATAAAGTTTTTTATCTAATTTTTAAAAATTATAAATAAAATAACATGATGTAGAAAATATATTCAGAATTATAATGAAAATTTATAGTCAATATTACCTCTTATATTACCCCGTAGATTTTTTTTACTAAAAGATACATGTTTATGTCACATTTATCTTTACTTTAAATTAATTCTTAGAAAATGTCATTTCCCCATCCAAGTGAATCCATGGGGTCCCAAAATAGAAATAATGTTAACCATGGTATGAAATATTTCATCTAATAGGATTCTTAGATATTTTAGGTTAGTTTATTATTATTGTAATAATATTTTATTACCCTTATTTACCAGATTTACCGTTTTACCATGGTAAATAAAACAATTACTGAAGGTGATATTATTAGTGTCCAAAAAATAAAAGGTAACTATTTGCAAAATAAGGTTAATATGATTCCAAATATGGAATTAATTTTTCAAAATTAGAATAAAAAAAGTATTAGTAATTAATTTAAAATTAATTCTCATCGTCAAAACAAATAAGCATGCTTTTAGGAAATGATATCTATCAAAATATTTTCATGTGTTTATGTACAATTTAACTATGAATTTTTTTCAGTGACCACAATTGTATTAGATGATAAAATATTAATCCAATTAAACTTTTAAACCAATTTCGATGATAATATAACAATATTAATAAATAAGAAGAAAATGAAGTTTTGAATTAAAATGCACTATATTTTCACTATTCATCAAAATTTGAATCTTTTTTGAAAATCACCAAAATTTGACCCTTAGCTAATTTTCATATAAAAAAATTCCAAAATTAGGTCTATTTTGTAAAATAATGTGTTTAAAATTACAAAGTGTTTTTAATACTATTCAAAACTGCTTTTTAAAAGGCAACTTTGATAGGCCACAGTGTGCATGAACATGGGGTTGCATACAATGCAAGACATTGAATTGTTTTAAAATAAGCATACCATGGAATCTTCGGTTGTGAAATTATTTCCCCATAAAATAATTTCTTCCTTGAAATTTCATGAATATCACTACATTAAAAGATTCGGGTGGTTCTTCATCATATGTTCTTCAGGTTCCCACATTGGCTCTTCCATTTAATGGTTTCTCCAATGAACTATTACCATAAGGGTTGTCTGATTTGTCAAAACTTCTTCATTGGTATCATGATTCTAGATAGCCTCTTCACAATAATATAAATTGGGTTACAATTTTATTTTTCAAAGGTGAGTACATGAATTGGGTCTGGAATGTATTTCATTAATAGTGGTATCTGGAACACATCATGAACTTTCGAGAGACCTTGAGGAATTGTAATAAAGTAGGATTAAACTCTTATTCATTATAGAATTTAAAAAGGTCTAATGTACCAGGGAGTTAATTTACCATTATTACCAACTCATATAACACCCTCCAATTGAGATACATTCCAGAAAACAAGATCTTCTACTTGAAATTCCAAATCCTTCCATCGGTTATCGACATAGCTCTTTTTTCTACTTTGAGAAATTTTGATATGGGTTTAGATAATCATCACCTTCTCCAGTGATTCATCAACAGGTTCTGGACCTATAAGTTTTCTTTCACCAATGGTATCCCAAAAAGTTGGTGTATGCTGTCTCTTTCCATACAATGCTTCAAATGGTTCCATATGAATACTATAATTGAAGCTATTGTTATATGAAAATTATACTAGAGGTAAATAATGATCCCACATACCATGATAGTCAAGTGAGCTAGATCACAACATGTATTCTAATGTTTGATTAGTCCGTTCTGATTGTCCCTCAGTTTGAGGGTTGTATGCAGCGCTCAATCGAAGTTCACTATCTAGGGCCTTCTGATGACTTTTCCAGAATCTAGATGTAAAACTGGGATCACAATCAGCAATAATCAATAGGGGTACACCATAATGTCTTAAAAATTCATTAAAATATAGACTTTATAATCGTTCAAGTGGTAAAAATTTTCTTCTAGAAAGAAAATGTACTGATTTATTAAGATGATCAATAGTAACCCATATCACCTTTTTTACTTCTGAGAGTATTTGGTAGCCCCATGAAAAATTCCATTGTAATATCATCCCATTTTTACATAGGTATATGGATATGCTCCATGAATCATCTATGATGTTGTATTCTAACCTTCACTTGTTGAAAAACCAAACATTTCGACATGTAATCATCATTTTTTATTTTCATGTAGTCCCACCAAAAATGTTCTTCAAATATCTATACTTATTAGTGCCACTAGGGAATATATAGAAATTGGATCTATGAGCTTCATCTAATAATTTAATTTTATGCTCAGATATAGTGGGAACAAAAAAATCCCCCTTTTAAATTTCAAAATTCCATATTAAAAAAAAATAAATCAATTTCCCATCATTCACAGCTTTATTTTTTATTTTCAAACACCTTGTCATTAGTTTGAGAAATTTTTATCCTATAGGGTAAATAAGGTTGGATTCCATTTGAAAAATTATTGATTATTTACCCTCAATGATAATTACCATATTCATCTTTACCAGATCAATGATCATAAAAACCCTTTCAACTCTCACATTATTTAGAACTACATGGTCCATTATAATAAAGGAATCTGCTGCATTATTTTCCTTCCCGAGGTAGTAGTTTATTGTGCAATCATAATATTGGTGTAGCTCAATCCATCTCCTTGATCTCACGTTGAGTTCCTTCTGTGAGAAAATAAATTTCAACCTCCTATGATCAATATAAATCTCACAATTTTCACCATAGAGATAGTGTCTATATATCATCAGAGTCAAGATGAATGTATCTAACTTAAGATCATGATTTGGATAGTTTTTTTCATGCATTTTTACATCCCTTGATGCATATGCAATACCCCTATCATTATGAATAAGGAAAAAACCATGTCCTTTTAGTTATACATCACAATAAATAACAAACCCATAATTTACATATGGTAAAGTCAAGATAGGAGCATTGGTTAATCATCTCTTTAATTCATCAAAACATTATTCACACACTTTTGTCCAAATGAATTTTACCACTTTTTGAGTGATCTTGGTTAAAGGGTTTTCCAATCAGGAGAAATACTGGACAAAACACCAATAGATACCTACTAAAGCAAAAAAACTACATTCCTACATTATACATGTCGGTGATGGACTTTATTGAATTGATTTTTAAGGATCAATTGATACTCCATCCATAAAAACGTTATGGTGAAGGAAATAAATTTCATAAATCCTAAATTAACACTTGCTAAATTTACTATATAATTCATCTCTCCAGAGAGTCTCAAGAATTATTCTCAAGTGATACTCATGGTCTCCAAATCTTTTAGAATATTTAAGAATATCAACAATGAATACCACAAAAAAATCACGATGATATTCATTGAATACTCTATTCATGATATCCATGAAAACTAAAGGTGCATTAGTCAATCCAAAATGAATAACATTAAATTAATAATGACCACACCTCATCAAAAAAGCAGTATTCAGAATGTCTGCCTTCTTCACTCATAATTATTTATAACTTGAACGAAGGTAAATCTTCAAAAATAATTGAGAAACATGAATTTAATCAAATAAAACATCAATACAAGGTATATGATACTTGTTCATTTTTGTAATTGCATTGATTTCTCTATAATCAATACACAACATCATGAACCCTTATATTTTTTCTTGACATAGAGAATATGGGCTCCCCATAGAGAAACAATACGGTGAATAAATCTATTTTGACACAACTCTTGATGATTTTTAGCTCGACTAATTCTACATTGGTCATTCTATTGGGAGTTTTGGATATTGTCTTTTTATGAGGGTTTAAATCATTACAAAACATAACATCACACTATGGGGGATGTCCTAGTCAATAATTAATAAGATTATTAATGTATTACTATACAATTGGTACGTCCTCATTTTGAATATTACCTCCAACATCCCAAGATATTGATTTCTCTTCCAACTTAATAATCTAATTCAGTAATGCTACTGGGGGTATGTTTTGATAAGAATTTTGTGATGATGTTTCTACTCTAAATATAATGGATTCTACATCTTCCTCACAAATCTAAACTTCCTAGTTCTTATAACAAATTTTGGCATCATTATTCCTGATCTTTAGTTACTTTAGTTGAATTTTCCTAAGTGTATCCCCAAATTATAACATAGGGTATGTTCCATAGTCTATGTTCTATAAATCCAGTTACCATGGTTGTTGCTATACCTCCCTCTAATACCAAATGTAATTCCTAGAACCCAGATCACCTGAATCCTGTGCATTATTACATTTCATTTGGATTATTACGAAGAAAAAATCCTAAGGGGTCTTATAGTTTAGAATTATATTAAATCTATATTACATATATGGTACCCATAATACATTTAGAAAAAAATAAAACATGATACACAATTAATGAAATAAACTACATCCTTTAAAGTATAATAAAATTACTCTTCTTCCTAACATGGGGAGAAAAACATAATAAGGGTGATCTAAAATACTTAGTAAGGTGATATACAAAGGAAGAAATAATCAATATATATGGAAAGGTAAATATATGATAACACTTTCCATTTACAAAAATTGGTAAGGAATAAATAATATGGAAAGTAAGGAGATAAAACATATTCCATTAATAAATAAATTGAGAATGAAATACTTCCATAGATATGTCAGTGCAACATATCCTAGATAAACAATATCTGAAATTAAATGAAGGAAATACTTTATTTAAGGGAGTCATGTCTCAGGCACATGAAAACCAATCACATAAATACCCTTCACAAGATGATTTAAAATTAAGTGTATAAACCCATTTGGCCAAATTAATCATCTCATGTGAACTTTTAAATTTATCAATGAGCTATATATTGTCAAGGTTCCACCCCTCATTTCCAGTCAAATGTATTTCTCATATTAAATAACCAAAATAAATAATATGCCTTATCAAATAACAATATTGAATTAGTAATATGGTAATATCAATAATTCCCATGAAGGAAACAATATAATACCATAAATGTAATTTGATTCATGATATAACATGTCAAGAGATAGAATATGCACCATATAAAAGAAACTAGGTGTATAACATTACTATATGCCTTAATGAAATGAAATTGAGACGAAATCCCATACCTTCAGCCCGATACTCTATGAATTTATTTGAAAGTCCTATATGATGGTATTATAAAAATATACTAGAATCATAATAATATTTATGATGTCATATATGATTCTTTTATGACTTTTATTACCTATTTTTAATTAATTCCGTGTTAATGATAAATTATTGGTAATAATCGCTTCGTATTACTATACATGTTTTGAATTTTTATTCTTGATCATATTACATAGATCATGATTTAATTACATCCAAAATATATTATATGATTTAACGTCTTGTATTGAGGAAAAGTGTGGATAAGGTATCTCATCTGGGGATGTGTACGACAAGGCGAGAAACTCGACGTGAATGAGGACATAATCCCATACCCCACCTTACAATCCCATAAGGGAGAACCTGGGTCGGGGGCCCGAAACTGGGTACGAGAAGCACGACTGGTCCTGTGCTCACAATATGGATGATAAATGAGAGTAATGATCTCTCAAGGGGATATGTGTGGCATGTCGAAATATCCCGACGCGAATGAGGACTTAAGTCCGCTCCACACCACACAACCCTAAATGAGAACTTGGGCCAGGGGCCAGAAAGGGCCAAGGGGCCTAAGGCTATGTGTCTCAACCAATGGTAGCAATATGAACTCTTGTGAGATTATTGCCTCATCACACCTCCTACGCCCACATCAGAAGTGCTCGGTGTGGGAAACAAGGATCTAGATTCGGGTCTCCCTGCAACATAGGGTTCTAGTAGCTAGCATCGCCCGAGGGTAGTTCATTGATTTGATACAGAATGGTGAAGAATGAACCATTGCACTCAATGTTTGAGATATCTTGGGGTTTACCTGAAGATAAAGAATATCTATTGGCCATTTTAGAAACAGAACTTCCTTATAGTGACCTCGAATGGGAACAATAAATGAGCATCGACTACTGACTATAATCGCAACGCGAGACTTGTATCAATTTGTTCCTCAACATCCACGAGGGTTTTGACCCAAAGATGTAAGAACCCAACCCATGTTGCCCATAGCTGTTGCCTTATTTGATTACATTGGCATACATACAAGGAATAAAAATCCCAAAAGACTGAGTAGTTTAGTATTATTGGAAACAAGTTACATATACAAGTTTATCATTACAACCTGAAGGGAATCAAAACACTATTTTATTCCACTAGAAACATCATGTTTTCTAGATTATTCTTGCATCTCATTAATAAAGTATTTCTTCATGTCCTACGAAAATGAAACATAATAAAGGGGTGAGCTCAAACACTCAGTAAGATTAAGCAATACAGCGGAAGATAATATAAAGATTAGACATGGTGAATAATTGAAAACACATGACTTTAATAATAAGATTTAAACAAATTATGGCAGGAATATGAGATGAGTAAATAATGCCATAATAAACCATCATCATGGGTATTATACTAGTCTAATAACCACATGAAATTTTAATTACTAGCTTTATAATGAGGTAAATGCATATTCCAGACATCATAACCATATCATCCAAGCCTCGTGTTAGGACCATTATTTTGTTGGGGCCTCGTACCAAGACCATAGTTTTTCTCATGAGACCTACTGATGAATCGAGGGTATATAGCGGGCCCCACCAATCACATAAAAAGTCAAATTCATTTTTCATACGAGTGGGGATCAACATAAACAACATAAACATTCATATTGAAACTATCATATGAAATTTAACTATCTTTCCCTAATCATTAAACATAAAACACTAACCATTCAGAATAATATGGTGAATGGTTTTATGATAGATCACCCACAATAGAGTTGGTCATAAACCATTAAAAAAATATGGTATATGACTTCATAAATGATTAATCCCAATAATATCATGTAATCAACAAGAGTGTTGAATTTGATGAAAACACTTATAAAATCACTAAGCAATTCTGGAGATAAACACTCTTTTATTTTAAAAAGAAGAGTTCTTTTGGAAAAACCTTTTCATAAAACCATAATTGAATTAAGATATTATTTTCATAATAAAATTATTTATTTTATAATGATAATGGTTTCCAAAAAAAGATTATAGAGTGCCCTTGAAAATAGGTAGGAATTTGAGAAATTCCCATGAATCAGACTTGTATTTTTGAATTTTCCTTTTAAAAAATGTAACTATCCATAAAATTAGGAAGGGTTAAGGTTTTTAAACATATATATGATACTCAAACAAGAAAATATGATGAGTACATAACAATACATAATAATTAAATCAATAAAATTAGACAATGAAAGTATCCCAAATGATAGTGGAAGTTCGGGTGGAAAAACCCTTACCTTAACTCTAAATGTGTTCTTATCTCGAACTTAAGCTCCTGTAATATGAAATTATTCTTATTAATAACATATTTAAAAACCTATGAGACATTTATTTGGTTTCTCATAATTCTGTTTAGTTCATTTATACCTTTATTTCTAATTTATTATATTGAATTTCTTTTTTCTGGGGTGTTTATTTTCTTTATTTTCTTAATCAGTTCACTTGTTTTTACGTAATGGAGTTCATGTGGAATAGTTATTAATCTCCAGGATTGGAATTATATGTTATTTAGGAACATAAAGAATTGGTAATGGTCATTTCTATCATTTAGTTTTATGGAATGAGGATGAATCATTATATGAGAACCACTTCGATTAGTTGGCGGTTTTTGGATTATTATGAACTAGTTTTGTCATATAACTTAATTATATGTACATATTCTGGTTCCTGAATATTAATTATGTTATTATACATATATTATAGTCTGGTTAAACCATGAATATGGTTTCATGACTATTCCAAAAGAAGATATTGAAGAACGAAACATCATCATCCTCGAAGGTTACAAATCAGAACCTAATGGACGCCGTTTACGTTTATAAAAATAAAAGGAAGGGAGTAAGAATATTTATTATTTTTCTTACATTAACATGATAAAAATACAGTATATAAATTTTACTTGTGTTATCATGGTCATTTATATAGGGGAGGTGAGGAGAGAAAAATAAAATATAGGATCTTGAAAATAAAAGAAAAGTTGAGAGATCCCTTACGAAAATTCGACAGCCTAACAACGTCACTTAAAATTTCTGAAAATAAAATGATGAGAACAAAAGAGTATCTAATCATATTGTAATAAAAAAGACAATAAGAATAATTAATAAAATAAAAACCCATCATATGAGAAAGGAATTTCAAATAGCTATCATAAAAGAAGTGTCGACTTAAAGATGACAATGTAGGATTCTTGTACCTTGGAGAATAACTCCTATATCTTGAGGGATGGGACCTTGGGGGCTTAGGGACACCTTGGGAGGACTCATAGAGAGGTAAAACCACCTGATATTTGAGGATGAGAGATTTGTAATGAACGAAAAATAATGGATCAGTGGGTATTTATAGAAAAAGAGAGGTAATTTTTTAATAATTTCAAAGGGACACCTCATTAGTGGTTTTTGCCAAACCATGGGATTGCCCATGGTATTTTCCCATGGATTAAGACACATGGGACACCTCATGTCATACATTACTATAAAAAAGTCGACCATAATTTTATATTTAATTATTAAATCATTATTATGTCATTAAACTACCGAAAACTCAAAACTGTATTTTTACTATTCATGAAAAATTCATGTATTTTGGAAAAATCCCAAAAATTCTCCCCTAACATTTTTCAATGTGTAGAACTCAAAAGTGAAATCCATTTTTCAAAAATAATTTTCTAAATATTATTAATTTAATTTTTAAATATGGTTATAGTTATTTCAAGAAATAACAATCTTGAAGTGCAATTAGTTTTATGTGACATTGAAAAATTAATTAAGATCTAATTATCTTATTGCCTTAAGAAAATAAAATAATAATATTATTGACTATTCATAAGGGTCATATTACAATTCATATTAATATTCATATTACTATTCATAAGGGTATGTTACTATTCAAAAAAAATCAAGTTTATTCTATCATACTCCAAATGACTTACTTAACACAACTCTAGATGACCATTTTTTAAAATTCAAAACATAGAAGAGGCAAAGTCGTGTTTAATGGTTAGATTATAAAATTATTTTCTATATTTATTTTCAAAACCATGTGGTGTTACATTCTCCCCAACATTCAAAAATTTCATCCTCGAAATTCACAGAATATTACCTAAAAAGATTCAGGTATGTCTTTAATATAAGCTCTGTAGGCTCCCATGTTGCATCCTCTATCTTATGGTTCCTCCACAGAACCTTCACCAGACGAGTCGTCCAATTTCTTAATACTTGTTCTATAGTATCAAGAATCTGGATAGCCTCTTCACAGTAATATAGATCTAGCTTAAGTTCTACTTCTTCATAAGTGAGTACATGTGTTGGGTCCGACATGTACTTTCTTAACATTGAAACGTGGAACACATTGTGAACCTTGGAGAGACATGGCGGAATTTCCAAACGGTAGGGTACAACTCCAATTTGGTCCAGAATTTCAAAAGGTCTGATGTACCTGGGACTTAATTTTCCATTCTTACTGAATCTTATAATACCGTTTCATGGAGATACCTATAAGAAAATGTGATCACCTTCTTGAAATTCCAAATCCTTCTATCAGTTATCTGCATAGATCTGTTTCCTACTTTGAGATATTTTGATATGGTTCTGGATAATATTCACCTTTTCCATTATTTCTTAAACATGTTCTAGGCCCACAAGCTTTCATTCACCAATATCATCTCAACTGGTTGGTGTACAACATCTCCTCCCATATAATGCTTCATAGGGTTCCATCTAAATACTTGAATGGAAGCTATTGTTGTAGGAAAATTATACGGGAGGTAAATAATGATCCCACATGCCTTGAAAATTATGTGAACAAGACCTCAACATGTCTTCCAATGATTGAATAGTCCGTTCTGATTGTCCATCAGTTTGTGGGTGGTGGGAAGTGCTCAAACAAAGATCAGTATCTAGGTCCTTCTGAAGAATTTTCCAGAATCTTGATGTAAAACGTGGATCAAGATCAGAAGAAATCGATAGGGGTACTCCATTACTCTAACAACTTCATTAATATATAGTCTTTCTAGACGTTCAAGTGGTAGATCTTCTCTTATAGCAAGAGAATGTGCTGACTTGGTAAGATGATCAACAATGACACATATTGAATTGTTCCTTCTAGGAGTCTTTGGTAGTCCCATGAAAAAGTCCATCGTGATATTATCCCATTTCCACTCAAGTATGGGAAGAGGTTTCAGTACTCCTCCAGGTTGTTGCCGTCCATATTTCACTTGTTGACAAACCATACATCTTGACAGAAAATCACCAATCTCCCTCTTCATGTTGTCCCACCAAAAATGTTCTTTCAAATCTCTATACATATTAGTGAAACTGGGGTGTATAGAGAAATTGGAACTATGAGCATCATCCAACAATTCCTTTTTTAGATCAGGTATATCGGGAACACAATGTCTCTTACAAAAATTCAAAATTCCATCTTCATATACAATGTCACTCAATCTCCCATCATTCAAAGCTTTAATCTTCATTTGAAACTCCTCAACATCATCCTGAGAAATTTTTATCCTTTCTAGTATTGATGGTTTGGAAACCATTTGAAAAATCATTGATGTTTCACCTTTCATGGTAATTTCCATATCTATCTTTACTAGATCCATGAAAATAGGATCCCTTTCAACTCTCATCCTGTTCAAAACTCCATGATCCTTTTTTCTCAAAGCATCTTCCACCATATTTTCATTCCTCGAGTGGTAGTGTATTATGCAATTATAATACTTTAGTAGTTCAAGCCATCTCCTTTGGCTCATGATGAGTTCTTTCTATGAGAAAATATACATCAAACTCTTATGATCAGTATAAATCTCAAATTTTTCACCATAGAGATAATGTCTCCATATCGTCAAAGAAAATATTACAATAGCTAACTCAAGATCATGAGTATGATAGTTTTTCTCATTAATTTTTAGCAGTCTTGATGCATAAGCAATAACCCTATCATTTTTCGTAAGGAAACAACCAAGTCCTTTCTTTGAAGCATCACTATAACTAACAAGCCTCTCATTCCCTAATGGTAGAGTCAATATAGAAGCATTGACTAATCTTCTCTTCAGTTCATTGAAATATTCTTCACAATATTTTGTCCAAAAAAATTTAACCCCATAACGTGTGAGCTTCATTAGAGGGTTATCCAGTCGGGAAAAATTCTGTATGAAACGCCGATAATAACTTGCTAAGCGAATAAAACTGCGTACCTCAGTTATGTTTGTTGGCATGGGCTAATCTTGGATTGCCTTTGTCTTTTCAGGATCAACTAGTATTTCATCCTTAGAGACAATACGGGCATGAAAAGAAATCTATTGATGCCAGAATTCACGAGTATTCAGGATAATGAACAAGTAATTTTCATGATCTTCATATGTTTTGGAGTATACCAAGATATCGTCAATACATAACACTACAAAATCATCAAGATATTCCTTGAAAACTATGTTCATTAGATCGATGAAGACAGAGGGTGCATTAGTGTCACGAACCAAGATGGTTCGACCCTAAAATGGTCACCCGAATTGTTCCATGGAAAGGCCTGAAGGGCGTTCCCGATCCCCATGGGTTGGAACAAGTGCCTGAGTATCACATGAGATTCCTTGGGAATGATTTACCCGAATTTATCTTATTAAAATAACTAATAAAAAAAGATCTGAAAAGTTTAATCAAAACCACCAATAATAAATACAAAAATATAAATTTTACAACTAAAAAAATACTAGAAAGAACGCCGACACGACGAGAAACAAAAACAACACCTCAAACCTCCATACAACATGAGGAGAAACCTCCTCAAGTCACCGACACCAACCTGCGTAAGAAGACCATCGACAACATGAACCACCATCACCAAGTACGATGCCTCAACTTGGGATACACAAGATACAGAAACTACATGCACCCAAAGGTGCATGTTGAGTGTGAGCCAAGAGCCTAGTAGGATATCACCGAATAAAAGATTCCATGTCGCAACATCAATGAGATAATTTAACATGCTTATTCAAAAGTATACATTTAGAAAGAAAAACGATTTTATGGAAAACATTTACAAGATCATTGTGAAAAATGAAAACTTTAAGAAAAACCATTTTATTTCAAACATTATTTTAAAGAAGAAGGTAAAATTTATAAAGAGAACTCATGCACACACCCGAGTGGTCCTTCTTATGCCGACGGAAGGAACCCTATCATGAATAGTAGATCACCATGGGTAAATCCCCTAAGGGTCATCTAACTCGTGTGGGTCCCTATAACCTCGTACCTATGTGAAAAGTAACCATGAAAAGTATCTGTTCTCATGAACGAGCCACTAATAAGGAGCATACCCATAAACTAGTGGTCCCCAATCATCTCCAATATAGTTTTTTTAGTGTTGTCACCTCAATCATGCTAAGTGAACCATGGTCAAAACCCCTCCTTTCACTAGCGTACTAGTTCCAGTCCTCCCACCTAGATTTCCAGGGTTTCTCTTGTGCTCAAACAAGTCCGAAATGTTATAAACTACTAATTGTACTTAAAAATTCTATTTGCACTAATAATTCCCATTTTTAAATAATATGCACACCAATGTTTTCTTCAAACATCATTTGCATCACATAAAAATTCAATAAACCATTTGCACAATTAAACAACCATTTTCAGCATTAAATAAAGTACTAAGAAATATTAAAAAATAACTTTCAGAAGTCAAACATGACTTCAAACACTAAAAAACTCACCCACACCCCGCACATAAAACATACAACATGTCAAAACCTTCAAAAATGTATTTTTCATTACTCACGCAACTTAATAAACCATATACAACATTTTTGAAACACTTATAAGAAGTGAAACATGAATTTACACCAAAACACACTCAAAATCACCTCTTTTGACCAAACACACACAAAAACCATTTAACATCATAATTCACAACACAATCATGACTTGCTAAATTAATTAAACAATTAAAAGAATATTTATAAATAGCGCACTACGGGATTGCACATGTAAAATGACCAATTTTCACATAAGAATGCCACTTAAAAAATGTAACACATATTTAACGCTATCAAACACTAGTTTCACAAATCACATTTTTAAAAAAAAATCCAATCAAATAGTTCATCAAACACTCCGAATTTGCACGCGAGAGTTTAGACAAAACAAATGCACTTGATTTCACATAAAAACGTCACTTTAAAACCCAATGTGCAAAATAACTATATTAAGACATGTTTTCAATTACTCAAACAATTCGCAATTTAGTTTCAAAGATGCGCAATAAATCTAACACATGAAAATAATTCATTATCCAATTGAACGCATACCAAACACTTCAAAAATATATTTTTGCAACAACAAAATAGATCATAAAAAATATTTATAAAATAAAATAAAAATATTAAATTAATCAAATGATGCAAAGTCATGGAACCACCTACCGCAAAGAATTGGCCGAGCCAATGCTTTCAAACCCATACAACCACCTATTCACGTACACACACTCCCACATAGGCGCACACACTGGAAAAAAAACATCGCCACACCTTAATAATTCATTCAACAAGAAAAGTTAGTGTGGAGAAGACCAACAGACAAACAATAAAATATCAGGGACTCAATTAAATCTTAAGACCCTAATTTTGGATGATCCAAAGAAAAACATCGGGCACATTAACCTTACCCAAAATAATGGCGACAAGGCAAATCGAGTCCATCCGACTCTCCCTTGGCGGAGGATGCCGGAATATGGTCCAACGTGTCCCAATACTCCAATCGAATAACCTATTTAAGGAAGAACACAACAATTGTGTATTAACCCAACCTTAGGGTTTAAGCAGAATCCTAATCATGTATTGAAATACAGAAAAACCACTAAATAAAATAAGGAAAAGAGGTCCAAAGACCACACCTTGAAGAATCATTGAGGCAACGCGAAGAAACCACAAGAAAACTCAAAGGACGTGGGAGATCTGGGGAAAGGGGGGTCACACGCCATCAAGACTCGGTCGATGGTCCAAGCGCGCCTGAATAAGGGGGGTCCATCTGGTTGTGCGCTGCTGATTGAAGGGGGTGCACGGTAGCCGGAACATGGTGCAAGGAGGATCTAGTTGTGGAGAGCTATCACAGTTTGTAGGGATGGTGTGTTGTATACAGGGGGATATGGGACAGATGAGTGTGAGAATAAAAATAAAAAAAAGAAGAAGAATAAAAAGAAGAGAGAGGCATGGAAAGGGAGAGTGGGGCACCTGGGATAAGTGGGGGGGGGGGATGAGGTGCGTGAGAGGCAGAGTGGGGGAGTTTAAAAAAACAAAACAAAATAAAAGAGAGGGGGAGGCATGGAAGAGTGGGGGTGGGAGTGGCGTGAGAATGGGAATAAAAAAAATTGAAAAGGGATGGATGGGGGGCGCTGCCTGGGCTTGGTAGATTAGGATTCCAAATTTTCTTTTAAATTTTCTAATCTTAATAATAATAATAATAATAAATTGATAGTAATGATAATAATAATAATACCAACAAACATAATAATAATAATAATAATAATAATAATAAATTGATAATAATTATAATAATAATAATACCAAAAAACATAATAATAATACAAATCACAATAATAAAAATTTTAATAACATAATAATAATAATTATAATCATAATTTTATTCATTTTCTTTTAAATATTGAAAATATTAATAACAACTATATAATCATTATATCTATAACAATTTCAATTATAATAATATTATTAATAATTTTTAATAATAAAAATATTTTTATCTATGCAATAATATCATTATTATTAAAATTTAAACATTTAACTTATTTTATTTACATCAAAATTTATTTATTTTAAACATTAAACATTTTTGCAGGCACTTGGGCTGATCGTGCAGTCACCGTCAACCATGTGATGTCCGCGCACCGGTCTGACACCCACCAAATCTATTAAACGATAAAAATTTTAGACCGACGCTCAACTTGCGCCTTGAGGAAGCTAACTGAAGTCAAGAAATAATAAAATAAAATAATAATAAAAAGGGTCGGGGTGTGACAATTCTCCCCAACACAAAATGTTCTGCCCCTAAAAAGTCACCAAGCAAACAGTTAACATAAGTCAAGTCCATGCCCAGAAAAAACCAAGGAAAAATCATGAATCCCGGGATGACCTTACTCTCCACAAGTCACACCCAACCAATTCAATAGAAAATCGAAGCCCGAGGTTGATGGGAGAACATGAGAGGGCTCTCCCCACCCAAAGAATTAACTAATATGGAATCCTTGAAACCCGATCATACCACCCCCGAGGGGGGACAACACGGGAACTCCCAAACTAAACCCATTTAATTTCCCCATATAGACTGAACAACATTCAAAGACTTAAATAGAAACCTTTCTATGAAATGACCAACCACACCGATGATACGAAATTAACTCAACACCTCTCTCACCGACTGAAAAAAATCCTCACCGCAACCAAAGACTATGCAATTCTGAGCCCGAACTCAGAAAGGACCACGAAACACCACCCATTAATTTCACAAAACCAAACATCCCCCCTAACAAACACAATTGAGACCAAACTAAAAATTAGAATGAACTTCTTATTCACGGGTCCAACACCATTCGAGGAAATCTGATGGAATTAGAATCCACATTGAGAATAGATAAGACAACTTAGACTATGGTAGAACAAGTTCACTACACCACCTCAAAAAGTATGATCTTACGATAGTGATAAGAACAGAACAAGGAAACATTGTATATTTCCCTCCCAAAGCAGAAAAAATTACTTGGATCGAGGATCCACACACCCTCAGCAATTCCTACCTATGCGTGAGCTTTACCCCGAGACCTGTGGATGGGGCCAGGATGGCTGAAGCATGTTCTACATCAAAGTCAGGCATTTTCATCCTCCAGTCTCCAAATCCCTCCCGAACATCGCCCCATTCTGAACTCTCCCTGGTCCCCAGAATAGTCGCACGGTAGTAAGACTTCATATTAATGCAACAAAGCATCTTCGAATGCCTAAACCAGCTACACTAGTGGCATGAAAAAGAACGGTCCAACAAACTAGGAGCCGGTAACGACAAAGATGGTTTCTTGGAGGCAGGTTCCACAGGCCCACACTCCTTGCCTAGTGGGGAACCTTCGTGGAAGTAGAACACCATTAATCACAACCAAAACTCCAATGATGATGAGACATATCATCTTTACTAGTCCAAAACTGAACCCTTAAATAACTCTAGGGAGGTACGAACCTTAACTATCTTGGGAGTTCCCAACAACCCGAAGACACACTATCTTTCAGAACAATAGAACTACCTCTAACAAACTTCAATTATCTCGAAAAGCAAGAAACATGCAAAAGGAATGGAGAACTGAGCATAAATCATTGACAACTTATGGAGGCTCTCTGGGCGGCATACTCATGACAACATGACAAACACCATCAAAACCGGCATCAAGACAAAACTCAATCAAATCAACAACAAAAGCTAGGAAAAATAGGCCCATAAGCCAAACATATACAACAAAAGGGGAAATCACTTTTCCAAAACCATTATTTCTTTACAATTTTTTAAAAACAAAACTCACCTATGGCACCTTATGAACCACCACATGTGCATTTATTCAATCGCGCTCACCTCATCTACGAACAAGTTCCCCCCATGCAATTATATACATACCCACACACATGTGACCCTCCATAAATAGTGCCAAGGTTCAAACACTTTTTTCCTTACCAAATCCAAACCCATACCATGTTTTTCCAAACCAATACACATTCACTTTAAAACCCCACTTTAATAATTTCAAAAACAATTTAGAAGAAACACTTTTCCTTTTAAAAACCAATTTCCCTTTTAACACAATCTCAAATAAACTGAGACTAAAAAACACAAGCAGTAATAACCCACTGGAATTAGGAACTAGTGCATATGTCTGACCTAGAGACATGGTGGTGAGTCATGCCCCAAGTAAAGCATAACACTAAGGGGACCTTAAACCAGACACTTGGACTCCACATCGATCACCACCCCATTTGATGACACAAAGTGAACCGATTCGCCTCTTTTATCATCCCTCAATCCGAAACGACCATGGACAAGTGACTCAAATCCCAGACTAACCCTGGTAACTCAGGTCTCGTCACATGCGGTGGTGATCAGGAACTGACCCGTAACCTACCTCCTAAGCCCGACAGTCCTAATCTTCACTTACTGGACATCCCAAATAACAAAAGGGTGCTCTGAAAAGCAAGGTCCTCTATGGGCCAACCTCCTCTGATACCATTTTTTCACGAACCAAGCCGGGTCAACCCTGAAGTAGTTAACCAAATTGGTCCGCAGCAAGACCTGAAGGGCATTCCCGATCCCCACGGGCTGGCACAAGTGTCTGGGTATCACATGAGATGCCCTGGGAATGATTTACCCGAATTTATCTTATTAAAATAACTAAAAAAACACAAAAAAAACAGATCTGAAAAGTTTAATCAAAACCACAAATAATAAATCCAAAAAGATAAATTTTATGACTAAACAAATACTAGAATGAATGCTGACACAACGAGAAACTTAAACTACACCTCAAACCTCCATAAAACAAGAGGAATAACCTCCTCAAGTCACCAACACCAACCAGCACAAGAATACCATCGAAAGCACGAACAACCATCACCAAGAACGATGCCTCAACATAGGATACACAAGATACATAAACTACATGCACCCAAAGGTGCATGTAGGGTGTGAGCCAAGAGCCCAGCAGGATATCACCGAATAAAATATTTCATGCTGCAACATTAGAGAGATTATTTAACATGCTTATTTAAAAATATAGATTAAAAAACACTTATAAGGAAAGAATTTGAAAGATAAAATTGAAAAATGAACACTTTAATAAAAACAAATTTTTTCAGACATTATTTTAAAGAAGACGAGAAAATTTATAAAGGGCACTCACGCACCCACCTGAGTGGTCCTCTGTATGCTGATGGAAGGCACCATGTCATGAATATTAGAGAACTATGGGAAAATCCATTAAGGGTCATGTTACTTGTGTTGTTCTCTAGAACCTCGTACCTCGGTGAAATGTAACCATGAAAAATATCTGTTTTGTGCACAAGACACTAGTAGAGGAGAAAACCCTTAACTTAGTGGTCCCCAATCATCTCTAATATAGTTTGGTTAGTGTTGTCATGTCAAACATGCTATGTGAACCATGGTCAAAACCCCTCTATTCACTAGAATACTAGTTCCGGTCCTCCCACCTAGATACCCGAGGTTTCCCTTGTGCTCAAACAAGTCCCATACGTTACAAAATACTAATTGTACATAAAAATGATATTTTCACTAATAATTACCATTTTGAAATAATACGCACACCAATGTTTTCTTCAAACATAATTTGCAGCACTTAAAAATTCAATAAACCATTTGCGCAATTAAACAATCATTTTCACCATTAAATAAAGTACTAAGAAAATTTATAATATAATTCTAAGAGGTCACACATGACTTCACAAACTAAAAAACTCACCCGCACCCCACACATAAAATATAAAACATGTCAAACCCTTCAAAAATGTATTTCCCATTACACATGCAACTTAATAAACCATATACACAATTTTTGGAACACTTATAAGAAGCTCAACATTACTTTACACCAAAAACACACTCAAAATCACCTCTTTCGACCAAACACACACAAAAACCTTTTCACATCATAATTCTCACCACAATCATGACTTGTTAAATTAATAAAAAAATTAACAGAATATTTATAAATTTCTCACTATTGTATTGCACATGTAAAATGCCCAATTTCCACATTAGAATGACACTTTAAAAATATAACACATATTTAATGCTATCAAACACTAGTTTCACACATCACATTTAAAAAAAATAAATCCAATCAAATAGTTTTTCAAACACTCTAAATTTTCACATGAGGATTTACACAAAAAAATGCAGTTGATTTCACATAAAAACGTCACTTTAAAACCAAATGAGAAAAATAACCATATTAATACATGTTTTCAATTACTCAAACAATTCACAATTTAATTTCAAAGATGCTCAATAAATCTAACAAACCAAAATAATTCATTATCAAATTGAACGCATACCAAACACTTCAAAAATATATTTTTGCAACACCAAAATACATCATAAAACATATTTATAAATTCAAATACACATATTAAATTAATCAAATGTTGCAAATTAATAAAACCACCAACCTCAAATAATTGGCCAAGCCAATGCTTTTAAACTCACACATCCACCTGTTCATGTACACACACTCCCATAAAGGGGCACACACTAGAAAAAAAAAACATCACCACACCTTAACAATGCATTAGACAACCAAATTTAGTGTGGTGAAGACCAACACACAAACAATTAAATATCATGGACTCAATTAAATCATAAGACCCTAATTTTGGATGATGCGAAGAAAAACAGCGAGCATATTAACCTTACCAGAAACATTGGCGACAAGGAAAAATGAGTGCATCCGCCTCACCCTCGGCATCGAATTCCGAAATATGGTCCAACGTGTCCCAATACTCCAATCTCATACCCTATTGAAGGAAGAACACAACAATCGGGAATTAACCCAACCTTAGGGTTTAAGCGGGATCCTAATCAATTATCAAAATACAGGAAAAATGCCAAATCAAATATGGAAAAGAGGTCCAAGGACCGTACATCGAAGAATAATTGAGGCAACTTGATCGCAAGAAAACTCAAAGGACGGGGGAGATCTGAGGAAAGGGGGGTCGCGCTCCATCGAGGCATTGTCGAGGGTCCAAGTGCGCCTGAACAAGGGGGGTCCATCGAGTTGTGCATTGCTGATGGAAGGGGGGGGACAGCCAGACCATGGCACAAGGAGAAGATAGTTATGGAGAGTCGTCGCAGTTTGCTGGGGGGTGCGTCATATACAGGGGGAGAGGGGAGAGATGAGTGTGAGAACAAAATAAAAAAAATAAGAAGAATAAAAAGAAGAGAAAGGCGTGGAAAGGGAGAGCGAGGCAGTTGGGATAAAGGGGTGGGGGGAGATGACATGTGTGAGAGGTAGAGTGGGGGAGTTTAAAAAAATAAAATAAAATAGAGGGAAAGGCGTGGAAGAGTGGGGGTGGGAGTGGTTTGAGAATGGGAATAAAAAAATTGAAAATGGTTGGATAGGGGGGGGGGGGCGTCGCCTAGGCTGGGTAGATTAGGATTCCAATTTTTTAAAATTTTCTTATCATAATAATAATAATAATAATAATAATTTGATAATAATGATAATAATAATAATACCAACAAACATAATAATAATAATACAAATCATTATAATAAAAATTTTAATAAAATAATAATAATAATTATAATCCTAATTTTATTCATTTTCTTTTAAATAATGACAATATTAATAACAACTATATAATAATTATATCTATAACAATTTCAATGATAATAATATTATTAACAATTTTTAATAATAAAAATATTTTTATCTATGAAATAATATCATTATTATTACGATTTAAACATTTAACTTATTTTCTTTACATCAAACATTATTTATTGTAAACATTAAACATTTTTTCGGGCACTTGGGCCGATCGCACGGTCACCTTCAACCATGTGATGTCTGCACACCATCCTGAAACCCACCAAAACTATTAAATGATAAAAATATTAGACCGACACTGAACTTATGCCTTGAATAAGCTAACCGAAGTCAATAAATAATAAAATAAAATAATAAAAAAGGGTTGGGGTGTGACAATTAGTCAATCCAAAATGCATCACTGTAAACACGTAATGCCCGTACCTGGTTCAAAATGTTGTTTTCGGAATGTATTCCTTCTTTACAATCAATTGTGATATCCAGATCAAAGGTCAATATTTGAAAAGTATTGAGCTCCATGCAGTTGGTCAAATAAATCATCAATGCGAGGTAGGGGATACTTGATCTTTATTGTTATAGCATTGATCTCCCTGTAGTCGATACATAACCACAAAAATCCATCTTTCTTCTTAACAAAAAGGAAAGGGGCTCCCCATGGGGAAAGACTAGGGGGAATAAATCCCTTATTACTCTATTACTCTAGTTTTTTCTTTAGTTCCACTAATTACATAGTGTCCATTCTATAAGGGGTCTTCGATATGGGACTTGAACCAAGAACTAAATCAATGTAAAACTAAATTTCTTGTTCTGGAGGATATCCAGGTAAATATTCTGGAAACACATCAAAATATTCTCTCAAAATATAAATATCCTCTATTTGAACATTCCTTTCCTCACACACAGTTATTTTATTCTCTTCCTCCCCAATAATTGAATTTAGTTGAGATACTGGGGGTGGATCTAGATAAGAATCAGGTGGTGATGATTTTTCTCTAAAGATAAGGTATTCTTTATCATCATCATCAAAAATCGTATCCTCTTTCTTCTTACAATTTTTTTTTTCATCTAGGTTTGAACGCCAATCCATTCTGAGAATTATATAAAATTCAATCATGGGTATGATGATGAGATCAGCAGATAAAGAACATTTTTATGCCCTAATGGTAAATAATTGAAAGAACTTTTTAGCAATGATACTTCCCTTAAGAGTTTTAACTGATAAATCCCTTGTTAAATCAAATTGGAAATATATAATTTTCGTAACAAACTGGGAAGATATGAAACAATGCGATGACCCAGAATCAAATAAAGCATTGGCCAAAGTTGAGGAAACACATTAAGTACCTTCCACCACATCATTAGAAACATCAACCTCTGCAGTTGTGACTGCATAAGCTTTTCCCTGATCCCTTGGCCTTCTCTATTGCTTATTACCTTGATGTTTTGGAAAATAATTAGCATAGTGTCCCATCTCCCGACAACTATAGCATTGAACATCATTATCTCCCTTCTTCCCTTTTCAATCACCAGCAAGATGACATTTCTGACCGAATTTTTAGCACACTCTTTTTCCTTTTAAGAATGCACTAGGGTGATTCTTTCCACAATTGTCACATAGTGGAAATTCAACCCTTCCCTTTTTACCTGTTTACTTATTTTCTTTCCCAGGGTTTTCAGCAGCCCTCTTCTTTTATTGCTTTCCCTTAAAGTCATAAGAATTTGAGAATTCTTTTTATGTCTTGATGGCACATGAAAATATATATTCATATGATGAAAAATATTGGGAGACCAGTTCCCTTTGGAGGAATGGATTTAGGCCATCAAAGAATCGATCAATTTTTCTCTTTATATTTCGTAAGAAGTTTACATCATGTCTTGCTAATATTGTAAAGTTTTCTTTGTACCTTGCAACCTTATCATCTTCCTTATGCCTCAGATTCAAGAATTGTCTCTCCATATCTGCTCGCTGCTCAGGAGGGAAATATTTTTCATAGAAGATTTCTTTAAAATCCCTCCATTCCATATCTTCTATTTATTCCCCCTCCTTTGTGTTTTTGAATAAGGATCACCACTGATCTTCATCTCCCGATAGACAATAGACAGCCATGACAAACTTCTCTCATTCATTACATCCCAAATAGAGAAATATCTTCTCAAGGAAACATATCCACTGCTCTGATACAAACGTGTTGGTAGTCTCATTGAATGATGGAGGTTGTTGTCGCATAAAGAGATCTTGCATGGCTCCTCCACATGGTGGATCTGGATGCTCCATAGGGGTAAGTTTATTATTCATAACCTGAGTAAGTTATCCCAGTATAGTTTTGAGTTGCTCAACACCAGTTCCACCACCATAGCCAACATCATTATCTTGTGTTGGGGGAAAATCCATATGGGGGATAGGTGCATTCATGAAATTTCCATTCTGTCCACTAGGCACGATATCTAGATAATGGAATACATTATATCAGGTTATGAATCATAATGTATAATCTTATCTTAAAAATACTCAGAAAAATTGAGATCCTACGGGATAATCCCATATTCACAAAAATTATTTCATTGAAGAATATTTAAATTCCTTGATAATGTCTTGTAAATAAAATGTAAATTATCCTAAGATTATTCCTTGGGAGTTTCGTAACCAAGAGTGCAGCAAGGCCCATTGTCATGCACCAGTTCCCATTCGAGTCTAGCTCAAAGTGGTGTTTTTGGGTTTTTACCCCTAGATACATCTTTTCCAGAGCCGCCTCTACCTACTTGTATCCATAAAGGGATATATTTCTTGAATGATAAATATAATCTATTCCTTACTAAAATACCATGATGTTTTTTTATGTTTATCCTCAAAGATTAACTTAGGGACTCTTCCCTAATTCTAGTTTTTCTAAATCTAGTTTCAAAGTATTATACTAAACTTCCTCTGATACCAACTGTAAGGACTCGACCCCAGTTTCCTAAAGTTGGTGAATTTTTTGATTACATTGGAATACATACAAGGAATAAAAATCCTGAAAGGCCAAGTAGTTTAGAATTATTGGAAACATGTTACATACAAATGTTTATCATTACAACATGAAGGGAATCAAAACACTGTTTTATTCCACTAGAAACATCATGTTTCCAAGATTATTCTTGCACATCATTCATAAATTACTTCCTCATTTCCTGAGAAAATGAAACATAAGAATGGGGTGAGCTCAAACGCTCAGTAAGAGTAAGAAATGCATTAGAAGATAATATAAACATTAGCATAGTTAATAATTGAAAACACATGCCTTTAATAATAAACTTGAAACACATTATGGTAGTAATATGAGATGAGTAAATAATTCCACAATAAAACATCATCATGGGTATTCTACTAGTCCAATAAAAACATGAACTTTCAATTACTATCTTCATAATGAGGGAAATTCATATGTCGAACATCATAACCATATCGTCCAAGCCCCGTGCTAGGACCATCATTTTGTCAAGGCCTCGTGCAAAGACCATAGTTTGTCTCATGAGACCTACCGATGCATCGAGGGGATATAGTGGGCCCCACCTATCACATAACAAATTCAATTCATTCCTCATATGAGTGGGGATCATCATAAACATCATATACATTCATATTGAAACTATCATATGAAATGTAACTAACTTTCCCCAATCATTAAAAATAAAACACTAACCATTCAGAATAATATAGTCAATGGTTTTTGGATAGATCACCCACAATAGAGTTAGTCATAAACCATTAAATAAAATATGGTATATGAATTCATAAATGATTAAATCCAATAATACCATGGAATCAACAAGAGTGTTGAATTAGACGAAAACACTCCTATAAATCCATTAAGCAATTCTGGATTTAAATACTCTTTTATATTGAAAAGGAGAGTTCTTTTGGAAAATATTTTCATAAAACCATAATTGAATGAATATAGTATTTTCATAATAAAATGAGTGATTTTATAAATATAATGGTTTCCAAAAACAGATTATAGGGTGCCCTTGAAAATAGGTAAGAATTTGAGAAAATCCATTGAATCGGGCTTGTAATTTTTTCAAGTTCCTTTTCAAATGCTTAACTATCCATAAAATTGAAAAGGGTTTGGGTTTGTAAACATTTATATGATACTCCCAAATAACATACAATGAGTACATAATAATACATAATAATTAAATCAAATAAATTAGACAATGAATGTATCTCGAATGGAAGTGGAATTTCGGGTGGAAAACCCCTTTCCTTAACTCCAAACATGTTCTTCTCTCGAAATTAAGCTCCTAGAATATGAATTTTTTCATATTAATAACTTATTTAAAAACATATGAGACATGTAATTAGTTTATCGTAATTCTATTTAGTTCATTTTGATGCACTCAATTTTTGTATACATTTTCATAAACTTTATTATCAAATTAAAACAAGTTTTCACCAAATAACTACTTATTAGAGGAAAAATACTTTGATTATAGTGACCTTGTATATTTTTAAGAGTTTTATATCCAAATACCTACACACGCAGTGTAGTCTCTTTCCAGTGACTTGGGCGTGTACTCCTTCCTCTAATCTGTTTCCCTGTCTGAATGTACACGGCGTGTGTAGAAAGTACAAGCCGTGTAGTTGCAACAATTTCACACACTTCCCTTGATTTTTGTATTTGGATATTAAACTCTTGAAAATAGACAAGGTCACCAAAATAAAAGTATTTTTCCTCTAAGAAGTAGTTATTTGGTGAATTTTTTTTAATTTGTTAACAAAATGTATGAAAATGTATACACATATTAGGTTCATCAAACTCCCCCATACTTAGTCCTTTGATTTCCCCCAAGAAAATCTCAACATCTAATTATCTGAGCCTATACATTAAAAGGAAGGACTTCAATTAATCATAATTGTAAATAATATGTTACATGAGAAAATTCCAAAAAGAATAAACAACAGTTTTAATTCTGACGATATTCTAATCATGCCTCATATATAATTCAATTAACTATTGTCATCCTCTTCTAACACATGTTCCAACCTTTCGAAAAAAACCAACCACTTGATGATCTACCTCACCAATAAAAAACTCAACACTTGAAATTTTTTAAATAAAACGTTTTTCTCAATCAAAGAAATATACACTCAATCCATAAGTTTGCAAGAATTCTTAGTTCTCCACTTTAGAAAATTTTACTTACAATAATCATGAGGACTTTCCAAATAGGATCAGATGTTTTTTTGGCTAATGGTTGGTAGGTAATGATGTGAAAAAAATAATTCTGAGGCATGAAAAAGGAGGATAAATTCTTAAATAACAATGCATGATATTCAAAATTAATTTCAAGGTAAAAATGTCCTCAACAAGATTAATCAACGATCTTATCACCACCATCTCCTTTAGCGGAGTAGGAGTCACAAACCAGAAAGTGTGTATAAGGTCCCTTTGTTTATAACCTTTTTTTTCACAAAGGTAACCCTTATGAATTTTCAATATAGTGGTTTGGAACTCTTTTCTTTTTTTTCTTCAAATGATCAAGAGGCACTCCCCCATACTTAATTTCTTGGCAATTCACAAATTTATGCCATGTGTTTATAATCCCTTATTTTAAGGTTAAATGAATAATCATGCAAAATAACAAAAGAATTAGGGTAGGAAGGGAAATAAGCTTGTAATATGGTTTCCTATTAAGGATATTCATGGATTATATGGTCTTTATGAAGATCATATGTAGGGTAGGCTCAAGATAAATGGGATAAAAATTTTATGCCTCCATCATTTTTATGTAATTCAAAATATATTCATATTTTGAAAAGAAAACATGAAAATTATGGTAGTTATGTATATTCTATGAATCTCTCAAGAAAGAGGGTATTAGAAAGAATATGACAAAAGGGTTTATAATACCTCTCTGAAATAAGAATAAATAAGAGACAATCAGGTCATGACTTACAAATAATTGATTAGTCTAATCGATGTAATTATCCATAGATTACAAGTTGGAATTTAAATTATATCAGAAATTATTATAAAACACATAAGAATCAAAATAAGCGTGCGAATAATTGAAAAAATTTCACCTTCAGTTTTATTATTTTAAAAAATTTAATTAACCAAAATATCATCACATTTTAAAAATATATATTCCAAAAATGTTGTCTCCAAGATTGTGGATAAGGGCGAAGACTAAAGCAGTCGAGAGAGATTCCCCCCATACATAAGAGTGCACGTGGTCCACCAAGTGCCCCGAAAGATGAACAAGGTATGGTGGGGACACAATAGTGGACCAAACTGAGGGGAAGTATCGAAAGTAGTAGTATCAGGGAAGAAAAGAAAATAATGGAAAAAAAGAATACTCCCCTCGTGTCTAGGTAAAGAGAAATGGTAGGTGGTGGAAAAGAGCACCCAAAATGTGTCAGGGTACCGGTGATGGTGGGAGAAAGAAAACAAGGAAAACATAAAAAGAATACAAAAGAATGAGAGAGAAAAAAAATATACAATGAAAAGCATATGGTTCAAGAATAGTCATAGGGTCACCTCAGAAGAGGCAACATCCAATATAGAATTGGCTGGAAGAGATGGCTCATGACCTGTGGAAGCTGGAGGCTTGGACTCGGCGGCAGGATGGGAAGATGGAGATGCAGGAGCGACAGGCACTAGACACAGTAAGGGAAGCTCAGTAGCCCCCCTGGACTGGCAGTAGTGGCGGCGACAAGGGAAGTAGTAGCAGGGCCCATAGTAGATAGCAGAACAGAATCTGTGGACAGTGCTGTGAATGGTGGTGGAGCAGTAGTAGAATGGCCCAGAACTGAGGTAGAGGGAATGGGCAACAGAATACCCAAATACTAAACAATAAAGCCCAAAAACTGCTCCATGCGGTCCTGGAGGCTATCTATACGAACCAAATGCTCACCAATACTATCCTGGCGGCCAGCGAGACGAACCAACTATTGCTCCATCATGACTAGGAAGACAGAAAAGGTGAAATCAGCTGAGGGTGCGGGGGTATATGGGGCTGGTGGTGGGACAGAACAAGTAAGGCCAGAAGAAGTGGGGTCAGTAGGAGGTGGGTGAGGTGGAGAATCTTGAGGGGGTGGGGAAGGAGGAGTAGGGGAATCAGCCAAGGAAGGAGGGTCAGGGGGTGGCTGGGGACAAGCCTGGGAAAGGATGTAGGCACCCCTTGCTTTCGGACCAATCTCATGTGAATAAGAATGATAAAGTCCATCAGCTGGGAAGAACCTAACATGTCATGAAGTAAAGAAGTCTTGAAAACTCCAAGGTGGTGGGCAAGGCGAGTGTCATAAAACCTGACGTTCTGGTTGCCCTGACGGCCGGTAAACATAGTGTGGAAATAGGGGGTGGCTAGATAGGGGATGTCCAGGTAGTCGTGCCAGATGACACCGGTAAGAAGCTCCATGTCCCGGCCGGTCACAACCCCCATATCCTCATGGAGGGGGAAAATGATGGCACTGAAGCACTGGTGAGTGAAGCGAAAAATGGGGTCAGTGATAAAGGTACTCTTCTGGGATGTGGGGGAATACCTGTGGTCAGGCCCAATGATCTCCCACCACATGGTAACAAGCTCAGAGCACTCGGGTCGGGTAAATGTTGAAACGAGGGGTGGGTGATTGGATGGGGGTAGAAGCCGTACCCTTTTCCAAACTCTGTCATGGTGAGGGAGAATCATCGGCTGCCCAGCCAGAATCAAACCACGGGAACTGCATCACCAGGTGTCTCCCGGTACTCAGCTCCATCAAACTCAAAAGATGCCGCGAACTCCAATAATAAATTGCGGAATACCGGAGTGCTAACCTGGAAAACAGAGAGCAGTGGAGTGTGTCTGAGGACCTCCTCCAAGTACTCCCAAATATAAAGCTACTGCGGAATACATCGGTGAAGGTAGCAGCCACTCAATAGTATCGACCGACGAGAGAAGCGTCAGACCCTTTCATGTGCTAGATCGGTGACTGGGAAGACCATGCACGGGTAAGGAACACCTGTAGGTCCCGTTCCCGATCCAGGTGCAGGTGAGGCAGCAGGAGCTGCCACTTTAAGAGGTGAAGGCTCAGTAGATGAAGCGGTAGATGTTGGACCAGCTGCTGATGAAGATGGAACAGGTAGAGTGGAAACTGGTGGAGCAGAAATGGAGGTGCTCGGAGGCTCTGTTCTTGTTGGAGGAGGTACAGCTGTGCTCGACTCGGCCTCTACTGAGGTAGCCGGTGGTGGAAGAATGGCCAACGGAGGGAGATCATAGACCGGTGCATCTGGGTCTGGCTGTGTCAGAGGTCGGAGTCGAATCCTTTGAAAAATGGGCCTCTCGACCTCAGTGGTGGAGGCCGGCCGCTTCCCTCGAGAGGGATTTCTGTCTGCTATATCCTGAAAAAGAAAGAAAAACCAAACAAAAGAAAAATAAAAAGAAATAAAACAATTAAAATGTGAGAAAACATTAAAATAAAAGTACACAACGTGTATATCCAGAGTACACATTGTGTAGTGAAAAATGTATAGGATCTGATTTTCTCTGGATAAACACACCGACAGAGTGGGAGGAGACCATGTAAAGGTACACGACGTGTACTGAACATACACACCGTGTTCACACAAAGTGTAGGCGGTCGTGTATTAAAAACGACACGACCCTATTTTTTTCAGTTTGAAACATAAAGGACACGTCGTGTAGGGATTAGACATGGAGTGTTCAAGACTCTAGGAAAATGGTCGTGTGGTGGTGAGACACATGACCGCAGAAAGAAATACAAGACACGACGTGTACCGATCACACATGATGTGTTTGGCAACATGGGGTGAGAGGCCATGTTCTATGCTACACACGGAAGGGCCAATGGAAATTCTATACACGACGTGTACCAAACACACATGCCGCGTATGTGAAAATGGTTTGTGAGGCCATGTGAGAATAGATACCCGGTCACGATGAGGAAAGGTACACGGTGTGTATCGAACATAAACACCGTTTATATTCAAAATTTGAAGTATTTCATGTGTGGCCATGTACAGAAATACACGACGTGTGTTCTTCATGTCATGGTCGTGTATCGCAGAAGACGAACGGTCGGTAGATCTGAAAATCACCCTAAATGAGTCTAAAAATTTGCAATAGAGGGTTTAGAACGTTTTACCTTGATCGAGGAATGTAATACAAGAGAAATCAGAGCTCGAAACGAACCAAATCGATGGATCTGATCAACGGGGGTCTGGGTGGCATTCGGGAGAAGAAATGGGAAGAAGGGGAGAAAATGGGGAGGCCGTGTGACATGGGCTCATGTCGGGTGGCCCATGGTTTATATAGCCTCAGTACACGGCGTGTAAGTCTGAACTACACTTCGTGTAATCCCACTTTATGATTATTATTATTATTAAAGAAGAATAAAATACACTATATGATAATTAATATTAATTAACTAAAATAAAATTAAAATATGTATATATATGTATATACATAATTAAAATAAAATAAAAATATACATGTAATTTAGGGGGTAAATACATGTTGTCTGTTTAAAAATTGTAGAAAGTGAAGTACAACCTTTGGTCTGGTGCTCGGGGCGAGGATTGAACCCGTGGTCGGCCATTCCGAATGGAAGCCCTCAACCACTAGATCAAGGGTTGTACTACTTCCCATATATATGATATATATATATATATATATATTCTATTCAGCTTATACACACGAGAAGAATGTAAAGCATGACATGTTGTTTTTAATTATATAAGAAGGGGATGAAGCAGGGAGATTAGCCGAGTTCGAACCTGGGTCTTTTGGATCTAGGTCAAGAATTTGCCAATCTTATAACTCCATCTGCATGAATCTATTTTATAAGAAAAAGTATTTAAATTATTAAGGAAAGTTATGTCACACACGACGTATATCAAAAGACAGGCCGTGTGGTTTTATTAAAAGAGTAAATGATGGAAATGGGCTGGTTGTCAGGATTCGAACCCGAGTCTTTTAGATCCGGTTTACAATCCTAACCAACCGGTCCATCCCCATCATGGGGTTTATTATAAGAAAATATATATAACTATAGAAATTACTACATATTCCGTGCAAGAAAATGAGTATCCCCGTGCCGAAGGTCGGTCGGGAGGATTCGAACTGGGGATGGCTCGGATAAACTCTAGTGACTTTACCATCGGCACCGACATCATCCCTAGTTTTTTATTTGTTATTATATAGATTTATACTATTATGATTATAAATTAAAAAGATAAGTACACGTCGTGTATACATGTGGGACACAGTGTGTAACCTCTGGGTTTCCTCCCAGGAAGCACCTTTGTTTTAGGTAGTTTGCTCGACTTTCTTACCTTGACTTACCTGAGAGGTGTGGTGGAGATCGATACCACTGTAGCTTCCATGGGATGGTAAATCTTTAGGCATTGGCCCTTCACCATGAAAGGTTGACCATCCTCCTTATAAATTTCTACCGCTCTGTGAGGGAATGCTCGTATGACATCGAACGGTCCCGACCACCTGGACTTTAGTTTTCCTAGGAATAAGAGAAGACGAGAGTTGGAGAGGAGTACCTGATCAACTGGTTGAAATGTTTTTTGAGTAATAATCTAGTCATGGATGGATTTTGTCCTCTCCTTGTAAAATTTAGCATTCTCGTACGCTTCTCTTCAGATTACATTGAGTTCTGATAGTTGGAACATACGTCTCTCTACGACTGCCTTCAGATCAAAATTTAGGGCTTTGAAGGGCCAATATTCTTTATGTTCTAGCTCTACTAGAAGATGGAATTGGTTTCAATAGACGAGAAGAAATGGTGAGATCCCCAGTGGTGTTTTAAAAGTGGTGCGATAATCCCACAAAGCATCGTCAAGATTTTTGGACTAGTCCTTCCGTGAGGTATTCATTGTTTTCTCCAAAATTTGTTTGTTCTCATGGTTGGAGAGCTCTACCTGGAAACTTGATTGGGGATGGTATGGTGTACCCATGTGATGCTTCACCCCATATTTCGAAAGCACTATTTTCATTAACGCGTTGTCAATGTGAGTCCATCTGTCACTGATCAGTACACGAGGAATGCCGAAATTGCTGAAAATGTTTTTTTAAAGAAAGGTCATGACTACCATAGCTGTGTCGTGGGCTATCATAGTGGCTTCCACCCATTTAGAGATGTAATATATGCAGAAGAGGATGTAGGTATGCCCAATATAAGGGGGAAATTGTCCCATGAAGTCGATGCCGCAGATGAAGAAAATCTCGACCTCCATTATGGGGTGCTGAGGCATCCCAGATCTTTGTCCCATATTACCTATATATTGGCATGGATCACATCGGGCAATGAAGGATCATGCATCTTTATGCATGGTGGGCCAGAAAAATCTAGATTGCAGAATCTTCGCTATGGTAAGATCTTGTCCATGATGTCCTCCAACGAGTGAGGCATGACAAAATTCCATGACCCCTTGGACCTCCGTCTCTGGGATGCACCATCAGATCACCCTGTCTTCACAGGATCGGAATAGGGGTGGGTTTTCCCAAAAGTATCGGTTAATATCAGAGAGGATCCTTTTTTTCTACTAGAAGGAGAGGTCGGGATGGATGACACCTGTAACTTAATAGTTAGCAATATCAGCAAACCAGGGCCTAGGGGACTCAATAATAGAAAAGAGATGTTCATCAAAAAATCATCCCTTATCTCTCAATCCTCCTCTTTCTCCAAGTGCAGCAGCTTTAGATGGGATAGATGTTTAACAACCATGTTCTCACTCCCCTTTTTATCTCGGATCTTTAAATCAAATTCTTATAAGAGGAGGACCCATCAGATCAATTGGGGCTTTGCATCATTCTTGTTCAATAGGTACTAAAGTGCTGCATGGTTAGTATAAACAATAACTTTAGATAGCACAAGTTAAGAATTATTCCTGTCGAAGGAGAATACTACTGCCAGTATATCCTTTTCTATAGTGGTGTCTTTCAGTTGGTCCTCATTCAATGTCCTGATAGCATAGTAGATGGGTCGGAAGATTCATTCCAATCGCTGATCCAAGACAGCTCCCACCACATAGTCGTTGGCATCGCACATCACTTCAAATTGGGCCTCCCAGTTGGGGGAAATCATCACTGGAGCTTCGACTATGAATTTCTTGAGATGATAAAAAGATGTGGTGCATGCATCAGTGAATTCGAAAATGGAATCCTTTGTCAGGAGATTGGTGAGGGGATGGGCTATCTTTGATAAATCATTGACAAACCTCCTGTAAAATACTGCATGTCCCAGGAAGTTGTGGATGGCTCTAACAGAAGATGGAATGGGAAGTCGTGAAATGATTTCTATTTTTTCTGGATCCACCTCTATCCCCTTTTGAGAAATTATGTGGCCAAGGAATATGCCACTTTGCACCATAAAATGACACTTTTCCCAGTTTAAAACTAGGTATGTTTTTTCGCATCGCTCCAGTAACAGTTCTAGGTGCCGTAAACAGGTGGTGAATGACTTCCCGTAAACGGAACAATCATCCATGAAGTCCTCCAGGATTTGTTCCGACATGTCATAAAAAATGGCCAGCATGTATCGCTGGAATGCGGCGGGGGCGTTGCACATACCGAAAGTCATCCTGCAGTAGGAAAGTGTTCCGTATGGGAAAGTGAAAGTGCTCTTCTCTTGAACTTCTAGAGAAATGGATATCTGATTATAGACAGAGTAGCAATTAAGGAAATAGTAATATTCAGGCCCTACCAGTCTCTCTAGCATCTGATCCATGAAGGGAAAAGGGAAATGATCTTTCCTTGTGGTGCCGTTCAGTTTCATATAATCTACATAGACTCTCAAGCTCGTTACTATGTGAGTGGGGATGATTTCATTCTTGTCGTTTGATACGACATTGATGCCTCCCTTCTTAAGGACCACTTGCAGGGACTTACCCACGGGCGGTCTGATATAGGGTAAATGATGCCTACATCTAATATCTTGATTACCTTTTTCATTATGATTTCCTTCATGGGAGGGTTCAGACGCCACTAGGGCTGTCTAGATGGATTTTCTCCTTCCTCATGTAACACCTTGTGGGTGCAAATGGTATAGATGATACCCTTTAAATCTATAATAGTCCATCCATTTTCCTACTTTCTCCACTTCAAAACCTGAAGAAGTGCGTCCTCCTGTTCTTGTGATAGTGCTGCACTAAGTATAATGGGAAAAGTATGATGATCCCCTAAATACTCGTACTTCAAGGAAGGTGGAAAAGGCTTTAGCTCTAGCTCAGGTTCCTTGAGAACTGAAGGTTCCAATGGTTTCACTTCCTCCATCTCTAGGATTTCAGGAACGACAACTCGTTGCTAGTAGTGGCCGCCCTGGCCTTCGATGAAATTCAGGTCCTTTGTTGCCTCATCAGTGGGTATGTCTGGAAAAACCATATTATCAAAAATAGAAGAACATACCAGATCATCTTCATGTCTGCTCAGTTGTTCATCCATGGTAGTCACTACATAGCAGCCCTCATGTTTAGATAACGATGTTTGTTTGACAGCCTTTTGAACATTGTAGGTGACTCTTTCGTCCCCTACTTGGAAAATCAACCCCCCCTAGTGCATGCCAATCATGACTTTCCCTGTTGCTAGGAAAGGTCTTCCAAGTATTGGAGGTGCCTCCTGATCCTCCTCCATGTCTTGGATAATAAAATCTACTAGGAGGATCAATCATCCCACTTTCATGAGAACATCCCCCAGTATCCCTTTTGGATATTTAATGGATCTGTCAGCAAGTTGAAGGGAGACTCGGACAGGCTTCAAATCTTTGAGTACGAGCTTTTGGAAAACTCCGAATGGCATGAGGTTGACACTGTCTCATAAGTTGCATAGAGATTTTCCAAATTCACAGGGTCCAATTGTACAAGGGATAGTAAAGCTACCAGGATCTTAGTGTTTTACAGGAATGGAATGTTGTACGACCGCGGAGCACTCCTTTTTCAGTGCTATGGTGCCCAAACCCTCCATCTTCCTTTTATTTTAGAGGATTTCCTTCATGAATTTTTCATATGTGGGAATTTGAGTCAGGGCCTCTACAAATGGGATGTTGATGTGTAACTTTCTGAATACCTCCATGAATTTTCCAAATTGGTGATACATCTTTCTTTGCTTCATCCTTTCTGGAAAAGTTAATGAAGGCTCGAATAGTTTGATGACCTCCTTTCCTTTATTCTGTGAAGCCTCCGGTGATGGTGGTGCAGATGAAGATGGTTCAGAAACTGGACCTTCATTTTCAACTGGGAGAGGAGGTGCAATAGACTGTTGTGTTGGTTCCTTTTGTGGAAATGGTTTTCCACTCTGCAATGTGATAGCATCGGCCTCCTCCCTTGGGTTCTTCTCGGTGTTTCTCTGTAGTGTACCGGGCTGCCTCCCAGATAACTGGTTTGATATCTAGCCAATTTGATTCTCGTGGCTTCAAAAGGAAGCCTCCTGGTTCTGGAATTTCAACTCAGCAGTTGATATGAATTTATTCATTGGTTCCACTAACCTTGATGTGTTCTCTTGATGAGATGGTTGGGTAGGTGGAGGTGGTGGTTACTGCCTTGGCTGCTGGGGGCGAGAGTTCTAAAACCCTTGCTACTAGAAAGGGCCCTGTTGGTGCTATTTCTACCGCTGGTACGGGTTCTGATATGATGGCTGACTATAGCCGGGTGGTCACTAAGGCAGAGGATTTTGCTGCTGTTGGCCCCAGCCTGTGCTCTGGTTATCTTGCCATGCCGGGTTATGGTATTGTTGATATTGGGTCAACCTTGTTTTTTGAGAAATATAGATTACTTTGCTCGTCGAAGGGTCAACTGAAGGTCCCATGCATTCTCCCAAGATGTGGTTATTACCATAATCACTGCATGCTAGATGGTTTGCCCCTTGGATTTGAGGTGCGCCATTGAGATTTAATGCGTCGATCTTTTTGGATACTGCATCTAACTGGGCAGAAATCATGGTAGTAGCATCTATATTATGCATACCTCGTTTTTGGGTCCCCCGCTTGGAATGCCACTGGAAGCTGTTGGCAGACATATCTTCCAGCAGTTCGAAAAGTTCTTCGGGGGACTTTCGCATTACCGTTCCTCCAGCAGCCGCATCCACCACAGACTTTGTATTCGTTGTTAGTCCACCATAAATGGTTTGGACTTGCATCCAGAGTAGAAGTCCATGGTGTGGGCATTTACATAACATCTCTTTGAAGTGTTCCCAGGATTCATACAATGACTCGGAGTCGTGCTGCTGGAAATTGTGGATCTCATTCCGCAAGGTTACTATCTTCGAAGGTGGGATGTATTTGGACAAATATGACCAAGAAAACTCCTCCCAAGTGATGATGGATCATTGCGGCAACCATTTGATCCAGTCTTTTGCCTTGTCCCATAGAGAGAAAGATAACATGAGAAGACAGATGACATCCTCAGACATGACATGGTACCTGAAAGTATCGAAGATCTCCAAAAAATTGGAGAGATGGGCATTCGAGTCTTCACTGGATAGGTCCCCAAATTGTACCGTGTTATGGATCACCCGCATGATATCAGGCTTGATCTCCAAGTGCTGGTCCTGTACCGGAGGACGAACGATGCCCGTATTAGCTCCGTGGATCGATGGCAGGCCGTACTCTATGAGAGTATGACATGGAGCTGGCTACTGAGGAGGGAGAATCGACAGGTACTGTTGGTCCTGTGGGGTGTAGTATGAACCCTGATAGTGCGGTTTCCATAAGGTGGTGAAAGAGGAGCTTGCTGGTTCAGGTTGTCATCCGGACCAAACTACTGTCCAGCTCCTTGGACATCAGCTGGATTTCCTTCCTGGTTCTGTGTTGTGGGGTTGTTTTGATTTTGATCAGCCATGAGTGTTCATCGGTGCCTCAAGAACATTTATTCGATCTCTGGGTCAGTTGGGAACAACCTTTATGACTCAGTGTTCTTGGAAGGTGTGAGGTGGTCACTCATACACTTACGGACCTACACAAAACAAAACCAACTACCAATCGTAAATGAGGAAAAAGAAGGATAAAAAGAAATATGATTAGAAAAGAGGTTTTTTGAATTTATGATTTTTATTTTCACTAAAATGTAATACAAATTGAATTAATACAAGAAAAAAATAACTTTAATGGTTCCCCGGCAATGGTGACAAAATTTGACAAGTCGTTCCACCGAAGTTATGTTATCGGTGTCTCAAATTATAATTACCCTGAGAAGTATAACACCAGTAGGGGTCGATCCATAGTAAAATTCAAGAGGTTATTATTATCTTGTTTTAACTTTGTTTGTATATTTATTTTAGTGAAGGCTGTTGAATTTAGAGTCGATTTTGATGGGTTTTTTAGGTACGAAAAGAACAATTGGTTTTTAAGTTTCTTTCAACAAAGTAATTTCTAGAATGAATGAAAAGACGAGAAAATTGGTTTTGATGCAAATAAGATTAAGAATGCGTTGGGGTTATGGATTTGTGATAAGTTGATTATCAAATTGAATTTCTTATGAGGTTTTGTTGTTCATGATAATCCAACACTCTTGATTACAATGTGTAATTAAGTTTCCTTGGTCCGGATCACATAATATTAAGAGCTGAAGTATCCAACTCCTTGGTATGGTAGTTAGTTTTTAATAGATATTTATTTGGATTAGTCCATTTTGAGCCAACGAATCCATTCAATAGTCCTGAAATTATTCATCGTTATTCTTCTTTTGAATCCCCGAAGATTCTACCCATGGTCTGGTACTGAATTTTCAGTGATAATATAAAGTGATTTAAGAAGACAACGAAGAGATTATTAAAACAAACACATTCATGACAGCTTAATTCAAATTACAACTCATCAGTCTCCATAACCCCAACACACTGGGTTTTTAGTTACACATATTGAAAATGACAAACACAAAATTATTAATACTTGATGAAATCATGCGTGGAATTTTGATGTAGAAATTATTATTTGGTAGAGGAACAATGGTATCACGATGGTAGAACATCTCTCCTTCAGAACTTCTTCCCTTGTTTTCCACACCACACCTCAATCTCCACTTTTCAACTCCTTGGCCCAGATTCCAAGGTCACTTTTTATAGGAAAAAAAAGTACACAACATGTATAGAAAGTACACGCCATGTACTTTCATCAACACGCTTTTGACTTCCTTTTCTCCAATGTTTGGCAGCCTAACACGCCATCTTTGACTTTGAACACAACGCCGCCTGGTAGGTGAGTGTACATGGCGTGTAGCGCCACCATACACGACATGTAATATTAAAATTTGGCCACCAACCCCTTCTAGAATAGCAGACACGACATGTAGAAATGGAACACGACGTGTCGCCTTCAGCGGCCACATGGGCGTGTAGAGTCTTCTCGGCCACCAACCGCTTCTAGAATGTCATGCATGGCATGTAATGCCAACATACATGGCGTGTAGTCTCTAGCTGGTGATTTGAGAATGTAATCCCTCATTTGATCTGTGTCCCTGTCTGAATTTACAAGGCGTGTATAGAAAGTACACGTCGTGTAGTTGCAAAAATTTCCCATACTTCCCCTAATTTGTGTATTTGGATATAAAACTCCTGAAAATAGACACGGTCACCAAAATCAAAGTATTTTTCTTCTAAGAAGTAGGTATTTGGTGAAAAATTGTTTTAATTTGTTAATAAAGTGTATGAAAATGTATACATAGATTGGGTGCATCACATTTATACCCTTATTATTAAGTTATTATTTTGAATTTCGTTGTCCGGGGTGTTCATTTTCTTTATTTCCATAATTGGTTCACTTCTTTTTAAGTAATAAAGTTCATGTTGAATAGTTATATATCTCCAGGATTAGAATTATATATTATTTTTGAACATAATGAATTGCTAATGGTCATTTCTATCATTTGGTTATATATAATGAGTAAGAATCATTAGATGAGAACCACTTCGATTATTTGGCATTATTTTGATTATTATGAACTTGTTTTGTCATATAACTTAATTATTTGTACATATTCTGGTTCCTGAATATTAATTATGTTATAATACATATATAATAGTCTGGTTCAACCATGAATATGGTTTCACGACTAGTAATGAAGAAGATATTGAAGAACGAAACTTCGTCTTCCTTGAAGGTTATAAATCGTAACCTCGTGGACGTCGATTTCGTTTATAAAAATAAAAGGGAGGGAGTAAGAATATTTATTATTCTTCTTCCATTAAAATGATATAAATCTTGTATATACATGTTACAAGAGTTATCATGGTCATTTGGATAGAGGAGGTTAGAAGAGAAAAATAAAAAATATGATCTTGAAAATAATAGAAAAGTTAAGAGATCCCTCAAGAAAATTCGGCAGCCTAACGACATCACATAAAATTTAATAAAATCAAATGATGAGAACAAAAGTTTATCTCATCAAATTTAAATCAAAAGTACAGTATGAATAATGAATAAAATTAAAACACAACATATGAGAATGTAATTTCAAATAGCTATCATAAAAGAAGTGTCGACTTAAAGATGAGAATGAAGGATTCACTTACCTTGTAGAATTACATATAGATATTAAAGGATGGGTCCTTGGGGGCTTAAGGACACCTTGGGAGGACTCTTAGAGAGGTAAAACCAATAGAGCTTCGATGATGAGGGATTTGGAATGAAGGAAAACTAATGTATGAGAGGGTATTTATAGAAAAAGGGCGGTAATTCTTTAATAAATTCAAAGGGACATTTCATTAGTGGTTTCTGCCAAACCATGGGCTTTCCCATGGTATTTTCACATGGTTTAAGCCAATTGGGACGCCTCATGTCATAAGTTACTATAAAAAAGTCTAAAATACTTTTATATTTAATTATTACATCATTATGATATCATTAAACTTCTGAAAACTCAAAATTGTATTTTTACTATTCATGAAAAATTCATGTATTTTAGAAAAATCCCGAAAATTTACCCCTACCATTTTTTAACGTGTATAATTCAAAGGTGAAATCCATTTTTCAAAAATAATATTTAAAATATTATTAATTTTATTTTTAAATACATTCATAGTTAATTCAAAAAATAACAATCTTGAAGTGCAATTAGTTTTATGTGACATTGAAAAATTAATTAAGATCTCATTATCTTATTTCCTAAAGAAAATAAAATAAAAATATTATTTACTATTCATAAGGGTCATATTACTATTCATATTACTATTCATAAGGGTATGTTACTATTTACCAAAAATCATGTTTGTTCTATCAGACTCCAAATGACTTACTGAACATAACCCAAGATGACCATTTTTTGAAATTGAAAACATAGAAGAGGAAAAGTTGTGTTTAATGGTTAGATTATAAAATTTATTTCTACATTTATTTTCAAAACCATGGGGTGTTACAATAGTGGTAGGAGATCCTTTGGGCCTATCCTCTCTACCGCTCAGGGGCCCTTTTGGATTGGAAGGATGATGGAGTCCCAATCAATGGAGTGGGTGAAGCATAGATGTACCCATAAATTTTAAAGTCAAGAAGAGGGGTGAAAGAGGGAGAAACATCTATAGAGTGAGACTTATGGCAGAATCGAGATGATATCATCGTGTATTGAGGCAAAAACCTGCACCACACCATATGTCTTGACCAAAGGGGAGATTCTAGTATTCGGGCTGGCCCAACTGAAGAAATTTTTGGGAGTTCTTACGTATCCCATCCGGATGGGAATCAAGTCGTACATAGTTCTTGAAGACCATCAAGTGTAACGTCATGCGATGAGGACGTGGGAGGATAAAATAATGGGGAGCGGGCACATGGTGCAACCGTTATAATCCTGGCATGAGTGGGGCTAAAGAAGCCTACCCCTTATCCTGCAAGGATCCTCCGAGAGAACTATACCCAGGGTGATAGTCAAAGAGAAGAGTTTGGGTGCCAGGATTGAGATGAAACACTTGAGCGTTCCTAAATATCCCATGAAAATGGTAATCAAGCCATACGTAGTTCTCAATATGCAGTTTAACATCCTACAAGATGATGCATAGTTTAAAGTCATATAGGACTGAACTGTTTAAGGTCATGTTGGACCATCATCCAGTTTAGGGTCATGCGGGACCGAACAGTTTAAGGTTGTGCAGGACTAAACAGTTTAGGGTCATGTCAGACCATCATTCAGTTTGGGGTCATATAAGAACAGATAGTTTAGGGTCGTTCTGGACCTGCAGGCTCATACAAAGTATTGTTTGAGGATCCTTGCATTAGTGGGAGGAGTTATACTCTCATCATCTATGGTCACTAGGGAGTATGCTCCATTGGTGAAAACCTAGTGAATTATGTAAGATCCTTCCCATTTGGGCTCCAAATTGGGTGGCTTCCTACCAAGGATCATTAGTGTTTGGAGGGCCAATACCAAGTCGCCTTGTAGGAAAGAGTGGAGGTGAATCTTCTTGTTGAAGGCTATAGCTATCTTATTCCGATGCCTTTCAGGATTATGCAACGAATGAGGCCTATTCTCATTAAGTTCTTCCAATTAGGCTAGATGAATTTCAGATACCATATCTGGTGCCTGCTAGTCATAAACCACTATTCATAATGAAGGAAGCTGGACCCCGATGGGTAGAACGACCTTAGCTCCATACACCCGGGAATATGGGGTCACCTAGGTGGAATTACGATTCATCATCTGATAAGACCAGAGAGGATTGGGTAGCATTTACAGCCTAATATTCTTATTCTAACCAACCATTTTCTACAAAATGATAGAGATTATTTTGTTGAATGCATCGATCATCCCATTTTCCTAGGCGTGATAGTAGGAGGTATGGTTCAAACAGATGTTGTACTTATCATACAATTTCTTCTGCCCGGCTGATTGAATGTTCATGCCATTATCGGTGAGGAAAGCGTGAGGGAATTGAAAATGGTAGATGATATTGGAGCTCACGAATTCAATGATAGAACGTTCCTTGATCTCCAGGAGAGGAACTACTTCTTCCCACTTGGAAAAAAAATACTTAGCGGTTAAGATGATCTAGCACGGGCGAGCTATCACTAGTTGATGGGGTCCCACGACATTGAGTCCCCACACCGCAAATGACCTTGAGTACATGGTGGAGTGGAAAGGTTTTGGGGGCCGATGCATGAAGTTAACAAGAATTTTGAATGCGTGACATACCTTGGTGAACTCGATGCAATCATGGATCATGGAGGTCCAGAAGTACCCCAATCTACGGATCTAATGGGACAGCTTCAGCCTAGTCTGGTGGCCCCCCCCAGGAACCGACGTGAACCTCCTACATGAGCTACAAAATCTCCACTCCTTGATGGAAACGTAGGAGAACACCGTCAAACCTGCACTTGTAGATGATCTTCTCAAGATTGGGACCGCTCTAAAGGGTAAACATCAGCGCGTGGCGTCAGATTCACTCACGCTTGGCCCGATTAGCCGGGAGGAAACCATTTCAGAGATACTCTACAAAGGGGGCACTCCAGTTGGGGGTCACTTCAGTTACTACATCTTAGGAACTTATAGGTACTGACATGGAGGCTCCGACAGTAAGATGGATTACTCGCGGGCCGTCGTCATCATCAGGGGTAACAGGAGAAATGAATCGTTGATGTGCCACATGTATAATTAGGTCATCCTGCTCAGGTTCTACAAGTGATGCAGCCAGGCTAGCCAGGGCATCCGCTCAACTTTTTTGAGATCACGGGACATGGGTAACTTCCGACCGAGATGGGAACTAGGCCACCAGCTGGAGGGTACGCTCCAACAATGGTATGAGATCTCTTTTTGACTATGTAGTCACTGTTGATTTACCTGATGACCAGTTCAGAATCCACCTTCACATGTAGATGAGGCACATCGATCTCGAGGGAAAACTCGAGGACTGTAATGAGGGCATGATACTCTAATTCATTATTGGTGTAGCCTTCTGACAACAATAATGAGTACAAAAGAATGTCTTGTGTTGGGGTAATAAAGAGAATACCTAGGCCAACTCTGTTGTGTCTGGTATCGTTGAGTCTCTTGTCGGTGGGGCTCCAGGAAGTTCCATCAAAGTTCATTTGCCAACACGGGAAGACATGACCTACCGAGAGGAATGCCTCGTCAATAAAATCCAAGTCCAGGGACTAGTCTGCAGGAGCTAGATGGGCATCAAGGAATTCATCCATTACTTGTCCCTTGATAGCCTTCTAAGAGAAAAACCTAATTTCGAACTACTGGAGGATTACCACCCACCATGCTAGGCGGCCGATCAATATGGGGTGGTTCAAGATATACATCTATGGGTATAACTGAGACACTAACTGTACCTCATAGTACTGTAGGTAATGTCGCAACTTCTGCATGGAATATACGAGTTCATGGAAGCTTTTCTTGGTGAGGGAGTATCTGGTCTTCGTATCTATGAGCATATGAATGAGATAGTAGAGGCTATTTTCATTAAGATCGTTGTTCTTCTTGGAGAGAAGGGAACCAAGAGATCGTTCTATGGAAGTCACGTATAGGTTCAATGGCTTTCCAAAGATGGGTGGCATCAAGACCAGAGGCTAGAGAAGATACTACTTGATTTCCTCGAATAAAATCTGTCAGTATTAGTCCCATTCATAGGCAGAGCCATTCTTCATGAGCCAGGAAAAGGGGTTACACTTTCCAGCAAGATTTGAAATGAATCGGTGTGTGTATGCTATGTGTCCTTAGAAACCTCAACGCTCTCGAATATTTCTTGAGGGTGGGGAGGGGCATCTGACTGATGGCCTTGATCTTCTTTTGGTCGTTCTTGATGCCCTATTAGCTGACAACAATGTCAAGGATCTTCCCCCCAGGTGACCCCAAAGGCACATTTCAATGGTTTCATCTTCAGGTTGTTGGAATAGAGGAAGCTGAACAACTTCTCAAGGTCTATGAGATGGTCTTGGAACTAGCGATATTTGACAAAAAGATCGTCCACATAATATTCCAGTAATGTCTCGAGGATTGGATTGAATTTGCGATGCATGACCCACTGATAGGTGGAACCTGCAATCTTCAGGCTAAAGGGAATAGCCTGGGAAGATAATGTATCTTAGAGTGACTTAAAGCTATGAACTCTTCTTCCTTAGGGTCCATCTGGATCTGATTATATCTAGAGTACCCATCCATGAAGGAGAGGACATGAGACCCAACCATAGAATTAATCATCAATTCCATCACAGGAAATAGAAATTAATCCTTCAGACAATGATGGTTGAGATCCAATAAGTCGATGCAGACACTGATTTGTCTGTTCTTCTTCATTACTAGAACAATGTTGGCTATCCACTCGGGGTACTGGACCTCCTTGATGAATTTGTCTCTGATGAGCATGTCAATTTCGACCTCGACCATGCCACCATGAGAAGGGTGTATCTTCTTGGTAGGATCCTTGAACCCGCGATGATTTGTCGGGAGACCGAGGTGGTGGACGGCTACTTGAGGATCTAATCCTGGAATCTCATCGTAAAGCAAGGTAAAAACATCACAATGAAATTTAAGGAAGTCCATGTACCACTGCTACTCATCGAGGGAAATGGAGGGACTGATCAATGTGGGTCTCAGATCTACCTCACTATCAAGGTTCACATGTAGTAGTTCATTGACCATGGTGGAGACACTGTCTTTGAAGGTAGGGGAATCTTGAAAATCCTTTATTCGCTTTCGGAGGAGGGATCCTCAGTGGGTGAAGCTTTTTCTGGGTCGGCAGACCCCAACGGGAGGCTAGTACTGACCTAGGAAGCAGTGGAAAACATATCGGGAGATTGAAGTGCTGCTGAAACAATAGCAATGAAGTAAATAGATCCAATCCCATCTAGTCTTTAGCCCAAGGGTCCACTATTGATGATATCATTGTAATAATGGTGCATCTGTTTGAGCCGTTTAATTCTAGACTAGTGAAACAAACACATATGATGTGATGTCATTGCCATGGGGTGGGCATCCTGATACTGTACAGGGGTAGGAGGCTCGGGGATCACCGGAGCCTGGTTTGTGTAGGAGTACAAGGTGATATTACAATGTCTCTTGGACTAGGGAATATTCCCTTCCCTTGTACAAGATACAACAAAACATAGCCCCATGTTGGGGGTTTTGGGATCCATTCGATAGATTGGGAAGACGTAGGCATCATCCATACCTGCCCAGGGGTCAGTTTAAACTGCAACGGGTTCAATATCACTTGTTTGTATATTCTTATCCTTGCTCTTGTAATAGTAGAAATCCAAGTAGTGGGCTTCACATGAGGCGAGAGGAGATGCATCACCTTGGAGTACACCTAATCGACCATTAAAAAAGTATTTGAGGCACTGGTGATATGATGAGAGGACCGCCGCATGCAGGTGCAGCCATGGTCTGCCCATCGAATAATTGTACATGGTGTATTGGGAGACAACCATAAAATCAATGCTGGCTACTAGGCCACAAAACTAATTCTTCAAACAGATCTTATTAACTGGGGTCTTCTCTGTAATATCATATCTCTAGATTCTTAAATCAGAGGGAGTTAGGTCATCTTCATATAACCTCAGCTTCCACAGTATCCGTGTCGGGATAAGGTTAATCCAGAAGTCAGTTTCGACAAGATAGTGGTGAACATCCACGCCATTAAATTGGCCGGTGATGTACAATAGGCAGATGTGACCCTATATGGGAGATCCTCCATCCTCTCTATAGAATGAAATGATTGATTATCATTCTGCATTCTCGAATGCTTCAACATGAAAAGATTCTACAGCTTCTACCTCCATCTTAAACTGGAGAGGGATTCATAAAGCCTCAACGAGCGCCTCGTGCATATTTGATGATAGGAGAAGGGCCTTGAGGATAGAAAGCCTCACTGGGATACTGTAAATCTGCTTGAGGACATCACATTTCCACACTAGGTGCAAAATTATTCTTGTAGGAGGTGGCTCTGTGATAGGAGGCAAGGCGGGCCCTGCCGGCTGGGCTGGTAGCTGGCTGGTAGTGGGAATCTCCCACTGCTCACTAGTCGAATCCCGGAGGGTAGCTACTAGATGAGGACTAGAAGACTGTGATCGACCTGTATTAGGGTGAGGCTGGTCGAAGCGTGGCCTAGGTAGCTCTTCTTCATCCAATTAAATAAACGGTGGTGGAGGCAGGCCCAACAACACCAAATGAAAAGGCTACACATGCTGAGCTCTGTGTTGGGCCTGCTGTCTGGACTTAATGGCATGCATGGAAAAGCTAGATGTTCCCAATGTTGTGGAACGATGACCCATATGGCCACAACTCTGTTGACATTGGAATCGGCTGTGGACGTTGGAGAGGTTTTCCTAGCGCTCCCCGTCGTCGGGAATCATGTAGGGGTTTACCAACTTTATGGTATTAAACGAAGCGTACCCTTGACTATCACTGGATAAGTTATCAACTATTGGACAGATTCTGGGGGGAATACCCATCTCAGGGCCATGAAGTCTCTAATAGTGTGGGACGACGATGGCATTGGTGGGGCGTGTTGCTTTCCCTTGTGCCACCGATGTTTGTTCTTCTGGGAAAAGGTTGGATGAAATGATGATGCAGAAGTGGTGGCCTCTTCTTCTGGAATCTAAGACTAATTCAAGAATGACTAAATGATTTCATGGGCATGAGAGACCATGTTGCGAACCATCCAGTCATCTTACTTCTGGGAACCGTGGTTAGGAACCTGCCAGCACTCGCCTTCGTCGTCGCTGCAACTGTCTGGCCTTATGAAGACACCCACCACTTGTTCCAGGGTCGGGCCCAACCTAACTATGTTGTTATCAACTAGGTAATGAAGCCAGTCTTTGAAAACATAGCACAGCTTGAGGGTGTTACCCAGGATCTGATGATAGGGGAAGTAATTGGGGAGATCAGTGAGGTTCGCCTCTTCTGACCTTCTACACTCAGGAAAGCGCATGATCCCTTGTTCCAAGCTTCTTCTGAAATAATGGGGAACATGATTATCATAGAACGAGTAGGTATGGTTTCATCAGTCTAGGAAGGGGGGCCTTGGAGCCTGGCCCTAATGAGGTGCTGGAGGAGCCTGTCGAGGAGGCAGACCCTGATTGTCCCACCTGGGTGGTGGCGGTGCATTCAGTGGGACCCGTACTAATTTTGAGGAGGACGCTGCTGGGCTGGAGGCTGTGCCTGGGGTGGCGGGCCTCTACAAGGTTGCAAAGGTGGCCCCACTGGTAATAATTACAGTTGTCTAAGGGCTTCTATTTAGGCAACCATAGTAGGCTCAGCTCTAATAGCTCTTCTCATAGTAATTGCGGAAGGCAACAAGCATGCTTGTCTGGCCTATTTTAGGGCTTCTTCTAAGAACTGGGATTTAACAAAGAAGTCTTGGAATCCCCTGGGGTAGTTCAGGGTCATCATAGAGGGAACCAGTTCCATCCTGACATTTTTCTACACACATCGTTAGTAATTGCTCCTGAGTCAGTGGCATGTCAAGTGAATATATAAGCCCCTTCCACCGGATGATAATGTCTGTGACTCGCTCATCAGTTCATTGTTTTTTACTTGAAGTGGTTTGCGATGCTAGTTTTCTATATCATGGAGCTGAACTAGTAGATAAATTTCCTGCGAAGGACCTCCAATATTGTTACGGATCTGACGGGGAGAAGTCTGTACCAGACTAATGTTGGCCCCTCCAATGTCTGAAAAAAATAGCGGAGCTTGGAATCCTCGTACTGCACTGAATTCCCTAACATGGGCCCACACCTTGAGTTCAAGTGGTCTAGGTATTGTAGTGGGTCCCACGTCTCGTTAAAGGGGAAGAAGGTGGGATTATCGAAACCCAGAGGTGCCGACATATCATCCACCCATGGAGGATATGGCTTACCATCATGTGGGAATGCCACCTGTCATGTTTCAAATGACTCAAGGTGGGCTATGAGAACCACCATTAGATCATCTGGGTCCACATCCCTGTCTTGATGGGGATCCCTAACTACGAGCGCATTGGATGGTTATTCAACATAGTAATCAAGCTCAGTGTCATGTGGAGTGGCTGGTGGAGCGACTTTCGGGGAATCTAGGGGAACCCGAGCTAGATTTCTTAGATTGTCGTGTCGTTCAGGAGGCTTTGGCCTGACATACTATTCCCTCTTGCCGTAAGCACTGGCCTCAACCCTGTTTGTGTGGGCAGCATGATCACGGTTTCTTGGGGGAAGCTCGCCGATGGAGAGTTGTTCCTGCCCCTGCTGTACGGGTCTAGGATTTCCATTGTCCAGCCGCCCCTCAACAGAGTGTTCAACCAAGAGGATATCGACCAACTTCTTCTTCATGGCATGTTCATGAAAAAGATGGCCTTTCTCAGGGTCTTCCTACATCTTCTACACTGAGGAGGATGGGTTGGAGTGCTTGGAAGCTCCAATGATCTCTTAGCCCTTACTAGAATTCCAGCTGAGAACCAATGCCATGGTGGGTTCAGGGAGACCAAGTAGGTTCCTCTGCTGACGCACAATCATTCATGATGGGTCCAATAGTGGTGGAACGCCCTTGAGGGGTATGTATTTGTCAAGAAGCTCCTGCTCTTCCTCCTTGTCCACTATGTTGGCCATGTTGATCGTGACCCTTCCTAGGGGTATGTCCTCAATATCACCAAGCGAGTCGGGATACCATCAGATAGGACTAAAAAAGAGGGTAGCATACTACCCTAGCCACAGATTTATATGTGGGGGGTAGCCTCTTTGATAATTGTATAGAGTACCTTGATAATCGGAACACATTGCTACTGGAGGACCTCATGGTGACCTGGTGACTCGGGGCGCTGGGCTGTAGAGAGTGTGACCAAATCGACCAGACCACATTACTCGATGATGTCTTCAAAATGCACTTGGATCCTAGGATAAAACACTCACCGATGATGAAGAATAAAATGCATCACCCAAGGGGTGCGACAGAATCATTCAACCTCCACTGGGGTGAGGGATTCGAGTGCCCAAAAATCTGGTGCTGCCACGGTCCAGAACTTCTCGTGGAAGTGGTCTGCTGTGAGGATGTTCCATAAGCTCCTCGACTCAGATTTATAGTTTGGCCCTTGATTTCCCTATTCTTCAATTGGGGGTGCTTGATGAACTGGAAGTGGTACTGAGGAAGATCACTAGGATGACATGCGAGCCGATAGAGAGTATGGAGAATGAGCTCACTTGCTGCTGAATCTCAGGCTGTCCTCCAAAGAGTGTAATGACATAGCCGCTACGTCATGATATGTCGGGATGATAGCCTCCATTACTGGATAAGGGGCTAGTTTCACTGGTGATAGGTCGTTATGGTGCTCGCCTGCCATTTTTCCCCAGAATAGTTCTCTATGATCTCTTGTCGAGGTAGAGAGTGCTTCCGGTGGCGATGGCTGTGATTTTACAACCGTAACCTGTGGGGTCGCTGGATTTTTATCCTCCTAGACATACCTGCAGAGGGAGGAGGTAATCATATGAACCTCACATTCTGGGAGTACTTGGATGATGCGCCTTGTTCCTGCCACAACTCTTGACTCAGATGAGTGAGGGGAGGGTTCCTGAGCTGAGTCATATTCTGCTTCAGAGTTTGAGAAGTAGACCAGTCTGATCTATGTATAGACCTCTCTAGAATTCATCTTATGGCTGTGATTACCCACATTCCTGCCCCAGGGTGGCTCTTCGGGATAGGGAATATTTCTACCACGGGGTCCTTAGGCCACATTGGTGCTGGGGTGGAGAGGGTTTCCACCAGAGAAAGATGGGGTGCGAGGAGCACCGGGAAAAATGTCAAAGGGGACATGCGGAGGACCTCCATGTGTAGTGCTAGATTAAGCAAGACCTCCGATGGAACTAGAAGTAGCATGGAGAGGACCTCAATTCTTGTTTTCTTAGGATACCTCCATACAAGTAGGGTCCTTGTACTGGTCTAACTGAACACTAGTAGGACCTCCGTGGGGTGCGGGTGGAGCGAGGCTGGCCTCACCCCTCTGGTTGCCGAGGTAAAGAGGACCTTCACCAGCTGCCGAGAGGACATAGGGAGGATCTCCAAATTGAAGAGATATGGGATGGGTAGTGTCCCTACACCGGTGGTCAGGGGTATGAAGAATGACTCCATAACCAGTGTAATGCGCACGAGAGGGGCTTCTGTGCCATGTATCAGCCCCGCGGGGAAGACCTTAATTTGGATTGAGGTTGGTATGGGGCGAAAGTCCATGCCGAGCCTCGAAGAAGGGAAGGTCCACATTCTCCATGCTAATGGTACTGTGTGGACCTCCGTACTGGGTGGCATCACTGTGGGTTAGATCTCGGCGACCACTGCTCGTGTCGACGACCAAGAGTGTCATCCCAGCCTGCCCGTGGGGCAGTTGGGGCATCGATCCCGGTCGGAAGTATAAGTGTCCCTGGTCAGTGTATGAAGGGAACTGATGATACAGGTCAGAGATGGCTCGGGACATAGTAGTTGTTGATATTTACGCCCCTTGGCGGGTATCCTTTTTAGCTTGCGCCTGACGCTGGTGTCGGGTCAGACGAACCAGGGTCGGTGGTGCAGGTACGTAGCTTACCTGCTTCTCTCCCAGCAAGACTGGGAGATAGCGCTAACGTAGCCGAGTGGGAGTCCTCACTAGGATCCCCTGGAATGGGACTATGACTTGGCCGGGCTGGATGACACCTACCTCATCAGTGTAAGGCAGGGAATCATCAATGCATCCTAGGGAGAGGCTCGTGAAATGGTTGTATGTCAGGGTGGGGAGCAATGGCTCCCTACGTGGACCTTGGGGGAGGCGTTGATGGTGAGGCGCATGCACCTCCAGATCCTGGAGGGCCACATCCTTGGTCTATATTATTCCATCCTCTTTGTAACGACGCATGTGGTCATTGATTTCCCTCCTTTGGATGACCTCACATTGGTATATGGGGTGTGGGAACCCCATGGTCGTAGATGTAGAGGCCGTTTTGGAAGAGGTGAAGCTAGGTGGAATGACCGTGTTGGCGCTTCCCCTGCCCCTACATCGATGGGAAGGCTGTGATCATGTCCCTGGAGTAGAAACATGATTCTTAAGAGCAGAGAGATTAACTCATCAATGCTGAAATAAAATGGAGTCGATGACCAATTCCCCAACACCATTCCATCTTCCATGGATGGTAAAAGGGTTCCGCACCGACAATGTCGTAAAACGGAATGTCTAACATTCTACTTCCCCAAATTTTGGTGATTTTCATGCCAGGACAGCTATTTGCTTAGCGGGACATGACACTGGATGACTAGATCCGGTGACACATCAATCCATTGATGACTGGAGCACTATTAATCTTCATTTTGAGGAGAAGAATTTCACATCTAGTTCACTATTTCTGTTTCCGACACTTTCTCTAGGGAGCATGAAAAAGGAATAACGCACTGAAGAACTAATCGCACACAATTGGAAGGAATTGAACGAAGAGGATGGGGATTTATGGGATTCAGACAAGGATCAAGACCAAGTGGTCGTGTGAAAATGCGGACCCCCGGGCGACCAAGAGCGAAAAATTCAGTACGTGAGAGCCATTATTTGCACACATGAGAGGGGTATTTCACATAGTAGAGATGTTTCAAAATCTTCATCCCAAAAGTCTAAGGGTTACCTTCTAATTATAAGTTCTTGGGATGGTGGATCAGTGCGGAAAACAAGCCGGTGCAAAATATTACGTGCCCGCTTCAGCAGTGCGTAAATTCAATCGTGCAGGGAGGTGGCGTGACAATTTCAACACCCATGAGGAAAACTCTCATGAATCCTAGAGTTTTTCGCACATGGAATATTTTTTCGTGATCCTTTTATTTTTTTCCTCTGGCCCCTTCGGGCCCCCAAACTAGATTGCCGGTTCCAAATATGGCTTCGCTTTGTCGTGCCCGAACCTTCTTCATCCCTTGAGTATTTGTTTCGTCTTCTACACTATATTTATATTCATAATGTATCAATTTATTTTATTTATATTTTATATTGATAGATATCTAAATCCACAAGACCAATAAAAATTCCCACTGATTGAAAAATTCAATTACACTAAAACTAGTGGTGTTCTTATTGGCTTGTCATTCATCATGTTCAACTATTTTGGAGATCACTATGTCTCAAATTAATGAGAAAAAGTCTAAATTATTATGTTCTATAATACCTAATAGTCAAAAAGAGTCCATTTTATACAAGATTAATATATCTATATCAGAAAAATAATCTAAATAAAACTATGATTGTATTGGTAGGTTATTATTATAGTTTAGTATTTCTAAATTGTTTTTATGTAATAAATAATCTATGAAATTTATCATTTATAATGCATGAAGATTTCATAATAAAATCATGTTATTTATATATCATTCACATATCAAACTATAATAAGGATATTTAAATTGAAAAAAATATGTCCTATTTGGGTATAAAATATTCATTCTCACTAAATGGGACCCATGAAAAATTTCACCCACCATACTTTTCAGCCCCTCAATTACAAAAAATCTAAAAAAATCTGACCTTTTACACATCTTGGTGGTGGTGGTATTGCATGGAAGGCTGCTAAACTAGTAGTTGGTTTAGACCTAGGAAAAAACATCCTATGTGGTATGTTGTTTATTTAATGAAAATCCCATTACTAATGTAACATCAAAATATAAAATTAAATATCTTGATCAATTATATACCTATAAAAAAGATACAATCACATGTCATCATTATACTATTTTATAATCATATTATATTAACATGTGGTGATCATAAGAATTTTATACACGTAGTAGTAATCTTGGAACTACCCACAACCTTGGATGACAAATTTATAGAGAACGAAAAACAATTAAGCCTCACATATAGTCTACAAATTCATCCAAAAGAATATATTAGATAATGTAATTCAGCAATCTAATTATTTTAATTATAATATGATGATCAATGAAATTCTGGGATAGTTTCTTATAAAATAGATTATCATGACACTTTTATGTATAAGGATGTCCAAACTTCTTCAATTTACCAAGAAAGAACACTCTACATTCTTTAAAATCATATAATATAGATCACGAATAATATTTAATACTGTAGTTCCCCTATCATATCAAAACATAGCCGCTAATTTAATAGAATACATTAAATGAAATTACTCAATATTTACACAAAATTTACATGATAACATATAATTCAATATGACACACATTCCATATTGTTTTCAATAGAAGTCAACATCATCATTAAGATAATGTTATAATTATAAAACTATCACATGTAACATTAGACCCCTAAATCATTATATTTTTTTCACACTTTCACCTCTCAATCCTTGATATTTTTTTAAAATTATTCCACACTCAATGTCTTGAAGGACTCAATATAACCCATATATATATATTAGTGAATCACTAACTATTATAATTACCAATTATTATACTAATTATAATCATTCCAAAAAGAGTCTCCATATGTATTATGTTTATCAAAATATTATTCAGGTTTTTCATACAAACACTCTCAAACGAAAATAATTCTATTTAATTCATTATAATAGGATATACATATTAATCAATTAATGTTCTCATTATAAGAGTTTATTATATGTCTTTTCACATTTATACACCAACATCTAGTTTCTACAAATTGTATCCTCTATTACTCTATCTACTCGATCTATGTTCCCCTTTACATGTGAAAGAATAATCCATAACCAATATGGTAGTAGAAACTCCTAAAATAGGGATTATCATTCATTAAAAATCTATAGTAATTATTATCACTTTATACTAACACACCAATTAAAAAGTATAACACAACTTCATTCGAAGTCCCAATAAAATTACCCCTTCTCATTACATAGGTCCACCCTAAGGAAAATAATTTTCCTTACTTGAACAACTAATAACACCTCCTCTCATAAAGCACATAGTATAACATGGAAACAGAAATCCAACAATAACATGAAGAATCCCCCAAACTAATAAATATATTTTACCATTATTCTTATCGTATCTCTCTGATTAAAGTATAGTCTTGTCATACCCATGATAAAAAATTCAATTAGAAAATTGGTCATTTATTGGCCATCCTATATTGATAAGGAAAATTAACATGACCTATGGAACTGGAGATATTGAATGGTTGAAAATTCATGGTTGACCAACACTATTTATTAGTGATAAAAAGTTGATAAAATTTAATAATAATTATGAATTATTGGTACTTCAATATTTGTTTTAAAATACCTCTATGGGTAGGGAACTATATCCCTCTATGTATATATATATATATATATATGATATTTTATCTCTAATATCATTTCAATGTGTTGATTAAATGATATATACTTATATTTATGGAATAATGGGCCATGGTTGGCCCTAGGTCATGCATAAATCTAATCATGAAATTATGTCTACATTAAATAAAACATTATTACCTATGTAATACTACCATGATGGGTTCTCAATAAAATAATAAATTTAAAAAATATCCTCTTTTATTTATTATAAATTAAAATGAACCAAAAGATTCTAATTAATAAAATATATCTTTTAAAACTGTAAAAATAAGAACTTTAATTCAATCCAAACAGAAATCCCAAGGTGAAAACCATATTATATTATATAAAGAGTAATCAAAATTTTTTGAGGTAATTAACTATATAAAATTACTACTAATGAAGGGTTATTAAATTAATTAAATTAATTCATGAGAATCATGAGATCCAAAACATATTTGTTTGGCCTTCACTTTGATATACATTACAATTTTTTTATTCAAGAAGAGATTTCTCGAAAATATAATTTTTTTTCATGGAAAAAATTATATTTTTTATATTAGTTGAATAACATTATTCTATTATGATCATCCATTAATATTATTGAACAAAATGACATGTTTTATGATGATATTAACTTTTCTACAATATTATATTTTATCATATGAGCATCCTAATTTATGTGTAGTTGTTGAACCAATAATATGTTTGTTTTCTATTTTTTTAATATGTTTAAATGTCAGTGAGGGAATAATGTTTCATATTTTCAACACGTATAGGACAAGAATATAATATTTGAAGCATAAATTCTCCTAGATAATGTATAATAATGTGTCGAGTATTTATAACTACTTTATGACTTTGGAGAATTAGTTGAATCATATATATGATGTTTGTTTTAGATATAATTTTGTTTGTGGAAATAAAACAAAATTATTTGATGAAAAATTTATTTTCTATTTTAATAGTAAATAAAACATAGTATATGTTCTTATAGAGGATATACTTAAGTAGATTTAATAAGACTAAGTAGTTGATTTCATTTATTATACATGAAGATAAATGGTAAATAAACTAGATTTATGTAACCTTTCGAGGTCATGTATGAATTAATACTTTAATTATAGGGGATTATATCCTTTGGATATAGATTTAATGAGTTTTGATATGAACTAAATTACCTTGAAGTGGTTCTAAGTAATATCTATTATTTTAAAAGATGTAAAATTGACAAATTTTTATTTATAAGTCTTTTTGTAATGATTTTTTGACTTTTTTATCAAGGGAAAAAAATTAAAAGGACATGAATCCACCCTTGTGAGCTTAGGAATTTCATTGGTCATATTGAATACTATGAGATGTGACGATATATGAATTTACCTCAAATATTGTATGATATTATATTTTTTGGGAATTTTAATGGTGTGATTATTTCCATAATAATTTATTTTAGTTAATACATGTAAATTAGATAATTTAATTTTTTTGATCTTTGTGGAAAATAAATAATAATTTATTTGATTTACTTTTATAAGGTTTGTGTTTAAATAAGAAAAAATGGAAAAATGGGATAATACACTGAGAAGATGATAAACCACACTAATGATGATAAGATCCATCATATTAAAATGGATAGATTATTCTTTCCATGATTTTAGTAAATGTTGGGTGATTATAAAATATGGTGATTATGATCAGTATTCTATTAAAATATGTGTTAATTATCTGTTTCTTTCCAATGAGAAATCATAATTATTTTTTCAATCTGTTGTACGTTAAAAACATGGATATATAGACAACCAATCTATAACAGTGAACAAGCTGAGTATGCAAACCACATATGAGAAATGAAGAGATAATGAACACCAAACTATCTTAGAGAGGTAAGATTATAATATATTTGTGTGATATAGTGATCTTGAACTTCTCATGGAGGTGTTCATGGTGTCTCATGAAGAATTAATGATTGGTATTCAAAATTGAAATTACTACACTATGGTCTATTCCAAGAAAGTAATTTTATAAAACCTTATAACTCGAAGGTTTATATGACACTACATGAGGGACTCCAATCCATTAGACATACTATAGTGTAGAGTGATTTATACATACATGGAATTAGTTAAAATTATAAGTATAGTTTTGTTATGTAAAATGAAAGAGGGAACTATAATATATCTATATATTTATAAATAAATAAATAGAAGTATCCATGTATTTCAGTTATTAAAATGATGGTAGCAAGAAAATAATTACAACTAAGTCTCTATCAGAGATTACAAGAATCCTGAAGGCCAATAATTATAGAAATTGTAAGAACATGAATTATGCTGAAGAACCAATATATATATATATATATATATATTCATTAGTTAAAAAAAATTAGTAAGGGAGAACAAATATTATATACATTGGAGGGTTTATTGTATTGAGGATAAGAGAGATTATATTTTTTTAATTATATTGAACATCCAAAAAGTTCAAAATGGAGGGTTACAATGCTAACATTTGAAATTATCTTTATTCAATGAAAAATAAGCATAGTTTCTTGATTCGATTGTTGATGATATTATATAGGCTGATGAATAAAAATATTTCTGTGATTATTCCAATGATGTATTGATATTGTAATGTATAAAAAAGATTGATGCAATTTTTCTAATCACTGCAAAAAAAAAGAAATAATATTAAATTCATTGATGTCTACAAGAGATACTTTATGGATTTTAAAGATATTTCTTAAAGAGGTATAGAAAAAAATCCTATAAAAATTGATAGCATAACCCAGTTGATTACAAATTATTAATAAGAAGTTTTTTTTTCATTATACCATGTTAGTTCCAATATTAATGGTCCAATTCCATAACATTTTATGAGTTCTTCATGATAGTTAGAGGATAAATATGCTTTTGTTATGATAAAAAAATGTCAATTTAGATTCCATCATCTTATAAGTAGGTAATCATCACTTACAATATTGTGTTACTTATTATATACTGATTTCATTTAGCGCATGAATATATACAATCAATGATTATATAAAATAAATAAAGAGTTACATAAAATGAATAATTGAAGTGGTAATGAAATGAAATATTTGAAATAGTTTAAAAATCATTCAATTATTATTCACATCATCTCAATGTTGACCATTTGCTTGTTAATTTTAACAATTGGTATTATAGTGAGGTTATACCTATGATTTAATTCTGAGTGTAATATAATTTTTATAATTATCATTTTTATGTTTTGATTCCAAAGGGATCATGGAGTTAAAAATGGGATGATTTTGGTCAGCTATAGGTCATATTTCTATCTAATCTAATATTGTTGGAAATATAAAGATGGAGTTTAAGAAGATGAAATTATAATCCCTCTATTTTAAAAAGTATATTTATAAAGATTTACAAACCTGTAATTTATTTCACAATAAATATTTCATTGAGGAGGAAGATCTATTTGTTCAACCCACAACTAAATAAAATAAGAAAAAATTATACCTCTTTTAGTTTGAAATCACAATATAAAAAAGATATGACTAGATATTCTTTTCATAATTATCGAATGTATGAACCTACAACACAAGGGAATGATCATAGTACCGATGATTCAGATGATGGGTCAATCTATTCATCAAAATATATTCTCAATAATTCACTAAAATAAATTATATCTTCTGTTTGTGTGTATTTCCTATGTTTATAGTAAGATGTAACCCACCATGAAGAAGAAGTTGAGAAGATAGAGAGATCAGTGGCACAAAAAGTGATAATGACTATAGATCTAACAAATAAATGAAATATCAAGACATATAAAATCACTCAGCCTAATGATTCATTCTAAGAAGTAGTAAAATATGTACTTGATTCCATTATAAAGAGTGATGAATTGATATAAATTCTCTATGAGTAGTTCCATTCAATATATGAGAATAAAAAAAGATATCATTTTTAATAATGTTTAGAGATCAAAGCCAACAAGATTTAAGATATTTAATATTTATTACTAAATAAGAATCTAATGAAAGGAAATGAATTTAAATAGATGAAAAGGTATTATTGAAAAAGTGTGAATTCAGTGGAGAGTGAGACAAATAGCATAAATAATAAATTTATTCAGCATAAAATCAAAAGAGAAAATATATTAATACTTCAATCCATATATTTACAAAACCACATAAATTAATGAATCTTATTCTAAAATTCATCTATATTTTTCAAATAATAATCTAATAAAATATAATTATATGTCTATATAATACTCATATAAAAAATATATACCCTTTTTTGAAAATAAAATTTGTTTCAATCTAGTTTTTAAAAACAATATAGGTTCCAAATTAAAACAATTACAAAAATGAATGAAGAAAAATGGAGAAAAACCCTACCACTATATATAAGGGTGATGTATAAAAGGTTGGGAGAATATATTCCTTTAAATAAACACATTAGTAAGATGAAGGAAAAAACCTATAGAATCAATTCATGGATATATTACTATGAAACATAGTAACAACCAGATTTGTTTGATATTTCTTATGCTATGGATGAATTGCACAGAAGGAAATATACTATTAGAATAATATGTTCAAAAGTTTAGTTCAAAGATATTCTATATAATTGGGTTGAAATTTTGGAATCATACATGGAATGAAAAAGAGGGGTGGAAATCTATTTACTTAAAATAGATTTTAATGCATTAAAAAGGACCATAGACATTGTAATATCGTTGTTTCAATAATAAATATTCATTCATGTTAAATTCATCCATGAATATTTATAAAAATTTTTTAAGTGAAGAATATAAAAAGGAATCTAAATATACGTTTGTGAATAAAAAAGAGAAGAATTATATTAAAAGAAAACATAAGAATACCATATATAATGATTCACCATGAAGAATAAACTGCATCTTTTTTGAAAATTGATTTCACACCATTGATCACCATAATCATGCCATGGGAATCTAAAAACTTGTAGGAATTATTGAGAGACAATATAGAATTTGTTTCTAAGTGATTGTTAAGAAGACTCTTTTGACGAAAAGTAAACTTGAGAAACCATGTAGAAATTCCAAAAATGATAACCATGTTTCCAAGAATTCTTGATTATATGGAAAATTATTTTTATAGAAAAAAATATTAAGATCATGTGATTAAAAATTAAAATTGTAATAAATATTCAATTCATGAAGAAACAAATTATTATGATACGATCTCACAATTTGTGTTCAGGGAATTTTGTAATTTCTATGTGAAAGGTGGAAGAGGAAATGACTCACATCCAATTATTTTTTACTATATTGAACGTCTTCAAAGAAAATATCATGATGAAAATGTTTTCACCAATTGAATAATGTGACCTGTTGGTTCATGAAAAAAATATCCCCCCTAATGAACTTTTTATGAGAGATAATGAATCCATAATTACATGGAGTTAAGTGTTAAAAATCAAGAAACCTAGAACAAATATTATATTTAATCATGGATATAAAATGGAATGGGAAAACTGGTAGTGAAGATATTATCAACCTTGCTATTCATAATGATGAGAATGGATGATCCATCTTATTCCATCAATTTTTTTTATTTTTGTATTAATTTTCAAGAATTGAGGGTTAAGGTAGTTCTCAAGGAGAGAACTAATGAAATTAGGAATGATGAAATGAATATTCTTGATATTATGAATGTCACCATAATGTTATGGCTTATTATTTCATATTAAAATTTAAATTTGAATAAAAATATCTATCATGGTAAATTGAAGTTAGAGGTCTTGTCTTAACGGGGATTTTAACGTGATTTGCTTCCAGAACATATCATCTTTATATAAATAAAAAATTTATAGGTGGTTCTAAATAATATATTTATTATGTTTTTTATTCATATTCTATTATCCCTATTTAGGAATGAATAAAATATTGTTTTAAGAGGTATAATTTTTATAAAATAATGACATATAAATGTTGAATTTTTATGAAACTCCATGGATGATTTAGGATGTTTAAAACCTACCATAAATTCTTTAAATTCAAAATTCATGTTGTAATATTTGAACGATATCATTAGTTTGAAACATCACATGAGAAATAATTTATCAATTTGTATCACATAGATTCAGAGAGATATGATTTATGAAACATTTTAATAAGAATGAATTGATACCATCCTCTCCAAAATCACATTATATTTATTGTCAATAAGTGTTAGAGAATAAAATGGGCAAGATGATTATAATAGGGGAGTAGAATCCCAAAAGAGTATATAAGGGGATAATGAGTGAACATTTTATCATATCTTTTTCTTTTATTTATATTGATGATAAATAAAAAGAGGAGATTATTGAAACAATATTAATTTTGTGTTTTATGTTTTCAAATTATTGTTCAACTCATTAGTGGAAGAATTTTGTATAATTTAAATATGTATATGATAAAAAACATGAATAATTTATAGAGTTCCCAAGAATATTGATGACATTGGAAGTAGAGTACATAAGTGAAGGCTTAATCATTTGTTGATTCATTAAAAATACATGAAGATCTTGAAAAAACACTTGATTAATTGATGTTATGCGAGTTTCTAACACTATTGTTACTATTATGAAGTAGTACAATGATGATATACATCTATTATTTAAACATAAAAGAGTAATGTAATATGCATGGAGTCTAGGTGTAGAAATGTTTGAAGGAAAATTAATAAGACAAAGAATAAGATTACCTTGGATAAACATGAAGAAAAAAGTTAAAAATATTATTTGAAGTAAAAATAAGTTTTTTTGAATTCATGTATACTAATTATTATAATGAATAATAATAATTGGATGTTGTTTTGTGAAGGAAGAAGAAGCCTTATTTTTTTCTAAAATGGGTTCTTGGTATTGTTTAGAATTATAAAATGGCCAAAATTGAATAATTATTACTTAATAGGTATTTTTATGAAACGAAAATGACATTATTGGATTGACAAGAATGACAAATAAGTCATAAATTCAAGACTATTAGTATAAAACAATTATATGTGTTTTCATAAGTATTTTAGATGTGTTTGTTTAAGAATATGTATGATATCTTGTATGATATTATTATTTATAAAAAATATGAAAGCGTGATGCATTGGAAACAAATATTATAATTAATATTTCTAAATTATATTGTTAGTTTATGATAATATATATTGAAAATGAAATAGATTTAATTTAATAAATTGTTTTGTAAATTGTTTTCAAAGAAGGGACAATAGAATAAGGGGCATAAATTTTGAGAATATAAGTGGCCAAGCAGAAGTGGATAAAAATAATTATGTTAAAATGGGAAGATGACATTGGCCACATTGTATTAAAGCTTATATTATAGTAAAATAATTTGAATATAAGAACAATACTATAGTGATGAGTGTTTCAGAAGATTTTATTCACAAAGAGGAATAATGTGACTCATTTTAGACATCATGGTTTAAAAACATGGAATGAAAGAAAACTATTTTATAATAGTGACTGTGATTAGTATGTAAAACAACTATGTGAAATTTAGAGAGACTGGATTCCATATCATAGTAGAGGTTATTGTGAGATTAAGAAATTCTAGGACAGAATAAAGATATAGAAAAAAAATGAAGGTAGTTATGGTGTCCCATGATGAATTAAATATTTAGAGTCATAAAATTGAGGACACGACTATTTCCTATAATTTATGTTTTTTAGATTTATTTGAAATTAGAGGTTGTTTAAGACTCATAACGAGGAACTATATTCCATGGTACATGCCATTGATATGTATGATTCATAGGAACATGGAATGTTTTTTAATTACTATATAGAATTAAATTACGAGATGTTATACAACATCTTGGATATTAAATTAAGGGAACTAAAAACAAGGATATCGTAGTCAACATGAAATATTACAGGATTCCTAAACAACAACAATGGTGAAAATTCCATCTATGAAAATTATAGAGAAAACTAATGTTTCATCTAATTTATATATGTTTGTAATGTTAAAAAAATATGGATAAGGGAGAATAAATCATGTATAAACCACATAGTTATGTTTATCAAAGGGAAGAGAGATATTATATTTTAATCATATTGAACATCTAGAATTCTAGAAATGTAGGAATTTGGTGTTAATAAGATGATATTATATTTCTACACAGATGAAGAAGAAGAGATTTAAAAATTGATTCGGTAAGAAATTCCATTGACCAAGTGAAAATAATATACATGGGATCCATCCTATTATGCCTCATTATCGTAAGGACATAAGCCTATTGAGGTAATCATTCTAATTCTTATAGATATAAGATGGTTGATCAAATACATTATAGTCTACATGTGATCCTTTAACCACATCAATGATAGTACATTAATATGTAGATATCAATATCCTATAATATTTGAGAGGATAACCTATCTAATTATAGATAATTAATAACAACTTTTTTTTCTTCTGAGGTACATAGTTAGTGGTAGGATAAGAAGTCAACGCCCAAACCTATTCCTCTGTGATGCTTGATAATAAGACGAGAGTTGTGTATGTGGGATAATAATAACATTTCATTGGGGAGGTAATCATCCTATAAAGAGGAAAACCTTGTAAAAAAATATTATGTGTTTTTTTATTTACATTATTGCTTTTATCACATGCATACATACCCACACAGAACATATAAATTAATGAAATATATCCTTAAACTGAATAAGTGAAGAGAATGATATGGATATGGTTTAAAATGGATAATAATGAAAACAACAATAATACACTACCCTATTAGTGTTGAACATACACTCATCTATTCAAACAATATTTAATAGGTGTTTTATTACATATGAATAATGTAAAATAATGACTAATTTTAAAACGAATCAATTAAGATAAAATCCAAATTTCTGTTAATCATTGAGTCTTATTTTTTATTTCATCTATATTATATATGTTTTGGAAACAAATTATATCAATCATATAGTATATTCATTTTTAATAGTGTTGGTACGAAACTAATTCTAAAAACATTGAGGTGTGCGGGGTGAATCTAGGTGAAGAGTAAGAAATCCCCTTACCGATATAGATCATGTTCTCTAATTGTGAGGAACACATTAAATATCACTTTATCCCATCCATGATATCCCATGTATAATGAAATATATGAATGCATGTAACATGCACATAAGGATTTAACATGGTTCACTACTAAGGAATAATCTATGGAGAATACCCACAGTGACGCGCTGGTCTACCAGAAAAAACTATAACACACTATTATTCGGATATAATATTTTTGGTCACTGTCACCCCATACCAAGTCACACATCCTTTATAAGTTATATAAAATATAGACTGTATGGTAAACCACGATTTTTATGAATAGATTCCACATCATTTATTGATTAATAATTATTACATTACATAAATACAAACAAATGATCTCAAAGGTATAGTTCCATTGGAAATAAGGAAAAATTTAATAATAGGTTAATAGAAAACTAAATCAACTCCCACTATGTTTTTTATAACTCTAATAATTCATAGAAATATCATATGTAATAAATTTCTTTACAACCTAAGGAAATAATACATAAGAAATAGTGAGAGCAGATGACCAGTAAGGGTAAATAAGGGAGATACAAATGCATAACAAGAACCTAAGGGTTTGATACAATGAGCATAATAACATCAAACCATACCCACCATATAAAATATATTAATTTTGAGATATATCTTAATGATTATAAGTTCATAAGACCTGAATCATAATAAAATAAAAGAACATGATCCTAAAGAAAATAACATTTTTTAAAGAGATATATTTTTGGCATAAACATAGAAATAGAAAATTTTATTTCATAGATACACACCAAGTCATTCTTAACATGTTAGGTTGTGGCTAACCAGAAGTGTACCTACTTCAAGAACAAGATGACCTCCCAGGTAATCTCTTTTGGGATTGGGACTATATCCCATGTATTATTTGAACTCATATAACATTAATCATTTCCGAGTGAATTTGATGGAGAATGATGTCCCACCAATGACATAATCCATAAATTTTTTCCATATGATCATACAACATTCATCACATAAGAACCCATGAAAATAATATGTTTTATAACATATTTCCTCATAGAATATCCCCTATGAAATATATGTATTTCATTAAAAATATTGTCATCATAATCATAAACCTTTCATGGATATAATAAGAATGCTATCAATTGATCATATCCTTAAAAAAGAATAATTTACAACAATGGATATCACCTCATATATAGAATTATTTTGAAATATCACTTAGAAAGTTTCTTGAAAAAAATAACCATAAAAAAAATTCCTTAAATTTTTTGAAAAAATATATCTTTGAAAACAACCTTTAAAAAAATTGTCCATTCTTTTAAGAAAATAATTTTCACGACAGTGGTAAATTCTGTTTATTACATATATGTTAAAATAAAGATTCCATTATCATTTTAAATAGAATCCAAAATATTTTTTTCAATATGACATGAATATTATATAAAAGTTTTTAGAAAATAAATACAGGCATAAGTTTCTTTTACTAAATAATTTTATTATTTTTGAAAACATTTTTGAAATTTTTTATATTTCATGGGCTTGGAAGAAAAATGAATTTTCAACCAAAGAATTAAATAATGGCGATTTTTATTTGAAAATTTATTTTGAAATGTTTAGTACATAAAGAGTTGAAAATGAAGGAAAATAATTATTACAAATAATTAACTGGTGTGGAAAAACATAAATGTGTTTCTTGGTAGATATACCATAATATTTCAACATTTTAGGAATAATCCTAAACAATCATGATAAATGATGAGGTTGTAAACTAAAATATTTTCCACTTTGGAAATGGGGAATTGCAAGACCTAATATGTAATACAATTAAATAAAACATAAAAATTAATGAGAATAAATAAATTCTGGATATTATATTTAAAAGGGGCTATATATACACCTTAAATAATTTGTTTGGTTCGTAACATAACATATGTATCAAATAAAGGTAATTGAGTCAAAATCACCTTACTGATTTGGTATATTTTGAACCACAAACAACATGAAATAGATAACCTAAATAGGATTTGTAATTAAAAAAATATTAAGGATAATAATCTTCAATTACATTCTGGGGATGTATATACACTATATAAAATACTCACATTTTGATTATGGAATGTGTCTCCCAAAAAAAGTGAGATGAAAATCACTTACTGCATTAGTAATATTTTGAATTTTAAGCACAAAAAAAAACATAAAATGAGACATTAAATATCATGTTAATAAGTATATTGATGTTATAACATCTCAAAGGGTCAGAATATACAAAAAAATAAACCTGTGGTGAATATTTATATGTCTCCTTGAAATAAAAGAGAGACTATGAATCCCTTAACTTATGTCTTGACTTTTTCATACACATTATTACTTAAAATATAATAAATATATTTTTATTACAAATATATTAAATAAATATATTTACATATACCATTCCATATATTGTTTTTAATTTATTTGTATTACCTGTGTATTAACAATTTTATGTTAATGTCATGTTTCGTGTAATAGCAGCTCTGATTTTCGTTCATGTTTTGATTTTTAACTTTCAGTCATATTAATTTGATCATTTTTAAATAATAAAAAAACTAATAATATGGAAAAAAATTTCATATTTATACATCAATTATACTTTTAATACCAATCATGAAATATGGTTTTGAGAAATGAAGTTTGTTATGATCCTGAAGACGGTAGGCCTTACGTACACTTGAGTAACATTTCCATTTTCAATGATCATTATGGAAATGAGGTTTGTAATAACTTATATATAAATAATGATAATAATATCTTAAATAAAATTTTATTTCTTTAAATATACTTTCACATATCATTAATTTGGTATTGTGATGAAAAGAGAGTCACATCACTTCATGAAGGCAGTAGTCCACACATACCAGAATGACGTTATCTTCTTTTAGTGAGTGAACCGTAAGAAATAAAATGATGTATTATATTTTATTAATTATAAATATGTAATTAATTTCATAATTATTTAATTCATATAAAATATATCAATTAAATTTATCTTTATTATATTGCATGTGAAGCGTTAGTAAAAAAAAATACCATCACTTCATGAGGCAATAGTCTCCCGTACACAAAAGTTAAACTATCATGTCCCACAATGAATGGAAATTAAAAAAGGAATATATCATATAATTACACTATAGGTATAATTATTTATTAATTACTATGTATTTAATTTATATTCAGTAACAAATTTAACCTTGATATATGGTAATGTAATAACTAATGACGTCATTTTCTGAGGTGGTAGACCACCGTACAATGAATAATGCTTTTTTAACCCATTTGATGGAAGTGTAGACAGTCTAGGATGTGAAATTAAAATAAAAATACTAACTATATGGGAGATATTTATTTTAATATATCATCATGTTTTACTAGTAATTAAAGGAGTTGGAGGAAGATATTAAAAAAATGCTTACTGAAGAACATTGTCTCTTCTTCAGGAAACCTCCTTAGGATTCCACAATAATACATATTAGGTTGGATTTAATAACAAAAAGTATTATATGATGTGTTAAGGGATGTTTTATGGGATTTTTTCTGGTATTGTTTGATTGAAATGATTTTGATGTTGTAAATAGGAGAGGAGAGGGGTGGCCTTTTAAGAGCCAGGTGAGTGGGACACTTATAATTTTTGAGATGAAAAAGGTGTACCCAAATTCTGAACCAGCCAAAAGGTTAAAAAATAGAGTATTATTAGAAATTATAAGGTTTTAATTTGCACCAAAATTATATTTCAGATATGTTTTTAGGGTATATTTATTTTTCTAGTTTAACCACCCGGTAAACCCATTTTTACCTTAACCACGGAGAATAATGTTTACTCTCTTTATTATTCAATATGCTAAAAATTATTTTTTCCTTGTTGGAGAATATAAATTATGTTTTTACACGTATTTAATCTATTTTTCTAAATTAATTTAATATAAGTAGAAAAATTTATTTTAAAATTTATACTGTATATGCGATGAGAAAGTAGAATTTCAAAAAGAGAATGTTCATAAGTTTATAATGTTTTTGCACCAAAATTAAATATTAAAATGATTTCAATGAGGTAAATTAGATTAATATATTTTTAAGTGAACTAATTTTACATTAAAAAAACATAATTCTAAATATTCCTATAAATAATTTAAATGAAATGTTATTTTTCAGTTAAAATCTGGCATTTTTTTACCATTCCTCAAAACCTAACCATTTTAGAAAATTCAAAAAATTATTCCAATGCTAATTATGACAAGATGATTTAAATTTTTTTGTTTTTTTTGGAAAAAAATTTCATAAAATTTTCATAAAGTAGTTTTAAAATAGTTGTGATAAATGGGAAACTTTTTTTAGAAAAGTATTATTTTAAGCATAAAAATGGATTTATTACAATATCTTGTCTCATAAAAAGATAAAATGAATGTTAAATAGTTGTTCAAAAAAATATTCTATATAAATTTTATGAAAATCATTCAACAATATTGTTTTGTTTAATTTATTTTGGTAAAAATTTGTTCATTTCATAAAAAAAGTTTTCCCAATAAAGATATCCTTTAATTTAAAATTGTTTTTTATTTTTATTTTTATTTAATAGGTCCCCCAATTAATTCATTTTATATTAATGTGTAGAAATTATATTTTCATAACTTAGTTAATACTATTTATACCAACCATTTTGATGGCTAGGTGATAACTATCATATTAAATAATAATATTTTAATAGTATGTGACATTTCATTTAATCTCACTATAACATGTATTGCTTGTTAAACTCAACGTTTCTTGTAATTCAATATAAAATTTATGTTTTGTGTATGAAGAGATAAACTTAGTGATGTGTGTAACAAAAAAATAGAAAATATTAACTTTATTTTAAGATAATATTTCACAAAATCCCATGGTGTTATATTCTATCCCCCTTAAAATGAATTTATCCCTCTCAATTCATCAAATTCATACAAAAAGTTGAAGATAATTATGTTTGATAATATAATTATGTTCCCACATATAAACCTCAATCTTGAGGCTTATCTACAACACAATGACTATGGAGGTGGTCTTGTTTTATAGAAACTTGATTATTCGATCCGGAATGTCTACCAGTTTTTCATTATAATGTATATCATTATCTAGCGGTATGGCATATGTGTTCATTACATGTGACGAATTTGGTATTCAATATCTCTTGAGAGATACATGAAACACATATTGAATCTACAAGATCTAAAATGGATACATCAATAAATTAGCTACCTTCCCAATATGAGAAATTATTTCAAGGGACCAATATACCTAGGGATTATATTTCTCTTATCTTTTACAAAAAAATTCATCTTTAATTTTTTATTCTATAAATTTATACTTATTATCATACTCTATGAATTTAAGATGAATTTTTTTTATGTTTAAATAATTAATAGATCACAAGATCAAGAAGAGAATGATTTTTCATTTTTTCTAAATCTATTTAAATAGGGATAGAAATGGATATACAATATTGATAAATTATTTATTTTAATATACTTAGACATGTCAACCATGTTGAGTGGTGATTACAAGAGAGTCACATCGCTATGTAAAATTGATAGCCCACATGTACATAAACAACATTGTCAACATTTTTTGAGTGAAAATGCATGAAAAAATGACATATTGTCATTTCAAATTGATAAATATTTCATGGATATAAAAAATATTTCATTTATATAAAATATAGTCATTAAATCAATCCTTATTATCTTTTATGTAATGAATTAGTGAAAAAATTGACATCACTTCACGAGGCTGTTGTCCTCTATAACCATGAGTTGTATTATCATGTCACATGTGGAATAAAATGAAAAAAATTATATATTTGAAATATTGTCTCAATAGGAAAATTTATGTCATAAATTTCATATATATAATTTATAACCAATTAATACTCCATATTGAGAGGTGGTAATGGAATAATGAATGACATCATTCGTGAGGCAGTAGTTCTTCGTAAACATGAATAATGATTTTATAACCTATTTTATATAATTGGAGATGGTTTTACAATATTAACATAACATAAAAACTAATAAACATATGGATGTTAAATATTTTATGATATAATAATGGTTTAAAAATAATATTTATAGGTGGATGAAGGAATAAAATAAAAATTCTCGTTGGAGAATGTAAACTTTTATTCAAGTAACCTCTTAAGGTTTTCACCAAAAGCCTTATTAGGTTTCCTTTTTAACCTAAATAATTATTAAAGGATTATATTAGGGAAATTATAATGTTATATGGTTTGGTATTGACCAAAAAAATGTTTTTAATGTGTGAATAAGAGAGGAGAGGTTGTGGCCTTTTATAAGATAGGTGAGTGGGAAACTGGTAATTTTCACGAAAAAATGGTATACCCATATATTTCTAATGGAAAAAGTGTCCAAAAAATATTATTATAGAGAATTATATATTAGTGTGTCTAAATATTTCTATAAAATATATTTTATAAATGTTTCCAGGTCATTTTAACTCTTATCATTTTTAACCACCTGATAAACCCATTTTTACCTTACCTATTATAAATTATTTGTTCTACTTTTACTATCAATTGTGGAAAAAATTTTGTTCTTATTAAATAATATAAATTATTATAATTCCAAATATCTAGTAAATATTTCTAAATTATATTCACAAATTAATACATTTAAATTGAAAATCAATATTGTAGCCACAACGAGAGAACCTGTTTTCAAAGAGAAAATTTTCAAAAGTTTACAACATTTTTACCTCAGAAGTCATTGGGAAAATTATTAAAATTAAATAAATTAGATGAATTTCTATAGAATTTAACTAATTTTACATTAATACCAAATTATAATGTAATTTAAATATGGAAATAATTTAAATGAAAAGATATTTTAAATTAAAATTCAGTATTTCCAGTATTCATAAAAAATAAACTTTTTTTTAAAAATTCCCAAAAATTCACCCTAAAATAATTTTGAAATTTTGATTTAAAAAATACTTTTTTAAAATAAATTTTCTTAAGATTAAAAAAAATTAAATATTTTTAAAATTTAGTTAATATTATTCATACATGAATTTCAAATGGATTTGTGAAAACATTCATATTAAATAATAATATTTTAATTGAATATTTTGTTTTTTTTGAACACTATGTAGTCTGTATCATATGTTACCCTCATGTGCAATTCAATATAAACACATTGCTACATTAAATGAAAGAAAAACATAATTTTTAGTGTCACCCAAAATTTTGAAACTATTATATTTATTTGAAAAATATATTTCAAAAAATTATGAGGTGTTACACACCATCGATCCAAGAGGCACTCTCTCTTACTCTACTTAGTGAATTAATTTAGTAAAAGAAATTTTATTTTATAATCATGAGTGTCTATTTAATAGTTTAAAAACTTGAAGGCATATTCTTGAAAGAAACATGTAATTTATAAAAATTTTATCTTCAAGTCCATAAAATTTGCTCTGTTAAGATTCATATTTCAATAATTTTAATCATCCTTCGATGGAGGAGAATTACTACCCTATATTAGTGTGGATTTATTATCTCTAATATGAACCAAAGAACCAATTTTAATTCTAAATGTAGAATATTCTTACATGGTGAAATGTTTTTACATTCATTTCTCAATAGTTATATGTGGAAATATAACTCCCAATTTGATCCTTTTTATTCAAACAAAACATTTATGTTAAGTGGACCTGCACTTTCAATGTCTCTCCAATCTTTTTTAATAATAGTTATATCAATATAATAATTTCAAAACCTTTTCTAAAACTGTTAAAATGATTTATTAAAAACAATTCAGGTATATAATATTTGATACACTGGTTCATATCAATCATATATCCCTTATCCCTCTATAATAATTCCATGTTTCCTATATACTTATATGTGGTGAAATATGTTTGATTTATCTGAGTAAATTTATTTAATCTGATAAAAAACATTATACTAATAATATTCAAAATAAAATCATCAAGATATTCTGAAAATTGACACATCAAACTAAAAGACACTATTGTTTTAGAGAGATGTACTTTTATTCTTAATTGTTTATAGAATATGTTTTATTTCTATGGAGTGATCCTAATTTAATATCTCAATCTATAAAATACACATAATATTTCATTGGAAACCCCTCGAAAAACCACAACAGGATTCTCTACAACTCCTGAAATATTCTCATATTTTTAACGCAATGTGAAGTGAAAAAATCCTTCAGGATGTAATGTATGACTTCTTTATCCAAAATTTATTTCAACCATTATAAAAAATAATAATCCACCTAAATGAAACTATTATTTTACAACACATTCCTCTCCATCACTTGAAAAACTGTGGTGTGATTCTTATACTATGACATGATTTCTCTTATTCATCACATTCTTATCCTACATCTATTATTATCAGGTACTCATTATGTAATGTATTCAACCCATAAATTATACTTTAAAATTTATTTTAATCTAATATATTTTCATTATAGTGTTGCTATCATCTTCATGGAATAATTTATTATTTACAATGACTCTCTAATATCTCCTAAAAACTGAGTTAATTTTATGAATATTCTATTATTTAATTTCATTTAGCGTTAAATAATATCGAATTTTTCATACACATTGTCCCATATAGTGTGATATTTTGAATCATGATACAACAAAATTCCACCCATTTTTATATTAATTTGACATACAATATATCATGAATTGGTCTGTTATTCTCTGAAATGGTCTCCCAGACATCTGCAGTGTTAATATGGCATGACAATAATATTATACATATGAGAAAGATCTTGTGGAATAGTCAAGTAATCCATGGAAAAAAATTCTAAATAAAATTTTAGAATTATTTTTATGTGAAATAACTTATAGTTTCATTACCACCATTACATTGTGATATGAAACAACAACAACAAATGTCAACCAACCATTTCAAAACCATAATACATCTACTCAGTAATTTCCAAATGTGGTTCATATGAATAGTAACAATTCCCCCAATAATTCAATCTTCTTTATGTTCTATGCCTTTTTATTATCATCCTTTAATTACATTTCAAAAAATCCAACAACTGTTGTCATTAAATCCCATTAAAACCCTCATTTCCACAAAATCCCCCTTTTGGATTTAATTTAAAATAATAACAAAAAATAAATTTTCATAATATAACTCAATATTATATAAGATATTTTTTTGATTTATTCTGAATTATACTCCCTCCACCATTATTAAAAAATTGAGAACTGTCTTATCACTTCCATATTTTACATTTTTCATTTTCTCACCCATATTTTATATAATAGAACCATGGGACTGAAACTAGATGATATTAATTATGTCTACAAAATTATCCGTTAATATATATAGATTATTCATTAAGGTTATATCCATAATAATCATAGAGTTACATAGGTATATGTTAATCAATGTCACTACTCCTTTGATTTAGATCCTCCTAGAAATATAACGTTAATTTCTTCTTAAAACCATCTCCCTTATTATGATAATTCATGCACATGTTTTAGGATGACATGGACACCCCTTTTATATGTAACTATATTAAAACCCACTTGATACCATTTTTTTAAATCCATGAATCTTGGATCTACCAAAAGCGTGAAGGTAATTATTTATACCATTATCCTCTTTTAAACACTTCAAAAATAGCTCCGTATCTCAAACATTTTTATCCATTACAACATTGTGAGTCCATTAGGAACTTTATCACCTAACTATTGGATAATTCAAGATTATTATTTTTCAAACTCTAAACCAATTACACACTTAGACATATTTTTTTTTACCAATGATATCATGTGAGTGAATTTACTACTTGGTAATGAGATTTTAAGAAATATTTTAATACTACTGAGTTGTAACACACTTTTGGAAAAAAAATTCAAATTCAAAAACGTCAAACCTATCCATGTAACTTAATTACTACCATATAAATAGGTATAATTATCTTTTTATTACTTTAATACCATAATTCATTCAAACTATATCAAAATAAAAATTGGAGTAAAAAAATAAGAAAAAAAAAATTAGGTTTCTATGTTATGAAACTTATTTAATCTACCAACACCACTTATTCATGATATATTTTTGATATCGATGATATTTCTTTCATAAAAAGGATAATTCCTTCTTAAATAAGGGGAAAATAATTTAAATACTCACCACCAACTCTTCCTTAATTTATTTCTCTCTTATAATAAAATATTAAAAATAATAATCTTGGGGATACAACTTATTGATATACACTATGAGAGTTCATTTTAGAATATTTTCAAATATTTATATAACAAATTATTTTTTACTATATTGTTAGATCATAAAAAATAAACAAGAATTTTATAAGTAGACTTGATTGTCTTATTGATATTTATTGTCCTTTTTGTTGTCTAACATCACAATATGTGTGGCCTGATATTATATTCATATCAATAAGAATTTTCTTGATAAAATATTATATTTCAAATAACTTTTTAACACCAATTTAATTTTACATTAATCTTCATATCCTTTCACATTCATAATTTTTCAATTGAAATTATATATTCCTATTTAAGATTCCATTACATTAATTTAACACTAATAATTGATTTAAATAAATATTTGACACTATTTTAACATTAATTTTGGACAGATAGAAATAATGTCCTTATATTTTTCTATCCCCATTTATTATATTTAGCTTATTTCCGTACAAACACAACCAATGGATCATGTATTCCAATAAAATCCACACCACATGCAAATATAGTAAAAATAATTTAAACACATTGGGAGAGAGTTACTTACCAAAAAACCTTAAGTAGATAATTGTGTTTGATAATAGTAAACTAAAAATTTAAATACATCATTTTTGAAATCCTTTATAGAGATTCTCTTCAATGAAAAAGTTCTTTAATAAACAACACAGATAAAATTTTCTTAAATGACACTATTTATTGGATTAGGAACCACCTGTAATGTCAGACTCATCCTAGTTTTATGTGTTTCTTATTTTTATAGACCACTATTATATATATCATCATATATAAACCAATAATAGAGGGGTCTTCCACAATAATTCACTAATTTACCTTTTATAAATGTTACAAAACCACTTAGAAATGATTTTTGTTTTTCCACATCAAAATCCATTAGAGTTAACCAATACACGATATTAATTTATGAATCCCTAAATACATGTTTATCTACAATAAATTTCATTGGTGAAATAGCTAATTTATCTGATATTAATATTTGTATTCAATATCTATAAGAGGGTTATCATGGTTAAATTTTTTTGACATGTTACACCCAACATTGAGCTCAGCAATTAATTTCATCAAATGTGGAAAATATATTTACTTGCAAAAAATATTTTATTTTTCTGAATAAACCCTCTATAGTAGTCTATATAAAGAATTCTTTCATTATGAATTATTTATTTATTCTGTTTTTTATAATTTCTATCCGTATGTCTATGGTTAGTATAAATAAAACATTTCCCTTTGAAAATAGACCTTGTATAATTATTGATTGATTGAGATGTTGTTATGGGGTATTTTATTCCACTATTGAGCCCTTGATATTATAGAAACACACTACCATAATGTCCCATGATAATTTAATAATATCACTATTTAACCACATCTCTTTGAAATCCTTCTCCTCTAAATATATATGAAATCATATATTGTCTCAGTTATTAAAAATTTTCTTCATTATTCACTCTATTAGATGATGATTCCGTGGGTTGAGTATTCATAATTTCACTAAATGTGATAAACCTATTTTATAGCTTTAAATTCCACTGATCATTATACCTTTTTTTAGAAAAAATTTCCTTCCATCTATGGGAAATGTTCTTTTCATGATTTTATCCTCTCTTAAAGTTATGTTTTATTGGGATAATCCTTTATTTTTATTACTTATCAATGCATGTTTTCTCCTAATTCAAATGAATGTTTTAAAGTATGTTATATCAAAACATTATCTTTTCACACAGTCTCATAACGACTTAATTGAAATTCATATCTATGTGAACAATATTTATGATGAAAACATGATTCTATTTCAACCTGTTTCTTGAATTTACATCCACATCATTCATCATGAGGGAATATGAATTCATATATTTTCAAGAATATCAAAAATATATTTTAGAAAAAGATTTAACTATGATATCATAATTATTCACCACAGTTTGAGTTTTTTATCTTATTTGGAGTCTTTTTTTATTCATACTATCTCTACCTTTGCAAATAATCCAATTTAATCCTAATTTATTATGATTATTCTTCTCTTTATTAAACTATTAAACATAATTTATTACATAAAATTCATTTGATACAACATAGAAGATTGATAGGACTAGAGTATTTGGGGCCTAAGATCATTACATAAAAACATAAAACATGAAAATCTACATCTTTATTGAAATCTTCCTTTACATGACCACTACATTCCTTCGTACTTAGCATTGCATGGGATAACCTGAGAACATGTATAAGAAACTGGTGAGATATAAAGACCAGTAAGGGAATAATCATGGAATAACATGAGAAAAACAATACATGTTAAAGAACAGGAATATAAATAGAAAATAAGAAAAGCATAAACATAAAGGCATGATAAACATGACAATCATAACATGGAAATGTTGTAATAACAATTAACATGGAATTAGCATGGACCAAGGATCATTTCTTATAGAGCATGAGTAAATCCTCAGTGCACATGAAGTGCGAGTAAAACCTCATTGAACATGAATTTGAATGAGTAAACACCCTTTTCACATGACGTATCATGAAACAATACTTTACCCAAGGAATTGGAGCGCTAAAAGGGCGCACCCTTCTTAATCATTTTGTTTCAAGCATAAGTGTGCCACATAGAACATATAACATGGATTAATAAAACATTACAATTTATTCCATAATAATGGCATGTATAATTAAAACATGAAACATTATAATCAATATGTTAATGTGCATAAAGTTGAAAATGGTTGATAGAGAAATGGACATGGTATTCACTACACAATGACATTGGCTTAGAAAATCAGAGCAATTTCTGCAGCGTAACGGCGTGACGTAAGAATTCATAAAAATGTTTGATGCAAGAGAAAGGGGTGTCTCATCAAATGTACATGAAATAGATAGTAATTGGGTAATACAGATACATGTACCAACTATTTTAATGTAATTTAGAGTCATGATACAAAATAATTTATTGAATGTAAAAGAGTAGAGAGAAATTTTCATTTGGAATTTCATAATAGTCACGGGTGTACATGAAAGGCATTTAATGAAAGATAAATGGGTCTCCCATCTTTCAAACATAAGGAGGGAATTATGGGGGAGGTGTGAAACCATACCCGAACATTTATAATTGAAATTATAAGGGCATAAAAATTTAATGAATATTGGAAAAAAATGAGAAATGAAGAAAAAAACCCTTACTTTGAAGTGTGCTTATAAAGGCATGAGAGAGGATTGAGAGAGGCCTCTTGTGAGCAAGGGGCACCTTGGGAGGATTCTGGAGAGAGGATGAAAGAGTTTGGATGAACTCCAAAGGCTTTGAGTGAGGAGGAAGTGGGAGATTAGGTGGGTATATATAGGAAAGTAGAAGGGGATTTTTTATCATTTAGGTTTGGGACCCCACACATTAAACTAATCAAAAAAACAAAACAACGCATGGTTTTTGCCCATGGTTTTTGAAAAATGGATGTGGAAAGAAATATTTTGTTACGCCAAAGTCCAAACTTCTTTAAAAAATGGGTTTTCTTATGTTGAGGTGAGTCACACTCCCAAGGAAAACAATTTATAAAGACAATATGTATAATCAGTCTGAAAGGGCCATTAATGCTTTGTAAAATAAATAAAAAACACAAAACCACATTATTTAAGTGGTAAAACATATATTGGCCGAAAATTAATCTTATAGTAATTTAGTTCATCACAATTCGGTCATTATGATGTCATAAAACACATTATATATTTAAACAGTATTAAATTTTAACGCAAAAAATTTGACTCTCTCAGAAAATTATGAAAAATCTTGGTTGGATAATTACGACATCCCAATTCCAGAAATAATATTTATTTTATCTAAATAATTTTCTAAATATATTAATTTTCACCTTTAAAATGAAAACCAACATTTATAAAAAATTCACGAGTTTTGAAAAAAATGGCTTTCAAACCTTAATAAAAATTTCAATTGCATTCATAAAATTATACGATCATTTATATTTAATAAAAAATAATTTAATAATAATAATAATATTTTATGAAATTATTATTTAATTAAAAAATCCATTAATTCATCAAAATAGATTTCTTAAGTGAACTTTAACTTAAAATACTATTTGAGCTTTAAAAACTATTTAGAAGGTAACACTAATAAAATGAATGTATATTCATTATTATATACAAAAATAATGTACATAACCATAGTGATAAGGTCTTGTAAAATAACCCCTTATAATATTTGCATAAGACCGAAGAGGAAGGTGTGTGATGGTCAATGACTTTTGGGGTGGCACGGATAACATTTCTCAGGTGGTAATGTCTATCATCTTCCATTTCTCTCGTAGGCGGTCCCACTTGAACTTAACCTATTAAAGATCAGTTGGGGCTTTGTCAAAAGAAAAGCACGATGATGCCACCTCTTTTCTGAGCTCTAACAAATGGGCTTTGTATGAGGAACATCTAATGGATAAGACCATCACTTCCTTTGTCTGAGTAAATTTGATTTGTTAGAGGCAGATTTCCGGGGACTATAGAGGTACTGTAGTAGAGTGTAAACTATATAGTACTGTAGCAGAATTGTACACTGCCATGGTACTGTAACAGAACTGTAAACAATGAAGGTATGGTAGAAGTGACAGTAGCAGTTACTATAGTAGGTACTGTTCGGTACCATTGCAGCTGAAACTATTCACCTTGGGCCACCAGTTTGGTCTTGGAGTCCTTACTACTTTTGGGCCACCCAGGCCTTCAGGTGGGTCGGGATTTTGGGCCACATTTAAGGCCTTCGGGCTACCTCAAGGCCTTCGGGCCACATATAGTTTCCCTAGGCACACTAGAATAAAGGAGAAGCCCTAGAAGAGGATTTAGATTCGGTGCACTCACCAGAGCAGAACCAAATGGATTTTTCAGAATAAGAGTGTATGACTATGCCATCGGGACCAGCCTATGCTTGCACAGTAAGCCTTGATAGATGAACATGTGATGGTGTAAAGAAACTATAATGATGAAGATGCTGGGGAGGCGTAGTTCCTTGTAGATATTCTGATTGAATTCCCTAATAACTTCAGGTCATGTGCTCTCATAATCCTACGGGCCATGTAATCTCTGAGCCTACGGGCCTTGTAAGGGTTCCCCCTCATCCCTTGAAAGGGGTGTTATAGAAAATCAATAAAAATGAAGGCCTTCGGGCCATTTAGGCTTAAATCCCTATATTTATACTAATCATGTGTTCACTTTTCAATGAATATATTAGCAATGGTCACAATTCTTAACATAAAACCAAAGAAGTTGACATTTTATATAAAAATTTTACAAAAACAGAAATTTTATTAGATCAAGAGGGATTTCCATTAATGAAAGTTTGGATCGTTACATTTATTCGTTGTTTTCTCCTGAAAAATATATTTACATTAAACTCTTGATTAATGCCTAATAACCTTCTTTTCATCTATTACTTTTTATATATTTCTTCCCGTAATTTAGAAGTATATAAATAAAGTGAAAAGTGAATTTTTTTCTTCAATATGACATTTATAATGGTTTTATATAATATTTTTTATGTCTCTGAACGATGAATGTGTTAATTTTACATTATTACAGTACAAACTCGTTGGGAATATTCAACAAGATCTTCAACAAAGGCTTATAAAATCCAATATATTTCATTTTTATTTTGAAAAAATTTAGTAAAATTTAAAAATAAGGATTTATCATAAAATATATGGGTAAAAGAAATAGATTTTTTTCTCAAATAAAAACCTTTAGGCTCTGATTTCACTAATTGGAAAAATTTAAATATAAAAACCTTTAGAGGGTGGGGTGGGGGAAATCGGGGTTCACAATAGATAAATATTTTCATCTAACATTTCCCTTGTTTATATAAATATTTTTCCATTACTGTAAGGAAAAAATTAAATCTCACATTATATCATTGTTGATCTCACCAAATATTGAACTAATTTATAGAAAATAAATACAAAAACACATATAGATTTTACTTTGTTCACCACTATGGGATAATCTAATGAGAATAATGAAAACAATATACTGGTGTATCATAATCCACTTACATTTACTATTAGGTGCATAAAAACTTTTCTGTTATGGTTACTTCATGAAAAAGTGAACTACCATTACAAGGTTTATGAAGGACTCACTATTAATCCATGTTTCACTCCCTCTTCACCTCTCACATGAGAAACATTTATGATGGAAAAGTATTTTTATAGTTGGAAGGATGTCAATAATAGTTTATGGATATGAATATTTTCCCAAGATCATTATATGTTATTGATTTCTCCTCCATCACCATGTACAAAATATATGCTTCATGTTCATCCATGTTTATTCATTCATAATATACTTATAACTAATGGAAATGAATACACACTGTGATTTTAGATATTTTATCTTTCACATGAACATAATGAAAATTTGATCTCATTAAAGATGAAGTTATTTATAATTAAGAACAAACTTATTTGGTTACTTCTTTTATAAATATGTGATACATTATACCCCCTTCTCTTTAAGCCTTCTAAATTTATTCTATCTATAAGTGACCAATGTAACTCCATTTCCACAGGTTGCAAAGTTGTATTGAATCCAAATTTATAAATTTAATCAATTATCCGGATTTTCTTGAACTATTACAATAATATTTTATAAATTTTCCATTTTCCCAACAATTGATTTTATATTTGGGATCAATTATCTTTATTCTGTACCTACATAATCATTCAATATGTCCCATGTGTCTAAATGAATTCAAATAGTTCCAATTAGGCCAAGTAAATTCCATAAATATTAACCCAAATAGTTATATTTTTATATTAGTTAAAAATTATTATGATTTTTAAGAAACTGATATATTAGGAGAAATCTATTGCATTGTAACATGATGTACTTAAATTCTCTCTAGTTTTCAGCATGATTTCATTCACTATAATGTTTTCATAAATCAATATCTATATCTAAAAAATCTATATGAAAAACTAGAAGTGTTCTATATAGAGATAGAACTATATACATTGTTGGAATAAGAATGTAAATTTATTAACCTATTATTATTATTATTCAACATTGATTATAGTAGTTGTCCAGCTCAGATCATCCTAGAACATTAACTGACATGGATTGTGGTGATATATTGATGTGGGAAACATATTCTAATGTTATAAATTTATAATAATGGTTTAGTAAAGCACAAAAAATCCCCATGGATATAGTTCACATGTATTGTGACTCTAGGAGGGAATAAGGGATGTGGTCCCAGTGGACCATGGTCATATGTGGAACTAATGAACATGATTCACATAGACCATGGATGTAGGAGTCTGTTAAAAGGCCTAAAACCACCTCCACATTGATTATGGATATAGGTTGAAATAATGAACATGATTCATGTAGACCATAGATGTAGGATTGGGAGGACTCATAAAGCCATAGTCCATGCGGACCATGGAAATTGATCCTGATACACACCAAATATTTTATTTTTTTAAAATAATAATTATGAATAAATATAATTATGTATACACACACCTTAATGTATATTTATATACATATTTATATATAAATACCTACAGTCCATCATAGGTTATTAGTAAATATCTTTAATAAATAAAGGAGAGGTTTTGAGATCAAAACTCAACATTTTTTTAATATTTATATATCTATATCCATGGTAGCGAACCATGGATATAGATGTTACCCACTTCTTGTATATTTTTAGACCATGTCCATCATGTCCATTTTCATAGTAAAAGTCCTGTGACCATGGTTTTTTGTCTTGGTTATAGGTCAAACCCTATTCCAATGATAATATGACCCACGATCAATAAAAATCCTAGAAATATCCTACATCCATGATCCATGACATATTTCTGTTGTTTTAGCATTTGAATATAGTCTAATATTATGGTTGTGAATATATATTATTTAAACCTTTCATGAAGATCATATAATAATCCCCACATCTCCTTGTGTATTTTTTTAATATTTAACATTTTGTGGAATGAAATAGAAATTCACAATGCAACGACCAACTTTATTAGCCAAGATGGATTGCCACTTTTCTTCTTAAACTACATCCACAATGATACTCTCACTATGTCATAGTGCATTAGTTACCATATCTCTACCATTTTTTGTATTATTTATGTAATGTGTTTTTGATTCATCTACTTCATTATATTCACAATCCACATTTATTTCTCCTAGTTTCTCATTGTGACACGACTTCATCCCATATTCTGTACATTTCTATCAATTTTATTGCTTTATACATTCCACTATGTTGTGGTTTTCATCTCCACAATACAATTTTTTTATTGAACATCATAATTTAATCCCCAATACCTTGTGAGTTATTTTGACCAAGAATTTTCAATTTAATATGTTATGGAATTAAAAAATTATTAGTTATTATTTTGTAATATTCCTTAGGGAATGATGTTTTTATTCATTTTTAGTATCCTTCCATTGTATTAATAGTAAAAAATTATAGAAAAGATTGCAAAATGTTTTGTTAACCTATAATGTTCCCTTTCGAGCATCGTCAGAGTGATTTATACATATTAGTAATATTATCTTTACATGACACATATTTTAGTGTATTACTGTACTCTATGATGCTCCAAATCAGATCAGATGATCAATATTATATAGATGTGACATCATTCATTGAATTTGGAACACCATTTCATTATTATATTTAAATCCTTTACTAAATGTTTTCTATTCTTTTTGAATCGATTATATATAATTACACGATTTATGAAATATGGTTCCCATTAAGAATTCCACCCTCATTTACGCATCTCTATGATCCATTTATTTTAATTTTATCCTTCAATTACATATAATTAAAATCTAGTAGTAATTGTCAATAAATAGAATACACAACCTTTTTTTTGAATAGACAATATAATAAAGAACATATTTCTTAAATATGTGGACTATATGTACTATGTTCTTATTGTATAATAATCATTACTATTTTTTAAAAAATTATTTCCCAAATATAAAAAATATTATCCCCAAAATGTTAGGTTCACCTATATCATTTTATGTATACACATGATAATTAATGAATACCTAGTGGTCAGTGTTAAAAAATTGAATGATCTTGGTCTAATGAGTTTTAATTGAACAATTTAATGTATTTGTTTAATTTTTATATAAAAAAATTAAAAATTTAATATCAATAAATCCCATAAAATTATACATATTTTTAGTATATTAAATATAAAAATGATATGAATTCAATAGATTCTATTCAAGAATGCACACCAATTTTTTTAAATTTTTTTATATCATATTTATTTAAATTTTATATAAAAAACAATATTCAAAAAGAGAAAAAATAAAATATATATCTAAAAAATGATAACATTTTTTCACTGAACATACGATGAATCATAATAATATAAAAGGGTATTATTTTCTCTATATGATTTTTTATTTGTAGTTAATATAACATTGTTTATAAATAATAATAATTTTTCACAGAGTGTTCTCTGTAATTTTTTTATAATATTTACATAAATAAATTTAAAATGATAGTATATAAGACACATGGGCATCACATATTTTAATATTAAAAAAATATTAAATGAATTAATAACTATAGATAGAATATTTGTTTTACCACATTAAATTTAATAGTTAAAATCATAGAATAATGTTATTTTATAATTATTTGGGGTATACGAGATTGAAACACTCACACACCCAACTCCCAAACGATATGATGGATTGGTCACATCCCCTAAAAAGATAACCCATCCACACAATCCAAGGAAAATAAATGACCCAAAAGTCCACTAGAGCCTAAATAATGGCCTGAACGCCCAATAAAATTCGAGATAAAGCACATATATCATGTAAAAAATAGTCTCACATCCAATGCTCAAGTTGATACCATCGAGAATCATCACCCTTCACGATCCACCCTTGTATCATGTAACCCACCATCTATTGAGAGAACCTTCTGACCCATGGAATTGAGGGAAATCATGAATTAATGCCCACCACAACCCTCACTATCAAGGAAGAAACAACCAGATGAAACCATAGACTGAGGACCAGTTATCACCTATACAATATTCAACTTACCCTCCAGCATCTATGTGAATCCACCTTAGACTCTCCATCACCATAAATTAATCCACTAACTAGAAGAATCCAATTGAGGACACACACTTATTGATTGAAATAAACATGAACCTCCCCAAATATTGGGTTTCCATCAAAATTTGACACCTTTCTTTTGATTCAGGATTACGGGGTGCCTTACCACATGGAAAAACCGCAACAACAAAATCATAAAACCTTCTATATTGGTTCCAATTGAATTTTTATATCCAAAACACACAATTTAATTATAAATTATATAATAAAAATATATACCTAATTATTTTTCATATTTTAAATCAAATGAAAACATATATATTTTAAAAATATAATTATATTGAGAATTTACAAATTAACGAATTTTAAAATATTACATAGTATTCATTAAATATAAAAATCATTTTATATATTTATAATTATACATTAAGTTCCTATATAAATCAAAATCTATAACTAAAATATTAATTTAAAATAATATATAAAAACATCTAAAACATATAACATAAAAAATGATTTATGTGAAAATAATTCAAATAAAAAAAATTAGGAAATCGATAAAATTGTATAGTTCAAGAAAAACATTATGTCATTTAAAAAATGTTTTGTTAAAAAAAAATACATAATTAAATAGTCATAAAAACATATATAGTTTAATAATAATTAGTTTATTATGGAATATAAACAGTAAAAAATAACCCATAATTAAAATTATTACTGAATAATAAAATACTAAGAATAATAAAAATAAACACCAAAAAATTTGGATTCGATAAAACATATCAAAAACCTTAAAATAATATATAAATAACAATCTTATTGGGGGGTAACTTCTTATATAGTTTATAAAAATTATTAATATTACCTAAATCCAACACGATATGAATTAGACATAAAAAACATAACTCATGGAAGAGAAATAAATATTTTAATCTTGAAAAATAGTAATAAAAATGCACAAAATACATTGAATATATACAAATTTATCACTAATAGAACATTTATAAATTAAGGGAGAAATTATAAAACACATTAAATGTTTTTTCATTAGATTGAGAATTTTTAAGTTGTATACTTTACTTTTGAAAAAATAGTTATTCAATAATTAATGGAATGTTGGTTAATTTGTAAACATGATATGATATTAATGTAAAGTTATGTGTTTTTGATGCAAGAAAAAATTTATATCTCTATTTTTGTTTTTTAATATAGAATCAATTCTATATGTGTTAATATATTATTTATAGATATACATATTTTAATGTTTGATTGTGTTTATTAAAAAGTTACACAAAATATAGATCACATGTATGAAATTGTATATGGTTCTAAAGAATATAAATATATAAATATATATATTAATTGTTTGGCACCAAAAACTCCTTTTATTATTAATGAAAATCAAGAACCGCTTTTTAACTGGGTATAGGGAGACCCATTACATAGCCCAAAGGCCCAGTGGGTTTGTAGCCCATTACATAGCCTGTAGGCTCAATTTTTTCCCAATTCCCATTTTGGTAATAGTAAACCACTTGCTACAGTACCGGAACAGTACCACCTCTGCTACAGTGCCCATCCTTCGCTATAGTACCCACCGATCTATAGTTTCATCGCTACTACATTACTGTTATAGTTCTGCTACAGTACCTATGCCCAATGGGATTTGAACCCACATTATATAATCCATAAAATATCAAAAACATTATAAACTATCTCCATTATAACCCCTCATAATCCATCAGATAAAACTAGTGCGTAACATGAATCATGCCTCTAGTATTCCATTAGTTTGTCACTATAACTTATGGTATAAGGCAAATATATTTTGAGTAATTACCACAGTATTCCAAGAAACAATATAGAATAAACCAAAAATCTTCTTCAACTGAATAATATAAAAATAATATCGTAATTATGATGATTCCAATATATTATCCACAGGTTTGTAATCATTTAATCAGATTCACAATATAGAATGATATATCATAGTATTTATAAAATGTATCATAATCAAAATAGTTATGATAAATTAGAGAAACATAATAATCAGTTATTCTATCTTAAAAATATAGAATATTATTCCGTGGAAAATAAAAATAATCATAATAAAATATATTATGATAAATGTAATACAAATATAAAGATGAATACATTAAATCACATTCTATTTACAGTTGATTTAGAATTATTTTCACCCCAAGGGAAGTGTATTCAGTTCCCGTGGATAATGTTCCCATGATTTATTCTATCAACATTGTTTATCTCACCTACACAAAGGTAATCCATCAATATGATGACTGGCTTCAATATTAATATCTCTTAAATCCTATGATCAAGAACGTTTTCGTAACCTCAATCTTCTTATCCTAGAATCCCTTGATCATGTGGATAACATTCTGCATTTCCATACCCATAAGCCCTCAATCAATTTAATTAGATTCTTTATTCTTATCCTCAGAAGTCCCTGACCATTATAATAATAACAGTGTCATTTAAAGAAAAAAGAACTGTTAGATTACAGGGAAAAGGAACAAGTAGATCACCTTTGTAAACTCCAGAGATCTTGTATAGTAGAAAAATCACCAGATCTCTCACACAGTGTCATATATCACTTGTGTGTCAAAATGATCTATTGACCCAGTATTTATTAGTATTCCTTCTAATGATCACCTTGATATCCAATAGTTATGTTTTTTTAATGATTTTTGGGGGCACCAGGACACCTAGTGCTCTTCAACGGTCATATTAAAACTGAAAGCATGATATTATTTTGATTAACACAAAATGAAAAAAAATGTTTTTATTCAAAATATTTCACCACATAAAAATCATGTTTTATACAAAAAAAATAAATTGAAAATAGTCTGATCATTATTTTTTTTGTTTCAGTATGAAATACATTGATATATTGATTGGTAATCAATTTAATCATTAATAGGATTCAAATTATATATAATCTTGATACAATAATCACATAATTTATTCATTACTTTAAATTTTTGGGAGTATAATATTTTTTGTATATATACTCATTACAAAAATTGTAACGATGAAATATAAATTTATTTTCATAAGTCAAAAGATTTGGTTTAGTTATGATAAAATATAATATGTTTTCTATAAATGTGTTGTTAAAATAATTTATACATTAAAGAGCTAGAAATCAATATTTAATAAAGAGTTTTTTAATTCTAAAATAATATGAAGGGAAATGTAAACAAGAGAATTTTTACTCAGATGACCCCAATATTCATAATGGGTGGATCTTGATTCAAATGAATATAAAACAAAAAATGATATAAAGAAAATAAATAACTTGAAATAACACACTAATAATTATCCCAAGATGATATTAGGTCATATTTTGTCTATAATTTGATCAAAAAATACATCGGGTCCAAAAGACCAACAATCAACCATTATTGTATCTTCCAAGGGGAAAATAAAAATCTATCGAAGGAATCAACTAAAGGAATTTTATTTCTGAAGTAGTCCACCAATAAATGATCCATCATTATAGAGGCTCGCATGATCTACATAAAAGAAATCAGAACTAATTGAACTCCATCTATGGATGACTGAAATTTAGGACAGGCGTTGATTGACGAGAATCTAGGGAAAGTGAAGGGTCAGTTAAATGATTAAAAGGAGGATAATGGAGAGAATACGAGATAAGAAGAGGACCCTACATACTCCTTGGATGGGATGGAATGAGGAGGGGATGTAACAGCAAGGCCATGCCATAGGTTATCACTGAGAGTGGGTTGGAGCTTTTCCTAATCCTGATCCAGTTTATCCGTTACCCACTATGAAAATTTTCACCCTCAAAAAACAACATCATGAGATTTCTAGATTAATGAATCAGTGAAAATAGTTACATTAAATATACTAAAAGAGATCTAGAATTCATAATAATGAAAAAATTATATATACCTCTATTAAAAAGATCGAATTCATGCTGATTGAAGATATAATATAGGATATTAGGATCTAAAAATACCATAAATCAGTCATTAATGATATAATACTGTTTAAAAATTTGAGTAAACACCAGCAACACATACTCAAGAACATATTTTTAATAATTATATTTTTGTGGATATAATTAATGAGGCCTATATGGTTTTACTATTTTTAAGGTCCACCTATTTATTCCCTAGAACTGGAAAATTAAGTCCCCTTGAATACCACACAAACCGAAAGACCTGCGAAGTAGAACTGATCCATCAAAACATCCCATGACCATATCCTACAAGAACACTAGATGTTGATTAACCCCATTAATTGTGATGAGTATAAATTTTCACACACTCTATAGAAGGAATGATGATTAAATTTTCATGAAAATGGAAACAATAATAATTTATATAGAATACCCAATGATTATATGGATTGGGATTAAAATCCAATATCTTTTAGAGAGAAAATCAATCCAATGATTACTATAATAATACATGTATTCATATCTCATAATTAAAAATTTATGATATTAGAGTTGTTGATGAAATTCATGAAGAAATTAAAATTATAAAAATGTCTGACACCCCTAATCATTAATATAATTCTTGATCATTTAAAACATGTTTAACTAATATGTTAATTTTTTATATCACATCCCTCTGAAATGGTCAAACTCATATTTCCTGTAGATCACATCACCTTAACTAATGCATACCAAAACCATACTTATACCTCTACATGAAGCCATTAATATATGGACTTTTTATTCTATTACCAACCCTCCAGAGTTCCCTACTACCAGTCGATGAAAAATTAAAGAAAACATATCTTGCAAAATTTCTCCATCTAGTAAAATTCATTGTAGCATAAATGAAGTCTTTATAATTCCTAAATATTTCTATCTTAAAGAATAATTCAATGAAATTTACCAAAAAAATTATAATTCATTGGATACATTTATAATTATTCTTTTTACACATGCATATAATGTTCTCCAATTCCCCTTCCATTGACATGATATTTACTAAGGCATAGTTATTCTTAAAACAATCGTAAACAACACCTTTATAAAAAATTAATCCATATTTTTCTTAATAGATATATCTCAGAACTATAAGAGCCTATTTTCTTGTATATTTTTGATGAAATGAAATTTTAGATTAATGTTATTTATCATTCCATGAAACTATAGATTTTTTTTAAGGTGTGTATCAAAATAACTCTCATACAATACGACTCTTCCTTTTTAAATCCTTTTAAGTTCATTTAATATGTGAATTAACCAAACTAACTCCTTTCTATCTTGTGTATAATCTATGTATTTTTCTTCTATTTTATAAAAAAGGTAAACATAAGTTTTAGTCTATAAATCAAACTATCCATTTTTCCATAAATGGTATACACAAATACAATCACACTCATTTGAGAGTCTAAATCTCTAGAAAAATACATATCCCTAAAATTTTGAAAAAAATCAACTTCTCTAAAACATAGAGACAGATGATTAGATCCTTTATGTATCATAATATCTATATAGTGATTTCATAGTTCTCCCTTCTGAGGTTTTCTATAATGTTACTCACCAATCATACCTAAAAGTAAATTTTTAGCCATGTACATATCATAAATTATATCAAACATCTTATAGATGATGAAACATGAGCTTTTTTCTTTATCATGGACCTTATTTTCAATTATGGGACCCACCTCATTGGATAACATGATGTGTCCACCATAATGGGTTGTGAAAGGATTACATCAGAATAACCAAAAAATTTTATCATTTTTTGGAATGTGGTCCTTCTAAAAAATGCATATTCCTAATCTCTTATACTTATGAATCCTTATACACATGATTATATTATCCGGTCCAAGGTCTATCTCAAAAAGTTCATAAATAACACAATTAGAATCCTGAATGTAGGAAACCTTCAGACCTATTGGATACATGCCATCCATATATAGAAAGAGTATGATGTATGTAGCATTATTCAATAACCAATTTTAGTGAATATTTCTAGTCACTCCCCATGAATCATTACTTTGTAATGAACACATAGATGTTATTGTTCCACTATTAGGATTCTTATTTCAAGTTATAGTTACTTCCCCTAAATATAAAAATAGGACCCTCACTCTGATAATGTTCAAAAACATTGAAAACTTCTAGTAAACCTATTCTTCCAAATATCAATGAAAATAGGTTTTCTTAAATCCATTTTTTAAAATTTAATATCATTTGATGTAACAAAACTCAACACCATAAAGATTATTATATATTTAATTTCTATTTAAAAATTTTTATAATAATTCAAATCATTATTTCTATTGGAAATCCATCACTACCAGCCACAACATATATATTATTATTTCATAATATTATTTCTTAAAAGCAATGATCCATTTTTTCATGTTTATGATAACATTTTTTATTTTAATAAAATTTCATATCCTATTGAACACTTAGGAGGCCATTTAATATTTCATTTAAAACCACAACAATTATAGTCACAAAATTTCACCACTTATTTAGAGTATTTAGGTCCTCCTATATCTTTATGATGTAATAAATTCAAAAAATATCCAAAAAATTTGATTGGTTTCCTTGTTCTTGATTATCTTCTCAACTAAACTTAAGATTTAACTCATTCATGTTCTACTATTTTTGATGCTCCATATTTCATATCACCATCACCTAAAAATTCAACTTGTGAATCATTCCATTGAAATTTTTTATCCATTGAGGATTCTAGAATTTTAACTACTAGACTTAGTATTTTTCTATTTTTATATGAAAATAAAATTATTTGAAACTATTATCACCTATTACTTTCATTGAGATCAACATTTTATTTAATAGTAAAGTATTTATTCTAATTATATTTTCCATCCATGTTTATTCTCTTGCATATGATATTCTTATGGAAGAGAACATCTAGAATAATTATAAACAATCATTTCCTATAATCCCATAAAAAGAAACTAATTTATTAATTTATGTACTCAACCGTGATTCAATCTTTGGACATAAAATGATGTTATTATTTATCTTTAGCATCAATATGTCTGTATTCCAAATTATAGAATACATTAAATAGAAAAACATGAATTTTCGTTCTAGAACATTGATTTTTAGGTAGAATATATCACTTAATCAATGTTATACTTATGTTAGATAAGTATGCAACTATGTTGAATGTTTTATTCCCCAAACATATTGTAACTTGTCATGTGCATAAAATCTGTTCATTAAACATTATGTTTGATACAATGTGAGATGAACATAATTTTATTTTAAAAATTTATCATAGAATAAATATTAAATTTCATAAATCATCCCACATTACCACAAATTTATGTTTTATTATATTTTAGGATTAGTTATATAGGTAATTTATTTTACAAAATTTGTAAACATGTATATATAGTCGGTCAACACCACAATTGTTACTAAATTATAATTGGTTGTACTTGTATTCACAACTTATTGAATGGGAACATAAAAAATGGTTGAGCTCCAAAACATTTTACTATGTATCATTATATCATCAACTATTAGAACATAAAAGCATGACAAAATATTTGGAAAAGGAGAAATAACATATGGAAAGGTAGATGGGATAATAATATATTCCCACATTTCATGAAAAAAGTACATGTAATCTCAAATAAACAATAAAAATTATTCTAAATGAGTTTGGAATCATGAGAGAATACACACAATCCATGGAACATTACATTTTATTAGGATTATTATATATGAGTGTGGCATAAATGCAAGCATATAAATTTTATGTCAGGGATATAAATTATGGAATGAACCTAAGAATAAAAAATCTATTGTCAATGTTTCCCACCATTAAATTCGTCACATATTAGGCTGGAAAACCGCTTTTGTACAATCCTGTGCTTGGTAATTCCTCCCATGTAGCCTTGGGCTTGGGTTTAACAATAGTGTGCCTTTATTGGAATAGAGATAATCCACTTATGCACCCTTTATCATATGGATAATAATCTATTGTATATTGGACTAAGGATAATCCTACTGGTGTGCCCTTTTGAGCCCATGATGTAAAGCCCTAACCCTAGATCACCAAAATCCAGTGCATTTATACATTTCATTGACATTATTTTGGGGAAAAAATCTTGATGGTCTGTACAATTTAGTCGCCTTGCAAAACTAGATTACATACAAGATACCAGTCATACATTGGGATAAAATAAATCATTCTACAAAATAATTGAAATAAAATACATCCTTGAAAGATTAATCATAGTTATTTTCTTCATAACCCGTGGAGAGAAACATAATAAGGGTGATCTCAAATTCGAAGTATGTTTATGTAAAATGGAAGCAATAATAAATTTATATGGAAAGGCAAATGTCTAAAAACACTTTCAATTTTAAAACTAGATAAGGCATAAATAATATGGAACGTAAGGAGCTAAATCATATTACATAAATCAGTAAACTGAGAATGAAATAATTCTATAGATATGTCAAAGAAAAATCTCATTGTTAAATAATATCTGAAATTAAACGAGGGAAATACTTTATTTAAGGATGTTGTGTCTCAGGCAAAAGAAAACCTATTACCATTAAGAACTTTCCCAAGATGGTTTAAAATTAATGGTAGAAACCCATTTTGAAAACTTATTCCTCGCATGAGAACCATTCGATGCATTTAGAAGCAATATAAAGTCTGAGATCCACCCATCACTACCAATCTAATGTATTTGTCATATTGAATAAGAAAAATAAATAATATACCTTATCAAATTACCATATTGAATTAGTAATAAATATCTACAGATAATTAACATGTAGAAAATAATATGATATCATGAAAATAATTATATTCATGATATAACAAGTCAAAATATAGAATATTCACCATAAAAAATTATCTAGGTGCATAACATTACAATATGCCTCAATGAAATGAAATTGAGACGAAATCCATTACCTTAATCTCAATACTGTATTTTTATTTCTAAAACTCTTTTATGATGGTATTATTAACATATATTAGAATCATAATAATATTTATGATATCATATATGATTATTTAATGACTTTATATTACCCATTTATTACGAATTCAATGTTAATGCAACATTTCAAGTAATAATCACTTCTTTTTATCATATGTGTTTTGACTTGTTATTCTTGATCATATTTCATAGATCATGATTTACATAAATAAAAATGTATAATATTATATATATATTATATATATTAATAATATAAATATATATTAGATAGATGTATTATATGGAATACAACGTTTATGGAGATGGTAAGCCTTACGTACACATGAACACAATTTTCATTTTCTTATCATATTGAATAGAAGTAAGTGAATGGAATATAAGTACACACACACACATAGACACACAAACACACATAGAGGTACATATATACATGTATATATAAATTATTCCAATAGCATTATTATGTCATAAATTTCATAATTATTCATAATATGTATTTTTTATAATAATATTTAGATGGTGAACATGGAAGATGAGTCTCATCGCTTTTTGAAGATGGTAAGCTGTATGTACGCATGAGCGACGATATAATTTTTCTAATTGTATAATGTGTTGTATTTGGATTGAATATGAATCTAAAATAAATAATATAATTTTATATTTATTATTTAATTCCATTTTATTCATAATTATACCCATCGAAATGAAGTATAAATGAAAAATAGTTTACACCACGGTGTGGAGATGATAAGACTTATGTACACACGCATGGTGATATTTTTCTCAATAGAATGGGTAAAAGTGTAATATGGTTGTCCCGTAATCATAAAAATATATCAGAATATATTATATTCTAGATTTATTATTTTAGTATGGTAACAACTTAGTAAGAGGAAGTAGAAGAAGAAATGAACCTTGAAATAAGGGATAAAACGATTACCTCTTCTTTGGGTGTCTTCTTTTGATTTTCACAAATGGACCCCATAAGTTGGTTTTATGCCCAAAGGGTTTTCACTAGAATGACTTTATGGATGTTTGGAGGAGATTTGGGTAGGGTTTGATCAAGCCAAATAGATTTGAGTTGTGAATATGTGGGTAGAGTTGGTTCCCTTTTATAAGAGAGAGGATGGGAACTTTTGGAAGCTATTGAAATTTTATTTTAGTATTCATTTATTTTCTCTTTAATATGGTCCCATAATCATTTATTGAAAATATTATATTATTTTGGGTCTAAATCCTTTCAAAAAATATTTTCTAGACAAATTTTCGTCACAAAATTGACATTACATTTTAGTTTTAACCATTAGTTAAAAACATTAACTCTTACCACGACTTCTTGCATTTTCATAATATATTGTAATTATATTTACTATAAAATCCTAAGAGAACAATAAGTGGATCATTAAGGACATTGGAAACAGTATATAATTAATTTGGACTTATCTTATATTTTTATGACTATTATATCATTTAATAGAATTGTATTTAAAAAAAAACCATTTATGTCAAATTTAACACTATTTTGAAATTGATTTTTTAAGTAACAACAACTTTATTAATTAAAAAAACTAAATTAACTCATTTATAATATGTCAATTTCATCCTGAAAATTCTTGGATGGAATAATAAGTTTCTAATTATATTTATTTTAATATTTATAATATCATTTATTTGATTGTTCCATTTATAAAGAAAATACTGCATCATTATTGTGTCATAAATAAATTTATTTATGTAATTTTTAAAAATTAAAAATAAAATAAAATGATGTAGAAAATATATTTTTAATTATAATGAAAATTTATAGTCGATATTATCACTTAAATAACCCCATAGAAAAATTGTTTTACTAAAAGATACATGTTTATGTTACATTTATCTTTACTTTAAATTAATTCTTATAGAATGTCATTTTCGAATCCAAGTGGATCCATGGGGTCCCCAAATCGACATAAGGATGACCATGGTATGAAATACCTCATCCAATAACTTTCGTAAATGTTTTAGGGTAGTTTAATATTTTTAAAATAAAATATTATGTCCCTTATTTATGAGATTTATCGTTTTACCATGGTAAATAAATCAATTACTGATGTTACTATTCATAGTGTCAAAAAATAAAAGGTACCTATTTATACAATTTGGAAATTCTGATTCCAAATATGGAATCAATTTTTCCAAATTCTAAACAAGTAAGTATTAGTAATTAATTTAAAATTAATTCTCGTCGTCAAAACAAAAAAGCGGGTTTTTAAGAAATGATATCTATCTAAAGATTTTCATGTGTTTACGTAAAATTTAACTTTGAATTTTCTTTCTATGACCAAAATTGTATTAAATGATAAAATATTAATCCAATTAAACTTTAAAACAAATTTCAAAGATAATATAACAATATTAATAAATAAGAAGAAAATGAAGTTTTACATTAAAATGCACTATATTTTCACTATTCATCAAAATTAAAATCTTTTCAGAGAATCACCAAAATTGGACCCTTACATAAATTTTCTATAAAAATATACAAAATTAGTATTATCTTGTAAAATAAAGTATATAAAATTCCAAAATGTTGTTAATACTATTCATAACTGCTTTTTAAAAGGCTACTTTGATAGGCCGTGGTGTGCTTGAACATGGGGTTGCGTAGAATGCAAGACATTGAATTATTTAAAAAGAAACATACCATGGAATCTTGGGGTGTTAAATTATTTCCCCATAAAATAATTGTTTCCTTGAAATTTCATGAATATCACTACATTAAATGATTCATGTTGTTCTTCATCATATGTTTTCGGGTTCCTACATCACCTTTTCCATTTTATGGTTTCTCCAAAGAACATTTACCATAAGGTTTGTCTAATTTATCAATAAATTTTCACTATTATCAATATTCTAGATGGAATCTTCAAAATAATATAAATTGGGTTCTAGTTTTATATTTCAGTGGTGAGAAGATGCATTGGGTCTGGCATGTATTTCATTAACAATGGTATGTGGAACACATCATGAACTTTTGAGAGACATGGATGAATTGAAATAAAGTATGATTCAAATCCTACTCATTTTAGAATTTAAAAAGGTTTTATGTACAAGGGAGTTAATTTAACCTTATTACTTACCCTTATAACACCCTCCAATTGAGATACATTCAGGAAAACAAGGTCTCCAACTTGAAATTCCAAATCCATCCTTCAGTTATCTAAATATATATTTTTCCTATATTGAGCTATTTTGGTATAGGTTTGGATAATCTTCATCTTCCCTAGTGTTTCATCAACATGTTCTGGATCTATAAGTTTTCTTTCACCAATGACATCCCAACAAGTTGGTGTATGTCGTCTCCTTCCATAGAATACTTCAAATGGTTCCATATGAATACATGAATGGTAGCAATTGTTGGAAATTTATACTAGAGGTAAATAATGATCCCACATACCTTGAAAGTCAAGTGATAAGGATATTAACATGTATTATAATGTTTGATTAGTCTGTTCTGATTGTCAATCAGTTTGAGGGTGGTATGCAGTGCTCAAACGAAGTTCACTATCTAAGGCCTTCTGAAGACCTTTCCAGAATCTAAAAGTAAAACTAGAATCACAATAAGAAATAATTAATAGGGGTATACCATGATGTCTTAAAACATAATTAATATATAGTCTTTATAATCGTTTATGTGGTAAATATTGTCTTATAGAATGAAAATGTGTTGATTTGGTAAGATGATCAACAATAACCCACATCACCTTTTTTACATCTGAGAGTATTTGGTAGCCCCATGAAATGGTCTATTCTAATATCATCCCATTTCCACATAGGTATAAGGAGAGGCTCCATAAATCCTCTATGATGTTGTCTTCCAGCCTTCTCCTATTGAAAAACCAAACATTTCAACATGTAATCAGCAATTTTTCTTTTCATGTTGTCCTACCAAAAATGTTCTTAAAATATCTAATCTTATTAGTTCCACCCAGGTGTGTAGAGAAATTGAATCTATGGGATTCATCTAATAATTACAATTTAAGCTTAGGTATAGAGATAACAGAAAGCCCCTTTACAAATTTCAAAATTCCATCTTCAAAAAGGAAATCAATCAATCTCCCATCATTTACAGCTTTATTTTTATTTTCAAACTCCTCGTCATTAGATTGAGAACTTTTTATTCTATAGAGTAAATATGGTTAGATTCCATTGGAAAAGGTATTGATTCTTTACCCTCAAAGATAACTCCCATATTCATATTAACTAGATCAATGATCATAAGAACCCTTTCAACTGTCATCTTATTTAGAACTACATGGTCCATTATACTAAAGGAATTTTCAACATTATTTTCCTTCCCTAGGTAGTAGTTTATTGTGCAATCATAATCGTGGAGTAGCTCAATCCATCTCCTTTGTCTCATGTTGAGTTCCTTCTGTGAGAAAATATATTTCAACCTCATGTGATCCATATAAATCTCACAATTTTCACAGTACAGATAGCCTCTATATATCATCAGAGTAAATATTTCTATAGATAAATCATGATCATGAGTAGGATAGTTTTTTTCAGGATTTTTTACATTCCCTGATGCATATGAAATACCCCTATCATTTTGAACAACGATAAAACCATGTAATTTTAGTTATGTGTCACAATAAATAATAAACACACCATTCACATAGGTTAAACCCGCGATAGGAACATTGACTAATATTCCCCTCAATTCATCAAAATATTCTTCACACTCTTTTGTCCAAATGAAGTTTAACACTTTTTGAGTGAACTTTGTTAAAGGATTTTCCAATCAGAAGAGATACTGGATGAAACACCGATAGTTACCTACTAAAGAAACAAAACTGCATACCTAAGTTATACTTGTCAGTGATGGCCATTCATGAATTGATTTTTTTGAAGGATCAATTGATATTCCATCCATAAATACTATATGGTGAAGGAAATAAATTTATTAAAGCCTAAATTCACACTTCATAAATTTACCATATAATTCTTCTCTACAGAGAGTCTCAAGAATTATTCTCAAGTGATACTCATGGCCTCCAAATCTTTTAGAATATATCAGAATATCATCAATGAATACTAAAAAAACCATGAAGATATTCATTGAATCTGTATTCATGAGATCCATAAAAACTAAAGGTGCATTAGTTAACCCAAGATGAATTACTTTAAATTCATAAGGACCATAACTCATCCAAAAAGCAGTCTTAAGACTGTCTTCCTTCCTCAATCATAATTGATGATATCCTGAATGAAGGTAAATCTTAAAAAATAATTTAAAAACATGAATTTAATCAAATACATCATCAATACAAGGTATATGATACTTGTTAATTTTTTTAATTTCATTTATTTCACTAAAATAAACACAAAACCTCATGGATACTTCTTTTTTTCATTACAAAGAGAATATGGGATCCCCGTAGGGAAACACTAGGGAGGATAAATCCTTTTTGACCCAAATCTTTATGTTTGTTAGCTATACTAATTACATAGTGGCCATTATATAGGGAGTTTTGGATATTGGCATTTTATGAGGGATTAAATCCATACAATACTCAACTTCACACTCTGGGGGTGTCCTAGTAAATCATTAATAAGAACATCATTGTATTCCTATACAATATGTACATCCTAATTTTGATGATTATCTCCTACATCCCATGATATTTCTTTCTCTTCTAACTTAATAATCTCATTAAGTAATGAAATTGGGAGTGTATTTTGATAAGAATCATGTGATGAAGTTTCTACTCTAAATATAATGGATTCTACATCATGCTCACAAATCCAAACTTCTTACCTCTTCTAAATTTTTTTCATCATTATTCATGATCTTTTGTTAATTGAGAAGAATTATCCTAAGTGTGTCCCCAAAGTCTAACTTAGGGTATGTTCCTTAATATGTGTTCTATAAATCTAGTTTCCATGGTTGTTGCTATACCTCCCTTTGATACCAACTGTAATTCCCAGACCCATGATCACCCGAATCCTATGCATTATTACATTTCATTGGGATTATTACAAGGAAAAAAATCTTAATGGACCGTATTGTTTAATAATTATATTAAATCTTGATTACATACATGGTACCCATAATACATTTCAAAAACAAAATAAAACATGCTACACAAAAAATGAAATAAACTGCATCCTTGAATGTATAATCAAAGTACTTTTCTTCATAACATAGAGATAGAAAAATTATATTGTAGATATCAAATACTCATTAAGGTTATATACAATGGAAACACCAATCAATCTATATAGAAAGTGAAATATTTTAAAACACTTTTCATTTACAAAACTAGGTAAGGAATAATTAATATGGAAAGTAAAGAGCTATCACATATTCCATTAATCAATAAATTGAGAATGAATTACTTCTATAGATATGTAAATGCAATATATCGTGGATAAAAAATATCTGAAATTAAATGATAGAAATACTTTATTTAAGGACGCCATGTCTCAGGCACATGAAAACCAATTACCATCAATACCTTTCACAAGAGGATATAAAATTAAGTTTATAAACCCATTTGGTCAACTTAATAATCTCATGTGAACTTATAAATTCATCAAGGAGCTGTATAATTTCAAGGATCCACCCGTCATTTCCAGTCTAAAATATATCTCATATTGAGTAACCAAAATAAATAATATTCATTATCAAATAAACATTTTGAATTAGTAATATGGTTATATATATAATTACCATGAAAGAAATAATATAATACTATGAATGTAATTTGATTCATGATATAACATGTCAAAATATAGAATATACACCATATAAAATTAACCAGGTGCATAACATTACTATATTCCTCAATGAAATGTAATTGAGACGAAATCCCATACCTTAAGCCCGATACTCTCTATATTTCTACGAAACTCTTATATGATGGTATTATTAACATATATTATAATCATAATAACATTTATGATATCATATATGATTATTTTATGTCTTTTATATTACGTATTTATAATCAATTCTTTGTTAATGCACCATTTTTGGTAATAATCACTTCGTATTATCGTACATGTTTTGACTTTTTATTCTTGATCATATTACTTAGATCATGATTTACTTACATCCAAAATTTATAATATGATTTATATATCACAATTATTTATAATATAAATATATATAATAGATGTATGTATTACATGGAATTCACAATTCATAGAGATGGTAAGTCGTACATATGCATGAACACTATTTCTGTTTTTTTATCATATTGTAGGGATGTAAGTGAATAACGTATATATAAACACCCACCCACCCACACCCACACTGATATATAAATATATATTAGTCCAGGATTATTATTTTGTCATATATTTCAAAATTATTCCTAATATATATCTTTATAATCATTATTGGACTGTGAACATGGAAGATGAGTCTCATCGCATCTTAGAGATGTTAAACCATACCTATGCAAGAGAAATTATATATTTACATAATGGATTAAGGGAATAGATTTGGACTGAATATGAATTTTATCGAAATAATATTAGTTTATATTTATTATTTAATTCATTTTTATTCTTCATTATACTCATCGAAATGTAGTATAGATGAAAAACAGTTTACACCACAGTGTGGAGATGTTAAGCCATACATACACACATATGGTGATATTGTTTTTCTTTGGATATGTAAAATTGGAAAAAGGTTGTCCCATAATCATAAAAAAGTATCAGCATATATTAAATGCTGTATTTATTATTTTTGTCCGGTATGAACTTAGTACGAGGAAGTAGAAGAGGAAATTAACAATGAAAGAAGGGTAAAACAGTTACCTCTTCTTCGGGCATCTTCTTTTGATTTTCACAAAAATAATCCTTAAGTTTGTTTTATTCCTAATGTGTGTCCTCTAGGATGAATTTAAGAATGTTTTAAGGAGATTTGTTTGGGGTTGGATGAGCCAAATGGCTTTGTATGTGTGAATAAGTGGGTAGATATGGTTCCCTATTATAAGAGGGAGGAGGGGAACATTAGGAAGGTATTGAAATAATATATTATAATACATTGATTTTAGGTTTCCAATGATCCCAAAATAATTTATTCCAAATATAATATTCATTTGGGTCTAAATAATCTCAATCAATATGTTTTATACATGTATATTTCACAAAATTAACCTTATCTTTTAGCTTTAACTGTTAGTTAAAAACATTAACTCTTATCATGTCTTCTGTAATTTTTGTAATACATGGTAGATATATTTACCATAAATGCGAAGAGAACCATAATGAGATCATTAATGAAATTTTTATTATTATATAAGTGAGTTTCCAGAATTTTATATTATTAATACTATTATATAATTCAATAAAATAGAATAAAAAAACACATTTATGTCAATTTTGACACTATTTAAGAATTGATATTTGTTAAAGTCATAAAAAATATCATCCATTGAAAAAATGAATTAAATCAAACCTCATATGTCAATTTCATCTTGAAATTTTGTGGATGGCATCAAAACTTTAAAATTATTAATATTTTAACATTTATAATATCATTTATTTGATTATTTCATTAATATGTAAAATACTCCATCATTAGTGTGTCACAAATGAGTTTATTTATTTAATGTCTAAAAATTACTAATAAATTTCAAAGATATAAGAAATATTTTTATCTTTCAAATTACTATTTATTGTCTAAAATATCACTTATATAACCCCATATAATTTTTTTTACAAAAAAGATACTTGTTTGTGTAATATTTATCTATACATAGAATTAATTCTTATAAAATTTGATTTTCACATCCAATTGGATCCACAAGGTCACAAAATCGACCGAAGGATGCCCATGGTCAGACATACGTTATCCAATTGGATTCAGACATGTGTAAGGGTAGTTTAATATTATAATAATAATATTTTTTGTCCCTCATTTACCAAATTTACCATTTTACCATGGTAAATAAAAAAATTACTAATGTTACTATTCATAATTTCCAAAATAAAAAGTAATATTTAAAAAATAATAAAAATTTGACTCCATATATGGAATCCATATTTCCATATTCAAAACACCAAATTTTCAGTAATTAATTTAAAAATAATTCTCGTTGTCAAAAATAGAATGAATTTTTTAAGAAGTATTTTCTATCAAATGATTGCCATGTGTTTTGGTTAATTTAAATGTAAATTAACATTTAAAGACCATAATTTTATTAAATAATAAAATATTGATCCAGCTAAACATTGAAAACAATTTAAAATACAAGAATAGGATATTAATAAATTAGATGAAAAGGCAGTTTTAAATTATAATGCAGTATATTTTCACTATTAATAAAAAATTGAATATTTTCCCAAAATCACCAAACATTCCCCGTAAGATAATTTTGTTATTAAAAATTAATAATTGATGTATTTTTTGAAAAATAATGTTTATCAAATATCCAAATGTGGTCAGTACTATTCATAACTGCTTTTTTAAATAGGTACTTTGATAGGTTGTGGTGTCCTTGAACTCGGGGTTGTGTATAATTCAAGACATTAAATTATTTAAAAAGAATCCTACCATGTAATCTTGGGGTGTTAAATTATTCCCCATTGAAATAAATTCATCCTTTATATTTCAAGAGTATCACGACATAAATTTTTTTGGGTGGTTTTACATCATATGTTCTTCAGGTTGCCACATCACCTCTTTAATTTTGTTGTTTCTTCTAAGAACATTTACATTACAAGTTGTTTGATTACTCAATAGTTGTTCTCTGGTATCAAGAATATTGGTAGGATAGTCACAATTAGATAAATCTGGTTCAAGTTATATTTCATCAATGGTGAGTACATGCATTGGGTCAGGAATGTATTTCTTTAACATTGATATGTGGAACACATCATGATCATTTGAAAGACATAGAGGCAATGCAATATGGATGGCTACAACTCCAATTTGTTCTAGAATTTCAAAATTTCCAATGTACACTTGGGTTAATTTACCATTTTTAATGAATCGTATAAAACCATTCCTTGGAGATACCTTCAAGGAAACATGAACCCCCACTTGATATTATAAATACTCCTTTAGTTGTTGACATTTCTCATTTTCCTACTTTGTGATGTTTTGATATAGTGTTTGATAATAATAATCTTCTCCATTTTTTCTTCAACAAGTTTTGGACCTAAAATTTTTCATTCACCCACATCATCATTACAAGTCGGTGTTCAACATCTCTTTCTATATAACACTTAATATGGTGACATATGAATACTTGAATAGAAAATATTATTATAGGAAAATTCAACTAGAGGTAAATATTGATCCCACTACCTTGAATGTTATGTGAGTAGGATCTCAACATGTCTTCTATTGGTTGAATAGTCTATTCTGGTTGTCAATCAGTTTTGAGGGTGGTATGTAGTTCCCAAATGATGTTTAGTATATAGGGCCTTCTGAAGACTTTTCTAGAATATAGATGTAAAATGAGGATAATGATAAAAAAATTGATAAGTGTATACCACAAAGTCATATAACTTCATTAATATATAGTCTTGATAAAATTTCAAGTGGTAGATATTCTCTTTTAGAAAAAACGGCTAACTTGGTATAATGATAAAAAACAACCTATATCGCATCATAACATCTGGGAGTCTTTGGTATCCCCATTACATAGTTAATTGTAATATTATCCCATTTCGACATAGGTATAGGGAGAGGTTTCATGACTCCTCTAGGATGTTATCTTCCATCCTTCACTTTTTGAAAAACAAAAAATTTCAACACATAATAAAAAATTACCCTTTTCATGTTTTCACAAAAAATTTTCCTTCAAATATCTATACATCTTAGTTCCACCGGGGTGTATAGGGAAATTAGATCTACGACCTTCATCAAATTATTATCTTTTAAGCTTAGGTACAGTGGGAACACAACAAATCTTTACAAATATCAAAATTTCATCTTCAAATACAAAATCAATCATTCTCCTATAATTCATATCTTTAATTATCTTTTGATACTCTTTGTCATTAGTATGAGAACATTTTATCATTTCCAGTAAAGTTGGTTTGAAAACCATTTGAAAAAGTAGCGAGGTATTACCCTCTAAGATAATTCCCATATCCATCTTTACTAGATTTATGAAAATTGGAACCCTTTCAACTCTTATATTGTTTAGAACTCTATGGTCTATTCTACTGATGGATTCCACCACATTATTTTCTTTCCCTTGGGGGTATTATATAGTGAAATCATAATCCTTGAGTATCTCATTCCATCTCTTTTGTCTCATGTTGAGTTTTTTTGTGAGAAAATATATTTCAAACACTTATGATTAGTATATATCTCACAATTTTATCATAGAGATACTGTCTCCATATCTTCGTAGAAATGGTTACTGTAGCTTATTATATATCAAGAGTTAGATTGTTTTGTTCATGCATTTTTAATACCCTTGATGCATATTCAATAACGATATCATTCTGTATAAGGACACAACAAACTCCTTTCCTTGATGCTTCACTATAAATAACAAACCCATCATTATAAGATGATAAATTAAAGACAAGAGTATTGAATAATATTATATTCAATTCATCAAAACATTCTTCGCACTCTTTTTTATAAACAAAATTTTCCCCTTTTTGAAAGATCGTAGTTAAATGGTTTTCTAATTAGGGGAAATATTATACAAAACGCCAATAGTAACCTGCTAAACTAATAAAACTGCATACATTGGTTGTACATGTTGGTGATGGCCGTTATTGAATTTATTTTTTTATGAATTATCAACATTGATTCCATCCATTGAGACTATATGGCCATGGAATGAAATTTTTTGAAGCCATTATTCACACATGCTAAATTTACCATATAATTCTAATCTCTTGAGAGTTTCAAGAATGATTCACAAGTGATACTCAAGGTCTTAAAATATTTTAGAATATATGATAATATCATTAATAAATACCGCAAAAAATAATCATGATATTCCTTGAATACTCTATTCATGAGATCTATAAAAATTGAAGGGCATTAGTCAATCCAAAAGGCATTATTGTAAATTTTTAATGACCATACCTCATCGAAAAAGTTTTATTAAGAATGTATTCCTTCTACACTAGAAATTTATAGTATCCAAAAAAAAATTCAATCATTAAAAATAATTAAGATCCTTTAATTTGATCAATTAAATCATCGATAGAAGGTATAGGATGCATGTTCATTATTGTAATCTTATTGATTTCACTATAATTAATACAGAGCTTCATGGATCCAACTTTATTCTTGATAAAGAGAACTAGGGCTCCCCCTAGATAAACACAAGGATAGATAAATCCCTTTTGACTAAACTCATCAAGTTGTTTTATGATCTACTAATTCCATAGTATCCATTCTATAGGGACTTATTGTTATTGGGCTTACATCATGGATTAAATTAATAAAAAAACTCAAATTCATGCTCTGGGGGGTGTCTAGGTAAATATTCACAAAAAAATTAATGTATTCCTTTACAATAGGTACATCCTCTATTTAAATACTACCTCCTTTATCCCTAGATGTTTATTTCTGTTCCACTTCATCAATCTCATTTAGTAATGCCACTGAGGGTGGAATTTTATAAGAATCTAGTGATGAATTTTGTACCCTAATGATAACGAAGTATATATCTTACTCACAAATCAAAACTTCCTACTTCTTACAATAGATTTTTGAATCATAGGTCATAACCATTTGTTACTTTGGATGAATTATCATAAGTGTATCCCCTAAATATAACATATGGTATATTCCTCAATATATGTTCAATAAATCTAGTTTCTAAGGTTGTTTCTAAACCTCCGTCTAATACAAACTGTAATTCCCCAACCCCATATCACCAGGATCCAGTGCATTATTACATTTCATTTGCAATATTATGTTAAAATAAATCTCAAAGGATCGTACTATTTCGCAGTCTTGGAAATCTAGATTACATACATGATACCTAAAATAAAGTGGGGAAACAAAATAAGAAATGGTACAAAATAATTGACATAAACTGAATCCTTGAAATATTAATCAATGTTTTCTTCATCATAACATGGGATAGAAACACAATAATGATGAGGTCAAATTCCTTGTAAGGTTATGTATATTGGGAGCAATAATCAATCTACATGAAAAGTTAAAAATATGGGAACACGTTCTATTTATAAAACTAGATAAGGCACACATAATATGGAAAGAAAAAAGCTAAAATATATCCCAAAAAAGAATAAACAGAAAATGAACTACATCCAAGGATATGTCGACGCAAAATATCATTGTTAAATAATCTATAAAATTAAATGACAAAAATACTTTATTTAAGGACACCATATATCAGGAACATGAAATCCTATTACTCTCATGACCTTTCACAAGATGGTTTAAAAATATGGGTAGAAAACCATTTGGCCTAATTATTTGTCTCTTTAGAACTATTCGATGCTTCATGGAGCTACATAATGTCTGAGCTCCACCCGTCATTTCTTCTCAAAATTCTTTCTCATATTGAATAAACAATATAAATAATATTCCTTACCAAATAACTATATTGAATGATTAAAAAAGATCTATCAATAATTACCATGTTGGAAATAATATAATATCATGAAAATAATGAGATTTTGTATGTAGAAATTTTAAATATAGAATATGAACCATATAAAATAAACCAGGTTCCTAACATTACAATAAGCCTCAATAAAATGAAATTGAGACAAAATCCCATACCTTAAGCCTGATACTATCTATATTTGTATGAAACTCCAGTGTGACGGTATTATTAACTTATATTAGAATTATACTAGTATTTATGGTACCATATATGATTATTTTATGACTTTATATTACACATATTTTACCAATTCAAAGTTTATAAAACGTTTCAGTTAATAATTTATTCAATTTATCATACATGTTTTGACTTGTTATTCTTGAACATATTACTTAGATCAAGATTTATGTACTTCCAATGTGTTTAATTTGATTTATATATCATATATATTCATAATATAAATATATATATTTTAGATATATGTAATACATGGAATACATCGTTCTGGGAGACGCTAAGCCGTACATACGCATGAACCCTGTTTCACTTTCATATCGTATTGAATGGAAGTTAGTGAATAAAATATATGTACACACACACAAAAATACACACAATCACACACACACACACACACATATTATTCTAATATCATTATTATGTCATATAATTCATTATTATTTATAATACATATCTTTATAATCATTGTTTGATGGTGAACATGGATGATGAGTCTCATCACATCATGGAGGCAGTTAGCCATATGAACGCACGAGCGACAATATCATTTACATAATGGTTTCATGGTATTTATTTGAATTGAATATGAATTTTAATGAAATGATATCATGTTATATTTATTATTTAGTACATTTTTATTCATCATTATACCCATCAAAATGAAGTATTGATGAAAAACAGTTTACACCACAGTGTGAAGATGGTAGGCCATACGAATGCACATATGTTGATATTTATTTTCATAGGATGGGTAAAAGAGGAATATGGTTGTCCCATAATAATAAGAACATATCATACTATATTATTTTATGGAGTTAATATTTTATTATGGTAACAACATAGTAAGAGTAAGTGTAAGAAGAAAAAAACCTTGAAAGAAAGGATATAACAATCACCTCTTCTTTGGGTGTCTCTTTTTTATTTTCACCAAATGACTCATTAAGTTGGTTATATGCCCAAATGGTGGACTATATGGTGAATTTATGGAATTTGGGAGAATATTTGGGCAGGGTTTGGGTATAAAAAAGGGCATTGGAGGTGTGTGGAATTGGGTAAAGGTGGCACCCATTTATAAGAGGGATGAGGGGCACTTTTGGAATGTATTGAAATATTATTTTCTTATACATTTATTTTCAGTTTCAAACCTTACCAAAATAATTTATTACAAAATTAAGATGAGTTTGGGTATAAATCCTATCAAAAACAATGTTTTAGACATGTTTAGGTCACAAAATTAAACTTATCTTTTATCATTAACCCTTTGTTAAAAATATTAACTCTTACCGTCTCTTCTTGCATTTTCATAATATATTGTAACTATATTTACCATAAAATGACAAGAGAACCCTATGTGGATCATTAATGAAATTTTTAATGTTATATATGTCAGTTGGTGGAATCATAGGTTTTTAGTACTATTATAAGGTTTAATAAAATTGTATTTGTTTTAAAAACTAATTTTTGTCAATTTTGACACTATTAAAGAATAAATTTTTTAGATACATAAATCAAGATTCCTTCGAACCAATGGCATTCAATAATAGCCCACATGTCAATTTAATCCATAATATTAGTGGATGGAATCATAAATTCCAAATTATATTTATTTTAATATTTATAATATCGTTTGTTCGAATCATTCATTAATAAGTAAAATACTGCATCTTTATTGGGTCATAAAAAAATTATTTATTTAATGTCGAAAAATTATAAATAAAATACCATGATTTATAAAATATTTTATTTATTTCAAATGAAAATTTATAGTTTAATAGGTAACTTATATAACCCCATATAAAAATTGTTTTACTAAAAGAAACATATTTTTGTTCCATTTTTCATTACATAAAAATAATTCTTATAAAATTTTATTTTCACATCCATGTGGATCTATAAGGTCGCAAAATTGAACCAAGGATGACTATTGTCGATAATATCACACCCAATAGGATTAATACACGTGTTAGGGTAGTTTATTATTATTATTATTATATTATTATTATGTTAACCTTATTAAATAGATTTACCCTTTTTCTATGGTAAATTAAATAATTACTGAAGTTACTATTCATAATGTCAAAAAATTAAAGGTACCTGTTTACACAATATGAACCATAGGATTTCAAATATGGAATCCATTTTTCCAATTTTAAAACACAAAAGTTTTATTAATGAAATTAAAATTATTTCCCGTCGTCAGAACCAAAAAGCATGTTTTTAAGAAGGAATATCTATCAAAAGACTGTCCTATACATATGTACAATTTAAATATGAAATTATTTAAAATTACCATAATTTTTTTAAATGATATAATATCAATCCAATTATACATTAAAACAAATTTTAAATATAGAATAACAATAATAATAAATTAGAAGAAAATGTAGTTTTGAATTAAAATGTAGTATATTTTTACTAATCATCCAAAATTGAATCATTTTAGAAAATCACACAAAATTTCACCATAATCCAATTTTGATATTAAACATTCAAAAATGTAATTAATTTAATATAATATTACTGTACTTTGGTTGTGGAGAAATATAAATAGCATAAAATATTATTAATTTAATATAACACTCAATAGAATCCTAATGGTAAACTCTTTAGTTCAACATCTCTATAAAAACAACAATATCTATAGTGTCAGTAAATTAAATAATAAAAATACCTCCCTTTTCCTGCACAACCAACCACACATGACCATAGAAGAATAATACGTATTTAGCCAATTTAGTATTCATAACATTATTCCACCTTAATCAAATTTACAACTTCATTTTATTCAATAACCACATTTATTTCCTTCCACAATAATTCAATTGTACTATTTATACTTCAAATTCATATTTCATTTCATTTAAAACTAGTAATTTTTTCACTAATTAATTTGTCATATTAATCCCATGAATTACATCATCACAACCCATTCCCATATTTATTTAATTTATTTCCACAACATTTCATATTTTTTTTGAACTTAAAACAGAGGCCATGATAATTAATGAACAATCTACTCACCACACATATCTTAACAACTATAGCATGTACAAAAAATAACATGAAATATTTAAAATAACACCATTATTTCCTCACATTATCTTTAAAAATACAAAGAAACAAATAAACATGCACCAATATTAACCCATAATTTCAATTACCTATAATAATTAGCATATAGATGTTTCATTATAAAATAAACATTTAAAAAAATGTCTCAAACAACAAGGAATCCAAAAAGAATACATTAATTCACCATACTTAGTAATAAATCATGTATATTCTAATAAATTCACTTAAACTTATAATTTTATACCAATAACAACAAAATTCAAGATTTTATGTTGTTTATCAACTGTGTTTTAGTTGTTTACTATTTATAAACATGTTTTATTATAATAATATCACAAATAACATCACAAAAAATCGTTCATTATTAAAACATTAAAGCATGTAAATGTCATCAATGAATTTTACAGAACACTTGCGATTCAGATTATCCATTTAGTTTTTATTAATCTAATTTTTAATTTTCAATAGGATAATATCGATTATTCATTAATAAAGAACAATATATTTAAAATTCAATATTAACTAAAAAAATAATGTTGATATCAATTTCTTATACCTCAATCGATGATGACGTAATCACATGATAATGAATGTGAAATAAGACTAGATAAAATATAAGTGATAAAATAAGAAACCATGAACAACCTATTAGACGTACTCAATACTAAATCCCTTGAGACAACACTACCAAAACTATAAAATATCTGCTGACATATATTTCAAGAAGAGAATATGGATGTTGTATTTGAAGAAAAAATGAGACGGTGCACATTGGATTGATAATAAATGATCGCATGAGACCAAATCCAAAAGATCAACCATAAATATCATTGATTTTTTAGATGATACCCCATAGTCTCCAAGAATTTGAGAGATGATAAGGGGATCGAACCAAGAGAAGGGGATAACATGAATATAATATAGAAATTTGAGATGCATCATTTGGACATGGTTGCAACCACACAATAGCATTGTGATCTCTGGTCAAAAAGGATCTAAGATCACTGTTCTTAAAAATGGATATATATCCATTTAAATAATTATGAATTTCACTCTTTAAAATATATTTTTCCACTATAATGTAATAGAAGTATCCACTATGGTAGTTTATCCCACATCCTGACTCAAACCACATTAACCACAATTCTATAGTTACCATTATCCTCACAATTTCAAAGCCATCCATAGATACACCGATGTAGAATACTATTCAAATAAATGTTTCATAATTCTCTATTATAAATAGAATTTCCATTTAATTCTTGTTCGTGGATTATTAGGATTTCCCCATTATACATTCCCACTAAAATGAGGACTATATTAATATAATCTTCAACTGATGAATAATACTCCCCAAATGGTCTTAAACAACATAATTATTTTAGAACTAGAAAAGTACAGTTACAAAACTCCAATATTCATATGATTACCATCCACATCATCTTAAACAACATAGTCGAAAACCGCCACACTTGTATTATCCTTTAAACTTTATTTTTCAACTTTTACACCTATATTAACAAATAATCTCCCATTTAACACAAAAAACACAAAATAAAACAAAAAAATGATGACTATTAGATTATATGAAACTATTATAATTTAAAAATAAAAAATAAAATAAAAAATTATACAAATGGTAATAACTGTAAAACATAATTGGATTCATGGAATCTCATCATATAAAACCCAACCATGGAAATAAAATATTATAAGAAATAATCATAGAATAATTTATTATATTAAAATACTAAAAATATATATATTAAATTCCAATATTAAATCATTTGAGAATAGATGATAACTATGTTTAGAGGAATAAAAAAGGGGATACACATACCGTATTGGATATTTCATCATTTAAAAATGAGAGAATAATATATATATGAGCCTATTGTACAAGGGGGTAATAGAAGGTGATGGGAGTAGTATATGTATGTGATATTTAATCATAGAAAAGGTTTTTAGGGATCCAAGTAGTTGTGTGAGAATCGATAATAATGAATGGTATTAGATAAATTATTGAGTTGTATAATTAGGTCAAGGATTGATTTAAGAATGAATTATTTTTAAAAAAATTATAAATTTTTTATGTCTCAAAAAAATTAGAGATTTGAATTTTTTCCGAATGACAATTAAATAATTATATGAAGTTGAAAAAAAGTTATATTTTAATATATATTATCAGTTTTTGAAGTCTTTTTTAAAACCTCCCAAGAATATTTATTTCTTTTAATATGAAAGGAATTTATTAGTGAAAGTAAATGGGAAAATTTAACTTCATTAATCACAATGGGTATGCCATCCTCTATCCCACAAGGAATTAAATATTATTATTCAAACCATTAGTATCATGGTGGCATGCTCGTTAGTGGTTTTTTATTAGTCGAAAGATCCTTTATTTTAAGAACCAACATTCAACTAATGTAATTAAACCACTATTTATTAAATATTCATATATGTTAAATACTGAATTTTTATTATAATATTATTCTTAATTTTAAAAAATATAAGTTCCTTGAGGAATATTAATTACATACATATTTCTCAAATTAAAAATTTGAATTAATAGAATAAGTGATTTAGAATTTTAATTTCTCAATTTATAATTTTTTTATATATATGTTTTTTATTTAAAAGAAATATTTTTAAAAATATGAAGAAACACTTTTATTAAAAGGGTATAAAATTAATAATCCATACATTGAAATTATATTATGTTAATTTTTTTCCAATTTTCTATAGAACATTATTTTTTGGTGAATATTAAAACTGTCAATTTATAAAAATATTAAAATTTTTATGATTCCTTAAGATATATCAATTAATTAAATACTACTGAAACAACTTCATGGACACAAAATGAATTTTATGTTAATATTAATTAATTTTAAATTATATGTAGAATTTATAAAAAACATTATATTTTGGAACATATTTTACTTTTTATCCAAATTTATTTTGGGGTTTTTGAATTTAATGGAGTGGTAGGAAGGCTACCTTATGTTTTAATATGATTTAAATTTAAAATATTATTCTTTTACCTAATAATGATTCATATAATTTCATGGGAATTAATTACACTGAAAAATTGTTTACTTAAGTAATAAAATAACTTAAATTTCAACCAAAAAATACCCACACCTAAAATATATATACCCATAAAGTATCTTATTCCTCTTCACGAAAATTCCATTGATTACTAATTTCATCTAATTTATCCCCTCATCAATTTCTCTAGGAATTTTATAATGTTCTGAAGTTTTCCTCTTAATACGTTTTAAAATACATTGCATGATAGGGGATCTTAACATCTACCCTAATTTATTTTTTATATCCTGCCATTTAATTTCCATTTAAATGATTAATGTTATTATGGATAATTGATATAAATTATAAATTATATTATGAATGGTAGATAATTCTTCCCTCTCATTATAATACCATTATAAGCTATTATATTTCTCAAACACCCCCATAGTCATAAAACATCCTAAATTTCATAAAAAGCGTAAATATTTTCCTAATAAATAATTATATATCTAGAAAATACTAGTGTATTCAAGATTTAGATATATTGAAACTAGAGGTAACAACCCAAAATCGGTTTGTTGGGTATTAACATTAACATATCTCTATGCCCAAATGAGATCCAATACGAAGACATGGTTCGACAATCTCAGTGGATATGTTTTTGGATAATTAATAATCTTTAAAAACATAATGATGGAATACATCCTATTTTATATCCCTAAACCATGAAATTACTCTTCACCAATACCTTTTTATCATTCCATTTATAATTGTACTTTCTATTACATTAGGAATATCATATTGTTCTAAAGATTATTATGGATATTAACTTAGGGATCTATATTATTCTATTGATTGAGGAAATAAAAATATTACTTATATCCATTTTTCCTAAATGGAAAACTACTAATTGCATTGAAAATTAAACATACTATGTTCCTCTAAAAATATCATGACTTGTATTTTTAGTCATTCTCTTCATATGTTGGATGCATTCGAAGTATTATGTAATAGATGGGGCTAAGAACTATGTATCACCTTGATATATAATTTAGTCTCATAAAGAAAAAATGTTTTGTATTTGGTATAATTTTACCAATTTATATAAAATTTCTTATAATGAAGAATTCACGGTATGATTATATTGTATAACATTATGCATTAAATCAAGTTAAAATCAGTTATTTATATACATGAATTTTTTTTCATTTTAATATACACATGGATATAAAATTTGTTATGGAATTTATCTATTCTAAAAATATTATTGATTGAAAACTTATGTAATATAGCATTATTGTGTACTACCCCTTATTGAGTTGTAGATATTTCCTCTTAATATTGTTTATTATTTCCCTATGAATCGAGGAGTAAAAATATTTATGGAAAATGTATTTTAGTGGATAAATAACATAATTATGATATTTTCAGATAATATATCATCAGTTTTTATTTTAATCTAATTATAAATTTTGTATATAGTCTCCCAAGACTACAAAAAAATTGGGACATTTGTTATATGTTTTTTTTCCAATGTAATAAACTAACTATCAGCTCTAGGTATCTAGAGTCAGGGTGTTATATTATGTATGAAATAATGTTTAGTAGAAAAAATAAAAAATCAATCTTGAAGATCATCGTTAGAGATAATAAATTTATAAAATTTCTATCTTATAACACACCATTAATTTAACATAAATAAATATTATTCACATGTTTTAATTTATAAATTATAACATTATTATGAAACTAATTTAATATATTACAATTTTTAAATGGTTCTTATTGCATGCAACAAAAACCCTTCAACACCTATAACCAATATTTTTTTCACTCTTGAGGAAGTCAATGAGGTAAGAATTAGATAATTTCTGATTATAGCTATATTAGGTATGTAAAATAATATTATGACCATTAACACTGATTATATGGAATTTATTTTTACTCCACAACATTGTGTAAGAATGTTAAATTACTTCTTGTGCTAGAATACTCTATAATTATATAGCACCCCAACTCAATTAGTTCTAGGAAAATTGATGAATTCACTAGATAAGGTACTCATTATAATTGGATGTTGTGAATGAGTGACAATTTTCATTGTTTTATACATTGTAAAAAGAGATGAAAAACTATGGTGGCCTTTGATTTGGAACACCAAGAAGAAAAATAAGAGAGATAATATAGAATGGAATTAATTTAATTCTATATTATTTTAGAAGTAATTTCTTAATGAGAAGTTGGATTAAATATAAATTCAATTCCAAAAATTAATAAAACATGATAAGGAATCATTTTTAGAGTATGACTATAATATTACATGATTATCATGACATGCTACATAATATATGGGTAATCTAGAATGAATTATTGATTACTTATTTTATGTGTTGAATCCAAAGCTTCTAATATAACTAGTTTCAAAAACATTTTTATCTATTGTCTAGAATGTGAAGGGTTTGATGATGGTTGAGATGAATTTTTCTATTTCGTTATCATTAATAGGATAGAAAGAGAAGAAGGGGGATGCTGAATTTCCTATTGAAGTGGATTTGGTGAATGGTAAAAAGTTAAGGGTTTAATTTATTACATGAAATAACTATAGGGATAAATACCTTAGATCATTATTAATGTAATTGTGAGTTTTTTGTAAATGTGAAGACAAGGTCCATCAAGTTCACAAGTGTATGGGAAAGAATGAATAGACAAATTTTAAATGATTCAATTGTAAGAAGATGGTATACTATTTGACTTTATTTTCCAATATGCATTATAACCTACCCTAGAAGTAGAAAAGGGTGTAAAGATAAACTTTTGTTATAATAATAACAGAAGATGATGTTTGCCATAATATTATTGATGTTAATTGAGTTATTAACTAAATGTTTGCTAATTAATTATTTTATTATAGTGATACAAATTCATTTATACTAGAAATTTTTTCTATGAGAATTGAAAAAATCCCTGGATTCTCTAATAAAGGATTTGATGATCAAAAAATATTGTGGAAATCTTATATTAATGAATATATATTTCCTAGTCTCTATTAAAATGCATGGGGGTTACCTATGTAGAAATGTAGTTGTTATAACACTGATTTAATTTTTTATAATACATGGGTTGGATTGACTATCAAAGTAAAATAGATGTATTTATTTTTCAAAAATGGAAAAAATAATATATTAAGATGGATTATGATCCCCTGTTTTTAGAAGATAGACTTTAATTCTTTGATCATGTTCATAACAACTTATTCTACTTATTATAATGAAATTTGTTTTGAATATAAATTAATGAATATGAATTATTTCATTAGAAAAGAGGATGTACATATTATAGTGGATTATATTGATGTATTTCCCTTGAAAATACCTAAATATCCCAATTAATATGAAGTAGAATTGTTTATTGATCTTATAAATTATTTAATGACAATATTTGATTATTTATTTAGAAAGGATAATATAGAATATATGTAATTCAACAAATAACAACATGATTTGCTTGATAATGGTTTCATACACCATAGTTCATAACATTGAGGATGAACCATGTTATTTGTGAAAAAGAAGAATGGGAATCTGAGGATGTGCATCAATCATCGATAAATAGATACCAATACTATAATGATCATGTATCATTTACCCTACATAAAAGAATAAATTGTTAAAATTCAAGGACCTTGATACTTATTAAAGATTGATCACCATTCATGAAGTCATTAATATAATTTTAAGAAAGATTATATACCAATGATATCTTTTCTCATAAGGTTTATGAATTATATATTCATTATAGTACCCTTTGGGTTAACAAACATGACCCTTTGATTATAAATTTGATGAATAGATTATTTAAAGATTCACTAAAAAAGTTATAATGTAATTATTGGTGATAACTTGGGGTACTATAAATTATACGAAGAGGATAAAACCCACTAGTGAATAATCCTTGAAACTTAATGTGAGAATGACCACTAGGGGAAACTCAGTGTGATTAAATTTAATCTTCAATTTTTTTATTTGTTTGTTATATTGTCTATAAGGATAAAATATTGGTTAAACCCATAAAGTGAATGGTGGTCAAGAATAACTCATGCTAATGAATATTGTAGAGATTGATAGTTTCGTTGGTATATCTAGTTACTATAGGTGTTTTTTGAATATTTTTATGAATTTACTAATCTAGTTACCAATTAGACATATTAGTGGGTCAAATATATATGGTATAGAGAACACAATGATTTATTTGAAGAATAATAAAATATTTATTAATTTATTTTTTCCATTAATGTCAAGATATGAAGGATTTTTATATATTGGAATTAATCAATGAAAGGATTGGAATATTCCCTAATGTATAATTATAGGGAAGTTCCTTATTCATCAAGTAAATCAATGAATAATGAAAAAACAATTGAACTTATGATCCTGATATTAGAGTTATGATTTTATATCATTATGGGTAGAGATATTATGTATATACCAATTAAAAGAAAAAAAGTATATATTAGAATATTTAGATATCTATATGTGATAGAGGATATTGTTAAAACAACTCAAGGGGTATGACAGGGAACCAAAAAAAATATATTAAAGCAAAACATGGTGGAATATTCATTTATCAGGAAAGATCACATAGTCAAATCTATGGTAATGATGGAAAATTATAAAATAGTCATTGTCTTATTAATGTTGGATGTGAAATATATTTGGTATTGGGAAACCATCATTCTTTTTCAATATTTTTCCCAACTATATCTTCTCGATGAGATAAATAAGCCTCAACATGATAACATAGGTTTATTATAAATGGTTACATATATTAAATATGTGCAATTAATAGATTCCATCTATGAATATGGAATGTTGGAGTGTCGAAAGAGCATATATGAACCATTGATACCTGATCTAAATAGGGAATTGTCGGAATAATTTCATTTCCTGAATTTCTCAATACACTCTGGTAGAAACAATACATTCATCGGTCTAAGGGATCACTTATAGTTATAAAAATATTATCCTGAAATATTGGGTTATGTGTCAATAATATTCATTTTTACATAATTAGATGATGATAGAAAACTCAAAAAGCTGGTGATGCAACCCATCCATATATTTATGTGTGATTGAGATGATATATCAATTGACATTATTACTTGAATACAAATGAATGGTAAAAGAATTGTTTTATGTGGGACATTTTATACCACCACACAAAGTCTAAACATTATATAAAAATAAGAGAGGATATTTATCTTTATTTTCATTCATAGATCAATATTTATAAATTTTTTATATTTCATGGTGAATTTTTTTAATTTATATCATGATATTCATTTCAAATATATATTATTGGAGATTTGTTAAAATTATTTGAGAGCTTATATACACATGATCATTTCATACAATCACCAAACATACTATAATTTTGAAAGCAAAATGTAATCATTAGAAGATATTCTGATTTCATTCTCCCTTGACATATAAGGACGTGGGAAAAATATTTAACTCATGTGGAATTTGAAAATAAATAGTTTCTATTCTTGTATAAAAATTCCATATAATAATGATTTTTATTGAAAATACAATAAAAATCGAAACTGTTTAGATGAATTTTAGGAAATGTATCTACTTTTCCCATAAATAATTAAGGAAACCACTTAAAAGATGTCATCTATATACAATCATATCAAAATAACTTTGAGAAAATATAAAATCTAGGTTGATCATTAATGAAACATCTTATAATTTCATGAATAATTTAATGTATTATTGAATGTATCACCCTAGAGTGATTATAAGGTTATTTACATGGGAAAGCTATTTATAAGGTTAATTAGGTCTTTATATATTTTGTAGAGATTTGGATAAGTGGATTATTGTTTATATTTAGTACAAAACCTATATAAATTTACTGTTGTATTTATTTTCCCAATGTTAAAGAAGTACATAATAGGATACACTAGAAGAACTAGAACATTTTTAGAGTTGAATCAGACGAGACTTCATATAATTGTTTTTCTTTTTATTGAGTAATTTTAATTGGTTTATTTTTCTGTGTTGTTGGGTGGAAATTGGGAAACAATTAAAGAAAAATGGATGAGCATGGATGGAACATGATTAGATAAATATGTACGCCCATGCCCAGGAAACCATGAAACCTTTGATAGTGGTGGTTCGCACAGCTGGAACATTGGTTTTCAAACTGTGTTCCATAAAAATAGAAACATTTCACCCAAAAATAATGGGTGAACAGCTTTCACACGGTTATGGAAAACCATGCACCCCTACCTTGGAAATCATACATGATATTATAAATGGACCAAAAATTAATTTCTAATCCGCATAAACCCCCAAATAATTCCACATTCGGTCCGAACATGAAGCAATTTTTTTAAAAATTTCGTAGCTTCTTGGTGGGATTCTAAGGCTATCAGACCTCCAGTATTCTCACTTAAAATTCCAGATTAAGGATATTCATCCATCCCATTAAGTAAATCAGGGCATATTGATTTCCCATTCATCCTCATTGGTTATAATTTAATTTAGTGGTAGTTATTGTACATTTTTAGTAGATCTGGATATATATTAGAGGAATGTTGATATAGGTTTTTGGAATTATTTCTAGACATAAGAGGTCTTGAATTTCTTATTCTTGATTTATGTTTATTGATTCAGATCTCATTCTATGTCATTTTCTATTGAATTTTAGGGATTTCTGTTGAGCGATCAATAAAAATTAATGTTGGTGCTTTGGTATTAAAATCTAATTGTCATGATTTCGATTAAATGCATGAAAAATATAGAAATTATAGAGTTTTATATCAATTAATGTTATTTATTAAATTAAATAATTTGATTAAATAAATAATTACTAAATTATAAAATTACGGGGTTTTGAAATAATTAATCGATGAATTAATTATGTGACACTGAAATACTTATTTTAGATTATTAATTAGTGAATTAATTTTGTGATATTGATGTTATTAAATAAATAAATAATTGTTGAATTAATTATGTGATATTGATTTTATGAATTAAATAATTAATTAGTGAGTTAACAAAGAGATATTGAGATTGAGTTTTTGATAATCAATCATGGAATTAATTATGAGATATTTTAATAACTATATATAATTTTATTTATTAATTAATTAATTAATGTAATGGATGTGATTAATAAATTATTGAATTAATTAATAGTATGAATGTGATAATTGATTATCCGATTAATTATTGAGATTTATTATAATAAAATGAATAATGTTGACTAATCTTAAATGATGTGATATAGCGATTTTTATAATATTGGTTATATATCTATATCTATATATATCTAAAATATATATAGGACTACTTTAGAAATGAGAGAGGGACATGGATAGCTGTTTCCAATGACCACGTGAACAGGACATGGTCAACTATTTCTGATTATTGTAGTGATAAACTAGTTGATGAACAAGAATAAGACATGTTATGTTGTTTCCAAATCTAAGAAGAGTATTATAAGGTCTAATATTCTACAATAGTCATGTAAATAAACTTGTGTGAGACATGGTATGCCATTTCAGAATCCAACGTGGTCCTAAACTTAGAGGCCTTGAAATGAAATGGATAATTAACTCGCATTAGTTTATTTAATTTATATTTAAAAACATGACATGATTCAGACTCTGACATGGTCTAAATCTAGTATTGAGGTATGAGTGTACCAAGTAACATGAGGGTTTATGGGCATAAATAAATAATATTTGATAACGTGACAAATGTTTAATTAAGAATGGTACTTATTTTTTTTATACAATTATTAAAAATATTTTTTAGACTTCATTTGTTTTGGACATCATTGGTGGGGATTGACTGATCTATACATACACCCTACACTGGCTTCTTGATTGGTACCTAAATAGAAATTATTGTTGCGGGACAGGTTAAGGGAAAATGCCATGGGTTAGATTCTAATTTGAGAATGGACCTCAGATGAGAGAAACTGACATTGTTTCGGCCCCAATTGCGAGTAATTGGTGTCTTTATTTTATATTTTATATTTAGAAACTTGAATCATTAGCATGTAACGTTTTTTTCCAGATGGATATTGTACATCATTTATTATTTTTCGTAAGATATTAGTATTTTTATTATTATATAACATTATTCAATTATTTATTTATTTCATCATGTGTATTATTATGATAAAATAGGGTATATCCTCCCCATGGTCGATTTATCATACCCTCCATTCTAGTTGGTAGCCTCTAGAATATGTGTAGGTATGATTCAGGTACTGTGATTGAATGGCTTGGGGCACCTGTGTGTGGAACCCAGGTCGGGAATTTACAAATTGGTATTAGAGACCAATTCTTTTTTCATTTGTCTTATAATTATGGAATGGTGGATAAAAGACTTGAAATATTATTTCCTTGTTTATGAACATGTTCATGGGAGTAGCTAACCCATATATGGGGGAGAACCCAAGTAAACAAGCTGGGAATGGTTGTTATTGTTGTATGTTATTATAATTGAATATTATTTCACCTTACAAGACACACTTGTTTTGTGATTTGGGTATTATTTCAATTATTTTTGGAGATTAGACTCATATCCCTATATTGAACGAGACATGAGTTTACATGTATCATTCTAGAAACTCGAGGTTATTGTGAAATGCATCATTTTAGGTTCGCATAGAAAATAGTTTATGGAAAAGTTGTTAAATTTGAATAATATTACTTCACTGTGAAATTATTTTTATTATGGTTCCTTATATGATGTATAGAACATTAAAATTATGAATAATGTGAATAAGTGGGTGTATAATGAAATGGGAATAATGAAAACATGATTACCCTTATTTACTAAGATGAAGGTTAGGATGATTAAGGGTAGTTTTAGTGCCACTATTTTGACTGTGTGGAGAGACTTTGGGAAAAGACATATTGTGAATAATTGTGACATTACATTTTCTTAAATGTGTTAATGATTTCAACATCGTACTAAGGTGTTTTTTTGGAATTATATTTATATTTCTCCATGATGATGAATATTGAATGAAATACTAGATGATAAAATAGTGGATGATCCTCCAGTGGTGGAACCTGAGGCGCTGATAGTGTCTGGTGAGGAAGTAGGGTTCAATATCTTAGGGAAATTTTATAAATTTAGACAATTAATTGAAAGAGGCCCCAGGTTGGTTGAGGGAATAATTTCTAACATAATGAAGGAGGGCCCGTTACAAAACCTTCCATATTTTACTATTTAGAGTGGATTAAAGTGAGGTGATTTTATGGTTGAGTTGATAGAGATGATACATGGACAGTGGGAGACTCTTATGGAGATGAGTTTTAATTTGGGTACTTATTTTCTAGACGGACCGGTGAATTACTAGAGGGATATTTTGTTGTGGACTGCAAATGATTGTTGTATTCTATGGAAGGAATTCTTTGAGATGTTCTTGTTACCCTTCTACCTAGATACACAGAGATAAGAGAGAGTAGTATAGTTCATGAGATTGACTCGGGGGAGAATATTTATGATTGAATATGTTGGATGCTTCATTGATATGAAATTATTTTCTCTAGTGTTGGAAGGGGATGAAAAAACTATGGCGAAATGATTTTGGGATGAAATTATTTGCTAGACTAATTCAAAATTTATCCTATTTTAGGTAAATATAGTTTCTAAGGTGGTGTATCATGATGTCATTGATTAGGGGAACCTGAGGGAGGATTATAGTGAATGAATTGTGGACACTTCTACATGTCTAGGGGGTATGACTTTTGAGAGTAGGAAGCATCACTAAGACAACATATTCCAAAAAATTTGGAAGTACAATACACAAGAAGGGGGATCATTTACACATGAGAATAAATATGTTTTTCATCTATTATGGTAGGATGAGACACTTCCGAAAACATTATACATAAACACCCGAGGAATGTTGAGGCTATAACATGATGTGAAATTTACAGAGGTTCTATAGGAATACACAGTAGATGGTTAGTGATGGAGGAGCTACACTAAATTAGGGTATTGTAAGGGGATCTTCTATTCCATATCAATCTGGTAGCTTGAGTTTGATAGGAATATCTGGTAGAGGCAGTGGAAATGGTGCTTCTAGGAAAGGTAACCCTTAACAATAGATTGGTGAAACTAAGGGGAGTCTGGAAGCATCAAAGGAAACATGGTAAATATAGTTCCATGCAATGAAACCTATACTTTTGGATAGTGAGGATGGACCATCAATAGTGAGATGTACTATTATATTATATTCAATATTATCTAGTTCCATATTTGATACCAGTGCCTCTCATTCCCTTAAATCTATAATTTTTTTTGGTGGTTTGATCATGGAAATGGAGTTTCTGAGCAGGGTAATGACATTAGAAAAACTGTTGGGTGCACGGTCTAGAGAAATCTATATGTGAAAGGGATGTCCTCTTGAGATCAATGAGTAACGTTTCTTATGATATCTCTAAATTATTGGCTAGTCACGATTCAGCCTAATCATTGGTATGGACTGGCTAGTCACAGAACGAGATGAAATTGATTTTTACTAGAGGAGAGTGACTCATATGTCTCCTAAGCATGATAACTATATTCAATGTGGATAGTTATATATACATGAATGATGAGTAGGGATAATTACATAGCAAATAAGAAAATACCCGACCCAAGTTTCTATTATATTACATGATGAAGTAGCTGTTAAGAAATGCGTACATACATAGGTAGTGGAACCAATTTAATATGAATTTTGTAAAAAAAATTAATGCCTCCACCTAAGAGTGATGTTGAATTTTCTATTGATATCATTCCAGGGACAAAGCTAGTATTTATTACACCATATATAATGTAATTGACATAGCTTAAGGAGCTCAATAATTGGATGGAATTGATAAAGAATAAGCGATTTATCAATTCTAGTGTGTCACCTTGGGGTTCCCCCGTTTTGTTTTCAAAGAACGTAGATTAGATTTTGTCCTTGTCTGTCAATTACTAGTTGATGAAATAGTTGACTATAAAGATCCAATATCCTCTTCCATGTATCAATGATCTATTCTACTAGTTAAAGTGATATTCTGTGATCCCAATGATTGAAAAGATATCATGGTATCATCAGCTATGATTTTGGACATCTAAAATATCACTGACTACATTCAAAAGTAGGTAAATTCTATATGAGTTCTTCATACTGAATTTTGGGTTGAATGATGCACCAGCAGTTTTTATGGCCTTGATTAATAAGATCTTTGATCTATACCTAGATCAATTATTTTTGCGTTTTTGGAAGAAATTTTGGTGTACATAAAGACTCATAAAGATCATGCACAATATCTTGATATCATCTTGAGTACACTGAGAGAGCATCATCTATACACTCTGTTATCTAAGAGTCAGTTTTGGATTAATATGGTACGGTTTTTGGAAAAAATCGTCATAGTGGAAGGTGTGTAAGTAGACCCAAAGAAGGTTCATGGAGTTTTTTCTTTGGATAAAACAAAGAACGTGTTTTTTATCTGAATATTTTTTCTGTTAGCAGGATATTATCAAAGATTCATCCATGAATTTTCCTATTTAGAAGTGCTTCTTTCAGGCTTATATAAACAGGGGGTAAAGTTTGACTAGTCATAATAATGTGAGAAGATATTTATGATTAGAAGAAGAATTTGAGATTAGCAACGATCTGGAACCTACCTGAGTCTAGTAGGGAGTATATGATGTATTGTGACACTTTTTGGATTGGACTCATTAATGCGTTGATGCAATGATATCAGGTTGTGGTGTATATGTCTTGTCATTTTAGGGTTCATGAACCAAATTTCCCTATGCATTACCCTGAGTTAGCAATTGTGGTTTACACTCTGATGTGTTGGATGAATTTCATTTTGGGAGAAACTTTTACTATGTATACAGATTAAATGAGATTAAGGTACATCATTTCACAACTGGATTTTAATATTCGATATCATAAAAGGTTGGAGTATATGTGGTTATTAAATTTTGAACTAGCATATATTCCCAGAAAGGGGACTGATGTTGTTGATTCTTTGAGAAGGGAAAATCATACTCAGGTGGCTTAAAAGTATTGTGTTGACTAGAGGATGGAAAATTTGTTGGATGATATGATCAGTATGGTTTAAGAGAGTTCAGAGAAGGTGACTCTCATGTTAGATTTAGTAGTGTCTACACTTTTCATATGGACCAATGACATACAATTTGAGTACCCAAAGTTTTTTACATTTAGATAAATCCTTAATGGTGGGAAGACACCATCATTCTGGAGCATTGATGATGTCAAGGTTATCTATGTCAAGAATCGGGTTATTGTTTCTACGAGCATGTGAGAGGAGCTGATGTGTTAATTTCTTGCATCTAAGTGGGTGGTACATGCATATGTGACCAAAATGTATCATGACTTACATTGATAGTTTTGGTGGTTGGGAATGAAAAATGAAATCACATGGTTTCTGAGATGATGCCATGCATGTCCTTAGGTGAAGGTAGAGCTTGAACAACCTAGATGATTACTACAATCATAACCCATTCTGGAGTGGAAGTGGGAAGATGTGACCATGATCCTAGTGGTGGGTCTCCCATATATTCCAAGGAATAATTACTCTATCTAGGTTATAGTGGATTAACTGATGAAATTTACATATTTCCTATCTATAAGGGAGACTTTCTCAGTAGAGCAGCTCAGTGATTTGAATGATCAGATGATAGTATATCTACATGGTGTGGAACAATCTACTGATTGATATCATGATTAAGACTTTACATAACTCATCAATTATGTCTTTCATAAATCACTCGATAAACAATTATTATTGGGTATGTTCTTTCACCCACATATAGATGGGGTTTCAGAACATATTATTCATGTTCTTGAGGATGTACTTGTGGAATGTGTTATTGGATTTAGTGTGTAATGGGTGAAGAATATGGGGATTTGGGGGTTTCTTATAATAATAGTTATTATATATCTATAAAAATGGAATGATAGAAGGCTCCTTATAATAGTCCATATAGGTCACCACTATTCCTAATGGAGGCTTGTGAGTCAATGTTGTTCAGACTGAGTCTCATGTAGGAGACATTTGAGCTGGTTTAGTTGATTCAGAAAAGTATGGATATGGATGAGAGGAGGATGAAGTCATATAATGATAGATAGGGATTAACCATATAGTTTACAGATGGATGTAATGTATTCCTTAGGGTGTCTCCTAGGTTGGTCACCATAGGATATAGAGACAGGTAATGTTGGCGTCCAGATTCATCATATAATTTGAGGTTGTGGAGAGAATTGGGCTGATGGAATACTGATTAGATTCCATAGAGATATAGTGTTATGAATGAAATTTTCACTATTTCAATACTATATAAGTATCAACCAAACCCTTCTAATATGATCAATATGGATGATGTAGATCATGAGGTAGATTCTTCCTTTGAGAAGCACGTGATGTGTGTGTTGGATCATAGTGAGAATGTGTTTTGGGGAAGGAAAATTACAATAGTTCATGTATTATGAAAAAATGGGTGATTGATAGAGGATAATAGGGAAATGGTAGAAGATAATAGGGCTCAATTCCCTGATCATTTTGGATAAAAATCATAGAGATTCTTGGTAGAGAATCTTGAGGACATGTTGTTATAAATTTGGAAGATTGTAAGATCCCCACCTTTTATGGAGTAGTCTTGGATGATATTTTAGGTACTTTTTTCATGTTACGTTTATTTTTTGTGGGGTATTACATTGGGGTTTTATTTTATGGAAATTGATAATAATTAAATAAGAATGAAATGTCCACACTTGGAACACGGTTAGAGGAAACCACACACCCCATCCATGGAGATCTTGCAACCCTATACATTGGGGGTTCTCATGGCTGGTGCACGATTTGTTAAATCATCCCCCCTAAAAAGAGAAAACATTCACCCTAAAAGTAATGGAAAATAAGTTTGTTCACACACAAGGAAAATTGTGTTCCCCTATCTAGGAAACAGTGTATGATATTTTAAATGACATAAAAATTAGTTTTTAAACCAGCCAACCCCCTAAAACATCCCCCATTCAACCCAAACTTAGACAAATTCAGTATTTGAAACATTTAAAGCAATATAGTGGTATCAAAATGCCATATGACCCTAATAATTCACAATTAGAATCCCAGATTGAATATCTGCATCCCATTTAGTAAGTGGATCATTCCTTGTTGCTTTCCTATTCATCCTCCTTTGTTCTCTCTTTCATTTGGTGGTAGTTACCTTCTTTGTCTTCTATATATATATCTTTATTTATAGAATATAGATATATATTTATGGGAATAAATCTATATCTAGGAGATATATAACTACTTAATATTGATTAAGGATTATAGTTCTCGATACCGTTCTATGTTGTTGTGTGGCTCAATTTTATGGATTTCCATTGAGTGATCTTTCATTAAATAATTGAGGTAGGTTGTCAAATATTCAAATCTAAAATTAATTATTTTGATTACATGTATAACAATTATATAATTTACAAGGATGTTTAGAAATATAATTTATTTATTAACTTATATAATTTTGGTAAATTAATTGATAATTGAATTATGAAATTATTGGATTTGGGTCTAATTAATCGGTGAATTAATTTTGTGATATTGAGATTTTGTTTTCATAATTAATAGGTGAATTAATTATGTATTATTGTTGATATGAATTTAATATCTAATCAGTAAATTAATTATCAGAAATTGAGATTTATTATTTGATAATTAATCATGGAATTAATTATTAGATATTGTTAATACAGAATTAGATAGTTTTAACTATTGAATTAATTAATATAATTTATGTGATTAATTAATATTAGAATTAATTAATTTTATGAGTTTGATTAATTGATTGTTGGATTACTTAATGAGAATTATTTTTATAACTGGATTAATATTGGTTAATATTGATTAATTTGATATAGATATTAATGTGATATAAGTGATATACATATGTAATATATTTGAATGTTTGATAAATGAGAGTGTGTCATGGTCAATTGTTTCTAATTCCCATGAAAGTGGGACATGGTATACTTATTTCAATGACCAGAGAGATAAAATATTTGATGAACATGAGCGAGACATGGTCTATTGTTTCCAAATCCCACGATAATAAGATAAGCTCATTGTTTCCAAATCCTCTATTGATAAACTAGTGTGGGACATGGTTTGTTATTTAAGAAAACCATAGGGTCCTAGGCATGATATCATATAACAGAATTTTTGAAATTTGTAATGTTCTTAAAATTTTATATTTTATTATGTTTAAATGATATGTATAATCAAAACCCATTAGTTTAATGAATTGTGATTTGAAAATGTTACATGATTTAGGAAATAATGGGCCAAATAAGGTATTAAGGTACAAGTGTTCTAAAAAACATATGGGTTTATGTATTTTGATATATAATATTTTATAATGTGATACCAATTTGATTAATATTTGTGATTTCTTATTTATACGACTATATACACTATTTTTATATTGGATTTGTTTTAGGTACCATTGGTAGAGAATTGCTGACTTAAACTCACACCCTATTTGATTTACCTAATTAGTACATGAATAGACATTATTGTGGAAAAATATGTTAAGGTAATATTACCTATTTTATATTTCTAATTTGGGAATAGAGAGTGGATAAGGGAACCTGACTTGGTCTGGGACCCGTTTAGGAGCCATCAATGTCTTTTTTTAGTTTACATTTTAGAATCATAGAACATATTTTTTCATGGAAAGTTTTCTATTTTAGTTTGATATTCAATTTCTTGCTTTTTTATCTTCATATATTTGTATTCTTATGATTATATTAGCTTCCCCTATTTTTTATTTATTTCCTCTTGCGTATTACTCTACTAAAATAGAATATAGTCTCCCCATAATTGAGTTACTAGACATTCATTGCTAGTCGACATCTTCTAGAATACTAGGAATTTCACTTGAGGTCATGTGAATGAATGGATTAGGGCATAGTTGTGTGGAACCTAGCTTGTGATTTTATAGAAACAAGCAAAAAAAAAACAGAGTAAAGAGCTCATACACCTAACTATCCTTATACTTAATATCCTTTAATTATTCATGAAACTAGAGAGAATGTGATACCTAATTGGAAAAACCAATAATTTTACGAGAATAAAAATAAATATTAAGAAATATAAGATCTTTAGAAAGTAGGAAGGGTGAATTTTTCACATTTTTTATTAATTTTGGAGTACTAAAAATTTCCAGGAAGAAATTATTTAAGGAATGGGGGAGAATGTAAGATCAGAAATTAAACAAGTGTAATATAATGTTTATTTATTCAACATTCCAATAAAAAGAATAATTAATTTTTACAGTTTTATAATTAATTATTATTATAGACATGTATTGATGAATTTATAATTATAATACACAAATTTTTCAAAAATTAAATAAGACTCAATACTAGAATAATTTTTGAATTTTATGTGCCTAATGTGTATCTTTGAAGAAAACATTTGATTATTTTATAATAAAATTTTAAAAATTATTATAATTACTTTATTAAAAATGGGTTTATATTTTGAATCGTCATACCAAAATTATCATAATGTAAATTTTGGAGATTTTTGTTAAATGATTATTTTTTAATAGTGAGAATTAAATTTTTAGAAACATTGTGGTTTTTATGATATCATAATGTTGTATGCAAGAAATAAAAATCCATGAAACTTTTTTCAATTGAAAATGTATTTATGGAGTGAAATGAATAAATTAAAAATATTTTATTATATTTATAAACTGATATATGACATTTTGGATCCTAATTACTTATTATCATCATCAAAATTATTATTAATTGATTCATTTTATTTAATGGATAGTATGAAAGGTTTTGTTTAGTTTTTTTATTTAAATGAGATATATAAATTTTTTTATAATAATTCAATTAATTTTATGGTGTTCAATTCCACTCAATTTTTGATGGTGTAAATAAGAAAATAATCAATGATTAATCCTAAAAACATACCCTCATGTTCAAATACATGAAAATTTTTATAATAATATTCAATTAAAATCCATCGATCATTAATTAAATTTCATTTACCTTATAAATTGTCCTTCCAATGAGTTTTTTTGTAATGATTTTTTCCCACTCATGTTTTAGGAATCTACTTTTCATTGTAAGGGTTCTTAATGACATGATTGATTTATTTCTGAAATACTACAATTTCTATTTTTTCAATGAAACATGTTGTTATACATAATTTGTTGAAATTTATTATTATATTATTGAATATTGATATTCATTTCATCTCATTTTACATCCCTTATAACCTAATATAATTCTTTGACACCACCATTTCCATAAAAGTTTCAAAATGTGATAATGCAATTAATGTCTTATTTCCAAACAATGACATCCCCATACAGATAAAAATGAGTTGATGCAAATTATTATTTAATAAAAAGGGGTAATAATTTTAAAATACTTTATGGGGTATTAATTATAATTTTTCTTAGTTAATGACAATAGATTTTATCTTCACACATAGTTTGACACTACTGGGATATATGCTTTTGATAATTGAATAATTCTTTTTTAATGATAATTAATGATTATTCCGTATTTATATCACTAAACCATGAAACTAATTTTCACTAATAAAATTTTATATATCTGTTGATTTTGTTACATAATATTACCTTGTGAATATACTAATATTTCAATGTTTATTCTGGGATATCTGTCTAGATAGTCAAATTGTTGAATTGATTTTTTTATTATTCATATTTCTTATAACTATTATTAATATATAGAATTATATAAATTACATAACCATGATTATGTTTTATGTTATTTATGGAATATTATTATATGTATGGTTTATCTATTCACTTCATAAAATTGATGAATTACACTAAGTATGTGACAAGCATGGAAAATAATTATATAACCCCTTAATGCATACATTGGTATGAAGAGACATAATATTTGGCTATTTGGTATAATCATTACATATTTAAATATGATTTATTATCATGAGGATTTGAAGATATATTTCTGCTATCCCAAAATTATGCATTCCACCACTATAGATTAAATTGTTATTTTCCATGAATTTGTTTACTATTTATTATATGTGGATATATTATTTATTATAAAATTTTTATGTTCCTAAAATATTATTTATTTTATAATTATATGTTATATATTTCTATATACACTTCTTATTAAAAAACATATGAGCTTAACCATTTATATTTTTTATCAATTCATTTGAAAACCAATAGGATTATTACATGTGACATGTGGGCCTGATTTGGGTGACCAATTCATGTCACATATTTTCTTAAATTTGATAGGTGTGATGTATGTAATTTAATGGATAACTAATAATGATTTCTTATTTCTATATAATGTATCTTCAAATTTTATTTTAATGTAATATTTAGTTTTGTATCAACATTCCTATGACTAAAATACTATTATATCCATTTATCTATGCATTTTATAACAATGATTAAAAATAATGTCCAATTTTTTTTTTGTAATTTAGTAAATTATATAGATGAAAATGAATATTTTAAAACCTTGTACATAAAATGGGACACAACCACCCCATCAGTCATGTAGAAATCATACATTCTCTTAACTATGTTAGTTTATTTACTAAAATCATTGAATCAGGATTACAAACAATATGAATTTTTCTCTTTCATCATTTCATTAAATTGTTTTGGTTTATAGAAACCGATGGAATAATACATATCTCTTGGTAATTAAATGATTTGAATATTATATAGGTTGTATCATGAACTATAAAATGAAGTAAAAAAGTTTGAATTGGATCACTTTTGGTGAAGAGATATCACATAATCTCTATGAGATAGTGTGGTGAAATATTATTCTCTTGGGATTCCATATGAAAACTCCATATTAGAAAATAGGTCGCTGTTATGATTTTGGTTGTTTGAGAGGTTAATTGGGTCTCTAAAAGTCTCTTTTTATTATTTTGAAGTTTTGGACACTTTTGAACCATTATGGGGTTTTTTTTATAATTTTATATGTAAAAGATTTAATATTAATTATTTTTATTTGGGTTTAATGAAAATGTCATCGTAGAAACATCCAATATGATAGTGGTTATGGTTTAGAGCATCTAGTGGGCCATAAAATGTATTTAATTTTTACCAAAGACAATTTTTTTTTTGATATATAAAAACATTATAGAAAAGTAACATATATTTGAGGAACACAAAAACGTAAAATTACCCCCTCATAAAAAACACTAAGTCATAATCATGGAAAAAATTACAAGATTCATAAATAATCCCATATGCATGAAACTCAATTATATCACAAAATTATTGATCAATATCATGTAAATACGATCACAAAATTTCTTGAGAAAAAATTGAAAATGGTTAAACATATAAAATAACATATAATAAATCTCTTTAAATGGATTTCTATATCCTATACACCTGAATATTTAATGTACATTATTTTTTTTATTTTGAAACCTTTCTCTATATATATTCTAAAACACCCGTTACTAGATCACCCAACATTACCCGAATGAAGAATCATGCTTTAGTAAAATCACAAAAATATCAACTCATAAAAAAATATCATTATATTATTCAATCATAAGGGAAAAAAATAAAAAATACATGATAGCCTAATAAAAATTCCATAAATCACCCATCATTATCATCAAAAAAATTAAATTGCATATATTATTAATTGAATTGTATATAGTATTTCCAATTTTTATAAATACATGTGGGGTTATATATAAATTCATAACATTGAAAATTAAATTTTTATAATTTCATAATAAGTTATGGTCATTATATAATATCCTTTTTATAAATAATTTCATAAGAAATTTTTTTTAGGAAGAATGTCTCTCTATGTTCCGGATCAATCAACCAGGCCAATAAAAAAAATTCATCCATGTAAAACCAAACTGTATGATATATAATTTAGTAAAAAAAATATCATCCATAAATTTAATATAATCTTAAAACTCATCCCTTGAATATATCTGATTAATCAATATTTAAGGACCATGCTGTACATTCTCCACAATAATCACAAGAGGGTTGATTTCCTAAGAACTCAAGTATTTGAATAATGAATTGATAAACTATTTTTCTTAATGATGAATTAAAATTAATGGGTAACTTTATATTTTATGAAATAGGAATTAAACCCTCTATATAAACTTCCATCATTTTCTATATTTTTTCATGAGAATAAAATAAATTTTGTTCTTCATGTTCCACTCTTGAATAAATTTTAAAAAAATATAGACGAATTTTATTATAATAGAACTTATCTAATTTAGTATCTAAAACATAATTTTGATAAGGTAATTATATTAAACAATAAATTCTAAGATCTATCAATGAATTCCCATTCCCCTCATATTCTATAATAACATTATTTGAATAGAATGAAATAAATAGATACTACACCCAAACTCATTCAATAGTATTGTACCTCCAAAATTCATCAGAAGAAACCACTACTTACTTACCTCTATCATTAATATAAAACAGTGTATGAGTAGAAAAATTAACTTTTATTGAATTATTAAATAAAGAATACAGATCACGATAGAGTGGAGAGACCCTTCTTGGATTTGAAATATAATGAAAATATCAATAATTCCCCTTAACATTACCAGCTTCATCTTCATCCTCTTTAAAAAATTGATTTATTTTTTACCTATTAAAATAATTTCATTCTATATTAGATTTTTTATCTCTGTTAATTATATTTTTCATATATGTTAAACATTAAAAATATTATACAAATTATTCACTTCTTCTTTTGATTTGGAATTGTGAGTCCTGCTACTTGATACATATTGTGAGGAATAAAACAAAGAGAAATTATTTGTAATAATTTAATATGGCCCAGTCTTCAAATAAATATATATTTCATTATTTTATATTAATATTTATGAAGTATCATAAAAATTTGAAACCCAGAAGTTATAGATTTTGTGTATACAGATATTAGATACTTGTCCAATATATTTTCCAAACATTCTATAATATCTCCGACAAATAAACTTTATATAGGATTAATTTATAATGATATCATACATAATACTTATATTTAGTACTTAGGGAAAGTAAAGATAATAAAGGGTGATATAAATTGATCAATAATTGGGTAAAATCAGATATATGATTCCTATATCATATGTGATCATACAATTAACATCTAGAATGATATAATTATCAATGTACACGACCATGGCCTACAGAAATCATATGTAATAAAGCATGGATTATAAATAATTAATCCTAACAAATGGATTTTAACATATCATGACATATACTACTGAGTAATGTTCAATCATGTGAAAATTAATATAACACATTAAAATATAACATAAAAATTTCATATAACATTGAAAATTTAAATAAAAATAATCATAGAAAATAATTTATTATGTTATAGAAGACTTCCAAGACCATCATCACATTGTGAACATAGTTCCATAACATAGTGGATTTGGTTCACTCCATATCATAATAAATACTGTGAATTGCTTTCACTATTTACTCTCTTACATTACATCTGATGAGACATAAAGCATTACCAAATGCATTAGATTGATATATAATTTTGGTACCACCCACCCCATAATTAATAACGATATATATACCTTAATAACTATAAAAATCCATTACTAGATTATGTATGAATTTATCTATGAGAAATATATGGGTTTTATTAAATTTTATACAATAAAATATCATTATCCATCCAAAACATATGGTTTAATGTATAATTAATGTATATCCCATGTAATTCATAAGAAAATTATTATATTTAAATGAAGATAAAAACACTTTGAAATATCATTAGAACAACGTTTAGAAAATAATATGAAACCCCCTTTAGAATTTTATTAAAATTATTTAAAACTAAAATAACTTATAAATCAAATTTTAAAAAAATATTGAGAAAATATTTAAAAATCAATTTAATCAACAATGAAAACATCAAATGGAATCCTTGTATTAAAAACTAAAGAAAACAGTTGTAGAAAGTGACCATGTAAAAAAGATTTTAAAATATACACTAGAAATTTTTTATATATAATGTAAAATTTAATAGAAAATGTATTTAATAAATAATATATATGGGGTTAACGACATTCGTAAAATCATATGAAAAATATTTCATGCAGGAGAAAGATTCATAGTCAAAATAATGAGACATGGTTAACTCCACTAATAAGCATTATTCCTGTTGAATCATTAATCAATGAGATGGGATATGATAATAAAAAATGTAATGAACATAAAAATTAAATTTAATTAATTTTTTTTGGATTTTAGAGAGAAAGAACAAAATATTTTTCCAGATGAAAATAAAATCAGATAAAATCTCAATTTCAATGTGAGATAATAAAAGAAAATTATACATCTTCGGTAAAATTTGAATAAAAATAACCTAAAATATCTATGAAAATATGTATTTGAAAATTTGACTTCTTACATGAAAATTATTAAAATAATACAATTGTATGAATGTATTGACAACACATAATAAAAAATAGGTTTTGAATATATAGTATATCTAACTATTGGAAAAATGAGATGAGGAAACCTTAAAATTTCTACCAACATTCATAAAGAATATATAAGATAATTTATAATAAATATAACCATTTTTATCACTTATTTAATGTCCTCATTCATATATTTTAACATTTGGTTTCTTTAATTATAATAATTTTTTATACATGTGTTTATTATTTATATTTAATCTTCATCATCATATGTAAGTAATTTATAGTGTTTCAAAACTTTTTTAAAAGAAATTATGATTATATTCCTCATTATTTAATTAAAGGTTCATCATTCCTAGATTATTAATTAATGTAAAATAATTTTTTTGAAATTATTTATAAATTCCCACTTCTATTTTATAGAAGTTATTTTTATTGTTTTTTGAATTGAAATTATGATGTCCATGTTTTTGGTAATTTATAGAAAACGAAAAGCCACATTATAATGAATATTCATTTTTGTGTCACCATTATAGAACCATGTTAATAATATTAATTACAATTTAATATCATACATGTCCATTTTTAATTTCATTATACTCATACATCATGACATCACATATTAAATTAATACAAATGATACCTAATAAAACATTATCACGACCTTTGGTATAGATCCTCATACATTAAAGGCCTTGAAATAGAAGAAAAGTATTGTGGTGTTACCATAGTAAGAAGATATACTAATATACTAGTAAATAATATAAAAAATTACCAAACATCGTCCATACAATTTTACTAGATCATGAGGAAAGAATAAAGGTATATCCATTTTATAACAACTGATGTGTTGAAGACGAAAATCATATTGAATCATGATAATTCCAACATATATTAATTAATAGATGTCTTGGAAAATCAATTATAGAATGAAAATAATATAATATAATTCCTTTATCCATTTATTACATATGTGACCCCAACACATCCCATTGATTATTATCCATTTGAGGTATCCCACATTTAATTATAAATAGTGGCCACTTCTCTAGGGAAAAGTTCAATCAATTATGTGTTATTGGGTATCCAAATGCCATAGTTCATGAGTATTATGAGTTAAAAAGTCATAAAGTTAGAACAAATAATGTCTTGAACATAATCAATAAAAAACAAATGAACAATTTATATACTCAGAATAAATAACATAACTTCAGAAGAAAAAATAACTAAATACCCTAGATACCCTAGTTATAATGTGACATGTAGGGTCAACTATACATGTATTAAAATGAGTTATAGTGTCACAAAGTGAAAATTACTATCATTCCAATTACAATAAAACTCTTTTAATGCATCCTAGATAATATTTTTGGCATACCTTAGAATCTTGATGGCCAAATACAAAGGAAGTATCCAAGTTATTCCACAGCATATCAAGTTTAAACGTTTATTCCTTGGTAATTAGACATAAGAAATTCATGAGTAATAATTTTATGATATTCTACGTATGATATAATAATAAAAAATATAGTATTATTAGTGATAATAATAATATTTAGAGGTCATCATAGACAACACATCATAACATGGATAAACTGATTCCTATGATTAAATGATAGAAACCCAAAGGTTGATTTCTGGGTAAAAGACCAATGAAATTCATATAAGCTTAAAAATTAATTCCCTTGTGAACAAACATATTAAATATTGTATTAGTATATATTATATTCTTAAGAGTTAATGATATGAAATCTAGAGGCATATGGAATACAAATGATTACAAAGAGGTAATCATTTGAAATCTAGTATAATCAAGAATAAACCAATTATGTGGAGTAAATCCCATACAATTATATAATCCTATAGTATAATTTCTACTTTAAAATTATTATAAATTATAGTATCATTTATACAATTGATTCCTCACAGTTAATCCAATAAAATATAGAAATAGCTAAAGGTCTAATCCTTTGTGGCACATTGGGATTTGATTTCCAAAGACTTGAGGGATGTTTTATCATCCTATAATATCTCATTTCATAATCATTACTGTCTCCATATCAAAGTGACTCCATAGATTGTGTTCCAATATAGAAACAAAAGTTAAGGATATGAATCTCTATGCATAAGCCCAATAAGATGTGATCATATATTTGGGGAACATATGCAGGTCCTTAGGGACATGTCATAGTATTAAAACCAATTTTTTTTCCAATATATCATTTTAAAATCCCAAGATAATTGTATAACTCTAAGTAAAAAAGTCCCATTATCATTATTTTGAACTCATTGTCCTTATTGGATCTCCCCTAGCCCGATTCTCATCTCATATTTAATTTTTCTGTGGTGATTCCTCATGCACTAGACATACCCATAATCTACTTTGGTAATACCTATCTGTATACCCATATATCCATTGGGTAATAACACTAAATACACACTCATATTAAGTATCATAAAGGACATAGAGATTTTTTAGGTCCTCACATATCATACTTGGGTCAACCATCTCACTCCCTTTCATTTCGTCACTATGTTGTGCATAATAAAACCTTTTCCTATCCAATATTTTCCTCAATTCACTTATAATACTTCCCAAATAGTGATAAAATTTTATGGAAAAATGTTTCAAAGATCAATCTGTCAACCATCGGTAGTTCAGGCATCATGCTCGTGAAAAAGTGTCCATCTTGGCCTTTGGCATTTTTTATATTTCAATTAATTTAAAATAAATTAGTATTTTATGGAAACTTTTATTTAATAGCATGCTCAATATTAATTCTATGTGATATAACACCTCACATACCACACATTAATGATCATATACTAAAGGTTTAATATTTAGAAAACACTTACATCATCTGAAGTCAATTAATTTAAAACAAATCTTGGCCACCATTTCCTAAGCTAATCCTCTATAATATCAACTCTGGAGAACATATCCCAAGATATAACATTGATCTAATTTATTAAAATAAATTTATAATTAACTTTAAACTATAATTAATTTAAATAATTTCAAATTAATATTTCAATGTTATTAAATTATTTATTGCTTATAAAAACTCATTGGGCCATCTTACAAGGTCCAAAACAATAGAAAATGTATTTGAATGATTCTTGGATTCCATTAACATTGTTAATGATAAAAATAAAAATACATTCATCTTTGTTAAAAACGTAATATGAAATTAAACACCAATTAATTTAACATGGAAGGGATATAACTCTTTGATTCTACAAAATCCCTCTGTGATCTTCCTCTTCACATATCCATTAAAAATTCCTTTGAAAAGACGCATTATATCCGGATGAGTAGACCATGATCTGATTCAATCATAAAAAACCAATATAATAATAAGATTATGGTAGAGATTAAAGAAAAGGGGAATAAACATTTTAATAATCAACACATAGTGTTAGTTTTTCCTCAAGATATCTCTAAGATCAAAAACACATTATTATTGTAAGAATCAATAGATAACAATAATTGAGTTGATGATAGTGGATAATGGAAACCATTCTCCACATATCCCAGGGGTAAATTCCCTATGAACAACCCAAAATTCCTTAAAAACATGCTCTAAATAATTCTATTTTAATTTATTGAAAATATAGAAACAATATTCCCCAATTACCATGTAAGGGTCCTTTTAAGGGTTGATGAAAAGTGAATCTCAAAGGTGTTCACAAATGTGAGAGGAATCCCTTCATAAGATTTGACATGTATGTCAACCCATATAAGGAAACCATATAATGGTGTCTAAGTATAGGTATATCTACTTAAGGGTTTCCATATATGGGCCAACCACATATGGGTGACTATAAATGGGTCACCACATAAGGGTATTCTATAACCCCTTCTCTTGTGATATAAATTTCTAATGTTTTTAAAAGTACCATTCATATAAGGGTCACTAAATAAAGGTCACAACATGTAATTTGTTTTCCCTATTTAAGGGTCACCCCATTTAATTTGATTTTCTATTTGTAAGGGTTATACCATGTTATGATATTTCCCCACAATGGTAAAAGAAGGGTTTTCCATTTTGTTGGACCTATATAAGGGCTGTCTTAGGGGATAAAATTTAATATTTTTTTTATAATTTTCCACCACATTATGGATTTCTAGGAGATAGATTACACATGTATGTGTGACCAAAAATGGGTTATAAAAACCTCATATAGTGGTATTTACCTTTACCCTCTGGCTACACACAGTACAACTAAACACCCCACTCTCAAAAATCTGATTCTTCAATTGATCTTAAAAAATATCCAAAAATATTATTAGGGGACATCCCAAATCATAGATTATTGATTTGAATCTATTTTCCAAAAAGCACTCAAAATATAGTTTCTAAAATTTAAATTCCCATTGATCTACCTATATCGTAGATATTAATGTCTTTATAGGCTTCCCACCATAAATATTTTCATCCCTAAAAATCCCCTATGTCATTCAACCAAAAATTCATCCAGTCCAAGTCATCAATTAATTACAAACTCATCAAATTTTTCCCCAAAATTGCTAATGATCATCCACTATATAACTACCAAACATGAGGTGCACTAATCATTTCAAATCAGGAAACTCGCCAATTATTATTAATAAAACTATAATAGAATTTGACTTTAACCACCCATACCAAGAAAAAATTGTGATGTAAATAATTATTATCATAGATCATGGTTTTCTTCACCATTGAATCCAATTATAAAAGCCAATTATGAGCCATAATGGATTCCACCATCAAGAAGCCTTAACAAAATCAAATTTCATTAGACTAATGACATGTTTACTAGGAATTCAAAAAAATCACCTAGGATCCCACTAAAAACCCCAACAAAAAACCTCCCCATTTATCATTCATATTAGAATTAGGTGAGTCTATACTACACATGTACCAGATCACATAACCAAGTTTATTCAGGAAAATAACCAATCAATATTAGAAACATGAGTGTCAGACTGGATAAAATGTTTCTGATTCTGGTTGAACCCCACTATATCCAATTATTCCAAAAAAACAAATCAAATATCATCTTAATTATTTAAAGTACATCGCCTCACCCATTGATTTTCTATCTCAAGACATGATCATGTTTTTTTCCCTAGAGGAGGCATCATAGAACCTTCAATGTACTAGCATTGATTCCCCAACCTGAAAATTTTCATAATTACATTATTGTTTTAGAAATAACCTATAACACCCATCATGATATTTCCCCAATCACTAGCATGACACAGATTTTAATTACCAATGGTTCTCATCAAATCCATACTATGTGTGATAGAAATACTAAAATTACATACAATATCACATCAGAATACTAAATACTATTTTCACTAATAGATTGGATTAAATAACATTTTTCTACATACCAACTTACCAATTCCATTAATAAAATCCATAGAATGGTCCCAAAATTCCAATGACCATTACCACAAGATGTTCATTCTTCTGTGACAAATTACATAATACACACTAACAGAGTATCCTTATCGTCACACTACAGAATCAAACACCTATAATAAGGGCCACATCATCCAACAGTTAATGGTGAACCCCCCACCATATAGATTATCTACCCCTACACCTTGATTTCAACTTAAATTGTTTTTAACAATATGACTCTCTAATAATCCATGCCAAGGCACTAACTCAGATTGACTATACAATGGAAACCTAATCCATCTCTAATGTCACCACTCACGGAAAAGGGAAACCACTAATTCTCATCAATGTTGATGGAAAACATAATAAAAAAGGTTCCATAAAATCAATTGGAACTATTATCACAAAAAAAGGCTCACATTTCTATAATCATTGATCAAAATGCATAAACAACCTGAACTACCATGATATTATCCAACCTGATAAGTGTAAGCTTCCTTAAAACCAAATCTCATAGCCCAGCCATGGTTCCATGGATTACATATCATAAAATAATCTAAAAACAATATAGTCCCAATCTATTTAATTTTAAATGATAATTTTTTGACCATTTAACACATTACATGTGAAACAAAACAAGTATTTAATTATAAATGTTCTTTATAGAACCCATTCCAAAACAAAGCATACTCAATTTGGATTACACTTGAGTGATACCCATAAAAATAATTTGACTGATACCATAATGATTAATTACTACCAATACTTGAATTTCATTCCTAAATTACTATACATTACCCTAAAAATATCAATATATTTTAAGAAATTCTCCTTAGTTTTATTTCCAAATTATCAGGACATCTCACTTGTGCATTGTAAAATCACATGACCCCCCAACAACAAGGAATTATATAAAAACAAAATAATCTATCAATTAACTCTCTAATTATTAGGGATTCAAATAAAAGATCTTATTGGGAACCATTCAACAAATCAATATGACCAATAATCCTATCGATCATACCCATCATAATAAACCATTGATTCCTAGACACCTCATGTTCATTTCCTCACATGGTACAAGGATTCCCAATGCCTAAACATTTTCTCTATTATAACTATATTTTCACCAATCATAATGAAAAATAATATACTCATGATTTCAGTATCTATTTGTAATCAGACTTTTAGGTTACCCCCTCATTTAGAAATCCCACATTCATTAATTATCATAAAAATGGCACTAGGGTCTCCAAGATAGACTATAGTCAAGTATTATATAGGACACAACTTCTGAGGGAACATCCTTACTTATATATCATGTATTATATGGGATGTAATATTCCAAATCACCTAATATAATATTATTAGATAAATTCACATATATACATTACGAATCACTTTATATTCTTTAGTCTACTAAGACACTAGTCCACGTCGAGCATCAATAAGTGAGAATTACCCGTTGATGTTCACAATATTTTCCACATATTTCTAATAAAATAACTTATGAATAATTAATTTTGAGTAATTCTTGGTTATATGGTTTGATTATGTATAATGAAACAATGAGTCAATTTTTGAAAACATCATATAGGTTGTTTTTTAGAATTATATAACAAAACCTATTTCCTTTACTAAACCATTACTAAGGAATCTAATGATCATATCAACCCACTAATGGGAAAAATACATCCTATATAAGGGGGAATTCATGGTTGTATTCATTTGGTTTCCCGAATTAAAATGTGTATGAAATTTTATCATACATAAGTATACTATAGTTCATCTGAGTTTAATTCCACCAATCAATTCTATAAGAAAACAACATATAAGTCGTTTTTGATACAATGAAAAGTCAAAAAACCATCTTCAGTGATATTAATAATACACAAGGATTTCAATTAGATATGATCCCAACATTCCAAATGTGAGGCCTAAACATAGTTTTAACACCCCATGCTTCCACGATACACTTCCCTTTAAATAATACAGTAGCGTGTGTTGTACAGAACTTCGAGTTCTAACACACCACAACCAATCAAACTAGCTGTTATGAATAGTAATAACAACTTTTTGAAATTTTATAAATTTTGTCTTTCAAAATGGACTTCATTTTTGGATTCAGAATATCTAAATTATCTTAGGGTGAATTTTTGGTGTTATTCTGAAAACATTGAGTTTTTGATGAATAGTGAAAAAACACTGAGTTATAGCTTAAAACCAAATTTTTATTTAAATAATTATTTATTTAATTTAAATTTAATTATGGTCAAAATATATAAATAATATCTATATAATTTCGATTTAAATCATTAGAGTTATTTTAGAATAATTTCATATATATAAAAATATTATCGAAATTTACATTGTCTTTTACCCACCTCCTACGAGAATTTGAAAATTCACCGAAAACGTAATTTTATCGCTTCGATGAGTGGAATTTAGAAACTCCTAGAGACACGGTTAATATTAAGGAGTAAAATTTGGTTCAATAAGATAAAAATAATTTATGTTGAATAGTATCTTTTTACTTTTATTTACCACGGTTAAAAGTAAATAGGGTAATTAAAGGTAAAAATGATATTAATATTACCCTAACACATGTACTAATTCTATTGGACAAGTGTATCTCAACCAAAACAAACTTAGGAATAAAATATTATCATTTAGATCCACTTGTATTGTATTTGGACATTTATTATTATTTAATTCAAAGAAGCATTAAAAGAGTTAAAATCAAGGATTAATTACTAAAACATTTTTAATATAGTGTTGTACATAATATAAATTAGATTTTAAATATTCATTAGAAAGATAAAAATATTTCCTACATAATGGTAGTTTATTTATAATTTTTATACCTTTAATAATTAAATTTATTTATGACACAATAATGATGCAATATTTTCTTTATTAATAAAAGAATCAAATAATTGGTATTATAAAAGTTAAAATATATATAATTTGAAAGTTTTGATGCATTAAAATAATTTTATTTGTTAATATGACATTTTAGGATTTCTTAAATGAATTTTTCTCAAATTAATAATGTTTTTAATACATTAACAAAAATTAATTATTAAATATTGTCAAAATTGACATAAATGAGTTTTTAAAACATGTATTGTATTATTAATTGATATTATATTAATAAAAATCTATCGTTCAGACAAACCCTGCCCAAATACTCTCTATAATTCCTTCACATAAACCTATGGGCCTTAGTTTTATCAGAAAACCAACTTAAGGAGACCTTTTTATCAAATTAAAAGGAAGAACCTGAAGAAGAGGTAATGTTTTCACCACCCTCTTTCAAGATCCCTTCTTCATAAACTTCTTCTTTCTTTTTTATTTCCATTATAAAATAATAACTCCAGTATATTCTATATAGTTTTATGTTATTATTAATATGGTACGACCATATTCATTATTTTTTCCATCCATTGAATGAAATTTCACCATACGTGCGTACGGACGACTTGCCGTGTTCACATCGTGGTGTAATTGTTATCCATGAACGCGCTGAGATTCATTCTCCATCATATCAATTCAAGACTAAATTTCATTTGATGATTAAAAATCATGTTTAAAGACCTGATATCATTTTGGATATGAATAAGATTCATCCCATTAATAAAAAATATGGATCACATTATAAAGAATATAATGGAAAATTAATCTGTTTACACCTGAAACGATGATAATACTAAGATATTATCAATAAATCATAGTTAAAATATCATATATAATATCATATTAATGTATATGATTATTTTATAATTCAATAACAATTATTTAACCATTATAAATGAGTGTAACCTACCATCGACTAAAGAAAAAGTACAAAGTAAGGGGTTTCTTATCTCACTTTCAATTCAGTGAGATTTCCATTATTCACTACTTATTTATTGCATGTGTTGTGTGTACTGCCCATGTTTGTATTCATTGTGTAATATAATTTAATTCATTGATATTTACATCATCATTTTATGATCATTATTTCATGGGTGTATGTTTCGTATGTTACCATATCGATAAGGGTATTCGATGTTTTAATTTCCACTCATTCGGCTTTACTCATAATTCATTGATTATTTTACTCCACGATTATGTGTGGAATCACTATTAATTTATTATGTCATAATTTCCACTCCACTTTATGTGGATATAATTTTTATACACATAATCACTCCATTGATAAATTCTCAAGTCATCGATATGAACCTGATAAGAGTGATTTTAACTCAATCTCCATTTATTGAGTAAAATATACAATTCATTGGTGTTGTTTTTACAAAAATATGCGTGAATGTCCTATGATTGATTTACACTTAATATCCAATCAGTTGAATGTAATCATATTTGTCACTCATAATTATGTCATTGATTTATCCTTAACGTAAGGAGACGGTCTTTGTATGAAGTTTCATCTCAAATTACATTCCATTGAGACTTCTTTGTTGTTATACACCAAATCACTTTTATATGGTGTATATAATGTACTTTGACATAGTATAACATGAATCCATTTTTCTCATGATATTAAAATGGTTTTATTACATCAATTATTTGTATTCAAGTGTCTCTCTTTTGGTTAGGAACTCTAACTATAATATCATTTTAAAATGTTTTAAAGATTTATTATTCTAAATCTTTCTCATTAATGTCCATGTTTTAAAAATGATTTTAAGGATTTATTTATATGGACATTTATGTTTTCAAACCAAAATTCCTTTTAAAAGTTTTAAAGTGGTATGGGACAGATGATTAAAAAATATAGTTTAAATGGCATCTTGAAAAATAATGTGACTTTTAAATGTTTTGAAGAAAAAGGGGGATATTTATCTCAATAGTTTGATGATTATTTTAATCTATTTCAATATCGTTCATTATTCCCGATTGTGGTTAATATGATATAATAAAATATTTCATATTGTATCAAGTGATTTAATTTTGACTGTGGATGTGCTATTTTATACCATTCATGGTTTGTGGTTAAAGTATTGACATTTTGTATGCTAATTTTAATACGAATGTTTATGTTATGTTTCAAAATTTTCATATGAGGAATGAATTGTACTTAGTATGTAACGGGTGGAGCCCGATATAGCTCCTCGATGAATCGGTAGGTATCTTGAGGAAAAATAGTGTCTTTGCATGAGGCCTTGACAAAATCTCATTTGTGGTCTAGGCACGAGGCCTTGGCTATGTGGTTATGATATTCTGACATTATGCATTCCATCATTATGAAAGTGGTTATTGATTTTTCATGTGATTATTTGACTAGTAGAATATCCATGTGAATAAGTAAATGAAATTATTTCATTTTATTTTTTCCATATTATGTTGAAATTAATTTTTAAAAGGATTTTGTTTTAGTTATACGTTTTATTAAATGTTTATGTTTATTTATGAATGTTTCCGCTATATTTTTATTCTTACTGGGCATTTAAGCTCACCCCTTTCTATGTTTTATTTTTTCCAGGATGTCAAGAAGAATTATATGAATGACCTGCAGGGACAGTATAAGGGTATATGAGTGTGGAGACAAGATGTTGTTATAGTTTTTCACTTTATGATGTAATGTAAACGTTATGAATGTATCTAGTGATTCCAAGGCTAGTAAACTAATCCGTATTTAGAGACTTGAACTTTTGTGATCAGTCCAGTGATACGTAATAATGCTCTGACTCTCGGTAACTGGGGTCGGGCCGTTACAGTTGGTATTAGAGGAAGTTTAGTACAAACATTGGATACTAGATTTAGATAATCTCTGATTAGAGCACATAACCCTAAGATAGGCTTTGATGATTAGTATAGAAGAACATCCTAGAATATTGGTATTGTATAGATTTTGTGATTTTTCCAAGCAATACATATCTGTCTAGATTCGAGCAGTTAGAGGTGGCTCTGGCACAGATGTACCTAGGGGAAAAATCCAAAAACACCGCTTTGAGCTAGACTCCAACGCGAACTGGTGCACGACAATGGGCCTTGCTGCACTCTTGGCTACGATACTCCCAGGGGATATGCTTAGGATAATTTACATTTTCCTTAAAAACTGATTTGAATTATTTTAATATAGGATGAGAATAAATGACCTTGGTTAATCCTAAGGTGTTTCAAATTAAGAAAACTGTGTCATGATATTGTCTAAATGATTTTATGACTACTGTTACTCACACAATGATTTCTGATTTTAGTCAATGGCTGGATTCCAAGGAAGTCATAGTAACTTTGAGAATTTCGTAAAAGGTGGGAATAGTGGTGGAAATGAGAAAAAATGGAATGTTGATAGGCGTAAAAGTTATCGTGTTCATGCCAAATCAGTTTTCCAAAAATATGATCATCAACATATATATTAACCAACTCCCGGACTCATCAAAGAAGAGAAAGGTGATGAATGATAAGAGCTCCAGCAGTGGCAACCATGGTGAAAAGAATCTTAATTTTCCATCATTAAGGACATGTGGAAGCAGACACCTAGGATTGTGTCTCAATGGAACAAATAAATGCTTTACGTGTGGGAAGGAAGAACATAATATGAAGAATTTCTGAGGAAAAATGAAGAGTACTATGGATGAAAAAAATGGTCCCAATAATCCATTTACAATAATTTTCCACAAATGTAGGGGACCTGGCTATTACCTGAGTGAATGCCCTATTATATAATATATTTTCTTGGTCAAAGAAGAATCTATGTGGAAATAAATGGTTAGAGACATGATTAAAAGTATTATTTCTCCTTGTTGATGGTGTTACTTTGGAATAATTTTCCCTATTATTTGTAACCCTGCCTTTTTTCATGTGAGAATGATATTTGAGGAAGACTTATCATTTATATTGTGTATATAGTGATAAATAACTATTTTTTTATATGATCATTGGGTTTGAGGCAATTACAAGTTATTATACTTTGGGATGAAAATGAATTGTATGATATAACATCTGTGGTTAAATTATGTTATGGTTATTTTGAGGAATTTGTCTCATTTTGTTAATGTTATAAAATATAGTTTTTGAAAAAGGAAAACACAGATACAGTGTGACAACCCATCGCGTCGGACAAATCTGTGGCATTCAAACCCACAACCAATGTGCGATTGGGATTTATCACCTACCACTGGTCTATGTGACGTCCCTGGTGAGTGTGACTAATTTTTTTAGTTAAATGATTTTATTGATCAATAATAAGTTGATTTGGGATCTTATGTATTATCAAATAAATTCCCTTAGTATAGGAAAATGATATGGTGATTAAGTGATAAATGTTATTTTGGAAGATGTTTTCTTTATTGTAAACACTATATGCCCATGGAAAATAAAATACTGTGGGATTTAGTTTGATGATTAATGGTGGATTTTTATCTATGTTTTTATTGTGGATTTTTAGGGATTTGGGTTATTTATGGAAATGATTAACCTATAATAGAGAATATGTTATTAGGTTAATTACTTTTAAGTACCTGAATTTAAGAGTAGTCGATTTTATTTGGAGATAAAATTTAACATAGAAGACTACATAACCAAATTCTTCTATGTTTAGGGTTTCAATATTAGTTTTTATTATATTGCGGTATTTAAAGTACAATTGTTTATTGAATGGTATTTATTTAACTTTGGGATATTATTGGTTTAGATATAGAAATTAAGATTAGTGTTTCTTTATCTAATGGAATATCCTTTTGGGGGATCATCAGATCTTATACTAACCATTTTGGTTATGATTAATCTCTAAAGACAAGGTAAATATATAATTTATCCTTCTGAGATCAGGTGATTCTATAGAAGTTTATTCTCGATCTTCCATTGTGACCCTGACTTATTGAATACAAATCGTTTAAAAAAATGAGTTAGTGGTAAAATTTTATTTGTTTATGAAACTATACATAAAAATTAAGTATATATATTTATGTTCTTAGTCAATCTCATAAATTAATTCCTTATCTTCATGTAATGAAACTTAAAAAAAATCTTGTCCGTTTACTTTTCCTACTAAGAGACTAATAACCATTTGTCCCATCACAAGTTTTTGGTTTTCTTGTTTTTAACATTCTCCTGATCATGTTTTATATCCCTCTCCATCATAACTTGACACTTAGTTTATCACCAGTATCAATGTTTTCCTACACCGAATCTTAGTATGGGTTATCTTGGGTGACTATTGTACATCTCTTTATTTCTTTTAAAGTGATAGTTTTATTGAATCTTTTTCCGATGTGGGACTTTCCATTATATTCCCAAGTCCAATTTTAAAAACTAAAAGGATTCAATTTATTGAAGGAGGGTAGAATGTAACACCCCTAGCTTCCAGGGTACGCTTCCTTTTGAATAATACAGTAGCATGTGTTGTACACAACGTCGAGTTCTAACACACACCACAACAAATCTAACTAACCGTTATGAATAGTAATACCCAATTTTTTAAATTATATAAATTTTATCTTTCAAAATGGACTTCATTATTGGATTCGGAAAATCAAAATTAGCTTAGGGTGAATTTTTGGTATTTTTCTAAAAACATTCAATTTTTGATGAATAGTGAAAAAACCCTGAGTTATAGTTTAAAACTGAATTTTTATATAAATAATTATTTATTTTATTTAAATTTAATTAAGGTTAAAATAGATACATAATATCTATATATTTTCAATGTAATTCATTATATTTAGCTTAGAATAATTTTAGATATATAAAACGTTTATTGAAATTTACACTGTCTTTTACCCACCTCATAGGAGAATTAGAAAATTAACATAAAACATAATTTTACCGCTTTGGTGAGTGGAATTTTAAAAAATCGAGAGACACGGTTAATATCAACATGTAAAATGTGGTTCAATAAGATAAAAATAATTTTTGGTGAATAGTAACTTTTTAATTTTATTTACGACGGTTAAAAGTAAATATGGTAATTAAAGGTAAAAATGATATTAATATTACCCTAAAACATGTCTTAATTATATTGGAAAAGTTTATCTTGACCAAAACCCACCATAGGAATAAAATATTATCATTTAGGTCCACTTTTATTATATTAGGACATTTATTATTATTTAATTCAATGAAGCGTTAAAAGAGTTAAAACCATATTTAATTACTAAAACATTTTTAATATAGGGTTATAAATAAGGTAAATTTGATTGTAAATATTCATTAGAAATATAAAGATATTTCCTACATAATGGTATTTTATATATAATTTTTAGACATTTAATAATTAAATTTATTTATGACACAATAATGATGAAGTATTTTCCATATTAATCAATGAATCAAATAATTGGTATTATAAATGTTAAAATAAATATAATTTTAATGTTTTGATGCCATCCACTAATTTTATTGGTTAATATGACATGTTAGTATTTCTTAAATTAATTTTTTTCTAATTAATAACGTTGTTAAGACTTTAACAAAAATCAATTATTAAATATTGTCAAAATTGATATAAATGAGTTTTTAAAACAAGTATTATATTATTAATTGATATTCTATTCCAAAAAATATATGGTTCGGCCAAACCCTTTCCAAATACTCTCTCAACTTTTCTCACTTCTACATAGAGGCCTTAGTTTGATCAGAAAACCATCTTAAGGATCCTTTTTAATCAAATGAAAAGGGAGAACCCAAAGAAGAGGTAATGTTTTCACCACCCTCTTTCAAGTTCCTTTCTTCCTCAACTTCTTCTTTCTTTGTAATTTCTATTCTAAAATAATAACTCCAGTATCTTTTATATACTGTGATGTTATTATAAATATGGTTCAACCATATTCATTATTCTATCCATCCTTTGAATGACATGTCACCATACGTGCTTACGTACGACTTACCGTCTGCACGTCGTGGGGTAATTGTTATTCAATATATTATTATTTGGATGTGTATAATAATTTTGTGTAATTCATGTAAATAATAAATATAACATTATAATGATTATTTATATATGATATACCACCCAATTATATATTATTTTAAATTCAAAAGAATGATATTCTCGCTCGTGCATACGCACAGACTACCATCTCCACGAACGCGATGAGATTCATTCCCCATCATATAAATTCAAGACTGAATTTCATTTGATTATTAAAAGTAATGTTTAGAGACATGATATAATTATGGATATGAATAAGATCCATCCCATTCATAACATATACGGCTCACATAATAATGAATATAATGGAAAATGAATCTTTTAGCACACAAAATGACGATAATACTAAGATATTATCAACAAATCAATGTTAAAAGATCATATATGATATCATATTAATGTATATGATTCTTGTAAAATTCAATAAAAATTATTTCAACATTATATGGGAGGTTAATCTACCATCGACCAAGGAAAAAGTACAAAGTAAGGGGTTTCTTATCTGTCTTTTAATTCCGTGACATTTGCATTATTCACCACTTATTTATTTCATGTGGTGTGTGTAGTTACCATGTTTTTACTCATTGTGTAATATAATTTAATTCTTGGATATTTTCATCATCACTGTATGATAATTCTTTCATGGGACTATGTTTCATAAGTTACAAAATCGATAAGGGAATTTGAAGTTTCAATTTCCACTCATTCAGCTTTACGCATAACTCATTGATTATTTTACTCAAAGATTATGTGTGGAATCACTATTCATTTTATTATGTCATAATTTACACTCCCCTTTATATGGATATAATTTGGATAGACATAATCACTCCATTGAAAAATTCTCAAGTAATCGATATGAACATGATAAGGGTAATTTTAACTCAATCTCTATTTGTTGAGTTAAATATCCAATTCATTGGTGTTGATTTTACAAGAATATGTGTAAATGTACTCTAATTTATTTGCACTAAATATCCATCATTTTGAGTGTATTTATATTTTTCACACATAATTATTTCGTTGATTTTTCCTTATCCTAATGATACAGTCATTATATGAAGTTTCATCTCAAATTACATTCCATTGAGACTTATTTGTTGTTATACACCAAATCACTTTTATTTGGTGTATATAATGTACTTTCACATAGTATATCATGAATCCATTTTTCTCATGATATTAAAAAGTTTTTATTACCTCAATTATTTTTATTCAAGTGTCTCTCTTTTGGTTAGGAACACTAACTAAAATATCTTTTTAAAACGTTTTGAAAATTTATTATTCTAAATCATTCTCATTAATGTCCATGTTTTAAAAATGGTTTTAATGACTTATTTATATGGGAATTTATGTTTTCAAACCAAATTTCCTTTTAAAAGTTTAAAATTTGTATTGGACACATTGATTTATAAATATATTTTAAATGTCTTCTTGAAAAATAGTGTGACTTTAAATGTTTATAAGAAAATGGGGGATATTTCTCTCAATAGTTTGATGATTATTTTAATCTATTTCAATATGCTTCATTATTCCCGATTGTGGTTAATCTGGTATAATACAATCGTTCATATTGTATCAAATGATTTATGTTTGACTGTGGATGTGCTATTTTTATACCATTCATGGTTTGTGGTTAAAGTATTGACATTTCGCATGCTAGTTTTAATATGAATTTTTATGTTACATTTCAAAATTTCTAAATGAGGAATGCATTGGACATAGTAAGTGATGGGTGGAGCCCGCTATAGCTCCTCGATGCATCGGTAGGACTCATGAGACAAACTAGTGTCTCAGCACGAGGCCTTAAAAAAATATTATTTGATGTCTAGGCATGAGGTCTTGGCTACGTGGTTATGATAGTCTGACATTATGCATTTCATAATTATGAAAGTTGTTATTGATATTGCATGTGATTATCTGACTAGTAGAATATCCATGTGAATAAGTAAATGGAATTATTTAATTTTATTTCTACCATATTATGCTGAATTTCATGTTTAAAAGGATTTTGTTTTAGTTATACGTTACCTTAAATGTTTATGCTTATTTATGAAAGTTTTTGCTATATTGTTATCCTTACTAGGCATTTGAGCTCACCTGTTTCTATGTTTTTTTTCCAGAAGGTGAAGAAGTATTTTATGAATGACCTGCATGGATAGTATAAGGGGATATGAGTGTGGATACAAGATGTTGTTGTAGTTTTTCACTTTATGATGTAATTTAAACTATATGAATTTATCTATTGATTCCAAGGATACTAAACTAATCGGTCTGTCGAGGCTTGATATTTTGTGATCTATCCAACGATACATAATAATGCACTGACTCTGGGTAACTGGGGTCGGGGCATTACAATATTAATATTTCCGATGGTTCAAGATACAAAATAGTAATCAGTATCTTTAATATAGATATTATCTATAAATAAATATATCAACTATAGTATAAAAAAATTGAAAATCCATATTATATACCTTGTGTATTGTAATTAGAATATAATAATATGTTTGAACCTCACTATTATAGGGTCCATCATAATCTCTGACATAATACTACATTGTCAGTCAATAATCTCCCCAAATATTAAGAAAAAATAAAAAGAATATCTAATAATTGTTTCTATAATTCAAACCCTGACCCAATCTATAGTAACCAGATCAGAGTAACACATCATCTTAGGAACTCCTCCATTTATTCAAAACTCTTCCAACATGATACAATTTTAACGGGTGATATTATATGAATACTATAATTTCATTTGAGACTAAAATAATATGAAATATAACAAAAAACATCCAAAAACAATGAATTTATGAGGAAGATGTAAACAACTATCCATTCTATAACAAGTGATATGTAGAAGAATATATTCGTATATATTCAAGGATATTTAAGTATAAATCAACCATATTTCCTCATGTTTTTTCATATACATATGTTAAAAAAATAGAATAAAATATATTTAGGCTCTACTACCATCATTGATTAACACATCAACCAATCTACCAGACTATATCAAAGTCCTCACTCTATTTCAAGGAACATTAACCCTATTCCAAAGCAATACATGTGATTAGAAAAGTTATCTCAATTACCAATGTTCCATGGTCACCAAATTACGGAGTGAGTAAAAATCAGTAGGGCACCACCAATGTGGTCCAAAATATAATTGGTAAAAATATTTCATGCACATGTGATATAAGTAAAACAAATAACATAAATATAGAAGTATAATTTAATAAACTAAATAAATCCAATGATTCAATGGAGTTGACATGGATTGACTATAACTTCATTATAATGTGTTTTAGTGTCTCTGAGAACATGGAATAATTATTTGAAATATTATTTGTATCAATTGATGAATCACACACAATAACCCCACTATTCCACATACACCCAAATACTGAATCCCATGAGTATCGTAGGAATTAATAATCGTACATGGTGTGAATATAAATTACTAGGAGGAAATAATTAAGAAATTCATCAGTATTAGGTGAATGAAATTATTCCTGGTTGGAATCCTTGGAAGTCATGTAGTTATATAAATATGATTTTTCCTTGGAGGCGATCCTAGTAAATCCATCATAATTTTGATAATATTACTTCAGGTAGTAAATCCTTGGTAATTATATATATTATAACAATAAGTATTATGTGAAAAAAAATTAGAATTAGGAAAATTTCTATATTACAAGACATAATCAATCCAGTATCAATCATAAAAATAAATTATAGAAGTTAATATTTTGAAATAATGTTGTATCAGGTATATAAATAATTCATTTAAGATACTTCTATGGCTCCCATTAGTATACTAAAAAATCATGTTAAATAGTGTAAATATAATGAAATAATTTCATCATGAAGGTTGATTCTTATGTGAAAATAGTAGGAAGATCCAATACCATGAATATTTCTAATTCCTCAGTGGTAAACCTAGCAAACATAGATAATCCTTATTCTGAAATCCCTAGTGAAAATCTAATAATTCATTCAAAAATACTTGAGTGGAGTGTGTTCATCCCATAGTGTATTAGATCATAATTATCATCACTCTAGCCACATTAGGATCAGACCATAATGTTGGGTTCTAAGGTGATACCTGAAGTCAGTTATACGATAATCTCTTTATTAAACCTCTTAGGGGTTTTTTATGAATATGGATGCCACCCAGAATACATAGGACATGTTATATTCTATAAAAAAACATGGAATCCAATATCTCATTTTAAAAAGTCAGAACGAGACTATCACTCCAAGGGAAAACCATTCTATAGAGACATCATAATAGTAATTTTGATCCCACTATCCTCAGAGTATAAGGCCACCTTGAACCACTCTCAGAAGACAGAATAATTATAATATAAAATTCAATGTTATCCTAGGTTGGACATCTTGAATCAGACCTCTCCATAAAATACCCACATATACCAATTAAGATAATCACATATTAATGTTTCATGGAATAATCAAACCACACTCATATCAACTTACCCATATGTTATAAAGAATCTCAAGGATCTCACATATATTACTCAAACCTACTATCTTAGTCCCATAAAATTATATAAAAATGTGTTTGTAAGTGAATATTTATAGGGGACACTATGTTCATATGTTTCACTTAATTTAAAACAATATAGGTCATTATATTTTTTGAATATTTTTTTACGATCAAGCGTTATCCCCTCAGTGAATGATGCATCAATCTAGTGCACATGGGCCCATCATAGACATTGATACATTGTTCATTTCATTTAATTCAAATGAAATAGTCACATTTCCAAATTCGAGGAAAACATTATTTTAAAAATAACATCATTCACTTTCATTGGTAGGACCGCATATCACATGCTTCATACCCTCTTTAATTTACAATGGTGGTAAATTTGAGTTATCACATACCTCATCTGAATACAAAACCATTACAATGAAGCACAAAAACTACTATATAAGATCTCACATCATCACATAACCTCTAAAGATCTTATCCTAAGACATATAATCAAACTAAATAATTATGAATAATTTACAATTATTTTACCACATAAATTAATTTAAACTATATATTACAATTTTTTTTATTATATTAACTTGTGGATAAATCATAGTGACTCAGTGAGTCACCTTATCTTCTAAGAACCATTATATAAGTGATGAACACCAAAAAAAAAATTAATCATAACTAATAATGATTAAATTCACTAATATTTAATTCTAATCAATCCATTAATTTCATATAAATAAAAAAACAATATAAAATATCATGGTACTGACATACCTCCCTAATTCTCCTAAAACCTATTTCAATAATCATTTGGGATCTAATTTTTCTAAATTGAGAAAACAACCCCATAGTATGGTAATAATTCCTCCATTATATTGTAAAATAATGTCTAAACCCCTTTGATAATAAGAATAATTAAATAACGGGGAAGAAGAGGAAGAATCCTCAGAAGAATTGACAGAGTGGGTTAGATTTAACACAACCATTATCCTAGATTGAAATAAACTCAAGTGGATAAATAATCATTTGCAACACCCCTTAATTAGATGTGAGTGGATTTTTCATTCCATTGTTATGTATCCTTGAAATAAATTCTATGAGAACACCCCTGAATCCCATAAAAACATGATTTAAATATTTTTGTTTTTTAAATATGAATACCATTCAACCAAAAAGTATATAATGTTTCTAATAAGGATATTCATTAGGGTTAATGTAAGGGGACTCACATTGGGTGACTCTAATGTATAAATACTCTTGACATAATGGTCCATATACTGATATCCCCATAAATATTTCAATAAATAATTGTGGAGATGTATGGGTTTAACTTTGTAAAGTTGGACCGATATAGGTTACCCATGTATTGGAAACTATATATGGGTCACCATGTATGGGTCTTCTAGACCTATTTCTATAGAATATTACATATCCAAATTTTAGTAATAACCCATCATGTGATGGTTTTCCATATAGGGGTCACCCCATGTAATGGGTTTTTCCACAATTATGGTTCACTTCACATTTGTGGATTTACCCCATATAAGGGTTATCCTATAAAAGGGGATTTATTAAAATATGATTTACATTCAATAGGTGTCCAAATTAAGGGTATTCTTGAGCGATGTACATTTCTAAAATTTGTGGATGTCGTAGCTATGTAATGGGATGACCAAAAAAGGGCCACCCGTACAAGGGTGACATGTGTGGGTCTTCCAAAACCCACATAGGGATTTTTTACAACACACTAAGTGATCCCATGAGTCAGCCTAAAATGGCACTCCCAAGATCCCGATACATCACAGAAGCCTCAAATCACGTCTAGAAACATTTTTAGGATGTACGATCTCTATAATTCCATACATAAATATTGGTTTCTAGAATAAACCTTTCAATTAAGTAAAAAAACATCTCCATGAATTTCCAAAGACATATGGATAAAGGTCGTTAAAACATAATTAAAATGATTATTTTGGTATAACATCATTCGTAAACAAGGATAAAGTGGCTAAAATTTGAATATTAAATAATAATTAATGAGTAAGATTTTAGAGTTACATAATGGTAATATAATTTTAATAGATGAATGACGATGTTTAAATAACATCATTTGAGTATGTAATGATATTTTAAAAAATAATATGAGATAATAATTGTTAATATTCTTAAAAATTATTAAAAATAATGAAAAAATTAGAAAACCTTACTAATTCACATATTTTTGAAATAGAGTTTCTAGAATATATGATTTAGGGCTCCTGTTAGAGAGAGAATGGAATCCAGTGTAGAATATAACATTACTAATGTGAATTTTTATATGAATTCAAGAGTAAAATAGTGTAAAAGTGTGGTTTGGGATGGGTAGAAGAGGGTTATTTTTTATTTTCTTTCATGATTGTTTTCATAAATACCATTTTATTAACTTGTAATTAATGTAACTTTCTATTGAATGTAGATAGAGTGTTAACAAATAATGCATCTATATTAAAAAAATCTCTCATCAGCCCAATTTTGAGATAATTTGGAAGATAGTTATTTCCATTTCAATTAATTTATCATTTTTCTCACATTTCCATTATCATGGTAACCTAATTTTAAATGAACCAAATAATATTATAAGTACATTGAGTCCATGAAAAATATTATATTATATTTTTTTCATTAAATAAATCCTTATAACTAGTAATAAAAGCTAAAAAATATTCCTTTTGAAGATATATTCCAAAATAACTAAAACTTTGTTTTTATGAAAATGGTATTTCTTGTACTTTAATAATTTTTCTTGTTGAACTAGTTGAAAACTTATTTTAATTCAATTATTTCAATGAATAATAAAAGGTAACAATTTATATTTCACAAAACTAAACATTATTCAGGAACCTTAAAACATTTCAATATAATCTATGTGTGCAACTGTCATTGTTTCTAACCTCTTCCATCATTCTACATTGATTACAACATGAATAACTTCATGTATTGAATGATTCTTACTGTTATATTAAGGTGTTTATATGGATGATTAATAAAAATTATCACTTTTCATTGAGAGTTATAATGAAAATTATCACTTATTTTAAGGGAATTCTCAATAGAGGATTTTTACACCAAAAAATTGTATCACCTAATAAATGATATAATCTGGTTTATAGGAAAGGTTTGAAAATATTTTTTTAAACATAGAAAATTATCCAATTTTATATTCCTTATCGAAATATAAATTTATTATTATTATTGTTATTTCATTAAACTTTACAATAATCATAAATAATTTAAATATAATTTTTCAAATGTAGAAATTAATATTTATTAAAATGATATTTAATTTATCATTTTTAGTAGATAGTTAACTCCATCAATCAGTCTTACTTGACATTAATCGAATCATAAATAATTACTCTTTATTTGAATAAATTATGACTATTTATTTGAATAAATAAACACAAATGATGTATTTTATCAATAAATAAATATATATTATATTCATTAAAAATACGAATAAATATTTATTTTATATTTGGATCGCATATTTAGTCTATAAAATAACCTATTACTGAAGAATTAGAATCTATATAACTCAAATATTATTTATTATAATATTAAATTTTATTGAAATTTTATTTTAGGTTCAAGATGTACTATGTGTGTGACAGACAAGAACACTATCTTAGTGGCATTATGCTAACTTTCTTTATGTCCTTAATCACCATCATGTAATACATATAGGCACCCATAGAGCAATGAGTTATAATTTTCAATGATAATGACCTCATATGAACCACCACTATGTAATAAAATCATGTTGTATCGATATGTCATTAAGAACATTTTACTTCCTGTATTTTCAACCTATATGCTTGATTTATTTTCAGTTACATTCTAAAAATGATCATTTCAAAAAAAATCCTCCATTGGCCTTGGAAGTAATTGGGAAGATTCATTCTAGTCAAAGGTCCAGAGAAATATACTTATATTAAATTATAATAGAAAAATTAATTTTTGACTTATTTACTAATTTTATTTCATTTAGCAGGTAACAAACATAAAATACCTCTTCATGAGAATAATTCATCAGCATTTTGGTTGGCACAACTATGTATGCGACTCATGATATGGATTAATAATCATGTCATTTTTAAAGACCAATAATTATGTCTAATGAAAGTAATATCCATTGAAATATAAAATATACATAATTCCAAATTATGTGTTATTCTCAAAAGTCATAATGTCTTATGAGCCTCTTACCCCTAATATATTATATTCTATATGTTCAGTTAGATGATGGTAGTGGTCTATTTAATATGTCTTAAAGAATATCATCATAGAACTTCAGAGTTCTCATGATAGTATGAAACTGTTATGACCTTTCAATGGAATATATACTCTATGTACATTGAAACAAAAAATTATTATAGAATAATACCAATAATTTGATAAAATATTTATTAATATTCAATACATAGAATATATAGGTAATCCAAACTAATATATAGTAAGTGACTAGGCTATAAATTTAATATTATACCACCTGAACAGGATCTAATTGCTAACATCATTTTGTTTACAGGAACTCACATAATATTTATCCTTCTACTATGATATATTATTAGTCAATGGTATTGTAGTATTCTCTTTCTGGGAAAAAATACATACTACAACCTAACCCTTTTCAAAGAAAACACTGGGAGTTGATTCTTTTTAGGTATATTCTTTATCCATTTTTGTGACCATGGATCCTTAGTGAGGTCCACCAATATATTTTAATCAAAATAAATTTTTATAGGGTATATATTTATTAGAATTAAATAACGCTTTGGAATGAATTAAAATATCCCCATTGTTTATTTTTATATATTAAAATCCATAATTTCATAAAAATGGTATATAATTAGAGAGAAATACCTTTTTTATCTCTTCCAACTCATATTTAATCCATTCAAGCATAATAGATATCCTTACTATGATTTATGATTATTATTATATACCATTAAACTAGAATATATATATCCTATAATGGATATATACGTATGTCCTAAACAAATTAGATACATCATTGATACATTTGGATAACCTTTATAGTTTACGAGTTATATTTCCATGAAACATATTTATATCTACATACCACGATAAAGCTATAATCCACATCAAACATGGTAAATAACATAGAATATATAATTAATATTGTCCCATAATTTTATGGTATTATACTCATCCTCTCTATCAACTATTTTGTTCAAGGAGCCAATTTTTAGTGTGATTTATAACATGTGACCCTATACCTAGTCCCATATTGGATTGTTCAATACCAAATCTTTTCAATTTCTGGTTAATGTATGTAGCCCATAATAGTCAATAAGCCTCGTGGTTCTATCATGAATTAATTTGATCCCTAAAATTTAGGCTGATTTACATAAGTCATTCATGGAGAAGAAATTTCGGAACAAAACCTTAATTAACAGTAATACCAGTATCTCATTTTCAAAAAGTAATTTTGTTTCAATAAATATAACAAGTCAAATGAATAAAATCACACTAAAATGCTTATAAATATATGGTTCAAGTTCATTTATTATAATTTGAAATTCCTTTATCTGATCATCATAGTGGATGTTCAATGATTTATACACCTAATTTAATCTAAAGACGAATCTATTAAAAATGAATACCTTATTATAATCACATGGATTTAGTAACCCTTTTGGTGTGTCATATAAAAATTAAAAATAAGTTTACCAATTATTAAATTGGTTTTTATATCTATATATTGAATTTCTGTATTATGTACCCCTTATATTGAAAGTATAAATTTTATTTATTTTAGTAAAACAATATTTGAATAGGTTTTTATAGTCAAATTATTTATATTATTTAAACCCTTTACCCATTATGCATTCCTTATAGGTACTAGTTGTACTTTTCATGTGTAGTTTATCTTTGAATTTCCTTATAAACCAAACCAGATTAACATCATTTAGTAGATATGCCAAATATAGATAAGGTCTTGGTACATGAAATTGATTATATAATTAATGAAAAATATCAATATTGTAACATATATTAATCATACAACCCTCCTATAGGATAATGGAATATTATTGACAACTAATAATGAATCAAAATCCACATTGATTAGATTTAAAATACTTTTCAGTTATCTAACCTCTCCAGTGAACCAACATAATATTTTTTTCCCTAAAATAACCACCTCCCTGGAATCTCATGTAATATATTCTTTTTACAAATTCCACATACCATGAGAATTAACTTCATCGAAATAAATCATTATACCATTATCCCTATTTGAGATCTGACAATTCTCAAGAAATATGGTCTATCCTTATTATCTTTATTTATTTGTATGAGGGGAATTATATATAATATCCAATTTTTTACTTATATTATCTTATAATGTTGCACTTTTTGAATCAAGGTATATGTTATTTTCAGTGACAACCTTGAAAAACACTTTGTAACCCCACACTTGTATACATTAAAAATAATTCTATTCTAATTTTGAAGATTTTATAGTAATGAATATTCCACTTCAGTTTGTACAAAATTTAGTGTATATGATTCAATTTGAAATGAATATCAATAAAATTACAATGGATGATCTTAATGACTAATAATTAACCCCACATTATACAAAATGGTGAAGTTCCTCCTTTCAATAAAACTATTCTACTATGTTGTATAAAAAAGTGTGATTTTAGTTATAATTGGAAACAACCTAAGATATATAATTAAAATTTAGCTAATATCTCTTCTACGTCAATCTTATTGAAGATTGTATTTTTATAAAACAATATAATTCCCGTATTTATTCTTGAACTCCTTAAATTTCATAATGGATTTTGACAAATACCCTATTATGAATAAATATTAATATCTACTCATTTCATCAATAAGAGTTATGAAATGAATTTTCCAACCTCCGTATTTAGATGTAAAAGGTCCATACTTATCTGTTTGAACCAATTTAAGAAAAACTATGGCACATACACCATTTCAAGTAAGTAGTGGTGTTTCCATTTTCCATGAAACATACCTTGTTATTTTATTCCAAAGGAATATAAATACACATCTTGATATAGATTTTTATAGCACCTTCTATTTACATTAAAATGTTGGTGATACCATAACCGGGTGTGATATGTGTCTTGTGAACTTTCTTCATTATGAAATTAAAACACTAGGTTATTTTATTATAGTATATAATGATTTTTATTAAAATTTTATTTAACCTAAAATAAAACTACCTCTATAAAATTTAATGATTTTATTCATAAACATGAATAAAACTCCATCCATTTTAAACTATATGTAGATATAATGTTTCTAGTAACCCAAGTCTTGTATTAAATGTTTTTTAACACTGAAATCCACCCATTTAGAAATAAAATGTGTTAGATTATAATTTCCACAGGAGATAATTTTTCCCCATTGTTATCTCTATGATCTACATCACCTCTATGAACATATCTAAATATAATTTTTTCATGTCATCAGATAAAAATTAATGAACAAAAATCAATATCTAATTTCCTACTAAATGAAAGGGAATGATTACAATTGATACACATCACAAATGAATATTCACCTTTTTCAATGTTGAGGTTCTATTGTTCTTATATTATCCTTTCATTCAACATTAAAAGGCATTTATGTATTTTTTTATTATCCTTAATTTATATAATAATATTTAATTAATAATGTGTGAATAGTACCTACGCATAGAGAAAGTCACAAGGAATTTTTCAATTCCTTTCCTCTTCTCCTACATAAAGATTATAGTTTTTAGCCCCCCTGAGCTTATATTCCTAATTAATTGAGGTAATAAGAGAGGAAGATGACTTCCCAATATTTTTAATGTTATAATTCACAATAAATCTATATAATATATGAGGGAGTTAGAAGAGTATGATTTTGGTTCACAACTCTTTGGTAACTTAATAATTTTTTTTCAAAATGATCATTATAGGAAATCACCATGACTATATGGGGCCATGATAGTGAATTATCACTAATCTAGCTTCTAATGACTGCCTTTGAGATCTCATTCAGTTCCAGTCTATCCTTTTTCTAATAGGGATCATAGTGGTGAGACAACATGGTTTATTCATCCTTTTTTGTCGACATAGTTTGAGTCTCACTACTCATGGATAAAAATATCAAACATTAGAAATATGGAATATCATCCAAGTGTATTAGGTAAGTATAGATCTCTTAATAGTTCGAATTGTTATATGGATCCTGATTAATTGAGGAATTTAGTATGTATTACTTTTTCTCTTGCTTTAGTGTAATGCACAAGTGCAACCTCTCCTAGAATTTAAAAATATACATGTGATTATAACTAAATAATGTAGTTCATAGTCCTATTTTTTAATTCATATTTTTTATTATTTCTTTTAACAAATAATAATAGGGTTTAGTAAATTATTTGGATTAACAAATGTAGTTAAATAAATTGTATTTATTAGTTAACCACTATTTTATAAAATCAAAATATCCCTCAGCACTGGATTATGTATATCTTACTATGTGGGTATTATAATGTTAAGTGTTCATATTTACCTTCTTCCAACACTAACTTAATATCAAAATTACTCAATGGTATTTAGGTTGGTAATAATTTCCAACTAAATTATGTAACAGTTCCATGACTCATTGACTAGTCTCCCTAATACTAAAATCTAAATACAATTTTTACACAATAGTTGCCTCCAAATGCTACTAAGAAGTCTATATCAATTAAAATCATGGAAATCATGATTAGATCAACATGTTATCATTGTTTAGAGTTCATACTAATTGAATATATCCTCGAATATATCTTCATGGAAAATTTTACTATGGGTGCATCTTTACTAAAATAATAGATGGTGATATCTGACACAGTGCCTCCTTTTAATGAATTTTTTAACATGTAAATACTCATGAATTTATATATTTATATTCAAATTAAAATTATTTATTATTTAAAACTAATTAACAAATTATTGACCTAATAATTCCCATATAACCCTGTTTTTGTTCCATCTTCCATGCATGTTAATTAATGTATTATTTATAATCATGTACAAAAGCCAATAAAAATAAATAATTTAAAATGAACTAGATAATAAAAAAATAAATTTATGGGGTTGGATCCTGATATTTTATAATGGTTGGTTGGTAGAATTGATAATAAACTAGCCCATGATGTTAGGGTAATAACTTATTAAACAATGATTGGATTGACTTTTAGTTTTCCACCTATTTTTTCATGTATCTTCTCGGATAGTTTCATGTCAGATCCACTTTGAACCACCTCCCCTCTCTTGGATGATCCATATTTTACATCAAATTACTCAGATACAGGTGAGGTGAGCCAGGGGTAATAGGTTACATAAAATATTTAGTATACATACATTCACCTACATAATAATTTTTATAAAATTAGTCACAAATAATTTTTAATATAATAATTACTATAAAAAATACACATGAAATAATAATTAATTAATTAAAAATCCAAAAAATACACAGGTCATTAAATATCATAATTATACAAACATATAATGAATAGAAATTTTAAACTATCTGGAATTCATTTTAATTTTATCATTATTAACAAAAAAATATATCAAAATAATAAATTAATTGCTTAATTAATTAAATCATTCATTCATTTTTCTAAAATGTTGATCAAAAAATTTAAAAATATATACATCTTCAATATTTTTTAATAACCTAATTTAATTTTATTAACAATAACAACACAATATCCACTGAAAATAGAAACAATGCGTAACCTTATCGCTAATATTAACTTTATTGTAGAATCAAAAAACAGGTGCCAAATGACACTCATTGTAACCACTTCTACACAGTGTGTCATCAGTTCTGTAGTGTGTGACTACCCTTTGTACACTATTTATCATGTATCATATACTTATAAATCATTTAGCATACATGTTGTGTCCTGATTTTTCATAGAATACAATTCCATGATTTAAGGTGGTAGTCAATATTGTATTACAGATTATAGAACAAGAGGTTATAAAACACGGTGTATACCAATTTTAATGATCTTTATGTAAATAGAATTTACGTCTACCATACATGATGTGGAGTCCCAAAATAAAATGGAAAATTATTATTCATTTTTTACTCAGAAATAAATTCACATGAAATATTCACTAATTACACTCCTTATAGCTTGGTTTTAATTTTTTCATTATTATTTATTCTACATAATTAATTCACATATTATAGAATATATTAACATATAAATTATGTGAATCACTAGGTGTTTCATGAAGTGTAACATATTATACACCTCATGTATTTTATTCTATGTCCATACACATCACATTACCAAGGAAATGATATGTGTTCCTTGTGAAAATTAATTCGCTACATGATTTGAACTCCAACTGCATGTCATTTAATCTCATATGGACCATGTATATAGTTTTTCGTACAAATAAACAACATTTAATTGACATATGTTGTGTGTTTTTACATCACAACATCCATAATTCCAATGAATAGAACACATATGTGATTAAATTGTTTCTAACCAAGCTATAAATAGTACAACACTTCAATCCACGTTCAATATAGCTAGTAAATTATTATCATGTAATGAATTCTTATACACATCTCCCAACATGCCATAATTTTCAAAACGCATCCTATGAATGTGAATTGGTTACACGAAATGTAATATTCATTTAAAAACACTGTAAAAAATTTTTATAGATAGATGACTTGAGAAATCCATATTGGATCTTTTTTATTTCTATACATGTTTTTGTCATATTCTTAATCATATGAAACTAAAGAATCATCATATCACAAATTTTTAGATTAAGAATGAATAGATCCAAAATCTTAAAACTATGAAAAATATTTTATTTTGGTAGATGACTAATAATTAATCATAACTAAATGTTTTACATATATAGTACCACTCCAAGGTTCCTAGTTTAAAATTATGTATATCAGGGCCATTCAAAACTATAATTTTTTAATTTTTTGTCGATAAATCCTTAGTTCTAGTCATAAGAGATATGTAATATTAATTTAGGGTATCTTTTGAAGTTTTATTTATAAATAATCTATAAGAATAAGAGTTACCATTACCTGCTAATCTATCTTAATTTTAAAATTTTCTGAACAATTTTATCCTACCATTTTTGGGTTGATGGACCTAAGGTTAAAATCCTTCTAAAAATAAATGACAACTTCTTCACAAATAATGAAATGTGATCCCATAATCTTCAGGTTATAATGATGATTATTCTAAACAGTTGTGGAATTTTCAGTTGATCAAAATAGGAATACATAATAGTTTCCAAGCATTTTTCAAGTTATATCAGGGATTGGAGAGGGAGTATCATTATTTACGGTCTATATTTTTGAATGCAATGTTGATAAGTTCCTCTCTAGGATTGAGATAATTTTATTTAGAGTGTTTGTTCTAAACAAAATTCATATCACCCTATAAATTATATAATTAGGCTTATATAGTTAGGAAAGGTATTTTTTTCATCACATATATTCCCTTCACCAATCTCTTATGAAATATATAAGGCCATCGAGAGTAATAAAAAAAATGTTATCTGATGTGCACTCATAGCTTGTTTAAATATCACTTAATATATTAATAAATTAATATTTATTTAAAAGAAATTTTATATATTATTCCCACTGGAACAATAAATCGGTCCATCATTCCTCATTGAAATTTATTTATCCTTTAGTAATTACTATTTATTGAAATTAATAAATATAGAGGCATTATTCAGTAAACTAATATTACATCCACTAAATTTAAAGATCAATATTTATTTAACATTCAACTAAAATATATATTCCCTTAAATAATTATTGAATGTGTTTTTATAAATATATCCAAAAATACAATTCAATGCAATGGTGGAATAATATTTATTCTTATATTAAATACAATGATAATTTGAGAAATGTTCTTGAAACACTTAGTAAATGACACTCTAGGCCTCTTTATTAGTGTAATTAATCTAACATTCCATATTTACAATATGAAAATGTTGTAACATATCTAGGAACCCCTATAGAAATAATGTAAACACCATAAGGGTAATAAACACATGTTAATTATTACTATAAAATACAATTTCATTTTTTTAATCTCAATAATTAGTATGCATCACAAATGACATCAAATAACATTCATGTTATATTTTCATTGAATTTTGAGAAAATGATCATGACGGTAAAGCCAATATGGATGTGGACATAAATGGGACAATACATATCAATCATGGTTCTAGATATGTCTATATTAATAAACTCGTAAGAGAAAAATCCATTCACGACTTATTGATTAATTATATACCACTCACGATGCACAAGGTATACCCAACCTCACCATGAATATATTACAACAAAAGTATCACTAATATATATATGTACCTGAACCATTATATTCATTAATAATAATACCAAGTGTATGTAAAAATAAACACATTTATAGAAAGTAATATCATATGATTCAAAAAATACATGAAATTTTAATGGGAGGAACTATTCTCAAAACCTCATATTTTGGAGTGTAACAAGGGAGAAAATAACTGGAAGTAGTCTCAATATCATACAAGACACCAACACCTCATAGTTTTTATCACCTATATTTTATTAAAATATTGAATTTATACATAGGATATCTATCTAAGAACTAAATGAAAATTTCATATCTATGGTGGTACTGTTTTATGATTTGGAAGTGGCTTAAACCACCATTAACTATTTTTTTGATATTTTTCATAAACCCACTGCTAAAATTGGTGTTGGCATCCAACCCATAGTTCTTCCTTCAATTTAGTGGAGGATTATGAAAAAATTCATTGAACGTTTATTTAGTTGTGTTTTTTTGACGAAAAAAATGTCTAAGATTAGTGCCAGTTTGAACTAAAGCTAAATCCTAAATTATATCTTCACGAGAAACCCCCAAAACAATAAAAACATTCTCCACTAAATAATATTTACATTATATAGTGGTAGATTTAATCCGTTCTAAAAAAATGAAAATATATAGATGGATATTAACCAACCAATAAATAATAATATGTCATATTTCATAGTGGTTTAGTCCACCTATATTTTAAACTTTTGAAAAACAATTATGCTACATAATTTGTAACCATAGAACAACACTCAACATGTCACAACCCGTCCCCCAAATCCTGTGCCATGGCTACCCCATGCTAGCCTTCCATAGACTGGGAGCTGGTGACTAGCACTAAAGGTGTATTCCTTAAAACTGGGAAGGAATTTCCATTATAACCTATAACACAAACAACGACGTACACCGAAAGATATAGACTCATGTAAAATAAATGGTAAACATAGTGAGTATAGTATGAAAAAAGGGGCCAGAATACAATCCCAACTAGAAAGTACAAGGAAAACTTGAAATTACAAGACAACTAAAAGTACAAGTAAACAGAACAGCTATATTGATTACCCACTAGGGATCCTACCAGAATGGTAAGTACAAATCTCAATGGGTCATCTTTGTGGTATTCCTTGCCTAAGCCCACCACCATGCTTCCTCCAGTCCTGGTACTGTCGCCCTCAGTCAACGCTTTCCGTCAACTGCATCCAACACAACAAGGTGTGGGCATAGACCATGCAGGGTTGAGTATATAAATATTCAGAAAGGACCCAAAGACCCTCCATGACTCCCAAAAACAACCAAGGATAAACCTCAAATTATGAAATCAACATATAAACCTACATAGGTATATGCCCAAACATATACCTATGTTATAAAGTAATCCATCTCACTAATGAGGAAACACAGAGATTTTGACTCAGATCACACCATGTATATCTTTAGATGCGTAAAAGGGATGATTAGTTAAAAATATTGAATTGTTTTATTCCACTAAGTGGATATGCTTCTATCCTACACAGAATCTCTAGGATCTGACCTACAGAGGATTGCTAGGGATGACCTGTAAAGGATTTCTAGGAGCAGACCCCTATAGGATCGCTATGTGCTTACCCACATAGGATCACTAGGAGCTGACCCACACAGGTTCCCTGGAGCTGACCTACATAATATCGATATGAGCTAACCCACACAAGATCGCTGGAGCTAACCCACACATGATCACAAGGAGATGACCCACACATGATCTCTAAGAGTTGACCCACACATGATCTCTAGGAACCAACCCAGACATGATCGCTGGAGCAGGACCACACATGATCGCTAGTAGCTTACCCACATAGGATTTCTTGGAGCATACCCACATAGTATTTCTAGGAGATTACCAACACACTATCGCTAAGAGCTGACCCAAACATGATCGATAGGAGCTAACCCATACATGTTCGCTAGGAGCACTCTTCACGTCACATCCAACTACTGGGTTTCTACACAAGGCTTTCTCATCTCCGGGAGAGTCTATTCCCATATCCACTAGTTTATTCTCCACCAACCACGATTTCCCACGAAGAAGCATCTCAATCGTTCAACATGTCATAGGGGTATCAAAGAAATAGACGGTGCCTCAATCAGAAGTCCAGTCTCTGAGTTATTATAATTTTAGTCTTGGGGGCCCAGTCAGATTCGTGCTTGATCCAACCTGACCGTACCTCATCATAATTCAAAGGGGTATACTCAAAGGGACCACCTCACTCTGAAGTTTCATATGTCGCTGACATTTTTTCAAACGAACGTCTGGTGTCATAGTTATGGCCCAAGTAAAGTAATGGTTCATGCCAAGTTCAGGTCTGGAATGACCCGGTCGGACCGACCCTACCCAACCTGGCGTAGGTATACCCTGGTCGGGTCATCCCGTCCCGACCCGCTAGGTGGCCCGACAGGCCGTGAGGGATGCGAGCGGCCATAGAGGCCACATGGGTGCCGCGAGGGAACGAGGTGGCTTGGATCACCAGAGGTCCACTCGACCAAGAGGGCGGAGGATACAGGGAAGTTCTGTCGGGCATACCACGAGGGCGCGGGGTGGTTCGGCCCGGCCTGGGATGGCTCGGCAGGGGCGATTTGGTCAGAAGGGAGACGACGGCTCGCCTCAGATGGCAGAAATGGCTCCGGTGGCGGACCGACCATGGACGGTGGCGGTGAATCAGATGGAGAGGCTGCAGATGGCAGTGACGACTCGGGTGGTGAGGCCATGAGCTGCGGCTTAGTTGCGGACGACAGCGGCGACTCGGACCAGATGGTGGCAGCGACTTGGCCCGGATAGCAGTGACGGTTTGGCCCTGACGATGGCAATGGATCGGGTGGCGAGGACACGGGTGGTGTGGGCGTCTCAGGTTGTGAGGCCACGGGAGCGTATGACCAGGCCAGGGGGTAGCGAGGTTGTGGTGGCAGTAGTCGTTGCACATTCTCCTTCTTTGTGGCTGACTGTGGCGCCATCCACCATTTGCGTGCCCCACGTTTTGGTATCCATTCCTCCATCATGATCAACAATTAATCATAAGGTTTAAGGAAAGGATGGGCCATATTTTTTTGGCCTACACTCTCCACGTTAGTGCGCTAGCATGCAAATATAATTTCATCTTGAATTACAAAGAATTTTATAGAATAGAATAGGAGAATATTTCTAGACAACCACCCAACAACTTCCCGCAAAAAAAACATAAGAGGGAAAACATGGGAACAAAATCCCTAAAACCTTTTTCAATCACTATTAACATTCCCACATAAACTCTGGGACCTCTGTAGGCTGAACCAATCTTGATGGTACCTGATGTTCCACCATCACTTGCTGACAAGTGAGGCATCGAGAAACAAACTCTTCTACTGATTTCTTCATTTCTGGAAACTAGGAATGTCGTCGGAGATCCTGTTACATCTTCACCACTCCTGGATGTACCGCTAGAGGGGACGGGTGGAACTATCTCATAACATCCTCATGAAGTGGAACTAGTAACAGGGTATATCCACTGAAGAGGATGACGTGATTCACACCTTTAGAAAATCCATCAGGTGCCTAAGCTATAGATATCTGAGCAAGTCGCGCCTCGTCATCCGCATCCCAAAGATGCACCTCCCTAACTCACTGAAGAAGTGGTGGAGTGACTATAAGAGACTACATAAAATATGCTCCATCTCTATCCCAAAAGGATATATGCAAAGAGGCCAGCTACTCCGTCTCCTCTCATAGAAGCTGTATACCAGACCTCCTGTCGTGTGCTTCTGCAACAACGTTCCACTTCCAAAGAGTATAGAATATCTCGAAGTCATAGACCTGGAGGAACTAAAGCCAACGTCAATGTCTCAGGTTTAGTTCCTTATGGGAGAAGATATACCTGAGACTCTTGTGATCATAGTACACATTAAATAGTTCGCTAATTAGATATTACTTCCACATCTTCAGGGTGAAGACTACTGCTGCTAACTTTAGGTCATGGGTAGAATAGATCTACTCTTGTGGTCTCGGCTGTCAAAAATCATATGCAATCACTACATTATCTTGCATCAGGACACATCTGTGTTCCATGATGCATCTCAGTATACTATGTACCCTATTCCCTCCTCTATAAGCCTCAAGATGGGGGGCACTAGTCAGCCTTTGCCTTAGCACTTGAAAAATCTGCTGTCATTTCTCTAACCAAACGAAGTGTTTCCCCTTCTTCATCAATACTAATTGTGGTTCTTCAACTCTGAATAGGTCTGTCACAAACCTCTTGTAGTATCCATCCAAACCCATGAATCTCTATATGTCCATTGTAGAGACCCAAATCTTGGCGTACATGATCATTACATTACTTTTGCAGAATACTTAGTACATTAAAAAATAGACACACATGGACCGTAATAGTTTAGTGTCTTTGGAAACTCGGAATATAATCTTCTAATCATGGTGAAAGATCTTCAACATCTCCCATAAAGATCTTACCCCTTTTTTTTCTTACCTAAAACCTTTCTTTATATCCTGGGGAAAAGAAAACATAAAAGGGGTGAGCTCAAATGCCCAGTAAGGGTAAACAAAGAGATCATAAAACAATCCATAAATATTTGAATGCAAACACTTGAACATAAAATCTAATCATAAAAATCTTGAGCAAAGACATGAATCTTGGGAGTACGTGAGGAATATATCATACGAGAACATAAATCATGATAAAATAGAATGGTAATAAATCAAGTAATTGTGGAAACTATTAAGAACATGTTATGATTTCCATTGTAGCCAAGGTATTGCTGCCAATACCATCTTAGTGGAAAAAGTCCATTTCTGAATCGAGTTCACTCCTTGTTTCAGTCCTATAACACTGAACCTGATTAACTTACCATTCCATCCATGTCTATATCATGAGATATAAATCATTACCCAATGCATTGGAGGGAGATATAGGTCCCACCCATCTCATAATGAAATCATTCTTACTTGTTCCACAAAATAAACATACCTCATTCATAATAACCCAACGAATAAAATGGGTTTCATAAACATCATCTCATCATCACATAATCCATATAAAAGAAATGGATATCATTTCATAATAAGAAAAGTAAATCCATGTAAATCATATAGACTTTATACTTGAAACATACACATATGAAATAATTTCATCTTAGATGGAATATGGTTTTGATAAAACACTTGAAATGAATTCAGGAAAAAAATATCCTTTCTTCTTCAAAATCAATTTATTTTCACAAAACATCATGCAATGTTAAAAGAGAAAGATTTTATTGAAAATAGTTATGAAATATTTTGGAGGAAGCTTCCTGAAAATAAGGATTTATAAAACCGTAAAAAATCTGTTCGTTCCGTATAAGTTAAAAAAACATTCTTCTCATTCTTTTGCCGGAAAAGTAAAAAAAGTACCTCGTAACGTAAACAAAAGAAATATTCCTTACATACCATGTAGTAAAAGTAAAAAATGGGTAAAAATGACTTTAAAAATACATGAAAACACTTTTATAAAATATGGACATGGATGATTGAAATAACCCTAGTAAATACTTATGAAAAAGCAGTCTCGGATAAAAATGAGTTTTGCAAAATTATCCCTTACCTTAGGTCCGATATGCTTCATATAGATCCAAACCTCCTGTATAATGATTTAAATAATGTCATTGACTTATTAAATAATCATATTAATTGTTATGATATCATATATTTTTCACTTATGACTTTATATTATCCGTTTTTTTAAATTCCATGTTAAAGTAGCGTTTTGGGTAAAATCATTTCATTTATCGTATGTGTTTCGACTTGTCATTCTTGATATTATTACTTATATCATGATTTACATAATTACAGAATTTAAGAAATGATTTATATATAATATATATATTTCAGTATATATATATATATGATAGATCGATTAAATGAAATGAAATACACCGTTCATGGAGACGGTATGCTGTTTGTACACATGAACACTATTTTTGTTTTCTTATTGAATTGAACGAAATTAAGTAGATGACATAAATATATATACACATAAATATAGTATCATTATTATTTCTTATATTTCATGATTACTTATTTTATATATTTTATAATCATTCATGAATGGTTAACATGGAGAATGAATCTCATCGTGTCGTGGAGATGGTAGTCCGTACGTACGCACGAGCAATGATATCATTCCCATGATCGTGGAATATCATTGAACTGTATGTATAATATTTCTTAATCACTATAACTTTTCAATAATCATATATAGTTATTTATTTACACCATTATACTCATCCAAGTAAGGTGGTGGTCGAAAACATATTACACCACGACATAGAGGCGGTATTCCGTACGTACGCACGCGCGGTGATTTTGTTTTCCGTAGGATGGATAGATAGTGAAATAGGGTTGTTTCATACATATAATAACATATCATTATATGAGTGATACTGATGTTATTACTTCATAATGAAAAAACTAAATAATAATAAGTAGCAGAAAAAATAAAGTTCAAAGAATCGGTAACAGACATTACCTCTTCTTTGAAGCGCCTCTTTGAGATATCCTCATAGGGCAATAAAATTGGTCTTTGAAAAAGACCAGGACCTCTAGGATGTTTCTAGGGAAGTGGAGAATATAATTTTTCAGGGTTTGGCCAAGCATGAAGGCTCAATGTGGTGAGAGGAATAGAGGGAGGAGGTTCCCTTTTATAAGGGAGGAGAGGGGCACCTTTGGAATAACTAAACATATTATTTTATTATAAAGTCATATTCGGTTTTTAATAGCTCTGAATTGAGTTATTTATAAGCTAAGGTGGGGATGGGTCGAAATAATATCATCCAATAGAAATTAGACATGTTTATGTTTCTAATTGAACCTTATCATTTTATATTTAACTTTAAGTTAAATAATTTTTCTTTTACCGTGTCTTCTTGTTTTGTTACACTATAATGTTAAGAAACTTACTATAACAAGCCAAAAGAATCCCAAGTTGTTTATTATTAATATATATAACCATATCTAAGTCATTTGGACGAACCATAGATTTTTATAAATAAAATAAAAATTAATAATATAATATTTGTTTTAAAATCTATTTTATGTCAATTTTGACACTATTTCGTAATTGATTTTTGTGAAAATAATAACAGAATGATTATTTCTAAAAAATTTAATTAAATCAATACTAACATGTCATATTAACCTAGAAAATTATTTTAATTCGTAAAAAGTCTCAAATTACATTTATTTGGGTATTTATAACATCAATTATGTCAATATTTCATTAATAATATAATTACTGCATCATCATTGTGTCATAAATAAATTAAATTATTTAAAGTCTACAAATTACAAATAAAATACCATTATGTAGGAAATATTTTTAGCTTTTTAATTAATTTTTTAGTCGAATTTATCGTATGTATAAATCTATATTAAAAATGATATACTTATTACAATTTGATTTTAACTATTTTAACCCTTCTTTTAATAAATTAATATTAAATGTCCTAATCTTATCCAAGTTGGCCTAAATGTTCATATTTTATTTCTAAGGTTGTTTTTGGTCGAATTATACTTATCCAATAGAATTAGGACATGTGTTAGGGTAATAATAATATCATTTTTACCCTTAATTACCATATTTACTTTTAACTGTGGTAAATAAAAGTAAAAAGTTACTATTCACCAAAAAATATTTTCATCTCATTGAACCACATTTTACATACTGACATCAACCGTGTCACTCGGATTTTTGAAATTTCATTCCCAAGAGTGGTAAAATTATGTTTTATGTAAATTTGCAAATTTTCCTAGGAGGTGGGTAAAAGAAGGTTTAATGTTCAATAAAATTTATATACATCTAATATTATTATAAAATGACTCTAATGAATTGAATTGAACTTATATAGGTATTATTTATCAATTTTGACCTAAAATAAATTTAAATAAAATAAATAATTATTTAAATAAAAAGTCTGTTTTTAAATAGTAACCCAGTGTTTTCACCATTCATAAAAAATTGAATGTTTTCAGAAAAATACCAAAATTTCACCCTATGCTAATTTCGCAATTTCAAATCCAAAAATGAATTCCATTTTGAAAAATAAAATTTACAAAATTTAAAAAATTGGGTGTTAATATTCATAATGGCTAGTGTATATAACATATCAATGTTTAGCGAAACTCGATATTGCGTACAACACACACTATCGTGGAAGGTCACGATTGCGTGTAATGCAATCCAAGTCAGGGATGCGTGTTGTGAAATCTCCTTTTGGTGTAGCATACAACACAAGACATTAATGAAATTAAAAATAATTTTTTTCATAAAATCTCGGGGTGTTACATTCTACCCCCATTAAGACGAATTTCGCCCTCGAAATTCGTCAGGGTTATAAATGGTTTACTACTCAAAAGTTTCTTTAATAGAAACCCACATCGTAAAAAGTAATACGAAAACTTGGCTTTAAAAACTAAAGTATGATACGTAACGGTTACCCAAAATAACTAATCACTGGGTTTCCACATAGGAGAACATATGTGTAAATATGGATATGGAAGGGAAATATAACCGTCATGTTCTAATGGAGAGTGGTAGAGAACATGGCTATGAAAATGACAAAAATCACAAAGCCATAAATTTTTGATGATCTAGGGTACCATCTTATTCATAGGATATAAGGGAACTAGGACATTATTTTTGGTTTTGAAGATCATTTCCCTAATGTTCAAGAATTTGTATTAGAATAAATACTTACTTTATTTTGGTACAATATCACTTTTGTTCGTGCTTTGAACAATTTCCACTTCATCTCTAAAAGAAATGAAGTTGAATTTGTTATTCGTGAAGTGTTAACAGATCATGTGATAGAATGATGGGTCATTCCATCTATTTCAAACAAAAGGTTAGAATGTATATCAAATATACATAAGTCCATCTATGGTGAGGTTAATCGTATATGAGTCAAAAATGATCTTATACTTCATATATCATACCTCTTAATAAAATAAAACCAGTTTCTACTAACCAGGGACTTCCTGTAGGCCAATGGTATGCGATAAAAGCCAGTCGCACTTCGGTTGTGGGTTCGATTCCCACAGCCTTGTCCAACGCGATGGGTTATCGCCCATCCTGCATGTTTTCCTTTTTCTAAAACTAAAATACTATACCATCTCATCAAAAATATTTAAAAAACTTCTATCCATAAACAATAATAACTTATGTCCAACATAATCCATTCCAATCTTTAGGCTTATCAATAATACTGCAGTCCACCCTCATTATATAGTGAAAATGATTACCAGAGATTTCATATTACAAGAATGTTAATACAATCGTTGATACCCATATATCATAAGATATGTCTTGTTGGTCACATTACCAACATTCGAAGTCCTTAATCATGTATTCTCTTAAAAAATGAATACCCATTGAATCATAGTGAAAACCTGAGTGCTGTCAATATTTAACTCTTTCCACATACCAAAACCCCATAATTCTATATACTCAAACCATGATATAACTATTTTCTCATATCAGTAATGAGCTCATGAATACTCTCAAACATTTGGTTTTCTTCTTATCCGTTCATTATGCGCATATCATCTTCTTTCCAAAAATATCTCAATCACTTTCCATGGTTACCAGTACCATAAAATTATTGAAAACCACAATAGACCAATACATAAATATTCCAATATTCCACGATACTATATACAAAATTATTTTGCAATCCCATTATATAAACACATAATCATTCCACCACATCGTTGTCATATTCAACATCGCCAATAGTGATCACATGTGACATCCCTTTGTCCTTTTCCTTAAGTGGTTGCTCATGTCGATCATCATTAAACCTTGGATTAGGGCATTGATTAGCATAATGCCCCATTTCATTGCACTTGAATCATTGAAGTGTTGGTGGTGTATTCTCTACAGTATTTTCTTTATTCACACCATTAACATCCCTTTTTCCATTATTTTGACACTCATCTGCTCGATGACCTTCTTTTCCACACTTAAAACATTTTTAGTCCCTTTAAGACAATCTCCACTATGCTTCTTTCCACACTTTGATCATAAAGAAACATTCATCTTCTTTTCACCATTATTCTAAGATTTTTCCTTGAACTCCATCTTTAATTTCTTGTCAAAACCATGAGATGGTTATATAACACCAACATTCATTTCTACCTTGATAGCACAATGCACAATTTCTTCATAACTACTGAAGTCTCTTATAGCTAATTCCCTTCGAAGATTTGGTTTTAAGCCACTGAAGAATCGATCAACTTTACTTTCAGATAAGATGATAAAGCCATATGCATACCTTGCAAGCCTTGTAAAATTTTCTTCGTATATACCAACAGATTCATCATCCTTTTGCATTAGTTCAAGAAAATCCTTCTGCATATTTGTTTGAAGAATACGAGTGAAGTACATATTAAAAATTATGTTCTTGAACTCGTCCCATTCCATGGACTCAATTTCATCTCTTGGCCACATATTCATGATAATATTCCACCATTGATCAGCTTCACCTTCCAAATGATATACTGCTAAGATGACTGTATCATGTTAAGAACATTGAAGAACTAAAAAAATCCTTTCAGTGGTACTGATCCCTTGTTCAACAACTAGTGGATAAAAAGGCCCACTGAATGAAGGTGGATGTTGCCTCATGAAGGACTAAATAGAATATTGTTCCCCTCTCTTCTCATTTGGAAGTCCAGAATGATTCATTGCTTGTGTAAGTATAGCAATAATATTTTTCACTCCATCTCCCGTAACATTTGTTTGTTTAGGAGAAAAATAATTACATTGCCCATTACATTGATCAACACGGTTCATTCGGGTTCTAACCATCCTCTAAAACCCAATATGAATAGTGTGAGAGGCAAAAATCATGCTAGGGAAAACAACATAATAAAGGGGGAGTACCTTTAATATCTTACATCTTAGGTTACTGTAATTCTAGTACTATAAGATATACTTATACCTAACCTTAGGGACATCCCTAGACATACCTTAGAAATATCTCTAGGGATCTCACTAAAGATCTCACATCCTAGTTTCCAAAGGTTGACTAAACCTTTCCTCTAATACCAACTGTAGAGACCCAAAGCTTGACGTACATGGAAATTACATTTCATTTGCGGAATACTTAGTACATAACAAAAATAGACACAGAAGGACCATAATAGTTTAGTGTCTTTGGAAACTCGGAATATAATCTTCTAATCGTGGTGAAAGATCTTCAATATCTCTCATAAAGATCTTCCCCCTTTTTTCTTACCTAAAACCTTTCTTTATATCATGGGGAAATGAAAACATAAAAGGGTTGAGCTCAAATTCCCAGTAAGGGTAATCATAGAGAACATAAAACAATCCATAAACATTTGAATGTAAACAGTTGAACATAAAATCTAAACATTAAAATCTTGAGCAAAGACATGAATCTTGGAAGTACGTAAGGAATATATCATAAGGGAAAATCAATCATGATAAAATAGAATGGGAATAAATCATGTAATTGGTGCAACTATTAATCACATGTTATGATTTTCATAGTAGCCAAGGCATTGCTGCCAAGACCATCTTTGTGGACAAATTCCCTTTCTGAATGGAGTTCACTCCACGTTTCAGTCCTGTAACACTGAGCTAGATTAACTTACCATTCCAGCCATGTCAATCTCATGAGATATAAATCATTACCCAATTCAATGGTGGGAGATATAGGTCCCACCCATCTCATTATGAAATTATTATTACTTGTGACACAAAATAAACATACATTATTCATAATAACCCAATGAATAAAATGGGTTTCATAAACATCATCCCATCATCACATAATCCATATAAAAGAAATGGATATAATTTCATAATAATAAAAGTGAATCCATGTAAATCATAGAGACTTTATACTTCAAACATACACATATGAAATAATGTCATCTTAGTTGGAAAATGGTTTTGATAAAACACTTGAAATGAATTATTGAAAAAAATATCCTTTCTTCTTCAAAATAAATTTCTTTTCACAAAACATCTTGAAATTTTAAAAGAAAAAGATTTTTTTGAAAATATTTATGAAATATTTTGGAGGAAGCTTCAGGAAAATAAGGCTTTATAAAACCGTAAAAAGCTGTTCCTGGTGTATAAGTTAAAAAAACATTCTTCTCGTCCTTTTTCCGGAAAATTCAAAAAATACCTTGTAACATAAACAAAAGAAAGATTCCTTACATAACATGTAGTAAAAGTACAAAATTGGTAAAAAGGACTTTAAAAATACATGAAAACACTTTTATAAAACATGGACATGGAAGATTGAAATAACCCCAGTAAATACTTACGAATAAGCAATCTCGGATAAAAATGAGATTTTCAAAATTATCCCTTAGCTTAGGTCTCATATGATTCGTATGGATCCTAACATCCTATATAATGATTTAAATAATGTCATTGACTTATTAAATAATAATATTAATTGTTATGATATCATATATGTTTCACTTATGACTTTATATTACCTTTTTTAAAAAATTCCTTGTTAATGTAGCGTTTTGGGTAAACTCATTTCATTTACCGTATATGTTTTGACTTTTCGTTCTTGATATTATTACATATATCCTGATTTACATAATTCCATTACGTAAAACATTATTTATATATAATATATATATTTCAGTATATACATTTATATATGATAGATCGATTAAATGAAATGAAATACACCATTCATGGAGACGGTAGGCCGTACGTACACATGAACGATGTTTTCGTTTCCTTATTGAATTGAATGAAATTTTCTAAATGACATAAATATATATACACATAAATCCATTATCATTATTATTTCATATATTTCATGATTACTTATTATAAATACTTTATAATCATTAATGAATGGTTAACATGGAGAATGAATCTCATCGCGTCGTGGAGACGGTAGTCCGTACATACACACGAGCGATGATATAATTCCCATTATCGTGGAATTCCATTGAAGTGTATGTATAATATTTCAGAATCAATATCACTTTTCAATAATAATATATAGTTATTTATTTACACCATTATACTAATCCAAGTAAGGTGGTGGTCGAAAACAGATTACACCACGGAGTGGAGACTGTATTCCGTACGTAGGCACGCACGGTGATTTTATTTTCCACAGGATGGATAGATGGTGAAATAGGGTTGTTTTATAAATATAACAACATATCAGTATTTGAGTGATACTGATGTTATTAATTCATAATGAAACAACTAAAGAAGAAGTAGTAGAAGAATAAATAAAGTCGAAAGAATCGGTAACGAACATTACCTCTTCTTTGAAGCGCCTCTTTGAGATATCCTCTTAGGGAAATAAAATTGGTCTTTGAAGAAGACCAAGACCTCTAGGATGTTTCTAGGGAAGTGGAGAAGATAATTTTTCAGGGGTTGGCCAGGCTTGAAGGCTCAAAGTGCTGTTAGGAAGAGAGGGATGAGGTTCCCTTTCATAAGGGATGAGAGGGGCACCTTTGGAATAACTAAAAATATTATTTTATTATAAAGTCATATTCAGTTTTTAATAGCTCCAAATTGAGTTATTTTGAAACTAAGTTGGGTATGGGTCGAAATACTCTAATCCAATAGAATTTATACATGTTTAGGTTTCTATTTTAACCTTATCATTTAGATTTAACTTTAAGTTACATAATTATTCTTTTATATTGTCTTCTTGTTTTCTTACACTATAATGTTAATAACATAATATAACAAGACAAACGAACCCCAAGTTGTTTATTATTAATATATATAACCTTATCTACGTCATTTGGATTAACCTTATATTTTTATAAATAAAATAACAATTAATAATATAATATTTATTTTAGAAATAATTTTATGTCAATTTTGACACTATTTGGTAATTGATTTTTGTGAAAATCATAACAGAATTATTAGTTCTAAAAAAGTTAATTAAATCTATACTAACATGTCATATTAACCTAGAAAATAATTGTAATTCATAAGAAGTCTCAAATTACATTTATTTGGGTATTTATAACATCAATTATGTCAATATTTCATTAATAATATAATTACTGCATCATCATTGTGTCATAAATAAATTAAATTATTTAAATTCTAAAAATTAAAAAATAATACCATTATATAGGAAATATTTTTATATTTCTAATTAATATTTATAGTCGAATTTATCTTATGTATAACCCTATATTAATGTTGATATACTTATTAAACTTTTATTTTAACTATTTTAACCCTTCTTTAAATAAATTAATATTAAATGTCCTAATCTAATCCAAGTGGGCCTAAATGTTCATATTTTATTCCTAAGGTTGTTTTTGGTCGAATTATATTTATCCAACAGAATTAGGACATGTTTTAGGCTAATAATAATATCATTTTTACCCTTAAATACCCTATTTACTTTTAATCGTGGTAAATAAAAGTAAAAAGTTACTATTCACCAAAAATTATTTTCATCTCATTGAACCTCATTTTACATACTGACATCAACCGTGTCTCTCGGAATTTTTAAATTCCATTCACAAAAGTGGTAAAATTATGTTTTATGTAAATTTGCAAATTCTCCTAGGAGGTGGGTAAAAGACGGAGAAAAGTTCAATAAAATTTATATATAGCTGAAATTTTTATAAAATGACTCTAATGAATTACATTGAACTTATATATCTATTATGTATCAAGTTTTACTTAAAATAAATTTAAATGAAATAAATAATTATTTAAATAAAAAGTCGGTTTTTAAATAGTAACCCTATTTTTTCACTATTCATAAAAAATTGAATGTTTTCAGAAAAATACCAAAATTTCACCCAAGGATAATTTCAATATTTTGAATCCAAAAATGAAGTCCTTTTTGAAAAATAAAATTTACAAAATTTCAAAAATTGGGTATTACTATTCATAACGGCTAGTTTATAAAAGATATCGTTGTTTAGCGGAACTCGGTATTGCGTACAACACACACTATCGTGGAAGGTTGCGATTGCGTGTAATGCAAGCCAAGTCAGGGATGTGTGGTGTGCAAGCTCCTTTTGGTGTAGCGTACAACACAAGACATTAATGAAATTAAAAATAATATTTTTCATAAAATCTCGGCGTTTTACATCCATCACACTCCTGGGTGGCTCCCAAACAAGTACCACCTCAATCATTGCTGGATGCACAGCATCTCCAGCCTCCAATATGACATGTCCCAGAATGTGAACCTCTTAGATCCAGAACTGGTTCATCGAGATCTTACCATAATGATGGTGCTCTCAGAGTGTGTCCAGTAATACCTGGAAATGATAGCCATGCTCCTCCTCAGTAGTCGAGTAGATGAGAATGTCATCCGTGAAGACTACTACCAGACGATCAATGTATGGATGAAACATCCTATTATTGTGTCCCATTAACACTGCTGAATAATTGGATATACAGAATGGCATAACCAATAAATAATAGTGGTCATACCGATATCTGAAATCCACCATCTTCATATCCCCCTCTCGTGCTCTGAGCTGGTGATAGCCGGATCTGAGGTCTATCTTTGAGAACCACTGTTCTCCCTTATTCTTATCAATGATAACGTCAATCATCAGGAGTGGTTACCTATTCTTCACGGTCACCTGGTTTAGGCATTGATAATGTAGAAAATGCCTCAAGCTCCCGTCCACCATCTTGGTGAACAAAATTGGGGATGCCCAGGGGGAAACACTGAGCAGAATGAATCCCTTCCTCTGTAAGTCCTATAACTATACATGAAACTCACAAAGCTTCATGGGAGCCATTTGATATGCTGTGTAGGTATCAATGTAATCCCATGGTACAAGTCAATATAAAATTCCACATCTCTACAAGGAGGTAAACCTGAGACATCATCTGCGAAAACATCTGTGTACCGGTCCTCCACTACAGGATAACTCGAACTCTCCACATCAACCGCTCTGAGGGTAAGGCTGGAAAACTGATTAGAGATCGGTTGCACTGTCCTCCAGGTAATAATATCCTCTGCTGCAAAGCCCCCCTTCTCACCGGTGAAGGTAAACATGGCCCCATCTTTGATGACACACAACATTTTCTACCTAATACAGTCAATTTGAGCATGGACTGTAAATAACCAGTCCATACCCAAGATGATGTTGTATGGCCTTGACACTGCTACTAGGATATCCTAGCTAAAGCTCTTGCCTCCTAGGGTAAGCTCACATGGCCAGAACCAGTGCGTAATCGTCGAATCCTCTCCTGTAAGAGTTTCTAGCCGTAAGGATTGAGCAAACAACTTCGTCAGAATGTATGAGCTCCGACCAATGGTAGTGGCAATAAAAAATGACTGGCATCTATGTCTACTCCACCTAAATTCCTGGAAATTCCATGTAATTTGTTTTTTATTAAATGGAAATTTTACGAGTCTGCAAAAATTGATGGCACGTGATTTTGATACCCAGAGTGCCCAACATGAATTTCGGAACATTTTTTCGAGTAAATTTTGTAAATGTGCGAGCGAGTTTCCCTAACTTTTGAAATGGTGTTCAGAATTGAAATATGAGGACATCGTTGAACTCGCATCGCTGATATTTTCTTTAAGAGGCCTTCACCTAGACCGCAGTGGTTCGAGAGTGAAAAATAGAATTATGTTTTTTCGTGTAAGAATAAAATAAAAATAAAGTTGTGTATCATTTCTTTTCATTTTTAATTTTAAACACCATGTAGATGTTGAGAAGTCGGGACCACCAGACCTAAACCTCCCATGAGAGGTTATGATGGTGGGGACCACCCGAACTGACCACACATGAGATGTTATGGTAGTGGGGACCACTCGAGGTGTAAACCCCCTTGGACTCCCCTTTAATGGAGAATCCCTTAAACTTCCTACTAAATGTGGGAGAGCCTCATCAAGTCCCCCAACATTTATTATGCCAACTCATTTAATTTAATTAGGCTATTTTTAATTTGTTCTATTAGACTAAATAATAGTACCATAATCTATTATTTTGGTCTACCTTTTTCATTTTGGTGGAATTGGTGCAAAGGATTGGAGAAGTAAAGTGCTTTGGAGAACATGTGAGAAAGATCTCCAGCAAAGAACACCAATGAAGAACGCCGACCAGGACTTCAACTTTATTACTTGGGACATCCTCCAACATGGGATGTCCTCAATCGATGACTGGATTCCCCGCCCAACGATGTCATCTTCTCCCTCATGATCACCTTCAACGAATCAAATGAGGTAGGGGTTTTTTCCCCATGATATTCTCTACTAAGTCTCTTTTGTGGGAATGGGATTAGTGATTGAAGAAGGTTGGGGGGATTTATGTTCATAAATATCTCTCGTACATGTTCTTCTTATTATTGAGTCTCTTTCTACTGCTCTAACATAGAGGGTGTGGGACAAACAAACATGGCCCGAACTGTCCACCATTGTTCATGAACGGTTTATCCTTCATGTCTGAAGAAGGCGACATTGGTGACGGCGACCGGTGCCAGTAGTCGGCACCGGTGGATCTCAAGAACCACCGATGAAGGAATGACACTCCACCGCCCAATGGCCTCTACTCCCCGTAGTTCTTGGCCATCCTCGGCCACCGCCGCCCCACTGCCTCCACCGCACTGTAACGTCCGCCGCCGCAATAAACCAATCCTCCACTACCGTCTGAGCCACGACTGTCGTCCGGGATGAGTCGCGGCCAATATACGAGCCACCACCACCATCCGAGCTGAGCCGCCCTGTGCCCTTGTTTTACCCTAGGATGAGCCGCTCCATGCAGTCACGGCGCCTCCATGGCCTCTATGGCCCCCCGCGGCATCTGCGCCCCCCCCCCCCTTGCGGCCCCTCACGGCCCTCCGCGTCCCCTTGCAGCTTGCTAGGCTGGACCTAGTGGGCCAAGCCACCCAACCTGCCAGGATGAACCCAACAGGCCGGGCTGGACCCTGCTGCTCATGCCGAGGTGACACGAACTGGGTCAGCCAATGCCGAGTCAGGTTGGGTTGGTCCAACCAGGTCGGACTGGACCCAGTCCCACTATGACCCATTAACATTCTTTTGGCCATAACATTGGCACCAACCGTTAATTTGACGAACTGTTAGCGGAACATGAAATCTTGGAGTGAGATGGTCCCTTTAAGCATACCCCACTATTGATTTGGATTAAGACGAGGCACAGTCAGGTTGGATTAAGCACGAATCCAACCGAGAGCCCAAGACTAAATGGCTAATAACACAAAGACCATGCATCTGATTGAAACACCATCTGTTGCATTGAGACCCCTATGATGTGGTGGTCCTTTGAGATAATTCTCTGTGGGACTTCATTGCTGAGATAGAATCAGACAGTGGCTTGGGGAGCAGACTCTCCCAGAGACAAGCAAGCCAAATATGGAAACCTAGAAGATGGATGAGACGGAAAGTGTTCTCCTATCTATCCTATGTGAGTCAGCTCCTAGAGACGATGTGCATGTCAGATCCTAGAAATATTGTGAGGGTCAGCTCCTAGCAATCCTATGTGGGTCAGCTCATAACGATCTTGTGTGGGTCAGCTCCTAGCGATCCTGTGTGGGTCAGCTCTCGTGATCCTACATGGGTCAGCTCCTACCTATCCCGTGTGGGTCAGCTCCAGCGATCCTATGCGCTTCAGCTCCTAGTGATCCTATGTCGGTCAGCTTCAAGTGATCTAGTGTGGGTCAGCTCTAGCGATCCTGTGTAGGTCAGATCCTTGCGATTCTGTACAGGTTAGCAGCAGAGCCTCATAATGGAATAAGATGATTTAGTATTTATAACTAATCATCTATTCTACCATACCTAACAATATAACTGGTGTGAGATGGGTCAATAGCTTTGTTTTTCCTCATGGTTAAGATTGATTACATGATAACTTAGATATATATATGGGCATTATCCTAAGTAGGGTTAACTATTGATTTCATAATTTGTGGTTTATCCTTGGTGGTTTTTGAAAGATCCTGAGGGTCTAGAGGTCCCTACTGAGTATCATTATACTCACCCATGCACGGGGTATGCTTTCACCTTATTGTGTTGGATGCAGATGACAAACAACACCGACTAAGGGCTAGGGTACCTGGACTAGAGGTAGTTTATAGGTGGACTTAGACAAGGCATAACACAGAGACAACCGATCGAGAGTTGTACCTACCATTCAAGTAGGATCCTTGGTAGGTGATCACTGAATCTGTTCTAGTTACTTTTTCTGTCATCTCTCTTGAACTTTCCTGTTTTCCTTGAACTTTCTAGGTGGGCTTGTATTCTAGCCTCTTTTTACGTACTATACTCACTCTTTTATACTATTAAGTTTACTTGAGTTTTTATCTTGTGGTGTTATTGGTTGTGTGTGTTATAGGTTATAAAGGAAATGCCTTCCCAGTTTTAGGGAATACACATTTGTTTCTAGTCGCCAGCCGCTGGCCTATGGAAGGCGATACTGGGGTCGTCACGACACAGGCCCTAGGGGAAGACTCCTGATAGATTGGTATTAGAGGAGTAAGATATATCATAGAACATAGGACTCTAATAATTCTTTTAACAGAAATAGTTTTAAGTGTAGTGAGTGTGGTTATCAGTTTAGGGAATCCAGAGTTGGTGCGGCGGCCGACGTATCCATACACCAGTACCCTGACTCCTGATTTCAGAATCAGTGCATGAAAACACTAATTGCGTATTCATTTTCAACAGTTTTTCTTTGTGATCTATTGAGTCAGCTCACCAGGTATAACTTATTTACCATGGAACACCTGTTTCTTTTTAGAACGCCTCATCGAAGACAGCCAGCTATGTTCCAAGAGTAGTACGCACTGACAGCCCACTGAGAAATGATGCCTTAGTGAAGGGACCTCTTCGAGTAGAGGCACCAGCGATACCATTACCTGTTGGGCCAATGATGGCACCAGACCCAGCGGTAGAGGGATCATGTCTCTAGATCACGTTTCACGAGTTCCAATGCGAGAGGCCACCAATGATTAGGGGAGAGATGGACCCAGAAGCGGATGTGGATTGGATCGAGGCTGTAGTGAGAGTATTTCGACTAGTAGGGAAACCGGCAGATCCCATGGTGATCCTTAACACCATCCTTCTATAGGCAGCAGCAGGTAGATGGTGGAGCTTCATTCTCTAGGTTCATGACGAGGCGATGCTTCTCTAGGATGACATCAATAGCCTGTTTCAGGCAGAGTTTGTCCCAACGACTCTTTGCCCAGTGCGCATACAGGAGCTTCTTTATCTGTAGCAGGGCATCATGACTGTAGCTCAGTACTCAGTGAGGTTCACTGACCTCTCACACTACTCTAGTGATATGATGTGGGACCCTTTCTTCAAGGCCCCATCCTTTGAGCCAGGACTCAGGCGGGAGATCAGGGCTTCGATGATCTCACTCAGCATTCCGACATAGGCAGAGGTGTTAGATAGATCTCTCTTATTGGAGATTTTTATTACTAAACAGTGACCAGTTATGAGACCCACTATCAGTCATCACGTAGAAGAGTCTTCTACAGTTGGATCCAGACAGATGTCGCAGAGGTCCAAGAGGACCAAACCTGTAGGAGGACGATCGAAAGATTCAGGTCGATTGTATGAGGCACCCAAGGTATATATGGTAATTCTATGAGCGGGTAGTTTTATGTATGCAGTGAGCAGGGTCACATGGCTCGTGACCTTCTGACCTGCTATATGGATGATCAGAATATGGTCAAAGGACTTCCCTGGAAAAGATAGATGTTCGACTAAGGAGGTCTGCAGGGAGTAGGCAGACATGACAGAGGAGATGGTCGTACAGCTGGCAGTGGGCGACGATTCGAGATGTTACCGCCACCACCACCAGGAGATCCACCCCGACTGTAGGGAGAAAGTGGACAAAGGTGAGCTCAGCTCCAGGTAGCTGAGGCCTATGATCATGTAACTCCGAAGATGATACGAGGTACGATCTGTGTCTACACTGCCTTAGCTGCACTTCTTAGAGACACAGGTTCTAGTCATTCTTTTATTTCCAGTGCCCTTGTTCGGAGCTCAGAGATTCTGATGGAGCCTTTGGCTCGATCCTTACGACTAGGAACTCATACGAGATTTGATTGGACGATTACTTACATGTACCGGTAGTGTGAGCTTACTCTAGGTGGTGAGAGCTTCGGCTGGGATCTCCTAGTAGCGGAGTCGAGGCCTTAAGATGTCATCATGGGTATGGAATGGTTATTTACCGTCCATGCATAGATTGAATATATGTGGTGCAATGTGCAGTGTTTCAACATGGATGGGACCAGGTTTAGAATCACCAGTGAGAAAAAAATCCTTTTTAGCATAGGATGGACTTACCTAGAGGAGTGTGCAGCCGTTTACACATAAGTTGGCTAGACTTACCCTCATAGCGGTTGATGTGGGGGGTCTGAATTATACTTTAGTGGTGTACCCATACATGAATGTCTTCCATAATGATGTTTCAGGTCTACCTATTCATAGAGAGGTGTGCTTTTACATTGATTTGTACTCCGAGATGACACCGATATCTACGCCAGCATATCAAATGGCTCCTGCGGAGCTCTATAAGCTATGGGTACACCTAGAGGACTTGTAAGGGATGGGATTCATTCGGCCCAGTGTTTCTCCTTAGGCAGCCCCAATTTTGTTCGCCAAGAAGGGGGATGGGAGCATGAGGCTTTGTGATGATTATCGGCTCCTGAACCAGGTGAAAGTGAAGAACAAGTACCCACTCTCAAGGATTGATGACCTCTTTGATCAGCTAAAGGGTTCACAATGGTTCTTGAAGATAGACCTCAGATCATGCTATCACCAGCTCAGAGTGTGGGTTGAAGATGTGCAGAAGACAACATTCAGAAGTCGGTATAGACACTATGTGTTATTTATTATTCCATTCGGTGTAACCAACACTCCAGCAGTGTTCATGGGACTCATGAACATGATCTTTCAGCCATAACATGATCGCATTGTATTAGTATTTATCGATGACATTCTGATCTACTCATCTACTAAAGAGGAGCTTGCCTACCATTTGTAGGTTGTATGGAACACAATATGAGAGCACCCGCTTTATGTTAATCTCTCGAACATCCAGTTATAGATCCTAGAGGTTCACTTTCAGAGAAATGTCATAATGGAGGCTGGAGTTACAGTGGATCTAGGTAATGTTGAGGTGGTACTTGATTGGGGGACACCCAAGAGTGTGACAGAGGTATGAAGTTTCTTGGTGTTGGCCAAATACTATCGGAGATTTGTAACAAATATTTCTAGAGTTTCTGCACCACTATATGCATTGATGAAAAGGGGGAAACCTTTATTGTGGTCGGAGAGATGCGAGAAGAGTTTTAATGAGCTGATGTTGAGGCTGATGAGTGCCCCCATATTGAGTCTTCCAGAGTATGGAGTAGGGTGTGAAGTCTGCTATGATGCATCAAGGACCAGATTAGGTTGTGTCTTGATGTAAGAGCGAGTAGTGATCACATATGGTTCTCCGTAGTTGAGACAAAATGAGAATAACTATGATACCCATGGCCTGGAGCTAGCAGTGGTGGTCTTCTGCTTGAATATGTGGAGACACTACCTGATGAGAAAATGTTTTACAGTATACTCAGATCACAAGAGTTTCAGGTATATCTTCTATGAGAAGGACCTGAACCTAGGACAATGATGTTGGCTTGAGTTCCTCTAGGACTATGAATTCGAGATAGTCTATAGTACTGGTAAGGGGAACGTTTTAGTAGATGCAATCTACCAGATATCTGATATACAGCTTCTAGGAGAGGCGACCGAGCAGCTGGCTACTTTGTAGATATCTTTTGTGGATAGAGATAGAGAAACTTTTAATCAGTCTCTTACAGTCACTCCCCCACATATTCAGTGAGTCAGGGAAGGAAAACATGGGGCACTAACTCTGAGAAATGACGTGCTCAGATATCCAAATGACAGGCTCATGGTGGATTTTCCGACGGTGGGGAGCACGTCATCCTAATCGTAGGACGTACCATAGTACCGGTGTCACATCAGGAATATGTGTTTAGGGAGTTCCAAACACCCCCTCTACTGGTATATCCTAATGTGGAGAAGATTTTCTACGATCTCCGAAAACAACACTGGTGGCAAGGAATGAAAAAGTCAGTAGAAGAGTTTGTCTTTGGGTGCCTCACTTATCAGCAAGTGAAGGCGGAGCATCAGATACCAGAAGGCTTGGTTCATCCTTTAGAGGTCCCAGAGTGGAAGTGGGATGGGATATCTAGGGATTCGTGATAGGACATCCACATACATCCAAAGTCCATGACTCTATTTGGGTGATCGTTGATCGAATCACTAAGTCGGCCCACATCCTACCGATCAGAGATCAGTGTTTAGTAGAGAGCATGGGACGCCTCCTTGTGAAAGAGATTGTGAGGCTACATGAAGTACCCTTGATGACTGACTCTTATCATGATATATGTTCTACTTCCCACCTATAGGAGGGGTTTTAGGAGGCTTTCGGGATGCAAATTCGTTGGAGCAGCGCCTTCTCTCCTCAGACAGATGGCCAGATTGAGCAGACCATTCAGACTCTCGAGGATATTCGGTGTGCTTCAGTCCTCGACATTGGTCGCAGCTGGGAGGAACAATTTACTTTGAAGGATTTCCATACAAAAATAGTTATCACTCCACCATTGGTATGGAAACTTTTGAGGTATTGTACATGCAACCTTGCAGATCACAATTGTGCAGGAATGACCCATGAGAGTCACCACTAGTGGGACCAGAGATGGTACGAGCTACCATAGAGAAAATGCAGATCATCCAAAAGCGGATCAAGTATACATAGAGCTGTTTGGAACCATTTGAGGAATTGTACAGGAAACCTTGCAGATCACCATTGTGCTGGAATGTCCCAAGAGAGTCAGCACTAGTGGGACCAGAGATGGTACGAGCAACCATAGAGAAAATGCAGATCAACCAAGAGTGGATGAAGACTACATAGAGCAGGTTGGCGCACAATATCTTTCTATAGGTCTCACCTCTATAGATTTTGTAATGATTTGGCCGAGGAGGCAAGTTATCTAAGAGATTCGTCAAATCTTTTCAGGTTATCAGCAGAGTTGGCAAGGTCTCATACCTCTTAGCTCTTCCACATCAATTACACCGGGTGCATGACTTCTTCCATGTATACCCACTGAGGAAATAAGTGCACGACCCTTATCACATCATAAACCATGGTGAGATGGACGTCAATGATGGGGTGATTTTTCGAAGGATCCAGTGGAGAATGATGATCGATAGGAGCAAGTCCTTTGTGGATGGTCAATACCTCTTGTGCGCATTAACTGGCAGCCCGAGAACCTCGAGGAGAGCACATGGGATTCATTGGATCAGTTTCGTGCTCAGTACCTGTAACGCCCCGACCCCAGCTACCCAGAGTCGGTGCATTAGTTCGTAACATTGGCATGATCACAAAAGATCAAGTCTCGAAAGACCGATTAGTTTAGTAGCCTTGGAAACACTAGATACATTCATAAATCTTTCATTACATCAAAAAGTAAACAAACTAAAATAACATGGTCTTCATAGTCCACACTCATATCCTCTTCTGACTATCCCTACAGGTCATTCATAAAATACTTCTTCACATCCTGGAAAATATTAAAACATTGAAAGGGGTGAGCTCAGATGCTCAGTAAGGATAACAATATTGCGGAAGCCTTCATTAATAAACATAAACATGTAAGGCAATGTATAACTAAAACAAAAGCCTTTTAAACTTGAACATCAACATAATATGGAAAAAGTAAAATGAGATAATGCCATTTACTTCTTCACATGGATATTCTACTGGTCGAATAATCACATGAAATATCAATAACCACTTTCATAATGATGGAATGCATAATGCCAGACTATCATAACCACGTAGTCAAGGCCTCGTGCCAAGACCACAAATAAGATTTTGTCAAGGCCTCATGCCAAGACACTAGTTTGTCTCATGAGACCTGCCGATGCATCGAGGAGCTATAGCGGGCTCCACCCGTCACTTATTAAGTCCAATGCATTCCTCATATGAATAGGTTTAAACATATAATAAACCATAACATAATCGTATCACATAAAACATGAATAAAGGAAACATAACATTCCCACATTTCAATCACAAGATATCAATACAACACATTGATATAATAAAAACTCTTTCAAAACCATTTTCAAAACCAAAATAAAGGAAAGTTAAAACATTGTATTTATTTTTCATTAAAAGAAAGTGATGGCTTGTAGAGGAAGCCAAAACTCAAATAATGGTCACGGCTGTGGAGAAGTCATTGTCGCCGCATAAGTACGTAAAGAAAAACATTCCCTTTTTTTCATTTAGTAAAACTCTTCGTATAAAAAGATTCCTTTTGAATAAACGTAAAAGTCAAAGGGGTTTATACACCGTATAAAAGAAAGTTGTGTATAAAACCAAATATGCCTCAATGAAAGGAGATTGAGACGATGTCCTTAAAAAGATCATTTTTAAAATAAAATAGATCTATTATGTGTATTCACTATAGGTACACATAAAGAATACAAAATAAGAAATAATAATATCATGACATAATTTGAAAGTAGGAGATTAACCCAAATAATGGAAGTTGGGTTAAGAAATTACCTTACCTCGTGTCTGACTTGACTCAACCGTTCTTTAACCTCCTGAATAATAAACTAGAGTTAATATATACCTTATTAAGAACCATTTTCAATTTCATTATCCTTTTTATATCACTTATTACAATGATATGAACATTATGTAATTATTTAAGTTAATAACGGTTGTTTTGTCGATCTTTGGTACTTGAGTCAACAATAAAATTCTTATAATTACAAGTTGTTTTTGTGGTAGAATATCCACTATCTCCAGAATTATATTCATTATTTAGATGTCATATATATCTCATATATCCAGTATATACATTCATTTATAATATTACGTAACATTTAGTGGTAAGAAATGAAATGCACCGTTCATGGAGACGGTAAGCCGTACGTACGCATGAACGCTACTTTCATTTCAATTTCATATTTAATGGAACGAAATCATAATGATATAAATGTATAATATAATTACAGTATAATATAGTGTATAATAACATTTACTCCATCCTTTATACATCCCACATATGGCATTAACGATTCCAATCACTTTGAGGGGGCGGTAGTCCGCACTTCCTAAAATGAAATTATCGCGTTTTACCCATAATGGAAATCATAAAGTATGCCATAAATGAGAAATACAGAATCATAAGTAAAACATAAACATATTATATATCATATATAAATATAGTGACATCTTAATGGCCACCTTTGATGGTGTTATATGAGTGTCGAACAATCATCGTTTCATGAGGCAGAAATTCTCCATCCACAGAAACCGTATGTTCTTTCACCATTAGATGTATGTGTGTGTAAGTGTAGCTCGAATCCTTATTATAAAAACATACTAGTATATTGAGAATACTGGTGTTGTTAAAAAAGAAATGAATTAAAAGAGTTTAGTGGGTTGGAGAAGAAAAATAAAACAAAACAACATTAGAGAAGACATTACCTCAAAATCGGGTAACTCTTTTTGATTTGAGACAAAGGCTTCCTTGGGAAGAGTTCTACCCAATTTGAGGTCTCTAGGAGTAAGAGGGGGAAGTTGGGAGAGTATTTGGGTATAGGTTTGCCGAGACAAATGGCTTGAAAGTGTGAATGAGGTGGTAGAGGTGGGGGCCTTTTATAAGTGGAGAGGAGGGGCACTCTTGGAAAGTAAAGAAATGTCACTTTATTATAAAATGAGTTTCGGATTTTAGAGGTCCCACACTTATATAATTCGAGGATAAGGTGATAAGGGTTGGAAATATACTCATCCAATAGGTTTTTGACAAGTGTAAGCCTTGGATTTTACATTATCTTTTCATTTTATTAAAATCGTTAAATAATGAGGTCACCGCTGCATCATAATGATGACATAAATAATTTAATTTATTTAATGTCTAAAAATTATAAAAAAATACTATGATGTAGGAAATCTTTTTATCTTTCTAATGATTATTTATAGTCAAAATTTGGACTTGTGTAACCCCACTTAAAAATTGTTTTAGTAAAACAACTCATGTTTGTATCAATTTAATTTTAACATTAAATAAATATATATTAATGTCATTTTTCAACCAAAGTGGCTCCATGGGGTCCCCAAGTTGACCCATGGGTTTAATTGGTCGGCCATGACTCATCCAATAGGAGTAGGACAAGTTTCAAGCTCATCTCATATTATTAAAACATTATTTTTACCTTAAACTACACTAATTACCTCTAATCGCGATTAAGAACTTCAAAGTTACTATTCACCAAAAAATTATTTTAATCTCATTGAACCACATTTTACTTCTTAATTACAACCATGTATGTCGGATTTTTGAAAATCAAATCACAGAAGTGGTAATATATCATTTAAACGAAAAATCAGTTATTTAACTACCACTTAGTGGTTTCACTATTCAAAAAAAATTGAAGTTTTCAGAACAATGCCAAAATTTCACCCAAAGCTATAATTGATATTCCGAATTCAAAAATTATTTCTATTTTACAAAATTCCAAACATATAAGTTGCATTAATTAATTTTATAATTAATTCCCACTGTCACAACAAATATCGTGTTTTTAAGAAACAATTTATATCAAAAGATTGGCAATTGTTTATGTCCAATTTCAATGTTAAATTAATTCTAATGACCACCATTAGATAAAATTGTAAAAATTTATTCTAATTATACTTTAAAACCACTAAATAGTGTAATTTATCACTATAAATTATTTTGATTAAAAAAGTTGTTTTTAAGTATTTTTCACTATTCATAAAAAATTAGAAGTTCTCAGAAAAATACCAAAAATTCAACATAGGCTAATTTCGATATTCCGAATAAAAAAATGAAGTCCATTTTGAAATATAAAATTTCTATAATTTTAAATAGTGGTTATTACTATTCATAACGGCTACTTTGATTAGTCGTGGTGTTTTAGAACTCGAAGTTGCGTACAATGCAAGCCATTGCATTATTGAATGAAAAGCGTATCGTGGAAGCTCGGGGTGTGACATTATCCCCTCCTTCAATAAATTGCGTCCTCGCAATTTGAAATTTTTTTCTTTGAAAATAAAAGGTTGAAAAGAGAAAATACCTTTGTGGAAAACCCACATCGGAAATAAGATTAATAAAATTTAGCCTTAATAAGAGGGAAAGGGAAATGAAAATGTCACCACCCAATTATGATCTCGATTAGGAGAACATTGGTGGCAATTAGAGACATATAATTGGAGGAAAAACGTAAATATTCGTAGGGAGTGATTGAGGTCATCAATCACAATCAACTGTCAACTTGAGGGCCTCAAAGCCTTCAATCTATGTTGATTTAAAATATCATCAGTTCAACAAGACATAAGGTATTAGGATAACACATTTTTTTTGTTTTAATATCCCTTTACTATAGTTTAAGAATTAATTTACTCTTTTATTAAGAGATAGGTATATATATATTTATGCTTGACAATTAGAGTTTCAACCTTCAACTCATCTTTCACTCAAAAAGATAATAGAACTCAAAAATATTATACTTATCCTAATTGTATAAGGTTCCAAATGTTAACACATACCATTTATATTAGTAAAATTATTTTGTAATAACTGGGGACTTCCTGTAGGCTAGTGGTAGGAAATAAAGTCCTGTCGCACTATGATTGTGGGTTCGATTCCTGCAGCTTTGTCCGACACGACGGGTTATGCCCCACCCTGCAGGTTGTCCTTTTCCTAAAACTATAGTATCATAATATTCCAAATATAATCTTCATAAATTTTTTAACCTTAAACAATACTATCCAAAGATCATCTTAATACACTCCAACCCTTATAATTATCCAATATACCTCTATCCAGACTTTCTCTAAAAGGTCTCTTAATTCCAAAATCAATTTATCAAATTCCCCAAACAAAGTAAAGTTTCTCTTATTGTCACATACTAAAAATATAATTACCTTCATCATATTAAAACCTTACTGAAATCAACAAGTACTGCAATACAATCCTTATATATATATATCACATTATTCTAATAACCAAAATATAATCCATGAGTCCAAAAGCACCAATACATTAGTTATTCTGCTTCAACTGTAGTAACAGCATAAGATTTTCCTTGATCCCTTGGCCTTTTCTGAGGTATGTTTCCCTGATGCTTAGGACAGTAATTTGAATAATGACCCATTTCTCTACAATTATAGCATTCAACTTTGATATCCTCTTTCTTTCCCTTGCAATCATGAGCCTGGTGACCCTTCTCTCTACATTTATAACAAACTCCCATTCCTTTTAGGCAAGTACCAGGGTGATTCTTCCCACAATTATCACATAATGGAAAATCATTATTTCACCTTTTCCCTTTATCTGTCTCTTGTTCCACCGTTCTCTTATTCTATTGATTTACTTTGTTGTCATAAGACTTAGAGAATTCCTTTTCTGTCTTGATAGCACACGAGACAATATCTTCGTATGATGAGAAGGTTTTTGATACTAAATCTCGACGGAGAAATGGTTTTAACCCATAAAAGAAATGATCAATCTTACTTCTTGGGTTACGTATATAATCAGAAGCATGCCTCGATAACCTTGTAAAGTTAGCCTCATACTTTGCGACATTCTCATCCTCCTTCTGCCTCAGACTCAGAAATTGCCTTTCCATATCTGCTCGATGGTCACGAGAAATTTATTTTTCTAAGAAAAGCTCTTTGAACTCCCTCCATTCCATATTCAATATGTCATCATCTTCCTTTGTGTTTTGAATCAGCGACCACCACTGATCGGCATCTCTAGTGAGGCAGTAAACTGTCATGACAACTCTCTCCCTTTCACTACTCCCCAAGGCATGGAATATTTTCTCTAAGGAATTTATCCATTGCTCAGCTACTATAGGATTTGTACTCCCATTGAAGGTTGGTGGTTGTTGCCTCATGAAACGGTCTAGCATTTATCCTCCACGTTGCGGATCAGGGTGCTCCATACGAGTAAGGTTATTATTCATAACCTGAGTGAGTTTTCCCAGTATGGTAATAAGTTGATCAGCACCAGTTTTATCTCCAGATCCACAATAATTATCTTGAGCAGGTGGGAAATCCCTACACGGAGTGCGTGCATTGATACGGTTTCCATTCCTTCCACTAGGCGCCATTTCTAAACAAATTCATAAACTAGATTAGTTTATGAATCAAAATACATAATTACATACTTGTAAAATACTTAACATAAATTGAACTATTTATGGATATAATCCATAATCATAAAAAGGTTTTCTTTGAGGAAGTATCTACTCATAACCATTCATAGTGGTTTGAAAAAAAAACGAGAATTATCCTAAGCATATCCCCCGGGAGTGTCGTAACCAAGAGTGCAGTAAGGCCCGTTGTCGTGCACCAGTTCCCGTTTGAGTCTAGCTCAAAGCGGTGTTTTCGGGTTTTACCCCTAGGTACATCTGTGCCAGAGCCGCCTCTACCTGCTCGTATCCAGACAAGGATGTATTGCTAGGAAAACTCACAAAATCTCTATAATACCAAAATTATAGGATGTTATTCTATACTAATCCTCAAAGTTCATCTTAGGTCTATGTGCTCTAATCAGAGTTTATCTAAATCTAGCTTCCAAGGTTTGTACTAAGCTTCCTCTGATACCAACTGTAACGCCCCGACCCCAGCTGCCCAGAGTCGGTGCATTAGTTCGTAACATTGGCATGATCACAAAAGATCAAGTCTTGAAAGACCGATTAGTTTAGTAGCCTTGGAAACACTAGATACATTCATAAATCTTTCATTACATCAAAAAGTAATCAAACTACAATAACATGGTCTTCATAGTCCACACTCATATCCTCTTCTGAATATCCCTGCAGGTCATTCATAAAATACTTCTTCACATCCTGGAAAATATTAAAACATTGAAAGGGGTGAGCTCAGATGCTCAGTAAGGATAACAATATTGCAGAAGCCTTCATAAATAAACATAAACATGTAAGGCAATGTATAACTAAAACAAAAGCCTTTTAAACTTGAACATCAACATAATATGGAAAAATTAAAATGAGATAATGCCATTTACTTCTTCACATGGATATTCTACTGGTCGAATAATCACATGAAATATCAATAACCACTTTCATAATGATGGAATGCATAATGCCAGACTATCATAACCACGTAGTCAAGGCCTCGTTCCAAGACCACAAATAAGATTTTGTCAAGGCCTCATTCCAAGACACTAGTTTGTCTTATGAGACCTGCCGATGCATCGAGGAGATATAGCGGGCTCCACCCGTCACTTATTATGTCCAATGCATTCCTCATATGAATAGGTTTAAACATATCATAAACCATAACATAATCGTATCACATAAAACATGCATAAAGGAAACATAACATTCCAACATTTCAATCACAAGATATCAATACAACACATTGATATAATAAAAACTCTTTCAAAACCATTTTCAAAACCAAAATAAAGGAAAGTTAAAACTTGGTATTTATTTTTCATTAAAAAAAGTGATGGCTTGTAGAGGAAGCTGAAACTCAAATAATGGTCATGGTGGTGGAGAAGTCGTTGTCGCCGCATAAGTACGTAAAGAAAAACATTCCCTTTTTGTCGTTTAGTAAAACGCTTCGTATAAAAAGATTTCTTTTGAATAAACATAAAAGTCAAAGGGGTTTATACACCGTATAAAAGAAAGTTGTGTATAAAACCAAATATGCCTCAATGAAAGAAGATTGAGAAGAAGTCCTTAAAAAGATAATTTTTAAAATAAAATAGATCTATTATGTGTATTCACTATAGTTACACATAAAGAATAAAAAATAAAAAATAATAATATCATGACATAATTTGAAAGTAGGAGATTAACCCAAATAATGGAAGTTCGGTTAAGAAATTCCCTTACCTCGTGTCTGACTTGACTCAACCGTTATTTAACCTCCTGAATAATAAAATAGAGTTAATATATACCTTATTAAGAACCATTTTCAATTTCATTATCCTTTTTATATCACTTATTACAATGATATGAACATTATGTAATTATTTAAGTTAATAACGGTCGTTTTGTCGATCTTTGGTACTTGAGTCAACAATAAAATTCATTTAATTACAAGTTGTTTATGTGGTAGAATATCCATTATCTCCAGAATTATATTCATGATTTAGATGTCATATATATCTCATATATCCATTATATACATTAATTTATAATATTACGTAACATTTAGAGGTAAGAAATGAAATGCACCATTCATGGAGACGGTAAGCCGTATGTACGCATGAACGCTACTTTCATTTCAATTTCATATTCAATGGAATGAAATCATAATGATATAAATTTATAATATAATTCCATTATAATATAGTGTATAATACCATTTACTCCATCCTTTATACATACCACATATGGCATTCACGATTCAAATCACTTTGAGGGGGCGGTAGTCCGCACTTCCTAAAATGAAATTATCGCGTTTTACCCATAATGGAAATCATAATGTATGCCCTAAATGAGAAATACAGAAGAATAAGTAAAACCTAAACATATTATATATCATATATAAATATAGTAACATCTTAATGGCCACCTTTGATGGTGTTATATGAGTGTCGAACAATCATTGTTTCGTGAGGCAGAAATTCGCCATCCACAGAAACCGTATGTTCTTTAATCATTAGATGTAGGTGTGTGTAAGTGTAGCTAGAATCCTTCTTATAAAAACATCCTAGTATATTGAGGATACTGGTGTTGGTAAAAAAGAAATGAATAAAAAGTGTTTAGTGGGTTGGAGAAGAAAAATAAAACAAAACAACATTTGAGAAGGCATTACCTCAAAATCGGGTAACTCTTTTTGATTTGAGACAAAGGCTTCCTTGTGAAGAGTTCTGTCAAATTTGAGGCTTCTAAGAGTAATAGGGGGAAGTTGGGAGAGTATTTGGGCAGAGGTTGGCCGAGAAAAAGGGCCTGAAAGTGTGAATGAGGTGGTAGAGGTGGGGGCCTTTTATAAGTGGAGAGGAGGGGCACTCTTGGAAGGTAAAGAAAAGTCACTTTATTATAAAATGAGCTTCGGATTTTAGAGGTCCCACACTTATATAATTCGAGGATAAGGTGATAAGGGTTCGAAATATACTCATCCAATAGGTTTTTGACAAGTGTAAGACTTGGATTTTACATTATCTTTTCATTTTATTTAAATCGTTAAATAATGAGGTCATCGCTGCTTCATAATGATGACATAAATAATTTAATTTATTTAATGTCTAAAAATTATAAAAAAAATAATATGATGTATTAAATCTTTTTATCTTTCTAATGAATATTTATAGTCCAAATTTTGACTTGTGTAACCCCACTTGATTTTTTTTTTAGTAAAACAACTCATGTTTGTATCAATTTAATTTTAACATTAAATAAATATATATTAATGCCATTTTCCAACCAAAGTGGCCCAATGGGGTCCCCAAGGTGACCCATGGGGTTTCTTGGTCGGCCATGACTCATCAAATAGGAGTAGGACAAGTTTCAAGCTCATCTCATATTATTAAAACATTATTTTTACCTTAAACTACATTAATTACCTCTAATCACGATTAAGAACTTAAAAGTTACTATTCACCAAAAAAATTATTTTAATCTCATTGAACCACATTTTACTTCTTAATTACAACCATGTATGTCGGATTTTTGAAAATAAAATCACAGAAGTGGTAATATTTCATTTAAACGAAAAATCAGTTATTTAACTACCACTTAGTGGTTTCACTATTCATCAAAAATTGAAGTTTTTCAGAACAATGCCAAAATTTCACCCTAAGCTATAATTGATATTCCGAATTCAAAAATGATGTCTATTTTACAAAATTACAAACATATAAGTTGCATTAATTAATTTTATAATTAATTCCCACTGTCACAACAAATAGTGTGTTTTTAAGAAACAATTTATATCAGAAGATTGGCAATTGTTTATGTCCAATTTCAATGTTAAATTAATTCTAATGACCACCATTGGATAAAATTGTAAAAATATATTCTAATTATACTTTAAAACCACTAAATAGTGTAATTTATCACTATAAATTATTTTGATTAAAAAAGTTGTTTTTAAGTATTTTTCACTATTCATAAAAAATTAGAAGTTCTCAGAAAAATACCAAAAATTCATCATAGGCTAATTTCGATATTCTGAATCCAAAAATGAAGTCCATTTTGAAATATAAAATTTCTATAATTTTAAAAAGTGGTTATTACTATTCATAATGGCTACTTTGATTAGTCGTGGTGTTTTAGAACTCGAAGTTGCGTACAATGCAAGCCATTGCATTATTGAATGAAAAGCGTATCGTGGAAGCTCGGGGTGTTACAGTACCCCCCACTTGTTTTCCTAGTTTGAGTTCTATAAAACAAGGAAGCAAAGACCAGAGGTGGAGAGAATGTGAAGACACCTAAATTCCGTGTAATTTTTATTATTAAATAGGAATTTTATGAGTCATCAAAAATTAATAGTACCTGATACCAAGGACTAGGGTTCCTTGAATGAATTTTGGAACTTTTCTTCCGGTACGTTCAGTTGACGTGCAAGTGGGTTTTTCAATCTTTTCAATCAGGGCTCAGAAATGAAATATAAGGACACAGTTGAACTCGCAGTGCCTGTATTCATTTTAGGAGTCTATCACCTTGACTGTAGTGGGTAAATAGTGAAAGATAGAATTTGTTTCTTTTTGGAAAAATAAAATAAAAATAAATTTCTTTAGCTTTTATTTTAGTTTTTAATTTTAAACTCCATGTGGATGTTGAAAAGTGGGGACCACAAGACTTAAACCTCTCATGAGAGGTTATGATGTTTGGGACCACCCAAACTAATCTCCCATGAGAGGTTATGGTAGTGGGGACCACCCGATGTATAAACCCCCATGAACTCCCCTTAAAATGTGGGAGAGCCCCTTCAACTACTACAATATTAATTAAGCCTACTTAATTTATTTAATTTTTATATTTTGAAATTTTGACAGAAAAATAAATAGTAGATATCAATTTTTTTTGGATACCATTTTCATTTTGGTGGAATTGGGGAAAGACTTGGAAATGGAGAGAGCTTTGGAGAAAACTAGTGACTACTCTACATTGATGAACGCTAACAAAGAACACTGGACATGACTTCAACATTCTTCCTTGGGACATCCTCTAATGTGGGATGTCATCAATCGAAGATCATATTTTCCTCCCCAACGATTTCATATTCCACCTCGTGATATCTGTTGACGAACCAAACAAGGTAGGTGTTTTGTTCCCATGTTCTTCCCTCTTACGTTTTTTGCGGGAATGAGATTAGTGATTGACGAAGGTTGTGGGGATTGATGTTATTAAATATCTTCCATACAAAATCTTGTTCTTGTAGAGATGCTTGCTACCACTCTAACGTGGAGGGTGCGGGCCAAAACAACATGGCCTGACCCCTCCTAAATTCTTCTTGAATAATGTATACTTCGCGATGGATGAATGAAACTTTGGTGACGGTGACCGGTGTCGGCGGTCGACACCGGTGGAACTCAAGAACCATCAACAAACGCAAGACACTCCACAACCCTGCGGCCTCCATGCCCTGCTATGCTCTGTCGTCTGCGGCCATTAGTGCCCCATGGAATTCACCACCTGGTGACCACCACCACACCACGCCATCTACAGTCGAGCCGACCTGAGCCACTGCCACCGTTCAGGCCGCCCCCACCGTCCGAGCCGAGTCACCGCCGCCATCGGAGCCATAGTTGCTATCCAAGCTGAGTCTCTACTACCTTCGCCATCCGGGAGGAGCCACCGGCTCGTCCGAGCCACCACTTTCATCCGAGACGAGCAACCCCGCGCTCTCGCGGTCCCCTGGCCGAGCCACCCCATGGCCTCCGCCCTCCTGGATGAGCGCCCATGTCCGAGCCGAGTCACCACCATCCGAGTCCTTCATGAATGGTTGATACATCAGGTGCACATTCAATGGAAGCATAAACATATCTAGGAAAGAACATGGGAGTCAGAGGGTCAGATTTGAGCTCAGTACCCTAACATGTTTTTCTAGTTTGAGTTGTGTCTTACAGGGACACAAATCCCTGAGGTGGGGAGAATGTAAAGTCCCAAAAATTGCATGTAAGTTTTTTTAAAAAATGTGAATTTCATAAGTCCACGAAAATTGTAGGCATGTGATTCTGAGGCCTAGAGTGCCCGGAATAAATATCTGAATATTTGTTCAAGTATGTTCGGTAAACATACGAGCGGGTTTTTCTATCTTTTGAAATGTTGCTCGGAATTGAAATCTAAGGACATCATTGAACTCGCAAAACCAGTATTCACTTTAGGATACCTACAGCTCGACTGTAGTGGGTAGAGAGTTAAAGATAGAATTTTGGTAATTCGTGAAGGAATAAAATAAAAATCAAATTTTGAAGCTTTTATTTTTATTTTTATTTTTAAACTCTATGTGGTTGCTAAGAAGTGTGGGCCACCAGACCTAATCATCCCATGAGATGTTATGAAGGTGGGGACCACCCAAACTATCATCCCATGAGAGGGTATGATGGTGGGGACCACCTGAGGTAAAAAGTCCCTTGAAAACCCCTTTAATAGAGAAACCCTCAAACTTTTTAATAAATGTGGGAGAGCCCCTTCAACTCCCCCGAAATTTATTATGCCATCTCAATTAATATAATTAGTCTATTTTTAATTTGTGCAAACAAAAAAATAGATATCATAATCTATTATTTTGGGGAGAACTTTTTTATTTTGGTGGAATTGGGGAAAAGGATTGAAAAAGGATACAAGTTTGGAGAACAAAAGAGAAAGCACTCCAATGAAGAATTCCAATGAAGAACACATACCACGACATCGACTTTCTTCCTCGGGACATCCTCCAACATGGGACGTCATCAATTGATGATTGTCGTTCCCTCCCCATTGATTTCTTCTTCTCCCTCAAGATCTCTATCGACGAATCAAACGAGGTAGAGGTTTATTTGTGTATAATGTTTTTTTCCAGAAGTTGTTGGGTGGTTGTTCGGAAATATTATCCTTTTATATTCTTGATAATTCTTTGTAATTCAAGATTAAATTATATTCCATTGATACCGCACTAACACAGAGTGTGCGGGCAAAACAAACATGGCCCGTCCTCTCCGCAAAACATGTGATTAATTATTGATTGCAATGGAGGAATGACTAACAACACGTGGGGCACGGGAACAGAGGCCGACACCACCGCTGACCGCGATGAAGGTGGCGTCACAATGGCCACCACTGTTGTGACCTCGCTGCCCCATGACCTCGCCATATCTGCCCACGACCTGCCTTCCTGAGTTGCCTCCGCCGCCCGCAACCTTGCCACCTAAGCCTCTACCGCCGTCCGGGCCGAACCGCCACTGCCATCCGGTCCAAGCCGTCACCGCCGTCCGGGCCAAGCCATTGCCACCATCCGCAGCTGAGCCGCTACCTGCGGCCTCACCACCCAAGCCGCTGCCCGCGACCTCACCACCCATGCCTCTGCCGCCGTCTGCAGCCTAACCACCTGAGCCACTACGACCGTCCATGGCTGAGCCACTTCCAGAGGTGCCGCCGTAGGTTAGGCTGATCCATGGCCTTCCCCACTGCCCAATCCGCCACCTCCCTTCAGGATGAACCACACTTGTCGAGCCATCCTAGGCCGGGCCGATTCCCATCACGCCCTCGTGGTACCCCTGGACGAAACGCCCTGCGACCTCTACTCTCCCTGTCGAGCCGCCCCGGGGCAGATCGAGATGCCCCATGCCCTCGCGACACCCACGCGGCCTCAGCAGCCTTTCACGGCCCTCACTATCTGCTGGGCCACCCAGCGGGTTGGGCCGCACCACAGGCTGGGCCGCACCACGGGGTGGGCTTGACCCAGTTGGTTGGGTTGGGTCTGGTCGGTCTGACCATGTCAGACGAGACCCAGACTAGACATGAACCATTACATTACATGGGCCATAAATTTGGAACCAGACGTCCATTTGACAAACCATCTACGGCGCTAAAAACATCAGAGTGAGATAGTTCCCTTGAGTATACCACACAGTTATTTTGGATTTTGATGGGATACAATCAGGTTGGATCTAGCATGAATCCAACTGGGCCCCAATGACTAAAAGGCTTAAAACTCACAGAGCGAGCGTCTGATTGACACAAAATCTGTTGCGTTGAGACCCCTATAATCCGAAAAACCATTAATATACTTTTTTGTGGTATATCGTGGTAGTTGAAGAAAATAATATTATCATGGGGAACATAATCTCCCAGAGATGAGCCTTCCTAATGTAGAAACCCTATATCTGGATGTGAGAGAAGAGTTCTCCTAGCAAACCTATGCGGTTTAGCTCCTAATAATACTATGCGGGTCAGATCCTAGTGATATTATGTCGGTCAGATCCTAGGGATCCTATGTGGATCAGCTCCTAGTGATCCTATGTGGGTCATATCTGAGTGATCCAGTGTAGGTCATCTCCTAGAGATCTTGTGTGGGTCAGCTCCAGTGATCCTATGTGGGTCAGCTCATAGTGATCAAGTCTGGGTCATCTCCTAGCCATCCTGTGTGGGTCAGATCCGAGCGATGTTATGTGGATGTTCTCTAGAGATCCTGTGTGGGTCAGCTACTAGTGATCCTGTGTGGGTTTACTCCTACGATATAGTGTGGGTCATATCCTAGAGATCCTTTCTGTGTCAGCTCCTAGCGATACTGTGTGGGTCATCTCCAACGATCTTGTGTGGGTCATCTCATAGAGATTCTGTGCTGGTTAGAAGCAGAGACACTTAACGGAATAAGATGATTTAGCATTTATAACTAATCATCTCTTCTACTGTACCTAATGATATAGCTGATGTGAGATGAGTCAATACTCTTGTGTTTCCTCATGATTGATAAGGATTACTTGATAACATAGGTATATGTATGGGCATATACCTAAGTAGAGTTAGCTGTTGATTTCATACTTCTTGGTTTTTCCTTTGTTGTTTTTGTGAGACATTGAGGGTCACGGGGTCCCTAATGAATATGTTTATACTCACCCCTGCACGGGCTATGCCCGCACCGTTTTGGGTTGGATGTAGATGATGGAAAATGCTGAATGATGGTGAGGGAACTAGGGTTGCAGGTATCTCAGAGGTGGACTTAGACAAGGTGTACCATAAAGATGACTAATCAAGATCTGTAGATACCCTTCATGTAGGATCCCTGGTGGGTGATCAAAGGAGTGTTCAAGTTACTTGTACATTCACATGTCTTGTATATTCTAGTTTTCCTTGCACTTTCAAGTTAGGTTTGTATTATGTCCCATTTTTACTTACTATACTCACTTTGTTTACTATTCCATTACATGAGTTTGTATCTTGTTGTGTTCATGGAAGTGTGTGTTATAGGTTATAAAGGTATGGCCTTCCCAGTTTTAGGGAAGATGCCTTCAGAGCTAGTCGCTAGCCCCTGGCCTATGGAAGGCGGGCTTACTGTATTCTCTAAATGGGCCGCAGGGGACGGGTCATGTAACAACCATAGAAGAAAACAAAGAGAAAATAAATATTGTAAAAATAAAATATAAACCCTCACCCAAAGAGAGCTATATCCATTAATAAAAATATCATCCATAATTTCACAATTCATGAGTAAAAATATCATAACCTTTAATTTTTACCAATTCCCTTAATATTCTAGAAATCAAAAAAGCTATCTAAAATATATTATTCTAAAATTTAAATGAAATAAATTTATCCCTATCAAAAAATACAATACAGTTTTTACTGATCAAATTAGAGTTAGTTTTTTAAGTTTATTTTTACAATCATATCTGAATCCGAAGAGAAAACTAGTCACTAATCAATGAACATTGATAAACACCCTCTCTATCTCCACCTCCACATCCTGCAATCATATCCTATGTGAAAATTATATTGAAAATTAATCATCATTGTATATTTATATTTAGACATAAAACCAATAACTGTTTGTGAATTAAATGATTTTAAAGTTGGGCGATTTACCTTCCCACTATCTTCCATAAATGCAAAACCACTGATGACATATCCAGTTATCTTCTGATATAAAACAATCAATGTTTTTTACATTGCAGATATATGAACCCACAATTCCTGAATTGTGCTTTGCATAGAAAAAAACTCCCTCTATGAATCTCGAGGTAGGGAGGGACTACAAATAGGAGTATATGAAGCTTCAATCCCCAATTTCCATTCAAATATCTCTGATGGTAATGGTCCCAAACCCTTCTATCACAATAGGCAAGGACTTTTTTTCCCATTGGCTTGACCAACTACATTATCCTGGGTGACTGAGAAGGTTTGCACGGGTTTGGAATCTAATAGTTATTTAATATTTACCTATTATTCAAATATTAATTATAATTGAATCAATACATAATTACATAATGAAAACTGAAAATAAGTTATTTTAATGAAAAAATAATTCATACCCGAAATTCCTTGGAAGGGTCATTAATATAACTCTTATCAGATTTTGAATGAACATCCAACCACAGTTTTATTTGGGAGACTTTCCACCCAAAATTATGCGACTTCATTAAACAAAGATAAATCAACTAATTATTATATAAAAAATGTAATATTTTTTAATAAATATTTAATATAATGAATATATTACCATAGTCAATAGGTTTTTCAAAAAACACTTTGACCTGGTAGTATGAGGGATGATTTTCTAAGCATGACTCAATGTATTCTTCCATGAAACATCATGAAATAAATAACATGTAATTTAATAGTATTGTATGAAATTTCATCTCTTTAACATATAAATTTATAAATGTAAAATGATATTTTATTAATAATATAAATTTAAATACCACTTGCATGTCAAGATGATGGAAACTAGAAAAAACATAACATTTCCCTCTACGTTCTCCTTTTGATACCCTATCATGAATTTACTAGGTTCTCAATAAAGTACCATTGAATTCATTCAATAAAAAATATTTAAATACAACTACTTTTTAACCAAATTCTTCAATGTCTACCTTCATGTTATAATATCAGCAACAAATTAGTGTAAACACGTCTCTACAAAGAGATTCATTTAAAATATATTAGAATTTAACAACATAATGACATTAAATTACACAATAATGTATTAAAATTTAATTTATGTGTGAATAAAAATAATAATTTGACCATATTGAGAGATATGCCTCTTATCAATATATGTAATCAGAAGGGTAACTAGCTTTGGAACCAAATATCCAAGAATCTTTCCGAATAATCTTTCGAAATAATCCACAGGGACCCCATTTTAGTTAAATGGGACAACTATCTTTATTCCATTCAGATTCCAGACATTGGAACATTCATTTTTCATTTTATAGTATCATTGATTTAATCATTTATGAAATAATAGTTAGTATTATAATAAAGGGAAATAAATTTATTGATATTAAAAATTTTACCTATGACATTCACCATCCAATATCCCTGTAAATGAATAAGAGTGATGACCTACTCCATCACAGTTAATCTGGCTAAATGTTGTTGCATTGGATGATTTGTTAATTGGATGAAAACATAGGGTTTTACAGAAGATGACTAGATAGAGGGTGTGAGGGGTAGTGTTGGTGGAAAGCATAGGGTGTCTCAGATAATTTATGGAGTGATATTAATGGATCATTATCAGTTCGTATGGTTGGGGAATGTTTAATAATAATTGAATGAGATCATTAATATTCCTACTCCATTGAATTCCTATAATTTAATCAAATAAAATTTACATTAGAACAAATATTTCAAAAAATTCATGTAAAAAAATTTAAATGAGAATATATGCATAGTACTGAAAAACAAAATATGCATAACTAAGATAATTAATGAATAAAAAAATAACATAAGTGGTTGATAAATTAATGGAATTATACACATACAATATTGTTTTCCTTCAATCGTATTGTTTTACTACTCCATAATTACTTGTTCCACATCATCCACTCTTGCAAGAAAAATATTTTCAATATCATGGTGGAATAATATGTTATCATTTTTTTAATTAATGGGATTCATTCTAAAATATAAAATCTTCCACTAGATCACTAATATCATACAAGTTTCGTTGTTTTATGCGAGTAACTGTAATACACCCATCATCCATGGAATCATTCCCATAATATACAATGTTCACATACAATGATATGATATACATATCATTCAATTCATGGTCAGTAATATCCATCAATCTAGGGAACCTCAAAAAATTCAATTTCCAGGAATCTCTTTTAACACCCTTGATAATATCAACCAAATTTTATTTTAACAAAACTATTAAAAAATGCACATTGTAGATTAGATTGATAATATCAGTCAAAATTCCAAAGTATCCCAAATTGAAAAATGTTAATATAGAAATATTTTATGTTTTCAAACCTTCTTCTCAACCAGATATAAGAAATTTAAAGTCATTCACTTTATAAGAGTCAATATTTCTAGTCTATTTTTGAGGTCTTTTTGTATGAGATTTCAAATATTTTGAAAATTCATATCATGTATCAATATTTATGATCTACAAAAACCAAAATACAATATTATATTTAAAAAATAACTGGGCCATCCTAATATCTATATTGATTGAACTATTTGAGAAGTTATACATCCTCCAAACCATTCTACAAGCCCTTTAATATCATGTTTTTTTATATCTTTCTCATTTCATGTTTGACAATTCATTTTAATATTTATTTATTCTCATATCTTCATCAAATGAATCTTAAATTTCAAAATTTTTAACCACATATCAATATTCCTATAGTAATTCTATCTTAGTCAATGTAACATTTATGCTCCCCCAAACTGATTGTCCAATAGCAAGAAATATTTTTGATTTACTATATAGTTTATATTGATTCAAAGTTTAGTTAACACATCCAAATTATTGGAATCTTTTCTCAATATCATCCATGTATCTAGAAAAAATGTAAGACACCCCTCTTCCAAATAGTCTCCTTAAATCAAACCTTCCCATTCAAGTTTATTTTTAGCATAAGAATTTAAAATAAAAATATATTTTTTAAATAAAATAAATAAAGAATAATTGATTATTTAATGATATTTCAATTTTTTTACTTATTATAAAAACCATATAAAAAAATCACATCTAATTTGGATACATCTAACGATAATGTACATGACCTCATATTTTAGATTAATCAACCAAATCCATAGTTATATTCATCATATATGTTGAAAAATATGCTGGAATGATCGTCTACATTGCCCAATGTGTTAATAAAAATATGGAATGATGGTTTTTAAGCTCTAATTCTTGTATAGTTTTATGACATATTTTTCTGAACAACGTTAAAAATTGTAGTACAACAATAATAATCTGTTCAATTAATATGGTAAACAATGCCAATGGTAGTGACTATTTTAAAAAAATATGTTAATCGTGACTTTTCATTCAATGTAACCTATGATGATTTAAGACATCACATCTTTTGATATGCTTGAATACCATAAAATTACCTTCAAAGGTTTTAATATTTTAAAGAATGTATCTTTATCCATTTTTTTAGTTGAAAATTTTACCAAAACATGCTTTCCATTCCCACATGGCCACAAATTAGTCTTTATGTTCATTGATTATAAGTCATTCTAAGAATTGAGATAGTCCTTTGAATTTCCATGAACATTATGTAATGAGAAGATAATATTGTCACACAAATTCTTCAAAATATACATAATATCAAGATTATGTCGTAACAAATTAAATTCCCAATATAGAATTTTGAAAAATATACCTTTATTATTACATTGTTGCATTCTAATTCTATTTTATGATGTACATTGAACTTGTATCCCAATATAATTCAAATAAGGGACCATAAAAAATTATATTTCATTATTTCAAGGTGGTACCAAAATTTTTCAAACCTATCAACAACCACAGAAGTGTTCTATGATCAATATAACCCTTATAATTTGAATTTCTCAACTGAATCTATAAGAGTAATTGAGAAATATTAGGTGACACAAGAAGAATTTTTTTTTACTTTGAGGTAGTATTTTAGGATCAAAATCAATGTTACAAAAATGAAAAGTCATACCCATGTATGTGTTCTAACTGGCTAAATTTCTAGGTCCAGGGAAGTCAATAATAGTACACATTAGATCTTCTTGTATTTTGAAAATTTTTTAAAAAGAAGAATCATATGTCTCTGGACTATTTCTAATTAACTCTGCTAATTATTTAATAAGAGGCGGAATTTATAAATTAATATTATTTCTAAGATTTTCTCTATAAATAATCATCAAAATGAAAATATATGTTTTCTTTCATATACCTCAAAGGAATAATATTGTATGGGAAGTGAACTACTATAATAATTCTATAATTGGTGCTCGAAGTCCCAAATTGGTTGAATCCATCAGTAACCAATAACAATCAACCATTCTAAGGATCATATGAGAATTTTGTATTTAATAAATCAAATTTCTTTGATGACTATGAATCTATGGGATGTCGTATTAACCCATCTTGATTATTTTCCATAGAATGTCACTTTATGTGCCTTGTAGTTTTTAATGACATGAATAATCTTTGCAATCTAGGATTTAACGGAATGTAATGTGAAAACATTGAATATGGGTTATTATTATTATTATTCAAAGTAGTATATTGATTCAGAATTCCAATATCTCCAATTGACTTCCATAAGAAGAAGATTTCTTTTCAATAATGATTGTGTGAATCTTCTCTCCATGAAAGCATACAATGACTGGGACACACATTCATTTTCTTATAATTCATACTGATCTTGTTGAATTTTTTTTACATCACAAAAAAACTCAGGGTTTTTTTCATCATGAAATGTATGACAAAAATATTTCAATATCATGGCCATCACCTTATTTTTTATTCCCCAAAAGCATTTTATATGATACAACTTGTGTAGAAAATAGTATTTTTAATATTTTAAACATCAACTATACAACTCATGATTTTCATCGTCAACTAAATCATGAAAAACATTTATTGCCACAATGAAGTCCCCATTTACATTAGTCTCCGTAGAATCAATAGGAGGATCTAATGATATGTTATAATCATGATCTAGTTGTCCTATTATTTCAAAAATATCAACTGTGATTTTTTTATGTGTATCACCCACAAATGGTAGATTCATTATGTTTTTATATTGATGTTGGAGACCTATAATGAATAATGTTTCATTTATATAGTTTTTCATTTCATTTTATATTTTTTTATGAATTTGGGAGTTCATTTTTTCAATTATCATTAGTGCTCAATATTTCTGTAACGTTTGATTCTTTTTTCCAAATCCAACACCAATTTGGAGTAAATATTTTTCCTCATTATCAAGTGTTCAAAAAAATAAAATATATTAATCTATATTTTAAAAATATATTTAGGAAGTGGTCATATTATTCTCCCATTAATGAATCGATTAAAAATTTAAAAATATAAGAATCCTCCAAAACTATATCATACTGAGGTGTGTTCCACGTTAATGTGATCCATCATTTATACATATATTTCACAATGTTCCAACACTTTATAAAAAAAAATCAAATTGGTTCCACTATGTAGGGAATGAGGTAATGGTAAAATATAGTAATGTTCAATTAGTTTGAATTAAATGGATTCAACCATTAAGTTAAAGGTAATTTCATTGAATCAATAGTTAATAGATGGGAATATGAAGGCGTGTGGGATAGTGTGCACTTTCCTAGAATTAAGAAATTGGTTTGTAAATTATATCCAATCCCATGTCCTATACCAAAAAGTATCCTATTTTAATGTTGTTTCTATCAAAAGTTCAAAGCACAAAACAATATCAGCTAAATTAAAATAATATTCAACAATAATAATGAAAAATCAATTAAATTCAAGTTCCTCAATTCATTTTCATATTAAGTAGAATATTTAAAATAAAAGTCACCATTAAAAATATATATCTATTATTTTCAATTCATCCACAATGATAAAATGTCAATGTTCTAAATTAATGTTTTTTGACATTTATCCTTCAAGAATATAATAATTATTAATAATCAATTGAATATTTCACAAAAAATAAAAATAGAATTTTATTGTACATTTAAATTTATTTCAATGAATTTTAAATGGAATTCAATCTCCTCGTAATTTAAAATAAATCATGAATTTATTAATAAAAATTTATCTAATATTTTAATTTATTTTAGAAATGATATAAAAATATACATGATAGGATATAAATAACATATTTTAGTAATTAAAATAAGTAATATAGATATTATATAATCTAGTATAGATACATATTTAATAAGATTATATCTGGATTATAATATTGAGATTATTAATAAGAAATTATAAAAATGATTTAGTAAAATGATTTGGTGATGATAACACTAATACTTTTATTAAATAGACACATGTTGATTTTGGTAAGTGAGTTTAACACTTCGAGTTTGGTCATGGTATGTGAGCAGAACATTTTAATATAATAATATTTTATATTATTATGTCCATTTCAACATTATTTATTTATTTGAAGGTAAAAAAAAGTACCGGTATAAAAAATTTACATTTATAATAAATTCAAAAAATAAAAAATGTATTTAAATATAATGTATAAGAGATCAAATATAATTAACAAAATTATTTAAAATAAATAATATATTTACAATTATATAAATTTTATTGATTATTTTTGTATGATTAATAAAATTATCTTGATTCTAACTTTCATTCAATTCACATGGATATTTTAATAAAGTTTATCCAAATATTTTGTTCATAAAAAGTAAATAGTGATATATCATAATAATAACTAATATTAAAAATATGTTACAAAAATAAATATGAATTTAATGAAGCATTTATGGATAATGATTATAATAAAAATAGTGGTCATATCTTTATTTTTTTGTCGATACAAGTCATTTATTTCATTTTTATTATATGGAAATTGTTTATTTTAAAGTGAAGTACTATTGAAAATAGAAAAAAAATTAATAACAAAAAATTAATGAACAATAATTTTTAATTAAAAAGTAATTTATATTAGATAATAAATATATAAATTTAATATTTATTAAATCATACATTTATAAACCTTTATATGTAGTGTAGTTTTTTGATGCATTGATAATCATCTTTGTAATGTAAATTTCATAAAAAAATTCAACCATATAAATTGCCTATTATATTTTTACTAATATTATAGGGGCTTTGATAAAAATTTTATATTATTTACATTAAATAGGAAATATCATATTCTGAATTGAGATTATTAAAAATAATATATGTAAAATACAGATCATAGATGGTTAATTGTTTAATATATTTTATATATGGTTAATATAATTTTTTGAAATCAAAATAAACTAAAAATGGATAATAGTAATGACATAATCTAGTGAATCATAATGAATTTAAATGAATTTTTCATGTAAACTAAAATAATTGAAAATATATTTGGTACTATTAATTATAAAATTGTGTTTATTGAAACAAAAAATATAACAATGATTCCAATTAGATTCAATTTATACGAGGGAAATGTAAAGATACCATCATTTTATTAGATTCTAGGAGAGTAGGAAACATAATTCATTGTAAAATTTTTTAAATTTGGAAAAAAGATGTTCCTTTTATTGTAGTTTTATTATAAACATGAAGAGTTAAGGTAAACAACTAGAGTTTCAACAATGCGGGTAGTTATATATAATATGGAAACAAAGCTTATTTGAAAAAATAATTTATTAGTTGTTTCTCTTTGAGGAAATGTAACATTTTCATTGGAGTATTGGGGAGTATAACTAGATTAGTAGAGATAATACTTGTGTGCCTTAAATTGAACATGAAATATGTGCCAAGAGAGAGCAGGGATACCCCTAGGGTTTCAGAGTGAAAAATTAGGTAATTACTCTATAAATAGTTGTCATAATCAATAATATAGGAGTTAATTCATTTATAATGTAGATTAATTAAGGAGAGATATATTGTTCGACTAAAAATGTATAAGTTGATCCATATGTAAGAGAAACTGAATAAGGAACACTCATTTTCTTGAAGTAATCAAAATTGATAGAAACAATTGTAGACTAAAACTATAAATGAAAAGTATGAGTGAAATAAAACCTATATGACCTCACATCTTAAATGAGATCATGTGAAGGAAATTATAGGGATAGAGATATAACAAGGAGGAAAATTCAGGTGAGGGGCAGGGTGGGGGAGACAGGTCAAGCATGTGACCGTAATTCCAGCAAGGCTTCAGGGGGCACAATATTGGAGGGCTTGGGAGATTCCTGAGCGCCTGTGAGGGGTTATGCATATTGGTACTACGGTTTAGGGTCGATGGGAAGAGGGTATAAGGGTATACGGGTGAGGTGTGAGTAAAATATTATTTTTAGAACAAAAACATAATATTTAGTATTGGATTATAAAATGTTTCAATTAGATTAGTTAAATTTGTTTATGCGATGGTTTATGAAACATCTGCTAAACAACGAATATGTTATGATGATGAATATGGTCTAACACTTCAATATTCTCATCATATCAGCCATAAACTATGCCCTTTAGATGCGAAAAATACTCTAAGGATGTTTTGAAATAAATTTAACATAGAACAATACACATCAAGTGAAAATATATTTATAAATATAAATTTACCTAAATATAAAATTAATATAATATACAACATATTAAGTTTTATGGAACTAATTCCAATAAATATCTCCATAACAATGTATTATTTTTGAAAAAATAAAATTAAACCTCCTAACTAATTTCACTATGTTGATTGAATATTTTGAATCCATTGAAAATAGTTTAGTTTCAAAATATTAAAAATTTATCTTGAAATTATAAAAATATACAATATAAGGTTTTTATATAAAATAAAAATTTGTAAATGTTTTTCTTCATTAATCTAATTTCATATCGATCATACATTAAATTAATTCTATAACATATTTTCACATATTGAAATTTTAGATTTTATCAAAAAATTCAATTAAAAGTTATCACTTTAATTAATAAATATAAAAATAAATATCACATAGAAAAAAAATCTTTTAAGAAAATTCATTTTGAATATAATATGATTTTAGTCACATCCCAGTAAAATGCATTTTTTACCTTTTAGTAATTCTAATTTATCAATCCATTGGTGAATGAATAGTTATTTAAATCTTATATAAGCATCAAATCGTTAATTAAAAATAGTAATAATAATAATAGTAATCATATGTAATAAAAAATACATATTTTTATAATAAAATATTTAAATTAATTAATATATTTTTAATTCATTCTAATAATTGATTTTTTTTAAAATAGTCGACTTGGATTGGTTACCCAATCCATGCCAAAAGGAATTTATTAAACAGAAAGGCTACAAGAAAATCCTGAGGTGTAAAGAACATACACCATCATAAACAAAGCAAAAAACCAAAAAAGATACAACATTAATAACCAGGTAAGAAACTTCAAAAAAACCATAATAAGATCTGCCTGATTAGCCCCACCATGTCTGTAGATTTTGGGACTTCAAAACCATTACAGGAACGACACTTATCCAAGAAACAACACAGCATCTCAGCAAATCAAAGCCAAACAGTTGTAAGGGAAGACTAGCAGCAATAACCAAAACAGAAGTTGATCAATCTGGCCAAATCGAGCTTAATATAGCACAGAATAGACAACATTTCAACTGAGAAGAAATATTGAACGATGCAGGTAGGACACAATAACAGGAGAAGTGCAGATCCAACTACAAATCCTCTAAAGAAGCAAAGCAGTTCCCAACAAGCAGAAGACAGAGAAACTCCAGACTCAGTCAAAAACAAGTGAACAGTTGAAGCACAAAACCAGAGTCAAGATCTCAGGACAATTCCAGAGCAATCCAAAGCTTCTCAAAATCAGAACTATCCCGGTTAAAAATGCACAGAACAGAAACCATGAGAGTATATTACCAGAGGAGAAGGAGTCTCCAACCAAAAACAGGCAAGGTCGAACAAAAAAACAAAAGAAACACTCGAAAATATATCAGCACATCCTGAAACTGAAAGGAACCATCCAAAATTAGGATGATTTGAAACTCATATTTTCTTTTTTCCTCAGCGATGGATCTTTTTATACTAAGGAATTCAGCATAAGATATATTTTTTTCTAGAAATTCTTGCTGGGTAATTTCTTGTTGCCTGTCCATATACTGAATCCATACCTGTAAATCCTGCTCATCAAAATCCTGAGAAAAGTAGTACAATTGAGTACTAGAAGCAGAAACCAAAGTATTATCTTGAGTTTTCACTGCATGCATAGGTTTGGAGGCCTCAACCAGATTATATGAAATTATATCAAATATTCATATAGCCAAAATATTTTGAATCAAGGATCATATATATAATGGTTAGATTACATTATAATATATAACATGCATCAATATAATCAATAATCACACTCTATAATGTCTTTTACAATTTTTTATCATATTTATAAATTATTTTAATATTTAAATAGTAATAATTAATTGAATAATCTTGATGAAAGACCATGATTATATGAATTTCTACAATGTAGTACTTTTAGCTATTGCTGGGTTCATTATTTTAGTAATTTTACGAAGTCTATTTCATTTAGTTATAATGTATTTTATTTTATTTTTTATCTCAATAATTTTTTTTCAATTTATTTATTTTTTTGAAATAAATTATATACTCCTAGGGTGTTACAAGAATGTAATTAAATGAAACTAGTTTCAATTTGAATCCATTTATAACATGGAAAATGAGTATAATCATAAAATTATAGCTATATACTACAATGTGAAGTATTATTAACTTAAAATGTTTATATATTATGTTTAATTAGATTACTAATAGTTCAAAGAATTTATTAAGGAGAAACATACTCTAAAAGAATAATTAGAAGAATATAGAAAGAAAAAAATTGGAAAAAAAGTTTTTGAAATATAGAATTTGAATAAATATTTTATTTAAGAACCATCATTCAAAATCCACACAGCTTGAAAAAAAATATTCATAAAACGTGAATGAATATATTCCAAATAAAATTTAAAATTAACATTCATCATATCGATAAAATAAATAATGGAACATAGATTTCCAAAAAACACCAAAGAATACATTATATCTCATAAATTTTCATAGACTTTATCAAATTTATATATAAAATCAAATATATCACCCATTGCTAGAAATTAGATCTCTTATAACATGAAAGAAAGTATCAGTCTATCATGATAGGATGATAGAAATTTAGATTCAAAATACAATGAAAGACAAAAAATACTCGATAAACCATTCATTTTATTTCATTGTATCAACAATATATATTATATGTTGCCACACATTTCATCAAAAATAAATATTATAAATGTCAAAAATGAGATTTGAGTTACGAGAGTCTTAATAATTCACTTCGTTTATCACCCATAATTTCTCATACAATGATAAAATATCCTTAAAATAACACAAAATTCAATGAACTATAATAATATTGGTGAAATTAGATGGGTTTAATTCAGGGTGATCAGACCCACATGATATTAGTTATAATTGTTTACATTTAATTGATATTTAAATTATATTTGAACAGGCCATATATTAATTTATTTATTATATAAAAATCTATAAAAAATTCATGTATATCGAGTATACATTTTAGTGCATATTGTTTTATTATTAATAGATCATTTTTGGTTAGTTATATTTACTAGATTATAATATTCTAATAGGGTTTAATGATTGTGGATTAGGATAATAATATAAGTTTAAATGGCTATTTCTTCAACTTATTTCATTAATGATCATCTTTCCTTATTTTGGTATTTTCTAAAAAATAGTTTAATATGATCCAACAAATCTATTATTATCTCATTATTTTTTAGCTTATGTGTGTTAAATATTGATAATATATTAAATATTTTAGTATGTCGATTTAAATTTTAATATTTTCTGCATAATATTTTATTCATAGGATATTTAAATTCACAAAAAATATCATATATTTAGTGTAAATAAAAAATTTTTCAACCTCTCTTTGAATACTAATGTCTCATATGATTCCTAATGAATAATATATTTTGAGTTAGGATATATTGAGTTAGAACTGTAGTCATACAATTTCATTTTCCTTCTCAAATTTTCAAATTTATGTAAACATGAAAACCAAAATCAATATTGAATTACCATGGATGTGATGATTTTAATAAAATCATGTGAACAGTTGTTCGATATGAAATATTAGTACTCATACTTCATGAAAGTTAATCAATCTATTCATTTATTTTCAAAATTAAAAGATGATTTTATTAAAGTATGTGTGTTTTTACAAGAGTTTTTTTATTTTTTATTTTAGAATAATTTTTATCTCTAATTTAATAATGATTTATATTTTTCATGTTTCTCATGTAGAGGTTACTGACTTCGAAAAAATTTGATTTTTCTAAGATAATATTGATGAATAACTCTTAATATTGACAATAGATTAAACTTGGAATGTGTAACAATACCTACTCACACAAACATAAGACTATTTGTTCATTTAATTTTTATAAAATAGTCATTCAATTACCCATGAACATCACATTATATACTTAGGTAGTGTATTATGCAGATATCATATTATATATCAATTTTTATTTTTATCACTCAATTTATATTGGTGATGGATATAAAAAATTTATATAACAATTATATCTATGTCATTTATTATCTTTTTTTAATAAATGATTTTAGGTTGATTCAATTTTATTATCCATTAATAAAAACTTATTATAGAAAAATTATTTATGAATATTTATCGCATGATTATATTTAAACTATCTGTATTCTATTATACCATAATTTTTTTATGGTTTTAGAAAATATATTGATAATATTTTTTTTATTTAATACCCCTATGGTTTCATGTTCATTTTCTAATAGTTCACATCGTAATAGTTTTTACTAAATATTATATGATCATTTTTATATGTTTAAAAAATTTAAAAATAAAAATATTTCTATTGAAAAGTATTAAAAAAATTAAAAAATGATGATTTATTATTTCATAGGTTGTACGGTCTTGTTGATGCACAGTGTGGTGTCAAAATGATAATTACCCATCAAACCATTAATGTACATATCAATTATTAATATACTAACATTTATTATGTTTCATCTCAAAATGTCTATAACATACTTATATTTTTTATGGTGATACAGATTCATGTGAAGTTTATTATGAAATAACCTTTAATATAATATGGATAAAATTTAAACTTATTTTAACAAATAAACCCCCATTTGGTATATTGTAAAAAAATTAGTCATTAATAGCTTTATATGAGACTATAATTACAATACAAGATCATATTGGTTTAAAAAAAACTCATATTATATTTATAGAAGTATAAAATTTATATATATTATCAGACCAATCTGTTATTTCTTGATCATATTTCAATAAATAACATAGTAGAATTAACAGAACTATGTTGTATGATATAAAGACTTTATCCTTATTATTTATTAACTATGTTATGATGTTTTGGATTTGAAATATTAGAATAAGGTTAAATTTTACTGAAAATGGACTATTTTAAAGAGTATGACTTATTAGATGGGTAAAAGGAAGGATAATAATAAATATAGGATAAGTTTTTTATTTATATTAATGTGGTTATTTTTTATTTATAATTATATGAAATACATCAATATTGAGATGAATTTGTTGAATAATAAATCGTTTAATTTTATTAATGATTGTTTGTATCACTTATTGGTGATTGAGATAATTTATAATAGTTCAAACATCTTGATCATATCATGAGTGTCCATAAGATTAGAGAATTTATTAGACATAAATTGATTAATCCAAAAATGTTACATGAGATGATATAATTTTTATCTAAATTTTATGAAATAATATGAGTTTTAGAGTAATTAGTTGAGGATTTAAAATTATTTAACTTCCTAAAAATACTATTAAATCTCTAAGTGATATTATGTGTATGAAACCTCAAAATGATTTACATGATGAAAATGTCAAACATATATAAATTCAATCTTTAATTTATATATGATAAAAAATAGTTCCACTTAGGAAAATAGTAATAATTAAGGCATTATTTTCTATAAATCAATTTCTTAATTCCAACATGTAATGAAATATTTCAAGAAAATTTATATTCATATTTGACATATTTAATAATATTAAAAAAATTATATATAATTTCAATATATATTTTAGTAGTAAAATTAAATCATATAATAAATAATATATTAAAAATAATACATATCCTCTAACTATAAATTAAATCTTCTATAGGGTATATGGATGAACACCATTATACCACTCCTCTAATATGACTCTCATAGAAAATAAAATATTTATAATGATTCAGTTCCATTTATTTCATAAAAATAATCATGTCTAAATAGAAATCATGGTATACATGTAATTGGTCAGTATAATATTACATAGTAGGATTTCCAAAAAAAGATATTTATATTATCCCATACTAGTAGAATCAAATTATGTTTATGTAAATTCAATAATTAATAATATTGAAAAAATATTTTAAATAATTTTCTTTTATTTAGTAATTTTCAATATTAATAAATACTTTTTAATATAATTTTAAAAAACATTTTTTCTGAAATTACAACTCATACATGTACTAAAATTCCAATGGTAACAAGTTCTTATAAACTAACAAAGAAATATTTAATAAAACATTTACGATTAAAATCATCATTAAAAAATATTAATTTTCCATTTTAGTTTTAGTTGCATGATGATCATCAGTGGCTATAATGAATATTTGGTTCTAGGGGACCTATTTAGATTCCAGTTCTTACCACTTTTTTGGGCTTCCAAAGACCTCAAAATCCCATTAGGAATGGTTTCAAGTGTTAATATTGATGTAATAGAAATATGTATAGATAATGGTAAATGGTGATTTTATTTTAGTGATTATATTTAGCAGTTTTTTTGAAGTTTTAATTTTGAATTTTAATAGAATTAATCTCAAAATTGTTTTAAATAATGTTACAGAGATAGAAAATTGTTTTTAATGGTTTTGTATTTTGGTTTGGTTTGTTTTGAGATATATGTTGTATGGGTTCCCACTAATTCTTAAAAGTGGTGATATAGATAAAATGACATGTTGTCGGTGAATGACTTTTTTTATCAAAATCCACATCATTTATTCACTATTATTAAAAATAAATATTAATATCTAGTCCTATTATATCTAAATACCAACATAAATTTGATAGTTCATACGAAGTATATGTTGAAACATATAGATGGGGAATATTAATTATTAATAATAATCCCAACCAAAATGGTTCATTATCTAATAAAAAACCATATATATAGGATTTTCACCCATCCAAATATCCAAACACTAAAATATTTTAATCCTCATAATCTACCATAGATAAAGGTGTTGATTATTTATTTCCCTTTATGGTAGTTCCCCTAACTTGTAAAAAGTACAAAAATTATGAATTATTTCTTTTAATTAATTAAATAACGTACTTCCAAATAAATTGGTAATTTAATTATTATGATTTCAAAAAAATTGTCTAATAATTTTATTAATATATAGATCATATAATTTTAAATTTTTAAAATTTTATTCCCTACAAAATTAAAAAAACATTATCATATACATTTTTCATATAACACTTATTATATATCAATAAAAACATATCGAATATTGATGATAAAATATTAATAATATTCCATTTTTTATATAAAATAATAATTTACTGATTAAGGAATCATATAATATTATAAATGAAATGTATTTTTAAATTATCAATACAATAAGAAATTGTAGTGTGAATTTTAATGTAATGTTATGTAATTTTTTTCATATATTACATGTTTGAGAGGGTTAATATAACATAAAAAAGAGAGGTCATAATATAACCAAGGTAAGAAATATTTATTTGGACACCACGTCTTGATGCAATTATAGTAGCATATACATCATATACATGATTTCTACACCATTTTAAATAAACATAAATAATATTAAAATTCTCAAAATCAACATGATTAGTTTCATAGAAATTGTTTTTCATTTCAAAGCCATATTACATTGTAAAATAATAAAATTAGTTAAATACTTTATTATAGTCTTCATATATTCCCACCAGGATCTTATTAAAAAAATTATTAACTCGGAATATATGTCAAATAAATAATTAACTAAAATTTAGTATTGTTTAATGAAATAGATATAAAACTGATTAAATGTGTTTTATTTTAATAATAGGTACATGAGTATAATAATTAAAATGTTGAAATCATTTGAATGAGGAATAATGGTGGAATGAAATTTCACACAATCATCAAAATGAGTCAATATAATCATAATTGAATGTAAATTTGTAATATAGAAATATATTGTCTGGATAGGACTTTATAATAACCTAACAAAGTATATATTGAGACAAGATCATTACAGAATGCATTAACGGGATATATAATTCTCGTAAGATTTTTGACATCATATAATATTTAAAAAAATATTTCAAAAACAGAAAAAATGTATAATATAAATATATGTAAATCATGAAGCATAACATGAGTAAGCCCTGAATGAAATTGAAATGTGTTTCATAAGTTCATCATTAAATATCATCAATAAATAATCGATCAATGTAAATTTATTTAGCTATTAATGATGGTAAAAATAATGGTCAAAAGAGGAATTTTGGATTTAAATATATTCAATTTTAATCATATAGAAGGCAGAAGGACCATAAATAAGATGAAGGAGATGAAAAGTAGAAACATGAAGAATTCAAGATGGTAATTTAGATGATTTCATATAAAAATTTTATCACATGTGATAGAAAAGGTAAATCAAATATGAATTATAACAATTTAATTAAAATCCTTAGAATCAACAATAATATTTTACATATTGGACCTAAAATTATAAATACACAATAAACATTCATAATCACATGGAGAAAGAGAAAAAGATTTAATAAAAGGATGTATTAACATTTTTTAATATGATGTAGTAAATAGAAATTGAATATTGAATATAAATAATATATAAAATAGAATATGAAATATAATGCATCTGACCTAAATCGTCCAATAAAATGAGACACATGGGAATAAAGTGTAAGAGGAATGAACTCAGACAAATAAGAGATATAATTGGAAGCTAAAACCATTAACATATGTAATTTTTTTTCATTATCATGCTTAAAATGTATAAATATATTTTTATATAAATATCAATATAGACCTATTTTACATTCACTTATAGTGTTTTTATCATTTATTACCATTCATTATTATTTAATAACTAGTCTCAACGAATAATGGAACAAGGATAAGTTTGTTCAAATTAATTCATTTTTAATTTAACATTAGTTAATTGATTATAATTTACGTATATAATAGTTTTATAATTTAGTGGGAGTTAAGAAAATAGAAACTTAAAAATCATTACAGTTTTTTTGTATTTTATTTTCAAGATGTGAATGTCATATTATGTAATGAAATTAATTCACCCCAATAACTATTAAAACAGATAAGATATATAAACCATAAGTTGTTCTTACAAATTTTCATAAAATATAAAAATATAAAAATTATATTGATTTTGAGATTAATTTTTCAGTTAATATTAGTTTATAAATATTAATGAAGTATATGAAATGAAAATAGAATTTTAAAAAATAAGGGATCTTACCACTTCTTATTGGACACCTAATTTTATACATTCATAATACCATGTGAACATAGGATATGATGATCATTTAATGTCTACTAGAATAGATAAGGCCTATAAGAGGGAATATGGGTAAAATTTAGGCAATGAGATAGTTTTTTAAATATTTTTACATATGGGTGAGAGATAGTATTTATGGTTATCAAAGAGAGTATATTGAGTTAAAATAAAAAAAATACAAAATTATATAATTGAAAAAAGAGTAATAATTGTAATATATATGAAAAATAATAATTATAAACACACTATAAAACAAACTATGTATTACCTATATCATACATGATTTTTTAATGGTGATATCATCTTTACATTTTTATTACACCATATTTGAACCATTATTATTTATATTAATATTTTTAATAAATAATACTTAAATGTCACGGTAAACTAATTCCTATGTCAAGATTCAAACAATAATTATTTAATGAAAATAAAATCATAATTATTTGAATATAATTATTTAATAAATACAAAACATAATAATAAATCAAATTTTTATTACTTGAAAATAGTATACTATTTTAGAAATACAATTTTTGAATTAGAACAATTATTTATATGAATTATAAGTATATTTTCACAGTTTAAAATAATATATTTAACTAATAAATCATATTTTAATTATCTAAATTAATTTATTTAATATATTCTAAATGATATTTCACCATAAATAAAAAATTTCTTCTTTTAGGAAATTCCAAAAATATAATTCCTATGTAATTTCAATTTTATGATTCCAAATTTTTAATCACTTTTATTTATATTAATATATAAATTATGTAAATTAAATATTTTAATTTAGTTTATAAAATTATGGTCTAATAAAGAAAAATAAATAATATCACATAAATTAATACATAATTATAGTTGAATGAATGAATTAATTAAATTTTTTTAATTTATTGTATATTTATAGTAAAATATTAGAATTTATATTCTTATATAATTAATTAAATATTTAACCATAATGGTCAGTTAACTATTTCAATGGTCATGTTAATATTCTAGTTACTATACTTTCAATAGTTATCTCTCCCATTAAAATAGTAATACTAATTTTTCATTACTCTATATAAACCGCCTGATTAATAAATATATCATTACCATAGTTTTTTTTCCAATTGTTGTATATTGATTTTAGAAAATGTCTACTATATTTAGAAAAAAATTATTTCTTTTTTCCAATTGACATCATGATAATATTATATATAAAAGTCCCTATTATATATTATTTTCAACATTATGTCATGTTATTTAATTATATTTATTGAATATTTTAACATGTCTTAATTTTATGTAATGTATTTGTACAGATTATTAATGTCTTATATGCATTAAATTAAATAATTTATTATTTTTAATGTTTTTATTGGATTTATTAATACAATAACATGTTATTTTCTATATAATAAAATTTACTAATAATAAAATATATAATAGTTGGTTAATAAAATTTTATATATGAAAAACAATTTTTTTTCAATATTACCTTGTATATGAATTTATTTCCTTAAATTTAAATCCACATCCTTATTTGAGAATAGATTAATTTTTTTTCATTTCTTTTAATGGATCCCATGGGGCCACAACATTTTATGGTTTCAAGTAATTTTAATATGCCTGTCATATATTCCCCGAATACACTATAATTATGATCCTTGATGTTTATTGGTTTCCCCACATAACATAGTTCATTCCCACGTTGTAAAACCCTTTAATTGAGTTTATGTGGGGTGTTTTGAATTCATTTCTTCATGAGAGACACATTTAAGACATTATTCACTTAATAATGATTTTCATGGTGTGTTAATTGATGGCCATAACTCTGATATGATCATGAATCTTGAAGTGTCCAACGTAATAATGTATTATCATATACTTATTTCCAAACCACATATATTTCATTGAAAATTTTATTCCAAGAAGTCATTTATCTTTAATATTGAACTCTAAAAAAGTTTGGTGAATTTTATCATATCTCATTGGTTATTATTGAGTTACTTTAATGTATTATTGAATAAATTTAACCAGATCAACCATTTCATGTGAATGTTTCAGTGCTAAAAACATCAATTCTCCACAAGCATCCTAACAAGATGGTTTTATGCATGTACTAACTTGTAGGAATTCATATTGTTCAATAGGTATACATGAATGAGAGTTTGTTTTATATTAGATTTTCACCACTGGAATATATTGATCCATACCCCACATAAAGCCCTTGAGAAATATATAAAACATTATTTAATGTAATTTGTAGTTTATTTTCATGGGAACCTATTTTCAGATTATAGATCCCAAACTGGTTTAATATTTTAATTGCAAACACAAAAATATTATAAATAAGAAAATTTTACTTATCTAAATTGTAATGACCCATCAATTCTCATTGGCTTGAGAGTGTGACAAGTCATTACATGGACTTAATCGAAAACCACAAGGTGCAAAAGGATGGCAATAAATTCTGAAGGGATTCAAACAAGTGGGGGAATATTTACCCTTTTTGAACATTCCACAAAACCAACAACCATAACAAGACTAAACAACTAAATGATGCATGATAAGAACTAAGAAAACTCAACCATTTATTTATCAAAAACCAACCAAGAGTACCACATCGGAAACCAAAACTAAAACATCATAGTAAATAGCTGAAAAACAAACTCAATGACTACAAGACAACAACTCAACTCCATGCTCCACAAGATCTGAGATCCAACATCGTGAACCAGCCCAAGTGTCACAGATCAGTGCTATAAACATGTGACACTTTACCTTTGCCAATGTCCCGGTATATGACTTCGACAAAATCACCAACGTGCCAATGTAGGGGGTGAGTAATGAAACTCAGTTGGTTTTCCCCGATGACTTCCCAACCCACGACTCTAGGATAAAACATGTTAGCACATTTATATAAAAAAAATTATATAAAACAATTCCAAAAATAGTTCACAATATAATAATGTCCATGTCAAAAACATTTTCCAACAAAACCCATCTTTCTCAAAGAAAATAAAACAACTAAATTTCCCATTTTCATTCACATTTCCATCAGGCACATTCGTTCCATTTCACCAATCCACAAAACCAACCATTCATGCAACCTAGACCTCCCTATACTCGCAAGTGGGGAGTTATCCTTCCACTAATCCTTCACTTAGTGTACTGCCTTGACGGGGGTACTTCACGACCTTATCCATCCTAACCTATTGATGGGGGGACTTCTCTCCCTTATCTATCCCAGTTCATATGAACAAACACCACAACCCATGCAATCCATTCCCAGAATCAAGTGTGTTGAAAACATTTCAATAAATCATCACCCTTTTATTGAAAACACCATTTTCCCACAAACCATTTTCCAAATATAGTAAAACCATATTTTAAAATCACTATATCAAAATCAAGAAACTAAAACACTTTGCACAACCATTCTTTCAATTTCAATAATTTCATAAAAACCCATAAATCATCAAAAAAGAATATTTATAACATGTATTTCACCAAACTTTTACAATCAAAACCAATCAGATAAATCAATTTGAAATAATCCATCATGTTCTATGAAAGAGGAATCAAGAGTGAATCCACCTACCTCAACAAATTGGGTGAAACCAAGCCATGGATGAAGAATGCTCAAGAACACCTGGTCAAAACTCCAAAAACCCTCCTTAGATCTCTTCTCATAACACAACCAAGACCAAATCATGTCATATTTGGCATCCACACCATTAGATCTACCCATAACGGGCTTAGATCTAATAAAAAAAAGAAAAGGACCCGTAGATATAAGTAGATCTAAGAAAACGATCATGAATGATCACATACCTGAAGAATCCGGCTTCGATTCGCCAAGTGAAGCCTTCAGATCACCTCCAGAACGCATGGGAGAAGTCTTCCAACCCTCAAGGGAGAGTAATCCAGAGTTAGGTCCGCATTGGAAGTTTAAACATGGAAATTAAAGGCAAAACGAGTTAGATCCACAATTTTAGGATCTAACTTTATGTGACTGTGTGGTTAGTCCACACAGTTTGATAAACCGTTCACTAATCATGTGTTAGATTCTGCCTCAAGCATCCTTCACGCATGGTTTGGAAGCATGGTTAGATAAACTGTGCTCCGACCTTGCGGAAGCCACTGCCTCCAAGACTCACTGTGCACAGTTTGGCCACATTGTTAGACAAATCGTGCGCCGACCGTGCGACATCCCCTTTTCCTCAAAACATCACACCAAGTTCCCCCGACTCTCACATTCAACACCCTTAATTTTAAACCATGAAAAGCATCAATAAATGGTTACATACCAGAAAATGGGGGTACTACATTCTCCCCACCATTGGCCTTTACATCCACAGAATGTAGAAAATCATCGCTTGACTGAAAGAGTTTTGGCCACTGCTCCTTCATTTCTTTCTCACGTCCCCAAGTCTCATCCTGAATCTGACCATGTTGCCAAAAAAATCCACACTAGGCTGATTCTTTTTCCTTGAAAGACCTTATCCTTCATATCCAAAATCCGCATGGGATATATACCAACGAATCATCCAGCTCTAGATCAACCTAATCCTATCTGATCACATGGTCAGGATCGGGTTGATACTTCTTTAACTGAGATACATGGAACACATTATGCACTACATTGAACCGTGGTGGTAATTCCAACTGATACACTACCTGTCCAACACGTTCTAGTATCTCAAAAGGGCCTATATATTGAGGAGATAATTTTCCCTACTTCCCAAAACGTCATTGTCCATGCCTTGGAGAGATTCTCAAATAGACGTGATCACTCACTTCAAACGACAACGATCTTTGGCGATGATCCGCATACGATTTCTGATGACTTTGAGTGGTATTCATCCTCTTTCAAATCAACTAAATCTTCTTCGTTGTTTCCTGGACAAGGATCGGACCAACTAGTGAAGTTTCCCCAGTTTCCACCTAGCATAGTAGAAAACGACAAGGACACCCATACAATGCTTCAAACGGAGCCATGCGTATCGTGGTTTGATACCTATTATTGTATGAGAACTCCACTAAGGGTACATGCTCCTACCTTGAGCCACAAAAATCTGTTACACAAGCCTGGAACATGTTTTCCAACTTCTGTATCGTCTGCTCGGATTTCCCATCCGTCTAAGGATGACACGCCATACTCATAGTCAACTAAGTCCCAAGGGCTTGTTGTAAGGATTTCCAGAATCGAGATTGAACCTCAGATCTCTATCTGAGAAGATAGATACTGGTACACCATGTCACATTATCACTTCTCTAATATATATTTTTGAATGATCTTCCACGCATGGGTTTCACAAATTAGGATTAAATGTTCCGACATGGTCAGACGACCCAATATCACCTAAATGGCATCGTGTTTCCAGACCATTATTTGAAGACATGTAACAAAATCCATTGATATCTACTCCCATTTCCACACTGGGATAGGTAAGGACTGCAACATACAAGCTGGTCTCTGATGTTCTACTTTAAACTGCTGGCAAGTTATGCATCACGAGATGAATTTGGCCACCTTCTTTTTCATTCTGCTCCACCAAAACTACCCCTACGGATCGGTGTCTCCTCCCGGCAGCCCGATCTCCCTAAGGCGGTGCCCCTCTCCTGCGCGACTCCCATCTTGGCGCCCTCGCCCAGCAGTTCCCTCTCCCCGGCCCCCGTCGTTGATTCCACCCGGTGCACCTTCCCTCCTGGTGCAGCTCCTCCCAGTCGTGCAAGCCCTCTGTGCCTTATACATATTCTGTGTACCCGGATGTACATCCCATCTCGAATGGTGGTAATCAAGAAGGAGTTGTTCCTGACAAACCAAAGGTACAACCAGTCGATCTCTGAAATACAAAACTGAACTCCCATCCTGCTTTCCTCCCTCAATTTTCTCCCCACCATTGAGTTTTGAACTCATTGAAACACTATCTACATCAGATTCAAGTGCCTCATTTACTATTTCCACCAAATCAGGAACAAGTGTAGCTGAAAAGAGAACAACCACATCACCTAGATTTTCACATTCCACATGCTTGTCGGCTAAGACCAACATCAACTACCATTCATGTAAAGATTCCTTTGTCAACTAAGCATATTAATTCCTGCTTAATGCATCGGCCACCGAATTTCCATTACCTGGTGTATACATTATGTAAAAGTAAAACATTTGATGTTACTTCATCCATCTACTCTACCTCAGATTCAAATATCATTGTGAAAAATGTGTTTCAGGCTTTTGTAATCTGTAAACATAGTGAACTTGTCACCAAAGAGACAATAACGCCATGTATTCAAGGCATGGACAACTGCAGCTAACTCCAAATCATGTGTTGGGTAATATTTCTCATGCACTCTAAACATCCATGAGCCATAAGCAACCACATGGTCTCCATGCATGAGAACAGAACCCACCCCTGTTCCCAAAGCATCACAATACACCACATATCCTTGCCCTGATTCTTGTAATATTATGATAGAAGCTGATGTAAGGAGAACTTTTAACTCTTGAAATGATATCTGACATTCCTCGGTTCATTGAAATGAAATGTTCTTCTTTGTCAATGCTGTCATAGGCGATGATAGTGATGAGAATTCTTGCAAAAGGAATTGGTAATAACCATCTAGACCTAGAAAACATCATATTTCAAAGACAATATTTGGCGGTTGCCAAGAAAGAACAACTTCTATCTTTTCTAGATCCACTAAAACACCTTTCTCAGAAACGACATAGCCCAGAATACGTACCTCTTGTATCCAAAAATCGCACATTGATAATTTGGAATACAACTGGTGGACCCTCAAAATTTCCAACACTATCGCTAAGTGTTTCTCATACTCAGCCCTTCTTCTTGAATACAAAAATATGTCATCCACAAACACCACAACAAAAGAATCCAGATATGGCTGAAATATATGATTCATTAATGCCATAAAGACTGCTGGTGGATTCGTAATACCAAAAGGCAGGACTACATATTCATAGTGTCCATATCTGTTTCAGAAGGCTATCGTTGGAATATCCTCCTTCCAAACATGCAACTGGATATATCCTGACCGCAGGTCAATTTTTGAGAACCAATGAACTCCCCTCAATTGACCAAATTGGTCATTAATGTGTGGAAGTGGATATCTATTCTTTATTGTAAACTAGTTATGTTTATGACAATCCACACATTGCCTCAAAGTTCCATCTACTTTCTTTACATACAAAACAGGTGCTGCCCTGGGAGACATGCTTGGATAAATAAAACCTTTGTATTCCAGCTCCTCTAATTGCACGTTTAATTCTTTTAATTACATTGGTGACATTTTATAAGAAGGATGTGAGATGGGACTGGCCCCCAAAAGGAGATCAATTGTAAACTCAACTTCTCTTACAGGTGGTAACATAGAGAAGTTTTCAGGATAACATCAAGAAATTGATCCACCATATCTGGAAAAGTATTTTCCGCGATTTCTTCCAATGATGAAAAATTCAACGCTGCCAATTGTTAAGAGATCGTTCCCACAATTGGTTCCAACAAGCTCTTTGAACATTTTTTTGACATCCTCTCTCCTCTGAAGAGATGGTCGATTCCATCCTCCACTGTGAAACTAACTATTCTCCCATAACAGTATATGTTAGCCTTAAACATTGTCAAGCAATCCATACCTAGTATTATATCATAGAAATCCATCTCCAACATAGAGAAATCCCATTTCAGCTCAGCGCCATCAACGGTTAGAGCACATGCTCTACACATGAAGGCTTGACATTCTCTTCCACTAAGAGGAGTATGCAGTTTCAATATAGAGGGAATCATTTCGAGTTTTAAGTTCAACAAATCAGAAATACAAGAAGCATGAAAGGAATGCGATGCTCTAGTATCAAAAAACAGTTGCATGATGGTAGAATTCAAAAGAACCGTACCTCTCATTGTAGATGGTCCAGCCTGATCATCCACAATCACCAGTTCTACTCCATTCAATTGCTTTGTTGCTGCACTTTTCTCCTTATTGCCTTGTTGAGATTGCCTTGCCTGAGGTGTCATGCTATTCCTGAAATCACAATAACTATTTATGTTCTGCTGGTGAGGCTGATTTTGCTGTCCTCACCCGGTCAAAGCATAAGATTCTTGCTACACTTGGGAAGTGTAACGTGCACCTGACCTGGGAGCACTACGACAATATCGCTGAAGATTCCCCATCTACTTGGAGTTGTGGCATGCTCTCGGTGGTGATGTACATTCTCGTTTGATGTGGTCAGTCAAACCACATTGAAATCAACATGCTTTGCTCTGGGGTCGTGGAGGAAGGATGATAGATCCCGCTGTCTGGTTCTGATTTGCTCTCCAACCTTGGAAGTAGGTGTCCCTCTTCCAGTTGTTTCCAGCATTAATGTTCCTACGCATTCTCGTGGGTATCATCATGCTTCCTCCTATCGATCCCGAGATATCATGTTCAGCAATCGTTTCTCTGTTCACCATCTATGTATAATCCTTAATACAGAGCACTGCAATCTTCGATCGATTCTTCTGTCGTAGCCCTGATTCGAAGATGCGGGCCTTCAATGAAGCACTTGCCGCAACCTCTGGTGCAAAACGGACTAAATTCATGAACTTGGCAGCATACTCAATGATCAAGAGGCTCTCTTGTTTCAAGGAGAATAAGTCCATTGTTTTCTGGATCTTGAACATGTGAGGATAGAATTATTTGTTAAACAATTTTTCAAAATCCACCCTTGTAAGGCCTTCATCCAATTTAGCATGCACCGATAAATCCCACCAATGATATGCAAGATCCTTGAGCATATACGTCATCATATTTACATTCATCTCTACTAGTGTGCTGTTGAAATCGAATATACGATTCATCCTGCATAGCCACACCTCCACCTTCTCGGGTTCAACATCACCCCGAATGATTGGTGGATTCTGCTTCTGGAACTGGGAGGAATGGCTTTCATTCCTTGACTCATCCCTCCGATTCCCTGTGTCCACAGCCTAGAATGCTTGAACAATACTCTAAACCAGCTCCTAGTTTACAAGTGTTTCAGGTGAAACCACATTCTCCACAGCCTCTTCAGGTTAGTTCCAACGACCCCTAACAGGTTCCAATTTCTATACAAACAACACACACAATTAGTCTCACATCCTAAAAACTGAAGGATTAACATTTCAATCACTATTACACCACTATCCCAACATTGATTTCCAACCATTTCCAAAACAAATATTTTTATTCTTTAAATAATCAATCTATTTTCCAAATACAACAAACATTGTCTTTCCAAAATCATTCATTTGAAAATGTGCTTAAAATTTTCAGAAATCACGCTTTGTATCAAACCATAATCCATTTCTCAGAATGATTTATGAAATCCTAGTGGGAATTCATTCATCTATAATGCATGACATGCTATTCTTATTGGATAATCCCATGACAATGATATTTCCAACATTCTAGAAGTGTATCCAAAACACTTTTGTACCCACCACCCTGGTAACTTGAAGTTCAGCATACACGGGTTAGGTATTTCATTTTATACTATACATTTCATGTTATGACAATCCTACTCCTGTCCAAGATGACCAACAAAGGAATAGACAAGAATGAATTTCAACTCCAAGACCAAGAACATCGATGAGTACTTGTTTGGAAAGGACCGAACAAGCTGATACCATTTGTAATGACCCACCAATTCTCAATGGATTGATAATGTAACGAGTCATTACAGGGCCTTAAGCGACATCCCCAAGGTGCCAAAGGCTGGACATAAATGCTGAAGGGTTTCAAAAAAGTGGGGGACGCTTTACCCTTTCTGAACATTTCACAAAACCAACAACCATAACCAGACTAATCAACTAAACGATGCATGATAATAACTCGGAAAACTCAACCCTTTATTTATCAAAAACCAACCAAGAGTACCATAGTGGAAACCAACAATAAAACATCAGATTAAAAATCTAAAAGACAAACTCAAAGATTACAAGGCAACAACCCAACTCCATGCTCCACATGCTCCAAGCTCCAACATCACGAACCATCCCAAGTGTCACAATGTAGTGCTCTAAACATGTGACACATTACATTTTCCAACAACCCAGTATATGACATCTGCAAAAGCACCAACGTGCCAAAGTAGGGGCTGAGTAATGAAACTCATTAGATTTTCCCCGATGACTTCCCAACCCATGCCTCTAGGATAAAACATGTTACCACATTTATATAAAACAATTTATATAAAAAAATTCCAAAAATAGTTCACAATATAACTAGTTCCATGTCAAAACCATTTTCCAACAAAACCCATCATTCTCAAGAAAAGAAAACAAGTAAGCTTCCCAATTTCATTCACATTTCCATCAGGCAGATTCATTCTATTTCACCAAGCCACACAACCAACCATGCATGCAACCTGGACCTCCCTATACTCGCGAGTGGTGAGTTATACTTCCACTAAGCTTTCAAATAGTGGACTACCTTAACGGGGGTACTTCATGTCCTTATCCATCTCAACCTATTTATGGAGGGACTTGTTGCCCTTATCCATCCCAATGCATATGAACACACACCACAACCGATGCAATCCTTTACCAGAACCAAGTGTGTTTCAATCCTTTCAATAAAGAATCACCCTTTTATTGAAAACCACTTTTTCCCACAAACCATTTTCCAAATCCCGCAGAACCATATTTTAAAATCACTATTTTAAAATCAAGAAACCAAAACACTTTTCACAACCATTCTTTCAATTTCCACAATTTCATCAGAACCCATAAATCATCACTAAAGAATATTTATAACATGTTTTGCACCACAATTTCACAATCAAAACCAAGAAAATAAATCAATTTGAATAAATCCTTCAAGTTCGAAGAAAGAGGAATGAATAGTGAAGCCACCTACCTCAAAAAATTGGGACAAACCAAGTCGCATGCGAAGAATGCTCAAGAACAGCAGACTAAAACTCCAAAAACCCTCCTTAGATATCTTCTCCTAACACAAAAAAGACCATATCTTGTCATATTTGGCGTCCACACCCATATATCTACCCATATCGGGTGTAGATCTAAGAAAAAGAGAGAAGATGAGCTGTAGATCTAAGTATATCTAAGAAATTGATCAATAACGATCACATAACTTAAGAATCCGGCATCGATTTTCCAAGAGAAGCATTCGGATCGCCTCCGGAACACTTGGGAGAACTCTTCCAACCTTCAAGGGAGAGTAACTACGAGGTTGGGCCTCTTAAGAGGTTTAAAAAATAAATTAAAGAAAAAAATAATTATATCCACAATTTTATTATATAACTTTAATTGACCGCATGATTAGTCCGCACAGTTTGACCAACCATGCGCTAGCCTTGCATTAGCTTCTGCCTATGGAATCCTTCATGCATGGTTTGGCCACATGGTTAGAAAAACTATGCGCTGACCGTGCAGATGCCACTACCTCCAAGACTCACCACACACGGTTTGGTCGCACAGTTAGACAAATCGTGCGACGACTGTGCGACTTCCCCTTTCCCTCAAAACATCACTCCAAGTTCTCCCGACTCTCCCATTCAACACCCTTAACTTTAAAACCATGAAAAGCATCATGAAAGGGTTACATAAAAAAATGGGGGTAATACATAAATATATTAATATTGGATTATCATTTTACAAGAGATCAATAATCTTGAAGGAAAAATACCTCAATTACATTATTAAAAAATGTATAGGGAATGGAAATACAATCAATTTAAAAAATATGTAGTAAACCTATGTAAACCTTATGTGTTAATAAAGAGTGACCATAATATTATTAATGTCCCAGAAATGTGTCTAACATGCAATACTAGCTTAATTGCACATGTTCAACCTCTGTGGCAAACTTTCATGATGTTACCCCATCAGTAAAAGTTCTAATTTTTCTTATAAATATGTCCATTTGTAACATCAATTTAACCTTTTAGAATAATGAGAGATAACCTAATGTTATTCTTACCCAAGACCCTCTCCCGTGTCCATAAACCCTTATTATGATTATTAAGCTCCAAAAGAAGAGGCAATTAATAAAAGAAGTGAATCTGGGTTCCCTATGGTATAAAAACTCCATGATCCTTTTTGTACAACCACATAATACCTAGTACAATAACACTCTAGAAAATAACCCTTACAAAACAATAAACATTCATACCTTTACCCCAGAAGCATTGAGAATAGAAATTTTTTTATGGAATATGGTTCACCGAATAGATTTGCCTTATCAATAATCAATCCAAGTGACATTTGGTATAGAATTCGTCATCTCACCCATGTGTCAGTTGGGGTAAGTGTTCTCTAGTTCTCCAATGCATCACTTGTGAAATGTTCCCCATATTTCACCTATGTATTAATAGGGAATATACCAATTTATATTTCTCAATTATTACATTGTAGAAGCACCCTCTATTTATCCCATGTATTATTTTTTGACAAGTCCTTTTGATTCTCCATAATACCACTAGAGTGATGCCTCATCCATGACCTAAGTCCGGATGTACATTCGTGCAATTTTTTACACATGCCTTTTATTTGAGAATATTGTCCTTAAGAAATACCCATGATCACCCAAATTACATCTTCGTGGTACAGGATAATCCATATTTATACTCTATTTTGAATGAGAATTAACTTTATAAATAGTTACCCCAAATTATGTTATCTTGTATTTGGTTTTATTAAGAAGCTCATGATCATGATTTCCCTTTTATACAAGGATCCCAACCTTTAATGAAATAGTCATAAAAGAATTAGTTTAGGGAGATATATTCTTCTCCAGCATGATAAATTTTATTTTAAAGAAAATTGGGTAGTATCTAACCATTTTTACTTATAAATACATACATAATCACCGATTTTCTATTCAGAAAGAGGTTATAAAATGAAAATGTGAATCCCTCTTTGATTAAATGCATAGTCATTCTTCCTAACTACCAAGCCTCTAGCTCAACCATATTAATTAGTGGATGAGGATATAATATTCATGTGAATAGTACTTAAATTAAGACACTTGATATTATTTCATGATTCCATACCCTTACTAGCTTCCACATACCCTCCATCATATTGTAGTTGATGATAACATATGTTTAACCCACTAGTTTCAAATTAAAGTCTAATTCATATTAAAATGTGATTGTGTAATATGTAATATATTTAATTTCACATGTTTCTCACATTAATTATGACCCACATGAGCTTTTTGATCAGTTATGGTCACATCCCCACGTAATCAAAATATTATCTTGGGGCCTCCATCATAGGTGTATGCCCCAACAGATCCACAAATGTGGTATTTGATTTCTATATCGATGGGATATATAGGATTCCCCCTTATTTCAAAACCCAACATGTACAATACATTCACATATTTATTAGACCATATTATGAAAAATATCATTCCACCACATGAAAGGATATATTTCTTTTAGGTTATTTTCCCCACATCTTCATCAGATCATCTTCTTGATGATAGATATTTTAACAAGAAAATATTCCATGTAAGGCAACAATGTCATGGTAGTCGATATTCCATATGGGATCAACCATAAAGGGATTACCATGTGTGATCCCAACACCAACATTTTCTATGAATCCTTACCCAATATTTCATGTCGTATAATATTAAATTTCATATTTTGGTTCATATTAAACAACTATGAATGGTATAATGTGTCCCACTAAATTTTACCAAACTACATGGGTTCTAATTTATTTCATGAGGATACATACTAATCTCTACTAATGGCATAATCCCATCATTAAAACAATTACTATCTCCAATGATGATGATAAATTCCATTATGACTAGATTTCTGGATTAAAATTAGTATAAAAATAATGAAATAAACAAAATAGAGAACCAATAATACATAGTGATCTTCATATTAGCCTATTTAAATTACATATTACAGTTGTAATGAGTGAACAATATTATATTGTGATTTTTCAAGGATTCATCAATGTGACATAAATCTACAATAGAGTCCCATAGTAAGAAATAATTCCCACATAAAGGGTGTGAGCAACCTATCCTCTCACCCTCTTGACCAATGTGAGTTTCTATGTGCCATTGGAAAAAATATCAATGACCACCTACCATTTTAATGTTGGTGAGTGACCCACAATGGATAGATGAAACATTGGGCGTCTAGTTCTATGAAAAATCCCCATCAGAAATTGATTAATGGGAGGGAAAAATTCCATATAAATGAACAAATTAATAAACTCATATTTAGTGAAAAAATAGTGATCCTGACATGAATACTTTATTAAACACAATAATATATTCTCCTATATGTGTGGCCAATCAATTTTAAGAAATGAAAATGTTCTCAATGTGGTCTTTTAAGAAAATCAATCATGCATGTGTTTGTAATAATATGATACTGAATTCTTGGGTTTCATTATTTGTGTATGATTTTTAACCTCAAATACATCCAAAATAACAACATTCAATCAAATTGGAATCATGTCAACCATGAAAAACATATGCATCTCTATCACAAAAGCACTATCCTAGTTAAACAAGTGGAAAAAATCACCTATCCAACATCTTCAATGTCATGAGGAAAAAATTGATTCATGTAATCTATCTAAATGGAAGCATATGAACCCTGTATGTCTCATGAGAAACTCTCCAACACATGATGCCTCTCCAACCATCCACCTAGAGATGAGAACTTATGAGAAAACAAGAAGCACCAGTTTCCTTATAAAATCATTCGAGGAGCTTCTCCCTAGAATATGACATCAAGACCATACCATATCAATTGGTATTTTACCAGGAGGTTGATAATTGCCTCATATAAACATCATTGGAGTCCGAGTAAATTGATTATTCCGTTATTCACCACTATAAATTCTATGTAGAATAATGTTTTTAGCTTTTTGGGGAGACCACCACAAAGGCCCCCGCTATAGTCACCAAGACTCATGATCCCTTGAAAGCCCACTAAGGGATGAAAATGATCAATAACAAGAAAATTTATTATGTGAAATATTTTAATAATGATCCCCTAAAATAATATAAAACTAAAAAACAATATCTAGCATATATTGTATCATGCACCCATCAATACTACACAAACTGTCTAGTAACAATTAAATAATTTTGTAAGAATATCCCAATAATAAATATAAGGAAAAAACATGACTCCTCTCATACACATAAATCATATTGTTATGTTATGATTATGATAAGATGAGAGGAGCATGTACACATACATAATGAATACAAGGAATTTCAATATATTATTTTTTGAGGAACAATAGTCCTCCAACACATCCTAGTGGAAATATAATGGATGGATTATATCCTTGACCTCATTATACATAGATATGAATGTATCATGATGGTAGTAGTAGTATTTGGGGATTGTGAATACAATCCCACCCCCAACATCAGATTATCTAATCATCATAATACAAATTCTACTTAAGATGAAGCGCATATTCCTACTCCAATCCATGTGGTTCATCAAAACACTACCATGATAACACAATAGTTGGAATCGGTACACATTATAGTTAAAAATAGATTTTATATGTCTATATTAATAGAAACCTTAGGGTAAAAACATATCCCTTCCAAAACACACCATTATTATTGGTATATCCCAAATGAAACATGAGAGTATCATAGGATAGATCCCAAATAAGAAAGACATTGTTCCCAACAAAGGCCTTCAACCACCTGATGGAGAATATCTAAAAATAAGTCTCACCAGGGGATATACGATGTCCAAATGTAGGATCAGATCCTCTCTCTACTCAATCAATGTGTTCATTAATCCTTCAAACATCTGTAAATGGTGCTCTATGATCTCATTGACTCGATTCTAGATAATAAAAATAACATTGGAAGTTTTGAAGGCCCACAACACAAATTGTTTTCTAGAAACTCTGAAGGTCCTCCCTATGTGTTTAAATAATTACTTCACCTTTGACTTAATATGATTGATATTTTGAATCATTATAATGGTGACTACTATAGGGTCCATCCTATTCATCATAATATCAAACAACAATAATGTCCCCATTTTCATTTCCCAACCACAATGTCCTCTATAGGAACTATGCTATAGGAATCCACCCTCTCAATATACATTAAGAAATTTTGGTAGACCTCCCCATGATGGTGATCACATTAGAGGTACTCCTCATAATTATATTTCATTTTTTTAATTTTTATTCTCATTCCAAAAACAATAATGATAAATCTAACATATCGTGAGGTTCTTGGAATGTTGAGGCCATCCATTGTACATTACATTTCATTGAAAAAAAAATATCAACCAAAAGATATCCTAAGTCAATATTCATCCTGTAAAACACCATTGGATCATCTGTCTTCCCAAAAAAAAGAAGATATTCCTTCTAACCATACTTCCTATAGTAATATTTTCAGGAAATGTCAATATAATCCATAATAGTGGCAGAGTCTCTCATATAATATGAAAAAAATACTTTGATTATGAGGAATATACTAGACAAAATAAATATATCATCGATGATTTGGCCCATGGCCACTCCTCAGTATGATTTTCAAAAAATATTTACCATGGAATGTATACATCACTTTAATCTCAATCATTGGACGAATCTTATATATTTTAAAGTAAAATTATTTCCTTATGAAGGATATTTTAATCACATCATGGTTATATAATAACAAAACTTTCAGAAAAGAATAATTAGCCTTTCAACTGTACAATGCATGAAATTGGGAATGTTTGGTGAAGGTATTGAATGTGTAGGTCTAAATTATTTTCACTATATACATACGTTGATCTTATATTCTCTATCCATCATCTATATCATGAGATATGGTGATGAATGATCATTTTATATCCACTCAATCTATTATCAAAAAATCCCACCTCAAATGATGTAATGAAATTTCATAATTTCAAGAAAATTATTTAATGTATGTTCCTTGTTGAATAGACGGTGAGATCAGTAGTAATTTCCCATGATGAAATCCTAGAAGTTTTAGACAGGATGAAATCAATCCATCAAAATAACCCAACATCAAGTATCTAAAAAAATTGATCAACATTATCACATACAAAATTGAATCATCGATTAGTAGTAATGACTTTGGAATTAGGTTTCTCATGATCATAAAATTCACTTCAACCAAATCCTGAATGAACAATGATCTGAACGATCAAGACGGGCGCCTTGATACCTGTAGATATAGAAATATACGACCATCCCCATTACACGTGGATTATAACATTTTTACCATATCCAACCACTATAATAATGCAAAAAAATGATAGAATTGTTGATGATATAAAGTCATAGAATCCCCATATTTAAGGTAAGAGTTAATTTTTACCTCAACCTCATCCTATATAGAGGTCTATATTTTCACATTTAGAATGTACATCACAAAATTAGTCTTCACAGTTTGTGTTATACCATCATCAACGTTTCTCTATTGGAATACATATAAGGATGTTTTCTTGGGAATATCTCTAGAATACCCTTAGAAACATTTCACAAGGAGAATTCATGATGGAAAATATGAGGAATCATAGTGGTTGTAGGAATAAGATACTTGTTAAAAAGATCCCCACACCTATAGATCATGACTTTTTTTAGTGGACACCTTATGGGGAACCAACTGTTCTAAACATATGATGGAGATGTTTTGTTTGAAATGCCTTATTAATTGATAAAAATAATCTATAGTATCCCTAGGAAGCTATATAATACAATACTAGTGTATTATAATAAGAGGAGTTAGTTTCTATTAAAAAAACCACACAAAAACAAATAACCCGTATATACATACTATGAATCGAAAACTGAATTTCAATTTTGGGTCTCCATTGAATGTTAATATACCACTGCTTCAATGAGAATGAGTCATAAATAGATAATGAGGTAGTTACATCCATCTATATATCATACTAATTTGATCCTATAACACTCGAGGGATGATTTATTATGTTTGTGGAAAATAAGAAGAAGCTGAAGAGAATCATGGTGAATTACTCATAGGAAAAAACCCCTCCTTATATATTGTTTATGAGGAGTCTTATATTACTCTAATATAATATATATCTCAATAAGAAGAAGAATTTATTCTAATAAACATTGATCAATTAAATATTTATAATATTGGGTCTAGAAAAGTAGTTTATTTGGACCCATTGGTGTCTAAATTTTAAGAGTTCCCCCATTTGGGAAATAACCAGAATTATGTCAATTGAATTTCCATTGGCTAGACCACTATATTTATCAACTGTAAATATAGGATTACACACCACCATAAGATATATCTATTGATTCCAATATTCAATATCCCTTTCTGGTGACATACAATAATAGCTCATCAAGAATATTGAGTCCTTGATAACCATGATAGAAGGTATGGACTGAAGAATTGAACTTGTGTAGATAAAGAGAAATCAATAACTTGAATGGGTATAATAATATAATCATTATAAAGTATTGGGAATCCTATGTTTCTAATGTTAAATATCTTAGGGGATACAGAACAACACATGACACATTTTGTATAATAGTGTAGTACAATGATGGGAAAATTGGATATATAAGAAGTAGTTAAACATAGGTTCTGTATGAAAAACTTTATAAAAACCGTCATATTTCTGGTGAAATAGATTACATGCTAAGTTGATCAAATCATGAAAATATATATATTGGTAATTTCGTTACCTATTAAACTCTATATTTGAGAAGATAATAATCCCTGAACGCTAAAATTTCATACAATAATAGAATGAGAGAGTCTCAATATTCATTTATCAGTGGATGGTGTTGACATCGAACCTAAACCTATGTATTCCTCAAGAATATATGTTGGAAATTTATATTCAAATCTCATGTGATGCGTTGAAAATTTCAATTAGTCTTGTAAAGTATCCAGGTGTATTTTGGTAAAATCTCTCAGTTTAAAAAAGATTTAAATATTATACTTGGAATACCACATCCAATTCATGAACTAAATTGGAAGCTCAATGAAAAAAGAAGAGGTATGGTTGAAACTTTGAAAACCAGTCCAAAAAAAATCATATGTTGGAATGGAATCCAAATCCCACAACATATTTTATGATACCTTATACTAAATTAGAATATAACAGAAATGACCATCTATAGAAGAGATGAAATAGCAGGATCATAATTAAATTTATCTCAATAACAAAATATATTGCTATTTATATGATTAAAACGATAGTAGATTCCTTATAAGAACTATGGATAACAATTCCCAAAAACATATGTAGCCAAAAATCCTGATTTGTTTTGTATCAATGATCTCCCAAAGCATTTCCCCTTTCACTGAATTCTGGGATTCATTTTAAAATATTATTTATTTCAATGACATTCAGAAATAAATTTTTCATCATGGGTAGATATAAAATTGGGAAAGCCACCAGCACATGTGGCATGTGTTTCTATAGCTATTTCATAAGAAGAATTAAAATCAAAAGAATTTTTATGAACATGTGCTCAAAATTTTGATTATTGTAATATCAAAGTGACGATCAATAGAACACATACTATCCTTATGGAATATTTAAGCTATGTAATTACTCACATGATATTTTCAACCATGGTGCGACCAACCTTGTTGGAACTACTATTATCCAATGGACATTAATCATTGAGTTTTAATTAAAGGAATGAAAAATTCATGTATAGGATGGAATACCATTACCAATTCCAAATCTTGTGTTGACCCTCTCATATTTCAGTCCATAAGTCTTGACACTAAGGGAACCGACCTTCCAAATAAAATTATCATTAGATAATGATATAATATTTAGTTCATATCATTCCATACATTTAATGGATCCTTCATCAGATGGTGAGTATGCATACGAGTCTCAGTTTCTCATTCCTAATCTTGTAATCAGAGGCATTGGTTATATGAATTGAGATAACAATGGATGGTGTTGTCATCAAAGAGTTCAATATCATGAACACATCCATTCCATTTTAATTTATGATCTTGAAACCCAATTGAAATCCATCTAGTGAGCCTATTTGGAGAATGAAAATTATTCGACATTGGATAAGATTCACCTAGACTCGATTTTTTTAGAATCGGCTGTAGAGGGGTCAAATTCTTATTTAGTACAGATCGATGGGAAGATAAAGTTAGCCTAATCAACTAGTGACACGAATGCCTTCAAATACTGTCCAAATACATTACTTATGTGACTCAATCAATTCAACATCTAAACATTCATCTAATGAGATAAATTTTTTAGGGAAGTATAAAACGTTGGATAAAAATATGATCTCCTGAAATAATTGGTAATTTTATTATCCAATCATTCAATCCATATTGAGGTTTATTTTTCAAAACATTTATTGGAAGAATTTGAATAAACCTTTCTATTTTTTCAAGTGTTTGAAAAAACAGAAACCAATATTGATGTATACTATTAAGTGATAGATCTTGTCGAGTGTCACATAGTTATATATTTCATTGAGGAGGACATGTATAATATTTTACAATGAAATATCATACCATTTTATGTATCAATAATGATATATGAAAATGACATCTAATGAGATTTTATTTTTAATGGCGCATGAATCAACCATATTCATGTCTGAACACTTTTGTCAATTGGGTTATAGTGAAGGTAAAATTTCCACACCCTCTCTAACACTTCATTGTTATGATACGAATGATAAAATAGATATTATCCATTTCAAGATTGGAACTCAATTCGGGGATATTGTATCCCACAATGAATTTCTAGTTATTTTTTAGGATACAATATTCAATTTCATTGTAGGGAGTACCTAGTTTCATCAACAAGAGGAAGTTCCTTATTGATTCCATCAACGTATCCAATAATCTGTTAATAAGAAACTTAATAGATTAAAAAATGAAAAATTTCCATCTTATTGTTTAAAATATTAATACATTAATGAGGGAATTTACTAGAGAGATGAAAAAACCCTTGAATGATGATGTACCTTAGAATACAACCCCAAAAGGAAAGGAAATACCCCCGATTAACCCACTTAAATATTTGGGGGAAGAATATATACCTCCCATCAACCAAATAAAAATAAATGTTAGGATTTGGGTATTTATTGATTAACACTTATGATATCAGATACAACCACTAAAATTGAATGTACTAAAGTGGTATTTGATATTGAAAATAATGGAAATGCAGCTGCTAAAAATTCATTTATATTCTCTAGATATTTAGAAGACCCCTAAATCCTCAACTCGATTAGAATAAACTATCATCTCACTAATTGAGAGTGGTAATACCACTACATAATCTTTAGAATTATTTTATATTGATTTTCCTTATATCTCTAACAATCGTGTTAATCACCCATTCTTTATAAGATTGTTGTAGATGAGGACGAATAATTGGATCTCAATTTTTCCCTTCCAACATTTGATGAATGACTCACTGTGTCTATTGATGATAAGTGATAGCTAAATATGGGTAAAAATGAGTAAATGTGACTTATGTTAATCAGTGTGGCTATTTCAATGGAAGAAAAATACAAATAAACACATTTTATAATGAATCACAATGTTCTTCTCAACACGATTTACATAGAAAATTCTAGGATTGATCCTTCTATTTTCACCCACCACATGGGTTTTTCCATAAGATCAACACTACTACAAATACACATCAAGGAGAGCACATCCAAGTTATTCAGCCATGGTTGAAGAAAAATTCAACAAAATCATCAAATAAAACACTGTTCAAGAGGAAAAATATGTGAAGTAACTCAAAAATACTATCCTAGTTAAGAAAATGGATTGAAATTTATGATTGTTAAAAAATTTCATGGATATGAACTCATATTGTGGAAAATATGATTTTATAGTATTTATTATAGATATTCTAATAAATATAATTACTGAATATCAATAACACCCTTTTAATGACCGCTATTTTGGATATTACCGAATCATGATATCTTCTAAAGTTGAATAGGAAAATACATTAAAGGAACCTAATGGAATATATTTATATGAGGTTATGACTATCTATTTAAATAATAATGGCATTATATACCCATGTGGTACACGTCAAATTTTTTAAACCTTCTAGGAAAATTATGTTGAGTGTTATGTTGATCATTTGGTGGTGAAATATTGGAAGTGTTATGATGATATTGATGATCTTGATGATATTGAGATACTTTATAGAAATAAAATAAAAATTATCTTAAACACAATTCCCTTTAAAGGTACTATTTTTGTCACTGCAGGAATATTTATTGGAATCATAGTACACCCCTATGGGAAAGAAGTTGATCCTGATATAAACATGTAAATACATAGCATGCTGCCTAATTGAATGATCCATTAATTGAAAAGACATGTATGATTATACACCCAAACACAATTATTAACATTACATATTATAATAAAATGATTACCATTCATCGGAATAATAAAAATGAGATTCACCTATTAACTAACTAATGATTTCAATGAATCCTTTAAAATTATCATGAAAGACCATTTTACACCAGTTATCATTCTCCCGAGAGAAGTAAATCCACTCATTATATATTTTATTATCATATAATGAGGAATATGTATATTACATGAAAAAATAAATAATATAAAAAATGAAAATAATATTTATTATCTCAGTTGAACTATGATCGATATCGTGACTTGATATTTTTATATCAAGCAGAGTATCCCTTTTAAAATCATTGTTGTTTAGAAAATGAGGCACAACTTGTATTATCATTAGTTTAATATTATCTTATGTAGTGAAAAACTCAAATATATCATCAACCCTCATATTTTAACAAGATGCATGGTATAATGAGATATTATTTTGCAGTAGTTTGATATTAAGATCATACTATAAAATGTTAATGGGAATGAATTAGTATATTTTGATGCAGAATAACCATATTTAGAAATAAATACTATTGAATATTGAATACACCATTGAAGTGATCTTATTTATCCATGATTTTTCCTAAACATGGGTTATGTAATTTGATGGTTCTTATATATTCCCAATAAGAAAAATTTTGGAAGACCCTAAAATAAGTTGAGATAGTTTGGGAGTCATTATTTTTTCTCCAAAAAAGGAAGTTAGGCCTTATTCATTATTATTTTTAGAAGGATGCATCAAAAATGAGGTATAATATCAATCCCTCATTGAAGTTTTCAAACTAAAACCTCAAATACAGGTGGACCACCTGAATTTCAAAGTCAATTAAATGTTGGAAATCAAACATATCAATTAAGAATATTCCCTATGAATGGAATAGTAGGTTCCCATACAAAAATATGTTTGAAGCTTGAAAATAGTGTTCCCCTAATAAATTCTTAACCCAAATCCATTGCTAAAATAATTTTTCGGTAGATGAAATGGAAAATATGACTACACCATTAGTATATCCAAACCATTATGCACCACAAAATTTTGTCTAACTCCAGTTGTACAATCATGAATGAGAATAATGTGGTAAATTTCATCCCTAAACAAGATAACACATGAAATGGTATGATGAAACTCATATTTGACTACCGCCAAAGTGGTATTCCTCAATTTTATACAGTAATAGAATATATAATCTAATGGTAGGTATCTAAATTGACTCATTATGATAGCCTATATCATCTTAATTTACTCCCAAAATGATGATTTGATGGATTTTACCTCAGTTGTAATGATATAGGGAACTTATTTCTCTTATAAAAGAAGTAAACTATAGCTTTTGTGGTTATAAACAACCAATGATCAATAATTCTCATAAAATATGGAGACTCAGTTATTTCATGCATTAAATTACATAGGATTGTATGAATATCGCTAAATGGTATCATTCCAATCAGATACATGATAACTCTAACACCCCGACCCCTATAAATCGGAGTCGGGCCATTACTTGTTACATTGAAATGGATTGAAGCAGTTGAATTTCCAATTAAAGATGAGTTTAGAAGTCTTGAAGAAACTAGATACATAGATTTAACTCAAATTACAATGGGAAAGGTATCAAATTACACTGCATAACAAAAACTAAAAACTACATCCACAAAAAATCAATAAATGGTATCCTCTTCATAACATGTTGGAGGTAAAAAATGAATGTGGTGATCTCAAATGATCATTATGGGTTATATATAGTGGAATCATGAATCAATAATAACTGAATCATAAACATATTTTCATAGTCAATATGTCATGGTGAATAATGAGAAACTCACGCCATTAATAAACGGAGAATGAAACTGCATCCATAGATTTTGACACAGTGAAAACCTCATGGATAGTAATAATTGATTATTAATAATGATAATTATTATTAATTGGACGTTATGTTTCTGGAACATGATACCATAACACTATTAAAACAGTTTAGTTATGTGGGTAGAAACCCATATGATTTTTGGAAACAAACTTGAAGGGTTTTTCGCCAACTAATTTGTCTTATTAGACCTATCGATGCATCGAGGGAATATAATGGGACCAAAAATCTGATTCATGCCCAAAACATTCTTTAAAAATTGATTAAATTTAGGATCAATATTCCATTTTCAATATCTCTATAGAGTAGAGGATAAAGATTCATCAATATTAACATAGTTAAAATAGCTTTACAAATGAACACTGTTTGTAAAAGGCTATACGACACAAAACAATACTCATATAAATTGATAAAATATTTAGAAATATAATATATTTACAATAAAAAATGAATAATTATTTCAATTGGGTATTAGTTACACCACATGAAAATTATTAGGTGCACGATACAAAGAAGGTGCCAATGTAATGGAAATTGAGACAAAGTATATAACCATATTCTATTCAATTGAATCATATAGAAAACATTAAATAATAATCAAATTGACAACCTAATACCATTAATATAAATATAATCATTTTATTATATATCAAATCACATTACACATATAAAACATATAAGAAATAAGTGGAGATCATTGAGAATCTCAGTTAAATGAAACTATGATGAGAAACCCCTTACAAAACATTTTGACATGGTAACACATGTTATTGAGAGGGATTAATAAGATGTAAAGGTGTATCCCATTATTTATATATCATAAGGGTAGTATGGGGTAGGTGGGAAAACATACCCTTTCATTAGGAATTACAAATTAAAGGACACAACATAGGTGGAATTCTTGAATAAAAGTGAGAGAGAGTTTCCCTTACCAAGAACAAATCATTAGATTGAGGAAAAATCAATGGGATAATTATTTCTGAAAAAATATAAACATACACAATAAAAGTGGATATAAAAAATAAAACAATCATAGGTCATTCAAACATATTTTGGGGAAATACAAAACCCATGACATTAATGTTTAACTCAATGATTGGAAATTATGTTATTATATCCCCTACAAAGATTGTATCATTAAAGTGGGGACATATTAATAAACTATTTATGTGTGAAAAACAAAAATCAAAAAAAATAATATTGGACATAGAGTATAAAATAATCATATTTTATTCACACATCTTCTTGGAAATATGTAACCAAGGAAATAGAGGTTTACCTCAAAGAATGAAAATTGAGTTAGGCAATCCCTTAAAAAGATTTTATCATTAGAGTGGTGATATAGTAATGAAATATTTATGTGTGAAAAATAAACATCTCCAAAATTTATGTAGATATATACTATAAAACTATCATTGGTCATTCACACATATTCTTGAAAAAATGTAACCAATTAAAGAGACATTAACTAAATGAATGAAAATAGAGTTATGATATCCCTTACATCACATTCGACTTCCTTAAAATTTGTTCAAACCACCTGTAATATGGTCTGAATACTATTATTATATTATCACAGAACTAAAATATTTTTTATTATACAATACATAATTTTATTATACCATTTCCAGCCATTTATTAACAATGTTTTGTTTTTCCTATTGTTTTGAGTAAGTTCTTCTCATGGGTTCAAAGGTCGGTTTATTATGGAATTCCTTGTAAAAGGAAATAATAATCTAGAATTGGTAACATATATATATATATATATTCCAATTGGAAAAATTAAATGTGATTTGAAACGTCCCCTAATTGTGGAAATGGGAAATTAAAATGCCGCACCACAATGTCGGTTAATTGACATACCACGAAGGATGATTTTGTTATTTAATAATAAAAGAAAAAATAATAGATGTTTTGATGCATATACCAATAAAACAAAAAAATTATAGTATATATATATATATATATATATATATTATACTGGAGGTTTCATGAATCACTGGCTAATCTATAGAGATAAGTTATATGCGACAAAGAATTTGAAAGAGAAGAATAAGGAATCTTACCTCTTTAAAATATCTCTTTTCAAACATACTGAAGGTTCATGGAAGTGGTATTTTGGATATAACATAATATCCAGAATGTGTTAATGGGATATGTAGGATGAAATTTTTCATATTATTACCGATCAAGATGTTTCAAGGTGATTATTATTTATTAAATAAAGAGTCTCCATTTATAAGTGAGGTGGAGGGTAATATAGGAATTAGAAAAATTATTAAATTATAATAAATTAATTATAGGTTTAAAGACTTACAAAAAAGCATAAAACTAAAAGGGATTATATTTTTGAAGTAATAATAACTATCTGGGCTTTTTTCAATAATTTTTTTTATTTTTAAATAATTTAAATAATATTTTATTCATGAAAAACAATTTGGTCAATATAAAAACTATTCATAAATAAGACATTAAACATATCAAAGAAAAATTTAAAAATAAAATAAAATTATATATCATATCATATAAATGTCATATTAATCTATGGAATCTGTGAATTAGCTTAAAAATATCAAATTACATTTATATTATTATTTTTAGTATCATTTATTTTATTTAATCATTTATCAAATTAATACTTCATCATCTTTCTGGAAGCCATTATGGTATTCATTTGTTTTCTAAAATTAAAAAACAAATTATATGAGGAAAATAATCATATCAGGTTTTTAAATAATTTATTTTCAAATAAAATCCTTGTAAAAACAAACTGAAAATGTTTTATACAAAATAAACTTTATAGTGTGTAAACTTTATCTAACCTTTAAATAAAGTATTCAAAGGGTATTAAAGTAAATATTTTTGGTCCAATGTTTCCCCAATTAGATTACAAAATAGACATAGATCAAAAATTAATTATATAATATCTTTTACCCAAAATATGGGTCATTTAATAATTCTTATATTTTTATATAAAAACATTTTATTTAATTTTCTTGTTCTTGCACAAGCACTACATCAGCGTTTCATAAACATTAATGTTTATAATATAATACATAAAAAATTAAAAAACATCCTATCATTGAAATAAATAAATGATCTTCAAAATAAAATTCTAAAATAAATCACCATTTTTATTTACTCCTATACATAACAATACATCTTCTTAAATTTGTTATTTTTCATTTCTTTTCCCTGCACAAATTTTGCCCAGACATTTGGATAGTAGTCATATTATATAAAAATAAAATTATAAATTAATAAATAAATTAATTAAATGTATATAATAATTAATATATAATCCATGAATATTTTTTTTGACGTAGTTATTATATATAAATTACCAATTTTGTCTTTTTCAGTGTTGCGCAGGCACTACGTTGACATTAACAATGATTTTGATACTTATCATGAAAAATATAAATTTCATTTCATAAATTAATTAAATAAAATATTATACATGTAATATAATTATTTAAATAATATTAGTTTAAATAATGTTTTTTACATAATAATTTCATGATGATGTCATGAAAAATTCCATATTTTATAAAAACTGTTTTTTTTAACTATTCAACAAAAATTATACTATTTCATAAAAATCCCAGAATTCATAATTATTTTAATTTTTATAATCAATAATGGAAATAAATTTTATCAAAATAAATTTCTAAATACAATAAATTTAATTTTTAATTTAAATCATTATTTAATCGAAAATTACAAACACCTAAAATATTCATATTCAATTTTAAGGTGTCTAAATTTATTTATACTTTCATTGGTATGGATACCATTAATATGTGTCATATTACTATTTATAAGGGTATGTTAGTATTCCATAGGGTATATTACTATTCAAGTTTCTTTTAATAATGTTATATTACTATTTTTAGTATCATGTTACTATTCGTAAGGGTACATTACTATTTATAAGGGTCTTGTTAATATTCATAAGGGCACACTACTATACAAGTTACTTTTTATAAGATTACATTACAATTCTCTAAAAAATATGTTTTCCTTACTGAACCTTAAATACTTTACATAACTCTACCATGTATGTTAGTTTTTTCAAAATTCAGATCACATGGGTGGAATATTTATGTTTACTGGCTAGTTTATTACCTTCCATCCCACCTTACTTTTTATTTTCAAAACACTTTTAAAGGGGGGAAGTGAGAACCCTCACAAGATTAAAAACCTCTGGCTAGTATATTACTATCGCGTATAACTAAGTGATTTTTCAAAAAGTCTAAGTGTTGTATGTATTAGAAGTTATCTAATGAGTTGAAACTACTCATACCATATAATATTGGGTTGTTATATTATTCCCATCTTTGAAATGTTTGTCTTAGAAATTTTTCATGTATAATTCCCTAAATAAATAGATGTGGGTTGTTCTTTTATTCTTTTCCTCTAAGTCTATATTAGGGTTATGTTCCCAAAAATATGTTTTCTAAATCTAGTTCCCATGGTTTACACTAAACTTCTCGGATACCAACTATAAAGAAACAACCCCTCGAGACCGGAACCATTGAATTATTTGTTACATAGGCACGGTTAGAAGGAATGAAATCAAGAAGAAATTATCAGTTTAGTAGTCATGAAAAAACGAGATACATAAATGTAACTCGAATTACATTGGAAAAGGTAAAAAATTATAATACATAAAAAAACTGCATCCATAGAAACCAAATAAATTATATCCTCTTTATAAACTATTGGAGATGAATAAATAAAAGGGGTGAGATCAAACAATCAGAAAATGTTACAGTTAGAGGAATCATTAATAAATTATAATTGAATCCTAAATATCTTGGAATAGTCAATATGGTATGGTGAATAAATGAAAAACTCATACGATTAATAATCAGAGAAAGAAACTACATCCATAGATTTTTTTCATAGTGAAATCCTCTTGGATATTAATAACTGATAATGAATAACGAGAAATCTTGTTAATTTGACATCATGTATCTCGCACATTTTACAATAATACCCTGATTATGGTTTAGTTCTGTGGGTAGAAACCCATCTTATTTTTGGAGACAAACACGATGGGTTAGTCGACAACTGATATGTCTCATTAGACCTGTAGTTGCAGTGAGGGGATATAGTGGTCCCACAATTCACATATAATTCTTTATAAATTGATTTAATACAAGAGAAATATTCCTTTTCAATATCATTCTCGAATAGAGGATACAAATTCATCCATATTAACATAGTTAAAATAACATTCCAAATAAACACTATATGTAAAAGGGTATATGGGTTAAAACAATACTCATATCCATGAAACTAGAATATTGATATATAATATATTTATAATTAAAAATGAAAAATTATCTGAAATGGGATGTAGACACACAATATAATAAAAATTAGGCGCACAATACCAAGAAGGTCTCAATGAAAGGGAAATTGAGACAAAGTAGATAAACATATTATAATCAATTGAATCATATGAACAACATTCAATAATTAAAAAACTAATCCTAAAATAAATTGAATACAGTGAATATAAATATATTCTTATTATTATATATCAAATGTCAGAACACATATACCACATACAAGAAATAAGTGGCGAATAATGATAATCTCACAAAAATGAAAGTGAGATGAGAAACCCCTCACAAAAATTTTTTCATGGTAAGATGAATTATAGTGAAGGATTAAGGATAGGTAGTGGGGTATCCCATTCTTTATATATCATATGATTAGTAATGGGGGTGTTCAAAAACATACACAATCATTAGGAATTAAAAATAAATGGACACAACATAGGGGGAAACATTGGATAAAAGCTAGAGACATGATCCCTTACAAAGAACATATCATCATATTGAGGACAAATAAATGAAATAATTATGAGTGAAAAACATAAAACTGCATAATAAAAATGGATATATAGAATAAAACAATCATTGGTCATTCAGACTTATTCTGGGAAAATACAAAACTGATGACATTGAATTTTAACTCAATGAATGGAAATAGAGTTAAGATATACCTTACAAATATTGTATCATTTGAGTGGGGATATATTTATGAAATATTTATGTGTAGAAAATATAAATACAAAAAATATAATTGGATATATATTGTAAAATAATAAGAGTTAATTCACACATATTCTTGAAAAAATGTAACCAATGAAATAGTCGTTTAACTCAATGAATGAAAATTGAGTTAAGCAATCTCATACAAAGATTTTATCATTAGAGTGGGTATATATTAATAAAATACTTCAGGGTGAAATATAAATAACCACCAAAAATAAGTGGATATATAGTATAAAACAATCATTGGTCATTAAAACATATTTTTGAAAAAATGTAACCAACAAAATATACTTTTAACTCAGTGAATGAAAATTGAGTTAAGCAATCCATTACATCGGGTTAAACTTCTTTAAAATATGCTCAATCCTTCAGTAATATTGTTTGAATAGTGTTATTAAATTATTAAATTACTAATCTAGTTTTTATAATACCATTCATAATTTTCATATACAATTTTCCAACAATTTTTTAATAGTGTTATGTTTTTCCTATTGTTTCGGTTATGTTCTTCTCATAGTTTCAAAGGTCGGATTATTATGGTATTCCTTGTATAATGAAATAATAATATTGAATTGATAACAAATAAATATTCAGGTAATTTTATACAATTAAATGTGATTTGAAAACTTTCCTGGATTGTGATAAAGTGGAATAAAAACACATCACCCACAAAGTCGGATAATTGACACACCACGAATGACGCTTTTCTTATTTAAGAGTAAAAGAAGAAAATAATATATGTTATGATTCATAAAAAATATGAAAATAAAATTATAGTATATATATATGATACATTAGTTGTCATGAATGACTATATAATAGCTATGGATTAGTTATATGCGAGAAAAAATTTGAAAGAGAAAAATATTTATTATTACATCTTGAAAATATCCCTTTTCAAAACTAATTAAGGCTCTTGGAAGTGGTCTTCCTATTTTACCAGAAGCACAAGAATGTGTTATGGGAAATGGAGAATGGAATTTGACTAAGGTTGGCTAGACAAGAAGGCTCAAGGTGATTAATATTTGTGAAAGAAATGATCTCCTTTTATAAGTGAGGTGGAGGATAACTTAGGAATTACAATGATTATTAAATTATAATAAATGTATTATAGTATTAAAGACTTTTAAAAAAGACTATAACTAATGGGGATTATAATTTATAATGAATATTATAATTTTAGTACTTTTTTAATAATTTTTTTTATTTTTATTTAATTTAATAATATATTTTATTAATCGAAATCATTTTTGTCAATTTAAAAACAATTCATAAATAATACATTAAACACATCAAATTAAAGTTTAAAAATCGAATCAAAATTTTTATTGTATTATATAAGTGTCATATTCATCTATGGAATCCTATAATTAGCTTAAAATTTAAAAATTATATTTATTTCATTATTTTTAATATCATTTTTTGATTTATTCATTATTTAAATTAATACTACATCATCTTTGTGGAAGACATTATGGTATTTATTTGTATTGTAAAAAATAAAAATAAAATTCTATTAGAAAGAAAATATTATTAGGTTTCAAAAAAAATAGTTTTTAAATAAAGTGAAATTAAAACCTTACATAAATCTTTTATACAATCTAATCTTTATAGTGTGAACACTTTGTCTTACCTTTAAATAGAATATTCTAAACGTCTTAAATTAATTATTGTTGGTCATAAGTGTCCCCAAATCGAATCAAAAATAGATAAAGATCAATAATTAATTATATAATATGTTTTATCCAAAATATGCATCTGTTAATAATTTTTAACATTTTATATAAAAACATTTTATTTAATTTTCATAATCTTGCAGAAGCACTGCATCATCGTTTCATAAGTATTAATGTTTAATATATAATATATAATAATTAAAAATAAATTCCTATCAAAATATTATATAAAATAGGTTAATTTTTTTAAATACATTTTTTATTTATATTCACTCTTATACATAATAGGACGTATCCCTAAATTTTTTATTTTTTTCCTTTTCTTGCATTGCACAGGTAATGAACAATAATTTGGATAATACTCATATTATATAACAAAAAAATTATAAATTAATAATAAAATACAAAAAAAATATAATAATTAATAAATTATCCATGAAAATAATTTTTAGTGGCCAATTATTATATATAAATTACCAATTTTGACATTGTCAGCACTACGTAGGCACTACGTCGACATTAACAATGAATTAATACTTCTCTGGAAAAAATGCATTTAATGTTATAATTTTTTTTTGTATAATATATACTTGTATTATAATTATTTTGGTCTATAAATAGTTTAAATAAATTTTTATTTCATACTAATTTCATGATGATGTCACAAAAAATGCCGTATTTTATAAAAACTGTATTTTTTAACTATTCAACAAAAATAAAACAATTTCATAAAAATCCCAGAAATACATCAATTTTTTATGATGTTTAAAATATTAAAAAGGAACTCCATTTTATGAAAATAAATTTATAAATACGATAAATTTAATTTTTAATTTAAATCATTATTTAATAAAAAAATATAAATAAATAAAATATTCATCTTCATTTTTAAGGTGTCTAAATTTATTTATACTTTCATGGGTATGGATACCACTCATAAGAGTCATGTTACTATTTATAAGGGTATGTTACTATTCCTATGGGTATTGTACTATTCATTCTACTATTCATAACTATATATTACTATTTATCCGGGTCATGTTACTATTCGTAAGGGTACATCACTATTCATGAGGGTCATGTTACTATTCATAAGGGTACTCTACTATTGAAGTTACTATTCATAAGGGTACAATACTATTCACTAAATATTTTTTTTTCAGACCCTAAATATCATACTGAACGCAATGATCTATGTCATTTTTTTTCAAAATTAAATTCACAGAGGTGGAAAAATTATCTTTATTTGATAGTTTATAACTATATCCTATAACTAAGTGTTTATTCACAAATAAGAAGTGTTGTATATATTGTAAGATATATAATGAATTTAAATTATTCATACTATAAAATATTGGTGTGTTATAATGAATTTATTCATTAACCCATAGAGGTGTTCCACATTGAAAAATACATATGGCTATTTTTTCTATGGGGAATTGATATTACATGTACATATCCTATAGATAATACCACGAACATAAAGTAAATACAAACTATTAAGAATTTATTCTCTAAATTTTATAAGGAAAATATCCCCTAGGGATGTAAGAAAAATAACTTTATAAACTTCCTGACATATAATAACAACAGTAGATTGGTGCCCACCAACATATACTGGAAGACTACGACTCCAATTTATATTCCTCTAAATTAAAAAGTTTTATCTTTGGTATAACATAATGTCCAATAATTCATATATATTTTTAGTATAAAATGAGATGATGTATTCCTTTAATAAAATAAATCCAACAAAATAAAGAATATAATGGACAAAGACAAGAAATATCAGAAGGAAAATATTTTTTATACATTTTTGGCTTACAATGCCATAACCCATACTTATACCAAGGAACCCGCATATTCACATGTATATGGTACATTGGGAGTCCATCCAATTGACTTCAATTTTATATTTTCCCAAATTTCCAATTTAAATTAGCAATTTATAGATGAGAATTATACGAATTGATTAGAAGAATTCAAATGGCTTGAGGAGAAAATATTGTATGCCTTAGACTACTTGAAGGTTAACCAAAACTGAATAACATGATATTTTATCAAAAAATAACACATTAATTCATTCCTCCTAGATGAACTTGTTTTGGATCAGAGAACATAGATAATTCCTAAGAATAATCCACACAAATTTGATACAAAATAGTAGGTTCATTTATTAATTCATATTGTTTACTATAGTGGGGTATATTAACGAATAACCATATATAAGGACTATATCCCACATCCTACCATTGGGAGGTTCATAAATACATTTTTTACATACTCCAAATCAATTATCCTTTGTGAAACACAATAAGAGGCGCACAAATGATCAAAGCTAGGTGACCCTAAACTATAGAAACCATATATTATCACAATAAATCATTACAAAACATGTCAAATTAACCTACCATAAGACCTTAAATTTAATAGTAAAATAGTTATCCCTGTCATATGACGTTAAATTATATTTATTAATGTCCCTCACATAATATGATCTCTAATCCTAGTGTTGGTCTCCTACTACACCATATATTCAATCTACATGATAATTGATTCCAATTATTGGGATTAATATTTATTCTAAAAACCTAAATACTATTCGAGTAATAATATTCTACCCTATAAATAATTTTGTTAGGATATAAATGGGTACACCTAAGTCCCTCCATTCATGTCTGGGTTTTTTCTTATGAAATAGTCTCACATATATGTTTTCAAAGATGTCTGATCCTAAACTATAGGAAAAACATAAAACCATACCATATGATGTTTAATTTCCTGGTCAACCATTATTTTTAGTCACATGACAGTAAACTATGGGAACAATTTTCCACTATAATGTCATATATATTTTGGTGTGTGTCATAAAAAATCATTAACTAGTGTTTTAAAACAAATTGGACAACCCTAAATTATATTCTTGATTCTCACACCACTGACAAGTCATGTTATATTTGATATTTTATTTTATTATTCCAATTTTCATAATTAATCCATTCCAATACTATAGATAAGGAATATTTGGTCCACCATTCATTACCTTAAACATAATAGAGTGGCCTATCTTGTATGGAATTTTCTTCCATTACATAATAACCAGATCTATGAATTGAATTTTCTTTCAATAAAATGTGGATTGATTCGGATTCTCACCAGATATATACTAATTCTTGAATCCATTATCAAAGGCCTATTCTAGAAATTTTTAAAAAAACCCCCTACATACCTATCATATTTATGCAGTGGAATTTCACCCAAATAACAATATTTGTCACGATTCTATTTATGATGAGATACATTGTGATACCTAGATTTTATGTCATCGACCTAATCTCAACAAAAAATATACAAATGTACCTTTTACATTCATGTAATTCCCCTACCCTCGTTACTAAGAGTCGGCGAATTATTTCATAACATTGGCATGATACAAGGAATCATGTCTCGAAAGACCGATATTTTTACTAGCCTTGGCAGTAATAGATACATTCAAAACTTTTACAATAAATCATGAAATAAAAACATCAACCACATTTTTCCCCTTTGAACACACTTATATCCTAAGCCTACACTTTCAGTTTAACCATATAATACTTCTTCATATCTTGGGAAAAATAAAACATAGAAAGGGGTGAGCTCAGATGCTTAGAAAGGATAAAAAATATAGCAAAAACTTTCATAAATAAGAATAAACATTTAAGGCAATGTATAAGACTGAAAAAATAGCCTTTTAAACGCAATCAGCAGTATAACATGGAAAAAGAAAAATCAAATTATTCCATTGAATTATTCACATGGATAATCTACTAGTCAAATAATCACATGCTATATCATTAACCACATTCATAATGATGGAATGCATAATGCAAGACTTCAAAACCACATAGTCAATGCCATGTGCCAAGACTACAAATAATATTTTTTCAGGTCCTTAGGCCAAGAAACTAGTTTTTATAATGATACATACCAATGCATGAAGGAGCTATAAAGGGATCCCCTCGTCACATACTATGTCCATTTCATTCCTCATATGAAAAGGTTTAGACATAACATAAACATTTGAGTTAAAACTAGAATACGAAATGTCAATACTTTATCCATAGAACATGAATGGTGTAAAAATAACACATCCACTGCCCAATATATCACAAAACCATCAATACAATATGGAATTTTGTATCATAATAAATCAACTTCAAACAAGATTTAAATCCATCAAAGGATGTTGACATAGATGAAATAAAACTATTTGAAAGAAATAACTCTTTCTATTTTGAAATCATCTAAAAGTAAAAAAATTATAAAATAAAACATTTATTATGAAAATATTATTTATAAGCTTCTATGGGAAGCTTCGACGATGATATAATGGCCAGAAAAAATCTACACCAGCCGAATAAGTTAATAAAAACACATTCTTACGTTAATTTCGTCAAAAAGGTCATAAAGTAGCTTATTTGGAAAATAGAAGAATGAGTCATTTAAAAACATTTTATAAAATGTCCAAAAAGGGTATAAATGACTTTAACCCATGGTCTAGTAAATATTAATAATGTTTTGAAATACCGTTTTAAGAAACATTTGTGAGGATGATTAAGAGGTCACAATGGATACTTACGTAATAACATCCTTGAATAATAAAAAGATTGTTGAATTAAACCATACCCTGTACTTTTCCTTGGTAGAGGGTACATTAACCTCTTTCATACTAGTTAAATCATGGTTATTAAATTATATAGCAATAATATAAATAAATATATTATCATATATGATCCTCTAATATTTCTTTGTTAATAATATTTTAGTAGTATCATCGTTTCAGGTGTTAACTGATCAATTTTCCTTTCTATGATCAGTTACGTAAGCCATGTCTGTTATGGATATGATTTATTTTATTCATATCTATAATTATACTATGTTATTAAACTAAATTTTTAATTATAAAATGAAAATTAGTTTTGAATGATTACGATTGGGAATGAATCACATCGTGTTCGTGGAGATGCGAATCTGTATGAAAGAAAGAGTGAAAATATCATTATATTGATGGTAAAATCGTATGTAATGGGATGTTATATAATATATACTGAATTATTAAGATGTTATATTTGCTATTTTCATTTGTTATACTCATTATTATACCCATCCAAATAATGATGTCTTTGAATAACAAACTACACCACGACGTGTAGACGGTAAGCCATACGTACGCACATATATTGACTTTTTCATGTAAATGATGGTTAGAATAATAAAATGGTTGTACCATTTTTATAATAACATCACTGTATATATAATATAGAAGATTTATTATTTTATAATTGAAACAAAAAAGAAATAAGAAGTGGAAGAAGAAACGAACATGAAAGAGGGTGGTGAAATTATTACAACTTCTTTAGGTGCTTCCTTTTGAGTTGATCAAAAGGGCTTCTTATGATGGCTTACTGATCATCATAATGACACTAGGTTGATTTTAAGAACGTTTGTAGGATATTTGGTCTGGGTTTGGTTGAGCCAAATGGCTCTGGAGGTGTGAAATTAAGAGAAGTGGAAGTGCCCTTTTATAAGAGAGGTGAGAGTCATTTTAAGAAAAGATTAAATGATTAAATTATTATACAATCATATTTGGTTTTAAATGGGTGAAAGTGGATTTATTTTGAGCCATAAGTGGTTATGGGTCTACCTACCATCAACCAATAGGTTTTAGAGAATTTTAGTTTAAAATTCTAACCTTATAATTTAGATTTAACTCTTATTTAAATAGTTTGACATTTACCATGTCTCTTTGTATTATTATATTATATTTTTAATAAACATACAATAAGAAGCCAAGAGAACCCCAAGTGGTTCATAATTAATAAATATAACATTATCTACGTCCTTTTTACAAAATATATATTTTTAGGATTATTATATCAATTAATAATATAGTATTTGTTTTAAAAACCCAATTATGTAAATTTTGACGCTATTTAGTATTTGGTTTTTTTGAAAATTATAAAAGCATGATTACATCAAAAAAAATATTTAATCAACCATAACCTATAATGTTAACCTATAATTCGTTTGGAATTCAGAAAAAGTCTCAAATTACAATTATTTTGATATTTATAATATCAATTATTTTAATAATTCATTAATAATGTAATTACTACATCATATTTTTGTCATAAATAAATAAAATTATTTAATTTCAAAAAATTATAAATAAACTACCATTACATAGGAAATATTTTTGATATTTATAATGAAAAATATATAGTCGAATTCATCTTATTTATAGCCATATATTAAAAATGGTTTAGTTATTAAATGTTGAATTTTACTCTTTTAACTCTTCATTAAATAAAGTAATAATAAATGTCCTAATCTAATACATGTGGATCAAAGGGGATCCTATTTTATTCATAAGTTTGTGTTTGGTCTAAATAAACTTATCTAGTAGATTTAGGATATTTCTTAGGGTAATTATATTATTATTTTTACCCTTAATTAAACTATTTACTTTTAATCGCGGTAAATAAAAGTCAAAAGTTACTATCCAATAAAAATTATATTTATCTTATTAAACCACGTAATACTTACTCATATCAACTTTACCTCTTGGATTTTTGAAATTCAACTTACAGAAGTGGTAAAATTATGTTTTATGAAAATTTGTCAATGCTCTTAGAAGGTCGGTAAAAGAATGTAAAATGTTCAATAAAAGTTTATATATTTAAACTTATTATAAAATGACTCCAATAAATTAAATTGAACATATATAGGTATTATGTATCTATTTCGACTTAAAATAAAATAAAATAAAATAACTAATTATTTAATCAAAAATCTGGTTTTAAACAATAACGCAGTGCTTTTTACTATTCATCAAAACATTGAATGTTCTCAGAAAAATAACAAAAATTCACTCTATGATAATTTTGATATACCGAATCCAAAAATGAAGTCCATTTTAAAAATAAAAAGTGTGAAAATTATAAAAATGGGGTATTACTATTCCTAATGGCTAGTTTCATTTGTCGTGATGTGTTAAAAATCCATGTTGCGTACAACGCAAGCTACTGCATTTTTCAAAGGGAAACATACCTTGGAAGCTTGGGGTGTTATATTCTATCTCCTTAAAATATTTTCATCCTCAAAATTTCTAGAATATTATTGCATAATAAGATTCAGGTAGTTCTTCATCATAAGTTCCCTGGGTTCCCATGTTGGCTCTTCCATCTTATAGTTTCTATTTAGAACATTACTAGACGAGTCGTATGGCTTGCCAACACTTGTTCCCTAATATCAAGAATTTTAACATGCTCTTCACAATAAGAAAAATCAGGTTCCAGTTCAGTTTCATCATAGCTGAGTACATGTGTTGGGTAAGGAATGTATTTTCTCAACAGTGATATGTAACACACATCCTGAGCTTTGCAGATACTTGGAGGCATTTTCTAAATGATAATCTACATCACCAATTCACTCTAGAATTTTGAGATGTCTAATGTACCCGGGACTCAATTTACCATTCTTACCAAAATTTATTACACCCTTCTATAGAGATTCCTTCAAGAAAACATGGTCTCCATCCTGAAATTCAAAATCCTTCCTTTGATTATCGACATTGATTTTTTCCTACTTTGGGCTGCTTTGATGTGGGTTTGGATAATATTCAATTTTTCAATTGTTTCTTCAACTAGTTTTGGGACTATGAGTTTTCTATCACCAACATTATCCCAACAAGTTTGTGTGTGACATCTAGTGAAATATAATTCTTCATATGGTTCCATATGAATACTTGAACTGAAGCTATTTTTATAGGAAAATTAAATGAGAGGTAAATATTTATCCAACATACTATAAATGTGACATGATAAAGATGTCAACATGTCTTCTAAGGTTTTAATAGACCATTGTATTTGTCCATCGGTATGAGTGTGGTAGGTAGTGCTTAAACGTTGTTTAGTAGTTGGGGCTTTCTGAAGAATTTTCTAGAATCGTGATGTAAAATTGGGATGACGATATGAAACAATAGATAGGGGTACTCCATAAAGTCTTAAAAATTTATTAATATATAGTCTTGGAAAATGTTCAATTTGCAAATATTCTATTATAGCAGTAAAATGTGTTGACTTGGTAAGACGATCAACATTGCCCGATATTGCATCATTCCTTCCAGGAGACTTTGGTATCCCCATGACAAAGTCCATCGTAATATTATCCCATTTCCACTTAGGTATTGGAATATGTTGCATCACTACTCTAGGATGATATCTTCCAGCTTTCACTTGTTGACAAACCATACATCTTGACACTAAATCTGCAATCTCTCAAGTCATTTAGTATCACAAAAATGTTCCTTCAAATCACTATACGTCTTGGTGCTCCCTGGGTGTATAGATAAATTGGAGCTAAAAGAATCATCCAATAATTTCTTTTTTAGATCAGGTATGTTAGGAACACAATGTCTCTACCTAAATTTCAAAATTCAATCTTCATATATGATGTCACACTATCTCCAATCATTTATTACTTTAATCTTCTTTTTGAAACTCCTACACATAAGTCCGATAACTCTTTATACTTTATATTAAATTTGGTTTGGAAACCATTTGAAAATGTATTTATGTTTCACCTTCCATGGTTATTCCCATATCCACCTTTACAAGATCCATGAATATAAGATCCCTTTGAACTCTAATCTTATTCCAAACTCATTGATCCTTTCTACTCAAGGCATCTTCCACTTTATTTTCCTTTATCAGGTGGTAGTGTATAGTGAAATCGTAATCCGTGAGTTGTTCAAGCCATCTTCTTCACCACATTTTGAGTTCTTTTTGTGAGAAAATATACTTCAAACTCTTTTTATCTGTATAAATCCAACATCTGTCACCATAGAGATAGAGACTCGAAATTTTTAGAGTAAATATTACAATAGCTAACTCAAGATTAAGAGTGGTATAGTTTTCTTAATGAATTTATAGTTTCAGTGATTTATAAGCAATAAATATATCATTATGTACAATGACACAACCATGTCCTTTCATTAAAGGATCGCTATAAATAACAAAACCATAATTCATCAATGGTAGGGTCATGAAAGGAGAATTAACTAATATTATCTTCAATTCATCAGAACATTCTTCACATTATGTTTTCCAAAAAAATTTAAACCCTTTATGAGTTATCTTGGTTAATGGGTTAGCCAACTGGGAAAAATTCTTGACAAAACATTGATAATAGCCTACTAAAAAAATACAACCATGTACCTCCATTATACTCATCGGTGATGGTCATTATTTTGTTTCCTTTTTCTTTAAAGGATCAATATAGATTACATTCTTAGAGACATTATTTCCATAAAAAGAAATCTCTTGAAGCTATATTTCACATGTTCTAATCATTCCATACAATTCATTTCTTCTGAGGGTTTTTAGAATACTGCACAAGTGATTTTCATGATCTTCGTAGCCTTTAGAGTATACCAAGATATCATCAATAATTACCACTAAAAAGTCATCAATAAATTCCATGAAAAATCTATTCATTATATATATAAAGATAGAAGGTTCATTAGTCAATCCAAAAGGCATTACTGTAAACTAGTAAAGCATTTATCTGGTTATAAATTCAATTTTATGAATGTCTACATTCTTCGGACTCGACTGATGATATCTAGATCGAAGGTCAATCTATGAAAAATATTCATCTCCATGATGTTGGTAAAATAAATCATCATTTTTAGGTAGGGGATACTTGCTATTTATTGTTATAGCATTGATCTCCGTGTAGTCATTTCAAAAGCTCATAGATCTATCATTCTTCTTAACAAAAAGGACAAGGGCTCCCCATGGAGAAAAAATAGGGAGAATAAATCCATCTTTACTCAATTCCTCCTATTGTTTATTTAGTTACACTAATTCCATAGTTTCCATTCTATAAGAGGTCATTGATACGAGACCTGTATAAAAAATTAAATTAATGGAAAACACAATTTCTCGTTCAGGAGGATGTACTGGTAAATCCTCTGGAAACACATCAACATATTCCTGCACAATTGGTATGTCCTCAATTAGAACATTATATCCCTCACCCATAGTTATTTCATTCTTTTCCACCCCAATAATTGAATTTAGTAGAGCTATTAGGGGTGCATCTGGATATGAATCTAGTGGGGACGTTTATTATCTAAGGATAAGGTACTTCTTATCATCATCGAAAATTGTAACCTCCTTCTTCTTACAATAAATTTTTGCATCATGCTCTGAAAGCCAGTACATTTCAAGGATTATATCAAATTCAATAATGGGTATGATTACGAGATTAGTAAATAAAGAACATATATACGCTATGATGGGAACTGATTCACAAAAGTTTGTTGCGATGATACTCCCCTTAGGTGTTTTCAATGAAAAATCACTTGTTATGTCAAATTGAAAATATATAATTTTCAACACAAACAAGGAAGATATGATACAATGTGATGATACGGAATTAGATAAATCATTTCCTAAACATTAGGAAAGCATTAATTTACTTACCACTACATCTTCTGGAGATTCAACCTCAGCAATAGTCATCACCTAAGCATTTCCTTTCACCCTTTGACTTTTCTTAGTTATGTTCCCTTGGTGCTTAGGAAATTCATTTTCATAATGACCCTGTTATCTTCAATTTTATCATTAATCATTTACATCCTCTTTATTCCCCTTTCAATCACGATCTTGGTGGCCTTTTTCACCACACTTGTAACAGACTCCAATTCCATTCAAGAAAGTACTAGGGTGTTTCTTTCGACATTTACCGCAAGATGTATATTAAAATTTTTCACTTCTTCCACTTATTTCCACTGCTATAGTGTTCAACATATCTCTTTTTCTCTTGTAATTCTTTAAAGTCATATGACATATAGAATTCCTTTTCTATATTGATAGCTTAAGAGACTATATCATCGTACACTGAGAAGGATTGTGAGACTAATTCTTGAAGGAGAAATAGTTTTAACCCATAAAAGAGTCGACCAATATTACTCCTTGGGTTATGTATATAATATGATGTATGACTTGCTAACCATGTAACATTATCCTCATACATTATGAAATTATTGTCCTCCTTTTTCCTCAGACTGAAAAAATGTCTTTCCATATCAGCTCGATGGTCACAAGGAATGTATTTTTCAAAGAAAAATTCCTTACACTCCCACCATTACATGTTTGATAATTCTTAATTTTCTTTTTTGTTTTGGATTAATGACCACCATTGATATGAATCTCTCGTGAGGTGTTAAACTGCTATGAAAACTTTTTCCCTTTCGCTACTCCCCAAAGCATGAAATATTTTCTCTAAAGAACTTATCCATTTCTCATCTAATAATGGATTTATAATCCCATTGAATGTTGGTGGTTGTATCCTCAAGAAACTATGTAACATTGATCCTCCATGTTTTGGATAAGGGTTCTCTACACAGGTTAGGTTATTATTCATAACTGGGGTGATTTGTCTGAGTATGGTGACAAGCTAATTAGCACTAGTTGCATCACAAGTTCTTCTATTGTTATCTTGAGTTGGAGGGAAATCCCTAAATGGATTGCATTCATTGATACAGTTTCCATTCCTTCAACTAGGTGCCATTTGTAAAAAATGGCATACACTATATTAGTTTATAAATCACTATACATAATTCCATTCTTTTAAAACACAGAACAAAAATTGAACTATGTATGGATATAATCCATAATCTTAAAAATATTTTCATTAAGGAGGTATATACTTATCAAAACATTATAATGGTTTGTAATGAAAATTTTAATAATCCTAAGAATATCCACTGGGATTTTAGTAACCAAGAGTACAACAAGGCCCGTTATCGTGTACCAGGATACCCTGGGTCAAGCCCGAAACTCCTTGTCAGAGTTTTCACTTTTAGGTACATCTACGCCAGAGCCGCCTCTACCTACTCATATCCAGAGGGAGATGTATTTCTTGTAAAATACAAAAAAATCTCGGAATCTCAAAAATTTAGGAAGTTCTTCTACACAAATCCTCAATGTCTATCTTATGGTAATGTTCTTTAATTAGAGTTTTCTTAATCTAGATTCCATGGTTTGTACTAAACTTCTTCTGATACAAACTGTAACGCCCCAACCCCAGTTACCCAGAGTTGGTGCATTATTGTATAACATTGGCATGTTATAAGAAATCATGTCTCGAAAGACCGACCAGTTTAGTATCCTTGTACGTACTAGATACATTCATAAGTTTTATATTACAACATTAAATAAAAACATCAACAACATTTTTTTCCCTTTTTAGCACACTCATATCCCTAGCCTATCCTTGAAGGTAAACTATAAAATAATTATTCATATCCTGGTAAAAATAAAATATATAATGGGGTGATCTCAGATTATCAGTATGGATTACAAATATAGAATCAGCATTCATAAATATTCATAAACATTTAAGGCATTTTACAAGATTAAAGAAAATTCCTTTTAAAGGTAATAATCAGCATAATATGGAAAGATAAAATAAAATAATGTCATTTACTTATTCACATGGATATTATACCAGTCAAATAATCACATGAAATATCAATATACACTTTCATAAGTATGGAATACATAATTCCAAACATCATAACCACATAGTAAAGGCCTTGTAGAAAGACTACAAATAAGATTTTTTCAAGGCCAAGTGCTAAGACAATATTTTGTATCATTATACCTACTGATGCATTGAGGAGATATAGCAGTATCCAACCATCAATGACTATGTAAAATGAATTCCTCATATAAAAATCTGTAAAAATAACATGAACATTCATATTAAAACTAGCATACCAAAGGTCAATACATTATCCATAATCCATGAATGGTGTTAAAATAACACATCCATAGTCAAACATTCACAAAAACATCAATACAATATTAATGATTTGTATCATAATAAATCAACTTCATTAAAGTTAATAATACATCAAAGGATGTTGAAATTGATTAAATGAAAATTATTTGAAATACAAAACTTATTCTGTTTTAAAATCATTTGAAATTCAAAAAATTATAAAAAAAAATGTTTATTATAAAAATATTCTTTTAATATTTTATTAGAAGATTTAAAAATGATATAATTGTGGAAAAAATCCACACCCACCATATAATATAAAATGTAACACCCCAAGCTTCCATGATACATTTCTTTTTGAATAAAGCAATATCTTGCATTGTATGCAACTTCGAGACTCTAACACACCGGGACCAATCAAGGTAGTTGTTTTGAGTAGTAATACCCACAATTTGAAATTTTATAAATTTTATCTCTCAAAATGGAATTCATTTTTAGATTTGGAATATCAAAATTAGCCTATGGTAAAATTTTGGTACTTTTCAGATTACTTTTATATTTTGATGAATAGTGAAAATTACTAAATTTTAAATAAAAACAAGATTTTAAATAAAAATAATTAATAGAGATAAATTATGAATTCGAGTGATTTTAAAGTATATTCAGAATATATGTTGACCATTTAATAAATTTTGGTCATTAGACATAATTTTACAATTAAACCGGACATAAACAAGTGTCAATCTTTTGATAGTTATTATTTCTTAAAAACAAGCTCTTTGTTTTGACACCGGGAATTAATTTTAAATTAATTTCTGCCACTTTTTTGTTTTGAATATGGAAAAATTGAATCCATATTTGGAATCATGATTTCCAAATTGTGTAAATAGGTAACTATTTTTTTTAGATATTTTGAATAATTATTTCGGTAAATATTTTATTTACCATGGTTAAAGGGTAAATCCGGTAAACAAGGTTAAAAAAATAATATAATAATAGTAATAAATTACCCTAAAACACTTCTTACCCCTATTGGTTGATACATTTTACGACCATAGGAATATTTGGATTGATTTTGGGACTCCATGGATCCACTCGTATGTGATAATGATACATTATATTAATTAAGTTAAAGTAAATACAAAATAACATAAGCATATATCTTTTAGGAAAACAATTTTTACATAGGGATATATATATTATATATTTGAATATAATTATTAATTATAGAGATCAAACTATTTCCTACATAATGGTTTTTTAATTATAATTTTTTATACATTTAAAAATTAAAAATATATATGACACAATAATGATGCAATATTTTCTTTATTAATGAATGAATCAAATAATTTGTATTAGAAATGTCAAAATAAATATAATTTGAACTTTTTGATGAAATCGAAGAAATTTATTGGTTAATATGACATTTTATGATTTCTTAAATGATTTTTACTCAAATTAATAATGTTATTATGAATTTAACAAAAATCAATTATTTAATATCGTCAAAATTAACATAAAAGTGTTTTTAAAACAAATATTATATTATTAATTGATATTATATTCCTAAAAATATAAGGTTCGGCAAAACAACTTATATAATGATACATGTATCATTAATGGACCACATGGTTGTATATTTGATATATATATAATTTTATTAACTATATATTATAAAAATACAAAGTTACAAGATAAGTGTTAAACTAATTAACCAAGAGTTAAAACTAAACGATAAGGTTAATATAATGACCCAAACCTGTCTAAAAACTATTGGTGGAAATTATTTGGACCAATACCCATATTAGTATTTGAATAATCAACTTTAGAGCCATTATAAATAGAATATAAATTTATTATAAATTAATAATTTATGTTTTTTCTAAAGAGCCCCTCCCCCCCCTTATGAAAGGACACACCTTCTAACAAATTATTCACACCATGAAACCTTTTGGTTTGGCCAAACCCTGCCCAAATACTCTCTAAAATTCCTTCAATTCAACCTAGAGGATTCATTTTTATCATAATTCCACCCAAAATGATCCCTTTTGATCAAATCAAAATGAAGATCCTCGAGAAGGGGTAATGTTTTCACCACCCTTTTTCAAGTACATTTATTCTTTAACTTCTTATTTCTTTGTTATTTCCATTATAAATTAATAACTCCAGTATCTTCTATATATTTTTATTTTATTATAAATATGGTACAACCATATTCAGTATTCTATCAATCCTTTGAATGACATGTCACCATATGTGCCTACGTACGGGTTACCATCTCCACGCCGTGGTGTAATTGTTATTCAAAATAGTATTATTTGGATGGGTATAATAATGATGTTTAATTAATGTAAATAAAAAATATAACATGATAATGATTCTGTATATATGATATACCATCCAATTAGATATTATTTTAATATCAAAATAATGATATTGTCGCTCGTGCGTACGTACGGACTACTGTCTCCCTGAACGCGATGAGATTCATTCCCCATCGTATCCATTCAAGTGTAATTATCATTTGAGGATTAAAAATAATGTTTATGTACTTGATATAATTCTGGATATGAATAATAAACAAACATATCCATAAAAAACAAGGCTTATATAACAAAACATATAAAATAAAATGAGTAAGTTAACACCCGAAACAACGATATTACAAAGATATTAATAACAAAGATGTGTTAAAGGACCATATATGATATCATATTAATGTATATTATTATTTTATAACATAATAACAATTATTTCACCATTATAAAAGTTGTTAAACTAACCTCAACCATGGAAAAGTACAAGGTAAACAGTCTTCATCTCACTCCTTATTCTCGTGAGATTCCTGGCATATTACCACTATTACCTTTTCTGTGGTATATGTACTGCCCATAATTGTATTATTTGTGTTCTAAACTTTAATTTATGTGTATTTACATATTAATTATATGATACCTCTTTCATGGGGTGTATGTTTTGTATGTTACCAAATTGGTAAGGGTTAATTTCATAATCTCTTCATTATCCATGGTTGTTTTTACATAAGTATCTAATGAGACATATTTATTATCCATGTCCATGTTTTATGAAAGAGTTTTAAAATTGATTATTTTAAGAGACTTTTTACTAAAACATCATTTAAAAAGTTTTAAATATTTATTCTTCTAAATCTTTTTCAATAATTTCCATGTATTCAAAATGGTTTTTAAGGATTTATTTATATGGACTTCAATGTTTTTAAAATGATAATTCCTTTCAAAAGTTTCAAAGTTATATGGGACACTTTGACAGAAAAATGACTTTAAATGGATTATTTTCTAAATTGTGAAACTTTTAAATGTTTTCATGAAAAAAGTGTATTTCTCTCAAAGAGTTTTACGAATCATTTCAATCCATGTCATGATCTTTTAATATATTTTAAACTTGTTTTGAAGTTGATTTATCACGATACAAATATTCGATATTGTGTTGAAGGTTTTGTGATATGTTTTACTATGGATGAGTTATTATTATACCATTCATGGTTTATGGGTATAGTATTGACATTTCATATGCTAGTTTTAAAACAAATTTTTATGTTATATTTCATCCTCTTCTTAAGATTAATGTGTTGGACTAGTGTGTTCCGGGTTGGGGTCCGATTACAGCAGACCCTCCGGGTTGGTGTCCGGTTATTAGAGGCACTCTGGGTTGGTGTCCAATTATTAGAGGCACATCGAGTTTGTGTCCGGTTATTAGAGACACACCGGGTTGGTTTCCAGTTATTAGAGGCACTCCGGGTTGGAGTACAGTTACAGAGGCTCTCTGGGTTGGGTTCCGGTTACAGTTATCCCTTAGGTCTTGGCACGAGGCCATGACAATGAAATTTAAGTTCGGAATTATGCATTACCTTGTTATGAAAGTGGTTACTGATATTTCATGTGATTAATCTATTAGTAGAATATCCATGTGAAAAATTAAACGACATTATTTCATTTTACCTTTTACATAATATGACGAAGTTCAAGTTTAAAAGGATTTTGTTTTAATTATACATTTCCTTAAATGTTAATTCTTATTTATCAAAGTTTCCACTGTATTGTTATCCTTACTGAGCATCTGAGCTCACCCCTTTCAATGTCTTATTTTTCACAGGATTCCAAGAAGTAATTTATGAATGAATTGTAGGGATTTTATGAGGCGATATGAAGACAAGATGTTGTTGAAATTGTTTTTACTTTATGATGTAATGTAATACTTATGTATATATCTAGTGTTTTCAAGACTACTAAACTAATCTGTCTTTCGAGACTTTATGTTTTGTGATCATGCGAATGTTATGTAATAATGCACCGACTCTGGGTAACCGGGGTCGGGGCATTATAGTTGGTATCATAGGAAGTTTAGTACAAACCTTGGAAGAAAGATTTTGATAAACTCTGATTAGAGCACATAGACCTAAGATGAACTTTGAGGATTAGTATAGAAGAACTTCCAAAATTTTGGTATTGTAGAGATTTTGTGAGTTTTCTGAGAAATACATCCCTGTCTAGATATGAGCAGGTAGAGGAGGATCTAGCACATATGTACCTAGGGGTAAAACCAGAAAACACCGCATTGAGCTAGACTCAAACAGGAACAGGTTCACGACAACAGGCCTTACTACACTCTTGGTTACGACACTCCCAGGGGATATGCTTAGGATAATTCTCATTTTCATTATAAATCATTATGAAGGGTTTATGATTATAAACATCCTCAAAGAAAACATTTTTTTTGATTATGGATTATATCCATAAATAGTTCAATTAATGTTAAGTGTTTTACATGTATGGAATTATGTATTTTGATTCATAAACTGATCTAGTTTATTCAATTATTTAGAAATGGTGTCTAGTGGATGGAATAGAAACCATATCAATGCATGCACTCCATGTAGGGATTTCCCTCCTATGCAAGATAATTATAGTGGAGCTGGTGATGCAACTGGTGCTGATCAGCTAATCACCATAGTAGGACATCTCACTCAAGTTATGAATAATAACTTTACCCGTATGGAGCACCCTGATCCACAACGTGGAGGATCAATGTTAGATCTCTTCATGAGGAAACAACCACCAACATTCAATGGGAGTACAAATCCCTTAGTAGCTGAGAAATGGATAAATTACTAAGAGAAAATATTCCATTCCATTGGGAGTAGTGAAAGAGAAAAAATTATCATTGTAGTTTACCACCTCACTAGAGATACTGACCAATGGTTTTCATTGATTCAAAACACAAAGGAAGATGACGAAGAATCAAATATGGAATAGAGGGAGTTAAAAGAGCTTTTCATAGAAAAATACATTCCTCGTGACCATCGAGCAGATATGGAAAGACAATTTCTGAGTCTTAGAAAAAAGGAGGATGAGAATGTCGCAATGTATGAGGATATATTTATAAGGTTAGGAAGGTATGTTGGAGATTATATATTTAACCCAACAAGTAATATTGTTCATTTCATTGATGGGTTAAAACCATTTCTTCATCGAGAATTGATCTCACAATCCTTCTCGTCGTACGAAGCCATTGTCTCATGTGATATCATGATAGAAAAGAAATTCTCTAAATCTTATGACAATAAAGTAAAGAAAGATAAGAAGAGAATGATGGAGCAAGAGGCAGATAAAGGGAAAAAGGGAAAGAAGAATTTTCCATTATGTGAAAATTATTGAAAGTAACACCCTGGAACTTGCCTAAAAGAAATGAGAGTTTGTTATAAATGTGGAGAAAAAGGTCACCAGAATCGTGATTGCAAGGGAAAGAAGGAGGTTGTTAATGTGGAATGATACAATTGTAGGGAAATAGGGCATTATGAAAATGAATGTCCTAAGCGTTAGGGAAATATACCTCAGAAAAGTCCAACAGATCAAGGACAAGCTTATGATGTTACTACAGTTGAAGAGGAATGATTAATGTATTTGTATTCTTGGACTCAAGGATTATATTCTAGTTATGAGAATAACGTGATATATATAAGGATTGTACTGTAGTAATTTTTGTTTTCATTAAGGTTTTAATATTAATAAGGTAATAATTTTTTTAGTATGTGAAAATAAGAGAAACATTACTCTATTTGTAGAATCTGATGTTGCGATTGATTTTTGAATTTAGATACCTTTTATAGTGAGTCGGGAAAGAGGTACTTTGGATAACTATAATTGTTTGGAATGGATTAATTTGAACTTTGGATATTATTTTTCAAGGTGAAAACATTTCTTATGATTGTTTTTGGAATATTATGATACTATATATTTAGGAAAAGGACAACCTGCAGGTCGGACAATAACCCATCACATCGGACAAAGCTGCATGAATCGAACCGACAACCGTAGTGCGACAAGACTTTATTACCTAACACTAGCCTACAGGATGTCCCTAGATATTAATTTTTTTCCCTTTTAATGGTATGTTTTAATGATTGGAATCTTATACTATTAGGATAAATATAATTTTTTTGAGATCTATTATCTTTTGGAGTGAAAGTTGAGTTTGTGGTAGAAAATAATTGAATGATGCATATTCTACTTGTCAATATGTATATATATATTTATCATATTCTATAAATAAATTAATTCTTTAGGGAAGGGATATTAAGACCAACAATGTGTTTTCCTAATACCTTATGTTTTTTTGAACTGATGATATTTTAAATCATCATAGATTAATGGCTTTGAGGCCCTCAATTCTACACTTGTTTGTTATTGATGACCTCAATAACTCCATATAAATATTTATGTTTTCCACCAATTACATGTCTATAATTTCCACCAAAGTTCTCATATTCGAAACCCTAATTTTGTGGTGATATTGTCATTTCCCTTTCCCTCTTAATAAAACGAAATTTTATTAACCCTATTTTCGATATTGGTTTTCCACAAAGGTATTTTCTATTTTCAACATTTTATTTTCAATGAACAATTTCAAATTGAGAGAATGAAATTATTTTAAGGATGGGACAATGTAACATACCATGCTTCCATGATAGGTTTCCTTTTGAATAAAGCAATATCTTGCATTGTACTCAACTTCAAGACTCTAACACACCGCAACCAATCGAAGTAGACGATATGAATAGTAATACCCACTTTTTGAAATTTTATAAATTTTAACTCTCAAAATGGAATTCATATTTATATTCGGAATATTGAAATTATCCTTGGGTAATTTTTTTGTAATTTTCGGATAACTTTTATATTTTGATGAATAGTGAAAATTACTAAATTTTAATTAAAAAATATTTTTAAATAAAAATAATTAATTGTGATAAATTATAAATATGATTTCTTTTAAAGTATATTTTGAATAAATTTTTACCATTTAGTACAATTTTGGTCATCGGAAATAATTTTAAAATTAAACTGGACATAAACATGTGTCAATCTTTTGATAGTTATTATTTCATAATAACACGCTTTTTGTTTTGACAACGAGAAAAAATTTTAAATTAATTTCTTCCACTTCTGTGTTTTGAATTTCAAGAAATAGACCCATATTTTGAATCAGGATGTCCAAATTGTGTATATAGGTCACTTTTATTTTTAGACATTTTGAATAATTATTTCGGTTAATATTTTATTTACCATCGTTAAAGGGTAAATCCGGTAAATAAGGGTAAAAAAATAATATTATAATAATACTAAATTACACTAAATCCTGTCTTAAACCTATGGGTAGATACATTTCCTACCATGGGCATCTTATGGTCAATTTTGGGTCCCCATGGATCCACTTTTATGTGATAATGACACATTATATTAATTAAGTTAAAGTAAATACAAAATAACATAAGAATATATCTTCTAGAAAAACAATTTTTTCATAGGGTTATATATATTATATATTTGACTATAAATATTCATTAGAAATATAAAACTATTTCCTACATAATGGTATTTTATTTATAATTTTTAGACATTTAAAAATTAAAAATATACATGACACAATAATGATGAAATATTTTCCTTATTAATGAAAGAATAAAATATTTAGTATTATAAATGATAAAATAAATATAATTTGAATGGTTTGATGACATACAATAATTTTTTTGGTTAATAGGACATTTTAGGATTGCTTAAATGAATTTTATTTTAATTAATAATGTTTTTATGACTTTAATAAAAATCAATTATTAAATATTGTAAAAATTGACATAAAAGAGTTTTTAAAATAAATATTTTATTATTAATTAATATTATAATCCTAAAAATCTAAGGATCTTCCAAATGACTTATATAATGATAGGTGTATCATTAATGTACCACTTTGGGGTATCTTGTATGTATATAGAAGGTTTATTAACTATATATTATAAACATAAAAAGTGACATGGTAAGTGTTAAAATAATTAATCAATAGTTAAAACTAAACGATATGGTTAATATAATGACCCAAACCTATCTAAAATCTATTTTTTGAAAGTATTTCGACCCATACCCACCAAATAATTTGAATAATAAACCTTTGAGCCATTATAAACCGAATATTAATTTATTATAAATTAATACTTTATGTTTTTTCTAAAGAGCCCCTCCTCCCCCTTAAAAAAGAACACATTTCAATCCAATTCTTCACACCATAAAAGCCTTTTGGATCAGCCAAAACCTTCCCAAATACTCTATAAACTTATCTCAATTCATCTTATAGGCCTTATTTTGATAATAAATCCAACCTAAGGATCGCTTTTGATCAAATCAAAAGGAAAAACCCAAAGAAGAGGTAATGTTTTTACCACCCTTTTTCAAGTTCATTTCTTCTCCAACTTCTTCATTCATTGTTATTTCATTTCAAAAATAATAACTCCATTACCTTCTATATAAATTGATGTTATTATAAATAGGTTACAACTATATTCAGTATTCTATCCATCCTTTTAATGACATGTCACCATACGTGCGTACGAACAGCTTACTGTCTCCACGTCGTGGTGTAATTGTTATTCAAAATATTATTATTTTAATGCATAAAATATTGATGTGTAATTCACGTAAATAATAAATATAACATTATAATGATTCTGTATATATGATATACCATCCTATTATATATTATTTTAATATTAAATTTATGGTATTATCGCTCGTGCGTACGCACGGACTACCATCTCCACGAACGCGATGAGATTCATTCCCCATCGTATCCATTAATGTCTAATTATAATTTGATGATTAAAAATAATGTTTATGGACTTGATATAATTCTGTATATGAATATTATACAAACCTATCCATAAAAAACATGGCTTATATAACAAAACATATAAAAGAAAACGAGTAAGTTAACACCGGAAACAACGATAATACAAAGATATTATTAACAAAGAAGTGTTAAAAGATCATATATGATATAATATTAATGTATATGATTCTTAAATAACATAAAAACAATTATTTCACCATTATACAGGAGGTTAACCTACCCTCAACCAAGGAAAAGTACAAGGTAAGGGGTCTTCATGTCACTCCTTATTCTCGTGAGATTCATGCCATATTACCACTATTACCTACTGTGTGGTGTATGTACTTCCCATAATTGTATTATTTTTGTAATACACATTAATTTATGTGTATTTAGATAATCATTGTATGGTACCTCTTTCATGGGATGTATGTTTCATAATTTACTAAATTGGTCAAGGTTAATTTAATAATATCTTCATTATCCAAGGTTGTTTTTACGTAAGTATCTACTGGGACATATTTATTATCCATGTTCATGTTTTATGAAAGAGTTTTCAAAGGGATTATTTTAAGGGACTTTTTACTAAAACATCATTTCAAATGATTCATATATTTATTCTTCTAAATCTTTCTCATAAATTTCCATGCATTCAAAATGGATTTTAAGGATTTATTTATATGGACATGAATGTTTTTAAAATGATAATTACTTTCAAAAGTTTCAAAGTGGTTTGGGACAAATTCATTAAAAAATGTCTTTAAATGGATCTTTTCAAAATTGTGTGACTTTTAAATTTTTTTATGAAAAAGGTGTATTTCTCTCAACGAGTTTTACGAATCATTTTCATCCCTATCAAGATCCTTTAATAGATTTTAAACTTGTTTGGACGTTGATTTATCATGATACAAATCATCCATATTGTGTTGAAGGTTTTGGGATATGTTTGACTGTGGATGTGTTATTCTTATACCATTCATGGTTTATGGGTAATGTATTGACACTTCGTATGCTAGTTTTCTTACAAATTTTTATGTTATATTTCATCCTCTTCTTAAGATGAATGTGTTGGACTAGTATTTTCCGGGCTGGGGTCTAGTTACAGCAGACCCTCTAGGTTGGTGTCCAGTTATTAGAGGTAATTCGGGTTGGTGTCCGGTTATTAGAGTCACTCCGGGTAGGTGTCCGGTTATTAGAGGCACTCCGGGTTGGTGTCTAGTTATTAGAGGCACTCCGGGTTGGGGTCCGGTTACAGAGGCTCTCCGGGTTGGGTTCCAGTTACAGTTATCCCTTAGGTCTTGGCACGAGGACATGACAATGAAATTAAAGTTCGACATTATGCATTCCCTTGTTATGAAAGTGGTTATTGATATTTAATGTGATTATTCAATTAGTATAATATCCATATGAATTATTAAATAGCATTATTTCATTTTATCCTTTCCATAATATGATGAAGTTCAAGTTTAAAAGGATTTTGTTTTAGTTATACATTTCCTTAAATTTTTATGCTTATTTTTGAATGTTTTTGTTGTATTTTTATCCTTACTGAGCATCTGAGCTCACCCCTTTTTATGTCATATTTTTTCTGGGATTCCAATAAGTTATTTATGAACGATCTGTAAGGATAGTATGAGGGGATATGATGACAAGATGTTGTTGTAGTTTTTTTACTTTATGATGTAATGTAATACTTATGATTATATCTAGTGTTTCCAAGACTACTAAACTAATCGGCCTTTAGAGACTTGATCTTTTGTGATCATGAAAATGTTATGTAATAATGCACTGAATCTCGGTAACTGGGGTCGGGGCATTACATAAAAAAGACATTCTTACCCAAATTTTGTCGAAAAGGTCATTAAGTGCCTTATTTGAAAAAAAAACGGAAAGATTCCTTTAAAATCATTTTATAAATAGTTGAACAACGGTATAAATTACATTAACCTATTGCCTAGTAAATAGTAAAACTGATTTGAAATAAATTTTTAAGAAACATGGATGTGGATGATAAATAGGTCCCAGTAGATACTTACGTAAAAACAACCTCGGATAATAAAGACATTGTGGTATTAACCCCTACCTTGTACTTTTCCTTGGTCGAAGGTACATTAACTTCTTGAATAATAGTTAAATAATTGTTATTAAATTATCCAATTACTATGTACATAAATATGATATCATATATGATCCTCTAATAATTTTTAATAATATTTTATTAGTATCATCGTTTTAGGTGTTAACAGATCCATTTTCCTCTGTATGATCTTTTACATAAGCCATGTTTTTTATGGATAGGATGTATTTTATTAATATCCATAATGATATTATGTTCTTAAAAATTAATTTTAATCATAAAATTATACTTATTTTTGAATGTTTATGATGGGGAAGGAATCACATCACGTTCATGGAGATGGTAATCCATACGTACGTATGAGCGACAATATCATTATATTAATGGTGAAATGTTTTGTAATTGGATGTTATATAATATATATAGAAACAATAATATGTTATATTTATTATTTAAATCAGTTATACTCATTATTTTACCCATCCCAATAATTAAGTGTTTAAACAACAATCTACACCATGACGTGGAGACGGTAAGCCGTACATACGTATGTACGGTGACTGTCATTTATAGGATCGATTTAATAATGAATATGGTTCTACCATCCATTTAATAACATCAAAGTATATAGATGATATTTTGTTTGTTATTTTATAATGGAAAATAAAATTAAAGTGAATGTGGATGAATAAATGAACTTGATAGAAGGTGGTGAAATTATTACCTCTTCTTCGGGTGTTTTCTTTTTAGTTGATCAAAAGGGCTCTTTAAGTTGGTTTTTTTATCAACGTAAGGACTAAAGGTTGATGTGAATGAAGTTGGGAGGATATTTGAGTAGGTTTTGTCAAATACAAATGGCTTTGGAGGTGCTTAATTAATAGAAGGTGAAGTTATCTTTTATAAGAGGGGTGAGGGCCACTTTTGGTATTGATTAAAATATTAATTTATTATACATACATATTCGGTTTATAATGGCTCATAATGAATTTATTTAAAAATTAGGGGGTTATGGTTCAAAATACTCTCAATGAATAGTTTTTACACAAGTGAAGGTTACCATTTTAACCTTATCATGTAGATTTCAATCTTAGTTAAATAGTTTGACATTTACCATGTCTCCTTGTGTTTTTATATTATATGGTTAATAAACATACTATAACAAGACAAGATAACCCACAGTGGTACAGTATTAATATATATAACCTTATCTAAGTCCTTATACTTATCCTTATGTTTTTAGAAACATTATATCAATTAATAATATAGTATTGATTTTAAAAACACAATTATGACAACTTTGACACTATTTAGTATTTTTTTTGAAAATTACAAAAGCATGATTACATCAAAAAAATATTTAATCAAACCTATCATGTAATATTAATTTATAAAATTAGTGTAATTCATCAAAAGTCATAAATTACATTTATTTGGATATTTATAATATCAATTATTTTAGTCGTTCATTAATAAGGTAATTAGTGAATCATCGTTGGGTCATAAATAAATAAACTTTTACAATTCCTAAAAATTATAAATAAAATACCATTATGTATTAAATATTTTTATCTTTCTAATGAATATTTATAGTCGAATTTATCTTATGTATACTTATATATTAAAAATGGTTTAGTTATTAAAAATTCAATATAACTCTTTTAACACTTCTTTAAATAAAATAATAATAAATGTCCAAATCTAATTCAAGTGGATTGAAAGGGATCATATATTATTCCTAAGGTTGTTTTTAGTTGAATTACACTTATAAAATAGCTTTAGGACATGTTTAAGGTTAATTACAATATCATTTTTACCCTTAATTACCCAAATTATTTTTAACTGTGGTTAATAAATGTTAAAAGTTTCTATTCCCCAAAAATTATTTTCATCTTATTGACCCACATTTTACATACTGATATCAATTGTGTCTCTCAGATTTTTAAAATTCAACTCACTGAAGTGGTAAAATTAGGTTTTATGAAAATTTTTAAATGCACCTAGATTGGGGGTAAAAGGCGGTAAAAATTTCAATAAAAGTTTATATGTATAAACTTATTATAAATTATCTATAATTATGTACATTGAACTATATTGGAATTATGTATCTATTTTGACCTAAAATAAATTAATATAAAATAACTAATTTTTTAAATAAGAATTTAGTGTTAAACAATAACACAATGTTTTTCATTATTCATAAAAAAATGAATGTTTTCAGAAAAATTCCAAATACTCACCCAAAGCTAATTTAGATATTCCAAATTCAAAAATTAATTCCATTTTGAAAATTAAAATTTATTAAATTTCAAAAATTTTGTATTACTATTCATAATGGCTAGTATCATTGGTTGTGGTGTGTTAAAACTCCATGTTATGTACAATGCAAGATATGGCATTATTCCAAGAGAAACGTACCATGGAAGCTTGGGGTGTTAAAATTAATAAGGGAAATATCAACCTTGTCAAACATAGTCCTGTTCCACGGGATGTCTGGTCTTCAAGTATAAATGAAATCCCATTCACCAAACATGGATATCTCGAGTTTCATTACATACATCATGATTTTAGAAAATATTTCAAACAAAAGCCACAATTTATTTATTAAAAGACTCATACACTTACAATAATTTCTAGGAAATTTGTGACAATATCATATGAATCTAAATGAAATCTCAATTTTAATTATTCATAGTATTCTCATAATATATATCTTTATATTTTATATCGAAATGTATCATTGATCATAGAAATAATCATTTATAATAGAATTCATTTTTTTATCTATACATCATGATAACAACATAATAAAAACATATTTTTTAACATGGTCCTCTATAGTGCCTTGTATATCTATCCAATGCCATCACCTAAGGTCTGATAGACCCAAAATTAGGACATATAATTTCTCTCCTCATATTCAAAATTTGATAGTACATAATTGGCCAATTATCCCTATTACAATAGTTATCTGCATAAACATTGTCCAAATATAATTAAATATAAAAAATATTCTTCCTTTGTTAAATAATTCCATACATTGCAACACCTTGAGTGTAATTCCCCATACTAATTTTCTCTTATTACATATGATCCAAAAATATGTATTGAATTTTATCACAAACAAATATTGAGTAATTATCATTTCAATGAGATACATAGTTACCCCTAGATCCCTTATCATAGGACCAAAAATAATGACTAAAATTAATATATATATATATATATATATGTGTGTGTGTGTGTGTGTGTGTGTGTGTGTGTCCTTAAGATAGATCCATGAAACCGAGTCTTAATAATGGTATCATAATCATCTAGTCATGGTCAGTTCTTGTCTATATTCTTCAATCTATCATTCAGAATATATTATTTTCATAAATCTGAAATCATGTATTATTAATCATAGATCATTGAAAACCTTTCTTGGTTAATTGTTTCCTGGGAATCATACTCTGAATAAATATATTTTTTAACAATGCATAGTACTCCCCTAATATGGATCTTTATATGTCCCACTGATATGTCTATTTAACCAAAGGCATATTCATCCTAAAGGAAACATTTTTTGTCCCAATACTCCATGAAATTTTTTCAATGGAAGAATACTTTGGAATATAGTCCACATTCATTCATCACAAACATGTATCATGTAATCAACTCAGATTATAGCCAACCATGTTTGTGACTAAAAATGTATCCCTCAAATTCATAAGGTATTGGAGAATCATTTCTATTTAGGTCCCATTTTAGTTATTATTCCCTATTTCAAAATTATATAAACACTGACCTTAAACTGTTCTCACACAATTTATGGGTTTTTTTTATAAAATTAAATCTTACATTATTATATGAACCATTTATAGTGAATAAATCACTATGGGGGTGTGAATTCTACATTTTACCCGCTACATATATATGATTTATAATTCAACACCATACACACCCTATTTAGATCAGTACAATTGTTTTCTATATCATAATAAAATTATGAATAGGAATGTGATGTGTGTGATAACATCCATACTAACGCCACATATCACCATTTACTGTGCAAGATATCATTTTCCATCCCTTGATATTGATTATTCTATTATCTACAGTATTGGTTTTAAATTATATCCATCCTTCTTGGATTATGAATTAAAAGTACCATAATATAATTATTCAAGTGAATGTAATAGCATCAACATCAAATATTTTCATATGAAACTTTCTTTCAGGTCCACCAACATTGGTCGAAGTTTTTAAACCTAAAAAATCTCGAATATATTGTTCCAAACGTCATAAAACTATAATAAATGCCTTATTTTTTATGGAAGTGTATATATTGGTGTTTATAACACCTTTCACGTTGGATTTTATCAATTTTATTTATGTATATAAAATCTAATTTTGTGGTCTATGAATTTTGAACATAAATATTAGATTTATTGACCTATTTAAAAAGACCATAAACTACCAATGAAAAGATATGTAGTACTCCCGATGTTGAAAACCTATAAAGGGATCTGCATATAAAAGTCAAGTTACTGTTCACAAGGTAATAACCCATAATTTATTAGGTAAAATATGAGAATTTTATATAGTAGAAAAATGTTCAATACTTTTCAGGTCATAAAAAATAATATGAAACCTAAGTAAAATCCATGTATTTCTTATTAAGATTTTTTCATATTTATATTTTGTGGAATGTTAGGTTAGTAAATCCAAAGAAAAAAATATTTTAAGGGACACCATGTATCCCGTGTAATATAAAATCTATTTACTCTTTGAAATATTCATATAAAATTGATATATTATTTAATTCATCCACTCTTTACATATTAATTCATATATTTCATTTATTTCATTTATTTAGAAAATCATAACACTGAATAATTCATTCAAATAGTAATAATATAGTGTTATAGTGTTGATACTTATACATATATCCATATTTGATCCATGTTTAAGATGAAAAAATAAAACCAAAATTATTTTTATTTAGATTTATTCTTAAACATAAAGTAATAATGGAGAATATTAATAACAAACAGTATTTTATCTAATAATGGATAAAAAACGAGGGAAACATCCAAATGTTGGAGTCCCTCTTCTCTATATTCACGAGATGAAATATTTTAACAACATAATTTCTATGCCATTGGTTTCATTCCTTCGACTTATCTACACAATGTTTATCCCCATAAAACTGTATGGCTTTATTATCCATAGAAAGATGGGATCTTCTATTTTAATAACAACTACATAATTTCACTAAACCCAAATATCCTACAATGACCGGTGAAGCTATAAATGATCTCCCATAGAAGAATCCAAATATTTTTGGAGACTTATTATTTAAATGGATTTTTCTCCAACTACACATTGAAATCAATACATCATATTGTCATGATTATGTTATTCCCGTGAAAATTTAACATGGAAATTATTAGAGTAGTTAAGTAATCACACCCTGATGGAAAAAATTTATGACAATTTCTCTTATTATAATCATTTAATTTCCTCATTTAATATATAATTAATTTTAAAATAGAATAACCAAATGGAACCCAACATAGTAAAAATTATATGGATTAAAAAAATTTGTGAGGATAGAAATTCCATGTATGTCCATGAAACCAAATGCCATATATATTCCGAAAAAATCATCGAGATACCCAAAAAGAGTTCAAGAAATATATTTTCACTTTAAAACAAATATAATCAGTAGAAATGTACAATATAATTTATAAATTATGGAAATATATATTTTTAGTTCCCTTATTGGGACATTATACCTACGTTACATTGTTGGCTGAATAGTAGTGGAAATTTCCTTTTAAGGGCCAATTATTGAAGCTGCTGTCACACAAGGTCAAAAAAGTTTAATCAAAAATCGAATAAAATAAATGAGGAAAAATAATATAACATATAAATATGAACCCATAGATTTATCATAAATAGGGTAAAATTCTCCCCAAGCATCCCCTACTTCATTGACTTGTATGGTAGAGACATCATAAAGGGGACACCTTCGTGAGTATTCCCAATGACCACATAAAAAGATCCTTGGGATTATTTATTTTTTGGATACTGAGCTCTTTATTTGTCAACCATATGAACAAGAAAAACCTCCACTCCATGTTGATATATTTGAATATAAATTTTCTTAGTAGAAAAACATACATGAGTTTAGTACCACGATAAATACCATCAGAATAAGGATGTTTCCATGAGAGAAAAAATCCATAAAATTTCTTATTGTTATACCAAAAGTATTTTAATGAGACTTGGATACTAATGAATGCAAGAATTTATTTCATTTCCATTACATCTTCAAATGAGGAATCTTGTTTTATCACATATTTATTATTGAAGACATCTAGGATGACATGGTTATGACCCAAAGTCATAAATTCACCTACATCATCCCCACCTATAGTTATAGTAGATTCCCCTCTAAATGGTAAGAGAGTCATATTTGTATTGAGGGATGATGTCTTAGTTTCCATTAAAAATTGTTTTCTAATAAGTATTTATTCATAAACATTCACAAATCATCATATTTTTTTCTCTTGAAAAAATTATGGTCGGGATAAAAATTTCAATATGTTCAATTATTAGTTTCTCCATGTTCTCCATTGAATTAGAATCAAATTTGTGACATACATCAGATACCCAAATCTCTAGATCTTATCCTCTTGAACATTCATAAATCAAAGTTATTTTCAAAATATCCTCTATATTTGTTATTAGTGTTGAAATATAAGTGAGAACAAGTGATAAATAATTACATGATATTCTATTATTATTAAAAGTCATCATTACTAATATTATCTTCTCCCCCTTTTTTAATAAGAGCTGGTGGGGCTATGTCCCTCAATGTATCTCCACTTGATGTAATAGTATTTTCAGTATGGGTATTTTCTTCATCTAATAAATTATTATAAAAAATTTATAGATTTGTAATATATCTCTTATTGTAAGAAAGGAAATCATGTTCAACAACGAATATGTATGTTCAGACACACATGGTGGATAAAACATGACATGATAGTGTTGTGAAAACTAATAATGACTAATGAAATGTCTGGAAACTGATTTTTTCATTCCACCAATGTTTTGTTTAAAATTATGGTAAACTAGTACATGCATTATAAAATATTATTTTTAGAAATGGTGGGTTAGAATGTTTAATATATTAAAATTTTTTTGTGATCAATTTTCCTAGGTATTCTACCCTAGTAGGTGAATTATATTATTCCAAAATCCTAATGGGACTTTTAAGCACATTGTATATTTGTGATTTTATCTTTTAAGGTTCTTTCTCCACCATCTGCAAATAAAAATTACATGTTTTAACAGTCACAATTCCCCATTTAAAAAGATTTACCCTACTAGGAGGTATGAATACTTGAGATCACCAATTTCAACCTGTTCTCTAGTGTATTGATAAATAACCCCTTTTTCGAGACCCCAATCCATCATTTCAATCACCCATGTTGTGAAAGAGATTCAGATGTCATTGGTGTAAATAATAGTCCATAAATCGTGAATATATATTTCCACTTTTGACAGATTGAAATCATAATAAAAATTTACGGTTCCTTTATATAAAAAATTATGGAATATTTATGCACACTTTAAGAACCTCCTCTATGTACCCAATTTAGAAATTCATATTCTATAAAAATTGGTCCACATCAGACCATACATAGTATAATGACTTATCAAATAGTTTGAGAAGGACCAAGCATCCTTCAACCTAACAATCTTTCTAAGTTCTTCAACATATTAACCTTGAACCTTTTGATCCAATGACTCATCCTAATGGTGAAAATGATATCACCACTGTAATGATTCAATCTATACATGTATTTTCCACTCAATATTTCTATATATCTTAAAATTGTGATTATTTTGGTTAATTTGGAGTTTTTTATTTTCACCCACCAAACATATTGTCTTTACATGCATTCTTTGTCAGGGTTTAGTAACAATGAAATCATAAAGAATAGTGTTTTATATACAATCTTATAGACATGATGAAATCTATAAATTGGTATATCAATAAGTTATCCCAATGGATGCACCTAAATGAGGTAATTTAATCACCACCTAAGATATATTCTAGTCCAAGATTAACTATATATTCCTTTCCTCTATTCGAATTTTATATGACTTAATGGTCATGGAAGATGACATGGTTAGCTTTTGTAGGTATCATAATTCATTTGAAAGTATATAAGGTACATAAGACAAAAAAATATCTTATTTTATATTAGTTATTCCAACATGAAATCCCTCATTTCCATATTGTATGTCCTCAATTAAGAATCATTAAATCCATTATCAACAATCATCTTTCTAGTAAGATCAACATGCAGGAATAATTTTACCTAAATAGATAAAAATAATATCATTGGAGTTGACCCATATATTAATGATAAGAGTTTGAACCCAGAAATGAAAAGGAATAAGCAGATGAATAAACATCTTAGAATAATAATTTCACTGAGCACCATATATGAGATGAAATTTATAGTCATCAATCCTCAAAACTCATAGAATGGAATTATAAAGTATAAAGGGGACTTCCATATATAAACAAGAATTTTATACTAATGAATGTTCTCTATGATATGGGTTTCCAATTCCACATTCTACCCAAGTTCTAGCTTTTCCTCCATAAAAACTATCACTAGCCTCAAGAAGCAATTATATGCATGAATTGGTATAAAATAGGGATTTAATCACATTTATTGTAAAATAATAATATTAATCTTTATAGGGACGTGATGATCAATTTTTTAAACCCACATTTCATATGGTCCTTTATCCAAAATAATCCAACAATTCTCCATGATTTCATGAATTTCTATCATTGGATTCCTTGGTGGATACCAATATATTGTTCCTTTCTCTAGAGGCATCATGAAACCTATCATCCATACCTCTGAATGAACATCATCCCCTAAGAAATTATCATTAGTTATTACATTATTGGAGAATATTAATAAACCATTACTAAAGAAGGAATCCATTTTTTTATTTCCATGTATATTTTAATGGAATGATATCATCATAAATGAAATTGAGGAAGGGGTCCACTAAAACATTATAGGCATCCCAAAAACTTATGTATACTTTCCCACATGTCCTATAAAAATGTATAGTACGAGGGATCCATTTTTTCAACAATTCTGGTATAAGATAAAGGATTCACCATATGTATATCAAAAAGACCAGATTAATTCAAAAATGGTGACTACATTTAATAATAACAAAATAATTAGAACACATCATATACACAATGTACGATAATTTCTATTTTGGAATAAATATCATCTAGAATGAATGTAATAATTTTCAATTTATCTGTTTTGTTGATCAATAGGAGAGCATTAGAAAATAAATGAGAAACTATATGACTTTTTTTAAAAAAAATATGAGTTCACATATATGAAGATATCATTATATAATGAATCAAGAACACAATGTGTGTTAATCAATCATTTGTATCAGATACCTTGGTAGAGATATGAGATAATGAAATGTTTTTATATTCACTAATCTAGGAGAATTTCGTACAACTATTTAACCTTTGAAATAACATGTCCATTATAATCCCATGTTTATATTGAAGAATTATCAGGAAATTCCAAGTTTAAATTTTTTATATTTTTTGAAAGACACAATTAGTAACCATGGCATGAGTGGTATTATTCCATCCTAATAATGTCTAGTATCTCACTGAAGTGATTTTTTACATTATCTTCTAAAATGCGATAAATTTATTTATACAATATAATTTTATAATGAGACATACTGGATTTTATTAATAGATAAATAATTAACATAAATAAACAGTATTCAATCTAAGAAGAGTAGTGGGTCTCTCAACCATGTGAGCAATATTGGTTGAGTAAAATTTTTATCACTTGTCTGGTTTATTCAAACATTGGAAGGAATTTGGAAAAGTAAAAAAATTATCCCACCTATGGTATCTTTAATGTATACATTCCTATGTCCCTCATGTAATGTAACCTCTCTCTAGTGCCTCCCACAATAAATATTTTGAAATTAACTTAACATAAATCTGGTCACACAAGGCATTTAATGAAAAAAATTTGAAAACATTTCTCCACTCATATCTCTATATCATCTAACTTTACACACATTGGCATTTTTGTTAGAAGAAATAAATACGAGAACATGTTTCACTGAGTTCATGTCAAAACTACAAATATTAGAGAAGAAAATACCATAGTAAAAAATTGACCACATTAAAAGATTAAATCATTCAAAAGTCACCCCAAACATGGGATTATATCATGCATATTCCAATCATATATAACACTAAGGGTGGAAGTTTTTTGGGGTTTCCTATAATTGAATAAAATTATATTGAATGGAAAAACCTAAAATTCATGATGTACAATAGAATAGGGAATTAAAGTAAAATTATATTAAAACACATGATATTATCCCAATTGAAGAATTCATGTGGTATTATCATGGAATAAATATCATTAAAGTAGTATATATACATCTTACTAGTCCAACATACTTACTCATGAATGTATTTCTGATTCAAATCACAAGCTTTAGCCTCCCTCTTTTTCCAAGGTCATGAATTTACCTATTAATAATACACATTGACTCTTTTATTTCAGATTTAGGAAGTAAGAGTTATAAACTAATTACTGATTTCCCAACATCCTCATCTATGAATATAAAATCATAAGGTATCTTATTATGATTTAGAATAAGAGGGAATTAATATAAAAATTAGTATTTGGGTTCCAAAAGGAGTCCAAACCACAAGAACCATTATGAAGAACCAATTTCTCAATTTATAATTACACTAAAAATAAGTATTCTTAACACATTATAAACATGAGCACCATTATTTTAAAATCATCCACGGATGCCCCATATTCTAGAGGAGATAGTTTTCCCACGTATTATTTTATGAATCATTACATAGAAAAAAATAATATAGGTAAATAATTCATCATCAATCTACTGTATCACTTTGGAAAAGTATTCTGTTGTAATAACAAGTAAAACTGGGGTGATGTTCCCCCAATATAACCCAAGAATCAATTAGGTGATGTCATGTTTACTTACCCAAACATTTACATTGGAAAATCCCCCATTAATTCATCTTAGTATAATTTTCTAGGAATACATTGAATCCATATGAATACTACCTCAGTGAATGCTACTCAAGCACCTAATTTAAGACAATTCATTTTTAAATAATAGATCACCCTTTTACCAAAGTCTCTTATTTGATAATGTAATCATTAATACATTCCTTATGAGAACTATAATTGTATGGTTGAGGTATGGATAAGATCAATGTTCCTCTATAATTAAATCATGAATTGAATTGGTAAATTAAATCCTTCCATTTAACCACCCAAGTTGTTGGCATACTAATGATTTACATGATCACGAATTCCCTTGGTAATAAGGATTCCAACCTTGGAGGCAGTAATGAAAATATTATCACATCAAGAAGGGTTATTTATTTAATGAATTGTACAAAAAATGTGAATTAAATTTGGTAGTATCCATAACTATTTTCTTATACGCAGATATGTAATACACAATTAGGGGTTCAGTAATTGTTAAGATGAAAAAAATTAGAATCGCTTCTAGAGTATTTAACAATTATTTATTATTGACTAACCTATAATCGCTTGATCCTTGACCATTAATAAACTAGAAGTAAATTTTAATGGGAATGCCTCTTAATGTTAGGCAATAGAATTATTTTTTAGGATCCCATTACATTTATACCTTATATATCATTATCACATTAACCATGAGATAAATAAACAAGTTCAACCCATGGGATTCATGTTCTGGTCTAAGTCCCATTTAGATGTGATTGTTTGATATAAATGATCTTCAATTATATTCTTTTCATTAGACTAAGATTAGCTAACATGTTCAGAGAGATTAGTGATGGTCATGTCACTGGTATAACTATAATAACTTATTTGACAAACCCTTATAGCTATAATCACTAAAAAAATTAAATTTCATTGGATTTTATACATATATTGATGGGATATGTAAGATAAACTCCCTGAGGCTCCAACCCAAAATTATCAATCCATTACCATATTATTTATGCCAAATTCTATGTAAAATGATAACCCCGCATAACAGGTATCATTTAATATATGTCATTTTCATGTCATCCTGATAGGAACGTATTACTGATGAGATCTATATTTATAAGAATATATTCCATGTTAAAGAAATATAATCACTTATGTTTATATTCCTTGTAGGATCAACTATAAGGGAACATTCATGTGTAATACCTCCATGAAATTTTTATAGGAGTTGTTATATTGATTTCCCCTCTACTTGATGTTAATTGAAAGGTATGGTACTTATAACATGATCATAAATGGTATGTTTTATCCTATTAGGGTCCCCAAAACTATGTGGGTTATGATTCCGTTCACAAGGATACAATTGAAACTAACTAGAATCCTGATCGAAACATTAAAATAATTTGTGTCTTCATGGATAACGATATATTGCAGAGCACTCAATATATTTCATAAAAACAATTTCACAAAATAAAAAATAAAAAATTGGATAACCATTGATACACATAGATGATATTATACAAATGTGGAAATGACTGATTTAAATTGTAAAAAACAACAAGACATATATTTGGATTTTCAAAGATTCAAAAATATGATTAAATCTATAAGACAGACCCAGTGTAAAAAGTAATTCACGAAAAAGGACATGAGTAGATAAACCTCCCATCTTCCACAAAAATATGATTTCCCAAAATCATTATCAAAACTCATAGTGGTCATACATTTTGAATGTAGTTATGTAGACTAGCATGTATTCCAGGACCATTGGGTGTTTCCCGTTCCTTGAATAAACCCCATGAGAAACTATCTGAAGCATGTGAGAAATTCCAAATATATGAATAACTTTATGACCACATCTAGATGGGAATAAGTATCCTTCTAATTAGGAATAATTTACAATGTAAATCACGTACAAATATTAATAAAAAACAACTATTACTTACTTAATAAACATTGAAAAATATATATGATGTTAATAATTCATTCCATTATATTAAAAATAGTAAAATGAGATAAAAATATAAATCAAATGACATACGTAGAAAATGAAAATATAGAGGGTAAAGGTGTCAGTAGAATACCACAAGCATGAAAAAAACAATAACCGAATAAAAAATTCTAAAAAATTTTAACATCATCATTTATATAAAAGTTAATTTTAGTTTCGAAGATTTTGAGACTTAACAATAAATGAAATAACAGTTGTTTATAAAAGTATAAATAATATATTATTGTAGAATATTTTCATGTATAATTATAGTCATAAAATGCATAAATATTAATATTTCAAATAATAAAATTCATATAATTTAATATTACTATTAAAAAAAAATTTAGTGTTTCATTTGAAATCATAATCTTATATACATTTTAATAAAACTACATTTAAATTATTTCATAAGAAATATTTCAATGTTAAAATTTAAATATTAAATTTAACAAATTTGGAATTTTATTTTGATAGTATTGTTCTATTTGTTATAATCAAAATGTAGAAATTATCTTTTAGTTCTTTTTTCGTATATTTCTAAGAATGTTTTCTAGGTGAATATTGAAAAGTATAGGTATTAGAGATACTTTAAATTCTATATATTCAATAAAAAGTAAATAATAATATTTAATTTATGAAATATCATACACGGCCGAAAATGTTGTTAGTGGTTAAAATGTAGATTATTTAAATCAGAACCATTAATTTGAGATATATAAATTTATTTCGATAGCATAAATTATATTTTTATTTAAATAAAGAAATATTTTATTATATTATAGTTATAGGAAATCTAGATTAGGAAAATAGGTTTTGGGATTGTTTAAATATCAATGAAACCAATAAATTAATTAAAAAAATTAATAGAAATATTAATCAATGTTATTCATAGTCCAAAGCCCCATTAATATAAAATAATATTGTTTTCAAAGGTACCCATCCTTTATGGTTATATAAAAAACAATAATTCATAAAATTATCCTCACTATCATAATGATTTATTTTTCCAAATAAAATCATAAGTACATTTATATTTTTTTATCCATGTCCCCATTGGTTCAAATAATATATAATATTATCCTCTAAATTCATTAAACTCAATCTATGGGAGGCCAATCAAAAAGAATTAAAAGCATTTCAAAACCCATGTCATCACATTTCAATTATCCTTATAGTATTACTAAAATATAAGTAACCAACAATAATAAAAACAAAATATTATTTTCATTATAAAGTAATTAATTAATAAAAACCTAAAAATTATTATTATTTCCATTGATTTAAGATATTATAAAAACAATTTTCAACCATGGAGGTTTATTTAATTATGTGAATGATTTAGTTTTCTTTATGACTTATGAATTTGATAGATATTGCTAGAAATATAATTCATTATTTAATATAATAATAATAATTGAATAATATAATTTATAATATCTTGTAATGATGAAATATTCAGGGTAATAGTTACACTTATGTTGAATAATCATTGTTATTTCACCTTTATCGGACAATAATAAACAAATATTCCTGAAAATATAGCTATATATTAATCTATTGAATCACTTCACACGTGGGATGATATAAAAACTATATCATCACACATATAGATCTTTTAAAACCATAGGAAGGTGATAAAAAAGGGTTTATCATGATATCAATAAAGATTTGGAATCATGAACTAGACATTAATAGAACAATTAACTCTAATAATATTAATTTTTAAGAAGAATAAATCCTGAAAATAATTGAATTATAAAGGTGAACTTAAAATTAAATGTATATGAAGTCATTTAATTAATGTTAGTAGACTATATAAGAGGTTATTGGAAAATACAGATCAATCCAAATCATTATGTGTGGTGTCTTTTTATCTCTTTCTCATTCATGGGGTTATTCATCCCATTGAACTATAATTATAATCTATTATTTTTAATATTTCCTTGACATATTCCATTTTTTTCTCCCTATCATTTCTAGGAATATGTACATATATACAGTTCATTTTATAATCTTATTTTAAATTATTCCTCACAAATAGAATAATTTTTTTCTACTTTCATTTCATGTTAGACTATTCTAAAAATTATTATCATGAAATGATTAAAAATAAAGTCTTTATTTTTTACATACAATATGATTTTTTTTCATTGTGAAACCCATATGCATTTATCTATTTTTATGTTTTTTCCCTTCTCACAAATGTTTGAAAAAGATGATAAATTTTATAATTTTTTATTTATATATTCATATTTAATTATCCTTTATATTGACTAATATGTTAATAAAATATAATCATTTACTTTATAGTGAATTTAAAATATTCAATATTCCATTATTTTATATGAGAATATATAATTCCTTGATAGTTAATTATTTATGGATTTTTTTATCAATTACATTATAATGGGATTATTTTATGTTTATGATTTATCTATATATAATTTATATATGGTAAACAGAAGGATGAAATATAATGATTATTAGTGGGATATGAATTATAAAAACATTAATTTATTATTTATTTTTTTATATTTTTTGGAAAATATAACACTTAAACGTGAAGCAATTATCTTTTTCTGTAATGTTATATATGTGTATGATATTGTGAGCTATTTCAATTATTTTTATTAAGTCTTGGTAGTTACCTTAAACATATGATTAGAATTAAATTCATTTTATTTATTCCCAATTGAATTATTCTCATCATTACCATTCTTTTTTTAATGTTGTATATCTTATTCAATGTTTCCATGGGAAGGTTTATGATCCTTATATTTTATAATTAAATGTATTGACTATTAACTATAATGATAAATATCCCCATGTTCATTCTTATTTATCCATTTTAATGTTTTTTCAGCATAACCCTTCTTTTATATAGGTCATAACGTTTTCATATATTGTAAAAATAAAACACATTGTTTTATGAGAAAAATATTAATATGGAAAATAAAAATTACATTATTAATTTAGAAATTTATTATGGTGTATGTAATCTCCCAAGTTCACCAAAACAATATATTTCATTGTGTAATTCTATTTATAATTATTTTTATAATTATATAATATTTTTTAATACCTATGAGTCATTATATTTGTTATTATAGAATGGTCTCTCTATTTTTGGAGATTGGGGTAGGAAACATTATTGAATATACATCCTACTAACATAGACTAAAAATTATGTAATCTTATATTATGATTTATATTTATAATTATTTGTAAGAACATAATTTATCTCATATATGTTTATTTGTTAATATATTCTTATCACTAATGTTCGATTTTTTATTAAATGGTATCTAAAAGGGTGATGTGTCTCGACCACCAATACCATTTAAAATTCAATAATTTCAGGAATGAGAGGAATTTTATGATGGAGGAATAGGATGAAGACTTTATAGTGATACATGATAAATTAACTAATGTTATGAAGTATTACATGAACCAACCTGAGTATACAAATTCTTAAAATAAGGATCAATCTGATTTGATTCATTTATGTGGAAAAACATATTCATATGGTTGATCTCTAAATCCATTACTTTTAGAGGAATTGATTGATTTATATATATATATATAATTTTTTATGTAAGATAATTTCATTATATATTTCTATTACTTGGAATGAGAAGTTAATCATTGACTGATAATTATATAGACATATAGACATATAGTTAGAGCTATTATAGAATATAAAATGTGGTGCAATAATTCAATCTCAAGTATATAAATCATTTTTAAGTAAAAATTATTGGAAGAATCTACCAAAAAAATATAAATACTCTCTGTTTGACAAAATTTTGTATGATATATTAGATGTGGAAAATTTTTCCTTATTTAATGCGAATATAAACTACATGGATATGGATATATCTTTAAATATTCCCATGTAATCTAAATGTAAATAGAATTATATATCATCTATAAAAACATTTTTTTGAGTATGGGTATTATTTCTTTGTTGGAAATAATATTTGAATGAAATTATTATGTCAAATGAAAGGATTATTCATTAAACTCATTCCCAATATGGGTGAAAAGACTGAGTTATTCCTTAAATAGATTTTCAAACATAATCAAGATTGAGCTGTTGATCCCACTATAGAATATATATATATATATATATATATATATATATTCACATATCAATTATTACATATATAATAGCCCTTGAATAGATAAATGAGTTGAGGAAACAACATGATAACTTGGAAAAGTGTTTTGCACTCACTCTTTCTCCTTTATGGGGTGGTTAAATTCTCTTTGTGAACAAAAAGGATGCTCTTATTGGTCTCTACCTTAAATTACAGAAACAAAATATGTTTAAAATAATGATAAAGTATCCATCACCATATATTTATGACTTGCTAAATTATATAAATGTGAAATTTTACTTCCATATGGTGTATATTTGATTAGGATATCATCAACTAAAAGTGAAAAAGAAGATATTCCGAATATTTATTTTAATACAAGATATAAACAATATTAATTTATAATGATTATATTAAAATAAACAAATTATCTTGAAATCATCATGGACAATATGAATATAGCAAATCAAGATTACCTAAAAGTCATTTTTATGAATTTATTAATGATATTATCATATATTCCAAATGAATGGATGAGAATGAATATCATATGAGATAGGATCTAAAAACATTATAAAAGGATACTTTGTATACAAAGGGAAGTAAAGAATTATTAATGTTGAAGATGGAGATATTCTAGGGGCATGTGTTTAAAATAAAAAGGGTATCTATTGATTATTACTAAAATGTTATTAATAAATGTCTATAACCATCATATATGTCACATATCTATGTATTCATTGGACTATCGGAGTAATATTAGCGTTTTTGAGGACTTTCTGATGATTTTCATACCTACTAACCAAGATAACTGAAAAAGTAGTTTTCATTTTCCTGAAATAATGATGAGATCCATATTTTCAATATTTTTTTATTAAAATAAATGATATAAATAACCTAAAATGTTTAAAATTAATTAGAAAAAATAATATTTTATAGTTCTTATGAGAATGATTATAAATAAATTATTAATCGGTTCATTATTGGTAATTAATAACATTAATTGAGTATGAAACTTTTTTTAACAAGGAAGACATTTATTTTAGTTGATAGAATATTCTTTTGGTCCCTTCTATGAATAAATATAAAATATTATTTGATGTGAATAAATGGATATTCTATTATCAATATTTAAATAAAACATCTTTTTAAGCACTCTAAATAATATTTTATAACATATTTTATTGAATATGTGATATTAAATGAAGAAAACCTAAATATATATAAGAATAACTAAAAATCACATCCAAGTGATTAAGAGAAAAAAATTAAAAATACATACCTTCCGATAGAGCATCAATATTAATAATAAAAATAGAACATTAAGAATAGATGTTTGATGGATTTGTAGGATTAGATATGAATTTCCAATGTCTATATAAGAATAAAAATTCCTTCATGTATAATTAAATTACTAAATTTACATTCTATAAATGAATAATTAGATACCGATGAAATATTAACCCTATGGACTCACCACTCACTCAACCTTAGACCAAGTGACATATAATTTAGAAAAAATTTAAAATCATAATTTGAGAAAATTATTGAAAACCAAGTAACATATTGAATATAAACATATGTAGTGAGATCAATCCAAATAATGAATGGTTTTCATTTATAGACTCATATACTAAATAAAAATGAATTGTTATATCATCATGGAAAAACATTGAAGTACATGATTAAATCTACTGTGGTACTTCCCCATATCAAAATCACTATATAAGATAATTTTTTTATTTGAAGGATGATTTAATTCCTAAAATAATATTTTCAATGGAACCAAGAATATTCTTGAAAATTAACAGTGGATTTGAGAAGAATTAAAATGGAAAACCAACTAATGAAAATGAAAATGACCCATATTTATCGTATCATACATGGTGTAGCTTGGAAATTTTTCTATTCACTCAACAATTGTACCTGAGATTGGATATAGATCAAGGAGAACTTCTCTTCGTGTTGGAAATATTGGATGAGATCCTCTTATTATTACCAAAGTAAAAAAATATCTAATATCATTTTCAATAATGATAATTCATTGGATTCTATTTTTACACCCTCTCCAATGTGAATTTTTACCTCTTTTATATCATCAACCTAACTAATGCAGATGATGGTTTTTGAATCTCTCCTTCTATCTTGGGCCTCTTCAATAGCAATGATTTCTCTAATCATCTTCATATTCCTGAAGAAATTGATTCCAATGGGGGGTTAAAGGTTGGACACTACAATAAATTTTAATTTTATATTTCTCAAAATCTATGTTATCTATTTTTCAACCCCTAAGAATTCATCATTTCTATTCAATGGTAGTCATCTTTCCTCGAAATTCCTTTTTTTCATATGCCCTCACTATGTATGTATGAAGTATTTATTTATTCATAGTGTTTCAAATATATTCACATGGAATCTAATAGGAGCCCAATTGGGGATCTATCCAATCCAATGTATGTTTGAGAATATTTTAGATTCATGATTTTTCATTATCTCAAAAAATAGATTGAGGCGCATCGGTAGAAATTGAATATAGATGGATCCTGTTACAATGGTATAATCAAAGGATGTGGTATCATATATGGAAATATTGGTTCAGTTAATATAATGTATAATACACTTTACGATAAAGGTAATTCTATAATTATTTAAACTAGAGACTTAATTTCTAGGCCTTCTACTTTTCGGATTGGAATATCACATTGTTGACAGAATAAATAATATAATTATATATAAATTTTTCAGACGCTAATTTTCAAAAATTTCACCCCTTACATAATTTTAATAATGTTGATAACTATCAAGACACATTGGGAAAAGGCTAATCTAAAAATAACATTTTATTCTCTTTAGGAACATTATTACAGTACAGTAATATTGCTGTCTATGAGGACACAAAATTTCGCGATCACATTAATACTCTTTGATTATATTATATTTTTTCTTCTCTATTAATAATAGAAAAATATATTTCAATCCATAAATTAAAATGGGAAATGGTTTCGATACAAATGGACATAATGAAAATAACTCTGCACTATGTGTGGATAACCCTATAAATTCTAAATTTAAGGTTCTATGTTCATACTATATAGGAAGAATAAAAAATTTATGAACAAGTGATGATTTTAAGGATTAATTTATGTGTAAGAGAATGTTGTAGATCATATAAAAATATGATCATATAACTGTATACCACATTTTACATGGTTTTCATCAAATTTTGAGGAACATTAACTGACTACAATTTTAATAATTAATTCCCTGCCTTAAAAAATACTAGACATAGCCTCTCAACTTTGCTTCAAAATAATGTTGTTGTATTTTTTAAATTCTATAATCTTTTATATAGAGAACTATACTCTTGATATATTGTTTATCTTATTTTTATCCTCTATTTTATCTCATACTCAATAGTTATAGAAGGATAAAACCTTCTTTGGTAGACCTAAAGAGGATGTACATTTCCTTTATTGAGAAATGTATTAATTATTATTATTTTATTTTATTACCATTAAAAATAGTGTATTTTGTAAATGGGATTATGCATAAGTGATATTCTCCATTTTCAATGAAAACTATTCTATTACATTATTTATTTATTAAAATTTCAATCTCAAACTCATGAATTTATTACACCAATGATGGAGTTACGTGGAAGAATTTTAGCATTGTGTATATAATTATCCCTATGTGTTTGTTTTTCTTATGAAGATATAGTTATATATTCTATACATATGATCTGGGTAGATTTTGGGTAATTGAGTTATGAAAGGTTTTACAAACACTACCTGGTAAGAGAATTAACATAACCAATTCACATAAGGAGAGTCTAAATTTGTTATATTCTTTATTGGGTGAATTTTAAAGGCTTACCACACCAATGGGGTGTGTAGGGTGAATGGTATTGAGATATCACATTGAAATGGAATATAATAAAACCATATTATTAAAATTATTAATTAAAAACGGGTAATCCATAATGATATATATTCAATGTTCATGCTAATATTTATGTTCCTTTTATTATATTAACTTTTTTTTCGTTTTCCAAAACATTACACCTTTTCAATTTCTCATTTAAGAAAAAGATAAGAAAAATAAAAATATGTGAATAAAACCATACATTTTTAAAACTACAGAGCCTAATACACTCATATTATTCAACCCAGGTCAACCACAATAATATACAAAGAGATTTAAAAATTTTATTACCATGGTTTCCATGAAAAGATATATTCAATGTCACACTATTTATATCAGTAATGTACTATATCAATGTCTGTAATCTATAATTATAAATTATTTATTCCGTTATTGATTTCAATTTTTCATTATTTAACTTTTTAAATTTAATATACCTAGGATAAAAAATACATTAGTATCCATTAATCAATAATAAAATATAATACATATTCCATGTAAAATTATGTTTATGAGATGAAATTTGTGGCAAGATATACATTCCTAAATAAAAAATTTGACACTTCTGGCATTATATTATAATATATTTCCATTTAATTATTGTTTCAAGGGATATATTATTTTATGAAAAATATTTAGGTGCACAAAAAGTGATGGGAGGAATAATTTTACCACAAAATGAACATAATAAACATCATGATTACATGATCCCATACCAATTATTTGAGGATGTCCTATACACCTAGGACCTATATCTTGATATAATTAACATGAATTTGATGGATATCAAGGAGCTAAAGGAAATTATTCTCCCGAAGAAACCCACTATGAACAAATAAACATTTAAAATATAAGAATAAGGACAAGAATAATGAGAATAAATTAATATGTTCATTACTCAAGAAGACAGTGGGGATATGGAATCATTTTTAAAAAGTTCTTCTCTACAATTCATTTGAACATGAAACCTAGTGGTTTCAAAAGTAGAATTTGTTCAAGATTACATACAATGAAATAGAAAATAAAATTATATAGATTCACTCATGTTTTATTTATCGTAAAATGGATCACATACTGAATATCATAATGTTTATAGTGTATATTCATCCATGGTATTCCTTACTCAAGAGAGATATAATTATGATGAAAACCCCACCAATAAGCAGATGATTATTTCTGAAATTGAAGAATAATATTATATGGTATATTTGAATTATTAATAAATATAACTTAGTCTACCTATAGTGATAGTACATCCTATACATCATAATAAATTATAATAATCTATACAAGGATACATTTTACCCAAGGGAATGAAGAACCTAGTACAAAACACTCTATGTTTTTATTGTTTCATTTTTAAGGATGTTTTTATTATTTGAGTTTCTTTTAGGGATGTAGATAGTAGTTGAGGGACCGATGATATCTGGTAGATGGAACAGACTAGCTAGTAATGATTGGAAGAATAGTTTCATGACATAAACTATAATTGGCTAGATAGTTGGTTTTTACCAAATTGATAGTGGTGTGACAAGAGGTGAATGAATTCTACCTCCACCCACCAACTACCTGATAGGTGACACTAACTATCTCATTGAATTTATGGGGACATAAATAATTAAGGGATAAATTACCTTTTAACCAAATTATTTTACATAACTCCCATAATTATAACTTAACCTCTAAAAATAATTTTTTATAGATTCTGGGATCCAAAGTGATGTTCTTGGATCCCACCTTATTTGTTAGGGGTAATTTTGTTTCTAATTAATGGAATGTCACTCTATTCATCCAAATATAATTATATGAAACCTTCTACTTTGGTTTTTTCACATTTTATACATCTGTTTGATGCCTCACAAGTATAGAAATCTATATCTATATTAATCATATATAATTGATCATTATTTCTTCCAAACATGGTTATATTAGATTTTGTATCATCATTTCCCACCACCAGTTTTGTGGTCAATATTTTTTCATCTTTATCGGGGTAAGTATCGGTATCTTATCAGGTATTAGTTGGCATACCTTATGTCAATTGGAATTTTAATTTGTTTAATTATAACTATATTTTATAAAATGGAATTGATGTTTGATGTGATTTTTTACAGTTTTAGAAAGGTATTATTTTGTGCAAACTTTTTGATATATGTTATGTGTTTCTTTATTCTACTCAAATATGTTTTAAAGTGGGATTTTTTTCATTAATGAAAAAATTGTGAATCTCTATAATAATGTTGTATAAAATGTGGTCTTTGATTTGAAATTTTTTATGTCGTGGAAAAATTGTAATTAATGTGGTTTTGGAATATGCATTAATAAATTTTTATCATATAGTGTTTTATTTATATTTAATATAATTATGACGTAAAATTAATCGTTGGAGACATTGTGGTAAATGTAAATTTTAAATAAATAATTATATTAGTAAGGATAATTATAACCAGTGGTGGTTCTCTTGATGACATGGGGACTATGGGTAGCATTTACAAGGGATGAGGGTTCATGGACTATATTAGTCACATATTCTATATAATATTCCTTTAGTGTTTTAGAGGATGGTTTTTATGTTCAACTTTTTCATGTATTTCCCTTTTAGTTTCATTGAGATTTTATTGTGCTCACGATATTACAATATGATTATTTTTACGATAAGTAGGGTTTTTTTAAACTGATGCTTGAAAACAATTATATTTCTAAATTTGTGACATTGTAATATAACATGTCATAATATTTAGTTTCATTTAATGTGGTGCTAATTTGAAATGAAAACAAATCTTTTTTAATGAAATTGAAAATTCTTTTATTCATTGTGTTTTGGGAATATATATTAGATATAGAATAATAGATTATTGCAGTATTCTATTTTATATATTTTTGGTGGTATCCTATTGGGCTATTGAACACACACCATTATTTTTTCATTTGTGGATTTGTATCCTTGATTTTGATTGATATAGGTAAAGAGAAATGGAACATTTAGAGGGTGAATATTCTTTATTGAGTTACCTACTTGGGGTTTGAATGGGGAAGAGTTATGTTAATGTGGTGAGGTACTCAAGGGTTAGATTTGGTTCTACTATTTTTATAATATTCGTACTGGGTTTTGAGACCTTTTTTCATGATGTTGTATTTAAATTTTATTATTGTGGTTTGATAAACGACACAATATATTTATGTTTATCTTTTCTTTTATTGTGGATTTATATATTTTTTTTGTTGAGGCTCAAATAATTCCTATAATATTTTATATGATACCAAAAAACATTTCACTATCCTTTGATAGTAAGTGACATTATTTGAGACTTTTAAAATACCAATTTGGGTGATGTTATGTGTTAAACATGATTTTAATGCCACAAATTTTAACACGAGGTATAAGTATTATTAAAACCTATTATTATGATCATATACTACCCTCTTGTGTCTCATCATTTTCTATCACTATAAGTAGGACTTGAAGATCATGATAGGTAGTCTGGGGGGTTCTTGGCTAGAAAACATTCATGAAAAGTGTTGATTTACCATATATATTTCAATATTATACACTATTCATGACTATGGTATTAACACTTTTCAATATTCCATTAAATTTTATATTTGTTTATGTAATCTAGTACATTTATAAATAGTTTACTATTATTTGATTTATAATCAATGGCTACTACAAGAATAATAAAATTAACATCATAATAGGACGATATGGGGAAATACCCATGGTAAAATACTCTAGTTGATCCAATTTTGGTAGAAACTATCATTTGTATGATCCAATCTACATGACAGGTCACAAATGTTGAATTGGAATGAAATTTGGATCATGATTAATAATTTAGAAGTCAGTATCCATTAAAATTTCATGGTGATAAGGTTAAAAAACACAAAAATTTATGGGTTAAAAGGGTTGATATGATATTACAATTTCTTAAAACTCTTAATGAAAAAGGGATGTATTAAAAAATTACATGATTGATGATTAGGGAAAGATTTTTTCAGAATCTATTGAATTAGTAATGTTTCAAAAGTAACTCAACTAGACTATAATTAAGAAGGCCTTCAACTAACATTTTTATCCCGATACATTGGGCCAATGAAGGCATGATATTTTCTTACTTGAGAGTATGGATGCCATTTTATCATGGAGTATTGCAGTCAGTTTACTAAATTAGTTCACATCTCTCCAAATATTATTTCTAATTATTATATCTTGTAAATGAGTTTTAAAATGGATTCAAATTAATCTAGTTAATGTATGAAGATTAATATGTTCCTAACCTACAATGTGATGTTTGTAGAAATATAAATATAGATGAGGTTGACATACCTAGGCATGCAATGTTATTTGGAGCATTAGTGACCATGAAAGGTAAATATAATATTGTTCCATGTTAGAAACGGTAGAAGGGAGACCAGGATATAGTTGTATTTAGGATTGTGTAATAGATATTAGGGTTGAGTCTGGTTGTCTATTATTGGTGTAGGAAAATGGTATGCCACATCCCAGATTGTTATGAAACACCCAAGGTTTGTCACACTTTTTAAAATATGTAGATATAAAATGTTTTTGTGGGATATCATCCCATGGATGTAATTCTTGACCGAACATCACCCAATGCTCTTAGATCACACCTAAAATAGCTAATGTATTGGGGTATCAAACTCATTATAAGGGATATTCTTAGGTAGTAAGTAATGTGAAATCAGAGGATTCATATAAGTATTCCATAGAGTTTACACCTAAGGAGACAGAGGAATGATTGGCTATAGTGATCAGTATGATGTTAAAAATTGAATCTATGGTTATTAATTTTTTTTATATAAGTAAAACTCATTCTTTTATACCATCAAATCCCATTTATACACTGGGATTACGTTTTTATCTAATACATTTCATGATGAATCTTTCAAACACATTGGGAAAGAATATGGGGGTAGGGTATTAAATGTCACTTGTTTCGAGTGACAATTTCCAACTATAACACTATGTGGTACTCTATTGTTCAATTTATATATAAATTTAAACTTGTCATTGAAATAAGTTGGATAGTAAACAATAAAGATAAAATTTATTTCTTTCAAACTCATGTGTAATTTCTAATTTTTTATGCTGTCACTCATGATTTACAGGGTGAGTGGAATCCATGGTTAAGAAGTGTAGGTCTAGTTGTTTTCTATTTTGAGATGATCTCCTGCTAGTAATCCAAACTATTTCTCATTTCCATTGATGCATTTCTCAGTGTAACTTTTCATTTGGTAGTTTTTAAGTATCCATTTTTTCAGATTATTTATTTGGGCTAGCATCCAACATGGATGTTGAGTTCTCCATATACTTTCTTCCAGGGATGAGATCCATTTTTTAGCTTCATACCATATGACACCCACTAAATCATAATAAATAAATTTTTAATTTTATGAGAAAAAGTATGAGAGATTTATTATACCAAAAATTTTATATGGGGAATAAACATTGATCCATTCAATGATATTTGATGAGAGGCTATATTTACATCGATTATCAAAAAAACTAGGAGATTATAAATAAAAAATATCTCTTACCTAAAATTGGACAATATTTTTAGATTACTAGAGAACAATGGTTCTCAAAGACTTATATAATATTGAAGTATCATTTTTTGAGGGTTTAATAAAATTTTATTAGTAAAATGTATCTTTGGAGTATTTATGGTAATTATGACTATTTGATTATATCATTTTCCCCAATAAATTCTGTTAACGGATTTAGGAAGTTGATAAACTGAATCATTCATCAGTTCATGAATTCCACAATGGTTATATTTTTGTATGATATTATTTTTTATTACAAATTATAATACAATAGTTATTATCATATTAATATAATCCTTACAATAATGAAAAAAAATCATCCAGATAGAATGAAATATAAATTCAAATTCATGATTCTGGTGGTGAAATTTTTCAGCTTTGTGATTTATTAGATAGTTGTTTTTTAGATCATAGAATGATTTGGTATGTTATATCTTGGTAACTACCTAGAAACCTGTTTAATACACAATGTTTCTTTGGATTATCTTGTTCTTATATGATATTTATTGGTAAATACTATAATAATGAATAATTAGTGACTAGGTTAAACAATAAGGTTGTAAATCATGTTTTATGTTTGTAGTTCCATATTTCCTCTGAGCAGTTGAAATAGAGATTGAGGTAGCTCCATCCTTGATTCATTATTGATTGGATGTGATTTTTGATTTCAATTGAAACACCATATATATGGGTCTGGGTTATGTTATGTTAGAGGGGTGAAAGGTTGTAACATATGGATCAATCCATTTACTCTCTCACTAGAAGAACAATACCAATCATGATCTTGGTTTATAGTCATTTATGCATACACTCAAGTCATGGAGCCACTTCCCATTTAAAGAGAGGTTTATTCTATGTTTAGTCCTTAACAATATGATGTATCTTTTAACAAATATGTATCTCACTCTGAGATAGAGATTTTGGGTGGAGTACCTCAATAACTCTAACTTTTAAATTACATACACCCCTATTAAGGGGAATTTGGTCACATATGTTTTTAGATTATATTCTTGACTCGGATAGAAAATTAATCAGCTAAAAAGTAATTAATGGTGATATTGTTTCCCAATATGCTCATGGATGAAGAGAGAGTTAATGGGTTTGTATTATTTTCTAATATTTATGGTGAATCACTTATGGATCATCATATTTCACATGTATAGGTTTCAGATGTTGAGATTTAGTGTCGTAGGAGTACCTTTAATTGTTAGAAGTCCATGGGCGGGTGGTATTAGTCTTCCAAAAGTCTTATAAATTTTCAATAAAAGATTATTTATTTAATATAAGTGAGATAGGAATTAATAGATAATTGAAATAAATCATGTTGGTCCATGCACCTTGGAGCTACCATGATGAATGATGACATGAGATGTCATTACTGGTGGTTGAAAATTAGGTGATCAATTATATGATTTGTACTATGGTGCTTCATGTGTCAGACAAAATATGTATAACATTAGAGTTATTCTGGGTTATTATAATAATTAACACCTCCAATTTGGAAATGGGATGATATATCCATGGACTTTCTGACTTTTCTAACATGGACAACAATGATAATGTATTCATATGAGTGATTAGGGTATCACTCCTAAAATGGATACACTTCACTCCTTTCAAGCTGTTGAAAAATATTTTTTATATTAGGAAATTATTTATGCATGAGTTCATTTGACTTTATGGTGTGACATTAGATATCATTTCTTATATATAACATCACTTCACATCATAGTTCTACAGAGTATTGTTGGAAGTGATGAGTTCTCAATTGATGTTTAGGAAAAATTATCATCTATATAGGGATGGATAGGCAGAGAAATCCATCAATATTCTCGATTATATTCTTCATGTATATTTTTTCAGCTTCAGTGGATGTGGGGTAAAGTATCATCCCTTGTTATAGTTTTACAATAAAAATATTTTTTTGGAATCATTATGGATAGACATATTTGAGGTATTGTCTGGGAGGTCTTGTATGTTTTCCTATTTCTTGGTACGTGGAAGAAGAGTGGTATTTTTATGGAAAGAGTACCATTTTGTAAATGATCAATATTATACAGTTGATCAGAATGAGATTAACAACATCTCAGAGTCACTTGAAATTTTATACCAATTAGCATCATTGATCATTCGAAATTGAGTTAGGTGATCAGTATTTCTTCATAGTTTGAACATAGTTGGAACATAGGATCTTGGGGAAGAATGGTGTATTGAAACATAATTATATAGTCCAGTTCAATATTATAAATTTATTCGTGACTGTTTCGTACCATTTAGACATACCTACACATTTTATATCTGTGGAAGATGTGTTCCAGGTTTCTCAATAGAAGACGTATCATCCAAATCATTCTCATGTTATTGAGTGGGTGGTTTTTTATTTATCCTAATATATTAGTGGTTATAAAACCTATTTAGATATTGGGACATATGATTATGGTTCTCAACAGAATATCAATCCCATTTTATCAAGTGATATGGCATTCTAGTGGGCACATCAACGAGACATGGTAGATGAAGTCCTCGAATAGGCTATATTAGCCTTATCTTTTATCATGTTCATGATTTTTTCCCCTTGAAGTTGTAAAAATATTTTATGTTTGGGATAATTTTAAAAATTGTGAATTAAAAAAATAATGGATATCAATTTTTTTATTTCAGGTTTATGGCCATTTTTTGGAAGTTCTATTTTCAGTAGTTGGTGACAGTGGAGCGTCACCAGGCAGCCCATTCAGGGCATGGGCTGGTTGCGAGTGGATAGAAAAATACATATATGTATAATGGGTTAACTGGAAAACTAGTGTTGTTTCATGAGGTGAAGGCCATATAAATTTACACACTGACTAGCCAGTGGGATTCCACCATCCATCTGATGGTATACTTTTATGTTCAAGAAATTTATATGTTCCCTCTGGCTCCCCAGTGAAGGACACTGACAAGCTGTTTCGGTCGATGGGGATGTACATTAATAATAGATAAGTGATATTTTTAGTCTTTATTTTTCACTTAATACACCTAATTAAACCCTAATGTATCAAAAAAAATATTCTTCTTTCTAAAGTGGTGTCCATGGGTCTTTCCTTCTTCTCCCTAGATAATATTATAACCAATTGATGGCATAGATCTCTATTCTTCATAATCTGGTAAGATAATTCCATCTCATTTAGTTTATCCTTTATATCCCTATTTTTATGTCTTATTAGTATATAAGGATAGATCATGAATGATAATAGAGAATTGATCCTGGTTTTATAAGATATTGTTTCACTAGGATAAGATATCATATTTTACCACCATCATTTTTGAGGGTAACATCATTTCATCATTATCTGGGTAGCTATCTCAATCCTATGGTCAAACACATGGCATGACATATATTTCTTTTTAATTTCCATTGGTTTTGATTGTGAAATTATTTTTTGGAAACTGTATTGATTTTTATGTTTTTCTTTATTTTTTCTATGTGGTGAGGTGTCATGGATACTGTTTGAGACACGTGATGTGTCTGTTTAGCTGACTTAATGTTTTAAAAAAAAATAAAATTATTTTTGAGTAATATATAGTATTTTATATTCCTATATATTTTTTTAATAAAAATGGGTTAATGGGATTGAAATTGTTTATTAATTGTAATTTTTTTATGAAATATGGTTCGTGATAATACCTTGAGAAATATTTATTGAATACTTTTTTATATTGAATGTTATGACGAATTACAATCCTAGTTAAAAGAACATGGTGTGTGGAAAAAATATATTCAATGAGTATAGGTTGGGGTGAAAATAATAATTAGGGAAGGTGATATTAATGTGATGAATACCAAAGGGTATCTTTATTTGAGGGACTGAGTTTTATAGACTATAGTTTTCATATACTTCAGCTGGTGTTCCATGATATTCTTTGTAGTTTAGTTGAGTATATCCTTGTTTCATGAATTTCACTATTTGATGCTTTTATATTACATTACACACATGATATGTTGATATTATTAACATTCCGACATATTCATGTTATTTTAATTGATTCTTGAAATCATTTTATTTATATGGTTTTTACATTGAATGTTAAAAAGTCATATTATTCTATTTAATTGAATATGACAAGATTTTGACAAAGAAAAACAAAGAATGTTTTATGAAATTGAAAATAATTTATTTCAAAAAATCAATTATAAATATGTAATAATTTATTCACATGGTTATAAATGTTATATACTCTTTGAATTATCTTTGTGTTCTCTCGAGATCACCCCATTCTTTTTTACTTTGATATTTTTAGCCTTGGTTTTTCAAGATACATGTATAGAGAAGACATTCATTTAGATATAGAATAACTTATCTTATTTTATCTATGTTTGGTTTAGAATGGAGGTGACATATAGTAATATAGAGATAAACCTGTTGGTTTGTTTATGTTCTATGATATTTATAGTGTTCTTGTTAAGACTATTGACCTTGTTTACTAAAAGATGATTTTTTCATTATGGTTTTGGACTGATGAATTATAAATCTTATTTAAAAATTGATACACTAAAACATCATCATTATATAATATATCAATTGGAGGGGAAATAAATACAGTCTTCTCTTTTATGATACACAAGTTGTTATAGCTAGCCTGTGGTGATCAAAAAGATTCTTCAGGCCCTGTGGGGTGGGGTCATTAGGGTGATGTTATGGTTTTCACCAGATTGGTATGTCATAAAAATAATAATTAGTATGACCCTTAAATATATTTTTATCCTCTAATATACACTCATATCTTTATTAGAGTGGGAGATTTGGTGTGATTCAGTCTTACATATGTGCTTAAAAACCAATACCCACTCATAGACACTTGGAAACTCATATGTGATGGTTATTAATAATAAAATGAAACCTATCATCAAATTTTGTTGATAATATGTGATATGTGGATATAAGAACTAGAAAAATTGTACTTCCTAGATTATAATCCATTATTTCTTATACTTTCGTTATTTTATTTAATATTAAAAATCTACTACAATTTTAATAAATATAAAAAATGAATTTTTTTCGTACTATTGTTCCATAGGAAACCCATGATAAGAAGCTTAAATAATAATTTATTAGAATAAACGAATTGGAATACATATTAGACTAACCTTTTTTATTTTTTTAATATATACCAATTTTTTACATTTCTATTAATTCACATATTAATGATTTACGATAAACATATTGTAATAAAAAAAATTGGGGGAATGATATTGACAAAATATTTATGAATTTTTTGTTCCATTTTTATTTTTTATTTTTATTATGTTTTTATGGTACATGGAGCATAAAAAAATATCCACAATATTTATTTATATGTGTGTTGTATGATATAATTATTCCGTGAATTTTTATAACCATTAATTATGAGATTGTTAATATGTATTATTTTTTCATGGAATTGATTTTATATGATTTTAATCATTTTAATATAATTTGGATGTCTAATATCATTCTCAAAACCCAAAATTATTTTTAAAATACTAATATTTAACTAAATAATTTTTTAAACATTCCTTTTGATACCCTCACATTTCATGAGAGAAACATTAGAATTGTGTAAACATGTAGTTATGGTTGTTATATTTTAAGTAATTTATTATTAAATAAAATAATTTTAAAATGATTTAGGTATATATTTATCTTGCACACATATTTACATAAGGCATACAGTTACATTAGTCATAGATTTTTCAACAAATAACCAGGGATGTGTTTTTTTTTCTGTTAAGGAGATTGTAAATGAATATTTTTCCATATGTATGGATAAAATTAGAAATTTTTCTAGACGATGTCAAGTTTTACTGTTTCATAAAGTCATCATGAGTAACATTCACCTTATTCATTTATCATCTAATTATAATTGAATAAAATATATATGTAAAATGGGTTTATAAAAAATAAAAATTGGTGATTATATATTAAAAAAAGAGTAACAAATGAAATAAATGAAGATAGAATTGAATCATACATTATGAGTATTTGTATCACCCTTGAACCATATGAAAAATAATTTTTTTTGGGATGGGATATTATTCCCAGAGAAATTCATTTAGTTACTTTTTATTGGATTTACATGAATTTTCATGTGTTTTATTAAATATTAAAACAATCCTAATGTTTTATATTTTTATAAAAGGATTTCTTAGAAGACATGACCAAAAAAAAACATAAATTTCAATAAAATTTTGATTGAATTAAATTCTTATTGTCTAACTTTTTTTTACAATAATTATTTCTAGATTATGGTGAGCAAGTCTTTCAATTGTATAATCATAGAGCCGTATACAATTTATCTTGACTCAAGTGTGACATGAGTTTTCAGGTATAGTAGGTTGAAATTTTTTTTGATGAATTGACAATTGAGGATGAAAAATTTATAATTTGAGATGAAAAAACCTTTGTATTTGTTTCCAATAAAAAGACTTAAAAGTTTACATTTTATAAAATTATTTGTTATTTTTTCTCTTTTGATTATTTTGTTGAATTTTCTTGGATATATTTTATTACTAATAATATAAAATTAATTTTTGCGAGAGTGATGAGAGATAAATTTTTATAAATTATTTATTGAAATTCCTTAAATATATTAAAAAATAAGAAGCATTAAAAAATAAATAATCACATTTTATTTGAGGATAATTTTGGAAATTAAAATGTTAATGTCATAATTATTAAATTTCATTATTATAAACAATATTAAAATTATTTTGATTTTCCGTAAATTTATTTTAGTTTTCTACAATGTTGTTCATTTGGTATGTTAGAATAAAATAAAAATTATGTTTACCACATATGATTCAAATATTAATTGTTTTGGCTAGATACAAATAAATAATCATTCATTCATCCTACATAACATTAAATAAAATATTAGATTTTTTAAATGAGATTAAAAAATTTACACAAAGGGATATATATGAGTAATTAATCCTTACATTATCAAAATTAAAAACTATATAAGAAACTTATACATTTTTATTTACATGATGAACTAGTCCTGACAATGTGAAAATAAATTTAAAAGCCGAAATAAGTAATATAAATAGTTGTGAAATTATAAATTACACATAATACTAAAAAAACAATCATGTATTATGGAACGAAAAAGTTAAATGATAGAAGAAGAAGAAGAAAATGAGACCCATGTATTTGTTACTATCCATTATCAATACACGTCACACATAAGATCAGGAAACAAATAAATCATGTAGATGTTCAAACCATGGATAAGAATCATTATAATTGCACCTAGTAGATTACTTAACAAATTGTTTCATTAGATCACCCATAATGCTATGTTGTTCCATTCATACACTCTTGACCTAGAAGTGACAATATATTAAATTTTTATAATAAATAAATAAATACATGAATGATGAATCTATATAATACCCATCCATGAAAAATCACTAATATAACATCATAGTATGATTGTAAGTATGATTTAATTCCCCTAAAAATATATATTAAACATCCCACATGTGATTATCAAAGGCCATACCATATATCATATAGATTATATCAGAGAGAGAAGTGTGTCCTTTTGTTTCTATTTTAACAAATCATCCTCTCCAATAAAAATAATTTCATTATTATACACTAATCAATTACTTCCAATTAATGTATTATTATATGTAATAGATTTAGTTTTTAATATTATTCATTTTTTTATTCTTTGATTCTCCCTAGATAGCTCTTGGCCACCCTCGTTATAGGGTGGTAACCCCTTTTTCATAGAGACAGATATATGATACATATTTTCACTCTTGAGTAGTCTTTTAGATTATTAATTTAATTTTTCTTCAAATTAATGGAGAGAAGGATATTAAAATTGAATTTATTATTTTAATTTGACTTTATATTCTCCCAACATCAATCATTCCTTTCCTGTGATCTTATAATTTAATGTCTCTCCTAAAGGAATCATCCTTCAAATATAGTATATGTTTAGAGAAATATTTCCACATTCTGTATCGGCGAAATATTTTAATATTAACTATACTAATTGGAATATGGACTCAAGTGTTCCACCCAATACGTTTTGGGGTTCTAACTAGTTTTAACGGTCGGGGGTGCATCTCTAGGAAGACTATGACCTTATATAAGTGTAAAAACCTATAAAAATGGCCATCAATAATTCATAGCATTATATGAATTGAGTATAGAATAAATGTTGATAACAAGTGAGTAATTATGAATAAAATATCATAAATGATCAAAAAACCATATAATTATTATAAATCTGAACTCCCACTTGGCTAACCACATATCCATGTGACAAAATAAATAAAAAATTAATAAAAGTATACATATTTATTGCATATATTGAGCCATAACACATACATAATGTCTATATATATATATCTCAACCACACTTCTTAATAAACCTAATTCCTTCTCCTAGAATATTCCTATAACCAAATGAATGTATACTTTATTTCCTTAGGGAAATGGTGGCCCGAGTAGTGTGTGAGTAAATAAAAAATTAGGGAACCACAAACATGGTCCCATACGTAGCCAGAAAATTCATTATATATATATATGATATTTATTCATCAATATAACTATAATAAATTTTAAATAATAAAAAATAAACGTAATAAAAAAATATGTTCCACGGTTTGTGGTCAAATGGTCACGCTCATGAAAGTTCTCAGTTTACGTGATAAAAAACCAAGATAATAAAACAAGAAAATGAATCCACATTAGATCCATGTGTTAATGAACAATATCAAATAGACATCCAAAAATAATGTTTTCATTTGGATGTTGTACAACTCAGGAAATTAGTAATTAATATGATCCTTGGGTTATGATCTAGATATTACATACCTTCTTTAACCAATATCGTAAATGTCAATAAGAATGTTACATCTTTACAGGGGTATAGATTTCCCAAGAATTGGACCACCTATAATTTCCTCCTCTATATAAAGGTTTCTATGTTTCAACTATAATTCCTATAATAGGGAATGTGGCCAAATGTCACACCACACAAGTGGTGTGTAAATATTGTCTGATGATTGAGCCCTATGTATTAGTCCATATGAAATCACAACATTAAAAATTATATAATCCCTTGGTTTCTATATAATAAATTGTTCAACAGGACCATAAAAACTAAATTCATTGAAGTAAAGTAACGGTCTATCCACATAATAATAGGGAGATTTATAAGAATAACTTGAGGAGATCATCATAAATACTGTAGAGTTATCAATGGATTTGAGAAAAAATGAAAATCTATTGAATCAATAATATTCAATATCTATAGTCTTACGTCATTATACAATGCATATTTTAGGGTGTATGTGGTATTCTCAACAACATACCTTAGTAACCCCTATGTAGGGTGAAATACCAAGGACACATGGGACATACTGTAATTGTAACCATCAATCATGAAAGGATCAAAATATGGTTCTCAAGATGTACCTCTAGGAATCCCAATATGGAAATTTTAAATCATGTAGTATTATAATCTAGACCCCAGTAAGTACCACTGGGCATCCAAATATGGTAATATTAAATCATGTGGGATCATAAGATGGATCCTAGGAAGTATCTCTGGGACATCGTAAAAAACCATCATTATGTATCAATCCCTATGGGATATGTGTTGGAGAAAATGTCCATTAATGATATCTCTATCAACAATAACTTGGTGAAAGTAAAAGTAAAATAGTATTTTCAATTGAAAATATAAAAACATATATATCCCCACAACCTCTTGGGATCAATTTTTTAATATGTAATATTTGGGGACGTCGTATACCATTTATACAAAATTTCATATGTCACTGGATTAGGGTCGGCTAACTATTGGGGCACCCACTATTGCCCCCTAGTTTAGTACAAGTAAATCTATCTCTTATATGATCCTCATGATCAAAATGGTATCAGAGGAATCCCTCTTAGGACCCATTGAAATGGTATATGAGAATATGAGACCATCATGGGATCCTCTAATAATAATCCATAGTCTCATCCACTTTGGGATATGTAATAAGGATTGTGAATAGGTGTTGTTAGTGAAAACACATATCAAACATTTTTATTATTGAAATTTAATATTAACAAGTCATTAGTTTAAATTTAAATAGAGGGTTTCACACTGATGGATGAGTCTGAGTATCCACATACTCCCATATTTAATCCTAAATACCAAATGGAATGAATGATATAAAACATACCTTATATGATGATGATTTTTCTATCAATGGGGTGTAAATAGCTATCAAGGCATGTCCAGGATCATTCGAGAAATACTAGGGTTCTGACTATAACCCATCCATAATTAACTATCTAATTATATTATAAACTATAATTAATTAATTGATTAATTATAAAGAATATATAAAAAAATTAATAAAACATACTCTAAATGCCTAAATATTTAACACTCACAATCTAATCTTGGTACATTGAAACCACCACCAAATAGTAAACAACCTATTATAACATATCCTCACCCTTTAACATGGTAAAATACCAATGAAATAAAACTGAGAAAAACTCCCTATAATATTATTTATGATTTTATTATTTATAAATTCAGTATAGAGGCATATCATAGAGAAATGTCATGAAATAATGTGAAAATAGTCTCTTGGGATAACCTGTTCTAAGGAAGAGAAAAAAACCCCATCACCCTCAACTAATTCCACCTTGCTCCTGTGGGATCAGGACAAAAAAATCCCTAAAAAGTGAAAAAAACATTTCAGAAAGGGGTTAAATAAAAAAATGGTGGCTACTGGATTTGAATAACAACCTCTAAGATTATATAGCATCACATGTTGTTCTATTCAGATCAAGAACAAGGGAGATCCCCCAAGGGGGAATGTAGAAGGATAATGGTACACATGGAGTAGATGATATTTCAAATAAGGGAGAAATAATGGTAATTTTAATTTATTTTCAGAGGGTAAAATGTTAATTTTTAATATATTTAATGTAGCCCGTGGTTATGATTCATTGTAAGGAAAATAGTACAACAATCATGTAGGATTCCCTATTTGAACACCTTCACCTTTCATGGTTTAAAAAATGGTTAGAATAACTATTTGCCAACCATGTGAGTACCTTTGAAAAACTACATCAAATAGTAATTTTCCCTTATCCTTTTATAAATTATCCCCCTTTATGTGACTTTGTAAACTGAGTCCCACTATTATGGTAAAGTGTTTTCTAAAACCATGCACCCATGGATGCACTTTTAGAAACCATTTACTTCTGGTCGTAAACTATTAAGATGAACAAGGAATAGGAAATGTACATTTTATTCATAATTTAACATCTTAAAGAATATCGATGAGGAGTCATAACTCTCATAAATTTCTTTGAAATCTATGATAAAGAGTTCAAAATTTCAATAATTAAAAATTAAAATTAGTTCATCCAAATTACATAATAACATGTAATTACTTCCAATGTAATATTTTTATTTCGAAACACTTTTATAGGGAAGTGAGAACCCTTATACCTTATCTATTTCAACACCAAATGAAACATTGTAATAATTGAAGAATAGTTTGAGTTGTTTGGAAATAACCTCCCTAAAAAAATCCACGGGATAGATTTTACCTGGGAGTCTGGACAGTCCTTTAAGATTCCTTCATAAAGATGTGCGAAGTTGTCCCAAGATTGTCTGGATTCCTCCTTTCTAACCTTCCTTGTATTGAGTCCTCTAGCCATGATGTGTGTCTTCATATAAATCCACTAACCTTGCTCTATAAAATTAGTCACCTGAAGAAGTCTCATCTTCATCGATACCTTAAAAACTAGTGCATCCTCAATCTTTTCATCTGAGTTCATAAGAGGATCCATGTGTTCCAACACCGATGATACTTTTTTCTAAGGGACTTCAGGAAGGATTAGAAATTAAAATTAATACTATAATCTTAAACATGTAAAAATGTGAGATCTTAAATCCTTCCAAACATAATGATGCTCATAAAAAATACTTAGTGTCCCTAAAAACAAAAAAAACCAAACTTGGGTAGGGAATTTCCAATAAAATATCCACATTGTGTTCTTAAAATCAAATGAAATTATAAGAGTCACATTAAATACACAGAGTGTAACTCTCTAAAACTAGAGATAATGATCATGATATAAAATAAATATGAAGTAAGAATCTACATAATCATATATAACTTGAGAAACAAATAATTATTCAACTTAGTTATTAATGGACCTATTGATATCCGCAAAAGAGGATATAATTTCAACAAATATCTCTATGACATGATACATCCACCACATGATTTTACAAATAAAATAAAACCCTAGTATTATAGTGACACTCTTGAAATTTCCATCACCATTCAACACTTGGTCACATTTTAGGTTACTAATATTGATCGGTGATTGGATGTAATAATTCAAATTCCATTTCACTAAATTCATCCGAGTCAAGCTAACAATTCCATAAAACTATCTGACCTACCTTTAGACTACACACATCTCACCCCAATGGTGTACCTAATGTAGTTCCTCAGTGACCACATATAGCTATTTAAGAGATCTCAATATGAACCAACTTGAGTTGAATATTATAAAAAATATTAGCTTTCGTAGTCAATGTGTCACGAAGTCCCAATCCTATGGAATTTATACCATGGAACACTATAATGAACCATACTTTTCATATATAGATATTAAATTTTTGGGAATATTTAATGTATAACCTAATTATCCATTTAATAATTCTATAGGTATGGAAAATTTGGATACATAAATAAAAATACAATATGTCTATAAGTGATTAGAATAATCTGCCCCATGGATCTTTAAAATTGGAACCCTTCTAAATATATCATTCGTAATACCATGATTTATATCTTGAGGAAATGAAAAATAAGAATAGATTTGAACTAATTCTTAGTTAGGGTAAACATGGAATATGTCAAGGATCACATAAGAATAAAATGATTATAAGGGTATGAAAATGTTATATAATCATATGAAAACAAGACCCTATTTATAAAAGATCATAACATTGAGTCATAAAATAAGTCGTGTTTGTTCATATGATATGAACCATATTTTATTCAGAGAATATGAACCATGAAATCATAAAATTGGAATGAGTCATAAGTTAATGGCATAAACATAAGAATATAAAATCATTTCTATAGTATTCAAGGCTCATTTCCAAGACTGTCATATTGGAATGGATTTAATCCCAAAACCATCGTAGTAGTCAAGACTAACTCCCATGACTATCATAGTGAATATATTCTTATAATTTCATAGGCTCACTCACCATTTTAGTCATCTATATCTCAAGTGATTTCCATATTTTTGCAATGAATTTATGGTATATATAATTTTTAACCCACCTATCACATAACGAAAATCGTACATATGTGACCACATGATTTTGAAATATTAATCTCATCATAACCAGTAAAAAATGGGTTTCATAAGAATTTCATCATGGAATAACCCACTGAATAGAAACATGTTTTAAATTAATTATATCAATTATTTAAAGAATAAACCATAAAAAAAGAATGGGTTTTATAAATATAATGTCATCATAATCATAAACCATCCATATAAGAAATAAGAATTCTTTCATCAAATCATATCCCCATTAGAGATTAAGATTTTTTATGGATTTAATTTTAGATGGGAAAATTATCTTTAAATGTAACACAGAAACATTATAGAGGAAAATACCCTTTTTATGTTAAAATATCATGTTTAAAATCTAAATAATATAAAATATGAGTTAATAAACATTCATTGATTTTTTTTAAAAAGCTGTAAAGTAATATTTAAATAATTGATTTCTCATGATATTGGGATGTTATTTTTATGTCATATACATTAAAAATGATTGTATTCATTTTAATAGAAATGAATTCCACATTCCAAAATTGATAATAAGATTCCATTTGAATCATTTTTCAAAAAATAATTTTTTTTTTAAAATTACTTTAAACAATCACTTAATAATAGCATAAAATTCTTTAAATCATTTATTGAATACATGGATAGAGAAGGGATATGTTTTTTGACTAAAGAGAGAAATAAATCCCTCTCTCTTAAAAAATATTCATCCACTATAATGAGATATTATAGGAAGGAAACTAAAATTAAAACATGTAATTTTATTAAATATAAAGTGTGTAAAATAATTCATGGGATTTTTGAGAGATAGTAAACAATATTTCCTTATCAAAGCATAACAATATACAATCCCGACACGTAATGAGAATTTAATATAAAACCCTTAACCCAATGTTAACATTTAAATCAAAAGTTACAATAAAAAATAACATCAAATTTAACATTAAATATCATTAACATATAGATAATAATGATATATAATTTCATATATTCTATATATAATTCACATAAAAAAGAGATATGCCTAACATAGATTTTGTACCATAGAAGACCATTGGACACAATAAAAACATACATTTTGCATGATTACATTTATACATATTCAAACATCATGTATAATTATTATATATTTATAATAATAATTTAATTTTTTTTTTGAATATATTATTTTGTTATAATCGTTTATAACTAGTTTATTAACAATTTAATGTGGAAATAACTATTCTGATTAATACATTCTTTATCATTAATAAATGTTTTGGTTCAATAGTATCAGTACTTGTATATTGATAATAGTTACATAATATATAAAATGTTAATCATGATAAAAGATTATTTATTTTTGTAATATTTTTATTTATGGTGTTCTATAAAATCTTATGATAGATAAATGGATTACACTATTTGTGGGATGACGTGTTATATGATTTCATTAACCGTGTTTTCATTTTTAAAGGATAGAAATAAATAAATATAAGAAGTAATAATTAAATATATAATCATTATTATATATTATACATAACATATATTCTAAACACACACACACACACATATATTAATATACTTGTAAAACAAAAATGAAAAAAGAATCACATCACTTCGTGGAGGTGATAGTCCACACTTACACACGATAGACATTATCATTTCCAACTAGTTTGAAAGTAAGAAGTTATATGAGAAATTATAATAATATAAATATTTAATATATATCATTCACTTACATTAACTAAATAATTATATCTATCCATGATAGGTGGTTATGGAATATTAATTACATCTGGTCATAAGGCAGTAATCTTCTGTATATTCGATCATTGATTTTATTTTCAATTTGATGGAAGAGAAGACGAATATAAGTTATTACATTAAGATAATAAAATATCTATATATGTTACATAATTATGTTATTCTATCATCATGGTAGAATAATATATTTATGAGGTGTAAGAGTAAATAAAACCATTTTTTATGAATGATTCATCTTCTCTAGACAACTAGTTTATATTTGTAGTAAAATAATTTATATGAGAGTTCTATAATCAACTAATGGACTCTAAGACATAGTAATAAATGTAATTAATGAATTCTAATAGGTATTTATATATATAAAATTCATGTTATAAGTGATGAAAATATAAGGGGAGGGGCCTTTTATAAGTGTGAGGAAGGGATCTTTCGAAATTTCATAAAAGAATATAATATAAAAATTTCATTCAATATAAAAATTATTTTGAATTTATATAGATTATAATATAAGGTTGGATGTGTTTGAATTTCCAACAAACAATAATATTTATAATTTTTTATTCTATGTTTTATATCTTTTCTTTTATTTGAATATGTTATTTAACATATTCTAACCTTAACTCTGTTAACAACTATTTTGATCTTAATAGATTAAAATTTTTATAATAAATGGAAAAAGTACGCAATTATAGATAATTTTTTATATGTTAACCAATATTTTTCTATCAAGTATGTAGATATTATTTATGAATTCTATTTCATTTATTAGAATATAATTTATAATAAGATACCCTTTATGTAAATAAACAAATAATTTATTTTATTTGACATTAAAAAGAATAATAAAAAGTTTTATTTAAAGTTAATTATTGTAAAAAAACAAAAATTTCAGATGTATATAACATATTCTTGTAACACTATAACACAAATAAATTGTACTAATTTTAATATCAATAATTTTATTTTTATATTAATCGATGAATTTTATGTTATCATTGTGTATGAATTTAAGGTAATGATATAATTAATAAAAAATAAAAATAAATAAAAATAAGAAAAATAATTAATCATAATAAATATATTCATTAACAGTTTCTCATATCATTCTCTTCACCCAATGTGAATACATAAAATATTTTCAAAAGTAAGACAATGACATTTTTTATTTTTATTTATATAAAATATTATATTTGTCACATTATTGAAAACATGTCCCATAAAAAATAAGAATATATCAAATGATTATAAGAGTAAAAATACATTCATCCATTAATAATTATGAAAAAAATTATATCCTTATCACATAATTTTATGCTATGTTTACCTGATTTACAATTTTTTTATGGGGGTAAATTTTTACCATTTTTCTATTCATTACTAATCAATTAGGATTATCATTTCAAATATTACTAATTATTATTATTCATAATTTAAAATTCATTTTACAATTTTATACATATAGAGGTGATATAAATTAATTTTATATATATATTTCAAAGGGAGGCAAAAAAACAATTTTTTGAAGAACAAATATCTTTTTAAGTCTACTTGTTTTTTTATAATAAGATCATGTATAAGGAAGATTCATATATAATTTATTAAATTATTTATTAATAAAGTTGAGATATATTAATTTATTGTTTAATTCAAAATATAATTAGACTTTTTTAATGAAATGAAATTTTAATTTTACAAAAATCGTTAATTTCAATATTCACTAAAATTGGAATATTTGTATAAAAATACAAATATATCAAAATAAATTAATTATACCAAGAATAATAAAAAAATAATTTCATAAAATAATAAATATAATATTTTCTAAAATTAATTATATGCTTTACTTATAAAATTCAATAAATATCATTTTTTTACTGAAGACTATTTTAATGCATATAATTTTCTTACTAAAAAGTAATTACAAATTTTCTAAGAATTGCTCAAAAATATTTTTGAGTAGGACCTTTAAAAATATTTAATATTTTTGGTATTCCATTCATAACTTTAAATTTAATGGTGAGGTTATAAAGATAATTTTTAAATACTTATAATTTAATAGTATATTATGGTTTCATAAAACACTATTTTTCATGTAATTCAGGATATCGTAGAAACAAAATTAAATTATAAAAATATATATTACATAAAATAGTGAGGTGTTACACACTCTATGATAATTATGAGCATTCTCATTGAACCACATAAATAACAACCAGTGATACTTCCTCACTGAACAACACTCGATCCATTTCCATCACCACACCACACCACAAACCTAAGAACATTCCTAATCCAACAACCTTGGATCAGAATCGGCACCTAAGGGCATATGACTACACTTAAAATCCACTCAAGTCCATATTCATACTTCTACATCAAATTAATGGAGAAACCTAGTAGTACATTGTTCCATTTATCTACCAACATATCAAATACCATCTACTATCCATCAATAGGTCTCATCCTTGCAAGGAATGCTCCTACCCACATTAATATAATTATTGTCATCACACCATGATTAAATGTTTCTGATCTGCATAGTCTATGCCCTATTCAATTTTTATAATAATAACTAGAAGGGATAAAACGTCAATAATTCATAAACATTAATGTAAATATCATCAATCACCCATTCTCGGCCAATGGAAATGGAATCCATGACATTTGTTGTCTATCATCTTTTAACCGAGCCAACATACCTGAGTCATATCTTAGAGGACACCATCATTAATGTTTCTAATTTCAACCAAGAGTCAATCATTACAGGATAATATGACTATTAATTTTACTATCACCTAAAACCATGTCTCAGAAGAACATGTTACAAGGTCTAACCTCGGGACAATCATCTCAAACACAAATCTTACATCCAAGATATCTGTTATAAATGTGAACTACCAAATATTTACCTAGTGCATAAGATCACTACGCCCATAAAAATAAGATTAAAACCCTTTAGTCATCAGACCATACATGTAAACTCAATGAAATTACATTCTAAAAACATACAATGGAAAATCAGTACAAACTAAACTCGCCATACATACCATGTGTGAAATCCCATACCACAAAACTCACACTCTTAAGAGTGGAATGTTATAATGAGAAGCTAAACATTCTATGTGAAATTTATGTCTTAATCAGATATAATATCCCTTTAAAATCATATTTAATATTATCTTATGACATGATTTATTCCATGACTACCCACCACATGGCATCATTTTCTGAAATTAAAGTATCCAATGCACAACCACAATTTTATAGAGCCAAGAACCCAAACAATATTTCCCATAGAACTCAATCTAGAAACTCAAGAACCCCATATTCATCCAAATAAAAGAAAGGCACCACCTACACTATATTTTAAAACCTGAGAATCTCTTGAGTGACAATCTAAATATGTTCCTACCTATAATTTAAATTTATAAAAACTACATGTGTAAATTGAGAAAAACCTTATCACTTATATAACATGATCAAACCATTATTTGATTCTTAATGGTTGGAGTCATAGAAAAGGGCCTCTGGGTTTCACACCTAATCATACTGATCAAGTATCATAACAAGGATACTAGGATTGAGTTCTTAGCCCATAGACCAAACCTCTCACCATGAAAATATATCACGGGGATTCATCCAAACACACATCTCAATTCATGATATTTTACACACATGATAACTTTTTATAGGGGAGCTATGCATAAATGTGAACCATGACGATCAAAACCTATCACCTTGGGTTAAATTATACTAGTTTTCAATTCCATGTCATAGAGGAAAACACTATATAAATTATAATTAGAAATATATTTTCATGAATCCAATATGTAAAGGTATTAGTTTAATGAAAGTACAATAATGTAGTCACCTACAAAGAATTAAAATACTAGTTCTTATTCCTCTTTGAGAATCCTCATTAGAGACTACACCACGTAGAGTCCTGATATAATCCTGTAAATGAAGATAATATGAAAAAGGTCATGAATCTATATGCAGTAATTCCCCCATGATGTTCCACTTCATTATAAAACTTTTTGGACCAATCAACATTTCACAAGAGGCTTGAATAAAAAAATATAAATGAATGTCTGTTAAGAAAAATTACAATAGAAATCTAGATTGTAAAACTCCAAAGAGATTGTAATGGATATTTATTTAACCACATAGAAATATGATACCCCAAATTTGGTCTCATAAAAAGTCATTAACTACATATGATGACCCATAAGGCTCAATAGGATGTGCATATAATTCCCTAAAATTAACTATTTCATTGAACACTCCAATGATTTATTTATGTTCAATTATATTCAATGATATGTGGGAAAAAATTAGATAAGTTGTTATTGAAACTTTAATTAACCAAAAATAAGTAAAATCACCCCTTGAAATTTATAACACTTAGGTATATTACGATCTATAAACCCACTTGGGTCATTGACCTCATGTAAATGAGGATTGAGTCACCAACCTTTCCATGAGACAACTCATCCGGGATCCTCATGACCTACAATTTGAAGAAAATATAAATGAATGGTTGTAAAACTATCTATAACGACTTAAAGAACCTTTTTAAGAAAACACCTTTAGATTAATATTTTAGCGTTAAATAGCTATCTTCATCAATAGTAGTGAAATATTCGACTACATTTCTTATTCCAAGATGACCATACAAGCTAAATATGATGCATGATACTCCTCTTGCCTTCATAATAGAAGAGTAAAAATCAACCACTAATATCTCACTAATGGAGAAAGAGTTATAAATCCATAATAATTATAAACATCGTAGTAAATTATCATCAATCAATTTAAAAATAACATATAATTGTATTGTCACATATCAATAATAATATTGTCATAAACCATAATATTAGGTCATCAAAACGAAATAGGTGTTCTTTATGAACTAGTATAATATCTATTTTATGATTTTAAAATTTCCTAATAATTCTATATATCATATCCCTAATATTCAAAAAATACGATATGAATGATATGATATATCCTTTTCACATATTGACCTAGATCCATCCATAAAATGTAACTCAACAAATTGGTGATAATTCCTTAAGCAATCCTCTACATATGGTAGATATTACTAACTAGTAGCAAGGGATTAGGGTGTGTATGTGGAGATATTATGACCTCATATTAGAGAAAAAAACCAATATAAAATTACCAAATATAATACATATCATTAAAGAATTATAAGGAAGAAGAAATAAATTTAAACATGTTTTAATAATGAATGAAATATGGTATATGCTTGAATACCCATATCAAATATAAACCACTAATATCCAATACGGACGAACACATATATAGCATAAACAAAAACAAATAGAAATAAATTATAAGTATATACTGTGTACTTTGATCAATACCACATGTCCAATATCCACATATATGTCCAATATATCCTACATGATAATCTCTAGGCCTCAAGCTGACCTATGCCAAGGGAAAAATGAATTACCTCTCGGGTACCCTAGTGTTATTGTAGATCGAGTATGTTGTATGTAAAAAAACTCTATAGTATACCTACAACCAAATACCATTAATATCTAGTAATTTTAGTGTACGTATATTATAGGTACTCATTAGGATAAAAATAATAACAACTAATTACAAAAAATTATATAAAACAATCATTCCAAGGATAGTTGTTATAAGAGAATAATCATTCAATTTTTATCCTAACCATGAGATAACAAAAAATTAAATAATAAAATAATCCCTTATTGAAACCATTTCAATATAAATAGAACTGACATTGTGTCCTATGAACAAGGTATTGAGTTTGATGTCATACCACTCAAGACATGTGTAATCATTTTGGTCCTTGTGTCCTGGATCATGATTGACAGTACCTGTTATAGACAATGCATGAAATGTCTCTAAGATAACCACATCACAGTAAGTGAATACATTTCCATTGAATGGGGTAACCCAAAAATTCCTCCACTATATAATGAATTTTATATTTCATTTGAACATCATGAAATTGGCCAGTGTTAGATATCAGAAAAATTATTCCATGGGTAAATCACATATAATATATGATTCTATGTTCTCCATCAATTGGAAATCAGGATACTGAGACCTAGATAATTCTGAAGGGGTATTCCCCTTAGGTAAACTACAAGAAATTATATCTATTCTCAAGGTAATAATTCAACATCTATTCAATAATATTCCCATGTTTTTATTCGGTTGGAATATATTCAAAATGTGGTAATGATATGTCCACCTGTTTCAAATGAGCGTACAAGGCATTCCTCGAGGAAAATGTCATCAATACATGATATTTATTAGGGTAATTACGAAAACTATGAAATATTTTGAATTACACAGATCCCATCTCTATAGTCATCAACATGGAGACTGTCCGTATAATAGGTGTTTTGAGGTGTACTCAACAACCTACCTCTGTAATCCTTAAGTAGGTCGGAATCCAAATGACAGATTTTACTTCATGTAATTGTGACTATCAATCAATTAAGGATGAACATCAATATCATAGGAAGTACCTCTAGGAATCCTGATAGGGGAACACTCAATCATATATGATCATAAGAAAAATCATAGGAAGTACCTCTAGGAATCCATATATGTTATTAGTAAATCATTTAAGATCATAATATATATCCCATGAGGTACCTCTGGGAATCCCCATTGTATCATTACATTGTATTAGGTCCTATGTGTCAAATTCTAGTAATAAAATCTAATAATCAATGTAGTATCAACTGTAACTATGTAAAAATAATAAATAAGAGAGTTGTGTGGGCCAAACTCTTAAACCGATCTTTACTTATATTACCTATTAGTATCACAAGTTTTGTATAAATTCCAAGGTGAAACCCACCGCCATATCTAACTAATCCCATAATATAATGTCTTAGGTCCAGTTCACTAAAAGGGATCCCAATTTCAATCTCTAGCTATGTAAAATGGAATGAATCCCATATTATATACAAATGATTATAATGGTAGAAGAAGGATCCCACTTGAGACACTAAAAAATGTTTAATAATAGAGGTCTCTATCTAGGGATCCTCTATGACATGTTCACAATATTTTCCCCTAGTGGACAAGGAATAAGGATTCTGTATAGGGGTTTTTAGTGGCCCATGGTGTTAGTAATTTAAATTAAACATTTTAATTATGAAAAATTCATTGGATTAAATTTAATCATGGTGATTCACCCATAGGGGAGAGCCGGAGAGTCTATATATATCCACAATCAGGAATAATTACTAATGGGCTAGTTCAAAATACCACATACATTATATGAATATTTTTATTTATTATCCAAGGGAATGCCAAATCTACCAAGGCCAATGTAAGATCATCTACGAAAAACCAGGGTCCTTTATCGGAATTGTCCCCTAAAAATTTATTATTTAATTAAAATGAATTTTAAATAAACAATATATAAATGCTTAATCAATAAAAACTATAAGGACCCAAACACAAATCCTCACTCACCAATCTGGTCCCATCAAACCCATGAAAAAACGCTCTCTAATAACCGATCATACATCATCATCCTTGAAAAGACATATTCTCTATGAAAATTCATAAAACACACAAAAAAACATATGCATTATGTATTTAGAAACTAACTACGATGACATGCATCTATGAAAAAACTAGTGATGAAGAACAGATGGCCTCCCTGGTCACCATCTACAAGGAAATTATAAATTCCATACACCACTATATGATCCTATCATGAATATTTGATTTATTAAAAAAATATCAAATTTTTTAAACCAACATTATAGGAATATATTGAAGGAAACAAAAGAGGCGAAAAATCATAATGACCTCAATTTAGGAATCCAATGAATTGTATAGTGTTAGATTCAGACCAATAATTAAGGAGATCTCCCAAGGAGGAATGGATAAGGATGAAGGTGTGTGTGGCAGTGCTAAAGGGTGAAATGAGGTAGAAAATGAGGTAAAAATATTTATTGTTTAGATGAAAGAATGGGAAATTTACACTTTTATGGAGATTAATGGTTTGGATTCAGATTAGGAAAAATATGTTCCAAATATTCTAGATTCAATTTCTGAACTCCTTTACCATGTGTGGTCGTAGTGAATAGTTATGAATATTACAGTCCAAATCTGTTACTCCTTCTAGACGACTATATGAAAATGAACAGCTTCCCCTATCTTGCCTCATGGTTTTTATAAAAACTTAACATATATAAACAAGGGTGAATATTTAAGTCGCACGGTTAGCAATAACTTTGTTCCCACCATGCATCCAAGGATTCAATTTTCTAAATCATCAAATTTTGCTCCTAAAGCTCTTTAATTCTCCCCAAACCTAAAATATACATATTAATAATCCTTACATGTATAAAATAATAACATTGAGATATTACATCCCTCTTAATTCTATTTTGAATCTCTGATCAATATTTATCCCATCGATAAATTGAAAATTCGAATTCCTTCATAGATATTCAACTCATGCAGATGCAAAATAATATAATTTATTACATAGTGTGTGTTGTTTTTAAAAAAATGGTCGATTCTTCATGTTATAATGTATTTTTATTTTATCAATAATTTCATTAAAATTGTTTTTTGATTGAGTTGTGATAATTTTAAGTGACTCTACCATATTAGGGATACATCAGATAAATTTAAGAAAAGAGATATAGGATTTTATTATAATCAAAGTTGGGTTGATGATAGTTACCTAAAAAATAAGAGTTTTTTTAGGATTAATGGTAGCAAGTCTCTACACTATTAAGGGAAGAGGTGAAACAATAATATTTGAATGATAGAGAATGCTTGTGAAATCACAATTATGATAACCCTACTTTTATTAAAAACTTAATCATGATTTATTACATTAAACTTCACATGATACAACAATGGAGATAGATAGGTTTAGTGTATTTGGGGCTTAATATCATTACATAAAAACGTAAAACATTAAATATAACATCTTTATTGAAAACTTCCTTTACATGACCACTACATTCCCTCGTACTTAGCTTTGCATGGGGTAACCTCAGGACATGCATAAGAAAAGGGTGAGCTATAAAGCCCAGTAAGGGAGCACACAGGGAATAACACGAGGAGTAAAATACATGTTAGAAAATAGGAATATCAATAGAGCATAAAAGAAACATGAACATAAAGGCATGATAAAGCATGATAATCATAACATGGAAATGTGGCAACAACCCTTAACATTGAATTAGCATGAGCCAAGGCTCATTGCACATAGAGCATGAGTAAATCATCACTGCACATGAAGCATGAGTAAACACTCATTTCACTTTAATTATCATCAGTCAACACTCATTTCACATGACGTATTAGGATACTATAATTTACCCAATGCATTGGATCGCTATAAGGGAACACCCTTCTTAAACATTTCATTTCATGCATAAGTGTGCCACATAAATCATAAAACACAGATTCATAAAACAGAATCATTTATTCCACGATATAAGAATGTGGAATTCATACATGATACATTTTAATCAATATGTAAAGGTGCATAAAGTTGGATAACCTTTATGGAGAAATGGGCATGGTATCCACTACACAATGACATTGGCTTAGAAAATCGGTGTGATTTCGGCAGCGTAACAGCGTGACATAAGAATTCATAAAATTGGCTGATTAGAGAGAAAGGGGTGCCTCATCATATTTACATGTAATGGACAGTAGGTAGGTCGTATAGATACATGTCCCATCAATTTTAATGGAATTTAGATTAATGATACAAAATTATTGCTGGAATGTAAAAGAAGAGAGAGAAGTTCCTTCCGGAATTTCGGCATAGTAACGGGTGTACATAGAGAAATTTAATGAGAGAGAACGGGGTGACCAATAATTCAAAAAATAATAGGTCAGTATGGGGGAGGTGTGAAACCATACCCCAACATTCATAATTGAAAGTAAAAGGGAAATACAACTTAAAGAAAATTGACAAAAATGAGAAAGGATGAAAAAAACCCTTACATCGAAGTGTGCTTCCAAAGGATAGAGAGAGGCTTGTGAGTGGCTTCTTGGGAGCATGGGGCACCATGGGAGGATTATAGAGAGAGTAGGGCAGTGGTTGGACGAACTCCAAGGGCTTTGAGTGAGGAGGAAGTGGGATATTTGGTGGGTTTATATAGGAAAGGTGAGGGAATTCTTTATTATTTAGGTTTGGGACCCCTTATATTAAATTAATCCAAACCACAAACCATCCCATGGGTTTTGCCCATGGTTTTTGGAAAAGGGAAGAGTAAAACATTATTTTTTATGGCCAAAGTCAGAACATCCAAAAATAATAAGGTTGCTTATGTGGAGGTGAGTCACACTCCCATGGAAATTAATTTTAAAAGGCAAAGTGTTGAATATGTCTTGAGGGGTCCATTAATGATTTGAAAAGTAAGTCAAACAAACCCAAAATCACATTATTTTAATGGAATAATATATATTGGCCGAACATAAAGATTATAGTATTTTATTACATCACTATTGGGTCATTATGATGTTATAAAACACATTATATATTTAAACGATATTTAATATTTACCCAAAATTTTGACTGTCTCAGAAAATTACGAAAAATTCACCGTTGGATAATTTCTATGTCCTGATTCTAGAAATAAAATTTATTTTATATAAATAATTTTCTATATATGTTATTATTCACTTTTAAAATAAAAATTGACATTTATAAAAAATTCACGGGTTTTGACCGAAATCGCTTTCAATCCTTATTAAAAATTTTAATTGCATTCATAAAAATATAAGATCATTTATATTTAATAAAAAATAATTTAATAATAATATTATTATTTTATTAAAGTATTATTTAATTAAAAAATCCCTTAATTTAATAAAATATATCTCTTAATTAAATAATAACTAAAAACACCATTTGTACTTAAAAAACTATTTACAATGTATCAAAAATGAATGGAAATTATATTCATTATTATATACAAAAAAAATGTACATGAACATAGTACTACTTAATTGTTACATAACCTCTTAAAACAACCGCATAATACCTAAAGGTAAGGTGTGAGATGGTGACAGACTCTTGGGGTGTCTCGGACAATATCGCTTCAGTTGTAATTTCAATCAACATACACTTTTCCGGTAGACGATCATGTTCGAGCTGGACATGATGAAGCTCAGCTTGGGCTTGGTCAAGGGAGAATCCCAAAGACGCCACCTCTTTTCCGAGCTTCGACAAATGTTCTTCGTATGGGGAAATTCTAGTGGATGAGGCCATCACTTCCTTTGTCTGAGTAAATTGGATTTTTTAAAGTCCTATATTTATACTGATCACGTGATTACTGCTCAATGACTATATTAGCAAGAGTCAAAATTCATAACATAAAACCAAAGTCGTTTACATCTTATAAAAACAATTTATATAAAGAGACATTTAATAATATCAAGAAGGATTTTCCATTAATGAAACTTTGGGTCGTTAAAATATTCCCCCCTTAAGAAATTTCTCCCTCGAAATTTTCCTTTTCCCACACTAAAACAAATGTGGGTAACTCATCTTCATCATATCCTCCAATTCCCAAGTCGCTTCTTCAAACTTGTGATTTTTCACAATACTTTGACGAGGGGCATTGTCTTATTTCGTAGAACTTTTTATCTACGATCTAAGATCTTCATTGGTTGCTCCTTATAAGAAAGATCATCTTCCAATGTTACCACCTCAGAAGAGAGTACATGTGAAGGGTGCGGTGTGTACTTCCTTAAGAGGGATACATGAAAGAAATCATGCACTTTGGCCATGGTAGGTGGAAGTGTTAGTCAATAGGCCACAGCCCCGACACGATCAAGAATCTCGAAGGTGCCGATGTACCTTGGAATTACCTTACCTTTCATTCCAAACCTCATGACATTATTCCGCGGAGATATGCGTAGAAAAACCATGTCTCCAACTTTAAACTCAAGGTCTCATCGATGATTGTCCACATAACTCTTCTTTTGCCTCCGAGCTTCCTTGATATGCTGCTGAATGGTTTTTACCTTCTCCACCATTTCTTCGACCATTTCTGGTCCAAGAAGCTTACGTTCACTGACCACATCCCAACATGCTAGTGTTCTGCACCTTTTCCTTTAGAGGGCTTCATATGGTTCCATTTGGATGCTCGAGTAGAAACTGTTATTATAAGAGAACTCAACCAGAGGAAGATGTTGATCAAATATTCTTTTAAAGTATATTGAGCACGCTATCAACATATCCTGAAGTGTTTGGATAGTCTACTCGGATTGTCCATCAGTTTGAGGATGATAGGCCGTACTGATGTTCAGTTCAGTATTCATAGCATGTTAAAGACTCTTCCAAAACATAGAGGTGAATCTTGGATCTCGGTCAGACACATAGATAGTGGTACTCCATGAAACCTTACCACTTCCATGATATATATTTGTTCTAGTTGATCCGATGAGAAATCCTGCCGAATCGCAATGAAGTGTGAAGTATTTGAAAGACGATCCACAAAACCCCATATTCCATTGTTGCCTTTGGATGTCCTTAGATATCTAGTGAAAAAGTCTATGGTGATGTTCTCCCATTTCCATTCTGGTATCGGCAATGGTTACATCATCCCCTTAGACTTCTTCCTCTCTGCCTTCACTTGCTGACACACTATGAACATTGATATATATTTAGCAATCTCCTTCTTCATATTATCCCACCAAATGTTTTCTCGGAGAACTCGATACATATTTGTGCTCCCTAGGTGAATAGAGAAATTTGATCTATGTGCATCATCCAAAAGATCCTTCTTCAGATCTGGACTTGATGGAACACAAAGTCTTTTCCCAAACCGCACAATACATTCTTCATTAACATTAAACTCCGAGGATTTCCCCTTTTTGATAGCTTCCACTTTTTCTAGAATTCCCATATCATCCTTTTGAGCATCCTTTAACCTTTGCAAATGATATGGTTGAGCATTCATTTGTGAAAGGATTGATAATGTTCCCTTCTTTATGATTCCCATGTCTATATTTATCAAGTATAAGAATATTGGATCCTTCTCAATTCTCATCATTGATAGAATTACTGGGTCCTTTCTACTAACGGCATCTTCCACATTGTTCGCTTTCCCGGGGTGGTAATGTATTGAACAGTCATAATCCTTGATGAGCTCTATCCATCTTCTCTGACTCATATTATGATCTTTTTGTGTGAATATATATTTAATACTCTTGTGGTTAGTATATATCTCAAATTTCTCTCCATAGAGATAATTCCGCCAGAATTTCAAGGCAAAGATCACAGCTGCCAACTCCAGATCATGCGTTGGACAGTTTCGCTCATGGATTTTCAACTTCCTTGAGGCATAGGATATAACTTTATCATTCTGCAACAACACACAGCCTAATCCCTTCTTTAAAGCATAACTGAATACCACAAATAGTTCTCCGCTTATGGGTAAAGTGAGCACTTGTGCAGTGATAAGCTTCCTTTTCAACTCCTTGAAGCTTTCATCACATTCATCACTCCAATCAAACTTTACTCCCTTTCGAGATAGCTTGGTAAGAGTGTTGGGAAATCGTGAGAAATTTCTCACAGATCGTTGATAATATCCAGCTAACCCCAAGAATCTATGGATATATGTTACCGATGATGGCCTTGGCCATCCCTCAATTGCATCTGTTTTGGAGGCGTCCACAGATATCCCATTGCTTGTAATGATATGGCCCAAGAATGAGACATCCTTCAACCATAACTCACACTTTTTGTACATTGAATTGAGCTTATCCTTGCGCAAAGTCTCTAGTGTAGTTTTTAATTTCTCCACATGATCCTCCATGGTTTTGGAGTATATTAGAATATCATCTAAAAAGACTACCACAAATTTGTCAAGGTAATCTCTAAAGAAACTATTCATAAAGTCCATGAATATTTCTGGAGCATTGGTGAGTCCGAAAGGCATTACTATGAATTCATAGTTCCCGTATCTTGTACGAAAAGCAGTCTTGGGGACATCTTACTTCTTCACCCTTACTTGACAATATCCTGACCGCAAATCCACCTTGGAGATGTATTGTGCTCCACACATCTAATCAAACAAGTCATCGATTCATGGGAGAGGATACATGTTATTTATCTTGATATTGTTATGTTCACGATAATCGATGAAAAGACACATTGACCCATCCTTCTTCTTGACGAAGAGGACTGCTGCACCCCATGGTGAAGCGCTTGGGCATATAAACCCTTTATCTAGATTCTCCTTTAGTTGTTTCTTCAGCTCTTCAAGCTCAACATAAGCCATTCAATATGGAGTCTTGGATATTGGTAGTTCCCCAGTATATGTTCAATTGAGAACTCATCATCTATTCTAGGAGGAAGACCAGGAAGTTCCTCAGGAAACACTTCAGCAAATTCCCTCACAATATGAATTTCTTCGAGGATGGTTTCTTCCTTGGACTCAATCATCTGAGCCAGATATGCATGCTCATAAGGCAGTAATATCCATGCTAGAGATGATGGAGATAAAATAGATTCATCTTCTTCCTGACACTTGTAAATAATCGGGGGTCGATTCCTCATATAGAGTGGGATTTCCCTCTCTCGAAAATTTATATTGGCTCTATATAAGGAAAGCCAATCCATGCCAGGAATTGCATCAAATTCCACTAGAGGGAGTATGATGAGTATCACTAGGAAATTAAATCCATAGAATATAACAGGGTTGGACTTATATTCATGGGATGCAATGATTGCCCCATTTTCCGTACTCACTGAAATCTTTACTTCCATGATTTGTGGTGGTGCTGGGATTGTTGTACTAAACTTTCGAGATATAAAAGAATGTGTGGAACCTGAATCAAAAAGTACGTTCTCTATTCTTGAATGAATAACTAGCATACCTATCACCACTTTTTTGTCGGGGTTCACTTTGGCAGAAGTGATGGTAAATGCTCTTCCTTTCTTCCTTGGAGGTCGTTGGTTGTCTCAAAAAACCCTTGGATTAGGGCACTAATTTTCAAAATGACCTGATTCTTTGAATTTGTAGCATTGAAAAATGCGTTGAGGTTCGAACGGAGTATTTCTCTCTTCTGTCGCAGACGTGTCTCTTTCTTTTCGGCAGTTAACAGCTAGGTTCCATTATCTTCCACACCTAAAGCATTTTATCTCCCGTTAAGGCAATTTCCAGGGTTCTTCTTTCCGCACTTTTGGAAAGAGGGGTTCTGAATCTTCATAGCGCCGTTGGATTTATCCATCGGACCACCAACATTGAAGTCCACCTTATGCTTCCTGTCCACATGATACCCCTGTGATTCCCTGATCTCCATTTTAACCTTGAGGGCACATCAGACAATTTCCTCATAGCTATCGAAGTCATGAATCGCTAATGCTTTCCGTAATCTAGGATTCATCCCACCAAAGAAGAGGTCAACCTTGCATTCGGGGGTAAAGAGAAAGACGGAAGCATATCGTGCAAGCCTCGTGAATTTTTCCTCGTATGCTCCAATAGATTCTTCATCTTTTTTCTTGAGGGAAAGGAAATCACATTACATCTTAACATGGAGGGTGCATGAAAAATATTTATCGAAACACATCTTCCGGAAATCCTTCCATTCCAATTCCTCGATTACCTCCTTAGGAATAATTTTTTTGATCAACTTCTACCATTGATCAGCTTCACCCTCCATACGATAATCCACCAGGAGAAACTTATCTTGTTAAAAACATTAAAGGATAGTGAATATCTTTTCAATGGAGTTGATCCATTGTTCAGCGATCGTGGGATCAGATGATCCACTAAAAGTAGAAAGACTTTGTCTCATGAATCTCTCAATAGCAACTTGTTCATTCTTAGGGGGGTTGAAAGTTCCTCTTGACCCGTGTTTCTATTCAAAACTTGAGTTAGCTGAGAGAGAAGAATGACAAAGTTCAAGATTCCCGCTCCCATTGGATTGGGCATCTCATTAGTACAGTCATCACACTGATCTTCACAACGGTTGTTAGCCCGAGTCGTCCTATTACCGGCCATTGGCTGGAATAAAACGAACGCTAGGGGTAACACATAAATGTTAATCGAAACACAAAATTTTATGACATATAAATAAAATTTTATTTCCTTACTCATGAGTCTCTAGGATTCAATCTAGGCTTTTCATGACCTACTTTCTAACATATATTCGTAGGGACATTTTTTTAATTACCTTAATAAGGGTTCATAGTAATCTTGTGAATTTATCAAAAAATATCCCCTGCGAGTGTCATAACCAGGAGTGAAGCAAGGCCCGTTTTCTTGCACCAGTTCCCATTCAAGTCTAGCTCAAAGAGGTGTTTTCGGGGTTTACCCCTATGATACATATGTGCCAGAGCCGCCTCTACCTGCTCATATCTAGACATGGATGTATTTGTTTGATAAACCACATACTCAGTACTTATGAAAACTTAGGGATGTTTTTATTATACTTATTCATGTATATAAGTCTTTACTAGGGTTTCCTAATCCCAAAAATAACTAAACCTATCCTCTGATACCAACTATGAGAACCCTGTTTTTATTACAAACTTAAGCATGATTTATTACATTAAACTTCACTTGATACAACAAAGGTGATCGAGAGGATTAGTGTCTTTGGGGATTAGGATCATTAAATAAAAACATAAAACATGAAATACAACATATTTATTGAAAACAACCTTTAAATGACCACTTCATTACCTCGTACTTAGCATTGCATGGGGTAACCTGAGGACATGCATAAGAAAAGGGTGAGGTATAAAGCCCAGTAAGGGAGTACACATGGAATAACATGAAGAGTATAATACATGTTAGACAATAGGAATATCAATAGATCATAAAATAAACATGAACATAAAGGCATGATAATGCATGATAATCATAACATGGAAATGTGGCAACATCACTTAACATGGAATTAGCATGAGCCAAGGCTCATTGCACATAGAGCATGAGTAAAACCTCATTGCACATGAAGCACAAGTAAACCCTCGTTTCACATTAATTAGAATGAGTAAACCCTCATTGAACATGACTTATCATGATACTATACTTTACCCAATTCATTGGAGTGCTATAATGGAACACCCTTATTAAACATTTCATTTCATGCATAAGTGTGCCACATGAATCATCAAACATTGATTCACAATACATTGATTCATAAAACATAATAATTTGTTCCACAATAAAGGAATGTGTAATTCATACATGAAACATTGTAATCAATATGTAAATGTTCATAAATGTGGATACCCTTGATGGAGAAATGAGCATGGTATCCACTACACAATGGCATTAGCTTAGAAAATCCGTGCGATTTCTGCAGTGTAACGGCGTGACATAAGAATTCATAAAAATGGATGATCAGAGCGAAAGGGGTTCCTCATCACATTTACATGTAATTTACAGTAGGTAGGTCGTATAGATACATTTCCCAACAATTTTAATGTTATTTAGATTCATGATACAAAATTGTTTCTTGAATGTAAAAGAAGAGAGATGAGTTCCTTTCCGAATTTTGGCATAGTAACGGGTGTACATGGGAGGAATTTAATAAGAGATAAAGGGGTATGAATTCATTCAAACAAAAATAGGGAAGTATGGGGGAGGTGCGAAACCATACCCCAGCATTCATAATTGAAATTAAAAGGGCAAACAACTTAACGAAAATTGACAAAAATGTGAATGGAAGAAAAAAACCCTTACTTGGAAGTGTGATTCCAAAGGCTAGAGAGAGGATTGTGAGAGGCTTCATGGGAGCTTGGGGCACCTTGGGAGGATTCTAAAGAGAGTAGGGCAGAGTTTTGATGAACTAAAAGGGCTTTGAGTGAGGAAAAAGTGGGAGCTTGGGTGGGTTTATATAGGAAAGGTGAGGGAATTCATTATTATTTAGGTTTGGGACCCCTTATATTAAATTAATCCAAACCACAAACCATCTCATGGTTTTTTCCCATGGTTTTAGGAAAAGGGAATATGAAAAAATTATTTTATAAGACCAAATTACGAACTTCGTAAAATAATAAGGTTGCTTATGTGGAGGTGAGTCACACTCCCATGGAAATTAATTTAAAAAGGCAAAGTGTTGAATATGTCTTGAGGGGTCCATTAATGCTTTGAAAAGTAATTCAAACAAACCCAAAATCTTATTATTTTAATGGTAAAACATATATTGGCCGAACATAAAGATTATTTTATTTTATTAAATGACTATTGGGTCATTATGATGTCATGAAACACATTATATATTTTAACGGTATTTAATTTTTACCCCAAAATTTTACTGTCTCAGAAAATTATGAGAAATTCACCGTTGGATAATTTCGAAGTCCTGATTCCAGAAATAACATTTATTTTATCTAAATAATTTTATAAATATTTTATTATTCACTTTTAAAATAAAAACTGACATTTATAAAAAATTCACGGGTTTTGATCGAAATGTCTTTCAAACATTAATAAAAATTTTAATTGCATTCTTAAAATTATAAGATAATTTATATTTAATAAAAAAATATAATACTAATATTATTATTTTATTAAAATATTATTTAATTCAAAAATCCCTTAATTTAATAAAATATATCTCTTAATTAAATAATAACTAAAAACACCATTTGTACTTTAAAAACTATTTACAATGTATCAAAAATGACTTAAAATTATATTCATTATTATATACAAAAATAATTTACATGAACATAGTACTAATTATTTGTTACATAACCCCTTAAAATAGCCGCATATGACCTAAGGCTAAGGTGTGCGATGGTGACAGACTCTTGGGTTAGCTCAGACAACATCGCTCGAGTGGTAATTTCAATCAACATCCACATTTCGTATAGACGATCACGTTTGAGCATGACATGATGAAGCTCATCTTGGGCTTGGTCAAGGGAGAATCCCAAAGACCCCACCTCTTTTCCGAGTATCGAAAAATGGGAATTGTATGGGGAAATTTTACTAGATGAGGCCATCGCTTCCTTTGTCTGAGTAAATTGGATTTGTTAAAGTTTTATATTTATACTAATAATTTGGTTACTGTTAAAAGTCTATATTAGCAACGATCAAAATTCTTAACATAAATCCAAAGAATTTGACATCTTATAAAAACATTTTATAAAAAAAGACATTTAAAGAGATCAAGAGGGATTTTCCATTAATGAAACTTTGGGTCATTACAACTATTTGTGTCTATTACATATTCTCACTAAGATATCTATTTTGCCTGATTTTTTTCTTTAAAAAATAGTCAACTTTTTTTTATTTATTTAATAAATATAAATTTCTTTAAAATAAATTTGGCTTCAAATCAGAGGTCATAATTTTAATTAATTTTCAAATCATAGTGGATGTATTATCAGTTTTTAATTGTTAAGGAAGGGTGTCAAATAATAGAATGAATTATAAGATTTAGATAATGTGATGTTGGTTACCATATATGGATAATGTAAGATTTTTTGAAATATTAATTTAAAAGAAAAAAATATTATATGGGACTAGGTTGATGTAAATATTATTAAAATATATAAAAAACAAATTTGGTGATGAATTCATTTAAAATCACAATCTATGATTAATTCATTGATTAATGATAGATGAGGCAAACTATTGAAGTATTTTCATAATTTATATCATTTTTGGAGTCATTTATAGAATAATGAATCTATTTTTGTATAATTCACACCAGGAAAAAATATTGTATACTATACAGTAATATATTCCATGATATAATAATGTTACTACTATATATGTTTTTATATGGAAGATGGTGAGCTATATTTCAAAAATATATTCCAAACCATAATGGAGTTTATTTATAAATTAGTGAACCACCAGGTAAATTTGTGTTATTATATAAATATATTATACACATTATAATATGGGATATGTGATTTTAAATTTACTCATTCTAAGATAACGCTATGATTTTTGAAGTGGTGTTTCATGTAAAAATTAATATACAATTTTATAATTTGTTATATATTTGATTATTCTGAATGTGGTGAAGGGATGCTTCAAAATCAATCATAGGATCACACTACAAGGTCCCTCATGTAAAAATAATCATTTATCTTCTGAAATATATGTGTGTATAATCAGATATGTTTAATGGAGATATGTATGAACCATCTTTAAATTTTCATGTCAAAACATATATGTCTACAGCATAATAAAACCAATTCCTGTTAATGATAATGGTGAAGTGAGGACTATAGGATAGAGAAACCATACAGTGATAATATATGAAATGATGATGTGTCCCTAGAATATAATTTTTTTCTAAATCACTCTATAATAAAATTATGGTTTGATTTATAGTAATGTGCTTTGAAGGGGAACAATACATTATAACAGTTTCGTTGTGTAAGATGTTATTGTGGATGAATTGAAGAAAATAATGGTTTTCTATGAAAGAATATCTTTACAACATGTATACATATTGAACTACTAAATCAGTTTTATATTTATAGAGTTATAAGATGATAATTAATGTACAAAAAAGGAATCTAAAATGAAATTTTGATTCATTATTTAAATCATTCTCTTACTACAGTTCAATTCATGAACGATGAGGTCATGATAATGAAATTTGGTCAAGAAATTAATATATTTGTGTGTGTTTTTGGATCAATTTTTTCAACCATTTAATTGTGCATGATAAGGGTATGTGGTGCAATTATATAAAAAATTGTGTGTTCTTTACAGATTATCCCTTAGTGGTGATGAAATTAAAACATTGATGTGTGCTTTCTTTATCTTCAACATTTTATGATTGTTATATGGTGTTTTCAGGAACAAGATAATGTGTTATTGAATGTGTACATTCTAAAGATGGAATAATTTAATGACCCAGCAATAGCCTCCCCATAATTATGGTATTTATAGAATATATAAAAAAATATCCCATGATTACCCCTTAGTAGTGGTGAAAAAAATATTTTCTTTTAATTATTTATATTCAACCATTTTTGTTTGTTATTTGGAGTGATTGAAAACCAGAGAATATGATATTGAATGTCTTTATTCTAATAGGGAAATAATATAATGACTTGGACATATACATCATATAATTACCCAATTTATAGAATATATTACAAAACATACATATCCAATACATATTAGTTTTAATGATTTAGATATTTAATAAATTATTATATTATAAAACTAACACTTTTAAAAAAATGGACATTTTACCACTAAACTAAAACATTCTAATTACACACTTTACTCATTCAGGAAGAAATTATCATATTCAAAGGTTGAATTAGTAATCATTCCTACTCTTCCATAATATTTTTAAAAAACATTCTATGTCGTAGGATGTGAAGATATAATGGAATGATGTATAAAAATAAACATAACACATATTATTCCATTTAAATAATTAGAAACCATTGAAATAATATTTATTATAAATAAAAAACATCAAGATAATATAAAATATACATTGAAATAAGGAATAAATATTTTTGATCAAAATATTCAATTAAAAATATTATAATAAACCACAAAACGCATGATCATATATTCAACTTGATTAATAATATTAATATCACACGTAATCACTCGTTTAACCCATAATGTAATAACTATAACCAATTAATTCAATAATTATTTAACCACAAAATAAAACAAAACTCAATGAATTTGAGAGATATATTATACCAAGCATTATAATTTCAAAGAACCATAACATTTATAAAACACATAATATCATATATTTCGTCATAAAACTCATAATATCATATATTTAAACACATAAGAACAAGAAATTTTTAGTTACACCATAATAATAGGAGGTAATACCCATTATGTTTTTAATGACATTTATTTCAATGATATTGTTTCTTTATAAAATTAAGTGAATTTTAATTAATAAAAAAAGGTAGGGAATCCTAAAAAGGGTGATAACAAATAATAACCCAATGAAGTGGGGGTGGGATGAGATATTTTGGAATGAAATAACAAAATTACATTAAAAATTTTCTAAAGAATAAAAATTGAACCAGAAAGAATACATCAGTAGTGGTGAAATTAATTATTTTTTTAGAAATTCAAGGATTATATAAAATCCTATTTATAAATAATAATTTTATATATAATAATCATTATAAAATAAAATGAATATGAACATTGAGGATAAATAGTTGAGATAAATACATTGAAACTTTTAATGTGTGGTTTTAAAAGAATAACTCATTACCTTGAGCATAGACTCACAACACACATCCTTTAGATTCCTAAAAAATAAAATAGTTTTAATTATATACCTGATTAAGAACATTTTCTTGTTATTTCCATCATAATACTAATTTTACTTCATTTTATTCATGGTTAATCCATTTACCAAATTGATATTTTTCACATCATTCGTCTTGAGGTCATTTAGTATATTAAATAAAAAAAATATTGTGGTACAGTGGTAATAGAAAAAATTTATTTTCCCTGGGCTCTATAATGATACATAAGATTCATGTTTTTGGTATTTATTATTCTTCAATCAAAGGTGTTCAATAAGTCATCAAATCTTCAATATTTAGAAAGTTATCCTCAAAAAACATGTTTATTATGGGAAATGATATCAATGATTGTATATTGATAATTTCAATTTTATGAAAAAAATGTTTCAATATAAAATAATAATTATTAAATTAAAGGAATATTAATGAAATAGTTAGTCAAAAAATAAATTTTTAGGAATATTAAAGGAATTCATATGTTTATAAAAATATCATTATCCACATAGGTAATGTTAAATCGTAGTAGAAGATATATTATTTCATAAGAATTTAAAAGAAGAGAAAAAAATATATGTATTTTTCATGAAAATGTATCTTATAACTAATATAATACTTTAGTATTAGTTTTTAATTTGAATCATATTATTATAAATAATAAGAAGATAATTTAAGTGAAATGAGACCTATTTGGGAAATCTAATTTTCACGGTAAATTTTTTTTGAGAAGAGTTCAATGATATGTAATTATTAATATATCATGATTGATTAATAAAAAAATTTAAATACCAAGGTAATATAATCATGGATGGAAAATAAGAGAAGTGTTAAAATATTTATCATACAAATTATCAAAAATAAAAATATAGAAAGAGACATGGAAACTCTTATAATGCACCTAAAAGAACATCCTTGGATTATGTCCAAAGAAATACAAGAATTTACTTTTAAAAATAAAAGAGAATTATAAACATGAAAATGTATATTGATCAATGTATTTAAGAAGAATATATGGTAAAAACATAAAATAGGACGTTTTTTATGTTTTATAAAGAGCCCCCTTTCAAATAAAAAATTTAATAGAGTTTTTAGAAATTTTTAGTTTTTTTGGTCATGATTGTAATTATAAAATTTAATGTGTTACATAAGAAGATAATATATTGTATTACCAACAATGAAATATCCCCACTTTACTCAAGATAATATTTAATTTTTTTAAACAATTTATAAATTATTATATACATTAAATTCCAAATAAATTCATTTTTATAGTTATTTTCAAAACCTAAATTTTAAAATAAATACATCAATATATAAATCACATTTAAATATTTTTATCACTTATTTCCTTTATTTTTTGTCTCTAAACAATAATAATCACCATAATTAATCCAAAATATGTAAAATTATATTTTTAAAACATTTTTTGGTTTATCTATTCCTTGTACAGGAGTTTCATTAACACTGCATAAGAAGATTCAATAATTATTAATTTATTTAATTAGAAAAAATATAAAAACATTATAATTTTAAACTATAATTCATAATTATTTAATATAGTACCATTAATAGGGTATTTTTATTCTCATATTTTTTGAGACAAAATATTTAATAAATTATTTTTTATTTTTTTAACATGTGTATGTGTTGTGTTTGAATTTGGATTAATATCTTACAGTATAATTCTAAAACTATTTAATATACCAAAAATAATTTATTATTAATAATTTTAATCTTATGAAATATTTTAAAAACTCTTACCTTCTATAATACCAATTTAAATGCATCGATTTTCACTTTTGGAATATTGAGGAGGGACTACATCATCAAAAATAAATGTTATCATATTTCCCAGGATACAAAAAGTAACGTAAATTAATGGATTAATATTTATTTTATATTTTAATTATTTATTGATTTACGATATTTTCAATAAGATTCATTAATTGTTATGTCATATTTATATAATTATGATGTAAAAAATGATACAATATTCCATGAAACATTATTTCAAGAATAATTAAATTTACAATCAATATTTGTTATAAAATACCCAATACTAACTTGAAGATAATTTATTAAGGATTAAGAAATAATTAAATACGAATTATAAATAAATAATTCAACAATATTCTAATTATTTCTTTAAATAAAACCATATAATTCATTAAATAAAAACAATTGAAATGAAATTGCATATTCTTTCTACATAAATTGATAAAATTATTTTGAAGATGATTAAAATAATAAATATTATTATGAATATATAAAATTAACATAAAATAATGTTAATAAATTTTTTAAAAACAAATCACTTATTTATCTAGATACAATAAAAATAATTTAAAACAAATATATTTGATATTTTAACAAAACATATATTTAAGGATAATAATTTAAACTGTATAATTTATATCTTATTCATAATATAATATCTTCTGAGTTAAGATATAGAAATATATACATGTTTAATTTAAATATATATAAATTTAAAATCATTTTTATAAACAAACATTATTTTTAATAAATGTGTTTGTTGTCATTTTATCCCCCCATTCTGAAATAAAATCTTTAAAATTTTAATTTCTACTAATGAATTGGTATATCGTAACATAGAAATATTATCTCACATTTATTTTGTGAGTCAATTAAATTTATAAGTTAATAAGTGGGAACATATTTTTTAAAAAATAAATATTCATCAAAAAATTTATATTCCCTTATATGATTTTTATTTTTGAATGATTTTCGTAAGGCAACCCATGATAGTTGGGTGATTTCTCCCACATTATCAGTGATAGATTTATCTTATTTTTTTACTTATGTAATTATTTTACTATCGAGAATGTGAATAGGAAAAAATATACTTACATGATTTCTTTTCATTCCATAAGTGTAATTTCATCCTTTTGTTTTTTATTAGAGACCACTACTTAATCACATCATATTCTAAAGGGTGAATTCCCAAGATTAAATTTTTGTACTTAAGGTAAAAACTCTACTAAAAATGGATCATGAAATCAAATAAATAATTTCAATCTATATATAACTGACTCTTTAGTGGTTAATTATTAATTTTGTAGTAGTTTAATAAAAACTAGAATTGTTAGTGTGAATATATAAAAATACATAATATAAAACCATTATATAAAAGGAAAAATAAATACTATGATATTTTAAAGTAATAAAGCTTCTATTTTGATGAGACTAAGTGTTAAACATTCGATCAATAGGCCAATATGTAATGTGGTGGTACTTATAAAATTATGTTGGATATATTTAATGGAATTGGATGAAATTATTGAACAATTTTCCTTGAATGTGTTATAATTTATGAGATTTTATTTAGTTACAAAGACTTGTTTCAATTATCAAACATTGTATTCAACAAGATAAATAAGTGGAATTGAAGATGTCCATGAATTATTCCACTATTTTTTGAGGAGGTTTATTTTTATAGGTCATGAATATAATATATTTTTCATGAATATTATTTGAAGAAATATGATTTTTGGTTTGATATTTTCTCTATATGATGAAATATTCAGATAGATATTTCTCTATGTGTTACCCAAAAAATATGTTTGGTTGTAAATGCATTGTGGTGTATCTTGATTGACCGATTTTTGGGTGTATGGATAAAGAAAATGGGAGATCCATATCACAGATATGACATTGAAATATAACATTTCTAGAACTAAGGAATTCATGGACATGCCTTGTGGGTGAGTATTGTGACCATACAGTGAAAATGATGTTGCACAATGGGGAAGGTTAAAGCTCCAACCCAGTTTCTGAGTGTGATATTTATCTAGTTATAGACCCATATTCTTTCTAGAAAAGATAATGGAATAAAAATTGTTATATAGTATCACTCAAACCTATTGATATAGAATTTGGGACTCATTTTGTATAGTATATTGTTCATGTTTTAAAAAGACACACATAAAACATCTAGAACCTGATAAAAAAATACTCCACTATCCAATTGATCATGTTATTTGAAGGAGAATTATCAATTAAGCTTGAGATAGTGATGAATTTTTGTGCAGGATCTTGGATCTTCTAAAGTCAAACCATTTCTTTAAACGCGGGTGATACATGGTATAAAATATGAGAATAAGTCTTTCATGATTTTCATGGATCCATGAATGAAATATTTATCACATATGATTGAGATAATAGAAAAAACATACTACAGTCATACATAAAACAAAGCATCTAAAGGTTATATAAAATATATGTTTTTTATGGATGTGTTCAAGAATAAAAGTGTAACATGAAATTATTAGCATTATTGTGAGTCTGATAAGGTGAGTTCATCATCAAGATGACATGTTTTTCATCAAATGAGTATTTGAGAAATAGAAAAACATTCATGTGTATTTAAATATCATTGACATGACATAAATCATGCATATTTTACACAACATGAAACATGTAATATATTTAAAGGATACCTCTCTATAAATAACAATGGACATTGAAGGATGATGGTATTATTCATTTGAGAGAGATCACATTTTTTATAAAAAAAAATATTTCATTAGAGAAACAATTTTTCCTAATGAGATGTTCCATGAAGTGTAATTATTATGTAGTGAAGAATATATCTCACTTCTTATTGACCTATGAATGTAAAACTATAAATTTTTATGAGGAACTTGTTTATATGAATCACTTATTCTAATGTAATGATGATAGGTGATGGATCATTTTATAATTTGAGTTTTGTGAATCAAAAAATTGTGTCCAAGGTGGAATAAGATTTTGCATTCACTTTTCTTCATGAAAAATGGTTTCTTATAAACCATTTTTTCTTTGAAATTAGTGAGTTCAAGATGGCAGAACACATCATTATGAGAAGAATAAGATGTTAACATGGGTTCACATACCCCATGAATGTATTTTTAAATGCATAATCCCTTGGGAAACATTAAACAAACATTAATGGTACAAAATTAATAAATAAACCAATGAAAATTATGTCCTAGTGTTTATAATGGTCAGATGATCATAAAATTCATGAATGATGTGAAATTTTTGAGATTGAATTCAGAATTAAAGCGTAGAAAAAGTAGAAATTTTATGAGATTACAACCGTATTAAATAATACATGAAGTGATTGTGTTCACCCTTTACACATATCCATGTCAGGAAAAGACGATATCTATAGAAAGAAAATTTCATTTATAAAAAATGATTTACATGGGTAAAAAATCATATAATAGTGATCATATATATTTTTGAAGGACTAAAAAATGTGTTTTATAAATATGTGAAGGCTATTGAGGTGTACATATGGAAACTTGATCATTTCAGGTTATGGGGGAATAATATATTCATAATGGTTTTAGATCATTCCAATTTTTGATCTACCCTTAAAAATATGGATAATTCTTTCCAAATAATAGAGTATAATAATACATATTTTAGTTGCTTCTAGAAGTAGATGTCTCTAAATTGGAGTTGTGCGTAGACAGAGACTTTCAGTTGCTACTTTATATAATCTACAGAAAGTGTGGACTCTAGTAACATTGTGTGCATTAGTATAAACATCTTCCAATTCTATATTAAGAATTAAGTTTCATTATGAATTTTTATTGTTAATTATAATTTATTAAAATATAATAGTGGTGAATCTATGTTGGTCAGTATAAATAATGTTTAATAGAGTATATCATTCACTTGTTCCACATATATATCATATATTCTTCACTCTTATATAATTTCATTATATAATGTGATACTCTAATATATTATTGAGTTGATTGAGAACCATAACATTTTCCATACATTTAATTTGAATGAAAATAATTTATAAATGTAAAAAAAGATTCATTTCTTCAATGAGTGGTCAATCTGTCTCGGGGATCTACAATATGTATCATAATTAAGGTTCCCTCTATAGATCCTAACGAGTTCTTATAATGTGTAAATTTTTGTAAATGAGTTAAATACGTCAAAAGGATAAAAAAATTTAACCCTAAATATATTAATATGGATATTACATCAAATTTTAGGAATAACAAAAATAAAATATAAGAAATTAATCCAAAGAATAATTTTACGGTAAATAGAGAGAAAATAGGAAATTAAAGTGGCATATTATGCATTAATTTTATTTGTTATGATTCTTCTAAAAAATACTTCTTGACTTACGATGTTGATGTATCACTTAAAAAAATTTATTTTTAATTAAGTGAACACAAGATGAATTTCCCAATTTATGTTTTAAATTGTATTATTGGAGGATTCAAGGATCTTTAGGATTAAAAATTATATTATTAAAAAGAGGTCAATGATACCAAAGAGGTATTGGATAAAATATTTGGCATATATGACACTCTCACTAAAAATGTGATTCCAAAGGATGAAATAATTTATCTTTTTAATGAAATGTATTCTAATTCCATGTAAGAAATGAAATTAAATGATTTTTAGAAATATTTTATTGAGATTGTTTATATAAAATATTTACATTCCCTTAAAAAAATGACCACTGTTTTTGTGGATTTCATAGATTTTGAGTTAGTGAATAATGAAAAATATATAATGGATCTCTACAGTTAATTAATATAGTCATGGAAATTTCATAAATAAAACGTTTATATTCTTGAAGTGAATTAATAATATAATCCATGAATAGTTGAGTATGTAAATAACTCTTTAAACAAAAAGTATTAATATTTAGAGGTTAGATTGATGAATCAGAAATCACCCCATACTAGAACATCCCAAAATATTGAAAAAATGGATGTGACCTCACATGATTTCATTGAGGATCATGACTCTATGAAGAGCATGATAACCTCCTCTATCCAAAAGGAAATATCCTCTAAAAAGAAGTTATCCCAAAATCCAAAATTATCTTATGTTCTAATGTTATTCCAATTACTAATATAGGTTTTTAAAACAATTCTTGGAATGAATGGATGTGGAAAATTAATTATTGACCCACCACAACAAGACTTGATGAGAGAACATGTATTAACATATTTTCATTAAGAAGATTCAAAAAAAGTCATTATTACTAAGAAAAATTGAATGTTTTGGACTATCTAAAATCTAGACAGTCTACACCAGAAAATGATAGAGGGTGATTCAATGTCTTTTGCTGATATTGCATGAATTTGGAGAATATGGAATTAAAATATTTGAATAATAAGAAAATTAATGAAAATAATAGAAGTTTACATGAAAAGAAAGGATAATATAATTAAATGATAAAATATTATAGAAGTAATGACTATATCACCATGTAAACTATGATCAATGTTGTATCATCAAGTGTGGGTGAAATAAATTTTTTAAAAATGAAATATTGATCTGAACATAATCTATTTCGAAGGAAAACATTTATTTCCAATAGTAAATTTGTCAACCAAATAAATCTATACTTTATTGGACCAAAAATAAATGTTTGATATGTTGTACCCCACACTCTTTGATTTTCATGATCACAATCACTTTCATATGTGTTTAACATTGTTTGAAGTGTTTTTGTATGATAAGAACAAGGTTTCCAAGAAAATGGCCCAAGAAAGAATCATCAAGTGGACTGAAATTCAGTCCACCGGCCAACCGGCGTGATAGCACCGGCCCGCCGGTGGACCTGGCAGAGGCATTGCCCACTGCCAGGTTCCACCGGTCAGCCGGTGGCTCTGTCACCGGCCAGCCGGTGGCAACCTGATGAAACAGTGGTAGCTACTGTCTGCCCACCGGCCAGCCGGTGGCTCTGGCACCGGTCAGCCGGTGCTGCCTGGGCAGAAGGCCTTCTCAACATCCAAGGCACCGGCCAGCCGGTGGCCCTGCACCGGCCAGCCGGTAGACCAGTCAAACTAGCCGTTGGCTTTGACCAGTCAACCCTCTTTTGGCCTCCAACGGCTCCGAAGACCTCTCCAACGGCTCCGAAGACTCCCCAAGGGTTCCATGCCTATAAATAAAGGCCAAGGAAGCCCCGGACAACAACCGGATCATATACAAAGCCACCGTACACTTTTTCCATCAATTGGCCAACCTCCGGTGGACTTCCTTCAAGGAACCCACCTTGCTCCAACAACTTCCACATCCAAGGAGCTCCTTCAAAGAAGCTTGGAAGCGGCCTTCAACATCTCCAATCAATCAAAGGCGCCCAAGCCTTCCTCAAATATGGTTTTTATTGTTTTATATATTTTGAGCTTAAAATTGGGTTTGGGCCTACAAACCCCAAACTTTTCTCATCCCCTCTTTCTTTTGGGTTTCACATCACCATTATGGTGTGAAAAGGTTGTCAAGCTTTCCTTTAAATAGCTTGAGACATAGGTGATCTATCCTTCACCTGTAAGAAGGATAGTGAGTTCTTGCTCAACCATTAAAAGCAAGTGGGTTCTTGCTTAACCACCAAAAGCAAGCTGTAATAGGTCCTAGTGCTACCTCAAAGCCTAGTGGGTTTCTTGCTAAAACCATTGAAAAGCAAGTGGTAGGAATCTCTCAACGGTTGAGTTGGGAGCGGAGACGTAGGCCGGGTTTTGGCCGAACTCCGTTAACAATTTCTTGTGTGATTGCCTCTTTATTTCCGCTGCACTTTCAACTTTGATTTTAATTTGTTTAATCATTTTTTAAAAGGCAATTCACCCCCCCTCTTGCCATCCTTCCCGTTTTTCTCCGACCCAACAATTGGTATCAGAGGGATAATTTGAATAATTCCCTAACCGGTTTCAAATTAAAGATCCTTTTTGATGGCTTCTACCGCTTCTTCTTCTCCAACCCTCGATGGTCATTCTTTGGATCGTGCTCCATTATTTGATGGAGCCGATTATACTTTTTGGAAAACCCGCATGTCAAATTTTCTTAAAAGCATTACCTATCCTATTTTTAGAATTGTTATGCATGGTTTTACGCTCTCTTCTCCCGATGAGTCTAAATGGACCCCCGCCGACATTGCAAATTTCGAGCTTGATGGCAAAGCCATGAATGCTCTTCATTGTGGCTTAGACCGTAATGTTTTTAATTGCATTTCTACTTTCTTTACTTCTTACGATCTTTGGAAATTTTTAGAACTAACCTATGAAGGGACTAGCGAGGCTCCAAAGCAAGAATCCGATCAAAAGCAAGAACCCGACGAAAAGATCAAGCTCGTTTGCCCACCTCACAAGAAAAGGGCCAAGCAGAAGAAGAAGAAGGCTTTAAAGAAAACATGGAGTGATAGCTCCTCCTTCTCTTCTTTCTCCTCGAGCGACAATGGTAATAATTGCCTAATGGAAAAACATGAGGTATCTTCCTCCTCTTCCTCCTCTTCCTCCTCTAGTTCTTCTATTTCATTTAATCATCTATCTTATGAAGAACTCTCACACGCTAGAGACCAACTAGAAAAAGGTTTTCATGAATTATCGTCAAAATTTGTTGCTTTAAAAAATAATTTCAAAAAGCGTTCCTCCGAAAAAGAACAACTTCTCAAAGAGAATGAGGAACTCTCCCTAAAAATCCAAAATTTCCCAAATGTTGATTCTTTGGAATCAACCATCAAGGACCTTAGAGAATCCTTAGCCAAGTTCACCCAAGGTGAACAAAATTTGTCCAAACTCTTAGGTTCTCAACGAGTATCTAGAACCACCAATGGACTTGGCTACACCAATATAGCTTCCTCCTCCCATGCTCCATCTGTTTTTGTAAGGGGGAGCTCTAGTTATAAATTTTGTAATTATTGTAAGAAACCCGGGCACCTCATTTATAAGTGTGATTGAAAAAATGCCCGGTATGGTCAACCCAAATCTATTTTTTATTCGGACGAGTTTTATAGGAGAAGACCCGCCATGAAACAAATTTGGATTGAAAAATCCCTTTTGGCGAGTCTCTCCAGGCCAAAAATAGTTTCGTTTCCCCGATGATCTTTTGTTTTATTTAGGGGGAGAAATTTTCTTAAATTCAAAAATCTCTTTCGATTTGTTTCTCAATTTAAATTCATTTATTCAAAACTCTCAATTTCAAAAATTTCATTTGGTTTCAAATTTCAAATTTCAATTGGTTTTTGATTCAAAACTTTCAATTCAAACTGTTTTTCAAAATTTTTCAATTCAATCTCATCACTTGGTATCAAAACTCTCAATTCAAAATTTTCATTTTCAACTCTTGGTTTCAAATTTTTCAATTTCAAATTTTCAATTCAATTGTCATTTCAAAACTTTCAATTCAAACTGTTATTCAAATTTTTCAATTCAATTTTCAAAAATTCCAAAATCTTGATTTTCAATTTTCCCTCAATCAAGTTTTATGCCCTGTGCTATTTTGATAATCACAAAGGGGGAGAAATTTCTTGATTGATTGGGGGAGAATCTTTTCTCTCATGCTTAGTATTTATTTTCAATTTATCATTTAAAGCATGCCTTTCATTTAAGTTTTTACATTGCTTAGATAAGTGATTGTGATCATCAAAATAGGGGGAGATTGTTGTACCCCACACTCTTTGATTTTCATGATCACAATCACTTTCATATGTGTTTAACATTGTTTGAAGTGTTTTTGTATGATAGGCACAAGGTTGCCAAGAAAATGGCCCAAGAAAGAATCATCAAGTGGACTGAAATTCAGTCCACCGGCCAACCGGTGTGATAGCACCGGCCAGCCGGTGGACCTGGCAGAGGCATTGCCCACTGCCAGGTTCCACCGGTCAGCCGGTGGCTCTGTCACCGGCCAGCCGGTGGCAACCTGATGAAACAGTGGTAGCTACTGTCTGCCCACCGGCCAGCCGGTGGCTCTGGCACCGGTCAGCCGGTGCTGCCTGGGCAGAAGGCCTTCTCAACATTCAAGGCACTGGCCAGCCGGTGGCCCTGCACTGGCCAGCCGGTGGCCCTGCACCGGCCAGCCGGTAGACCAGTCAAACTAGCCGTTGGCTTTGACCAGTCAACCCTCTTTTGGCCTCCAACGGCTCCGAAGACCTCTCCAACGGCTCCGAAGACTCCCCAAGGGTTCCATGCCTATAAATAAAGGCCAAGGAAGCCCCGGACAACAACCGGATCATATACAAAGCCACCGTACACTTTTTCCATCAATTGGCCAACCTCCGGCGGACTTCCTTCAAGGAACCCACATTGCTCCAACAACTTCCACATCCAAGGAGCTCCTTAAAAGAAGCTTGGAAGCGGCCTTCAACATCTCCAATCAATCAAAGGCGCCCAAGCCTTCCTCAAATACGGTTTTTATTGTTTTATATATTTTGAGCTTAAAATTGGGTTTGTGCCTACAAACCCCAAACTTTTTCTCATCCCCTCTTTCTTTTGGGTTTCACATCACCATTATGGTGTGAAAAGGTTGTCAAGCTTTCCTTTAAATAGCTTGAGACATAGGTGAGCTATCCTTCACCTGTAAGAAGGATAGTGGGTTCTTGCTCAACCATTAAAAGCAAGTTGGTTCTTGCTTAACCACCAAAAGCAAGCTGTAATAGGTCCTAGTGCTACCTCAAAGCCTAGTGGGTTTCTTGCTAAAACCATTGAAAAGCAAGCGGTAAGAATCTCTCAACGGTTGAGTTGGGAGCGGAGACGTAGGCCGGGTTTTGGCCAAACTCCGTTAACAATTTCTTGTGTGATTGCCTCTTTATTTCCGCTGCACTTTCAACTTTGATTTTAATTTGTTTAATCATTTTTTAAAAGGCAATTCACCCCCCTCTTGCCATCCTTCCCGTTTTTCTCCGACCCAAAATGATATCCCCACCTATATCGAAGGTATTAATAAATATTTCATGAACCCCACAAACCGTTGGAAAAAGAAGGCTCAGTTTGAAGATATACAATAATAATGTGTTTTTATATTGAATGAAAATAATGGTGTGTAATGTTTGAATTTTTATAAAACGTATTAACTACTAGTTATCAATTTTAATTCCCCAATATGGAAATTTAAATGTGTCCAAATGGATTCATGGGGGTATCAGGAGTTTAATGGGCTTTGTCAGAGCCTAGAGCAACAATTTTTGAAGAAAAAGACTGGGTCCTGGATTTAGGAGAAATCGTGCATCCCAGTCTGCATGGTTTCTCTAACTGTGTTTTGTTGGGAAGTGAGGAGTGAGTACCCACAAAATTTTTTGAAACCATACAAATATGAATTCTCAATAATTCGACATTCCACTGATAATATTTAGAGATACTTTTCAATGATCGTTCTTGGTTAACAATACTATGCACCACCTCTATGTGAGGGTCCTCATTGGGTAGTGTTATAGCCCATCATTGGCGCACGGTTTGGAAAACCATGAGAGAATCTACATAACAATATCATTCTATGTAAAATTAATCTTTTATACCTAAATGTATTCAACAACTCACCCCTCTCATTTCATTCTCATTATTCTAAATTATCCATGCCCAAATCTCCCATCTTGAACCAAGTAATGTTTTTGATATCCCCCTCACATTTTACCATAATATATCACCATTAGAATCATCAATAATATTGAGCTAATATCTACACTCCTTTTCTTTCTATTTTTAATTAGTTTTCCCATCTTTTCACTATTTATATGTGACCTCTTATTCCCTATTTTCATGAAATTTGATGATTTTTTCTATAACTATCATTCTAGTTCAATTAGAGGGTCAATAATAGATATGTAGTCTTCTATGAAGCCATGGTTTGGGATTCATTTCAATCCTTGTAGTTGCAACACTTTTATAATGTGTGTCATTGTGCTTCATGTCAGACCCTTCTGAGGCATGATTTATTATTTTGAATAAATTACTATAATTGATTTCTCATGTCGATTGTGATCATAGCCTACTGTGAAAATCATTATAGGGGAGTTTTCCTTGTCGGGAGCCACCCATTGGGTGTGCCTACCTTAAATGGACTATTTTTCAATTCTTTGATATGTTAACCAAAATGATTGTGTTGCTATTTCACTTAAAATAAAATTTATATCTAATGAATTGACCTAAGATGAATTTAGTACATGAGTTTCCCCATGAACATGTGTTTATGCACATAATCTATTTTCCTATTATTTGTGTTTTGTTACCTATTCCATTTATTATGCTTTATGATTATTTCTATATCATGGGTCTTAGAGCCTTATATATATTTCGATCTATTATTCTTAATGCCTATTTAATTATTCTATGTTATTTTGATTTAAAATTCATTTGATTTCCTACCTGTATTAGTATACATGAAATGCCTTGATTGTGATATGTGATATTGGTTTCCCTCTCTGAATTTATTATGGTATGGGAGAGAACATGAGTACCGACATAAGGATGTTAATGATGGACTCACCATGCTCTATATCTGGATCTACTTTATTCAATGGAAGAGACCCTTGTATTTCTGTGGATGGGTTCTCTGAGCATATGAATAATACTATTAAGTTAAAATGGTTCCTATGGGGGAGCAACCATGGATGACCTTGTTGGAAATATGGATACTCTTTGTATTAGGGGATACTCGGTAAACTATATGAGATTAATGGGATGATAAAATATATTACCAAGCGAAGAGTGATATGAGGGATTCTGTAATGGGTCACCTTAGATGGAATCTACTGTACAGTTTACATCAGAGGCCCCTGTAGTGACCGTTAGGATTTCATATGGATTATCTTGGATGGGATTAGGATATTGTACTCAATTTGATAGATTAATTTCCTAGTTTATATGTGATGAATAATTAATAAATATGATCAATCTCGAGTGGTATCATATGGATGAGTCCTCCAATCCAAAGCAGAAGCATGAGGTTAGTCCACATTTTTTTAACTTAATTATAATGGAAAATGTATGAACCTTTTTACTTGTATATGTTTCCTTGGACCAGAAATCTGGAATAGGATGAAGAATGTATAATTTTTTAGTTCTCTATTGATGAACCAGGACTGAGTTTTATTTGTTATTTATTTATTTATTAACTTTCATTTTCTCATATCATCACACTATTCATTTTATATTTCACAAAAAAGATTGATATAGAACCCATTGATGGTGCCCTAATATAATTATATCATAGACCCTAATTGGTCCATAAATATACCCTAGAATACTTTATGACTATAATTATTGATAAAGGGAAGATGACAACTTATTATGCTTGATTGACTATTCTTGGAATTAGAATGGGAGAAGTGGATATTGCCTATGGTCATGGTGATAGTAGAAGACGTTTTTTCCTTTTTAAATTTTTGATTGTACGTGGTATATCAATATATAATAAACTATATTTTCAATCATTTTTTATAGTTACATGACATAATGATCATCATATTCTATATCATTCTATAATTCTATTTCTTGGTTTTGATTATTTCTCTTGAATGACATAATTTTTTTTCCACTACTATCAATTTCTTATCACTACATTGGTTATGATGGGTTAATTGTAATATCATATCAGTTTCATCTTATATGGTTTGAAATTTCATTAATTCCTCTTTGATCCACTCTGATCTATGAGGAAATAATCACCCCAAGGATACACCTTAGGCCTCAGCAAGTAGTCGGTATCATCTGGCATGTATGTAAGTGCGCTTGAGGTATTGTGGCCACTATCTTGGGTCACTACAATGTTAATACAAGGTTAGGATTCTAAAACGTCATATTATAGGTGGTTTTACTTTTTATATTACTATTTGGGTTTATATAGGAGACTAAGAATATTCTAATTTGGTAATGATCATTTTCCTAGAAGTAGTTATCCCTCGTATATGTGAAACCCAATTTTGTTTATGATGGATAAATGCTATTATTGGTTGTGTTGTTACAATTTCATGGACTTCTCCGTTCGGTGACACAGATTCATTGAGATATTATTATTCTTATTGATAAAATTAAAATTATCATGGATTTATCTACCTTGTCCTGATGTTGTTAGGGTGTTCCAAAAAATTCATCATAATAGGAACAATATTATTAAAATTATAATCATGTGGCATGCCATATTAACATTATGTGTGGATTGACTAGTTCATAATACTAGTGCCTTTATTATATCATATGGTATGTGCTACCAGAGTAAGAAAACATAATTGAGAAATAATGTTCCTACCGTAACAACAAGGGGTTTTCTAGAATAGTTTAAAGAAGACACATTAATTAGTTAGTAATGACACATTTTTCCATGGACCAATGGTCACATCGACTGGAATGAGTTAAGGATAGGATTAAATGGATTCCACATTCTGATATATAAGTTTTATGTGACCATAGAAATTGGTAATGGTGTTATATATAAATAAACCATTTAATTTGATTTAAATACATAAATTAACACTAAATAAAATTGAGTATAACCATTTAAAAGAAATGGTCAACTTATATGTGTGATACAAGAACATAAAATTGGCTCGAAATTAGTAGGGGGTTATAGGTAGTGTCACATGTGATCCTTTATTGACATTTATTTTAACCTAGACCAATATTTTGGAGAAGGCATAAGGTTATGATGTTTTATAGGAATACCTTATCCATGTTCCAATATTTACATCATTCCCTGTCTATTATATATTCAATATAAGGATTTCTATTGATAAATTGTATATCTATTCAATTGTGACATCTCAATTTTATATGCCAATAATGTGGAAATGAGTTTCCCTTGGAGGTTTTGGGACCTGATTCACCCATAATACTTCCTTTAGTACCACATGAGGTACCTACTACAGATCTTTGATTTGGAATTGATCACTAGTTCTCTGATATTTTTAGTCTATTTTTACAGTCTGTATAGGGTTGTCCCCACCCTTCCCGTACTATTATAGAGATGAATCAATATTTCCCATTGCAGAATCCTCCCAATTTCATAGGGGATGGAAGAACTCATGTTGCATAGTCATGGTTTGAAGCCATGGTGTCAATCAGTGACAACCTATATATGACACTTGAGGTGAGGGCCATGCTCGCTACCTATATGTTACCTGATTCCTCCAAGAACTATTTCCCATCATCTATTTGGTTGAGAATCAGTAGTTTATGGTCTAAAAATACATCATAATAGATTTAAATGTTCGAATAATTTTATAAGATTTGAGAGAGGTTATCATTAAAGAGTTTTTTTATCTTTAGTGGGGTGATATGACCACGCTCAATTATTTTTCAAGCCACACTGAGCTCCGTCATTTTTCTCCATCTCCAGATGGAGATGATATGATGACAAAATGGAATTTTGAGGATGGTATTGTGTAATCTATCCAATAATAGATTATTGTATTTTGATATATTCTCATAAAAAAGATAGTGAACCAGTCTATTATTACAAAATGAAATATCATAGAAGATGGATATTCGAGATATATCATTTCAGTTATGAGGTAGGGCGATAGTTCATTTGGAAGTAGAAAGCACCATTTTAATGGTGCACAAAAAGATGGTTCCAGTAAGACGACCCAATCTAATTTCCATGTCATGTTTCACTAGTATGGATGTATATGTTATATTAATCCTTAGTGAAAAATGAACCTGATCGAGTTCGAAGTTTTTAGGAGGACGGGTCTCCTTTAACTCTTCTTCTATTATTTTCCTCATATGTCTAGTGAATAGGGATATGTTCCAAAACCTCTTTCATATATAGGATTAGTAGCTCCATGTTAGACTATGATATGGTCTTCTAATATCCATGAAGGCCATGGATGTATCCATTGATGAAGAAATTAGTTCTTATAGTATCGGCACCAGTAGAGTGAATCTGCTCAGGTCAATTAGGAAGAATCACAGGGACATTTTCTGTGGCATATATATGAAGTGCAGCTTAGTTCGGTTGGGAATATTTTGGGGTTCTATAATATATGAGGTATTATTATCCTAGAATCTATGTTAGTTTCTTCTATTTTTTATATATATGGATCAAACTCTTTTATAACTACTTGGTTTATGGGATGTGTGGTCCTCGTGATAGTGTACTCTAGTGGCACGATAACTCTTAATCCACCTATTGGGATCAGATTAGAGAACATAAGAGTATGCAAGGAGTACCCCCTAGATTTTTGTATGTACCATTTCATCTTGGAATTCCATTATCATATAGATAACTAGGTTTAATTTTATTCACAATATGTACTGGCATGTTCCATATCAATCCCATGTATATTGCTATCACCGATGGGTGTGATTTACATCACCCAAGGGTAGTATGTATTTTCATAATAGAAAATGGGAGAACTAAGCTAGTCTAGATGGACATGAGTGTACTAGAATATATGAGGTGACATCCTAGGTGGTGAGTCTCATTATAAGTGATTGGGGAATGTAGCTGATAGAGTAGCCTCCTATTATGGATCATTTTAAGGACATGTTTTATAATGATTCCATTAGCTTACCTCCTAAGAGAGTGATTTATTTCACCATTGAGCTTGTGCCTAGTGTGTCACCATATACCATAACTCTTTATAAGATGGTACCCATATAAATATTAGAAATAATGATGTAATTTGAGGATTTAGAGGAAAGGGGTTTCATCCCACCCAACATATCACCATGGGGATCAATTGTCCTTTTCAAATAAAAGCCAGGTGGTACCCTAATATTGTGTGTGGATTATTTTTGGTTGATTCGGTTTTTATTGAGTAATATGTATCTATTTATTATATATACGACCTATTCTATCTATTCTGAGGAGACACTATTTTCCCTAAGATTGATTTGATTTTAGGGTACCATCAAGTTCATGTGACATCTTTAGATAGACCATGTATATTATTATAGTGAAGGTATGAATTTTATGGGTATTTGGTTATACTATTAGGCATCATGAATGTTCCATCACTTATTAAGTATATGATTAATAGGAATTTCACTCGTATAGTGATTATTTTTTGGTGGTATTTAGAGATGATATCATAGTGTATTAGTGCACTAAACACACCTATGCTGGAAATAATGATATCATTTTAAATACACTAAGAGAGAACCAACTATTTGATAAGCTCAGTAAATTCCATTTTTGAATCAGTAAGGCTCAGTTCTGGGGTCATATCATCTCAAAGGTAGGCATATTTATTAACCTAGAGAATGTCAACACCATTTTTTCCATAGAAAAACCCAGGAATATAGTTTACCTAAACATCTTATAAGTGTTATCTCTCATTTAATTTTAATGTAACAAGGATTTATCCCACTGAAAATCATCCCTTATGGGACTGATAATGAAAATGTATGAAATTCATCTGGTCTGATGCTTGGGAGACAACATTCCAAGAGTTAAAGGGAAAAATAAAATAACCAATGAAACAAATTATAGGTGTTCCAAAAAGAGGATTTATTGGTAAATATTATGATACATGTATCAATCTAGGAGTAGTTTTGATGCATGGTGATTGGGTTGTGGCATATGGGACCCTCTATATGAGACCACATGTTCCGAATTACCCTATACATGACATCTTTTTAGAAATACCAGTTCATTCTTTATGGTTTTCAAGGAACAACTTATTAGGTGTGTGATTTTTCATTTTCACTAGCTATAAAAGCTTCAAATGAATCTCCACATAGTAATAAATGAATTTGAGGTATTTTGGGTGGGTATCGTACTAGAATTTATTCAACCATGAGATTTCCTAAACATCCAAAAATAGTATGTCATATCTGTCATCATGAGTTGGAAGACATAGACATAGGCCATCGAGGAGGACATCATTGAGTGGTAGTGGATGGATATGTTTTTTGAGATGCTCTTGGAGGTTTAGTAATAGCATGGAAATCCTATTTTAGATTCTTTAAAAGTGAAATCCTCTCATATAAAGATTGTTCAGATTAGAAAACAATCAAATTCTGATGGAGTTTTTTTGATGGAATGTGTCTGTAATGAGAACGCAACTTTTAGTTTGGTTGTTTAAGATAATGATATCGTACTCTATTATAAGGGTAACAAGAATTTCATTCGAAGTATTGGTGGTTAGGTACTAAGAGGTGTATCACTGGTTTATTCATGTGATCATTCACATGTCAGCTGGTGATGGTAGAACACCAATGGTATTCTAGACTTATATATCCTCTATATATTAAATAGTGAAAAAGGGATGAAATCCCCATTTATTTTGGGATAGTATTGTCAAGATCCCCTCAAGGCAGTGATGCCTTTTGGGTGATCATCGTAATATTGACCAAGGATGCAAACATCCTACCGATCAGAGAAACATTTTCTATTGATGAGCTCGGATGGATTCACATCCAGAAGAGAATGAGACCCCATGGAGTTTCCCATTATATCGTTTAGGAATCATAAAACCAATTTACACCATGGTTATGTAAAGGTTTGTATAAGGAACTATGTAAATAGGTGCTCTGGAGTTCATCATTTCACCTTCCAATCGAAAAACATTCTGAGTGGATAATATGGGTTTTAAAAGATATGTTTCAGGCATGTATACTATATTTTGATGGTTCAAGGGAAACTAATATCCATCAAATAGAGTTTTCCTATAAATTTAGAGTGTAGGAAATTATATAGATGGATTCATATTAGGATATTTATAATTGGCCATGTCATTCACCTCTATGCAAGTAAGAGGTATGTGAGATAGTGCCCTTGGGACATTGTCTTATTAATGATAATTTAAGGAATGTATAGTTGATTCAGATGTCGATGGATATAGATAAATTCATGAATAATTATTATTCTTATCATTTACATATTTATAAGGTATTTGTGCTATGAAATATCATCTTTCTATGTGTATCGTCTAGATTGGTCCATTAAATATCTGGAAAAAGGAATGTTATGACCTCGAAATGTCAGGACTTTTGGTATAATGGAGAGAAGTGGGATGGTATAATATTATTTTTAGAAACCAAAGATGTAACATTACATGCATGATGTCTTCCACATATCACATATGCATAGGTATAATATTGTCCCATCTATTATGGTTGACCCAGATGATATCATTCAATAAAAAGATGTTCATTTCGATGTGCATGTGATACAAATCATTGAATGAATAATGGAGGATCTCTCAGAATGTTTAGTCCCACTATTTTTGGTGACATGGAAGTGTGACTAGGTATATGATGATTCTCTGGAGTGGGTATCCAGTGTATATGCATAGTGGCCGAATCATTTTTCCGGTGATGTTTTGCCACCATCAGAAGGGAAAATCGGGCATGATTTTTCTTAAGGAGATGAGTTTGTAAAGTCTCAGTATAAATCATTAATTATAACCATTATGTTTCAGATTTTTTTACATTAAATGAATACTAATGGATTCATTGAGGTTTTGGGGGTGTTTAAGGTTTAATTGGAGTCTGGATCCTTGTATTATCATGAAGAATTCTACTCCGTATTGTTTAGAGAAACAATGCGGCACATCTCACATAGTATCCCAAACCATATTATCTATGGGTGTGTGGAGAAGTTCTCAACTAAGATTATCTCAAACTATGTATAGAGGCTCTCACACCCTTGAAACTTGCCTTAGACATGTTGTAGAGGTGTTTTTTAGGGGATTTCCACGGTAAACCAAATTGGGTTTATAGCCCATGTTAGGGTCCTCAATAGGATGGGGCATGATGCACTATTGACACATGGTTTGTGATATTATTATAGTGACTAAGATGACCATACGATCCAAATATAAATAAGTTTATTCTGAATGATTCTCATGGATCAAAATTCATCTTCCACTTAGGGAGAATTTTTATTTATATAGCTATCTTACTGAAATAATAGTTATAAAAATGAAAAGTGATATTATGGAATTTAAATCAAATATCCATGTATATAAGAAAGTGTTGACAGAAATTAAAAAGTATGATAGGGTGATTCAACCATTATCCATACCAATACATAAATAGGAAAACATCACATTGTATTTTATCATGGTACATACAAAGAACACCAATGGAAATAATTCCATAAATTTGGTGTCGATCCATCTTATAATTACTACTCATTTAATTTCCATTTTTCAGGAATTCATTATTGATTAAATTACAAGGATATAAAATAACGAAGTTGGATGGTTTTATATAACATCATTGTTGCATATATCATATCGAAATCGTAAATTCATCTTCAAATTCTAGACATTTATCCATATATATATCTGAACATAGATTTAAACATCATTATATCCTATTACCATCCCAAATATAGAAATGTTTAATAATCTATCAATGAAAATGAGGATATTTTTTAATTTTCCTAATATACATAAATGGATTATGGGATCAACATCATCGTTTTGTCGTGTTATCTTATAACAACAACTTCAAATAGTTCATTTAGATGGATTATTAGGAAGACATATATTTAATGAAATTAATATCTCTATCATGATTGATGGAATTCAGGTAAAATAATATATTGGGATATTAATTGATAGAAGAAATTGTTGATAAGGTCATTTATGTTCAGTAATATAATATAGTATATATAAAAGTAAAATAAAACAATTATGATGATAACCATCATCAAGGACTAGTGTTTATGTTTAGAGATAATAGTTCTGTCTTATATCTCCCATGAAGAGATTTATGAGGTTTTGAAAAATGGGAAATATAAGCCCTAGGTATATTTGGACTATTGAGATTCTTGATTCCCTCAAAGTTGTGGCTTATCGACTGAAAATCCCAAAAAACAAACCTCAAGTACATGATGTGTTCCATGAATGAATCATAAATAAGTACATACTATAATTCTCACATATACTAATGCCAAAGGTAGAAAACCTATAGAATGATCATTCAGATGAGGTGTCTTCGGAGGTGATCATGGTTCATGGAGACAATGCTCTATGACACAATATTACTCACGTTGTCATACATATTTAATGAATTACATTCAAGATCCGTCACTTTTACTAAATCCATAGTGGGTAAATATATCTAATGACCATTATTTTGAGGAAGTGTTAGTGAAGATTTTTGGTTATAAAGACAATTATATAGTCAATAAGATTACTATTTTTATTATTAAATTTTTATGGTATCATAATTTCATATAAGAAACCATGGAGATAAAGGAATTTATGAAACAAAGGTACCCTCATTTTTTCACCATAGTTTATAAAATTAAATTTCAAAGAAAAAATTTCATTAGAGGGTAAGAATTTAATGACCACTCAATTAATATTTTTAATTTAATTTATATATATATTTGTGTTATTTTTTATAAATGTTTTATTGTATAAAACACAATCATAATATTTTATATAATTAATTTATAATAATAATTTTTTTCTATAATTATACCTAGTAAAAGGGAAAATACTAAAATTAGAAAACAAAAAGGAAAAAAGAAAATTGAATGTGAAAATTGGGATCATCTCATTCTTCTTGGATTATCAAAATCATGAAAATACTATAAATATAAATCTTAGTTGTAGTAATGTAATATTAATATTCAATGTAAATATTACATAATATTCATAAAGAATAAATTAATTATTTAATGCATAAAAGAGGAGGTATTTATTGGATGTAGAAAATCATGATGGATATTGGGTATTATGACAGTTGGTAATTAGGATCCATTACTATTATGACCATTGGTAATGTAACTGTTATAATGTGATAGTTTAAATAATTATATATTATGTGATGTTAAGAGGACTATTTGATGTATAGGAATGAAATGATGGCCTCGAACAATTTTACCATTCCTTATAAATATAATTTTCTAGAGCATGGTAGTGGGGTAGAATATATGGGGAGCACACTTAAACATGACAAAGTATATAATCAACATGTGATGATCGATTAGAATATCCTATGAGGAATTTTTATGATAGTATATATGACCACATTATTTAAGGAATATAATCCCCCACATGATATTGCAACCATCACACACCTTACCCTTATAGTGTATGATAGTGTAATATAGGGATTTGTATCTAAACCTTAGTATAATAAAGGTATATTTTGTTGGAAAATAAATTTTCACTTCTCTAATCAAATTTTATTTTTAATTTTATAAAATAGACTATAAAATAAGTTGAATATCAGAAATATATTTTTACCTAAAATGAAACATAAATATATTTATAAAAAATAGTTAATTTGCACTAAACAAAACTTCTATAATGATTTTAGGAATTTTAAAGTATAAAATTATTTCATTAAATATTATTTTAAAGAAACTATTAATGTAAATATAAATGATAAAATAATTTTATATATCCCAGAATTTTTATAGGGGTTAGAATGTTGAATATGTCATAAAAAAATAATTTTATAAATATAAGGATTATTAAAAAAATTAAATGAATCATATTTATAAATGAATTTTTATAAAAATTTATCTTTTTTTAATTATCACTTCAGATTTATCAAATTGATAATTTTCATATATTTCGGAGACAATCAAATTTTTGGGATAAGAGTAAAATTGGTTTAATTATACTTTTATGAAGTAATGAATCCTAATAAACTAAATGTGAATTAATAAATTCTATAATCGTGTTTCTAAAAAAACAAATTTCTTTAATAAAATATATTATTTTAAGGTGATGATATTAATTTCCTATACCTAAAAAAATCATTCCAAAATCGAAAGGTTATTTTATGATTTAAAAAACAATTCATTATGAACATCACTCACTTCTATGACATGAATGATATTATATTAAGTATTTTGGGTTTTAATCTAATAAAATATTAAAAATAATTATTCCATGGATTATACCATAAGAAAAAAAAATTATAAGGACAATGCATTTTTATTCTTTTATTAACAATATGTTAGAGGCCTATGTCTTGAAATTAATTAAAAATACATACTCATTATATTTAAATTCCCACCCATTATCCCATTAATCATCACTCCATATCTATGAAGAAATACTTTCCTCACATTTTCCCACAATGTATTCTTCCCTTGAAGTTTATATGGTTCCAAAGTTCTCCACCAAATCATTATGAAGAAACCTCTAAACGTAATGGATCTCTCCATCCTATTTTAAATTCAAGCACTTTTCTTAAAATATAACTATTTGTTATAAATTAATTTTGATTTAATGTGTTTATGATCATTCCATTACTATAAAAATGATACCAAAGTGATGATTGAATACTTTCATCAATCATTTTTCAGTTTGAAATATTTTATATACACACGTTTTGTGGAAAAAATTATCCCTTGTATTTCAATTTCATACCATTATGTTGTCAATAGACAACACTAACTTCATTAAAGGGTATTCACATTGAAATAACAATCCTTCAAAGATTGGGGAATATTTTATATCATGTCCACATTGTAACAACCCATTTAATATCAAGATAAATGTTTTTATGTCTTATTAATATTCTTTAACTAGATGTTATTGAGTTTTAATCATTACAAAAGTATTGACTATTTTTTTTCAATAAAATGGAAAATCCTTCATTTCTTATTGTATTTTAACGTATTATATGATTTTATAGTGATTTATAAATTATATATATGAAATTTAAAAAAAATTAATTACAATTTTAATTCGGTATTTCATAATTATCTTACGTTGAATTTTTAAAATTATTTTTTAAAATATTAACTTATCAACGAATAGTGTAAAAAATAATTTATATTAAAATTATAATTTCCTATTAGTTTTTTAAAATTCAATATCAATGTTGTATTAATTTAAAAATATTACTACATCCATTCTATTTAATGTAATTTAATTTTTTTTGAAATGAACTGTATAAATAAATATGGTTTAAATAATTTTTTACTTAAAAAATGATTTTTTTGTAAAATGGTATTCCATCATGTGTTGCCAATATGATTTTAAATTAAATTCTACCACTTAAATAATTATAATATTGTAAACTAGAATACAAACATGAAATCATTGTGCATAATTTTTTACAATATGACCTTTTTATTTTAATTCAATACGAATAGTAACTATAATGTATTTATTATGATGGTAATGGGTAAAATATGTAATTAAGGGTTAAAAGTAAAATGTTAATGACTAGAAAATGAGCCTAAAATTTTATATATTTCATTGAATGATTTCACTTCATCTATAATCATCATATATTTATTTATATGGCCAGTTAATTCATTTTCATGTTATTATAACTTTTATAATATAATTTTAATTGAAACTCAGAAATATCATCCTATTTTTTAACTACTATACAACGTATAACATAGGGATAATATAGGTTTTGAATCATTTTAAATAGATTTATAAAATATAAATGAATTATTTTCACCCTGATAATTTAATTTTTTTTCATATAGTGAATAAATAATTACATTAAATGTTTCTATAAAAGTGATAGAATTATTTTTCAATTAGATGAAAAATAAAATAAATTATATTAAAAATATGAAAAATAATTATATTATAGATAATTAATGTGATACATGAATTTTACAGTTTTATATAATATGTTAGTAATGTAATATAATATTAGATAAAATTTTATTGGCCTCATGATGTTATAAAATTCAATGTAATGTATATTTTTAAAATCTGACTTATTGATATTTTATATAAAATAAAATTTGATTAAGTGATTAATTTTATTAAAAAATATAATATTAAGAAAATTAATTATAATTTTTTTTATTACTAACCATCCCCTTTTTATGGTATATTTTTTATTTATATTAACTATCATAACACTAAAAGAGTAGAAATCCTCATTCTCAGGATAAGTGTAAAGGGGAATAAGAGTAAGATAAAACCAAATGTTAAGGGTATCAAATTTGTGATAAATAAAATATTTATTATATAGTGAGATGATTATCATCCATACACATCTTATACTCAAAATAAATAAATTGGGAGATGTTTTGGTTGAAATCAACATTATATTAATTTAATTGTTTCAAAAATCTATGAGTGCGCGTACCCTATCTTATAAAAGAGTACATATTATCCCCTTTACATCACTCTTTAAGACTCAATTTTTTTGACCAATATCAACAGAAATCCCTTCCTAACATTACTGTTCATATTCTACATGAATTATTTATAGAATAATACCATCCATTTTATAATTTATGAGTAATGAAATGGTTCTTTTTGAATAAATAGGGATATAAAGAACACATGTGACGTTTTAGACTTGAGGTACATGAATGCTTAAATTAAAACATAATATTAATAATTATAATGATTTAATCTCAAAAAAATATTTTTTATATAATTATTTTATATTTTTATGAATCAATGTCTATAGAAAATAATAAATAATAAATGTAATTTTTTACCTCAATGTTTTAATGGATTTAAAAATGGAATATTTTTATTGAATGTTTTTATTTTTCTAAAAAAGTAAAATGTAATTTTTTAATTTAATGTATACATTGAAAACCAAATTATATCCTTTATAAATGTTATCTTATGTTTGGATTCTTTTACAATATTTTATTATTTTATCAAGTAAAACCCATCCTTCCATTACACTATATATTTTAGATCAAAAAACTAGTTTGTAAATGAAAATGGTATTATGATATCCATAAATTTTTATGCATGGTTTTAAAATCCTTTTCAATGTTTTAATTCTTGATATTTTCTTCGGACATTGATTTTGTAGGGTTAGTCCCCATTATAGCTCATGGGTGGGCCTGATAGAGCTTATACGAGGGATTTGAACCCATTATTGCACATGGGTAAGATCAATATAGCGTAAACAATGGGTGCACCCAGATATTTCTCCAATTCATTTGGTATTGACTATGTTATCTAGAAAATTATATCAACAAGTGGTTATATTTTTATTCCATTTTTAATGGTTCTGTAAGGGTTTCTATATGATAGTTTCCCAAGGAACCTATATGACTTATCTATTCTTTCAAAATAATTTTTATGAATATTTTTGAATTAAAATGTTATGATAATAATATTATCGAGGGAAAAAATGATTATCATTTCGAATAAAATATTTATTTTTTCAAAAATGGTTTTTAATGTTTTTTCAGTTTTTTCACAAGAATAACTAATTATTTTTATGTCCATTACTGAGCTTTTAATTATCATAACACATTTCAAAAAAAAAAACTTCATATGAATTTATGGATGATTAGGGATACAGATGATTTCAATATCAATTTTTTGAAGATATTTCACGAAATTAAAATATGTTTCCTTATTATTGTTTTTTTAAATGGATAACTAGTATAATTTTACAATTTTTTATGTGTGACTATTATGTAAGAGTTGTGTCTTAACTCTATAATACTCTAAACATAAATGATCATTGGTAATGAAAGAAAATAAAATCTAGTTTAACATCACTAGATTATATAATGTTTATTGTTAGGTATTTTTAGTTAGTATTAAAGAAATGGTATATTTATCTTTTAAAATTAGTATAATGTTAACATAATACCCCAAAAAAAAATTAACTAATGGTTAAGTTGAAATGATAATAAATTTTAATATTACCATGCTACTTGATTTAATAAATGATTGTTCAGTATGCTATTCCACAATGTAAAACGGTATGCTATAATATAAATGAAAAAAGACAACAATAAACTTCACTAATGGAAATATGACATTTCCCAATGCTTTTATACTAACTGTTCGTAAAAACCATTTTGAAATCCCACTTTGAGGCCACATTTCTCAACAGTTTCGCCAAACCATAGGGAAAGGATATGGCTTTCCCAACGGTTTGGACAAACCGTTGGGAAATCCCACATTTTGCCCACCTTTCCCAACAGTTTTGCCAAACCGTTGGGAAAGGTATACCCTTTCCCAACGGTTTGGCCAAATCATTGGAAAAAGACTACTTTGTGGCCATCTTTCCCAATGGTTTGGCCAAAACAATTGGGAAAGGCTATACATATCCCAAAGGTTTTCCAAAACCGTTTGGAAAGGTCCCCCACAAATCAACCTTTCCCAGGAATCAAAATCCAGAATCAAAATCTATACCAACAGTTTTGACAACCGTTGGTACAAATCCTTTGATTTTTTATCATTTCTTCTTACCCAGAACATTATATATATCAAAATGTAATAACATTAAGAGAATATATATATATATATGTAATTACCTTCACAAAAGTCATGTTAGGTTAGTGGTTAAGTGTAACAGCCCGAGATTTTATGAAAAATATTCTTTTTAATTTTATTAATGTCTTGTGTTGTACGCTACACCAAAAGGAGCTTGCACAACACACATCCTTGACTTGCCTTGCATTACATGCAATCGCGACCTTCCTCGATAGCGCGTGTAGTACGCAATACCGAGTTTCACTAAACAACGATATGCTATTAAAATATTATTATAACTTGCCGTTATGAATAGTAATAACCACCTTTTAAAATTTTAGAAATTTTAGCTCTCAAAATGGACTTCATTTTTGGATTCTGAGTATCGAATTTAGCCTAAGGTGAAATTTTGGTACTTTTCGGATAACATTCATATTATGATGAATAGTGAAAATTACTAAATTATAATTAAAAACAACTTTTTTAATCAAAATAATTAATAGTGATAAATTATTAATTTGAGTGGTTTTAAAGTATATTTAGAATATATTTTTACAATTCAATACAATGTTGGTCATTGGATGTAATTTCACATTTAAACCAGACATAAACAAGTGTCTATCTTTTGATAGATATTGTTACTTAAATACACGCTATTTGTTTTAACATCGGGATTTAATTATACAATTAATTAATGCAACTTCTATGTTATGAATTTGGTAAAATAGACTTCATTTTTGAATTCAGAATATGAAATATAGCTTAGGATGAAATTTTGGCATTGTTCTGAAAAACATCAATTTTTGATGAATAGTGAAACTACTAAGTGGTAGTTAAAAAACTGAATTTTTCATAAAACTTAATTTTACCGCTTCTGTGAATGGAATTTCAAAAATCCGAGAGACACAAGTGATGTCAGTAAGTAAAATGTGGTTCAATGAGATGAAAATAATTTATGGTGAATAGTAACTTTTTACTTTTATTTACCACGGTTAAAAGTAAATAGGGTAATTAAGGGTAAAAATGATATTAATATTACCCTACCACATGTCCAAATCCTATTGGACAAGAGTATCTCGACCGAAAACAACCTTAAGTGTAATATATTAACATTTAGGCCCACTTGGATTAGATTACGTCATTTATTATTATTTAATTCAAAGAAGTGTTAAAAGAGTTAAAATCAAAGATTATTTATTAAAACATTTTTAATATAGGGTTATACATAAGATAAATTCGATTGTAAATATTAATTACAAAGATAAAAATATTTCCTACATAATGGTATTTTATTTGTAATTTTTATCCATCACATAAGTTAATTTATTTATGACACAAAGATGATGCAGTAATTATCTTATTAATGAAATATTCACATAATTGATATTATAAATACCAAAATAAATGTAATATAAGACTTTTTATGAATTAAACTAATTTTCTAGGTTACTATGATATATTAATGTTGATTTAAGAAACTTGGTTCGAACATATAATTCTGTTACGACTTTCACAAAAATCATATATCAAATAGTGTCAAAATTGACACAAAATAGTTTTTAAATCAAATATTATATTATTAATTGTTATTTTATTCTTAAAAAACTAAGGTTCGGCCAAATGACTTAGATAAGGAAGTATATATTAATAATAAACAATTTGGGGTTCGTTTGGCATGTTATAGTAAGTGTATTAACCATATAGTGTAAGAAAACAAAAAGACACGATAAAAGTTAAATTATTTAACTTAAAGTTAAATCTAATTGATAAGGTTAAAATATTAACCTGAACTTGTCTAAATCCTATTGTTTGATAGTATTTCGACCCATCCCCACTTTAGCTTCGAAATAAGACCCTTTAGAACCATTATAAACCGATTTTGACATTAATATAAAATAATATTTTGAGAGATTCCTAAGGTGCCCCTCTCCTCCCTTATAAAAGGGCACCTCCTCCCTCTCTTCCTCACACATCTTTGAGCCTTCAAGCTCGGTAAAACCCTGCCAAAATCCCTTCTCCACTTCCCTAGTATCATACTAGAGGTCCTGGTCTTCTTAAAAGACCATCCTTAGTTCTTTAAGTGGAGGCTAAGAAAAGGCGCGTCAAAAAGAGGTAATATCCATTACCGATCTTTTTCAATTTCTTTCTTCTTCAACTTATTCTTCATTAGTTGTTTCATGATAAAGTAATAACATCAGTATTTATTATATACTGATATGTTATTATAAATATGAAACAACTCTAATTAACCTTCTATCCATCCTACGGAAAAAGGAAATCACCGCACGTGCGTACGTACGGAATACCGTCTCCACGCCGTGGTGTAATCTATTTTCCGCAACCACCTTAATTGGATGGGTTTAAAGGTGTAATGAGTAACTATATATGATTATTATAAAGTGATATTGATACTGAAATAGTTTACATACACTTCAACACAATTCCACGACCATGAGAACGATATCATCGCTCGTGCGTACGTACGGACTACCGTCTCCACGACGCGATAAGATTCATTCTCAATGATTAACCATTCATGAATATTTATAATGTATATATAATAAGTACTAATGAAATATATGACCTGATAATGATACTGTAATTATTTATATTTATATGTATGTCATCTACTTAATTCCATTCAATTCAATAAGGAAACGAAAACAACGTTCATGCGTACGTACGGACTAATGTCTCCATGAACGGTGTATTTCTTTCCATTTACTGATTTATTATATATGTATATTCTGAATATATATATATAAATCATGTTTTATATTCTGGAATTAAGTAATCATAATCTAAGTAATCATACGAATAATTACAAGTTAAAAACACGAATGACAAATGAGACGATTTTACCCAAAACGCTACTTTAACATGAATTTACAAAAGAACGGGTAATATAAAGTCATAAGTGGACCATATATGATATAATAACAATGAATATGATTCTGGAATAAGTCAATAACATTATTTAAATCATTATACAGGAGGTTTGGACACTTACAAAGCAAGTCGGACCTATGGTAAGAGAAATATCACAATCTCATTTTTATCCGAGATTGTTTATACATTGGTATTTACTGGGGTGTATTTTATCATCCACATCCATGTTTACTCAATATGTAATATTATTTCCATCCACCTACAATTGTTTAAATACAATTTCACCCTTCGGTGAGTTTTCAGTAAAGGATATAAAATGAATATTTTGTCGTTTTTCGTACGAGGTACTTTTTGACTTTTCCGACAAAAGTAAGAAGAATGTTTTTTAACTCATACGGCAAGAATGGATTTTTAAAACATTATCTTCCTTTATAATTTTTCAAGTTTATTTTTAATCAACTTCTTTTAGTTTATAATTGTATGACATGTTAAGAAAAGAAAAGAGTTTTTGAAGTAGAAAGGATATTTTCCTCAAGAATGGAGTTCAAATGTTTTATCAAAATTATTTTCCATCTAAGATAATATAGAGTTCTGTTTATCCCTACTATTACATTGATTTGATTATGTTGTGAGGGAATTATTTTTATGATGTCATTTACCTTATATGATTTGTTTTATGTTGTCATAATGTTTCAAGAATCCCATTTTTATTACATGGGTTTTGCAATGATGTATGATTTATGATTTTGTGGCACACATAAGAATGGTATAATTATGAGATGGGTGTGACCTATATATCCCTCCAATGCATTGGGTAATGATTTCATATCTCATGAGATAGACATGGCTGGAATGGTAGGTTATACCGGTTCAGGGAAACTGGACTGAAACGAGGGTGACTCGATTCAGAAAGGGACTTTGTCCACTAAGATAGTCTTGGCAATGAGTCATGACTAACAAGAAATGATTCTCTATGATTATGTGTGTATGCCACAAAGATTCATGTTTTATGTTATGCTTATTGGGATTTCATTTCACTACTATGATTTATCCCATGTTATGAAATTATGCTCTCTTTTGCAGGTCAAGATTACCAAAAGTTGTGTTCTTATGAATATGATGTGATTGATTTTTCTTTTGTTTACCCTTAATGAGAATTTGAGCTCACCCTTTTATGTTTTATTTTCCCCAGGATATAAAGAAAGGTTTTAGGTAAAAAAAAGGGAAGATCTTTATGGGAGATATTGAAGATCTTTCACCACGATTAGAATATTACGTTCCTAGTTTCCAAAGACACTAAACTATTATGATCCTTGTGTGTGTGTTTTTGTTATGTACTAAGTATTCCGCAAAAGTAATGTAATGTCCATGTAAGTTAAGCTTAAGGTCTCTACAGTTGGTATCAGAGGAAAGGTTTAGTCAGCCTTTGGAAACTAGGATGCGAAAACTCTAGTGAGATCCCTAGAGATATTTCTACGGTATGTCTAGGGATGTCCCTAAGGTTAAGTATACGTATAGGTTATAGTACTAGAACTACGCTAACGATCATAGAATTAAACCTAAGATGTTAGATATTGAAGGTACTCCCCCTTTATTATGTTGTTTTCCCTAGCATGATTTTTGCCTCTCACACTATTCTTTTTGGGTTTTAGACGATGGCTGGAACCCGAAGGAACTGTGTTGATCAATGCAATGGACAATGCAATGATTGTCCTCCTGAACAAAAAAATGTTATGGGAGATGGAGTGAAACATCTTATTGCTATCCTAACACAAGCTATGAATCATTCTGGACTTCCAAATGAGCAGAGAAAGGAACAATATTCTATTGAGTCCTTCATGAGGCAACGTCCACCTTCTTTCAGTGGGACTTCCGATCCACTTGCTGCTGAATAATGGATCAGTACCACTGAAAAGATATTTTCAGTTCTTCAATGTTCTGAACATGATAAAGTCATCTTAGCAGTATATTTTTTGGAAGGTGAATCTGATCAATGGTGGAATCTTATCAAGAATACGAGGCCAAGAGATGAAATTGAGTCCATGGAATGGGACGAGTTCAAGAAATTGTTTTTCAGTAAGTACTTCCCTCGTATTCTTCGAACAAAGATGGAGAAGGTGTTTCTTGAACTAAAGCAAAAGGATGATGAATCTGTTGGTATATACGAAGCGAATTTTACAAGACTTGCAAGGTATGCATCTGGCATTATCATCCAACCTGAAAGTAAAGTTGATCTATTTTTTAGTGGCTTAAAACCAAGTCTTCGAAGGGCATTAGCTATAAGAGACTTCAGTAGCTATGAAGAAATTGTGTGTTGTGCTATCAAGGTAGAAATGGAAGTTGGTGTTACATATCCATCTCATGGTTTTGACAAGAAACGAAAGATGGAGTTCAAGGAGAAATCTCAGAATAATGGTGAAAAGAAGATGAATGTTTCCTTATGCACAAAGTGTGGAAAGAAGCATGGTGGAGATTGTATTAATGGGACTTGAAAATGTTTTAAGTGTGGAAAAGAAGGTCATCGAGCAGCTGAGTGTCGAAGTAATGGAAAAATGGTTTCTAATGATGTGAATAATGAAAACACTGCAGAGAACGCACCACCAACACTTCAATGCTTCAAGTTAAAAGAAATGGGGCATTATGCTAATAAATGCCCTAATCCAAGTGTTAGTGATGATCAACATGAGCAACCACTGAAGGCAAAGGACAAAGGTAAGTCACATGCGATCACTATTAGTGATGTTGAATATGACAACGATATGGTGGAATGATAAAGTGTTTATGTAACGGGATTCCAAAATAATATTGTATCATGGAGTATTGAAATATTTATGGAAATAAGATGATATGCACATAATGAAGGGAAAACGAGAAAACGAAATGTTTAACAGTATTCATGAGCTCATGATTGATATAAGGACTAAGTGATATCATGGTTTGAGTATATAGAATTATGAGGATTTTGGTATGTAGAAAGTGTTAACTTTTAACTGCATTACTGTTTTCCCTAAGTTATTCAAGATAATACACGATTAAGGACTTCGAATGTTTGGAATGTGACCAACAAAACATATGTTATGATATATGGGGATCGACGATGGTGTTAAATCTCTAGTAATCGTTTACACTATGTTATGAGAGTGGACTGCAGTATTATGGATAAGCCTAAAGATTGGAATGGATTATGTTGGACATAAGTTAGTATTGTTTAAGGATAGAAGTTTTTTTCGATATTATTGATGGGATGTTATAGTAATATAGTTTTAGAAAAAGGGAAACCTGCAGAACGGGCGACAGCCTATCGCGTCGGACAAGGCTGTGGGAATCAAACCCACAACCGAAGTTCGACTGGCCTTTATCACCTTCCACTGGCCTACAGGAAGTCCCTGTTTAGTAGAAACTAGTTTTATTATATTAACCAGTATGATATATGAAGTATAAGCCCATTTTAGGTACCATATATGATTAATCTCACTATAGATCGACTTATGTTTATAATTTATGCTAACCTTTTGTTTGAGACAGATGGAATGGCCCGTCATTCTATCACATGATATGCTAACAATTCACGAATAACAAATTCAACTTCATTTATTTAATAGATGAAGTAGAAATTGGTCAAGGCACGAACAACAGTGAGATTGTACCAAAATAAAGTAAGTATTTATTCTAATGCAAATTTTCAACTTTAGGGAAATGATCTTGAAAACCAAAAATGTTGTCCTAGTGATCTTATACCTGATATCATTACAAATCTATGGATTTGTGATTACTGGCTTTTCCATAGCCATGTTCTCTACCACTCTCCATCAGAACATGATGGTTAGATTTCTCTTCCATATCCATATTTTCACCTATGTGGAAACCCAGCGATTAGTTTATTTGGGTAATCGTGACATTTCATACTTTAGTTTTTAAAGCCATGTTTTGGTATTCTTTTTTACGATGTGGGTTTCTATTAAAGAAACATTTGAATAGTAAACCATTTATAACCCCGAAGAATTTCGAGGGTGAAATTCATTTTAAGGGGGGTAGAATGTAACAGCCCAAGATTTTATGAAAAATATTATTTTTAATTTTATTAATGTCTTGTGTTGTACGCTACACCAAAAGGAGCTTGCACAACACACATCCTTGACTTGCCTTGCATTACATGCAATCGCGACCGTCCTTGATAACGTGTGTAGTACGCAATACCGAGTTTCACTAAACAACAATATACTATTAAAATATTATTATAACTAGCCGTTATGAATTGTAATAACCACCTTTTAAAATTTTAGAAATTTTAGCTCTCAAAATGGACTTCATTTTTGGATTCGGAGTGTCGAATTTAGCATAAGGTGAAATTTTGGTACTTTTCGGATAACATTCATATTCTGATGAATAGTGATAATTATTAAATTATAATTAAAAACAACTTTTTTAATCAAAATAATTAATAGTGATAAATTATTAATTTGAGTGGTTTTAATGTATATTTAGAATATATTTTTACAATTTAATACAATGTTGGTCATTGGATGTAATTTCACATTTAAACCAGACATAAACAAGTGTCAATCTTTTGATAGTTATTGTTTCTTAAAAACATGCTATTTGTTTTAACAGTTGGATTTAATTAAAAAAATAATTAATGCAACTTCTATGTTATGAATTTGGTAAAATAGACTTCATTTTTCAATTCGGAATATGAAATATAGCTTAGGATGAAATTTTGGCATTGTTCTGAAAAACATCAATTTTTGATGAATAGTGAAACTACTATGTGGTAGTTAAAAAACTGAATTTTTCATAAAACATTATTTTACCGCTTCTGTGAATGGAATTTCAAAAATCCGAGAGACACGGTTGATGTCAGTAAGTAAAATGTGGTTCAATGAGATGAAAATATTTTTTGGTGAATAGTAACTTTTTACTTTTATTTCCCACGGTTAAAAGTAAATAGGGTAATTAAGGGTAAAAATGATATTAATATTACCCTAACACATGTCCTAATCCTATTGTACAAATGTATCACGACCAAAAACAACCTTAAGTGTAAAATATTATCATTTAGGCCCACTTGGATTAGATTAGGACATTTATTATTATTTAATTCAAAGAAGAGTTAAAAAGAGTTAAAATCAAAGATTATTTACTAAAACATTTTTAATATAGGGTAATACATAAGATAAATTAGATTGTAAATATTCATTAGAAATCTAAAAATATTTCCTACATAATGGTATTTTATTTGTAATTTTTAGACATCAAATAAGTTAATTTATTTATGACACAAAGATGATGCAGTAATTATCTTATTAATGAAATATCACATAATTGATATTATAAATACCAAAATAAATGTAATTTAAGACTTTTTATGAATTACAATAATTTTCTAGGTTACTATGACATATTAGTGTTGATTTAATCAACTTGTTTTGAACATATAATTCTGTTATGACTTTCACAAAAATCATATATCAAAAAGTGTCAAAATTGATACAAAATAGTTTTTAAATAAAATATTATATTATTAATTGTTATTTTATTCCTAAAAATATAAGGTTCGGCCAACGGACATAGATAAGGATATATATATTAATAATAAACAATTTGGGGTTCGTTTGGCATGTTATAGTAAGTGTATTAACCATATAGTGTAAGAAAACAAAAAGACATGGTAAAAGTTAAATTATTTAACTTAAAGTTAAATCTAATTGATAAGGTTAAAATAATAACCTAATCATGTCTAAATCCTATTGGTTGATAGGATTTAGACCCATACCCATTTTATCTTCGAAATAAGACCCTTTGGAACCATTATAAACCGATTTTTACTTTAATATAAAATAATATTTTGAGATATTCCTAAGGTTCCCCTCTCCTCCCTTATAAAAGGGCACCTCCTCCCTCTCTTCATCACACAACAATGAGCCTTCATTCTCGGCCAACCCCTGAAAAAATCCCTTCTCCACTTCCCTAGTATCATCCTAGAGGTCCTGGTCTTCTTCAAAGACCATCCTTAGTTCTTTAAGTGGAGGCTAAGAAAAGGAAAATCAAAAAGAGGTAATATCCATTACCGATCTTTTTCAATTTCTTTCTTCTTCAACTTCTTCTTCTTTATTTGTTTCATGATAAAGTAATAACATAAGTATTTATTATATACTGATATGTTATTATAAATATGAAACAACTCTAATTAACCTTCTATCCATACTACGGAAAAAGGAAATCATCGCGCGTGCGTACGCACGGAATACCGTCTCCACGCCGTGGTGTAATCTATTTTCCGCCACCACCTTAATTGCACGGTTATAAAGGTGTAATGAGTAACTATATATGATTATTATAAAGTGATATTGATTCTGAAATAGTATACATACAATTCAACACAATTCCACGACCATGGGAACGATATCATCGCTCGTGCGTACGTACGGACTACCGTCTCCACGACGCGATGAGATTCATTCTCAATGATTAACCATTCATGAATGATTATAAAGTATATATAATAAGTACTAATGAAATATATGACCTGATAATGATACTGGAATTATTTATATTTATATGTATGTCATCTACTTAATTCCATTCAATTCAATAAGGAAACGATAACAGCGTTCATGCGTACGTACGGACTACCGTCTCCATGAACGGTGTATTTCTTTCCATTTACTAATTTATTATATATGTATATTCTGAATATATATATATAAATCATGTTTTATATTATAGAATTAAGTAATCATGATCTAAGTAATCATATGAATAATTACAAGTTAAAAACACAAATGACAAATGACACGATTTTACCCAAAACGCTACATTAACATGAATTTACAAATGAACGGGTAATATAAAGTCATAAGTGGAACATATATGATATAATAACAATGCATATGATTCGGGAATAAGTAAATAACATGATCTAAATCATTATACAGGAGTTTTGGACACTTACAAAGCAAGTCGGACCTAAGGTAAGGGAAATATCACAATCTCATTTTTATCCGAGATTGTTTATACTTTGGTATTTAATGGGGTGTATTTTATCATCCACATCCATGTTTACTCAATATGTAATATTATTTCCATCCACCTACAATTGTTTAAATACAATTTTACCCTTCAGTGAGTTTTTAGTAAAGGATATGAAAGAAATCTTTTGTCCTTTTTCGTACGAGGTACTTTTTGACTTTTCCGACAAAATTACAAAGAATGTTTTTTTAACTCATATGGAAAGAATGGATTTTTAAAACATTATCTTCCTTTATAAGTTTTAATGTTTATTTTTAATCAACTTCTTTTAGTTTATAAGTGTATGACATGTTAAGAAAACAAAAGTGTTTTTGAAGTAGAAAGGATATTTTCCTTAAGAATGGAGTTCAAATGTTTTATCAAAATTATTTTCCATCTAAGATAATATAGGGTTCTGTTTTTATCCCTATTATTACATTGATTTTATTATGTTGTGAGGGAATTATTTTTATGAATTCATTTACCTTATATGATTTGTTTTATGATGTCATGATGTTTCATGAATCCCATTTTTATTACATGGGTTATGCAATGATGTATGATTTATGATTTTTGGCACACATAAGAATGGTATCATTATGAGATGGGTGGGACCTATATCTCCCTCCAATGAATTGGGTAAAGATTTCATATCTCATGAGATAGACATGGCTGGAATGGTAGGTTATACCGGTTCAGTGAAACAGGACTGAAACGAGGGTGACTCGATTCAGAAAGGGGCTTTGTCCACTAAGATAGTCTTGGAAATGAGTCATGATTAACAAGAAATGATTCTCTATGATTATGTGTGTATGCCAGAAAGTTTAATGTTTTATGTTATGATCATTGATATTTCATTTCACTACTATGATTTATCCCATGTTATGAAATTATGCTCTCTTTTGCAGGTTAAGATTTCCAAAAGTTATGTTCTTATGAATATGATGTGATTGATTTTTCTTTTGTTTACCCTTAGTGAGCATTTGAGATCACCCTTTTATGTTTTCTTTTCCCCAGGATATAAATAAAGGTTTTAGGTAACAAAGGGAAGATCTTTATGGGAGATATTGAAGATCTTTCACCACAATTAGAAGATTACGTTCCGAGTTTCCAAAGACACTAAACTATTGCGATCCTTGTGTGTGTGTTTTTGTTATGTACTAAGTATTCCGCAAAAGTAATGTAATGTCCATGTACGTTAAGCTTAGGGTCTCTACATTAATTCGTTGAATAATAAACTAGGGGTCCTGGGATGAAATCCCAGTGAATGTTTTTTTTGAAATTCATATACCAACGGTTCCACAACTGTTGCTATAGATTTTCATATTAATTATACAAACAGTTTCCAAAACCGTTGGGATAGGTCTATACCATTTTCTTTAGGAAAATAGTTGGTATAGACCTATCCCAACGGCTTACTTGCCAATACTTCCCCAAACCGTTGGTATAGGCTATACCAACGGTTTGGAGGCCTATACAAAGAGTTCCAAACCGTTGGTATAGGTTAGTTTTCCATTAGTGCTTCTAAATCAGTAACATAGAATATTCAGAATTGGAACTTCGTAGGTTTTTGGTTGTTATATACTAGTTGATAAAAGTTATAAATATTGGTTATCTGTATGGTAGAGCCTTTTCATATCTACAATAGAGGAAAAAAATTGTGTTATAGAATTTTATGACAATCAATACTTGTATATTCAATGGATCATTCGACTCAGTGGTAGCTGACGTGTTGATAAATGTATTGGATAATATATTTGATATCATGGGGTGTTAGGACTGTAAAAAGGAAACCATTTACTTTTATTATTTTGAATTTGATGTAGATCGATGATGGTTATTGTTTAATAACACAAAATTTTGATGTAATTGATTCCATGAAATGGGATATATTGAAAAATATATTCTGTGAAAAATATTTCCATAATATTTTCCAACTCAAGATGGAGAAACAATTCTATAAATAAAGGAAAAGGGATGAAAATTCTATAACTACATATGAAGAATAACACATAAGACTGTATCAGTATGTACATGATTTTATTGGGGTTCTTGATATTAAGATCACATGTCTTCACTGAAGGCTAACTCAAAGATTTTTAAATAAATGGAGTTCACCAGTGATCATGTTTTCCATGGAAATAATTATAAAAAAGAATCGATATAGGAAATAAAACAAATAAGCATATCAATGTGAGGGAAATATAATGAATTTATATGTTAAGTAAAACATATGGTAGGGAATGAATTTTATATTGTGTAAAGTGTTACTGATGTGGTAATATTGGTCACAGAGCTTGTGGCTACAATAAAAATATTTTTGATCAATCAATGAATGGGGTAACTAATATCCATCCATCAATGAGAGTTTTTAGTTGAAATGAGTTGGGTTTTTATGCTAACAAGTGTTCGAGGTCAGATAATTAAGGTAAAAATAATCTAGGTAGAATCCATAAAAAAGTGTAAAAATATTTCTCCTACAACTATGAATGATGTAGTAACATTAAATGATTTTTTTACAGGAATGTTATTTTTTATTTAAATCATTCCTATACCCTATTTTACTCTGTATCATTATAATCATGGATTTATAAATAAATTTAATGTAGAATGTGAATATTATCTCATTAATGTATTATATAAATTTTTGTTAAATATAAGTGGGAAATATTAGTGAGAACAAGGTTTATTGAAATCTTTCTATTGTTCCATATGGAATGGACATTTCCAAAAATCGTGTTGAAATTTCTATTGGATAGTTTGATATTTTCTTGGATATGGATTGGCATTTAGTTTTTCATTCTAAAATAGATTACAAATCCAATAATTTCTTTTTCAATTATTTTTTATTTTGGTTAAATAATATTGAATTTGAGAAATTTATTAGATATAGAAATAAATTTAACATATCACATGTTGTTGAAAGGAAAGAAAATGATCAAATTAATTTCATTCTAGTAGTGAATGAATATATGGATGTTTGACCTTAAATATTTTTTGGTATTATTCTTGATTAAGAGGTTGATTTTACTATTAAATTAGTTCTTTTTCTTAATCATATTTCAAAAAAACTGTGTAGAATGGCCAAATTTGAACTTATAGAATTTCGAAATCAATTACATGAGTTGGTAGATAAAGGTTCCATTTGTATTAGGACTTCATGATGGGTGATCCTATTTTGTTTCTTGACAAGAATGATTGTCCCATGTGGCATTATATTTATTATAGTTCCTTGAATATCAACATTGTTAATAAAAGGTACCCATTTCCACTTATTTTTTATTTTTTTAGCTTCCATAGGGAGATAAGTAAATTTTAATGATTGATCTCTTGTAGTGGTGCACTTATTTGGAGATGAAAAATTAAAATATCTCAGATACTGTTATTCAAAAAATATATGGTCATTATGAGTATGTATAGATTCCCTTTGTGTGACTTAATTAAACAGTTGTATTTATGAAAATTATGAATAGATTCTTTTATGAGTTATTAGAAATGTTTTCTGTTGTGTTTATTGCAGATATATTGGTATACTCTAAATTTAATGAGGATATTGAAAGAAAAATGAGAATTTTTTTTAAACATTAAAATAAATTTATCTATATGGAAAATTTTCTTACTGTAAATATTTTTTCCAATAAATTTATTTCTATTAAAATATTTTTATAAATTTTGATTTACTATTTAACATATTAAAACTGAAATTTTTGAAGAGTATATATGACCTACCATTGTGAGAATATAAATTTAATTTTATTGGTTTAGTAGTTTAATACTATTTGTTTGTTGAAAAAATTACAATGTTGTTTGTCCCATTGACTAATTTAACTCACAAAGGAGTTAATGAAATTTGGAAAAAATATTATGATGATTTTGTTCCTGAACTAAACATAAGACTAGTTAATGATCCATAATTTGGTTTCCAATATAGAGATGATTAATTTTTCTTCTATAGTCTTCCTTCATTGAATGGACTGGGTTGTGTTATGATTCCGAAAAGTATGTAATTGCTTACGTGTCATGGAAAATGAAATATCAGGAGTTAAATTATCTTACACAAGGTCTGTAACTATGTAATATAGGGTTTTACTTTAAAAATGTGAGGTATCATCTATATGTATTCATGTTTAAAAGATATGTTGGTCATAAAAGATTGAAGAAAGTATTCTGAAAGAAGGAGTTGAACATGGGACAAAGAATTTTTTAAAAAGTATATATGCATTTTGAATGCATGATTATTTCACATCCTGGATGATAAAACAATGTATTTAATTCCTTGAATCAAAAATATAATTCTTCATTAACCATGTTATGTTGTTAACACGACCCTTTAGTGAATAATTTAAAGGAATTTATCCTTGATGTTGTGGATAATATATACTCTTAAATATTTTATAGTCTATTTAAAAATATCTCAATAAAAAATAATTAATGATATTAAGAAGGAAGAGAGTGAGTTATAATAAAAGGTTTAATTAATTAGTAAGTGTAAATTTTTCGAATTTAATGATGACAATGATTGTGTTTTTAGATTTTTTATGAGATTGTCTATTACTTGTGATTCCTAGTTTAATGGATAATTGTTGAATGGAGCTCAAGGTTCCCCATTATCCATTCATTAAAGAAATAATAAGATGTATCGAGTCCTTCAGGAGTAATATTGGTGGTATATAATGAAAAGATATATTACTGAATCTATAATGAAATGTTTATCATTTTAACAAGATAAATAGAATTAAAATTTACTAAAAGGGATGATTCAACTATTTTGGGTCTTCATTTAAAATATAATAATTTATATGGGTATTTTTAGTGTCATTTACAATTACATATTGAGTAAATTATATTATTTGGGTTAATGTTTATCTATTTAGTAAATTTGTTCATTTACTTACCATTCAAGATATAATGTCTTGGAATCGACATTCATAATTTAATGTGAATATGATATTTTTTTTCAAGTAGTTACTCTATAAAATGTATCTAACCATGGTATAATATTCACTCTTGATTTTTTGAAAAGTATTTAAATGTTATTGGGTACTAAATGTATTTTCAAAACAGATTTTATTCCCCACTCTGATGGAAAACTTGAGTAAAAAATAAAGACATTAGAAGATATGGTTCACACATATTCAATGGATTAGCAGGGAAGTTGGGAAAAAAAGTATTTATTTGGGTTGTCTTATAAAAAAATGTTCATTCAATTATGCTGAAAGATTCTTTTGAAGCATTTTATGGAATATGATGTCACATTGATTCTTATTGGGCCAAAATATGAGAAAAGATAATTATGGGGATAAAGATGGTCATTTTTTTCAAGTTTAATATGATCTTTTATTATATATAGAAGACTCAAATTAGGGGGAAAATGTTGTTAACAGAGGGAAAGATCATTATTTCGAGGTAGAAGATCATGTTTTACTTAAATAATCTCTAGGAAAAAATGTTGATATTTTTTGGAAAAAAGTGGAATCATAGCATATGATTTATTGGACTGAATAAATTCCAAGTTAATGTTTTATATATTTTTTTTAATATCCTTTCTTCTATGTCTATCGCATGTTCAATAAATTTTTCATGATTCGATGGTTTGAAAATATATGCCGGATTTATCTCATGTTTTGATCCCTTAGGTAGTTCAGTGGGAAAGGAAGCCTTTTTGATGAGGAAAACCCTATTCAGATTCATAAACAGAGAGATAAATTACTGTGAAAAATTAAATTAACCATGTTAGGTATTTTTTCAAAAACCATATGTTTGATAATTCTCCATAAGAATCTAAAAATTCAATAAGGTAACGATATCCCAAAAATGTTAATTACTAAATAAAATTATGGAGACCATGTTTAAAAAATGGGGTAATAATGTAAAAACCTAGGTAATGTAATGATAAATAATTTTAATATGTAATTAATATTCATTATATGTATATTTCAATGTTATATTTGTTATATAAATATTTGTTCATTTTCTAGTAAAAAGGTAAATGATTTATCTCTAATTGTGTTTTCATATTTTATACGGTTTAATCATGATTTACAAATTCTTGAAATTTAATTTATAAATATTAATCTTATTTTCAATAAATCATTTCCAAATTATCTCAGTATGAGTTTTTGACAAATTTATAAAATATTTATTTTACATTTTTTAGTAAAAAGTAACGAATTTTATTAAAAAGAGTATTTTATTTTAAATTTTTAAAAAACTTAAATTCTATATTTGAATAATATGAAAATATTTCTTTTTTTTCTATTATTATAAAATAATTCTATTATTATTTTTTACATTATATTTCTACATAAATTAAATATAGAAATTTAGAATTAAATAACAACCTTTTAATTTTAATCATTACGAATAACAATCATTGTAATTTTTGTTACCTTATAAATGGTAAATTAGGTAATTAATGGTTAAAAATGTAATGATAAGGACTAGAAAATGGTGCAAAAACCATATTTAGTTTAATTATATCAATTAATATATTCTATCATAGTAAATAATTCTAATATATTTCATTATCATTCCATTTGAATGTTATTATGATCTTTAAAATATTTTGTTAATGGAATCTCAAAATTTCACTCATTTTAAGAAAAAAATAGTAGTTTTGACATTAGGATAATTGGAGGCTATGTTGTTATAAATATTCAATTGAAATTTAAATGTATTATCATCATCATGATTATTTTTTAAATTATTAGTTAATAAATAATTACCATAAATTCATACACCAAGCGAACACTGTAATTATTAAAATAATGAGAAAATAAAATAGATGATATTAAAAATATAAACAGATATAAAATTTGAGACAAAAATTAAGATACATGAATTTTTTTGATAAATATAATTGTTTTGGGTTGAAATAAAAAATATATTTTTTTAATTTTTTGTGTTCATGTTGTTATTAAAGTCATAGTAATCAATAGATTTAAAAATTTACAATAAATATATTTTATAATAAATAATATTTTACTAAAATATATAAAATTTATAAAAATAATTTATTCATAAAAATGATTATGATTTTATTGATAATATAAACAATGGTCCATTTGAGGGATTTTTATCTATCCTTAGTTATAATCTTAACCCTCGAATAATATAAATCCTTATGTTCAAGATAAGTGGGAACATGGTTCAAAGTGGGTTAAAATGAAATGATATAATTAAGAAAATATTCAATTTTTTTTATTTTTTATTAGTTGAGGGGATTTCAAAAAACATTCATCCAATATTTGAAACAAATCATTTTGGATCCACTTAGAATTGATCATTTATATTTATTAATTTAATATTTTTAGAAATTCTATAAATTCCAATTCCTTCTCTTATAAAAGGAAAAATATTCTTCCCATGACATCCCACATAAAAACCCATTTGTTTAGGACAATAACTACCTAATTCTATTAGAAAATCACTGCACAATTATAGAGGCCTTGTTTATTTCGAAATACTGTCATTTGTGGAATTAATTATTAAGACAAAGTTATCTTTTTGGATTTTCCATTAATTTTTTCTAAAATGGAAAAAAATTATTAAATAATAAAATACTAACTATTTCATGTCCAAATTGTATTAAGAATTTTATGAAGAAAAAAAATCCTTTTACCATACATAGAAAAAGTTTTATTTTTTTATGAATACATAACTATGTTATTCATTACAATTTTCGTAATTGGAATAGATCCAATAGGGATCAGATTCACCTGAATCAAATTTAATTTAAGACATTATGTATAGTCTTCATACTAAAAATGTTCATATAATATGAATTTACAAACGGACCAATAAACATTTTATTCAATTCTCAAAGAAATTACCATAATTACATGTGTAATAAAATTCATCATATTGACTAATTGCTAACATATAAATATGGAAAAATATATTATATTTTATTAGAATACATATTAAAATATGTTTGTGTAAACATTAATGTAAAAAATTTCTATTATGATGTGACCATTGAAGTGCTAAGTGTACATTTCTTTGTGAAAACTCAGATAATATATAATCATTTGAGGATTAAGATGACCGTTAGAAGTGTTTATGTAAATACAGGATCATTGAAAATTTTAGTTATTATGATCTGATTTAGATATCAAATTTTTTAAAGTATACAACACATTATAATCATGTTCTTAGTCTAATGGATTTTCATTAGACCGAATCATTCATTATAAAAAACATGTCAGGTTGCCTCCTTATGAAATTGTTTTTTAATTGATTTGTTCCTTCCGATTGTGTGAATATGATGAAGGGCATCAAAGGAAAGAAATAAAAAAACTTGATCTACATGATTAAGGGTTTTTAGGGATAGCTAAATAGAATATGATTCCTCAGATAGAGGGCTTCTAAGGATATGTAGATAGTGAAGCGGATTATCATACTGAGGGCTCACATGTATAGTGAGAGAGACCGATCATCAAATCAAGAGCTTTCCCTAGTAAGGGAATGAAAGAATTTTTTTAAGTATAAAACAAGGGGCCCTTATCCTAGGATATTGGATACCCTATTAATTGGGTCAAAATTAGTGTATTAATATAGTTTATTTTTTTGTATTAAAAGTATTTTAATTGCACTATGTATAGAATAAAGTGATACTTTTATATTCATATTTCTGTATGAAACTTATTAATCTTGATATATATGATTACGATACAATTGTAATACCCTATATTGGTCTATTAATATGATATTACCCTTACTAAAATTCTATATGTTTATGGATAGAATAATTAATTTTTGTATAACTAAAATATTTTGTAACCATTATGATTGTAATTATTTATTTATTTCTCTGATATATTGTAATATTTTTTATTACAATTTTTTTGTATTCATTAATTTGATTAAACTCTAGTTCCATTAACACTGCTTACTGATTATGATTCTCTACAATGTGAAGGTAGAATAAATTTCTAAATATATACAATTCCTAACATATGAGAATCTAATTAATTGTTATATTTTTATTATCGGACCCACAGTTCAAGTTTGATTACCATTCAAAAATATAATAGGTTTTGTTAATACCATTTTCTAGTCCATTTAAAATAAGTTTCTTCTAAGGTTATAAACAACTGTATTTTAACATAAAATTCGCCACCTATATTTATCAATCGTTATATACATTATGATCCAATATTATTTTTATACGAAATGGTGGTTGTCAGATAAAAATAAATATAAAGAACATATGTAATGAGTTGGACTCGTGGTAACAAATACATTAACATAAAACCAATTTTTAAAATCTATAATGATTTATTTTAAAAATCATTCTTATCCACAGAAATGATTTTAAAAATTTATCACTATATTTATATGTGACATAAAACAACTATAAATGGAATTTTATACAACATTCATTTTAAGGCTTTCAAAAAGGAATATTTTTATGGAGTTTTTGAATTTCATAACAAAAAACCAAAGGAGTGTTCTAATTTAACATATGTAGTGACTATGACTTTTACCGCCCCCATAAATATTATTTGAAATTTGGATTCATTTATAAGATTTCATGTTTTCTTCAATCAAATAACTTTTTTACTTTTTAGGGTGCTTTGGTTTTGAAAATGGGGTTTTAAAAGAAAAGGATATTTTCATGTCTAAAAGTTCTTTTTTACAGTGGTTTAAAAAACTATTACCATTGTTTTATTCATAATATTTTCATTGGGTTGTCATTATGAATGGTTGAGTCCAATTATAGATCATATGAAAGCCCGATAAAACTAATTTTAAGGATTTATCCCCAATATATTTCATGGGAAAGCATATTATATATTATATAATGGGTTTGCAAAGATAGCAGTCCAAAAAATCATGCAATTCTTATATTCTCCAAAGATATATATCGTATGTATTAAAAATGGTTTTTCCAATTGTAATGGTTTTGTAAGGGTTTTAATATGATGATTTACCAAGGTAGCTACATGACCTTTCTAAAATTTTTAATTTTGTTTCATGGAAATATATATATATATATATATAAATATATATCAATATAATGAATTTTTTAAGGTAAAATGATGTTCTTTTATTATAAAAATTTATGTTTTTACCCAATACATTTTCATGTGTTTTTTTCACTAGAATAACATTTTTATTCTTTTTATTTCCCTTACAAAGCTTCTTAGGATCATCTAATTTTTTTCAAATGATTTTCTTAATTATTTATGGATGATTAAGAATAAGGATGATATTAATATCAAATTTGTAATGTTATTTCATTAAATAAGGTTTTTATCATAATTTTATTCTTAGTGGGAAAATTGATATTGAGTAGAAGTGTCTGATTTGTAATATAATTGATTTTAATGAAGAATTATGACTGAAATATCTAACACTATAATCCTAAAAGATATTTGGGAATGGAATAAAATGAAAACTAATTTAAATTGAAAAAAATAAGTAATGTTTAATTCTCTTCCTTTACAGTTAGTTCATTGTAACCGTTTGATATTATGAAATATTATCTTATGTTATATGAACTATGTGGAACACATAAAGTAAGACATTTGAAGGGAGTACATTGTTAGTGGTCTAATGAATTAGGTAATGTTTTAATATCATGGTATACGATATATGGCTCTTGTGAAGATAGTCTTAGAACACTATGTTTTGTTGTCATGTTGTTTATCCCCTACTAATGTCAATGAAGTCACATTTAATGTTGTAATCACATTTATACGATACCATGATTTTTGGATATCATTTTCTCATTTCATTCCTCCACGGTGGTATGTATGATTCTTACATCTTTATGTTTTCATTATGTGCATCTTGACTGACATGTATTATTTATCATCATACTATAAATTTATTATTAATTTATTATAATTTATAGATCACCACTATTCTAATGTATGTCTCAATATTGCTATTTGTTATAATAAGATTTGAAAGAAAACTTGGCTATCATTATAATGTTTTAAATAATTATTTTTTATATTAATTTAGGTTAAATGTTATTTTATCTAATTTAATAAAGAAACTAGGCCTCTTTATTTTCTAATATTGGAGTATATGGAACATTTTTTAAAAACCATGATGTAGTATGTATTATAAATATGGGTTTTTATTAAAAAAAAATATAATTGTTTAAAAGAAAGTGTCATTTAATTTTCCACCCAAACAAAAGTTATTTAAATGCCATGAATTTTGGAATTATGAAAATAAATGCCTCTAACATAGTGATATGAGGGATAATAGGCATCAGTAACCACCCTTTCAATGGGAATAACGTATGGAATATAAAATCACTTCTATTGATGTGGACCAAGAAAATGAAGTGGTTAAATGTATATTTATTCTGAAATCTATATCTAATAATTTCATATTTGATTCTAGTTCTTCATATTGTTTTATGTCATGCAGGTTTAATTTGAATATTAAATCACCACCTCAAAACATTAGATATCAAATTATTATTGTAACAAAATATTGGAGTGTGTATTCAATATAGGTTTTAAAAGTCATACATAATCTTGATTTCTGGGATGATACCTCTTACTGTTGTAGTTTTTCATCCCTTGGTATAATTCCAATTAATAATTTGTATCAAATGACTCTCTTTTAATAGGGTTTATATAAATTCCCAAGATAAAGAAATATCATTACATATCTTGAGACATTCTATTATCAAATATTCATTTATGAATTGTTATTATAACACATTAAAAGATGAAACAAAAATTTGTTTTTGAAACCTAATAACACGGGGTACTTTGCTAAAATTAATGTGGTAGTTTTAGAAATTTATTATAGTACAATAATATATTTTTGGAAGAAATCCCTCAAATTTCTAAAAATTTTGAGGTTGATTTTTCAACTAAACACATATCAGGTAGTCTACCGTTATCCTGGAGTCCATATATAATAGATCCCATTGAATTGGATGATTTGACGGGGAATATTTAGGATAATATAATAAAAATATTTATGCACCCAATTTATTCACTAAAGGGTGCGCCAATTCCCATTATCAAGAAATAGAAGGTAAAAATTTATATTTTCATAGATTATTATGATCATAAAAAGCTCATGATCAATATAATCTTTTATCTACATCGAATTCATGATTTCATTAATCAACATAGATGTGTTAAGTAATTCGAATGATTTGGATATAATATATAGATACCCTTAAATAAGGGTAGAAAATGAAAATTTACCCAAGATTGCTTTCCTCATAACGTATAGATACTATATACTCATAATGATGCTATTTGGAATTATAAGTTAGCCTACTATCATTATGAATTTGATTAATATAAATTTTTATTAATTTCCATTAAAAATTCATGGTAGTCACTGTTTATCATATTCTTATTTGTTACATGACCAAAGAATTGCATTAAAAGGATTATAGGATTGTGATAAAGACGCAAAAAATGATAAATTATATTTTATAATAAAAATTGTGAATTTATTTATAAATATATCCTTCATTGATCATGTAATCACAATAAATTTTATATTTTTGGATATTTTTAATACATAGGTGATTAAAAAATGGTTGAGACCATCCATTGTGATAGTGATATGATGTTTTCAAACAGTACCTGGATACTTGTATTGTTTTTTAAATTTCTAAAATATTTTCCTATCCCCTCGCCATGATAAAAAAAATGAAGTGATGTTCCGATGGAAAGAATAATTTGAGGAATATATTAAGTATCTTTAGAATATATTGGTCACAACACTTGTACTTATGTTATATTGCAATGCAAAAGGATTGATATCATACCTAGATTCTTATGTGAAGTGTTGATTATTTATTTTTTAAAAAAAATACATTGTAATAAATTCTAATTCTTGTTAATTAATAAATTAATTAAAAAATTTCCCAATACATGATCTGATTATGGATAATGTAATATTTGCAGTAAAATTTAGTGTGATCATATCTGTATTCAAAAAATGATAAGTACATTGTCCACAATAGTTTAAATTTTATATTCTCATGGAAGGATTAAAAAATTATCCAACAACGATTGTAATAGTTAATCAGATATTATTATTGATCAATACATTACCACACAAGGAAGGTGAACCTGGTGATAGATGGTTGAATAAAAAGTATCTTGCTGCCTTATCATTGGTCGGGATTAAAGGGGACCAAATCATTTATGATATTCAGTGGGTATATATATTGAAATCATAATGTTTTTTATGCAATCCGACATTTAAAAAGTAATTTCTCAACCTCTCGTATTTTAAATGATTACATAGGGACTAATAAATCATATGGGGATCCAAAGTGGATATGAAATATTCCAATGTTTAAAAATAGTGATGGAGTTGTAATATTTCAAACTGGAATTTGTGTGTAACAGCCCAAGATTTTATGATATTTATAATTTTTAATTTCATTGATGTCTTCTATTATACACTTCACCGTATTAGCTTGCAGTATACACAAAACTATTATTGGCTCGTGTCACACACAATTTCAAGTCCGTTTTGTGGAAATTATTCTACACAACATTAAGTATAGATTTTGTTTAATGTATAAATAAAATAAGTTTTGATTATTTTATACGCAACACCAACTGAAGCATTCACTACACGCATCCCTGACTTGGCTTGCATTACACGCAATCAAGACCTTTTTTCAATAATGTGTGTAGTACGCAATACCATGTTTCACTAAACGAGATATTAATATAATATTATTATGAACTAGCCATTATGAATAGTAATACCCACTTCTTAAATTTAATAAATTTTATCATTCAAAATAGATTTCATTTCTAGATTCGGAATATAGAAATTATCCTTGGGTGAATTTTTGGTATTCTTCAGAAAACTTTCAATTTTTGATGAATTGTGAAAGCACTAGGTTACTATTTAAAAACCGACTTATTATTTAAATAATTATTTATTTTATTTAAATTTATTTTAGGTCAAAATTGATACATTATACCTACATAAGTTTATTTTAATTCATTTGTGTCATTTTATAATAATTTAAGATATATAAATATTTTATTGAACTTTTCACCGTCTTTTACCCACCTCCTAAGAGAATTTAAGAATATACATAAAACTTAATTTTACCACTTATGTGTGGGGAATTTAGAAAATACCAGAGACTCGATTAATATCAAGGATTAAAATTTTGTTCAATAAGATAAAAATAATTATTGTTGAATAGTAAATTTATACTTTTATTTACCATGGTTAAAAGTAAGTAGGGTAATTAAGGGTAAAAATGATATTATTATTACCTTAACACATGTCCAAATTCTATTGGATAGGTGTAATTAAACAAAAAAACCTTAGTAATAAAATATGACCATTTTGGTAGACTTGGATTAGATTAGGACACTTATTATTATTTTATTTAAACAAGAGATAAAATAGTTAAAATCAATGTTTAATAACAAAAACATTTTTAATATAGGGTTATACATAAGATAAATTCGACTATAAAATTTAATTATAAATATAAAATTATTTCCTAGATAATTTTATTTTGTTTATAAATTTTAGACATCAAATAATGTAATTTATTTATGAAACAATGATGATGCAGTAATTACCTTATTAATGAAATATTAACATAATTGATGTTATAAATACCAAAATAAATATAATTTGAGACTTTTAATGAATTAAACTAATTTTCTCGGTTAGTATGACATGTTATTATTGATTCAATAAACCCTTTACGAACTAATCAGGTAGTTGTTTTTTTTCACAAAAATCAATTACCAAATAGTGTCAAAATTGACATAAAACAGTTTTTAAAATAAGAATTATGTTATTAATTGTTATTATATTATAAAAAATCTAAATTTCAGCCACATGACTTAGATAAGGTTATATATATTAATAATTAACCAATTGGGGTTCTTTTGGCTTGTTATAGTATGTTTATTAACCATATAGTGTTAGAAAAAAAGAGGACACTGTAAAAGTTAAATTATTTAACTTATAGTTAAATTTAAATGATAAGGTTAAAATATTAACCTAAACTTCCCTAAAACTTATTGTTTGAGATGATTTCTACCCATAACCACATTATCTTCTAAATATATAAATTTGGAGCTATTATAAACAGAATATGACTTTGTTATAAAATAATATTTTATGTTTTTTCCAAAGGTTCCCGTATCCTCCCTTATAAAAATAGAACCCCTTCCCTCTCCTCTCCACACACTATTGAGACTTGATTCCTTGACAAACCCTGCCAATTATACTTATAAACCAATATAGTTATATCATATCGGTTCTGTTCTTCTCAAAAGGCTAACTCTATTTCCCTATGAAGATGTTTAAATGAGGTGCGTCAAGGAAGAGGTAATATCTTCTACCGACTATTTCATGTTTCTCTCTCCTTCTACTTTCTATTAATTAGTTGTTTAACTATAAGGTAATAACATCATTATAAAATATATACTGATATGTTATTATAAATATTAAGCAATCCAATTTCACCTCATATCCATCCTATGGAAAACGAAATCACTGTGCGTGCGTACGTACGGAATACCATCTCCACGTCGTGGTGTAATCTGTTTTCCACCACCAACTTACTTGGATCTGTATAATGGAGTAAAAAATAACTATATATGGTTATTATAACATAATAATAATTCTGAAAAATTATATCATCTACTCCAATTCCATTCAATAATTACGGTAACGATATCATTGCTCATGCGTACGTACGAATTATTGTCTCCACGACGCGATGAGATTCATTTTCTATGATAACCATTCAAGAATGATTATAATGTATATATAATGAATATTAATGAAATATATGGAATAATTAAACTACTGTATTTATGTTTACACACACACACACATATATATATATATATATTTCATCTACTTACTTCCATTCAAGTCAATAAGGAACGGAAAACAGTGTTCATGCGTAGGTTCGGCCTACCGTCTCTATGAACAGTGCATTTCATTTCATTTATCTATCTATTATATATATATAAACTGAATATATATGATATATAAATAATTATTTACATTCTGGAAGTAAATAAATCATGATAAAAGTAATAATAATATCAAGAACAACAACTCCAAACACGTACGATAAATAAAATGATTTTACCCAAAATGCAGCTTTAACAATGGAATTTACAAAAGAACAGGTAATATAAAGTCATAACTGAACCATATATGATATAATAACAATGAATATGATTTTTTAATAAGTAAATAAAATTATTTAAATCATTATACATGATTTGTGTATATGTAAGAAGCATATCAAACCTAATGTAAGGGATAATTTTACAAAATCATTTTTTCTGAGATTATTTATTCGTAAGAATTTACTAGGGTTATATTTATAATCCATGTCCCTATTTTCTAAAAATTGTTTTATTTATTTTTAAATTCCTTTTTACCCATTTTTTAATTTTACTACATGGTATGTAAGGAATCATTCTTTTGTTTACCATACAAGGCACTTTCTGACTTTTCTGGAAAAAGTACGAGAAGAATGTTTTTTTAACTTATACGGCATGAACGTATTTTTACGGTTTTATGATGAATTATTTTCATGAAACTTACTCTAAATTATTTAATTAATATTTTAAAAAAATCCCCTTTCTTTTAAAATTTCATGACATTTTTGGAATATAAAATGATTTTGAAGAATAAAGGATATTTTCCTCAAAAATTCATTTCAAGTGTTTTATCAAAACCATTTTCCATATTAGATGACATTATTTTAGATGATTTTGTTTCAAGTATATTGTTTATATTATTTAAATGGTTTAACTATTCTTATGATCAAATGATATACATTAGTTTTATGTTATGATGTAATGATGTTTATGAAACCCATTTTACTCTTTCGGTAATGATGAATGATTTATGTTTATTTTGTGGCACAAGTAAGAATGATTTCATTATGAGATGGGTGGGACAAATATCTCCCTTGAATGCATTGGGTAGAGATTTAAATCTCATGGGATATACATGGCTGGAATGATAAGTTAATCTATTTTAGTGATACAGGACTAGAACGAGGACTGAACTTGATTCTGAAAGGGACTTTGTCCACTAAGATGGTCTTGGCATCAACGTCTTGGGTACTATGGAAATAATATCATGTCCATAATAGTTTTCCATAATTAAATGTTTTATTCCCATTCTATTTTATCATGATTAATGTTTCTTTATGATCTATACCTTACATACTGCCATATTTTATGTCATTGGTCAAGATTTTGATGTTTAATAATTATGTTCATGTTTTTTTAAGTTCAAATGTATATGATTTTTTTTATTTTCTCCATGCTTACCCTTACTGAGAATTTGAGAACACCCTTTATATGTTTTCTTTTCCCTAGGATTTAATGAATGGTTTTACGTAAGAAAACAAAAGGGGAATATCATTATGGGATATGTTGATTATCTTTCACCGCGATTAAAAGATTTCTTTTTTGAGTTTTCAAAGAATCTAAACTATTACGGTCCTTGTGTGTTTATTTTTGTTATGTAATAATTATTCCACAAATTTAATGTAATGTCCATGTACGTCGGGCTATGGGTCTCTACAGTTGATATCAGATGAAAGGTTTAGTTAACCTTTGGAAACTAGGATGTGAAACCTTTAGTAAGATCCCTAGAGATATTTCTAAGGTATGTAAAGGGATGTCCCTAAGGTTATGTATAAGTATAGTTTATAGTCCTAGAATTGCTGTAAAAATAATAAAATTATCCCTAAGAGTTTATATATTGAAGGTACTCCCCTTTATTATATTTTTTTCCCTAGCATGTTTTTTTCCTCTCACACTATTCTTTTTGGGTTTTAGACGGTGGCTGGAACTCGTAGGAACCATGTTGATCAATGTAATGGGAAATGCAATGATTTTCCTCATGAACAAACCAATGTTGTGGGAGATGGAGTGCCAAATATTATTGTTATACTTACACAAGATATGAATCATTTTGGACATCCAAATGAACAGAGAAGGGAACAATATTCTATTAAGTCCTTCATGAGGCAATGTCCAGCTTCTTTCAGTGGGTCTTCTAATCCACATTTTACTCAACAATGGATCAACACCCTTGAAAAGTTATTTTCCATACTTCTCTATTCGGAACATGAAAAATTTATTTTGGCTATTTACCGTCTTGAAGGTGAAGCAAGTCAATGGTTTACTCTAATTAATAATATGAGGCCCCGAGATGAAATTGAATATATGGAATGGGATGAGTTCAAGAACTTAATTTTCAATAAGTACTTACCTAAAATTCTTCGAACAATGATGGAAAAGAATTTCCTTGGGATTAAACAAAAGGATGATGAATCTATTGGTATATACGAAGTGAATATTACAAGGCTGGAAAGGTATGCATATAGCTTTATCATCCAACCTGAAAGTAATGATGATTGATTATTCGGTGGTTTAAAACCATGTCTTCGAAGGAAATTAGCTATAAAAGACTTTAGTACCTATGAAGAAATTGTGTGTTGTTATATCATGGTATAAATGGAAGTTGGTGTTACATATCCATCTCATGGTTTTGACAAGAAATGAAAGATGGAGTTCATGAAGAAATCTCAGAATTACGGGGAAAAGAAGATGAATGGTTATTTATGAAAAAATTGTGGAAAGAAGCATAGTGGAGATTGTATTAAAATGACTAGAAAATGTTTTATGTGTGGAAAAGAAGGTCATCAAGTAGCTTAGTGTCAAGGTAATGGAAAAAGGATTGCAAATGATGTGAATAATGAGAAGACTGCAGAGAACGCACCACCTACACTTCAATGCTTCAAATGAATGGAAATGGGGAATTATGCTAATCAATGCCATAATCCAAGGTTTAATGATGATAAATGTGAGAAACCTCTTAAGGAAAAGGATAAATGGAAGTCCCATGCAATCACTATTTGTGATGTTGAGTTTGAAAATGATGTTGTGTAATGATTAATTGTTTTTTTAATGGGATTTCAAAATATTATCATGGAATCTCATTTATGGTGTCTTATAATTTTAGAATATCTGTGTATTGGTTTTCAATAATTATATTTTACAGGTAACGATGAATGGTGATTGAAATATTCTTGGAAAGAAGATGATATGCACATAATTAAGGGATAAAAAAATAAAATGAGCTCATGTATGATACAAGGACAAAGTTATTTCATGGTTTGAGTATATAGACATTTTTGGATTTTGGTATGTGGAAAGCATTAAATTTTTACAACATCCATGTTTTCACTAAGGGTCAATGGGTATTCATTTTTCAATAGAGTACATGATTAAGGTATTCACATGTTTGTAATTTGACCAACAGGATATATTGTATGATATATGGGGGATAAATGATGGTATTCACATGCTTGGCATATGCCATTTCTAGTAATTGTTTTCTTTATACAATGAGCTTGGAAAAAAGTATTTTGGATAAGCCTAAAGATTAGAATGGATAATGTTGGACAGAAGTCAGTATTTTTTAAGGAAAGAACTTTTTTCGATATTATTTATGAAATTTTATAATAATGTAGTATTAGAAAAAGGAAAACCTGCAGGATGAAAGACAACTCGTCTCTTTAGACAAGGATGTGTGAATCGAGCCCACAACCGATCTACGATAGGACTTTATCACCTACCAATTCCCTATAAGATGTACTCGGTTAGTAGAAACTAGTTCTATTATATTAAGGGGTATGATATATGAAGTATAAGTCCATTTTAGTAACCATATACGATTAATCTCACTATAGATGGACTTATGTATATTTAATAACTTTTTTTATCCTTTTGTATGAGACAGATGGAATGACCTATCATTCTAACGCATGATTTGTTAACACTTCACGAATGAAAATTACAACTTCATTTCATTAAGAGATAAAGTGAAAATTGTTTAATGCACACATAACAGTAACATTGTACCAAAATCATGTAAGTATTTATTTAAATTCAAAAATTCTTCAACTTTAGGGAAATCCTCTTGAAAACAAAAAAAACTGTTTTCCTAGTGTCCTTATATCCGATAAAATAATATAGTACCTTAAATCATCACAAATTTATGGCTTTGTTATTGATGGATTTTTCATAGCCATGTTCTCTACCACTCTCCATCAGAACTTGATGGTTAGATTTATCTTCCACATCCATATTTTAATTTATGTTGTCCAATGTGGAAACCAAGTGCTGAGTTACATTGGGTGACGGTTATAATTCTAGCTTCCCTTTTAAAAATTAAGTTTTAGTATTCCTTTTTACGATGTGGGTTTTAATGAAAAAACCTTTTATGTAGTAAACCATTTATAACCCAGAAGAATTTCGAGGGCGAAATTCATTTTAAGGGGGGCAGAATGTAACACCCTGAGATTTAATGAGATATATTATTTTTAATTTCATTGATGTCTTCTATTATACACTACATCGTATTAGCTTGTAGTATACGCAACACTATTATTGGTACGTGTTACACACAATTTCAATTTCATTTTGTGGAAATTATTCTACGCAATATTAAATATAGATATAATTTAATGTATAAATTAAATAAGTTAAGATTATTTTATACACAACACCAAATGGAGCATTCACTACACACATCCCTGACTTGTCTTGCATTACACGCAATCAAGACCTTCTTGGATAGCGTGTGTAGTACGTAATACCAAGTTTCACTAAATGAGATATTATTATAATATTATTATGAACTTGCCTTTATAAATAGTAATAACCAGTTTTTTAAATTTTATAAATTCTATATTTCAAAATAGACTTCATTTTTTGATTTGGAATATCGAAATTATCCTTGGGTGAATTTTTCGTTTTTTCTGAAAACTTTTAATTTTTGATGAATAGTGAAAACACTAGGTTAGTATTTAAAAACCGACTTATTATTTAAATAATTATTTATTTTATTTAAATTTATTTTAGGTCAAAATTGATAAATAATACCAATATATGATCTATGTAATTTATTTTAGTCATTTTATAATAATTTTAGATATATAAAAATTTTATTTAACTTTTCACCGTCTTTTACCCACCTCCTTGGAGAATTTTGAAAATTTACATAAATCTTAATTTTACCACTTCTGTGAGTTGAATATTAAAAATCCGAGAGACACAGTTAATATCAAGTAGTAAAATGTTGTCCAATAATGTAAAAATAATTTTTGGTGAATAATATCTTTTTATTTTAATTTACCACGGTTAAAAGTAAATTGGGTAATTAAAGGTAAAATTGATATTATTATTAAAATAAAAATGTTCTAATTCTTTTGGATAGGTGTAATTCGAACAAAAAAAACCTTAGGAATAAAATATGACCATTTAGGTCCACTTGGATTAGATTAGGACACTTATTATTAATTTATTTAAAGAAGAGTTAAAATACTTAAAATCATTGTTTAATAACTAAAACATTTTTAATATAGGGTTATAATAAGAAACATTCTGTTATAAATATTCATTATAAATATAAAATTATTTCACACTTAATGGAATTTTATTTATAATGTTTAGACATTAAATATTGTACGTTATTTATGACACAATGATGATGTAGTAATTAGCTTATAAATTATATATTAACATAATTAATGTTATAAATACCCAAATAAATGTAATTTGAGACTTTTTAGGAATTGAAATAATTTTATTGGTTAATATGAACTGTTAGTATTGATTCAATTAACGTTTTTAGAAATAATTATATTGTTGTTATTTTCAAAAAAATCAATTACAAAATAGTGTCAAAATTGACATAAAATAGTTTTTAATAAAAATATTATATTATCAATTGTTATTATATTCCTAAAAATCTAAGGTTCGGCCAAATGACTTAGATAAATTTATATAAATTAATTATGTACCACTTGGGGTTCGTTTGGATTCTTATTGTATGTTTATTAACCATATGGTATAAGAAAACAAGAAGACACAATAAAAGTTAAATTATTTAACATAAAGTTAAATTTAATAATAAGGTTAAAATAATAACCTAAACTTGTCTAAAACCTATTGGTTGAGATTATTTCGACCCATACCCACATTAACTTTGAAATAAGTCAATTTGGATCTTTTATAAACCTAATATGACTTTATTATAAAATAATATTTTATGTTTTTCCATAGGTGCCCCTCTCCTCCCTTATAAAAAGGGAACCCCTTACCTCTTCTCTTCACACCATTTTGATCATTGAAGCTTGGCCAACCCCTGACCATTCCTCTTCTGAACCTCTCTATTTATATCATAGATGTTATGGTCTTCTCGAAAGTCCAACTCTAGTGCCCTAAGTAGAATTTTAAAGGAGGTGCGTCGAGGAAGAGGTAATCTCTTCTACCGACTCTTTCAAGTTTCTTTCTCCTTCTACTTCCTCTTATTTTGTTGTCTAATTATAAGGTAATAACATCAATATTAATTATACACTAATATGTTATTATAAATATGAAAAAAATACTATTTCACCTTCTATCCATCTTACGGAAAATGAAATCACAGCGCGTACGTACGTACGGAATACCGTCTCCACGCCATGGTGTAATCTGTTTTCCACCACCACCTTACTTGGATGGGTATAATGGTGTAAAGTATAACTATATATGGTTATTATATCATCATAATGATTCTGAAATATTATATCATCCACTCTAATTCCATTCAATGATTATGGAAACGATGTCATCACTTTTGCATACGTACGGATTACCGTCTCTAGGACGCGATAAGATTCATTCTCTATGATAACCATTCATGAATGATTATAAAGTATATATAATGAATAATAATGAAATATATGACATAATTAACCTACTGGATTTATGTATATATATATATATGTCATCTACTTACTTCCATTCATGTCAATAAGGAAAGGAAAAGACCGTTCATGTCTACGTTCGGCCCATCGTCTCCATGAAAGGTGTATTTAATTTCATTTATCTATCTATTATACATATATACTGAATATATATGATATATACATCATTATTTACATTATGGAAGTAAATTAATCATGATATAAGTAATAATAATATTAAGAACTACAAGTCTATACACGTACGATAAATAAAACGATTTTACCCAAAACAATGCTTTAACATGGAATTTACAAAAGAACGGGTATTATAAAGTCATAAGTGAATCATATAGAAGAATGATTCGGGCAGAGCCCTCTTATTGAAAAATAAAAAACAGTACAAAAAGGATTTGTAAGGGGACATACAAGCATCATGCCACCATTCCAATAAACTAGAGAACATCATAAGTCATAATAAAACTGATAGGAATCATCATAATCATCATACCAGTCAGAGTCAACTATGGGACCATGAGACCTGGTGACCATTTTAGGCTTGAGATAGGAAGATTCCTTCTTCTTTCTCGCTTTCCGAGGAGGAACATGTTGGTAATAATCCACATAAATAGATTTAACTTTCGATAATACCTAACTATATGACAGTTTTTTTGGGGAATCATCCTTGATATCATCCCACCTTCCATGGATCCCTCAGTTCCCGTTAATTTATTGATTTCCTCTCAAATCCTTGAAATGTTCCCATCACCCAAATTTTGTTTCCCTTCAATTTCATGATCTGATTTTTGCTCTGAAAACACAATTCCGCCCTCATCCATTTGGATCTCCATGGCCACCCACCTGACATAAGAGTCTCTTGTGTCAACTCTTTAGTCACCCCATATATAATCTACAAATTACCTTTGTCAAGAGTGGGATATGTAATCGAATCCAGCTTATTCTGTGTTGACTACATCTACAATTTCTTTCTATAAGAAGTTTCAGGATACCCTAGGGAAGAGAAAAATGAGAAAACCCCAGACTTGTGGCAATTATCCTTGACATGAACTATCATTTGGCACTCCGAAAAAAAATTAGGAAGTCGTTCATATTCCACTTTTAATGGAATATCATCATCCAATGCTGACAAAACAACATTATAGATCAAGCTAGTGCTCATGTCAACCTCGAACAAAACCCTATCATAGTTACCACATCTGAAATTCTCAGTATTCCTATCCATCTTGATCGGGATCCCCACAGAAAATTCAATATCAAACAAGATTTTAGGATGCCACAAAATCCAATTAAGGCCAATAATTTTGATCCAAACTTGGGCTTTGGTATTTCTTATAGTGAATGGATTAAAACAAAAATCCCACTCTTGAAAGCATAAAATACCTGGATTTAAGGTGATTGAGCCAATACCCCATGGCCTTCATTGTAGATATTCTGAAGGAAAAGTGATATAAATAAACTCCCGACCCATGGGAATACATCTCCAGACAGAAAAACACCATATAGAGGTCATCATTCAAACTAAATCGACTTGTTTCCAAGGATTTCCTCCTGTGGGAAGAACAAGCCTAGCGATTATGGAGTGTTAGAAAATTTGAATATGTCATGAATCGCCTCTCTACTTGCAGTCATGCGAGTAGTGTCTCCTTTCCTGACCATTCGCTCCGAAGCAGCATCCTTAACGTGAGCATAGTGTCTTTTTCTCATATCATATTTCTTTGCCCCATGAGATGGGCGCCCAACAACAACACCATATTTCACAGCCACCACCAATGAAGTCCTCACGCTTCCTATACATGAAACTTCAGTAGTCACATCTACTATCATAGGTCTATAGACCTGGTCCGTTCTAGTGGGATTCGCCTCAGACAAAAAATGGGTCATGTGCACGCCAGTTGCGCCGCCAGCACCAGGCACCACTTCCATACCCGCATCGCCATTCTTCACGACAACCTCGCCGCCCTGGCCATTTTCAATGGCCATCACCGCCCCTGCAGCATGAGACACCACCAGCATGCTGCTCACACCATTCGCGATGGCCACCACCTCCCTCGGGACATCAGACAACACTGCCATCACGCCTCTCGTGCCATCCGCACCGTTGACCACTACCGATGTCACGCCATCGGCTGCATCAGTTACAACCATCATGGATCTGCACGCACCCAGGCTCCCACCGCTCACACCACTCGTCGCCGCAGCAAATCGATAACATTCAAACTGACCCCGAGGAAGGAGATCAGCACCTGACGACGGAATCGCCATACCCAGAAACCCTAGATGCGCTGAGATTTAGAGAGAGAACATCCCACTTATCTCAATAAGTGAACCATATATGATATAATAACCATGAATATGATTCCGTAATAAGTCAATGAAATTATTTAAATCATTATACCGGAGGTTCATATTCGTACGAAGCATATCAGACCTAAGGTAAGGGATAATTTTACAATTCACATTGTTTCTGAGATTGTTTATTCTTATGTATTTACTGGGGTTATATTTATAATCCATGTCTCTATTTTATAAAAATGGTTTCATGTATGTTTAATGGCCTTTTGACCCATTTTTTACTTTTACTACATGGTATGTAAGGAATCTTTCTTTTGTTTACCATACGAGGCACAATTTGACTTTTCTGGAAAAAGAACGTGAAGAATGTTTTTTTAAACTTATACGAAATGAACGGATTTTTACGGTTTTATAACACCTTATTTTCATGAAGCTTACTCTACAATATTTTCGGACTATTTTTAAAAAAAAAATTCTTTTATTCTAAAATTTCATGACATTTTGTGAAAAGAAAATGATTTTGAAGAAGAAAGGATATTTTTTTTCCAAAAATCATTTCAACTGTTTTATCAAAACCATTTTCCATCTAAGATGACATTATTTTATATATGTATGTTTCAAGTATAATGTCTATATTATTTACTTGGTATGACTTTTCTTATGATGAAATTATATCCATTTGTTTTATGTTATGATGGAATGATGTTTATGAAACCCATTTTACTCTTTGGGTTATGATGAATGATTTATGTTTATTTTGTGTCACAAGTAAGAATGATTTCATTATGATATGGGTGGGACCCATATCTCCCTCCAATGAATTGGATAATGATTTATATCACATGAGATAGACATGTCTGTAATGGTAAGTTAATCTGTTTCAGTGATACATGACTGGAACAAGGAGTGAACTCGATTCAGAAAGGGACTTTTTCCACTAAGACGGTCTTGGCAGCAATTCCTTGCCTACTATTGATATCATATCATGTTATTAATGGTTTTACATAATTAAATTTATTATTCCTATTCTATTTGATCATGATTAATGTTTCTTTTTGACCTATTCCTTACGTACTGCCATGTTTTATGTCATTTCTCATGATTACGATGTTTAAACATTATGTTCATGTTTTTTTAAGTTCAAAAGTATATTATTTGTTTTATTTTCTCCATTATTACCATTAATGAGCATTTGAGCTCACCCTTTATATGTTTTCTTTTCCCCAGGATTTTAAGAAAGGTTTTATGTAAGAAAAAAAAGGGGAAGATCTTTATGGTAGATGTTGACAATCTTTCACTGTGATTAGTAGATTATTTTTTTCTGAGTTTCCAAAGGCACTAAAATATTATGTTCCTTGTGTTTTTGTTTTTGTTATTTATTAATTATTACACAAATGTAATGTAATGTCCATGTACATCAGGCTATGGGTCTCTACAATGTGTCCCATCCATATATTCACTAAAGATGTAGAATTTAAATAATATATACTTAACATCATTTTATATTAATCTTATATTAATAAAGATGTATATATATCACAAGAAGAACTTATGATCGGAGAACATGAATAGTGATATTATAGATTATGTATCTCAATTCATGGTATTCCATCTAGTATAGTGTAAACATTTGAAATCTAAATGGTTGTCGAAGCCATTATCTATACTACTATAGATATAGAAAAACATGAACATGATATTTTTAATTGGTATCCCAACAAATTTTAAACGTTTCAATGTTATCTTTGTATTTGTGGATAGAAATAAAAATGGCACTCACTTTATTTCTGTTTGAGTAGACTAATCACATGAGCTTCTTTCTATATTTAACAAAAAGTAAGCAGTCTGACAAAGTGTTATACCACTTTAAAATGTACTTACGAGATCAATCACATGTGCTAAACTCTAAAGATGTGTTTTTGGAAGATGACATCTCTAATGAAAATTATATTGTGATGATATGGGACAAAAGTGAAAAGTTTCTATAGAACAAGACCACCGACCAAGTTTATTTTTTGTGGTGGATCCATATGTTTGAGGAAGGAACATGTGAACCTGAAGATTTAATGAGTCAAATATAAGATCATTATATTTAGTTTGAGTAGAAATTTTTTGTATGAAATTACCTTCAAAGGAATAGAATGTAACTCACGATAAATTATGATACATTGAATTTGTATTAGTTTATTTTACAAACAACAGTAAATAAAAATGATCTACTATTTCAAACTATCTTTGGGTCACCCATGAGCCGAACTGAGATAACACATGACATAACTAAGGTGTGGTCCTTATCACCCTAGGCTGTAAAATAGTTCTAGGGAATCATTGTATATGCATATGGGAATGAAATGGCCAAATTAAAAAAATATAGTATACAATGGAAAAATACTGAGTATATAGAATAACCAATATATATGTCAATAATTTAGGAATATAAATTTTATAGTTTAAAATTTTAAAAATTGAACAAAAAAACAGTACCAATAAAAACATATATAAAAAATCTATAAAAATTTTGATATGAAAAAAATACAGGATCTCAATATAAAAATTGTAACCAAGGCTAATAACTAAATGACTCTAAAATATAATGGAATGATGAACAATAAACTAATAATATTTGTGTGACCCCATGTCTCTATCTAACCTCATCACCAAACAGAATATAAGAAAAAATTTAATGGAGTTCTCTATAATGAAGAACTCATTTAGAACCCAAATAGAATAGAAATTGCTAATAAATAGTTGTGAATCAAATCTCAAGTAGGTATTCTAAAACCAAACACGTTCTTTATTTTTAAAATTGAATCCCTTTATAGATAAATTGAAATTCATTTTATGAGAATAGTACCATTCTACTATTTGGGTAATTCTGTTCACATAAGTAATATATCAGTTTTTTCTTAAGAAATAAAACCACATTAATAAAGAACCAACTTTTTAAGGAATAAATTAAATTTACTTTGTGAAATGAAAAAATTAAAAAATTATATTGAGGACTTATTTATATAAATTTTTCATTAAAATTATACCATAACCAGTAATATAATTTACACATGGTAAACCTAAAAAACATAAAATAGTTCAAAAAAATAATTGACGATGAAAAATCAATAATAATAATGTATAAGTCCATGATGAAAAGATAGAATGTATATATCGGGTTGAACTATGGAAAATAAACATGGGGTTTCATTTAATTCTACAACAATAATTTCATATACCTTCAATTAGTGGAATGTAACTATAACTACATCATTGGGCAAGCAAGATGTTCATTAAATTGAATAAATATTTTGGGTAGCACTTTATCATGTTGAAATAACCTCATATAGATATTTGATTAGCAAACCAGGTTCTAGGGATCTGATGGGAATTAAAATAAGAGGTGATAAAAAAATTTATGAACCAATGACATGGAATATATAAATATATACACACTATATTCACCTCCTTTTAATGAAAAAATATTTCATTATGTGTTTTATATATCATAATAACTTTTTAAATTAAAAAATTAAAACTATCTAGAAAATTAAAGGTGGTTTAATTATTTTAAATGATATACTTCAATTGAAATGAAACAAAATTTCAATATAAGGATCAATCTTCACATTTTAATCCAATACCTGAAAAATTTAGTACTCTATGATGGAATTATTTGAAATACAAAGTTGTATAAAAAATCATGAAGAAAATCAAATACACAATCTAAATAAGAAAGTATCACCAAATATATTAATTTATGGAACATACATAATTTCATCAAACCCATTATCTATGTCTCCAATAAAATCACAATAAATTTTATGAAAAATTTCAAATCAAAGATCAAGAAAAAAAAAGAAAATTGGAATATAACGAAATTATAGTAAGAAAATCCATAATATGATTCCTCAAACAAACATGATTCAAGGATTGATAAAAATATCACTTATACTCCCCAAAAGATAACACATTACAAGGGAGAATTTACAACACTTAATCCAATCACACCAAATATTATAAAGGAGCTTTTCAACAATGGATTTTGATTAACCCAATTACCACAAGAAAAAATTCCACAGCCCATCCCTAGTTTTTTTAGAAATACAATTCACTTTTATAGTCCCCTTGACCACATCATCTAACAATTTTAGGTTATCTGAGGGTACCTCGGGATTATTTTCCACAATGATTCCTCTCCCAAGAAACAAACATCCAAAGAGTCATTACCAACTTACCTGAGAAAAATGAATCATATTACCTGGTAGGACGAAGAATCTAAAAAATGAATCTCGGTTATATATGAAATGAAATAATCATAGATAAACATAGAGACATACCATCATTGATATTAAAAAAACATAAACATCACATAACCAAAAAATATTTGTCAAGGAGGCAGACTATATAATAAGACAACATAATAGAAAATGATAAATTCCCTTAATATTTATCCATCCCTTCCCAAATGAACAATGTGTATAAATAATGACTAGGGAATAAAAGCGTAACGTTTATCAGGAGAAAAAAAACAAAAAAATCATATCTAAAATTTGAAATTATTCTAAAAAAATATTTTTTTTCTAAAATATTGATCTTCAATACTTATGTTCAGAAAAATACTCATCACACCCACTATATAAAATTTATTTCAATTATATACTCTTCATTTATTTAAAAATTTTAAACAAAATAATCATAATTTAAGGCATATTTTGTGAATTGATATAAAATTAAACAAGTTTTGACTAAATAAATTGAACAATTTCATGATCAAAATATCTAATAGTAATGTGGAATTAAAAATATTATTCTCAAAAATAAACTAACAATTTTAATATTCTATCCTAGAAAATCATCTCTAAATAAGAAATTACAATTTCATTTTAATTTGTCTTAAAAGGATTCCTTATTAACTTTGAAAACCAAAATAAAATTATTTTATAATGTCATAAATCCCTTATTATATCCATCTAAATGTCCCATCAAATTTTTTATTTAAAATTATTTATTACATTAAAATTTTTCTACTTTCATTAAAATAATGTGTTTGAACACAATTCATTATTGATATTTAATAAAAAATTGAATAAAATTTAAATCCCTATTGATAGATCTAAAGTATTGAAAAATAATAACTAGATAATATTCCGAAGCATTAGAACCCTTAAAAAATGTAAATATTTTTTTTCTGATTGTTTATTATTTAGAAGATCATACACCAACCATAATGACTACCATAGAGAGATAAAAAATCCAACCACCCAAACTCCCTATAATTATTATAATCATGTAGGATAATTTAGACCCTTAGATTCTCCATCCTCTTTATTACTAGTACAAGGAAAAATTAAAATTAACCCACTGAAAACCAATACCATTCAAAATATCATCCCTCTAAATCAATAGACCTAAAAATGATTAAAAATCATGAAATTTGAAACAGTGTCACAACATCTTTTCGTAACTCACTGATCAATGGGAGGAAGTAATAGTTATGCTCTTATCATACTTACCTATCAATACTCAATATAACCCAAAATTACTTACCACAACCACCCAAATTTTAAATATTTTCATTAGACCTAAATACATATTTAGAACCTTTTATATGATATGATATTTTTTCATAATACTCTAGGTTTCCCTAGAACCATTCATGGCTAGCCTGTTATATAACTAAAGTTCATTCCCTAACACTTTAGGATAGGAACGTGTTTAAGGGAATAATAGTGTCATAATTTGGAAAAGGATTCACCTATCCAATATAGTATAGTATAAAGAATAAAAATATTATGAAATGTTTCCAACCCATTAATAAGTTATAATTTCATGTATAAAAATATAGATAATAAAAAGTGAATAAAAACAAAACCCACCACAAAATAAAAGTGAAACCAAAACCATTAGAGGATCCCATGATACAAAATATTTCAATGGTTAATACCTAAACAATACCAAAAGACAAATAAAAGCACAACATTGAACTAGTAATCTCTATTTGACCCATAGTCTCCATCCATCCTCAGCACCAAACCGAGTCATGAATAAACTTGAAGGGAATATTTTTTAGTGTTAAACTCTATTAGTATATTAATATATCCTAAAATATGAATATATATGCATGAGTGTGAATTCCTAGTAGAAATTAAAAAAACCACACCATATCTATATTCATTTAAATTAATACTCTTTCATTATATTTTAAAATTCATTTTTTTCAAATAAGACCATATCAGAATTTATGTAAACAGTGACACGTATTTAAAATATGAGTTTTCATTTCGCAACAAGTGAACCCTCTTTAAAGAGAAAAATAAATTTTAAATAAAAAAACTGAATTTCATTTGGGTTCGAAGGTATATTATTTTTACAAATAATATATTTAATTTAATTTAATTTCAAAATAAATGGTAATGAGAAATAGAAGCAACAAATGAAAAAAAACAATATAATATTGTTGGATAAAATATGTTTGGATGGATATTGAATGAAAATAATATAAAATCACAAGAGAATAATAGTGGATGTAGATATGTTATGTTTTGTGAAAAACTAAATCTATGTAAAGGGTACTGAGAAAATCTATATTATTGATTAGGTAGATAATCAATTAGTGGAATGTTACCATAAATGTAATGACCCAAAATTTTATCAATGAAATATAACTTATAATATTTTTTCATGTTTTATAAAGCTCATAAATCACATAAAAAACTCAATAAAAATAATGTTATCATAATTTAGTAATTATAAATTATTTAAAACATAATCCAATATGTGTGTCAAATATTACAATAGGAAAATAAATATAATATAATATAACGAGAATAGGAAAAAAAAATATGCTCAATAAACTAGGATGAGAGCCCAAAAAAATATTTTAGAAATAAAACATAATTATAATAATATAATAATCATATTTAATATTAAATTATATATAACCATTCGAGAAAATTGAATAATGAAATATGATGTATTTATGGAAATTAAGAAACATATATCATAAAAATATTTACATGGCGGTCAGAAAAGTAATCTAACTCCTAGGAATAGTAATTAGGTAAATATAATAGTAACCTCATTTATGAATGTATAAAATAAAAATTTAGATATCTTATAAATTAAAATATCATTTAATCATGCCATGGTATAAGTAAATGAGTCTTTGAAAAATGATAAATTCAGTATTGGTATTTTTGTAAAATGTAAATTTTTTATATCAAAATTTCTAGTTAATATAATGATTTAGAGGAAAAAATATATTCATAAATAGATTCATAAATTAATATTATGATTTATTATATTTATTAGATAAATTTATGAGGCCATGAGTAAATTTTCAATGGGTCATAAAATCAATTATAATATTATAATCATTTTTTAAATGAATTGTGACATTATTTAAAAATTAAATTTCTGATATTTAAGAAATTAGTTTTATAAAATGGACCCTAGTTATGAAATCTATATGTTTAAAAATGTTCAGGATTCATTTTTATATTTTAAAAAATAGTTGAATGATTTATGAATAGTGAAATATGGTAATTTACTGTATTTGACATTTTAAGACAAATACATTATTTTTTAAGACATAAATGATGTAATAACATATTAGTTAGAACTAACATTCAATATTCACTATATTTTATCATAATAATCATCACTATTGATATACTGATCCAAAATAATAAACTAATGAATATTATAATCCAAAACACCCCTCTCCTCCTCTTATAAACACCACCCATCACCACCCTTCCTCCAAATACTTTATAATGTTAGGATATTGATTGTATTATAACCAATTAAGTTTTAAAATCTTCTACCCACATCCTATTGTTTCTTTTATCACATAAATACCAATACCCTATTCCTAAAGGGGGTTCTCATGGAGAAGACAATCAATGGGAAAATCAAACTTCTTTATCTTTGTATATCTCACTTTCTTATCCCCTATAATAACCCCTATACAATGTGACATGATAACTCAATTATCATATATATACTTTAAATAATTTTTTTAATGTTATATCTATGATTTAATCTATTTTATCCTTATTTTATTTTATAAACAAAAACATTGTTTCTCATATATACATTTACTACCTTCATGAATAATGATTTTATGGTTTCCATTTCCACAATCAATTTTTGTAATAAAACTATATTAATGATTAAAATAGATAATAAAATATAAATTCTAACCTTTTCATTATATATAACAAATAGATAAACATAATATTAAAGTATAAAAAACTAGTACGTGATGATCAGAACACTGCCAAACTGAACTAAACATTTATACCTAACCTATTTTCAAAGTAATCATATTCATATAAGAAAAAATGATATATGGTATAATTTTAAATTATGTAATTTTATTGATAACATTTCATTACAATTAAATGTTTCGTCTTCCATTTGAAAAGAACTCATAGTCTAGAAAACCATGAAACAAACACTCTTAGAATGACAAAGGTAGAATTTATAACTAATAAAAATGGACATAAATGATCCTAATATAAAATTAATAAATCAAATATGTGATGAATATGTTCTGAATTAAATTATTAATTTGTCTAATTTGATTATATAGGGAATTAATTTCATGTGAAGAACACATTCATACATTTTGTATGTGATCTCTCTAGTCCTCTAAATTACATTTGGTTTGTGGAATCTCTCCCTTTACCAAAAAATTATATCTTCTTTATTATTATAAACATATTATATATTATTTTTATATATCCCACACTTAGTTATAAATATAAATTTATGATTATTTTTTTGGTGAAATAGATGTCTTAATATTTTTGATTCTTAATTCCCCCTGATAAGCATGCCAGATAAATTAGAAATTTTCTATATCATACCAATTTTCCCATTCACTACATAAGCTATTAAAAAAACAAATATTTATTTGAAATTAATATTTATATCATTATAAACTAACTTAGATTAGATATGGTTTTATTAAACCAATTATGCATCTTTACTATTTAAATACACTTTATTTTTTCCCTAAACCCGTAGATAACTTTTAAATTTCATATGTTACTTGGCCACTATCTTGTTTCCATTTCATTTGTTCTTAATTATTCATTATATACTGTTATTTTTACTTTTTCAAGGAAAATTAATTATTTATATCACTTATATCATGTATAAAATTGTAATATGCTCCACAGTTATGCCTTACAAAATGATAATGACACCCATTTGTTTCCATTGGTAACCCTTTTGTGTATACCTTATGTTGTTCCATTATGTGGAACACATATGAATTAACATGTTATGATGGTCATTCCCAGATATATCTCTAATGCATTGGTTAATATTTAATCTCTTGATATGTTATGTATGGGATTATGGAGTAATCCTAATCCATTATGGTAATTTGTTTAACATGTGATATGGTCTTGGAAATTAGCCCTGGCTCGTGTTAATGGCATTTTATGTTTTTCAAAGACATTTAAATATTTACATCATCATTTTATTACAAGGTATATATATGATATTCATCTACATGTTTAATCGTGGTCCACTCCAATTATATTATCACGTTATGACATTGACTCATCTGTTTTGTTTCTATTTCATGATTATTCCCTTAATGGGATTTTTATATAATATATTTTATCTACATATTCCCTATATTATTTTATGTAGATATATGATCTCAAAGGAATTTAGGATAAAATTATGCAATGTTGAAAAATATTTGTTTTTTTCTTTATTATTGTTTTCAATTTTACGTAACTAGTCTTTCTAAGACACTAAACTTTACAATCCTTGATTTATATTAGATATATAATTATGTTTGAAATCATGTAATAATATTTGTAAAAAAACTGGGTTTCTATTATTGGTATTAGAGAATTGTATAAGTATTTCTTTTGAATTATGATTAGTAATATTTATTATGTTCCCTTGGGATAATTCTATAACCATGTATAACCTTGATTTCATCCTAGGGAATCATAATTTCGGATATATTTTTCTTTTATAATTTTATCCATCAGTATTCATAGATTAAATTAAATATGATCCTTAGATAATTATTTGATCCCTATAATTTTACATTTCATATTATAAGTTAATGGAGGGAAATAAGATAACCCATTTCATCAATCAATATGATATGAAATTGGATTATTTCCCAAACTAAATTCAAAAACAAATGGGAATTGAATCTTAGAACATGATTAAAGTACTATCTCAACATGATCATGTTATTAGTAATAACTTGAATTATGTTGAACTATCTACTTCTACTAAGAAATATAATGTTGCGGTCAAATACTTTATGTGATAAATTCCTCATATATATATTAAATATTATTGCCCCCTCATTGTGGAACTATATATTTACTCTATTGAGAAGATATGTAGTATCGAAAAATTATTAAAAGAATATAATTTCATTCTAGTGGTCTATAATAAAGATATGTAATTAAACTAGTGTTTGACACCGATCAGAAAAATTATATATAGGAAATTGATTCCATGATTGAGAAGGATTCACAAAAATAACTTAATATAAATATTTTACCTAAACTCACAATCTTATGATGGAGAGGGTGTTTCTCAAACTAATGAAAAAGGAATACGAATCTATCAGGGCATATGAAGAAAATATTAAGAGACATGAATGATAAACCTATGGCTTTTACATGATCATTTTACGGAAGGTGGATTTATTTTTTAGTGTATTTAAGATGGTTATATAAAAATCCTTATAGATCCATGAATTATAATTCTATGTGGATATTGTACATTTTTCCTTAATGTTGATATAGAGATTGGAGACACTCATTGGCCTCATGATATTGGACAAAAAAGGGAAAAATTGAGTTTAATATACAATGATCAATAGGGAAATCCCAGAGAGAAAGAAAACCCAACATCACGGTTATCAATGGCATGGAATGAAGCCTCTTGGGAAACATTTAAATAGATCAATTATATTATTTAAATGTTGAAGAGAGGGTATGGGGATAATTATTAGTGAATGTATTTGATGTAGATCGCTAATGTAAAAGAATAAAAGAATTTTCATATCAATACAAAACCTATAGTGATATCTTTAAATAATAAAGGACATATGAATTATGTGATTCAATTACCTATTACAAGGGTTTTTATATTAAATAAACAATAACAACCCACAAGGTAGAATGGAATGTCTTATGTTCTCACGACTCCAAATGTGGATCCTAAATATGATGTTATGATAGTTATGTTGTTGATTCATTGATAAATATAGGTCATACTATTTGATTCTTTTTCTAATAATTTTTTATATATTTGAATTTTATTAGAACTATTAAAACACTACCTAGAAATATAAAAGATGAGTTATCTATGAAAATTATGAATTCTGAAATTATTAAATCTAAAGTGTATAACTCCTCTGATGTTAATGCATGTTGACTGATCCTCCCAAAAAATCATGTGTTACCTATTTTTTGTAGTTTGATACTATATTTAGAATGGATTACCTATTATTATAAAACTATAACATCAACTGTTTTTAATGGGAAATCACTCTTCATATATTGAGGCATCCCCCAATTCTATACAAGTTCAAGGAAGAAGATGAATATCATTCAGCATCATCATTTTAGTTTATGATATTACATCTATATTAGAAATAATATCAAGATTGAATGATTGAGAAAATGGAGATATCATTCTCAATGAAATTCCCATTATAAGGGACTAAACTATTGTGTTCCCTAAATATATTTTTTCGTCGCTCTCCTAATCAATAAGTTGAGTTCAAAATTGAACATATTACCTGATCTCTTTCTATATCAAATATCCTTTACAAAATAGATATCATTGTGTTTGATGAACTGAAGAAGAAATTACAAGAAAGTCTGTATAAGGTTATCATATTCTATAGTGCTTCATCATGGGGTTCAGTAGCCCTTTTCTCCATGATGATTAATGGATAAATGTGCATATGCATTGATTATCCCAAGCATAAAAAATTATTATAATAATAATTATTGCCTTCCATATATAGATAACTTGTTTGATCAACTAATAGAGACATGTATTTCTATAAGGTGGACCTTCAGTCTGGATATCGCTAAATAAAGGTGAATAATGAAGATATTCCCAATGCTCACATAAAAATTAGGTATAGAAAATATGATTTCAGAGTGATTACTTTCAAACAGACTAATAATCTAGAAATATTATGGGAATTATTGAAAACAATATTTAGATATTACCTAAAACAATTTGAGGTGTTCTATATATATGATATTCTACCCAACATGTCCAGCCTGAACTATGCTCTTGACCATTTATTAAAAATAAAATAAAAAAGTAAAAAAGTGGTGAATGTGGACAAACAAAGGGGGTTACACTCATCCAAGAAAAAACTGAATTAAATCAAATAATATAAAAAATCATTTTCATAGACATCAGTAGAATACACTTAAAATTGAGAATTAATAAAATTTAAAATCTTATTGATATCTGTATTATTATTTCTTGAGGAAATAGGGGATGATCTTGTGGTAACCATTTTTTGCAGGTTAGAGTAGTCCTTCCTCGATATTCTCTTAGAAAGAGTAGAAGTTAAACCCTCATTATCAATTTCATTTTTCTTTCCATGAATTAAATACCATTTAATGTCATGAACAAGTTCTATACCCTTATGGGGAGTGATATAAATCACTATTTCATAATCCAAGTCATTCCCCCATTAATCCGCTATTTTTTACGAAGGGAATATATTTTGAATTCCCTATTGAAAATTATCAGCATATTGATTGATATAATGATCTTGTGGGTTTCATGTTTGATAACACGCACTCTATGCATGAGAATATAGGAAAATTGGTCATGCATCATACCACTTTATGACCAACCCATCTCTATACTGAATCCCAACATAAAAATCACTTGTTGAGCTACATGGATCCCCTGGTCTTCCAAATAATTAATATCATGGAGTGATTTTAAATACTATGAATTTATTCTAGACTCTGAAGAAGAGGTATTAAATTTAACTGAAATCTAAGAACTATTAAACCAGTTCTGATTTATTGGATTATCAACCAAAGATTCAACATTAAGAGTCAACATCCCAGATTTCTTCTATTTCTAATCACTGGTAGGGGGATCTCCAGAGGTACAATTATTATTTTTTTGACTAGGATATATATTGAATACTATGTTAAATACTTAGTGATGGGATAAAACATATTAATGTAAATTAAATTTTAATTCTATATTAGTATGTATTATTATCAGCGTATATTATCACCAATAAGGAAATTCTTATGGACAGTTTTAAGGTAAATGAAATTGAGAGTTAGCATTTAATAGAATTTGTATCGGGGATCCATTGTTTCAATGGTCTAGTATGGTATTACCAATTAATTTTGGGGAAATTCCCATGATTTTCATCACCCAAACTATGCTAACATGGATGGGAGTAAAACTTATCTAGACAAGTGGATCTAAAGAGGTATTCAATGAGTTGAAAATGTTTCTTATCACTTCATCAGTGCTTACACTACTAACATGTGCAGAAATATTTATGGTAGAAATTGATTCACCAATGAAAGGAGTAGATTTAATAATTATTAATTATGACAAATTATTACCATATGCTTAATGAAAGTTAAAAATTATTGAGAAAAACTATCCCGCACATGATCTGTAGTCAGTTTCCATGATATTCACATTGAAAATAATGTAGAATCATCTATATGGCATTATGTGTGATATATATAATGATCAAAATATTGTAAAATATATATTCACCCATAATGAGTTTCATATTTTACAATAAATATGGTTATAGCTCATCATCAATTATAACATCTCAATCCACTGCCATTCTGTTACAAAAAATTAATTTTTAGAGGCTCTATGGACAATGGATCGAAACAATTTACCATTGATGAAAATTTATTAGTATCCAATATTCTTATACATTCAAAATATGGTCATGGGAACTATAAAAAAAGATACATCATCATTTCTATCACAAATTATTGCTCAAACATCCATTTTAAATATGATAACATATGACTAAATAATTGATGAGGAAATTCCAATGTAGGTAGAAGCTACCATAAATGGGTAATCCTGGGAGTTTAAAATTTACAATTAAGGATCAATAATACATGTTCAAGACTATGTTTAACATCATATCTTAAGGAAAAGATGTATATTTTGAATGATTCACATAGCATGACCTTCTCTAACCTCCCAGGGATAACTAAAATGTTTCGAGATATCTGAGAGAACTATTTGTGGGACAATATTTAAAAGGATATCACAAAATATAGATAAACGTGTCTGGTATGTTATTAATTGTTGATTTAAAGTAAAAAATTTAAGGAGATGATGCAACCATTACCAATAACTACATTGAAATAGGAAAGCATAACTTTAGACTTTTTCACTATAATTATGGAGACATCCAGAGGATATTTTTCTATATTTTTCAATATGGACAATCTTACAAATGATAATAAAATTATAATTACTATAGAGTACACATCCATTGACCAACCTGATTAGATATACACCAAATAAATGGTGAGGCTTCATGGAGTACCATTATCTAAAATATCTGATCATGATCCATGGTTTAACTTGATGTTCTGGAAAATTATCCAAAATTATATGTGCACTATTATAAACTACAATAAGGATTATATTCCTCAAACTGATGTTCAATAGGGGTGGACTATTCTAACAATGAATGAAATGTTGAAACCATGGTCAATGGACATTAAAGACTGATGAGATCAACATATTCCACTGGTCAAATTATCTTCCCACAATAATTTCCACACATGAATCCAAATGGGTCTAAATGAAGCACTTTGTGGGAAAATATTCATGAAAATGACATGATAATAGTTAATCAATGAAAGTATATTTTTGGAACCTAAAATGGTTTATTAAATTTTAAATACGTTAATAATCATTCAGCAGTAAAACAAGGCATCCCCAAGTTTACCAAAAAAATCTATATTGATAATCATTGATGGTATTTAATGTTTAAAGTTGGAGACATGATATTCATATGCACATATCCATGGAAGATATTCCTGAGATTTCAGGAGAAGATAAATCTAAGACCGATGTATATCATACCCTTTTAGATTCCGGATCGAATCAGAGCTATAAAATATCTATTTGAACTCCAAATAACTATTTCTTGAGTATACAATGTATTCCATGTATCCCCCTTAATGAAGTTCATAACACATCCCTCACATGTATGGAATTTATAGGTTTTATAGATATACAATGATCCCTCTTACATGGACTCGTCAGTGATGATCTCAGACCATAGAGATAAATTTATACATAACAATACTACTAACATGGTAAAAGAATAATGGTGGAACCATAAATATTTAAAGGTGACATGGGAACCAGAGGAAGTAATGAAGGAGATATACCCTCACGGATTTCTACCTTAGTATGTAAAATTAAATTTCAATGTTCAAACATTATAATAGGAATAATTTTATGACCCAAAATATTCATAATGAAATGTCATTTCTTATAACTAGTTTGTGTAGTATAAATAACATACAACACATAGAAAGCTCAATAAAATCCAAATTCTCATAAATAAAATATAGTGAACATTAACTAGATATCCCAGAGATGGTGTCTACTATAAATTACATTTGACTAAGATACATGTAAATCATGTCCCAAAGTGCCGAACAATTTAGTTGTATTGGTAAACCAGATACATAAATGAGAAAATAAGACACTTAATAAACCATAATAATTTCAAAAATAATATCAAGGATTACAAAATTATTACATATTTAATGTCACTTCATAACATTTTTCTTATACCTATTGATTTTTTATGTAATGGATGAAAAAATATGGGTGAGATAAAATTATATTTAAGGGTAAATTAGAGTGGATGCAAAAAAAAATAGTCAATTAGAATAATTAATTGGAAAGGTATATAAATGTAAACATAAGCCATTCAAAAAACGATATAATAAAAAATAAATATGGAAAGGTATGAAACTAAAACAAATTCCATTTAATCATGAAAAATAAAATTAAATGCATCAATATATATGTCGATTCATGATTACATCGATGAATAAGAACTGAAAACAAATATAGGAAATAATTAATTGTTTGACGTTATGTCTAATGCACATTGAAACCCATACCATCAAGATCATTTAAAAGATATTTTAAAACTACACATTAAAAACATTTTAATTTGAAAAGAAATTGTCTCATGAGAACATATTGATCAATCAAGGGTCTATATAATGTTAAATCCCTTCCCAATATTACAAATCCATAGAATTCCTCATATGAAATAATTATTAGATCTAATATGCTTTATAAAATATCTGTATTGAATAATGGAAACTGATTTACCAAGATTTCCTCAAATAATTAAATAAATTTTAATGTAAACCCATAATGAGAATTGGTATATAGTTCATGAAATATTCATATCCATTATAAAAGATATAGACATTTTGATTAAATTCAATGTCAAATGGTCTTAGAAAATTGATTATTTAAGAAAGTGACTAAAAATGGAATCAGGTAAGTCAATGTGAATAATATCATGGAATAATAATTCATAAAATGTTTCTTCAAATATTATCATTTTAAACAAAAAATGGAATATTTGAAGATAATTTTTATGTGTAAATTCATACATGGGTTATTTGGTAAAAATAATATTCCTTTTTCACAGTAAATAGATTAGAAAAATTACTTATTCAGAAAACAAAAATAATATCAATTTGAAACCATTGGTAAAATAAAATGCTGTTAATTTCTTTAATAAATATGTTATTAAATGGTAATTTTTTTTTGGAAAATATGTATTTTGAAGAAAACATTTTCTTGGTCTAAAAGGAGAATAAAGTCAGGTTTTCCTAAGAACATTTAATTAAACATTTTAAGTGCCAAAGAGTTTAAAATGTTTACAAGTACATGAAAAATGTTCATGAATAATTGGTGTATAAGAACATAAAATATTTTATTGAACAAATTTTATATAATTTCTCTAAATGTAAATTTTAGATGATTAAACGTTTTCTTAGGGGAAATAAAATTTATTCATTCCACAGTGTCCCATTAAATATTGAAGCATTTTAAATCATATTCCTCATGAAGGAAATAATTAAATTAATGTATAAAATAAAAATAAGATAAAAGGATTAATGAAATTAGATATCAGAGGTGTATTTAATATACTACTAAAAATAATAATGTGGTGAATATGATATTTATCTTAGAGATTTAATAAGTGAGATTAAAATCCATTACCTTACATCTGATTTTTCATGTTTTTCACTGTATTCCAGAATAAAGAACAATTGTTAATTATTTGAATGATTTATACAAATTTTCATGTTTATAATAACTTTTACATCACTTATTACTATATTTTATAAAACTACATAATTTATTAAGTTTAGCTTAGTTGTTTTTTTCAAAATTTGGTTCATGTGCCTAAAACATCTTTTGTAGGTCAACTATGGTCTAAGGGGTCATTATATAACAATTTAGGAATAATAATTATGACATTGTTTTTATACTAAATCATCAATTATAATTTTAAATGAAATCATTATATATGTTTATGAAAACTGAACAAACGTTATAATCAAGGAGACGGTATATCGCACGTATGTATTAGTAATATTCAATTTTAAATGATTGTAATAGAATAAAGGTAAGTAACACTAAATATTTACATAATGATCTTTATATCACAAATACCATTTAATTTAATCATGTATACTTATATATATATAATTCTTATGATGTAAAAGGAATCACATCATGTTGAGGAGGCGGTAGTCCACACGTCCTCGACAGATGTTTTCACATTATTGTGGTTGTTAAAAGGTAAAAAAGAAAATGACATATATTATATATATGAAAGGTAATTAAATCATGAATATTATATGGATGTTTTTAATGTAACATATTTTTTATTTAAACCATCTTTAATACATTCCATGTATTGTGTGATTGAATCACATCACTTCTAGGAGGTGGTAGTCCACAGTTCCAAAAAATGATGTTGTCTTATCCACAAAAAATGAACGAATAATGGTATGTCTTGTAAAAGAATTAATGGAATATAATATAAATATAAATATCATATATAACATTTATAAATTTATTTCATATCATAATTCCAAACCATATGTGGTGGTAACTAAAATATAAATTAAATTGTTTCGTGAGGTGGTAGTAGTCCATACACACAATAAATATGTTAATTACCCATTAGAAGGAATTTTTTGTAATTTTATGTATATAGATTCATATAATGACATAATATTATATTTATGACATCGTTTTTGTTATATAATCATGAAATAAAAATATTTTAGGTGGTAAAATAAGGAAATAAAAAAAGAGTTTGAGGAATGATATAAACTATTTTTAGTCTACTTTTTTTGGTAGGCAGCAAAGGGATTCCCTAGATGGATTTATAACCAAGTGGAGTCTTATATGATAAATTTAGTGATTTTTAGAAGCGATTTTTGTATCTAATGGTTAAAAAAAAATTTCCTCAGAGGTGTGAGGAAGTGGGAGGAGAGGAGGCCTTTTATAGTGGAGGAGGAGTGTCACACTTCTATGTTTTGGAAAATAAAAATTAACCCATGTTTTTATAAGTTATAGTTGATCCTATAATGTTAAAAATTGGATTCCGATGATATAAGGGTATATATATTATGATAGAAATATTTTATACATGTTTATTGGCAATTTTGACCCTTAATATTAAGGAATAATCAAATTTAAGAAAAAATTTCTCTTATTCATTATAATTAATTATAATTAATTTAAATTCTATTTTTGGTAAAAACCTATGTTTAACATATCATAAATTTAAAAAAAGTATTAAAATTGGATTCAATTTTTTGAAATTCTTATCATAGAAGTGGAAAAAATTAATTTAAATTTAACACTGCATAAGGGATGAGAATGAAGGTCTTCAATGTAAAAAATTATTAAAATATAATTTGACATTATAAATCAATTAAATTAAAAACCTGTTCTGAATTAAAATTCAGTCATTTCCATTATTCATTAAAAAAATGAGACTTCACAGAAAAAAACAAAAAATTCATTATAACCCAAATATTATTTTTCACATTAAAATATGAAGTTTTTTTTTGAAATATAATATTAATTGAATTAACATAAATAGGATTTAAAATAGGTTCTCCATTAAATAAATTGTCTCATGTGATTGTATTGATCAATCAAGGGTCTATATAATGTTAAAGCCCCACCCGACTGTACAAATCCAAAACATTCCTCATATAATATAATTAGAATATCTAATATGCTTTATCAAATGTGTGTATTGAATAAAGGAAACCTACTTACCAATTTTTCCTCAAATAATTATATAACATTCAATGTAAACACAAAATGGGAATTTGTATATGGTTCAAGAAATATTCATATCCACTAAAGAGATATAAATATTTTGATAAAAATCAATATCAAATGGTTAAATTAAATTTATTATTCAAAAAGGTGACTAAAAGTGAAAGCAAGTAATTCAATTTGAATAATATCATGGAATAATAAATCATAAAAAATTTCTTTAAATATTATCTTTTTAATCATACAATGTAATCTTTGAAGAAAAATTGATGTGTAAATTCATACAAGTTTTATGAGGTAAAAAGAACATTCATTTTTTCACTGTAAATAGTTTAGAAAAATTACTTATTCAGAAAACAAAAAGAATATTCATTTTAAACCATTGGTAAAAGAAAATAGTGTTAATATATTTAATAAATATGTTATTAAATGTTAATAATAGTTTTTTTTGGAAAATATGTATTTTGAAGAAAACATGTTCTTGGTCTTAATGGAGAATAAAGTCAGGTTTTCCTAAAAACATTTTATTAAAACTTTTAAGTGCCAATGAGTTTAAAAAGTGTACAAATACAAGAAAAAAGATCATGAATAATTGGAATATAGGAACATAAAAAAATTTATTGAACGATTTTTATATAATTTCTCCAAATAGAAATTATAGATCATTAATGTTTTTCTTAGGGGAAATAAAATTTAATCATTCCACAGTGTCCCATGACACATTGAAACATTTTGAATCATTTTCCCCATGAAGGAAATCATTAAATTAATGTATAAAATCACAATAAGATAAGAGGATTAATGAAATTATATATCAGAGGTGTACAAAATATAATACTAAAAATAATAAAGTGGTGAATATGATATTTATCATAGAGAATTAAAAAGTGAGATTAAAATCTATTACATTATATCTGATTTGTCAAGTTTTTCATTTTATTACTAAATAAAGAACAATTGTTAATTATTTACATGATTTATACACACTTTCATGTTTATAATAACTTTTATTTCACTTATTACAACGTTTTATAAAACTACATAATTTATTAAGTTTACTTTAGTTGTTTTGTAAAAATTTTGTTCTTGTGTCTAAAACAACTTTTGTAGGTCAACTATGGTTTAAGGGGTCATTATATAACATCTGAAGAATAATAATCATTAAATTCATTTTATAATAAAGCATCAATTATACATTTAAATTGAATCAATATATATGTTTCTAAAAAATTAACAAATGTTATAATCATGGAGACGGTAGACCATACATATGTATTAGTAACATTTCCATTATCAATGATTGTAATATAATGAAGGTATGTAACACTAAATATTTACATAATGATCATTATATCACATATACAATTTTAATTAATCATATATAAAAATATATATAATTCATGTGATATAAAAGGAATCACATCATGTTGAGGAGGTGGTAGTCCACACGTCCTCGACAGATGTTATCACTTTTTCGTGGGTGTTAAATGGTAATAAAGAAAATGATATATATTATATTTATGAATGGTAATTAATTCATGAATATTTTATATAGGTTTTTAATTTAACATATTTTTTTATTAAAACCATCTTTAATGCATTCCATGTAATAATTGATTGAATCGCATCACTTTTAGAAGGTGGTAGTCCAGAGTTCCACAAATGATGTTATCCTATCCACAAAAAATTCAATGAATAATGGTATGTGTTGTAAAATAATTAATAAGATATAATAAAATTATAAATATCATATATAACATTTATAAATTGATTTCCTATCATAATTCCAAACCATGTGTTGTGGTAAAGAAAAACAAAATAACATTGTTCCGTGTGGTGGTAGTTATCCATACACACAATCGATAAGTTCGTTACCCATTTGAAGCAATTTGGTGTAATTTTATATTTATATATTTATATAATGACATAATATTATATTTATCATATTGATTTTCTTATATAATTAAGAAATAAAAATATTTTAGGCGGTAAAAGAAGGAAATAAAAATAGAGTTTGAGGAAAGATGTTACCTATTTTTTAGGTTACTCTTTTTGGTTGGCACCAAAGGGCTTCCCTGAATTAATTTATAACCAAGTGGAGTTTTATATGATGATTTTTGTGATTTTTAGAAGCTATTTTTGTATTTAATGGTTGAGAAAATATGTCCTGAGAGGTGTGAGGAAGTGGGGGGAGAGGAGGCCTTTTATAGTGGAGGAGTGTCACTCTTGTATGTATTGGAAAATGGAATTTGAACCATGTTTTTATAAGTTATAGTTTCTCCAATAATGTTCAAAATTTGATTTAGATGATATAACGGTATATATATAATAATAGAAACGATTTTGTACAAGATTATTGGAAATTTTGACAATTAACTTTATGAATTAGTCCTTTTTAAGCTAAATTTTCTCTTATTCATTGTAATTAATTTTAATTAATTTCACTTCTATTTTTGGTCAATACCTAGGTTGAACATATTATAAATTATATAAAAATTTGTTTTAAATTTGGATTATATTTTTTGAAATTTGAATAATAGAAGTGAAAGAAATTAATTTAAATTTAAGACTTTATAAGGGACGAGAATTAGGGTCTTCAATGTAAAAATATTTAAATATAATTTAACATTATAAATAAATTAATTGAAAAAACCTTTTTTGAATTAAAATTCATTCATTTTCAATATTCATTAAAAAAACGAGACTTCACATAAAAATACCAAAAATTCATTGTAACCATAAAATAAATTTTGACATTAAAATATTAAGTTTATTTTGACATATAATATTAATTGAATTAACATATATGGGATTTAAAATAGGCTCTCCATTAAATGGAGGTATAAGTGCCTTAATAAATTTATATTATTTCATGCGTAATAATGGGTTGGTTCTTATCTTTTGTCTATCAAATCTATTGGATGAATATAAAAGATATTATATTGAATATAATAATATATATATATATATATTACAATATTATAACTCTAAAATTTAATTTATTTAATTTTTTATGATACAACAAAATTTTTGAATAAAAATAATTTTCTATAAATGAAATCTCATTATAATAATTTGGTTATTATATTCATTTATAATTAATTATTTTCTAATGAATTTATATCAAATTTTTATAAACCAATTATGTTTATAAGTTATTTAATTCTATTCATAACCACTAATTTAACATATAGGTTATATCTCATTGTATAAAATTTAAAAATAATTAATAATAATATTATACTTTCAATTGGTAAAACTCAATATTACTTGTTATAGAAGCAATTGAAATAAAACTTATTGTTTCATCCGATGTATGATAATAGAGTTTCATGTGCATTGAATGCTATAAAATGTATTTAATTTATTTTAAATAGTAAATATATTTCCAATTCCCATGATATTATATTCCATTACATTCATGGTTTTTTGTGTACACATGCTATCAAATATAATCATCCTATGTTATATTTTTAGGGTGTTACATTCTCCCCAATTTAATTAGATTAAAAACAATAAATTTAAACAAGATATTGTTGATGGATTGTTTTATATTTCATATGTATTCAATCCCAAATTTGGAGAAGGGTTCATCATAGATCCTCCAAAAAATAGAGAATGGAAAGTTCAATGTTCTCATGGACAGACATATTACTACGTCTCTACGTAAAAGAACATTAGTGGAAATTATAGATATTAACATCAAAGAAAAGTTAAAATATTTATTTGGAATGATTGAGTTGATCAATAAAAAACAAGTGTGTGATCAATGTAACATTGAAGTCCTAAAAGACATAAATTAATGATGATTTTGAAGACCAACATTTTTAAAAAATAATATATTTTGAAAACATTTTTTTTAAGATCCGTTTACTAATGATGATAAATTCTTTTACTACCTATGAATATAAGGAAATTTACATACATGATATGCTTTAATTTCATATAAATAATTACATCTACTTGTTTTGATTCAATAAAATTCATACTTCATGAAATGGATATCCAAAAATATAATTTGGTTCCTAATGCAATAAAATAAACATTGAACTGATATTAAGGCCCATGAAATAGTGAAAAATCATTACATTAGTCTCTAACTATTATATAAAGACAATATGTAAAAGAAATTAATCTCTAAACTCTAAAAGTTACAATACTGTATCATCATTATTATTTATTCATTGCATTGTTTATTTAAAAACAATTACATATTAATCCTGAAATTGCATAGGTTATTGGATGGTGTCAAACCATTGTCTTCTTTCAATCACGTGTTCAAGACCCCTAGAATAGATTGAATTGATTCATTGTCAACCAAAATATTATTTATCATTTATAAAACCATATTACTATAATGTCAAAAATAAATATGATGGACATCCATAAAATATGCTTAATCACTAAATAACATTTTAATTAAGGTTTTCAATATAGCCCCAATTCATTAATAGCACATCCTCATATTTCAACATAGATCCTTCTATAGTATAGATTTTATCCACTAGAATATAGAAATGACTTAGGTAATGTCCAGGCTCCCCACATTTATGATAATGAACTATAAATGATTCATTAGGATGTGTTACATTTCTTTCCATTACACTCATTATTTTTTCCAACATTAGTTTCATTATGTCATTCATTCCAACACATAAAGAATTTCTTAGTTCAATTGAGACACATTCCCATGTGTACCGTTTAAAATTTCTTACATGAGAAAAATATATCCTTTTTCTCTCTATAGTCTCTACCACTTGAGATCATAGAAAACACCAGGGTTCTCTTATTTTATGAGTTTGGTAGTTTGTTCATGTATATGTTGTTTATGTTATTTTAGGAAAACTTATTAGAAATAAACATGATATGTTTCACACTTATGAACACAATATTTAGTTGGTCATTATCATTATCTTTTCCTTTGTTTTGAATTCTAAATTTAATCCTTCACATATCATCCACTGAGTAAAACCTGAAAGCATACTATTGGTAACAATATTTGTAACACCCGAAGATTTTATGAGAAATAATTTTTTTAATTTTATTGATGACTTGTGTTGTACGCTACAACAAGATTATCTTGTGTTATAATCAACACCGTATTAGCTTGAATTATATGAAAAAACTCTTCTAGGCCTGTGTTCCATGCCAGAGAAACCTTCCTCGATAGCGTATATTGTACGCAATACCATGTTTCACTAAAGGAGACATTATAATAATATAATTATGAACTAGCCATTATGAATAGTAATACTGACTTTTTTAAATTTTATAAACTATATCATTCAAAATGAAAATCATTTTTTGATTCTTAATATCAAAATTAGCATCGGGTGAATTTTTGGAATTTTTCTCAAAACATTCAATTTTTTATGAATAGTGAAATACACTGAGTAATAATTTAAAACAAAATTTTTATTTAAATAATTTTTTATTTTATTTAATTTTATTTTTTGTCAAAATATATACATAATACATATATAAGTTCAATGTAATTAGTTGGAGTCATTTTATAATAATTTTAAATATATAAAAAGTTTATTGGTCTTTTCACCGCCATTTACCCACCTCCTAGGAGCATTTTCAAATTTACATAAAACATAATTTTACCAATTCTGTGAGTTGAATTTTATAAATATGAGTGACACAGTTTATATCAGTAAATAAAATGGTGTTCAATTAGATGAAAGTAATTTTTGGTGAATGGTAACTTTTAACTTGTATTTACCACGGTTAAAAGTAAATAGGGTAATTAAGTGTAAAAATGATATTATTATTAATCTAAAACATGTCCTAGTTATATTGGATAAGTGAAATTCTAATAGAAACAACCTTATGAATAAAATATGACCCTTTAGGTCTACATGGATTATATTAGGACATTTATTTTTATATTATTTAAAGTAGAATAAAAATAGTTATAATCAATGTTTAATAACTAAGACATTTTTAATATAGTGTTATACATAAGATAAATTCGACTATAAATATTCATTAGAAATATATAAATATTTCCTAAATAATGGAATTTTATTTTTATTTTTTAGACATTAAATAATTAAATTTATTTATGACACAAGGATGATGTAGAAATTAACTTAATAATAAAATATTTACATAATTGATATTATAAATACAAATTTAAATGTAATTTTATACTTTTTATAAATTAAAATAATTTTATAGGTTAATATAACATATTAGGGTTGTTTAGAAGAACATTATTTGAAGTAATAATGCTGTTATAAATTTGGAAAAAACAAAATACCAAATAGTGTAAAAATTGACATCAAAGAGTTTTTAAAACAAATATTATATTATTAATTGAAATAATGGTCCTAAAATATAAGGATCGACCAAAAGTGTTATATAATAATATATATGATATTAATGAACCAATTGTGGTTCTATTGATGTTTATAGTAAGTTTATTAACCATATAGTGTAAAAATACACGAAGACACTGTAAGAGTTAAATTATTTAACATAGAGTTAAATCTAAACGATAAGGTCACAATGGTAACCTAAACTTTTTTAAAACCTATTGGTTGAGAGGATTTTGACGAATCCCCACCCTATACACAAAATAAGTCACTTTGAAGACATTATAAAATGAATAGTAATTTATTATAAAATAATAGTTTCTGTTTTTTCTAAGGTGCCCCTCACCCCTCTTATAAAAGGGCACTCCCCATTCCCTCTAATTCACACCTCCAAAGCCATTTGGATCTTCCAAACCATGCCCAAATACCCTTTCAACTATCCTCTCTTAATCCTAGTGGACTTACATAAATCATAAATCCATCCATAGGAGACCTTTTGATCAAATCAAAAGGAAGAACCTGAAGAAGAGGTAAATATCTCACCACTTATTTCAAGTTCCTTTATTCTTACACTTATTCCTATGTTGTGTCCATTATAAAATAATTAATACAATATCTTATACATACTGTGATATTTTTATAAATCCTTTATAACCATATTAGTTATTTTATTAATCATATGAATGAAAAATTCAACACATGTGCATACGTACGACCTACTGTCTCCATGAACGATGTATTTCACTTACATTTATTGGCCTATTATATATATTTATATGACTAATATATATTACATCTAAATCATGTTTTAAATTCGGGAATTCAGTAAATTAGGATATTAGTAATAATATCAAGAACAAAAATTCAAAACACATACAATAAATGAAACGATTTTACCCAAAACACTATTTTAACATTGAATTTAGAAAAGAACGGGTAATATAAAGTCATAAGTGAATCATATATGATATTATAAATATTATTATGGTTATGTCACAAGTAAATAAAATGTTTAAACCCACTATACAAGAGTTTCGGACACCAATGAATGAAATCGGTCCTAAGGTAAGAGAAAATTTTGAAAATCTCATTTTTCTCTGAGATTACTTATACATAATTATATAATGGGGTTTTATTTTTCATCCATGTCCATAAAAATGCTTTTAAAAAATTGTTTAATATTCTAAGTCTTGTTTACCCCTCTTTGAATTTTACATTGTGTTATGGAAGGAATCTTGCTTTTATTTACCATAAATGGTACTTTTTGACTTTTCCGTTAAAAGTATGAGGAGAATGTTTTTTTATCTTATACAGCCTGATTAGATTTTTACGGTTTCATAACACCTTATTTTCATGAAGTATAATCTACAAGATTTAATGATTATTTTCAACAAAAACCTTTTATATTAAAATTTCTTAGAAATTTGTGAAACGAAAATGATTTTAAAAAATAAATGATGTTTTCCTCAAGATTTCATTTCAAGTGTTTTATCAAAACCATTTTCCTTCTAAGATGACATTATTTAATATGATAATATTTCAAGTATAATGTCTCTATTATTTACATGGTTTAATTTTTCTTATGATGAAATGATATCCATTTATTTTATATGGATTATGTTATGATGTGATGGTGTTTATGAAACCCATATTATTATTTGGGTTATGATGAATGATTTATGTTTATTTTGTGGCACACGAAATAATTATTTCAGTATGAGATGGGTGGGAACTATATCTTCGTCCAATGCATTGTGTAATGATTTATATCTCATGAGATAGACATGGATGAAACTTCAAGTGAATCCGGTTCAGTAATATAGGGCTGGAACGACAAGTAAACCCAGTTCAGTAATGTAATTTGTCCACTATGATGGTCTTGGTAGCAATGCATTGGCTACTATGGAAATCATAACATGTGATTAATGGTTTCCACAAATACATGTTTTATTCCCATTATATTTCATCCTGATTAATGTTCCCTTATGATCTATGCATTACGTAATGCCTTGATTTATTTCACAACTCAATATCTTGATTTTTAGACTTTATGTTCATGTTTTTATGTTCAAACATATATGGTTTGTTTTATTTTTCAATTATTACCCTTACAATGCATTTTAGCTCACACTTTCTATGTTTTTTCCCTAGGATATAAAGAATGAATTTTGGTAAGAAAAAATGGGAAGATATTTATGGGAGATGTTGAAGATCATTCACCATGATTAGAATATTATGTTCTGAGTTTCCAATGACAATAAACTAATAATGTGTTTGGACGTCTGTTTTTTCATGTATTAAGTATTCATAAAAAGTAATGTAATGTCTATGTATGTCATGCTTTGGGTTTCTACAGTTGGTATCACAGTCAAGGTTTAGTTAACCTTTGGAAAATTGGATGCAAAAACATAAGTGAGATATCTAAAGATATTTATAAGGTATGTCTTTGGATGTCCCTAAGGTTAAGTCTAAGTATCGGTTATAGTCCTAGAATTACGATAACGATAATGGATAACCTAGGATTAAGCCTATGATGTTAGATATTGGAAGTACTCCTCTTGATTATGTGGTTTTCATAGCATGATTTTCCCTCTCACACTATTCTTTTTGGGTTTTAGAAAGTGGCAGAAATAGGAAGATTCGTGATAATGAAAGATATGATAGACTATATAATGATTTTCTTCTTGAGCAACCAAATTAAATGGGATCTGGAAGTCCAAACATCATTATTATGCCTAATAGACAATCTCATAATATGATCAATAATCTTAAATTTGGTATGTTTCCTGACTCAGCTAATAATAGAAAGATGGAGTTTCAGGATGCTCATAGAGGAATCAAAGTTAAATTTTCCTCATGTAAATCCTATGGGAAGAGAAATCAATGAGAATGTTTCATAGGAACTAGAAGATGCTTTTGGTGTGGAAAATAAAGACACAAAGCCAGTAATTTCAATGGAAAAGGTTCTGTTAACACTATGAACATGGATAATGGTATTCCTAAGACATCAACAATAGTTAAATTTTATAAATGTGGAATTTATTGGAATTATGAAAACCAATTACCTAAGGAAAAATCTCATGAAGATATTCAGAATGGTCATATGAGTAGTATTTATGTTGTTGAAGATGAAGTGACTACGAATGACATATGAGATGAAATAAGTGTTGATGAATAAAATGATGATTCTCTGTCAATTGTGAAAGATGATAGTGGAATGATTTTGTATTTATCAAGAGTTATGTTGTGTAGGTAATTTAATGGTACTATGGAACTAAGAAACATCTATGTATTGTTACACTATTGTTTTTCCTATTTAATTTGGAAGTATATGTTGAATGGCACAGGTAACCATGAAAGGTTATTTACATATTTTTGGAAAGTAGATGATATGTGCATAATGAAGGGATAAAGAGATAATGAGATGTATGATAGTATTCACGAGCTCATGACTAGTCTAACGATAAGTGACATCATGGTTTGAGTATATAGAAATTTTGGAATTTTGGTATGCGGAAAGAGTTATCTTCTGACAGCATTTATGTTTTCACTAAGGTTATATGACAATTCATGTTTCAAGAGAATACATGATTAAGGTATTCAAATGTTTGGAATGTGACCAACAAAATATATATTATGATATATGGGGGATAAATGATGTTATTTACATTCTTGGTAGATGAACACTCTAGTAATATTTTTCTTTATACTAAGATATTGGACAAAAGAATTTTGGACAAGACTAATGATTGGAATGGATTTTGTTATACATCAGATAGTATTGTTTAAGGATGGAACATTTTGATATTATTTTTGGAATTTTATAATAGTATAGTTATAGAAAAAGGAAAAATTATACGAAAGATGACAACCCATCGCATCGGGCGAGGATGTAGGAATCGACCCCACAACCAAAGTTCTACAGGCCTTTATCGCCTACCAGTGGCCTATAGGACATCCCTGATTAGTAGAAATTTGTTTTATTTTTTAAGCAGAATGATAGTTGGAGTCTAAGTCTATTTTTGGAATCATATAAAATTATCCTCACCATAGATGGACATGTGTATATTTAATAACTTTTTATAACTTTTTGAGATAGTTGGAATAACCTATCGCATGATCATCTAACACTTCACCAATGACAAATTCAGCTTCATTTCTTTAATAAGGGATGAAGTTAAAATTGTTCATGGAATGACCCACAATGAAATTACACTAAAATAATGTAAGTATTTTTCCTTATATTTTTTTTTCAACATTAGGGAAATGATCTTGAAAACCAAAAATGTTTTCATAATACCCTCATATCTGATGAGTCAGATGGTACCTTAGATCATAACAAATTGATGGCTTTGTGATTGTTGGATTTTTAATAGAAATTTTCTCAACCACTCTTCATCATAACATGATGGTTAGATTTCACTTCCATATCCATAATTTCACCTATGTTCTCCTATGTGGAAACCCAGTGATGATATAATTTGGGTAACCGTTACGTTTCATAATTTAATGATTAAAATTACATTTTGGTATTCCTTTTTACGATTGGTGTTTCTATGAAAGAAACTTACAAATAGTAAATTATTTATAACCTTGATGAATTTCGTGGGTGAAATTCATTTTAAGTGGGGTAGAATGTAACACACTGAGATTTTATGAGAAATGTACTTTTTAATTTCATTGATGTCTTGTGTTGTATGCTACCCCAAGATTAGATTGTGCTATATGAAACACCGCATTAGCTTGTAGTTTATGCAATCACTATTCTAGGCCGGTGTTTCACGCCAGAGAAACCTTCCTCAATAGTGTATGTTTTACGCAATACCAAGTTTCACTAAACAAGATATTATTATAATATTATTATAAACTAGCCGTTATGAATAATAATACCCACTTTTTAAAATTTTATAAACATTATATTTCAGAATGGACATTGTTTTTGGATAAGGAATATCAAAATTAGAAATGGGAGATTTTTTTTTTGTTTTTCTGAAAACATTCAATTTTTTATGAACAGTGAAAACCATTGAGTTATAGTCTAAAACCAAAATATTAATTAAATAATTATTTATTTTATTTAAATTTATTTTAAATCAAAATAGATACATAATAACAATATAAGTTCAATTTAATTCATTGGAGTCATTTTATATTAATTTTAGATATATAAATATTTTATTGAACTTTTTACCGTCATTTACCCACCTCCTAGGAGAATTTGAAAATTTATATAAAACTTAATTTTACCACTTCTATTAGTTGAATTTCAAAAATCCAATAGACAATGTTAATATCAGTAAGTAAAATGTGGTTCAATGAGATGAATATAATTTTTTGGTGAATAGTAACATTTAAGATTTATTTACCACGGTTAAAAGAAAATATGGTAATTAAGGGTAAAAATATTATTATTATTACCCTAATACATGTCCTACTTCTATTTGATAAGTGTAATTAGACCAAAAAAATCTTAGGAATAAAATATGACCCTTTAGGTCGACTTGGATTAGATTAAGACATTTTTTTATTTTATTTAAAGAAGATTTAAAATAGTTAAAATCCATGTTTAATAAATGAAACTTTTTTAATATAGGGTTATACATAAGATAAATTCAACTATAAATATTCATTAGAAATATAAAAACGTTTCCTACATAATTTTATTTTATTTATATTTTTTAGACATTATATAATTTAATTTATTTATGACACAATGATGATACAATAATTACCTTATAAATGTAATATTAACATAATTAATATTATAAATACCCAAATAAATGTAATTTTAGACTTTTTATGAATTAAAGTACTTTTATAGGTTAATAAAATATATTATGTTTTTTTAGTTTAATTTGTTTCGAATTAATAGTGCTTTTATGAATTTAGAAAAAATAATATATAAAATAGTGTCAAAATTGACATAAAAGACTTTTTAAGACAAATATTATATAATTAATTGATATAATGGTCCTAAAAATATATGGTTCGACCAAAAGACATATAAAATAATATATATGACATTAAGTAACCAATTGGGGTTATATTGGTAGTTTATAGTGTGTTTATTAACCATATAGTGTTAGAATACAAGAAGACACAGTAAACTTTAAATTATTTAACTTAGAGTTAAATGTAAATGATAAGGTTAAAATGGTAACATAAACTAGTATAAAACATATTGGTTGTGATTATTTCGACCCATCCCCACCCTAGATACTATATAAGTTACTTTTTAGACATTATAAACCTAATATGTATTTATTATAAAATAAAATTTTATATTTTTCCTAAGGTTCCCCTCACCCCTCTTATAAAACGTCACTCCCCCTTCTCTCTAATTCACACCTCCAAATCCTTTTAGCTCCGACACAACCTGACCAAATACCCTCTCAATTGTTCTCCCTTCGTCCTAGAGGCATTACATGAGTCATAAATCCAACCTAAAGAGCCCTTCAGATCAAATCAAAAGGAAGACCCCGAAGAAGAGGTAAATATATCACCACCAATTTCAAGTTCCTTTCTTCTTCCACTTCCTCCATCTTTGTTGTTTCCATTATAAAATAATAACTACAGTATATTATATATAATTTTATGTCATTATAAATATTTTACAACCATATTAGTTGTTTTATCCATCCTATGAATGTAGAAGTCACCGCTCGTGCGTACATACGGTTTACCGTCTCCACGTCGTGGTGTAGTTTTTTTCAAACATTTCATCATTTGAATGGGTAGAATAATGAGTATAAATTATATAAATAATAAATATAACATTATTATTATTCTTTTTATATTATATACCATCCAATTATAAACTATTATACTATAAAAAGAATGATATTTTCACTCGTGCGTACGTACGGACTACCGTGTCCACGAACACGATGAGATTCAATCTTGATATTGACCATTCAAGAGTGATTATAAAGTATATATAACAAATAATCATGAAATATGTTACATAATAATGATAATTTATATATGTACATATAAATTTCATTTACTTAATTCCATTCAATTCAATAGGGAAATGAAAACGACGTTCATGCGTACGTACGACCTACCATCTCCATGAACGATGTATTTCATTTCCATTTTTCAATCTATCATATATATTAATATTCAGAATATATATTATATGTAAATAATTTTTTTAATTCTGGAACTATGTAAATCAGTATATAAGTAATAATATCAAGAACAAAAAATCGAATCATATTCGATAAATGAAATAATTTTACCCAAAACGCTGCTTTAACATGGAATTTACAAAAGAAAAGGTAATATAAATACATAAGTGTATCATATATGATGTCATAAATATTATTATTGTTATGTTAAAAGCTAATAATTTTTTTAAACCCACTATACAAGAGTTTTGGACATGTACCGAAGAAATTGGATTTATGGTAAGGGATAATTTTGCAAATCTCATTTTTATCCGAGATTTCTTATACATAAGTATTTACTGGGGTTATATTTTTAATCCATCTCTATAAATGTTTTTTCATAAAGTGTTTAATATTATAAGTCATGTTTACACCTCTATTACATTTAATTTGTGTTATTGAAGGAATCATTCATCTGTGTACCATATGTGGTACTTTTTGACTTCTCTGTTTAAAGTATGAGGATAATGTTTTTTAACTTATATGGAATGAACAAATTTTTATGGTTCCATAATGCCTTATTTTCATGAATCTTACTCTGCATGATTTCATGATTATTTTCTACAAAATCATTTTCTTTTAAAATTTCATGGCATTTTGTGAAAAGAAAATGACTTTGATGAAGAAATGATATTTTCATCAAGAATTCATTTCAAGTGTTTTATCAAAACTATTTTCCATCTAAGATGACATTATATAATATGTTTATATTTCGAGTATATTGCCTCCATTATTTATATGGTTTAATTATTATTATGATGAAATGATATACATTTATTTTATATGGATTATGACATGATGGGATGGTGTTTATGAAACCCATATTATTATTTGGTTTATGATGAATGATTGATGTTAATTTTGTGGCACATAAAATAATGATTTCATTATGAGATGGGTGGGACCTATATATCCCTCCAATGCATTGGGTAAATATTTATATCTCCTGAGAAAGACATGGATGGAATGTCAAGTGAATCTGGTTCAGTAATACAGGGCAAGAATGGCAAGTAAACATGGTTCAGTAATGGACTTTGTCCAGTATGATGGTCTTGGTAGAAGTGCCTTGGCTATTATGGAAATAATAACATGTGCTTAATTATTGCCCCAATTAGATGTTTTATTCCCATTCTATTTCATCCTGATAAACGTTCCTTTATTATCATTTCCTTACATAATTCTTACATTTATTTCACAACTCAAGATCGTGATGTTTAAACTTTATGTTCAGGTTTTTATGTTCAAATGTATATGGTTTGTTTATTTTCTCCATGCTAACCCTTACTGAGCATTTGAGCTCACCGTTTTTATGTTTGCTTCCAGGATATAAAGAAAGGTTTTAGGTAAGAAAAAAAGGGAATATCTTTATAAGAGATGTTGGAGATCTTTCACCATGATTAGAAGATTATGTTATGAGTTTCTAAAGACACTAAACTAATACGGTCTTTGGGTGTATGTTTTTGTCATGTATTATGTATTCCACAAAAGTAATGTAATTTCTATTTATGTCATGATTTTGTTCTCTACAATATTCTTATAGAAACATATTTTCATTTATAGGATATCAAAAACAAGACATGTTATTTAAAATAAAAAATACCATAGGTTAATCCTAGGTTATTTATTTTCATTATCTATTCAAATCCTTCATAATAGATTGAAAATAAAATGTGACTTATTATATGAATATCACCTGGGAGTGTCAAACCAGGTGCACAATAAGGACTGTTGTTGTGTAGAGGGTTACATCAAGTCAGGAATAACGCACCTTATCATAATATTTACTCTTAAGTACATTTATTCTAAAAAAATATACACTTGTAGTATCTTGAAAGGTATATACATCTATGAATACCCATAGAATCCATAATGTATAGAAATTTAGGATGTTATTATATATTTATCCTAAAATTATACCATAGGGTAATGTTAACTAATCTATGTTTTAGAAATATAGTTCTCAAGGTTGCTACGAAACTCTCTCTAATACCAACTATTGTGACTGGGACCTAGAGAACATGGAGCCGATGTCTGTTATCATTTATTTTGTTGTAGGATACATGTAAATCACATCCTAAATGACTAATTTATTTAGTAGAGTTATTAAACTAGATTCCAAATTGGAAAAAATAATTCAATAATAACATAATAATTTATTAGTTAAATAACTGTGTTTATAATAACATTATTACTTCTAGAATATCCTTGAATAACATTATCAATATAATTATTATGTTCTTGGTGAATGGAAAGAAAAAATGGGTGAGATAAAATTCTCAGTAAGGGTAAATTAACACAAAAGAAATAATGAATTAATTAGAATAATCAGGTGGATAGGTAAATAAATGGAAACACTTTCCATTGAAATAACTAGATAAATAAAAATGAATATGGAACGGTAAGAAATATAAATTCAAACCATTTAATCAATGAACTAAAAATGAAATCTATCTAGAGGTAAGATGTTGAAAGATCTTATAGAATAATAGTAACTAAAACTCAATAATGGAAATGTTTAGTTTTTGGACATCATGTTTGAGGAAAATTAAAACCAATACCATCATGAGAATTCAAAAGAAGTTTTAAAATTATAGATAGAAACTAATTTAATTTTATCAAACTTATTTTTCTCATTAAAAAATATTATTCCATTGAGGGGATATATAATGTCATGGCCCAACCCATCATTACCATTCCAAATCATTCCTCATATGGAATAATCATAATAAATAAAATCCTCATCAAATATTTTTATCGAATAAAGGATAAGAAAATTCAATATAATTCCAAATAATAATGTAAAATTCAAAGTAATAATTCTATGATAAGTGGTAAATTGTTCAGGAAATAATCATATTCATAAAAAGGATATTTATATTTTTATGAAATTCAATATTTAATGATAATAAAAAATAGAATATTTCAAAATAATACTAATAAAGGAATCACGAAAGAGAATGTGAATAAAATCCTAGGCCAAATCAATAAAAAAAAATTCTCTAAAGAGTAAAATACTAATCTTGAAAAGGAATATTCAAATAAATCATGTCATATAAATATTTACATGTTATACGACATAAAAATAATATTTCTTTTTCCAGGTAAATAATTTATAAAAAATCGTTATTTGGAAAACAAAATGATGATACCATTTAAAATAGTGATAAAAGAAAAAAGGGCAATAAGTTATTAAAAAAAACAAGTTAGGAACATATGAAATAATTTTTTAAAAATATTTTTATAAAATAGGATTTGTATAAGAAACTCAGTACATTGATTAAACAGATAATGATATCGTGTTTTCATTAAAACATTTTCAAAAAAAATTATGTTCCAAAGTGTTTTGAAATTATACTAATATTGGAAAAGGTCATTAATATCATTTGGGGAGACAAAATTTTTGTTTTATTTATCAATGTTGATATAATTTCCTCTAATGGAAATGAAATACCATTTAAAAGTTTCTTTTGGAAAATAATATTTAAACATTCTGAAGTGTCCCACACCACATCAAAACATTTTAAATAATAACAATCATGATGGAAAAGCATAAAATGAATGTTTCAAATGAAATAATGTTAAAATAAAAAATGATATTATATGTCAAATTAGAATCATATACACCACACAAAATATGTAAGAGGTGAATATGAAATTTATGTATAAATGTAATAAGTGGGATGAAAATCCAATAACATGCGTCCAATTTGTCTCGTGTGTCTTTATATTCATGAATAAGACAATAATGTTTTTTATTTAATTAATTTATAAACTTTTTCATTTTATAATAAATTTTAATTCACTTATTACTATGTTTTTATACAACCAATAAATTAATTATTTTTATGTCAGGTGTTTTTACCAGAATCAATTTACGTGTGAATATTAACATTTGTAGGTCAACTATGGTCAAATATGTCATTATATAAAATATAAAGAATAATAATCATAAAATAATTATTATATTAATAAATCAATTATAATTTTTCAAACATTAATTAGATTTATTTATGAAAAATGATCCAATGTTACGATTATAGAGTCGGTAGGTCGTATATCTGCAAGAGTAACATTTCCATTTCTCAATGATCGTTATGAAGTGAAGGTAATTAACACCATATAAATATATAATAATAATTATATCATAATTACCATGTTATTTTACCAATATATAATAATATATGTAATTCATGTTATCTAAAATGAATCACATCGTGTTTAGTATGTGGTATACTACACGTCCAAGACTACGTTATCACATTATCATGTGATAAAGGGTAATATAGAAAATGATATATATTATATTTATAGAATGTAAATTATGTCATGAATATCAATTTTTTCAACATATTTTTAATTAAACCCATTCTCTATACATTCCATGTATCATATTATCTAATCACATCACTTTTAATAGGTGGTAGTCTACATTTCCAAAAATGATGATATCATATCAACAAAAAATTGAAATAAAAAAGGCATGTGTAATAAAATAGAAAAGTGGAATAGAGACATTATAAATATCATTAATAACATATATAAACTTATTTTACAACATAATTACAATCCATGATAGGTGGTAAAGAAACCCGAACAAATATGATTCGTGAGGTGGTAGTTTTCCACACACATAAATGGTATGTCAGTTACCCATTAGATGGAATTGTGTATAAGTATTGGTATAAACATTATCATTAAAAACAAAGTATATTTTTTTATAAATATTTTATACAAGAATATAATAAGAATAATTTGGAGGGTGAGGAAGTAGAATAAAATTAAGAGATTGATGAAAGATATTACCTCTTCTATGGTTAAGTCCTTTTGGTCTGCACTAATGGGATTCCATGGATGTATATTTTTCCACCAGTAGGATTAGAGTATTTTAGAAAGGATGTTTAAGATATATTTTGAGAGATAATTTTCTAGAAAATTTTTCTTTAGAGGTGTGAGAATGTGGGAGGATAGGTCCCCTTTTCATATTGTTGGAGAAGTGTCACTCGTTTTAAATTTGGAAAAGGGAACTACACCCACATTTTGTAAATTGAAATTGGTTGCAACAGTGGTCCAAATTCTAGTAATATTAATATAGGATCAAAATATGAATGGAAAATATATTAATGGCATGTTTTTAGGTCTTTTTGAATATTATGTTTATGGTTTAGTCCATTTTTATGCTTAATTTTCTCTTATTCATTGGGATTAATTTTAATTACATACACTCATATATTTTTTTAAAATAAATGTTCTCAATATTAAAAATTAAAATTTTTTTTATTCCACATATGTAATCCAATTTTCTATATTCCAATACATATAAGGTAGAAATTAACTTAAATGTAATCATGTAGATGATATGAAAATGTCGGTTTTCAAAGTCAAAAAGTTCGAAAGTTTACAATGTATTTATTTTTAATATCAAATTGAAATTGATTAAAACTACCTAAATTTGATTAATTGATTAAAATAATGTTAATAAACATTCAAAAAAATTGAAAATAAAATTTAACTGTATAAATTAATTAGATTAAAATTTAGTTCATAATTAAAATTCAGTCATTTTGATTATTCATTAATAAATTAAGCTTCATAGAAAAATACAAAAAAATCACCATAACCTATAATATATATATTTGATTTCAAATAATATGTCTATTTTGTAAAAAATTATTTATAAAATTTCTACAAAGGATTATAATAGTTTCTCTACAAACTGGAGATAAATGATCCTTTATAAAAATAGTATTTTAGAAATAAAATTGGGTTTTTTCTTATATTTTATCTATTAAATATATTCAGGTAATATCAAAAATATTTTATTAAATAATATATATATATATATATTACATTAATATCAATGTTTTGTTTTAGTTAATTTAATTTATTATTATAATAATGTTTTATAACAATAAAAATAGTTTTCAATAAAAACATTTTGTTTATATTCAATTGGTCCTTAACTTTATTTCTATTTTATTATTGCCCAATGAATTCATTTATAATTATTTTAAATAATATTTTTTCATATGTTTTTTAATCCTATTCATAATCACTAGTTTAACATCTAGGTTATATTTTATTATATTAAATAATAATATAATAATAATATATTGTTGTTCGGAAAAACCTAGATTTTTGTTTAATGTAATCCTTCAAAGAAACTCATTGTTGCATGAATCATATTTTAAATCAGTGTCAAATTCATTTAACACTATAAAATATGTTTAATTTATTTAAAATTGTAAATATATTATAAATTCTTGGGATATTATATTCCCTTACAATCATGGTGTTGTGTGTCATACACGCCATCGAATAAAATACTCATACATTGGATTTTAACGGTGATAGATGAATGTTGTAATAGTAGTTAAAAAAATTAATCATTTTTTAATCCTAAATATTAAAATGGTACAATTAATTGAAAATATAATTAAAATAAAGGTAAAATTTTGATCTGCTCAATCAACTACTATGATATTTCAACAATTTTTTAAAAAATAAAACGTAATATTTATAATTTAATATTAATTTATAATAAGAAAGTTTTTATTACCTTGATTGAAATAAAAGAATAATATAAGAGGTCTATATGGAAATTAAGGATCCTATATCAAGGGAATTGTAAAATGACTAACAAAATAGTAATATGATCATTATGAATAAGAACATGTCTAATACCACCTATGAAATTATTAAATAAAATATAGAGATATTATAAATGAATATATTATATAATTATATCATGTTATAAGTAAATAAATACTTTAAAAATTGATAATTATGTATTTCTATTTATTTAAAATGACAATGTTTATTTAAAATAGTATAGTTATAATAATGATTTAAAAGTTTTTTTTAAATAAATTCCTAAATATATATTATGATTTATTATTTTTAAAATGTAATTTTATGAGACCATAAGTAATTTTTCAAAAGGTCATAACAATGATTTTAATATTATTTTTTTTATGAATGATGAGTTTTTTAAAAATTAAATTTATCATATTTAGAAAATTATTTTGTTAAAATGGATTAAATTTTTTGATATATATATATATATTTATTTAAAAATGTAGATGGGGGTTTTTGTGGATTTTTCAAAAATAGTTTCATTTTTGATGAATTGCAAAATAGGGTAGTTTATGGTTTTTTACATGATAAGCCATAGAGATGAATTTTTGAGTCATTTATGATGTTAGAAACCATTATTTATAACACATATTCACAATTTACTAAATATAGTCAGTAGAATCAACACAATTGATAATATTAAGTTAAAATAATAAACTAATAAATGTAATAATAAAAAAAACATGTCTCATCACTTTATAAATACCACCATTTCTTCCTCACAACTTCTAAGCATTGGAGTTTGCAAATATTGTTCCAAATTCTCTGCCCACTCCTCTCCCCCATGTCATATTGATTCGTATCTCACCAAAATACCAATCCCATGTGTCATAACATATTAGAACCTGATTATTATTTTATGTAAGGATCTTTTATTTTCTATAAATTCTCATTTTAAATGCTTAAATGAGACATAATGTGATGCTTGTTGGGGTCAAATATGGTGTAGAGGTGTCCAAGGCAGGTTTGGAGCCCAAAACCCAATGTTTTGTTGTTTTATGCTTTTCATATGGTTAGATAAAACTATGTAGTGTTGGCCGCAATGTTTGACTAAATTGTGCGAGGAATGATAGTGGGGGACTATAGGTCTGATGGTTTAATGAAACCACGTAAGAGGAGCAGCATGGTCCAATGGCCAGTTTTTTAGTTTTTCCAAAACATTATAGAGTATCTAAACATGGATAATATATTACCAATATACTCTGTAGGGAAACTATGTGAGTGAACCATTTTTCTTACAGTGATATTGTGAAATAGAGCACAATTAGACAAACTGTAAACCTAAATTGTGTGAAAAATTGTTTTTGGGTAAAATGAAAAATTCCCCCTATAAAATTTATAACATAAAAATAAATTACCCTTATTCATTTCACAACATAGGGACATGATTTTGAGATCCCTCATGAGGCTATTATATGATTTCAGATCACTTCATTGTTCGATCTCTGATTCGAATGTAGTTAGTCTCCTTGGTTTTTCACCGATAAGGCCATAATTCCTTTCTATTCATTATTGATTCTACTGGATATCAAATACACTTTTTGGATATTGTTCATATTCCTTAATATCACAATCATATTCTGTTTTTCATATTTCTCCCTAATCAGGGTGAACCAGATCTTGATACTGTATGAACTATCTTGCAAAATCATAATTTATGTTCTCATGTGCCTTTAACATATTGACAACCTGTTTATATGTGTTTATCTATCACATAACCATTATTATGGATTCACCTTGATTAATAATTGGGCCTTGTTATTTCCTATTTTATTCTATGTAATTCTATATGAGATTTAACACATGTTATAAGTGGTATACCTAGAATATTGGTCACCCCATGATTGAGTTTCATTAGATGTCCTTTTGTGGTCATTTGTCCTAAGATGTTTATAAGGCATGCGATTTTTCCCTTTCATGGGATGTTAAACAAATGAGTTAGATTAATTTTGGAATTTCAATCTTGTTAAATTGTAATTGAATTGTTTATAGTATGATATGGTAGATATTCCACTTGACTTTTATATGCCTATTATGGCTTAATCATGTTTGGAATGAATTGCCCTTATTGTGAACCTATCCACATGAGATGATAAATTTATATTCCATTTAATAGTTAAATATACATGTTATTATTTTAGGTTAAACTTTTCTATGTGAGTAAATGAATGGAAAAACTTTGAGGTTAGACATTCCTTGAGATACACCTCGGTGGTGTGTAATATTGACTCTTCTGGTTTTGACCTTAACAACTCTAATGTAATGATTAATTAGTTTTTATATGATGAAATAGTAATTAGTTTTTTATAAAAATATATTTCATTTATAATTATATGGAAAGGCTCATATAACTATTGTACCTTGTACCTTGAGTGAACCATGGATTCTTTTTGAATGCCTTGGACTGGCTGAATGGGTTAATTGTGTTTAAGCTGCGAGTAAACCATGGATTCCATGGACATGCTCAGAGAGGTTGTACATATATGCCACCATAATCATGGATCCATTTAGGTATTACATATGTGGGATTAAGAGTAATTTCACAATGTGTAATGAGTAATAATTGGGTCTTCCTTATAGGACTGTCAAGAACATACCCAGTGATGTGAAATTACACCATACCTAGAGTGATACTGGGTTCTGGAGAGGTTCACTGGGATGGTCTTATAATGAATTGGTGGAAATTTCAGATAGATATATATATGAATTCCAACATTGGAATGTCATGTACGAGCTCAGGTTATAATTTAACATGGAAAGGAATTGATTAATGACGCATCAGCCACAATAATGCACATTTTTGGATTTGATCTACACATGTATTATTTAGATGGAATTATGAGGCATTTTATATTCTTATAGTTACATGGGGGATGATGGGTTTGTTCCGGATCTAGAGTCATTTCAATTAAATATAATTGAAATGTTAAATGGATAATTAAATTAAATTCAAATGGAAACTAGTTATCACAAATTGTTTAAATTTTATTATTTCCCAGCTTAGTGCATTAATTATTTCACACCACCTGTTATATTTATATTCACAGATATATTTTAATATAATTTTGGTTGTTTCATACAAGGATTTAGTCTCACACCCTTTTGGTTAATGTTTTGGACCCAAAACATTTATATGATTATAGATGTCGATAAGGGTAAGTGGAATCTTAAAGGAACATAATATGAAACATAAGAGCTAGAGGGCATGGGAGAAAGTTGATTCCTGCAATACTTATAAGATTATTTTTGACCATTTTTACATTTGGTACATGTAATGTATATGTATGTAGTGTAACCTATAATAGATGTTTTCTAGAACATGTTACATGCATCCTCATCTTGTGTATGATATGACTCTGCTTTATTCATTCTACTAGTATTTCTTTGAATATATATATTGTATGGACTTAATACTTCATTTATTATACTATTATTTTTATTGGGATATTTTTCACTATGAAAATGTTTTAATAGTATCTCTATTTTTACACATGGTCCCTCTCCACTAGTTGGTAACCTCTAGAATTAGAGGACATGTGCTTATGAACATGTGGTAAATAGGTCGTAGAGCACAATTATGTTGCCTCTGGGATTGGAACATTACAAAGTGGTATCAAATATTTATTTTCTTGATTTTATTAACATCGTGGTGAAAATTGAAAGAGATGGAAATGAATAGGAATTTGGTAATGAGCTGTGCCTGGGCATAGATAACATATGTACTAGAAAAATAAAAATTTCATCAAATTAAATTGTTGATTTTTGTACTCTGAGCTATAACATTTGATTCAATTTCAATGTTGAGTGACACAAATGTATTGTGATATTGTTAATATGATAAGGGGTATGAATTTTTATTGATTTATAATTGACTTCCAACATAGGAATTTCATGGAAGGGCTAAGGTTATAATTGAATATTCAAATAAATTATTAATGTCATGTCTATGTTCCCAAAGAATATGCTTGGATTCACTCAACATATGTATTGTTTAGATGGTCTTATGAGAAATATATTGAACTTATAGTTACATGGGGGTGGTGGGATTGAGTTGGATCTCAAGACATTTGAATTCAACGTAATTGAATGGTTAAAATGATAATGAAATGAAATGTAAATGGAAACCAATAATTTTTATTTATTTTTTTGTGTACATCATAGCATACTATTTTTATTATTACACACTATATGTTATATATATTTACTAACAGATTGGAATAGACAATGGGTGGTTCCCTATTGGGATTTAGTCTCACATCATGTTTGGTTCATGTTATGAACCTAAATAGATTATATAATTTCATGTGTAGATAAGTGAAATAACACTTCTTTAGGTACATGATATGATTATTAAGATTAGGATATCTTGAGACCAAAATAAGGCATATGATTATTTAGAGAATATTTTTTTTCCTTTATTAATTATGGCTTCTGTATTTTATATGACTACAGTGGAAAATGTTTTCACTATTTTCTAGAACATGTGACATACATCATCATCTTTTATTAGTTATGAAAATGGTTTATTGATACTATCATTCTTATGATTATTACTTCTTTTTTATGGATTTACTGTTTATGTTTTTTGACAATTATTGTTTTTTCGAAGTGTTATATATTGCTAGTAAGGGAATAATATCCCCAATTTTACACCTAGGACCTCACTATTTTTTATAAGCATCTGGAATCTGGGGAGATGCACATGGGGCTATGTTACTAAACAATACCATCTATATATTACCTAGTTTCATGTTTTGGATATTTCAAAAAAATGTTCTAAAGTAAATTACATTCAAAAGGTAAAATCCTACTTCTTTATCATTTAAATTATCATTTTTCTTGTACCATCTCCCCACCCCCTCTCTTATGTGAGATGACAATAGTAGTATCATATATATATATATACTATAATTATATTTTTTTATTGTAATATATTTTATCAAATCCATTCTCTCATTTTATTGTTAAAATTAAAATATTTTCGATGATATGTTGATTCATCCACTTCGCGGATGACAGTTTTTCATTTTTCATTTCCACCTTAAATACTAGTCAACAATCAATAAAACAGTTAAAATATATTGTAAATATTATATTATATATTTTTTAATGTTCTAGAACTAATATATATTGATATTAATATATATAAAACAAAACTAGTTTGTGATGATCAAAAACTCAATAAAATAGACAAAACATTTATCATTAATGTTTTATCAGATGAATAATCCACATATCATAAAAAAATATAAGGTCATTTGAAAATATAATATTATATTAATACCATTTCATTCCACTTATAGTGTTTTTATTTAATTTTTTAAGAACTACCATTGATATACTGAAGGGAACCGGCCAGAAAACAATAATAAAACACTCTCGTAATGGATAAATCAATCTTTATAACTCATTGATATCGCAATAAATAATATTAATAAAACTATAATAATCAAATATACGATGAAGAGTTTTTTAGTTATATTATTAATTAATATAACTTGATTATATAGGATGTCATTTTATAGTGAATGACACACTTAAAACAAAGATAAGGGATCTCTCCAATCCTTGAAATTACCTTTAAGTTGTTCTTAATTCATCTTAACCCAAATTTATTTATACATTATTATAATATTATTCTTATACATTCATTTTATATTTTCGACACTTATGTATCCATATTGATTAATCACTATTTGAAGGTAAAATATTTTTTCCAAACTTTTTTCTTCTCCATTCCTCTAAAAATGAAATCCTAATTAAAGGGAACTTATCTATTTCATTGACATTTTCACATGCACTAAATAATATTATTTAAGACATATCTTTTTTATGAAATAAATATTTTTATCCGGAAATACTATCTCAAATCATTTTTAGTTTTTTGAAAATAATTATTCACTTATCCTATTTTATTACTCATTATTATTTCCCCTAAAATCACCCTAATGTGAGACTTTTATAATGTTACCAAACCACTCTATTTCTTGGTTATAGTTTAGTTAGAATGAATTATTCATGATATATTCTTAATTTTAATTTATGAATTACTAAGACTTATTTAAATCCCATCTTTTATGGTTAACACTATTATACACACCTTAGTTATTACGTATAACATTATTTAATGGGTAAGCCTTATATTCATATCTTATGTTTGTGCATTTATGTGAAACACTTATTCATGAACATGTTATGATGGGTGTTCTCATATAGTTCTCTAATGCATTCATTAATTTTAATCTCTTATGATGTTATGTATGAGATTAGGGATTAAACCTAATACATTATGGGGATTTTTTCACCATTTGATACCTTCTTGGATGATAGCCTTGAGACATATTTTTTTCATGTTATGTGTTGAAGACACATTACAATATTGTCGTGACCATATGATTCCATGTTATATATGATATAACACCCAATGTTTAATCATGTTCTATGATGATTAAGTTATCTTTAGATTATGTTAACTCATGTGTTATGATTCTTTTCTGGGATTATTCTCTTATGGGGATTATTATATCATAACTTTATTCTATGTATTACAAATTTTATCCCATAAAAAGGTAATAGTTCAAAGGATGATAAGATCTCATTATGTAAGAATAATACATATCTGTTTATTAGTTCCATGTTTTCTATTTTATGTACCATGTCTTTCAAAGACACTATACATTATGGTCCTTTTTCTTTATTCAAAGGATAATTATTCTTAAAATAATTTAATAATATGTTTCCAAGGTTGGTGTTACTATGATTTCATCTTATTGGGCTATTGGTAAGAGCATTACAATACATCACAAGTCATTGAAGTATAACTAGTGGGAAATACCTCATCCTGACCTAGTTTCTCATTCCTATGTTCATAGGATCCCACTAAAAACTAATCAGATGAGATCAAATAATTCCAAAAGAAATCAACTAAAATAAAATAACACATAAACGGTCCATTCACCTCGTTTTCAAGAAAAAATATTTCATTTTGTGCTAACTATAACCTGACACTTATGGTTTTGTATTTTGCAAAAGAACATATTGTACTAATGGATAAATAAACATTCCTTGGATTCAACAGATCATTCTCAATGTAAATGATGTGTACATTACTGCAAATGTAATTTTTTTCAATGAATATAAATCCTTTATTTAGTTAGATCTAATAGATATGATACTTGTATGTTAATTTTTACAAATTTTAAACACACAATAAAAATATTAGCATGGTGTTAATGTATTTTTTCATTGGTGATAATAATCAATCTTACATGATCAGGGTTTCTTATTTTCATTTTGAATACCTAAAAAAGATCTTCTATAATGATGATCGACACATGCCCATTTGATATGTGAACAATACCATTGAATATTTGGGTGATAGCATGATAGATTGACCATATTTATTCACATTAATCACATTGAAATCATTTGGGAATTAATTCATTTTTACTATTCATCATGGTCTTGATATGAATATAGGAGTTGGATGATCCTGAATTGATATCGTTTTAAGCAATGACTCACCTCTCTCCATTTGACATATTTGTTAATTTGTATTCATAGAGTTAATGTGTGACATTTAATTAATTTCAAAAGGTCCATTAATAATATATTAAACCCCAATGAAACCACATTCATGTAATAAAATAAAATTATTAATTTATTTTTTAGTGTTTCTTAACCCATTCTATGAAATATATTTACATTAGAAAATTTAAATAAATATTCATCCCAAAGAAAATCTTTTTTGCTTTTCCTCATCATTTATTTAATTCCTAAATAAAAATTTTTAAAAATATTATTCATTTACTAAATAAAAAATATTATATTCATATTATGGGAAATAATTATACAATTAGTATTCATGTAACAAAAAAACTGTTTATTTAATAAATATGTAACTATTCCTTACAGTGTGAATAATATGTTATAAATAAATGTTATATATTTTAAAAATAAACAATTACCATATAAATAAGTATTTATTAATTATTTCTGATCATTTAATTAATTATGAATAAATATTAGGTATTGGTCTAAAGAATAATATTAATTTTGACAATTAAATACAAATTATATTATACTGAGAACAAATGTAACACTCTATATGTGATCCTCTATTCCTCATCCCTAGTGGAATTAAGTGGGATTTGTGAAATTTAAATATTAAAATTTAGGAATGGTTCCTAGTACACAATAAAGAAAAATATATTTTTCAACAATAAAGAAATTTACAAATTCTCATGGTGAAATACAATCTGTTTATTTTGATACCTCGTCATGTATGTTGGACAACAATGTAATCAGCCTATAAACATTAAATGCCATTATTCGATTATCTAAAATGGACTCCCGAATAGACCATGACTAAGGAATTTAATGTGGCAATTACATATTAATAAATGGGTTGAGATATGAACATCTATAAAGATGCACGAGACGTGTCTATCCTCAATATATTAATTATTGTCATATTATTCGTGATAAACCCTTCCCAACATCATAGAAATTAAATAAAATCTGTGTTTATGGAAATATTTAAATGTGTGTGAGTTATAAAATATATTAAAATTAATCACAATGTATTTTGATCATTATACATTCTCCCAGACATAAATATCCAATGAAACATGTACTGTTGGATTTCCAAAATTTAGTTTTGTTCACAAATTATACCATCATGGATATTACAAATTGTGAACCTTATTAGGTGAAGTATCATCTCCCTTTGAGTAATATCACTAAATGGTCAACATATTATTGGTATTATCATAAAATATCATCTGAATATAGATCATGTTTTAATAATATATTTAGGGATTTTTAGGGTTCTTATCAAAATACGGAACTTTTAATCTATTTTTAATATGACAGATACTATAGGAAATTCTATCATTAATGTCACAAAGAAAAATAAATACTATGTAATAAGTTATTTATTTAATATTCACCTATTTAAATATACTTTAAATATAGAGTGCAAACACATGGTTCTATGATACCAAAATCAATAGACTCCCACTTGGATTGAGCCAACTGATAAAACAAATTTTCACTTATTGCACTCCTATTATGATTTTGTTTTTGATTGTTTAGGCATTGGTTTTGTGGTTATATATGTTTATTATTATGGAATCCCTTCTCAAAATGGCATCAACTCTTTGACAAAAATCCCACAAGAGATGAAATGTTGATGTATTTTCTTCATCTATTGATGTGACCATGGTTCATTTATTAGAGGTTCCACTTTATTATTATCAAAATATGGTTTTTTTATGTCCATTAAATATAGTCACCACATAAATCTCTTGGATGGTGCTTCATATCCAAAACACATCTCTAACAGCCCATTAAATTGAAAAATACATGGAATCTACCATAAAATCAGGGATCATATATTTATTTCAACTCTTCATGATCACATCACCTCTATTGTGAGCGAAGATGGTTCTTGAAACTAATTTTGATCATATTTATCTATTTTATATCAAAAATCTACATATCTCTTGAGGTATATCTCATTATATCAATCATATAACAAGGAAAAAATCCTTTATTTTCCTCAAATACTAATTTATAGTATCTACATACATCAAATGGATGTCACATGATCTGTCTTGATATATTCCAACCTCACTTAAGGAATATAGGACATCTAACCTAGTACAAGGTAAAAAATACATAATAAACCCATTCACAGATATATTTGGACTCATATACATCTGTTTCGTCTTATTGTGGCTACATACATATTTTCTTATAAAGATGAATTCTATATGACTATGGAAAAAACCTCCTCTGGGATTTCTACATAATGAATTTTTATAGTATATTTTTTTATGTAAACATAATTACTTTGTCCATGAGAACAAATTTGGACTATAGAAATGGATTTTCTACCCAAGAATATATTTCACTTCACCCCATTTTTTTGGGGGATGCATGTGTCTTACTAGTACATAATGTGTAGTAGGATTGGAATTTCATTTTCAATATGTAGTATGTCATCGACGTAAAATATTAGGAAAATATGAAAAATCCTACAAAACACTTTTATAGATACAATGATTACATTAATTATTTATGAAAAAAATATCAACTATGGACTCATCAAACCAAATTCTACATGACTAAGATGCTTAATGTTACTCAAAAATGGATCTCTAATACTTGTTTACCTATTTTCAATCCTATGGAAACAAAAACCCTTATGGTTATGTGATATACATAGATTATTCAATGTTCATTTTTAGAAAATATGTTTAACCTCTTTCATTCAAATTTCCTAGTTATTGTTACATGTATTTGAATGTATAATTATAAAAAATTATTTCATAGAATATGGGTAGAACATTCATTGTAGTCTCTTATAGGATGTTTTTTAACCCATTTGTAACAATTAATCATATATTGGTACTGAATTTTCCATACATTTCCAGTTTATTTTTTAATACCCACTTATAACCAATATTATTTACATCCACTAGAGGATCTATTAAAACCCAAACATGGTTTTGTTAAATATATTTCATTTCTAAAATCATGGAATCTTTAAATTTAGTAGCTTCAATACCACAAACAACATCATTCAATTTTATAAAATCATGATTATAAACAAATAATGAGTCACCAACCTCAATGACTAGAAACCCATATTTTTTGTTCTATATCCTCTTTTATACTCTAATATAGTACTTGTGTCACTAAAACATCCTTTTTCATGGAGCATTGTGGAATATATTAATGTTCCAAATAATATTCATTTAGATCCTAGAATCATTGATGTTTATCTAAATCCCAATATCTTTTTTGATGATATGATCCCTCATAAGGAATTGGGAAAATATTTAAAACACATCCTTCTTATCTAAGGGTTATTATGTCATGACTCGTCCTCAGGGCCTTTGCTGCGACTACCCCAAGCCTGCCTTCCATTGGCCAAGGGCTGGTGGCTACCACCGAAGGAGTAAATCCCGATAACTGGGAAGGGATTTCCTTTATAAAACATAAACACATACAACCAGAGTACAAGATGAAGTAATACACTAAATACAAAAGAAAGTGATGAAAGATATATGGGCCAGAATACAAACCCAACTGAAAAGTACAAGTACAACTAAATGAATGTACAACAGAAAAGACAAACAGCTGGAAGATAGAAGCATCTCATGGGTCGTCCACCTCGGATACTACCTGAAGGGTAGGTACACATAGCCTCCTCAATGCTCCCTCCCACCAACCTCTTCGAGTACCATCTCGTCGTTATGTCCACTTCTGGGTACTGACTCGTCGTGAGGCCCACCACCGGGTACCATCCAGTCCTCGTGCACTCGGTCTCTGTCAGCGTTGTCCATCATCTTCATCCAACACAACGAGGTGTAGGAATAGCCTGTGCAGGGGTGAGTATAATGATACTCAGTAGGGACCCCGAGACCCTCAAGGTCTGACTATATCCAACACAGATAACCACAAAGAAGGATCTCAACAGATAACACTTACTTAGGTATAAGACCATATTTATACCTAAGGTATCATGTAACCCATATCAATCATGAGGAAACACAAAGGATATGAAATCAACGGATAACCACTACTTAGGTATATGCTCATAAATATACCTTAGTTATAAAGTGGACCATCTCAATAATGAGGTAAACACAATGGTCAATCACTCAGCTCAAACCAGGATTTTCATTATCGAATCAGAAACTGCTGAAGAGCTCCTCCTATGTTGAGTACACTGATCCTGTCACGACTTCGAGGCACTGCTCACTAACCTTATACTACTGAGGTACTCCTCCTATCGAGTACCGCGGCTCAGCCACCCAAACATATTAGTGCTCCCCACCGGCGTCTACCACCCAAACCCAGTGGTGCACCCCCCCCCCTAATAGCCCGCAGAGGTACTCCTTCTGTCGAGTACCGCAGGTCTGCCACCCAAACACAGTATTGCTCCCCACTGTGGGTCTTCCACACAAACACAGTAGTGCTCCCCTCTGGACTATAAAAGTCACTCTGATTCGAATCGGAAAATCATTCATCTGGTCTCAGCTAGTTACATGGTCTCCATACTCTGTACGCTCATCTTTTGGAGGGTCATCTCCAAAATCTACTGGTCGATACTCCAAGTGTCACAAAGTCCCATGATGAAGTATCTCAGAGGATCTCCTTGCATAGAGGTATCAACGCAACAGAGGATGCGTCAATTGGACACCCGATGTGTGAGTTATTAGCCTTTTAGTCCCGGGGGGCCGGTTGGTTTCGGGTTCGAACCAATCTGTCCGTACTTCAAATGACACCGGTTAACCAAACCGGTCACACCATTGTGATCCATACCGAAAAAGACACGAGATGGACTACCCATAGGTCCAAAACGGATAGCCAGTGAAAAAATTTCATTTCACCACAATATGCGCGAACCGAGCCTCGTGGGGCCTGCACCTTGACCTCAACATAAATATCCAAAACATGTCTTGAATCATTCGTCTAAATTTCAGGGTCGCAACGTCACAAATAGTTTGTTATTCTGACACCGTATGAGAGAGATATGTCTGATACAAGATCCCGTAATAATAATAATAATATTATTATTCGGTGTTTCGTGGACCCGAGTCTTGAACCAGAATTTAGTATCAAACATTGAACTTGAATCAACCGTATTAATGACGGGATTACATCGCCACTGATGGCAGGCCAATCGTACGTGGAACACATGAGTTATGGCGGGTCGAAGATTTAATAATAATATTAAATCTATTATTTTCCGAGTGCGTAAGGTAACTGGTCCAAAAACCCAAAAAAGATATCCAATATTGGACTCCTAAATTCCGTCTCGAAGTCAGGGGAATACTTCCATTGACGATTCATGAAACCGAGGTCACACGAAGAAGATACCGTCAAAATACGGTTTTCCCATCAAAAATAATAATAACATTATTATATAATTATTATTTTAAATTTAATTATAATTCCTTAAAACTGACACCCTAAATCCACACACCACAAAAAAAATAAACCTCCTCCTCTTACTCCATGCCATCCACATCCCATCCTTTGATTTCTTTTTATTTATTTTGATTCTATTTTATTTCTTTTCCAAACATCTTCTATCTCCAATCTATTCTACAACCCACGAAAACTAACTCTCATGATTTCTTCTCCTCCAAACCCACAGTCTGCTTCCTCCATAAAAAATATGTCGCCTTCAGATATCCACCGTCCCGGCATGGCATGCCAGCAGCAATTTTCATGGACCACTAGACGTGCTCAGGTGGTCCGATTTGCATACCGTCTGCGCCCACGTCTCTCCCGGGACCTCCTATTTACTGTGATGGTTTCAAATTGCCGTTGTGTCCCGTTTCTTTTTCGCATGTCATCCCATGCAAAAAATAACAACCAACAGAGGGTTTGGGATTATTCGTTAGCCCGTTCCCTCTATATTAGTAGCTCAATCCATAACTCATCAACGACAAGGGTTTAATTTATTCAAGATAAATTATACAAACACCCTGCAATTAAAATACGCATGCACGAGGGTATAATTCACATATACACTTTATACGAAAACCCCCTACCTCCCACAGATGTCGCATCTCGTCGAGCCTCGGAAAGAGGAAAGAATTGCGATGATCAGACATCGTGTAAGATCGGTGATGATTCTGTTGATGTTAGAGGAAGAGCAGTCGTTGCGGATTCCCTGCAGCAGTTTCTCCTCCTTTGATGGAGAACTGGGAAGCATTCTTCGTCATGATGGAATGATCGTTCATCATCAGTGAGTTGGTACTCTTCAAAAAAACTCAAGAGCTCTCCAATCCTCCAAACAAAAATTTCCAACCCCATATTTCATTAACTCCCGTTCTTTTCAAAGATTCCAAGAATTTCAAAAGATGTCAAAGAGGTGTGACAAATATAATTAATAAGGTTATTAATTATCTTAGTTGGCTTAAACCTTGGAGGTGGATAGGCTCCCATTTAATAAAATATAAAGTGAAGTTTCCATGCATTTAACAAGGGGTGATTTATGGGGACGTGAGGAGTTAGGGTCTCGTGTGGGCCCCAACGCACTATACTCTCCCCTGGGAGGTTAGGTGGGTGTGGGCCCCACCTCTAACTTCCCCTTTGTTGAAAATAACCACCTACCTTGAATAAAATTTGCACACATCAAATTTTATTTCATTTAATCTCATTCCCAAATATTTAACCTCAACCCGCTCAAAACAAAACTACAGTAAAGGTTCGATTAAGCAATTACCGACTCTGCAAGTTCATCGGTGCCCTAGGATTTCAATTTCAAACTCTGGTTCAAATGATAGAAAAAACCGCACGTACGTTTACTGAACTTACCAGAAAAAAATGTTCAGAAAATTATTATCAATCACCCTCAACCCACGCCGGTTGAGGTTAGGATATGCCAATGTAAAACACGCCCCAAAGAACTCATTGATACTCTTGGACTTTCAATCCAATTTACTATTTAGATGTTATGAATTTTACAATAAAATAATTGACACTTAATTATTTTATTTCCGGCCAAAAACTAACTATTTCTGGTGGCCTACACCGGCCAATGTTAAAATCTTCTTAAATAAACAATGCCCTCATGAGTTCAGCGGTGATCTCAGGTTTTTAATATGAGCTACCATTTGTGAGTTATAAGCATTTGAAAAATAAAATTATTTATTTAATTATTTTATTAACGGATATGCCATTTTTTGAATTTCTCATAGGAATCCCATGACCACTAAACATAAGTCGAGCTAAGGGTAAACCCGTCATCATGAGAACAATGGTGCCCTCAGATTTCTATTCCAACTAACATTTTAACAGTTATTACACTTTTTCAGTAAAACTGCTTACCCGCATTAATTAAAGCTTAAAAAAATTTCAGAAAATTATTCCGGGCACAGTAGGCCTCAGAATCAGGTACCGTCAGAAATTATGTACTCGTAAAATTCCAATGAAAATAAGAAAAAAAATATCTTGAAATCTCTGGTTCTTTACATTACTCCCACCTCCAGGATTTACATCCATGTAAAGCTTCAACACACACTAGGGGAAACCAAAGTGGTACTAAGCATGCATCTGAGCATTCCGCTCCCATGTGCACTCCTGGAGGTTCCTATGCTGCCTGGGGTTACCTTTTCGTTGAACAAGGAAAAACCATCCCATCGTTGTAAGTAAACCAAAACCTTTTTTCTTAGTATCGTCAATCCGTGTATGAACCGTGGTTGCCCAGTCCATACCCAAACTAACATCGTATGGCCTCGACGCTGCCAACAAGAGGTTCCAACCGAAACTCTCACCTTAAGGGTCAGGTCACACCTATCTACGTATGTGTGTTTATCGAGTCTCCACTCCAAGGTATCTCCAGACGTGAGGGTCAAGTCAACGGTTTTAACCGGAAACTCTAGGTTCGGGATAGGATTCGTGGAAGGAGGGAATGATTGGTACCTATTTCTATTGATATGGCAGCTTGTTGTAGACACAGACCATACCTCGTATCATTCTTAGAGCCCTTGGGTCACACTCCGTGACCGCATGCAGCTATTCTCTTCCCCTGCCCTTTAGCTCCCTAAGCCAGGAAGGGACTACACAGGAGTGTGGTTGTAACATGTCGAACTATACAACACCTCATGCTGCTCTCCACGATCTTCTTCCACGTCTGTTGCTCTGTAGATTCATCTGTCCATAACACATCCTCTTCTTGAAACATTTTACACTCACAAGTCTCGGAGACTACCGCCAATTCGTATCTTTCCACTGCTAACATTCACTGGCTATAACCGACCAGCCAAAGAACATTCAACCACAAAGGTTCTCTCTAGCACCCCAACATAAGTAGGAATATATAGAGGATAGAGTGCTTACTCAAATATCCTTAATCACATCTCACTCAGAGGTCCATGCTCTAATTAACTAATCGTATCGTAGTCATCATGTTCCATGAATGATCGGTGCACCTCGACAAATACTCAGTTGCTGACATGTCTTCCTGCCGAAGCTGTATAAGCTCTAGAAAACTCCCAGCCACCTCCTCAAGCCAGTCCTTAGCCGCCAGTGAGTCAGGCTCACCTCGGAACCTGAGGGGTATCTGATGTTGAAACATGTGTAAGGCACTAAGCCTACATGCATCCTCTACTGGTACTGCCAGTTGTAAATGATGACCAACAGGTAGTGATATAGCTGGCACACTACCCGAAGGTACTATCTCAGGCATCAGTCCACGTAATGAAGCCTCATCAATATGCGGACCAACCTCATAAAAACTCACTGGGAAACACCAATAGTTAAGATCATCATCTTCTCTACTAGCTCTAAACTACGTGTAAAACTCTAGCAATTTCCTCCATCTAGTCCACTGCTGCCTGAGAATCTGCCTCGCCTCATATCATCGGAGGCCTCTGCTGCTAGAACTCGTGAAACACGCTCTGTCAGCATGCATCATCCGCTAGTACGGCTGGTGGAATCTACTGCATAATGGTTGGTGGTGCTGCTGGCACACCACCCGACGAAGCCAACATAGAAAGAGGGCCCTGCACCGGAGCCTCATCACTCGGTGAGCCATCATCGAGTACTATCTTGGAAACTACAACTGACTGTCTACATGGAGACATCCTGAACAGATGCGACACAATCAAACTATATAATCCTGGTGAGCTGACCTCGTTTGAGCTGATTTAAAGGAAACTTTTGAAACACACACGCAATTTGTGTTTTCATGAACTATGTCAGAAATCAGTAGTTAGGGTCCTGGTGTACGGATACATCGGCCGCAGCACCAACACTGGACTCCCTAAACTGAAAACCAAAAATAGTACCCATAACACTATTTCTTCATATAAAGAAAATATCAGAGTCCTATGTTCTGTGGTAGAACCAACTTCTCTGATACCAATTTGTCATCACCAATCCTCGGGGCTCGTGCCGTGACTACCCCAAGCCTGCCTTCAATAGGCAAGGGGCTGGTGACTAGAACCAAAGGCGTAAATTCCGATAACTGGGAAGTCATTGCCTTTATAAAACATAAACACATCCAACTAGAGTACAAGAGGAAGTAATACACTATAAACTAAATAATGTGCTGAAAAATAAATGGGCCAGAATACAAACCCAACTGAAAATTACAGCTAAAACAGAACGAAAGTACAACAGAAAAGACAAAGAGCTGGAAGATAGAAGATTCTGCTAGGTCGTCCACCACGGATCCAGCCTGAATGGTAGGTATAGATATCCTCCTCAATGCTCTCGCCTTCCAACCTCCTCCGAGTACCATCTCATCATGAAGTCCACCTCCGGGTACTGACTCATCGTGAGGTCTGCCACTAGGTACTATCCAGTCCTCATACACTCAGTCTTAGTCAGCATTGTCTGTCGTCTGCATCCAACACAACATGGTGCGGGCATAGCCCATGCAGGGGTGAGTATAACTCAATAGGGACCCCGAGACCCTAAATGTCTGACTAAATCCAACAAGGATAGCCACAAAGAAGGATCTCAACAGATAACACTTAATTAGGTATAAGACAATACTTATACCTAAGGTATCAAGGAACACAGCTCAATCATGAGGAAACACAAAGGTTATGAAATCAATGGATAACCCCTACTTAGTTATATGCCCATAAATACACCTAAGTTATCATGTGACCCATCTCAATCATGAGGTAAACACAAAGGTCATTGAATAAGCTCAAACCAATATTTTTATTATCGAAACCGCAACTGCTGAAGAGCTCCTCCTCTGTCGAGTACACTGATCCTGTCACGACTCCGAGGCACTGCTCACTATCCTTAGACTACTAATGTACTCCTACTTTCGTGTACCGCGGGTCAACCACACAATCACAATTGTGCTCTCCATCGGCGTCTGCCACCCAAACACGGTAGTGCATCACCCCTAGTAGCATACAGAGGTACTCCTTCTGTCGAGTACCGTGGGTCTGCCACCCAAACACAGTAGTTCCCCCTGTCGTGGGTCTATCTACAAAGCACAGTAGTGCTCCCTACTGAACTATACAAGTCACTCTGATTCGAATCGGACAATTAGTCATCAGGTCTCAGCTAGCTACATGGTCTCCGTACTCCTTACGCTCGTCTCCGGGAGGGGCTGCTCCATGATCTACTAGTCTATACTCAAAGTGTCACAAAGTCACATGAAGAAGTATCTCAGTGGACTGCCTCGTCATAAGGGTCTCAACTCAATAGACTGTGCATCAATCAGACACCCGGTCTGTGAGTTATTGGCCTTTTAGTCCTGGGGGCCCAATTGGTTTTGGGTTCGAAACAACCTGGTCGTACTTCAAAGGACACTGGTTAACCAGACCAGTCACATCATTGCGATCTATATCGAAAAACTCATGAGATAGACTGCCCATTGATCCAAAACCGATAGCTGGTGAAAATGTTTCATTTCACCGCAACACGTGCGAACCGGGCCTCGTAGAGCCCACACCACGACCTCGACTTAAATATCCAAAAAAATTCATGAATCATTCATCTTAATTTCCGGGTCGCAACGTCATAGACGGTTTGTCATTACAACACCGTATGAGAGAGATATGTCTGATACAAGATCTCATAATAATAATAATATTATTATTATTTGGTGTTTCGTGGACCCAAGCCATGAACCAGAATTTAGTATCCAACATTAGACTTGAATCTACCGTATTAATGACGGGATTACATCCCCACTGATGGCAAGCCAATCGGATGTCGCAAGAATGAGTTATGGCGGGTCGAAAATTTAATAATAATATTAAATCTATTATTTCCCAAGCCCTACGGGTACCTGATCCAAAAATTCGAAAAAGATATCCAATATTGGACTCATAAATTCCATCTCGAAGATAGGGGTGCACTGCCACTAACGGTTCGTGAAACCAAGGTCACACGAAGAAGATACCGTCAAAATAAGGTTTTCCGAACAAAAATATTAATATCATTATTACATTATTATTATTTTTAATTTAATTAAATTCCTTAAAACTCACACCCCAAATCCATGAACCACAAAAATAATAAACCTCCTCCTTTGACTCCATGCCATCCATGCCCCATCCTTGATTGATTTCTTTTTATTTATTTTGATTCTATTTTATTTCTTTTCAAAACATCTTCTCTCTCCAATCTATTCTACATCCCACGAAAATTCTCTCTAACGATTTCATCTCCTCCAAACCCGCGGGATGCTTCCTCTGCCAAAAATATGTCACCTTCGGACATCTGCTGTCCGGGCGTGGCGCGCCGACAGCACTTTCTGCGGACCACCAGACGTGCTCCCGTGGTCCGATTCACATACTATTTGCGCACGCGTCTCTCCCAGGACCTGCTCTTCACTACAAAGGCTTCAAATTGCCATTGCGGCCCGTTTCTTCATCGCCCATCACCCCACGCACAAAATAACAACCAGCGGAGGGTCCGAGATTGTTCTTTAGCCCGTGACCTCCGCCTTATAAGCTCAATCCATAACTCATCAACGACAAGGGTGTAATTTATTCAAGATAAATTATACAAACACCCTGTAATTAAAATACACAAGCATGCGAGTATAATTCACATATACACTTTATATGAATACCCCCTCCCTCGCAAAGACGTCGTACGTCGTTGAGCCGTGGAAAGAGGCAAGCGATACGATGATCGGACGTCGCGGAAGATCGGTGTTTATTATGTTGACGTTGGAGGAAGATCCTTCATCATTGCGGATTCCCCGCGGCGTTGTCTCCTCCTTTGATGGAGAACCGGGAAGCATTCTTTGTCGTGAATGAATGATCGTTCATCGTCGGTCAGTTGGTACTCTTCAAAAAAAACTCAAGATCTCTCCAATCCTCCACACAACAATTGCCAACCCCATATTTCATTAAGTCCCCTTCTTTTAAAAGATTCCAAGCATTTTAAAAGAAGTGAAAGAGGTGTGACAAATCTAATTAATAAGGTTATTAATTTTCTTAGTTGGCTTAAGCATGGGAGGTGGAGAGGCTCCACTTCAATAAATGATAAATTAGAGTTTCCATGCATTTAACAAGGGGTGAGTTATGGGGAGGTGAGGATTTAGGGTCATGTGTAGGCCCCACCACACTAAACTCTCCCATGGGAGGTTATGTGTGTATGGGCCCCACCTCTAACTTCTCCTTTGTTGAAAATTACCACCTACCTTGAATATAATTTGTACACATCAAATTTTATTTGATTTAATATCATTCCCAAATATTTAACCTCAACCCGCTCAAAACACAACTGCGGTAAAGGTTCCCTTAACCAATTACCAATGTTGGGAGTTCATCGGTGCCCTCATATTTCAATTCCGAGCACCAGTTCAAAAGATAGAAAAACCCGCAAGTAAATTTACTGAACGTATGTGAAAAAAAATGTTCAGAAAATTATTATCAGTCAACCTTGACCCACTCCAGTCAAGGTTAGGCTCTACTTAAGTAAACAGCGCCCCAAAGAACTCATTGAATCTTTCGGATTTTCAATCCGAGTTACTGTTTAGAAGTTTTGAATTTTACAATAAAATAATTACCACTTAATTATTTTTTTTGCAACCAAAAACTATCTTTTTCTGGTGGCCCGTGCCTGCCAAATTTAGTATCTGCTTAAATAAACCATGCACTCACGAGTTCAGTGGTGGTCTCAGATTTTTAATCCATGCTACCATTTGTGAGTTATAATAATTTGGAAAACAAATTAATTTATTTAATTATTTTATTTACGGTTATGCCATTTTTGAAATTTCTCACAGGAGGCCCGCACCGACTAAAATTAAGTCTCACCTAGGGTAAACCCATCATCCTGAGCGCAATGGTGCCCTCAGATTTCTGATATGAGTAACCGTATAAGATTTATTCCACTTTTTCAGTAAAAATGATTATGCGCGTTAATTTAAGCTTAACAAAACTTCAGAAAATTATTCCGGGAACACCGGGCCTCAGAAGCAGGTGCCGTCAGATACTACGTACTCGAAAAAATCGAAAGAAATTAAGAAATTTTTTTTTTGAAATTTTTGAGTCTCTAAATATTAAAGGTAATATTATCTTGTTTCCTTATGATAGCCTATAATGATAAACATATTTTCTATTAGTTCAAGATGGATTCCCTAAATTTCATTAACAAATTATTTGATAACTTACATTAATTAATTTTACAATAAAGGTTTCATTCTACACCAATGATCCTATATAATACCATTTTTTTCTTTATATTGAACAAGTTTAGTATGTTGGATTACAGTAAATAACATGTATCTCCATAAAGAATATGGATGAGTCAAATGGCTCATCATGGATCACACCATATCTAAAAAAATTTTGTTCCTCATTTTCCAATCACTATTCCATTTTAATTTATAAGGTGGAGTACATTTAGAGAGAATCCAAAACTCAAGTAAATAATCAATGATGTCTAAATTGATATATCATATTCATGGCCTCAGCAGAGTTTCATAAGGATCATACTAATATTGTTCTGAAATGAATTCTTATATTCCATGAATCCTTCAAATGTATCATATTTATACGTTATTATATAGACATCTATATATATACTAAAACAAAAAATAAAATTTATTAAGTATAAGTTATCAATCTTGGATTTAACATGAAATAGTATATACCCATCATTATAATCCATCTCAATAAGATCTAGGTACCTTTCTCCTTTTCTACTAAATGGGATGTTATCTATTTTACCCTAAAAATATTTGTCACATGGACCGTATATTTTTAACTAAAATGGATAAAAATATATATCTTGATATAATTTAGTCAAACAATTTTTTAAATTAACTTGATATTTATTCAATTGTTAGGGGTGCTATGATCCATTAAAATTATTTTTAGTATCTATTTACATCCCTTGATTCCTGAAATCTAACATGTAAAGGCCATTATTGAAATATTTATATCCATAAAAACATTATTTATAAATTAACTTAAAAATTTATCAACTGTTATAATAAATTAATCTATATCAATTAAGGAGAAAAGATAATGTTTTTGGTAATAGAGAATACCTAACATGAATAATTCAAGAAAAAATATCATTTTAGTCAATAATAAGATTTGGTAATCTCTAATAGTCACAAAAGTAAGTCTATGTCCATTTTCTACTTATAAATCCACCTTATAATGTGAAATTATAGAGGATATAATTATTTTTGTTATATGAATACATATGAGAGCACTGAATTCATTAAAACAATTAAGAACCAAACCTTGTCAGACATGGACTGTACGAGTCATTAAATTCCACACATTATATAAGTTAATTAATGTTTCATAGAATTATTTTAATGCATGTGGAGTAGTCAATGTATAATGACCATGAATGACATATTGTGCATATATTTATAATGAAATAAATTAATAATTTAGTATATATCAGTGTTTGTGCATGTGTGTCCTCTCACATAATGTGTACGTGTAAATAAATTACAAAAAACATATTATTTTGTGGTTTAAAGGACTAATAATTTTATACATAATTGTTTTTAAAGTTGTGGTTCACTTCGTGTACATATATATATTTTCTGTGTATCATTATCATTTTATGTCCTTGATTCAAGCCAACGGAATCATGATTTATTATCGCATGGACCTGTGAGGAGTACACATTTTTTATAGAAAGTATGAATAGTGTAACCTCCTCGGTGCACAACTATTAATCCATACACGTTGTGTAATTATTACCCAAGGTGTATTGGATTATACATTATCCTCCATGAAAATGATTGGACTACACAATAGTTAACCTAGTTACATGGCATGTTGTGTGTTATCCAATATTAGTCTATACATGAAGAATTTATTACACTTCGTGTTCTTTATTTCATGATGTGTTAAATTATTTTTAACTACATCCCAATGAAATAAACCTGGATACATGGAATGTTAACATCTTACATGTTTTATAATATTGCGTGGTCTCACATAAGTTCTCAACATCTCCTGAAGGGTTTAATGGTTATTATTCATTATAATTTTAATCTGAACTAGAATAAATAAATTAGAAATAAAATGAAGAATAAAAAAATTTATGATCAAATTCTAGAAAAAATTTCATAAAATTCAACCAACATTTTATTGGAATAATAATAAATAGTAATTAAATAATTATAACTTCCATATAACCCCTATCATACAACATCATGGTTTTGGAGACAACGGAAGTGCCTATTGGGGCGATGACTAACGAATATTGTTTTTAAATTGAGTGAATCATTCATAATTTATATGATATTAACCCCATTACCAAATTAATTGTTTTTAGGAAGATTGAAAAATTATTTTTCTTTGAATAATATGGAAGATCTCTAAACACTAATTTATAATTAATTTGATACCTATGATGAAATGGAACCCTATCCTTGAGAAAATTATTCATTGATAATTTTGATCACTCTAACCCAATCAACGTATCACAATTGAGTAATGAGGAACTAATGTCTATCTTCTATATATATGATACAGACAAGCTATTTCAATCTACAAACAACACTAATTAATCACTAGATTATAGTGGACCAAATTTATTTTCATTCATTGTTCAACTAGATCATTACATATTTGTTTGTACCCAAAATAATTGTCCCTTTTTCTTCACAGTCATGAGAGGAAGACGGGATGCGAGATATATTGAGGGGAAATTATTAAGCACACTTATTAATGTTTATCTAATTGATTTATAAATATATTTTCTATCACGTGGGTAGGGTTTAACATTTAATTAATTTCAAAAAGGTCTTTAATAACATATTAAACCTTTAAAAAATCGCATGACATGTAATAAAATAATATTTTTATCATATTTTATGAATTTTTATAACCATTTCTATTAGAAATATTTATTATCAATCCAGAAAATAATAATTCAATACTAGAGAAATTCAGGTCCACTCATCCACCACAACATTTATTAAATTTATTAACAAATAGTTAAATAAATATTATTTATTCTATAAATAAGTAAATATTTTATTCATCATTTTATGAATTGATATTTATATAATATTCATCTATAAAAATAAAATCTTTATTTAATATAAAAATAATTATTTATTAATATTTTAATAAAAAGAGATAATGTTTTTATAAATTATAATAAATAAATAATTACCTTGAAAAAATATGTATTTACTATTTTAGATAATTTAATAAATCATGAATTAATATGACTTACTATTTGGTAGAATAATTTTTCCTCAAAATGATAAGTGAAAAAATATTTCGCCTGAATTAATTGAACACATTTTATGTTTTCATCCATGCCACTTCCTTAATATTATTATGGGAGATTTCATAATGCTCGTGGTTTTTTTCTAGAAATGGGTCATGGTAGCCACAAAATAAGAAGATATTTCAAAAAGAAAATAACATAATATGAATTATCATTGTGGAATATAATACATGTTCTATGAGATCTCATCAATCATCTTTCACGTTGGCATCGTGAAACTAAATTCATGAAATATAATTTTGTGAGTATCTAATATGAACACTGTTACATTCCATGGCCATGGAATTTAATGTTATCATTCTATTCCAATAAATGTTATGAGTAATCAACCTCAATAAATATGTATGTTACAATCCTTCATTAACTTTTTCATTAATAATATATCATTCATGACATGACCAACATACCCAACTTCATTGTCCTCATAACTCAACATGGTTTATTACAATATATCCAATTTCATAATTCATCATCTAATATAATAATAATATTAATGATTTATTATCATTTCAAATTCTCGTGGACAGAAATTTCCAATGAATCCTAAATAAGTGAATTCTAATAAGAATTTATGTTCTCACAATCACTCATCTTGGATATAACAAAGTGTGAGCATCTTGAGATGATGCATTGTTTTATTCTGTTTAATCTCACCTAATATCCAAAATACTATGTTTATTATCAATAATTGTTATATGATAATAGAATAATGTTTATGAATATGATTATTTTATTTCAAGGTTCCCATTATGGAAGGAAACTTCCACTACTTTTTCAATATGACAGATACTCAAGTAAATTATTACATTAATTTCATGTAGATCATTAGAAAATATTTAATATTTTTTAATTTAATATTCACAAATTTATGTGTATTATAGTAAAAATAGTTGGTTATAAGACACAAAATTAAATAGTTAACTCTTTAATAACACATATTTAATGAAATTAAATGACACCCTTTGACTAAAATGAAATTTAATCTAAACATCAATTACACTCTTTACATTTTAATCATGCACCAAAAAAACATGAAATATCAAATGGTGAAAACTATTTAAAATCCTAATATCATTAAAACTTATAAAGGGATTATAAAATATATTAACCATAAAAAAAATATTTAATTAACTAAAGCACTCCCAATAATTTTTGATAAATTCCAGGCACACTAGTTTTGAAGCCAAAACATACTGCTTATGTTAAAAAATATTATTAATGGGGAAATTTAGAATTCTTTGATATAAAAGGTATGTAAAAACATTTAAAAATAGATATAAAATTTAATACATAGGGTAATAATTTATCATTATATGAAATCAATGATTAATAAAATTATTTTATTAAAAAATATTAAAATTATATACTATGTTTCATAGAACATTAGAAACATATGTTAAAATTATAAACAAATCATGGATCTAAATGTAATTAGTTATGAATAGATAAAACATAACTTTAATCTAATTACATTTAAAATGTTGATGACAATCCACCTCAATATTGTCCATTGAACCCATAAAAGACTAAATGGTACACTAAAATGTGAAAACCATGAAAAAAAATTTAGTACTAGAATGAAGAGGAAGGAAATTAGGGAGGGGGGAGGATTTCAGAAGCTGACCACTTATTCTTCTAGGAAACTGTGAATGAGGGGTATAGAATTGAAGTAGAGGGGGAAAATGAGAGAGAGAGTGGGAAACATCCATTAGAACGCACTTGATATAATTCATTAAAAATTAAAAAAAATGGAATACTCATAATTATTAAATGAGGGAAAATAAGTAAATTTAGAAGTCTTTTATATTGGGCCACATATTCCACAGTACATCTCCTACACCACGAAACCATGCCCCTCCTCTAGGAACCTTTCCAGAATGGTCTCAAGGGATGCAATGAGAAGGTTAAAAATAAATAGAGATTATGGTACTAAGCCTCTCTTAGACAGTACATGATTACTATTCATGATATGACATAGATCCCTCTACAAAACACCCTCTATAGCATGGACTTTAGCCGCCACTGTATCCCTTCTATCACACTCATACAAATTACCATTACAAGAATCCCTTTTAAATCTCCTATAAAAAACTCCCTTTAACCATTACATAGCATGATCCATTGAATAAACTCATCTATATTGTTTATAAATTCTACTTGTTGGTATGAAAAAATCATACACATCACCCAATATAGCTCATAACAGGAAAAATACCCCAACAACCCTTTTCCCTAAAAAAATAATAAATTCATGGAGATTGTATATTCTTGGGATTCCTATGGATACAATTATTCGTACTATATACCAAACCTGAGACTACATAGGACTCCAAAAATACCTAAAAACAATGGAATCTCTTATAAAATCCCTGAAACAATGAGAAGAAAATACAAGAAAAAAAAGAGATTTCAAAAATAATAAAACAGGATTATGGTGTGTAAGGTATGATATTTTCAAAATTTAACTTTTTTAATATAGTAATTTAAATAGTATATATAAATAAAATAAAAATATTATGAAATCATTATAAAAATAGTGTAAATGAAATAAATTAGAAAACTTATTGCTTATGAGGTTTATTTTTCTGAGCTTGGTTGGGATGTTTCATCTCTACGACTTTCCCTCCACTATGCCAAAAAAAAATCCACCAATTGTATTTTAATTGAAACCATTTGTTTTATACATTCAATATCTTATAAATCACCATGAAATCCATGATTTTTTAATTTTCACATCATGCAACCCCTATTGTTAACCATATCTTTAGGTTGTACAGATGGATTTAGAGGGGATGTGGTAGAAGAAGTTAAGATGACATAAATAACTATTTAATAATATAATAATTTATATATTATGTGTATTTTTATAAAATTAATTATTATAATTTTATGAAAATATTAAGTTCATTTCAATAATAATTTATTCAGTTAATGTAGCTAAATAACTAATGGAATTATTGCATGATTAAAATTTATTTTATTTTGAATTTTATTTTTATAAACTATACATTTTATTTTATGAAACTAAAATATTAACATTAAATGATAACTGTAATAAAATATTTTTTTTATATCAATAATATATAAACAATCATTTAATTATTAAATTATAATAAATAAGAAAAATATAAAATAATATTTTAAAATTCATTTTTAAAAAACAGTTTTCTTTATATATTATGTTTTAATTTAATATATTTTTTTCTAATTTTTAAAATTTTAATAAGATTAAATTCATTCCAAAACAAGAATTATAACTTAAATATTTGTCAATAAATCCCAACATATAAATATAATTTAATAGATAATCATTATAGTAAATATTTCACAAAGGGTATAGTGTAAAAATGTGGTGGTAAACCACGGTTAGATTTTCACCAAATCAAATTGAATTATATACCTTATTGAACAACTTTTTAATTATTTAATCCATAACCACATGTCTCACCAAAATTTATTCACAAAAATAACCAATATATAATTATATTCTTTACTTACCCTAGTGATAACATTAATTTTCATGGGAATTTCCTTTGTTTTACCTATAAAATGACTTCAATGAAGTTAATACCCCCTCCAAATACATTTAAACCCTAATTTTATCATCCACCCATGACCAAAACTTTTACAACAATATAAATATAATTATTTATGACTCATCAATATATACAAATATTATTATTTTATAAGAAAACAGATTATCTATATCTCTGAAATCCATAACAAATTAGAAATGTCACTTGTGTTTTGTATGAACTACCACCCAAATGAATAAAATGATTTAGTAAAAATTGATCCCATGCATTTATTTTTATAATAATATTCATAGGGAATAAAAATGATTTATATTAATAATTTTATTATATAATGATATTTTATTCACTCAGTAAATATAAAACACATTATGTATATACCACAATTTCATATTTTAATATTACCGAAAAAATATTTTGACAAATTAAATTTTCTAGGAGAATAACTGAAAGTATCATGTTAATATATTTGAACATTATAAATCATTATATAAAATCTATTCTTGTAGCATAATTTTTTTATAAATTATGCTCTTGGTATGAAATAAAGACGAATGACTATTCCATTATAATACATTTGTGAAATAATCAAACACAATAACAACTAGTATTTAAAATCAATAAGAATTCACAGATAAATATATAATAAATTATTAAAATTTATAGTTATAAAAGTATATATATTATAATAATTATATTAAATTGGAAGTTAATACGGTTATATTTGTTATACAAGAGTTAATATCCATTTTGTGGGAGTCAATATTAATAGTTAGGGAATTTGGTAACTCAATTTATTTTCATTTAGATATAAGGTTTCTTCTTGAAATCAATTTTCGAAGATCCCTATAATATTATATTTTAAATTTCAAATAATTATAAGTATTTTATCATGTGGAAAAGTACATTGTAAATAAAATCTTATATCCAGTTGTTTTTATCTCTCACAAATGAATACTATTTTCAAGAATAAATTTTATCCTCTATATTGGATCATTTTCCGATACATCCATAGTGTTAATTCCAAATATTTGTTTAATTATTATTCTATTAAGAAAATAATTATTATTCCAGGTTATATACATATTTCATATTACCTGTTTCTAAATTAATTTTCATTATCCTCCTCATGATATCGGTTTCAAAAAGTTTATTCTGAAATATTAAGAAGGTTTTATATCCTTCCATTATCATATATTTTATCATCATCCCCACATTTCTTTTTGATAAAATTTATGACATTTTTAGAAATCCAATATAAATATTTATATGTAATTTTTTTTTTAAAAAAACTTCTTGTCAAATACTCAATCATGATCACTTTGAATGTAAATCAAAATAATGTCTCTTCATGATAATGATACTAAATGTTTTCTAATGATACTTTTTATGTATTTTATTCATTATTAATTTTTAAATATATAATATATAATCTATTTTAGAGTTATGTTTTATAAATCATTATGTAAATTATTCTATGAAATAAAATGTTATGGTAATTGAATTTTTTTATCAACATATCTATTTCATGAAGTCATTGTTTGTGATACAGTTAGTAAATTTTATGGAACTAATTTTTATTTCATTTATTGTTATGATATTATAAATGATTGATATATGGAAATCAAATACACACACACACACACACACACACAGATATATATATATATATATATATATATATATTATGTTTCAGGTGGTATATGATATCAACCACTTATTCGTTAGATAATGTTTTAGAAATTATATGATAATGATGAGTTTACATGATTGGGTTTGTTCTCATGTTATAATGTAAAAAACATTGGGTTTTATAATGACTAAATGGATGGGAATGATTGGGTTTTCTCACAATGTGATTATTTCTTATGCTTAGTTATATGAAACAGTTCCTTATTAGGCCATATATCCATGAAAAAAATAATTTTTTATAACAATATTATATTTTATGTATCATATTCATTTTCTCACATTTCCAAACTCGTATTCTAAGATATATGTTTCATAATTTAATTTTTATTGCTATGATATCATGAATTATTGAGAAATATTATTGTTTACCATTATTTTTAATCCTATATTTCTATCATATAGGAATTTTCTGAATACTAACACTATAACAATGTATTAATTCATGATAATATTTTTCTTATACAATGTGTCCCATCACGACCAAGGATACTTATTTATTTTGTTATTTTCCTGATCTTGGATCTTCTTGGTCTATGATTAGGTTGAGAACTGTGTTAAATTTTCAAATAGGTGGATGTTTGGGGGGATTTTGGCCTATACATGGGAACCACATGTTTAATGGAAACTGTGTAGCTCTGTCCAAGTACCCATATAATAGGTCCTGGTGCTCGATAGAATCTACCACATAGTTTGAGAGTGCTCAGTTGAACCATGTGGTTGGTTATCTATTAGGAAAGAAGCTACATTACAGTTTGAGCATAGTAGCACAAACCTTGCGAGATGGTCGTGTGATACGTTCCTGCTTGGGCAAAAACTACTATATTGTAGGTGCACGGTTGGGTAAAACATACTTCCAAACCATGTGAGCTTACAAGAAATTTCTAATCTTAAAAACACTATTATACCCTCTATCGCTTTTAACCCTAAATTGGACCCCCTATTGGATAATTTTTTGTGCACCAAGTGTCCTGATACCCCTCTTCCCTTGGCTCTTCCTCCATTATGGTTGAATCTTAAAATATATAAGGTTATTTTTTTAGGGTTTTGGCCCCATATTTCCATATTTATCTCATTCGATCATGTTTTATTGGTTTCCCATTAGTGGGGTCTTATTTGGCCGAACCCTAATGCCTAGGGTTTCATGTTGGGTTGTTTTTATTTAGATTATGGGCTTTTGAATGGTTTATAACTCATACACATATATTTTATAAAGGTTACATCTCTCACATGAACTATTGAGGTTGTTACCTCCATACTTTTCTATTTCTATGTAATCTATTTTATGATTTGGTGTTTCAAATATATTTTTTAAATACGATTCAAACCTTGATAGTGCATATTATTAAACTATTATGGTGTTTTATCATTTGAATAAATTTATTAAAATGGGTTTTGAAGTGAATATTTGTTTCTACCTTTGTGTATGTGTACCAAATGAAATTGATAAGATAGTAATGGTGTTTTGATAGTAAACTTGGTTGATTTGGATGATGTATTACCATAGAAATATTTGGTTAAATAGGTTTGATTATTGAATTTTCATTCTGTGTGTGAACATGTAATTTATATGGCATGATTGTTGGGTGGGAATATTTTCAAATGGGTTCTTTATACATGTGAATTTAGGTTAAATCCTTGGGTTTGGTTGAACAGAATGTGGTGTTTTGGAAATTATTTAAAAAGGGTTTCATGGAACCATGGGGTGTTTTATTGAAGGTTGTAATATCCATTGGTGCAATGAGTGCACCCCTGGATGATATTTCCATTGATGAAATCACTAAAAATTATTTTATCATTTAAACATTGGATCTTCTAAAAATAGTTCCAGGTCTCCCAAAAGGAGAAAAACTGGTTTCTAGATTGTATTAATTGTTATGGAACATTTCTTGTTTAATAATGGATGATTAGCTTTTATATTACAAGGATGCTTGATTGGAATCATTATGTGCATGTTCTGTTTTCATCTTGTTTTTAAAATAACTTTGAATTTGAAATAATGGATAGTTAAGCATTTTTTTCTACAAAGTGGTTATTATAATTGAATTCTATAAAGGATGAGAAATGGTTTCAAATTTTATTCTAGATGTACATTATATAAGTCCCAATTAGAAAATTTTAATCATGGGAGATAAATGTGGTTTTGAAAATGTGAATTCCATGTTTTCATATTGAAATGTGTTATAAATTTTTTATATGCATATGTGATGTGGCAGCCTAGTTGTAACATTTTATAATGTGATACCTATATAGAGTTAACTCCACTTGGGGATTACCCTATATGGGTTATCAGGTATGTGGTCTCCATTTATGGGGTAGGAAAGTGTGGTGGAAGTATGAATTTTTAGTCACATGGGTTTGGGCCTCATACTTACACAATTTATAATTATTATGGGTTCCTAGGCACTTATTAGAGAATCAAGTGATGTTATGTTCCAGACCCAATTAAATGTTTTGGTAACCCCAAAATTTGGAAGGAGGCCATGTGGTTTGTGGATTTGTAATGGTCAGATGTGGTCAGCCAGTTAGTTATAGAGTTGGGAGCTTCACTATAAAGTGGAAGTTGGTTCCAAACCGAGTACGTCCAAGGGTTTCTCTAGGGATGTTTATGAATTTTCCATGGTTACTAAAATATTTGTACATGTTTACTTTCTATTATATTTTCCCATATCTTTCACAATTAATCTATTTTCTACAAATCCCTAGCATTGATTAACATGGGATTTGGTTTTAAAATGGATATCAATTTTGAATGTTGAAATATAGTGTGCATTGTTTTGAAAAAGGAAAAAAAATATGTTTTTATTTATTTGAATATTAATCCATGTTTTTTAAAAAGTATTAAAAACTAGTTTTCATGGATAATTTTTGGAAAAAAAATACATGGGATCTTTGGTGGTTTTCTACTAAGCTACATGGACCACACTATACTGTAACCACTCAGTGTTAGTAGACCTGGTCTATTTTATAGGCTCAAATTCTTATTCAGGTTTCTTTGATTGAGATATATCTTATGACGGTTCCGTCTTGAGTATGGTGGTGACATTGAGGTATCATATAGATCATGTTTTAGTTCTGTTGTATCTTGTAACTGAATCATTTTTTAATATTCATTTGTAATTCAATAGTTGTCCATTTTTTCATGCTCATTTTGTTAATTATTTTTATTAGATATTGGATTATAGTAATGAAATCATTCCCACTTGGATATAAATTTTTGAATGAAACCAGTTTCCAGACTTTTTGTAATGGGAATACACTTCGGGCTATCTTGTGGATTGGTTCGACTATCGGTTTGGATAGAATACTCGAAATATTTTTAGAAATATTGTATCATAGGAGGTTCTTGTTATTTGGGGTTTCAAATTGTTGAAGAATAAGATTTTTAGGGCACATGTGCTTGGTTATGGGTTGGTTCTTAATAAAAATCACTCATTTTGTGACCTATGTTACCAGGGGTAGTCTGAGATTTTGGTTTATGCCATTATATTGGATTTAGGGATGAAAATAGAGGTTAGACAGTGTTCTTCAATGATATAATATGGATTAGTGTCCCAATTGGAGTCTATGTGCATGGTTCAATATCCTCCTAGTTGTTAAGGCCTTCATGGGGTACGACCCACTACTATGTCATCAAATTAAGCACTACTACTATATCCTCATTTTGATAGTTGGACCTATTATAGGTATTTTCTCAGTTCCAGTTTATTTGGGAAGGATTATAAAAATGAAAATGCGTTTTGAAAATGAAAATTGATTTCCCCTCAATGTTTTTAAATTGGTAAAATTGGTTTTAAATGAATTTTTTTTGTTAGAATATTTGCCCTGTTTTTTGATTTTCTGTGTAAATGGATTGGGTGAAACCCATCGTTATCCTTATGAAAATTTTCAAATGTGATGGAGTGTGTGTAAAGCGTGTTTTTGTATGTGTGGATGGAAATGGATGAACACATGTGTGACGATTCATAGGGTTCCACAGGAGGGTGTTTAAATCAAATGCTTGGCATTTTTTTCAGAAGTAATTTTTTAAGAGGTATGTCATTCTGGAAATTGTTTTTTATTTTATAATGTAGGTCATGTTTTCTGATAAGTGACTTTTTAAGAAGGTAGCCTTGAAATATTAAAGAAAATGGGATTTTAGAAAAGGGTGTTTTTGGTTTAAAATGTGTTTTTATTGCTTTTGAGCATGTTGTTTTGGCTCAAGATGTTTCCTCTGATTGTATCACAGTTTTATTTTGAATTTGGTCTTGTGTTTTTCATTTCGACCAAAATATTCCACCTAGAAAGGTCCCTAATGTTTTAAATGATTCATGCCTATTTATTGATTCCACTCGATTGATGCATATTTTTTTATAGTTATTGAGGTTCGTTAGGGGAAGTGGATTAGTTTGAATAAGATGATAATGTCTCTAAATTTTTAGGAACAACTAATGCATTTAATGATTGTGCGGTTCTGGGTTTGATTAAGTGTCCACCTTTGGATGAATTTTAGTTTCACTCCATTCCATCACTACAAATTGGTATTACATGTGAATTTTTTATGTTTTTCATTATCTTATGATTTATACTTGAGGAGGTGAAGATAAAGAATATGGAATAGATCCTGATCGTTAGTCCATTATCTTATGTTCCATTAGGGTGGTTGGTCTGGGCATGTGAATACATCTTGCTACAACACTCTGAATACATTCAATCAAATTCTCCACTTGGTTCATATAAGGAATTGATATAGGAATTGTTTACTAAAGAAGATATCTTGATCAGAGAACTCATGTATCTGACTATGAGGTAGGAGATGATTCAATCATCAAATATCCAACCACATGCCTCAGAGTAAATATCAAGCATAGTGAAGAGTTTCTTAAAGAGTGTGAAATGTTTCCCTTTTTTCTGTGTTGGGATGTCGAAATTTATAATTCCCTTGTTATATTTTGTAGTTGTTTTAAATTTATCATTTAATTAAAATAATTTGGTGGCTCTTTAATTTTATGATATGAATGGTTGTGTTCATCTGAGTTTGTCTTTTTGAATCATTTATTTTTTTAATGTGTCATCAACCCATGTGTGGGTTGGTTTTGGTTTTATTTGTGATCATTTGGAAGTTCTGGAATTTTTTTATTTCATGAATGCTGTTTCCATATTTATCTAGATTTTATTTGGTGGTTTTAGTCACTTTTATTATTTGGAGTCATAGATCAGTGTGGGGTGTTTTTTGTTATTCCAGTGTTTTTTTCTTCCCTTTGAGGAGAGTTTTTAGTTGTCGTATATAATTCCAGTATACCAGCATCTCAGTATGTTTGGTTTCCTTGTAGTGGGATTTCTATTTAGGTCATTGTATTGTGGATTGGTTTTTTGGTGAGATTGGATATGTTTTGGTAGGGATTTCCCTTTTTCTCAGTCCTGATGTGGGTGTTAGACGGGTGACAAAAACAAGTTTGAGTTTTCTTGGGTTGTGATTTCCATATTTTCATGGATAAGTTATTTGAGATCGTTTTGTTGGGAGAACCCTCTATTATTCTCCATTTATTTTTTTGTTTTTGTCTCTCCCAAATTGTTCATGTGTTAATTCTTGAGTAAATGGTCACCCCATGTTATTGGTTTCCCACAGTTTGGATCTGGCATGGATTCATGTTCTGATTGTCTTTTTGATGGGTAACATTATCATGGAAGAATTTTTCTATGGTGGGTTGAATTTTCAAACCCCATCCTCATATAATCATTTATTTTATTGTTTTCCTATTCATGGATCTTCTTGGTTGAGTTGAAAATTGAAACCTGGATATTGTTTTTGAAACTTTGGATATTTGGGGGGACTTTAGCCTTTGCACAGGGACTGCCCTGTTAGAGGGAAGCATTTGACTCAGGCTAGGTACCAGTGATGTAGGTCTTGGTGTTCGATAGAAGCTACAACACAGTTTTTGGTTGATTATTCAAACTCTATTTTATGGTCGTGTGGTTGATCATTTTATAGGAAGACACTACCGTATGATGTATGCTCAATATCAAAAATCTTGTGGGTTATTCATGCAGTTGGTTCTCGCATGGGAAGTGGAAAACACAAGATTGGTGAATGGTTTGGTAAACAGTGTGGCTAAATATTGTGAGTTGCCCATAAATTTTAAAATATAAAACCCCTATTCTTCCCTCTCGCATTTTAAACACTAACTCAGACCCCCCTTGGGTCATTTTTCGTGCACCAAGTTATCGGGAAACCCTTATTTTATTGGATCATCTTCTACCATAGTTGTATCCTGAAAGATCTAAGTTATTTTTTAAAGGGTTTGGACCCCATTTCCTCTTCTTTCTCTACTTTTTACTTGTTTTCTTGGTTTCTCTATGGCAGCATCTTGTTTGGAAAAACTGTAATGGATAGGGTGTGTGAGTTGGGACAATTTTTCATTGGATATAGTGTTTGTGAATGGTCTTTGGGGCTTAAATCACTCTTATTTTATGATTCAATCACACCATCACTCTTTTGAGGCAGGTTTCCCCATACAATTTCTTTCTGATGCAATATATTTGATTCTTTCAGGTTTCAGTTAAATTTTTTAAATTTGATTCACACCATGATAGTTCATATGGTTATTCTATTATGGTATTTCTTAGCTTTAGAAATTTATTAAAATGGGGTTTGATGTGATTATTGGTTTATGCCTATTTGTATGTATACCAAATGTGTGTGATAAGAAACTAATTAGGTTTTGATAGAAAAACTGTGTGATTTGGATTTTTTTCCATTTTTGGTATTTTTAAAATTGTTTGGTTTTTGTGTTGTTGATTTGTGTGTGTGAACCATTAATTTATATGGCTTGCTGGTTGTGTTGGAATGTTTTGAAAGGGTTTATTTATATGCATTCAATAATGAAATATCATTTGGTTTGGTTAAAGATAATGGGGTTCATTGAAAATTGTTTCTAGTTTTTTTCATGGACACATGGGCCGTGACATTGGATGATGGAACATCCAAGGGATTATGTAGTGAGAAAAAGTATTGGCTTTCAAATTATGATTGAATTGAAATAGATTCTCTACTTGAACTATTGTTTTCCTAAAAAAAATCCTCATATTATATTCCCCTATTTTATAAAATGGTTCAATGAATCCCCTAATGAGATAACGAGGCTCCCAAATTATAGTGAATGTTATGGTCATTTTTTTGTTTTATAATGGATGATTGGTTTCTAAAATATAAAGATGAACATTAGGAATAATTAGGTGTATGGTGTGGTTTCATCTTATTTTGAAATAAATTCCTATTTTATATAAAGGACCTTTTGGTATTTCATTCTATTAAGTGGTTATTTGTATCAAATTTTAGAGTGGTTGATAAATGATTAGAAATTTTATTTGAGATGGAAAGGATATAAGGCCTAGTGAGAACATAAAAACATTGGGAAATAAATGTGGTTTTACAAATGTGAATGCTCGGTAAAAATTTTTAATAGTTTGATAAATATTATATAAGATAAAGAGATGTGACATCCGTTCGAAAAAATTGATGACGTGATACATATATAGTGGTTACTTCAACTGGGTGTCACCCAATATGGGTTACCGTGTAGGTGGTGTCTGTGTATTGGGTATGGATGTGATGTGATAGAAGGTAAGGTGAGTCGCACATGAGATAGACTCCTACATACATAGTATATATTTACCATGGGTTCTTAGGAATCTTTTAGATGACCCAATGACACTTCTTTCCAACCCCCATTAGATGTGTTGGTACCACCTAGATTTGGTGAAATATAAGGTGGGATGTGTCATTTGATTTTTCAGTTGAGGGTAGTTAGTGGGTTACAGACTATGGAGCATTAGCATACAACATCAGGTTTTTTCGTGCCAAGTACATCTCGGGGTCACTCAAAGGATGTTTAGGATGTTCATATCATTACTAAATTATATATTATTGTTTACATTATTTTGAATTTTGTTCCCATATTTCACTGTTAATGTATTTTCAGCACATCCTTGCTATTGTTTATCTGGGATTTTGGTTTGAAAACAACAACCTATATTGAATGTAGAAATATAATGTTCATTTTTTTGAAAAATGGAAAAATATGTTTTTATTTATTAGAATATTTACCATTTTTTTAAATTATAATTCAATCTAGAGTTAATAGAATATTTTCAATAGAGGAAATTAATGGATTATTTTGGGTTGCCTACTATGCTGATTATCTCAATGCCTACTTATACCACTTGGTGTTAGTAGACGTGATTTGTTTTTTTAGGTTCAGAATCTTATTCATGTTTTTTTTATTGACCCATATCTTGGAGCAGTTCAGTCTTGTGGATGTTGGTTTCATTAAGGTAACATGAAGATCATGTTGGAAGTGGTTTAGTCAGATTTTTCCTATATGTTCAGATGAATCTTGTAAGTAAATAAATTTATTATATTCATGTGGGATTCAGTTATTGAACATTGATGCATGCTCAATTTGATTATTTTTTTGATATCGGTTTATTGGGCCGAAATCATTCCCATTATGATTTCTTTTAATGTCGGGCAATAGTCACCAGCTCATGGGGATCTAGAACACCTATATGGCTATGTTGTGGACCTTTTCTGATATCGGGTTGAATGAGATACATGTATGGTTCCTAAAAATATGGTATCTGGGGATGTTCTTATTATTTTGGATGTCATTTAGTTAGATATTTGGATTTATGGGGCTCCGAATTTTGGTAATCGGTTGGTTCTTAATCACCACCACTCATGACGAGACCTGAGTTACCAGGGGTAGTCCAGGATAAGGGTCTATTGTCCTTGTTTTAGATTGAGAGATGAAAATTACAGTGAGTTGGTGTTATGTCGTGATATAACATAGAGTAATGATACATGTGTATTTCGATTACATAGTTAATGGTTATCCTAGTTGTTAATACTTACTTAAGGCATATCCCATTACCAAGTTTTTAGGATAATCATAACTACTTGTTCATCATTATAGTATTTTAGGTTGATTTTGGTATTATCTGAGTTTTTTTTATGTGAGTATGATTATAAAAATTAATATGTGTTTTAAAATTGAAAAATGATTTCCTTCAAGTGGTTTGAAATTGGTAATGGTTTTTTAAAAGGATTTTTTTTGGTTTCACAAATTTTGTGCACGATTTCATTTGCTAATGAAATGGATTGGGTGGAACCCTTAGTTCCCCTTATAAACATTTTCACATGTGATGTTATGTGTGCAACGTATGTGTTGGAACATGTGTATGGAAATGGATGAAAACATGTACGATGGTAAATAGGAGTCCACAGGTGGGTGTTTTAAATCAATGTTTGAGACTTGTATTTCTAATGTTATTTTTGGAAGATAAAAATGATTCCAGAAATTGGTTTTTTATTTTTAATGTGGTTCATATTTTATGAAATGTGATATTGGGAGAAGGATGTTTTGAAATCTAAATGAAAATGTTAAATTGAAAAATATTATTTTTGTTTTATGGCTATGTTTTTCTGACATGTGATCCGATTGTTTTTTCTCGAGATATTTCTTCTGATTGTATCTTGGTTTGACATTGATTTTCATGTTCTTATTTTTATTGTTGACACGAATATTCCTCCCAAAAAGGTCCCTACATATTTTAATGATCCATTCCCAAATTGTAATTACTCTCTAGTTTCAACTATTCATCATAGTGATCTATGTTCATTAAATGTAGTGGAGGAGTTTAATGGAATAGTCTGTGTCTTAATATTTTCGAGAACTCCTGAATTCTTCAGAGTTTTCCAGGTTCTAGGATTGTTTGTGGGTCCATATATTGATGAATGGGAGTTATTCTCTCCATCATTAATACATGTTGGGATTAATTGGGATTTTTAAGTCCATCTATGTCAGATGGTTTATACATGAGGAGGTGAAGACGAAGAAGATGGAAGAGCTCATGTGTATTTAGCAAGGCTAGTAGACGGTAATATCCTATGTTGACCATTTCAAGGAGATGGTTTCTTTTTTTCTTGAGGTGGTGTAATAGGATCTATTGATGACATCGATTTCATTGGGGGTCTTAATTTAGAGATAAATTAGCGAGTCCTCTCCTCCAAAGATATTTGTTTGAAAAGTTGGTAAATGAAGCGTTTCAAATAAATTGGTTCCCAGAGACCATGAAGATTGCAATATGGTGTCTTTGGATTCTCATTAAGGTTCCCCATCTGGAAAATTGTCCATGTTGGATGAAAATATCCTTAATAATTCACCATCATTGGTTCTGGCCTCTAGTTCATCAGTCCCTTACATTACTTCCACCAATGTGGCCAATCTGGGCATGCGAATCCATCTTGCCTCCACCCCTTCAAGACCTTCTATTATTGTGGCCTCATCGGTCTTCTAGGGATGTTTTGTAGGATGCGTTTCTTGAAGAAGAGGATCATCCACACAAATCTGTCTCACCCCAACTTATGTATCCCAATTTCATAGGAATTTATATATACATGAATATGTATATAGAACTAATAAATAAAGAAATTTATAGTGATATTGATGAAAATATGTGAAATAAAATTACTATATAGAAAATCTATAATTAGGAAAAACTTAATTTGATGGGAATATATGATTATTAGGCCTATATAATGTTTTAAATTTGGAAAATTATGTATGATATATACAATATTATCTTGGGTCAACTCACTTGGTATCAAATCTGGTCTGTAATGTATGGTTTTTTAGCATTGGATCAAGGAGTAATGGTCCATAGAATCTAATTATGATCCATGATGTCTACTGAAACAATCATTAATTCATGGTAAAGGGTACATCTAATTTAATATTATATTTTTTATATTACAGTTATTGATATAGTACATCATTAACTTATCCTTCTTTTGTAAAAAGAGATCTAATTTAAATCAATGTTTTCTATTTGGGTGTATAAATATTATATTCAAATTATTCAGTAGTTTTTTTATTACATCAATTATTATTAGGTATATTCATATGATTTTTTATGAAATAAGTCACATAAAAATATGTTTTATTTAGATATGTACATCAAAAAGTTTTGTTTTACATAGTATTATTGTAATATAATCACTATAATCCCAAAATGTTTTCATTTCATCATGGTTTTATTAATTATTTGAGAAATATAACCAGAAAAATACTTATGAAGGAGTTGTTAAAATAGATTTAGAATTTTTCTTACATTGGTATAGAATATATGTTTTTTAAATTATAAAATAATATATTGTTTTATTCAATTTTTTGATATAACATTAATATAAAGAGTGTCAATATATGAAAAAATATAACATTAAATACCATTAAATTAATAATGGGGATATTATCTATAAAGTTATAGATGGAAAAAAATTATGAATGAGTAATACACATTGGATTCAAAAATTATACCACTAGCAGCATTCAACTATTTATAGACATTAAGATACAAAGGTGGTGTAATTATATCTTTTGAAAACATTATTGTTATCAAGGATTTCATTATAACATAATTAAATATAAAATTCACTAATCATAATGGAATTATTATTAAAACTCTCTCTACATCATTTCTTTCTCTAAATAAGCATTTGTGATGGTGTAGTCACATTATTCATCCATTTTCATTTGTGGTTGTTGGCACTGAAAATTCGATGAAACATTTGAATTATAATTTTAAAATTCATTTTCCCATGTTCTAGAAGGTGAAATAAATTGTCACGACCCCCTCCCCACAATGTGTACCCCTCTTGGGCCGGCAATGTGAAAAGGGATATAATGACCCCCGAGTCCCGCCTCCAGTAGGACCCGGGTTGGCGACTAGCACCGAGGGTATAATAACGTTCAAATGGGAGGCATTACCCTCTAAGAGAACACAAGTAGAAGAGAGAGATAGAATAGACTCCAATCAACTCCAACTCAGAACTGAAATATAAAAAGGAAACCAAGTACATATATGAAATGTCATGCAAAAGTACTACAACTGAAAGGGAAAACTAAAAGTACCCAAAAGAAAGAAAAACGACAGCGACCACAAGCCCGAACAACTCTTCCTCCAACCGCAAGCTAGTAGTAACCAGCGTGATCTCCAACCTGCTCCAAGTGACCTGAAAAACAGTTTATATGTATATAGGGTGAGTATAACAGTATACTCAGTTGGATCCTCCCCAAGACTCTCGTGCAAAAGTAAAGAAAGCATGCTAAAGCCCAGTGAACAACAAGTGAAACTAACTCGTTATCTAAACAGGTATACTATGTTCCCAACCTCACCATGGATACTCTTAACAAGTAACGCATACAAGAATATAGCATATAGTAAATAATATCAAGGGTACCCCGCTACTACTTCCCCACTGGTTTGCCGCTTTGCCCCAACGACATACGTCCTGTGCATCTCTCTCCAAAGGCTTGCCCGCAGACACCTGGGCTAAGCTCCACAATATGCACCTCATGCACTACAAAGGATTTCTCGTAGACACTTGGGCGAAGCACCACACCGTCCTCACAACCAAAGTAACCAGGTAGTTTCCGGGAGCTACCATAGCTCGTATAACGTGTATCATACGTCGAGTATTATTCCTCCAGCCATCACAGCCCATACGCCGAGTAAGGATCCTCAAGCCATCACAGCCTATACACGTTACACCTATAGTATTCCATAGGATACTATATCCAGAGTATATGTGTGTGAAATAACCACAAGCCATTACAGCCCTCTACACACATATATGGGTAAAACTAACCACTGTGCCTACCAGCACAAGGATCTACCAAGAGAAGAGAGCGGGGCCAAAGGGGGTAGTCAGCCATTCAACCTCCCATCAGAATGTTGGGGAAAACACCCCCCCAGGGCTCAGAATCCCCAGGGTGTCAGTTACCCTTACCGACAGGGTGGAGTAGCGTATAGAAACACAAAAAGTACAGAATATATAAGTAACTCACATCCACAGTATGGGCATTACCTAGTCTTAGATACAACTGCAGCTAACCTCTCTCAGACTCCAGGCTGCTACTTCTAAGACTAGGTATCCTATAAGCACACAAACAATAAAGAGATTTATTAGATTACTCCATTCTCATTTATCAGTTCCACTATATATTAATTAATTCTTTAAACATTAATTAAGAATTAAGAATTCTACATTAAACTGAAATGGCATCACTTTCAAAAACAACAGCTCCTTTTTAAGATTCACATCACCTTTAAATTCCAGCATCTCCATCCCCGTGGATTTTCACCATTTAATCAAACATTCATTATAGAATTACTTTTCCACATTCCCAGGCATTCTAGAAAAACATCCTATGCTTCTAAACACAAAGGAGGCTCAACACGGTGAGTAGATATACTACCCATCGAGTCTTTGCCGCATATAGAAAGAGCATAGACCCATCCTCCATCGAGAGGCTAAACACGGAAAGCACATGGCATACCCCGCGTGTCTTCGCCTCCTTCGGAAAGAGGGTAAGCAAGACCAGCTGCCTTGAGCAGTGGGGAAAAGTAAAGTAGATAAGCAACCAAACCAAACCACCAACATCAAACCATCACATTCATCTCATACCATCACCATTGGTGTCCTCCCCGACACCCATATGCATAAACCGATGCATCTCGCCACACTAGGCGTCATCCGCTGCCACAACCACAATTCTCCATGCCTCCACATATCACAACAGCCATCCAGGCTCAAATCACAGCACAAGCAGCAGGAAAACAAACATCACAAAGTGGGCTCTCGTCCCTTTAACAAACAAGAGGGTAACTCAGAACCCTTTTAGAAATTCCCACATAATCTGTTCTCTAATCTATATTGAATTAACAGACTTGTTATTCATAGGTTCCAATCATGGATACCTAATCAGTAAGCTATCACAATTTAAATAACCATGCTTACTTTCCAAATTTGATTATCCTCAAATTAGAACAACTACAACAACGACAATAACCAGATTAATTTACATGCCTCTTTATCTTTAGCCAATTAATTAACAATTAATTACGGCTTTACGTTCATTATCAATTTCTATCATGAACGAACAACAAATAAAAGAAAACATAGATATCACTATATCTAGGAAAACATGAGGCAAACCGTTATCACGGTACAAAGCAACAGCATGCGATCAACCAATTCTTTTAATCCGGTTCAAGTATTTAATTAGGTCAATTTCATTGTGATCCAAAGAGATAAATCATGTTAATTCTACGATTTGCACATATACAATTAGAGGAGCCATGAATCCCCTACCTCGAAGAGTTCTTGACGTCCTTTATCCACACAACGGGTCATAGTCCTCTTCTCCTCACGATAGCTGCATCCACCAGAGGATGCCACAATACGACAGTACAAACCAACCCCAAGAAAACCCATTAGAACCATGGAGATTACATGCTAATATGGAAGGAAGAACAAGAGAAGGTGATCCCCGAAGGAACGATGATAAAACATACCTTATATCGAAGAACGATCGACACAACTTGGTTGCATCAACAGAGCGGAACTGATCTGAGTAACGTTTGATTGTGAAACTCCTACGAGAATGATTGCAAGGTTCTAGCGTCTCGTAGATGAAAACCAGGAGGAAGAATAACGAAGAATGATATCTCGTTCCTTTTAAAAAAAATTACAGAGGCGACAATTTAAGATCCGGTTTATTCTCCATTAAAAACAGATCGCATTAACCCACGCGGTTTGACCATGTAAAAAAACATCCCGGCCTTAGGAATAATTAATATAGGATTTATGGCCTTTGAATCGGCCTTAATGTCCTTAAAATAAGGTTTTAAAAGTATTTTACGTCAAAGAAAACGTCAAATTTGCGAAGCTGGAAACACTGTTCACATACTCAAAATTTGGCAAAGTATGGAATCGGTAGCACTAATGGAGTCTGGAAACACTGTTCATTCGTGAAATTTGGCAAAGTATGGAATCGGTAGCTCTTATGGAGTCTGGAAACACTGTTCATTCGTGAAAATTGGCAAATTATGGAATCAGTAGCTCTTATAGAGTCTGGAAACACTGTTCACAAAACTAGAAAAAATTGGCAAAGGAAAGAAAAGCTCACCGATAGAACCTTACCGATAGAAACACAAGTCTACTGATAGATCATCACTGATAGAAGTCCACCGATAGGACCTCACCGATAGAAACACTGTTCACAGAACTAGAAATTTGGCAAAGTGTTAGTCGAGCTACTGCTGGACTGCGGCTACAAGTATACCGAGCTATCAGTATGCCGTGGCTACCGGTAAACCCAGCTACCGGTAATCCGCAGCTACCGGTAGACCGAGCTACCGGTAGGCAGCAGCTGGGGGATAAGTCACCTTGTCCTCCCGGAACACCTCCAACACCACAATTCCACAAAGTAATGGACCGGAAAGGTCCGGGCCATTACATTAGATACCTCTCAAAACATTCTCGTCCTCGAAAATTAAAAACCAACCCAGAAGAAAAGAGGGGTCTGAACAACCACCACATAAGATACCTCTCAGGGGAAAACCACCATGAGTTGTTCAAAAGCTGGAACAAAACTACGACATCCGAGAGTATGGAATCAAATAATCCATAACCAAACAATTTAAACATAACATCACATCAAAGGTACATAAATAAAACATGAAAGGTGTAACCATAAAGGAAACGTCATTACATGGAAAGAGTTAAACATTAAACAACTCTGGGTACTGAGCACGTATCTGTGACTCACGCTCCCAGGTACTCTCCTCCATGCCACCGTGTCACCACAGGACACGAACTAAGGGGATAGAACGCCCACGCAACACCTTCTCCTTGTGGTCTTGGATCTCCACAGGTCGCTCCTCGAAGGTTGCATCATCGTCAATATCGATCTCTCCCCAATCGATAACATGATATTCTTCATGAAGATAACGACGGAGCTGTGATACATGGAAAACATCATGTATCCGACTCATCTGAGGGGGAAGTGCTACTCGGTACGCCACAGATCCAACATAAGCTAACACCTCGAAAGGCCCAACAAACCGGGGAGAAAGCTTACTTCCACGACCAAACCTTCACTGCCCACGACGGGGAGTCACCTTTAGAAACACATGATCCCCAACATTAAACTCTAACGGTCTCCTTCTTTGATCAGCATATGATTTCTGACGATCCTGTGCTGTCTTCATCCTCTCACGAATCACCTGAACCATCTCTGTTGTATTCTGCACTAGTTCTGGTCCGAGAATTGCCGACTCTCTAACCCCAGTCCAGCACAACGGAGAACGGCATGGCCAGACATACAAGGCTTCAAACGGAACCATACCGATGGTAGAGTGAAAACTATTATTGTAAGCGAACTCTACCAAGGGTAAGTGCTTCACCCATGAACCTCCAAAATCAAGAACACAAGAGCGCAACATGTCTTCAAGAGTCTGGATGGTTCGCTCTGTCTGACCATCTGTTTGAGGATGAAAAGCAGTGCTAAGGCATAGTTGAGATCCAAAAGCATGTTGGAGACCTCTACACACCCGAGAGGTAAAACGAGGATCTCGATCAGAAATGATCGTCCTAGGTACTCCGTGAAGCCTCACCACCTCCTCCAGATATTGCCTCGACAAAACCTCCACTGAGCTCGACTCCTTGATTACTATGAAGTGGGACGATTTAGTTAAACGATCCACTACCACCCATATAGCATCATGTCCTCCAGGAGCTCGAGGTAAACCTGTAACAATGTCCATTGAGATGTCCTCCCACTTCCACTGAGGAATCTCTATGTGTTGGAGAAGACCACCAGGAACACGGTGTCCGGCCTTCACCTTCTGGCAGACTAAACATCGAGACACACACTCTGCAACCATACGTTTCCGCCCAGGCCACCAGAACTGACTCCTTAAGGATCGGTACATCTTCATCACACCAGGATGTACTGCCAAGGGTGAACTATGGAACTCTCAGAGAACCGTCTCGCGCATCGCCAAGGGAACAAAAAGCCTGCCATGATACAACACTCGGTGTTGTTCATCCTCCGACCAACCATCAGGGGCCTCCCCACAAACAACTCTGTCTCTCCAAACTTCCACCTCTAAATCACCTAACTGAGACTCTTCCACCTTCTGCATCAGGGATGACTGCACCGTCATCTGGAAAAGACAACCTCTTCCCCCAACTTCTCCCATATCAAGATGCAAAGATGATAGCTCTTCCATCACTCTCCAGGAATCACCAGATTCACGCACAACATCATTACGTGACTTTCGGCTCAGTGCATCAGCAACAACATTTCCCTTCCCAGGTGTATACGATATTTCGAAGTCGTATTCCTGCAAGAACTCCATCCACCGACGCTGCCTCATGTTCAAGTCGCGTTGGGAGAAAACATTCCTCAAACTCTTATGATCGGTGAAAACCACAAAGTGCTCACCAATGAGGTAATGTCTCCACAACTTCAGAGCAAAAACCACGGCTGCAAACTCAAGATCATGGGTGGCATAGTTGCGTTCATGGGGACGCAACTGCCGAGACCCATATGAAACAACGGACCTCTGCTGCATAAGAACCCAGCCTAGCCCCAGATGTGAAGCATCACAGAAAACATCAAACTGGACTCCCTCCGTTGGAAGACAAAGGACTGGAGCACTTACCAACTTCTCCTTTAGATACTCGAAAGCTGTCTGACACTGATCAGTCCATATGAACGCTTGATCCTTCCTGGTCAAAGCTGTCAAAGGAGTCGCAACTCACGAGAAATTAGCCACAAACCTCCTATAATAGCCTGCAAGACCAAGGAAACTTCGCACCTCTGACACGGTCTTGGGGGCTGGCCAAGACACCACTGCTTCTATCTTCGAAGGATCCACAGCTACTCCCTGTTGGGACACAACATGTCCCAAGAAACGAACTTCTCGAGTCCAGAACTCACACTTGGACAACTTCCCAAACAACAGATGTTGGCGAAGAACTCCCAAAACGGCTCGTAGATGCTCTGCATGCTCCTCTTCTGATGTGGAGTATACAATGATGTCGTCGATGAAAACCACAACAATCTTTTCCAGGAATTCACGAAACACAGCATTCATCAACCCCATGAAAACAGCTGGAGCAATTGTCACCCCAAATGGCATCACAACAAACTCATAATGCCTATGACGACAGCGGAAAGCAGTCTTCGGGATATCCTCATCCTTTACACGCATCTGATGATATCCTGACCGCAAGTCGATCTTTGAAAACCAACTTTCACCTTTCAGTTGATAAAATAGGTCATCAATCCGCGGGAGAGGATAGCGGTTCTTTATTGTCACTTTGTTTAAGCGACGATAATCGACGCACAACCGCAAACTTCCATCAGCCTTTTTCACAAACAAAACTGGTGCACCCCACGGTGACACACTTGTCCGAACAAAACCACACTGCAACAGACCATCGAGCTGAATACGTAGCTCTCGTAAATCAGAAGGGGCCATCCTGTACGGAGACATAGAGATAGGAGACGCTCCTGGCTGTAGCTCGATCCCAAACTCGATCTCTCGTCGAGGGGGTAAGGATACAACCTCTTCTGGAAAGACATCAGGGTACTCCTCTATGACCCCAGGAAATGCTAACTGTTGAACCTCTGAAGAACTCAGCATCATCCCAGACATCATGGATGATAAGGATGAAACTCGTCTATGACTCATCCGAGGATCTCTCTCACCAACAAACACTACTTCCTCTCCGTCTTCATCAAAGAAAACGACCTTCTTCCTGTAGCAATCCACAATAGCCTGCACCGAATACAACCAATCCATGCTGAGGATGACATCATATGGTTGTATTCGTAAACATAGGAAATCTCCCCAAGAGCGGTGCTTCCCCAACACTAGCTCATAGTCTCTACATACTTCAAACAAGCTAGCTCGACCTCCAACTGGTGTAGTCAACGCCAAGGGCACTGGAATCCTCTCTACCTCAAGTACCAAAGAGTGGACAAGGGTAGGGGATATAAAGGAGTGTGTCGCTCCTGAATCAAACAAGGCATACACAAAGGTAGAAAACAAGCAAAGGGTACCTCGGACGATGTCTGGCTCGCCTGGAGCTGGCAACGCTAGAGCATGAAGCTGACCACGACCACCTCCACGGCCTCTCTGACCCTGATGACGACCACCACCACGGCCGCACTCTGCTCTCTGAGGACGGGGAGCGTCATGGGGCTATCCTCTGCCTGCTCCATCTACCCTCTGGTGATCTAAAGATGGTGCAACCTGCTGCTACTGCCTCGGCTGGAACTGCCTCAACGGAGGAACCTGGAGTGGAGCGCCTGGTGCACGATGACTGCTCTGAAAAGTTGGGCACTCCCGCTGCTGATGACCATGTCCACCACAAGAAAAACAAGCGCCTGATCCCTTGGCATAGGTCTGAGAGTTGCTACCTCCGGAGAAACAAGATGGGAAGGGCTGGGACCTACCCCCAGGTGAACGGAAACTCTTCTGTCCTGAAAACCGGGAACCCCGGACCACAACTCTGCTTCGTGAGGAATCATGACGATTCCCCTATCGTGACGATCCGGTCCTGGTCAAAGTCCTCTCAACAACCTCTTCCCTCGCCAGCACCTCAAGATATGTCTTCAGCATAAATGGGGTGACCTGGCGCTGGATCTCTGGATGCAAAGCCTCCTCGAAATGCCTCGCCCTGGCCTCCTCATCTGGTAACAGGTCTGAAGCATATCGTAGAAGGTTCCTGAAACGGATTCGAAACTCTCGACCACTGGAGCTCCCCTGTCGAAGGGTAAGAAGCTCCTGGTGACTGGACGCCTTCGCATTCGATGAAAGAAACTCGACTCTAAACCTGTCTCGAAACTCCTCCCACCAGATCGCTGACTCCTCACGATCCCCGAGGAACAAGAACCACCACTGTCTCGCTGCTCCACGCAACATCGTCACAACCAAGGACACCTAGTGTTCCTTCCGAGCACGAATCGAACTGAATCCTATCTCGACCTCCTCCAACCAGTCTTCTGTTACTGCATCTGAAACGGAGCCCTCGTACTTCTGTAGACTCTGGCGCTGAAACTCTCGGAGTGTCTTCCTCCAAGTGTCATCATCATCAACCTCTACCCGGCGGTGATCTGCTGGAACAGCCTATTGGGCACCTTCTGCGCAAACATGACGAGGACGTCGACCTGGAGCCATACCTGTAAAATAACAACTGTTAGAGCTCCTAATCCTGGAATATGGAAGACTCAACATTAATTAATTAATTATTTTGTTTTATTAATTTTAGGTTACCTATCCCAAGGTCTACCCATTCAAACACAGGCGCAAAGAATAATGATGCATGACCCTTTCCTAGGTCTCTACCCTGAAACCAGTATCACTTTGTTTAGTAGCCATCGTAAACTTAAAGGTCCGTGCAACAGATCATAGGGGGCCCTGAACGCCTATTACTCTGCCGGTCTCCAGTTTTTACCCCACTTGCTAAACATGAATGACACTGTTGCCCTACCATCCCATGCATCCTCACCTGTGCCTAACTCCAAACTCCATCCTATCCCTCAACCAGAGCATTGATACCACTCTGTCACGACCCCCTCCCCACAAAGTGTACCCCTCCTGGGCCGGCAATGTGAAAAGGGAGATAATGACCCCCGAGTCCCGCCTCCAGTAGGCCCCGGGTTGGCGACTAGCACCGAGGGTATAATAACGTACAAATGGGAGGCATTACCCTCTAAGAGAACACAAGCAGAAGAGAGAGATAGAATAGACTCCAATCAACTCCAACTCAGAACTGAAATATAAAAAGGAAACCAAGTACATATATGAAATTTCATGAAAAAGTACTACAACTGAAAGGGAAAACTAAAAGTACCCAAAATAAAGAAAAACGGTAGCGACCACAAGCCCGAACAGCTCCTCCTCCAACTGCAAGCTAGTAGTAACCAGCTTGATCTCCAACCTGCTCCAAGTGACCTGAAAAACAGTTTATATGTATATAGGGTGAGTATAACAGTATACTCAGTAGTATCCTCCCCAAGACTCTCGTGCAAAAGTAAAGAAAGCATGCTAAAGCCCAGTGAACAACAAGTGAAACTAACTCGTTATCTAAACAGGTATACTATGTTCCCAACCTCACCATGGCTACTCTCACCAAGTAACGCATACAAGAATATAGCATATAGTAAATAATATCAAGGGTACCCCTCTACTACTTCCCCACTGGTTTTCCGCTTTTCCCCATCGACATACGTCATGTGCATCTCTCTCCAAAGGCTTGCCCGCAGACACCTGGGCTAAGCTCCACAATCTGCACCTCGTGCACCACAAAGGAATGCCCGTAGACACCTGGGCGAAGCACCGCACCGTCCTCACAACCAAAGTAACCAGGTAGTTTCTGGGAGCCACCATAGCTCTTATTACATGTATCATACGTCGAGTATTATTCCTCAAGCCATCACAGCCCATATGCCGAGTAAGGATCCTCAAGCCATCACAACCTATACACGTTACACCTATAGTATTCCATAGGATACTATATCCAGAGTATATGTGTGTGAAATATCCACAAGCCATTACATCCCTCTACACACATATATGGGTAAAACTAACCACTGTGCCTACCAGCACAGGGATCTACCAAGAGAAGAGAGTGGGGCCAAAGGGGGTAGTCAGCCATTCAACCTCCCATCAGAATATTGGGGAAAACACCCCCCCAGGGCTCAGAATCCCCGGGGTGTCAGTTGCCCTTACCGACAGGGTGGAGTAGTGTATAGAAACACAAAAAGTAAAGAATATATAAGTAACTCACATCCACACTATGGGCATTACCTAGTCTTAGATACAACTGCAGCTAACGTCTCTCAGACACCAGGCTGCTACTTCTAAGACTAGGTATCCTATAAGCACACAAACAATAAAGAGCTTTATTAGATTACTCCATTCTCATTTATCAGTTCCACTGTACATTAATTAATTCTTTAAACATTAATTAAGAATTAAGAATTCCACATTAAACTGAAATGGCATCACTTTCAAAAACAACTGCTCCTTTTTAAGATTCACATCACCTTTAAATTCCAGCATCTCCATCCCCGTGGATTTTCACCATTTAATCAAACATTCATTATACAATTACTTTTCCACATTCCCAGGCATTCTAGAAAAACATCCTATGCTTCTAAACACAAAGGAGGCTCAACACGGTGAGTAGATATACTACCCACCGAGTCTTTTCTGCCTATAGAAAGAGCATAGACCCATCCTCCATCAAGAGGCTAAACACGGAAAGCACGTGGCATACCCCGTGTGTCTTCGCCTCCTTCGTAAAGAGGGTAAGCAAGACCAGCTACCTTGAGCAGTGGGGAAAAGTAAAGTATATAAGCAACCAAACCAAACCACCAACATCAAACCATCACATTCATCTCATACCATCACCCTTGGTGTCCTCCCCGACACCCATATGCATAAACCGATGCATCTCGCCACACTAGGCATCATCCGCTGCCACAACCACAAGTCTCCATGCCTCCACATATCACAACAGCCATCCAGGCTCACATCACAGCACAAGCAGCAGGAAAAAAAACATCACAAAGTGGGCTCTCGGCCCTTTAACAAACAAGAGGGTAACTCAGAACCCTTTTAGAAATTCCCTAATAATCTGTTCTCTAATCCATATTGAATTAACAGACTTGTTTTTCATAGGATCCAATCATGGATACCTAATCAGTAAGCTATCACAATTTAAATAACCATGCTTACTTCCCTAATTTGATTATCCTCAAATTAGAACAACTACAACAACGGCAATAACCAGATTAATTTACATGCCTCTTTATCTTTAGCCAATTAATTAACAATTAATTCCGGCTTTACGTTCATTATCAATTTCTTTCATGAACGAACAACAAATCAAAGAAAACATTGATATCACTATATCTAGGAAAACATGAGGCAAACCGTTATCACGGTATAAAGCAACAGCATGCGATCAACAAATTATTTTAATCCGGTTCAAGTATTTAATTAGGTCAATTTCATTGTGATCCAAAGAGATAAATCATGCTAATTCTACGATTTTCACATATACAATTAGAGGAGCCATGAATCCCCTACCTCGAAGAGTTCTTGACGTCCTTTATCCACACAACGGGTCACAGTCCTTTTCTCCTCACGATAGCTGCATCCACCAGAGGATGCCACGGTACGACATTATCAACCAACCCCAAGAAAACCCATTAGAACCATGGAGATTACATGCTAATATGGAAGGAAGAACAAGAGAAGGTGATCCCCGAATGAACGATGATAAAACATACCTTATATCGAAGAACGATCGACACAACTTGGTTGCATCAACAGAGCGGAACTGATCTGAGTAACGTTTGATTGTGAAACTCCTACGAGAATGATTGCAAGGTTCTAGCGTCTCATAGATGAGAACCAGGAGGAAGAACAACAAAGAATGATATCTCGTTCCTTTTAAAAAAAATTAGAGAGGCGACAGTTTAAGATTCGGTTTATTCTCCATTAAAAACGGATTGCATTAACCCACGCGGTTTGACCAAGTAAAAAAACATCCCGGCCTTAGGAATAATTAATATAGGATTTATGGCCTTTGAATCGGCCTTAAAGTCCTTAAAATAATGTTTTAAAAGTATTTTACGTCAAAGAAAACGTCAAATTTGCGAAGCTGGAAACACTGTTCACATAATCAAAATTTGGCAAAGTATGGAATCAGTAGCTCTTATGGAGTCTGGAAACACTGTTCATTCGTGAAATTTGGCAAAGTATGGAATCAGTAGCTCTTATGGAGTCTGGAAACACTGTTCACAGAACTAGAAAAAATTGGCAAAGGAATGAAAAGCTCACTGATAGAACCTTACCGATAGAAACACAAGTCTACTGATAGATCCTCACTGATAGAAGTCCACCGATAGGACCTCACCGATAGAAACACTGTTCACAGAACTAGAAATTTGGCAAAGTATTAGCCGAGCTACTGCTGGATTGCGGCTACAAGTATACCGAGCTATCAGTATGCCATGGCTACCGGTAAACCCAGCTACTGGTAATCAGCAGCTACCGGTAGACCGAGCTACCGGTAGGCAGCAGCTGGGGGATAAGTCACCTTGTCCTCCCGGAACACCTCCAACACCACAATTCCACAAAGTAATGGACCAGAGAGGTCCGGGCCATTACATAAATAAATATGAGGTTTTTTAGAATGGCCTTTTAACTTATTACATTTTTATAATATTTATATCCATTAAAAATATTATTCTATTCAATCTTCCCTTTCAAAAAATAATATTTTCAAAAATATATAATTTAATTTACATGGGTTCTTAGTCACATTTTTTTTAATATTTTTAGTCTGATATTAATCTCCCAAGTTAACTTTCACTTTATCCCCTCATTTGATAATTATGTAAGGTACTTATCAACTATAATCATAGTAATGAGTCATTCTATATATATGGTGATGTTATTTTAATATATTGAATAATATATCAATTCATTATCATGATTGATTGGAACTAAAGGATTAAATTGAAAATCATGTAAAATTCATTCTACATATCATAAAAAATCTATTCTACTTGTTTATTAGAAATAGAAATAAATCACTAATTTATTATAAGAATAAGTGGAATTTTTTTATTAAGAATTATTTTCATGTAATTTTTCTACTCAATTCATTCTATATCATCTTTCAAATATTTATTATAGATCATCATCATGTATTAATTCACATATTCTTATAATTATTAGAAAACTAGTTTAATGAACACATAACCAAAAAATGGTGGATTCATAATTTTGATTTTAATTTTTTTGAATTAAAATTCCATAATATCTGGATTAGAATTTCAACTAAATGAATGTCATATTTATTTTAATATTTAATTAAATTTTAATTATTATTTTTTCAATGAATTTGGACACCCCATATAGTTTATATGACTATTTATGACATGTTCCAATTGTTTATGTATCACTATAAGACTTTGAAATCAACAACTTGTTTTACTAGGAATGCCATTAAGAAAATAATGTCATTTTCTATCAAAAAATTCATTGACTCAATTACTCATGATTTCAATTAATTATGAAAATATAAATGGTATGTTTGAAATAAAATACATAATTTAAAAAATCCCAGATATAAAACAAATGATTTAATTATTTGGTCAAATACACCATATGTTTTGAACTATCATATCTCAAATTAGGTTATATTAACTTACTAACAAAATTTGAAAATTAAATAAATTATTCTCTTATTCCTACTATAGAAAAACATTCATTATTTAAATGATTATTACTAGGTTTATTATAGTCATTCTTATTATTACACATCACATTATTGATTTGTTTGGGGTCCTAGAAAGTTCAGTTCCTTATATAATTTGTTTTCATAATTGACCATACAAATAATATAAATCATTAATTATTTTCTTATTATAGACCAAGTCCAACCTTATTAACAGATACAATCACTAAGGTAAAAACATAAAATATAGGATCAGTTAAAAGCCATATAAAGAGTATAACAATAATAAATAAATTAAAACATTTATGGTCATAATTTTAACTACCACATGATAATCATATTATTATAATCATATGAACATTTTTACATCTTGATATTTTATAAGTATTCCATGTTCAAAATCATACAAGATATCCAACACTGAGCCTAAATGAAACATGAAATATTATTTCTTGAATATTGTTGTTATAACCAGGATATAATATTTTTCATTTGGAATAGAATTCTATTCATTATGAAAAATATATGTATATTCTACTCAAAAAATAATATTCCTAAACTTCTAGTAAATAATCACTAATTTTTTAGTAAATTTATTATATTTTTCTTAAGAAAATATTGTTTATTTTGAAGAGGTTTAATTAATTTTTGTTAGAAAATATTATAATTAAATTTTCAAACATTATGAAATTATAATTTATAATAATTTTATTATTTTTGATTTCATCATGTGAATATAATATTTGGATTAATTTTTTATAATTTTCTAGAAAGTATGATTTTTAAATGAGTAGTAGAAAATACTAATTTTTATTAGAAAATATATTTTTATTTCATTTGTGTAAAATGTTAATTTTTTAAAAAAAATACAATTTCAATGTAAAATGCCATCTATTATTTTATAAAATTCTCTACCACATTTATCAGAATTTGTAATTTTTTCGATATTTGACTAAAAAGAATTTTATATGTAAAAATATATATTTTCTTCTGAAAGACACTTTTTATGTGAACATAGTATATTTTTATTAATAAATTAAATTTATTACTCTTTTTGAATGATTTTAATAAAGTTATATATTAAATATTTTATAAAAATATTTAATATATACCTTAATATATATTATTTAATGGATAATAAATAATCCTATTTTATTCATAAAATTGTAATTTTCGAAAATAAGTTTGCATCACATTATTATTAATTTTTTAATTAAATTATAACACTTATAGTTACTGAAATTGATTAAATTTATTTCATATTTTTAATATGGATGACTAAATTTGGTAAATTGGTCCCTTTTATTTTTATCCATTATGAACTTTAACTGTTAAAAAAATTCTCACTTTTATAAATGGTATATCAGGTTAATCTAGGTAAACGTTTTGTGATAAAAAATATCAATTCATCATAATTATTATGGGATGAATGAAATTATACACTTATCACCATATTATAGAATTTATTTTAGTGGATACTGCTCCTTGATAATGACTAATATAATATTTACGTCAAAGAGAGTTTCACAATTTCACTCTATATGTTTTAAATATTTATTATATGACCAAATATTAAAAATATAATGTTATGAAAGAATATAAGTGTCTATTTTGAGATTAGTGTAATGAATTTTATGATATATATTTATTTATAATTTTTAGTATTTATATAATGTCCTTGAAATCATATGATACACTAATGGAGTATTTCTGCCATTAATATATAAATATAAAAAAAGAATTGAAAATATTAAAACTAATATAATTTGATTGAGTTAACTTTTTCCAAGAATGTTTTATAATAATAAGATATTTTATTGATATATTAAATTATTTAATTCTAATTACATTTATTTCTTCATTTTACGTAAAATGTATTTAATAGTGTCTATATTAGAATAATGATATTCTATAAAAATAATATATTAATAAATTACATAAATATATTAAATATATTAAATGAGTACAAGGGAGATAAAATTTTCTAATTTTTCATATATTCCCCATTTAATGTCCATTTTGATCCATTTTTATTGAGAATTACATTAATATATTTTAATCTTTGAAGAAATTCTATGAGTGCACCTCCCCTCAATTTTTAAAGGGTGCCCCTGCATTCCCTTCTGGACACCACATTGAGACTTATATGGTCACCAAAATCATCCATGGTACCTTATAACCTCTTATATATACAATATATATGGTTTGTTGATTCTAAAATAACATTTCTAGATCCCTTAATAGGCGATATTGTGGAGTTCTTTCAAAGGATAAGTAATTGCCTAAATCAAAAACTATTATTTATTTATTCTTTTACCTACTATAATCCATATTATTATTCATTAAGTAATAAATTCATTATCATAAATATATAACAATGTTATTATGATTTAAAAAATGAAATTATTAATACTCTTTCCATTAAATTGGATGTTAACGTATTACTTCGATATATATATGAGTTACCATCTCCATATTATGCTACAATTAATTTCTCAATACCTTATTTTATGGATGGAAATTGTGATGGGTTTAATTATTTTAGTTCAAAATTATTAAATAATTATACCAATAAAATTATAAAATTATATATATCTTCTTCCCTACCAAACCATTGGAAAACGACAAGCCATTTGGGTGTACTTATGGGCTACCACCACCACAATGTGATGTGATTCATTTTTTATTTTTGGTATATATGGATGGTAATAAAGAAATATTTCATAAATATTTATGATTTATATATGATATAAAAATAGTTCCCAAAGATTAATTTTTATTTTCCAAATTTTTATTCAATCTATCAAAAATGAAAACATCAACTATGTGTACGTAGAGCCTACCGTCTCCATGAATGGTGTAATTCATTTTTCTATATCTTATTTAATGAATGAATATAAACACATATATATAGAAAATATATTATAATTATATAATTAATGTAATTATGGATCTTATGGTACAGTGATAAAATTCAAAGGACCAAATATACTAAAACAAAACATACATGAGAAACAAAACAGATATCACCTTGAACAAGGATTTTAATAATGAATAATTAATAAATGGGTCAAAAATAGTTATAATAAAATCATATATGGTATTTTATATCTTAATATTTTTATTTAATATATTTATAATAAAATAATATTTATTATTTATGAGGTTCCAATGCTTATGAAGTAAGAAAAATATAAGGTATATGGTTTCCTTCTCACTGTTTTTTTGTGAGAAACTTCTATATTCACCACCTAATTATTTTATGTGGTTTATGTATTGGAAATGACTTTTTTTATTCATATGAATATTATTCATATTTATATATTATTATATTTTTCATTCATTCATGGGGATTAATTTCCAAATGTAACCAATAAACTAAGAGATTTATTTTTGAATACTAATTTTTTTTGGGACTGTCTATGGTTGAATTTCTTATAAAGGAAAATTATATGATCCTTATCTCATTAATACATTTAATTTTTCAAATTCTATAAATATATTTCGAGAAAAATGAAAATATTCCCTTTAAATTTCTTTTCATTAAATTATCAAGAGAATAAACGATCATTTTTTAGAAATGATATAAGGTTTTACTACTCGAACATGAATTGTTATTTATTATATAAATTTTTCTATAAAGTGATTTAATTATATTATTTATATTAACCTATGATTTTGAAATAATTTATTAACCATGACTTAATTTTAACAAACATTTTCGATGGGATCTTCTTTTTTTTCAAATGAGGTACTTTTGAATTTTTTTTCCAAAATGTTACATTAATTTTTTTATTTTAACTAATATTCCATGAATGGAATTTTCATCTACCATTATGGATTAATGTTTTGAATCATATAATAAAAGTAATGTTGTTTTATTTTAATGTAATTTTTTTCATAATATATTTAAAATAATTTTATTCTTAAGTGATTTTCATTGATGAACGGTTATTTTCCATAAAAGAATATTTCAGTAACATTATACAGGAATTTTTATATATGATAAAATCAATTGTTGATAATTATGAATTAGTAGAGAGATGATCTAATTATTAATTTATTATTATTTCTCGGGATAGTTAATTTTTATGTTGATGAAATGTTCTTGAAGCCCATTTATTTTCCAAGATTTATGTTATTATGAAATGATGATAATTGTTTAAAACCTTTTTTCATTAAATGGTTTATTATTTGATGATATGAGAAATATATTATGATATTTTGGAAAAACTATTCATGGATATAATTATGTTATTTGTGGTTATGTTATAAATTAACGAAGGGGGTCATGTTATAATTAAGTACACTACTTACATTATAACAAAGGATAGAGGGTATGTTAAAATTTATGATTTTTTTCACATTATAGTCACGGATGAGTGGGACAAAAATTATATATTTATTCAATACATTGGGTAATAAATGATAAAAAATGATGTAAATGTGATTGTAATGGAGAGTGAACCCAATTTGGTATGATAATTTTTGTACTATGATAATCAAAGGAGGGAGCCTTTACATCTATGATAGATTGGATAGTGAACACAATACACAATGATAGTATAATAAATGATCCTTAAAAATAATTAAATTATATTCAATTCTTATTCCGTAATTCCATTCCATATTCCAATGTTATTATCTCATAGATCATGTTCTTTTATTCCATTGTGATTCATATTTTACGAACATCCATGAATTTTTCTATGAATTAGGATTATGATATTAGACATGAAGGGTTTGGTTTTAAATCATTTTATCATGTTACCATACTAGTATTCTCATGTTATGTTTAAGTGATCATTGAAGTCTCCACTTTTTACCATTTGTAGGAATCTAATCTGACAAATTTCCATGTTTCATTTCCCCAGGTTATGAATATATGTACCATGTATGATATTGTTTGGAAGGGTGACAATTAAGAACAATTTATTGGGAGACACATATAAACCATGTTTTTATGATTCCATTTTTCGATAGACACATGGCCTATATAATTCTATAATTGGTTGTTATGTTATATAACTAATATTTACCTAATAGGTTTTTATATCTATATATGAAAAGTATGTATCACTTTAGTAGGAATAAACGGAAGGTTTAGTAATCCATTAGACAATAGGATGAATAAAAAATTAAAGGGAACTCTAGAGATAAGTGTAAATATAGGTACTGATCATGGAGAATCTTGGTTAAAACTATAGTGTCCAATATTTAAAGGATATTTCATAATTTGGACATCATATTAATTATTTTTACTGATATATCATTATTCTTATTTTTTATTAAACTATGTCTATTTGGTTTTTTCAATGGATATATCCAAAACGATTTTTTAACACTTATAGACAATGGAATGATTTTCATCATGAGGAATCAACCAAAATAAGAAATAGATTATGAAAAATTGTGATAATTATTTAAATTTTTTCATGATATATGGTTAAAAAATTTCACCCTAACGAATTACTAGACTAAACCAAAATAGAAAGATTTAGATCACTAAGATATCATGTGCTTGAGAATATGTAATAAATAAGAATCAACATCATATATGTAGATAATACAAAAATAATCAATCAGTTGAATGACTCATAGAAAATTAATATACTTTATATATAAAAATGATTTGAATAGATCCAGTAATTAATGAAGAAAAAATGAAAACATTATTTAACACAATTAATGTGAATAACCGTCATCATATTGTATCATTCATTTTTGAATCATTTAAATGTGGGATGAGTGGGAAACATTAAAATCATTTTCTATGGGGGATCAAGAAGATAAATAATTTGGTTCTATGACTAATTATTTTACTAATGATATTTGAAATGAAGTAAATCAAATATAAAATGTATAGGTTGTTTTATGTATAATTTTTTAAAATGTTATAAGCATTATTAAACTGAGGTTGATGAATATTAAGAAATGATTCATAGTGCATATTATAGGAAAGATATATTTTGGGATAAGATAATGAAATATGGTAAATTTGTAATGATTGAAGTTTAATTTTTGATGTCTTGATGTGATTGGATTGAAAATGATGTTTTACATGTATTTTACAAATTATCTCTTAGTTATAAAAATAATGTAAAAACTAAGGATTAGTTAAAAATAGTTTTCATTTAATGATATGAAAACATATTTTGAATACTACCAATAACTAATAAAAGTGATAATATTTATTTGGGATAAACAGATCATTGAAACTGGTATGATAGTATTATTACCCTTTAATTTCAATAGATTATGACAATGTGATTTATTCCATATTTGATGATATTTATTGTGATTTTGGAATGATAGAATATTATCAGAATTCTATGAACATACTTTTTAAATATGGTTTATGTAATGTTTTTCATCTATATTTATTTTCATGTGAGGTAACATTAAAAATAATTTATAAAACCATGTTTATATACGAATTGGGGTTATCATTATTTTTCAAATAATTAAAACCCCAATTTTAATGTTTTATTTGTTGAAATGATGATGTTATTATATATTTTACTATCTATTGGGATGAATAATTTATTGATGTTTAAATAACCCTTTGTGGTTGGTATATTACTCTATGTTATAATAATTATGATAGACTAGATTGTTGGATATGGATTATCATGATGATTGAAAATTGATTCATTGTGAAGGTGGTATTTTTAGAGATTTTTATAGTGATATTATGTATTACCTTTCATATTAGTATCAGAATTTGATTCAGGATATTATTGTAAAGTCCAATATATTAAAATAATATAAAGAGATTTATCACGGTGATTAATGATATTGGGGAGATGTTTCAATGGTTTTTGGTATATATATCCCTTATGTTTAACAAGTTATTTAACATGAATTATTTTTTGGGAAATATTTTAAATTTAAATTATAAATATTTAATCTGAATGGTATGATATAGCCTTGGAAATTTAAAAATCATTAATGTTAATGTAATTGAGGTAATTATTGATTTTTCGATTAATTTTCTATTTTATCCTATAATGTTATATTCATGGGGAATTATATTATAGAAAAATATATTTGGGGATAATTTCTAATGATAGGAAGAATTTCATGTTATATTTTTTGGATCATTTAGAAGTTGATATTAGTTTTTTGGAAAATAAAATCGAATCTTATCGATAAATTATCATTTAGTGAAAAAGATTATATTTTTGAGGAAATTAATTAAAGGTTGAAAATATTCTTGTGATATAAGTATATTTCTTTTTGTGAACTTTCTAGATAGTAAATTAATTATTCAAAACAATGAAAATGGTATGAAGACAAATCAATTATACCATAAACATCAATTCTGATGAATTGATAGACTTTTATCCCCTCACTAATTTATGGTTTTTTGCATGTTATATTTATTCTGATCATTCTATCTATGACTCTCTATTAGTAAATTCTTGTTAGTTTTTACTTTCATACCCATATTTTCACTTCTCACTAATGTTATATTATTCGGGAACCTATATACATGTTATTATAGATGAAGTTCATATATTTTCTTCTATATTTTAATGAGATGTTTTATTAACCATCTTTATAATATTCATTTTAGAAATTTTAATTTTTAATATGTAGCTATTGATTACTGTTCATAAGTTCAAATTTGCAGGATTAAATTTATTAATGTTGGGGGTGATGTAATGTAGGACCCTGAAACACACTGAGAGGGGAGGGGTGAATCATGGTGTCAAATTTTTATTTAATAGTGCTAGATCTTGTTCCTAAATTGGTAGGAACCTGTTAAACCTATATAACATATTAGAGTAGAAATAAAATGATCACATAAAGAAATATAACACAACACTTTTACTAGGTTTACGACTAAGGGAAACATATTAGGAGAAAATTTTGATACTATGTTGGATGTAAAAAAATACTATAACATTCATTAGTTGTAGAATACATAATTTTTTTCATAGTCACACTATTCCATCAACCATTCCCTTATATGAATTCTGGTATGGTTCACTGCATCCCTCATATCACTTCCCTTGACTCCCCCTTTCTCACTACAAATTTGGGTGGATTATTACTAAGTTTATCCACATGAAGGTCTCTCCAATTTATTGGCATTGAAGTCTCTGTCTCTATCCTAAAATACAAACTACATGAATATAAGTCTTAAATCGGTTTACATGAAAACACTGACCATTGAATTCAAATGTTCAAATCTTAATAGAATCACACTCTATCACTTGCGATCAAATCCTTACCTTGTGCACAATATTTGGGATTGTCGTGAAGATGGATTTCATAAAACCCTGATTATTTTGACACACTTTTTCATTCTTGATTCTATGCCACAGGGTTGAAATTTTATTTTTATTCAAAAACACTTTTTCCCATGTTTCACTCTCCACTTCTCTTCCACATGAAATATTTTCACATGGTATAGGAACTCAATCATCATTGAAAAATTCTCAAGACATACATGGTAGTTACATCCTTTTTATTAAACTCGATGACCCTACATTCATGTTTATGATGCATCATCATCATTATGTGTAAAATTATTTTAGAGCACGAAAAACCAATTTCTATGTCTCATTTGGTGCGTATGATTCTTCCCCGCAACATCATCTTTCACGCACATTTAAATGTTGCACAAAATTATTTCATTTTCCTACATTTGATACATTGATCCCAAAACAAGCCTAGCATGAAATTTTCCAAACCACGTTCAATATTCCAGGAAACTACCATTTCCAAAAACACTTTCCTTCATCTTCTAATTTTTGTACCAAAAGACTTGCCAAACACTGGGAAATGATGCCAACTTCAAACTTATATTCTTGAACTATAGGTTCTATTTCGGTGAAAACTATCTAATATTCCAATATAGATTAAAAAACACAAAACATACACCAGTTACAGTAATTATCAGCCTTGGGTCCAACCTGAACCACAATAATATTTAAAATAAATGTGTTCAATTGAACACAATATACAAAACACCGAACCTAAATGAACATGGAAATATTTTTATTTATATATAACTATTATACCCTAGTAGCCAAATTGATGGGTATAATGATAATTATCTGATATATGTAATATATACAAAAATTACCACTAATATAGTCATATTTATAAATATTTAATAAATAATCACTAATTTCTTTAAAGAAATCAATATATTATTTAAAAACAATTTCCTTAAAAACGGGTTTCATTTATTTATCTGAAAAAATATTATCATAAATTTATAAAACTTTTATAAATTATATTGGATAAAAATATAATTATTTTTGAATAATTTAAATCAACTTTATATTAGTATGAATTTATTATAATTTTATAAATAGTATTTTATTCAATAAATAGAAAAAATTTGTAATTATTACAGAAAATTGTATATTCATTTCAACATGCTAAAAGATTAACTCTTTAATTAAATGGTTTCAATGTAAAATTATTTACCATGTTTTTTGAAATTTATAATTACTTTAATTTGAATCAATTGAACCTATTAATTTAGTATATAAACACTTTTATAATTAAAAACAATAATATTTTTGAAAAACTATTTTTCTTCATGAAATTGTATTTCTATTTTAATAAATTAAATTAAAAACTATTAATGAATTTTTTTAATTACATGTATATAAAAAATATTTTATTACTTTTTTTCATTCATATAAATTTTTTAATACACGGTGTTATGATTAATAATTTTTTCTTCTTAAAACTATATTTATCTAAAACATGGCTTTCGTCATGTTTTGTGAATTTTATTTATTAATTTCTACAACTTATATGTCTTTAATTTGACACAATAAACTTTATATTTTTAATAAAGAGTTTCTAATATGGTATTTAGGTCTCTTTGATTTTTACTCATTATGAGTAGTTACCATGGTAAAATTTATTACCACAATAAAGGGTAAATCGGGTTAATCTAGGTTAAAATTTAAGTGCTATGGCAAATTTTTTTTATTATAATTACTATTTAATCAATTTAATAATTCCATTATCACCATAGTCTCATAATTTATTTTTTAATGGATACTTTTCTATGAAAATTTCATATATAATATTTAAAACAATAAAAGTTAAAAAATATCACTCTCGTAGTTTTAAATTTATCTCATATGTCCACATAAGTGGAAAATAATGTAATGAATGAATATAAGTAAAAATATTTATATTAATGAAATTATTTTTATTATGATTATTTATTTATTATTTTTATTAATTTTCTAATGACTTTAAATTCTTTTGAAAAACCAATTCATTATTTCAACAATTATTAAAAAAAATGAAATTAAAAATATTAAAATTAATATTATTTTCTTAATTTACTATGGTCTATGAAATATTTTGTAGAATATGATATATTAGCAATATTTTAATGGTTTTTAATTTTAATTGAAACTTTTTATTTACGCCTTTGAGGTAAAATTTAATAAATAATGTCCAAATTGTAAATAAATATATTTTTGGAAATTAATATTTATCAAAATATTTAAATATAATAAAATTATTAAAGTTGTTAAATGGGTAATTATATTGTATAATATATCATCCCCTTCCTATATATAATACATTTTTAACCACTTTTTTGAGTATGAAATTTATATATTTTAATGTTTTAAGAAATTCTATTGGATCTCATCCCCTCAATTATAAAAGGAAACCATCCTTTATCTTCTTCAGACCACACGAAGAATTATATCTCAATAAAAATCTTAAATGATATATTATAAACACCCATATACTAATTAAAAGGTTTATTATAATCTCAGAAGACCAACCCCATATCTCTTAAGAGGATATTTAAAAGATATCTTCTAAAGAATAGATAATAGTATTAATCGATCACATTCTATTAAATTCTACATTTACCTCGTCTAAATATTTTATATTATTAATAAAATAAAAATTTATATAGATTAGATATAATGAATTATTATTATTATGAAAAAAAATTATTCTCAATTTTTCATCAAATGTTTATTCAATCAATCACATGTTCCTATGTATTGCTTACAATCACCATGTAGTTATACAACTCATTTATCACCAACATTTGTTATGTATGTGTATTTTGTAGGGTTTAATGTTTGCAAATGAAAATTATGACTTATTTATATTTATTTAAGTACAATATCGCATCTATATACTTACCATACAAACAATTGAAATATGATAACATTGTTCCTACATCCGTGTAGATTATCACCTCAATGAAGTGATGTGGTTAAATTTCCATTTCTACATTACATGGATTTTAATAATGATTTATTTAAGGAATATATATGATAATATAATTATTAATTAATTTTTATTTATTATTTACATATCTTTCATTCCATCCATGATGAAATGAAAACCACTTTCATACGTACATATGGACTACTATCTCCATGAACAGTGTAATTCATTTTACAATATATACTTCTATGAATTAATATAAACATGTATATAATAACTATATATGATATTTAGGTCATTATTAATATTCCAATGGTTATTTATCCATGATCAGTGTAATATTACCAAAACTAACAAACCAAAGAAGACAAGAAAAACAATGATTTTATCACCTAGAATAGTGATCATAATAAATAATTATTAAGAAATGTGTGTTAAAAGGAAATCAATAAATAAAATAAGGTATGATATTTATGAGTTTTTTTATTTAATGAATTTATAATAAATCTATATTTATTATAAATGAGGTTAAAACACATTTGAAGGATTTCAGAAGTAATGTAATGGGTTTTCATCTCACTTTTATTTTTGTGATTCACATACCATATTCACCACATGTTTCTTTTATGTGGAATGTATACTACCCATTAATAAATTTTAAGATAATTATTGTGAGTTTTTATGTGTATTTACAAATCCATATATGTTTATTTCTTTCATTGGGAATACATTTTCCAATTTTACAATAATTGTAAGGGATTTATGTTTCAATCCTATTATAATGAGTATTGATTTTGTTTAATTTACATAAGAGGAAAATTTATTATCCTTATCTAATTAACTAATTTAATTTTAAATATCCTCTAGTTATTTTAAAATAATAATTTTTTCCATTTCATTACACTCATTACATTATCTAGAGACAGATTGAACAATCTTTAGGAAATCCAACTATGTTTTAAAACATGAATGTGAACCTTTTAATTTAATATTTATTTTTCTATAATATATTTTGAATAATGTTTATAATATTGTACAATTACTTTTTAAATAATGTGTTTTTATTTATTGATTTTTTATAAAATTTCTTAAAAGGAATCTTCTTATTTTTTGAACAATGTATTTTTGAGTTTTTATTAAGCATGTGAATGTAACTTTTGTTTGAACATATAAGGATTTAATATAATTTTCCAACATCTATTCTTATTAATATTTATAAAATCCATTACAATAATTAAAGGTAATTTTGAAGGAATATTTTTCCATTATATTTTTATAGTATTTGTTTTTGATTTAATTTTCAAAGTATTAAGGTTATTTTCCACGCAAACAATTCCAGAAATCTTTTAATGGAATTCTAATGTATTATAAAATATTTTATTTATTAGTAATAATTAATGGTTAGATGAAATAATTATACCATTAATACTCATTTTCAAGATGGATAATTTTTATGTTGATGATATGATTATGACGAACAGTTATTTCCCATAGGTTATGCTATGATAAATTGATTAAATATTTATGAATATAATTTTTTTGGGATGTATTGATATATAATGATATGATGAATTTGTTATGGTCTTATGATACAAACATGTTTGATTTTCGTTATTTTATGGAGGGTTATTTTTAAAATAATGATATTCGTTATATTATAAATAAGAATGATGGTTACGTTATAACCAAATATGGTGGTTATTTTATATCTAATGATAGAATACATGCTACAAATGAGGACGGGTGGCCTCATAATTATAATCCCTTCTATTTCATTGGGTAATTATTTATATCTCATTAGATAAACATGACTATAATTGGGAGTCATCCTAGTTATGTAATGATATTATTGTACTATGATAGTCATAGGAGTAATCCATGAAGACTATTATGAAATGGAGAGTGATCCCAATCTACTATTATAGTCTTGTAAATGATCCTAAAATTCAAATGAAATGATTTTATATGTTTATGACACAATTTTATGTCTTATTTAACTATTATGAACTCATGTATTATATTCTATGATTCCAATATTATTCATATTTTATGAATTTCAGTGTTTTATTCCACGAATAATTATTACATTCATTTTCAAACAGTGTGAGGTAGTCAAATGTTATTATTATGTTCTCATTCAATTATGATCATTTTATGTTTAACTAATCATTAATATATCACTTACCTACCTTTACTAGTAATATGAGCTCACCCTTTCTTATATTTCGAATCACCATGTTTTGAATAATGATATGAAGGATGATAATTCTATGACATATTATATTTATAAAGAATTAATGGGAGACACATTTGAGATAGTGTTTTATGTGTCCATGATTCCAAAGATACTAAACCTATACAATTTTGGGGTGGACCACTATGTAATGTAATGAATATTCATAAAATAATATGTAATATATATCTATAAAAATAATGGTTTTAATTAAATATAAAAAAATGGAATGTGGAATATTATGGGTCATTTTATTTGGAAAATACATATTAATTAAAATAATAAGCATAACTAAATTTTTACTATTAAGAAAACATAACATAATTGGACTAGGATTTTCTCTTAGTACCCAATCTATGTATCTGAGGATATAAAATATTACCCAATTCCTTAGAGTTATGAATAATTTTTGGAAACCCATAAAATTATTATATTTCCAAAATAATGTGATTAATTAACAATAAAAGGATAAGTTGACAATTAATATTTCAAGAAAAATAACATAAATAACTTATGATCAAATTTAAATAGGTTTCATAATAATCATAAATATTATGCTATATCCTTAATATATAAGTAATAAATGAATGGATACTGATGTAATATTAGTGTTAAATTTAATTTTACAAACAAACATTAATGATAAATAAATATTCTATTTGAATTATATAGTTATGTGAAAGGAAATTGATAAGATACAAGAACTAAAATATAAAATTAAGAATAAATCGAGGTTGGAATTGAATATTACATATTAAAAATTATATAATGTGATAAGTAAGATTAAAAACATTAAATATATAAAATAATTAAATGTAAATCCATATAAATATTTGTTCAATACACATAAATATCAAAATGACGAATATATTTATATATATCTTTCCGGACGAAAGGGAAAGAGAATGTGTTATAAACAGAGAAAGAATACAGTTTTCATTAATTGTTAAAGTCTCCAAAAATAGGATATTTAAATGAAATAATATACCAAATATAGATTGGAGGTAAAGTAAGAAAAATAATTTCAGAAATGATTAATATAAAAAATAAGGCTTAGAAGAAAGGATTTATACCAATATGGGATGTAATTTATTGAGAATGTCATTACATTATATTGTGTCTTTATTTGATGTAATTAAACCTACTGTATCAAAAAAATAATAAAATATTATTAAAAAAAATTATACTTCAATGTTATTGTTTCACTTATTATTAATACTATTTATATAATATCATTTCATTATTGAAAAAAAATGTATGAGAAATGTTTTGATTGAATCATTCCATTTTAATTTAAATTATACTACATTGAAAATATTTTCATTAAATATAATTGTATAATAAATTTTTCAATAGGTGTGTGTTGATAATAGAATTTACTCAATATAAATCCCAATAATTTAAATCCAAATATGATAATACTTGTTTCAATATTCTCCATAATGGTTTTGGGTTGATCCATTATTGGGTAACGTTTTGCTCTATTTTGAATAGATTTTCGGTGTTTTGGTATTTTATGTCCTGTAGGTGCTACTCCATATCCATGGTGGAAGGTGTGGTGGTATTTCATGACACCTATGAAAAACTAGAAATTGAAATATGGGAGGCCATGTTAAGGCCATGGGTGTTGGCTGTCATCGGTCACTCCATGGACCCGGACCATAATAACTTCACTATACCTATGGTAGAGTATATAGAGTGGCAGAATTAGATATTTTTAGAAAGAAAACACCTAGGATTTGTGTTTTTGGGTTGAAATAAACTAATCCACAATAGCCAGTGTATAGGTCATTATGGAGGATGTGGTGATGGTCGATCAAGAATTCAAATTGAAAGAATCCACTCTTCTTTATAAATTTTGACCTAATGAAAATGGAAAGTGTGTGAGATGTTATGATTGAAAATTAATTTTTTATAAATTTATTAATTTCCATATTATTCAATTTTATACATTTTCCAATGATTATTTATTTTAATTAAATAAATACATATGAGTTTTAAACATTTTACGAATGAATATAAGGTGAAAACATTCCTGGTCTCTTTCTCAAACATGAATCCCTGGTTGATTACTTATTTCTAGTAGTATTTTCTTATATATCTAAATTCATTGAGTCATTGGGTTTTCATCCCTTATCATTTTTATGAGATTTTTATATCTTTCTAGTCTGACCAGATCAAAATCTACTAATATTAATGAATTTGGAGATGAGTTCCTAGTGTAAAATTGTGTAAATGTTGGTGTGTGAACGTAGTGAAGGTAATGAAACTATTGATTAACCATGAAATATACATCGAATTTTTTAATTTATTATGTTATATTCTATGTAGATTATATTCCTATGATTTTTTATATATATATATTTTGTTCTCTATATTCTTTTAGAACATGCTTTATATCTGATCACATGTGTCTGTATGGCTTATATGACCATGTTTTATTTTTGATCATAAGATTAAATGGGTGTTTCCCGTGGGAAAATGATTGTGTAATATCACATGTGTATATATATTTTACATATACAAATGATTTTATGGTTTTTTACTGTATATTTTATTCATGTTGTGTGTGTGGTATTGAAATGGAAGGTTTTTTCTTTTGGAAATTAATTATATGTGGACTATATTATATTAGTATGACCATATTGTGGTATCATGTTGATGTGTGATGATGAAAAAGATACAATGAGGCATAGAAATGGGTACTATATCCTTGAGTCTTGAAATAAGGTAGTTCAAGGATATGATGACCATGTGTCCTTACTTGACAATGATAACCTTGATGTATGGGATCTGATTATGTAGGGGTTTGAAGGCCTTGTTTATTGTACTAACAATTATTGTACCTGATGTTGTTGGGATTCATTGTTAATGTGGATATTGTGTGGTAAATGTGGAGATCTTGTGGTCCACTATAGTCTAGGAAATCCATTATGATTGTACTTCGAACATGGAGCAAAACTAGGTATGGTTGGGGGGTTTTTGTATCTTAGTACATGCACAACTTCATGAAAAAAGATTTTATATCTTCACATTCAAGTTTATTTATCATCATTAAATAAAATATTCTGAATGTTCATACTTATTAAAGGCATATTATTAGTGTACTTCTAGTTTATAATCACACCCAACATAGGCATATCCATTCACATAAAGACTTCATTATTATGTATATAGAAAAGGGGAGTGACTCAGTCATATGCAGTTTGGAGATAGAACGTGGTGTTGATAGAAAATTTGTAATGATCTCTGGAGGGATAATGCAGTGTTTCATTTACATACCTATTTAGACCATACTCTGGATTGACTATCCATTTTTGGGATCGTTGGTTTACTATTCTGTATGAATAGAGATACACTGCAGGACAATTTTTATAGAATTTAATATTTATTACAATGTGTCTTCCTATTCTATTATCTATCCTTGTGTGTACTCAAACTAAAGTTATATTCAACATAATGAGTGTGTTATGACCCTCACTACTTGTCAGAAAACTATTATATATAGCGAGGAATGCATGAGGACATGTGACCATTTGACTCAAACCTATTGATTCGTTTATGTTAGTATTAAAATGGAATTAATGTCTTACAGTACCTTTATTTATTTTATTATATGGGTTTTAATGAAAAGTGATATGATGTGTTGAATTTAATCTAAGGATTTATCTTGTTTTTGACCATATCATGTGTTAATGACCGCTAATATACCATTTTTCGGATTGATTTTATAAATTTATGACATTTTTGTGTTTTAATGAATCATTTGTTGGCATGAAGGATCACAATCCATATATATATATATATAATTTTTATGTGATTCATATTAGTACATTAATTGAGTTTCTTAACTTTTTCATTTTTTTATTTACATATTTATATTCATTTCTTTTTGTTATTTATATTGACATTATTTAGTTGATATTAGGAAATATTTTATGTTATTTATATATATAATTTTGAATAATTTGAAAATATGGAGTCCTAGAATTATTCCATTGGTAGAACCAGGATGGTTATAACTTCTCTATGTTAAACTCCTATGATTGGTCTCCCAATAGATATTCTTTATGTGTTCCTTATTACATCTTATGTTTCACTAGTAATCAATTTTGAAAAGAAATTTAAATGTTCTATATTTAATTCATAAAACTCTACTTTGAATAAACGTGACTAGAATACTTGGTAACAAAATCTATAATACCCCAACATGGGTGGAAAATTTATTTCAAACATGAAGTGTGTAGGAGAATACAACATCATCCACAATACTATTTTAAGAATTTGTTCAACTTATTCTATGATTCTTCTTCATAGTTCATGTTGATGGAAGGGGAATTTATATGACTATAGTTGACTATTATTATAAAGATCATCTTCAGTATGTTACATCCTTAAATGGAACCAAAGGCCCTCAAGATATTGTAGATTCGATTATTTTAATTGAGGGAATATTTTATCTAGTGGAGACTACAAATGTACATTGAGTCATGTTGGATTAATTCATTATTCTGGGACATCCTTGGAGGTGGTTGGGTATAACGAACCATCCGTGAAAACATGATGGTTTGACTTAGCTGACATTTAATGAACTATTAGCCATGGAGTTCATTCTAGTGTGATGAAGATATATTATGATTTTTAATTCACCAAACATCATTATGACTCAATTATGGTATAATATTACTCAATACATTCAATGGAGTTATTTTTTTCCCTTTTTTATGGTAATGATGTGTAGAAGTCCAAAAATATCGATATAGTCTCTGAATGTAGTAGAGTTTTCTAGTGTGGATCAATTACATAAATAAATAAATAAAGGTTATTTGAATACATCTATTGATCAAGAAATATATGGCGGAATATAGGTTCATAGGTTTCATTTAATCTTTCAATGATACATTCTGTTATAGTATGTGGAAGGTAGAAAATTCAAGCCATAGAGATAACTAGAAATGAGTAGAGGATCTTCGATATGTTTTCATGGGAAAAGATGTACTAATTGATTTAATGATGAATTGAGGGTTAATCAACCTAATGTTTTTCTAAGGCCTTATATCATGTTTCTTCGGTGTAGGAAGATATGGGATCTTTTGCAATTCTGTGTTAGGTTGTAATCAATAGGTTCACCCACGTATACATAAAAACATGAGTTGTGATATAGTGGTCTGTTTAGGTATTTCAGGAGAAAATTAAAAACCCACAAACTTTAGTAACATAAGTTATTAGTTTCCCAAAATGGAATGGCCTCTTTCCAAAAAAAGGCATGATGTATGTTGTTGAGAGGCATCCAACTGATACTGGTAAGGGACCATTACCTATTTTATGAATAATCCTGATTATATCTTTGATTTATACTTCCTTATTCCATATCGGTGATTCCTAATATTTTATATCTTCTTATTCTGTAACTATACTTTAATTTATAGTAAATTTACCCTTATAGATTATTTTTATCAACAAACTCCTTGTAAAAGTTTTTTATTATCTCTAAATTTGTCCAGAGTGTCCAATGGTTTTTTTCAGCTATGAAATTATGTATGAAACCATGATCTTAAAATGATGGCTTTCAATGTGGAATTCATTATTTAATAGTACCCCGGTAATCAAACTGATATTTATTAAATTAAGAGGCATGTTACTCTCCCCACAACTAGAGGATAACAGTTCATGTTGATAGGTGAATAGAAGCTTTGAGCCAGCGGGACGTGACCAGACCTAAGTCATATGAGAGATATCATGATGTAAGAACCCGGATTGAATAATCTATTAGAATTTGTAGTATCATCATATATCATTCCTCTATACTTTTATCATTTATAGGGTGTAATTCATGATGTTTAACACCTCAATATTTCATGATAAAATAAATTTAGTTTTTTATATCATTCATTACATAAGAAACCATGTTTAAAAGGGACACGAATGAGTATTTATATATTATTATTTTTAAGATATTTAATTTTATAAATAGTTATTATAATACTATATCTCATAGAAATTTTTTTATTTTACTAAAAAGATAATTTTTTTGAGGAAATTGTGAAAAATAATTGTATTTTTAAAACTGTAATTTCTTTTCTTTAAAGCACATAATTTAAAAGTACCATTCTAATTTAAAAATTTATTAATGTCATATAAGATACATTTTTATTAAAATTATTTAATAAATTCCATTATCATAGTTAATATTCTATATTTTATGTAAGTTAATCTATTTCTTAAAACACGTTCTCAAAAAAAAAATTTCATATAATTTATCAAATTTATATGAAAATTAATTTAGTCTAATAATAAAATTTGAATAATGAACATCTATTAAATGATTTTAATTATGAGGATAACTTTTTTTAAATATGATCCATTTAATTTTAGTAAATATTACTAGTAACTAGGGTATCAGTTTTCACCTCGATAAAGGGTAAATCATGAAATTATGGTTAAAAATAATGTGGTATGGTCTTTGAAATCTATATACAACATAACAATATTTCATTGGATGAGAATAATTCTAAAATTTCAATAAAAACGTCAAATATATGGCATCTTTATTCCAAATACCACTAATAATGAAATCTATATTATTTTAACTAAAATAATGATACAAAATTTCAGTCTCTTATATTAAAATTTATTGTACATATCCACATATGGATAAAAATAAGTAGTTGATGAATCTAGAAAAATAATTTTATTTATTATCAAATAATTTTATAGACTATAGTTTTTTACTAATTTTTGTTATTATATAATTACATTATTTTCGTATACATTGCTGACAGAATTCATGTGCAAGCAAGTGAAAAATCAAAATAAATAATTTTCAAAACAATAAAAGTAATGTAATTTTAATTATTTATGGTTCTAATATAATTTTATTGTTTATTATAAATAATTATTGATGGTCAAATGTATCATATTTAAATTAAACCATGATATTCATATATTTTAATGTATAATTCATTGTTTTTTTTCTTAAAATAACTATAATGGTATTATATGTTAAAAAATAATTTATTAAATTACATTAAAATTTTAAAAATATAGAAATAGTAATAATTGGGTTATAAATGGTGAAACAGTTCATCAATTTCTAATTTATTATCCATATTTAGAATATAAGAAAAAGTATAAACCTTTAATTAAGAATAATCTATTACTCTGGTTGAGTTTGTAAATGGTTATTAAAGAGGTTAAACTAAAAAATAATTTTTAAAATACTATATATACCTATAAAAAGTTTATTATTTAATGCTATTTAAAACATATCCTGCCTCATATTTTAAATTATATCGAAATGGTAACACTTTATTTGGAAAAGTTATTTATTTTATATAAATATTTTTATTAATTCCATGTGTTTCCTTTTATTCACTATAAAAGGAACCACCTATGATATCTTATATACACAACATAGATCCACTGAGCCTAATAAAACCTTTCAAAAACCTATTAAAATATCATCTTACATCTTCTATGGGTTATTTTATTCCCAAAAGGCCAACCCTAGTGCCCTTAAGAGGGAATTTAGATGATCTCTTTCAATAAATATTTAATCATCTTAACTAAACATTTTCATTTTTCTTCTCATTTAACCACCATTAATAATTTTTTGGATCATTATAGTATAATAACACTAATATATCCAATTTAATAATAATTTATCTTTTTTATGGTATTATATATTCTTATCTCATTCTCCATTTAATGGGAAATAACACCATCACTCATCTGTACAGCAGATTACCACATCACAAACCGAAGTAATTGGTTTTATATCTTTACCTCCTTGGATTTTTATAATTATATAGGTTATAAATATATATGATAAATATTAAATTATTATATTTTATAAAATTTAATTTATCAATTAAATCATTTACTGTCCAGCCATAAAAATTTATAACTTCACTCTTACCTGTGTGTTGATGACCAATTCCACAAGGACATGTGATTCATTTTTTCATGTATATTTTTCAAGATGATTCAAAATATGTATATAATGAATATGTAATAATTTTATGTCGTCTATAAAATCATTGATAAGATATAACCATGATAAATATAAATGGACCATAACGGTTGGATCAAAATATATATGAAAAATGTAGTAGTTAAACCCAAAAATAATGAGAAAAAAAATTATTAACAAATAGGTGAAAATATGTTATAAGTGGTTCATATATGATATTATAGATATTTATATAGTTATATTTTGAGGAATTAATCTTTTTACACAAGATACCTTCATTTATCAATTTTCACATCTATGTTATAAAATATGTATGGGATTTCATCTCATTTTCAACTCCATTGATACATATTTTTTATTATGTACTTACATACAATTATATGGTCTATCTACTAATAATTTGATGTATTTAATATTAATACATATTAATTTTTGAGTATTTGTAATAGCCCGAGATTTTATGAAAAATATTCTTTTTAATTTTATTAATGTCTTGTGGTGTACGCTACACCAAAAGGAGCTTGCACAACACACATCCTTGACTTTCCTTGCATTACACGCAATCACGACCTTCCTCAATAGCGTGTGTAGTACGCAATACCGAGTATCACTAAACAACGATATGCTATTAAAATATTATTATAACTAGCTGTTATGAATAGTAATAACCATCTTTAAAATTTTTAGAAATTTTAGCTCTCAAAATGGACTTCATTTTTGGATTCGGAGTATCGAATTTAGCCTAAGGTGAAACTTTGGTACTTTTCAGATAACTTTTATATTCTGATGAATAGTGAAAATTACTAAATTATAATTAAAAACAAATTTTTTAATAAAAATAATTAATATTGATAAATTATTAATTTGAGTGGTTATAAAGTATATTTAGAATATATTTTTACAATTAAATACAATTTTGGTCATTGAATGTAATTTCACATTTAAACTAGACATAAACAAGTGTCAATCTTTTGATAGATATTGTTTCTTAAAAACACGCTATTTGTTTTAACATCGGGATTTAATTATAAAATTAATTAATGCAACTTCTATGTTATTAATTTTAAAAAATAGACTTCATTTTTGAATTTTTAATATGAAATATAGCTTAGGATGAAATTTTGGCATTGTTCTGAAAAACATCAATTTTTAATGAATAGTGAAACTACTAAGTGGTAGTTAAAAAACAGAATTTTTCATAAAACTTAATTTTACCGCTTCTGTGAATTGAATTTCATAAATCCTAGAGACACGGTTGATGTCAGTAAGTATAATTTGGTTCAATGAGATGAAAATAATTTTTGGTGAATAGTAACTTTTTACTTATATTTACCACGGTTAAAAATAAATAGGGTAATTAAGGGTAAAAATGATATTAATATAACCCTAACACATGTCCTAATCCTATTGGACAAGTGTATCTCGACCAAAAACAACCTTAAGTGTAAATTATTATCATTTAGGCCCACTTGGATTAGATTAGGACATTTATTATTATTTAATTCAAAGAAGAGTTAAAAGAGTTAAAATCAATGTTTATTTACTAAAACATTTTTAATATAGGGTTATACATAAGATAAATTCGATTGTAAATATTAATTAGAAAGATAAGACGATTTCCTACATAAGGGTATTTTATTTGTAATTTTTAGACATCAAATAAGTTAAATTATTTATGACACAAAGATGATGCAGTAATTATCATATTAATGAAATATTGACATAATTGATATTATAAATACCAAAATAAAGGTAATTTAAGACTTTTAATGCATTACACTAATTTTCTAGGTTAATGTGATATATTAGTGTTGATGTAATCAACTTGGTTCGAACATATAACTCTGTTATGACTTCCACAAAAATCATATATCAAATAGTGTCAAAATTGACACAAAATAGTTTTTAAATCAAATATTATATTATTAATTGTTATCTTATTCCTAAAAATCTAAGGTTCATCCAAATGACTTAGATAAGGATATATATATTAATAATAAACAATATGGGGTTAGTTTGGCATGTTATAGTAAGTGTATTAACCATATAGTGTAATAAAACAAAAAGACACGGTAAAAGTTAAATTATTTAACTTAAAGTTAAATCTAATTGATAAGGTTAAAATAATAACCTAAACTTGTCTAAATCATATTGGTTGATAGGGTTTAGACCCATCCCAACTTTAGCTTCGAAATGATACCATTTGGAACCATTATAAACCGATTTTGACTTTAATATAAAATAATATTTTGAGATATTCCTAAGGTGCCCCTCTCCTCCCTTATAAAAGGGCACCTCCTCCCTCTCTTCCTCACACAACTTTGAGCCTTCAAGCTCGGCAAAACCCTGCCAAAATCCCTTCTCCACTTCCCTAGTATCATCCTAGAGGTCCTGGTCTTCTTCAAAGACCATCCTTAGTTCTTTAAGTGGAGGTTAAGTGAAGGCGCGTCAAAAAGAGGTAATATCCATTACCGATCTTTTTCAATTTATTTCTTCTTCAACATCTTCTTCTTTATTTGTTTCATGATAAATTAATAACATCAGTATTTCATATATACTGATATGTTATTATAAATATTAAACAACTCTAATTAACCTTCTATCCATCCTACAGAAAAAGGAAATCACCGCGCGTGCGTACGTACGGAATACCGTCTCCACACCGTGGTGTAATCTATTTTCCGCCACCACCTTAATTGGATGGGTATAAAGGTGTAATGAGTAACTATATATGATTATTATAAAGTGATATTGATACTGAAATAGTATACATATACTTCAACACAATTCCATGACCATGGGAACGATATCATCGATCGTGCGTACGTACGGACTACCGTCTCCACGACGCGATGAGATTCATTCTGAATGATTAACCATTCATGAATGATTATAAAGTATATATAATAATTACTAATGAAATATATGACCTAATAATGATACTGTAATTATTTATATTTATATGTATTTCATCTACTTAATTCCATTCAATTCAATAATGAAACGAAAACAGCGTTCATGCGAACGTACGGACTACCGTCTCCATGAACGATGTATTTAATTCCATTTACTGATTTATTATATATGTATATTCTAAATATATATATATAAATCATGTTTAATATTCTGGAATTAATTAATCATGATCTAAGTAATCATATGAATAATTACAAGTTAAAAACACGAACGACAAATGAGGTGATTTTACCCAAAACGCATCTTTAACATAAATTTACAAAAGAACGGGTAATATAAAGTCATAAGTGGACCATATATGATATAATAACAATGAATATGATTCTGGAATAAGTCAATAACATGATTTAAATCATTATACAGGAGGTTCTGATACTTACAAAGCAAGTCGGACCTAAGGTATGGAAAATATCACAATCTCATTTTTATCCGAGATTGTTTTTACTTTGGCATTTACTGGGGTGTATTTTATCATCCACATCCATGTTCCCTCTATATGTAATATTTTTTCCATCCACTTAAAATAGTTTAAATCCAATTTTACCCTTCGGTGAGTTTTTAGTAAAGAATATGAAAGGAATCTTCTGTCGTTTTTTTTTCGTACGAGGTACTTTTTGACTTTTTCGACAAAAGTACGAAGATGTTTGTTTTAACTTATACGACATTAATGGATTTTTAAAAAATTATTTAAAAAAGCTTCCTTTACAATTTTTCAAGTTTATATTTAATCCACTTCTTTAAGTTTATGATTGTACGGAATGTTAATAAAGGAAAAGTGTTTTTAAAGTAGAAAGGATATTTTCCTCAAGAATAGAGTTCAAGTGTTTTATAAAAATTATTTTCCATATAAAATAATAAAGGGTTCTATTTTTATCCCTATTATTACATTTATTTGATTATGTTGTGATGAAATTATATTTTTATTAATTCCTTTATCTTATATGAATTGTTTTATGATGAAACAATGTTTAAGATTCCCATTTTTATTACATGGGTTATGCAATGATGTATGATTTATGATTTTGTGGCACACATAAGAATGGTATCATTATGAGACGGGTGGGACCTATATCTCCCTCCAATGCATTGGGTAAAGATTTCGTATCTCATGAGATAGACATGGCTGGAATAGTAGGTTATACCGGTTCAGTGAAACAGGACTGAAACGAGGGTGACTCGATTCAGAAAGGGACTTTGTCCACTAAGATAGTCTTGGCAATGAGTCATGACTAACAAGAAATGACTCTCTATGATTATGTGTGTATTCCACAAAGTTTCATGTTTTAAGTTATTCTTATTGGGATTTCATTTCACTACTATGATTTATCCCATGTTATGAAATTATGCTCTCTTTTACAGGTTACGATTTCCAAAAGTTATGTTCTTATGAATATGATGTGATTGATTTTTCTATTGTTTACCCTTACTGAGAATTTGAGCTCACCCTTTTATGTTTTATTTTCCCCAGGATATAAATAAAGGTTTTAGGTAAAAAAAAGGGAAGATTTTTATGAGAGATATTGAAGATCTTTCAACACGATTAGAAGATTATGTTCCGAGTTTCCAAAGACACTAAACTATTACGATCCTTGTGTGTGTGTTTTTTGTTATGTACTAAGTATTCCGCAAAAGTAATGTAATTTCCATGTACGATAAGCTTCGGGTCTCTACAGTTGGTATCAGAGGAAAAGGAGGTAGGAATGTATCTGATCCTTGGGAACTCTCACATGTGAGCGTTGGACGAAGCATGGCTCTCCGCCCAAGGGCTTCATGAGGAAATGGCTGCCACTGGGGATGGTGGTGTGTCCCGCCCAGGGGGTGTAGCCACCCATGGAGTGCCCTGATAGGTATCAATTGTAGTCCACTAGAAGTAATTCCAGACCGCTACAGTTGGTATCAGAGGAAATGTTTAGTCAACCTTTGGAAACTAGGAGGCGAAAACGTTAGTGAGATCCCTAGAGATATTTCTAAGGTATGTCTAGGGATGTCCCTAAGGTTAAGTATATGTATAGGTTATAGTACTAGAACTACGCTAACGATCCTAGAATTAAACATAAGATGTTAGATATTGAAGGTACTCCCCCTTTATTATGTTGTTTTCCCTAGCATGATTTTTTCCTCTCACACTATTCTTTTTGGGTTTTAGACGATGGCTGGAACCCGAAGGAACCGTGTTGTTAAATACAATGGACAATGCAATGATTGTCCTCCTGAACAAACAAATGTTATGGGAGATGGAGTGCAAAATCTTATTGCTATCCTTACACAAGCTATGAATCATTCTGGACTTCCAAATGAGCAGAGAAAGGAACAGTATTCTATTGAGTCCTTCATGAGGCAACGCCCACCTTCTTTCAGTGGGACTTCCGATCCACTTGTTGCTGAACAATGGACCAGTACCACTGAAAAGATATTTTCAGTTATTCAATGTTATGAACATGATAAAGTCAACTTAGCAGTATATCGTTTGGAAGGTGAAGCTGATCAATGGTGGAATCTTATGAAGAATACGAGGCCAAGAGATGAAATTGAGTCCATGGAATGGGATGAGTTCAAGAACTTGTTTTTCAGTAAGTACTTCCCTCGTATTCTTCGAACAAAGATGGAGAAGGAGTTTCTTGAACTAAAGAAAAAGGATGATGAATCTGTTGGTATATACGAAGCGAATTTTACAAGACTTGCAAGGTATGAATCTGGCATTATCATCCAACCTGAAAGTAAAGTTGATCGATTTTTCAGTGGCTTAAAACCAAGTCTTCGAAGGGCATTAGCTATAAGAGACTTCAGTAGCTCTGAAGAAATTTTGTGTTGTGCTATCAAGGTAGAAATGGAATTTGGTGTTACATATCCATCTCATGGTTTGGAAAAGAAACGAAAGATGGTGTTCAAGGAGAAATCTCAGAATAATGGTGAAAAGAAGATGAATGTTTCCTTATGCACAAAGTGTGGAAAGAAACATGGTGGAGATTGTCTTAAAGGGACTAGAAAATGTTTTAAGTGTGGAAAATAAGGTCATCGAGCAGCTGAGTGTCGAAGTAATGGAAAAAGGGTTTCTAATGATGTGAATAAAGCAAACACTGCAGAGAATGCACCACCAACACTTCAATGCTTCAAGTGAAAGGAAATGGGGCATTATGCTAATAAATGCCCTAATCCAAGGGTTAGTGATGATCATCATGAGCAACCACTGAAGGCAATGGACAAAGGGAAGTCACATGCGATCACTATTGGCAATGTTGAATATGAGAACGATGTGGTGGAATGATTATGTGTTTATGTAATGGGATTCCAAAATAATATTATATCATGGAGTATTGGAATATTTATGTATTGGTCTAATGTGGTATTTAAAGTAATTGAGATATTTTTGGAAATATGGTGATATGCGCATAATGAAGGGAAAACGAGAAAAACGAAATGTTTAACAGTATTCATGAGCTCATGATTGATATAAGGACTAAGAGATATCATGGTTTGAGTATATAGAATTTTGAGGATTTTGGTATGTGGAAAGTGTTAACTTTTAACTACATTCATGTTTTCACTAAGGCATTCAAGAGAATACACGATTAAGGACTTTGAATGTTTGGAATGTGACCAACAAAACATATCTTATGATATATGGGGATCGACGATGGTGTTAAATCTCTGGTAATCGTTTTCACTATGTTATGAGAGTGGACTGCAGTATTATGGATAAGCCTAAAGATTGGAATGGATTATGTTGGACATAAGTTAGTATTGTTTATGGATAAAAGTTTTTTCGATATTATTGATGGGATGTTATAGTAATATAGCTTTAGAAAAAGGACAACCTGCAGGACGGGCGACATCCCATTGCGTCGGACAAGGCTGTGGGAATCGAACCCACAACCGAAGTGCGACTGGCCTTTATCACCTACCACTAGCCTACAGGAAGTCCCTGTTTAGTAGAAACTAGTTTTATTATATTAAGCAGTATGATATATTAAGTATAAGTCCATTTTAGGAACCAAATATGATTAATCTCACTATAGATCGACTTATGTATATAATTTTTGCTAACCTTTTGTTTGAGACAGATGGAATGACCCGTCATTCTATCACATGATCTGCTAACACTTCATGAATAACAAATTCAACTTCATTTATTTAAGAGATGAAGTGGAAATTGTTCAAGGCACGAACAACCGTGAGATTGTACCAAAATAAAGTAAGTATTTATTCTAATGGAAATTTTCAACTTTAGGGAAATGATCTTGAAAAACAAAAATGTTGTCCTAGTGATCTTATACCTGATGAATCAGATGGTACCTTATATCATCAAAAATCTATGGACTTCTGATTACTGGCTTTTCCATAGCCATGTTCTCTACCACTCTCCATCAGAACATGATGGTTAGATTTCTCTTCCATATCCATATTTTCACCTATGTGGAAACCCAGTGATTAGTTTATTTGGGTAATCGTTACATTTCATACTTTAGTTTTTAAAGCCAAGTTTTGGTATTCTTTTTTACGATATGGGTTTCTATTAAAGAAACTTTCGAATAGTAAACCATTAATAACCCCGACAAATTTCGAAGGCGAAATTCATTTTAAGGGGGGTAGAATGTAACAGCCCGAGATTTTATGAAAAATATTCTTTTTAATTTTATTAATGTCTTGTGTTGTACGCTACACCAAAAGGAGCTTGCACAACTCACATCATTGACTTGCCTTGCATTACCCACAATCGCGACCTTCCTCGATAGCGTGTGTAGTACGCAATACCGAGTTTCACTAAACAACGATATGCTATTAAAATATTACTATAACTAGCCGTTATGAATAGTAATAACCACCTTTTAAAATTTTATAAATTTTAGCTCTCAAAATGGACTTCATTTTTGGATTCGGAGTATCGAATTTAGGCTAAGGTGAAATTTTGGTACTTTTCAGATAACTTTCATATTCTGATGAATAGTGAAAATTACTAAATTATAATTAAAAACAACTTTTTTAATCAAAATAATTAATAGTGATAAATTATTAATTTGAGTGGTCATAAAGTATATTTATAATATATTTTTACAATTTAATACATTGTTGGTCATTGAATGTAATTTCACATTTAAACCAGACATAAACAAGTGTCAATCTTTTGATAGATATTGTTTCTTAAAACCACGTATTTGTTTTAACAGCGGGATTTAATTATAAAATTAATTAATGCAACTTCTATGTTATGAATTTGGAAAAATAGAATTCATTTTTAAATTCTGAATATGAAATATAGCTTAGGATGAAATTTTGGCATTGTTCTGGAAAACATCAATTTTTGATGAATAGTGAAACTACTAAGTGGTAGTTAAAAAACCGAATTTTTCATAAAACATAATTTTACCGCTTCTGTGAATGGAATTTAAAAAATCCGAGAGACACGGTTGATTTCAGTAAGTAAAATGTGGTTCAATGAGATGAAAATAATTTTTGGTGAATAGTAACTTTTTACTTTTATTTACCACGATTAAAAGTAAATAGGGTAATTAAGGGTAAAAATGATATTAATATTACCCTAACACATGTCCTAATCCTATTGGACAAGTGTATCTCGACCAAAAACAACCTTAAGTGTAAAATATTATCATTTAGGCCCACTTGGATTAGATTAGTACATTAATTATTATTTAATTCAAAGAAGAGTTAAAAGAGTTAAAATAAAAGTTTATTTACTAAATCATTTTTAATATAGGGTTATAAAAAAGATAAATTCGATTGTAAATATTCATTAGAAAGATAAAAATATTTCCTACATAAGGGTATTTTATTTGTAATTTTTAGACATCAAATAAGTTAATTTATTTATGACACAAAGAAGATGCAGTAATTATCTTATTAATGAATTATTGACATAATTGATATTATAAATACCCAAATAAATGTAATTTAAGACTTTTTCTGAATTACACTAATTTTCTAGGTTACTATGATATATTATTGTTGATTTAATCAACTTGGTTTGAACATATAATTCTTTTATGACTTTCGCAAAAATCATATATCAAATAGTGTCAAAATTGACACAAAATAGTTTTTAAATCAAATATTATATTATTAATTGTTATTTTATTCCTAAAAATATATGGTTCGGCCAAATGACTTAGATAAGTATATATATATTAATAATAAAAAAGTTTGGGTTCGTTTGGCATGTTATAGTAAGTGAATTAACCATATAGTGTAAGAAAACAAAAAGACACGATAAAAGATAAAATATTTAACCTAAAGTTAAATCTAATTGATAAGGTTAAAATAATAACCTAAACTTGTCCAAATCCTATTGGTTGATATTATTTTGACCCATCCCCACTTTAGCTTCGAAATAAGACCCTTTGGAACCATTATAAACTGATTTTGACTTTAATATAAAATAATATTTTGAGATATTCCTAAGGTGCCCCTCTCCTCCCTTATAAAAGGGAACCTCCTCCATCTCTTCCTCACACAACTTTGAGCCTTCATGCTCGACCAAAACCTGAAAAAATCCCTTCTACAATTCCCTAGTATCATCCTAGAGGTCCTGGTCTTCTTCAAAGACCATCCTTAGTTCTTTAAGTGGTGGTTAAGTGAAGGAGCGTCAAAAAGAGGTAATATCCATTACCGATCTTTTTCAATTTCTTTCTTCTTCAACATCTTCTTCTTTAGTTGTTTCATGATAAAGTAATAACATCAGTATTTATTATATTCTGATATGTTATTATAAATATGAAACAACTCTAATTTACCTTCTATCCATCCTACGGAAAAAGGAAATCACTGCGCGTGCGTACGTACGGAATATCGTCTCCACGCCGTGGTGTAATCTATTTTCCGCCACCACCTTAATTGGATGGGTATAAAGGTGTAATGAGTAACAATATATGATTATTATAATGTGATATTGATACTGAAATAGTATACATACACTTCAACACAATTCCACGACCATGGGAACGATATCATCGATCGTGCGTACGTACGGACTACCGTCTCCACGACGCGATGAGATTCATTCTCAATGATTAACCATTCATGAATGATTATAAAGTACATATAATAAGTACTAATGAAATATATGACCTAATAATTATACTGTAATTATTTATATTTATATGTATGTCATCTACTTAATTCCATTCAATTCAATAAGTAAACGAAAACAACGTTCATGCGTACGTACGGACTACCGTCTCCATGAACGGTGTATTTCTTTCCATTTACTGATTTATTATATATGTATTTTCTGAATATATATATATAAATCATGTTTTATATTCTGGAATTAAGTAATCATGATATTAGTAATCATATGAATAATTACAAGTAAAAAACACGAACGATAAATGAGACGATTTTACCCAAAACGCTACTTTAACATGAATTTACAAAAGAATGGGTAATATAAAGTCATTAGTGGACCATATATGATATAATAACAATGAATATGATTCTGGAATAATTAAATAACATGATTTAAATCATTATACAGGAGGTTCGAACACTTACAAAGCAAGTCGGAACTAAGGTAAGGAAAATATCACAATCTCATTTTTATCCAAGATTGTTTTTACTTTGGCATTTACTAGGGTGTATTTTATCATCCACATCCATGTTACCTTAATATGTAATATTGTTTCCATCCACTTACAATATTTTAAATATAATTTTACCCTTCGGTGAGTTTTTAGTAAAGAATATGAAAGGAATCTTTTGTCGTTTTTTTGTACGAGGTACTTTTTGACTTTTTCGACAAAAGTACGAAGAATGTTTTTTTTAACTTATACGACATGAATGGATTTTTAAAACAGTATTTCCAAGAATCTTCCTTTACAATTTTTCAGGTTTATATTTAATCCACTTCTTTTATTTTATGATTGTACGACATGTTATGAAAGGAAAAGTGTTTTTAAAGTAGAAAGGATATTTTCCTCAAGAATGGAGTTCAAGTGTTTTATCAAAATTATTTTCCATCTAAAATAATAAAGGGTTCTGTTTTTATCCCTATTATTACATTGATTTGATTATGTTGTGATGGAATTATATTTTTATTAATTCCTTTATCTTATATGAATTGTTTTATGATGTCACGATGTTTATGATTCCCATTTTTTTTACATGGGTTATGCAATGATGTATGATTTATGATTTTGTGGCACACATAAGAATGGAATCATTATGAGATGGGTGGGACCTATATGTCCCTAAAATGCATTGGGTAAAGATTTCATATCTCATGAGATAGACATGGCTGGAATGGTAGGTTATACCGGTTCAGTGAAACAGGACTGAAACGAGGGTGACTCGATTCAGAAAGTGACTTTGTCCACTATGATATTCTTGGTAATGAGTCATGACTAACAAGAAATGATTCTCTATGATTATGTGTGTATGCCACAAAGTTTCATGTTTTAAGTTATGCTTATTGGGATTTCATTTCACTACTATGATTTATCCCATGTTATGAAATTATGCTCTCTATTGCAGGTTAAGATTTTCAAAAGTTATGTTCTTATGAATATGATGTGATTGATTTTTCTTTTGTTTACCCTTACTGAGCATTTGATCTCACCCTTTTATGTTTTCTTTTCCCCATGATATAACGAAAAGTTTTAGGTAAAAAAAGGGAAGATCTTTATGAGAGATATTGGAGATCTTTCACCACGATTAGAAGATTACGTTCCGAGTTTCCAAAGACACTAAACTATTACGATCGTGTGTATGTGTTTTTGTTATGTACTAAGTATTCTGAAAAAGTAATGTAATGTCCATGTACGATAAACTTCGGGTCTCTACAGTTGGTATCAGAGGTAAATGAGGAAGGAATGTATCTGATCCTTGGGAACTCTCACATGTGAGCGTTGGACGAAGCATGGATCTCCGCCCAAGGGCTTCATGAAGAAATGGCTGCCACTGGGGATGGTAGTGTGTCCCGCCCAGGGGGTGTATCCGCCCATGGAGTGCCCTGATAGGTATCAATTGTATTCCACTGGAAGTAATTCCAGACCATTATAGTATTAATTTTTCAATTTTTTTAATCTATCAAGGTCTTAGAATATATATGTTTCCAATATATTAGGATTTTATTTTACAATCTATTTTTTGTTATTTCTTATATTTTTAATTTTTGGAATATTATAATATATTTTTAATAAACTAAAAATATTTTATTAGCCACTACATATATAATAAAATTATGTTTTTTTTCTAAATTTTATAATATTTTTCACTTGGATCAATAAAATAAATGTTTAAAAAATATGATCTTATTTCTCATTTTGTTTAGGTATATTTTTTATCAATTACCATATTTTATAAAAAATTAAAAATAATTTTTATTCAATGACATTATTAATTAAATATTAATTTTTAACGTAAATTTTTTATGGCTTGAAATAAATCATTATCATTTTTTTTTGAAATGTTCATTTTTTTACTTTAATTACAAAACGTCTAAGAGAATTTTTATTTTTATCGTATTCATTGACAATGAATTATTTACAACAATAAGTTCTTATATTATTTAGCATAATTTACATATTTGCAATGGTATGGATATTAAAAATAATTAAAAATTTAATTTAATTATTTATATTCTATTGTTTATTATTCTCTAAAATACTTGATCGTATATCAAAATTTACTTTTCTGATGTAATGGTGGACATTTAAAATCTCTTGAATAATTTTTTTAATAACTTTATCTAGATTCATTGACATACGTGGGATGATTTTTCATGTGAAATAGAATTTCTCTTAAGCATCTAATTTATTTTAATCAAGGATATGCTAATTTCACAAACATTATATAATTTTTGTATATAATGTGTTTCAATGAAAATTATTTGATTGGATAAGGTAATATTGATATTCTAATTTCATTACTCAATATAGATATAAATTTATTAGGAATTGTTTTATAAATTAAATTGATCATATATTATATGATGAATTAATTAGGAATGTAGTGGTAGCTAGGGAAAGAAATTATATACCACTTCAATGCAGTGATAGGTAAAATGAGAAAATTTATCTATATGGACTTATTAAATGGGTTTTTAGTATATATATTCCGATAAAGTAAGATTTATTTTGGGAGGCTATGATGATAAATATATCATGATGTTTGAGATCAGTAATTTTGACATTACTAATTTTCTTCCTTGTGAATTCAGTTCTTATTATCCTAGAGATTTTATCTTTGATATTATACATGGATGTGTTTTAGGCTCAAGTTATTGATTAAAATTGAATGAATTTCATTTAACTAAATTTCTATGTTGACTTTAACCTCTGTACTCATCAAAATATATATTTTACATAAACCTTATTAATAATATTAGAAAACTATCTAATTTTTTCCATTTCCCTTGATATTAATAACGATAATATGAAGGAAATCAGTGGTAACTAAATTTATCTTATGCTATGTTTTTATATTTCCAAAATAAAATTGGAAAATGTGTGTATCTTGTTGTTTAATAATACTATAGATATTGATCTTTAGTTAAATGATCCTTTTAATCTTATTACAATGTAATAAAGTAGACACTGACTCTGGGTTACTAGATTTGGGATTATTATAGTTGGTATCCATTGATGTTTAGTAAAACCCTTGTTATATTAATTTTAAATGAACCTAGATAAGATGAAAATAATGATAATCACTTTGTGATTAATTATTTAATGATGGAACATGATATATGAAAAAAATAAACCCACATTATTAACGTATGGATTTCAAAACTAAGAAATCCAATACAATTGTGGTTGGAACTTAGAAGACCATTGAATATTTAGGTATATTATTATGGTTAGGAAAAATATACATTCCCTTATAGAGTCTACATTGTTCTGTAATGTGATTCACATATGTTGGATGCTTGAATACAAAAAAATAATCCTTATATTAATGGAACTTCTAATCGATCTGGAGCTGAAAATATATTATGTTCGTTAAAAATATATTCCTCGATTGGAAAAATATTTAAAATGAAATGGTTATTATAGAAGTGTATTATTATTAGAGTATATGATGATGAATGGTGACCATTGATAAAAAACACTAATGAGGATTAGTAAATAGAAATCCTGGAATCAAGAATTATTAAGTGATTTTTTGTTAAATACTTCCCTAAAAATAACAAGATGAAATAGTGAAGAAGTTCTACATATTAATGAATGGTGAAGATAGTGTGGTAGTTTTTGAGGATATCATCACATGACATTACAAGAATATTTTAGATTATAAATATAATTGATAAAGAAATATTAATTGATTATTTAATGGGATTTTATTTGGTCTCCTTAGGGAGCTTGTTTCCCAAACATTTTCCACAAATTATTATCTAATAAAAAGTTCCATTATGAATAATAATTAATTTTCTATAACATATATCATCATGGAAAATAAAGATATGTATGAGTGGGATTATAACCATGAATGATAGTATGTGTAAAAGAATAAGAAGGGAAAAAGTATTTTCCTTTAGGTAATTTTATTATATGAATCATCCTTCAAAATGCTTATATATCATGGGTGTTTGTTATAGGTGTAAATATAAGGGTCATCTAGATAAATAATGTATGGAAGAGAATGAAACCACAATTCTCAAGTGCTTCAACTATAAAGGGATGTGTAGTTTATCAAACCATTTCCAAAAGAATCAAGGGTTGTTACCATAGAAGAATCAAAGGGGATATGGCCAAGAATATGGAATTACTATAGTTTATGGGGGAAAATCAATTTTATGTGGTGAAAGGTACACATATCATCCATGTTATATGTTTAAATGTTTTTTCAATTCATGTTTTGGTGACTCTTTTATATATAAATTTCATTTAATCATACTACATCACCAACCCATTTATTAGATGTTTATTTGATAGTGTTACCATTTCATGGTATGGGGATTATATATCATTAAAAAAGATCATCTTTGATCGAATTTTATTGGAATTAAATTCATCAAAATTGTGTTATTCTACCTGTAGTTTAATTTGATTTAATTTTGGGACTGAATTTAATCCCTCAGTGCAGAAGTCATTATAATGTTTATGTGAGGGATGTTGTATTAATAATCTCAATAAAATTATGATATGCAATAGGGGGAATATTAACATGATCTCCTAGTGGAAATCACATTCAATATATGTGATTTACTACCTATTCATGTAGGATATTTATATCATACAGTTTGGGATAATGTAAATATTTATTATATATTTGTTTTATGGGTATTTCTGAGGTCTTTCTAGAAGAGTTTTCTAGTCTTAACCCAAATCACGATGTTGAGTTTCAATAGAAATCATACATGGTACTGTCCCCATTTCAATAACACCATTTAATATAGTTTTTATCGAGTTGTATAAACTAAATAATAAATTTCACATTAATATAGATTATGGATTCATTCATACTCGTTTTTCAACATATGATGAACACGTTTATTTTTTAGGATGAAATATAGGTTGATGTTAACATCGATTATCCAGAACATAATAGAATAACTATTAGAAATATGTGTATTCAAATACATATTGATGAATATTTGTTTGATTACTTGGAGATCATTATTTTTTTTAGACTTGTTTTAATTTTGATATCATCATCCAATTATCAAGAAATAATATTTACCCATGACAAACTTCCATACATGGTATAGTCATTAGGAAATAAAAGTAATTCTTTTTGTACTTAAAAATTCTCCAACTATATTCCTATATATAATTTATATTGTATTTTAATATTACCATAGTAAACTTTTTTTTATATTTATGTGTGATCTTTTTATATTTTTATATAAAATAAGAGGGAAGAGATCATTTGAGGTTTGGGTTAATGAACATAATGAATGAGAGGCTATATTGAAAATTTACCATATGATATTTTTTACTAAAAATTTATCACTCCTTTTTCATATAATATCAAGTGTGGGTATACAAGTAGATCATTTAATGGTAAATGGAATAGAGAAATGACCTCAAAAAAACATGGTAAAAAATATTTATTTTTTTCATTTTTTATTGGACATTAACTATTCATTCTGAGAGATTTTTTATGACTATCTAATCCACTAACCAAGTTTACTCGAAAGGGAGCCATGTTCTTGTAGACATATAATGAAAAGGTGGATTGTATATTACTAAATGGATGGTTTGTTAACCAAAATTTCAATAATATAATTTATATTGGAGTATGGTTTTTAATGTATAGTGATGCATAAAATAAGTATCTTGGAAGCTTCCTCATGCCGACTGATAATGTGATATCTTACACCGCAGTCTAATTAAAAATTCATAAAAAACATATCCCAACATATGATTTGGAGCAGGAAATGGTAATTTTTTCATTGAATATGTGGATCCATTATCAATAATGTAAACATGTTGTATATATGTTTATCATAAAATATTTATGTATATGTTTAAACATAAATATTTTGATAAGTGATAATGAATATGGTTGGATTTTTACAAGATTATAATTTATTAATACATTACCACCCTAAAAAGTTGAATATGGATATTGATGATCTGTGTTGGAAAGACCATGTTATGTTTTCCATGATAAGGACTGAAAGAGAACCAATGATTATTGAATTTTGAAATTTTGTTATTTAAATTATGTGGAATGTGGTAGTTTTTTATATTTCCATGTTGAATGATAAATAATACCTCTATGGGAGGATTATAAATCCATATATGGAACAAATAGAATTAAAAAAGATGTTGAGGAATGTTCTTGAGTTCAACCATGATCATGCTGGAATGAAAATATTCCAAAATAGATTGTGTTCATCCAATAAAAATCTTGATGAAGGATTTGTTGGATGATTCTAATAATTCATCAATAACTATAAAATAAATATATTCTAATATGTAGAATGATATAAAAGGGTATTTCTAGTGGGATAAAATGAAAATGTATAATATAAAGTGTGTATCTAAATTATTACTATGTAAGTAAGTTAATGATAAGAGACATAAGTTTAATGGGATGTTACAAATATTAATCATAGAAGAATAAAAATGGTAATACCATACTAAGGATATCATAATTTGACTCCCCAAAACATCTAATGGGAATAATCATATTTGGGATTTATTAAATCACCATATAAAATATGAATATTTTATTTTTATTAGACAATATTTCTCCTTTGATCTTCTTATGTAGATATACATTTGGATGTTATGATATTTCATGAAGTATCACACTCAATCGTATCTTGTTTGGATCTAACACTAAATTTCTTAGTGAAGCCGTTATAATGATCAAGATATAATGATGAGTGTCATTACTTAATAACATTATAATATAGATGGATAATATGATCGGATCATTCAAACTCTATATTAACAGGTGAGTGTTTGTTACATATTTTTCAGTTATATTATTGACCAGTGCATTATTTTGGTATAATTTTCCTATAATAATAGCTCTCACTCAAAAATTAAGATGGATCATTTATATGACCTATATATAAGGTTATGTGGATCTATAACTTGTTTCAATAATGTGAGAGAATTAAATATAAAGGGGCCTTATCTAGATGAGAAAAATGAAGAGAATGATATATCCATTCAATGATACATATTGGATTTTTCGAGTTGACAAAATAGTTATACTTTCACTAGAGAGATATAGGGTTTGAAGTTGATGCAAAATTATTCTATATAATATAACCTTGGAAGATTTTTATGATATTGGGTGACAACGTAAATCTAATACAATGATATATTAGACCATTTGAATCTATTTATCATATTACGGTGGTATCTTATCTCTTCAAGCTTCCACTAAATCTCTCACAAGTTCATGATTTGATCCATGTATCTCTCTTAATGAAGTACATTACCAATAAATTACATGTACTTACCTAAGAGTCCATACCTCAAGACCATTATGTATCATATAAGGAACATCCAGGGAAGATTGTAGATCGTAGAGAAAAAATGCAATGAAATAACACTACAAATTTATTCACTGTTTTGCTGAAAAAAACAAAAAATTGTGGGACTTATATGGTAACCTGAGTATGCTATTATACATAAGTTTTCTAAATTTATTTTATTTGAGTTATGAAATTTTCATTTTTATACTCATTTATGTTTGTTGAATATAACATCTGAGATATTATGATATATTTATCTTTAAATAAATTTAATTTCACTGAAATGATTCCATCCACACAAATCGGAGTAAAAGAGAACCAAAAAAACTATTTAAATATAGTTATGATATATCTATATCATTTTTAAAATCATATTCTATATAAAATCTTTTTTTAAATATTTTTTATATTTCAAAAAAATATTTATTTCTTAGTGAATGGTGAAAAATATGAATTTTTAGAAAAAATTCATATGTTATCATTAAATTGTGTCATTTAAAAGTAAAATACTGATTTGTACTTATTATTAATGTAATACATGATGTTCTCAATTTAAAAATTATATTAGATTAAAATAGGATTAATATTATACATGATTGTTTTATAAAATAATATTTTTTTCTAAAACTAAATTTCTCTAAAATATATATTCTCATTAATTTTTATGAATTTATATTAAAATAATTTTTCCCACAGATAGATATTGATTCATGTAAATTTGATTCCTGATTTTGAATTAGGTTGTTAAATATTTCCAAATACACCTCATTTATTTTTATTTATTATGAATAGTATCTGTGATAAAATTTATTCCATTGCTAAAGGGTAAATAATTTAATTGAGGATAAAAATAATTTGATAAAGAATTAAAACATATGCCATAAAATTTAAATTATTTATATTAGGATATTAATTCAAATATATATATATTGTCATTGAATAAAGTTATTTTTCATCCCATCGTTCTTTGATAATGATATTTATATTATTTTAATTAATTAAATTTACAAAATGTAATTATATTTCCATTATATTTATGTTACATGTTCATATAGGGGGAAAATAAATTTTTAATGATTATTAAAGGATATTTTCAGAATAATTAAATTATTTTTACTATGTAAATATAAATATAATTTTAGTGATTATAAAATAAAATAAAATTCCTATACAACACTAACACAGTGTTTGTGAAAGTAGTGAAAACAAATTGTAAATAATGTTTATAACATCAATATAATCATATTTAGTATTAATTGTGGTTAAAAAATAATTTTATAGTTAGGAATAATTTATTATTTATTATTAAATGGATTATATATGAATTCCATATTTGTATTTATATATTTAAATATAAATTATCTAAATATTTCGAAAAAATTAATTAAATAGTATTTTATCCTAAATAAATTTTAACAAATTATTTAAAAATATTAGAAATCATGAAACCTGATAAGTAGAATTAGAAATGGTATAAAATTTTACTCAATTCCTATTTATTATAATTTTTTCTTAAAATTAAAATTATAACCCTTAAAAATATAATAAATCATTACTATGATTAACGATATAATTTTTTTGAAAACGTGTAAGACTAAATCATAAAGATTAAAATACCACATAAATATATAAAAAATTAATTGGATGAATGAATTTGAAAAAAACAGTATTATATATTCTATACTATGTCATCATGGTGTTAATTTATCATGAAAATGAATTTCTTTAATAAATATCTTTTTATTAATTCCACGTATGTTCTTTAGTTAAATATAAAATGGAACCACATATACTCTCTTATATACACCACCAAGAGACAATTACTATAATCAGATCCTACCAAAAAATCCTAAAAAATTGTATCCCTGTCCAAGAAGATTTGATATTCTAATAATAAAATACATATGTCCATTAGTAATGGATCTAAAATAGCACTTTCAAAGAAAAGGTTATCATATTCACTGTAGAAATTAGTATTAATTCTTATTCTACCTCATTAAATTAAATAATAAAAATTGAATTATAATAAAAAAAATATCTGAAATATACAATTTTTAACATGTTTTTTCTATAATATTTAATAATCTTCATCCCTGTTAAATGTGAAAAAAAACCATCGAACAGGTGTATGCCAGACTATGGCCTCATGAAACAATGTAGTTCGTTTTTCATCACCCCCTCACTTGGAATATTATAATTATAAATATAATTAATATATATGTTACTTGTGAAAATAATTATAAATTTGAAAATATAGTATATCATCAAATTGCATACCCTTCCACCTGATAAAAATGGATAATTTCGTTTGTGCATATGGGTGGACTACCTCCTCTACAAAATAAATTGATTCAATATATCATGTATTATTTACATGGATGATTATATATTTGAATGATATTTATTTAATTATTAATATTTTTAGATTATATGTCCATGATCTGGATAAAATGAAAATAATCTTCAAAATCAAAACATACAAGAAAAATGAAGTATTAAACACTTGAAAAATTATAATAATAAAATATTATTAATAAACCGGTGATAAGATACTATAAGATGATCATATATGAAATTATTGTTATTTATTTTATTTTTTTATAATTAATATATTTTTATATTTATTAAATAGTAAGTTAAATTCACTTACGAGGCATGTTGAACATGCGGTAAGGTGTTTCATGACATATATTCTTTTCAATTGGTGATATTTTTTATTCTTTATAAATGTTATTCCATGTTTATATTTATAATTTCCATTTATTATTTAATGATGTTCTTCCACTTTTTTATTAACATATGTGATGATTCAAAAATTTCGAGGAGGACCGCATTGGGTGGATAAAAGAGAAATGAATGAATTCGAGATGAAAAAAGGGGAATTTGTGGCTATGGAGGGGGGTGCGGGCTTGATTGTTGAGACACAAGCAAGAGGAATTCCTGCATGGAAACTCTTGTGCACTGGCCTCCCCTTCTACACCCAAAGCACCATCCTCCGTGACTGGCCGCACCGAACCCAGTTTCCACGACGAAGGTGACATCGAATAAGAGTTTGCGCACCCGACCACGATTCCGCGCACAAGGACACATCAAACGACCTTTGTGCACTTGCCCCATTTCTCTGCCCATGGAGACATCGAACGAGTGTTGAGAACCCAACTCAGTTTTTGTGCACAAGGCGATGTCGAACCGGCGTCTTCATGCCCGATACCTTTGCGCACACAAGCTGACGATCGACCGAAGTTTGCGAACCACTTTGAGGACTCTGGAAATAAAACAAACCATATTCCTTCCCTTCAAGGGGGTAACCAATTATGAAATGACACTCTAATACATGAAAACTACATCTTCCAAGACCACACAAAAAATATATGTCATTCAGGTATTGGTTGATGCACGATAGGACCCCCAGGGTCGCCTTTGGGTGGAATTTCTGATCCTCATAGATTTCCTTTCATCCCAAAGTCATTTGCGCAGAAGAGGGGCCTTGCACGTAGGTACTCCTCGGTCTTTAACACCACCCATCAAACTTGCATGAAAACCATCCTCCATGTGTTCATGTACCCTTAAGTCATGCGCGCCATCCATCCAACTTATTTGCAAACCATCCGCCTTGCACGCACGTACCCCTTGGTCTTGCGCGCCTCCCGTCCAACTTACGCGTAAACCATCCATCTTGTGCGGAACCCCTCGATCTTTAGCTCCACCTGTACCTCTTGTGTGACACCCCTTCCTCTTGCATGAAATCCTTGCATCTTAGACATAGGCCACATATCTTTCCCTTACCCATTCTCTTACGAGCGCTCCATGTGATGCCCTCACATTGGAGCACCTTGTTCGAGCCTCTCTTATATGAGACACACCTACATAACGCTGTGTTTTCCTGTGTGCCCCCTCAGGTTTGCATGAAGAAATTTCGATATCCCTTGGGTGATGGTTTCTATTGAATTGATTTTTATCATTCTTCTTCACAAAGGCATGGTAATGACTATTTCTTCTTCACATCGCCACGCTATCATGGACCCCCAATGGGATCACCTCTCGACACCCCCCATCCACGACATTACTGATGCCTTCCTTCCCTCAAGGTCAGGTGGGTATCAGTAATGTTAGTCCTAGGGGTACGGAGTAAACCCACCTCATCCAAGCTATCAGATGTTAAACTGGAAAGCCCCATCAACCTCACCCAATGTTGTTAAACTGTGACCTTTCCCTATGCCTTGCATGCCGGTCACCCCATCTCAGACATTCTCTATGCCCACAAATATCCAAAGGAGTGAAATAATTCGTCACGTGGAATGACATCATCTTTATTGGAGTGGTGTTCATCCGTAGGGAATGGGAATCCACCCTGGTGTAATCCCCGTTCTTTTCTTGCGGGATGTATCATCCCTACTCCAGCTCTCTTCCTAGGTGCCAAATCCCCCTCCCACTGGTCTTTGTCACCACCCTAGCCCCCACCCCGAAGTAAGTCTCAAATTCCATGTCTTTGGGCTGATAACCACGCGTAAGCCATTGTTTCCTATTTGGGCTTCCAACTTCATGTAGCACCAGTCTACTTCCCACAGATTTACCTTTTGTGACGTGGTCATTTGGTCTTTGTTTTCTGTTCTTTCTCACACCGAGAATGACTCATGTGGGCTTAGAGTAAGCATCGACCATTCCATCCTTTCCGAGAAGCCTAGTTTGTAAGCCCCAAACACTATTCGAATGTCATGGACATTGATCCTTTCGGAGGCATGGTATGTAGGAAGCCTCCCTAAGGTTCAAACCCACCACCAATGGGTCCCGACCATCTTCACTCCAGTTCACCAAACACCCCATGAACTATAAGGTCTTTGATCCTTTCCAAGGCGATGTACACAGGCAGCCTATGTGAGGTTCAAGCCCTGTAACCATTGGTTCCGACCCCCATCGGGTCGGCTCCCGCACTATCAAGGACTACTAGGTCTTTTATCCTTTTCTCCAAGATAAGGTATTTAGAAAGCCTCCCTGAGGTTCAATCCCATCATTCAGTTGCTCAGACCCCCTTCACGTCAGTTCGCCACAACCTATCCGTGCTACATGGACATTGATTCTTACCAAGGGGAGGTACATAGGAAGCCTCCCAGAGGTTCAATACCACCACCAATTGGTCCTAACCATATACACATCGTATCACCAAACACCCCATGAACTACAAGATCTTTGATCCTTTCCAAGGCCAGGTATGTAGGATACCTCCCCGAGGTTCAAGCCCAATGACAATTAGTTCGAACCCCCCTTTGCATCAGATCCCACATAATCACGATTTTTGAGGTATTTGATCCTTTTCTACTAGATAAGGTAAGTAGGATTCCTCCCTGAGGTTCAATCCATACAACTGATCGCTCCGACCACCTTCACGTTGGGTCGCCCGAACCCACCCAAACTACATAGTCATTGATCCTTTCCAAGGTGAGGTTTGTTGGAAGCCTCCATAAGGTTCATGACAACCATCTTACTGGGCCCCTGGTCATCCTTCATGTCGGTTTTAACCCCTCCATGCATGTCTTTAAAATGTGGACCTCAATCAGCGGTAAGTCATTGAAATACCCATCCAGCGGTAAGCCGTAGCGACCTCGTCCAGCGGTAAGCCGTTGTGACCCTATGTAGCTGTAAGTCATTTTGATATTGTCCAGCGATAAGCCGATGTGATCTCATCCAGTGGTAAGATGTTGTGACCCCATCTAGTAGTTAGTCGTCTTCAAATGAACTATGTGGACTTTGATTCCCTATGACGGGGATACGTAGGAAGTATCTTCAAGGCTCGAGACCAACATATATCTACCATCCTCATGTCATTTCCGCCTTATTCCCACTCTACTTCATTAAACCCTCCTTCATCCATATTGATTATTACCCGGGAATCCACATCCTTGAAGGATTATAAAACTTCATTCCCCATTCCCCATAACAATAATTGGGAAGCTAAACACATGTTGGTCCTAACATCAGTGTTTTCTCCAGGGGTAACACACATCTGATCCACTCAAATTAGTGTTCGGATCAGTCTGCTTGGTATCTGCTAGACGTTAATCTCATGGAATTCCCTATGTGAAACATGGGAAGCTGAGGAAAACCATAGATAGATGCCTATGGAATAAAATTTCTCACATTCGACGTGGGATTCCTCAAGCTTTCACATCCTCGAGAAGCCCTTTAATAATGGGATGAAACCCAGATGCGCTAGTGTCCCAGTGTCAAGACACACCAGTTATGTCCAACATGACTACTCCCTTGACTGAAGGTTACTTCCCTAACCGGACCCTTGGGATTTTCCCGAAAGAATCAGTGTAATTAACTATTGTCCATGAAGATATGTCATTTAGAAGAGTTTCAAGAACGTCTTAAATATATAATGGAGACACAGACTAGGTGACAAGTTCTGAGGAGGAATCCACAGAATGAACAACTGACATCCAATCATCCCATTTCGATGAAGGAGAAACCTTCCCTAATGTAACACCCCAAGGATTTGAAAATAAATATAGAATGAAATTTTATACTCTATCCATTAAACACAAATTTGCATCTTCTATGTTTTTAATTCCATGTAATGGTCGTCTAGAGGTGTTTTCAGTAAGTCATTTGGTGTCTGATAGAACAAACATGATTTTTGGTGAATAGTAACATACCATTATGAATAGTAATATGAATATTAATATGAATAGTAATATGAAATTATGAATAGTAAATATTATTATTATTTTATTTTCTTAAGGTAACAGTATAATGGGATCTTAATTAATTTTCCAATGTCACATAAAACTAATTGCACTTCAAGATTGTTATTTTTCGAATTAACTATGAACGTATTTAAAAATTAAATTAATAATATTTAGAAAAATTATTTTGAAAAATGGATTTCACTTTTTAATTCTACACGTCGAAAAATGTTAGGTGTGAATTTTTGGGATTTTTCTAAAATACATGAAATTATCCCGAATAGTGAAAAATACAGTTTTTGAGTATTCCGTAGTTTAATGACTTCATAATGACATAATATTTAGAATAAAAGGCTGGTATACTTGTGTATATAAACTTATGACATTAGGTGTCCCAAGTGGCTTAAACCATGGGAAAATACCATGGGAAGCCCATGGTTTGGAGAAAACCACTAATGAGGTGTCCCTTTGAAATTATTAAACAATTACCTCTCTTTTTCTATAAATACCCATCATCCATTCGTTTTTTCCAAACCCCTAATCCTCAAATCTCTACTGGTTTTAATTTTCTAGGAGTCCCCGCAAGGTGTTCCTAATCCCCCAAGGTCCCATCCTTCGAGATCTAGGTGTTATTCTACAAGGTAAGGGAATCCTTCATTCTCTTCTTTATGTCGACACTTCTTTTAGGTTATCTATTTGAAATTACTTTATCATATTTTGAGGTTTGATTATATTAATTATTTATTCTGTAAATTTGATTTCAATATGATTTTATACCCTTTTATTCTCATTGTTTAATTTTATTAAATTTTAAGTGACGTCGTTAGGATGCCGAATTTATCATAAGGGATCTCTTAACTTTTCATTTATTTTCAAGTTCATCTCTTTTATTTTTCTCTCCACACCTCATCTTTCCAAATGATCAGGATCTTCAGTATCAACTATATAATGTAATTATATCATGTTAATGCATGAACCATCATAAATATTCTTACTCCCTTCCTATTATTTTTATAAACGATATCGACGTCCACGAGTTTCCGATTTATAACCATCGTGGATGATGAAGTTTCGTTCATAAATTTCTTCTTCGTTAATGGTCGTGAAAGTATATTCATAGTTGAACCAGACTATAATATATGTGTTATAACATAATTAATATTCATTAACCATAATATGTACATATAATTAAGTTATATGACAAAACTAATTCATAATAATCCAAATACTGCCAAATAATAGATGTCGTTGTCATCTAATGATTCATCCTGATTTTATATAACCAAATGATTGAAATGACCATTACCTATTATTTATGATTGTAAATAATATATAATTCCAATCCTGGAGATTTATAACCTCTACACATGTACTCCATTACTTAAAAACAAGTGAACAGAATATGAAAATAAAGTAAACGAACAATCCAGAACGATGAAATTCAATACAATAACTTGTCAATAAATACATAAATGAACTAAAAAGAATTATGATAAACTAAATTCATGTCTATTATGTTTTTAAATAAGTAATTAATAAGTATAGTTTTGTATTCGAGGAGATTAAGTTTGAGAGATGAACACATTTGGAGTTAAGGTAAGGGTTTTTCACCCGAACATCCATTTTCATTCGGGTTAATTTCATTGTCTAATTACCACAATGAAATTATTATGTATTGTTATTTACAAATCATATAATATGTGTGAGTACCATATATATGTTTAAAAACTATAACAATTCCTTATTTTATGGATATTTACACATTTTAAAAGGAACATTCAAAATTGTTTCCAAATAGATTCCCGATAAAAGGCAATTTCTCCAATTCATATCTATTTACAAGGGAACTCTATAATATGTTTTTGGAAACCATTATATTTCTAAAAGTAATCATATTATTATAAAAATACAATCTTAAATCAGTTTTGGTTTTATACAAATATTTTAAAAAAGAACTCTTCTTTTCAAAATAAAAGAGTATTTATCTCAAAATTGCTTATCGATTCTAAAAGAGTATTTTCGTTCAAAGATATTATTGATTCCATGGTATTATTGGGTTTAATAATTAATTAAGTAATATACCATATTTCATTTAATGGATTATGACTAACTTTATTTTGGATGATCTATCCTAAAACAATTCATCATATTATTCCGAATGGTTAGTGTTTACGTTAAATAATTTGTGATGGTTTGCCACATTTCATATGGTAGTTTCAATATGAATGTATATGTTATTTATGTTGATCCCTACTCATTAGAGGAATTAATTGGACTTATTATGTGACTGGTGGGTCCCACTATAGCCCCTCGAAGCATTACTGTGTCTCATGAGAAAAACTGTGGTTTTGGCATGAGGCCTTGATAAATAGATTATTTTATGGTCCTATCATGAGGCTTGGATGGTATGGTTATGATGTCCGGAATATGCACTTCCCTATTTTTGATGCTAGTATATTATGTTCATGTGTTTGTTAGTCTAGTAGAATACCCCTGATTATGTTTGATTATGGCATTATTTGTTCAGTCCATATTTCAGCCAAAATGTTTTCATGTTCATTATTAAAGGAATGTGTTTTTAAGTATTCACCATGTCTAACATTTATATTAACTTATGTCATGTTGCTTCCTCTTACTGATAATTTGAGCTCACCCCTTTCTTATGTTTCATTTTCTCAGGACATGAAGAAGTAATTTATGAATGACGTGGAAGCATAATCTTGGAGAAGTGATGTTTCTAGTGGAATAAAATAGTGTTTTGATTCCCTTCTTGTTGTAATGATAAACTTATGTTTGTAACTTTTTTACAATAATACCAATCTACCTGGTCTTTTGGAATTCATATTCCCTGTATGTATGCCAATGTAATCAAATAAGGCACTGGATCTGGGAAACTGGGGTTGGGTCCTTACAATTGGTATCACAAGAAGTTTAGTAGAATACATGGAAACTAGATTAAGAAAATGGATAATTAGGGACGAGTCCCTAAGTTAGTCATTGAGGAAATACATACAATAGTGTCCTGGTATTTTGGTAAGGAATAGATCATGTGGATATTTCACGAAATACATCCCTGTCTGGATACGAGCATGTAAAGGTGGCTCTAGCACAGATGTATCTAGGGGTAAAATCCGAAAACACTACTTTGATCTAGACTCAAACGGGAACTGGTTCACGACAACGAACCTTACTACACTCCTAGTTACGACACTCCTGAGGGATATTCTTAGGAGAATTCACATTTTCATTACAAACCTTTATGAAGGATTGAAATGTTAAATATTCCTCAAATAAACCATTTTTGTGAATTTGGGATTAGCCATGAGTAGTATCTCAATTTTTCTGAGTATTTTTAAGTTAAGATAATACATTATGATTCATATCCTAAACTAGTGTATTCCATTCTCTAGAGATGGAACCAAGTGGACGGAATGGAAATTGCATGAATGCATGTGTCACCTGTAGAGATTTTCCTTCGATGGAAGATAATGATGATGGATCTGGTGTTGTGACTGGTGCTGAGAAACTCATAACTATACTAGAACAACATAATAAATTTATTAATAATAACCATAACTGTATGGAACATCTGGATCCACTATGTGGAGAAGCCATGATAGATATCTTTATGCGACAACAGCCTCTAATATTTAATGAGACTACAAGACCGTTTGTAGAAGAGCAGTGGATATTTTCCCTTGAGATGTTATTTCTTGCTTTGTGATGTAATTAAAGAGGGAAGGTTGTCAAGGAAGTATATCATCTATCTAGGGATTCATATCAGTGGTGTTCATCAATCCAAAACCCAAAGTAGGAGGAAGATATAGAAGAGATGTAGTGGAGTGATTTCAATGAAATCTTCGTTGAAAAATATTTCCCTCGTGAGCAGCGAGCAGATATGGAGAGACAATTCTTGAATCTGAGGCAGAAGTATGATAATAATGTTGCAAGGTATGAAGCTAACTTCCCAAGATTAGAAAGACATGTTGGGGACTACATTCAAAATACATGGAGAAAAATTGATTGATTATTTGATGGCCTAAATCCATTCCTCTAGTGGGCACTGGTATCCCAATTTTTTTCATCATATGAGGATATAGTTTCATGTTCCATCAAGATAGAGAAATAATTCTCTAAGACTTATGAATTTAAGGGAAAGAATGAAATGAAGAGGGCTGTTGAAAACCCTGTGAAATGAAATAAGGAAATGGGGAAGAAGGGAAGATTTGAGTTTCCAACATGTGATAATTGTGGAAAGATACACCCTGGTGCATGCTTAAAAGAAAAAGGTGTATGCTAAAAATGTGGTCAGAAAGGCCATCTTTTTGGTGACTACAAATGGAAGAAGAAAGCCACTGATGTTCAATGTTATAGTTATTGGGATATGGGACACTATTCAAATGATTTTCCAAAATGTCAAGGAAATATGTAACAGAGAAATCCAAGGGATCAGGGACAAGCTTATGGAATCACAACTGAAGAGGTTGAAGTTCCTAATGACATGGTGGCAGGTAGTTTAATTGATTTTTCATGTTTACCCAATTCTTTATTTGATTTTGGATCATCGCATTGTTTCATATATTCCCTGTTTTCTAGGAAAGTTAGATATTTCCAATTTGATTTTATAAAGGAGTTTTCATTCAAAACTCCTAAGGGAAGTATCATTGCTACAAAGTTCTGTGAAACAGTTCTTATTAGATTATATAAATTTCCTTTATCTTCTAATCTCATCGTCATACCCATGATTGAATTTGATATAATCCTCAGTATGGATTGGTTTTTGGATCATGATGCAAAAAATTATTATATGAATAATGAGGTTATGATTTTTGATGACGATGATAAAGAACACCATATCTTTAGAGATGAATCATCACCACCAGATTCTTATCTAGATCCTGCCCGAGCAGGTCAACTAAATTCAATTATTGGGGAGGAAGAGAATGAAATAATTGTGGGTGAGGAAAGGAATTTTTAAATATAGGATGTAACTATTGCGAGAGAATATGTTGATGTGTTTCCATAATATTTACCTGGACATCCTCCAGAATGAGAAATTGAGTTTTCTATTGATTTAATTCCTGGTTCAATGCCCATATCGAAGACCCTTTATAGAATGGCCACTAAGGAATTAGTGGAACCAAATAAACAACTAGAGTAATTGAGTAATAAGTGATTTATTCTCCCTAGTGTTTCTCCATGGGGATCCCCAGTTCTTTTTGTTAAGAAGAAAGATGGATCTATGAGGGTATGTATTGACTACAGGGATATCAATGAAATGAAAATAAAGAATAAATATCACCTACCTCGCATTGATGATTTATTTTAACACATACATGGAGCTCAATAATTTTCAAAGATTGAACTTCGATCTGGATATCATCAGTAGAGTGTAAAAAAGGAAGATATTCCGAAAATAGTGTTTCAAACTAGGTACATGCATTATGAGTTTCCACTAATGCCTTTTGGATTGACTAATGCACCCTCTGTCTTCATGGATCAAATGAACAGATTTTTTAAGGAATACCTCAATGACTTTGTAGTGGTATTTATTGATGATATCTTAGTATACTCCAAAATCTACCATGATCATGAAAATCACATCCACATTATCTTGAAGACTCTTAGAAGACATGAATTATATCGAAAGTTTAGAAATTGTGAATTATTGCTTCATGATATTTCTTTTAATGTCCATATTTTCCCTACAGATAGAATCCTAGTTGATCCTACAAAGACAAGGGAAATTCAAGATTGGCCCATACTAAAAAACATAACCGAGGAAAAATGTTTAATTGGCTAAGCAGGTTATTATCGGCATTTCGTGCAAGATTTTTCCAGACTAGCTAACCTGCTAACAAAGCACACACGTAAAGGGTTTAAATTTTTTTGGACAAAATATTGTGAAGAATGTTTCATATAAATGGATAGAATATTAGTCAATGACTATATATTGACTCTACCATAGGGGAATGAAGAGTATTCCATTTATAGTGATGCTTAATTGAAAGTAATTCATTGCATCCTTATGCAAAATTACAGGGTTATTGCTTATGCATCACGAAAGAAATAATTTCATGAGAAAAACTATCCCACTCATGATCTTTTGTTAGCTGTTGTAATATATTCTTTGAAGATATGGATACATTATCTATATGGTAAAAATGTAATATCTATACTGATCACAAGAGTTTGAAGTATATATTCTCACAGAAAAATCTCAACATGAGGCCAAGGAGATGGCTTGAACTACTCAAAGATTATGATTGCACGATAAACTACCACCTGAGGAAGGGAAATAATGTGGCAGATGCTTTGAGAAGAAACGATAATGGAGTTTTGAGCAAGATGATAGTTTAAAGGGATCCTATTTTCATGGATGTAGTAAAGATGGATATGGGAATAACCATGGAATGTGTAACATCAATTCTTTTTCAAATGGTTTCCAAACCATCTTTACTAGAAAGGTTAAAAAATTCTTAGGCTGATGATGGGGAGTTTCAAAAGAAAATTAAATATGTGAATGATGGGGGATTGAGTGACATGGTATATGAAGATGGAATTTTGAAATTTGGGAAGAGACTTTGTGTTCCTGATATAACTGATCTAAAAAGGGAATTGTTGGATGATGCCCATAGTTACAATTTCATTATACACACTAGTAGCACTATGATGTATATAGATTTGAAAAAATATTTTTGATGCGACAACATGAAGAGTAAGATTACTGATTTTGTGTCAAGATGTATGGTTTTTCAATAAGTGAAAGTAGGAAGGCAATAGCCTAGAAGAGTATTGCAACCTCTTCCCATACATAGGTGGAAATTGAATTATATCATGATGGACATTGTCATTGGACAACCAAAGACTCCTAGAAGGAATGATGCAACATGGGTCATTGTTGAACATCTTACCAACTCAACACATTTTCTTGCTATAAGAGAATATCTACCACTTGAACGTCTAGAAAGTCACTATGTTAATGAAGTTGCGAGACATCATGGAGTACCCCTATCGATTGAATCTGATCGTGATCCACATTTTACATCAAGATTCTGGAAAAGTCTTTAGAAGGCCCTAGATACCGACTTTCGTTTGAGCTCTACCTACCACCCACAATCTGATGGACCATAATAATGGACTATTCAAACATTGGAAGACATTTTTAGGTCTTGTTGACATGATTTTCAAGGATTGTGTGATAAGTAATTACCTCTCGTAGAATTTTCCTACAACAATAGCTTCCATTCAAGTATTCAGATGGAACCGTATAAAGCATTATCTGTGAGGATATTTTGTACACCAACTTGTTGGGATGATGTTGGTGAAAGAAAACACTTGGGCCCAGAACTTGTTGAAGAAACAATGGAGAAGGTGAAGATCATCCAGAACCATATCAAAATAGCTCAATGTAGGTAGAGGAACTATGCTGACAACGGAAGGAAGGATTTGGAATTTCAGATAGGAGATCATGTTTTCTTAAAGGTATCACCATGTAAGGGAGTTATGTGTTTCCGTAAGAAATGTATATTGAGTCCTAGGTACATAGGACCTTCTGAAATTCTAGACTGAATTAGAGCCGTAGATTACCGTTGGGCAATGCTGCCAAGTCTCTCCAAGGTTCATAATGTGTTCCACGTGTCAATGTTAAGAATGTATGTGCTAGACCCCACACATGTACTCAGTTATGAATAAGTGGAACTTGAGCGCAATCTATCTTACTGTGAAGAGCCTATCAAGATTCCTGATACTTGGGAACATGTATTGAGAAATCAGACGACTGGTCTGGTGAAAGTTCTATGAAAAAATCATAAGATGGAGGAAGCAACATGGGAGCATGAGGAGCATATGTTAAAGACATACCCGATTCTTTTTAAGTAAGATTATGTGAATTTCGAGGATGAAATTTTTTTTATGGAGGGGAGAATGTAACACCCCAAGGTTTTGAATAATCTATCCACTAAACACAACTTTCCCTCTTCTATGTTTTGAATTTCATGAAATGTTCATCTAGAGTTGTGTTCAGTAAGTCATTTGGAGTCTGATAGAACAAACATGATTTATGGTGAATAGTAAATACCCTTATGAATAGTAATATGAATAGTAATATGAACATATGAATAGTAAATAATAATATTATTTTATTTTCATAAGGAAATAGGATAATGTGATCTTAATTAATTTTCCAATATCACATAAAACTAATTTCACTTCAAGATTGTTATTTTTTGAACTAACGGTGACCTTATTTAAAAATTAAATTAATAATATTTACAAAATTATTTTTTAAAAATGGATTTCACTTTTAAAATATACAGGTCGAAAAATGGTAGGGGTGAATTTTTGGGAATCATCTAAAATACTTGAATTTTTCTTGAATAGTGAAAAATACAATTTTGAGTACTCAGTAGATTAATGACATCATAATTACATAATAATTAAAATAAAATGATGGTCTACTTTTGTATAGTAACTTATGACATGAGGTGTTCCAAATGGCTTAAACCATGGGCAAATACCATGGTCAAGCCCATGTTTTGGGAAAAAATCACTAATGAGGTGTCCCTTTGAAATTATTAAACAATTACGTCTCTTTTTCTAAAAATACCCACTCATCCATTCGTTTTATTTCATTCCAAATCCATTATCATCCATGTTATGGTGGTTTTACCTCTCTAGGAGTCTTACCAAGGTGTTCCAAAGCCCCCAAGGTCCCATCCTTCATGATCTAGTAGTTATTCTACAAGGTAAGGGAATCCTTCATTCTCTTCTTTAAGTAGACACTTCTTTTATGTTTTCTATTTGAAATTCCATTCTCATATTTTGGGCTTTGATATTATTCATTCTTCTTACTTTTATTTTTATTTCAATATTATGAGATACACTTTTGTTCTCATCATTTAATTTTATGAAATTTTAAGTGATATTGTTTCGCTGCCAAATTTTTCATAAGGTATCTCTTAACTTTTCATTTATTTTCATGTTCATCTCTTTTATCTTTCTCTCCCCACCTCTTCTGTCCAAATGATCATGATAACTCTAGTTTCATCTATATAATGGAATTATATAATGTAAATGGATGAACCTTCATAAATATTCTTACTCCCTCTCTTTTATTTTTATAAATGAAATCGATGTCTATGAGGTTCCTATTTATAACCTTCATAGATGATGAAGTTTTGTTCCTCAATTTCATCTTCATTACTGGTCATGAAAACATATTCATGGTTGAAATATACTCTAATATATGCTTTCTAAACAAATTTATATTCAGTAACCATAATATGTACTTATAATTAAGTTATATGAAAAAACTAATTCATAATAATCCAAATACAGCCAAATAATCGAAGTTGTTCTCATCGAATGATTCATCCTCATTCCATATAAAAAATGATAGAAATGACCATTACCAATTATTTATGATTATAAATAATATATAATTCCCATCTTTGAGATTTATATCCTTTCTGCATGAACTCCATTACTTAAAAACAAGTGAACCGAATATGAAAATAAAGGAAACGAACACTCCAGAATGACGAAAATCAATACAATAACTTGTCAATAAATACATAAATGAACTAAAAATAATTATGATAAACTAAATAAATGTCTCATAGGTTTTTAAAGAAGTTATTAATAAGTATAATTTCATATTCCAGGATCTTATGTTTTAGAGAAGAACATATTTGGAGTTAAGGTAAGGGATTTTCACCCGAAAATCCATTTCCATTGGGGTTAATTTCATTGTCTAATTACCTCAATAAAATTATTATTTATTGTAACATACTCATCATATTTTTTTTAGTATCATATATATGTTTAAAAACTAGAACCATTCCTCATTTTATGGATAGTTAAACGTTTTAAAAGGAACATACAAAATTGTTTCCAAAATAGAAGCCAAATTCAATGGAATTTCTCCAATTCATATCTATTTTCAAGGGCACTATATAATATGTTTTTGGAAACCATTGTCCTTATAAAAATAATCATTTTATTATGAAAATACTATCTTACATAACTTTTGGTTTTATATGAAGATTTTCCAAAATAACTCATCTTTTCAAAATAAAAGAGTATTTATCTCAAAATTGCTTAATGATTTTATAAGAGTATTTTCATTCAATGCTATTATTGATTCCATGGTATTATTGGGTTTAATCATTTATGAAGTCATATACCCTATTTTATTTAATAGTTTATGACTGAATTTATTGTGGATGAGCTATCCCTAAACCATTCATCATATTATTCTGAATGGTTACGGTTTGTGTTCAATAATATATGAAGGTTAGTTTCATTTCATATGATAGTGGAAATATGAATGTATATGTTGTTTATGATGATACCCACTCATATGAGGAATGCATTGGACTTAATATGTGATGGGTGGGGCTCGATATATCCCCTCAATGCATCGGTAGGTCTCATGAGACAAACTATGGTCTTGAAACGAGGACATGAAAAAAATATTATTTTATGGTCCTAGCACGAGGCTTGGACAATATGGTTTTGATGTCTTGCATATGCACTTCCATCATTATGTTGCTAGTATTTTATGTTCATGTGGTTATTCGACTATAAGAATACCCATGATTATTTTTCATTATGGGATTATTTATTCATCCCATATTTCTGCCATAATGTTTTCATGTTCATCATTAATGGCATATGTTTTCAACTATTCACCATGTCTAACGTTTATATTAACTTCCTCTTTATTTCTTACTCTTACTGAGAATTTGAGCTCACCCCTATCTTATGATTCATTTTATCAGGACATGAAAAAGTAATTTATGAATGGTGTGCAAGAATAATCTAAGAGAAGTGATGTTTCAAGTGGAATAAAGTAGTGTTTTGATTCCCATCATGTTGTAATGAAATAATTATGTATGTAACTTGTTTCCAATAATAATAAACTACTCTGTCATTCGTGATTCTTATTCCTTGTATGAATGCCAATGTAATCAATTAAGGCACCGGCTCGGGGCAACTGGGGTCTCGTCCTTACTCCTTAACAAGGAACGGATGCCACCCGCCTTTGGAAAGCGGGAATGTGGGGCATCAAAAAGCACTATCATATGCCAACAAGATGGAGACATGCGTCCCGGTGAATGCATCAGAAACAGAAATGGTTAACACAAAGTTATGTTTTCTCTTCTACATGGAGACTAGTAGAGTTCGAGGCCTCAAGGGAATAGCATGTCACTAGATGAGGTTATCCGACACCAGTTTTAGCCAAGAAAATAGAGGGCCTAGTATGAATCTCACTAGAAGGTGGGGAAGTAGAGTTTTGGAAATCCTGATCTGCGACATCGTTAGCATGGACCCCTCTTACTGGTCATGGAAGACGGGATGGAGCTGAGGCACTAGTCATAAATTCCCTTTTCCTTTCAGCATTTATGAGTCAATATCCATGTTTTTAAAAACCATGATGGTGCACCTAGAACTCAGTAACCCCCTGCACACCGACCTAGGGGCAAGGGCAGTACCAGCGTGGTTTTCCCATGTGGTTCTACCTCTTCTATGACAATCTCAATAGCCATGACCATGGGGTTCCCACTCCCCATCTCCACATCCGAGTCTGTTTTGTGGAGGGTGATCAATGAACTCATACGTCGATACGACGAGGAGGGGATCATCCCCACAAGGGATATGGCCCTCCTGGATTTAGAGACGTCTGTTCCTCGTTTTCAATGACACCCTCGAGGGCCGCATATGGAGCCACTTCTCCCCACTACAACATATACCTATTTTGGGAGCCTCTCCCCAAAATGTATCGATGACTTCCTTCCCTACGCTGATGAGGTATAGGATATTCGGGTCAGCCCATCCAGGATCCCATCCCAGGGGCTCCCAGGAAGGGCTACCACCAGGCCGCGTAAGCGTCACCACCCAGTCTTACTGGCCGAGGAGTAGGTAAGCCATGTACCTACAGCATTGGCTCTAGTCCATTTGTCCCAATGCCAGCATCGGGCGCCAGCCGAACTGGATGTCCGCTAAGGGGTGTCAATATCAGTGGCTCTTATGGTCAGAGCCACCACTGATTTAAATCATCAACTCACAATGTATAATGATCATGGATATTCATAAAACTGTCCCAGTTCGTGGCCCCAACTGCCCCACAAGTAGGCTGGGTCAGCTCTCTTTGTCGCCATCATATGTAGTGGCCACCTTAGACTAACCAGTATCAATACCACCCAGTATGGAGGACCTTCCTGTACCGCTACCATTGATAATGCGGGCCTTCCCTGCTTCTAGGATTGGCCTGGAGGTCCGCCCCTTGAAAACATCAATGAAAATCAGGGTTCTCCCAACGAATTGGACACTCAGTACAGATTTCTCTCTCGTTCCCACTATAATGGATATAGAGTCATTCCACCCACCACAAACCATTGGTATAAGGACCTTGCACATCTGGTAACTCTCCAACATGGGGACCCTCCCCATTCCCTTGTAGTAGCTGGCGAAGGTCCTCCTCGCCCAATCAATCAGACGAGTGAAGGACGACATCACTTCACCCTCGCCCCGTACAATGGCCCTACCCATGTCTAGATCAACCTGTATTAGGACCCTCCTTATACTAATATTATAGTGGAAACAATCATGGAGGATCCTCTATGCTTATACCAGTTCCATCAGATGTCTTACCCGCTCCAGCACTACCCACGGAGGGCCTCCCAATGTCCCATTTGATATCTGTCCTAGTGCATCTCAAACCGTGGATTACACAGGTGGAAACCCTCTTCACCCCAGCACCAGGACAGTTGAAGGGCCTCCTCGTGTTAGGAATGTAACCTTTCTTGAATATCGATCTAGGGGTAGTACGGTGGGTCGTCAATGATGTAAGAAGAACAATGGGAATGTCCGAACAAAGATCATACAAGTCTGCTTCTCTGACTCTGAAGAAGAGTACGACTCAGTACAGGAACCCTCCCCCCGCTCCTCCAAGTCAAGGGCTGGGGAAAGAACAAGGCACATCAGCCTAGTACTCTCAGAATGTGTGGTCTGTTGGAATCCTGCTTCCGTTAGCAGGTATATCTAGGAGGACGAAAATTTAGAAACTCCAATGTTTACAGTCATTCAATCACGACCGTCGTCACCAGAAGCACTCTCTACCTAATCTAGATATCAAGGAGATCTATTCTGGGGACCAATGGTTAGCGATCAACAGTACAACCTATCACCGGTAGTCCAAGCCCCTCTGCCATGAACTTTGGCCTTCATCCAATCCAACCGCGATGTGGTGGCTAAGTCTCTACCATCTTCTGAGGAAAACCCAATATAAGGCGGGTTTTCTCCTCGCTCACCGTACTATCTACCTACCAGCCTACCGTCCCATTGGTAAACTTCAGTATATCTATTGGTTCCTCATTCACCTCCAGTTTACGAGTGGGATAATTAATGAACAGACCCTGAATCTGAGACAATGAGTTTATGGAATATCCTCGCAGTGGACCACTTCCTTTATCTGTTTTGGCCTGTGGCTGCACTGAAATTCTGTGCACCGGAATACCTCACCCCCAAGAATTTTGATTGTTTCTATCAAACCCTCTAGGCGATGCACTTTAGCCTTTGTCATTAGTTAGTGGTTTATTCCAGGATCCAAGCGAATTTTGAAGACATTGGAGAGAAATTCTATCTAGTTGTTTTGGCCACACTCCCTATGACCTAGAACACTGAGTCCCTAGGTTACCATAGGGACCTCCGACAACAATGAATTTAGAGTTTCAATGTACTCCGCAGTATTATCCCGGAGACTTCACCCCACCTACAGATCTGTGGCTTAGTGAAAAATATTTCCTTCCTCTTCAGTCTTATTCGACAAAAACCGAACTCACTAGGTAACAATGAGGTAATTCCACTATGTAGAATCATGGTCTACATGGACACCCTATCAGTAGAAGAAAATGAGTTGGAGCTCCTTAATGGGGAACTCCCATTTGAAGGCATTCCAAAACTACGGGAACCCTCAAGGAGGGTTAATCATCAACATAGGAGCCTGATGGGTCGCCCTATGTCTAGTAAGGCATTAGTCCTTAGCCGGAATCATGGTAAGGGTAAAGAGAATATCAGAGCCACCAAAACCTCTGACCTGTTTGGATGATTGTAGAAGACATATGATGACCCCAAAAAAGCCGCGTTGTGTCAGCAACTTACCGAACAGAATAAGGTGGGTGATGACCCCCTAGATGAATATGTAATAGATCGACTACCAGTATATGAAAATCCTAGGCCAGGGCTACATGGGCCGGAACAGCTTCACCTCTGTGAGCTTCCTATTGGTGATGCTAACCATCCTTCCCCGGAAAATAGGGTTGAATATGGAACGTAGAGATAAAGTTCATGATATTTCTTTCCATACCCTTGGGAATGGTGTAACAATCCAAGGGACACGGCTCGGGTTCCCCCAGCTTCCCCAAGGGTCGTACCACCAGTCGCTCCATGAGCCACTAGCACTGTATACCGTGTGTAAGAACCCTCCAACGCACTCATGGTTAGGGATCCCCATTAAGGCAGGGACCCCCGCCAAGATGATCTAATAGTGGTACTCATTTCTTTCCTTGAGGGATTGAAAATGTGATAGGTGGAACTCCCACCTTATGGAAAGTCATATCTGGTGTGGGTGGATTATATTCCTGCAACCTCGGGTTTTGTAAATCCCACCTTCTTCCCCATTAACAGGACAAGGGACCCGCCAAAACAACTCCACATATTACCTCAATGTTTTTCCCCATGTTGGGAACTCCCAGGAAGTAGGAAGCTGCCAGACTCTTGTGTTTTCTATAGACATTTGAAGGCCTTTCATTTTTCTTGTTCAACCAGCTCCCTATCCGACCAGTGACCAGCTGGGAGGAACACCCTAGGCAATTCCTCTTCCAATTCCGCTCCACCACATGGAAGACAACCATTTCAGAACTCTTAATGTTCAAGTAGATGCCTGATGAGCGCTTCCCCAACATTGTCACCTGGTGGAAAGGAATCACATATTCCCTCAACATGCCACTGATTCAAGAAAAATTACTGAAAATTTGTGTGGGAAATGGTAATACGGAACTCGTTCCCTCATTGATCACCCAAAACATTCCCGGGGGGGTTTGATACATCTCAAATAAGGCCCAGTGACTAGAAGAAGCTTTATCGCAGGCTAAGGAGGCACATCTATTGCCCTCTAAAATCCCTGTGAGAAGGGCCTCCAGGGTTGAGACTTCCGATTTTTCCCAAATAGAGGTCCCTGTGTGGTTAGATTTGTTTCTAGTGGAGCCACCTTCATAACCTCGTAGAGGCCTACAACCATAGGCACAACCTCCAGCCAAGCTGCGGCTGCCTCAAAATCGGAAGGTGCCCCCGGACAATGTACTGCCACTGCCCAAGACATATAACTGAATTCCACCTCCTCAAAAAGTTTTTACAGCTCCCCATCTAGGTCAGGCTCCATGGGACCCCTTTCCGGATAAGAGAAACCAGACCATGTCATTCAACGAGACATAGGTCCCCGGTTACATATGTAGTTCATTTTAATAGGGGATTTTGAATTTACCTTAGCGTAGATGACCGGAAGGGGAAAATCTTACTGATAACCCGAATTATTTCCCATATCACTGGATCATAGGGAACACATTCAAGAAGTTATATGTGTTCAATGGATGGAACCATGTCCCAGTCGACAAAAACACAGTCAGGCTGGGCCCAGCCCCGATGCAGGTAGCATGCGTCTATGTGAGGCATGACAGCAGGAGCAACAATGAGGGGGAGTGGCATCAGGTTTCCAATCATGGATCCAAGTAGTATGATGACTGGATGGCTCGCAAAACAATTTCACGTTCCCATTGTGTCATCCAAGCATTGTTGAATCACCCAGAACCTTCAGAGGCTGCATCCCCCACTTCTACATCATCACCACATCCAGCCTCTTCGCAGAATTGATAACACCGATGACATAATGGAAAGCAATGTCCCCCTTGGATTCCATCGTCATCCCACACAATCAGAAAATTTATTCCTCTGGAGATGGAGATCCCTGCTATAATTTATCCATTAGTTGACGAATATTTATGTGATCGTCAAGGGTATGCCTCGGTTAACACCGTAGAGATGGTAAATCTCTACAAGATTCCTGACGATAAAGAGTGCTAGAATGATCTCCCCAATGTCCCCATAAGATGCCAATTTTGGTGGAGCCATGACCATATAGGTCATTTAGGAACATCATTTGGCACTTCCTGCTAGGCTCTGCATGCCACTGAGAATAGACAGTAGGCCCATCACATATATCTACATGTAAAACCATCCCATCTGGTGTCATCAGGTCCCCCACCATAGCCGTTTGTGCTATATGACAAAGAAGAGCCACCAAGGCCTCACCGTGGAAACCACGATCCACCCCGAACTGGTCCCAAACAGCTTGACCCAGTATGGAAGGTACTCCATATTCTTCGAATAACGAGCAGTGAGACATTCCCAAAACCAGAAAACCGCCTGTCCTGTAGGCAGTGCCTCCCAGGTATACTATCATTAAGCAGCCACCTATAAGAAGAATTTCAAGCATGGTGTGGAAGTATGATGTTATTAAGCATCATTCCATTATTCCAGTAGGGCTCTCCATCTTTGGGGCCCTTTTATAAGGCCCCAACCTTAAACATTACTTAATCATGAATTAAATGAATAATTCTCATAGAGGATCTTTTATGGTTTAGAGTTTTAGATAATTAGGTCATAACTATAACATCTCAAAAGATTACATAGTAGACACTTCTACTAAGTTTCCATAAAATAAAAAAACTCTTAATAAGAAACATGTCTAGTTCCATGTTTTAGATTGAATTTATTTCCTTGATCCCATCCTTGATCTTATTCATCTTTAAGTCATGTGGAAAACATTTCAAAAACTTGGGATGAGTATAAAAAGCCCAGTAAAGGATACACAATGAAGGAAAAATATTTGTTTTTTAAAACAACCAGTAAACCATGAGTACTTTACCAAAGTAATACGTTTCACCTTTATGAAGTAGTAAAAACTCTTCACTGACTAAAAGACCATTACTTACCCATTTTTAACCATAATATTACCATAAAACCCATATAAAGAACACATAACATATAATGTTAACTTGGGACATAAACATACTTAAATGGAATAACCATACGGTCGACTTCCACACATACTTAATGAAATAGCCATACGACCAACTTCCATACCCAATGCATTGAAGGTTATAACATAACCACCCATCCTGGTATTCACAACACCACGTCATATGGTTTATCACGTAACCACCCGTCAATCCAATTACCATTATAAAATCCTAACACATAAAACAACTATAATGGAAAGAAAACATTTCCACATTTCAAGCACAATATATCAATTAAATATATTGACATAAAAAATCCATTATCATAACCATTTTCAATACTAAAAAATTTTATATGTTATTTATTTAATTTTAAAAATATACGACATGTTGAGGAAGCCAAAGATCAAATAATACTCACGGCGGCAGAATGGTCATTGACACCACGTACGTTAAAAAGAAACATACTTTTTGTCATTTTGTAAAACGCTTCGTATAGAAAATATTCCTTTAGAATAAAAGTAAAAGTCAAAGGGGTTTATATACCGTATAAAATAAATCCTTGTATTAGAAAAAAAATATTCCTTAGTGAATGGAGATCGATAGGAAGTCCTTTACAAAGATGGTATCCTTGGATTAATGATAAGCCAATTACATAATTATGTGTCACAAACGAATACACCAAATATAAATAGATATTAAGTGTAAAACAATCAGAGTTTATTCAAACATATTCATAGAAGGACATATTCAAGGATTACAAGTTTATCCCAAAGAATCAATATTGGGTTAAGAAGTTCCCTTGAAAAAAATTTACAGCCTAACGGCGTCACTTCAAAATTTAGAAAATGAGTTGATGAGAGATAAAAAGTGTATCTCATCACTTGGACAAAAAATATACATCAATAAGGATATAGAATAACATATCCCAACATTACAATATGTACATTAAAAGACCCAACAAAAGAAGTCTTTTAAAAAGAGGAGGGTGAAATGTTCCCTTACCGACTTGGGTATCATTCGGAACATACACCCCATGAATGAAGGACAACACAAAATTGATGTAAATACTCATAAACGAAATCATATTATAAAAAATGTAGAATAATGGGCAGTACATATACCACTCAATGGAAATGGTGGAAAATGTTGCATAAATCTCAAGGAATAAAATTGAGACGAAAAATCCATTACGAAAACTCGGCAACCTAACAACGCCACTTAAAACATCCAAAAATGGATTTATGAGATCAAATATGATCTCTCATAATATTAACATAAATTGTAAAGAAATAGGAATATAAAATAACATCCCCCAACATAACAAAGAGGAGCTTAAAAGAAGTGACATAAAGGAGAGTACTTAAAAAGAAAGAGAGAGGTTGGATCTCTTACGAAAATTAGGCAGCCTAACAGCGCCAATCAAAACATCCAAAATGGATTGATGAGAGAAAATGGAGTATCTCATCATATGAACATTAAAATTACAGTAACAATATTATAAAATAACATCCTAGTCATAGGAAATAAGATCTTAAAATGAATTACATAAAAGAATGTAATTAAAAAGAAATAGAGGGGTAGGTTCCCTTACCTCATGTCTGACTTGTCTTGTTTGTTTCCTTATATTCCTGAATAATAAGCATTGCTAAATTTATAATTTCTTAAGGGAAAATTTTAAATATTACTTTTAGTTCAATCACATATTATAATGTTATAATAATTGGTTAATAATGTGAGTTCATATCAGACGTTTTTGTCGATGTTTGGTACATGAGTCAAAAATGAACTTGTTTGAAAATGATTGTCCATGCAGTTATATGTAAATCATATCCAGAATAGTATTTATGATTTAAATATCATATATATCCAGTACATATTCATTTTATAATACTCCATAACATTTGGAGATAAAAAGGAATGAAATGCACCGTTCATGGAGACAGTAGGCCATACGTACGCAAGAATGCTACATTCATTTCATTGTCATATTAATGGAATTAAAAATAATTGAGAGATATATATATATATATATTATAATTACAGTATAATATATATGTTATAAAGGTCACATATTTTCATTAATTTCATTCTTTATACATTCTATGTATTGCATGAACGAGTCACATCTCTTGAGGGGGCGGTAGTCCACACTTCCTCGTACGAAATTATCGCATTTGCACAGCATGAAAAGCATAAAGGATTGTTTTAAATATAAAATTAAGAAGCATATAGAAAACATTAATACCATATATATCATATATAAAATATAGTGTCATCATAATGGCCACCATGAAAGGTGTTAAGAGAATATTGAACATTCATCGTTTCGTGAGGCAGAAATTCTCCATCCACAGAAACAGTATTTTCATTAACCATTAGATGAAGGTGTGTGTAAGTGTAGCTCAAATAGATAACATAAAAACATAATATTATATTCAATATACTGGTTTTGTTTCAAAATAAAGGAATAAAAAGAGTTTAGAGGGTTGGAGAAGCAAAATAAAACAAAAGAACAAAAGGGAAGACATTACCTTTAAATCGGGTAACTCTTTTTGATTTGAGCTCAAAGGCTTCATTGGAAAGGATTCTGCCCCAAGGTGAGTCTTCAATGATGAATATAAGGATGTGGAGAGATGAGATGGTCAGGGTTTGGACGAGGGAATGTCTTAAGAGGTGTGGGTAAGGAGGTAGAGGTGGGGGCCTTTTATAAGAGGAGAGGAGGGCACTCTTGGAAAGTCAAAAAAAAAGGTTACATTATTTTCAAATGAGTTTCAGATTTTAAAGGTCCCAAATTGATATATTTCTAGGTTAAGGTGATAAGGGTTATAAATACACCCATCCAATAGGTTTTTTACATTTTTAGGTCTTATATTTTACATTATCTTTTCGATTTATTCAAATTGTTAAATAATGAGGTAATCGCTGCATCATCATGATGGCATACATAATTTAATATATTTAATGTATAAAAATTATAAAAAAAATAATATAATGTATGAAATATTTTCATCTTTCCAATGAATATTTATAGTCAAAAATATGACTTGTATAACCCCATGTAAAAATTGTTTTAGTAAAACAATACATGTTTGTGTCATTTTTACTTTTACTTTAAATAAAAGGCATTAATGTCATTATCTTACCCAAGTGGCTCCATGGGGTCCCAAAAATCGACCCTTGGGTTTTATTGGTCGGCCATGACTCATCCAATAGGGTTAGGAAATGTGTCATGATATTTTCATTTTATTATAATATCATTTTTAACTTAAATAGTACTAATTAACTTTAATCGCGATTAATAAAACTTAACAGTTACTATTCAACAAAAATTATTTTAATCTCATTGAACCACATTTTACTTCCTAATGATAACCATGTATGTCGGATTTTTGATAATCAAATCACAGAAGTGGTAAATATTCATTTAAACAAAAAATCAGTTTCTTTAACTACCACTTAGTGGTTTCACTACTCATCAAAAATTGAGGTTTTTTAGAAAAATACCCAAAATTCACCCTATGCTATATTTAATATTCCAAATTCAAAAATGATGTCTATTTTACCAAATTCAAAAATATAAGTTAAATTAATTAATTTAATAATTAATTCCTACTGTCAGAACAAGTAGCATGTTTTTATTAAACAATATATATCAAAAGATTGACTCTAGTTTAAGTCAAATTTCAAAGTGAAATTAATTACAAAGACCACTATTGGATTAAATGGTAAAAATATATTCTAATTTCACATTAAACACAATCTAAAAGATAATCTAATCATATAAGTAAATTAGATTAAAATGAGGTTTTGAATTAAAATACAACATTTTTCACTATTCTTTCAAAAATGAACTATATCGGAAAAATACTTAAAATTTATACAAACTAAATTTTGATGTCCCGATTCTAAAGAAGATTTTTATTTTGTCAAATATAACACATCAAATTGTAAAAAAGTGGATTTAAAAGAGGTTCTCCATCAAAAGGCTGTTAATCGACCTTTTAAAGAATATTAGAATGTTTACGCTTAAAATTGGATTCATTCTCATTTTTAATCCTCTAACATTTATTGTAAAAAGTAAAAATATTTTAAAAACATATATAATAATTTTTTAGTTAGTTCTGTTCATTCCCGTCATTACAACGACCAGGTGTTAACTACCATTTAAAATAAAATTATTTTATTATTAGAGTGCAACGTAAGATTTCAAAGGAACACGTTGTTGCGTATTGGGTAAGCCATCGAGCATAGCGTTCCCTTTAAATTAATATTAACATTTTATTCACAAATAGGGATAGAAATTAGAATGTAATATTATTTATTTACTGGGGATTTTACATCCTTCCCCCCTTTTGGGAATTTCATTCTCACAATTTGAAAATTGGGCTTGGAAACTCCATTGAATGTCCCACATCGGAACAAGAGTCAGTGAAACTATCACTTAAAAAGAAAGGGAGAGAAGTAAAAAGGTCACATGAGTTAACCCATTCTAGGATTCCAATTATGAAAATATGGATATGGATTAAAAAACAAAGGGTCATGTTCTGATAGAGAGTGATAGTAAACATGTCTAGGATAAAGTTAACCATATGAAAATCACAAGCTTGTGATGGGTTAAACGGTATTCGATTCCCTAGTAAGAAAAGTTAACAAACAACATTTTTATAAGTTACAATTAATTGAGGAATTTATTTTTGAGTTTAACTAAATCATAATGAAACATACTTACTTGTCCGGTAGACTTCCAACTTTTACTAGATTCCTTAATCCAAGTCATATTTTATTGAAAAGACGAGTATTTAGGAAGGCTAGTTCGCATTAAGAGTACTATAATCAACTTCTTGAGGATCACCTAATCCACAAAATAGAACTATATATTTCCCATGACTTTAGATATCAACCAAAACCAATCCCAAATGTTTAGTACGAGATCAGATAATTCCCAAAAAGGATATTTTTGTTTACAAAAAAGAAAAACTACTCCTAATCTCCAAAATTTGTCCAACAATACCCAAAGTTCAACAAATACCATTCAATAAACAATTATCCATAAAATTATTCAAAGTAATAAAACTATGATTGAAACCCAAATCTAGGAAGGATTTAATCACATTGTATTCCAAAGTGAATCTTAACATTTATCTTCAAATAACACCAGTTAATCTTAAAGTCTCACATTGAAAAGTAATTTTCTTAATCACATATTCTCCATGATAGTATAATCATTTCCATAGATAACCAAAAATAAACTTATTATTGATTCATAAAATCATCTAAGTATAATGAATTAGTCAAACTAACCAGGGAATTTACGTAGTCCAGTGGTAGGAAATAAATACCAGTCGCACTTTGTTTGTCGGTTCGATTCCCACAGCTTTGTCCAATGCTACGGGTTGTCACATGGTCTGCGTGTTGTCCTTTTTACAAAACTATATAATTCTTATAAAATTTCCCAAAAAACGATAAAATCTTCAAAAATAACCATAACATAATTTATCCTCAAGTTTATCTCATGTCGTTCATATTCCATCATAACATACAGTAACCCATAATTACCTCAAATGTAAGGATCATATAAACCCTAATGGTTACCGTTATAATTACTACCTAAACATCCACATCGAGTTGGTCATCTCAAACATGATGCATTAGAGAACTCACTAAGGCTCAAGTGGTTGATCATTACTCTTTGATATTTGGTTTAGAACAACCACAAGATTAATCATTGAATCCCCCATTTCATCCAGTCTCTTAATCAGAGAACCACCACAGTTTCCTTCAAACCCATTGTCACATTGGTGCCTGCTAGATCCACCCATTAACTAAAAACAAAAATGTCAGTGTGAGAATATAGACAAAACAATCATGTACAAATGTGGAAGATAAACACTAAGATATAATTACTCATTCACTTCATATAAACTAGGACACTTTCTTAAATCCTAACCATTATGGTAATATCACTTATGCTTATAGAATACCCTAACCTATAAAGTTATCTAAACTGGACTCTGATACCAACTATATGGCCTCAGCCATAAAAATTCTTTAATAATGAATTAAATGAATAATTCACATAGAGGATCTTTTCAGTTTTATATTTTTAAAGAATTAGGTCACAACAATTACATATCAAAAGATCACATAGTAGACACTTCTACTAAGTTTCCATAAAAATTAAAAAAACACTTAAAAATAAACATCTCTACTTCCATGTTTTAGATTGAATGTTTTTACATGATCCCATCCAGGACCCTATTCATCTTTAAGTCCTATGAAAAACATTTCAAAAACATGTTATGAGCATAAAAAGCCCATTAAAGGATACAAAAAGAAGAGAAAACTGTTAGTTTTTCAAAACAATAAGTAAACCATGAGTACTTTACCAAAGTAATACTTTTAACCTTTATGAAGTTGTAAAAACTCTTCAATGAATAAAAGACCATTACTTACTCTTTTGTAACCAAAATATTACCATAAAATCCATATAAGGAACACATAACATATAAAGGTAACTTGGAACATAAACATACTTAAATGGAACAACCATACGGTCGACTTCCACACATACTTAATGGAATTGCCATACGGCCGACTTCCGTACCCAATGAATTGGAGGTTATAACGTAACCAGCCATCCTGTCATTCACAGAAACACCCGTAATATGTTTTATCACATACCCACCCATCAAATGTCCAAGTACCATTATAAAATCATAACACATAAAACAACAATAAAGGAAAGAAAAAATTCCCACATTTCAAGAACAATATATCACTTAAATATATTGACATAAAAAATCCATTATCAAAAAAATTTTCAATACCCAAAAACATTATATGGTATTTTTTTACTTTTAAAAATATAACAACTTGTTGAGGAATCCAAATATCAAATAATACTCACGGCGGCGGAATGGTCATTATCACCGCGTACGTTAAAAAGAAACACACTTTTTGTCGTTTAGTAAAATGATTTGTATAGAAAAGATTCCTTTTGAATAAAAGTATAATTAAAATGTTTTTATACACTGTATAAAAGAAATCCTTGTATTAGAACAAAAATATGCCTTATTGAAAGGAGATCGAGACTAAGTCCTTTACAAAGACGATATCCTTGGATTAAGGATAAATCAATTGCATAATTATGTGTGACAAACGAATACACCAAATATAAGTGGATATTAAGTGTAACAAAATCAGAGGTTATTCACAAATATTCATATAATGACATATTCAAGTAGTACAAGTTTATCACAAAGAATCAAAATTTGTTTAAGAAGTTTCCTTGCAAAAATTTGACAGCCTAATAGCGTCACATCAAAATTCAGAAAATGAGTTGATGAGAGATAAAAAGGGTATCTCATCACTTGGACATAAAATTTACATCAATAAGGATATATAATAACATATCCCAACATTACAATATGTAAATTAAAATACCCAACAAAATAAGTGTTTTAAAAATAGGAGGGTGAAAGGTTCCCTTACCAACTTGGGTATCTTTTGAAACATACACTCCATGAAAGAAAGACAATACAACATTGATGTAAATAATCATAAACGAAAGTATATTACACAAAGACTAGAATAATGGATGGTATATATAACACTCAAAGGAAATGGTGGCAAATGTAGCATAAATCTCACAGGAATAAAAGTTAGATGAAAAATCTCGTACCAAAACTCGGCAGCCTAACGACGCCACTTAAAACATCCAAAAATGGATTGATGAGATCAAATAGGGTCTCCCATAATATTAACATAAAATGTAAAGAAATAGGAATATAAAATAACATCCCCCAACATAAAAAAGAGGAGCTTAATATAAGTGACATAAAGGAGAGTACTTAAAAAGAAAGAGAGAGGTTGGACCTCTTACGAAAATTCGGAAGCCTGACGGCGCCAATCAAAAATTCCAAAATGGACTGATGAAAGAAAATAGGGTCTCTCATCATATGAACATAAAAAGTACAGTAATTTTATTATAAAATAACATCCCAATCATCGGAAAGATGATCTTTAAATGAATGACATAAAAGAGTGTACTTAAAAAGAAAGAGAGGGGTAGGTTCCCTTACCTCAAGTCTGACTTGTCTTGTTCATTTCTTTATATTTCTGATTAATAAACTTAAGTAAATTTATAATTTCTTAAGGAAATCTTATAAAGATTATTATTCATTTCATATCACATATTATAATGTTATAATAATTGGTTAATAATTTGAGTTCATATCAGACGTTTTTGTCGATGTTTGGTACATGAGTCAAAAATGAACTTGTTTGAAAATGATTGTCCATGTAGTTATAAGTAAAACATCTCCAGAATAGTATTAATGATTTAAATACCATATATATCCAGTAATTATTCATTTTATAATCCTCCATATCATTTTGAGATAAAAATAAATGAAATGCACCGTTCAGGGAGACTGTAGGTCGTACGTACGCATGAACGCTACTTTCATTTCTTTGTCATATTAATGGAATTAAAAATAATTGAGAGGTATATATTATAATTCCAGTATAATATATATGTAATATATGTCACATATGTTCATTAATTTCATTCTTTATACATTCCATTTATTTCATGAACGAGTCATATCACTTGAGTGGGCGGTAGTCCACACTTCCTCGTATGAAATTATCACATTTGCACAACATAAAAATCATAAAGGAATGTTTTAAATATAAAATTCAGAAGCATATAGATAACATAAATACCATATATATCATATATAAAATATAATGTCATCATAATGGCCACCATGAAAGGTGTTAAGAGAATATTGAACAATCATCGTTTCGTGAGGCAGAAATTCACCATCCACAGAAACAGTATGTTCTTTAACCATTAGATGAAGGTCTGTGTAAGTGTAGCTAGAATAATTCACATAAAAACATCCTAGTATATTGAATATACCGTTATTTTTACAATATAAAAGAATAAAAATAGTTTAGAGGGTTGGAGAAGCAAAATAAAACAAAAGAACACAAGGGAATACATTACCTTTAAATCGGGTAACTCTTTTTGATTGAGCTCAAAGGCTTCCTTGGAAAGGATTATTCCCAAAATTGAGGCTTCAATGATGAATAGAGGGATGTGGAGAGATTAAATGGGTAGGGGTTGTCCAAGCCAAAGGCTTGAGTGGTGTGGGTAAGGAGGTAGAGGTGGGGGCCTTTTATAAGAGGCGCGGAGGGGCACCCTTGGAAAGTCAAAAAAAGGTTACATTATTTTCAAATGAGTTTTGGATTATAATGGTCCCACATTGATAAATTTCTAGGATTAGGTGATAAGGGTTATAAATCCAACCATACAATAGGTTTTTGACATTGTAGGGCTTAGATTTTACATTATCTTTTCATTTTATTTAAATCGTTAAATAATGAGGTAATCGCTGCATCATCATGATGTGAATAATAATTTAATTTAATTAATGTCTAAAAATAATAAAAAAACACTATGATGTGTGAAATATTTTCAGATACCAATAAATATTTATAGTCAAAAGTCTGACTTGTATAAACCCATGTAAAAATTGTTTTAGTAAAACAATAGATGTTTGTGTCATTTTTACATTTACTTTAAATATAAGGCATTAATGTAATTATCTTACCCAAGTGGCTCCATGGGGTCCCAAAAATAGACCCATGGGTTGTCTTGGTCGGCCATTACTCATCCAATAGGGTTAGGAAAAGTGTCAAGATATTTTCATCTTATTATAATATCATTTTTACCTTAAATAACACAAATTATCTTTAATTGCGATTAATAAAACATAAAAGTTACTATTCACCAAAAATTATTTTACTCTCATTGAACCACATTTTACATCCTAATTAAAACCATGTAAGTTGGATTTTTGTAAATAAAATCACATTTGTGGTAAAGTTTCATTTAAACGAAAAATCATTTTCTTTAACTACCACTTAGTTGTTTCACTATTCATAAAAATTTGAAGTTTTTCAGAAAAATACCAAAAAATTCACCCTAAGCTATATTTGATATTATGAATTCAAAAATGATGTCTATTTTAACAAATTCAAAACATATAAGTTACATTACTTAATTTAATAATTAATTCCCACTGTGAGGACAAATAGTGTGTTTTTATGAAACAATATATATCAAAAGATTGACACTAGTTTATGTCAAATTTCAAAGTGAATTTAATTCCAATGACCACTATTGGATTAAATGGTAAACATGTATTCTAATTTCACTTTAAAACCAATACAAAAGATAATATAATCATATAAATAAATTAGATTAAAAAGAAGTTTTGAATTAACATACAACATTTTTCACAATTCATTAAAAAAAGAACTTTATCGAAAAAATACCAAAAAATTTACACAAAGTAAATTTTGATTTCCCGATTCTAAAGAAGAATTTTATTTTGTCAAATATAACACATAAAATTTTAAAAAAGTGGATTTAAAAGAGTTTCACCAACAAAAGGCGGTTAATCGACCTTTTAAAAAATAATAGAATATTTACGCTTAAAATTTGATTCATTCGCATTTTTAATCCTCTAAAAATTATTGTAAAAAGTAAAAATATTTTAAAAACATATATGATCATTTTGTAGTTAGTTCTGTTCATTTTCGTCATTACAACAGATAGGTGTTAACTACCATTTAAAATAAAATTATTTTATTATTAGAGTGAAACATAATATTTCAATGGAACTCATTGTTGTGTATTGGGTAAGACATCTAGCATAGCATTCACTTTAAATTAATATTAACATTTTATTCAAAAATAGGGATAAACATTAGAATGTAATATTATTTATTTACCAGGGTTGTTACACTTCTCCTGTCTTCAGATATGTGTGAGAACCTCCCTCAGGCTTGAAGAACCCCCTCCAGTTTGACATGGATGTTGCAGCCGCTGAAGCTTTTCTTGCTGAAGCGGTCGAGAATGTTGAATGCCAGCACATTATCTCCTTATTTGGAGAAAATTAAGGCTCCCACGTACATGGGAACATTCCCCCATTGTACATCATCGGTCAATTCATTGGTATGGCCGTTCGACGCTGTCTTGTCAACACGGGCCTTGAAATTAACATAATCCTGACTCAAACAACACAAAAGATGGGATTCTCTGAAGATTATTTGAGACTCTATGACCTATGAATCCAGGGTTATGATTAGATGGAATAAACAACGGTCAGCCATATCATTTTGATGACCCAGTTTGGTGGCCTAGTCGCTAGATCTAATTTTATTATAGTCTCTCAGGACACAACCTACAATGCGTTAATGGGAAGGTCGTGGCTCCACCTGCATGTAGAGGTTCTCCCATCGTATCACCAATGCCCCAAGTACACCCTTAATGGTCAAGTGTAGGTGCATCAAGGTGACACATCTCTCTTTGCTTCTTCTGTGTCCCGTTATCTAGATTAAAACATCTATAAGAGCATGAAAAAGCTGATTCAGACCAATGAGGTCGAGCATTACACAACTAAACCTGACCCGTGGATAGATCTAGATGATGTATATGTCTTTCCAATCAACCGATTAGAGGCCATGACCCCTGATATTATGAAATTTTTTGTTTTCTCCAGGACAATGGGTAATCATGTCCCTAAATCGAAGAGGCATAGGAATATCACCTCCTATTCTTATATAAATATGGACTTGGTGATCTCTAAGCACTCTACACCCAAAAGGTATCAATATGTCCACCACATAACAATGACAGTATGTCATACATGCTTGTTCTGATGGGATACGATTTATTTGGTCAAGCCGACGCATCATTATTTCTTTGATATTATCAAACGTGACCCCTTGTGATGATGCCATGATGGGATAGGGTCGACATCCTTCATTGCAATGGTTTCAACAGCACTAGACACTCCTGATGCAGTGACCACTACAACTTAGGCTAGTACCAGCATATCCTTGGGATCGGTCGATTCAGACAAATCTCTTTCCGATAGAGATCCGTTCTCCATAAGTGAAGAATAGGACCTAGTGGATGCCCCCTGCATCTGAAGATGGTGTAACCGCCATGGTTGATGAATTGGTATAGTTAATCCTCGATAGAGTGTTAGATCCGAAACCTACATTAATCAGTGCCTCCATGCCCCTAGAGGATCAACAATAGTACATAGACATCCTGAAACAACATAGCGATGTATTCGATTAGAGTTATGATGAGATTCCAAGACTAGATTCTCTGGTATTCATCCACCACCTTTGTCTCCTAGAAAATCATCACGGGTTCAAGCTGCCCCCCAGAATGATGCACCCTTCTCACGGTACCATGGTATAGGTGGATGTTGATAATGATATCAGATCCAATTTCATTATGGAGGTTCAGTACCCAAAATGGATAGCCGACATTATACCTGTCAGGAAGAAGAATTGATAGATTAGATACTGCATGGACTTCCATGATTTCAACTATCACTGTCCAAATGATGATTTCCACTTCCTATGATGGGGTTGTTGATTGCTGCTACAACTAGATTCCAACCCCTCTGTTTCATATATGGGTACTCCAAGTACAACCAGATCTGAATGGCCCAGGAGGATGAAGAGTTCATAACCTTTAGGGTGCTGCAAGGTACTTTCTGTTACCAAGTCATGCCCTTTGGTTTAAAGAATGAAGGTGCCACCTACCGACAGGCTATATATCACAAATTTAAGCTATTACATGGGACATTGTTGGAATACTGTGTGAACGATATGGTGTTCAAATATCTCCAGGGTTAGGACCCACCCAATGACCACAAGAAAGTGTTCAACTTCCGCTGTTCCCGTTAGTTAAAGATGAACCCATTGAATTGTGCCTTCAGGCTCACCTCTATAACATTTCTCAGCATCATTGTCAGATACAAGGGCCTTGAGATTGACCCAGATAAGGTCAAGGCCATTCTCCAAATCTCTCCCCCGATAAATATTCGAGAGTTTTGAGGTTTCCATGGCCACTTAGCCTACACATGCCGATTCATCCCGAACCTGACTAGCTAGTGTAAACCCTTTTCTAGGCTCATGAACAATGGAAACACTTATGAGTGGGACGAAGAGTTTCATATTTCTTTTGAGAAGATCTAGTAGTATATACTCCATCCTCGAGTATTGATTCCACCCATCTCTGGAAAACTGTGAGACCTTTATGTTACCACCCTTGAATGATCTCTCGGTGCCATTCTCACACAAATGAATAATGAGGAAACTAAAAAAATCCTCTACTACCTCAGTTTCATGCTCGTCGATATAGGGAATATATACTCCCCATTGATTTAAGTTTCCATGTGATCATATTGACAATACATATGTTGTGAAATTACCTACAACAACACGAGGTACAACTGGTGTCTCGAGTAAACCAGAAAAATACATCCTGAATCATCCCATGCTGATAGGACTCCTAGCAAGGTGGGTGGAAATCCTACAGCAGTTTGAAATCATGTTTTTCCCTTAGAAGGCTTTTAAGGGGCCATCATTTGTAGATTTTCTTTCATCCAATCCAAACCCCATAGACCATTCTCTAGATCTTTATTTTTCTGATGAGGCAATCCTCTCAAAAGATCATTACATCCTGTGTTGGTAGATGAATTTCGATGGTGCAAACTGGAGCCCCACTGGTAGAAGTATTAATGACCCTAGACTCAACAGAGTGGCCTGAGTATCATCATCATTACCCCGGCGCAATCCATTCTATTGTATTCATTTATATTGTCAGAAGGCTACACCAAAAATGAGGCAGAGTATCAGGCTGTCATCACTACCCTCGAGCTTTCCCTCGAGATTGATGTTCCCCATTTTCATGTGAATTGGGATTCCGAACTAGTCATCATGAAGATCAATATTGACTATGTTATCCAAAATCCAAATATCCTATCATTGTTTTAATTCACTCTCCAGCTAATGGACTAGTTCTTATCTCGACCAGAAGTTACTCATGTCCCTCGATCTCAAAACGGTCGAGAAGATGCCCTGACTTGCCTATCTGCATCACAAGAAAAACCCAAGAATGATGATATGATTATCCACATTCATCAATAGAGAGTCATTGCTCATGTCTCCCCATATGATGACGAAGACCTTCTGGTGAGCATTCTTACTACCAAAGCTTCTACATCAGGACCCCCTGATGCAGGGGTTGATGTTACACTCGACTAGAGACCCCCCTTTTTCAAATATCTTTATAATGTTTACCTCCCAGCTGATCGGACCGAGCGTGAGAAAATCTGACGCCGCGCGTTGCAGTTCACCCTCCAGGATGACCCTACCCATGAGCAGATCCCCTACAAGCACCAGTTCGATGGGGTTATCCTACATTTCATTCAAGGAGTCGAGATTTCTTATGTCATTATATGGACCCGGCCTTAAACATTACATAATATTGAATTAAATAAACAATTCAAGTTGTCGATATTTTCAGGTTTATAGTTTTATTGAATTAGGACATAACTATTACATCTCAAAAGATAACAAGGTATAGATGTCTACATAGTTTCCTTTTTTTCATAAAATAAAAACTCTGGAAAAAAGTGTCATTTCTAATTCCATGTTTTAGACATCATTATTTTTCCTTGATCCCATCCTTGACCCTATTCATCTTTAAGTCATGTGAAAACATTTCAAAACATGGGATGAGCATAGAAATATCAAAAAGGGTTATAAAACAACGAAGAAACCATTTTTCCATAAATACATACAAAACAAGATCATTTAGTTACCTAATGAAATCATAATATTTACGAATTACACATAGAAATCATTAATCATAAAGGTAACTTGTGGCATCCATGTCTTACTTATATTGTAGCTATCACAGCTACATAAGGAGTTACTTTGGAATACCCATCATAGTATATTCTCTAAATATATTAGGAGAAACATTCATGTTTACCTCTGTCATGTTACCCAATGCATTGGAGAGCTATCTCAGGATCACTCACCCAAGTTTTATCACGAAACCACATGTATACGTAAATAATTCCCAAGAACCATAACCTGATCATAACTCATAACATAAGCATAAAGTAAAGATAACATTTCCACATTGTAATAATAAAATATCATTTCAAGATATTTAAATAGTAAATCCATTCTCAAAATCATTTTCAATACCAAAATACCTAAAAAGGGTATATGGTATTTATTTTTTCCTTTTAAAAACATTCCGGCTTGTTAAGGATTCCAAAGATCAAATAATACTCGTGGTGTCGAAAAGGCCGTTGTAACCACATTCCTTAAAGAACATTCCATTTTTTGTTTTAGTAAAACACTTCCTATAAAAAACTCCATTTAAATAAAATGAAACGTCATAGGGTTTTATACACCGTATAAAATAAAGTCATATATAAAACTAAAAATGCCTCAATTAAAGGAGCTTGAGATGAAGTCCCTTACCGCATGTCCGACTTGACTCAATCGTTCTTTAATCTCCTGAATTATAAACTAAAGTAAATTTATACTTTCTTAAAAACATTTTTCAAGTTTATTATTCCTTTTATATCACTTTTTACCATGTTATAAACATTCTTTAATCATTTAAGTTAATAATAGTTCATTTTTTCGATATTTGGTACTTGAGTAAAAAATGAACAAATTATATTTACAAGTTGTCCATGTGGTCAAAGGATCATTATATCCACAATGAAATTCATGATTTGGATATCATATAAATCATATATATATATATATATATTATATAGGTTTTTATAATAATACATAACATTTAGAGGTAAGAAATGAAATGCACCGTTCATGGAGACGGTAAGCCGTACGTACACATGATTGGTACTTTCATATCAATTTCTTTTTTTAAGGAAATAAAACAAAATGATACATAGGTATATTATAATTCCATTATAATATCATATATAACACAATAAACTCCATCCTTTATACATCCCATATCAGGCATTAACGAATCAAATGACTTTGAGGGGGTGGTAGTCCGTACTTCCTCAAATGAGATTGTCATATTTACCCACTATGGAAACTATAATTGTGTGATATAAATGGATACTACATAAGCATAAGGAAATAATAAAATTAATATATATCATATATAAATACATTTCTATAATAATGGACACCATGAGAGGCGGTAATATGTAATTGAACAATCATCATTACGTTAGGCCTTAGTTTTCCATCCACATAATCATTATGTTCTTCATCCATTAGATGGAGGTGTGTGTAAGTGTAGTTTGAATACTTCTCATAACAATATTCTAGTATATTGTGGATAATTTTTTTGTTACAAAATAAAGTAATAAAAAGATTTTAGGGGTTGGATAATAAAAATAATAGAAAGCAATTTAAGAGGAAATGATCCCTTTAATTTGGGTAACTCCCTTTGGATTGAACCAAAGGGCTTCTTGAAGTGACTTCTGCCTAAGGTAAGGATTCTAGAGGGAGGATAGGGATGAATGGAACTTAATTGGGCATAGTTTGGATGAGGAAAATGGCTTGAGAGGTGTGATGAATTGGTTATAAGTGGCCTCCTTTTATAAGGGGCAGAAGGGGCTCTTTAGTAATGCGTGAAAACATTATTTTAATATATGATGATATTCAATTTTTAAATGACCAAAAATAATTATAGTAGAAGTTAATATGACTCATGGTAGATAGAAAAATTACCCAATCATAACTGAACATGTTTTGGAAAATATTTTAATCATTATAATCTTATTTATTTATATCATTTATTAATGAGGTAAATACTGCATCATTATTGTGTCAAATATAATTTAATTTATTCGATGTATAAAAATTATAAAAACATACTATAATATAGGAAATAATCTTAGCTTTCCAATTAATATTTATTGTAATAATGATAATTTATATAACCCCTTCTAAAAATTAATTTACTAATATATATATTCTTTTGTCATATTTTCCTTTAAATTATGTTAATTAATCTAAATTGTCATTATGACTCCCATGTGGCTCAATTGTGTCTCAAAATCCACCCAAATATTACCATGGTCGTTAATGACTCAACCAATAATGTTTGGACAAGTTCTAAGGTATTTTTGAATTATTATCATATTTTTTTACCTTGAATTACCTTATTTACCTTTAACTACGGTAAATAAATGTGAAAAGTTACTATTCACCAAAAATTATTTTCATCTTATTGTACTAGATTTTACTTCTTCATAAAAACATTGTATGTTGGATTTTTGAAATTCAATTCACAAAAGTGGTAAAATTTTATTTAAATGAAAAAGTCAGTTTTTTAACTACCATTATGTTGTTTCACTATTAATCAAAAATTGACGTTTTTTCAGAAAAATACGAAAACTTCAGCCTAAGATATATTTGATATTCTGAATTCAAAAATAATGTCTATTTTTCCAAATTCAAAAGATATAAGTGGAATTAATTAATTTGAAAATTAATTCCCTTAATCAAAACAAATAGCGTGTTATTAAGAAACAATAACTATTAAAAGATTGATACTTGTTAATATCCAATTTCAAAGTGAAAATAATTCAAATGAACAAAATTGGAATAAAAAGTAAAAATATATATTAATTTAAATATAAAACAAAATAAAAAGGTAATATAACCTTATAAATAAATTATATTAAAAGGCACTTTGGATTTAAAATACAATTTTTTCACTATTCATTAAAAATGAACTTTATCGGAAAAATCCCAAAAAATTACCCAAAGTAAAATTTGATGTCCTCATTCTAAAGAAGGATTTTATTTGGACAATTAGTATGTATTAAAGTGACCAAATACATATTTAAAAATGGTTCTCCATTAAAAGGTGATAAATCGACATTTTAATGTAAATTATGCTTAAAATTAGATTCATTCACATTTTAAGACACTAAATTTTTATTGGATAATGTAAATAGATTTAAAAATCATGTATAATAATATTTTAGTTTGTTTTGTTCTTTCAGACCAATACAATGGCTATGAGTTAACTACAATTTAACATTATATTATTATATTATTAGTGTGCAATGTATGATTCTAAAGAAACCTGTTGTTGCGTATCTAGTACGCTTTCAAACATAGAAACCCATTTAATGTAAAATTAATATTTTATTCACAAATATTAATAAATATGAAATATGTCTTATTCTTCATTTACCTTGGATGTTACATCTTTCCCCCTTTTGGGAATGTCATCCTCGCACTTTTTATTCACTTATCAAAATAAGTGGGGGTATTTATGTCTCATAGAATTTTCAGATTCCCACGTTGCCTCTTCAACCATATCGGTTTTCCGAAAGACCTTTACCTGGTGAAATACATTATTCCGCAACACTTGCTCTCTATGGTCAAGAATCTATACAGGTTGTTGTTCATAAGAGAGATTCTATTCCAACTGAACTACCCATGGGCTCAAAACATGAGATGGATCTGGAATACACATTATCAAAATCGAAACATGAAAAACATTGTGTAACTGGGATAAAATTGTTGGTAAAGCCACCTTATATGCAATTGATCCAGATTTTTCCAGAATTTCATAAGGTTCAATGAACCTCGGACTCAACTTTTCTTTCTTACCAAAACACATCACACATTTCCATGGAGAAACAATGAGAAAGACATGATAACCTACCATAAAAGAAATATACTTCCTCCAGTTATCTGCATAACTTTTCTGTATGCTCTGAGATGTTCTCATGTGCTTCTGAATCAACCAAACAATCTCTACCAGCTTATCTACCAATTCTGGTCCCATCAACTTCCTTTCCCCTACTTAATCCCATAATGCTGGAGTTCGACAATGATTTCCATATAATTCCCCAAATGGAGCCATCTGTATACTGGAATGAAAGCTATTATTATAAGACAATTCAACCAAAGAAAGATGTTGGTACCAAAATCCCTGGTAATCCATCGACCAAGCACGTAATATATCCTCCAAGGTCTGAATTGTTCGTTCTGACTTCCCATTTGATTGTGGATGGAAAGTAGTACTAAAATTTAATTCAGTACCCCATGACTTTTGATGGCCTTTCCAAAATAAAGAAGTGAACCTGGGATCATGATCAGATACAATGGAGAGGGGAACTCCATGAAACCCTACTATCTGTTTAACATACAACCGAGCAAGTTGATCTAAAGACAATGTGTCTCTAATAGGAAGGAAATGAGTATATTTAGTCAATCGGTCAACTATAACCCATATTGCATTATTACCTCAAGATGTCTTTGGTAATCCCACAACAAAGTCCATCGATAAATTTTACCATTTCCACTCTGGCATCAGTAAAGGCAAAAGCATTCCTTTCGATAATCGTCACTCTGCATTAACCTGGGGACAAGTCAAACACATCACAGAAAAATCAGAAATATATATTTTCATTCCATCCAACAATTAATACTATCGATGATCTCTGTACTTCTTTGAACTTCCAAGATGAACTGAAAACGGAGAACTATGAGCTTCACATAACAACTCATTCTTCTACTGTGAATCAAAAGTCACACATAATCACTTTCCAAATCTAAAAACACAATCATTATCAACGTTAAAATCTGGAAAAATACCGTTCTGAACCAACAATACATTTTTTCTGCAGCTCACTCTCTACCTTTTGCGCTTTCTTAATTATTTCTGATAGAGATGATTTCACTGACACCTGAATCAAAACATAATAATTTCCCGCAACAACATCTTCTATTCCAAAGTTCATCAAATAAAATACCAAAGGACCTGCTTCCAAACGCAACATGTTTAATGAAGTACTAATTTTTCGACTCAAAGCATCAGCCACATTATTTTTATTCTCTAGATAAAAATGGATCGTGCAATCATAATCCTTGATTAATTCCAAACATCTCCTCTGTCTCATGTTCAATTCTTTCTGAGTGAATATATACTTCAATCTTTTGTGATCAGTATATATTTCACACTTCACTCCATACAAATGATTCATGCAAATTATTAAAGCAAAAACAACAGCAGCTAATTCCAAATCATGTGTAGGGTAATTTAAGTTATGAGGTTTCAACTGACATGAAGCATAAGCAATTACCTGATAATTTTGCATAATGACACATCCACGACCTATTAACAAAGAATCAATGTAGATAACAAACTCACCATTTCTAGAAGGTAGTGCCATAACTGGAGCATTCACCAATATTTTTTCAATTCCTGAAAACAGTCATCTCATTCATTTTTATAGATGAACATAACAAGTTTTTGAGTTTACTTAGTCATTGGACAAGATAACCATGCAAAATTGTCAACAAACCTATGGTAATAACCTTCCAAAACAAGAAAAATACAAATCATGGTTATATTTGGGGGTCTTGTCCTTTCGTCCACAACTTTCTTTTTTAGTAGTATCAATAGATATACCATTTTCTGAAACAATGTGACCAAGGAAAGAACTTTATTGTAACCAAACCTCACACTTGCTGAATTTTCAAAATAGTTTGTTTTAATTTATGGTTTTCAAGACAACCCTTAAATGAATTTCATGTTCCTATTTACTTTTGAAATAACACAAAATATCATCAATGAACCCAACCACAAACTTATCCAAGATCTCAAAGAAAATTCTATCATCAGATCCATGAATATAGTAGGTGCATTGGTTAACCCAAAAGGCATAACTAAAAATTCATAATGGCCATATCTAGTACGAAACATGGTCTTTGGAATGATTTCTTCCATTACTTTCAACTGATGGTACCCCGACCTCAAGACAATCGTCGAAAAATACTAAGCTCCCTGGACCTGATCAAACATATCATAGATATGAGGTAAAGGATACTTATTCTCTTCAGTGATTATATTCAATGCTCTATAATCAATGCAAAGTCTCATTTAACCATCTTTCTTTATAACAAACAAGACAGGAGCACCCCATGGTGATGTTCTAGGTCGAATGAAACAGTTATCTAATAACTCACACAATTGTTTCATTAAATCTAAAAGTTCAATTTGATCCATTCAATAAGGGGTTTTGAAATTGGCTTAGCATCAGGAACTAAGTCAAAAGTAAATTTAACTTCCCAATCAGGTATAATATTAGATAACTCATCAGGAAAAGCATCAAGATACTCATTTACCACTGGCACATCATTAATCTGAATAGTTCCTTTATTTTCAACAATATGTGCAAGGTAACATTCATTTCCATCTTCTACTAGTTTCTCAGCGTCCTGATTTGTTATCAACATCAATGGTTAATTTTTGTATATGAACTGAAAATAATTCTAAAAAGGAACCTCTTTAGCTCTATAGTCAATCTTAGCATGATTAACAGAAAACCAATCCATGCCCAATATAACCTCAAACTCTACTAGAGGAAAAACAATAAGGTTTGAAGGTATATTCTTTCCACACACAAGGACAATAATGTTCTTATGTTTTCTTTTTTTCTCAACATTTCCTCCAGGTGTTTTTACCGTATGTTCAGTATTCATACCATGAGATATAATTCCCAATTTACTAGAAAACTTCTCAGAAATGAATGACTGTGTATAATCTGAATCAAACAACACAATGGCATAATCTGAACAATCAAACAGTATACATGACACAACTTCTATTGATGGCCCAACATCTGCTGAAGTAGTTGTAAAGGATTTAACCACCCTTTTATTCTTTTATTCTGTCAACTTTCCTTCGGTTGAGTTCTTTTTTGTACACTTATTTTAATAATAACCCATTTCATTACATTTAAAACATTTTACTAACTGTAAATCAGATTTTATCTTACCATTACCCTGATATTTTTTAGTGCAATTACGAGCCTTATATCTCATTTTACCTCATCGGTAGCACTTACCAGAATTCAAAAGGCATTCCCCATCATGCTTTTTACCACAATTTTCACAAACTATAAACTGATGTTTCTTACCATCAAACTTTTTTTGAAGAGTTCTTCCCTTTCACCTTACACCTCGAACTCTTATTCTGTTGTTTTTCAAATAATACCTAATCATCAGAAAATTCCATTTCCACCTTCTCCGCACCACGAAAATGTTATTAATAACTTTTTAACTCACGAGAGGCTAAATCGCTTTGATACTTTGGCTTTAAACCTGAGTAAAACCTGTTTATTTTACTATCAAGATCTCGTATGAAATTTGTAGCATACCTTGCATGTCGAGTGAAATTTTTATTAAAAACCACCACTGAGACATCCTCCTACCTCAATTCTAGGAATTTATTTCCCATTCTAAGACAAACCACCTTAAGAAAATATTTCTCAAGAAACATGCCTTTGAATTCATCTTAATCGAGAGCATCAATCTTCTCACAATCCCTAATATTTTTCACCATCGACCACCACTGATCAGCTTCACCATCAAAACGGTAAACAACAAGACTATCCTTTTGATGTTATGAACAACCCATGACATCAAAAATCATCTGCAATGCTTTAATCTACCCTTCAGATAGAACAGGGTCAGATAATACTTTGAATGATGGGGGATGTTATCTCATGAAATGCCCACTACTGACATGTTTCTCTGTGGTTGATCTAGATGATCTCGTAATTGATACCATCAAAATTTATATCCTGATTAAACTATGCCATCACTGTAATAAACTATTCAGTTCCGATTCTGACCATCCCAGGTTGCTGATTTGGAATGTTTTCTTTCTCTTGTTGTTGTCCCCACACAGCTTCCCTGTTTCCTATGTGGATAACCATTATAAAAAAAATATCTTAGGCGAAGCAACATGGTAATCTGGAAATGCTATATCATTTCAATATTACCATAAATTAATTTATGGTCATTTATTTAACAATACCCAAACTCCTAAATTTATCAAAACTGACATCTGATACCAACTATAAGGACCTGACGTTAAACATTACTTAATACTGAATTAAATGAATAATTCACATTGATGATATAGTCAAGTTTAGAGTTTCAGAGAATTACGACATAACTATTACATCACAAAATATTACAAGGTAGACATATCTACACAGTTTCAATTTTTTCATAAAATAAAAACTCATGAAAAAATGTTTCATATCTAGTTCCATGTTTTAGACACCATGACTTTTCCCTGATCCCATCCTTGACCCGATTCATCTTTAAGTCCTGTGAAAACATTTCAAAACATGGGATGAGCATAAAAAGCTTAGTAAGGGTTATAGAAAAAGAATGAATAAATTTGTTTATAAATACACAAAAATCATTAAAGCATTTCCTTACCTCATGAAATCATAAGATTTATGAAATAAACATAGAAATCCTTAATCATAAAGGTAACTTGTGGCATCCATATCATACTTACATTATAGCTATCACAGATACATAGGGATATACTTTGGAATACCCATCACAGTATATTCCCCAAATATCGTAGGAGAAACATTCACATTTACCTCTGTCATGTTACCCAATGCATTGGAGACTTATCTCGAGCTCAGACGCCCTATGATTATCATAGAACCACCCGTATACCTAAATAATTCCATAGAACTGTAACATGATCATAACACAAAACATAAGCATAATGGAAGGATTACATTTCCACATTGAAATAATAAAATATCATTTCAAGATATTGAAAAAATAAATCCATACTGAAAATAATTTTCAATACCAAAATACGTAAAAAGATTATATGGTATTTATTTTGTGTTTTCAAAACATTCCATCTTGTTAAGGAAGCCAAATATCAAATAATACTCGCGGTGGCGGAAAGGTCACTGTCACCTCTTACATTAAAAAAACTGTCCTTTTTTCGTTTAGTAAAATGATTCATATAAAGAGATTTTGTTTGAAGGAAATGAAATTTCAAAGGGTTTTATACACCGTATGAAATAAAGTTGAATGTAAAACTAAAAATGCCGCAATGAAAGGAGAATGAGATGATGTTCCTTACCTCGTGTCCGACATGACTCGATCCTTCTTTAATATCCTGAATAATAAACTAAGTTAATTTCTACTATCATAATAACCCTTTTCAAGTTTATTAATCCTTTTATATCACTTTTTACCATGTTATAAACATTATGCAATCATTTAATTTAATAACGTTGATTTTTTTCGATATTTGGTACTTGAGTAAAAAATGAACACCGTATATTTACAAGTTGCCCTTGTGGTCAAAGTCTCATTATATCAAAAATGATATTCATGATTTAGATATCATATATATCATATATATCTAGTATATACTTGTTTTTATAATTGTACATAACATTTAGAGGTATGAAATGAAATGCACCGTTCATGGAGATAGTAAGTCGTACGTACACATGAAGGCTACTTTCATTTAAATTTCTTATTTTGAAGGAAATAAAACATAATGATACATAGGTATATTATAATTACGGCATAATATCATATATAATATCTTTAACAACATCCTTTATACATCTCACATAAGGCATTAAGGAATTAAATCACTTTGAGGGGGTGGTAGTCCACACTTCCTCATATGAGATTATCGTATTTACCCACCATGGAAACCATAATGGTCTGTTATAAAGGGTATGTACATAAGTATAAAGAAATCAGAAACATAATATATATCATATATAAATACATTTCCATCATAATGGCCACCATGAGAGGCGTTAAGATGTAATTGAACAGTCATCGTTTCATGAGGCCTTAGTTTTCCATCCACAAAAACATTATGTTCTTCATCAATTAAATGGAGGTGTGTGTATGTGTAGTTAGAATACTTATCATAACATCATCCTAGTATATTGATGATACTGGTTTTGTTAAAAAAGAATGTAATAAAAAGAGTTTAGGGGTTAGAGATGTAAAATAAAATAAAACAATTTATGAGAAACCGTTACCTTTAATTTGGAAAAATACCTTTGGTTTAAACCAAAGGACTTCTTGAAGTTTCTTATGCCTAAGGAAAGGCTTATAGAGGTAGGAGAGGGATTTTGAGAGCTTAATTGGGAAGAGTTTGGATGATCAAAATGTCTTGAGATGTGTGAGGAATTTTCTAGAAGTGTTCTCCTTTTATAAGGGGGAGGAGGGGCTCTTTAGGAAAGTGTGAAAACATTATTTTATTATATAATTATATTCAGTTTATAAAGGTCCAAAAATCATTATAGTCTAATATAAGAAGACACATGGTCGAAAAAAAATTATCCAATCAGAATTGGACATTTTTTGGAAACTATTTTAATCATTATAATCATATTTATTTAAATCATTTATTAATGAGTTAAATACTACAACATTATTGTGTCATGAATAAATTAATTTATTCTATGACTAAAAATAATAAAAATATACCATCATGTATTAAATCTATGTAGCTTTCAAATGAATATTTATAGGAAAAAAAATAATTTATATAACCCCTTCTCAAAATTAAAATACTAAAATATCTTTGCTTTTGTCATATTTTCCTTTAAGTTAATTAATCTAAATTGTCATTATCATTCCCAAGTGGCTCAATCGGGTCTCAAAATCGACCCAATGATGACCATGGTTGTAAATGACTCAACCAATATGGTTTGTAAAACTGTTAAGATAATTTTTAATTATTAGAATATTCTTTTTACCTTGAATTATCTAATTTACCTTTAACCCCGGTAAATAAAAGTCAAAAGTTACTATTCAAAAAAAATTATTTTCATCTTATTGAACCAAATTTTAATTAATTATAACAACCATGTATGTTTTATTTTCTAAATTAAATTCATTGAAGTGGTAAAATTTCATTTAAATGAAAAATTTATTTTTTTAACTACCACTAAGTGGTTTCAATATTCATCAAAAATTGGTGTTTTTCAGAAAAATACCAAAAATTCAGCCTAAGATATATTTGATATTCCGAATTCAAAAATTATTTCTATTTTTAAAAATTAAAAACATATAAGTGGAATTAATTAATTTTAAAACTAATCCCTGTTATGAAACCAAATAGCGCGTTTTTCAGAAAAAATAACTATCAAAAGATTGATACTTGTTTATGTCCAATTTCAAAGTGAAATTAATTCCAATGACCAAAATTAGATTAAATGGTAAAAATATATTTTAATTTCACTTTAAAAGAAACTAAAAAGATAATATAACCATATAAATAAATTAAATTAAACGACACTTTTGAATTAAAATACAATATTTTTCACTATTCATTAAAAAATGAACTTTATCGGAAAAATCCCAAAAAATTACCCAAAGTTAAATTTTATGTCCCCATTCTAAATAATTATTTTATTTGGACAATTATAATGTAATAGTGTGACCAAAAATAGATTTAAAAATGGTTCTCCATTAAAAGGTGATAAATCGGCCTTTTAATGTAAATTTTGCCTGAAATTAGATTCATTCCCATTTTCAGCCTCTAACTTCTTATTGGATAATGTAAATACATTTAACAATCATGTATAATCATAATTTAGTTAGTTTTATTCTTTCTCCCAAATACAATGGCTAGGAGTTAACTACCATTTGAAATAATAATATTATATTATTATTGTACCACATAAGATTCCAAAGAAACATGTTATTGCGTATCGGGTATGCTATCGAACATAGAAACCCCTTTAAAGTAAAATTCATATTTAATTCAAAAATATTATTAAATATGAAATATGCCTTATTCTTCATTTACCTGGGATGTCACAGTCATGTAATAGGATCATGCCGGTTCCTGCATGGATCATCAGACCGAGTTGAAGCTATTTAACCAGATATGGAGACTGGGGTACTTTTGGCCCTCCATGATCTATTATTGCGTCGAGTTTTCCAAGAGATTCCATGCATTCCAAATTCATTCTAACATTTTGCAGCATTCACCGGATCCAATCCACTATATCAAGTACTCTTGGCCATTTCTAGTATGGGGACTCGATGTCGTGGGACCATATTCACCGGTGATAGCTCACCAGTGCACATTCATCCTGACACCTACATATTTCATCTCCATGTGGGAAGAAGTAGGGCCACTCAGGGTGGTCAATTCCCGGTCCATAAATGAAATTGTGAGTTCCGACATCATCTACCGATTTGGAACCCCTCAGGCTGTCCTTACCCATAATGTTACAAACATCGGAGAAGCTAAGCTGAAGAAATTGTATGCTAAGTACATCATCTGTTAAAAATGTACCTCCCACTATCATGTGCAAGAATATAGACAGATATCGGAATTCAACAAAAAACTCTATAACATTTTGCAGAAAAAGGTTGGTCAAAATAAAAATAGTTTCATGGAAAAGCTCTCCAATGCCCTCTGGGCTTATCAGACGATGACATGTAATTCCACCACAGTGATAACATATTCCCTGCTGTATGGAGCTAAGGTCGTCCTGCCCATCGAAATTCAGTTGCCTTCATTACACACAACATTTTATGACCATCATGTGCTAGATAAGGTAGGTAAAATCAGTCTGGCTAAATTGGAAGCACATGACGAGAATATGCTTCCTACCCTGCACAATGTGGAATTGAATCAAAATAAGATATCCAAATAATTCAACAAAAAAGTTCACCTATGCTTGTTCTTACAGGGTGACATGGTACTGGACCTGAGGGATCCAACGATACCTGGAATGAAATCAACAAATTTGTAACCCAAATGGGAAGGACCTTATAACATTCACAATGATTACTCCAATGGCGCATACTCGCTGGTTATAATTGATGGTGAGCATATAATTCCTCCCACCAATTCCAAGTTCCTCAAGCAATAATTTTGTTGATCCATAGGGTCCCACATGACCATAAACTATATTGTCCTGCATGACCATAAATTTTTCTATCCCACAAGCCCCTAAACTGCATGACAGTCCTGCATTACCTTAAACTGCACAGTCCTACATGACCTCAAACAGTGCATCATCCTACATGATGTTAAACATCATCTCCTAGAACTATGTACAAATTTATTCCCATTATCATAGGATACGTAGGAATTATCAATAGTCATACCTATGGCTCTGCTCCCATTTTCATTTGTTTTTAGGGTCCCACTTGACCACAAACTGTATTGTCCAGCATGATCTTAAACTAGTAGGTCCCGCATGAGCCTAAACTGCCTGACGGTCCAACATGACCATAAACTGCACAGTCCAACAGGACCTCAAATTGTCAATCATCCTGAATGATGTTAAACAACATCTCAAGAACTATGTATGACATTATTCTCATTCCCTTGGGATTTGTAGGAATGATCAGACGCTTCATCTTGAGTCTGGCCCCAGTTTCCTCTTTGGCTATCCACTCATTGGCATAGTTCTTTTGGGGAATAACACATGGCATCTTTTGGGATTATTAGGCCCCACACGTGATCGGGTTATGATGATTGCACCATGTTCCTACATTCATTATTCTAATCTTCCCACACCTTTACTGCAAGATTCTAAACTCTATTCCATTTTCAGAACTACATTTTTCTTGATTTACATCCTCATGGAATATGTAGGATCGCCTGGACATTTCAACTGTAGGCCCATCCCCAAAACATCAGGACCTTCCATTGGGAAGAAACACATGGTGTGGCACATTCCTTTTCCCTTATTCACATCATGTTCTTCATAACCAAACATTGTATATCTCTCCCGTGAATATCTCTATCTCTTTTCCTATCCAACTAAATTTGAAATTGCATGGGTGCGTTCATCTTCCACACACCCCATCATTTGGGTTTCCATTATCTTTCACAACTAAAATATCTCCCATATGGAATGGATGTTAGCCCTAATGACTCATTTATCATGATGGTCCAACAACCTTGAGGGTTTCGGAAAATAAATTGATACAAGAATCGTGTTGCGAATATGGTCAGCGGTAGAAACTCATTTGTTGTTCCCATTTCAGGTTACATGATAAATATGTTTTGTTTCGAATCTGGTCAACATAAGTTCTTTGTAGTTGTCACCACCACCATTGATCCCAAACATTGAATGTGGTGGTTCATCTTAGCCGTTGCATCTTTGAGTAGCAATTCCCTTCAGGCGATGCCAGCTATCAGACCCTTATATGATAGGGAAAGCCATATGTGGATCCTTGTTTCCCACATCAAGCACTTATCACATGGGCTTTTGAGCTGTGATGAGGTGGTAACCGCACAAGAGATCATTCAGCTTCAGTTGGTCTGGACGCCTAGCCTCAGGTCCTTCGACCCCTTTGGGCCCCTAAGCCATGTTCTCATTTAGGATTGTGTGGGGTGATACGGACTCATGTCCTCATTCACGTCGGGCTATTTCTCCATTCCACACATATCCCCTTGAGATATTCCTCTAATCATTTATCATTTTTCCCATGGGCATGGTCCATGCCGCGCTTTCCAAGTCCCATAATTTGGGCTTCCATCACCTTCTATATCAAAAAGGGCCCCGAATGGCATGGATTCTCATCCCAAAGGGCTCACCTATTGTGGGTAATGCCCTCAAGGATTGGGAGTGACATGTTAATACAAGTCTCTTGTTGTGAACCTTGTCAACTATTGTCCTCTATCATCATTGACACTTTGTGGCCCATCATAAGAATAATGAATCTCCCTCTCAATCTCGCACACATTACATAAATATATGAATCTACGGTCCAAGATCTATGATCCTAAACATAGATCATCTTCTTCCTCACTGCAATATGTTAAACTGGAAGGTGAACCAGACATTCTGTCCATGGCCTAGCCTTAGGCCCCTCGTCCTTTTTCGGCCCCTAGCCCAAGTTCTCAATTAGGGTTGTATGGTGTGGGGTGGGATTATGTCCTCATTCACATCAGGTTACCTGACGTACCACCCACATCCCAAGGTGAGATACCATACCCCTACCTTCGTCATCACTACAAGACGTTAAACTACAATCTAGCCATGACATTCTTTCTATGGCCCAACCTCAAGCCCCAAGGCCATTTCGGGCCCCTGGCTTATGTTCTCACTTAGGGTTGTACTGTATGGAATCACATTATTATTCATTTCAGGTTACTCATTATGTCGTTCATTCCCCTTGTTGGGGTATCTGTCCCTTATTTTCATCATCCCTTTTCTAGAACTGCATGTGGCTTGATTCCCATCTTAATGGGACATGTAGGACCACCCGGACATCTAAACATTGTGACCAGCCCCTTCTCTAAGAGATATCCCTGTAATCTAGGCCCCTTGTCCTACATTCTTCCATGAGAGGGATATATGGTGTGGTTTGGGATTATGTCCTCATTCACATCGGGTTTGTAACAACCACACCATTCACCTATTTCTATTTAGTGTTCTTATTATTTGTATTCTGTAATCATCTTTGAAAATTGAATGCTCTCAAGTTGATCCCCTCGACCCTCAACGACGTTTTACCAATTGGCCCATGAATACACTGGTTTAAACCCCGGAGATTCAGATTCTACGTGGACATGATTTCACACTTTTTCAAGATTAGTGTTCCTATTCATTTGGTGTACTATAATATTTCACATGTGAAGGGACCCCCAAATGGCAAGGATTTTTTACCTAAGGTATCTTTTACCATTACGGTCCAACGTCTCCAAGGGTTTCAAGCAACAAATCGAAACAAGTTCTATATTGCGAATATAGTCAGCGGTTGAAGCTCATTTGTTGTCCCCATTTCGGGCCACAGAATATGGATTCTGTGTTTTTTACAGGGACAATAGTTATCATCCATCGTCACACCAGCCCCTTCATGAATTGGATGTTGGTTACATGATTCACATTATTTTTCACCCCAACATATCCAAATGGAATTTTGAAACCACTGACACTATCCCATAATGTGCATTTTCATGTTACGAGGACAAAAGCTACGATAAAGGTATCGTTTGGGGCTCCTACCTGACTTACCTTTGATGTGCATTTCATGTATTGAAAAAACCTATTCCGCCCTTAATTTCTACATCGAGTATGACTCACGTGGGCATAGGGATCATGTTGAGGTCAGAACCTACTTGAAAGGATTCTACTTCTCTATGGTCCGAGCTCTATGACCATAAACTAAGATCACTTTTAGAACTACGTATAGCTTGATTCCCATTCCCATGGGTGCGTAGGAATTCCTAGACCTCTTGTGTTTTGGTCCTACTCGAGTTACACTAATTTATATCTTCTGTTATACCTTCGGAGCTTTAACTCTTATGGGAAATTGTGGTGTGGTATCATATTACGTCCTCATTCACATCGGGTTTGCATTAGCCGCACTACGCATGAACCCTTATAAGAGTTAGACCCCCTTAATTCTTGCACCTCATGACATTGTCCTACACGATGTTAAAAGGAACCTTCAAGAACTACGTGTGGCTTTATTCCCATTCCCATGGGATACATAGGACCACCCAGACATCTCGTCTCTAGGTCCAGGTCAACTAGGGTGTATCCTCTCCTGCCCATATCTTCTAACTTTTTCTATCCCCGTATCCAATGGTTTCCTATCTAGAATCAAGCACGGTATGATTTGGACCTTGTCCTCATTCACGTTGTGTATTCTTTACATTGCCTTGCACATTCCCTGCTAAGAATCCACTTGCATATATATTTCAAATCCATATGACTTTAAACTATGATTCCTAATCCCACATGCATTAAACTATTGCATATATATTGCATGACGTAAAAATTCATGGTTGGTCCCATCAAAGGGCCTTAAGTTTTGATAGTATCTTCCAGGCCGCACAAGGAAAAACGGCGCTGCATTGTGGTGTCCTCGCTCAAGGGACATCATGTTTTTTTATCGGTCAAACACCATACCATTTGACAATGCCTTCATTTTGATGGATTGTTGTTGTGATTCATTGATTCACTAATCCAGGTCCATCTCCTCAAAAAAAATCACACACGTCCATTCATCTTAATGTACAATCAAAACCTATAAAAATTCTATTCTTTGGGTGCGAGGGCTTGACCAGCACACCCCTTATATCTAGGTCACTTGTACCATATTGTGACGTCTCCTAGAACTACGTAGATCTTGATTCCCATACATATGAGATATTTATGACTCCCCAAGAATCATTCCTTGGGTTCTATCCCCAGGAATCGTAAATCAGGTTCCCCTCTTTTTCAGCCCCTTGGAAAGAATTATTTCAGGGATCCCTGGACCTACTGCTTTACCCTAAACATGTTCGGGATGCCCCACAACAATGATGGGATGCACCAGCTTCCTCACCGATGAGGTCTTGTCTAGGAATAGGAATGATCCATGATCAAACCTGTAAGTTCAACTAACCTTTTTCCACCATGGTGTCATAATTTCAAGATTGTTGGACTCTATCCGTACAACCCATCATTCCACATTCAACACTTCCTGTGCCCTTTATTCAGACCCTAATTACCTTTATCGTATAAATGAACACCATAATAGTGTGGATTATCATCCTATGGATCACCTACTATCTTGGGCCAATATCCTGGAAGACTAGTGGATGAAATTATGAGTCAAGTCTCGTGTTTCGAACACAGTCAGTGGTCGACCCCCATCTATTGTCCCCATATTAAGATAATACAATATGGATACTGTATTTCAAACAAGATCAAAAAGAAACATTTATTGTCACGCCTGCCCCCATAGTGTTCCGAATCTGGGGTATTTTGATTCAGACATCCAATTCTCATATGTTCGGGTTGATTTCAAAGGCCCCAGGTGTTTCCCCACTCGTGCACTAGAGCACCTTGGGAAGACAAAATGTCGATTGTTCTGAGGACTTTTTCCTCTTAACGGACCTCTCCCATCACTTCCTGGGAATCCAGATTGGTTGTTCAAACCACATGTGTGCAAATATTTGTTGACACTCCGATATTAAAATGACGTAATGGTGAGAGCATACCTTGTTTCTCACATCGGGTAAGACCCACGTGATATTAGGAATTAATTTCTATTTATTTAAAGATTGTGGTTGAATGAATAAAATCAAAAGAACATGTAAATAAATATATCTACACATCTATCCATACATGCAGTTTAGAACAAGAGGGAGTAAATAGAAATGAGTTTATGAGTTTGACCATAACAGGGCCCTTAAGAATCATCATCATGGAAAGATCAATCCATCACCACTAAATTTTGGCTTGTGGCCTCCCGAATTGATTTTCGCCCCCTGAGAACCTTCTCTTCATCAGTTATCATAGAGCGCAGTGCACATGCCTCGCCTATTCTTGCGCCTGTTCACTTTGAAGGTCAGTCATTTGGTGACCCACATCAACTAGATTTTCTTTGGAATCCACCAGCTAGGCCCTCAATTGCTCCACATGCTCAGAACAGTTGGCAATGAATACCTCATTTTAATTCATCTATTCTTCATGGATTCAGACCACATATTTTTCCTTCAAGAATTCTTGGGTACTCTATGAATCTTTATGACAATGGGAAATTTCAGAGCGTCGACTACTCCCGTGCAGCATCTCGGACATGTAGTTGTGAACTGTTGAATGTAGAGGGTGAGCATTCCCTCCTCCAACACAGAGACAGCGCAACCAATAGTGTAGAGATCCCATCTGTTTTAGCCATTTTGTATGAGGCTCACCAATAAAGCGCTTGATACACTTCCACACATTGTACCGCGTCATACGGCTATCTTCGGCCACCTCTGAATCAAAATCATCTATCTCCTTGGGTTTTCCAGGTTGATAGTTGGGGAAAGCAGTGATGAGTTCAGCAGTATGGTCTTCTTCGGGGACCTACACCATATCAGTGACTTCTCTCTCATCGGGTTGGAGTTCCACCCCTGTGGCATTACCATCCCTCATTACGATCTCCAGCTCGCTGAGTACCAGGGTAGGGTCTCCTGGAATGGTTGTTTATATAAAGGCTAATGCGGTTGCTGACCAACCCGCATTTTTAGATACTCCGAACTCGACGGTTTGTCGTGCCTCAAAACATTCGATAACTACACCAAGAATAAATATCACGAGTATCTAAATTCGCCAGAAAAAAGGGAATCCAATGAGAAAGGAATTATAGGAGCCATGTGCAGCGGTGTCATAGTTGGGGGGCTCGCCACGTGAGAGCCTTCAGAACATGTCTACTTGATCACTGATGTTTACCCTCTTGGACAATGAGGATGGTATGGGGATCTCCTTCTAACTCACTATTTCATAATCCAGCTAAAATCAGTGGGCCACTATGCCCGGTCCCAAATACTGGACCTCAAGGTTTCTCCCTGGTGTTCATATGAATACCTGCACCCCTAGTGGGGAAGGGTAATTGGAGACCCTCATCCATGTGTTCCTGAATAGGATGGGGTTTGGATGATGGATAGAGACTATGAGAAGATGAAGGCCAACAAAATGTTTAATCCATACCTCAAATAGCTCTACCATCTTTGCATCGGAGCCATCAATTTCACCACATTACTGGGAAATCCGATGGTGGGTGGGAAAATCTGAGGGACCCTCACCACCATGAGCCTCATCTTGCACCTCTTCCTACATTCCTTCTTCTTCTTCTTCTTCTCCCTATAATCTTTCAACTTCTTATGGAAGCCTCTCTTCGTCATGCTTCTGGCCAATAATTAATTTCACCATAAGATGTAGTTCTTTTTTCCGCACCCTCTAGAAAGCGTACATGTCCATGGCTGTGAGGTATGAATTCCGGCAATTAATGTTCACTATATACAATATTCGTATGTGCCCTATGTCTGGATGATCGAGCCCGTTGTGTATCAACCTACTCCATAACTCTTCGGTGGACAAGGGTTATCACATAATTCTACAAGAATACCATAGAGAAGAGAAGATAGCATCGGAGAACGACGTTATGAGGTACCTATGTCTCTTTCTTGGGAGTTCCTTAGTTGGACCCAAGGGTCGCGCATGAGAAAAACCTTCCCCGAATGGTAGAGGCACAATCACTATCTTTACTTCCCCTTCCAATGATGTATCGTCCTATGAAACGCTAGTTGCCTGACACATTCTATGCCTCACAACCCCTGTGGAACCTCATCTACATTCCTGATCTTTTGGTTCTGCACCAGTTTCCTTGATATGCTTAATGCGTTTCCAAACAATCGCCTCAGGGTATGTTCTTATCCAGTCTTCGGCATACACTATTGATAGTTCGACACTGACAATGGTAGGGGGAAGGGTGATGAATTTTCCCAGGCCTGCTGCCGTGAACAGAAGACACAGCTGACAGAGAATGCAAGGATTCCTCTCTTCCCAAACCTCAATATATACTATCTTGGCAATCTGTTGCATGCACCTCGACTGCATGGAGAACCTTGTCAAAAAATAGGGTTCGCAGAAAGTTTTTCCATCAATTCAGGCCACAAGAACACCGCCCTAAATGCTCTACAGGTACACCCTCTGCTCCTATGGACCATGCCCATCTTCTAACATCTGTGGGACAGGGGTTCGGAATGGGTGGATGTAAATGTGAGTGTGATTTTCAATCTTGATCTTGATTCTATCATCCCTGAGCGTCAATGGGAAGATCCCAGCAATGTTCAAGAGGGATGGTGACATCCCGTTACCAGGGTGCATATGGTTTTTGGGAATTCACACCCACCATAGTGGTTGTGACCCAACCATGGAGAATCTGGAATGGCCCACATATCCACCAGGTTGTTCTTTCCCTCGAAATGCACTCAATAATAATGTATATCCTAGCCAACACTACTACCCCTAGGGTTACCATGTTCATTTCTGCAATATTCTCAGCAATCACTAGCGTCCCAAGGTGGACTCCCATTATTGTGTCCATCACATGTAACAACCATCCGCTCAAGAACATTTCAAGGAACTAGAATATCACACATTTGGGTCTTGACCATCATTGATGCCAAATCCCCATGATCAATACTATCCTATCTCTAAAATCATTTAATATGATCCTTCTTTTCCCCTATGAGATCTATTCGTGCATTGCTTCCCTTGGCTTGGAATCTTCATGATCGTGCCCTGGGTCAGGAAGTGACTAAACCACCATAAATTGGGTTTTTCCTTTAGGATATATTTTCTTATGAGTTCCTCTATGACCAGATCCAACAGATTCCATGACAGGATTGGGGTGCGGTTTCTATCCCCCCAGGTATTCTCTATAGGGAGGAACTCATCATACTGATACCCCTCTAAGGGGATTCCCCCGATACAGTGGACCTCCCATAGACTGATTCCCACCTCCCCATGATGGAGGTGAAATGTGTTGGTTTATGGCGATTAGTGACTGAATAGCTCTGTAATAAAGTCAAACTATCTGTTAAAGTGGAATTGAGACGTTCAAACCACCTCAAAAAGACCAATGTCCCACAAATATGTCTCGATTACCTCGCCAGTCTGACGTACCATGTACGCCCATGCACATTCATTGGTAATGTTTCCCACTGATCTAGAAACCCACTCCTTGAAGCCCTTCATCTTGTCATAAATCCTACTTCTAAAAGTACTTTCATAAATAGTAGGATATTCCTACGGAACTGGATCCCTTCCCATAACCATCCTAATATTAGGATTTATGACATAAATGGCTGTGTTCTATGTCTCCCTAGTAGGATGACCATTGATGGTAATTTGGAATTGTTAAATACTATCTTTGCGGGTCACCCATCACAGTAGAGTATCCGTCTCAAAACAGGGAATCAGCACCTCTTCTAGAAGTCTGAAGTTCTATAGCGGAAGGCTACCACTCCGGATGTAATCCTCTTGATCATGCGTAATGATTCCGAAATGAATTTTTTTATTAGTCAAAACCCTCCTCATGCGAAGAATCTGAGGGTTCTCCATCATTTGTTTTCTTCTTGTTACAGTTAAAACTTCCCTCTCATCATCGGTCTATTGAGAAGCCATTCATAGAACATCAAATGGATCAACATGAAAGAAATAAGATTCGGCATGAAAAAGAGGTGACAGCATGAAATAAGGTTGTTACGCGTGGAAGATAATTTTATGGCATTCAAATCCCAGAGTCGGTTGTAGAATCATACGCGTGGATCAGTACTGGTATTGCAGACAAGAGCAACAAAGCATGTCGAACAAAAAAAAGAAAAATTAGGGAATAGGGTGGTCCCAAAACATAATTAATAATTTTTTATTCTCCTTCTGCGTGAGTGCAATTTTCTTTCATGTGAAATGATACTACACACACAATTATCTTGTACACGAAATACTTGTACGCGCACAATGATCTTGCTTGAGAGTAATACATTTTTGCACGCCGCCAATGATGTCTTTTCCCTTTTTCATCATACCCTTAGAATCCAACCATTAGGTTCTCTTTAGGTTCTAATTTTGAGTGGGGGGGAATTTTTATGCTAAAATTTGGAGATGGACCGCGCTGGGAAGATAAAAGGGCAATGAATGAATCCTCGATGGAAAAAAGGAGATTTCGGGGCCTATGAGTTGGGAGTGTGATAGATTGTGGAGATTCATGCAATAGGAATTCCGGTACCCAAACTCCTGTATGACAACCTCCCCTTCCGTTCCCAAATAACTATTCTATGTGGATGGCTCTTCCTGACCTCGTTTCTATGCCGAAGGCGATGTTGAATTGGAGTTTGCACACCCAACCCCAGTTCAGCACCCAAGGCGATGTCGAATAGAAGTTTGTATGATCACCACATTTCCACACCCAAGGATACGTCGAACATGGTTTGCGTCCCAGGCTCTGTGTCAGTGTACAAGGCGACGTTGAATCATAATTTGGGTTCCTAACCCCACTGCACGCACATGACGATGACCGACTAGAGTTTGTGTGCCAGGATCTTACGTGACACTCTGAGGATTCCTTCTATAAAACGAACTGTATACCAGCCCTTTAGGGGGATTACCTAAGATTAAGAGATGATATGTTGTGTGAAAACCCTATCTTCGATGACCGCGTGAAAAACCCTGGGCATTTAGGTATTGAATAATGTGTGATAGGTCCACCAGGTTCAATCGGGCAGGCCCTCTGACCCTCGTGGATTTTGTTTCTTCCCAAAGTCAATTACGTTTAAGAGGTGCGTTGTGTGAACGCACCCCTCAGTCTTGCACGCCACCCATCCAAATTTCCTGAAAACTGTCTGCCATGCGCGCATGTACCCCTTGATCTTCCACACCACACGTCTAACTTGTGTTCAAACGGTCCTCCATGCGCACAGTTCACACTCGGTCATGTGCGCCACCAGTCCAACTTGCGCACAATCCATCCATCTTGTGCTCAACCCCTCGGTCTACTGTACCACCCATCTTTCTAGTGCGCCACCCATTCATCGTGCACACAAACCTTTCATCTTCCATGCATGCCACATATCTTTCCCTAGACCATTCACTTACGCGCGCTCCATTTGATGCCAAAACCATGAGGCACCTTGTTTGAGAATCTCTTATATGCGACACACCAGATTCACATGCTCTTTTCCCATGTGGACCCTCAGGTTATCACAGAGAAATTTCAATGTTCATTGGGCGATGCTTTCTGTTGCATTGAATTGCCTCATGCTTTTTCACATAGGCACACTAACAGCTATTGCAACTTTGCATAGCCACACTAATGTGGACACCCAATCAGATAACCTTTTTACACCCTCTATCCATGGAATTACCAATTACATAAATCCTTCAAGGGTGGGAAGGTATTTGTTATGTATGTCCTAGGGGTGTGGAGAAAACCAACCTCTTCCGAGCTGCAGGAAGTTAAACTGCCATACCCCATTATCCTCAACACATGAGGTTAAACTGTGACCTAACACCATGCCTCACCTGAGGGGGGCCCTGTCTCAGACATTTTCTATGCCCACTAATCTCTACAAGAGTGAAATCATTCCTCATATAGGATGACATCCTCTTTATCAGAGTGACAGTCTTCTTCGTGGAAAGGGAAACCACCCTAGTGTAAGTACTTAGAATTTCTTGCAGGAGGTAGAATCCATGTTCTTCCTCTATTCATGGGTGCCAAATACCCCTCCTGTGGGGCTTTGTCACCACCTGGTCATCCACCCTAGATTATGTCCCAATATCCATCTCTTTGGGATGTTAACCACACGTAAGCCCTTGTTTCCTCTTTGGGCCGCCAACTATGTGTATTCCCAATCCACTTCCCACAGATGTACCTTTCGTGATGTGGTTGTCAGGTCTTTGTTGCCTCTTGTTTCTCACATTGACCATGAATCATGTTGGCTTATAGTAAGCACCGACGATGAAATCCTCTCCGGGCAGCCTAGTCAGTAAGCACCAAACACCTTACGAACTATGTGGAATTTGATCCTTTCCATGGTGAGGTACGTAGGAAGACTCACTGAAATTCAAGCCCACAACCAATATCTCCCGACCATTTTCACATCGATTCTGCAAAAACCCCATGAACTACAAGGTATTTGACCCATATCAAGTAGTGGTACATAGGAAGCCTCCTTGAGGTTCATGCCCAACAATAATTGGTTCCGACCCCCTCCGCGTTAGCTCCTACACCATCAAAAAAATTTAGGTCTTTGATCCATGTTTCTTAGATAAGGTATGTAGGAATCCACATTGAGGTTAAAGCCTAGCACCCAGTCACTCCAACCCCCATCATGTAGGTTCACCCAAACCCATCATAACTACGCGGACTTTGATCCTCGCCATGGAGGGGTACGTAGAAAGCCTCTCTGGGGTTCCTTCCCACAACTAATTGGTTCTGACTGTCTTCACGTTGGTTCACCAAACCCCCCATTAACTATTAGATATTGGATCCTTGCTAAGGAGTGGTATGTAAGAGGCCTCCTTGAGGATCAATCCCAACAACCATTGGTTCCCCCCTGCACATTGACCCCCTCACAATCATGAACTATGGGGTATTTGATCCTTGTCTCCTAGATTAGGTATGTAGGAAGCCTCCCTGAGGTTCAATTCCAACACCTAGTCGCTCTGACCCCCTTCACGTCAGTTCGACCAAACCCACCTGAACTATGTCTTCTATGATCTTTAATAAGGAGAGGTATGTAAGAAGCCACTACGAGGTTCCAGCCTAAAATCAATCTAGGCCCGAGGTCCTCGTCCATATCGATTATCCCCTGTCTTGAATGACATTAAATAGTGGACCTCAATAAGCGGTAAGCCATTGAAATACCCACCAGACGGTAAGCCTTTGTGACCCCTTCCAGCTATAATCTATTGTAATCTACCATCTAGTAGTAAGCCATCGAAATCCCCATCCAGCGATAAGTGGTTCTGACCCTATCTAGCTGTTAGCTATTGCGACCCCATCTAGCAGTAAGCCGTTGCGACCTCGTCTAGTGGTAAGCCATTGCAACCCCATCCAACGGTAAACCGTTGTGACCCCATCCAACGGTTATCCATTGTGACCCCATCCAGTGGTAATCCGTATTTAGATTAAATACATGGACATTGATTCCCTACCCCTAGGATACGTAGAATGTATATTCAAGGCACGAGACCAACATCACCACCGTCCTCACGTTGGTTCTATCACATTCTCACTCTATTTCATTAAACCCCCATCTACCATTCTGTTACCTACATGGGCCGCCACATACTAGGGGGATCATGCCACCTCATTCCCTATTGTCCTCAATAACAATTGGGAAGCCTACCACACGTTGGCCCCAATAGCAGTGTTCCTTCTTGGTGTTGCAACCATCTGATCCGCTCTAATATGTGTTTTGATCATTTTAATCCTTTTCTTCTAGATTTTAATCTCCTGGCATACCCTATGTTAAACATGGAAAGCTGAGGAACACCTTAGATACATGCCTATGACATAATATTCCCTGTGTTCGACGTGGGATGCCTCAGTCTTCCGCACCCTCAAGAACACCTATAATAAGGGGAAGAAACCCAGATGTTTTAGTGTCCCAGCATCGAGACACGAAGGTGATGTTAAACTTGACTACTACCATGATAGAAGGATGCTACAATAACCAAACCCTTTGGAATGTCTCTACAGAAGTAGTGTAATTAACTAGTATTCATTAAGATATGGCACTTGAAAGAGTTTCATGAACAACATATTAAATCTATAATGGAGACCCAAACTAGGTGACGAGTTCAGGGGAGGAATCCACGGAAGGAAGAACCGTCACCCCATAATCCTATTTTGATTAAGGGGAAAACGTCTCGAAATAATAAACGGATGCCGCCCAACTTTGGAAAGCAGCAATGCGGTGAAAAACAGCGATGTCAACCCCCAAAAAGATAGATGCACACACCCCAATGAATGTTTCAGAAAATATATGTTACACATAATAACATCATATATTTGTTATCTCTCTAATGTTATGATCGTTGCAAAGTATTTCATCCAAATTTTTACTATATTGAGACATATTTTCTATAATGCAGCTATATAATTTTATGTGATGTTTGTAATAACACTTTAGTGTATTTATCATTAATATATATTTATTCATGTGATTTAACTATAAATTAATGTTTACTCATTTAAGGGGTCATAATTTAAAGTTAGAAAATAGGTGGGATTTTTTATACCTTTTAATTTTTTGGGATTGATTATATTTTAATTGAATGAATATTATAATGAAAACGTCATCAATTCCATTTATATTATAATCCTATTGATATTTAATGGGTCTCTATAATTTCTCCCAAATTTTAATCTCTTTGAATGTAGAATGAAGAAATGAAATATTTTAATGAAAAATGATCTTATTTCCCTTTTTGAGAATGTATATTTTTCATCTATGAATATAATTTCTGAAATTATATATCAAAATTCATTTTTATATAAAAAATGTATTTACTGAAGATATTTTTTATCCATAAAATTATATATTTTTTAAATGAATATTTATAAATAATTTTTAAATGTAATTTTCAACATTCATTTAGAAAAGTAAAATGTAATGATTATTTTTAATTTTTTCATTGTGAATTGATTTTATGACAACCAAAACCATTTTATGATATTATAATTATTAAAAAATATTTCAATGTTTTAATAAATAAATTTATTTAATGATAAATTATGATAAATTGTTTATGTCATTTTCATTTATTATCTAAAATACATTATTTTAGATAAAAATATACTTCTTTTAATGAATTGTTGGCCATCTCTAACACATTATTAATTTTGTTATCATAAAATTTATACTGATATATACTCATAATTATGATTATTTATTATTATAAATTACATTTTTTCTATATCCATTTTTTTCTATCATGGATACACTTATTATATAAATCATAAACCATTTCTACATATAGTGTTTTATTAATAATTATATTGGATTGAATCTTGATGTATTGATATTTTTTATTAATAATAAATAATGATAATTATTGATAAGAAATATTATTTATGAATTACATTTGTAATTAAAAATATTGGTAATTCATTAGAGATGTAGGGATAGGTGGGGCCCAAAATTAATTATGTCTATGATAAACGGATATGACTAATGTGAGAAATTAGTTTTCTAACCTTATTAATTGTTATTTTATTCTATACCTAATCATAGAGTAAATGGTCTTGGATATAGGAATTTATGATAATGATATTATGATGTTTGTGATCATGACATCCAAAATTAAGCATTTCAATCATTTATAATTAGGTTTTTATTTTTTATTATATTACTACATTAAAAACATCCATGATGTCTGATATAATGATGTCTTACAGTAAGAATTTTTTTCAATTAGAATTCATTTTTTTATCTGTGAGATTAATACCTAGATATTATGAATGGATTAATTTCATGCTCAAGTTATAAATTAAATTTTATTTATTTTCATTCATTTACCTTTTTTTATTGTTTATTCATTATTTATTAATTATAGCTATAATTTTACAGAACCCTTTCTTAACATATGATCTCACGTTTTATATGATTTTCTATCGCCATGATATAAATAATGGTATTAAAAATGATATCAAAGATAAATGAATTTTTATTATTCTATGTATTTTATATTTCTAATATAATATGTGTATCCTGTGTGTATCTTGCTATTTATGTATTATATACTAATTAATCCTTGGTGATGTTATCACATTTCTCACATGAAAATGTAATAATGTATAAAATAACTCTGATTTACTAGGTTTTTGGTTTTTATAATTCATATTTTTAAGGCTTCCTATAAATAGTGTAATTGATTTTGAGAACTATTATTTCATATAGAAAAACTGATATCAATCATCCTTTATTTTATATTACCAACTATGTTGAAAGAATTATACATAGAGAAATAATATTTTTTTTGGTTAGAGTCTTTATCAGACAGAGCACATCCCCTTGGGGTGACCCATTATTATTTTCCTAGAAGTCAAATGATGGTCTATGTCTCTATATACACTATATGAAGATGAATGAGGTAAATATAAAGAACAAGTACCTTACCCCATGATTGAGGACCTTTTTGAACAATTATGTGAAGCATCATTGTTTTAGAAGATTGGTCTTCATTTAGGCGCACATCATCTTTGCGTAAGAGCATATAATATCTATAAAAGAGTAATTATTAGTAGGTTTGAACTGTATGAATATCATTTATTTTCTTTTTGGGTATCAAAATTCTCTTTTGGTGTTTATGGACCTTATGAACATTATCTTATGTCCATATATTCATTCATTTGTCATTAATTTTTGGATGGTATCCAGATATACTACATGAATTCATACATATATTCCAAAAACATGGATATTTTTTGAGTAAAAATTGATTACATTACTTATAAGATAAAATTTAAATGTGTCACTTTTGGATTCAAGAGGTGTGAATCATTTGGAATATGATTTTTCATGCAGGGGTTATAATGGACCCCTAAAAAGTGGAGTCTGTGTTGTATAGGACTATTCCAGGGAATGTGTTCCAGATTAGGAGATTTATTGGTCTTTGAGGGGATTTTCATTACTTTATTAAGGACTTTTACAATTTGGCATAACATATGAATGGTTTTACTAAGAAGGGGAAAAAGTGTTAGTCATCTAATAGGTTCGAAGAGGTGTTCCTTGATCTTTAGAGGAGAATGAAGACATCCAAAGTTTTGACACATCAAGATCATAGGATTAGATACACATTGTACCATGATTCCCTTTTATTTTTGTTTGGAACTATGTTTAAGAATAGAGATCTTGTAATTTCTTATGGAATATTTAATTTTTTACCCCATGAGAGAATCTACCTATCAGAGGATTTATAGTTTTAAAATATTTTCAATTGTCTGATGTAATTGTTTTACTATATCATCAATGATAGATCTTTAAATTAAAAAGATCTTAATGATATTTTGATATATTTTTACTCATCTAGATCTGAACATGAGGTAAGGATGTTTGGAAGAGTATCTATAAACATTTTTTTGAGACGACATGGATTTTGTCATTTGGATGATGTTGGGAATGCAGGATCTTGGTGACTATCATTCACAAGAAGAATGATGTTGGATGATTGTGATGACTGTAAATTGTGAATGCATCAATGGATCATTGATTATAGATTTTTGTGTATTTATTTAGGACTTCAAATGTTACCCCTCCAATGTTGATTGGTTGATTAGAAACCACAAGACCCTATGAATGTTTTTCCCCAATAACATGGTTAGAGTGGGATAGATGGATGACTACACCCTCTTGACCATCTCACAACCCCTATTAGTATTATATGTCGGTATGCATAGGGGTTAGTTTCCCATATATGTGTGTTGAGGACATTAATGGATTGTGGTTATTTCACATACATGTACCTCTAGATATAGTTTCCAAAGTATTATTATAGGTATGTAATGTAAGGGTTGTGATTTCATGAGGTATATACATAGTGTATATGAATTGATGTTTGGAGGTATAAAACATGATGTATATTACATGAAATACATGATGTGGTGGATTTTGGGAAATAGTTGGTTACTATATTTAGATACGGTATAATCTGATGAAATGACGTGATGAATGTGTTTCATGTGGGGATACTTAACCATGTTGTTTTTAAACTAGATTATTTTGGAGAGAGACGACTCAAAACATGTGATGTTAGGGAAAAGTGATAAACTAGCAGCGATGAGGTAGAGGGATACAATATTTTTATTATTATATTATATGAACATATCTATTTGATACATGGTGAGAGATAGCCACAATGAGAATGGTAAAATACTAGAAAACCTATTTAGGTAGTGATTTAGTATTATTTTTTACTCACCGGGCCCTAGTATGCTTCTCTCACATTTTTCAAAAGTATTTTTAGGGAGGATCCTAGTAATTATATGTGGTATTATCCACAGACACACACAAAAACACACACACACACAAACACACATATATATATATATAAGCAATTTTTGTATTCCATAGGATATGTATAGTTATCAAACAAGACATTCCTAATTTAAGGAGTTATTTCAGAGTTGTTTGGGATCTGATCTCCTTGTAAAAAAATTATCAATATGTATTTTCATTAAATTTTAGTAATATTAGTTTTGTAAGACATTGATTATAAGTATTTTATTTTATTCTTCCTCTTTTATGAGAAAGAGTTTCTTTGTGGTTGCTCTATCTTATCTCCCTATTCTCAAACAGTAGAGGCTAATGTCCCCCATATGTGTGTATGTTATACCCTAGACGCTTGTATCCAATTTGTGTCCTATTAGACGAAAGATATAGGGAATAATTATCTATATTCTCTAAATTATATACATGTTGGAGTACCCTTTTATGGGAGGGGATCATGCCATGTGATCAATGAAGAACAACTAGTGATGAGGATCACTCATGCATGAACCCATGGATTCTACCCTAAGATTTAGAGATTATAGTGCATATACAGATCATTGTATTTTGAATTTTACACATGAGTCATGAGTAGTATCAATGATGGGAAAAGATATATTCCACTAGAACTACATCATAACTAGATTAAAAAGTTGAGGTAATTCTATATCAACTCATTAATTAATTATAGATTATACGTGAATATAATTCTCTTATGGTCTTGATTTTTAACCTTGGAATGTAATCTATGGTATTAATTTGAAATGTTGTTCTGATCATCTGTGTAAATGACTACACATAAATTAAGACAATAATCCATGTTGATAATTAAATCATTTAATTATTCAATTGCTTTTCAAACCTACATTTTATAGTTAGTAGGGAGGGCTATATATAAATTAAGTAATTTTTTCAATGAACAACACTTATTCTAGATGACATATATATCATAAAGATTAGTATTTCATTCTCATTTGACAAAATCAATAATCTTATTCTATCACACATGATGTTTTACCGTGATGATATAATAGTCACATCATTATTGAATAATATTTCACACATTAATTTATTAATTCATTATTTATTTTAATAAATACTAACATTTATCCAGATCCTAATTTCGATATTATGAATCAAAATGGGAAATAAATTTTAATAAATAAATTTAAAAATAATATTAAATTATTTATCAAAATTTATTATAATCCATTACAAATATAGTTTATTATATATATCATTTCCTTTTATTTTAAAAAAAATATTTTGGATTATTATATTTTTTATAAATAAAATATAAAATATAAAATATAAATAAATAAAAAAATTTAGTATCAGCCAATAATGTTGTATATATTACATATTACATTATTAATTTTCCATAAAAATATTCATCCTTATCAAAAAATATCATAAATTATAGACTAACTAAATTTGACAAGATATATAATATATTTTAATTTATTTTTTAGAAATATTTCATTAAATGATGTATACTAAATATTAAAATAGAATATAAAATACGATGTATTAATTAATATTGATAAATTCCATATTTACACAATTAATTTATTGTATTTAAATGAATAAATTCATTAATTTTTTATATTTTAATATATATTATTATTCTATATTATTATTTATTTCATTATATATTTATTTGAACTTTTTTCCCCTGATATTCACATTTCTACTACAATGGACATGTTACTATTCTATCAGTTATATTTCTAGCGACTTCCATACCCATTACCATGATTATATTTATTTTCATTACACCAAATATAACTCTGTAATAATATTTATTTCATTTACATCATTTCCTCTAAATTTTGACTATACGTCATTTAATAAATTTCTAATATACTTATAATATTTTTTTATAGTATTGTTTATATCTATGGAAATTATAGAAGACTAAAAACCCATATATTTTCAACTTTTACTCATGTTATTTAGATGAATTTAGTTTTTCATGGACATTTTGATACAATTTTATAGAAAATATTTATCATTCATCAATAATAATATATAAATAATAAATGGTATAATTGTTTGTTTTGATACATAGTTCAATATATCTAATTATATTATTCCCTTTAAAATTATTTATAATGATAATATATCTATGTATGACAAACATAAATGTAAGAATGATAATTTAGTATTTGAGAAATATTGATTTATATTGTTCTTTTTGTGATATCATTTCATTAGGTGTGTCCTGGGGAAACTAAATGTGTTATATAAAATATGTTATTGAAATATTGTCTTTCTATTAACGTAATCATGAAATATAGGTATTTTTCATATTTTTTATGGTAAAAAATTATATTTTTATTATCATATTCATAATATAGTTAAAAATAAGATTTTTTTATTTATTGATTTTATTAATTTTTACCAAAATATTCTGTGATTCAAAATACTAATATTATAATCATGAATATATAAGTTACATGTATTTATGGATTTACATTCCTTTTTTTACAGATATAATATATTATATTGAATATTAAAATACTATAATATTATGAAAATCTTATTTGATTATATGATATAATTAAACACTAAAATTGAGTATATTTTTAAAATAACTATTCTAAGCCTTTCCTAACAATTTTTTTTATTTAGTGTCTCATAATTGGATAATATTTAAGAAAAAAGATAATATCAATCTTATATTTGAATGGGTAGTGGGAATTATATGTGGTTATATACAATTTATATTGTAAACATTCAAATGATGATATTCTTAAATTCTAGAAAAAATTAATAGATAACTAATATATTGTTTGATAGATGTTATCTTGAGGATCGTTGGAGAGTTTCTAGGTATAAATAGAGTTTTTTTGGAATTTTTTTTGGAAATTATATTTATTATGATTAATTTATATCATTTTATGTTTAATTATCAAATTATTATAGTATAATAATCAAGGGTTTGATGTGTATCCAACAAAGTGGTTGATCAAATATGGTTTTCTTATTTATTAAAGGATAATTTTCTTAATATTGATATTTATTTAAAATATTTGTCTTTATTTCCATGACCATTGTGAGTATGTTTATAAGTTACAATATTAAAGATTATATAAATTATTCTTGTTTCATTCCTAAAAATCAAATAATTTTATGAATATTTATATATAATTATTTTTTAGATCACTATCTTATTATGTTACGTTATCATTAAAAACATTAAATAAATTATATTATTGATTGAATAATAAATATAAATACCAGTTATTTATTTATATTAATTATTTTGTGAATAAAATATTAAATAAATAATATAATATCCATTAATCCATGACAATGGATTTTAAATCCTTTGAACTTATGTTATATATAACTAGTACCTAACCAGTGCATTTTCACGACATAATAAATTAATTAGAAATTCACATACACACACTAATTATATATTAAGATAAAATATAAAAAATTCAAATTTCAAAATACCAATTAATAAAAAATGTAAATTAATGCCTTCAGTGTCAGTTAATTGAAGAAGATATTCCAAGTAAATGTGAAAAATGTGGATAGAAAGCTCATGAAGATATAAATGAATATTCACTAACACAATTCCAATTTTATTTTCATGAGTATTTTAAATATTCAATATCTTCATATATACTTTATTTATAAAAAAAATATTGTAGGCCTCCGCACAAAAGAAAATATTAAAAAAATTATGAGGAATGAAACAACATAAAATAATAATTTTATTTTAATCAATTATCAAAGAGTTACAAAGAAATATAAATATTTATAATTATTTTATAAGTAATTTATTGAACTTTTTATAGAAAGGAATATCAAGGATCATATGAAATAAAAAAACATCGGAGACCACTGATTTTGTAATACACATCAAATATTACAGTTCACACAATCAAAATAATATATCAATTTATGGTTAATTGGTATTTTTTCCCATTGTTTTTATCTTCTATATATCCTTATTGGAATGTTTTAATATCCTCAAATGTTTAGGTGGATCCATTGAAATAATTTATGGATTCTCTTATAGAAAATCCTTATTGGTCAAAACCATATTTTGTCACTAAAAATAATGAGTTATCAGTGAAAGTTCAGATTGTAATAAGATGAATAATATAACAAGAACCATCTATATATGATCTCAGCGCCTATATTATAACTGAATTTCATGATCTATAAAAAGCTGAGGTGGTGGTCCCTTTCGATAATATTGTGTCTTTATACTCTTCTTACGAACATTGAAAACACCATTCAAACACAAAATTACAATATATATAATATAACAACTATGAGGACATTGATTTTTAAGGAAGTTAACTTCTAGATTTTTTGAGGGTTTCATGGATGACATTGAGTTTTTCAGAGTTTTTGGGGAGGATATCTTAAGTGTAATAGATTCATGTTATATTCTGTTTAATTATCAAATTATTGTAGTATAATAGTCTAATGTAAGATGTGTAATCGAAAGGTGGTTGATCAAATTAGGTTATTTTATTTATTTAATGATATATTTTTTTGATTTTCCTATTGATATTTTTTTTGATAAAATTTTATCTTTAATTACAAGAAAATTTTGAGCATGTTAATAAATTAAACTATTATTTTTATTATGAATGATTTATCTTTAATTTATAAAAATATATATTTTTTTATTATTTATATATAAATTTGGTTTTAGATCTTCTAATGACTAGATTACATTAATTGGAAAAAGAGATTGACTATTTTTTTATTGAAGAATAAATATAAGTACCGATTACTTATTTATATTAACTATTACATTAATAAAATATTCATTGAATAATAGTTTAATTGTTAATTCACGGACATGGATTTTAAAAAATTTTAACTTATATAATATATAATTTGTAGTTTTATTTTTATATTTTTTATTATTTAATATAAAATCACTTATTATTTTATGTCATTTTATTATATCAACATAGTACAATGAAGTTGGATATCATTGATATGGGATTGACACCAAATTACATTAATAAATATGATTTATTATTTATTTACATAATATAGTTTATAATAAATTTCAAATATTATATATCTTGTAAAAATAATGATATATTCAAATATAGATTTTTTTGGAATCATTTCCATAGAAAAGATTTCACATTATATGATAAAATACTTTATAAATTATGAAACTATTTTTATACAATTTTTTACCTTCTTATTTATATTTTTTACATTTGGCAGTGTAACATCCCAAATAAATAAAGAATAATACATTTTTATATTTATTAATATTTGTGAATTAAATATTAATTATACATTGAATGGGATGTTATGTTCTATGGTGTACCCGATACACAATAACGGGTTTCATTGAAACCATATGTTGCACACAACATTGAGTTATACTAAAAAATAATAATATAATTTTATTATTTTAAATGGTTGTTATCCTCGAGCCATTTTATTGGTGGGAATTAACATAACTAACTACAATATAATTATACTTGTTTGTTAAATGTTTTTACATTTATCCAATAAAATTTAGATGCATAAAATGTGAATGAATCTAATTTTAAGCATAGATAGTCTAATATTATTTAAAATGTTGATTACCACCATTTAATGGAAAAACCCTCATTTAATCTAGTTTTGGTCACTTTTATATGTTTTATTTTACAAAATAAAACTCTTCTTTAGAATCGGGACCTCAAAATTTAAATTGTGTAAATTTTTGGTATATTTTTGATAAAAATGATTTTATAATGAATAATAAAAAATACGATATTTTAATTAAAAAATGACTTTTAATATTATATATTTATACAGTTAGATTATATTTTTAATTGTTATTAAATATTAATTAGATTATATTTTTACTATTTAATTCAATGTTCTTCATTTGATTTAATTTCACTTCGAAATTGGACATAAACAAGTGTCAATCTTTTGATAGTTATTATTTCTTAAACCCCCACTTTTTTATGTTAACAACGGGATTTCATTTTAAATTATGTAATGAAATATATAGATATTTAATTTGAAAAAATAGTCATCATTTTGTAATTTGGAATATCAAATATAGATTTGGCTTATTTTTTTCTATTTTTATGAAAAACGTCAATTTTCGATTAATAGTGAAAACAATGAGTAGTGGTTAAGAAATATCAATTTTATTTAAATTAAATTTTACTACTTCAGTGAATCGAATTTAAAAAATTCAACACACATGGTTGTTATTAGTAAGAAAAACATGCTATAATAAGATAATTTTTAACTTTTAATTACTAGAGGTAAAGGCAAATAAGGTAATTCAAGGTAAAAACTATATTATAATAGTACCAAATTACATTAACACTTGTCCAATATTTATTGGATTAGTAATGGACAACCAATACAGTTCATGGGAGATAATTCTATCCTTTTAATGTCACATGGGTAAGATAAAGATAAAAATAACTTTTAATTTAAACTAAAAAAATATATCTCTAACATGTATTGTTTTTCTAAAAATATTTTAATATGGGGTTATATAAATGATATATTTGGATAAAAATATACATTAAAAATAAAAAATTATTTCCTATATCATTGTATTTTATTTATAATTTTTATACATCAAATAAATAATATTATTTATGACACAATAAGGATGTAGTTTCTACCTCATTAATGAATGATTTAAATAAATTAAACTATAAAGATAAATGAAATATCCAAAATATATCCAAATCTTATTGGATGATATTATTTTAAACAATAGTTATCTTATCTTCAACTTTAATATGTTTTGGACCTTCATAAACTGAAAAGCATTATATTAAAAAAATAATATTATCAAACATTTTTACAGAGACCCTCCACCCCCTTTAAAAACCCCTTACCTATAACCCATTACTCACACCTCTCATGGCACATGATTCATCCAACCCATACCCAAATAATCTGTAAATGTCCCACTATTCCACCTAGAATCCTTTCCTTTGGCAGAAGGCACTTCATGGAATCCTTTTGGTGAAAACCAATGGTAGTTACCCATTTCAATGGTAATGTCTTCTCTTAATATTTTTCATTTATTTTCCTTCCCAACCCCTTCTACTCTCTTAATTTCTATATTTTATAATAGAAACAGTATCATCAAAATATTTTTTTATGAGAAGGATTAGAACTATTATTACACACAACTCCATCTAATTCATAAATAATATATTGTTTCTCAGGATGTCGAACTACTGACTCACGAAACGATGATTGTTCAATCTTCTCCTACCACCTCTTGTGGTGGAAGATGTGATGGAAATTTATTTATATGTGATATATATTATATTTATATTTCATATATTATTCTGTATTTTTTATTTATATCATACCATTATGGTTTCCATAATGGCTAAATGGGATAATTTATTTTGGGGAAGTGCAGACTACCTCCCCCTCAATGTTATATGACTCGTTCATGTCATATGTGGAGCGTAAAATGTATGCTGTTAATAAAATTATATATTATATTATACTAGAATTATAATATTCATATTTATCATTATGTTTTTATGTTTTTAAAAATACGTAATAGAAATTAATGTAGCGTTCATGCGTACGTATGGAATACGTCTCAATGAACGGTGCATTTCATTTTTACCTCAAAATGTTATATACTATTATTTAATAGATATATATGATATATATGATATTTAAAACTTGATTTTAATTATAGAGAAAATGATCTATTAACTACATGGAATACTTGTAAATATTAGAAGTTTATTTTTGACTCAAGCACTAAATATCGGTAAAATGGCCATTATTAACATAAATGATTACATAATGCTTATAACATGGAAATAAGTGACAGATAAAATAATATACATGAATATTGTTATTAAGAATGTATAAATTAATATTATTTGATTATTCAGGAGATTAAATAATGAATGGTTCAAGTCAGACATGAGGTATGGGACTTCATCTCAATTTCCATTCATTGAGCAAGATTATGTTTTATACACGACTTTATTTTATACGGTGTATAAAAACCTTTTACATTTAATCTAATTAAAATGGAATGCATTTATATGAGGTGTATTACTTAACGACAAAAACGAATGTTTGTTTTAACGTAAGTGGTGACAACGGCCTTTTCTGCCACCAGGAGTATTATTTGATCTTTGGCATCCTTAACAAGTCGTACTGTTTTTTAATGGAAAATAAATACCATATACCATTTTTACATATTTAGGTATTAAAAATGGTTTTGATAATGGATTTTTTATGTCTATATATTTAAATTATATATTTTAATTGAAATGTGGAAATATTATCTTTCATGTTTGTTTGGAAGGGGAAGTGAACCCTATTTAATAAAGGACATTATCCTCTATGTTGGTCTAAAAATGAGCCTTTACTAATATGGAAATTAATTTCTATGCTTATGTGTATGACATATGTTCTTGTCTTATGTTACTTCCCACATAGAATATGTGCCATGATGTTTGTAAGAATCGATGTTTTATTCCATGACACAATATCATGATATTTGATATACCAAATATAATTTTTAAATATTTTTGTATGTACTTTTTCTTGGGCTTATGTTATGATTTATTTCTCTCTGGTTTACCCTTACTAAGAATATGATATCACCATTTATTCTGTTTATTTTCCATGGGATATGAAGAATGGTATTATGTTTGATATGTAAAAAAGGGTTCTAGTTATGGAGAAATAGGTGCGATTAGTAGTAGATGTGTTATGTACTGGTTGTGTATGTTTAAAAATTTATGAAGGCACTAATCCAATACAGTATTTTGGCAAGGTTTTGTGTAATCTATAAAATTTTTGACAAAAATGTTTTCATATCCATGTATGAAAAGCCTATGTCTTTATACTAAGAGATCCTAGAAGCAATGTCACTCAAAAAAAGATACTCTAAACCATCAATAAATAATATACACTAAATGAGTATTGTTAGATTAGAATTTTGGAGTGATTCTGGATGATGAATTAAAGATTAGTTTTTTATGGGAGGAAACCGATTTTTTATGTTTCTATTTAATTTATATTCAAATAAATAAATCCAACTCAATTTCATTCCATATTTTTATCTTCAATATCTGTATTGGTTTGGTGATAAGAAATTCAAAATGATGAAAAATTATATAACAAGATACAATCACAAAAATTATCGAACAAAACCTTCTGAACTGAATCATGGTTTAATATTTATTTTAATTTCTTTAGTGATCACTAATTTTGACTATTTTAACATTTGTACGAACATTAATTTCTTAACCATTAAACATTGGATAATAAAAGAGGATACAACAAGATGAACTCATATTTATAAATATATTACTTACCAGTAGATTATTTCTTCAGTTTTATTAATATAATTGTTTTTTATTAATGATTAAGTATAGTGATACCCCTTATTTTTTGTTTACTTGTAAAACTTGATTTTATTTTTTAGGTGTGAAGCTTGTTGAAAACATGTTTATTAATCCAATTTTAACCAAATTGTTGGCCTCTCTAGTACTGTTATAAATGTCCATGGATTCAAATTTATTATTATTATTGTTTTATTTTTCTCATGATATTGTTTGGGATGATTTAAAAATAATATGTTATGATAAGAAATTGAATACAGATTGAACTTTTCAAAAAATTGAATGGATTTTTGGAAAAAAACATTTCTGAACATTCCAGTAGCCCCTTCACCATGATTTTAAATTTTTAATCATAATGTATTAATATGTAATTTTAATTTTATTTATTTTTTTGATTTTAATTTTGTAGAGTATTATTTTAATTTATTAGGTTTGTCTTTTATCATTTAAGCATGTGTTATTGTTCATATATGATATCATCACCCCTATTTCTCCACCATCTAACACCCATATCCACTACCACCACCATTCATTTCTACAATTACATTAATTCATACTACTACATTGATCCACTTCCAACCGTCTAATAGTCCACCCCCCTCACATTGTTATCATAACTTCATGTATTTAATAATGACAATCTAAATTGTGATAAAAATCCACCATCGACTGCCCATAACTTATAGTACTACCACATCCATCATCCAATACCACTTCCCCCAATAACTAATATACAAACACCAATATATGAACCAAACCATAGTTATCATCACCTCTTCCATATAAAGACCATAAATGAAAAAACATTATTAATAGAAAACTGAGGTTGTTAGACACCATATACCATTAATTGAATTTGGAGGCCGCCAATTTAAAAAGGCTGGCACCTAAAAAGGAACTCACCGAGACCACTAAAGATAGAGACCATTCATGCAATAGAGATATGAAAAAATAAAAAACAAACAATGAATAATGAAATTATAATAAAAATAATAATAATTAATATGATATATATATTAATAATATCAACAATAAGTATATTTATTTATAATAATAATAGTAATAATTTTAACATTCATTATTTGATGTTTTGTTGAGAATAATTGAATGATTTGAGTTTTGTATGAACATTATAGAAATCGTTGTAGTTTAGGAGATATGACCATAATATAAGAGAGTTTTTAGTTAAGGAAGATCCACTCAAGTAACATAATAAAGAAGACATATCGCGACAACCTCTCTATGTAGAGGCCATCCGAGAAAGATCAAACTTGATGTTTGAGAGATGTTATTGATAAAATAAATAATAAAATGAATTAAAATATGTGATTCATAAAAAAAAGGACCCTGTGAGGCATTATCATTTCTTCCCATGGAATAAAGAATGGAACCAGGAAGGGATCTAGATCACTAACCCCTAATCATCATAACACAACCATGACTCAAATACATCATTCATCAAAAGTAGTATATCAAATTCCATAATTAATTAGAGAATATATAAGGAGTATATGAATAAATAAGAATATGAACATGATCCATAGATTTATCTTGAAGACGGGGTCAATGTCACAAGGGATTTTTTCCATTCCCTTTATTCAAATTTTTTTGAAATTGTTACTACTATGCATAGATATATTATTTTCGGGAAACATACTACAATGAGATGATTTATTTTTATCCACTAAACATTTATTAATTAAATTTTTCCCCAAATTTTAGGTTCTATGTTCATTTCATTGAATTAGGAAATTCAATTAACTCTATTAAAGAACATACAAGTGGTGTTAGTGAATCATTTCACACATGATCATCAAAAAATGTACTGAATATCATAAAGGGAATTTGATTAATTTATCCATAATAAATATATTAATTCTAAGAATAATATAGATAGATATAAAGTAAATGGGGTTCATCAAATAGTTGAAGCTCACTTAAGAGGCAACTCGATGAATCTCATCTTTTCTCAATAAACCAAAATGTTGAATAAATTTTATATTTATCGGAGAAGGTTTTTATCAGTTCATTATAGTTTGAGCACTCTAATTTAATCCATTATTTTTATATGTACCACTTTCATACCACAACATCATTACCATACATCATCTTGCCAACATAATTTCATCTCTTTTTACTTGTTTTCTTGAATTATTTTTTTTCATGAATTTTTGGATTACACAACATATCCATCTAATTTTTTAACCATTCATTGTATAGTACTTGAGTGATTATGTTTTTAACTAATTAATTTTCACTCACTGATGTCAATTAATCTTGCACGAGGCATTAAATTCTGGAAGACTTTCCAAGAAATGTACAAGTGAACATGTCAAAGACCTTAACAAATTAGAAAGCAATAAAATACATAAATATCTAAACATAAAAAATAAATAAAAAATTGATTTAAAATTTTTATAAAATAATGAATTTTTTTCTTTAAGCTGTTGGAAATGAGAACGAAAATATGAATCACCCGCAACCTCAAAATCAACCCCTGAAGATTCTAAGACATAGGGATTCCAAAATTGATGTTAGGAATATAATCACATTATTTATTCAAGATGATGGATAGATCATTAAAACTGAATAGGATAGTATTATTGTCATACATAAGAAATAAACCAAACACATATTGGATTCCCATTTTATGATGAAATCTTTTGATAATAGTCTCAAACTATACAATGAAAATCATTAAGATAAATTTTGTAGAGGTGAAATTTATTATAATAAATCACAAGAACATAAGTAATTTTTGAAAAGACTTTCTCAAATATCATAGCAAAAGACTACCATGATGATAGTAAACCATGAGATTTATACCATCCAATAGGCTACTATAGTGTACACTAAAAAAGAAATTAATGAGAAATTATTTAATTGTGAGATGTATATTCACACTAATAACTATTTCCAAAATATTTATATTCCCACCAAACATGATTTGAGTGATAAAATTTTGGACTATAGGTGTAGGAAATTTTTATTGAATGAACCATTTATAAATAAAGACAATTATAGGTTAAATATTAAACCAATCATATCCTATAATGATTAAAACGTCAACAAAAAACATTTTGTTTCCCATTCATACTTGAGTCAACCATTAAATAATGTAAAAAATCTGTTTGGACATTAATTTTAATAATTTTATTTATAAGAACATGTTCCGTAGTTGATTTAAGACATTGATTCTCAATAGTCAACCAATGAAAATTTTCAATCTAAAATGTTTCAAATGGAAAAAAATTAAATGACCATTCTTCAATAAAATGGTTCATTATTATTTTAAAAATACTTGTGTATGACTTAGTCATGTTAAAAGATAACTCACTCATCCATTTAAATGTTGTAATGATCTATTGGTCAGAGTGGGAAAGCTTACATTTCCAACATATTTTCTCATTATTGATATGTCGGGTTATATAAAAGTATCAATATACTTGAGAAGAATTTTATTTATTACTATAGGTTCAATGTATTTTGTTATTAAAGGAAAACATATCCAACAGACTATGAATGATGTGATGGTGAATTTGGTCTCTAAAAACCCAATCCTAAGGTTGGTTGTTACCTGATTTATGTTGCTATGAATTACTTCTTAAAAATAGTGGTAAGATCTCATTATAGTTTTTTTACACATGACGTTTAAGAGATTTTCACTCCCATCCTACTGATATGTTCACATAGGCTCCTATAATTGAAGAGATTCATTCCTTGAAACCCAATTTGGAGCAATATTCACAACCACTTCATCATTCTCTTTCTCAGACTGTTCATAAAATAATTACTACTAAAATTAAATGTTTTAATGATCCTTTATCTAGGTAAAATTATGGATTGAAACATTCGGAAAAGCCTAAACATTTTTAATAAGGAAAAGTATGTTTAATATAAATCCCAACAGATATTGTAATAAATATTGTTTTTCATAATTTGCAACATGTTTTATTTAGAAATTATCCTCTATCGTATTAAGTGATGAGTACGACATGTACTTATATGATGCTGAATTTTATTCCTTCAAGTGAAGATATTTTTATATATTTGAGTTATAAGCTACTTTAGAAAACATTGAGCATGTTTATGAAATTATTTCACATGTATATAAGCTATTTAATCCCTTTTGGGATAGGGAGAACTTTGGCATGCTAAAGGTAATCACGGTGAACTGTTAGTGATTCTAATATCCCATTTCGTCCCTCTTACTGAGAATAATGCCATAAATACAAATCATAACAGAGATATAACCTCTATAATGTTAAGTTTTCTTGGCACATACATGAAGAATTTGCATTTCCTGAGACCCTTAGTGTACCACCACAATATTTTTATGATATGTATATGTCTATGTATAATTTTATTTATTTTATTTCTTTTGTTACACTGAACACTATGTTTCTATCAAATGAATTTTTATTATTATAATTATTCAAACAAGATAATAAAAGTCTACCCATTTGAATAAAGTTTATGAAAAGAAATAACATAATTATAATCCTACGGTTTACACATGTATATATAATAAATATGTTGGTGACTAATTGATTACAAATGAAAATAACCCATCTTGTGAATATAAAATGGTAAATATTTTATAAAAAATATTTAATTGTGAACAATTGTGTTTTATACCAATAAATAAAAAAATCAATAATATTGGATTATATTAATGAGATATAAAAAATATATATTAAATCAAATTTTAAATATTCATTTGATGTGATTTTTAGATAGGATATATGATCAAATACAATTTTACGTATAAAATTTGTTTTTTCTAAAAAAAATCTTTTCGGGCCTTTTGATAGTGCACTTATTTGAAATATAGTTTCCGAAACTACTAACTATTTTATTTGACAGTATAAACTTCTTTATTGAAATTAAAATATCGAAATTTACATTGGTTAATTTTTTTAATTTTTTTGAAATGTTTCAACTATTGATTAAAAATGAAATATATGAATTTTATTGGAAATTGTATTCTGTTTTAATGTATTTATAAGGCGAAATAATGTTTTGTATTAAATTTAAATTTAATTATATAATTTATAATTAAAATAAATTTTTATTTTTTTAAAAAAAATTTATATTTATGAAATTATAATAAAAACATTTTAATTTTTAAAAGGAAATTTTTATGAGAAAAAATAATTTTCCTGGTGTTTACCAATATAATTTCAAATTAAATTCAATTACATCAGTGTTTCAAATTTTTATAAATTTAAAAATTTATATTCATAAGTTCTAAATTTATTTAATTTTTTTCTTTTATTTTTCGATAATATTAATAATAACCAGGGTAAATTTTGTTACCCCGGTTAAGGGTAAATTGGGAACGTTATGTTAAGAAGTGAAATAATAATGACTATAAAATGACATGAACACATTCCAAAATATTATTGGATGTATATACATGAACTCTTAACACATAAGGATCCAAAATAATTTTTTTAATAAATAATTATCTCTGAAAATGTCTTATATAATATTTGAATAAAATTCACATAAAATATCACAATCATTGTCTTAAATATCTCTTATGTGACCAAATAGGTAAAAATATAGGTTATTAATAAACTGAAAGAATTATATAAAGTTTAATTTATTTATTTTTATGATATTAATTTATTTTTAATTTTTATACATGAAATAATTACATTTAATACTTATGTGACACTAATGTAGTGCTTTTTCTAGTATCTTAATAATTAAAAAATTGTTTGTAATTAAAATTAAATAAAACATTAAAAGACAAAAAAACTAGAATAAATATTATTTGTTTATTATACCACAACCATAATCATCCAAGCATCACATTATTTACCATTCCGATTTAAATGGAATTTATTTTGAAACTTATATTCTTTTATTTAATGTAATGTCAATGTTGTCACAATCATGATTTTAATAATTAAATCATTTTTAATATAGGGCTTCACAAAATCTATATTTTACTATTAATATTATAAAATAGTATAATAAATTTATATTCGTCATAAAAATTTTATTAATAATTTTCATGAATAGATAATTACAATAAATATTTACACAATTATGATACAGTAATTATTTAGCTAATGGAAAAATAAAATAAATAAATAAAAATTATATTAAAATAAATATATTACGAATTAATTAATATACTACAATAATTTTCTTGGATACTATGACATATTATGTGTGTATTAAATGATTTATTGACGTTTTCTTAATGTTTAGATTTTCTTAAAGTCAATCTAATGAATAGATCCAAATTGACAGTAATGATATTTTATGAAAAATATATATAATAAAATTATTTAAAAATAATAAAAGTCAATATAAAATATAAACTGATTATTATATGTTATAAAATTACTTACAAGTAAAAATTAATATGTTTAAATATTTAATAATTTTTTTACTATAGTTAAATGTAAATTGTGTTAACTAATGGTTAACGAAAATGATAAGGTTTACAACAATAACAACACATATATAAAATATATTTTTTAATGACATTACAACTTTATATCATCTCAGCTGATAAATTCATATCATTTTCATAATATTAAAATATATATTGAATTAAATATAAATTAATATGTTTAGAAATTCTAAAAGTTCCACTCACCTTAGTTATAAAAGGGAACAACCATCCTCACTTATTAACATCACTCTATGCCTTATGTCTTGACAAAACATATCCAAATTATTTTCTACACTTCCCTATCCACATTCTATAATTTCTTTTCTTTCCACAAGACGATCTCTATAGTCATTTTGATGATATCTATGCGATCAATTTCGAGGAAGTTGTAATCACTCTAACGGATTACTCTTTTTTCCTAATATTATACACCTTATATAATTCTATGATATATATCCTAAAATAATAAACTATTCATGCTAAAAATGATTAAATGTTTTGTTATTATTAACACACCACTATATAGCCCCATTCCCATCGAAAAAAATATGAAGGTTTTGCATATGCGTACTAACGGCTAGCATTCTCCACAAAGAGATACAACTCATTTTACATCACCATACTTTAGGAATTGTAATTATGATGGATGTAATATTTATATTTGAAATATGTGAAATAATAATACTTATCGATTGATAATATCATATCTATCTTTGTACCATATAATCTTTTTGGAAATGATAATTTCGCTCAATTGTTTGTATGGCTTACCATCTACACGATGTGATGTGATTCTTATTTCTTCTATATTATACATGAATGGTAATGAGGATGAATTTTATAAAAATATATTACATATATATATATATATATAACATAAAAATGTTTTTTTATTTATAATATATCATATAGTTTTCTATATATTAATATGAATTTAAAAATGAATGCAGTGTTCAGGAGAATGTACGACCTATCGTCTCCATGACTGCTGTATTTTATATTATATCTATAGATTTTATGAGTTACTATGAATAAATATATAATTTTTATATATATGACATTTATATCCTGGATATCATTTTTTATATGACGAAATCATGATCAATGTTAGAGGACTATGGATAAAAAGTCAAAACATGAACAAAAAATTTTTTGTTAACCAAAACATAATATTAACATAGAAATGAAAATAAGAGAGTAATATTATGTAATAATTAAATCATATATGGTAATATATTAATGAATAATGTTTTTTGGCATATTTTTAATAAACATATATTTATTATACATGAGGGTTTAACATATATGAATGATGTCAAGACTAAAGTTAATGGTTTTTGGTCTCACATTTATATTTATGTTAATATGTCTTATAACATACATATTTTATTTGTGTGTTGTATATAATTTCCATTAATGTATTTTAGGAGTATTATTCTAAATATTATGGTATTTTCATATCGATATAGTTTTATTTCTATCATAGGGAATATGATTCTACTGATTATAAAGTGATAAGTGATTTTTTCAAAATCTCATCAATAATAGGGATATTTTCAGGTTAAATCACCAATTTGAAATATTTATCATCAACATCAATGTTTTTTAAAAATATTAACATGTTTTTTAATCTTATATTTTTGAATATTTAATCTTATTTTTACCCATGATTGACTATTTTATGAATAGGGTTGAAAAAGAATGTTTTATTTTGTTTTCTAAACAAGTCCATTTGTGACATTACTGAAAGAAATATATGTAAGGAATATTATTTCAATATTATATGAAATGAATATAATATTTCACCATCCTAAAAACATTATTCTTTCACTCTTCCAAAATAATAATAAAATGTTAACTTGAAGGATGATTTTATCTTTTACGATTTAGTGGCTTTTTAATAAAAGAAATTATTTTAAAAGAATATTTGATATTTTCATTAATAATTATCTTCCATAGATCTCTTAATATTTTTTTCCATTTTTGATAACAATATTGGATGTTAAGTCTGCTAAATTGGGTAAACTATTCAATGATTCTATCCTTATTCTTCCAATGGTCTAATTATAGTTATGATGGAATGATTTTTTTGAAACTCATTTATTTTCCATGGATTATCTTATGATTAAATCATATTTAAGAAACTCATTTCGCTTCATGGGTTATGATATGATGAATGATTTATGTTATTGTAGAAAATATATGTATTGTTTTAATTATGTGATGATTAGGACCTATATCTCACTCCAAATCATTGGGTAATGATTTATATCTCATGAGATATATCGGACTAAAGTTAGAAGTGAAATCAGTTTATAAATAGAGGACTGTAACATGGGTAAACTCAGTTCAGTAATAAAGGGATAGAATGGGAAGTGAACCCAATTATATAAAGGAGTTTTCCATCTATTATGGTCTAGGAAATGTGACTTGACTAATATTGAAATGGTTTTCAATTCTTATTTGTATTCCATAATTTCATCTCGTATGTAACATATCTCATAAAATATGTTCTCTGATTCTATATAAGAATCTATGATTTATTCCATGACAAGATATCATTATCTTTGATATATAGGATTTGATTTTAAAAAAATTTATGTACTTATGCATTTTTATTATGTTATTATTAATATCTCCCTTGTGTTCCCTTACTGGGCATATGAAACCGCTATTTCTTTTGTTTCATTTCACCAGGATGTGATGGAAGATGTTAAGTTTGATATATCAAAAATGGTTATAGTTATGGAGAAATAGGCGGTATTAGATGTATATTTGTTATCAACAATTTTTTTATGTTTCCATATTTGCAATGACACTAAACTAATATGGTCGTTGGGATTATGTTTGTGTAGTCATTAAAATGTTCAAGAATAATTATGTAATATCCATGTTTGAAAGTCCAGAGTCATTATACTAAGAGAAACTAGAAACACTACCACTCAAAACATCATTCTCCAAACCATTAATAAATCCAACACACTAAATTATCATTGTTAGATTATAATTTATAGGTGAGTCTGGATGATGAATTAAAAAAGTGTGTTGTATAAGTGGAAAGAATTTTTTTTTGTTTATTATTTTATTTATATTAAAATAAATTCTTACAAATCTATTTGATTCCATATCTATATCTTCCATTCCTAAATTGGTTTTGTCATAAGATATTATAGTTGTTGAAAAAGGTTAAAATGATCAAAATTATTTTGCATGCTCAAAAAAACCTCAGGAACTCAAAAATTGTTTCATTTATAATGGAATTTAATTAGTGATCAATAATGATGACTATTTTTAAATTTTTAGAGATATTATTTTCATAAATAGGTGAATTTATCCAGGATAACAAGGGAGGATACAATCAGTTGTATAATACATTATAATTCTATTACATATTAGAAGAGTATTGATTAAATTATATTTCTAAATTTTTTTTTTGTTGATGATTATATATGGGGATGACCCTATTTTTATGATGACTTGTGCAATTTTGTTATATTTTTTGGGACAAGAAAATGTTGATATCTAGGTTATGGAAAACAAATTTAAAAAAAATTGTTGACCTCTCTAGCATTGTTACAATTTTCCATGTATTAAAATTTCATACTATTTATGTTTAATTGTAAAAATGGTTTATTTGGTATAATTGAAAACAATATTTTCTTCTAACCTACTTTAAAACGTTTGATTTTTTTAGAAAATATTTTTTATGTATTCTAGGAATAAGTGATTGTTGAAATTTTATTTCTCCCCATCATTGTTCATTAATAGGATGATTATCTATATGTTTTGAACTAAAATGGTCTCCCAGATATGTATTCAATATTGTTGATAATGTTGAGTTGTATGTGTGGGGGATATGGGACTAACTCTTTTCCATAACTATCCTTAAGTAAAACCCAAAAAAATATATGACCAAACTAAAACCCATAAAGAACCCTCAATGTTTTTAAATTGCCTCACGTTCATTCATTATAATACTATTTTATTATAAAAAACAAAAAAGATCGTTATTTTTTTATTTGTGCTGATTTTATTTTAAGTTGAGGGGGTTCACTAATTCTGAATGGTATAGAATAATGTGATTGTTGTGTGTTTTTTTTGACTAGTATTATGGAATGATTGTTTATGAACTAGGGAAGGGAGTTTGACAAAATAGTTTTTTAGAATTTAGATTACAAGATTATGAAACATGATATTAGAACTCGAACCTGGGATAAACATAAATTTTAATAAACTCCACAGTTGTTATAATCAAAATAGAGTAATATTAGTCCATTGAATTTGATGTTAAATGGGAAAATGAGTTCCAATAGAGAGTCTCTAGGATAATATCACTGGTTGAATTTATATAAATAAAGAAAATCCAAAATTAATAAGTGTCATTCACAGTGCTATGAATAGTCCTTTGGATGAGAAAAAATTAAATAAATGGGCCATATCCAAATTGAGATCATTATGGTGTAGGATTTTTTTGAAACCAAATGAGGTAGATGATAATTGACATATAATAAAATCATTTGAGTTTTATTAATGAATTAAAAAAGGATCATTTTATCTTGGGAACCTTGGAGAAATTGATAATTTAATGTGTCTCTTTTTAATTTTTGAATTCCACTTTTCTCTAACATGGTTAACTCAATGAACTGGAATCCACAATGAAATGGATATGTGTTAGTGAAAGAAATTCATTAGGAGGAATTTTATTTTCTATCATTGGAGGGATTCTTTTATTTCTCTGAACTATGGAATAATTTAGAACATAGGTCGAATTGTCAATATTTATATTTAACACACTTTGTAAATAGAAACAATTCATTAAATTTTTTTGAGGTGCAATTGATTATGAGTAAGAGAATTTGACATGTTCTTTATTTTCAGTTTCATACCACATATTTTATTGTAATTGACATTTTATGAGAGTAATTTTTTCATGAATAATTCGAAAATGTGGTAATTTGTTGTTAATTAATTTTATCTTTGAATTATGATGTTAAAATATTAATTTCATGGGTAATATTAGTAATTTGGTTAATTTATAGTTAACTATGTAATATAGTTTTAACCACCAATATTTATTGATTTTTGTTTAAATAATATTATTCATTAATCTATTTCTCTTAATTCAATTATTCATTTTTTTATGTTTTTATTAATAATATTATTAAATTATTAGCTGACATTCATATAATTAATTCACATTATCTATTTCAAAAATTTATATATTTAATTTTTATTTCATTGCTTTTATATTTTTGACTATATTGGATATTTAAAATAATCAATTATTAAATTTTATAATGTTTTTTATGTGTTAAATAAAATAATTTTTAATTCTTTATTTTATTTTTAATTAATTAATTTATAATTTGAATTCTATTTCTGTTGTTTCTTTTTATTAAAATTAATTTGATTTTAATTTTTCAGTTATTAGAATTTTATGTTATGCAAATTGTATGGGCAGGTTCTGCTACTATTCATATGTGCTACAGTAACACTTATCTACCACCCATACCCATTGCTACTATAAATCCATCATACCACTACCCCATTTCCTCATACTACTATCGCGTCCCATTCAACCGTCTACCATTCCAATAACCATCTATGTAACCTCCACTACCACAATTTCACACTACTAGCCTCATCGATTCTATGTCCAATCCATCATAAATTATACCACCTACTATAACAACATCCATGAACTACCATTGCTTCCCAAATCTCTAATCTATCTCCACCACTGGATGCACCAACCCTGCACCCATCGAGCATCAGCAACCAACCTCACTAGATGAAATTGAGTTCACTGCGGAAACCCCCACCAGCCCACATCAAACATGAATATCTATAGGAAAAAAACATAAAAAAATCAGAATATAAAAATTCAAGAATCTCCCCTTAGAGAATTCGAAATCTTAACACCACATATCATGGCAGTTTCCCATTGCTGTTTCTAGATTAAAACATCCACAAATGTTGAACTGGTTGAATGGGAAGCTGATGATACATTACTCGCTTGATTAACCCAAGGATAGTCACTTCCACCACTTCCAAATGAAGACCTCAAATGTTAAATGACACCAAGTTAAAACTGTGGTCACCAGTCACCACATACCTCTAATTTTATTGGGATTCCACCAGATCGAAGAAGTTAGAAACTGAAAACACAACCCACCAATCCCCTCATGATAATGACCCTCCTCCCAATAGAATAAAATAGATAAAATGGAATAAATAATATTTATTAATTAATTTTTTGATATTTTGTTGATCAAAATTTAAATTTGAGAGATGATGTAACACCCCAAGCTTCTATGATACGTTTCCCTTTGAATAATGTTGTAGCTTTCATTTTATGTAACATAGAGTTTGAATAAACCAAGACCAATGAAACTAGCCGTTATGAAAATTAATACCCACCTTTAAAAATTTCATAAATTTTAATTTTTATAATGGACTTCATTTTTGGATTCAAAATGTTGAAATTAGATAAGGTAGAATTTTTTGTATTTTTCTGAGAACTTTCAAATTTTTATGAATATTGAAAAACACTATGGTATTGTTTAAAATCGACTCGTATTTAAATAATTATTTATTTTATTTTATATTAATTTAGTTCAAAATATATACATAATACCTATATGTGTTTAATGTAAATCATTGGAGTCATTTTATAATAAATTTAGATATATAAAATTGTATTGACCTTTTTACCATCTTTTACCCACCTTTTATGAGCATTAACCAATTTGTATAAAACATGCTTTTACCTCTTCTGTCAGTTGAATTTAAAAATTATAGAGACACGGTTGATATCAGTAAGTATAATTTTTTCAATTAGATGGCAATTTTTTTGGTGAATAGAAACTTTTGACTTTTATTTACCACGGTTATGAGTAAATAGGGTAATTATGGGTAAAATGATATTAAAATTACCCTAACACATGTACTAATTCAATTGGATAAATGTAATTTGACCAAAAAAAACTATAAAAATAAAATATGTCCCTCCATTTCCCACTTGGATTAGATTAGGAAATTTATGATTATTTTATTTAAAGAAGAGTTAAAAGAGTTAAATTCAACGTTTAATAATTGAACCATTATTAATATATGGATATACATAAGATATATTTGACTATAAATATTCATTAAAAAGATAAAATTATTTCCTACATAATGGTAGTCTATTTATAAATTCTAGGAATTTAATAATTTAATTAATTTATTAACCAATTATGATATATTAATTATCTTATTAAAGAATGATAATAATAATTTATATTATAAATATCCAATTAAATGTAATTTGAGAAATTTGATGATGTAAACTAATTTTCATGGTTTATATGACATGTTAGGGTTTATTAAATAATTCATTTTCAAATTAATAATGCTTTTATGATTTTCACAAAAACAGAATACTAAATAGTGTCAAAATTGGCATTATTGGGTTTTTAAAACAAATAATATATTATTAATTGATATAATATTTCTAAAAATCGATGGATCAACCAATGTAATTAGATATGATTATATATTTTAATAATGAACCATTTGAGGTTTTTATGGATTGTTATAGTATATTTATAAACCATATTATATAAAAATACAACGAGGCATGGTTAATGTCAAACTATATAACTAAGAGTTAAATAAAAAAGACAGGGTTAATATAGTGACCTAAACCAGTCTAAAACATATTGGTTGGGAGGTTTTCAACCCATCCCTACCTTATCCTCTAAATAAATTATTCTGGAGCCATTATAAATCAAAAAATGATTTTATTATAAAATAATATTTAAAACTTTCCTCAGAGTGACCCTCACCTCTCTTATAAAAGAGTACTTCCCCTTTTCTTAATTTCACACCTCCAAATCCATATGGCTTGGCCAAACCCAGTCCAAATATCCCCCCAAAATTCCTTCTTTCATCCTAGAGGCCTTCTTTGCTCATAATTCCAAAATAAGGAGCCCTTTTGATTAAATTCAGAGGAAGAACCCGAAGAATAGGTAAATATTTAGTCACCTCTTGAAAGTTATTTTCTTCTTCCACTTCCTATTCGTATGTTGTTTCCAATATAAAATAATAAATCCATAATCTTCTATATAATTTGATGTAATTATAAATATGGTACAACTATATTCGTCATTCCAACTATCCTATAAATGAGAAAGTCACCATACGTGCATATGTACGGCTTACCGTCTACACGTCGTTGTGTAGTTTGTTATTCTAACACATCATTATATAAAAGGGTATAATAATAAGTATAAATGATGTGATTAATGAATATTAATGTTTATAATTATTTATATATGATAAACCATCTAATTAAATATGATTTCACAACTAATATAATGTTATTGTCACTCGTGGGTATGTATGGATTACCGTCTGCACGAACGTGATGAGATTCATTACCCATAATAATCATTAAAAATTTATATTTATTTTATGAGTAAATATATTTTTTAATAACATAATATCATTCTGGATATGAATAAAATACATCCTATCCCAAAAAAACAAGGCTTACATGACCGATCACAAAAAGGAGAACATATTAGGTAACAACCGAAACAATGATACTATTGAAATATTATTAACAAAGAAGTACTAGAGGATCAAATATGATATAATATTTATGAATATATTTATTGTATAATTTAATAACAATGTATTAACTTTTATACGAGAGGATAATATACCATCAACTAAGGGAAAGTACCAGATAAGGGTTAATTCTAAAATCTCTTTACATATCCGAGTTTGTTAATACGTAAGTATCTACTGTGACCTCTTTATCATCCACGTCCATGTTTCTTAAAAATATATTTAAATGTATTTGTACTATATACTATACAATTGATTAAAGTCATTTATACAATTTTTTTACTTTTTAAATTTTTTTTTGAAAGGAATCTTCCCGTTGTTTTCCGAACAAGGTACACTATGACCATTTCAACAACATTAAGGTAAGAAAGTCTTTTTTAACTTATATGGAGTGTGTGGCTATTTTCCACTGTTATTTCATTATCTAAGCCTCACAAACTAGCATATAATTTTGTTTTAAAAATACATGCTTTATTTCATAATTATGTGACTTTTGAATTATTTCAAAATAGAAAGAGGTATTTATTTCAAATAGTTCTTATTTCATCTATGTCATGATTTAAAAAAACTCTGATTTTAGAAAACTACCCCCAGATAGAATTTGATGATTAATATCGAAGAACATTATTGAATTTTTGAACTTTAAATTTTTTTTGAGTTTTCCATGAAATACATATCTATCTGGATACGAGTAGGTTGAGTCAGCTTTGGCACATATGTACCTAGGGGAAAAACCCGAAAACACATCTTTGAGTTTGACTCAAACGGGAACTGGTGCATGAAAACAGGCCTTGCTAAACTCTTTGTTTCGACACTCCCGGGGGATATGCATAAGATAAATCTTATTTTCATTACAAACCATTATGAAGTGTTTATGAGTATATACTTCCTTAAAAAACAATTTTACGATTATGGGTTATATCCTTAAACAGTTCAATTTATGTGAACTATTTTACATGAATGGAATTAGGTATTTCGATCCATAAACTAATCTAGTGTATTGATTTTATTTATAAATGGCGCATAGTGGAAGGAATGGAAACTGTATTAATGCACGTAATCAATTCAGGGATTTCCATCATACTAATGATAATTCTAGTGGAGCTGGTGAAGTAACTGGTTCTTATCAGCTGATCACCACAATGGGAAATCTCCCTCAGGTTATGAATAATAACTGTACCCTTATAGAGCACCCAGATCCACAACATGGAGGATATATGTTATAATGTTTCATGAAGAAACAACCACCTACATTTAATGGGAGTACAAATCCATTATTAGTTGAGCAATGGATAAATTCCGTAGAGAAAATATTTCAAGCTTTGGGGAGCACCGAAAGGGAAAATGTTGACATGGTAGTTTATCACCTCATGCGAGATGTAGATCAATGGTGGTCATTAATCCAAAACACAAAGGAAGATGAAGAGTTTTAAATCATGCACTGGATAGTGTTTAATGATATTTTTTAGAAAAATAATTTCCTCATGACCATCGAGCGGATATGGAAAAACAGTTTATGATTGTGAGGAAAAAGGGGGACGAGAATATCGCATAGTATAAGGCTAACATTACAAGTTTAACAAGGCATGCAACAGATTATATTAATAGAAGCGGAAGTAAGATTTATAGATTCATTTATGGTTAAAAAAAATTTCTCCATCTAGCATTAGTCTCCCGATCTATCTCATCGTATGAATATATTGTCTCATTCGATATCAAAATAGAAAAGGAATTCTATATGTCTTATGAATTTAAAGAAAAGTAAGAGAAATAGAGATATACTACACAATCTAGAGATGGAAATAATGGAAATAAGGGAAATGTTAAATATCCATCATGTAGTAAATGTGGGAAGAAACTACCTGGTACTTACCTAAAGGGAATGAGAGTCTGTTACAAGTGTGGTGAAAAGGACACCAAGTTCATGATTGCAATGATAAAAAAGATAGTGTCAATGTTAAATGCTATAATTATAGAGAAAAGGGTAATTATTAAAATAAATTTCTTATGCACCAAGGGAATTTACCTCAGAAAAGGCCAAGGGAGCAAGGTGAATCTTAGGCGATCACTACTGTTGTTTTAGAATCTCTGAAAGACGTGGTGGCGGGTAATTTAATGGTTTTCTCATGTTTAAACAATGCTTTATTTGATTCTGGATCATCGAATTTTTTCATATCTTCCCAGTTTTCAATGAAAATTAGATATTTTTTATTTTAAATATAATAAGGGAGTTGTCTGTCAAAACACCTTAAAGAAGTATCATCGCAACAATGTTTTGTGAATATATTACAATTAAGTCATATAAATGTTATTTATGCTGATCTCATCATCTTAACCATGATTGAAATTGATATAATCCTCAGAATGGATTGTCTTTCATACCATGATGAAAAACTTTACCGTAGGTAGAAGTAGGTTATAATTTTTAATGATTATAAGGAGTAACTTATATTTAGAGTAGAAACGTCACCCCCAAATTCGTATCTAGATCCACCCCCATAATCTCTACAAAATTCAATTATTGGGGAGTAAGGGAATAAAATAACTATGGGTATGGAAAAGAATGTTCTAATAGGGGATGTACCTATTGTGCAAGAATATGTTGACATGTTTCTAGAGGATTTACCAGTACATCCTTCTAGATGAGAAATAGAGATTTCTATTGATTAAATTCCTGGTTCAAGGCCCATATCGAAGACCCCTTTTTGAATGGACACTATGTAAATAGTTGAAATAATTAATCAACTAGAGGAATTGAGTAATAAAGGAGTTATTCTCCCTAGGGTTTCTCCATAGAGAGCCCCTGTACTTTTTGTTATGAAGAAAGACATATCAATGAGGTTGTGCATTGACTACAGGGAGATCAATGCGATAAAAATAACGGAAAAATATCCCCCACCTCTATTTGATGAATTATTCAACCAACTTCATAGAGCTCAAGATTTTTTAAAGATTGACCTTCGATCTAGATATCATCAGTTGTGTGTGAATAAGGAAGTCATTCCAAAAACATCATTTCAAACCAGGTATGAGAATTATGAGTTTACAGTAATTCCTTTTGGATTGACTAATGAACCCTATATATTTATGAATCTAATGAAGAGATTTTTCCAGGAATATATAGATGTTTTATTAGTGGTATTTATTGATGATATCTTGGAATACAAAAAAAGATAAGAAGATCATGAAAATCATTTGTTTATTATTCTAAAGACTATTAGAAGAAATAAATTATATAGTAAGTTTATCATGTGTGAATTATATATTTAGGATATTTAATTTCTTATCCATATTTTCTCTAATGGTGTAATCTCGGTTAATTATTCAAATACGAAGCCAATCCATGAATAGCCAACACCATCGATTATAACTGAGGTACGAAGTTTTATTAGTTTTGTAGGTTATTATCGACGTTTCTTCCACAATTTTCTCTGTTTGTATAACCCATTAACCAATACAACATGTAAAAGGGTTAAATTTGTTTGAAAAAAAGAGTGTAATTTTTTTTTGAATAACTGAAGAGAAGATTAGTCAATAATCGTATCTTGATTCTACCATTAAGGAATGATGGGATTGTTATATATTGTAATTATTCAACGAATAGACTTGGTTGTGTCTTTTTACAGAATGATAGAGTTATTGGTTATGCATCACGACTGCTAAAACATGATGTACAGAAACTATCCCACTCATGATATTGAGTTAGAACCTGTAATATTTCCTCTAAAAATATAGAGACACAATCTCTATGGTGAAAAATGTGAGATTTATACTGATCAAAATAGTTCGAAGTATATTTTCCACAAATAGAACTCAACATGAGGGAAAGGCGATGGATGGATCTACTAAAGGATTATGATTGAATGATAGACTACCACCTGGGGAAGGCAAATAAGGTAGAAGATGCTTTGAGTTGAAAGGATCTTGGAATTTTGAACAATATGAGAGTTTTAAGGGATCTTATTTTCAGGGATCTAATAAAGAGGGTTATAGTAATAACCAGGGAAGGTGAAACATTAATAGTTTTTCAAATGGTTGCCAAACCATCTTTACTAGAAAGGATAAAGATTTCTTATACTAATGATAATGTTTTTCAGAAGAAGTTTAAATCTATAAATGATGGGAGATTGAGTGACTTCATATATGAAGATGGTATTTTAAAATTTGGTAAGAGACATTGTGTTCCGAACATACATGATTTAAAAAGGGAATTGTTGGATGATGCTTATAGCTTGAATTTCTATGTACACCATAAGATCACTAAGATGTATAGTGATTGGAAGGAACATTTGTGTTTCAACAACATGAAGAGAGAGATTGTTGATTTTGTGTCAAGATGAATGAGTTTTCAATAAGTAAAAGCTGGATGACAACATCCTAGAAGATTCAGGCAACCTCTTCCCATACCTAAGTAGAAATGGGATAATATTACGATGGACTTCTTCATGGGGCTACCAATGAATCCTAGAATGAATAATGCAATATGGTTCATTTTATATCATCTTACCATGTAAAAACATTTTCATGCTATATGAGACGTTTTAACACTTGAACATATGGATATAAGATATATTAATGAAGTTGAAAGACTTCATGGAGTACCCATATTGATTGTTTCTAATTATGATTCTCATTTTTCATCCGGATTATAGAAAAGTCGTTAGAAGGCCCTGAATACTGAACTTTTTTTAGCACTTCCTACGACTCTCGAAATGATGGAAAATTAAAATGGACTATTCATACAATTAAAGAAATGTTGATATCTTTCTCACATTACTTTCATGGTATGTGGGATAAATGTCTACCTCTGGAATAATTTCCCAATAATAATAGATTCCATTCAAGTATTCATATGGAACCATATGAAGCATTATAAGGCATGAGATGTTGAACACACACTTTTTGTGATGAAGTCGGTAAATGAAAACTTGTAGGCCCAGAACATATTGAGTAAACAATGTAAAAACTGAAGATTATCCAAACCTACATCTATGCAGCTCAATGTAGGAAAAAGAGCTATGCCGATGAATGAATGAAGGAATTGGAATTTCAAGTTGGAGAAAACGTTTTCATAATGGTATCTCCATGGATGGGTCTTATACTATTTAGTAAGAGGTTAAATTGAGTCCTAGCTACATCAGACCTTTTGAAATTCTAGAATGAAATGGAGTTGTAGCATATCATTTGGAAATGCCTCCAAGTCTCTCCAATGTTCATGATGTGTTCCACGTATCACTGTTGAAAAAATACATTCCTGACACAACAAATGTACTAAACTATATTTAAATTGAACTAGAACCATATATGTATTATTGGGAAGAGCCTCTCAAAATTATTTTTATCAGGGAACAAGTGCTGAGAAACTAGATGAATCATCTGGTAAATGTTTTTTGGAGAAACCATAAGAAGGAAGATGCAATGTGGGATCCCAAGGAACATACGAGGAAGACCCACCCAAATATTTTTTGTAATAATATTATAACAATTTTAAGGAAAAAATTATTTTAAGGCGGGGAGAATGTAACACCCCAAGCTTCCATGGTACATTTCCCTTTGAATAATGCAGTAGTTTGCATTGTACACCACATGGAAATTTAACACAACATGACCAATGAAACTAACTATTATGAATATCAGGACCAAATTTTGGAAATTTAATTAATTTTATTATTTAATATGGACTTCATTTTTTGATTCGTAATGTCAGAATTATCTTAGGATGAATTTTCGTTATTTTTATTAGAACATTCAATTTTTGATGAATAGTGAAAAACACTACATTATTGCATAAAACTGTTTTTTATTTAAATAATAAGTTATTTTATATTAATTTATTTTATGTCAATATAGATACGTAATATTTATATATGTTCAATGTAATTAATTGGAGTCATTTTATAATATGATTAGATATATAAATGTTTTGATCATTTTTCCATCTTTTACCCACATTATAGGAGCAGTTACTAATTTTAATAACACATTATTTTATCTCTTTTGTGAGTTGAATATTAAAAACCTAAGAGACATGGTTGATATTATTAAGTAAAATGTGGTTCAATAAGATGAAATTTTATAGCTATATAGTAAAGTTTGACTTTTATTTACCACAGTTAAGAGTAAACATGGTAATTAAGGGTAAAAATGATAATATAATTTCTCTACACATGTCGTAATTTTATTGGATAAGTTTTATTCGACCAAAAAAACCTTAGGAATTAAATATGACCCCCTTGGGCCAATTGGATTAGATTAGGACATTTATTATTATTTTATTTAAAGAAGAGTTAAAAGAGTTATATTCAATATTTAATTACTAAACCATATTTAATATAGAGCTATACATAAAATAAATTAGACTATAAATAATCATTAGAATGAAAATTTTTTTTTCTACATAATGGTATTTTATTTATTATTTTTAGACATTAAATAATTTAATATATTTACGACAAAATGATGATGCATTAATTACCTTATTAATTAAAGATTAAAATAAATGATATTATAAATATCCAAATAAATGTAATTTGATCATTTTTATGAATTCCAATAATTATCAAGGTTAATATTAAATTTTATGGTTGATAAAATAATTTTATTCTATGTAATAATGCAGTTATGATTTTCACAAAAACCAAACACAAAATTGTGTCAAATTTGACATAATTGAGTTTTTAAAACAAATACTATATTATTAATTGATATAATATTTATAAAAATATATGGTTTGGAAAAAGGACATATATATTAATAATGAATCACATGGGGTCCTCTTGGCTTGTTATAGAATGTTTATTAACAATATATTACTAAAATACAAAGAGACATGATAAATGTCAAACTATTTAACTAAGAGTTAAATCTAAAAGTTATGGTTAATATGGTAACCTAAACCAATCTACAACCTATTGGTTGAGAGTTTTTCAACCCAAAAATGCCATATCTTTGAAATAAGTCATATTAGAGAAATTAGAAACTGAAAATGATTTTATTATAAAAAAATATGTCCAGCTATTCCTAATGTGACCCTCACCACTCTTATAAATGGGTACTTCCCCTTCTATTAATGTATCACCTCCATGGCCATTTTTACCATTCAGAACCTACCCAAATAACTGCCCAACATTATTCCCTATCAATATAGAGGCCTTAATTTGTTCTGAAGGCCATCTTATTGAGTCTTTTTGACAAAATCAAAAGGAATAACCCAAAGAATAGGTAAATATTTCATCATCTCATTCAAGTTCTTTTCTTCTTCCACATGCACATTAATTTTTGATTCCATTGTAAAATAATAAATCCATAATATTATATATACTTTTATGTTATTATAAATATGATACAATAATATTAATTATTCAATCTATCTATAAATGGAAAATTCCCCATTAGTGCGTACGTACGGCTTACCGTCTCCACGTCGTGGTGTAGTTTGTTATTCAAACACTTCATTATTTGGATGGGTATAATAATGAGTATAATGGATTTAAATAACAAATATAACATGTTTTTTGATTATTTATATATGATATACCACAATATTACATCCGATTTCTCCATCAATATAATGATATTGTCACTCATGCATATGTAAGGATTACAGTCTCCACAGTTGTGATGAGATTCCATCCCAATCGTAATCATTCAAGAATAATTTTTATTTTATGATTAAAAATAATCATTAAGAACTTAATATAATTCTGGATATGAATAAAATACATCATATTCATAAAAATAATGGATTACGTAATTGAGCATATAATGGAAAATAAATCAGTTAAAACCCAATACGATGATACTGCTAAAATATTGTTAACAAAATTATTAGTGGATCTTATATGATATAATATTTATGTATATAGTGAATGTATAATTTAATAATTTTTTTACTATTATACATAAGGTTAACATACTATTAACTATGGAAATGTACAAGGTAAGGGTTAATTATACAATCTCTTTACTAAATTGAAGTTGTTAATAAGTAATTATCTACTGTGACCTATTTATCATCCACATCCATGTTTCTTAAAAATGAATTTCAAAACATTTTTAATATTTACCAGACTATGGGATGAAGTCATTTATAACATTGTTTGTATATTTTAAAGTGGTTTTAAAGGAATCTTTCAATCATTTTCCCAAAAAGATACATTATGACGTTTTCAAAAATATTAAGGGAAGAATTTATTTTTTAACTTATACAACATGCATGGCTATTTTCCTCTATTATATCATTATTGAGGATTCCAATACAATCTTATAATAATTATTCCAAAATAAATGTTTTCTTTTTTAATTATCTTTATTTTAAATGATTTTAAAATAGAAATAGGAATTTATTTCAAATATTTTTCATTTCATATATGTCAACAACCATTGATAGATTTTAAACTTGTCTGAATTTGATTTATTATGATACAAATATTCCATATTGTATTTACTATTTTTTGACATTCTTGACTGTGGATGTGTTACTATTACACCATTCATGGTTTATTGATAACGTATTGACATTTTTATGCTAGTTTTAATATGAATATTTATGTTATGTTTAAACCTTTTCATATGAGGAATGTATTGGTCATACCAAGTGACAGGTGGAGACAACTATAGCTCCTCGATTCCTCGGTAGGTATCATAAGACAAAATAGTTTCTTGGCATAAGGCCTTGACAAAATTTTATTTGTAGTCTCGGCACAGGGCCTTGGCTATATGGTTATGATGTCTGTTATTATACATTCCGTAATTAATAATGAGGCTATTTATATTTCATGTGATTATTCGACTAGAAGAATATCCATGTAAATAAGTAAATTGAATTATATTATCTTATCTTTTCCATATTATGCTGAAGATTATGTTTAAAAGTCTTTTTTTAGTCCTATACATTTCCTTCAATGATTATGATTATTTACAAAAGTTTCCACTATATTTTTTATCCTTACTGAGCATCTGAGCTCACCCATATCAATGTTTCATTTTTCCTAGGATGTGGAAAAGTATTTTATGGTTGAACTGGAAGGATATTATTAGGATATAAGTGTGCTCAAAAGGGAACAAAATGTTGTTTATGTTTTTTATTTCATGTTGTAATGTAAATCTTATGAATGTATGTAGTACATCTAAGGAAACTAAACTTATGGGTATTTTAGTACATGATTCATTATATCATGTTAAAATTTTATAATAATACACCGAGTCTATGTAACTAGGGTTAGGGCGTTACATATCTGCAAGAAAATATTAGATATTGTTTAATTTTTGCAGCCAATGCCACATGTCAAGAGCATTGTTACGTAATGGATATTTAGTAGAGCCACATGAAGAACGATAAAATGTAGACCATTACAAGATAACTAAAACAAATGTCTGTGAGTTTGATGCCTGAATGGACTAAAGGCCATCATTTTTTATTTATTTTTGGTAACCCCACTTTTAAAATTTTAAGGGGACCATAACATTACCTTGAACCTAGGCTAAGAGTCATTAAAAAACACATAGGTTTTATGTAAATCATACAGACTATGAGTACTGGAAACCTACCCTCCCAGCATCTAAATCATGATCAGTTGTCCTCCTTTTCGGGGTTGTTAGGTAAGTTTTCTTGTGAAGAGATGCACATGCCCAATATTAATGGTGATGCCATACACTCTCAATATTCAAAATCCATTATCCATTCTCTAATGATGTTGCCTTACTCTTATATCCTCCTCCGGAGCTGATTACTTGTTGAATCTATCTGGTCATCTATAAATCAAGTGGCCCGAAGGCCATAAGGTGGCCAAAATACTTTATGTGGCCCAAAGGACATAATGGTGACACAAAAGCCTGATTGACTTGATGGAATGAGTGGCTCTAAGGCCTTAAGGACTACAAGCCTAAACCTGTGGCCCAAGGTGAATATTTTCGGCTGCTACACTACTGAATAATACCTAATATAATAACTACTACAATACTGCTACAAAACCATAAATTATCCCTCATCCTAGTTTTGAAAATTTCTCTTCTCGATGGACATATGGAGACCTCAACAACTGGAATGAGTCTCTTGTTATTCATTTGAAGAAAACTGGGAACACCAAAATTAAATAGAATATTAAATATTCAAAAAAAGGATATCACTTGAAATTCTAATTTTTTATTGGGGAAGAATGAATGGAATAAAATAGAGATCTAGATCACCACTACCAAATCATCCACACATGTCCCCAATTCTAATCCATTATTCAATTATGGGAGAAGATCACATTCCATCAGTCACTGAATCACATAAAAAGAGAATACAATAGAGTTTAAAGTGAAACTTAAACAGGAGCTGGAGCTGGAGGAAGGGGTAAATCTCACGAGAGAGGTTTTCTACTCACTTTCATCAAACATTCTATATCATTTTTCATGAAATGCATAATAATATAATTGAAGGGAATTATATTGAAATTATATGAATTATTTATTACCATCATATTACAATTAATTTAAATGTTTAATGGATTTTAGGATCTTTTTTTGTTTATGTGTCTTTATTCACATTACTCAAGAACTGATTGATGATGGTAGTGAATCATTTCACAATTTACCATCAATTGATCAACTAAAAATCATAAAAAGAAAATGGATCTCGTCTCCATAATTAACTGATTAATTTTAATTATAATATCTAGGGATATGAACTAACAAATTTTCATCAAACAATGAACATTCACTAAAGTGACTACTCGGTGAATATACCTATTTCCTAAAATTAATGAATAGTTTAATTAATTTTATTAGGATTTGAGAACAATATTTTTTAGTTTTGAAATATTTTTGGGACATAATTTCCTTCATTATTTGTCTCTGCACCACTTTGGAACCACAATGTAATTCTAACACTTCATCTCCTTATCACCAGTGCATACATTTTTTTCTATTTTTCTGTTTTTTTATTGATTATGTTTTTTTATTTGTTTTCTCTGCATAACTTCACATTCTCTATTTATTTTCCACTATATCCATAATAATAGTGTAATTAGGTATTGAAAAAATAATTTCAAATTAGTGGATGTCAATGACACTTCCATGGGGTGTCACATATTCATTAGATAGTCTAGTTGGAATAAAACTAACTAAATCAATAAAATATATGGATTACATATTTAAAAAATGAATTCATTACCTACTAATTTATTAAAATGGAGAATAATCACTTTTTGGTGTAGAAGTTTTTTTTTCTTGAAAAACAATTTAGGCAGAATGTGTTTTTATATCTATAAATTAAATCCTATTACAGAATGAATTTATTTAAATATATATATTATATAATCAATATAAATAACAAACATTCATCTAATAGATTATAATAGACATGAGATATGAATAAATCTAGTTTAATGCTTTGAATCTAAATTTTCGAAAAATATATTTCTTTGTTTTTCATGCGATTATTGAAAATGATTTTCTACAACAACTTAAATTATTTTTCATAAAAATTGGATTCCTTATTTGTACTTAGGTGGTTATATTTTGTAACTATGCACCTTTTATTTCTTCATTATGAATTATGACAATGGTAAATATTTATCACACTTATATGGGAAAATCAGGTAATTATAGTAAAAATAGTGTGATATGGATTTAAAAATATATCAAATAACTACCTTATTTTTATATCATGAGTTTAATTTGTCCATAATTATCCATTATTTTAATATATAAAAACTTGGTGTAATATTTTATTAACATATTAATTCAATTAAATGATAAAAACAAAATATCACTATATTTAAAATAATATCTCTAATATATAGACATAAGGATAAAAAGATGTTATGTTAAGCCCAAAATATTTTTATTTAATATGAATTTATTTTTTCTGAATATAATTTATTTTTAATTTGTATTGATTGATTAATATTATTAAATTATTAAGCAATACCAATAAATTATTTGTTCATGTAATAGAAAAATAAATTAATATATTTTACAAATAATCAATGTAATACAATCTGGATGAACACTTATGTTCTATGAATTATTAGATAAAAAGGTGTAATATTTAAGTTTAATTTTTTGGATTCAATGTATATTTTCACCAGGTTGTCTTTAAATGAAATCTATATAAATACTCATATAATACATTAATGGTATCTTATGAAAAAAATATTATTAAATGAATTATAAATCATAGAAATATTTTCATCATGAGATTGAATGGGATTTGGTCAATAATATCATGAATGTCCCTCTTATGAATCACTTATCCTTTTATAGTAACATTATAGATCCCTAATGAGTAAAAAATTAATATAATAGTATTTATAAAAAGGATGAAGAAAAGGTTAAAACAAGAAGATAATAGTCAAAACCTTGCCTAAACTGGTTTAATTATTATTTGATGAGATTATTTCAACATATAATCATCTTAAATATGAAATTTATCAATTTGGAATAAAAAGACAGTGATAATAAAATAATATTAATTTAATACGTTATTTAATTCCAATGGTGCACCTACCCTAACTTATAAAATGCCACCTCCTATCATCCCTAAATTTAAAATATTGATCCTTTTGTATTAGATATTCACAACCATAATATCATCTCATATACTTTACCCAAACACTATATCTTCTATTATTTTCTACAATTCTATCTTTTCAAGGATTATAGTGTAAGCCAATATATGTTTATCAATGAAGGTTTATAACCCTTATCCACATATTTTGAATTTTATTTTCTCTTCTACATCAAATAAAATATATGAAATATATTTTTAAATAATGATTTATTTGTATTAAATATAATAATCATTTATTGTGGTGATGGAAAAACTATTATCTACATTTATTCCATCAAACGGGTAAAGAAAACATCAATCATGCGTATGTGTGGACCACCACATCCATGAAAGATTGTGTTTTTTTCTCACAAATTCAAATTGATGGAAATAATTACATATTTATTGAATAAGTATTATACTGATGATATTATAATAAATCTATTCCATTTAATTACTATTTATCATTATTTCATTCCATGCATTAAATAGTGGAAACATCACTTGTGCATATGTACATATTATTGTCACAATAATGTGATGTCATTCATTCATCATAACTGAAATATATGAATAGTTATAAATTTGTATATAAATATTAATGATTATAATAATGAAATGATTAATAGTTTTTAAATTATGGAAATGATATCATTTTATAAATATTGGGACAACCATACAGAAACATGTATGAAAAAAATACAGTTATCACATGAAACAATGATATTAATAAAAAAATTAATAAATGGGTGATAAGTTGTTACAATTAAATCATATAAATTATGATATAAATTATTGTGGATCTATAATATATTTATACTAGATATATATTTATTATACAAGATCTTGGTACATGTTCCCCAAAATATGATACTTGAGGTAAGGGATTTATGTTTGAATCCAACCTTAATTATGAATTTTTATCATAAATTTCTATCATGATAATTATATATTCTTTATCAGATAAATGCATTCAAGTATTATTCACTTCTAGTTATTTTTTCTATCTCAATTTTAGTACCATTTTCATCCCTTTTCTACTAAAAATGGTTTAGAAAAACATTTTTAGAAATGTCATCCTTAGTTCTCCTATATCATTCTGAAAACAATTTTTAGATATATATAGGTATTCTAAAATATTTTCAGGATTTATTTTGATTATTATATAATTTTTGTTTAAATAATTTTATAACCGTAATTGAATTTTTATAAAAATCATTCAAAATATTCTTCTTTCCATTTTTTATGGATGTACTTTTTTCTGAAGGTGTGAGAAAAAACAAATTTTAAATGACTACAGAAAACAAATTCTCATAGGGATGGACACTGAATGATTCAAATATTTCATTAAAATTTTTCATGGTCCTTTTAAAAGAAATTTATTAACATAATACTATGAAACTTCTTAGATAATATATAATTTTTTTAAAATGTATAGTGCATTTTCCAAATTAAATATTCGAACGATTTTTCATATAAACATTTCATAAATATTAATATCCTTTGATGTTAAATATTATATATTGGGGATATGATCTAATGACACCATAATAATTCATTATCTAGATGGTTTGTGATTATCATAATGATATTTTTACGAAACCAATTCATTTTTCCTCAATTGGGCATTGATAAAATTATGAAATATTTTTGAAACCCGTTTATTTTATGTGTTTTGTGATTTTTAAGAAATGATTATGTTTCTATTTTACTTAATTACACATGATTTTTTCCATAATATGATGGGTTGTTATATTAAATCTGTAAAATTCATTGGATAAATACATATGGTTTATGAGTAACTCTGTGAATGAGAAAATGTGCTTGATCCACAATGAGAAATAAATAGGGACACACAAGCCACTATGATATTAGAAACATTAGGCGATGCATGATCTATTTTGATATAAGAAATAGGTGTGGACTCTTGATGTACAATGGTATGATGGTATTAATAGTTAACCTTGTCATATGATTTGGATTCAATTCCAATGATGAAACCACACTCCTATGACTGTATTTTATGCTTATGATTTTAAATTAGGGTTCATGATTAATTTGTGATTAATCATTACTTTTATGATTCATGTATTTTTTAATGATGAATTTTTATTACATGGTTAATTATTTTGATCTATTATAGATTGGATATGTACTTTTTATGTTTTTATCATGTTCACATTACTTTATTCTTTTGTTTATTCTTACATATGATAAATACTTGATATCTCACATAGATATACATACTAAGAATCTGGGCTCATCCTTTCTTATGTTTCCTTTAACTTAGATATGGGGAATATTTTTTAGAAGGGTATGACAGGAAGGGAACAATAGAGGATGAAATTTATTAGATATGATGATTATTTCTCTTGTGTAAGATGTTTATGTATCTCATCCGTATGTACAGTGAAAAATTATTTTTATGGGGCACGTGATGTAGTTAGATTTATTGAATATTCCTTAAAATGATTGTAATATTTATGTATAAAATATTTGGGTCACCATAGTTGGTATCAGAGTAGTTTTTTTATTTTTCAGAATATAGTTAGAAGTAAATGGTGAAATACTAGGGATAACCCTATGTATATGATAACATTTTATAATTTTGGTAGATTATAGAGTTAATTGTTTTCTTAAAATAACATCAAATTACAGATAATATAAGTGAACATGATTTTAGTAAAAATGTAGCTAGGGATAATTAACTAGAAAAGAGTTTCTCTAGTATACCTCATCCATAATTTGGTTGCATGGTACATGCACTCTTAAAAAATACATGTATTGACACAACATATTGATATACATGGTTTAATTAAAATTTAATTTAATAAACATTATAAAATATTTTAATTGATATGACCATAGATAATCTCAGATAAACCTTTGGTGTCATAGATTAAAATAAAGATGTCCTGATTTAGACATCCTTTGAATGATTTTTCATGATTATATGAACTATTACTTTGATTATTTTAACATAATGATTAAATAAAGGTTTTCTGTTTTAGAGAATTATTGGAACTATAAGGAATCTAACTAAAACTGAATGTGAGGGATAATATAATTAATTTCTTCCAATCCATCCAAATTCCATGGGAGGTGTAATATCATTTATTTATGTAAAAATCACACATAATTATTATGACATGAATCATGTAGTGATTTAGATTGAAAAAAGGAAAAAATAGTCTGATTTTGACTTTTTTCATGATGTAACATCAACCGTTGTTTAGAGGGTCTTCTGATCCATTAGAGGTTGAGAAATGGATCAATACCACTAAGAAAAATATATTTTGTTCTCTATTTCTCCGAAAATGATTGAGTTTTATTATCTATTTTCCATTTGGATGGCGGGGAAGATCAATTATGGAAACTTATTAAGAACATGAGGCACGAGGAATAAATTTTATCCCTAAAATAGAATTAGTTTAAAAATATATTTTTCAGAATATATTTCCCACATTTTTTATATAAAAAATTAGATAAAAATTCTATGAGATTAAATAAAAGGATGATGAAAATATTGGAAACTACAAGGTACATTTATAATAACTTGTAAGGAATGATTTGATATTAATCAAAAGCCTTAAAAAATCGATCAATTATTTTATAGATTAAAACAATGTAAATAAATGGCCTTAAAATAAATGTCTTTAGTATATAGGTAGAAATTGTTTGATGTTCAACCAAGGTAGAAATGGAAAATGAAGTGTCTTATTATTACCATATTTATTACAATAAAATACCAATTGAGCATAAAAAAATATAGAATAAATCAAAAACTAGAATGAAATTACAGTCATCTTCCAGCTATAAATGTGGGAAGAAACATCAATTGAATTACATAAATATAACTACGATGTTCATTAATTGTGAAATCTATAATCATATATCCCATTATTGTCTAAAGGTGATAACTGTAATGCCCCGACCCCAGTTTCCTAGAGTAAGTGCATTATTACATAATATTGGCATGATAAAAAGAATCATGTCTCGAAAGACCGATCGGTTTTGTATCCTTGTAAGTACTATATACATTAATAAGTATTACATTACATCATGAAATAAAAACATCAACAACATTTTAAACCCTTTTGAACACACATATATCCTTATCATATCCTTGTAGTACAACTATAAAATATTTCTAAACATCCTGGGAAAAATAAAATATATAATATTATTAGATGAGATGCTCAGTAAGGATAAAAAATATAGCTGAAACTTTCATAAATAAAAATAAACATTTAAGGCAATGTATAAGACTAAAACAGAAACCTTTTAAACGTAAACATCAACATTACATGGAAAATATTAAATCAAATAATTCTATTTAATTATTTACAAGGAAATTCTACTAGTCGAATAATCACATGCAATTTCAATAGCTACTTTCATAATGATGAAAATCATAATTCATGAATACATAACCACATAGTCAAGGCCTTTTTCCAAGACTACAAATAAGATTCTGCAAATGAATTTTCCAAGACACTTGTTAGTCTCATGATACCTAGTGATGCATCAAGATGCTATAGCGGGATCCACCCTTCACTTATTATGTCCAAAGAATTCCTCATATGAAAATGTTTAAACATAAAATTAACATTCATATTAAAACAAGCATGCGAAATGAAAATAATTTATCCATAAATAATAAAGGGTGTAAAATCAACACATCCATAGTAAAACATATCACAAATCCTTTTATTTAATATGGAATATATGTATCATAATAAATCAACTTCAAAAAATATTAAATTCCATCAATTGATGTAGACTTAGATGTAATGAAATATATTTGAAATAAACACCTCTTTATATTATGAAATCATTTTAAAGTAACATAATTATAAAATAAAACATTTATTTTGAAAATATATTTATAATATTTTATGGGAAGCTTCGTCGATGATATAACGGAGGAAAATAGCCACACCTTCCATATAAGTAATAAAATACATTCTTACCTTAATTTTTTCGAAAATGTCATAATGCACCTTTTTTGGAAAAATACCGAAGGATTCCATTAAAATCATTTTATAAAAATTAAAACAGGGGAATAAAAATATTTAACCCATAGTCTAGTAAATATTAAAAGTGTTTTGAAATATATTTTTAATAAAAATGGATGTGGATGATAAACATGTCCTAGTAGATACTTAAATATTAAAAACCTCTGATAAGTAAACAGATTGTTGAATTAACCCTTACCATGCACACTTCCATAGTCGATGGTATGTTAAGCTCCTTTAAAATTTTTAAAAAATTGTATTTAAACTATTAAATAACTACATTCAAAAATATGATATCATATATGATACTCTAATATTTATTTGTTAATAATATTTTAGTAATATCATCATTTCGAGTGTCAAGGGTTAACTTTTCCTTTATATGATATATTATATAATCCATGTCTTTTATGGATATAATTTATTTTATTTATATCCTGAATGATACAATGTTCATAGAAATTATTTTTAATCATAAAATGAAAATTATTCATTAATGATTACGATGGGGAATAAATCATATCGTGTTCGTGGAGGCGGTAATCTATATATACGCACGAGCGATAATATTATTATAGTGATGGTGAAATACTATGTAATTGGATGGTATATCATATATAAATAATAAATAAAATTTTATATTTATTATTTACATAAGTTATACTCATTTTTATACCCATCCAAATATTGAAGTGTGTGAATAACAATCTACACCAGGATGTGGAGATGATAAGTCGTACGTACACATGTATGGATACTTAATAATTTATATGATAGATTGAATAACGAATATGGTTATACTATATTTATAACAACATTATAGAATATATATGATACTAGAGTTATTATTTTATAATGAAAGAAACAAAGAAAGAGTTAGTGGAAGAAGAAAGGAACTTGAAAGAGGTGATAAAATATTACCTCTTCTTCACATTCTTCCTTTTGATTTGATCAAATGGGATCCATAAGATGGATTTAGGACCAAAGGAAGGCCTCTATGATAATGTTAGGAATGTTGGGAAGATATTTGGGCAGGGGTTGGCCGAGCCAAATGTCTTTGGAGGTGTCAAATTATGATAAAGGTAAGTAACCTTTTATAAGAGAGATGAGGGTCATTTTAGGAAATACTAGAAATATTATAATTTTCGGTTTTTAATGGCCGGAAATGATTTATTTTGAGGGTAAGGTTGGGATGGGTCATAAAACTGTCAAAAATATGTTTTTGACAGGTTTAGTTCACAATATTAACCCTATTTGTTTATTTAACTCTTAGTTAAATAGTTTGACATTTACCATGCCTCTTTGTAGTTTTATATTATATGGATAATAAAAATACTATAACAAGACAAGAGAACCACATGTGGTTAATTATTAATTTATTTAACCTTATCTAAGTCTTTTGGAAAATCCATAGATTTTTATGTATATTATATCTATTAATTACATAGTATTTATTTTAAAAACACAATTATGACAATTCAGACACTTTTTAGTATTTGGTTTCTGTGAAAATAATAATTTCAGGATTAATTCGAAAAAACATTAATTAATATGACTAACATATAATATTAAGATATATAATTCGTAGAATTTATAAAAAGTCTCCATATAAATTTATTTGGATATTTATAATATCAATTTTTTTATCATTCATTAATAATGTCTTTACAACATCATCATTGTGTCAAAAATAAATAAAATTATTTAACATCTAAAAATTATAAATAAAATACCATTATGTAGGAAATATTTTTTTATTTCTAATGGATTCTTATAGTCGAATCAATCTTATGTATACCCCTATATTATAAATTTTTTAGTCATTAAGCATTGAATTTAACTTTTTTATCTCTTCTTTAAATAAATTAATAATAAATGTCTTAATCTAATCCAAGTGGACCAAAGGGGATTAAATTTGTTTATTATTATTTTTTTGGTATAATTACTCTTATCTAATGGAATTAGTACATGCATTAGGATAATTATAATATCATTTTTACCTGTAATTACCATATTTACTTTTAACCGTTGTAAATAAAAACCAAAAGTTACTATTCAAAAAAAATTTTGTTCATCTTATTGAACCTCATTTTACATTCTAATATCAACCGTGTATCTCAAATTTTTTATTTTAAAATCACAGAAGTGGTAATTATTTTTTCATATTTGTAAATTCAGCTAGATTGTGGGTAAAAGATGATAAAAATTTCAATTAAATTTTATATATCTAAAATTATTATAAAATGTCTCCAATAAATTACATTGAACATATATAGGTATTATGTATGTATTTTGATTTAAATTAAATTAAATTAAAATATCATATTATTTAAATAAAAATTCGGTTTTCAACAATAATGCGATGTTTTTCGCTATTCATCTAAAATTTAATGTTCCCAAAAAAATACAAAAAAATCACCCTATTGTAATTTTGATATTCCAAATCCAAAAATAACTCCATTTTAAAAATTAGAATATATAAAATTTCAAAAACTGGGTATTAATATTCATAAATGCGATGTTTATTAGTTGTGGTGTGTTAAAACTCGAAGTTACATTTAACCCATGCTACTGCATTATTCAAAGGGAAACGTACCATGGATGTTTGGGGTGTTACATTATTCTCTCCCTAAAATAATTTCACCCTGGAAATTTCTTGAATATTATTACTTAAAAAAATTCAAGTGGTTATTCATCATAAGTTCCTTGGGTTCCGACGTGGCCTCTTCCATCTTATGGTTTCTCCGTAGAACTTTTACCATATGATTCAACTCGTTTCTCTACACTGGTTTCATGGTACCATGAATTTTGGAATGCTCTTCAAAACAAGGAAGATCTGGTCCTAGTTAAATTTCTTCATCGATGAGTACATGTGTTGGTTCAGAACTGTATTTTCTCGACAGTGATACATGGAACACATCATGAAATTTGGAGAGACTTGGAGGCATTTCTATAGGATAAGCTACAACTCAAATTTGTTCAAGAATTTCGAAATGTATGATGTACATGTCACACAATTTACCCTTATTACTAAAACGTATAACACCCTTCCATGGAGATACCTTCATGAAAACATTTACTCCTACATGAAATTACAAATCCATCCATCGTTTATCAGCATATCTCTTTTTCCTACATTTGGATGCTTTGGTGTGGGTTTGGATAATCTCTACTTTTTCCATTGTATCCTAAAAATGTAATGGGCATACAAGTTTTATTTCACCAACATTATTCCAACAAGTCGGTGTGTGGCATCTCTCACCATATAACACTTAATATGGTGCAATTTGAATACTTTAATGGAAGCTATTGTTATAGGAAAATTCTACCAGAGGTAAATATTGATCCCACATACCTTAAAAGTAATGTGAGAAAGATCTCAACATGTATTATATGGTTTGAATAGTATATTCTTATTGTCCATCGGTTTAAGGGTGGTTGGAAGTGGTCAAACTAAGTTCAGTACCGGGGGTCTACTAAAGACATTCATAGAATCTTGATATAAAATGAGGATCACGATCGGAAAAAATCGCTATGAGTTCACCATGGAGTCTTATAAATTCAATAATATATAGACTTTCATAACGTTCAAGTGGTAAATATTCTCTTATAGAAAGAAAATGTTCTGACTTGGTAAGATGATAAATAATGACCCATATTTCATCATTCCTTTCAGGAGTCTTTGGTAGCCCCATGACAAAGTCCATCATAATATTATCACATTTTCAATCAGGTCTGGGAAGAGGTTTCATGAATCCTCAAGGATGTTGTCTTCCAGATTTCACATGTTGACAAACCATTCTTCTTGACACTAAATTAGAAATATCTCCCTTCATGGGGTCCTACCAAAAATGATTCTCCAAATATCTATACATCATGGTGCTCCTAGAAAATATAGAGGAATTTTAGCTATCAACATCATCCAACAATTCACTATTAAGATTTGGTATTTTAGGAACACAAATTCTCTTCCCAAATTTCAAAATTCCATCTTCATATATGAAGTCACTCAATCTACCATCATTCAAAGATTTAATCGTCTTTTAAAACTCGTCATTATTAGTCCGAGAACTCATTATCCTTTATGGTAATGAGGGTTTGACATCCATTTGAAAAATTATTGATGTTTCACCTTACATGGTTATTCCCAGATCCATCATAACTATATCCATGAAAATAGGATCCCTTTAAAATCTCATATTGTTCAATACTCTATGGTCCTTTCTAGTCAAAGAATCATCCACATTATTTTTCTTTCCCCATGTGGTAGTGTATAGTGCAATCATAATCCATGAGTAGTTCATGCCACTGCTTTTTCCTCATTTGAGTTCTGTTTGTGAGAAAATTTACTTCAAACTCTTGTGATAAGTATAAATATTAACATTTTCACCATAGATATAATGTCTTCATATTTTCAGAGAAAAGATTATAGCTGAAAACTCAATATCATGATTGGGATAGTTTTGTTCTTGAATATTTAGCTGTTGTGATCCATAAGAAATAACTCTATCATTTTGTATAAGGAAAAAAGAAAGTCCTTTCAGTAAAGCATTACTATAAATACTAAAAACAATAATTCCATGATGGTAGAGTAAAGATATTAGCATTAACTAATATTTTATTCAGTTAATCGGAAAATTCATTACACTCTTTTGTCCAAACAAATTTATTCCCATTATGAGTGATTGTGGTTAATGGGATAGACAATCAAGAAACATTCTGAAAAAAAGCCGATAATAACCTGCCAATCCAATAAAACTACGTACCTCAGTTATACCTATCAGTGCGGGATATAGTTGGATTGCCTTTCTCATTGAAGGATCAACATAGAATCTATTCGTACTAAAAATATGACCAAAAAGAATCTCTTGAAGCTAGAATTCACACTTTCCAAAATTCACATATAATTAATTTCTTCTAAGAGTGCTTAGAATAATTTGGAAGTAATTTCCATGATCTTCATAGCTTTTGGAGTATACCCAGATATCATTAATATATACCACTAAAAATTCATCATGATATTCCGTGAAAACATTTTTCATTAGATCTATGAAAACATATGGTGCATATATCAGCCTAAAAGGCATTACCGTAAAAATGTAATGCATGTACCTTGTTTGAAATGCTATTTTCAGATTGTCTTTCTTTTTCACACACAACTTATGATATCCAGATCGTAGGTCAATCTTTGAAAAATATTGAGCTCCATGAAATTGGTTGAATAAATCATCAATGCGGGTGGGGGATTCCATTTCATTATTGTTCTAGCATTGTTCTCTATGTAGTCATTGCAGAACCTCAGAGATCTATCTTTATTTTAAACAAAAAGGAAAATGGCTCCCCATAGAGAAACACATGGGTGAATAAATCCGTTGTTACTCGATTCCTCTAGCAGTTTCATTAGTTCTACTTATTCCTCAATGGCCATTCTATAAGGGGGCTTTTATATTGTCCTTGAACCGTGAAATAAATCAATGAAAAACTCAATTTCTCATTCTGGAGGATGTCTAATAAATCCTTTGGAAACAAATCAACATACTATTGAAAAATAGATATATCCTCTATTTGAAAATTCTTTTCCTCACCCATATTTATTTAATTCATTTCTTCCACAACAATTGAATTTAGTAGAGCCACAACTGGAGGATCTAGATAAGAATCAGGAGGTGATGTTTTAGCATTAAAGATAATTGTACTCCATATCATCATCGAAAATTGAAACCAAATTCTTCTTAGAATAAATTTTCACATCATGGTTTGAAATCCAATCCATTTTGAGGATTATATCAAATTCAATCACGGGTATGACGATGTGATGAAGAGATAAAGAACATTTATATTACCAAATCGGAACAGATTCAGAAAACATTGTTGAAATGATACTTCCCTTAGGTGTTTTGAGTAAAAACTCTCTTGTTATGTCAAATTAAAAATATATTATTTTCATAGAAAACTAGGATGATATGAAACAATGCGATGATCCAGAATCCAATAAAGAGTTGGAAAAACACGAGTAAACCATTAAATTATCTGCCACCACGTTTAACAGAGCTTCAACCTCAACAATAGTGATCAAAAAAGAATTTCCATTCTCCCTTGGCCTTTTATGAGGTATGTTCCCTTGGAACATAGGAAATTAATTTGCATAATGTCCCTTTTACCTACAATTGTAGCAATTATCATTAACAACCTCTTTCTTCCCATTTCATTCACGAGCTCTGTGGAATTTTTATCTATATTTGTAACAGACTCCCATTCCCTTCAGCTAAGTACCTGGGTGTTTCTTCCCATATATACCACAAGATGGATATTAAATATTTCCCTTCTTCCCTTTAATTACATTTTTAGAGTGTTTAGCAGATCCCCTTTTCTTTTTCATTTATTTAAATTCATTAGACATAGATAATTCATTTCTTGTCTTGATAGCGCATGAAACTATATCTTAATACAATGAGAAGTATTAGGAGACTAATGCTCAATGTAGAAATTTTTTTAACCTGTAAATTAATCGATCAATATTACTCATTAGGTTAAGTATATAATCTGTGCCATGGCCTGCTAACCTTGTAATGTGAGCCTCAAACATTGTGATATTCTCATCATCTTTTTGCCTCATATTCTGAAAGATTCTTTCCATATCTTCTTGACGGTCTTAAGGAATGTATTTCTATATTAATATATCATTAAACTCCCTCTATTCCATGTTCGATGCTACTTCATCATCCTTTGTGTTTTTGATTAATGACAACCATTGATCTTCATCTCCCATGAGGCGACAAACATCGATGACAACTTTTTGCCTTTCGCTACTCCCCAAAGAATGAAATATTTTCTCAATGGAATTTATCAATTTCTCACCTACTAATGGATTTATACTCTTGTTGAATGTTTTGGTTTTTTCCTCATTATGTAATCTAACATTGATCATCATTATTGTGGATTAGGGTGCTTTATATGGGTATGGTTATTATTTATAACCTGATTGTGTTTCCCAGTATGGTATTAAGCTAATCAACACCATTTTCTTCACCAACTCCACTATAATTATCTTGATTAGTCTGGAAATCCCTATATAGATTACGTGTGTTGATGCGGTTTTCATTCCTTACAGTAGGCATCATTTCTAAACAATGGCATACACTAGATTTGTTTAAGAATCACAATATGTAATTACACACTTGTAAAATAGTTTACATAAATTGAAAATTTTAATGATATAATCCATAATAATAAAAAAAATATTGGGGAAGTATATACTCACAAACCCTTCATAATGGTTTGTAATGAAAATATGAATTATCCTCAAAATATCCTACAGGAGTTTTGTAACCAAGAGTGAATCAAGGCCTATAGTCGTCCACTAGTTCTCATTTGAGTCAAGCTCAAAGTGTTGTCTTTGAGTTTTACCCATACATACATATGTTCCACAGCCGCCTCTACCTGCTCGTATCCAGACAAGGATGTATTTCTTGTAAAACTCACAAAATCACTACAGTACCAAAATTATAGGATGTTCTCGTATAATAATCCTCAACATCTATATTAGGACAATGTTCACTAATCAGAGTTTTTCTAAATCTAGTTTCGAAGGTTTTTACTAAAATCTCTATGATACAAATTGTAACACTCCAACCCCAGTTAAACAGAGTCAGTGCATTATTACATAACATTGTCATGAAATAATGAATAATGTCCCAAAAGACTGTTGAGTTTAGTAGCCTTGGACGTAAAAGATACATTAATAAGTTTTACATTACAACATAAAATAAAGATATCTACAACATTTTTTCCCCTTTTTATCACACTTATTTCATTATCCTATCATAGTAGGTCAACCATAAAATACATCTTCACATCTTGGAAAAATATACCATAGAAAGGGATGAGCTCATATTCCTAGTAAAGATAACAGATATACCGAAAGCAATTATAAATAAGCATAAAAATTTATGGCAATGTATAAGACTAAAAAAAGCTTTTTAAACATAAACTTTAGCATAATATGGAAAAGATAATATCTTATAATTACATTTACTTATTCAAATGGATATTCAACTAGTTAAATAATCACATGCAAAAACAATATCCACATTCATAATAATGGAATGAATAATGCCAGACTTCATAACCACATAGTAGGGGCCTTGTGCCAAGACAACAAATAAGATTTTTTTCAAGGCCTTGTACCAAGACACTAGTTTGTCTCATGAGACCTACCGATTCATTGAGGAGCTATAGCAGGAATCATCTGTCACTTACTAATTCCAATGGATTCCTCATATGAAAAGGATTAAACATAACATAAACATCTGTATTAAAATTGGCATACAAAATGTCAATACATTATCCATAAGCCATGAATGGTGTAAAAAACACATCCAAAGCCAAACATATCACAACACCATCAATACAATATGGAAGATTTGTATCATAATATATCAACTTCAAACATGTTTAAAATAATTAAATAGAAGTTTACATAGATGAAATGAAAACAAATTGAAATTAATACCTTTTTCAATTTTGAAATCATTTAAAAGCCACATATTTATAAAAGAAAACATTTATTTCAAAAATATTATTATAAGATTGTATAGGAATCTTCGACGATTATATAATGGTAGAAAAAAGCCACACCTGCCATATAAGTTAAAAAATACATTCATACCTTAATTTTGTCGAAAATGTCACAGTGTACCTTGTTTGGAAATTGACAGAAAGATTACTTTCAATCCATTTTATAATAAGTCAAATATGGGTATAAATGACTTGAATCCATAGTATATTAAATATTAAAAGTCTTTTGAAATTAATTTTTATGAAACATGGATGTGGATGATAAAGAGGTCCAAGTAGATACTTGTGTATAAACAACCTCGGATAAGTAAAGAGATTATGGAATTAAACCTTACATTGTACTTTCCATTAGTTGATGTTATATTAAACTCTTGTATAATAGTTAAAAAATTATTATTAAATTATAAAATAACTATATACCTAAATATGATATCATATATGATCCTGTAATATTGTTTTGTTAGTAATATTTCAGTAGTATCATCGTTTCAGTTGTTAACTGGTCCATTTTCGATTATATGCTCGGTTACGTAAGCCACGTTTGTTATGTATATGATGTGTTTTATTCAAATTCAGAATAATATTATGTACTTAATAATTATGTTTAATCATAAAATGAAAATTATTTTTGAATTATTACGAAGGGGAAATAATCTCATCGCGTTCGTGGAGACCATAATCCATACATACACACGAGCGACAATATCATTACATTGCTGGTGAAATTGTATTTAATTGGATGGTATATCATATATAAATAATATGAAAAATGATATATTTATTATTTATATTAGTTATACTCATTATTATACCCATCCAAAAAATTGAATTGTTTGAATAACAAAATACGCCACGATGTGGAGACGGTAAGCCGTAAGTACACACATGTGGTGACTTTGTCATTTATAGGATGGATAGAATAAAGAATATTTTTGTACCATATTTATAATAACATCACAGTATGTAGAAGATACTGGAGTTATTATATTATAATGGAAACAACAAAGAATGAGGAATTAGAAGAAGAGAAAAACATGAAAGAGGTGATGATATATTTACCTCCTCTTTTGGTTCTTCCATTTGATTTGATCAAAAGGGATCCTTAGGTTGGCTTGATGAAAAATGTAAGGCCTCTAGCAAGATGGGAGGAACATTGGTAGGATATTTAGGTAGGGGTTAGTAGAGCCAAATGGCTATGGAGGTGTAAAATTAAGATAAGGGGAAGTAATATTTTATAAGATATGCGAGGATTAATTTAGGAAAATCTTTAAATATTATCATTTTCTGTTTCTAATGGATAAAATATAATTTAATTAGAGGATAAGGTGGGGAAGGGTCACAAACCACTCAACCAATACGTTTTAGATAGATTTAGGTCTCCTTATTAACATTATATTTTATATTTAACTCTTAGTTAAATAGTTTGACATTTACCAAGTCTCTTTGTGTTTTTATATCATATGGTTAATAAACATGTTATATCAAGACAAGTAAACCCGAAGTGGTCATTATTAATATATATAACATTATCTATCTCCTTTGGCTGAACCTTATAATTTTAGAAATATTATATAAATTAATAATATATTATTTGTTTTAAAATCTAAATTATGTCAATTTTGACAATATTTAGAAATTAGTTTTTATGAAACTAATTACAACATGATTACATTGAAATATAATTATTTAATCAACCTAAAGAAGTCATATTTATGTGTAAAATTAGTATAATATATCAAAAGCCTCAAATTACATTTATTTGGATATTTATAATATAAATTATTTCAATCTTTCATTAATATGGTAATTACTGCATCAGGATTATGTCATAAATAAATTAAATTATATTAAAACTAAAAATTATAAATAAAATAACATTATGTAGTAAATATTTTGATATTACTAATTAATATTTATAATTGAATTTATCTTATTTATAACTCTATATTAAAAAAGTTTTATTTATCAATCTTTGACTTTAACTATATTATCTCTTCTTTAAATAAAATAATAATAAAAGTTCTAATCTAGTCCACATGGACCAAAGGTGATCATATTTTATTTTTAATGTATTATTTTTTATAATTAATATTATCTAATATAATTAGGACACATGTTAGTGTAATTATATTATCAATTTTACCCTTAATTACAATATTTACTTTAAACAGTGGGAAAGAAAAGTCAAAAGTTAATGTTCACCAAAAATTATTTTCATCTTATTTAACAACATTTTACTTACTGATATCAACCGTGTCTCTTGAATTTTTGATATTCAACTCAAAGAAGAAATAGAATTATATTTTTTTCAAAATTGAAAATTCTCTATAAGGTGGGTAAAAGATTGTAAAAAGTCCAATATAAATATATATATCATAACTTATTATAAAATGACTCCAATAAATTACATTGATCATATATAGGTATTATGAATCTATTTTCACAAAAAAAAATTAAATATAATAAAAAATATTTAAATAAAAATCCCGTTTTAAAAAATAACACAGTGTTTTTTACAATTCATAAAAAATTGCATGTTCTAAGAAAAATACAAAAAATTCAACATATTCAAATTTTGATACAATGAATCAAAAAATGAAGTCCATTTTTAGTACTAATATTTATAAAATTTTTAAAAGTGGGTATTACAATTCATAATGGCTTGTTTCATTGGTCGTGGTGTGTTAAAACATCATGTTGCTAACCACGAAACTACTGCCTTATTGAAAGGGAAACGTACCATGGAAGGTTGGGGTGTTACAATAACAAGGCTAGTTGATACAATACAATAAAGGATGTTTCCAAATAATTCACCCCATACTCCAATGGTTACAATGTAAGGTGTATAAACATTATTCTAACCAATACATGAATCTAAATGGTTATGATGATTTCTTGTGCCAACAACCTATTGAGGCCAAATTTAAAAAGGAATATCTCATGGTATCACTACCAGTGGAGGTTTTATAATATTGTTTTTGAAAATAATCCACATATCATCTAATCAATAAAAATTAATGTATTATTGGATTATCGATCTACCCACTCTTGTATATCTAATTAATTTTCTATGAGTTCCATATTACCACCTAAATGAATATATATTTAATTAGTTTTGAAAATACATAATAAAAAATGGTTTTATGTCAAGTATATAGTTCATCTCATATTAAAGTATGTGGGAATTTTATTCATATAAACCATGTAATTCAACCATTATTATAATTGTATGTGATTCTAGGCATGGTCTATCTTTTTTTAAAAAAATAGTTATATATCAATATACAAGGTAGGGAAGTCACATTTAATATTATAAATGAACCTATAATCGGTTATCAGTGTGAGTATGAATACCAACATCCAATAGAAATTAAATATATCATATAGGTTTTAATTTCTATCCCTAAAGGGTATCTATCTTAGATGGTTGGGGAGATAATGATCCTTGATAATATTCTTATTATATAGGATATTAATGATTCATTTCTAAAGATTTTCATAATATTCATATGAATCATGAAGATGAGTTCTTAATAGAACCCATAATTGGTATTATGACTATTTAAAAACTTTATATAAAATTACCCCAATTGTGTTTTTGGAATTGATGAAGTAAATCATGGATAATATTGATAGGGGATTCATAATCCCTAGTGAGTCACCTTGGGGCGTGCATATTCCTTTTGTTAAAAATGATTATAGATTAATGTGACACTGTTTTGATTATGGGGAACATAACAAGGTCTTTATCAAAAAAAAATGAAAATAGTTCCAATATTGATAATTTTTTTGATTAATTGCAAGGATATAAAAACATTACCAATCATTATCATTGTTATGGATATCATCAAACGATGGTTAAAAAGGAGTATATAACCAAGATATTGTTTTCAACGAGGCATGGTATTATGAATTTATTGTAATAATTTCTAGACTTACAAATTGCCATGATATATTCATGGATTAAATTAATAGATTAATTATAAATTACATTGGTCAATTTATGATATTTTATATAGGTGATATTTTTTAAAATTGAAATATCGAAGATTAAAATTAAAATTATTTTAGAATTTTAGTAAAAACATCGAGGAATGTGAAATTGGATGAAAAATATTCCTAGTGTGACACTAGGCTTCCAAAAGTCTAATTGTTTTGTTATACAATCTCAACTAAGGTAATATCAATTGAGGTTTAATGATTTATTTTATTGATAAAAGTTATTGACCAAAAAAAGAAACCAAAATACATAGTTTTCATTGGTTACCATGATCCTTTTTATTCTTTATGATAGATTTATCATTACAATCTAATATACCAACCATTTTGACTTGGAAGGGGGTTATGTTCTTATGTATATATGAATGTGAATATAATTTCATGTAGATAAAGGGAGGGTTGGTCAGAGAAAATATGCTCTCGGTATAATGTAGTGGATAAGGGGTTTTAATCTGTAAAGATAAATAAAAATTTGCTAGGATATTGCCTTTGTGTAATAATATTGTGATACAATATACCTCACACGAATTGAAAATACAGGAGTAAAATTACCCAACCCATGAATTAAAGATGGAAGACATATTTTTTTCATTGATGATATAGAGGGGTTATATATATGGTAAATGATGTGACGTAAATATGGATCATAAAATCTTGAAATATATATTCCATGATAAATAGTTTAATATTAACTAGATAAGATGATTTTTTCTACTTTACAATTATGAATGTATATTATGTTACTATCATGGGAGGTGAATAAGGAGATTTATGCTCTATGTTGGAAGAACCAGTTATTTTCATGGTTATAAGGATTGAAATATTTTAATACATAGAGATTTTTATAATATATATCCTAAAATAATATTGAAATACGACAAATCCTATATTTCTCAGATGAATGTTCAACTATCCATAAATGTGGTGATTAATTAGGCATAGAAAGAGGATGTGTAACTATAGAATATGGTGAGAATTGTTCTTTATTTCAACTACTATTGGGATCGAATGATAATGTTTTGGAACTGTTTATATTTACAATCTATATAGTATTTAAAGAAGTAACTATTGAATTAAACTCATAGTTCATCATTCTCTATTCTTCATGGAAGTAAAAATATATATAATGATTTGAGAGAGTATTTATACAAGGATAACATGAAAGCGGATATTGAAGAGTATTTATACTGATTCATGGAATGTAAAAATGTAATGGATGAGAGATATAAGTATATGTTAATGTTAGAATCATTACCTATACTAGAATAGAAATGGGCATACATTACAACGGATTTCACCAATGGACTCCCCAGAACATATAAATGGTACAATGATATTTGGGTTATAGTATACCAACTTAGGAAATAATAACATTTCACTATAATTAAAAAATATTTAGCTCTTGATTATATTTCTATAATATACATTAAGGGTGTGGAAATATTATAAGTTGTACCAATATTTATTGGATCAATTTGAGATCCCAGGTTTACCTAATAGTTATTGAGATGTCATTAGCAAGAACTGGATATAGAGTTGACATTAAATTCTATATATAATCCTCTAATATATATTTTTTCTAAAATGATAATTCAAATTATAGAATATATGATGAGGAAGTACTTTGTAAATTTCAATGTTTGATGGGTTCTACATCTTCCATTGGTGTAATTTTCAAGGAACAATGGCTTTCACACAAGTAGTTAAATAGAATCTTATAAAGCACTATATTATAAGATGTAAATAACTCCGACATACTGGATTTATCGTAGAAAAAGTAATAAATTTTGACCTGACCTAGCTAAATAAAAGTAATATATTTTCATATCTGTTCTTCTGCACATAAGGCATAAAATGAGTTGATAGAATCGTTTTGATGATAATAATCAGTGAGAAATAGAGTTGGATATTTGTTACATGATATTACTATAAATATAACCTTTGAATAATGTTATGATACTTTTAAATAATGGAAATATGATACCTATATGTATAATACACTTTTAGATTCTTGATTGTGTTGGAACAATATCTTATTAGTTTTAACTTCCACTAAATTTCTCTAATGTTCATAATGTGTTCTATATATATATACCAAGAGAGTACATAACTTGTCATATACATGTACAAAATCATCGTTCATACTAATTGAGAAATTTATATTTGATTAGTAACAACCAATTAATATCATAGATAATGGATATTAATTGAAATGAAATAAGACCCCTCATCGGGACAATGTTTTGTTGCAATACCAAAAATTAGAGAAAGATAAGTGGGAATAAAAAGTTGTAATTAGATATATGTATCTTATTTTTTTGTAATGATGTGATTTAATTTAAAGGGATATAATCTTCTAGATGGTTTATAATTGAATACAAATAGACTTTATGATATATTTCCCTTTTAAAAAATTTGACTTCTCGGATAACTCACTTAATATAAATCATTATGATTAAACAAATTGAGTTATACTATTGACATATAAATATTTTATGGTTATTATATTATAGAGTAGGAATAGTAATAACCAAATTATGATAAATTATAAATTTGAAATGTATAAAATTAATTCAATGGTTTTCAGAATATGAGAAATGAAACTGAAAACATTTGAAAAAAAAGAGATGACTTTTTCCAAAAACTATTTTTATGTGTGCAATTTTTTTATCATAATAATTTAAATTAGTCAATATTTATGAATTATTTTAATGATATATTTATATTATATAGTCAATTTTTTTTCACATTATTGTAATTGTTTTTACTTGTCGTGTTGTAAGGACTAATGATGTTTTTTCATAGAAATTTCTTTTTCTAAAAATAATTTTCATTGAATTTTGAAAGTTTATTTTAAAATGGATAAATTATAATTTTTAAATTTATCTTCAAAAAATAATTTAATATTTTTAATTAATATTTTCATTTTATAAAAATAGTCCTCCTTTATTTTTTATTATGATTTGTAATAGGGATAAACATTTGTCACCATGGTAAAGGTAAATATGGTAATTTTTTTAAATAATATGATCAGACATTAAAAATTTATCTGAAACACTTCATATTTATATTTTATAGCTTTTTTCAACCTTAATTAAATAATATCATATTATATAGAAAATTCATATCAAATTTATTTGAAAATTTCTATTATATTATTTTAATAAAAGCGTAAAATCAAAATATCCCTCTCATTGTTTCAATATCTCTTATATTTTTTAACAAGGATAAAAATAGATTTTGTTGAGTTTTAATATTTTATATGAATGTTAAATTAACATATTTATCTTGTTAGTTTATATTATATTTTTTGTGATGATATAATTATATTAAAATCTTACTCTTACTGATACTATATTTGTTCATGTAATAGAGAAATAAAATAAGGGATTTTAAAAATATTAAATGGAATAAAATCTGGTAGAATAATTTTTTTCCAATAATTTTTAGGATAAATATAAGATAATAGTGATATTTTAATTATTTTTATTCACATTTAATCTCAATCACATTTTCATTAAAGTTGAACACTAAGAATATTCTTGAAAATGACATTAAATTTATTTTAGAATGAATAATATATTATTAAATGAATTAAAACTCATTAATTTTTTTTATTATAATGAAAAATGTTCAATAATAAAAACAATTTTCCACATAGGGTTCACATTTCCATTTATAGTATCATTATTTTCCCTTAATTTGTTAAAAAATTAATATCATAATAACTCTTAAATTGTTTAAGCAGTGGTTTAAAATAAGAGAAGATGGTTAATACATCATCTAAAATTTTATAAATATTATAGGATGAGAGGATTTCAACTTATCATCATCCTAGATTAAAAATATAACAATTTTCATCCCTATTAATAAATAAATAAAAATATATAAATTTAATAAATTATGTAATACCAAAGGATCCCCTCCACACACATATAAAAGATCACTTTATCTACTCACATAATCACAAATCTTTACCATTCAAGCTCATAAAATCTCTAAAATAATTATAAAAACCCATTCAATATTAATAGTGTTTATATTTAAAACATTATAAATATTCATTATATATTTTTTATTGGGTTATATTCACAATAATAACATTAAGAAAATTTTCAATTAATATTTAAACAGTTTAGTTTTAAATAATTTTTTTATATATTATATGGTTTTATATAAATGAATCATTACTATTTTTTAGAATTTGAATTTTAAAAATAATCCATTTAAAAGTTATCAGGTAAAAATTATCTTCAAGCTATTTTTAAAGTATTTGTTGAAACGTATTAATTTTGGTTTAATTGTAAAAGAAATTTTTTTTTATTGAAAACACATTATTCATTTAAATAACATAAAAAGTTAAAAATTTATCAAGTATTTTAAAATAAAAACATGTTTATTTATGTTATTAATAATCAATTTTTTGTATTTGTATTTAATTTTATGATTTATTTTGATATAAAGAATTATTATACTAATTTTTTTTCATCTTGTAACCCGCTTTTCATTAAATTTTGTACTTATATTTTTTAAATAAATTCTATCTCTTATAAAATTTTAATTTAATAAAATGGATTTTATATTTTAACCTTAATAAATAATATTAGTTAATATGTTCAATATAATGTTTTCCATAATTAATATTAAAAACAGAAAAAATAGTTTCTATAGTTAAGGTAGAAATAGGTTTATAGTTGTGTTAAACATTAGAAATACCAGTTGAAATAAACATTAAACATTAATAAATTATATCATATTGGAATATTTATACCCTATACCTCCACATTAAAAATAAACATTTCATTTTGGATCTATTTTTTGTTGGAACATAGTGTTTATCAATGCTACATGTTGTGGGGTGAATTATAATTTCGAACATTAAATTAACATTTAACAAAAATGCCATTTTCTAATGAAATAAGAATATAAAATTGTATGGTGATAAAAATAAATGTATCAGACTAAAAATTCATATTATAAATCAGTGATTCCAAAGAGAATTTCATTCAGTCTGGATAAACATATATTATAATTTTTTTTACAAAATAATCATTCTAATATAAATTTCACTACATAATATGTAACATGTAAAAAAAGTAATATGAATTATTATAATAAATTAATAATGACTCAAAATAATTAATAAATATATTATACTATTTAAACATAAGAGTTATGGATTTCATTAATCCCGACCTAAGATATTAATAGTTTTATACCTAACATGAAGTTATTTTTTTCACACTAGGAAAGCCCTCGATACAAATATAAAAAATAGATATGTATTTCTTCAAAAAAATTCCTCTATCAAAAGATCAAAATATCTCTGAATTTCAATTGAAATTATTCACTTGATATAAATATTCGTATAAACTATGCCTTTAAATTCCCCTGAATCCATCAATCATCCTAATCAATATCACATTTCTTCTTATCCCCTGAAGCCACTGATATGATCCTCAATTGAGAAAAATTCAAATGTAATTTTTTTTATGATTTTAAAAAAATTCCCTATAAATTCATAGAATATAAATCTATAAAAGATTACAAATTATAAGAAAGATATGTTAAATAAGGGAGATGTTCAGACATGTTGAGTTGAAAAATTCATTAGCTCACAACACCTCGAATGAACACCTATTTTTAGGCATTCAAATTATAGTCCTATTCCCATGAATCATACAGTTTGCTGAAATAGAATTAGACGATCTCTTCTAGTCAACACCAAAAAATATCACTAGCAAAATTCCTTTTAATAGAACCCTTTCAGTGATGTAATAAATTTCATCCAATAGAAATAATTATAGCACTCCAATAATAAACTATTGATAGTTCGATGGAATACACTATTGTTAGATTGATCAGCTAATCTATGGTCTGTATGATGGTTATTACATCAGATAGTTTGATTGATATAACATTAGTCAATCATATGGAAAAATATCTTAGAAAATATTATGTATTAGATTATAATAAAATATATTTTTTATTTTTTTTAGTTAAGAAATAATTCATTTTTCTGTAGAAAATATGTTTTCTATAATAAAATTGAAAATAATTGGTATATTCATTTTTAGTAAAAAAAAATTATGAAAGTGTTTATGATTTTCAACACCATGGAAAGGAAATATAGATGGTATAAACATTAGACACAAAAATACCCATATTTAAAAAAACAAAATACAACAGTTAAAAAGGAAATACTAGTAACAATGAAATACTTACAATGCTTTTTATATTTAATAATATCAATGAAAATAATCAGATGAAATATCTCCACATATCTTATATTAGATGTCCCTGTATTGATAACCTCATCTTTCATGTATTGTCCATCAAATAAAAATCATTATTACTTCGGAATAATAATGATGTTTTATCAATGAACATCTTCTATCCCTAAATAAGTTTTCCCTTTAAAAAATTTCTTCGTGTTAAATAATAACTTTCATTTATGACTTTCAAAAAGAAATAGGTAAAGAAATATTATTCCAGAAATATCAGAAAGAATAATAGAATAAAAATTAAAATAACATTCATCCAAGAATAATGTAAAGAAAGTCAATCCAAATAAAATAAAAAATCATGCAAATAGAAAAGATATTGGAGAATAATTCATTAAATCTTGAATTTATTCTAATTGTTTCATAAATATATGAATATTCTAGAAAGAAAAATATAATTATTTATTTCAAAGATTCCGGAATATAAATTAGATCATTCGTAATGGGATTTATTTTTCTTGAGGTATATAGATATATATTTGAACATTTCTATTTTATCTTCATTAAAGAATAACTTATATTTATCTACATTCAAACTAATTATCTCTTCTTGATGAATTTTTATCTTTCTGTTTTTTTCCATCAACCTCTGGATGTATACATTAAAATATTTAATTTCAAAATTATCAACATTTTGGTTATGAATCTATTATTTGAGAGGTGATATTTATTGATTCTAAGAGTGTAATATATCATTGAACTATTTTAAAAACACCAAACTATCACTAACATCTGATGATAGCATCTAAAAAGACTAATTAATATCAATATATACATTCAGAACTTCTTCATATTGTTTGTAATGACCTTTCAAATCATTATCCACATATCTCAGCCATTAAACTGTTATATTAAATATCTATTTTGTGAATTTTATTTACTTTTGAAACACTTTTTATTATCTAAATTATGAATAACTATTACCATAAAAAATATCAAATACTATTATTTATCATTGAAACTATTCAGGATCAACCTGCACAATGATTAAATTTTCATATGATAATTTATAGAATATTAATATATTTATAATTTTGAAAAATATATTCTATTCAATTATGAGTTCCTACGACTAATGTATCTAAAGAATATGACGATTTTATAGGCATATATTTGTGATACGATCCAATATCAGTGATTTATTTCTTTCATATTTACATCATATGAATCTCTAACAACCAAAACATATTTTTTCGGTCTTGGTTATTATGTTGAAATATTGTGGTTTTTATGCTTCATTATTTTATATTTGTTCCACAAAACACCAGGGACTAAATTTTTGTTAGAATATGTGGATAAGGATGTTGAGGATGACGATAGATCCAAAGTTATTTATTCTTATTTTTTTCCCTCCTCTTCCTCTTCTTTTTTTTATTTTATATCTTTGTTTTCTTTTTATAACACATTTTATTACTAAATCTATATAAAAAACATATCTTCCATACATGTAACTGATTTTTAAATATGAGATTCAATTTCCTCTTCATTACCCATAGGATTATAATGAATATATTGGACAAATAAAGGTTTAATTATTTATAATTCAGTTAGAGCTAATGGATCTAGAAATATCTATTTGAAAAAATAATGTGTTATGATACATGGGTCTAGATAAATAACTAATAATAGTTAAATCCATAATGGTTTATTAGATAATGGGGGTTTCAATACATTAATAAATATTTGTATAACCATTCATTCAACAAGTATTTTGTAATTATTTTTATTCTCCTCTACCTATTTCATTTGCTTAGCTATTTTTATCTTCAAATCAAAAGAATAATCATTATCATTTCTCAATGTTTGATCTCATGGATTTTTTAAGCCTTGTGTTCCATTAAATTCTTAAAGTCCTCATCCGATATATATTTTTTGTTATTTTTTATCACTTTGGGGTTGATGAATCATTTTTTCACTTTTATCTATATCTGATTCTATTTTTATAGACATTTACATCATATTTTTCCTTATTTAATTTTTCTACATACATTTTAAGGTTTCAGATTGATGAAAAATACCATTCTTGCCATATTTTATTCTCAAATAAATAAAACATTTTCCAGAATTTCATATGATTGATTATTTAGTTTAAACACATCCACATATTCGTCATTCATGTTATTTATGAAACATAAAAACATAAGAATTATATAAATCATGGATGTTTAAATTATTGTTTTAATAGGGAGAAACACAAAAACAACCATATTTATCTCCCTCATATTGATAAGTAAATAAAATATAAAAATGTGAAGAAATTTAATATTATCCATGTATCCTTTTCTATAAATACAATATACATTCATTGAAAAAGAATCCAATCTGTAAAATAGAGTCATATGATACCCCTTAATTAATTTTTTGAAAGATGATAATAATGATGTTTCAGCTTTGAAATTTTTGAAACATCCAAGATTATTCAAAATATTAAGATTTGGAAGGTCATCATTTCCATCCACGGGGACATTACAGAAATCATCCACATTCTAAATAGTAAAATTTCAACTCTATCAAAAATATTAATTAAAAATCATATCCAAATAATCTTTTAAAATAAATTTTACTGAAGAAAATAATTCTTTACCAATTATTATATAATTTAGATCTAATTCCTTTTTTTCTACCCAAAATTCATCCCATATATGAATCTATATAAATTTTTTAAAAGTGAATAATACTTATCATACTATGATTTATCAAACAATATTTATTTTTCCACATCCTAATTATAAAACTATTCAGAATATTCCATCATACAAAGTTAGATAATGATAATAATAAATCATACTAAGTAATAAAATAATACTAATGCCCATATTTATGGAATGGGATTACATAAATTCATATATAATTTTAGAATTGATGTTGGATACAATGCCCCTCGATATTATATATAATCATTGGTAGAGTCCCTTTGAATTTAATTGATCTTACATATCATATTAAAATCCAAGTATGATCTGATGGTCGAGATAAATCTTCAAATGAATAAATATTTATTACGAACTATTAATGTTTTATATATTGAAAAAAATTCATCAAACTAGATGATATTATAATTACATAAAAATTAATATTTTTAATAATTGAATGTAATTTAAAATTATATAATATGTATGTCAATGTATAAAATATATTGTACGATTAATAAAACTAAAATAATTGATGAATACCTCTCGGAGTAAAAAAATTATCATTTGGTATAAATTTTTTATCGAATAACTAAATATTCTTTGTTTTTAAAAATGAGACTGAATTTGATAAAGTTTTTAAAAAAATTTGAAAACATTATTTTAAGATATTTTGGGATGAAACAAATTATAGTAAAAATATTAATTCTGAAAACATTTTAAAGAGATTGAAAATATGAAAAATATATAATTTTGAAAATAAAAGTATATAAAAAAGCACCTCATATGTACTCTACCTTTAAGACAGAGTTTATTAATGTATGGAGATCAAAAGACATGAAGAAAATATAAATTATCATATGAATCCGATCGTTCCTGGATTCTATTTAATATATTCAAATATATTAGAACTATAAGGGTATTTTAAAAAATAGTATAATTGTTCTTTGATTTTGATAAATTCAAAAACTAATCTTATTTTGATGTGAGATATCAGAGGATATAGTGACATATATCTATGATATTTTATTAATAGGTGTGTCCTTGGTTTTTAATTTAGAAATGTCACTTTTATTATCACAAATTATTTAATTTTTTCTAAAAATCATTCCATAGTCAATGACTGTGTAAACATTCTCAATCTTATTGGCTAAATAAATAAATTTATATTTAAAATTATGGTAAATATAGTTCTCATTCATTAATTTCATATGGTATCTCTCAACACATTATTTAATTATTCTAATATGTAATTTTTTAATACCAAAAAAATTAAAAATATGAAATTTATGCCTTTCAAGGAAGAAGTATGTTACAGATTCTGAGGATTTATAGTGGTGAATTATCTCCTATATGTACATTACCCCTTTCATAGTTATAATTTTCTTAATGAAGTATTTATTTCCAGTCATATATATCATGTACATCCACTATAAATGTACTTAATATTTCTATTGTTTTGAAATTTATTATTTTTTTGAATAATCGAATTACATTTTTGAAACCCAAACTTATTTCGATGTGGTATTATTAAAAGAAATTTGTAATACACATTTTTCAAACATTAGTATGTTGAAAAAAAGTAACATATTTTACAAATAATCATTATGTAATCCCTTGGATTGAAAATTATTCAAAGAACATTTATTCTTCTATTGAACACTACATTTACACATAGTGAAAAAATGGAGAATGTTTTGGAAAAAGGTAGTTATTATTAAAAATAGGTGTTTTTTAGTAAAATAAATATTAGTAACATATCAATGAGACATAATTTTATGATAAAACATATAAATTATGCACATTATAGTGATAAAATTTGACAAAATCATTTTCAGTCTATAAATAATAGAATTAATTTTTACAAGAAAATTATTATCCTTAGAAGAATTTATATTATAATTAAGTTCTTATATATCATTTAGTAAAGTATGTTTTTTAATTATACTTTTCGTCTTTTCTTGAAATATCATTTTTTTAAATTATATAATTTAAATATTTAGAAATAAAAAAAATAGCACTTATAGTAGATATTCATATGTTCAATGAGAAAATTTTTTCTTGACAAACCTTATTCTTTTTTGAAATATTATGGATTTCAATTTATAGTAATTTTGAAATAATATAAACCACTTACAAAACTTGTTATGAATTTTTTTATTATGAATAATAATATTTTTCATCAAAATGAATAGAATTATCATCATCATTACTATTAGGACTATACACATTTAATGTAATATTTTTTTAGATATGTATAGGTTACCATATACACTAATAAATTAATAACCTTTTGAATTTCTATATAGAATATGATATTCTTCTAATATGAACCTTAATTATATGATAAATTCTCAGCTGAATTGTCTCCATCACTAGAAATCCAAGTATTTGAAGCTTTCAGACACTTCTAATTTTTTTTCTAATAATAATCATTGGAATACATATTAGAATTTATTTCAAATTTAGACATTATTTCTAGCATTGGCAAATCATTTCTAATATGACCAACCATCTTACATTCATCACATATAACTTACAAATAATACTTCTAGTCACTTTATTCCTTGTCCTTATTCATATATTTATATTTTAAATCCTTATGTATAATTATTTGTTCATTATTTTTAAAATATTCTCCAATTCCTTTCCATGGTGTTCTAAGGAACTACTATTTGAATAACTACCCCTTTCTTCATTAGATAATATATAGAAATTTTATTAGTAGGATAAACATTATTAGGAAAAATATACACCATTTCAAAAGAAAATCCTCCATTATATTTCATAATCTTTTAGGAATTTATTTTCAATATTCCATCATATTACATAATATTTCTATTAAGATCATCTAATGTAAAATTATTAATTCTTTTAGTAACCTATAGTGCAGTACTCATAGACTCCCATTCATAAAGAATGATATCAATAATATTGTCAACTAATATTTCATCGTTAAGATATTTATTCCCTAGGTATTGAAAATTATTTACAACAGTCATGAATATTTGGTGCATCTTTTCAAACCTATTTCCAGGTAAAAAATCAAATTCATGATAATCAGTATGATGAATATTTCTTCTAGTATCAATAATATTAGAAGATCCAAAATATGATACATTCAATTTATTCTAAATACAATTAACATTATTAAAATATGAAATATAAATATAAATATTTCTAATCATATAACACAAAAGTGTATTCCACACATATTAATTTAACAAATATTCCATCTTCTTGGAATTTTTAAAATATGTTACATATATCTCACGAATATTATAATTTCAAGTTAACATAATATAGTTTTCATCCCCAATGTTTATAATTAAAAATTTCATTCTATATCCCTAGTATTCATAATGATCACCATCAATGAATGGTGATTTTATATGATTCAAATTTTTGAGAGTAGCCACATTGAAACATCCATGTTATAAATAAAAAAGATATTACTACGATTTAAATGTTAGTGCAATAACAGTTTATAAAAAAAAGTTCATAACTAATTTAGTAACATTAGGTAGATAAAAAAATAAAACATGTAAGTAAAATTGTAGAACCTCCTCTGATACTAACATCATGATCATAAGAATATGAAATCACTAAAATAGGGTGGTATTTATTGTTGTCTAAAATATTAAACTAACATAATATCCACATGTCTTTTGTTAAAGTAATATGAATCAAAAAAATTATTATTAGAGTATATACATCTGATTTAGAAGTCATATAAAAAATCAGAGTGACTAAACAGACTTCCAAATTGTCTAGTTAAATTTTTTTTAGAAATTTTTAGTATATAAACACTCTCATCAAAATTTCAACGTGGAATGTAAAACTTGTCAAAAAAATAATATGAAATATTACTGTAAATTTAGAATTACATACATGCTTTATAAAATATATTTTAATCTATAACTTTAAGAGTTATGTAATTCAGAAATAATAACATAAGATTTCCATAGTTTTACACAAAATTGTAAGGTCTGTCTTCTCACACCAGGAAAGTACACTATTCAATTATTAATATAGATATTTCATTATTATACAAGAAATACCACATCTAAATATCATAATAGCTCTATATTTTATAAACAAAAATTCCCATGATTTGATGTTCAGTAACAACGCTATCTTTTAATCCTAGCGAATCACTTCATCATACTGATCAGTATCACAGGTCATTATATCATTAGAAAATCATTATCTAAACAACAACAAAAGAACATGAATACAGAATCAAATCATTTCTAAGGATTTTTAAATTCCTCACTATGATTCCATATAATAGAAAGCACTAAAATATTATAGATCAAGATAATGAATTGTTCTAAGAAAGAGATATTCAGATGTTTTTAGTTAAAAATAAATCAACACCATGATTCTCTAATTATATACTTTATATAGAATTCATCCAACAATAATATTTTTATGAATCTCGTAGTCGGTAATTATAACTTCCGTTGATCTATACTAGACAACTCAGTAAAACTTATTTATCTGATATTATTTTGATAGCACTACCCAAATGATGAAATAAATAACTTCTTCTATAAATGATTTTAACAGAATGATTATATAATATTGATATTAAAATGGATTACACTATTGTATGTCCAATGAAAAAAACTATTGTCAGTCATATGTGTATGACTTCATTCAGTCTGATGGACAGAATATTAGTCCATTTGATCAAATATTCTCTGGTAATTATGAGGGACTAGAATCATAGCCAGAAAATTTTATTGGACTCTAAAAAAAAATTGTACATTAATTTAGTTATGAAAAAATTCATCATTAGGTAGAATATTTATTTTCTACAAGAATATTGTAAAATACTATGTACATTGAAGGACCTAAAAGTAAGGCTTTCATAAAGTGCTTGTGAATTTCAAAACTAATTAATTAGTACAATAAATTATAAAATTTACACTCAAAAAATTCTTGATAATGAAATATTTATATTAAAATATTTTTCAAAATTCCATGCATGTCTTCTACCAGACATATTAAAGGACACCACCAATCATCATTTCTAATAACATAAAAATATTTCTCTCAAACAATAAATTCCCAATTATATTTCGTATATCCATAAAAATTTCCTACATGTATAATTATGATAAAAACCTATCCTAGGATGGATTTTGGAATAAACCTAAAGAGGCTATTTTAATAAGTGTTATAGTTCATAATCGAGAGTTTTCAATTTATTTTATATATCGTATCCTTCAAATATTATTAATTTTTTTAAATTATAATACTTTTCTGTACCATATACTTATATGTATTTATGGTAATGGAATTAACAATATCCACCATCATGTTTTATCATATGGGAAATGAAACCTTTGTTCATGTGTTTGGTGGACTACAACATAGTAAACTGATTGAGTTTTTTTCATCACCGCCACTCAAGGATCCTAATAATGGTGTATTTAATGTATATATTTGATATTAAGGACATATTTATCCTTTTATAAATATGATAAGTAATCTAATTTATTACCTTTCCATCCATTGAAAAATTAAATAATTATAAATGTGTAAATTATGTTTACCACATTTTTGATGCTACGGGATTAATGTTTTTATAGACACATATCATGGATGCGAAATATAAGTGTATTTTCCAAAATAGAATGATATTTATGATGAAATCAAAATTATTTGGATATAAAATAATACATAAATTGTTTCCATCATGTAGATTGAAATATTAATATGATAGTCATCGGTACATACAACTTTCCAACTTGATGATTTCAATGTAGTTAATTTTTGGTAACCATTTTTCATGGTAGGTATTAAAAGTGTGTTTTATATATAAAAACAATAACTATTTCATGATCACTATTAATGATATGATGGAATAATGACTTTTTCCCAATTGTTAAATTAAAATAAAGTAATTTTTGACATTTGAGTACAATGCCATCAAAACATATTACGTGAACATAAATGATTAATAAATTATATATAACATGGTAATAAATTAAAGAAATGGAATAATAATAATTAAAATTATTCTTAAGAGTATATATAATTTACATATGTATATTACTTAGGAAATAATGAACTTATGTGAAGTGTTAGACTTGAGGTAAGGGGAACAATATTATAAAAGGCTCATTTCTAATATTCTAATGATTTATTTTATAAATGTTTTTCTATCATATCCAAATTCATAAAAATTATTTTATAAATTAATTTATATAGGCAAAAATTAATTATAAATTACATTTTCTGTTTATTTTTACTCTCTCCAAAATGATTTAAAAAGTAATCTTTTTTCCTTTTTGTATGTAATGTTTTAACATTCCTTACTAAAGAAAAATGTAATGCTTTATTTAAAGGTATAAATTTTTTTCTACCTTTACCTCCACAAAACCATAATATGATGTTTGGATTACATTATAATCATCTATTTTTTCTTAAAAAACACAATCTTCCATTTTTTTCAGGTAATTTAGTTTTTAATATATATTTCTACTAAAAATGGATATATCAATACCAATAAATGGTTTACTTATGTGTTTAAAATGATATTTTTTGGAGTTTTGTGATGAAAGTGGATGGATTTATGTGTTTAGTTCATGTTATAGTCATTTTAAATTATTTCTTAATGACAAGTGAGCCTTATATAGATCTGATAGAGGTTGTTTTCTGATAGAGATCTCAAATACATTGGGTAATAATTTTGTTCTATAATGGATTATATTAGAATTTGATCATATCAGTTATTACATCTGTTATTATTATATAAAGATGATTACTTAGGGAACAAACATGAATTTTATTTTCAAGGAATAAATTTGATATAAAAAGGTAATAATATATTATTTTGTTTTTATGGGATGTTTATGACGATTTAGGGTAAAAATGTATTTTTTCATAAAAATCGATTTTGCTTGTGTTATCATTTTTTTTAAGAAACTCGTATGATTATGATTTTTATTTTATATTTTCTTATAATGTGTTTTATAAAGAATTTTGGTAACTAAGGAAGATTTAAACAGTAATTAATTTATTATTTGAGATTAATGATTATTTTTTTAAATGTAAAGCATCTTTTATTATCTCAGGGTTTTAAAATACATTAAAAAAAATTCATTATGCTTTATGCCCTTTATAATGAATTTTGTTCTCATCTCATATTTGTAATTGTTCCTAAACATTAAATGATCTACAATAAAGAAAGAAAATAAATTATTTTTGAAAATTGAAATTATGGATTGAATAAAGATATATTCTTTATAGATGGTATCATAAAAGATGTATAAAATATAAATTTTTATGAACATTTATGTAATTACAATTTATAAATTACATTCTATGTTTATAATGTCATATATTGTAAATATTAACATTTTTATTAATTAATAATATATATGATTAGAATTGGTTTCCATTTAGTAAATATCGATGTTTTAGTAGGAATGGAAAATGGAAATATATTCTTCCAAATCATAATCCTATAATACCTATTATTATAAAAGAGGGGTTTGTTATTATTATGGATAAATTAAGACATGTTATGAATCGTAGTGGTATCTATGTGATGTAGGTATCTATTTCCCCTTAGAAAAACATGTATATGGTTGATCATTCTATGAAACAAAACCATATAGAATTTAGTGGATCATGTTACCCTAGGATGGTTAAAGGAAGGGTTAATATATAGGTGAATATATTTGAAGTCATGGGTTATTCATAACATCAAAATAAAAATCATAACATTTACTATTTTTATAGGGGATGCAATCAGTGGTTTTAAATGTTTATGAATACTAGATAAAGAGAAGAGTATGATTACAAAAAATGGGATGAATATATGAATATTTTACCTGATAAAAATATTCCATATACTTTTTCAATTGGGATAGAACATAAATTCTTATAATTAATAAAAATGGAGGAATATTCTATTGTTTTATATGAATAAAACTTCACTAATATTTCATTGTACACAATAGATTATATCCCATATATTAATTGTAAAATTAATTTTCTTTTCTTTGGATAAATTGATAAAAATAATATGAAAATAGATTCTCAAGATTTTAAATGTTAGAAAACTCATCCATGAGATTCTATGATGGCAGAAATTAGAATTTCTAATGAATTTGTGTCTTTTTAAGGATAGCATAAAAAGATGTCTAGGTTACTGAAATCTGGAAAAAATAATGGAGAAAAACTAAAGGTAGGAAAATCAAGTTTCCATCTTGTTTTAAGTATTGTCAAACACACACAAGGGAAGATTATCATTGAATCTATAATTTTTTAATGTGGTATTTATAAAAATTTGGTTTATGACAGAAAAGTAAATTATTACAGTAATGGTGATAAAATAATTAAAGGCGAAGAGTAAGATGTTATAAATGTAATGAAATAGTTTTCTATGAAGGTATGTGTCCAAGGAGTAGAATAAATAAAGAAATTCACCAATATAATAATACAATGTTTGTCTAAAACCATCATTACTACATGAAAAGATATTGGACCATCTGGTGATGTGGTGTCTGGTACATTACTTCTCTAATCAGAATATGAAAATTTATTGATTGATTAATAGTTAATTCATTTATTCACTTCCTAGAAATTGTTATCTAAATTTTTAATTTAACATTAAGGATTGCGTAAAAACATAGAGGGGTAGTGTAAATGATAAAAACTATAATAATATTTATGTTTTTTTCTATGTAATGTATTTATCTTTAAATAATATTATTTTTTCTCTTGTGATGTTTGATGTTATTATGAGAATGTATTGAATTTTTTTTATCATGTTATTATATATTTTTGAGTTAATAAAATTATATTAGATTCAGTTTAATCATATATACAAGAATGAATTCATAAATTTTATATCATATAAAGATTTTAATAAAATTTTGAAACATTGAAATGAATTTTATCTTGTATATATTATTGAGAAGATATATATAGTTCATATTGGATATTTTGTAGTAGTAAATAAATATATGAATGGATTTATAGACTAATATCCTTGTATTATATATTATTTGAATATTTTATTTACTATTGGCTTAGTTCCGTAGGCTAATCCAATGTCAAAACATATTTATTGAATAAATCGTGTAGTATATTTGGAATTAAAAAATAAGATTGATATGTATCATTATTAGGGATACATTCATTCAATCCCATACATATGTTATAATACTATTTTTTTTGTCAAACATATAAATGGTTTCATGAATACTTTCATTTATTATAGAGAATTTAGTTACATCACTGTTATGTATACATATATCTTACCTCATTTATATGTTTTCATGATTATCTACAATAAGCACAATGTTTTTAAATGAATGATCTTAGTTATGGGTACCATCAGCTAAAGGTATATAATGATTAAATTTTAAGGATTGAATTTTACACTATGTAGGGAATCATGAGTTTGAGTTAAAAAATTATTAATCATTATTTATAGTAATTATAAATAAAATTTCCGTGATTTACTGGATAAATATTTGGTATTTTCTATTTATTAAATCTAGATATGTTCTTATTTTTTTATAATAATGAAAAACCTTAGTGGGTTTTTCTAAAAACAACAAAAGGTAATATCTTATATAGACAATTTACTAAATGTTATTTCTAGTTGCAATATGAATATTTACATTGAAATATAGTAAATAATGATGGAATAATTATTTATCATGATAAAACTAAAATGGATAATATTTTAAAATACCTAAAAATTAATAAATATTCATAGTTTCTATGATTTAGTGTGTTAGTGTTAATGGTTTATGAAGACAATGATCAATTGTCTTACCAAAAAATTAACTCAACAACAAAGGATTTTGGTTCATCTAGATAATAGAATTTGATGAATGTTTGATGGAATAGAAAAAATAGCAGTGAATTTTGTAGTTTTCCCATTCCATAAAGAAATAGTAACTACATTTCCTTCAGTGATTTTTATTTATAAAGAAAACATTAAAATATAAAGAATAATGATATGGTAATTTATTAAGCATGAAAAATATTGAAAAATCCGTTTTAAAATTATCTAAAAAATTACCATGAATTTGATGTTTTTTATTTAAAAATACAGAGAAATCATTTATATGTATTGAATTGTGAAATATATATATATATATATATATATATATTGAGGAATAATTTCTATAAAAAAATATTTATTCATGATGGAAAACTATAGATGGGACTAATTAAGAATTATTACTGCACAATTCATTACTATCACAGAATGTATGATAGTGTAGATGATTTTTTACTAAGAAAATAAAATGCGGCATTCCCCATGTTACGTTTTTAACATTTCCCTTTCATTAATTCTTTGAAAAATGTTGAATTAGTATTTGTTTCTCTGTGATTATCCTTTGATTTTTTTTCTAAAATTATCTTTCTTAGAGTGTTTTATGAAATCAAAGAAGGAGGATAATGTTTTATAGAAAATTTCAATGTTAAGATGAATAATTTTATAATGTTTAATACTGATGAATTAGCTACTATAAGATTTATAAATATTTTTTGAGTGAAAAGTTATTTTCAATTGAAGAGATAATTTTTAATTGATTCACATAGATCATAGATTTATGTTTATTCAGGAATCACCAAGATTTATATATACCATTAGGAACATCTCTGGTAGGATGGAATGAAAACAGATGACACGGACATTACAATTAATTGTTTAAAATTTCGATTAGTTAACATATAATGATAATTACCATAGGGGGTGATTCAGCAATTTCTTGTTCTGGAGTTGATGTTGGAAAATATTTCACAAATTCCTTCCCCTAATAAGTAACACTGTTTGAAAAAAAACAGTGACTACAAGAAACATGCCTCTAATAGTCCAATGATTTCGACTAGCACCGAGGGTATGATAAATACATAGTTGGAAGAGTTGCCCTATATGATATAATACTAATGAGAGAGATAATTCAAAAACACCCATCAACACCTTCTTAGACTTAAATATGAAAAAATCTCAATTGAATACTTGTAATTTCATAGAGTAGTAAAACAACTGAAGGTAAATTAATATACCAAAAAGGTATACTTGGCAGTGACCATAATTCCCAAAATTCTCATGAAAAACCACAAGCTAGTTATATTTTTTCCTGATATATTACATTCATCTACTATCCTTAAAAAATTAAATATACAAGGAGTGAGAATAATTGTATACTCAATAGTATCCTCCCAAAATCCTTCATCCAAATGATAAAGAAATCATGAAAAATCACAATAAACAATAGTGAATTTAACTCATCACCAAAACATGTATACTATATTCCAATACTAATAATGGATAACATCCACTATTTATCACATAAAAAAGAGCATATAATATAATAATGATCCACCAAGGCTACCCTTATGTTAGGTACACTATGATTTATACCCTTAGGGGAGGGGGATCTGGGTATGAGAAATTAAAACAACAACCCATGTTGATCATGTTTTGATTTTAGACAAAACTCTCTTCTCTCTCTTCTTCCTGGTGCAGAGTATGAATAAATCATAAATTTTATATATGAAACAAAAATTTTACTTGGTTCACCTCCACTATGCTACATCCAAGGAGAATACACTGGTGATGTGACGATGTACCAAATACACTATTAGTACAATAGTGTTTACATGTTCTAAGTGGACTCATTATCCCTCTTGGTTTACAACCATTCACAATTTGAGATCTCACTACTCTCTCAACTAAAGTGTGCTCACTTATTCTTTCGAAGACCCAACTACATTTTATAGATCATTTGGTCTCTTCATTATCACTAATGAATGCAACATCCACTGTATGATGAAGCACTATTAATTTCATGATTTCATCCACTGATGAATAACCCATTGGCACAGATCACTAGGAAACAACCCTGGGAAATACCCTCATAAATCGCCCCACTTCACAAATCTAAAATAGGATTTCACAAAGTACCGTATATTTATCTAATAGAAGTTTTTCATGAAGTTCACTGAGAAAACGTAGGACACACCCCTTTTGCAGAGCTAGATTATCCCCATGAAGCCACTATCTTTTCGGAAGCCCACTAGCTCCATGAAACACAATAGCAATTCGATTGCTACAAATTTTTAAATTGAATTATCTCTACTTCTCCCAAGGGGTTGGAGGAAACTTTATTAGAGATTTCACTGACTCAACAACCTTCCAAATGTAGTTAGTTCCATGTCAGTTCAAATCACAAAGCTCCAAAATTTCAATCCAAATTCACTACGTTTCATAAGGATCCATGGATATTTTCCAGATTCTTAAATCTCATCATAATAATGAATCATTATATCAAGTACATTGAACACCCACGATGCTCCACTTGCAATGATCTTCACCACCGCAATGGTCTATTGAAATGCTATTATCTTATGACATTAATGACGCTCATCGTGATCATATAGAACAACATCAAATTTCATCATGTACTCGCTAAATCAACATCCTGAAGCCCATATTCGAGAAATTATTTTCATCTTCGTATTTTGATGATATCTTTAATGAAATCCACATTCCAAGATTCTCACTAAATTCCAAATTTTGGAGACCAATTATTTGGGGAAAAATAGAAAATGGTGCCACCTTGTATATACTCTTTTGTATGGCCTCTAAATTTTATCATTTTTTTTCATTGTAATTTTTCAACATGCATTTTCAACACCATCTCTAGAAATTGAGAATTAACTATTAAAATATTCATTTTCAACAAACACAATGTAACCAAAAAAATGTCAATGTTACCTTGAGGGATTTATTTCCAACAATCTCTCCCATTGGGTTTTTTGAAAACTCTAATCAAAATGATTCTCTGTACTTAGATAACTCAGTGAAGCTCCATTCATCATCAACCATTATTTTCCTCTTGTGATTCCGATGGAGACCAATAATTCACTCACCACATACTGTAAGCCCACATGAGCAATACCCAACGTGAAAAAAAGAGTATTGTGAAAAAATGAATCAATGAATAAATTAATTTATGAAACCAATTGTTGATACCATACTGATACCAACAAACATATTTAATCACAAACATCAGTGTTTTGATTTATAATCTTTTATTGATCACTTCAAACATCATTATATTCGATTCTATTAATTCCCTTCTCGTGTTTCTCTCCTTATATCACTTCTCCAACTGTCAGCTTCTCCCAGTTTCTTTGACTAAGTCATTTTCTCCCTTCATTAGCCACATTTTCTCCATATTAAAGAATTATTTATAACTATTTATCGATGGACACAAAGGTCACTCTTTTATGGTCTGTAACAAAGTAGATAATTCATATCATTAGACTAGGGAAAACCACATCATACCATAGAGAGGGGGGGGGGGGTGGGGTCCCACATCCACCCAATTTCTAGTACAGCTAGGTGAATGAACACCCAAATCGAGTGGATGCCTCTCCAAAGCTTTGTTGGGTAAGGAATTTTCCTGAATGTACACAACTTGAAGCTCTGGATGCACATACTCCATTTACACGAATCCTTGCTCCACCTTATCCTTGATAAATTGATATTTGATCACAATTTTCATTATCCTTGGGTGATGGACTTTATTTTTGTTATGATTGATATCTCTTGAGTTATCGAACTGGATTTCTATAGGTGTCTTCACTTAAACTACCATATCATCTTGTAGATTCTTCATCCAAAAATCTGTGTGCATACATTAGTGGTACAAATATACATATCTTCTATGGTGTGTATTTAAATGAAATATTTCGTCTTGATTATCCATGAAATACCTAAACCATCAAGATAGATAGCACCTCCTGATATTGATTTTATGTCATCATATGAACTGGACCAATATTCATCTGTATATCCCAACAGCTCTGGCTTCGATTTTTCATTATACATCAAACCACAATACATTATTACATTGATATACCAAAGTATAATTTTTACATCCATAAGGCGGATTGCCTTGGGATTTATTTCATATCGCGCAACTTGGCATGTGGAAAAAACAATATCAGGTATTGTCACTATCAGGTATAGTAAACGTCAAATAACTTGGCTATATTCTGTTACAATTACTACCTTACCATCATCATCTTATGAAAATTTCATTCGACTAGAAATTAGAGTCTTAATCTCCTTGTAATTTTTTTCATTCCCAATATTCTCAAAACCTCCTTGGAATATATGAATTGAGAAATAAATGTGAAATTCCTTCCAAGTGTCACTTATAACCCATGGAAAATCACCATCTCTCCAATTATTGACCTTTTGAACTCACATTTCATGAATTCAGAAAACAGTCTTCACTGAGCATAATCTAATCCACTAAATATTATGTCATCAACATAAACTAGCACCTTCATCCTTTTATATCCGTCGTTGATGAAATAGAGACAGTAATCAACTGCACCACGTTGAAATCCATGATTCTTCAAATACTGATCAAGCCTTGAGTACCTTGATCTTGGTGTATGTTTCAGCCCCTATAGTGGGTTCTTCACCCAGAATACCTTGTTGTCATCTTCATGAGTGCTAAAACCATCTAGCTGCACAATTTGAATATATTATTTCAAAACCCCATTTAAAAATGAATATTTGGCATCCATCTGGATGACATCGAACATCATTTGCACTGCAATGGCCAAGAATAATCTAATTGTCTCCATCTTTGAAATAGGTGCGTGTATCTCATTGACATCAATAACCTATATCTAGATGTATCATTTTCACATTATTCTTGATTTTTTTTGAATTAGTATGACATCTTCATTATTACTAATTTGAAATACCCATTTAGTCATGATGAAATTTTTATCTACTAGCCTTGAAATAATCTCCCACGTATGATTCTTCTCAATGTGATCTAGCTATTCATTCATATCATGAACCGAATTTCCATCTTCAGCTGCATGATCAATGCATTTAGGATCTACATAATATATACAAAATTATTTTTTTAGTGATTTCATTCCACTTTTCTAAACTGGATATGAATAATCACCAATGATATTTTACCATTTAGTTTCATCTTGACTCATTGCCTTCTATACAGATATGGATTTTACTTCATCATGCTCATTATTGATATCTTATTCTGAATCATATACCAAAACTTATGTCCCCCCTATGTAGCATTCCTTCTCTTCCCATTCTTCATTAAATTCTTCATTGTTATATTGAATTATCTTGCCATTCTCCATTACAGTGACATAATTGATCTCAACGACTTTTATCATACTTTTATTAAAGCATAATTATGGTTTTATATTCCCAGAGTAGACAAAAAATATCCCATTATATCCTCATGACTCTAATTTCTTATGTTTTTGGTTGTTGAGAAAAAAAAATTACTACCAAATAATCAAAAGTATTTCACTATTGGATTCTTTCTCCACCTCATCTCATACATATTATTTCATTCCTTCGGACTCAACCAATCTATGTTAGAAATATATATTGTTGTCAATTCTTCTTCCTCCCATAACACCTATGGTTGCAATTTTTCTATAAGAATCATTATAGCCATGTTGTGGATGATCTAATTTATTTTTTTTAACCACTCCATTTTGTTGGGGTGTTCTCACCGAGAAAACATGATGCTTTATCCTGTTTTATTCTGATATAGGTTTCCACCTAATAGTTTGTGAATTTTTTACCAATATTAGTATGAAACATTAGAATTTTCATTCCAATATTCTTTTAACACTCCATCATATACTACATCAAGATGTAAACACATAAAACTTGTGTTAAATAACAAATACCCATTCCATTATGCTATAGTCATAAATAAAAAGAATTTAGTTCCTTTTTCCATCAATTTCTCTTTATATGATAGAACAATAATCTTCACCAAGAACCAATTCGATCACTCTTATTGAAGTCCATTCCTTTTCCTTATACGTATTTATGATGAGTTCCCCAATTTGGATGCATCACGCATGTGATAAGGATCACGTGACAACTTAGGGAGGTTTCTAGATGCATAGACACATTACCAACTCTTCTAGGGGTAGCTGGCAGAGATGACCAAGTCAATTATGACACAACATCATTTCTTAATCTCTAGAAAAAAATGAAAATATTGTCTTCTCTTCTTACAAGGTATATATTACCCTTTTATGAATTCCCTATATGATCATTGTACCATCTCTTCCCTTAAATCACATGTCTTCCTGGTAAACTGTTTAGAATTCTCAGAGTCACATTGTTGACTGACGCTGAGAAAATTGTGACTATGACCTTCTACAAATAAGAAATTAGCATGTCTTATTTCATTTCACCCAAACCAAGCCTTTCTCAATCAAATTATACTAATTCCTTAATTGTTTCCTAAAATGAAATATTTTTATTTGTAATATTTTTTGAATGTAACAAGATCCTTATTTCCTATCATGTGAGAAATGAAACCACTATCAAGGATCCATACATGAGAACTATCTGATGATTTAATGTAAATTTCAGAAACCACTTCCATATATTTTCACTTATTCATGGTCTATATTATTGTCTTCACACATGTAATGGAATGATACTTCAGATATTTCCCGGAGTTTGATGGACCAACTTCATCTTGTAAAGCTGCAAATCTATTTTTCATTTTCTCTCACCTGTTTTTTCATTGATCCGTGGATTGCAAATGTTTTGATCCTAATATGGAAAATTAATAAATAAGGTCTATGTACATTATCTAGACAAGTTCCCAACTCCTCTAAACAAAAAAAAATCCCTTGAAATATGATTTAGAGAACCATTCTCTGTTTTGATGCCACCTCTATTCTTGTCCCTTTTGTATCTTCTAAATACCGAACATACATTATCTGAGTGTACCATATTTACACTGTAATAATAGCTAATGTAAGAAAAATTCATGTGTGTAACATATATACTTCCAATATTCCTTTGTGTACTTTTAATGTTATGATTCTTCATTGTACCCACATCAATTTTGATTATCAAAATTTGTTTTTTCAGTCTAACTTCAACCCTCACTCTTTTCTGGTTCTAATCAAGCCCCAAACCAATCTTAACATCTGAACTCAAATACAAATTCTTCCCTACTTAACAACATGACTATTCATTCATCTTTTAATTATTCAAAATTAACTACATTCCCAATAACTTTTTGGGAATCAAAATTATATCATGGTCCTTAACTTTTTGTCACAGGTGACAACTTATCTGTCATATTCGTGGAAACAAATTATTTTATCTTTAATTGTGTTATTCAATCTATTTTTCTCCCCTTTCTGTTATTCAATCATTATTTTATACTTACTAAATGATTTTGAGTCCTCTACTGTTGATGAGTTTAGTTTTGCAATTTATTCCATAAACTAATACATCTCTTTCTTCTTACTACTGCATATAGATTTTTTTGTCACAAACAAATTTGTTGGATTTCTTTGTTTTGGATCTCTAAACATCTATCTCTTCAAGAGTAGCCCCTAACTCATTCATCATATCAATTATTAATTCAACATATTATTCTTCTACAATGTGGGTTTATTCCTTTTTCTGATTACCACAGATAACTACCACCATAACATTTTCTCCACGATCTAAGTAGTTCTCTATCCCTTAAACCTCCCCAACCTCAGATGCATCTGAATTGTGACATTCTTGTGAAAAAATATTCTTCGTCTTAAATATGTTTCTCATGAAATTATTCTTTCATTTCCCATAGGATGATGCCTTCTTCTTTGAAATTTTGGCTTCACAGACATCATCATATTCAATGAACTTTTTTGGACACCTTCATGAAAGATGGACAACCTCTCTATATCTAAACAAGGAAAGTGGAAGTTACCCTTTCTACATTCATTTTATTCTCTGGAGATTAAAGGAAAGGAATGATATAACATCTTCTGTCTCTTCTTCTTCCTAAGAATATTCAATAGCATGTTTCTTCATGGCCATGAATGGAACATCCATAGATTTGTTTTTTCCACACCCTTGTTATCATCATTTTTAATTTCATATGCAACCAAAGTACTGTGCAAATTGTCCAGGGTCAGATATTTCAGCTCTTTATCTTTTAGTAATGAAACTTACAGACTAAATAGAGGTAGAAGTTTTCTCATGAAGTGATTTATGATCATTATGTATTAAATGACTTCTCCATTACCCAAAATATCATCCAAAATAATATTTAACATGTCATAGAATGCATCAAAATGCTCATTTGGGTTCAATTTTTGAGCATCAATCTTGTTTCGTAAATCTTGTTTCTTTTCCTCAATGGGTTTCGTATCACGTTCATATATATTCAATATCTTTTCCCACATGAAAATAAATATTATTAAAGATATTACATTGATATATATATCATTGAATAAACCCCCCTAAAGCATTGATTCCCTTGGGGTTAGAATCCAAGTCTCTTCTCTCGGCTTCTAATAATGCACCACTATTAATATTAGTTATTATTCTGTGCATTGGTATTTTAAACACATTAATTTCCAACGATCATATGTAATGTTTCTGATGATTCTTCCTTATCCAAAAATTGTTCTCGTCAGAGATATGTAACCATTTATGATTTTTGACCTCTATTTTAGAGAGAATCATTGTTATCAAACTTTCCCTCTGAAACCAATTGTTGTTCCGCTAGGCTAGATACCCTAAGAGAGGGGTTGAATCAAGGTATGACATATTAAAAAAACTACTCCTTTTGATATTTTTTTTTTGAAAAAACTCTCTTCTCTCCTACCATCTAATTGTAGATTATGAATGAATATTAAATAATGAATAGGAAGAAAAAAAACTTCTTAGTTCACCTGCACTAGGCTACATCCAATGATCATACACCAGCGATGTGCTGATGTGCCAATTCCGCTATAAGCGCCGTACTGTTTACATATTCGATGTGGACTCACTATCCCTATTAGTTTACAACCATTCAATATCCGATAACTCACAAATCACTCAACTGAAGTGATCCCACTACTTCTTTAGAAGGCCCAATCATAGTTTACAGACCTTCAGGTCTCTTAATTATAACTAACGAATGCATCTGTCACTATATGTAGATGCACTATTTATATTCCAATTTCATCTACAGATGAATTCATCTTTTCCACAAATGACTTGGAAACAACATTTCAAAATAACTTCACAATGCTCTCTACATTGTGGTGCTCCCAATCTCTCAAAGCTCAAACAAGAATTCTCAAAGTCCCATCATTTTTGCAATGTTCACACCTTCGTAGTGCTCAATTCCTCACAAAGAACACTACTTCGAAGCACTGATGCCTTCGCAGAGCTCAAAAATTTTAAAGGCATAAACAATCACAGAGCTCAAGTCATGGAAACCAGTCTTCCTTCTGGCAGCTCACTGAGAAAATGTGGGACACACATCTTTCGTAGAGCCAGATTAGCCACCACGAATCACCTATCTTATATGAATCCACTACATCCATAAACCTTCTTTTTTATTTGAGAGCTACAAATTATTCGTTGGAAATCTCTCTTATCATCTATTGGGGGTAGTGTCCTATTTATATGCGATTCAACAGACTCAAGAACTTTCTTCCCAAAGTCAACACTGCATCAGCTCAAATTAAAAGCTCTAAAATATATATACAAAAATGGTTTTATTTTGCACATCACCATGGCGATATTTCTGGAATCTCAATTCTTGTCATAATCATGAATAACTACGTCAAATCTGTTTCACCACTTCGATGCTCCACTCGCAATTCTCTTATCCATGGAAATATTACTTTGAGGTATTATTTCCCAACACCATCTCGTAGTTCTAGTATATTTTCAGCTCAACTCCATCATCATACATACTATTCCATCTCTCTCCAAAATAATCTTTCCAAAAACACATGGTATCAGTATCACAACATGAACCTCAAGAATCACAATGTTATCATCCAATATCACATAATAAAATTTTAACTGGGTAGTTTATAGGATCCACCATATCCTATATGATGTGTATAATAAATATATTATTATACCTCAAGACATCACAACCCATACACCGAGTAATGTACTCAAGCCATCGAAACCTATAACCAACATACATATAATAATACCGTGGATACGATTTGAAGAGATACATTTCTGTGAAATAACCAAAAGTGATGACATCCCACTACACACATATATGGTAAAACATACTACCATTAATACCAGTACATATAACAAACAACATATTAAGGTGGATAATGTATGGATAGTTGTCCATCAATCCTATCAATAAAATTTCAGAGAAAAAACCATACGACAGTCCACTGGGTGAAAGAATCCCTAAACCAAATGGAGTTATCATAATATGAAAACAAATAATATATATGATATAATATAGCTCACAACAACAATATGAGAATAACATAGGCTTAAACATAAATGTTTCTAATGTTACTCGTTCTATTGTATGGACCTTATAAGACATAATATATGATAATAATACAATAATTTTAAAGAGATACATGAAAATAAGTTATTCATTTTCATAAATTTAAATTTTTTAATGATTTCATAATCAATTAATTAACCATTCACGTTATTCCAAATTACATTTAATTAATAATTTGAGATAAGATCAAGTCCTCTATGTATAATCGAAACCAATTTTGTCACTTCTTAGGAGTAAAATTTGATTTTTATTATAGAAAAAACCCACCTAAGGTTTATAATTTTATTAAAAATTATTAAAATTACATATTATCGATAGAATAGTAAAACCATCCCAATTTCACAATAAGGGGAATCATGCAACCAATCACATTCAGCTACTTTAGGTAGTGTGGAAAATAATGTAGATAAAAAAGCAACCCGACCACTGACCCTTGAAAAAATTCATATCATGAAAGAATAACAATTTTTACATCAATAGGAAATCCCTCATTTAACCCATTCTATCATATCATATTTCATCCCTAACACCCACGTGCATATCCAGATTCTTATAACAATCACATGTGTCATATTCCTCCACATAATCTAAGACTCCCAAACCCATATCACATCACCCATCCCTAGAATATCCATCCTAAGATCATATAACATCACATAAAAAATATCATATATATATCCCATCACATGGAATCATGAAAAGTCAATGGGATATCCTGGCCCTAAGTGTAAAATATTCTTCCATTATATAACAAAAATCTCTCATGAATCCGAACTCATGTCATTGAACCATTATTAAAATATGGTAACTCTTGACCCCAATGATTTATTTTTAGAAAAAAAGTTGTTTTTATTCCATATAATATTAAAAAACTCATATTTCACAAGTTAAACTACCAAAAACCTAATGAATCAAGATATTACTTGATATCAAAAGTTAAAACATTCTTATATTTTATTCAACTAAAAACAACAATAGATTAGTACGATTCTCATTTAACATTTCATTATCATTTTTTGTCATCATCAATCATTAACATGGTTCAAATTATTTATTAATTCTATTAACACTTGAAACTTCACATTCCATTAAATATTCACATTGTATAAATTTGAATTACCATAAAATTACAAACCACATTACAAACATACATAATCTTAAAATCGTAATCCAATTAATAAAAAATTACCATATTTATATTTTTTTCGATTTTCCATCAATGAAATCAATATAATCAATATAATAACAAAAAATGATAACTAGAATGTTATATATAACACACTTTCTAGAAATGAAGAGGAAAACCATTATCACAGTATCAAAAAACAACATCAATATGGCATCGTTATCCAATTTCATTATAAATTTGGTTTCATAATTGTTAGTTAAATTTTAATTTGAAATAAACCACTATACCATGATAAAATTTTAATTTCACATAATTAAATATAAAGGAAATGTATCACCCTCCATAATGGAATCAATTTTCTACATTTGAGAATGTTCTAGCATTGATGATCCTAATCACCCTTCCTGTAAGAGTCGAATTTCTCTAAAAATTTATCACCAAAAACGAACCCGTAAATAACTAGGAAAACTATGTTAAAATGATTGTGGGAAACTATCATTATATTTAAATAAGAAGAAGGAGGATCTAGATAGATGAATCATTAGAGAAAAGGGAACAATGGACAATGGAACATCATTTATCAGATATTAAATGCCAATAATTGATCATTATTATAGTGATTCCAAATTTTATGAATTGAGAGATGATGTCCTCTAAATTATGGGAGAATATACGTAGTATTATAGAAAACATAAGGCACTATAGGTTATAAAGTGTATACCCAGGGTACAATTATAGTGTAAAGAATAAATTTACATCATAAATTTTTTTAATTTAATGATTCTCTAAAAACACATATCAAGATTTGGTTTTATCCTTGTATGAATTAAAAATATATTAAGAAATATTTTTCATACTAGGATATGTGATGATAAGAGATCATAAGGCCCTTTGAGCCAGGAATTTATTTTATAAAAATATAAAATATATTTAATTCATGTTCACTAATTTTTTATAAATAATTTAATAAATATACAATGGAATATAGGATAGAAAATATATTACATCAATAGAATCCAGAGTGTGGGGTTTACCTAGGACACACCCTAATGTTGTTCAGTGCTGGATATTTTTCTGAGTCTACCATTGAGGACCATGTTTAATTAATATAAATAAATAAATTTTTTATTTTCTTTTATTTTATAAATTACTTAATTAAATAATCCATTAATACAATCTTATGACAATTTTTGTAGGGTTTTCTGCATAACCGTTTCAATGTCTAGGAGGGGGAGATAAATATTCATTTTCAGATCATCATCGAATGGTGAACAATGACCGAATTAAGGTGGAATAAGAGACTGTGAATGTAGGATATCTTCCCCATCACTGGAAAATTTTTTCTTCACTAATAATCCATCTATAAATGCGGTAATAATTATCATTACTAAATTTTACACTAAATAAAAATATTTGGAATTTTCATATATTATATTATTTGGTATTCTATTAATTTATTCTTTACATGTCCCTTGTTGCCAATTATTTTGTAAATTCTATAAATATCTCTCACAATATATCACTATGCTTAATCCCTAATTTTTAATCATCGGACAATGAATCATGTCCAATGATTGATTATCTTATTTTATTTTTATAGTCCCCCTTATTTAATTATGTTCTTCACTATTAGAATATGAAGTAGTGGTTTGACATTTCCATGCAGGAAAAAGCACTAGTGAACCCCCAAAATTAATGATTAATTAAAATGAAGTTAATGGATTGTAAATTTTATTCTGGATCAGAATAGGTCATGGAATTAGGTGATCCTCCATGGATCATGTATCTTATAGGTGAAGATATCGATAAACAGTGATCAGTGGGCAATGTGCATCATTGTAGGCATCGAGGGAATCACTAGATTCTGATTTCTGGCCAATTGAGGGAGGAAATTGATAGTTGGATGGAACTACCCCCATTTTCAAGTGGTCTATAGGAATGGATCCTAAAATTAGTGGTGGATATAGGATCCATGTTATGAACTAGTATCTCAATAATAATATATACTACAAGTTCTGTATGGGGATAAACAAAATTTGTGTAATCCACAACTACAACGACTAGGGTTATGAGAAAAAGATAGTTATAAAATGAAAATATGGTCCACATGCCATGTGACCCACACTAGAAAGATATGAAGTGTTCCATCAACACACACATAGGACCCCATATGAGAGGATATGATGTGAACCCTATGCGTACTCATTCATGCTTCGGTACCCAGGTATGTCAAGGTACAAGGCTAGGTAAACGAAATAGCCAATTATACATGAGCATGGCCCAAAGCACATGAGAAGGCCCCATGTGGCTAAGACCCAACATGTGGTCCCCATACATGCCATCAATAGTGAAAATGCAATAAAATTGTTTCCAATAGATGCATGACCATTTGATGAGGCATGGTCAAATTTCATGTGGAAGCCATACACTATGTTTACACCCCTCTATAACTTATTTCTATTAAATATCCTTCCATTGGACGTGGATTTTGGATTGTGATTAGATTCTCTAGAGAGTTCTTCCACATACAACATAATGGTATCCTTTATAGTGTATATTGATATATGATTCGAGATGTTGAAAAAATTACAGTTCTTTAAGAAATGATTGATTTTGTTGGTGATTATATGATATCATGAATTTGTTCATATAGAGACTGTACTCCCATATCGCACCCGGGTATGGGTCCTCCATGAACATTTTTCAAAATGAAAAAGTTCTACCTTGCAACAGTAAATAATGGTTCCTCTATCCATGGGGATGGTATTTTCCTATCACAATACTATTCTAGCCTACCATACTCTTTTTACAGGAAGAGGTTGTACTACCCTATCACACAAGTGAACATTCCCTCTATCTATGTGATTTGTACTCCATTTTCAATCTAGGGCATGAGTATTTCTTATCACTAAAAAATGTTACATGGGTCATTTCTCCCCTTTTTTACTAGGGTGTGGGTTTTCAACATCCATTATAAGGGATGTGTTATTACTCCCCTAACTACTATAGAGCATGATTTCTCTACCTACAAAGTGGAACTCCAATATATTTTAGATTTGACAAAACATGGGTCCTCCATGGTAGTCATGGATCCCTCAGCAATGGAGAATAGTTGTGGCGGTGTTTTCCCCTCTACTATTTTTTTATGAGGTTACATTAGATCCATAATTTAGGTTCTTGGATCCTTTGGCTATGTTACGTAGAAGTAGAGGGGTATGATTCCCGACACATATTATCTTCTGAAATTGGGCATGATGATGGGATCACATTTAGGATTTCATATTAATGAATCGAACTGGATTTGAAGATGTGTGGAGGTGTGGGATCTCCTCAGGAAATATTAGGATAAACACATGAGATGTTGGGAATCGATGATAGAATATTGGACATACTGTTCGACTCATCATCTAGGGATGTGATGTGAGATATAGATCATATTAATCTGTATTTTGTGATTATTATATGATCATATATATATATATGATGTTGGTTTTTTTCCTCCTTCATTGGGGTGTGGTGACTAATTCTAATATTTCAATATAGATCCATCATATGTTTTTAGAGAATTCTAGTTGGTATGTATATACTTACCCTATCATGGGATTTTCCTACACCTGTCATGTCTTTGGAAAATGACAGATAGATTAGTAGTGATTTTGAGGGGATCATAGGGATACTCAGGGGTATAGACTACGTAAGATGGTAGGATCTTGGAGGGTAGGATATAGACTATCTAATTATTTTTCAATTCAAAATTTTGTCATTGTGGACATGTTTTTTTGGATGGGATCATATTTTTCCATTTAAATTTCATATTACAGTATTTCACATTTCTTTATTCCTTAGATGTTATTATATTCATGATTTTTAATCTAGATGTTACTGTATTATTATAACTCCACAACACTAATAAATGGAATTGGTTGGGTGTGTGAATATACGTCCTCTAGGTATATCCTTCCATTTTAGTAATGCCTTATCAAATATTTTTTCAAGACATTGTTCTATGGAGGTGGGATTGGGGTTGTGGTAGCCTGAAATTCCATAATTAAGGATGGTTGTGGTGCCTGATGTCATTATCGAGTGGTATTAGAGATTGTTCATCCTTGGGATACTGTTTGTAGTTTTATTCCATTAAACTGTTTTTGGGGACACATGGTAATGATGTCCATGTGTCTTGAGTGCGGATTCGAAGCCGGTGAACAAGATGTGGGTTTAATAGTCGATGTATCCATTCACTAGGACTCTAACTACTTACATTTAAAATCAAAATACTTAGATATTTGTGGTAGGGAACCTTTGGACACACTTCATATATGATTTAGTAATTTTTATATATATCTTGAGTCATATCTCCATATATAAATATATATGATCATATGACAATGGTACACCATGATTACTTTGAGTATGGATCCACAAGGACAGATATCCATGTTACCGATTTAGAATTGTTAAAATGATATGATGAGTGATAGAGACTCATTTTATAGGGAATCTTGTGTGATATATCCTCTATACAGGTAGATAGTACCATCCCTCTTATTGAGGAGTAGATTATACTTGAAGATATGGAGGATGATGAGGGTGGTCATTGTTCACATCATGTGTTTGGGAAGTAGAGTTCACTGAGGTTACATGTTGAGGTAGATCCATAAGTAGAAAATGATTGGATTGAGTGTGAGATATGGTTTTCTAGATTTATATTGGACACAATTGATTTTTTTTTCTAGAAGCTAGTATTTTCCATAGAGTATTACGGAATTAGTGGAGTCTAGTAACCCATATGCATCATGAGTTAGCACTCTCATATTCCAACTTCTAGTATCTATTTAATGAGGAGTACTACCACTCGTTCTTATAATTGGTTTGGATTAAGGATATTTTGAAGATATAGTATCAGAAAATGATAATTTATGAGTATTCTACGAGGTTAGTTGACCTCACATGTTACTTTTGTGCATGAGATTTTGATTAGGGTATTTATAGAGAAATATGTGTTGTTTTGTTACCCATTTGCATTCCCACATATGATGGAATGCTAGATCATCCACTGATGATGAAAATATTTATATATGAGGGATGTTGTGCGACTGTGGATATCAATAGGTATCCCATGGCTGAGTCGTATGTTGTACCTGATAGATGGTTGGTGTCAAGGATGTGGGTTCATTCTAATGCATGAACTCAAGAACGTGGTCATGCCGCACAAGGAATGATTATAGGAATATGTAATCTATGATAGTGGTAATTTCAGGCATGCGATGGGATAAGTCACAAGGAATGTGATTTCCTAACTCAACATGTTGAGGAGGGAATACATAAAATGGATAGAACAACACATAGTAAGTTGTGATGGTATCACGAATCTACTAGGAAATGTTTGGGTGGACATAGAAAATGTAGATATATTAGAGGATCAGGTGGGGACCTCATTGGGGGAGCTAGTGGTGGTGGATGACGCGCTATGATAATTCCACAACCACCAACAGGGGGCCTAAACTAGGATTTTGGAGATGGCAGTCATGGACATTGAAAAATGCATTCACTAGTAGATTATGACCAAATAGATCACAATATAATATATTGTATAATATGTGTTTATTATTCTATTTCATTAGTACTAGAATACATTTGGGAAAGTCATTCCTTCATCTCCCTACACATTAGATTAGACTTATAGCTCCCATTTGAGAACATATCCCTATAGCTCTATCATGAGGTTCATATAGGGAAAATATATTTGATATCATTTATATGATAGTATTTCATGATATATAATGGTGGAGATAGAATCTCATTTGACCTCTTGGTTATCATGATGAGACCATATGAAATCATCATAGGTATTGACTGGTTTTCCATGGATAGAACCATGATTGATTGTCACTATAGTTGAGTCATATTCCTTCACAAATATGAGATAATATTCCAATTTTGGGTGATAAAAATATCACGATGGTTCAAGTGGGTCATGTGAGCAGGAATATACAACCCATCACACATCATTTTTCAATTTCGGTCCTCGGTGAAGTAGGATCTCAATGCATTTGGGTTCTTTCATTCGTGGAGGATTATATAGATTTCTTCACGAAGGAAATTTCAAGACTACTACCATGGAAGGATATGGAAATTTTTATTAAATTTCACCCCATGACTGCTTTAATATCTATTACAACATCCCAAAAGTCCCCTTCCATGGTCTTGGAGTTCTGTATGAAGCTGAAAGACATTTAAGAGAACAATTTTATATGACCACTTGTGTTACCTTAGGAAACACAAGTTTTTCTAGTGAAAATGGTGGATGGGGGATTATGGATTTATGTTGATTATCATTTCCTATACCCAGACAAGATAAATAATAAGTACCATATGAATATTGAATAAGGTTTTCCTTAGGGACCACCAAAGAACATATCATATGTGTAGAGTTTTCTTGTCATTGTAGGGAAATACAAGAGGTTCATTGAAGATTTCTATAGGTTGACTTCCCCATTGACTACAAATATGAGAACCGATTATTTTTTTATCCATAATGAGAATTTTTTGAGTGGATTTGAGGATTTGAGATTGAGGATTACTAGTTCCCCTATTTTGAGATTTACAATTGAGGGTGTAGAGTAACTATTGTATAACAATTCCTTTGAAGATTTTTGTTGATAAATATTGATAAAGAGGAATGTAGTGATAGTCTATACTACCGATAAGGGTAACATGGTAGAATATTAACATAGAAGGATGTCTAGTCCATATATGGTGGAAAAGACAATTGAGTAGTTGGAATCTTTTCAGCTAGCCCTAGTGGAGAAGAGAGGTGAAAATTATCTTCATTCAATGATGTTAGCCCCTCAACATATCGAGTATATGATGTAGTATCAGTTGCAAGAAATGAATTTTATGTACAATGTGAATGAATATCTATAGTAGATTCACTATATAGATACTATGAATGAGGAAATCAAATAATCATTTTCAAAGGATGGACCATGGTTTAGGTCATGATGTGAGACAAGGTAATGAGGTAGTTTCGAAAATCATCTTTTTATGTACATCTCAATAAATTGAAGATGTACAAATAACATCAATGGACGTTTTGGTGGGTTGGCATGAGTTCGAGCATAGACAAGTTCATCTCTTGGTGTCTCGCACGTTACAAGTTGAAGGCAGAGCACCTGGTTATGGAATGTTTTTTAAAAAAATTTTATAAAACCAATTGGATATGAGATGAAATATCCATAAACATTTTGTCATGAATTCCAGGGATAGAGAGAGGCCACAATGACATATTGTTGATAGTTAATCAAATTACCATGTTAATACACTTACTTCCTATCAGAGAGCATATTTCATTGAAGAGTTTGGGAAATTTTCATGTGTGGGGGACCATGCACCTCCATAGGGAACCCTATATGATTTTAATTTATTGAAGCATATTGGAGTCATTAATGACCTAGATGATGATGAGTATAACTTCATACCCCTAGAAGCATGGGTCGAAGAAGAAAACTATCCAGGGGATGGAAGATATGTTGAATTATTGCATGATAGACTTCCTGCATATATTGAAGGAACAATTTCCATTGGAATAATTTTTTTTAAAATAATATCTATCACACTAATATTAAAATGTCATATTATAAGGCCATGTATAGGAGATAATACAAGTCACCCTTATACAAAAATATGATTATTGAAACAAATTTTTTGGATAGATTTGGTGAAGGTGGTGATTGATAAGTTCTTGGTGATATATTTTTGTTTGGTGACAGACTAGAGATTAGAGAAATATTTTGAAAATTGACAACGTAGAGCCATGGAGCTTGAGCATGTAGATGATTTTTTTTCTGAGAGTCCCCACATGATGAGGATTATAGTTATATTTTCAGGGAGGTAATCTATCTTTGAGTTTTATTAGTACATTTTAGATCCTATATAAGGTTTAATAGGTACCAACTACCAATCCTTAAACCCAAATTTTTAGTGGTTCTTCACATCTTCCATGTACTATATCTAAGTAGATACACACATGATCCTATGAAAATTATTGACTATGGATTTTTGGAATCAAGGATAGAAAAAAATTCATTGAGCATATGATGGAAATCAAGGACCTCTAGGAGAGGTTATTATGAAGATAGAGAATTAATTTTTTTCATGGGTTGTGGTTAAATGGGAGTATCTAAGAGATCTCAGAGGAATGGGAGAGACCGACGCAAGATCAATATCCAAAAATTTTTATTTTTATTTTTACTTTATAATATTAAAAGCATTGAGGGAGGGAATAATTTCTAGACTCTTTTTTATTACATTGAAATATATTAAAAAATTGTTTCTGAACTAGGGGCTCAAATGGTGTGAGATTCTGAGGCCCTGTGAGTTTAGAATAATTAATTTTAGAAATAATAAATATATTTATATCCTATGTGCATATTTTTTAATAATAAATGGAATATATCATAAATATAGTATTAGATCAAAAATATTATAACATTTTTAAATCCAAAGCATGGGGCTTACCATAGGAGTGACCAAATGTGGGTCATCGTCAGATGCCCAATTGATGTAGCTGTTGGTGTGTACATTATAATAAATTTAATTAATATATTAGTCACCAATTTTATTAAAAAACCTGAATATATACTATATAAATAACAAATAATAAATTATTTCAAATTGTAATCTACATAACCCTTTATAGATATGAGTTGAGTAGAAATTTATTATTTATTGGAAGATCACCATCGAATGAAGAATGGATATCTAATCAAGATGGATCAAGATGTAGTGAATGAAAAAGATATTCCCCTTCATTGGAGAATGTTTTATTCACCAAATGTTGATACATAATCACTTTAGGACTCAACAACTGTGTTTTCATAGATTTATTAAAATATTTTTCATGTTCTAATCTTATAATCTATGATATGAGATTAATTGATCCTTCATATGGCCCATGTTCCAAATTATATTTTAAATTTAATAAATAATTCTTATTACACATGATATATCCCATATTAATACATGATTTATAATCATTGGCCATGAAATACTAGCCAATTATTAGTTTAATTTTTTATGTGATTCGTCCCTTTATATTCATTGAGATCTTCAACGTTGTACTATGTAGTCATGGTTCGACATTGTTGGGTGGGTTTGAACATAATCGAATCCCAGATTTCATTGTATATTCACTTTTGATGATAGGATTGATGAATTGTGGAATAATAACGATGGATAATGGATTATATTTTTAGCTCCATGGATCCAAGATCAGGAGTGGTGATGGGATCAAGTGGCGGTATCTGGTGGGCGACACTCGGTGTTGCGGGCATTGAGGGAATCACCAAATTCTGATTTCCTGACACTAGAGGTCCTAAATTGACGGACAGAGGTGAATACACTGTTTCTTAGGTTACTAATAGGCTTAGATAATTGTGTAAGTGGAAAATCTAGGATAAAAATGAATTTCTATTATTTCTATGAAAATATAGACTAATCGTTGTCCAATGGGATGAAAACGTACCATGTAGTCACACAACATGATTGATTATTCCTTAAGAAAGAAATAACAATCACACAATATGTGGTTGGGATACACTCCAAGTTACCCTCCCTAGGTATCCAATCCATGTTCCATTAACACATTTATAGGACACTATGTGGTAACATACAAATCATACTCTGTGATTATGAGATATTTTTTCGATACCCAGTCATGGCCAGCTACATGACCAAATACACGGTAGGTCCTGACAAATAAAAGCATAGATAAGAGAAATCAAGTAGATTCCAAGAGGTTGAGAAACAATTTGTGGGCCCAATTCAAACTATGTTTGGTGACATGGATTCCATGCAGTGTCTACATAAGACACATCCTGGTGTGTATTTGGGGTAACACAGTGCATGGACCCCCATACACATCTTGTAATTCCCACTAAAACATAATTATCTCACATCACCATCATTTTGAATCATAATTTATCCTATGAGTTTCATTTTTTTGTTGTTTTTCTATATATACCATGTGGTTTTACATATTTTTGGAATTTGAGATATGATGGCAGATGTTCCCAAAATGAAGCCTCTTTAGGAGATGATTAAAGATTGTGGTGATCAGGTGTGATCATCAAATAGTTCAGATATAAATTGTAGTCCCCTCTTTCACAATGGTGTAGGTACACCATACTCGTTGTTAAATAAAAGGTATTACACCCCTATTTCACCAAAACACATTTCTTCTATCCATGTGGGAATTACTCCCTTTTCTCACATGGGTGTGGATCCTCCATACTCTTATTATAGGAAGAGGGAGTACTCCACAGTTACACTTCAGTGTGAGTCTTATATCCCTCAGGTCACTAATCCCTTGCAAAAACTATGGAGTAGGTTACCAATATTTTTCATACTAGTGTTACTAGGGTCAGTACTCTTTGAAATCATCAAGGAACATATTCCACATATCCATTACATAGGTAGGGGTAACACACCACTTACTACTACAGGGAACATGTTCATTACCTATTGAGTGGTGCTCCCCAATTTGGGAGATTTAGAAGCATAGGGGTCATCCATTGGATTTTTGTCTCCATCATCTATAGATCGCAGTTGTGTAGTACGTTAAACTTTACTATTTTTTTGGTGAGGTAATGTAATGTGCATATTTTAGAGTTATAGATCTCTAGTATATGATTCATTGTATTTAAGGGGTGTTATCTCCTCCTCGTTATTTATTATATAGTTATCATGATGATTGGAATTGATGATGGCCCATTGTAGTTGTGACGCTATCTGGATGTAGAGTAGTAAAGAGGATTATAACATCCTCAAGACTTATTTTGATGGAAACAAAAGATGATGGTAATAGATTATGTAACTTTGAAGAAAATGGTGGACACATTATCATGGGATATATAGTGATACTGAGATCCAATTTCATAGTAATTTGGATTTCTTATATGAGAATATATATATATATATATGAAGTTGGGTTTGATTTCCATATTTCATTTTGTTGAGGTTAATACCTCTATACTATATTTATTGCTCCCTCTTCCATTTTTTGGGGATCCTACTAGGTATGTATATAGTCACCCATGCATGGATATTTCCCAGCAATGTCAATTTTTATGTAAATTATAGAAATATCGATGATGAATCTAGATAATAATAGGGATACTTAGGTGTATTGACCATGTAAAGTTGTCGTGGATTTTTTATGATGATTCCAGCACACTTATCTATTTAATAATATATTTTTTCTTAGTTTGGGACATATTTTTTTGGTTGTCTTGAATTTTTTAATTCAAATTTTATATGAAAACATTTAATTCTTTTCTATTCCCTAGAGGTTATGAAATTATTTACTTTACTCTAGATGTTTTTACCATATTAATTATCCCTCTACACATGTACATGGAGATGGTTTGGTTCTTCCATATATGTACTTCAGGGAAATGAATCCAATTTTAGTTGCTCCATCTTAGCACTTGTCTCCATAACCAGTCCCATAAAGGTAGTATTGGGTTTGCGAAATCCCAATATTCCATTATCTAGATAGTCCATAATGTATTAGGATGTTGAAAAATGTGTTTCCCTAACCATTTTGAGTCATAACAAGTTAACTTCATAAATCAATGGTTTTCTATGTAATGTGCACCAGGCTCATAAAAAAAGCTATAACCCACTTATACTGTATACACCTGTTTTATTATACAGTATCCCATCCATAATTTAGAATCCAAACCCCAAAAAACCCCACTATGATTCATATGATTATTATAGGCTTCCGGAACACACAAAGGGTTAAACAATTGGGGTTCCGTATCTTACATCATATACAACTCAAATGAATATCATCCCCAATAATTCAAAACCAACCCATTTTGTGAAAAAGGATCATCTAGAAAAACTAACTTGAGAGATACCTTTCCAGGATTTCTCCCTCACATGATCTTATAAACCTCATTAAAGGACCATTGAAAAACCATGCTAGTACCAAAACTAGTTCTTAAACAGTCTCCCAAGGTAGATACCTCTGAAAAGAATGCAAATATTCATCATGGGATCAAGGAAAAAATATCTCATTAACATGATAGGTCAACATCTATAAAATGAAAAATATTACATGGGTATAGATAATCATAAAATATATCAAGGTATTGATCAGGTATATTTGAATCACATTCCAATATACTCTTCGACACACTATCGTTCCACCACCAGACATGAACCAAGGGAATACCATTCCTACACAACACATTCCAATTGAAGTATTTGATATATATTGGCCTCTCATAGTTTCATTTTCAATATTAATCTCACACCAATAAATGATGTGAGAATCATCATGAAGGTAATGGCGAAGCTTCTAAACATGAAAAAACATCATGTTTTTTTCTCATCTATGGTGGACGCTCAATATGATATTTCCTAGCTCTTACAAGATCTAACAAAATGATTGTTCTACTAAACTTGGGATAAATATTACTACCATGACCAAATCTCCACTGACCATGATGAGGATCCTCCTTTAGTAGAAAATGATATGCAAATTCAAACTACAATGGTTTCCTCCTATCACTGATGAAAAATTCATGATGATCATGTGTTTCATACATCCTCTTAGAAGTCACATGATTCATCTATACCATTCACATTACGAGCTCTAATATAAGAATTTATGGATCCCTAACCACAACCCCACATATGGGGAACATATAGTTTTGTCATGTAATTATTCAAAAAATGGCATAATCATGGGGGAGTGGATACTGTTTCATAAGGGAACATGAATAAATGTATGTTCATAATACATAAACCATCAAAATAACGAACTATAAAACACAAAATGTATTCTGAATTCTCCACACTATCTGAATTCCCATATGAAGATAAAAATTAGTTCTTTGGAATAAATGACAGCCAAAATCATAATGTATACCTATCAAATATCTACAGATAAAAGGTGGATCTGGATCAATGATGATCATCCATGATACTCCAAGGAGTCTCACTACCACCTCTAGATATTTTTTAGACAATAACAATACTAATCTCAACTCTTTGATCATTATGAATTCGGATGATTTTTCCAAATGATCCACTATCAACCATATAATATAATAACCACCCCATTATCAATGTAAAACTATAAATAAGTCCATATATATTTCCTCCAATTTCCAATGGGGAATATCTTATAGCTATAGAAAACCACTGGGAACACAGTTATTGGTCTTCATCTCACGGCATACCAAACATCCAGATTCAAAATCTGTAACTGCACACTTCATCCCAAGCCCCCAAAAATGGTCTCTCAATGATTGTAAAATATTTTTTAGCTAGGATTTACCACGAAGGGTGAGATATAGAACTGACATAGAACTATATCATGCTTCACCAAAAAGATGAAAATACACCAATAAAATAACACCCAATGTGTACCTCCTCAGTGAAACTACTAGGGGAACCATCAAAAACAACATACCCTATCCATACCTCTACCTCAGAATACCCAAACTGGGAATCCTAAACCTATAGTACCAATGATGAGTTCAATTTCATATAGAAAATATGACCTCTTCTTTCATCCTCTCGCATATCTATATGCAGCAGTAGTATATCACCCAAACCACTCTAGGAATCCGTAAATTGAACCAATAGATCACCACACGAATTCGTTGTTCGTTTATTAGCTACAAAATTTCCCCTCATGGTGAAAATATAATTTAAGAGTTATAATTATGTAATAATTATATATTACTTCACTATTCTGTGTTCACATCACACTAGTTGAAGACATATCTCATGCACTTATGATTGTTAAAAACCATAAAATGCTCACCAATGAGGTAATTTCACTACAATTTCACATAATTCACAACTTTTACCAACATGATACCATTGGAGGTACATTTACACTCAATGGGATACAACTTATGAGACCCATAATAAAAAAATTGTCCCTTATACATTAAGAAAATTTCCAATTCAAGCCGTGAAACCTCACGTAAGATATCAAACTAAATTCCCTTTAATGAAAAACAGATAAATACAGCACTACCCAACAACAATTTCATGTTATTCTTAACTACATTACGTTGGTCAGTCCTTAATAATTCATAATATTATTTTTTCAGGATTTCATAGGATTCTAATCCCATATAAAATTTTATACGAATCTCATATGAATTTATATATATTTCCAAAGAAACACTACACCTATACCTCCATCGTAGGAGATTACCAAGTAAAAAATACCTATATCATCAAATGAACCATATCCACACTATCATAGGGAATGAAATTCTCCAAGAAATGAACTTCATGATCCCATAACTCAATCATAAAAAACATCCTGTATAGATGCCCATAATTAAGAACACCAAAAATGACATGAAGGTTCTATGAATGATCCTACCCAGACATAGGGTATAAAAGGTTGTCATTGATGAAATACACTGTGAAAATATCCATGAAATCATTGGACAATATATTCATCAAAACCGTGAACATTTTTGGAGATTTCATCACACCGAATGGAATCAAAATGAACTCTGGAATCCACAGGTGAAAACAAACAAGAATTATTATGAATATGCAAATTCTTCTGCTAGGTTTAATGATATCCAAAATATATATCGGTATTCAAGATCTAAATTTTACTTTTCATGTGATTGGACATATCATCATTATGTTTAAGGGGATAAAAGTTCATTTCACCTAATTTAAGTAATAATAATTGATACGAAATCCAAAAAAACCATCAGAATTATTTGCAACAAAAACTGATGAACGTCATAGTGACACACTCGAACAAAAAACCTCACTACAATAGATAAATGAGCTATAAACAATGATGTAGAAACTTAAAAGGTTTTATCCTATATAAATACATTGAGATATGGTATATACAAGGTTTTATCTCAATTATGAAAATTATCCATAGTAGAAGTGGTATCATTACAACCACCACTGAAATAATCTAATGTATCTCTTGCACAGCCCTCGAAACCACTAATTATTGACCCTACATTGAGATTATCAAAATCTCAGATATAAAATATGTCACGGATGGAACACGACTCTACCCATCCACGACACACCCTTCCCAAAAAATATTAACAGATCTCCTTCACCTTCATATTACACATCATACCACCTCAATAAATACAATATTTCCTACACCAAATACAAGTGATCCATTTTAAAGATGATTTTATATGGCTATATATAAAATCATGGGATGTTTTACAATGAGTGGTGTTATATCATAAATAGATCATAGTCTCTATGTACTTTATGCTACTCATCTCAATCCCCATCCAATATATAAATGGTAGCCTTTCCACCTCTGGTCCAAAAAACATTGACAAAGGAATTTGATATTAAGTATTGAATAGATCCTAAATAAAACAAAGAATTCACCCATGCAGAATCCAAGAATAGCGTACCTCATTTGACGACATTCATTCATACTGTTTCTAATGCTATAGCATGAATATTATGATAATATACAAGACCTAACCTAGTCAAAAACCACCTACATCTGTTCACTCATCACATTGAGGATTATGAGAGTCCTGGGTATATCTTATGACTACTTCATCTCCCATCTACTAATCAAAAACTATAAAAAATTCAAAATTATAGATAAAAAATGGCCTCAATGGAGGAACCTGAAGTGGAACACCTATCGCACACTAACAACTCAGAATGGTTGAGATATATCGCTTCTAATTACCTCTACCTCCACAAGAAATAAAATTATCTTGATCCCTTGGAATATGTATGAGGGTAATCATCACCTAAGAAAAGAGATGATAAGGGATAGGCACTACTCCTCACAAATAAAAAAAACTTATTTCTAAGAATTTTGGAATCCCAAACCATGGAATTACATTGAGTGAAATCCTGATGACTCACCTCATATAATGATTTAGTTTGGGTCATCATCCTCTCAATAACCTATGATCTCTCCAAATCATTGAGATAAGATAACAACATAAACATGGCGACTTATAACTGGATATTTGGAAAAATTCCTCATAAGAATGTCTTTCCCTTAGCATCCGCATTGAGAATCATGTTTGATGTATACCATAGAAGGGTCATAAAATAGATACCTAAATCCAAGACAATATAATTCCTCCATTGAATGGTAATCAACTCCCAAAACTATTTACCCTTACAATAACAAAAAGAAGATCTATTAATAAATGGTGACTAAGTTTATCCCATGACACCACTAACTACTCCAAATACCATGTGGAGTACGAAAACCCATTTCTACAGTACCCCACATTCCATCATCATAGATATCAAAACCCAATTCTCTTTCAATGCACTGATTGATCATAAGGATATCTCAAACTTCTCCAACTACTCTTAAGTTACTGAATATAAAGCATATCCATCATAATGTTGATGGATCAAGATTTAAAAATAACAATGTCTCTTTCTACAAGTGACATTGTCCAAGATATATAATTTGGTAGATTATGATAGAACATTCTACTAAACCAATTTACATGAACTAGATGATGACTTCAACCTAGATCAATCCCATTAGAAAGAAAATATAGAAATCCAAACATAGAATATGGAAAAAAAATCATTAATTCTGAAACTATTTTGTTATATTGTTTTACTTTTTATCCTATCCCAATGTCTTCCCATTTCAATCATAGTAATAATGAAGAATGATTCAGGATAGTTTCCTTGTTCTCTATCACCCAACCAATATCATGTTGTTTAGAAAAATCATAAATCATAATGGTTAATGAATCATATCATAGGGTGACCTGAATACCCATTTCCCATCTAGTATCTCATGTTTACAATAATTAAAAAACACAACTAAAACCATTTCATTACCAACCCATGAAATATCACATATTAACAACTCCAAAATCTATCATATCCCTCAACATGAAACATTGATAAAACCCATTCATGACCCCTCCTCTCAAAGAGTACCCTCATAGTCAAAAAATGAGACATGGGAGATAGTAACTATCTGAGTCCTTCCTCCAGTAGGCCCCAGGTTGAACAATAGCACCATGGGAATACTAAACATACAATGGAAGGAATTAAAATCTAATAGAACGTTAAAAAGAGAAATATAAGATATATAAACAAATAAACACCTATCCATTCATGTAAATGAATGAAATATCAAGAAAAAAAATGTAATGTCATGTAGTACTAAAAAAACAGAAAGGGAAACTATAACTAACAAAAAGGTAATCTTGGCAGTGACCAGAAATCCCAATCAACTCAAGAAAAACAGTGAACATGTGATTTCCAACCCGTTATCTAACTTGATCTTCCTAAAATGAAAACTATTTATATATCATTGTGTGATAATAATAGTATAAACATTACTATCCTCCTTGGATCCCCTTATACTATATATATAGAATTAATGATAAAACATAGTGATCATAATTGAAACTAAATCATAATGTAAATATTTATACTATAATACAAGACACACCATGGACAATTCTCATCATGTATTTAATATATTAGAGCATATAATATAATAATAAAACATCAATGGTACCTTTATCCCTCTTACCCACTAGTTTTCCACTCTACCCAAAAATGTAACATCCATAACCATCACTCTCCAAAATAAACCAGTGCATAAACAGAAAATCTATGTGTCACAATATACACCTCATGCAATACATAATCACATCACACCATATCACATTATCATATAGAAAAAAGGATTTTTCAAGATCCATCACAACCTCTATGATGTGTACAATACATTAGGTATTATACCTCATGCTATCAAGACACATAAAACAAGTAAGTTACCTTAATTCTTTACATCCAAATCACACCGTGCCTAAAGTGATCATTTTGATACTATATCAATAAATATATGTGTATGAAATAGACACAATACATCACAAAAATCTAAAAACAGAAGTGGTAAAACTAACTACAATGCATAACGACCCATATAACTACCGAGAGAAGAGAGTGGAGCTAGAAGGGGTAGTCATCCATCCACCCCATGGGATGTTAGGGACACCACCATCCTAGAGTATAATGGGTGTCTGTCACCCTGATTGGAAAGGGTGGTGTAGTTTATGAAATCATAGAATATATAGGAAAATATATATCACACAACTATACTATTTGAATAACATGGTATTGGACTCAAATACAATTAACAGAGCTCGTACTTTCAGCTACCACTATTAATACCAGATATCCAAAACCACACAACCATTTAAACGTGAAAAATTAAATAAATTTATTCTTTTATATAATTCTATTTTCACTAATTAAATCATAATACATTAATTAACCATTCACATTATTCCAAATGACATTTCATTACTCATCATATTCAAGTCCATGCCCTCCCAGAATAATATAAACATAGTAGATGACTTCTCAGGAGTGACATATCATTTTTATTCCACAATGAATCAACATCATTGTTTATAGTTTTATTAAGGATTATTAACATTATATAATCTAGTTACTATATGAAAACTATCGTAATCTTTAAATAAGAGCAAACATGAAACCAAGCACATCCAGTTACCTCATGTACTGTGGAATGGAATCCAGATTAAACAACAAACTCGACAATTATCCCTTGAATAACTTTATATCATGAAAGTATCTAGATTTATAACATCAATGATTAATATCATCTTCAACATACTCTATTATCTCTAGTTCCATACTTTACACCCATATGTATATTCAGATGCATCTCTCCATAATAGGGATCAACTACTTCCATATAATCTAGGCCTCACTGCCTCTTATCACACCAGCTATCCAAGAATCAATCATCCTAGGATTATATCACATAACATGGAAAATATCTCATCCAAAACAAAGCACAATGAAACCAGTAAACATGAATAACAAACAAGGAATTGTAATCCCAAAAATAATAGAATTTTCCCTTCATATATATCATGTTCTCATGTTTCCCAACATAAGTCATTCAAACATTATAATCTAATAAGTACTCTCATCAGAAAAAATTTATTTTTATCAAAATACTAAAATTAAATGTATTTTGAAATAATTTATTAATTATTCCTAGGTTCTAACCATGGGAAACCTAAGTAATCACACTATAATAAAATATCAAATGTTAATTTTCTCTTAGAAATATTATTTCTTCAAAAACTCTAAAGATTTACCCATCTCATTTAACATATATTTTAATATTATTTTCAATAATTATAAATATGATTAAAATTGTTTAGAAATTACAAAAAAACATAGAATATAGTATTGAATTAAAAATACACATTGCATCAACTTCAATTACATTCAAATTAAAAAATTTGATTGCAAACATGAATTTTCTAGAATTCTTAAACCAAATAATCAATATCTACCAGAATTATTTTCTATAACATTTTCAACAAACAAATAAATTTATATGAATAATGATAAAAATTTATAACAATCATACTGGAGATAGAAAACTATATATAAAAAAAATGTAAAACCCATTATTATGGAATCAACCAACAAAATTATAATGTAATCTCTATCCAAAATCATTATAAATCATTTTCAATCAATATTTGGTTAATTTCACTAGTATCCAAATGGATAAACAATTATTATTTTTTGATTCTACAAATATAAATTCGAATAAAATAACCCCCTCACTCAAATTCATCAATATTTTTCACATGAGAATGGTCCAATGTCATAGATATAGACCACCCCTCCCTAAGATTTTATCCATTAAAGGACACTATGCCAAAACCACATCAACCAGAAATAAAAAATCGCTATTAAAATGAAGGAGATAAACCCCCATCACATGTAAAAAAGTAACAGGAGAATCAATATTGAATAGCTAATATTGAAATGGGTATAAGTGAACTTATATTGCTACAGATCGAAGATATAATTTTTTGGACTGATCTATGTCGAAGATTTTCCAAAATTACCAAATGGAGATCCACTAGACACATATCATTTGGGAGAAAAGCCATAGGTATTGAGAAAACATGAGGAACTATAGGTTATAAAGTGAGCTTCATTGGGGATATTTATGGTGTAAATCATAAATAATCATCATAAATCTATTTAATTTTATGTTTCAAAAAAAATTGCCACGAATATTTAAAATTAAAATTGATTTACATTTTAAATAATTGATATATGAAGTATTTTACATATGATACATAATAAAGGACGCAAAACACATTTACCCTAAACACCACTTACAAAATATGTTCTCCCTAATTCCATGTTTAAGAGGATAAAATTTCAGGACCCCAATTAAGCCTCTTGTGAGCATAATGGGAATCATTGACAAGAAAGTGTTGTACTAGAGGGATTCTGGCACTTACAAAATACATCTAATGATTTTTTGGTTTGATTACCAATGAAATCTCATAGTAAGAATGTTTTATGGGTTATTGTTGATTGTTTAACTAATGAGAAGAATTTATTTCATATTAAAGAAAATATGTATTTAGATTATATTTCAAGAATTTATCCCAAAGAGAAATTAGAGTTACATGGAGTTTCTCTCCCCATTATATCTGACCGTGAATCAAGGTTTACCAGTAATTTTTTGAAAAAACATAAGATGTTTTTGCGTACAAAATTAAATTTCAGTTGTGATTTTCATCCTCAATATGATGGACGGTCTATGTAATGGAATAAAGAATTATAATATATGATTTGATCTTGGGAAATATACTACTAGATAATTTGGGGTTGTAATATATCATTATTTTAATAATATTAGAAAAATATATTTCATTCTAGTATACAGATGGATACTATTGATGATATATATAGAAAAGGGGTTATAGAATGCATCTTGTTTGGATGGAGTAGGTGAAATTGAGTGGTTTGGAATAGAATTGGTATAATAAATTGTTAATAAGGTTAATATTACTAAAAATTATATGAGGAAATATAAGAATTACTATAGGAGTAATGAAACTAAATAGATGAAACATATCTCATTTAAGTATGCGATCTTCCTTTTGCTAAATTATCTCCAAGAAAAATTGTTATGTGTTTTGGTAAAAATTTTATGTTATATCCATGGATCATTGGAAGATATGAAATACTGTAGAAATATCAATGAATTTCATAACAATTGTGCTTGCCTCTAGGTTCATCCTAGTTATATTATGTTATAACGATGCCTCCCTCCAAAGATACCACTAATAGGTGAATGGGATAATGACCCCGAGTCTCTCCTTCTGTAGGCCCTATCTTGGGGACTAGAACCAAGGGTTTATAGATATCACAACATGGGAGGCATTACCATTTATATGAAAACAAGATTAGAATATAAGATGAATAATCCCTAACAAATCCAAGACACACACAGACACCCGCACACACGTATATATATAAGGAAACCCAAAAACACATGTGCAATTCACGTATAAATATAAGACATAAAAATATAATAAATACACCATAGTAAATACCCAAAAATAATGAAAATGAATGAAATAAGAATTGTCACAAGGCATGAGCTAGTAATAACCCACACAATCTATATAACCCTCTTAGAAACCTCAAATCATTTTTATATATATAGGGGTGGGAATACTGGTATATTGATTAGGAAAATGGAAGTCTCTTGTGAACATGAGAAGAAATCATTCTAATGCCCACGTAAGAAAATAATATAATTAACCAACACATATTAAGGTATACTAACCATCTAAATCTAACCAAGGCTGGCTAACAAAATAACAAAAGTCATATAATACAATCTAAAGTTCAGAACATCGATAACATGGTACCCCAAACCACATTCCCTCTGGTATTCCACTATAACCCAATATCGTACATCCTAGATCTCCCATCCCTTCCATATAAAAAATCATATCCCACCTATACAAATCTAGACACCACAACACATATATCCCACAAACACTGGGCCCCACAATTCATCCCACCCACAGACACATGTTCCTCACATCACATCCCCCTTACATAGAAATATGCCTCAAAACACATCATATCATATGAAATCTCATCACATATCATCCCAAAGACACTTTTGAATGAACATCACAATACATCCTGAAGACACCTAGGACAACAAATCACAACTCATCCAGAAGAAACTTGGGAAAGAACATCACAACTCATCCTGAACACACATGGGAAACCACATCAAAACTCTTCCCAAAGACACCTGAGATACACAAACAGAAATTCATTTCACTAAATGACTTCAGTCCATCAAAGCATATGCAATAACTACCTATCCTGGTAGAGAGGGAATATAAGTTCAAGTACCTTGCCTTCCATAATATGAATCAGATGTTGGAAAAACACCCCCTATGTGAGTATACGGGTGTTCAGAAAATAGTCCACAGTGTTGGTAGGGTGAATATATAAATCAAAATTATTTACATTGTATACATATATATATATAGACAAAATCACATAATCCCAACCTATTGGTTTAAAACAATCTAATCAAGTCACAACCCTATAAGTTTTTATACATCATCTAAATATATCTATTAGTATATGTAATTGTAATTTTAAAAGGTAATGTACCCTGATAAGAGTATTTATAGTTCCTCTCAGTTTAACAACAATTCATTTTATAATTTAGCATCAACCCCATTTTATCACATAAACCATCCTTATGTTCCATTAACCACTTCCATAACATTAACTAACCCACCCAATCCATTTAAACATGATTAAATAATCATTTTATCCACCACAACTTGGGCATCTAGAACAACAAAACCACATTTCATAACTAGTAAAACATGATGAAACCTTAATTCCCCTAAAATCATGGAAAAAAAACCATCACATCATATTACCTCAAGCATTACCGAACAAAACAGACCCTCACTACCCCATAAGAATGAAAAAACATTATCACCCCCATAAGCCCCAACCACGCACATCAAAATGCATCAATATTATTTTTCATATTTTCAAAGAGGTTTGTATCCTATTCATCTTTAATTACATCGTGAATTTTCAAAAAAAAAACAAATTCTTAGGGAAATCGTATCATTATCCAAGTATATGTAATTAAGCAATTCCCATTTTTTTTAATATTCCAACAAATATAATGAAATATTGTTCCAAAACCCATGTCAAACAACGAATACAAAAATACCGATAACCAAAATATTTAGTGCGTTGTTTAACCCCTAAAATCTATCAAATCAAAATTAAATTAAATATGTAAAAACATGCGAAAAAACACCTTGACGCTTAAATTTCAACTTATCCAATTTCATTATCTTCAATTAATCCAGCACAACAATATATCATAAGTAAAAAAAAATACCTATCCCGTGTTTTACACAATAAGGGGAATCTTGGGAAACATAATATCAATTAATCATTCCATCTTTTGTTGCACCGTAGGGAGAATAAGAAATCACCCAGAAATCACCACTGCACCATGAGGAACATAATATCAACTAACACCGCAGTAAAATTGGAAAAAATCATAACCCAAACATACCCAAAACTAATGAATCACCAATGTAATGGATCACACAGGTAAGAATGGTAGAATACAAGGGAGAATTAGATTATAAATCACTGATAATCGACCATGAACATCCAACAAAAACCACTAGAATCAACATATCAAAGAGGAGGAATGGGGTGTAAATAACCCATCGGGGAACCAATGGTTCTCCTCAAATTATATGAAGTAGGATAAAAAACGAATGAATAATATTCCCGATGGAAATAAAATTAAAATTGCACTAGATTAGATTATATCATGACATGTAATACCCCTTAACATCATAGAATACCCGACGTTCATTTTCCACAAAAAACACATTACACCTTCATTTTATTATTTATTTTTAAACCCCAAAATATTACACATCATGAAACCATGTATCAAAGTGTGAAAAATTTGTACACATAACGAAACACTTTTTAAATGTTGTGCAACCAACTTTCATGTTTTTTATTCCACTTAATTGACGTGTACTCTCCCTTCTTATTTCCTATAGAAACTGAGTATCCCCAGACACCCTTCAAGGCTCCTACGAACTCCTCCAACATCCAGAACTGGATAAGTAACATACATGAATATATCAAACCTTTACATCATCTACCTCTCAAATGATTCTCGCCCTCAAGAATCCAAAAACCTATCCCATAACAAAATGGTCTCAAATAAACAACCCATGATATACCTCTTAAGGATCCCATCATACAAGGAACACTACCGATATCCAAACACACCAACCCAAATGGACACAAACACTCTGCAAACAATGTCACCCCAACCACATGTCACCTCATCTCATAGAAAGACACTACCACATAACCAAAGAACAACTATCTAAACCTCTATAAATCCTAATCAAAAAACTTCTATAACCAACGAACCATACATTCCCGAGCACCTGAATTGGTGAATTCTTTCTTCCATGTCCAGATACACTTCCTTCATGGGAAACACTATCTTGGTCGAATAGGTTTACTCGCATCACTCTTAATTTATAATGATTAGGAATCATACCCATCCCTGTTTATAAGCCATGTCCATATCACACATCACATAGAACACATCAAAAACCAAGGAAAAAACTAATGTCATAATACAAATGGATCCCAAAATAACATTATAAAGAAAAAAATATAAAAGAAAATCTATATGAAAATCCCAGTACTAGGCATGAATCTATGTCTATAACTCCCATATACTATACTCCTAGACACCATGCATCCACAACACATGAACTAAATAATTGGTTTATCCACAACATGCTTTCTACTGAATATCCTAGATCTTTACCATCCACTACACAAAGTTTGTATCATACTCAATTTCACAAATCCATAGTCAATGAAATTGGAGTCATCATGAAGATAATGTCAAATCCATGATGTGTGGAAGATGTGATGGATCCTTTCCAAATATAGTGGCAACGCCAACCAATACCCACCGTGTCGACTTGGCCCAAAAAATTAAAGGTCCCAACTTGGATAGGAGAATGTTTTCTCCCTCTTCAAAAACTCCATATCCCAAATCCATGGGAAACCTACATGAACCCATGGTCTCCAACCTTAAACTCTAAGGGTCTCCAACTATGATAGATATAAGAATTCTAAAAGTCCAGCACTACTTTTATCCTATAATGAACATGCTGAACATTATTTTTCGTGGTCTACACCACATACGGATGAAGAACTACTACTCCCCAACCTCCATCAAATACAACAGTGAACGATAAATTCTCTCATACATTGCCTCAAATGGGGCCATGAAAATTGAAGAGTGATAAGTATTATTATATAAAAAATCTATTGAAGGTTGGTGTCGATCCCAAGATCATCTAAAGTCCATGATGCATTCCACAACCTAACCTCCAATGATAGGATAGTTCATTCTATCTTCCCATCTATATGAAGATGGGGAAGTAGCGGTGAAGCATAACTGAGTTCCAAAATAACACTAAAATCCCCCCATACTTGTGACAAAAAACATGTGTCCTTATCTAAGGAAATTGACCTATATATTCCATGAAACCTCGCCACCTTTTACATATACCTCTTATCCAAATCATCCACTGTTCCCGACTCATTGATCACTAAAAAGTGGGTTGATTTAATCAATATATCCATGACCACCCATATAGAATCACAACCTCTCTGATATCTAGGTAACCCTATGATGGAATCTATTGATATACCAACTTATTTTAACTACAGAACATCCAAGGTATCCAAAAACCCACCATGAACATGACACTCATCCATTACTTGCTACAATCCCATTCAAATTACCAAAAAATTTGCCATTTCCAATTTTATGTAATGCCACCAAAACTATGCCCTCAATACACAATACATTTTAGAGATTCATGGGTGTACCAATAAATGTGAGATTTTAAACTCATGATTTACTCCATCATGAATGACCACCTAAAAAAGAATAATAAAATCAAAGAATATTCGATTATAACTGTCCTTTACATATCCCCTCAGAGCATCAACATGGATAACAGGATTGCATGTCATCACTACTTATTAGTGTCCCCACTAAGAGATATCCACCTACTACAACAGAGAATATTACACCTTCATCTTAAACAGACAGACTCTACCATCATCCACTCCTTCATCAATAGGAAAGTCTTCCAAATCATCTATTAATCTCTAATAATCCACATATTTATGGAAAATATCTTTCTATGTCTTTCTACTCAATAAATCAGCCACAACATTCCACATTCTTGAGGTGTAGTAGATTTTCAAATCATATTATAGAAGAGACTCCTTCCACCAATATCAGTGAAAGATCAAATAAAACTATGACAAGACATAACTCAAGCCCTTTAATTTTTTTAATACCCCAAATCACCACCCAATGAGGTAATACCTCCACCGTATTAGTGAATAAATCAACAAAAACTACCTCTAGATCATGGTTGGAATAGTTATTCATGTAGGGACATAAATTACTAAACCCATAAGAGATCACTACCCACTATTTTATTAGCACACATCGGAAGAATAGAACGTAAGAATTAAATAATACCTCAAACAACACTCCATAATCTGGAAGCTGACACACTGGAGCACTACATAAAAACCCCTTCTAGTAACCCAAAATTTCCAAACATTTACAATACAATCAAAATCTAGGTCCTTCATTTCCAAGGATCTCAATGTGGCATCACATAAATGGAAATAAAATACTATCCTCATACATTATTGTGCGAGACTATGGAAACTGAAAACAAATACCATGTTCTTGTGTTCTTCACAAAAATACAATTGCATCATCCATTAATGGCTCTACTGAAACACCTATCCGAGACATCAAATTCCCACGAAAACGTACCTTTCATGTCCAAAACATACACTTTTACAACATTCCATAGAGATGGTGGCATCGAAGAACATGTAGGATAGTTCTGAGATTCTTGACATGCTCTAACCCTAACTTCTAGTAGATCTAGATATCATCAATGAATAAGAGGATGAAATTATATTGGAACACACAAAACATGGATTTTTTAATTTCCATGATCATGGATGCTTCTTTCATAACAGTTAATGGAATGATTACATAATCAAATTCCCTATGCATACATATGAGTGAAATATTTTTAATATCTCCATTATTCACCCTCAACTAGTGGTATCCATACCGTGTATCAATCTTATAAAGAGAAATCACCCCAGTCTTCTCTTCGAATAGATCATATATACTTGGAAGAAGGTAATGGTTCCTGACCATCTCTAGATTCACCCACCAGTAGTATATACAAAACCTCAGACCTCCAGCTACATTCAATAAGAACAACACTAGAGAACCCCATAGAGATACACTAGGTGAGATAAAGCAATCTTTATCAGATAATCTATCTAAATTCTTAACTATTGCAACTGATAAGGTGTCATTCATTAAGGATCCATCAAAATCAGAGAAGCATCATGTAACACCCTGATATTTTATGAGAAGTATAACTTTTTTATGTCTTATGTTATACGCAACATCAAAAAAATCATTCATTACACACAAAATTAGCTTCTATTATGTTATACGCATGAGAAACCTTCCTTGATAGCGCATGTTGTACGCAAAATCGAGTTTCACTAAACAATGACATGTTATTAAAATATTATATAAAGTAGCCATTATGAATAGTAATAACCACTTTTTAAAATTTTATAAATTTTAACATTCAAAATGGACTTCATTTTTGGGTTCAGAATATCGAAATTAGCCTTGGGTGAAATTTTGGTATTTTGTTGAAAACATTCAATTTTTGATGAATAGTGAAAACACTAGGTTAATATTTAAAAACCAACTTTTTATTTAAATAATTATTTATTTTATTTAAATTTATTTTAGGTCAATATTGATACATAATACCTATATATATTCAATGTAATTCATTGGAGACATTTTATTATAATTTTAGATATATAAAAACTTTATTGAACTTTTCATCGTCTTTTACCCACCTCCTAGTTGAAATTGCAAATGTACCTAAAAGGTAATTTTACCGATTTTGTGAGTGGAATTTAAAAAATCTGTGAGAGATGGTTAATATGAAGGACTAAAATGTGGATGAATAAGATAAAAATAATTTTTTGTTAATAGAAACTTTTTACTGTTGTTTACCACGATTAAAAGTAAATAGAGCAATTAAAGGTAAAATTGATATTATTATTACCCTAAAACATGTCCCAATTCTAATGGATATGTGTAATTCGACCTAAAACAACCATAGGAATAAAATATTACCCTTTAGGTCCACATGGATTAGATTAGGACATTTATTATTATTTTATTTAAAGAAGTGTTAAAATAGTTGAAATCAAAGTTTAATAAATAAAATCATTTTTAATGTAAAGTTATACATAAGATAAATTCCACTGTAAATAATAATTATAAATCTAAATATATTTCATACATATGTGTATTTTATTTATAATTTTTATAAATTAAATAATTTAATTTATTTATGACTCAATGATGATGTATTAATTGCCTTATTTATGAAATATTAACATAATTGATATTTTAAATACCCAAATAAATGCAATTTGAGACTTTTTATGAATTAAAATAATTTTATAAGTTAATATGACATGTTAGTATTTATTTAAATAACTTTTTTCGAACTAATCATGCTGTTATTATTTTACAAAAACATTCAATTACCAAATAGTGTCAAAATTAACATAAAATAGTTTTTTAAACAAATATTATATTATTAATTATTATTCTATTACTAAAAATATAAGTATCGGAATAATGACTTACATAAGGTTATATATATTAACAATTAACCACTTGGGGTTCTTTTGTCTTGTTATAGTAGGTTTATTAACCATATAGTGTAAGAAAACAAGAAGACACTGCAAAAGATAAAATATTTAAGTTAGAGTTAAATCTAAATGATAAGGTTATAATAGTAACATATATTTATCTAAAACCTATTGGTTGATATTATTTAGACCCATACCCACTTTATCTTCGATATAAATCAATTTGGAGCTATTATAAACTGAATAGGACTTTATTATAAAATAATATTTTATGTTTTTTCTAAGGTGCCCCACTCCTCCCTTATAAAAGGGAACATCCTCCTTCTCCTCCTCACACCATTTTTAGTCTTCAAGATTGGCCAAACCACACCCATTTCCCTTTTTAACTTCCATATAAACATTATAGAGGTCTTGGTCTTCTACAAATACCAATTTTAGTGCCCTAAGAGGAGGTTTTAAAGAGGCGTGTCGAAGAAGAGGTAATATCCGTTACCGATTCTTTCAAATTTATTTCTTCTTATACTTCCTCTTCTTATTTTGATTCATTATGAAGTAAGAATATAAGTATCAATAATATTATTATATGTTATTATAAATATTAAACAACCATATTTCACCTTCTAACCATCCTATGGAAAACGAAATCACCGCGCGTGCGTACGTACGAAATTCCGTCTCCATGTCGTGGTGTAATCTGTTTTCCACCACCACCTTACTTGGATGTGTATAATGGTGTAAAGAATAACTATATATTATTAATATAAATTTATATTGATTCTGAAATAGTATACATACACTTCAATACTATTCCACGATCATGGGAACGATATCATCGCTCGTGCGTACGTATGACCCACCGTCTCCACGATTTGATGCGACTCGTTCTACATGATATTCATTTAATAATGATTATATAAATGAATTTAATGAATAAATATGATATATTCTACACTAATACCATTCTGGAAATGAGTTATCCATAATCTAAAAAGAATAATAAGAATTTTTTATACAAAAAATTCATAAGAACATAAAACAATGAACACCCGAATAACAAGTAGCAAAGAAATATTACTAATAAGAAGATACGAATATGACCATGTATGATATCATAATAATTAATATGATTATTTATTAAGTCAATGACATTTTTAAACTATTATACAGGACGTTCGGATACGTATGAAGCAAATCGTACGTAAGGTTAGGGAAGATCTCACAATTTCATTTTTATCCTAGATTGTTTATACTTCAGAATTTACGAGAGAATATTTATAATCCACATCCATGTTTCCTCAATATGTAATATTATTTATACCCTCATAAAAATGTTTACATCCAATTTTAATATTGGTTAATTTTAGTAAAATATATGAAAGGAATCTTTTTTCATTTTCAGTACGAGATACTTTTTGACTTTTTCAACCAATGTACGGGAAAAATGTTTTTTTAACTTATATGACATGAATGGATTTTTATGATTTCAGAGAACATTATTTCCAGGAATCTTCCATTATATGTTTTCAAGTTTATTTTTAGTTAACTTATTTTAGTTTAAAATTGTATGACATGTTAAGAAAGGAAATATTGTTTTAAAGTAGAAAGGATATTTTCCTCAAGAATGGTGTTCTAGTGTTTTATCAAAATTTTTTTCCATAAAAGATAATATAGGGTTCTATTTCTATCCCTATTATTACATTTATTTGATTATGTTATGATGAAATTATTTTTATGAAGTCCTTTTATGGATTATGTAACGATGTCATGATGTTTATGAATCCCATTTTTATTACATGGGCTATGCTATAATGTATGATTAATGATTTTGTGGCACACATATGATTGGTTTCATTCTGAGATGGGTGGAACCTATATCTCCCGCCAATAAATTGGGTAAATATTTATATCTCATGAGATATACATGGCCGGAATGGTAAGTTAATCCAGTTAAGTGATACCGGACTGGAACGAGGAGTGAACTCATTTCCATAATGGACTTTATCCACTATGATGGTCTTGACAATGAGACTTTACTAATATGAAATGATTTTCTATGATTATATGTGCATGCCACAATGTTTCATCTTTTAAGTTGTGATTATTGGGATTACATTTCACTACAATGATTTATCACATATTGTGATATTATGATTTTTTTTCAGGTTATGATTTTCAAAATATTATGTTCTTATGAATATGATATGACTAATATATTTTTTACCCTTACTGTGCATTTGATATCACCCTTTTGTATGTTTTCTTTTTCCTATGTTTTGAATATGGTTATTATGTAGGATATTCCAAAAGGTACTCTAGATATGATGAAATAAATGGGAGACAATGTAGATGATTTATGAACCAATTGTTTATGTTTCCCAATTTCTAAAGACACTATACATATATGGTCATATCATGGTTTTGTTTTATGTTGTAATAAGTATTCTTCAATTCCGAAGTAATAACCATGTATGTAAAGTATGGGTCGTTATATATTGTATCAGAGGAATGGTATAGTCAACCTTTGGAAACTAGGATGTGAAAGCCTTAGTAAGTACTCTAAGGATATGTCTAAACATAAAACACAATATTAGTGTTTTAGAAATTGTCGTGAAAAACCTATGATAAGACCTAAAGCGTGAAATTTTATTCTTGATTATGTGTTTTTATTGTTGTGATTAGTGTTTCTCACACTATGCTTCTTGGTTTAAGTTAATGGGCGGAACTCGAAGGAACCGTGTTAATGCAGAATGCGACGGGCAATGCAATGATTGTCCCCCTGAGCAACCAAATTTTATGGGAGCTGGAATTAAAAATCTTGTAGACAAGTTCAGACAACTTTATCAAAAAAATGAATCATGCAGAACTTCCAAACGAGAAAATGAAGGAGAAACATTTTGTTGAATCCTTCATGAGGTAGCGCCCACCATCATTCAGCATGTCTTCTAATCCATTAGTTGCGGAACAATTGATTAGTACCACTAGAAATATATTTTCAGTACTAAAATTTTCTGAACATGATAAAATCATCTTAGCAGTATATCATTTGGAGGTTGAAGCCGATCAATGTGGGAATCATATTAAGAATAAGAGGAAAAGGGATGAAATTGAGTCCATGGAATGGGATGAGTTCAGGAACTTATTTTTCAATAAGTACTTCCCTCATATTCTTCAAACAAAAATTAAGAAGAAGTTTATTGAACTGAAGCAAAAGAATGATGAATCAGTTGGTACCTCTGAAAAAAATATTACAAGACAAGCAAGGTATGCTTCCAGAATTATTATCAAACATAAGAGTAAGATCGATCGATTATTTAGTGTCTTAAAACCAAATCCCCGAAGGGTGTTATCCTTAAGTGCCTTCAATAGGTCTGACAAAATTGTTCGATGTGCTCTTAAGGTTGAGATGGAGATTGGAGTAATCCATTAGTCATATGGGTTTGATAAGAAGAGGAAAATGGAAGTCAAGGTAAAATCTAAAGACCACGCTAAAAAGAAGATGAGATTTCTCTTATGCTCAATGTGTGGAATTAAACATGGAGGGAATTATCTTAATGGGACAATAAAATGTTTTATGTGTGGAAAAGAAGGTTATCGGGCAGTTGAATGTCGAAATAATGGGAAGAAGTTGTCTAATGATTCGAACACTGTAAGGGATACACAGAATTCACCTCGTACACTTCAATGTTTCAAGGGAAATGAAATTGGGCCTTATGCCAATCATTTCCCTAATAAATTGGTTGTTGATGATGATCAACGTCAAAAAACTCTTATTGCCAAAGACAAAGGAATGTCACATGAAATTTCTATCTGTGATGTGGAGTATGATAACGAAGTGGTGAAAGGTACACTTACCAACCACTCTATAGTAGAAAATGTTTTATTTGTTTCTAGATCCACCCACTCATTTATTTCTAAAGAATTTTCTAAGGGTATCGTGATATTACCTCGGTAGTTAGATATCGAGTAAGCTCTGAAAACCCCTAACAACGGAACAGTCGCATCGAAAGATTACAATTCTTCTCCGATTGAAGTTTGTGGGAATGTGCTTCCTTCAAACCTTGTGATACTTCATATAGTTGAATTTGATGTGATTATTTGCATGGTTTGGATTTCATTATATAGAGCTCATATCAATTTCCAATGAAGGGAAATCACATTTAATATTCATGATCAATCTACTATCATCTATCAATGGAAGGATGAATATAAACATACAGTAGAAATTTCTTCCATAGTATGGGTCTTGATTCCAATAAATGAAGGTTATATTCCTCAAATGGTTGGAGAGAAACTAATGATTACAAATATTCCCATTGTACAGGAGTTTGATGATGTCTTTATAGAGGAATTTACAGGACTTCTACCAAATCGTGTTGTTGAGTTTTCAATAGAACTCATATCAGGTGCTATGCCTATTTCAAAGACACCATATAGAATAGACCCAATTGAGTTGCAGGAATTGAAGATGCAACTCCATGAAAATATTGATAATGGATTCATAAGCCCTAGTGCATCACCTTGGGGAGCACCTGTTCTATTTGTTATGAAGAAAGATGGATCAATGAGACTCTGCATTGATTATCAATAACATAACAAGATCACTATCAAGAACAAATATCCTCCCCCGTGCATTGTGACTTATTTGACCAACTACGCAGAGCTCAATACTTTTCCATGATCGATCTTCGTTCAGGGTATCATCAATTAAGGGTAAAAAGGAGGATATACCAAAGATGTCTTTTCGTACAAGGTATGAACACAATGAATTTATAGTGATGAAATTTGGTCTTACTAATTCCCCTTCTATCTTCATAGATCTGATGAATAGTGTCTTTAAAGACTATCATGATCCGATTGTTGTAGTCTTTATTGATGATATTCTTGTCTATTCAATGATCAAGGAAGAACATGATGATCACTTGAGAATTGTATTAAAGACCCCATGAAAGGAGAAACTTTATGCAGAATTTACCAATTGTGAATTTTGGATTCAAAAAGATTCATTTGTGGGTCGCATAATCTCAAAAGAGAGGATATCTATGGATCCAGCAAAAAAAGAGGATATTGAAAGATCGTCGATACCAATGACAGTAACTGAGATCCGAAGATTTCTTGGTCTGGCTGGATATTATCATCATTTTCTGAATTATTTTCCAAGGTCATCTATTCCACTCACCAGGTTGACTCGAAATGGAGTTATGTTACTGTGGAAGGAGGAGTGTGAAGAGAATTTCAAAGAGTTAAAATGAAGGTTATCAAGTGCACCTTTTCTCACACTACCGTGTAGTGGAGAAAGGTTTGTGATCTATAGTGATGCATCAAAGAAGGGAATGGTGTGTGTTATCATGAAAAATGGTATGGTGATAGTTTATGCCTCTCGACTATTGAAAATCCTTGTGCAAAATTACCCAACTCATGATTTGGAGTTATCCACAGTAATCTTTGCATTAAAAATATGGAGGCATTATCTTTATGGTGAAAAGTGTGATATTTATACTGATCATAAAAGTTTAATGTATATTTTTACATAAAAAGAGCTGAATATGCACTAAAAAAGTTTTTGGGATCTAATTAAGGATTACGACTGCTCAATTCATTATCACCCTGGAAAAGAAAACAAGGTGGAAGACGCATTAAGTCGACAAGACCATGCTAGATTATCCATGATGAGGATCAAAACAGATCCAATATTTATGGATTTAAAAAGTATGGATATTGGGATTATAATTGAAGGGAAAAAATCATATCTTTCGCAAATGAATGTTCAACCATCTATTCATGTGAAGATTAAAGAGGAATAAAAAGAAGATATATAGTTAAAAAAGAAGGCGAGAAATGTTATTGAATTCAACCTTGATTGTGATGGGAAATAAGGTTCAGGAATCGGTTTTTTGTTCCTACCATCCCAAAATTAAAGAAGGAACTACTGGATGAGGCTCATAGTCCTTAATTCCCTATTCATCCTGGAAGCACAATGAAGAACACGGATCTTAAAGAGTACTTCTGGTGGGATGGCATGAAAACAGATGCTGCTAAATATGTATCTCGATGCTTGGTCTGTCAGCAGGTTAAAGCTGAGAGATAGAAGTCTAAGGGGATGTTGCAACCATTACCCATAACCGAATGTAAATGGGAAAACATCACTATGGACTTTTTCACGAGACTTCCTATAACATCCAAACTAAATAATGTTATCTTAGTCATAGATGATCGTCTTAAAAAGTTGGCACACACCATTCCTATTAGAGAATATTTCTCTATGGATAAGCTGGCCAGGATATATGTAAAGGAAGTGGTAATATTTCATGGAGTACCACATTCCATTATATGTGATCGGAATCCGAGGTTTACCTTGAAGTTTTAGCGAAGTCTTCAACATACTCTAGATACAGAGTTTAGTTTCAGCACTGCTTGTCATCCTTATAAGGATGTTCAGTCTGAGATGAAAATTCACACTCTAGAAGACATTTTTAGAGCTTGCTCTATCGATTTCAAAGGTGGTTGGGATCAACACCTACCATTGGTGGACTTTTCATATAATAATATCGTTCACTCCAGTATTTAGATGGCCTCTTATGAAGCTCTCTATTGAATGAAATGAAGGACTCCAACTTGATGGGATTATGTTTGGGAAAGAAAGCTATTAGGACCTGATCTTGTTGTTGAGATGGCATAAAAGGTTAGATCTATTCAACAACACATAAGAGAAACTCAGAGTCGAAAAAACATTTATGCCGAAAACTGAAGAAAAGACCAAGAGTTTGAAGTGGGTGATAATGTGTTCTTACGAATATCTCATTGGAAGAGAGTAATGAGATTTGGAAAGAAGGGAAAGTTGATCCCTAGTTATATCGGTCCTTCCGAAATATTGGATCGTGTTGGGAAGGTAGCTTACCGATTCAACTTCTATTGAATCTCTCTCAAGCTCACGATATGTTCCATGTATCTCTCCTGACAAAGTATATACCCGATCCTTCAAATGTAATAAACTCAGAAGTTGTACCATTGGATAAATATCTTCCTTATGAATAATTGACGATAGAGATTCTAGATTATAGTGAAAAAGTTCTACGGAACAAGACCACTCACTTGGTGAATGTTTAATGGTGGAAACACCAATTAGAATATGCTACATGGGAGCTTGAAAATACGATGAGAGAGATGTATCTACATCAGTTTGTTATGAATTGATGAATTTCAAGGGTGAAATTCATTTTAAGGGGTTAGAATGTAACACCCTAATATTTTATAAGAAGTATGTTTTTTATGTATTATGTTATATGCATAATCAAAGGAATCTTTCATTACACACAACACTAGCATGGATTGCGTTATACGCAAAGGAAACCTTTTTCGATAGAGTGTGTTGTACTCAAAATCGAGTTTCACTAAACAATGATTTGTTATTAAAATATTATATAAACTAGCCATTATGAATAGTAATTCTCATTTTTTGAAATTTTATATATTTTATCTTTCCAAATGGACTTCATTTTTGGTTTTGGAATATCGAAATTAGCCTAGGGTGAAATATTGGTATTTTTCTGAAAACAATCAATTTTTGATGAAGAGTGAAAACACTGGGTTACAATTTAAAAACCGACTTTTTATTTATAAATTTATTTATTTTATTTAAATTTAGTTTAGGTCAATATCGATAAATAATTCATATATAAGTTCAATGTAAATAATTAGAGTCATTTTATAATAATTTTATATATATAAAAATTTTATTGAACTTTTTACCCTCTTTTACCCACCTCCTAAGTGAATTTGCAAACGTACATAAAATGTAATTTTACAGCTTCTGTGAGTGGAATTTCGAAAATCTGCGAGACACATTTAATATTAAGGAGTACAATTTGTTTCAATAAGATAAAAATAATTTCTGTTCATAGTAACTTTTTACTTTTGTTTACCACAGTTAAAAGTAAATAGGGTAATTAATGGTAAAAATGATATTATTATTACCCTAACACATGTCCTAATTCTATTGGATAAGTCTAACTAGACCATAAACTACCTTATTAATAAAATATAACCCTTTATGTCCACTTTTATTAGATTAGGACATTTATTATTATTTTATTTAAAGAAGTGTTAAAATAGTTAAAATCAATGTTTAATAATTAAAATCCTTTTTTATGTAGGGTTATACATAAGATAAATTCGATGATATAAAATCATTAAAAATATAATAAGATTTAATAAATAATGGTATTTTATTTATAATTTTTATACATTAAATAATTTAATTTATTGTTGACACAATGATGATTTAGTAATTACTTTATTTATGAAATATTAACATAAATGATATTTTAAATACGCAAATAAATGTAATTTGAGAATTTTTTTGAATTAAAATAATTTTATAGGTTAATATGACATGTTATTATTTAACTAATTAACTTTTTTATAAATAATTATGTTGTTATGAGTTTTACAAAAAAATCAATTACCAAATAGTGTCAAAATTGGCATAAAATAGTGTTTAAAACAAATATTATATTATTAATTTTTATTCTATTCCTAAAAATATAAGGCTCAGCCAAATGACTTAGATAAGGTTATATATATTAATAATTAACCACATGGGGTTCTTTTGTCTTGTTATAGTATGTTTATTTACCATATAGTGTAAGAAAACAAGAAGACACGGTAAAAGATAAAATATTTAACTTAGAGAAAAATCTAAATGATAAGTTTAAAATAGTACCATAAATTTGTATAAAACCTTTTTTTAGAGGATTTCGACCCATTACCACTTAATCTTAGAAATAAATCAATTTGGAGCTATTATTAACCGAATATGAATATATTATAAAATAATATTTTAATTTTTTCATACGGTGTCCCTCTCCGCCCTTATAAAAGGGCACCTACTACCTCTCCTCCTCGCACCATTTTGATCCTTCAATATCAGAAAAACCCTTTCCATTTCCATTATAAACTTCCCTAGAAACATACTAGAGGTCCTGGTCTTCTTCAAAGACCAGTTTTAGTGCCCAAAAAGGAGGTTTCAAAGAGGCGTTTTGAAGAAGAGGTATTATCTGTTACTAATTCATTCGCGATTATTTCTTCTTATACTTCCTATTATTTAGTTTTTTCATTATGAAGTAATAACATCAGTATCACTCATATACGAATATGTTATTATAAATATGAAACAAATGTACTTCACCTTTTAACCATTCTATGGAAAATGAAATCACCCCGCGTGCGTACATATGGAATACCATCTCCACGCCGTGGTGTAATCGGTTTTCCACCACCACCTTACTTGGATGGGTATAATGGTGTAATGAATAACTATATATGATTACTGTAAAGTGATATTTATTATTAAATAGTATATATACACTTAAAAACAATTCCACGATCATGGGAATGATATCATTGCTCGTGCGTACGTAACACTTACCGTCTGCACGATGTGATGCGACTCGTTCTACATGATCTTCATTGAATAATGATTATATAAATGAATTGAATGAATAAAAATGATATATATTACACTAATACCATTCTAGAAATGAGGTACCCATAACCTAAAAAGAAGAATAAGAATTAAACCGACAAAACATGAATCAGAACATAATGCCACGTACACCCGAATAACAAGTAGCAATGATATATTACTAATAAGAAGATAAGAATATGACCATATATGATATCATAACAATGAATATGATTATTTAATAAGTCAATTACATTATTTAAATCATTATACAGGAGTTTTGGATACGTACGAAGTAAATCAGACCTATGGTACGGGAATATTTCACAATATCATTTTTATCCGAGATTGTTTATACTTCAGAATATACTGGGGAATATTTATCACCCACATCCATGTTTCCTAGAAATGTAATATTATGTCTATCCACCTAAAAAATTTTAAATCAAATTTTACCTATTTGTGAATTTTAAAAAAATATATTAAAGGAATCTTTTTTCGTTTTCAGTACGAGATAATTTTTGACTTTTTCATAAAAAGTACGAGAAGAATGTTTTTTAACTTTTACAACTTGAATGAATTTTTTTGATTTCAGAAAACATTATTTCCATGAATCTTCGATTATATGTTTTCAAGATTATTTTTAATTAAATTCTTTTAGTTTAAAATTGTATGAGATGTTAAGAAAGGAAAAATGATTTTGAAGTAGAAAGGAAATTTTCGTCAAGAATGGTGATCAAGTGTTTTATCAAAATTATTTTTCATCTAAGATAATATAGGGTTATGTTTCCATCCCAATTTTTGCATTGATTTGATTATGTAATGATGTAATTATTATTATGAAGTACTTTTATGGATTGTGTTATGATGGCATGATGTTTATGAATCCCATTTTTATTACATGGGATATACTATGATATTTGATTAATGATTTTGTGGCACACATAAGAATGGTTTAATTATGAGATGGGTGGGACCTATATCTCCCTCCAATTCATTGGGTAAAGATATATATCTCATGAGATAGACATGGCTGGAATGAAAAGTTAATATGGTTCAGTGATACAGGACTGGAATGAGAAGTGAACTCGGTTCAGTAATGGACTATGTCTGCTATGATGATCTTGGAAAAGTGCCTTGACTAATATGAATTGATTTTTTACGATTATGTGTGTATGCCAAAATGTTTCATGATTTATTTTATGATTATTGGGATTTCATTTCACTACAATGATCTATCCCATGTTATGATATTATGATCTTTTTTCAGGGTAAGATTTTCAAAAAATTATGTTCCTATTAATATGATATGATTGATATTTCTTTTTTTTACCCTTACTGAAATGTTGAGATCACCCTTTTGTATGTTTTCATTTCCCCAGGACTGGAAGAATTGTATTAAGTGGGATATGCCAAAAGGGACCCTATATATGATGAAATAAATGGGAGATAATGTAGATGATTTATGAACCAGTTGTTTTGGTTTCCCAGTTTCTAATGACATTATACCTATATGTTCCTATCATGGTTTTGTTAAATGTCACAAAAAGTATGCTTAAATTTTGATGTAATAACCATGTATGTAATGTATGGGTCGTTATACATCAGGCTATAAGTCAATCCAGAACTGAACATCTCATCGATGGGGTCGCTTTCCAACATCCACAAGGAAAACATCATATAATATCACAATGATCATAAGAATATTTATCATTCCAAAATCAAATTATTAATATAAAAATTTAGTAAACAATGAAATAAGGGACACCACATGCTGACTGCCCAACTGAAAAACTCCGATGAAAAATGATAACAACATATTGTCTATCGACATCGTAAAACCCAACTCTCCTCGGGAAGAAGTTGATAAAAAGATGTAAAAAATAAAACTAGTCAATCCTAAGTATAACAGAATATGTTTTCATCTATAAGAATAAAAATATCCCCATGTGACTAATGAGTCCCCATTAATAGTCAACATGGGTAGACATCAAACAATCTAGTCTTGACTTCGACTAGAGTTGTCAACACCAGGTGTATGAGAATACTCTCTAAATCTAGTCCCAAAGAATGGGGTAAAGCCGGTGAAATAAAAGAGTGTAAATCTATTTAATCAAACAAGGAAACAACAAGTGTACCAAACAATCCAATAATATCGCTGATTATATCAGTCCCCTATGGATCTTCCTCCTCTAATACGTACAACTAAACACACCCAACTACTCTTACTAACTATTGATGAAATTATCCACGACCATGCTAAGGTTTAAGTTCCAGAACATGAGAAACAATTTGAGGTCTACCTTTACCTACTCCAACTACCCTTGATAAAGCATAAGCATGCTTCCCCTACTTCTGAATCTGGAACGTAGGAATCTATTGTAGAGGCTGACAATAAACCATTCCACCACAACCAAATTGATCTTGAAGAACCATTAGACAGTATCTCTAGTGATGGACACACACTCCACTACAATATAAAACTAGAAAAATGCTCTTAGGAAAATAACGAAAATAACTAGCATTGAAAGTTTGAAAATCTAGCTGCTGAGGTGAACTGCCTATGAGTCAAAACCTCAATGTTCCTTGCACCAGAGATGTCCCACTATAAACTCTTCCCTATGAATACCCCTTATGGATCTTCTATCATGGTGTACCTCCTCATGATTTCATAAATTCGATAACATCTTCCTTCTTTTAAACCTCTAGATATGTTTGCAATTTAAAAGGGGTAACTGCATACTAGATTGACAAACATCATTCCTCCTCAATATGCCATGCATGAGGCTCCTCATTAAAAACAATATTTGAGAAAAAACAAAAAAGGTCCTTGAACTTGATTCTTATCCCCTTTATTAACATTATCCCATAGTAATAATAAATAATCTTCTACCTCTTTACTTCCTTCATGGTCAATGAAATGAACACATCCTAAAACATCTATTGGATGTTGACCCAAAAAATTTCTACATCCTCCACTCTCCACGATACAATGTCAACCATAATATGTAGCATCTCACATACGAATGACTAACAAAGGGACCTAGAACTCTTTTAGGGAGGAGATCAATCTAAAAGTGATATCAAGAACATATAACGAGCTCTCTATCTTCTGGTCTCAAAAACTCCCCCATAATTAAAAAATCCATCAGTTGGATAGAGAACAACTTTCTCTACCACAAATCATCAGCCTCAACTAGATCAACCCTATGGTGATCAACCGGGCCGGCCTGCAGAACCTCTAATACTTGATCTATATGAAAAAGATGATCAATAACCATAGTGGAATGAAAAAAACAACATACATTTCCCGATAGTGTGGAATTTTATTTATATATTTTAACTCAATTAATTCATATTATTATCCATTTATTCATTACCAAAACAACTAAATTCAAACAATAAATAAAGTCATTATGACTCATCTACATATCCAAGGTCACAACCCTAAAACTATGTGATTCACAATTGGTCATTCAATAATCATTGAGAACATGCATTGTATCTAGATGGACCCTATAATCCCCTATCAAAGCCATTCTCTATGGCCTAGGTCAAATACAAAGGCCAATTAGAATGATTTACACAACAACAGAAGAAATCCTCACCTTGCCGAATTACAATATACATCATATCTCTCAGCCACTAATTTTGATACCACTATGTCATGACCCCCTCCCTCCAATGATACTGCAATATTGGGAGAGAGATGACAACCCCCCGAGTCTCGTCTCTAGTGGGACCTATGTTGGTGACTAGAACCAAGGGTGAAGAAATATAAAAAGTTGAAAGTCATTTCCCTTTATAAGAAAACAATTTTGGGAGATATGATGAATAATCCACAATTAATCCAATTCAAACACACACAGATACATATATATATATATATATAAACCATCCCCCAATGAATGTGTAAAGAGAAATGATACAAAAAAAACAATAACTTCTAAATGTAAATACCCAAATGTACATCTAAAGTAGCCACATAAAAAATGTCCCAAGGCCCAAACATGTAACGCCCATTACGGTCCTTATAATCCCCCTAGAAATGTAAAAATAGTTTTATATACGTTGGGTGAGCTTGCATGTATACTCAAAATGAAATCCAATGTCTACTATGCACAAGTGAATGAATAATACCAATGCCCCATAATTGAACATCGGAAATAGACTTCACCCATGATGGTATAATAACCATCCCATCCTCACTAAGAAAAACCTATGAAGTAATACATGTCATTTAATATAATATAATGTAATGGAAATTGAGGATAGGGTACTGCACACCACATTCTCATAGGTATACCACTCTCACCCAACTTCGTACATTCTATCCTTCCCATCATATCCATACATCCACAAATATAAAATCAATCATTATTGACATACAAAATAGGTAATTAATATTCTTTAGAGATCACCAACCGGCTCTCTTTGGTAGTCATAGTTTTCCCATCAGCATTGGGTATTATCAACCACAAATGGCGGTCTCTATTAGAATTCCTACCATGATCATAGTAGTGGTATCTAGGAATGATATTTGTAACGACCCATGTAGACACTAAAGGTTTTGAAAAATATCATATTTAATGACTAGAAAAGGAGGTCACTAATGGTTATTCAACAATAACCTATATAGACATCCATAAGCGATCACTAGGCTGGAGAATGATTTATAAAAAACATGCTTTCTGGCATCCAAATTGATGTATTAAATGGATTGATAAGAAGAAAAAGAAAAAAAGAAAAAACCTATAAAAATTAAATTAAAATCTGATATCCTAACAAAAACAACAATCCAATCAACTGGAAATCCCTTCCAATATTTTTCCTCAATCAACAAACCAATAAGATACAAAAAAACAAGAAAAATAAGTAGATATGATTATTGTTGGGTGACTAAATTATTTGAATACAACATTAAAAAATTATATAAACACCTAATGGGTAATATAAGGGGTAATAGTAAACACATTAACATAAGTGAAAATATATTAAAACAAAAAATTATCTATAGATATCATAAAATACATGTGCTACATGAGTAATCTTCTCAGTTGGTTGTTCATTATGTTTAAAACTACCCAGTTGTTTGATAAGTTTTTGAAGATAGAAACTATTTTGAATATATAGATATACCTATCCATGAGTGTTGTCACTTTCCATCTTGAAAATAGTATGAATGGTAGAAACTACACAAGAAAAATTGATCAAAACAATGTATATACATATGGATTTATAGTCAAGATCTGAAATGGATGATGAATAAATAGATAGAAAAATGAACTAACAGATGATATTACATAAAATGTCAAAGATAAATGAGTAGATGGAAAAATTAATGGGATGATATGAATAAAAAAACACATACATAGAGAGAGATATAAATACACAACCTATGAGAGAAACACACAATCCTTGAACTATTATAGAATTGAATCTTGATGTATATCATTTTCCTATGTCCATGTAGAAACCTCCCCCTTCCATTAAGATTATAATAATCATAGAAGATCTAACAACTCCTTGATGATTATCAGCATCCATTTTGGGGAAATACACCATTTAATGTGTGTCACATCATATGAAAACATTCTTAGAAAACCAAAAAAACATATCAGATTCCCAAACACAAATATATTCACCCATAATTCCCAAAAATATGTTGATCAGTGGTAGTGATAGAAAAAAATTTGGTCTTTATCCTTGGAGGTGGCATCATGATTGAATGGATGTAGACATATTATTTATGTTGGAATGCACAATATTCAAGTATGAGCAAAAGGAGGACTCCATTTATGTATCAATATAGATATCACTGATGTATATTTATAACATAAACTTGATACCATAAATATTGGTCCCTTGAATCACATAGATAAAAACAGTCCAGCTTACAAATGTTATTTTAAGAATCATGTTATGAGATGTAAACTAGGTATTTGCGAAACTAATATCTAGTTTCTTGTATGAAAATACTATTATCAAAAAGGATATGTAGGGAGATTTTAGGTTAACACACTCATTTTTCCATGAATTATTAAGGGATTTCCTGAATTCCATGGGGAAGGAACCCCATCGACAATGAAATATTAGCATTGAGACATGAATAGAAATAATTCAAGGTCATTATTGGATTGATATAACCTATAAATATTCAATGGTGTTAACATTAATCAGTAAAATAGAGTCTCTGGGCACATTCTATATAAAGATCGAGCGGTTTATTATGAAGAATGGGGTTAGGATGTCATTCCCGACATCCCTCCACCAATTTGTATTATAATATTCTTGCTTATGTTTTCAAGAAAAAACCAACTCCTGGTCGATGAAACACAAAATTATTTAAATCCATGTGCAGTTTTCATGCAAACAATTCTAATAGAATATCATCTTATAAGTCTCATGAATAATGTTTTGGTGATTATTCACAAATTATTACTACATATCTATATGGGGAATGCTCTATTTCATATAATGGGGTGATTCAAAGTGTTTTGGGGATGGATAGAACTGAGAATTTATACATATATTATTTATGGGATGTTGACATAGAGTTATTATAATTACACATCATCTAGTCCATCTAGAATATCATGTAATTTTTACTAAATGAAAATGTGAGAAAATAGTTTTTGTAACAACATTCATAGTTGAAATTATTTTTCTATAGATATGACCCCACTAGGGTAATATAATTTTTTGTCATGATGAGTATGATCATAATAATACATGATGGATATGATGAGTTTCAACTTAAGGGACCATATTTACGATGAAACCATCTATTTGGACCCTATAATGTATTGATTATCACACTAATTTTAATGTATACAAAATCTAATGATGAAACTACTAATAGATATTGTGAAGGAAAAACATTTAATGGTGTTTTAGAAACTATAAATGATTATGGACTATAAAACTGATGATACATTGAGAAAGATACCTCCAACATGTTATTTTTTATGTTTATGTCCTTGGTTTTTCTAATATTGGGTATCCTCATACCCATATGGAGTACTTATATGATTTGATATCATGGTCACAATGTGATTATCCCTTATGAAAGGGATATGGTTACTAGAAATCCACATTAAATACCAATAACTTGCAATATTCCCAAATCACCTGATCATCCAAGATAATAAACTGCATAGTAACTCAAAATCATTGATATAATGAGTCAAAAATATATTCTCTAATGATCTATTTATTATCCTTGAGGAGAGCACCTATCCATTGATGAAAATCATAAGATACATATTAAATCACTATTACATTAGTCCATTCAGATTCCTAATGGAGGGATGAATGAAATATCCTAGATCTATTAATTCCCCACACACTAGAAAAGACATGAAAGGATGGATTTATAAACATATATATAGGTAGATATATAAACAAATAGATGGATGGATTAAAGGATTAATGAACGTATGAACAACTAAAAATACAACTTGAAAAAAAATTACGAATAAAAATTGAAATGCAGACACATTGATGGGTTTAAAAATACACATATAAATTGATAAAAAATTAATCAAACAAAGATAATGTAATATATAAACACAAAAAACGAGAAATGGATGCATATAAAAATAGAAATAATGATGATATAAAATCATACCAATGAAAAGACGAATGGATAGATTGACCGGTAATTAGAAAGACATATAGACAGATTATGATACCAAAAACCATATTTCTGAACCAACCCATGAACAAATTGATAATTATACATAAAAATAGTCCTGAAAAAACCTATTAATGGATAAATATATAGATATTATTTTGGGAAATTTTGATAGATATAAAGATTGACAAACATGCAGATATATAGACACACACACTCCCACACACAATCACATAGAAGAAGACATACATACATGTTGATTTTATATAAAATAAAAATTAAATACACATATGTAAATAGAACATTATTGACATGAACAAACTATTAAATACTATCAAACAAGTATGATGGAAAAAGATAGGATACAAAAAAATATTGACCATTAAATTTCACTGTATACTGAGAGGAAGACTGGCTGGAAGGTTGATGCTGGGGAGCATCTTGGGAATGATTGGTACCACAGTACATCTAGGGATAACATATTAGATTGGGGTATAAATTGTGGGAACAACTTTTTTTCATTCGGTCATATGTGGTAGAATAAGTGAAGTCCAGACTATTATAATAGGGGGGGGATGATGACATTGGGGGGTTATTGAGAATATTCTCATGTTTTTTCATACCATCCTTCTAGTTTATGTGAGAGTAGTAAAATATGAATGACTAAAGTATAAATAAAGGTAACAATAACAAAGTAGGACCCATTAAATTGTAAAAATATAGTTGATCCCCTAAAATATATGAAAATAGAGAAAGTCAATCTAAATGAGAAACCATGATTGTAAAATAAAACACACCTATTGAATTTAACATGTCATATGGGGACATGGATGCTTTCTCCATCCATTGGAGTAGGGGCCTAAAAAAATTTAAATTATGAAGATAATAATAGTTTAGGTAATAAAAGATAAATGAATAAATACAAAATAAACCTGTGATGTAGGATCACATACACCATCACCATAACAAACATATTTTTGTAGAGATCAAACCTTAGCTACCAAATTCGCATTTACCTCTTCATAAGTACGCATTCCTGGCTCCAAATGTTTCACATATTGTGTCATCCCAGAACAATAATTGCCACAAACTTAGCATGCAAATGTATATAATGAGGAATCCATGTTACATTGTTCAAATTGTAGCCATGTCCATCACGACCAATAATGTGAAGGAATATCACATCCCTTCACATGTAATGTTGTTTCTATTCCTATGGATCCTGGGCTAACTCAACCTCAAGTTGATCCAATGTAATATATAGATATAAATATATATGTAAATATAGATTTTTGTCATTATAGATAATTAGGAAAATATTGTACGATAAGAGATGCAACCTCCAGATCATTTTGCTCACGAGTCTTCATCCACACCATCATTTTATCAGTTGATAAACCATGATCTTGTAAATATATGCCAAAATGATATAAATATAGAACAAAAACAATTTAAAATAATAAATTTTAAAATTATTACTATAATTATATCATGTAGAACATGGGACATTGTATAATCCCTACCCTATGAGGTGGTACCTATAATGCTCGATTCATGGAATGATGTGATACCACCTCCTACATTCAATTAATTCAAAAATAAAACATGTAAAATGTTAAAAATTATCAGACATATATAAACCTATATTAATAGACTCCATTTTCCAATCGTAGTAGACCAATGTGCGACTAACTCATGTCATTGAGATGTGAGAACCCCTCTCAAGACTCTATCATGAATGTCTAAGTCACCCGAATTTGGTACCCAATGATCCTTATTTACTCTCACATTATGATATGTAAACATTTTACTACAATTTTCCATACATTCCAGAAAAAACACATTTGAGAACACTCTCTTATTATTCTATTTAATAAGAAATTTTGTCACACATGTTACTACTTTTTAGACATAGCTATGAAACTAAACTGATTTTCCTACCTAATCATGCATCCATAGATGATCTAATGTATACAAGAGGAATGACGCCTGATAACCTATATTAAATGAAAATATGTGTGGGTTGAATAAAATATTCCCCAACTAGAGAATAAATTCAGGGGAACCAACTCCCACATGATGGTATCTCTCATCAAATGATACATCAAGGATCATGTAGGAAATCCAAGAATAAATACCATGAACAAGGCCTCTAATTTGAGAGTATTAAGTGATCGTGAATGATCCCATTAAAATTACTTAATAAATATTTATAAAGATATATATATATATATATATATATATATTTATAATTATCTATTAAAAAATAATTAAATTTACATCCATGAATTCCTCAACCCTTATACATTTATGGCTCCACAGAATGATGTGGATCTGTTGCATGTCCCCTAATAAGTATACAGTAATAGAAAACCTTATTATGAATAGGATTATATACCTAAAACAACACCATATAATGTTAACAACAACAACTCGCATTCTTTTTATTTATTTGACACACAATTCATCACTTATAAAGGGGTGTTTAATTTTAATGATGCTATATCTACTTCTAGTTATTTTTTCAAAAGGGAGAATGGATTTAAAAAAACACAATGGGAAATACATAATAGAAAACATATATGGAATGAAAATGAATATATGGAGAATGAGTCCAGGAATAAAGTACATAATTCATGAAATTAAGAGTGATAAGGTCCTAGTAAGGTGATTCTCACAAAAGAAGTTTATTATAATCCATATAGAGAAGTGGGTTTGGAAGATAATATTTATAAAGAGACTTTTGAACCATGTGTGTATTAGAAGAAAATGAATTATTAATAAATAAATTCATTCTATAAATATGGAGATTATGTGGGTAGCATATTTGATCTAGAATGGAATTGACCGGCATTGATGCTAATAATCCTTGATGACATTATAGACTGTAGAATACTTTTACAGATGACTTTGTAGATGTTTAATTGTACAAAAAATTAAATATTTTATGATTGTTATACTAATGTAAAACATATGGTGTAAAATAATCAACATTGCAATGTATAAAAAATGATTTTATACAATGTAAATATTATTTTAGACATATGTTTAATTTTTCCATGTTTCAGGAAGAAATTATGAATATATGAATTATATGTATGTATACATTGAGTTTATATGAATGAGTCAAGTCGATGAGTGATCAAGACATGTCTTTGGACTCCAATAGTAAGACCCCCAATACATATTACTTACCAGCATAGGAAGTGTAATAGAGGGAAGTACAATGAATTATTTTGTTAGTCTATTGGAATCTTTTGTTAGAGGGACACCATTATAAATTTGTTGAGGTTCTATCAAGCCAGGGAGAGGGAATATTTCACTCTAGTTTGTGATGTAGATAGGGAGTATCTTGATGAGAGAGATGGACACACAAACACACTGTCTATCTCCATCTCTTTATAATAAAAACCACAACAACTATCAGATTCTAGTAGAGATGATCTCCTTCACAATTCCAAGGACATATTATTTCTTCTTGGCTTATTCCATGATATTTCCACCTATTATTATAAATAGTTACAAAAATATATATAGTGGAAAAGAATTTTTTAGAGATTTTATTTTCTCTATCTTAATAATATTTATATATTAAAACGAAAACATTCCTCATAAAAATCAATTTTGGTATTGTATAATCATTATTCAAGTTTTTATAAGCATGAATACTCTCTACATAGATATAGTTTTAGATGTTTAATCCTGAATTTATAGCAATTTCAGTTTTGTTGTAATCATAATAAATTGAATAATTAGGGTTTTTTTAAAAGGGTAAATGATGTCCTTTCCCATCTATTACAAGGTAAGTTAATGAATATACTCATTAGAAGGTACATTATGTTGGAAATAATTATGTTACTTTACAATAATGAAATGCAATATACTCTTTGATTGTCTCTATATATGTGGGTAATGATGCCTCTATAATAGTTCATTCGGTAACAATGGTAAGGACTACAATACTATTAGTACTACTATAATTAAGGTTTATTCTATTGTAGTTTTAAAATATCCCTTTCTAATATGCCTCATGTGGTAGTGAAGGTTATAGGTATAAGAATGATAAGGAAAATCTGATAGAATTTTTTTTAAATAATTACACATTTATATATATTCTAAGGTTAAATCCAGACAATGGTGATAATATAACAATATAGGTTATCCCATGTATTTTTTACTTCATTTTTCAATAAATAAAATGGTATAAATAGAATGTGAATAAAATATAATTATGATAGATTAACACAAACATATCTTTCAATGTAAATGTATGTGATCTATAAGGGTGATCCAAAGGGGGATTTTTGTTCCACTACTTAATGATATAATATTGAAATATCATGATTTATTCATGCCTTGATATATAATTTTGTTATAAATAATGATTATTGAGAACTAGCTACTCAAATTTTGAAGGCTGTTGTTAATATCTAAACCCTGTAAGCAGATAGTGTAGGAGGAATCCTATGAAATTCTAGAGATATTGACATATTATTGATAAAAAAAATACCTAGATATAATAAATTAAATTCTATTCCAGAAGAAATATATTATTATATTATAGAAGATAGGGATTATATAAAAGGGGAAAAATATTTTTTTCATTAGATGAAGAATATGATACTTGGTAGAAACCCATAGTATGGAGCAGAGAGTGACATAAATGTAGTCGAGGTAGCCCTCGATATATAGGGGTTATATGGAAATGGAGGGAATGATTTGTTTGATTGTATTCATTTTATTCATTTGTATCCCGATGGATTCCCAGGGAACATAGATTCATGACTCTTAATAGCCATTGTTTTTTTATAATAAAAGAAGAATCAAGAGGAATGATAACATCCTCTATAATTCCATTTTTACATTCTATTAATAATAACATAAGTTGAATATGGGTTTAAGAACCACATGATTCATATAATAATAATAATATTTCAATTAATAATACTACCACACATTACTATGGTATCATAGATATAAAATTAAACATTTATTCTACATGGAGGATACAATTTACTTATTTCATTTATTATTCTCTTATGAAATATTACATATATTTTTTGATTTTATGTTTTTCATTATATAAATATTATAAGATTTTTTTTTAATATTTATCAAAAAATATTTATTTATATATTTTACATCTAATTCAAGTTATTTTTCTTCCAAATATATAACAATGAAAAATACAGTAAATACAAATGAAAGTAAATAGTTCATAAAATGATAATAAATTTAATTAAATGATTTAAATTGATGAGAGGGAAATCATGAAAAGATTTCCTTAAACATGAAAATTGATCAGTTCTCCTTCAACGATTTTTTTAATTGAATTAGTATATTACTCACATTTACTTAAATTATTTTGATCAAGTTGTTGTGAAACAAAGGCCACATTCATGGGTTCATCCCGTTCAATTAAAAACAATCCTCTCCTTTCCATTTTCACAACAACATTCCAATTCTGATTAGATGACATGGTAATGATGAAAACCTTTTTAGCCTCTGATATCAAAAATTAAGGTTCATTACAAACTCATTTATATTTGTATAACATACGACTAATATTTAAAAAAGTATTCATATATTGATTGAAGTTAATTCCACATACTAGAGAACCAATTACACATTAAAAATATTCATTCCAACATGTGTTGATATACATCATCAATGACATCCTTAAATTGACCATAGTAATAACAAAAATAGACAGATGGATAACAAATACAATTGTTTGTGTTTCATTCTTGTCATTAACCAAATTAATGTGAAACAAAAATCCATAAGTATCTAAAGCATTATATCAATGAGCCATTATATATGGACCCTCAGCTAGTTGGTTAAATTAATCCTTCAGTGTTGGGTCACCTAACTCCCACATGTTATTGACCTATATATTTCCTAAATATAGATAAAAATATATGTAGGCAGAAATTAGTATTATACCAAATTCATTATAAAAATCCCATTATACAAAAAAATTCATTGGACCAATAATGAAATGATTCATAATGGGATTGTTGAATCTAAAAATCACTCACCTTAGATATATTTTATTTTATCTCATTAATGTCTTTCGGGGAAATTATAATTCCATGTTTAAATGATCAACATTATATGTGAAAATGGAACATATAAATGATAAATATTAATAGTTATAAGACAATTATTACATAAATAGTGTGACTGATGGATTATTGATCAAGATATATCGATGAGCTTATATCTAATCGATCTTGTCGATAAAAAATATATTTTCTTCACCAATTGGCCCATTTCGATTCTGATAGGGCTTATCTATTATTGTCTCAATATCCTTATTATATTCTATAGAAAAAGTAGTATACTTATCCATAAAATAATAATGTTATATTGATTCCTCTAGATTTTCTCTATAATGTACTATCCATTTCAATGTATTTACATACAACTTAATATGATGCATCCACATTAATTATATTGGACTAGAAATCATTACATCATCGACTAGGGGCACTATCAAGTGAACCATAGCATCTAAAAAATGTGTGTAGAAAGCGTTTTCCCATGTGATAGAGCACAAGAACAATTATATCATATATAATTTTCAAATCATCCATTTGTTGATTTATGATATAAAAATTTCTAAAAAAATTACTCATCTCAATCCACGGTTGAAGAAAACTGTTTGAAATAAATCATTATTTGTTATTGGAATCAACTACTAAATTAATATGTGATTTCCATGACTTTTGAACCCTTATGATTTCCTACTCAATACATTCACATTCTTGGAAATATTAAGAAGAGTAACAATAAAGAACTTTAAGAATATTTAAAATGGAATGAAATGTATCCTTGACTTTTTTTCTTATTGTATACCTTACAGCATGGATGTATGCCTTGTTTCCCTAACCAAAATATAAATTCAATTGTTTATTTAAACCCATTTCTTCAAAATCACATCGTACATTGACATGATACTTTTATTTTCCCCTGACAAAAAAATTGTCCACAGTGTATTATCTAATAAAATTTATTCAATGTGAATTAATTCCATATTATTATTTAGCAATTCATTTTTAAGGCAAGAGTGACTAAATTTTTTTTTCTTCTTCCATTTATATGGTATATTTTTATATGTTGGGAAGACATTAATTGTACACACCAAAGTAGCATACAGTTAGAACATTTTATTCATTTTACAATCATATGTTATGACACATTATTTTTAAAATTCATTCAACTCATCAACCAATGGATGAAGGTAAACAAAAATCTTATCCCATGGAAATATAAGGATATCCATAATAGTGGAATGTAAAAGATATTTTCATATAACACTATAGTTCTATATTATTCATAACCAACACCATATTCCATTTGTTATGAGTTCCACTTACTATAGAATATAATGGTTTAAAAGTGTCTACATACTATCCCAACTGGACATTAAAACTATCATTAGAAAAGTCATGGTGTCACAGATTTAGAAAGATTCCATGAAAAAGTGCCTATCATATGGGGCAACATATCACTTCCCTAATTTCATTCCACATGCCATTTAATTAATCCAGAAACCATAAATGGAATAAACAATATTTTCCACCTCAAACTTATTAGAAATTAATTCATTTTCTTTACCTCATTTGGTTTCCCCTATTTTATAGTCTAACATTGATTAGTCTGATTTTCACTATTTTATGAGTAGAAAGGCATACAATTATCAAATTGAATAGTTCCTTTCTAAAAATTATACAATTGTTTTCACATGAATCTATAGTCTCATACGTGAAACTGATTTTATCTATCAACTTAAATAAATGATAATATGACTCATGAATCATAGTGTAAATAAGATGAATGTTTTTTAATAACCCCCACAACATGTTGAACAATGTTTACAACCACTAATTCAAATTACTCATGTGAAAAAACTCCATGATAATAGAAAAATTTCATTACGAAATACGACTTTAATATAATCCATTTTTTTATAATCATGTATTTCATAAAACATCAATGAATCATAATCTACACCAGAGAATGGATTGATCTCACCGGTCTCTACATTTTGGATGTTAATTACATTAGGATCTAGCCTACAAATAATTTTAGTAATTATTTCATGAATATGATCATCATTCCTCACATCATCTTTCATGTAAAATTTTTCAGTTTGATTAAAATGAATTTATTCATCCCATGGAAGAGTCCAATTCATAAATTTTTTAGAAACCCATTCAAAAAATTATTCTCCCTCACTATATATTTTATTAATTGATATCTTTTTTAAAATTATATATATAGAAATATTATATAGTCAAATTTAAATCATCTAGTGAAATCAATGAACAAAATAATTTTTTCAAAATAATCTTTAGATATTCTATTTGTAATTTAAATAAAACTTATATCCATATTCATATATGTATAACATGAATTATAATTTACACAATAATTAATATTCTAGGAATTTTTATAATTTAAGAACACAATATAAATTTAAAATAAAAAATCAGCTAATTGCATGTGGAATTCAATTCATACTCATCCAAAACAAAAAAAATCACAAAATGACATGATCATTAAATTATATTAAATTAATGATAAATTTTATTATTAAATGTTATATTTTTTAAATGACTATATATTTTATAGCGATTTTATAAAAAAAATGTTTGAATAAAACAATTAAATTTAATAGAATGAAAATTTTGATCAAACAAATATATAAATTAAAACTCAACTAGGATATGAATATTAAATGAAATTAAATAAAATATTGTATTTTTTAATATAAATTTGGATTAATGGGACGTATAAATTGGTAATCATTAGAAAATTACTAAAAATATATAAAATTTCAAGTCATTAATATGTTATTTGGTTTGTTCCTTTAATTGGTCATGTTTTTATTGAAACATCATTACTCTATTTAATGGATGAAAACCCACAATGTTTTTTAAGAGATAATATTTCCCGTTATATTTACCTTCATATATGAATATATATTTTTTGTTCATAATCTATTTTCACTCTTATTTTCTTAATAGTGACCTTAAACTGGTTGGGTTTTTGATGGACCCTCTTTCCTTACACACTTAACATATTCCAATAATGTAAACATGATTATTGGGTCCCATTAGTATATTTTTCTTCATTTTATGTTGTTATATAGATCATGATAAATTTATAATGAAATTAATTCACTAATTTAATATGATGGGTGGAGAAGTCAGATTAGTAAATAAAAATATTTTATTCAATATGATAAAACATAGTGATCAAACAAGGAAAATAAGGAATCTATGATCAATTAATATCAAAAAAACGTGCAATGAATTAATTCTTATAAAATATAATGATGAAAAAATAGGCAACTATAAATATAGATGAAAAAATCTAAATCACCAAAATGAAACAAAATTTAATAATGTACATGCCTATTTGGTACATTGAAAAAATATCAAATACCCATCCATTACTATCAACATTAGTGACTAAGATAATTCCTCTGAATAAGTCAACAAATATATTTCTATAATCAATTATGTAAAACTGGGTGCACGAAAAACAATATACAATGTTGGTCATCTCTAAAAGGTGAAAAACAAAGTCAATACCAGATATTCTTATTAAATATGATGAAAATTTATAGTACATATCACTTCTTCACTAACAAAAACAACTCATATGGTAATTAAGTTCGATGGTCAACAAGTAAATCATCATATCCCAGATATCATATAGTACTTTATTGAAGAAAAATAAACTCTAAAATTATATGAGTCATTATCAACAACCATAGTTAAATAATTACAAAAATATAGACACATTTATTCAGCCTCATGCTCATTATGAATGATGTTCCAATGATCAATACAGAATCACCCACCAAATAACAGACAATAGGAATGAATGTTTTTTGAATTCCAAGAAATAAAATTATCTTAACAAATTAATAGTACGTTTACGTAAATTCATTTAAAAAACATTCTTTGAAATCCATAAACATAATTTAATATCAATCAATAATAGAATCATAATGGAATTTAATAAATATTTTTAGAAAAAATAATTGTATAAAAAATAATCCATTGATGGTTCATATTGAAAATATCATTGAAAAACATATTTAAAACTATAACATGAAAATGAATTCCTAAATCAAACAAATAATGTTTTTTCACCAAATATAGAGTTATATATATTAATTTTATAGGTAATGCATTAAGACATAAAATGAAAATTTTGAAATATAATAATCCAAATACATAAAAGGAGATAAACTAAAAATATGTTGTGTATTCTTTGTATTAGAAATAGTAATGTTTTTATCAAAACCCTTTCCTACCATCAATTAGTAAAATAGCCTTTATTTCCTATTTTTTTAAATTGATTTATTAAGATGTAATTTGTTCAATATTGATACGGATAATGGTTTTATTAGAACAAAAAATAGAAAAGATATATATATTGTAAAACTTGTAAAATAGAAAATTTAAAACTATGCCTTACATCTAATTCCCAATACAAAGAATAAATCATTTTAATGGACCACACAGAGCAAAACTTAGGACCCCTATGCTTTTTAAACCAAATCCATGTGATGTTTGATATGTAATTTTGTATGAGAATAGTCATAGGTTTATATAAATTATATAAGGATTCATTTTTATATATGTTCCTATGAAAAGCTACCAATTCTAAATTTAGTATTTTAATATCTTCCAATTTCATTCATTAGATGACATGTTTGTGTGTTTACCTTTTGTCTGAATTTTTTATCATAGTTTTACAGAATGTATATATTGTTAAAGCGATTTATAAATCAACCATCTTAGCATGGTAGTGTGTTATTTTTCATAAATGAAACTAGATTTTATATATACATGACATGTGTGGGTGGAGTTTTCCTATTGTAATATTCTCTTCAATCCTCTAATATAATATAAAATACCAACACTAGAAAGTAAAAGAAGGATTATCTTTTTTTTCTGTCAACAAAACTGTCAACTAATTTTTGATGGATGAAAACGTCATTATCATAGTAATATATATATATATATGTATAAATTTAATTTTTTATATCTAGTTATTATCTTCATGTTATAGGATCTCGAAAAGGATTCATCGGAATATATAAATAGTTGATATAATAGTTATTAAAAATCCCTAAGAAAAATTAGTTGTATGTGGAGTGATGATGTTGTGAGTTGTGTGCAATGACAAAATAATGAATAATACCCTCCATACTCTAAAATATATTATATTGTAGAAAATGAAATGGTTTAAAATATATATTAAAAATTACACCATCAAAATCTTGAACGGTCACCACAAACCAAATCTCACCAACTTATACGGCAATTTGGGAGATGGATGTGCCAAAAATAAAATCCCTAAAACTGAAAATAGGGATTACAAGAAGGAATGAAAAATCCAGAACCATGTGAATATAGAGAAGTAGTATTAGGACATCATATGTGTGAGGTAGAGGTAGAGGGGAGGGAGGAAGTGAGGCACATGGATATAGGTCAGTTTTAGTTACGAACAATACCAGAGTAGATGGAGATGGGGTGAGGGATGGAGAGGTAGATGTGGAAGCAAGAGCTGGAGGTGGAGTAAGAGGTGGGAGTAGGACAGGTTCATAAAGAAAGAGGATGGGTGATGAAGGTTAGTCAACGATGGAGGTGGGTGGTGGGGGAGGTGAAAGATGACATATTGTTTGATGAAGGAAGAAGCACGAGATGAAGGGGGAGCCAGAACCGAAGGTGGAAGCAGCATGCGTGTTGTGAGGGAGAGGGTGAAATGTAGAGGTGATTTGGTGGATATTGTTGGTGTGGTAAGGGAGTGGAATGGAGGCCTACTCTTTGATGAGGGAGGATGTATGCGGTGGGGGGGATGGTGTCATAATTTTTTAGTATTGTGCCTACCAAGGGAACTCGCTGTTGATACTTAATAGATACCCCCAATGAAGATCACTCGTTATTATTGGATCAAAATAATAAATTTCTAGCAGTGACCACATCAAATACCACCCACAGACACTGATACTCACAACACATCCCTCCCACACACACCTGGGCATCAAAACACATCCCACCTACACACAACTAGACCTCACAACGCAACCCACCCACACACACTTGTTCCTCAAAACACTTCCTTGATGCACACTACTGGTCCTCACAATGCATTACATTATATCACAAATCATCCTGAAGACAGGAAGAAGTCACATCACAACTAATCCTAAAGACACCTAGGAAAACACATCAGAGCTCATCCTAAAGACTCATACGAAATAAGATCACAAATCATTCTCGAGACAACATGGAAATCATATCAAAACATATCTCGAGGACACATAGAAATCCAAATATTCCATATAATTAAATAAAATATTTCTAGAAATAAAAAATAATTAATTTCCCACCTCCCTTGGAAAAGTGATTGTAAAAGATCATGTACCCAACAGTTCGAACTCATCAAAAAATTTAGAAAAAACACCCCCTACATGACAATTCATATGTTCTATACATACTACTCAACGTTGGTGGGGTGGGTGTGAAAATGGAAAGAATTTACAATGTGTGTTTGTGTGTGTCTATATACAAACACACACATATATATATATATATAGAAAACCACAGAATCAATACCTATGGGTTTACAAATTGCTTATAAACTCAAATCACTATCACTTTTAATGATACATCTAATTGAAAATTTTAGAATTTTTATTAGTCATTTCAAAAGTTAAAGAGCTCTGAAAAGTGGATTCACATTTCCACACCTTTAAAAACCAATTAATATCATTGTTTTTTATAATAGACATTTGATCAGAAGATCCATAATTACAGTCCATTAACCACATTCATCCCATTAACCTAACAACCGAAGAAATTAAATCATAATTAATAAATCATTAAATTTTTCCAACACAACTCATGATTCTAGAACAACACTACCGCATTTCAAAAAATAGAAATTTATTTGTCACCTATCACTCCAAAAGCCTAACCGAAAAACCATCACATCCCCATCAAACAATCACTTCCAAAAAAAACCATACACACACCACCTCACAACAATGAAAAAAAACATCATCCCCATAAACCAAAACCACCAACATCAGAATACATCAATATCATTTTATTGATTTACAATGGTGTTTTCACATTATACATTATGTCATTGGTGTGTTATCACAAAAACCAAAATACTGGGGCAACAATTTCATTATGAAACTATAACTAATTAACTATTTACAATTTAGGTAAATATAAAAACAAGAAAATCAAACAACGGTTCCAAAAAAATGTCATACAACTCCAAAAACAACCAACAACCATAATTTTTATCAGGTAATTTATCCCATAAAATCCATAAAAATAAAACAAAAATAAATCTATAAAAACATGAAATCAAACACCTTTACCCTTCAATAATAAATTAACCAATTTATTTATCTTTAGTTAATATAGAACCACATTATCTCATAGTTGAAATATTAAATCCCCATCTCAGAAGTTACAAAATATGGAGAAACGAGGGAAATCCTACCTTAATGAATCTTTCTAACATTCCATAAACCTCAAGGTGAAGAAGAAATGGCCCTAAATCCACAATCACAACATGAAGAACCATAGATCAAACTACACCTAAATTAATGTGGTAAAAAAAGAACTGAAAGATAACATAAACCAAAGAACCACAACTATAGTGGATCCCCGGTATAAGAACCAAAGAATAAAGAGGATAACAAAAAGAGTACTACTAACTAATTGACTATATATCTCCAATGAAAAAACATCGAGATCAACAGATCAATGTGTGAATAATAGGTCTCAAAGAACACCTTGGGGGACCCTGTGTATTCCCTAATCAAGCACAAGAAGAAATTAAATATGAATTAATAAATATTTGAAAAAAATAATTTTTAAACTACAATGGATCAGAGTATTACATGAAGTGTAATATCTTTTCATGTCTTATAATACATGGGGTTCGATTTATTCTAAAAAATATGTCACCACTTTATTTTATTTTTTTTATACCCCAAAATATTATATTCCATTTAAACCTCTATTAATACATGTAAAATGGGTATGTGTCAGGAAACAATCTCTAACAGAAGGGAAAGAAACATCCACATTGTGTTATCCACATACACGATGTGTAATTTCCCATCTTCTAGACTTTAGAAACCAAATGTATTTAGACTCTCTCTAAGCCTCCCCTAAATACCTCAAAAACCAAAACTATAAATGTAATTGACAAGGAAGGCATTGACCATTATATATGTAATTCATATTTCATTGTTAAGAAACTATGTGTCAGATACAACTCATGTTTTGAACCCTAAAATTGTATAGTTTGAAGATGACAAATATTAACAGGAATGAAAAATTTTGATTGATGACCATAGTGACAAGGATTTATTGAATAATATAATTCAGTACATTAACGTTTTGTGGAAAACCAATATTATTAATGAATAATCCTTCAAATTATAAAATTATATGAATGAAAATTTTCCGAACTTTTTTATGTAATGTACAAAATTGTGAGGACACAATTTCCAAAAAGGAGGAAGAATCTAATGATTTAATTAATGTTATAGATAAATAAATTTATTGAATTAAAAATATTCATTAATTTTATTTTATATAGTTATATTCACTAAAATAATAATAACTTATTATTCAATCTAGATGAAAATTGTTTAATTTTAACTTGTTTTGTTTTTATGTATTATATGACTTTATTTAAAATAATTAATTTATAACTTTTATATTATAATTTTAAAAAAATATCATTCATAAACTGATCATTTATAAATTATATTATTTCTATCATTATATAAATTTTTAAATTTTTAAATTTTTTTTCTGATGAATAGTGAAAAAAAATAAATTTTATTGAATATTGTATATCTGTTTCCAGCATTTACAATGTTCAATTTTTTTCTAAAATTAATAAAATGTAAAATAAATTCAATTATATTATCAATAAAGTAATGATGGTATTTTTTTGGCTTTTATTATTTATTTAGGTATAAATCAATTTCGTACATAGGAGGACATAATTTCTGGAAAACTTCTTTTCATTATATTTTAATGGGTTAATTTTAAATTAAAATTTTCTAGTTATTTAAATTGAATTTGATAAAAATTATAAAATATTTTCAACTTTGATAATTAATATTAGTTAATAATATAAAATTATTAATTTCATAATTAATAGTACAAACAATAAAATCGGTTACCACAGTTAAGGATAAAAAAGGTTCACAAGGGATTGAACATATGTTATATCTGTTTAAATGAACTATAAACTTGTATAAATTATAATTTTACCCAATTTATGCTAAAATTAATAAATGATCAATTTTTATCTATTTTTCAAGGTGAATACATTAATATATTTAAATCGTTTTGAAAATTCTATGTGTGTACTCTTCTAAAATTATAAATAGACACCCCATATCCTTTATTCTCACCACCTAATTTTTTTTGAATAATATAGTACATACCCAAATCAATTCCATAAATTATTAAACATATCATATAGATAATGATATGATATGAATACTACCCTTGGAAGGATTTAGGTTTAATCATAAATTGACGGTATGAAAATTAGATATAGTTCTTAGTTAAACATTTTCATTTTATTTTTTCTTTTATCACATTGAAATATTCATAAAATATTCTAAAATAAATAAAATAGTCTATTTAAAATAATTAGATTTCTTTAATTTTATAACATATGTATATCTCATTATTCCATCAAATAGAAAATGAAACTGTTGGTTATGTGTATATAAAACTATTTCCTCACTAAAAAATGTAATTTTTATCCTTCATAACCTCTCACATATAGTAATAATGATGGATTTAATTTATATATACATACATATGATATTAGTTTAATATTTATTATTATATAAGGATAATATATCATCTACTTTCATGCTTTTCATCCATTGAAAAATTATAATTTCTATCATGCATATGTGTGAATAACAACCTCCTGCAATTAATGAGATACACTTTTCATGAACACATCATATTACTAATATCTAGAAGATTTTTTTTGAAAAATAACATATCATTAATGTTATAATCATCTTTAATGTGTGAAAAAATAATACATACCTTATTACCATCATGTTTGTTTAAAAATAGAAACTCTACACACATATACATATGGCCAACCATTTCAATGATTATAATGTAGTTCATATTTCACAAAATTCATTCATGTGTTTTTTTTGAAATTACAATTAATTTATAAAATTCAAAATTATTTCTTTATTTTTATTTTATATATTTTTTAATAATGAATTATAGGACCGTATTCAACTTAACGAATTCACATTGGACATATGATCAGAATATCATCAAAACATCTTACATGAACATAGATTATTATGTAATTGTATATAATATATTAGTTAATAAAATATGTGGAATAACAAAATAAAAATATATACTTATGTTATTATATTATTAGGCTAATATTTTTATTATTTAATATAATGAATTCACATGAAGTGTCTGACTAGTGTTATAAGAGTTTTACATTAAAAACATTGTATTTCATGTTTTAATGATTTGTTTCTAAAAATATATCTTCTATATAAATATTTCTAAAATTATTTTTTAAGTGAATTTTTACAGACATAATTGAATTACAATCTATATATTATGTCACTTTTTTACATTCTGTCAATCGATTTCATGGGGAAATATTCATGCATATTTTATACGGAACATTTTCACTATCGTTACCATATGAAAAAGAAATGTTCTATTTTAACATATATGATGTCGATGAAATATTTAACCACTATAATTGATATTTTATATTTTTATTCACTTATATTATTCCATTATTTATTCAAATAAAAAACTCATTCCATTTTATTTGGGTAATATATTTTTTGAAAAATAGTATTAAATTATAGGATATGTCAATATGCAAAAATGTTTTACATTTTGTATAAAGAAGATATTTTTATGGGATTGATTATGAAAATTAAGGATTTTATGTGTTTTGTACTTGTTTTTGTTATTGGGGTATAGTTTTGAATTAAGGGAGATCACGATATAGTTATTAATATTGGTGAGGCTGATATAGCTCTGCAATTCATTTCTTAATGACTAGGTTTTCTAGAGAATTATGTTTTAATTTGAATCTAATTGATATTGCACTTATAATATTTTTTAAGGGTAATAAGAATTATATTTCCATAGTAATCTATATAAATTATAGTGACACATGATTAACATACATGTATATTTCATCATTTTAGATGAATATTTAGTAAATCTAAAATAACATACCTATAGACTGTAATGGTATAGAGTCATTGGAAACATGGAAATAGAATATTTTATCATAGTGAAAGATATTAAAAATATCCTATAAGGGTCTAAATCTTTGTTACATATGCCAAAATCTGTTATTTATATCCACATGAAAGGAAAGATAAGAAATGGATGAGCTCAATTGCTCAGTAAGGGTAAATAATGGAAAGGAATAAGCATAACATGAAGAAGGGTATGGAACATGAGAATCTCATTTGTATATCATAACCTATATATATTAGGTCACACAAATTATTGGAATTTCATAAGTTATGGATCATAAGGTAATTAATAGAATAAGTCATGAAATTACAATATACGAATGGAATGAGAAATTATGGAAGACAAATAATCATATAAAAAACTATATATCAAGGTTACATACCAAGGCCTTTGTAACATGTTAGTCTTCGGTTAATCACTAGTGTTCTTGCTTTGGGTTTGGGATTTTCTCCCATGTAGCACCATATTTTATGCATGGGATGTCCTCCTATATACCCTCTTGTTTTGGGATTTAGATCTCCTCATGTGTACCCTACTATTTTGAGAATGGGGTGTCCTTTTGTGTACCCCCTTGATTCAGGTTTGGGATGTCCTCTTGTGTACCCCCATGTTTTTTTCTTGGGATTCCCTCTTGGATTCCCTTTGATGTGAAAAAAACATTTATCATTACCCAATTCATTGTATGGAGATGTAGGTATTACCCATATCATAATAAAACCATTCATTCATGTTCCATGAGAAAATAAAACATTCATTATATCATAACCCATAAAAAGTGATTCGATTTATAAACATCAAATCATAACCCATGAATTGAAATGGGTATCATAAAAATTTAATTGAATCATAAACTATGAAAATAGATAGGATTCGTAATCTCTTCCATAAATAATAACCCATGAAAATAAGTGAAATCTAAAAGACTAAAACTTGTGGAAGTGAAATGGGTGTCATATGCATCATTAAATCAAAACATATACTATTAAAGAAGTAACATGATTGTAACCTTAAAATTATTTCATTTAATGTAATGAGTAACATAAATTGATGTAATATTAGATGCAAAATAACTTTTAAGGATATTTTTAATAAATTTCAAGATGTAAATATCCTTCTTTTAAAAAAGTCTCTTTAATACATAAAAACAATTGAAATTTTTTTACTTAAAAACATATAAAAAAATAATTAAAACCTTTTGAAACCCATTTCCTTGAAAATATATTTTAAAAACAATTCTTCAACATTATACGTGTTAACATGAAAATAAATATTAAAATAATTGACAATGGGTAAATCCATACATGTTGTACGGGGTAGAAAAAACATTCCTTTTACACGGTAAAAACATTAAAGAAAGGACTGAATCAGAAAGTGACCTGAATAATAATTTGAAAAAATTGGAAAAGGTAACAAAGGGTAAAAAATATTTTAATTAATTAATTATAATTATAAAATATTCCTGGAAAAACATTTTAGAAAACATTGTTTTTAAGGAACACAAATTTCCAACAAAAAAAAAGGTATTGCCGATCTTTCTTAAAAACAACTTCTTAACTATATTATGTAAAAATGATTGATGAAATGGTAATAATAAAAGAATATATCATTAACCACCAAAATAGAATAATATCCATTATTTTTTTTAATATATGGATCATATGATTTCATTAATGGAATAATGAACATAAATAATATTGAAAAAGTGATGAGATTGTTTAAATAAACTCATAAAACATGGTAATTATGATCCACAAACGTCATTTATGAAAATTAAATTAAATTAATATTTAAATATCAATAATATATTAATATTAATGATTTAATTTTTTAAATTAAGTATATACACCTCCTGGAAAAATATAGGTGCATAACATGGAATGTGTCTCAAGGAAGTAAATATGGGACAAAATTACATTACTTATTTGGTATCCTTTAAAAAATAAAACCGTTGAGTTATTGATCATAAAATTGACATGTAATTAAAAATTAATTTTAGTTTAATAATAATATAATAAATTCACAAAGAGTATACAAAACACAAAATTTAAATGGGTGGTTAATGAAGCACGAGTCTCAAAGAAATAAAAAGTGAGATGAGATTCCCTTACCTTTTGTGTTCACTCTCATCATAGTCATTCAGAACACCTATATAGTAAATATTAATTTATTATAAATATTTAATATAACCATATATTATATATAATAACATATATTGTTTGATTGTGACCATATATTACACGCATGTTAATAATCTTATATTAAGGTTTCACTTCGGGTAATAATTGCTTTATTCCTCAAATGCGTCTTAATTTGTTATATAATTCATCCTTATACATATATAATGATCTAAAAAATATGAAATAGGATATAAATATCATTTATATTCATTATATTTGTATTATAATAATATATATAACATATATTTATGAAATGGAATACACCGTTCATGGAGACGATAATTTGTACGTTCATAAGAACATTGTTTCTATTTTTATTATCATATTAAAAGATAAAAATGAAATGATACATATATAATAATAATTAAAATATTATTATTGTTTCATATATCATATAATTTCACTAAATTAGTCTTCAATACATTCCATGTAGTGTGTGAACAAATCAGATCAAATTGAGGTGGCGGTAGTCCACAAATTCTCAAACAAAATTATTGTATTTATACCAAGAGGAATGTATAAAGATAATTGTTGTAAAATTATTACAAATTATTAAGGAAATAATATATATAATATATAATGTATATAAATATAGTTCTTTAATAATTTTTATTGTGATAGGTGATAAAAGAAAAATAGACAATCATCGTTTTGTAAACCACTAGTTTGTCGTACACCTAACCAATGAGCTCGCCACACATTAAATAGAGTTGTGTTTATGTGTAGGGTTTAAAACATTGAATACCAACATAATATTCTATTGGGAATAATTTTGAATTTATAAAATCATGGAATAAATATATTGGAGCGGTGTAGAAGTAGAAAAATATTAAAGATCTTGAGATAAGATGTTACCTCTTAATCGGGTAACCCCTTTTTCTTTATGCCAATATGCATACTTGGATAAAACTTTTCCCAAAGGGAGGCATCACATAATAAGGGGGGATGTTGGAAAGTGTATTCTGTATATATTTTACAATATATGTTGTTTGGGAGGTATGTAGAAGAGAAATATGTGGTGGCCTTTTAAAAGAAGGGAATGAACACACTTTCCATTTTTTAATAATAGTTAGGTGTACCCACAATTTTACCTAAAAAGTAATGAAATAACTGAAAATATATACTAAATTATTGTTAATTTCAGATTTATGTCCAATAAATTAATTTATTACATGTTTCTTAGTCTTTTTGGGAATTAAATTTAAGGTTTTGTACTTCATTGACCTATTTTTTCTCTTAACTATTGTCATTAATTTTAATCAAAGTCATTGTTATTATTGATAAAAAAACATTGACCAAATTATACATTATAAAATTTTTTGATACCAAATATGAAATATCTTTCTCTATATTCGAATATAATAATTTCTAGAAATTAGTTTAAAATTATTTCTACTGCCGGGACGACACTGCTGGTTTTTAAATTAAAAATATCCAAAATTATGCTTATTTTTTATACACAATTTCAATGTGATACTGATTATAATCGACTAAATTGGATTAATTCATAAAAAATGATATACTTATAATTTATAAAAAATAAAATATAAGTTAATGTTATGAATAAATTATATGAAAATTAGTTTTTATTTAAAATTTAGTATTTTTAACTATTCATTAAAATTACAACATTATAGAAAAATACCAAATATTTATCCATACGTAGTATTTATATTTTTATTACAATGATGAATATTAGTTTGAAATATTTAGTCTATAAAATTTTATAAAATTGGATTTAAAATGGGTTCTCCTTTAAAAGGAGGTAAAAATACATTTATAATAAATATTAGGATTAAGCATAAAAAAGTGTTTGTTCTTATATTATGTCATGAAACCCAATTTTAAGAATTAAAATATATATGATTGAATATACATCATATTTTTTTTATTAAAATATCTCACTTTTTATAATTAATTTAATTTTTATGGTAAAACAACATTCTGAACCTAAAATTAATAATCATTCACTTGACATTCAATTCGTTTTCATATTCAATTCTAGTTAATTCGAACATATAAATTCAGATTATATTTATGTAAACATAATATTTCAATAAATTAGTTAATACTATTCATATAATATAGTTTAATTGCAACTTAATACACTATTATATTAAATAATAACATTTTACTGAAATGGTATTGTTCGGTAAAACATAGTATTGTGCATTATGAAAGCCATCGAAAAATACAATTATTGCATGTAATAACAGATAACATTAGTGTTATATATTGAGAATGATAATATTAATATTGTGTGAAGTGACTAATTAACTTTGTGATTCATATATTATAATCCAAACATAAAAATGTAAATTAAATTAAGTGTTGCGTGAAATGAAAAATATCAAAAAGATTAAATTAATTCGAAAAGAAATTCAAAAAATCTCAAGGTGTTACATTCTAAGCCCCTTAAAATGAATTTCCACCATAAAATTCATCTTTGTTATTAGATCATTAATACTTTAATTTAATTTTAGTAGAAACCCCCATTGTAAAGACGTATTCTAAAACATCTTATTAAAATTAATTTGTGAAATATAATTGTTACCCAAAGTAACATATTACTGGTTTCTACATGGGATAACATAGGTGTAATGTTAAAATATGTACATAAAGGAGAATTATTTCCATCATTTTTTGATAAAGGGTGATATAGAACAAGTTTAGGAAAATGTGAATAACTAGAAAGCCTTCAATATATAAAAAACAAAGGTAAAATCTAATTGATTAGAAATAGAGGTACCAAGATAAACTTTTTTGTTTCATCATCCTTTTTGCTAATGATAATTTTTTTTATAACAATATATACTTCCATGATTTTATTTCAACCTCATCCTGTTTTATTTTTTAATCCACTTCAACTATTTGTCTAAAAGGAAGGTAAATTTTTAATTACCAAAGTACAATAGATCAACATATCCAGGATATTCATCACATCTTTCATCAGTTATTATCAAATCCATGTTTATATAACAAGTTATCAAAAATGATTAAATAGTCATTTCATATGATAATAATTTATTCTCACAATCTTAATTAAATGTTTAATATAAACATCTGATAAATATTTAACCTTTTAAACCTTCTGAAATATGAAAATTCAAATATTTTTAAATAATGTTATCAATGAAACATTACAATGATCATACATATTTGAAAAATAACCACTTTTTTCACTTCCCAATATGTTAATACCCTTACAATATATCATGTTAAAACATGGTAATAACCATAAATACCATAAATACTTTTGGAAAACATGCATGTTACCTTACTCCAACTATTAATAGATAAATTATTTAAATCCAAGAAGTGGTAAAAATCATCCTTGATGAAAATGAACTCATTATCCACAATGAGTTCAAGGGTAATCCGTACTATCCAATTTAATTTTTCATATATATCATATCTTTTTCTAGTCATCCTTATATCAATGTTATGAATTCAACAAGGGTTTCTTACCTATATCAAAATATTACATTTATATAAAATATTTTTTTCTTTATCACTATCCAATATTTCCTTTTCAATACTCATCAAAATCATATAATGATAATAATAATATATTCCATGATTCATATAACATAATATTTGAATTCCAAAATATAAATAATCCATTAATTTAACTTATTCTTTATTTCCTTTTTCCAAGAATAATAAATATGAATATAGTCTTAATGTTACTCAAAATCAATCTAATTAGGCTTCTTAAGTTTATGGTAAAACACATCGGATGAACATCACATTTTATTCACATGTTTATTGAGGTATATATACCTCCATAATTATAAAAAATATTCTTACCACCATCCTGATTCCCTTTATTATATTTCCACTTGGGAAATTTATTCAAATAATTTCTATATCATAATAATTAAATGTAAAAAATGATCATTTCAGTTTTCTTGGTTGACTAAAATTGTAATGAATCATGTGAGAAACATTTATTATTTTATGATAACATATAATCAAGAAACATTACATAAAGGGAGCCTAAATCATGGCTCATACATCATTAATCTATGACACACTATGTTTTTCCTAGGATATTAATAGTCATCCTATATCTAAATAGTTAATGTTGGTTTGAGAGTTTTTTGTGAATTCTCAAAGCATATCACCCCAGGAATTTCAATCCTGGTGTGTAGAAAGCCCCGTTGTCGGGTACAAGATTACACTGAGTCAGGCCCAAAATGTAACACCCCAAGTATCTACGGTATGTTTCCCTTTGAATAATACAATAGCTAGCATTTCTACACAACATGATGTTTTTAACACACCATGACTAATAAAATTAGTCGTTATGAATATTAGTACCAAATTTTTGAAATTTTATAAATTTTATTTTTCAAAATGGAATTAATTTTATTATTCGTAATATCAGAATTAGTTTATTTTTAAATTTAGGTAATTTTCTAAAAAATCAATTTATAATGAATAGTTAAAAATACAATATTATTGTTTAAAACTAACATTTAAATTGTCTTATTAGTTATATTATTTAAATTTATATTATGTAAAAATATATACATAATACCTATATATGTTCAATGTAATTAACTGGTGTAATTTTATAATAATATTAGATATATAAAATTTTATTGAACCGTTTACCGTCTTTTACCCACCATATTTGAGCGTTTCCAAATTTAAAAAAAAAAAATCACCACTTCTATGTGTTGAATTTAAAAATTATGAGAGATAAAGTTTACATTAGTATGTAAAATGTTGTTCAATGAGATGAATTTTTTTTTGTGAATAATAACTTTTGACTTTTATTTAGCATGATTAAAAGTGAATAGGGTAATATAAGTTTAAAACAATATTATAATTACCCTAAAACATGTCATAATTCTATTTGATATGTTCATATCTACCAAAACCTACCTTTGGAGTAAAATATAATCCTTTATGTCCACTTGGATTGGATTAGGAATATTTTTTATTTTATTTAATGAATAGTTAAATGTGTTAAATTCAATGTTTAATAAGTAAACCATTTTTCATTTGGGGTTATACATTAGAGAAATTAGAATATAAATATTAATTATAAATATAAAAAAATTTCTTACATAATTGGATTTTATTTATAATTTTTAGACAATAAATAATTTATTTATTTATAACACAATTATGATGAAGTAATTACCTTATTAATGAATGATTAAAATAATAGATTTTATAAATATCAAAATAAAATTAAATTTATACAGTTGATGAATTCCAAGAATTTTCTAGATAAATATTACATATTATGGTTGATTCAATCAATTTTTTCGATGTAATCATATTGTTATGACATTTAAAAAACAAAATACCAAATAGTGTCAAAATTTACATAAACAAGTTTAAAAAAAATACTATTTTATTAATTTATATAATATTCATAAAAATCTAAGGATCAACCAAATGACTTAGATAAGGTTATATATATTTATAATGTACCACTTTGGGTTCAATTTTATTTTTATATAATGTTTATTTACCATTTTTTATAATAATAATAGAATATATGGTAAAAGTTAAACTACCTATCTAAGAGTGAAATGTAATAATAAGGTTAATATAGTGACTTAATACTATATAAAACATATTGGTTGAGATGTTTTTGACCCAAACCCACCTTAGCCTTGAAAAAAATATTTTGGAGTACTTATAAAGAGAATATGATTGTATAATAAAATAATATTTCACGCTTTTCCAAAAGTGATCATCACCTCTCTTATAAAAGGGTATTTCTCCATCTCTCAAAATCACACCTCCAAATCCATATGTCTTGGCCAACCACTACCCAAATATACTACCAACTACCCTCCCATCTACATAGATTCCTTAATTTTATCAGAATTCCAACCTAAGGATTCGTTTTGATCAACTCAAATGGAAACACCCGATGAATATGTAATAATTTCACCAACCTTTTAAAAAGTTCTATTCTTCTTGAACTTCATTTTTGATTTTTTTTATACCAATTTAGTAACTCTATTACCTTATACATACTATGATGTTTTTATAAATATTGTATAAACATATTCGTTATTCTATCCATCCTATAAATGACATGTCACTATAGGTGCAGACATACGGCATACTGTCTCCACATTGTGGTGTAGATTGTTTTTAGAACACTTCATTATATGGATGGGATTAATAATGAGTATTAATGATGTAAATAATAAAGCTAACATGTTAATTATTCTTTATATATGATATACCATACGATTACATACGATTTCACCATTAATATAATGATATTTTTGATCATACGTACATACAAATTACCATCTCGATGATAGCAATGTGATTCACTACCCTTCATAATCATTCAAGATAATTTTTCATATTTTGATTAAAAATAATGTTTAAGAACATAATATCATTCTGGATATTAATCAAATAAATCCTATCCATAACTACCATGGCTTATGTCTCTATTAATATAATGGGAAATGAATTTGTTAACACTCGTAACAATGATACTACTGAAATATTATTAAATATGAAATATTATAAGATCATATATGATATAATATTTATCTATTTGTTTCTTTTATAATTAAAGATAAATTATTTATCTATTATATAGTAGTTTAGCATACCCTCGACCAAGGGGAAGTACAAGGTAGGGTTTAATTCTACAATATCTACTTTATCTGATGTTGTTTATATGTGATTATCTATTGGGATATTTTTATCATCCACATATGTGTTTATTAACATTTCATGTAAATTTTTTTTTAATATTTCCTAGACTATGTGTAAAATTCATTTATACATTTATTTTAATTTTTATAAGATTTTTATAAAAAAATATTTCCGTCGTTTTCCAAACAAGGTCCATTAGGTCATTTTTTACCAAATTAAGTAAAGAATGTATTTTTAACTTATACAGCGGGAGAAGATACTTTCCACGATTATAACACCATCAAAGATTCCGTCACAATCTTTTTATAATATTTCCAAAATAAATATTTTGTTTTATAATTATGTGATTTTAAGTGGTTTCAAAATAGAAATAGGTATTTCTTTCAAATAATTTTCAATTAATCTATATTCACAACCTTTAAGAGATTTTAATGTTTTTTCATATTGATTTATTTTGTTATAAATCATCCATTTTGTAATGGTGTTTTTGTAATTTGTTTGAATATTTATGTTTTATTTTAATTCCAGTCATGGTTTATGGATAAATTATTAATATTTCATATTCTATTTTTATTATGAATGATTATGATATGTTTAATCCTTTTCATATAAGGAATGAATTAGACATAGTATGTGATGGGTGGAGCATGAAATTGATCATCGATGCATCCGTATGTCTCATTAGACAAACTAGTGTCTTGGAATATGTAATTGAAAAAATCATATTTGTACTCTCGGAATAAGGCCATAACTATGTGGATATCATGTTTAAAATTATGCATTCAATCATTATGAAATTGGAAATTGATAACTACATGTGATTATTTGAGTAGTAGAATACTCATGTGAATATATTAATGTAATTATTTGATTTATGTTTTCCATATTATTCTTAAGTTTATATTTAAATGTCTGGTGTTTTAGTCTTATTCGTTACCTTACATATTTATGCTTATTTATGAATGTTTTTACTATATTTTTATCCTTAATAATCATCTGAGCTCATCCATTTCTGTGTATTATATTTCCTATGATTCTATGAAGTATTTAATGGTTGACATGCAGGGATAGTCTATGGTATATTAGTGTGTTCAATAGAGACAATGTTTTTTCATTTTTCATTCTACAATAAAATGTAAAACTTAGATATGTATCTAGTACTTCAAGGATACTAAACTAATCAATATTTTGGGATTTGATCCCTTGTGATCCTAAAAATGTTATGTAATAATGCACGGACTCTGGGAAACTAGGGTTGGGGTGTTACAGTTTTTTTCTGAATAATTTAGTAAAAACCTGGATGATAGATTTTGAAAAACTCAGATTAGATAACATTACCCTATGATAGAATTTGAGGATTAGTATATAAGAACTTCCTAGAATTTTGGTAAAGTATAGATTTTGCATATTTTCCAAAAACTACATCCTTGTATTGATACAAGTAGGTAGAGGCGGCTCTGGCCTAGATTTACCTAGGAGTGAAAACATCAACAAGGAGTTTCGGGCTTGACTCGGGGTATCTTTGTACATGACAATGGCCCTTGATTCACTCTTGGTTATGACACACCTAAGGTATATACATAATATAAATCAAATTTTCCATACAAAACATTATGAAGGATTTATGTGTATATACCTCGTCAAAGAATAAATTTTTATGATTATGGATTATATTCATAAAATGTTCAATTTATGTATTTTTTATAAGATTGAAATTATGTATTGTGATTCATAAACTAATCTAGTGTATTCCATTGATTAGAAATTTTCCCTAGTGTAAATAATGGAAACTGTATCAATAAAAATAATTTATGTAGGGATTTCCCTCTAACTCAAGATAATTATAGTGCACCTGGTGATGCAGCTGGGCCTAATAAGATTATCATCATACTGGAAAAACTGACGTAGGTTATGAATAATAACCTTAACCGTATGGAGCACCCATATCAACAATGCTAATGTTCAATGTTAGATCACTTCATGAACAAAAAAACACAAACTTTCAATTGGACGAAAAATCCATTTGTATAGGAGAAAAAGATACGTTATATAGAGAATATATTTCATGCTCTCGGGAGTAGAAAAAGGGGAAAATTTGTCATGGTAGCTTATCACCTCAATGGATATGCAAATCAATGGTGTTCATTAATTCAGAAAACAAAGGAATATGAAGAAGTATCAAATATGTATTGGGGGAGTTTATTGAGATTTAAAAAAATTAAATTCCACGTGACCATCAAGAAGATATGGAAACACAATTTCTATGTCTGATGAAAAAGGATGATGAAAAAAAATCAAAATAAGCGGCTAACATAACAAGGATAGAAATCCATGCAGAATATTATATTCGTAACCCAAAAATTATAGTTTATTGATTCATTTATGGGTTAAAACCATTTCTTCATCGATAATTATTCTCACAATACTTCCCATTATACTAAGATAATGTCTAATGTGCTATCAAGATAGAAATGGAATTCGTTATGTTTTAGGAAATTATAGAAATTAAAGAGAAGATTAGATCTGTTGCACACTTTGTAAATTGAAATAATTAAGAAGATGGTAAATATTGAATATCAATCCTAGAGTAAATTTCAGAAGAAACACCCCAGTACATTCATGAAGGGAATGTGAGTCTGTTATAAGGGTGGTGAAAAAAATCCACCAAGCACGTGATTGTAATGAAATGAAAGAGGCTGTCAATTTTAAGTGATACAATTGTAGAGAAAAGGGTTATTATGAAAATAAATTCCTATGTACCAAGGAAACATACCTCATAAAAGGAAAAGGGAGAAAGGCCATGTTTATGTGATCACTACTCCTGTGGTTAATTATTCGAAAGATGAGGTGATATGTAATTTAATGGTTTCCCAAAGTTTATCAAATGCTTTATTTGATTCTCGATCATCACAATGTTATCTATTAAAATTAGATATTTCCAGATTGATTTAACAAGGGTGTTGTCAGTAAAATATTCTAAGGAAAGTATCATTGCAACAATGTTTTGTGAATCAGTTCCCACTAAGGAATATAAATGTTATTTATATACTGATATCATCATCATACGCATGATTGAATATTATATAATACTCAAAATGTAATCCCTTTTGAACTGTGATGTAAAATTTTTTGTATGAAAAAGATGTTTATAGTTTTTGATGATGATAAGGAGTACCTTATCTTTAGAGCAGAAATGTCACCACATGATTCTTATCTAGAACCAACCCCTGTATCTATACTAAATTCTATAATGGGGGGGGTGAAATAAATGTGTGTGAGGAAAATAATGTACAATTATAGGATGTTGTAATTTTTCCAGAATATATTGATGTGTTCTTAGAGGATTTACCTGGACATCCTCCAAAAAAAGAATTTCAGTTTTCCATTTATATAAATCATGGTTCAAGGACCATACCAGATACCCCTTATATAATGGAAAGAGTGGAATTAGTATAACTAAAGAAATATTTATATGAATTGAGTAATAAAGGATTTATTCTCCCCAGTGTTTCCCTATGGGGATCTCCTATTTTTTTATAAGTAGAAAGTTAGATCTATGAGGTTGTGCATTGACTACAGGGTGATCAATGATATAAAAATAAAGAAGTACTATCCCATACCTCACATTTACGATTTATTCTATCAACATCATGGAGGACATTATTTTTCAAAGATTGACCTTCAATTTGGATATCATCTATTGTGTGTGAAGAAAGAAGACATTCCGAAAACAGAATTTTGATCCCAATACAGGCATTACGAGTTTACTGTAATTCATTATGGACCGACTATTTCACCCTCTATATTCATAGATCTAATGAATAGTGTTTTCAAGGAATATCTTGTTGAAATTGTAGCGGTATTTATTGTTGATATCTTAATATACTCAATATCATACGAAGATCATGAAAATCACTTGCACTCTATTCTAAAAACCCTCAGCAGAAATGAATTATATGGGATGTTTAGCATTTTTGAATTCTGGATTCAAGAAATTTCTTTTCACGGAACATTGTCTCTAAGGATTTAATCTATGTCGATCCATCCTAGACCAAGGAAATACAAGAATGACTAGCACCAACATGTAGAACTGAGGTATGCCATTTTATCAGTTTAACAAGTTATTATCAGCGTTTCTTCTAGCATTTTCCCTGATTGTCATACCCCTGAACAAAACCCACACATAAAGGGGTTAAATAAGTTTGGATAAAAGAGTTTGAAGAATGTTTTGAAGAAATAAAGAGAATATTAGTCAATTATCTTACTTTGGATCTACCATAGGGAAATGATGGGTTTTTTATTTGTTGTGATACATCCAAGAAAAGTCATGTTTGTTTCCTTATATATATTGATAGTGTTATTTCCTATGCAGCACGACAACTAATTATTCATGAAAAAAATTATCACACTCATGAACTTCAGTTAGCAGCTATAATATTATATTTGGAGGTATGGAGACACTATATATATAGTTAAAATTGTGAAACATATACTGATCACAAGAGTTTGAAGTATATTTTCTCAAAAAATGAACTCAACAAGAGGCCAAGATGATTGCTTGAACTACTCAAGTATTATGATTTCTTTATACACTACCATTAGTATGAGGAAAATAAGTTTGAAGAGAAATTGAGTATAATGGATCATGGAGTTTTGAAGAATTTTATAGTTCAAAGGGATCCTATGCTAATGAATCTAGTAAATATGGATATGGGAATAATCATAGAAGGTGAAATGTAGATACTTTTTCAAATGGTTGTCAAACCATATTCACTAGAATGAATAAAATGTTCTCAGACTAATAATGAAGTGTTTCAAAAGAAAATTAATCTTGTGAACAATGGGATACTGATCGACTTCATATATGAAGATGAGATTTTGAAATTTGGGAAGAGAGATTAGGTTCCTGATATACCTGATCTAAAGAGGGAATTTTTTTTATGATTCTCGTAGCTCCAATTTCTCTATAAACTTTGGAAGTAATATGATTTATAGAGATTTCAAGGAACATTTTTGGTGCGACAACATGAAAAGAGAGATTGATGATTATGTGTAAAGATGTATGGTTTATCAACAAGATAAATCTGGAAGACAACATCCTAGTGGAGTCATGCAACCTCTTCCCATACCTGAGTGGAAATGGGATGATATTATGACGGATTTTGTCATTGGACTACCAAATAATACTAGAAGTAATGAATCAATATGAGTCATTTTTGATCTTCATACCATTTCACCAAATTTTCATGATATGAGAGAAGATTTACCACTTGAAAATCTAGAAATACTATATAATAATGAAGTTGTAAGACTACAGGGAGTAGCCATATAGTTTGACTCGGATCGTGATCCCTATTTTACAACAAGATTCCAGAAAATACATTAGATGGCCATGGATAATGATCATCGTTTGAGCAATGCCTTTGACCCTCAAACTGATGGACAATCATAATAGACTATTAAAACCATAGAATACATGTTGAAATATTGCTCACATGAATTTCATGGTATGTCAGATCAATATTTTCCTCTGGTATAATTTCTTATAACAATATCTTCAATTAAATAATTTAGATGGCACCATATGAATCATTTTATGGAAAGATATGTCACACACCGACTTCTTGGGATGATGTTGGTGAATGATAACTCACATAACTATTACTAATTGAGGAAACAATGGAATAGGTGAAGATTATCCCAACCCGGAAATAAGAATCTCTGTGTAGGCAAATGTGCTTTGCCGGTAACCGAAGGAAGGAATTGAAATTTCTAGTAGGCGATCATGTTTTCTTGAAGTAATCATCATGGAATGATGATATTCGTTCCAGTAAGAATGTTAAATTATGTCCCAATTACATCAAACATTTCGAAATTCTAGAACGAATTGGAGTTGTAGCTTATTGTTTGGAAATGTCGCCAAGTCTCTAAAAAGATCATGGTTTTTTCCACATATCACTGTTGATAAAATACATTCCTGAAATAATACATGTACTCACCTATGAGGAAATTGAACTGGAACCTGAAAAGTCTTATTGTAAAGTGTCTGTCAAGATTCTTGATACAATAGGGCATGTGTTTAGATACCAGACAACTTGTCAGAAAAAATTTCAATGTAGTAATTATAAGACGGAAGAGACCACATTGGAAACCAATAACATATGATAATGAACCATGTGAATATTTTTATGCTGTAATATTCTAGAAATGTAGAGGGATAAATAATCTGAAGGAGGGGATAATGTAACTCCCCAAGATTATATGGTATATTTTACTATGAATAAAATAGTAGCTGGTGTTGTACACAACATTGATTTTTAACACACCATGTCCAATCAATATATATATTATGAATAGTAATACAAAGTTATTGAAATTGTATGAATTTTATTTTCCAAAATAGAATTCATTTTTGGATTCATAAATCAATGTAATCTTAGGATAAATTGTTTGTATTTTTCTGAAAACGTTCAATTATATGATGAATTGTGAAACGAAATGTGTTAATTATAAAACCGCATTTTTATCTAAAAAATTAGTTATTTTATTTAAAATTAAATTCAGTAAAAATAGATACATAAAACATATATATGTTCAATGTAATTCAATGGGGGTAATTTTATAATATTATTAGATACGTAAAATTTTATTGAACATTTTACCGTCTTTTACCCACATTCTATGAGCATTTGAAAATTTTCTTAAAACATTATTTTATTTCTTTTGTGAGTTGAATTTCAAAAAACCAAGAGACACTTTTGAAATCAGTATATAAAATTTGGTTCAATATGATGAAAATAATTTTTTCTAAACAGAAAATCTTGACTTTTATTTACCACAGTTAAAAGTAAATAGGGAAATTAAACGTCAAAAAGATTTAATAATTACCCTAATACATGTCCTAATTATATTTTGTAAGTGTATTTCGACAAAAAACTATATTTTTGAATTAAATATGGTCATCTAGGTCCACTTTGACTAGATTATTACATTTATTATATTTTATTTAAGGAAGAGTTAAAATTGGTTAATTCAACGTTTAATAAATAAAACATTTTTAATATAGGGTTATACATAAGATAAATTCTACTTTAAATATTTATTATAAATATAATTATATTTCTTACATAATGGTATTTTATTTATAATTTTTAGACATTAATAAATTAAATTTATTTATGACACAATGTTGTAGTAGTAATCATCTTATTAATGAATGATTAAAATAATTGATATTATAAATATAAAAATAAGAGTATATTTATATTGTTCATGCAATACATGATTTTATAAGATTAATATGACATTTTAGGGTTTATTAAATTATTTTGTTGATGTAATCATTCTATTATGATATTCAGAAAAACAAAATACCAAATTGGGTCAAAATTTCCATAAATGTGTTTTTAAAACACATACTATATTATTAGTTGATATAATATTCCTAAAAATATATATTTCGGAAAAAGGACTTATAAAAGGTTATATATATTAATAATTAACCGTATGGTGTTCTCTTGGCTTGTTATAGTATGTTTATTAATCATTTATTACAATAATACAAGAATACATGGTAAAAGATTGACTATTTTACTAAGAGTTAAATCTAAATGATATGGTTATTATAGTAACCTAAACTTGTATAAAACCTATTGGTGGAGAGGGTATCGACCAATACCCATCTTATCCAAGAAATAAATCATTTTTGAGCCATTATAAACCGATTCTGGTTGTATAATAAAATAATATTTCAAGTGTTTCCTAAAGTGACCCTCACATCTCTTTTAAAAGGTTAGTTCCCCTTCTCTCTAAATCACTCCTCCATAGCCATTGGGAATAGCCAACCCCTACCCAAATATCCTCCCAACTACCCTCAATTATACCTAGAGGCATTAATTTGATTGGAAAGCCAATCTGTGGAGACATTTTGATCTACCCAAAAGGTAACACCCAAAGAAGAGGTAATAATTTCACCACACTTTTTCAATGTTCTTTTCTTCATCCACTTACTCTTTCTTTGTTTTCTCTGTAAAAAAATAATAAAAAATTTACCTTATAAATAATGTAATGTTATTAAAAATACGGTACAACCATATTCATTATTCTTCCCATCCTATGAATGACATGTCACCATACGTGCGTACATACGACATACCATCTCCGCATCGTGGTGTAGTTTGTTATTCCAACACTTCATCATTTTGATGGGTATAATAATGATTAAAAAAGTTAAATATAATAGATATAAAATTTTAATGATTCTTTATATATGATATAACAACCAATTACATTTTATTTCATCCTCAATATAATGATATTTTTTGTCGTGCTTTGGTACGGATTATAGTATCCACGAAATGGATGAGATTTATTTACCATAATAGTAATTCAAGAATAATTATTATCTTATGATTAAAAAAATGGTTTCATAACATAATATCATTCTGGATATAAATCAAATACATCCTATCCATAAAAAACATGGCTTACGTAACCATGAATATAATGGAAAATAAATTAGTTAACACCTGAAACAATGATACAACATAATGATTATTAACAACACAATATTTGAAGACAATATACGATATCATATTTATGTATTTGGTTACTGTATATTTTTATAAAAATTACATAACTATTATACAAGAGGTTAATGTACCCTCAACCATGTAAAATTACAAGGTAAGGGTTAATTCTATAATCTCTTAATTATCTGAGGTTGTTAATACCTGAGTATCTACTGTGACCTCATTATCAACCAAATCCATGTTTCATAAAAATATATTTCAAAATATTTTTAATATTTCCAAGACTATGGTTTAAATTAATTTATATCCTTATTTTACATTTTATAATATTTTTATAAAGTAATCTTTCCGTCATTTTCCAATAAAGGTTATTTACGACCTTTTCGACAAAATTATGGGATGAATTAGATTTTAACATATATGGTGGGTGAGGCTATTTTATACTGTTATAACACCATTGATGCTTCCCTAACATGTTATAAGAATATTTAAAAAACAAATTTTTTCTTTTATAATTATGTTAATTTAATTGGTTTCAAAATAGGATGGGATATTTATTTAAAATAGTTTTCATTACATTTTCGTGAACATCTTTTGATGATATTTATACTTTATTGAAGTTGATTTATTATGATACACATATTCCATATTGTATTGAAGGCTCTGTGATATGTTTGACTATGGATGTGTTATTTTTATACCATTCATGGTTTATGGAAAATTCATTGACATCTATCATGCTAGTTTTAATGAGAATAATTATGTTATGTTTAAACCATTTCATATGATGAATTCATTTGACTTAGTAAGTGACGGGTGGAGCCCACTATAGCTTCTTGATGAATCAGTAGGTAAAATGAGACAAACTAGTGTTTTGGAACAATGCATTGATAAAATATTATTTTCATTCTTTGCACGAAGCCTTGACTATGTGGTTAGGAAGTCTGGAATTATGAATTCCATCATTATGAAATTGGATATTGATATTACATGTGATTATTCAACTAGTAGAATAACCATGTGAATAAGTTCCTGGAATTACTTGATTTATCTTTTCCATATTATGCTGATGTTTAATTTGAAATGACTTCTGCTCTAGTCTTATACGTTTCTTTAAAGATTATGCTTAATTTTTGAAAGTTTTATCTCTATTTTTATACTTACTGAGCATCTGAGTTCATTCTTTTTTGGGTTTTATTTTTCCAAGGATGCGAAGAAGAATTTTTTGGTTGAAAAACATGGATTTTCTATGGATATTAATGTGTTCAATTGACACAATGTTTTTGTTGTTTTTTATTTTATAATTTAATTTTATTCTTATGTATTTATCTAGTATTTCCAAGGATACAAAAATTATCAGTCTTTCATGATTTGATCCCTTGTGATCACGCCAATGTTATATAATAATGCTTCGAATCTAGGTAACTTGGGTCAGGGTGTTACAGAAAACAAAATTTCTGATTTGTTACCCATAGATACATTTGTGTCAGAGCAACATCCACATGTATTATCAAAATAGGTATCCATTTTTAGGAAACCAGTCTCTCTATCCTTTATAAAATTCTAGGAAATTTTGTTAAATGTTGACTCATCCTTATACTTATACTTAATAACACCCCTAGATATTTCTTTATAAAGATTCCTAGGGATCTCAATAAGGATTTATCATATTAGTTATAAATTATTGATTAATCATTTCCACTAATAAAATATATAGACACCTAGTCATAACTTAAATTGATTTTAATTTATTTTAGATGAATATTTATTATATTTAAAAAAATACATGAATGAGGACCTGAATACATTAGTGTATTCAGAAACATGGATAAAAAATCTTCTATCCGAGGGAAATATCATCAAAATATCCCATAATGAAATACAACTTTGGTACTTATACATACATCCTATCTTAATTACCTATGGAAAGAAAACATAAGAAATGGGTGAACTTTGATTCTTATTAAAGGTAAATTAATAAATCATGTAAGCATAACATGAACAAATGTGTAAGAAACTTGAGCATTACATTTGGAGATTATACCCTACATATTGGAGATCATAATAAAAAATTTTATTTAGTAAGACATGGATCATAATGTAATTAAGAGAATAAGTCATGAAAGCATAACATATAAATAAAATAAATAATTTTGGCAGATATATAAGCATATAAAAATCCCAACATCATGGTGGCTTACCAAGAATTTTGTAACTTGTTAGGCTTTTGTTAATCACCTGGGTATCTTCTAAGAGCTCTAGATTCCCACCGGTGTAGCCTATTGTTAAATGAACCATTGTTTTATAAATTTAAATTATCATTTTATAATTAAGTCTTATAGTATTACCACATAAGATTACTTTTAGAACACAATAAAAACATTATAAGATAAGAATAACAGAAATAAATGGTATCTTTAGAAGTTAAGGAACATATAGAAATATAAACTTGAACTTTATAATAGTTATGCGGCCCTTATGAATTGTAAATTTTACAATGTAATAGTAAACTCTCCAATGAATGTATAAATAAAATTTATCTTTTTATAAACGATAATTAGGTATAATTATATCATAGTAGGAGTAAACAAATATTTTAAAAATTATAAATAAGATGTTGTTATTTTTATAAGTCAGTGATAGTTAATTACAATTTTATGATTTTTTATATAATTTAAATGAAAATTTATCTTTACTAAATGTATTCACTAATTAATATTTTGATTCTATGATATTTTTATGTGACTTTAAATAAATCGTCAAAGTGTTAGAAAAGCAGTTTTAAATTTAAAATTTGTATGTTTTATATAAATTGTGATTTTATTTAAATATAAAAATATTCAAGTTAATTTTTTTTGAAATGGAGTTCATTTTTTATTCTACACATCAAATAAGTTTAAGGTAAATTTTTTTAATTTTCTGCAATACATCAATATTTGGGTGAATAGTAAAAACAATGTTTTTCACATAACTAGTCTATCTTAATTTGCATCATTCTTGATTTAATTATGACATAACCATTATAGCACATTATATTAGGACGTGTTCTATTTAATTTCATAAATGGTTCCTTAGAATATAGTAAACTCAATTTCTAAACATAAGAAGAAATTTCCAAAACATAAAGTCAAATAGTTATTCCTGAAAATATCATTTTATCTTTCTTTTCGCATTCCTTTATTTTAATTAATTCGAATTATAAATATTTTTTATTTTATAAATATAGTTATATTATATTAATATATTTTTTATGTTAGAAAAAATTATTACAGGTCTAAAATTTGATATATTATTTTATTTAATATTTTATTCTATAAACACCTCCCTCCTCGGGTAGAGATAACCCCTCTCTCTCCCCTTGGAAAACCATTACACACATCCATTAATAAGCCTAATATATGCCCAAATTCTCCAAAACAAGAATTTTGGAATAATTAGGGACATTTTAGATCCCTCCAACTCCAATCACCATGGGAGATATAGTTTCGTTCTAGAGAAGCAACATTGAGGGGAGAGTAAGACACTATTAAATCGTCTCTGTTTTCGTATGTTGTTTTTACCCTGTCCCATTCAAACTATTATGAAAAAAAATTAATATACAGTAAATTATAATTATAATAAAGATTTAAACCAACTTTAATTATCATATTAATGAAAAATATACATTTCATACATCCCTTTCTTGCACTATCGACAATATTCCGTGAAATGTTTGTTAACCATTTACAGAGACGTTTGAAAGATAATTAGTATAAATAGATTCATGTATGGACAATATAAAATAAATAGAATAAATTAATATAAAATTACGTTTATTTTATTCTTTATAAAAAAATTAAACTAATTAATACATTACATTTAATATGAAGTGAAATTATCATAGGACGAGAAATTATTATGGAAAATATGATATAAAATCCCTTCAATTTCATCTTCTAAAATTATGAAATAAATTAAGATAAATATAAGTGATAAATGTTTCTATAAAATGATAATAATTCACTTTAAGATAATTTTATTAATAAAAATAAATTTATTGTTCAGGAGGAGGATAAGAGGAAAAATGAAGCGGAAATTCAGGTAAGGGAACCTCTTCATTTCCTTTTTATTCAAGAATAACCTATATCATTAACCCATTTATTTGAAATTACTAGTGATGGGTCAGATTAAGAACCTCCCCATAATTTCATAATTATTTATAAAATATTATAAATCCTTATTAATATCATTTTTCCCACTTATGTACACCTCATATCATGCACATATTTCGTACGAGATTCAACATGAACCTCTTTCATTATTTTAGGATTAGTTATCATTAAATTTATCCAAATGAGGTTATAAATTATTTTTATTTTGATTTCTTAAATGATATATTAATGTTAGAAACTCATTTTTAATGTTCCATTCATCATTCTCCTTCGAGGATATAAATTTATTTATGTGATTCTATCATGAATACTTCCCGATAAGCCAACCTATTTTAAGGGTGACTCCCAAATTCATACCTGATTTCATGTTAACTACATTTTCTATTTTAATCCACAATTTTAATTATAAAAAATGTTCTTTTATTGTGAAATTATATTATTTAACTAATGTGTTTTTATAAAGTGTTGTTCCCTTTTCTATTTTATGGCTCTATAGTATTTTCTTTAAACCCGCTCAAAAATGTATTTATCCAAAAGTTTCATGAATACATTTCTTGAATGTGTCAATTAGAATTGTAATCAGTTAACATTATATATATATATATATATATATATATATTCCCTGAAAAAATTCCATTTATACTTTAGTACCCTTATTTCCAGGACACTTTTGTGTTACTCCCATATTTTATGCTTTCTGTCCTGATTTTTGTACACAAATATTTCTATTTGTAATCACTATATTTAGGTAAAATTGAATATGTATGATTATTTATGTGGAGAAAAAAATTATTTTAAAGTTAATAGGTGTGTTCTTTGATAGTAATCAATTGCATTGGATAACATTATGTCTCATTATATGTAAAATGTGATGGTCTTGGAAGTTAACCTTTACTTGTGCTACTATGAGATATGATCTTGGTTGTTAGAATTTACTCCTATTGATATCATGTTTTATGATTCAGAAATATTTCTATGACTCCATGTTTATATGATCTAATGTTTAAATATTTTGTTGATTCCATATGTACCATGTTTTTTTAATCATCATGTCATGTCTTTTAACCCATGTTCTAAGGCCTTAATCTTATTTATACTCCCTTAATGGGATTTTTAGATCATCCCATTGTTCCTGATATCCCTAGGTTATCCGATCTTGATCTAAAGGCTCATATGTTGATAGGATCTCATTATGAATATTAAATAATGAAGTTCCTTCCAATGTTTTATATTTTATGTACTCATTCTTTAAGGATACCAGAAATCATGATCCTTGGATTGTACTATATGAAAATAGATATGATATCTACATCCAGGATTGGGATTGGGATCTCATTCCATGTACCCTCTTGTTTTGGGGTTTGAATGTCCTCTTGTGTACCCTCTTGTTTTTGGCATGGGATTCCCAGTTTACCATCTTGTTTTGATCTTCAGATGTACTATTATGCACCATCGTGTTCCAATATTAGGATTCCCTCACATGTACCCATTGAGATCATAAAAAATTAATCATTACCAAATTAATTTTATGGAGATTTAGTTCCTACCCATCTCAAAATAAAATCATTCATACATGTTCACAAGATAATAATACATTCATCATATCCACACACATAAAAAGAGAAAGGCTTTTTAAATGTAAAATAATTCCCCATTAAATGAAATGGGTATGATTAAGATTTCATCACATCAAAACCATTTAAAATATAAAGGTTCTATAGTAACATCATGAATTCATTACATATGAATAGAAGTGGGGTTCAAAATAAGAAAACCATTGGATGTTAAACTTGTGTAAGAAGTATGATTCCATAAAAACATAAACCATTCATGAAAGAATATAAATGAAAGCATTGGATATTTTCCTAGAAGGGAATGAGTTACATCAACTGATGTTATATTATATGGAAACTAACCTTGAATTATATTTTTAAAACATTTATTAATGTAAATACCCTTTATTCATTAAAAAATCTCTTAAAAGCTAAAATCCTTTTTAAAATCGTGTTACTTAAAAAAATAAAATAAGATGGATTTTTTTGAAAACCATTTCCTTAAAGATATATTTTAAATAAAATTTTCATTAAAATAATTAATTAAACATGAAATGAAATAATTAAATAATTGGGGTTGGTTAAATATTAACATATTGTACGAGGTAGAAAGAACATACATTTTTTATGGTAAAAGCGTTAAATGAAATGCCTTATATGGAAAGTGATAAGAGAATTCCATTGAAAAGAATGGTAAGATAAAAAAAATGGGAAAATGTAATTTAAATATTTAAGAAATTAATAGAATATATATGGAATCACCTTTTTGAAAATGATTTCTTTAAGGAACATAGATTTCTGATCAATGAGATGGTAAAGTCGGGATCTCTTCAAAACACCCTCTTAAATTATTATATACTAAAGTGATGAAAATAGTACCAATAATTTAATATATCATGAATCACCAGAAGTTACGAAAATTCATGAGTGTTCATAAGATATGGTTCTTAAGTCTTCTTTGTATTAATCATAAACATAATCAATATCAAAAAGTGATGACATTGTTTCAATAATCTCTTATGAGAGGGAAATTGTAAAAACTACACCCCATTTAATAAAATAAAATTAATTGAATAATAAAAAATAATTATAAGAATATGATTTAATATATAACATTTAAAATAAATTATATACACCTCATGGAATTATATAGGGCATAAACATTCATTTGTCTCATGGAAGGCAATTTATGATGAAATTACTTTAACAGTTTTCTAAATTTTGAAACATAAAACTACGAGAGAACAAACATAAAATGGATTTGTAATTAACCTTAATTATGTTGTTAATAATCATATTTTACATTCATTGATAGTATATATAGCATAAAAAATAATTGGTGGTGAATAAATCTTGTATCTCATGGAAATAAAATGTGAGATGAAATTCCATTACCTTAATTCTTGAATTTCTTAATAATCATACAAAACACCCATATAATATATATATTAATTTATTATAAATCTTTTAAAGAACCATATTATTTTATCTAATATGATAAATAGTATGTTTATGAATTTATATTACCCTCTTCTTAGGAATCTTATTTTATGGTTTCACTTGGGGTAATATTTTCGTAATTCATGACATGTGACTCATTTTTATATATATTTCATCATTATAAATCTATAATGAATTCATTAATGTAAAACATGATATAAATATCATTCATATTCATTATAATTATATTATAATAGTCTTTATAATATACATTTATCAAATGGAATTCAATATTCATAGAGATGATAAACCATACGTACAAATGAATGTTGTTTCCTTTTTTTATCGTATTAAAAGATGGAAAGAAAGTGATATATATATATATATTATAAATAAATTATAAATATTATTTCATATATATTTTATAATTTTACTAAACATTTATTTAATAAATTTCTTGTAGAGTGTTAATAAATCACATTGCTTTGAGTGGTCTGTAGGCTACACTTCCTCGAACAAAATTATCGTAATTACACCCAGTGGATAATATAATGATATTTACTATAAAACTGATTAGATATGATTAAAAAAATAATAAAAATAAAATCTACAATTTATAAATTTATTTTACATCATAATATTCTCTATGAGAGGAGGTAAAGGAAAAATGAATATTCATAATTTCGTGCGGTGGTAGTTCACCATACACGTAAATAGTATAATAATTACCAATTAGATAGATGTATGTTTAATTTTAGGTATAAAAATTATACTAAATATATCATATAATATTTATAATAATGTTTTAAATAAAATGATGGATTAATTAGTGTTTAGAGGGTGGATAATGAAAATAAAAAAAAGAACTTCAGAGAAGATGCTGTCTTTTAATTGAGTAACACCTTTTGTTTTGTGCCAAAATGCTTACATGTACAGCTTTATTTCCATATTGAGTAATCAAGAAGTAAGGTTTTGATTTTTGTAAGTGTATTGGGGATTTATTAGATGAACATAAGTGTTTTTAGAGGTGTGAAGAAGAGGAGGAAGTGGTGACCCATTTAAAGATAGGGAAAGAACAAACATGGAATTTTCGAAAACAAGTTAGGTGTACCCTTATTTATAGCTCAGAATAGTCATAAAAACAAATAAAAACAAATAATATAATGATAATGACCGAATAATTTCCATAAAATAGGTTTTGGATAAGAGTTTATGTCGATTTTGGTATTAAATAAAATGATTTTTACTTTATTAACATTATTTTTCACTTAACCGCGGTAATTAATTTTAATCACATTGATTTATATTTATGGTAAAAAAGATTTACAAAATAAAAAATATAAATTATTATTATTAAAAATATTGATTCCATTTTTACAAATTCTAATTACATAAGTTATAGAATTTAATTTAAAATTAATCTCGCTGACTGAACAACACGGTAGGTTTTTAATGTAAAAATGTATCGACATTTGCTATGTTTTTTATAACAAATTACAAATTTCAATTGTTTATAATGCCTGAAATTGGAATGATTTATAAAAATATGTTCTAATTATCCTTTTAAACCGATGAAATATAATTTATCTCTATTAATAAATTATATGAAAACACATTTACGAATTACAATACAGTAATTTTTACTATTCATTAAAAATAAAACCTTCCAAAAAAATTCCAAAATTGTATCCTAACATATTTTTTATGTATTTATTCAATATAGTAACTTTACATGGACATATTTAATCTATAATATTTCAAAAACATGTATTTAAAAAGGGTTATCAAATAAAAATACGTAAACATACTTTTATAAATAATATAGGGTTTTTAGCATAAAATTTGGTTTGTTATGATCTCTTGTCTATAAAAACAATTGTATTAATATAAAAAATTTATTTAAAATATAGAATATAAATTACATTAATATCATACATTAATATAGTCACTTTCATTTAAAATGGTATAACAAGTTTCAGATCATAATAATAATAATATTTACCTTTAATTCAATTAATTTTTCTATTCATTTAAAATTTATTCTTAACTATTGATTTCATATTTTATTCTTGTAAACCATATATTTCATAAATTTGTTAATAATATTCATAACCTCTTGTTTAATTAATATTTTATAATTTATAATATTAAATAATACCATTTTAATGATATAATATATTTTCAGTAAAACTCGGTCTTGTGTGTAATTCAAGCTTTAAAATAACGTCATCATTGAATTTAATGCCCACTAACATCAATGTTCAGTGTAGATAAAGTTCAAATTTATATTTCACATAGTGAAAAATTAAATTGGTGATGCATATTGTGTAATCCAAAAATAAAAAAATAAACTATTTTCAATGTTGTGTCAAATATAAAATAAAAATAAGATTAAATTAATTTGGGAAAAAATATTTCTCAAAATCTTGGTGTGTTACATAAATTTTCCATAATTTATAATTGGTTTTCATTGAAATCATTATATTACAAATGATAAGCTAATGGTCTATTTTATGGAATGAGAATTCTATTTTAGGGTAAAAATTTATGATTTATGAAAAAAAATTCATGGGATGTCATGTTTTCTAGAAAACACTCATGATTATGATTATTTATTTTTTCAGAAAAAGTGTTTTATAAAAAAATTGAACTAGAAAAATTAATTTCATGATTATATAAATGATTATATGATTTCAATTTTTATTATGTTAAAGGATAACTCTCTATTATGATCTCATGGTGATAAAATGGACTAACCAATTTATTAATTTTTATATCCTTTATTGAGTTTTTTATTCTTATACAATGTCATCTAATATTTTTAGAGGATTGAATATTGAGTTGGAACATAAAAGAAGTCAATTTAAAGATAATAGTCATTTTTCCTAAAAAGAATAGTTTTTTCATTTTAAAATTTTTGTATTTTCCAAAAATTGTTTCTAATATGATGTATAGAAAATGTAATTTAGGTTTTGGTAATGTGAGAGTTATATCCTATTCCTCTAAATCTCTAAACCAACAAAAGTATTTAGAAATAAAACGACCTTATTTTCATTAAATTGATATCTTATATTAATTAAGGATTATATCATCATAATAGTGGCGTCTAATATCACTTACACACATACTATAGCTTCTATTATTTTAAAAATTGTTTCCTTTTAAGGAATAAGGTTAACTCAAAAGAGGGTATCTTAATAAAGTAGTATAACCACTAACTAAGTAAATTCAATTTTATTTATTTTCCAAATCCTGAAAAAGTTATTATATACTTTATATAAAAATTTCTTATGTATATTAAATATAGTGAATTTTTTATATAATTATTTAACAAAAATTATCCACCAAATTCCAATCATATGGAAAATAAATCATAAATTCTGCATTACTGTGTACTGTCACCTCCAAGACGAATTAAATTTAACTTTTTCTTCACTGATTCAAATTTATATTTTTAATTATAGATTTTATAAATATATAGATTATATTTAAGAAAATATTAAAGTCATATAATGAGTATTTTATTGTTTAAATTTCTTTTGTTCCATCCATAAATATGTGGAAACATCACTAATGTATATGTTTGGATTATAGTATCCATGAATTGATGAAATTAATAATTCATCTCTAAATAATAATAATAACAATTAATGTATTTATAATGATTAAATATGATACTCATGAAATAATTAATGTTATATATGTTATTTAACCATCATAAAATTATAAGGACTGAGATATCTGAACTGAAACATGAATGCAAAAAAAGAAATTATCACCTAAAATAATGATTTAAATAAAAAAATCAAGACATTGTTACATAATAAGTTATAAGTATATAATATATGGTAATATATATATATGATTACATATATTTAATATTTATGTAATTAAACAAAATTTATTAAATTGTAGGTTAGAGAACAGTTGAAGAATGATGAGACTTGAGGTAATGAATTTATGTTTCAATCCCATATTTAGGAATATTTTTTATTCTTTCATTTCTATTAGGGAAATTATATTATCCTTATAAAATATAACCATATTATCATTCTTATAGTATAGTTATTTTTTAAATTTTCAAGTATTATTACCATTGTACTATCATTTGGTACTCAAAATGATATAAAAAATGCTTTTATAAAAATGTGTCCTTATTTCTCTTCATTCGGTCAAATGAGTTTTTATTTTATGTAAATGTATTAAATTTTCTTATAGATTATATTTTAATAAAATAAATGTTTTTTAATTCAACTTTGACCATTCTTTACTTTTTTCAAAATGGTTAAAACTAATTTTCTTTTCATTCTCTAAATGAGTTAGTTTTAACTAAAGCTCTCAATAAAATCATTGTTTATATGATTACTACTTGAAATAAATTAATCACCATAATAAATAATCACTGATTTGAAACATCTATTATGATATTTAATTATAATTTTAATACAAAAATATGTCATCAGATTTTTTTAATCGTTTATTTTTTATATAATGTTTTCTCGAAAAGAAAATTTTATTTTCCAGAAGTAAGGTAACATTTGTCTTTTAATGATATTTTTAATCCAAAATAACTTCCATTTATGTTACATATGATTTAAATGGGAAATGATACAAGTATACCATCCAAATAATTTATCTAGATACATTATTATTTTTATTATGAGATGTTTTCTAAACTCACTAATTAGGATTGTTTTTTCATGATGAAATTATGAAATTTATATGATACTGATATCTTTTATATGAATGTTTTTGATAAAACAATGCATTTTCAGTGATCTTAGGGAAGATATATGTATTGTTTTAATTATATTACGTATGGGTATGTTAAATACCTCTGATTCATTTGGTTAATCCATTAATACCATGATATAAACACGGTAAATTATTTTATGTTATCTATCCACTATTGGATACTGGTATGGATTCATAATGAACTTTAATATGGAAACTATGATGTGATTCATGATCTATAATTACATTCAAAATATGTGGGTATGATTGATCCACAACAATATGATTGTATCAGTAGTTAACCATTAAATATGATGTAGTTTCTATTCCAATGATGTTTCCACACTCTTATAATATATTCTATTTCCTATGATTTTATCTTTTAATATATGACTGAATTATGTTGTTCCCTCACACATACGAATCACCTCTTTCAAGATCCTAATGTTTTATTCCTTGACTCAATATTTTCTCCAATTGTATATTGGTTATGAAAATTCAATGTTTGAATCATGATATCAAACCATTATTATAATATTATCATTCTATATTATCATCATTTGATATCTCCCATGATTAAGTTTACTAGGAATATGAGTTCACACATCCTTACATTTCTTATCCCTTTGTTATGAAGAAAGGTTTTATATATTTTATATTAAGAATGTGGTCATGTGAGAATATATTTATGAGGGATGTTGAGGATTTTACTAAAATAAGATATTTACATAAATAGTCTCCATGTTCACTCAACTTTTCTGGTTCTAGTCATATAATATTATTAAATATGTTAATCCCCCAACCCACAATCTCAGATTCAGTGCCTATAGTCACATTCTTTATATACTTTTTTTGATAGAAAATATAAATTCCCAGATATAACTATCAATAATTAAAAAATAAAAAACTATTAACTAGTCTGTTACATCTAATTGATCAAATTAGGGTTAGAGATATAAATAATTTAGAGAGAACATACATTGAAAAATCCCACATTTTTTGTATCAAAAATAAAATTTTCTTATTATTTATAAAAATATTTAGTTCCTAACATTTATTAAATATCTCCCATAAACTAATTGACACATGTTATCCTTTTATATTTGTTATGTGTAATACTTTTATCGATAATCTACAGAAATGGAAACATAAGAAAGTGTGAGAATAAACATTGAGAAAGGAGAATATATAATTATAGAAACAATGGAATTAAAATGGAATAAATATTAGGATGGGAATAAGTAAACAATAAGAATCCATTATCAACACGAGAATGTGAGCATGTTATATTCATTATAATAAATAAAAATATAGATAGTGATAATACATCCCTTATTATAATGGATTGGATAACATTGAACATCAAAAAATGTTTTGATGACCTTGTAGAAGACACTTTAATTGTCCTTGGAACCATATAAAAGTCATCACACTAAATTTGTATGGAACACAAAAAATACCCAAAGATGTTTTGTCTCATAAGACCTGTAAATTTATCAAGGGGATATATAATTTTGTGCCCCACCCTCACCTAATTATTTCCAATGTATTGACCACAACCATTAAGAGATTTCATACAATACCTTGAGAAATATCCTAGTTAATAAAACATGGATATCAATAAAATGAAGAACATGGAATTTAATACATAATAATGCTAAATATAAACCAATAAAATCATAAAACTAAATACACTTCCTCATGTCAATAAAAATTATAACATTATCATAAATATCCAATGATAGAAGATGGATTGTCAAAATATACATATTTAACTTGAAAATAATCATCTGTTTTGGAATAAAAGTATATGGAATGCCAATAATTTTCCCCGTATCAATAATAGAGTTATCATGATCAAATTTCATCAATATAAAAAAGGTGTATGGGGAAACAATATATATTTTACATTTCAATAGTCATCTTTATTATAATATCATTATAAAAAAAGACAATTCATTTCCCCATGTCAATATAATAACATATTTTCTAGAGAAAATAGTCACATATGAATTAGGAATAATTTAATGTTCACCACATGGAGTGAAATTAGTATAATACTATATTAATAATATAATTACACTATTGTAGTCTAATGAGAGTAAGAAAGTAGATGGTTTCAAAAGTACATGTCCTAAAAACTGATAAAAATTTGTAAAAGGGTTTATGTGGAATGAATATATAACCATGAAAAAATTTAGAGGTTATAAAATAATGCAGTAAAAGGTTAGATCCTACCCAACTTATATGAAATATTTTTAATATAATGAATTTAACTCAATGAATGAATTTTGAGTTACCAAAAAAATTTATACCGGGGAAACTAATGTATCAATAGACACATGAATAATGGTTAAATTTTTTATAAAAATTTGAATAAAAAAATGGTATGATAAAAATATATATTTGGGATGTTAAAACACCATGCAAAAAAACTATGGTTCATAAAATGTATTATTCCTTAATGAATTATAATTTATACAAAAAACCCTTATGTACTTAGAAAAATATCAGTCAAACTCCATGTTGGACAAGGCTTGAAATTAAACATAAAATACCATGATAAAATGAAAATTTATGATATTATATCTCAAATAGGTTTTCTATGCAATACATAAATGAAATTAGGTGGGTAATAGCAAACATGTCTCAAAGTGATGAATTTGAGATGAAAACATGTAAAAATATTGGATTATTGGAAAAAATTACATGAAAAAATATTCATGAAATTGGATATTGAAATTAAATAAATATAATAAAATAATTATATATATATTACAATGGGTGGTAAATACACCACACAACCTGAAACATAGTGTATAATATAAATATTTATCAATGAAAAAAAATTGTGACTGAAACCCCTACCTATTATCCTGATATCCATGAAAATACATTAAAATCAAGATTAAAAATAGATAAATTAATCACATTATTAAGAACTATACTCATAAACATTTCCACTCAAGCACATAAAAATTATATGATATATACAAGAAATCTTTTGTTTTTTTTACATCCTGTGATTTTAGTTTTTATCAATTATAATAGTTCCATAATTACAATGTTTTTTTCACAATTATTCTAAATTTAAATATGAACAGGACATTAAATTTAAATTTTAATATTATTTATAAAAATTTATTATTTTTTATATTCCTTTCGGGATTGGTTTTGATTTTAACTCTTAAGGTGATATTGATAATAAATTTTTTTTGGTGATTTTAAATGAGTAAGTGGTGTTTTTTGAATTTATGATTTAGATATTCATATAATATATACAAAAATTAATTATTTACACATTTATATCATATTATGCCATTAAATATTTTTTTTACATTCATCCATTTTATAAATGCATATTATTGTACATGTATGTGGTTAAACCAACCCAAACATGACCATACCCAGTTTTAATGAATGATTATGTGATGTTTTTGTTATAATATAATTATATTAAAATATTAATGATCATATATTGTGTTTTTTAATTTGATATAACACAATTTAAATGATTTATAAGTTGAATTAATATATATGGAAATCATATAGTATTTAAAAAAAATTCAATATTTTTAGCATTCTAGTTTGAAAGGGACAAATTAATGATGATCATTCGTTTATAATATCAATAATAGGTTATCCAATTTTCAAAATATATCCATAATGACATCATAATATAATATTTATCCATTAACAACATCCATATTTCAATATTTTAATTTATTAATGGAAAATTGACCATGTTGTGTCGTTGTGGTGGCAGTCTACACAACACACAAAATATGACTCTTTTTTTCTTAATGGATGGGCTATATGAATAAAATAATAATAATACATTTAATGCAGAATAAGATAATTATATAAATGATTCTGATGTCATTATATTATTATGTCTTGAATAAATTTTATAAGATATAAATAAATAGAAAAAATTTAGTTGCTACTACTCACAACCGTGAGTTTAAATTTTATTGGATGTATCATTAGAAACAAATTCATTATACAGGGTAATGGTGACGAAAATCATTTGAATTTTTAATATGGTAATATTATGTGTGAAATGGATGATATTAATCAATTTTTTTTAATAATAATTTCTTCTTGAAGTGGTAATGATGTTATACTATTATAGGTGGAAGAGTAGTTTGGGAGAAACTCTTACATTTTCAATATTATAATGTTAGTATACAAATTTATAATTCTAAAAATTGATAAAATGTTGTGATAATAATTGATCTATATCAATACTAACCTCATGAACTCAATTATTTAGGAAACATTGAGCGTTTTTGGTTTTTTTTTAATTTTACCATTTTCCCAAATTATCTTTTAACTTTATAATTAATTTATACCAAATGTAATAAATTTTCAATGAAAATGATTCTGAAATAAATTTTTTCCTAATTTTATGAATAGAATTTCAAATTTGAAAATAATTTTATAATATAATATTTTTATTTTGGGTAGATGTTAATGATAGATAATATTGGAAATGTTATTATTTGAGAAATATCGTTTTCAAGCTTAAAATTTATATATTTTTTAAAATTATATTGGATATTTATTTTAATGACATAAAATTATTTATTATTAAAAATAATAGATTTTATCAATTGAATTCAATCCATAATTGAATCTACAATGAAAATAATTTATTTAAAAAAGACATTTTTTAATTAACTAACTTTTAAATTAGTTCAAAATATTGTTTACACAAGATTTATAACATCCATGAATGTTTTTAAATGCATATTTTTTTCAATAGATTTATACATATTCACTAATAATTATTTTTCCTATAATATATCATTCTTTTATAATGATAATTTCATAAAAATAGATGGTTTCAGAAAATTATTATTTTTGAGTAAGTCAAACATTTTTTGAAAATAATCAAAAACTAAAACATAGTACATTTAGAGATGAGAAATTTAAAAATTGACTAAAATTCATTTAATTTAAAATTAAAATTTTGTTAAAATAAATTTTGAATAAATCATAGTATACAATGTAAAGCTAATTTCATTAGAAAATGACATTTCAAAATATTATCTTTTATTATTCATAATTCATTTCATTTAACAAAAAAATTGGTATTTATGAAATATAAATATAAAACATAATTTATCATTAAAAAATATTTCATTGAAATTTTAATTCATATAACATATTTGAATTTTTTTATAAATATTTATTCATTAAAATATAATATATTATTATTTATTTTATAAAAAGTAATAAAATTTAATTTATATTAATGGTTTCCTTTATTTTCATTACACATATTTTTCATAATGTTGTTATTCCTTATAAAAACTCATCTCAAGTCAATGAAATAAATCACTTGAGATGGATCTTTATTAGTTTAGGAACAAAAAACCAACCAAACATGTCACATGTATAACTGATGAAAAAACATAATACCCCTTAGAAGGGGTACATATCCTTGAGAAATATATTTTTAGTTGGATGTAGATAAAATTTAAAAAAAATAATAAAACATATGATGGGTCCCTATGTGAATGAAACTCACCCCCAAACCATTCCACTATGATGGAAAATACCCCTAGAGAAGTAGGAAAGCTATACATTGACGTTTTATTTAGACATGTAGTAAAAAAAATATAAACCCCCAGTAACCAAATGTTGGTTTGAGAAAAAATATCAATTTGAATTCACAAAAGAATGTACATAATGTCCAATATCATGAAACCATTATCTCTTATCTTAATATAATTCTATTTTATAAATTATTTTCAAAATAAATACCCATTTTATAAAAAACTATTCAGTTTGAAGAATATAATTCTATTTCCTCAAATGACATGAATATGTTATCGGGATATATTACATATGGTAAAAAATCAGGTCTATGTAGTATGTGTAATATGAAAGATTTTATGATCTTCAATGGGATAAAACCTTGTTTTTTTACAGTCATTGAACATTTATTCTTACTAATAATCCTTTATGAAGGAAAATAAACTAATTCTGAAAATGTGAAATTGAATGAGTTGGAACTCCAGTAATGATCCCATGTAATTTTTTAAAATCTATTACCACTTTATAACATACCAATACCTTTGAACCGAATATAAACTAACTAATAATAGATGGCCTTAGAATGGGTCATAATTGCATTAAATGAATTATCATTGGGGATATCACATTTTGCTCTGATTTATGTCCCTTTCACATGTTGGATATCATTCATATTGTGAATAAATATTTTGATAAATGTTTTATAAATTTTGTGACACAAATGAAAATACCAAAGACAATGTAAATGATTGATTATATCAATCCCGCCTTTATAGGTGACCAGAACATGAGTTGTTTGAAATTGACTGATCACATCAGTTAATAATGTAAAATGTAGACTATAAGCTTTCCAAAGAAAATAATTTTTTCATTTTTCCGAAGAGTTTTTATTTTAATCTAAAAGATGGATAAGGTTCTAATTTTAATTGATGTGTTAGATAGAGACATATTACATGATTAAAAAATCATAATTTTCATGCCATAATTGAGATAATTATATTGATTAGATCAATAATTTTTAGGAATCATTTGATTTGATATGCTCTAAAATAAATATTATATTTTTACAGATACATTGATGAGAATATAGTAGATAATGATTCACACTATAGAATATAAGAAGATATTGTTTTAATTTTATTTTAACTATAAAAAAATCATCCATATATTTCATTGAGGAAATAAAACATTTTATATTATATTTTCTAGATGAAAAACATTTGGAGGGTCATTATAATTTTTACGGATGTTCCTATTCAAGAGATTCATGTAGAAATTTAAGAAGATGGTATATAACTATGAATCCATTGATAGGAAAATTATAGGAGACAATTAATTAAAGTATATTTCTTGTTCATAATCCCATTATTTCCAACCCAAATATCCTTCAAAACATAATCGAATTATCCCTAATGAGGGAAATTTTTATGTCAAAATGATTATTATATTATCATTTTTTTAATTTTCCCAAATCTGACATTGATATAGTTCATGAATGATGGGTTTTAGATGATGATAATCACGGTGTTGAAATATATGTTTTTCTAAATTGATAAGAGTTCACTTTAATTGTATAGTGAGTTCCGATATAACCTATTATTTATTTTTTAATTGTAAATTATTATTATTTTATTTGTAAGTTATATTATGATCATATCAAGAAATAGTTTTTACAAATTACACTATTTCCCTTGATTAATGTTGGAAACATAATTTTTTCTACCACTTTCAATGACTTGAAAAGTAAATTGTTAATTTATTAACATATGAAATAAACATATTGTGTATTACATATATAATATTATTTTCATTTTTTGGTATCATAATATTCTAATAAAATTGACCATTGATTGTGTGTATTGAGTATCCCACTATAAAATATGGCTAAATATTATAATTTAAATATGGTGAATTTTTTTTCAATTTTCAACTTCTGAATATGGTGAATTGAAAAGCATTGAATAATATATTTTTATTTAGAGGAACTCGTCATAGGGAATGTAAAAACGGAATTCATTTTATATGGAGGTTGATTAATTATTAAATATCAATGTGACAGCTCCAAATATATATTTTCAATAAAGATACAAAAATATCGATAATGAAAACCAATAGTTATGGGTCAATGGTGATGATGATGTTTATGAAGTAACAAATGAATTTTTAATATGAAGAGATGATAAAGATGAAACTCCAATTGAAATTAATGATACTAAGGGGGAAGAAAATAATATTGACCAAATCATAAATAAATATGAGGATATTGATGAAGAATCGAACAATTAAATTATAGTTATAGTCATAGTTAATATATATATATATAACTCATTTTCAATTATTTAATGAAACAATTATTTTTGTGTTTTAAATGGATGATGAGTCTTTTAATGAGATATTCTACATCATTGAGGAAGAAATCATTCCTAGAGTTTAACTTAATTATATATCATCAGACCCTCAGGTTGGGGTAGTTCATCATTGACTTGGAGGCGTCTTAGTCGTGGTAGTATAATGATTCTCAACCCCATTACTAAGAGAAATTAAAATCTTTATTTTCATTCGTTCATCTAGTGGAATGTTCAGTTTTTGAATTCAGTTAATTTTATTTACCATTACTTTTATTTAATAAATTTATTAACCAAATGTTTTATTATTTATTCTATTTTCTGATAGTTTTTTTCATATAATTGTTTTTTAGGGGAGTGATATTCTGCTGAATTATTTTTCCATAGCATGGGGGACGTGGGATGATATTAAATATTTTTGGAACCACATATCTGATAATTGTATGGTATATAAATAAATTATACTTGTTTTGAAATTTATATAATTATTAACTTTATATTATTAAATATTTATTGGTTTTATTGTGTCTTATTAACAATAATATGGGGAACATTATCTATGACCTAGAAGGCCTACATGCTTGAGAGTTAATATCAATTTTTTCATGATATGAGGAATATATCTATGAATATAGTTAGGGTCACAATATTTTTATAATTATTTCTATACACATCATCCCAATTACATCTCCTTTCTGGGTTACGATGGATTGGGATCATACTAGATGAATGATAGTGTTTATTGGATATCATCATTAGGTCATCAAAACTAGGGGGTATGAGGTTAATCATAGTTCTGGTGGTCGTATGAATAGTACTCATCGATGATATATGGTAATAATTTTTATTTAATAATTTATATAACTATAAATGTAAAACATTTATTTTGTTATTAATATTGTCTATTAAGAATTCTAACATTACATATTTTTATATTTATAGTTGGATTTACATTGATCATATCATGGGAGATATTACTGGTGGTCAACAGTATTGTATTAGGCTTAATACAATTCTTCTAATTATTAAAAATAAACTAAATCTAATATTTTAACTATCTTAATTTAAAATTTCATTTTATAAATTCATATGAGAACAGAAAATCACACACACATGATGATTTTACGGATATGGATAAGGTTCCAGCCAACAGATCATAAATATTATATGACACAACATGGATGTTTGAGACTCAATAAGCATTAAAGTAAGGATGAGTTGTTGGTATTGGTTCTTGTTTTTTTCTTAATAGTCATTATTCTACTACTTAATGTTCATTTTTAAGCATGGGGGAGATAAAATAGATTCATCAACATCGAATGTAGAGTATGAGGGGAAGAAACAGTCTCAGGATGAGGTTATAGTGACTCTACATTGGTATTAGGAAGAGCTTCATTGATATCAAAAATATCAGTTACATGATCAGTATAGATAGCAAGTTCTGTAGAGTAAAAAAATGATGAAGTACATATGATTCATAATGATGGTAATATGGATAGTGTCCCTTTGATAACCTCCACTAGATCCCCCCATCCTAGTGATTTATGTATTTTTAGACACATTTATAATGATATACATTTGCATTATCATATTTTTTGTTTTATTATTATTATTTCAAATATTTGTAATTTTATATATTACATTTTGTTTATTTTTAAATAAGTTTCTAAAATTTTAATTAGTTAATATATTTTTTTTATTTTCATTTATTTATTTAATTTTATCAATTGTTTATTATGGGATTTTCACCCTCAACAATTAAATAAAAACATATAAATAACTGATAATATATTTTTACCAAACATTTTTTAGTTACATATAATTTTTGATAGTAATGAAGGTATCCCATGCCAAATAAATGATAAAACATAATTTAGATTCTAGTAGGGTTGGTGTAACCCACATACTCATTATAGATTATTCAATATATATGTTTTATCTATTATACATGTTTTAATGTATTGAGCATCATGTCCCCTTAAAACCCCTTTTGATACATAGGAAAAGAGGGAGCCCATTTTATGACATGTTGCCAAAAAATACATAAAAACAAGTTACCTAAATGTCTGAACGTGGTCTTGAGTGTCTAAAAGGAAGAAAAAATTAATACATTCACAAAACAAATCACATGAGTGAAAACCATTATAGGATAATTATCATAAATATCAACAAAAATATTTATCCATAGGATGTATAACTTCATAGCACTATAAATGTATCCTATTATTTGTATAGTAGAGTGTGTATTTGGCTCATATTATCCTATAACATTGTTATTTTAGCCCAAATAATTTTTGTTTATTTCTTGGTTACAATAATTTGGGTTCTCTCATAATCCATAAAATATAGATCATCATAATTATTATAATATTATTTTCCAAATAATAATTGAAATATATGATATAAGAATATGGATTATCCTTATTCAAATAACAATAACATTCTTAATGTCATATTCGCATGTATGTATATATCTGAATCATGTAATCTTATTAACCCAAATTTCCAAAAATATTTGAATATATAAGTAAAAAAACACATAAATGTTATATATCTCCACCATAAATTAACACGCTATTTTGAAATTTAATTTCTTGAAAAAATAGTTTATATAGTCAGAAAAATTTCAATATATATCATAATACCAAAAATAAAATAAACAACCCAAAAAATATCAAGGAACAATTTTTCATTAAATCAACAACCAATTGTATATAATATAATGATATCTTACTCACATTTCATAAAATACATTATACTATTATTATATAAATGATATACCAAACCTACATCATATACATCTCTCAAAAATGTGTTTTTAAATAGTTACCACCAAACATATAAATGTATAAGAAAAAATATTCAATGTTATAAATAATATTTAATATACATATCCCATATAATTAATGTAAAATAGTTGACCTATAATCCTTAGGAGTTTCATATAATCCTCATTAATATTAAAATATACACAAATATTCACTCAAAAATTAAAATATCAATGAGTTTCTATAAAATTTCAATCTAACTAAATTATGAAAATCCCTAAAAATTTCCTTTAATAGTATATCAAGAAAATAATAAAATTCTCAACCATATATGTTTTCTTTTTTATTATATTTGGAGACCAAATAATTTCTAGGTACATACCATTCCCAATTTCATAAATCAAATTTTATTTTAACCAAATACTAATACCAAAATGACAAAAATAATATCTAAAATGTATATATGAAAACATAAAACAGTATAGGTCTTGCCTTGTGACACAAGTATTTTTACATATTATACTTTTAGATCATCCAATGACATTATTTATTTAATCCTTGTATATATGTGTATATATTTATATATGGTTATATTAAATACTTAGTTATCATCATTTTAAATGTCTTCAAAATGGTTCATTATGAGAATTTCATTAAAAACATTATATACCCTAATAGTGTGAATCTAGGTTAGAATCCTTAGGACCACTCATCATTCTTTAGAGTGATGATTGTATCAATGATCAACAACACTTTTTCGGGTGAATTCCCCTTTTTTCATTTCTTCCATAGATACATCCAAATCATAGTACCTACACATGGATTAGAATCCAGGAAAAATTTAGAATCAATAATTTACCAAAACTCTTGGATGTCGTCCTAAACTTGAACTTAATCTATTGGAAATGTTGGTTATACCAATGGTCTAAAATCAATGATACCAACTGGGATGTGATGGGCATATAATCAATGATTTTAGCATCCCATGTATTTATAGAATAAAAATATTACATATTTATTAATATTTATGATTTATATAGTAATTTATAATTAAATGGGATTCTTTTTATGATATCATACCTGACATAAAATAATTGGATTCTTATAAATCATATGTTGCACATTAGACTGAGCTATACCAAAAAATATGTATATCATTAACATTATTATTTTAAGTTTTTGTTATCCCATATCAATTTGAATGGAGGGAATTGATGATATTAACTAAATTATCAAAATAGGGTTTACAAATTTTTATTCAGTGATTCATTGGTTGGAAAAATAATTCCGAATGATCTTAAAAACCAATTGAATATAAAGGATATTTTTTTATGAAAACTTATTTATGTGTGAATAATTGTGTTTAAAATAATAACTCTAATTGGATTATATTACAAACATATAAATTCTATATGATGTTTAAAATTTATCATATATGTTTTGTAGACATTATTTATCAATAAATTCAATTTTATGCGTAAAAGGAGTATTTTTAAAAAAATTCATTTTAACACATTCTAAGGGTGAACACATTTTAAATCTAGTTTTTTCTCTTTTATAAATTAAATTTGAAAAAATTAAATTATTTATTTGGAATTTTAATATATGAAATTACTTTAATTATTTTTTTTATAAAATTCATACTTTAATGAATAGTGAAAAATATATTGTTTTAATTGAAAACTGGGTTTTTTCATATTGATTTATATAGATAGATTAAAATTTTACTTGTTTTAAAGGTAAAATTATATTAGGTTTTTACAATTTAGTATATATTTTAACTGTAATAAATGTTATCCTGAAATTGTACATAAAAACAAAGTGAGTAATTTAACAATGTTACTTATAAAACCTCATTTCTAATTTAATCAACCGAATTAATTTTAAATTATTTTTGTTGTATTTTTCATTTTTAAATTTTAAAAAAATAACAAAAAGGTATTAAATGTTAATAAAAATGTGATCTTATTGGATCAAATTATTTTTTAGTGAATATTAACATTGGTTATAATTTAAATTTCCCAAATTTTGGTTCAATATGGTAATAAGAGGATAAAATAATGTTATAAATATTATCAAACTATCCTAAAAGATGTCCAAATATTATTTTATGATTTATTTTTGACAAATAAAATACTTGGTCTGAAATTTTGTTAGTTTATTCCACTTTTGTTTGATTATGACAATTATTAACATTTTATTTTAAGTAAAGATGAAGTTGTCAAAATCATGTATAGATAGCTTTAAAATACACTAATATTGGTTAATATAAGTGATATATTAGACTATAAATAGTATTTAGAAATATAAGATTATTACATACACCATGGTAATTTATTTATAATTTTTAGGAAACAAATACTTAAATTAAATGGTTACATAATAATGATGTGGTAATTTCTAAAATAAAGAATGAATCAAATAAATGATATTATAAAAAAATTAAATTGATAGAATTTAATCCATACACTAATTTTATTGATTAATTGAACATGTTTTTATGAGTTAAATGAGTTTTTTAAACTTATATCACTTTTATGATATTTTTAACGAGTCAACTAATGAATTGTGTGAATATTGAAACTATTGTTATTTCGAAATATAAAATATTTAATTAAATTATATAAAATTTTATAAAAATGTGATTCTAAAATGTTGTTACTATAAGACTATAAATTTCATGAAAAACTCATTCATTTGTCGTTTAGCATGTTATGGTAATTAATTTAACCCTAAAAGTGTAAATTATATGATAAATCAATACGAGTCAAAAATGGTTAAAATAGACAGATAAGGTTTATAATAAAATCAATACATGTTTAAAAAACATTATTTTTTGTGATATAAATATATACTCACCAATAGAAGAACTGACAGAATTTGGAGTCATTTAGTGATAAAAATTAACTTATATCAATTTAATATTTTAATAGTTTTTATGGGTGCCCTCCCATCCCCTATAAAAAGGTAACCAATTAATCATTATTAATAACACATGAAGATAAATTTCATTTATAAAATACCTCCCTAAAATAATTACGTGAATACCTAATCATATACTAAAATCTGTAGTTTTGGAAGAACACCCTCCTTAGAGGTGGTATGTTTTTAATAAAAGTGATCATCTGAAGATAAGTTTTTGTTTTTAATTATGTATTTCTATTTTATTTCATCTTAATATTCCTCCAAAAATTATTCCACCATTATGGAATAATAACTCCAGTATAATCAATATAATTAGTACATATTATTCCAATATCATCAAATACATCCATCTCCAATTTCGTCAAATGGGAAATTGAAATTCGTTCGTGTGTACAATGGCATATTGCATAGAGAAGTGATAAAGGTCATTGTCTTTAACAGTCTCTCAAGATTGGATATAATGATGAAAGAAATGTTCATATGTGATATTCAAGAAATTTTTATCAATTTTCTATAATAATATATCCATTAAATTGTAAAATTCCGTTCAAATAAATATGATAAAATCATTCATGTATACATGTGAACTGTCACCTCTATGAATTGATGGGATTCATTTTTTTCACTCTTTCATTTATATAAATAAATATATATATATATATATATATTTTTAAATTACTAATATGAGATTAATGATGTTATGGTAATTTTGTAATGGTAAAATTCTATAGAACGTCTTTCCATAATGAACAATGAAAAAAAGAAAACGTTTCTTTGGCGTACGTACCAACTATTGTCCCTATTATTATAACATTTTTAATTTTTCATAAAAATACAAATCGGTTTGATTTAAATGTATTATTTTTGTATAAAAATGATGATAATATCCTGAATGTTATTATGAAGATGGTAGAATTATGACCACATGGACTATTGACATTTATCCAAGTTCATATTCGATTCAAGTACCAAATATTGAAAAAACTGTTGATATGAACATAAATAATTATCTAATTAATATAAAATATAAATAAGTAATATAACACTAATAATAATCATTAAAATGGTTCTCCATAAAGTATAAATCAAGAAAAGTATATTATTCAGGAATATAAAACCTATAGGCGACGAGTTGAACTTAAGGTAATGGATTTCGTCTCAACATCCTATCATTGAGGAATAGTTTGATGTCATAAACCCACATTCTTTTATGAGATGAATACAAAACTGATTTTGATAAAAAAATATAATTAAATTATTTATATCAAGTTATTTAATATTTTAATATTTTTCTTTCTTACATTGGGATTGAAATTTAAAAGTTCATGGTGGAATGGGATGCTTGTAATATTTAAATAATTATTATTTTATCCATTTCAATATTCTAGATATTATATTAAATATTTCTTATATTTATATAAGGGATTATAGAGTACAATTTATTATTATATTTTATTTCCTTCAAATATTTTCAAAATTAATATTTTTAAGGTCTTATTTAAGTGACTCTTTAACTAAAACATCGTTTTAAATGAGTTAAATATTTATTATGGTAAATAATTCTCATTTATGTCCGTGTTTTTCAAAATGGATTGATGTATATATTTATTTGGAAATTAATTTTTTAAAATATTTATTTCTTTCAAATATTTTATGTGGTATGTGATACATTGATTTTAAATTGTTCCTTATTTATTGTAATTTAAAAATGTATTGGTTATTTCAATAACATGGAATGTTTTTAACATATAGGAAATGAATGGAATTTATTTCCTTCATGTTTCTGTAACGTATTTATTTTTAAATTGAAATATTAACATTATATTTTAATATAACATGATTAAATTTATGAGTGTGTGGATTGTAAAAATGAAATGTGATTTCATAGTGGAAATGTTATTTCTCCCTTCAAGATTGTTTTATATTTTATCATTTTTTTATGATTCATGGAAATTGATTATTTTTAAGGTTGGTTCCATGATAATTTGAGTGTAGAGGATCCCATAATATGTCTGTAATGAATTGGGTGATTAGACATAGTTATATGATAAGTATTCTCCAATGATTATTTGGGAATTTATTGTGATGGGTATTCAAAAAGAAAACCATGAAGGTTACAATCTATGTAGCAATGAAATATACAATATAATAATGACATGGATGAAACATGATACCTTAATGATTTATTATTTTTAAGAATTTTTTCTAGAATATTATGATTTCATGTGGTATTGAAATGATCTTATGATTTATGGGAGAAATGTATGATTTTTTGAAAAAATTATCATGAGTTTAAAATATTCAGGGACTAATAGTTTCATTCCTTATTTTATATCCCTTATAATTATTTTTCTGCTCATCCGATTTTTTTTAAATTTTCTTCAGTGGGTATAATAGAAAGTTAGAAATAAAGATAAATTTTATGAACATTTTTATCTAGAATAATAATTAATCTTTTATGTTAGAGAAAAATATTTCTAGAGAAATGGATATTGAGTATAATTTTCAACATTGTAATATATGAGTTATTATAAAATAATGATTTCATAATTATATAAAACTCTAAAACTATGAATATCATCAATTTAAATGTTTTTTACTTCACTCTGGAATATTTAACATACAAGGATTAAGAATTATAGTTGGTATCAAAGGAATGGATCAGATAACATTAGAGTGTTTGGTGTTTTTTAATCATAAGATAGAAGTTGTAAATAATCATAATGGATTCAATGATATGAAGAGTCATTATAATTTTAAATAAATTGAATTAGTTCAAGATATCATGAATATGGAGATATTAGTGTTTTCCTTAATCATAGAATGTTATATGGTACTTTTTTTATTTAATCACACTAGCTGTTTTGGTTTTAGTAAATGGATTGATCCACCAGGCACTCAAGTAACAATTGATGTGAAGGATAATGTGGTTGTATAAGGACCAGACCATATAACGTTACGTAATCATTAATGTTAATAAGAACATACATTATTACACACTGAGGATATTTTTTGGGATTATTGTATAAAAGAATTAGGATAACTTACAGACATAACATACCACATTTATACAAACCAGACTCTTAAAACAGTTTCCATTTTTTTCAAAATATAAGACATTAAATGATAAAGTATGATTTATTTTACAACACACCATATAAAATATAATGTAAACCTTCTTTATCATTACCATCCTTATATGCAGTGAAAAATTTTAAAAATATGTTATGAGTACAAAAATCAATAAGAGATATAATGATAGAAAGAGTTAGTCAAGTGATAACTTAAAACCCAATAAAACACATATCATAAAAACTAGAATGCTGGGTATACCCATCTTGTGGCCTTGGGACAAATTTAACATATCGATCTTAAATTAAAACTTATATATTGAATACACATTTTGTCAAAATCCATCTTTGTAGTTCCCAAGGCAATGGAGAGCTATACTTGGGATCACCCATCATATCTTGAGCATTAATTGGATCATCCCAACATATCATAAGCTATAATGTCTATAACCCAACATTTCATAAGCTATATTGGGATCAACCACACATAAATATTCTAAATGGAACATATCATGGTAATTAATTTTCTTCAAATCAATATAATGAAAAAATTCCATTCAAATATAAAAATACAATCCCTTTGAAAATTATTAAAGAAACTTTTAAAATAATTGTGAAAAGAAAGTACCTTAAAATATAATTGAAGTGAGAAATACTATAATGGAATATACATGTGCATAAAATGTTAATAAACATAAAAATACATTATATACAGAAAAAATCGTCACCCAAATAATCTTAATACAACATAATGGATAAATTAAATTGTTAACCCATATAATAAAAATTAGGTTAAGAATTCCCTTACCTTGGGTTCTTCTTACATAAAATGTATTTAAACTACCTATATAATGGTTAAAACAGTGTTATTAATATAATACTGAAACATATCCATATTTATAATATATTATATTATCATTTCATTAGAAAATTTCACTCATTATTTTTTAGTATTTTTTCCTTACATTGTTTTTGGGTGTTTTTTACATGTTTTCCAAGATTGGTTCATGATGGACATTTCAGTCGATTGGAAGTGAAACTCCATTATTAGAATGAGAAGATATATTCATATTTTATAGTATCATAATTTATAACATTTATCATTTTTAATTTTTATATAAGGAGGATTGATATGTGAAAATATTAATGATGTTCTTTTAAATCAATTTAGCAGTACTTTGATAACAACGACCTCATTTTTTCTTATAAATTAAAACCGTGAGTAATAATAGAATTATAGAACTATTGATGATATATAATACATATATCATTACCTGGTTCAACCATAAATATGTTCTAATGACCAGACATAAAATAATTACTGAAAATTGAAATCACATTGTCCATGATGTCGGTTATTCGACACATCACATGCAATGTTTTTATTCATTGAATAAGTGACAGAGGATAGAAGAATGATGTTGGATTTCCCATGAATATGAAAAAATACAGAATATAACTAATTTTAGGATCCTTCCTACCAATTGGGTTAGAGGATATGATAAAATAATTAGCCAAAAAACTCAAAATAAATGATTAATTGAGAAATCGCTTACAAAAAATCGGCAGCCTAACGACTATGCAACATGGTTTTAGAAAATATTAAAAAGAGAGTGTAAAAGTGTCACCCATATGTAAAATAAAAGCAATATAGAATATATAATGAATAAAAATATAATAAGAACATGTTATGGAAACATGAAAATTATACCTCATAGAGGAGAACATGAATGGAAAAAGAATGAAATCTAAATTTTTTTACCTTCTAGAGTAACTCCTAGAACATGAATGTTGGGACCATATGGGGTTAAATAATACTTATAGAGACTACTAGGGTGGTACGAAGGCCAGAAAATCACTAATTAGGAATTGGGAATGAATTTAAAGATGGAATGGGTTTATAATTATTTCAAAAGAGAGGGAATATTTAAATAATTTCCTAGGGAGACCACATTAGGGGTATTTGAAAAACCATGGGCTTTCCAATGGTCTTGGCCCTTGGTATTAGCCACATGGGACACCTCACATCTTATTTATCTGTACAATAGTCAAATAGATTTATTACCTCATTATTACATCATTAATAATGTCATTAACACACTGAAACTCAAAATTGTATTTTTTACTATTCACTGAAAAATCAACTATTTCAGAAAAATACACAAAATTAACCCTATCCACTTTTCAACATGTAGAATTCAAAAATTAATTCCATTTTCTAAAAATAATTTTATAAATATCAGTAATATAATTTTTAAATAAAATAATATTTAATTCCAAAAGCAAAAATTTTAAAACAATAACAGCTTTTTATCACATTGAAAAATTAACCAAAATGTTTTTATCTTAAATCTTTAAGAAAATAAAATATTAATAAAATTTAATATTAATTAGGGTCTTATTACTATTCAAATTACTATTCATAATGGTAGGATACAATTCACCAAAAAAATGTTGGTTCTATCAGACTCCAAACAACATAAGGGACACAATTGTAGTCGATTGTTTTTCAAAATTCCATACATTGAAGAATCAAAATTATGTTTAAATGGTAGTTATAAATATCTACATAAATATATGTATTAAGAATTCATTTTATTTTTAAAACATGGGGTGTAATATTCTCCCCACATTCTGTAAATTGTGTCCTCTCAATTTTATTTACTCATTAATCAAGTGAGGGCACCATTCCCTCATTGCATTTTTACAATCCCATGTAGCTTCTTCAACCATGTAGTTTCTCCACAAAACCATTACCTAATGGATTACCATATTATGCAATACCTATTCTTGTTGATCAAGAGACCGAACTGGTTTCTCTTCATTAGAAAGGTTCTCTTCTAGCTAAACTACATATGGGATCATGATATGTAATTAATCTGGAACATACTTTATCAACATCATAAAATGAAAAAAAAATTGTGTACCTGAGACAAAATAGGAGGCAAAGCTACTCGGTATGCAATTGTTCCTACTTTCCACAGGATTTCAAAAGGACCAATTAACCATGGAAAAAGAATTCCTTTCTTACCGAAACACATCAAAATTTTCGAAGGTGAGATTTTAAGGAAAACATTGCAACCTATATAGAAAGAGAATTATTTCCTTCTATTATGTGCTTAACTTTTTTACATGATATGAGTTTTACTCATATACTACTGGATCATCTTCACTTTCCCTGCCACTTCCCCTAATAAATTTGGCCCCATCAACTTACGTTCACCGAATTCATCCCAAAAAGACGGGGATCGACACCTCTTCCCATATAATGCCTAAAAATGTGCCATCTATATACTAAATAAAAACTGTTATTACAATAAAACTCAACCAAAGAAATATGTTGATCACAAATTCACTGATAGTCCATTGAATAAGCACAAATCATATCTTCCAATGTTTGAATCATTCTTTTTGAATTCTCATATGGTTGAGGATGAAAAGATGTACTGAAATATTATTTTGTGTCCAACGACTTCCAAAGCACCTTCCAAAAGATAGTAGTGATCCTAGGATCCTTCTCACATACAATGGAAATATGAACATCATGTACTCTGAAAATATCTTTGAGGTACAATCGGGAAAGCCGATCCAAAGGAATTTTATCTCGAATAGAACGAAAATGTGAATATTTTGTCAGCCGATCATCAATATCCCAAATCGCATGGTTACCTCGAGTTTTCTTGGGTAGCCTCACCACAATGTCCATGGATACAATCACCCATTTCCACTCTGGCACTAGAAAAGTCTGAATCACCCACTTCGGTAACTGCCACTTGATTTAACCTGTTGACATGTCAAGCATTTCACAGTAAAATTCGAAATATCTCTTTTCATTCCATCCCAACAATAATACTCTCGAAGGTCTCTTTACAACTTATTACAGCCAGGATGAACTAAAAAATGGGGAACTATGAGCTTCACACAACAAGCCTTTCTCCAACCCAAAATCACAAGTCACACTCATCCTTTTTCCAAATAATAAAACACAATCTTTATCAATAATAAATTCTAGCAACTTGCTCATTTTTTACAAATTCTACCTTTTTCTGTAGGTCAAGATATTCCTTTTGCATTGTCTTAATTATTTCTAATAAAAACGACTACACTAATACCTGATCCAAAACAGATGTATTCCCTGCACAGACAACATCACAGTGAAAATTCAACAAATCATTAACTAAGGGACCATGTTTCAAGCGTAAAATTGATAATGATGCATCATGTTTTCAAAACCAGGGATCTGCCTCGTTGTTTGCTTTTCCTCAATGTAAATTGATCATGCAATCATAATCCTTTATTAGTTCAAGACATCTTCTCTGCCTCATTTATAATTCCTTCTATGTGAATATATTATTCAGAATTTTTTGGTTAGTTTATATTTGACATTTGGATCCGTATAAATGGTGCCTCACATTTTTTTAAGGAAAAAACATTTTTTTCCAATTCCAAATCATGTGTCTGATAAATTAACTAATTAGGTTTTATTTTTCATGATGCATATGCAATTACCTGATCATTCTTCACCAAAAAACAACCATGTACCTTCAAAGAAGCATCACTATGGATGACTAACTCACCATTTTGGGATGGTAAGGCAAAAAATTGAGCATTAACCACTCTCTTATTCAGTTCATGAAAACTAACATCACATGGTTAGGTCCCAACCAATTTTACCCTTTTTCGTATTAAAATAGTTATTGGGGAAGAAAACCATGAAAATTTCCTAAAACCCCATCAGTAATAACCTTCTAAACTATGAAAACTATTAATATATGTAACATTTTTAGGTCTTTTCCCTTCATCAACCACTTGTGTTTTGGAAGGATCAACTATTATTCAATCCATATTTACAATGTTCCCATTTAAAGAAATTTGTTTCAACAAAAAATCACACTTTCTTAATTTTACATAGAGATTGTTTTCTTTTACGGTATGAAAAAAACCCATAGATGTTATTCATGACCACCTATACTTCTAGAATATACCTAAATGTAATCAATAAACACAATTGCGAACTTATCCAAGAACTCATGAAATATTCTATTCATAAGATCCAAGAATAGAGTAGGTGTATTAGTTAGCCCAAATGGAATTACTAAAAATTCATAATTACCATATCTAGTATGTAACACAGTCTTTAGGAAGTCTTCATCCTTTAATTTCAACGAATGGTACCCCATCCCCATGTCACCCTTCGAAAAATACTGCACTCCCTAGAGTTGATCAAGCTAGTCATCGATATGTGGCAACTGATATTTATTTTTAACAAACAATGTTATTTAGGGATCTTGTAATCGATTAAAAGTCTACATGAACTATATTTTTAAATTAAAAAAATATAGGATCGCCCCATGGTTAAGTGTTGGGTCAGATGAAGCCTTTATCTAATAATTCCTACAACATGGTTTTAAATTACAGAAGTACCACCTGGGCCATTGGATAAGGATCGTTAAGAATTGGCATATAATCAGGAACTATGTCAATAGTAAACATAACATATCTATTAAGAATAATACCATTCAAATAATTAGGAAAAACGTCTATGTATTCATTTACCAATATTACATCATTAATATGGATAGTTCCATTCTCTTCAAAATATGAGCAAGAATACAATAATTTCCGTCCTTTATCAGTTTCATTTCTTCATAATATATTATTAATGGTATAGGTTCCTTCATGTACACAAATTGAAATTATTTTGGATAAAAATTTATTTTCTCTACAATCATTCATAGCATGATAAAAAGAAATCCAATCCATACACTGAATAACATCAAACTCTTCTAGAGAAAAAAAACGTTTTGCAGGTAGATTTATTCCACAGACAAGGATATACAGATTCTTATAATTTCTTTTTTCCAAAATTTTTCTTCTAGGTTTTTTCACCATTACATCTGGTTTCATTTCATGAAGTTGAATTCCATATTTTTCTAAAACATTCTCATAAATATCAGAATTTGAAGACCCTGAATCAAAAAACACTTTTGCGAAATATAAAAAAATCAGAAATGTAAATGATACCACCTCATCTTATGGATCAACATCTATTGAGGTTATTGAAAAAGATTTTACCAATCCCTTTTTATTATAATCTTGTTGATTCCCAACATGAGTACTAGCTTTGGAAAAACATTTTCAAAATGACCAAATTCCATAATGTTAATGTATCTTACAATCGGTTTTTCATTAGATTTCAGATAATTTTCCACGAACTCATGAGACATGTGTCCAAACAACCCACATTGGTAGAAGTTCCCAGAATTTACAATACATTCACAAGGATTCCGTTCACCACACTTTTCAAAATAAGGGAAATTAATTTTCTTACCTCAAGACTTCTTTGATGTGATATTCTCTATTTCCAACCAACATGATCACTTATTAATCATTTAATCACTATGAACATATGTTTTATCAAACTCTATTTCAACATTTTCAGCACAACGGAAAATATTCGCTTAGATTTTAAACTCTCATGGGGCAAAAGCTCTTCGTAAAAACAGTTTCAAACCATACTAAAATATATTAATTTTACATTCAAAATCCTGTGTAAAATATGGTGCATTACTGTATAATATTGTAAAATTGGATTTATATCTTGTAACATAATTCTTATATTTCTACTTCAATTCCATGAATGGGTTATCCATTCGAAGTCGAACAGTTTTGGGAAAATATGTTTCCAGAAAAAGACTCTTAAAATCATCCCATTCTAGACTGTAAAGATCATCTATTTCCCTCGTATTCTTAACCAAAGACCACCAATGATCATCTTCTCCTTCCAAATCACAAATTTCATGTATAATATTTTGAAATTCTAAACATCCCATGACATGAAATATATTTTCTAGTGTATTGATCCATCCTTCGACTATCCCGGGATCTGTAGTTCCAATGAATGTTGGAGGATGTTTCCTCAAAAAGTGCTCCATAAAAGAAATTATTCTTTGTTGATGATCATGTTTCTCTCTATAATGAATACCACCACTATTTATTTCTTCATATATCTGGTCCATTTCATTCACAAAAATCTCGTTTCCGAATCCCACCATTTTGGGTTTCACATTCGGACAAAAATAACCTTCTTGGTACCTTCCAACATCAGATTCCCTTCTTCTTATATGAAAAATAATTCTGAACAAAAATAACATAGATAAAGGAAAATTTTAACCCTTAAATTATATATCATTTAAAATTAATCATAGAGTATGTATATGGTATGGTGTTCTTTAAATATCATCGCTACCCCTAATGTTATCTAAACCATCCTCTGATACCAACTATAATGACTTGGCCCTCTAACGTTACTTAATCTGGATTTTTAAAAAAGAATATACACTATTACACATTGAAAATATTTTTGGGTTTATATTTTTAAATAATTAGGATAAATTACATACCTAACATACCACATTCATATAAACTGGACTCTATTAACAACAGTTTCCATTTTTTCCAAATATAAGACATTAAAAAATAAAGCATGATTTCTTTGAGAAATCTCAATATCAAACATCATGAATCCATTAATTATCTTACAAAAACATATATACTAGGAAAAACAATTCAAAAACCTAGGATGAGTATAAAACATTGTAATGTATATAATGATAGAAAGCATTAGTCATGTAACAACATAAAAACCAATAAAACTCATATAATGAAATCTTGAATGCATGGTATAGTTTGGTTTTTGCCTTGGAAAAAATTTACCGTATCACTCTTACATTTACCCTTAAATATGGAATAATTTTATGTCAATTTCCATCTCTGGAGTACCCAATGCACTGGAACGATTTAATGGGGCTCACCCATCCTATCTTGAGCAATAATGGACTCAACCCAACATATCTTGAGCTATAATGAGCTCATCCAAACATATCTTGATCTATAATTGGCTAAAAAATATATAACTAATGTCCATTGAACATATAATTTTAATAAAATTTCTAGAAATTTGTATAAATCACTCATTCTATATACATATAAAAATACATTCCCTTTAAATATTATTTGAGAGACTTTTAAAAGGATTTTAAAAGGAAAGTCCATTAAAATATAATTGAAGTGAGAATAAAAAAAAGGAATGTACATGTGTATACTCTATAAATATAAATAATAATACTATATATAAACAAAAATTAAGCACCATAATAATCATAATACAACATAATGGATAGAGTTGAAGGATCACCCATGGAATGGGAATTGGGTTATGAATTCCCTTACCTCAGGTTCTTATTACTTAAAATTTGTTTAAACTCCATATATTATGGTTAAAAGAGTGTTATTAATATATTATATATACATTTAAATATTTATAATATCTTATATGATCATTTAATTATATCATTTCACCATTTGTTTGTTAGTAGTTTTTTCCTTGCATTGTTATGGGGTGTTTTCTTAACATGTTTTCCAGTATTGGTTCATGATGGATATTCTTGTCTATTGGAAGTGAAACTACAGAATAGGAATGGGAAGGTATTTACATATTTTCAGTATCAAAATTTATACTACTAATCATTTTAAGGTTTTATAAGACAATGATTCATAATATAAATTATTAATGATGTTCCTTTAAATTATTTTAGTTGTTCTTGAACAATTACGACATCATTTTGTCTTATAAATTAAAACCATGAGTAATAAAAACTCCAGAACTATAGATGATACAAAATAAATATATTAAATCCTAGTTCAAAAATAAAAATTGTTTCATGACAGGACTTTAAAGAATAAATTCAAATTGAAATCATATCATCCCTGATGTCTGTAATTAGACACATTACATACGATGTTTTTATTCCTTAAATAAGTGGGAGAGGAGAGGAGAATGATAATGAATTTTCCCTGAACATGAGAACATCCATATTTTAAAAATTTATAGATCATTCCATCCACTTGGGTAATAGGAGATGAAGAAATAATATGAACATATAGAAACTGAAAATAAATGATAAATTGAGAAATGCCTTAAAAAAGTAGTCAGCCTAATGGCTACGCAACATGGTTTTATAAAATATTAAAAAGAGTGGTGAAAAGGGTCACCATCCATAATTGAATCATAATTAATAATATATCATGAATAATAAGGCATTATTATCATGTTTTGGAAACATGATGTTTACAGCACGTAGAAGATAACATGAATTGAAAAATAATGAAATTTAAAATTTTCATACCATTTTGAGGATCTCCTAAAACATGATGGTTTTGACCATAGAGGCTTTAGATGACCCTGGGATGACTACTAGGAAGGTATGCAATCCAGATCGTTGTTTATGAGGAATTGGGGATTAATTTAATGAAGGAATGGGTTGGTATTTATTGCTAAATTGAGATATTATTTTAATAATTTTCATGGGACACCTCTTTGGAAGTAATTGCAAAACCATGGACATTACCATGGTATTTGCCACATGGAAAACCACAAAACGTTTATAACTATACACAAGTATAACAGAATTATTACATCGTTATTACATCTTTAGCGATGTCATTAACACACCGAAACTGAAAACTGTATTATTTAGTATTCACAGAAAAAACTATTTTTTCAGAAAAATACCCAAAATTCACCCTAACCATTTATTGACCTGTAGAACTCAATAATGAAGTAAAAATCTTTAAATAATTTTTGATGTATTATTAATTAAATTTTTAAATAAAATCATACTTAACTAAATAATTAAATAATTTAAAACAATAACTGCTTTTATATCACATTGAAATTTTTTTAAAAATGTTATTATCTTAAATCCTTAAGAAAATAAAATAATAATACAATTTAATATTCATTAGGATCATATTACTATTCATAATGGTATTTTACTATTCACCAAAAAGAAACAAGTTGGTTCTATCAGACTCTAAATAACATACTAAACATTGTTGTAGATGATTGTTTTTTGAAATTCAATTCATATAAAAATAAAAATTATGATTTAATGCTAGTTATAAATATCTAAAAAAACAATGTTTCAAGAATTGAACGTATTTTTAAAAAATTGGTGTATTATACGTGGTAATCTGAATAATAAACTGAAGGAAATATGATAAGAAATGAAAACTCTTGTGGTTATTCAAAACCAACTATCACGAGTCATGATTAACCACTTGAACGATAATGATTTTTTAGAGGAATCATATATGAGAGAAATGAATCCATATGAATGTTCCTATAAAAATAATAAATATAAGTATATTTAATGAAATACGATTCAATGATGTATATAAAAACACCTTGGAAAATGTTTTCAAGGGACAGGAAGATGTTATATATGTGGTAAATTTGGTTAAAAATCAATAAACAATAAATAAAAAACGGAATCCTTCAGTTGACACTTAAAAAGGAAAAAAAAGTTATTTCTATGTTACTAATTGAATGTTTTAAATTTGGGGAGTACAGTCCTTAAAAATTTATATTTCTAATGAAGAAGGTTCATCATTAAAAATAGGAGCACCATAAAAATATATGTTTAGAAATAAAGAAATCCATTCTAATTATAGATGAGGAAAATGAAAATGACATATGAAAGTTGTGGATTATATCTTCTATCATGTTTTTTCATTATTGATTCATAGGAAAAGATTCATGTTTTCTTTGTAATAAATAGGTATTGAAGAATAATATAGAAAAATGGATAATGGATAATAAAGAATTCGGAATTATTAGGAATTCCCATATAATTATTCATGTGTTATGGTAGATTGTATGATGGTGAAATTCTTAAAATTATTAATGGTAATTTGATGTTGGTGATAAATTAAAATACATTTTCGAGTTTCTATAACCCTGATGTTAATTATTTTAAAAAATAATTTTATAAATAATTATCTTTTCTTTTGTGGAAATATTTATAATTGTATGAATAAACTTTAAGGATTAAATGATCTTTTATTTTTAGTAAATTATGGGATATTAAATATTGGGATGTAAAATGAAAGTCATAAGATAAACATTTATGTTTAAATATGTTATGGGTATTTTTGAGGATATTATCTAATTTATGGAATTTAATATGAAATATATCGTTTTAGAAAAAGAAACCCCCCAAGAAGTTGGACAAACCCATCACGTTTGACAGGGCTATAAGAATAAAACAAACTATTGAAATGTGATAAGGATTTATCATCTACCACAAGCCTATATGATGTTATTGGTTTGTATGATGTTTCATTTATAGTTAAACAAGTTGATGGAATAATAACTTTTTGACTTTGGGAACTTCTGTTTTTTCAAATGGATATCCATGGTATTTTAAATAATTTTGGGAAAATGTGATGAATGTTATTTTAGAATTCATTTACTATTTTGGGAACACATTTTTTAATAAATTACTATACTATGATATTTTATTTGAGAAGTAAATATAGAGTAATATTTGGGATAAATCAATTATAGAATTATAGTTAACTGATTTATTTAAGAAAATGGTTATCATATCTTAATGATTATTGAGACATTTACTTTTTTATTTAGGACTTCAATATTAATTGATTTCATTTGGAGATAAATGTTGAATTTTTTCTTGGAAGACTATGTGATCAAATCCATATAAATTGTAGGATTCAATATTATTTTGGATTATTTTGAGTTATTTTAATTATTGTTTTTTATAAAATGGTATATGTTGGACTTTGGGTTTTACTTTTGATTTTTGGAGATTAAAATCATTCTATATTATCTTAAAGTTAACTATATTTAAAAAAATTAGATTCTTATCCAAAACTTTTTTATTTTTGTTAATGATTTGTGATAATACGAATATATAGTTATTATTTTATTTATTAAATTTTTCATTGTAATTGTATCCTATGTGTTTTAGGCGTGAAAAAAATCCCACTGAAATATCTTTCATTTAGGAAAAAATGATTTTATGGTGGAATTTGATTAATGGATGAAACTATAATTTCCTTGTTAGTGTATTTCCTAACGGTATTAGTCCATATAGTATTATAATTCCATAACACGAAAAAAAATTATCATAAAACCATTTAATTATCTATTTAATTTTCCTACTATGAATTCAATGATCGTTTAACTGAAAAAAAATTTATGTTTTTGTGATCATTAAATTTTTCGGATCATTTTTTCAATCACTCTTAATTAGAACATGTTGGTTGTTTTTTCATTCATATCCATGTTTTACTACATATAATCCTAGTTTGTGTTATCTCAGTTGACATTTGTACTTCACATTCATTCATTTAATTTGGAGGTCTTATTGACTCTTTTTCTATTGTGGTATTTTGATGAACTAAACATGAATGGTGAAACCTTAGTTACCTAGCCAAAATTTAAAATTACCAGGATGAAAATTCCAAAAGGGCTGAAGGATTTAAAATACATGGTAATTATAAAATAATATTAATACATATTTATTAATATCTATGAATTAGATAGTGTTTTTTACTTTAATGGACCATATGTCTGATAGCATACCCGATACACAACATTGGGTTCTCTGAAATCGGACATTGCACATAAGACTGAGTTATAGAAAAAAATATCATTATTATTTTTTAATTTTCTAGTTATCATATAGATGATAGGATTGAAGAAAAAATGATTTTATCTTAATTATTAATATATTATTTAAATATTTCTATATCAGTATTCATTAGTTTGAAAATTAGTTAGAAATTATGATATAAAAAAATTGAATATAAAAGATGTGTTTTATGAAAATTTATTCAAGTGTGAATAAATAAGATTACAATATAACCAAATATATCTTTTTTGATTATATTAATGAAATAAAAAATGTATATGTTGTTTCAAAATATTCATATATATATTGTATATATTATATAAGAATAAATTCAATTTTTTTTTCATAAAACGATTATTAAAAAAATGATTTTTTATCGCATTTTGATGGAAACCAATTTGAAATAATTAATTTATCAGATTTAAAAATACCATTTGACCAAATAAACATTTTATTTGGATATTTTATATAAAAATATACTTTGGTTAAATTTTTGGTATTTTTATGATAAAATTCATATTTTATGGAATGTCAAAAAGTAAACTGTTTTAATTAGAAACTAATTTTTCTTTTCATTTATTTATATAGTTAGATTATACCTTTACATGGTTTTATGGTATAATTATATTTTTTTTAATTAATCTAATTTTTTTTGAAATAAATTTAATATTTTAATTGTATATAAAAATGTATTAACTCTTCAGTTTTGTTCTTTTAAAACCCACTTTCTTGTTTCATCAAAAACTTATTTTTTAATTAATTATAGCCAATAATGTTGTTTTAAATTCATAAAAATGGAAATAAATGGTTTTAATAATTATAATATATTTTATCTAAGAGGATAAATAATTCATTGTGAATACTATCATTGGTAATTATTTTTATTAAAATTGTTATGGGTAAATTTAGTAATTAACAGTTAGAATAAAATTATTAATATTATAAAACTAATATAACATTTGTTCTAATACAATTTTATGAGTTAATTTTTACGATGAAAACACTAGTACAAAAAATTTCTTCTTTGGAAGCCACTGGGGTGTGATTATGAAATTTATTAACATTATTGATCAAAATGTCATATTAATTTATCTCATAAATATAAAAATTATAATACAGTGTTATATAGGTGATATATTAGACTATAAATAGTATTTATAAATATATAATGATTACAAACATTATGGTAATTTTTTTAAATAAAAAAACTAAATTTAATGGTTACACAATAATGATGTAATAATAGTTAAATTAATGGAAGAATCAAATAAATTATATTATAAATTATAAAATTAAATTAAATAGAGATAATTAATGGAATGAACTAATATTATTGATTTATTTTTCATTTTTTTGATGATTTAAATGCATATTTTTTAATTTATCTAGTTGTTATGAAACTTTTAAAAGCAAACTAATGCATCGTGTGAAAATTGAATATATTGGTATTTTATAATATAAACTATTTAATTTAATATTTTAAAATTCAAAAAAACATAATATTCAACCAACTAATCAGGATAATGCTTAAAAGGTCAATACTAGCACATTCATTGGACTTTTGGGATGTTATTATAATTAATTTGACACTCCAATTTTAAATTAATTGATAAAATGTTTAGATTTAAAAGGTCTTACAATAAAAATAAAAGGAATAAAAAAAATTATTTCATGTATAATAATTATTGGATGATATAATTTAGAAATTTACAACCCCCTATCATCAAATTTAAATAATTATGAGTCACTTGGAGATGAAAATTAATTTATATGAATTTAATATTTTAAGGGTTTCCAATGGTACCCTTCCCCTCTCCTAAAAAAAGGAACCCATTCATCTATGATACTCAAAAAAAATACATTAAGATTTCCTAATACCTTCCCCAAAACCTTCTTAGAATTCCTCCTCATATTCTTGAAATCTTATTTTTTGTATACCACTACCCTTATAGATGTTATGCTGTTAAGAAACATGATTATTTGAATGAGGGGTAACATTTTTAATTAAGGATTTATATTTTGTTTCTTTTTAATATTCCATGAAATCTAATTCCACCTTTAGGAAATAATGAATCCACTATCCTAAATAAATTTATATTTTATTATGTAAATATCGTCACTTAAATCGATCACCAATTTCATCATATGGTATATGAACATTTCGTTCGTGTGTACGACGGACTACCACATCAAGAATCGATATAGTTCGTTTTCCATAACTATTTCCCATTAATGGTTATAATGATGGAATTAATGAAATATTAATCATTATAAGAGATTAATATATCAATTACGTTCTTACCTTCAATGAATATAAAAATGATTACGTTGTTTGTGGGTATGTGTGAACTGTCAACTCTACGAAGCGATGTGTTCCTTTATTTTAACTACATAACTTCTATTAAATATATATGTATATTTATATTATTAATAAGTTATAAAATATTATATAATAATTCTTAATGGTAAAATAAGATTTATGTTCTTTCCATAATTTTCAATGAAACATGGAAAACATTATCCGTGCGTATGTATGACCTACCATCTCTATGATTATAACAATGTTATTTTTTCATAAAAATAAATAATGGTTTTATTTAAAAGTATAATTGATGTAAAAAATGGTAACAATTTCATGAATATTATTCTATAGATTATAGACATATGACCACTTATACTATTGACAACATTCCAATTTCATTTTTGACTCAAGGACCGAATATCGACAATATGTCTCATATGGACCTAAATAATAATGTAATTATTATATCATAAAAATATGTGTTAAAAATTGAATAATATAAAGAAATATTTTCATCAAAGTAAGAATTAGTCTTTGTGTATTATTCAGGATTGTAATGATTGTACGTGATAAACCAGAATCATGTTAATTTATTTTGTCTCAATCTTGTTTCATTAAGGCATAGTTTGATGTTATACACCAAACTTATTTTATGTGCTCTATATAAAACCCATATTAATTAAAACATAATTAATTAATTTATTATCAATTTATTGAATATTTTGATATATATTTTTTTCATTGGACTTATAATTAAAATGATCAAATTGGATTGGTACACTTTGAATGTTTAAAAAATTAATACATTCCCCATTTCAATATTATAGATATCATCCTACATAATTATTTATATGAATATAATTGAATATTAAGGAAATATTATTTATATTTATAATTATATTAAAATATATTCAAAAAATATATTTTGGTGGTTTTATGTAAGGGTCTCTTTAATGAAAATGTCATTTAAATGTTTTAAAGATTTATTATTTTAAATCATTATCATAAATTTACATGTTTTAAAAATATTTTTTAGAATTTATTTATATGGAAATTAATTTTTTAAAATATTAATCCCTTTCAAATTTTGTAAATCGTTTTAGAAAATATGAATTAAATAATTATTTTTTAAAGATTTAATTTTTTTTTCTAAATATATTCATTATTTCAATAACATGGATTGTTTTTTAACATATATGACAAGAATGGAATTTATCGCTTTCATGTTTCATTCATGTATTGACTTTTACATTACATATTTACCATTTCATTTTAAAATAATGTGTTTTCATTTATGATTATGTATCTTGTAAGGATAAAATGTGATTTCAAAGTAGAAATATTATTATTTATTTATGCTTGATTTATGTGTTATGATATATTTATGGTTGTTGGAAATTATTTTTGTATATAGGTGGTTCCATGATAAACTGATAGTAGGTGAACCTATGATATCTATACAATGCATTGGCTCATGAGACATAGTGAAATTATAGGATTTCTCTTGAGAGTTTAAGAGAATATACTGAGATGTGAATTCCAAATGTGACGATGAATGTCAATCCCTATATAGCTGTGAAAGCTACAATCTATGTATGATAAGGATTCGAGGAGATACTTTTGTGATTTATGAATGTAGAGAATTTTTTTGGAATAAATTTATTTCATGAGATATGTTAATGAGATTTTGTTTTATTGGGTAAAGTGGTTTATTTTTTTAAAATTTTTTCTTAACATTAAAATATTCATCGAATGACATTTTTAATCCTTATTTTATGTCCCTTACATATCTTTTTTTTTCTCTTCCCATGTCATTAAATTATTTTTCATAGTGTATAAGGGTTGATATGATAAAGGATGAAGTCATGATTAATTTTATGAATATCATTATAATGATAAGGAAAAAATGTTTTAGGTTAAAGAGTTTTATTTTGTTAAAAAATGGATAGTGAGTATAAGTCTGTACATGGTAATATTTGAGATGTTAAATAATAGTGATAGAATAATTATTTAAAACTGTAAACATGAATGAATCCTCAATGTGAACTATTTACATAACTCATGATTATGTAATGTTTAAGGATATGACCTTCTATTGATATTATACACAAAGATAGGTACTATAGGCACATTCATTGATACCTCCTATAATAACATATTTATAACTATCTTTCATTAAAAAAATCAATGAGGATTATATTATCACTTTCTTCTACATGATATTTTTTGGTATATTAATTTAAATAATTTGATCACACCATAAAACGACAAATCACTTATTTTATGTATAAAATGGGTAATTATACCAAAATATATGAAACTAATTAATTCATTAAAAGCGTTTAATGTCTTATAAAAATACATTCACACATGTTATCATTCATGACATGTCATGTATATTACATGTCTCCATAACCTGTGGAAATATAAACATAATATGTGGTGAGATCAAACTCTTATTAAGAGAAACATATAAGTAATGTTATTATGGAATAAACATGAAAAAAATATTATTGAAGGGAAAGGTGAACAACATGAATCCCTTATAATCATAAATATTGGATCATTCTATATCGATGATAATAAATGAAAACGTTTATATGAATAATACCGATATCATTTATATGTAATAAATAATGTTGAACATCATAATCCAGCTATGAGGACCTTGTTCCATTAATTTACTTTTCATCGAGACAGTAGTAAAAAAATAATGATATATTGGGAATACATAAACCCAATTCAAAGATCTATTTCATCTCATGTGACATGTTGATCCATCTATGGGCTATTTAAATTTGGTCCCCACATATAACTGAATTACGTCCTATGAATTCACCATAAAAACCGTCAAGATGCTTCTTACCATTCCCCTAGAAACCTCTTACTGAATAAAACATATCTATTTTCAAATTGAGGAATATGGAAATTTGTACAATTTAAACCTAAATTAATAGTCAATAATCATCTTTAATTACAATACTTTTACACATGTTTGTGAATGTGATAACGTGATTTTAACTCATACCATGAAACAAGAAACATGGTTAAAAAATACATGGTTAACATGAATGAAGTCATCTATGTTATAATGGAAATATTTGGTAGGCCAATAATTTTCAACATTTCAAAAAAATTAATAACTTGATCATAATCCATCCATAGAATGAAAGATGATGGAAAAACATTACATAGCCAACATGTAGATAATCATACGTATTGGAATAAAAACATAAAAAATTACAAAAAATTTCCCCATGTCAATATAATAAAATTATTTCATAGGGAAAATATTATTTTTTGATTAATGTAAAATATAATGTTTCAACCATGATGATATATGTGTTATGGTATATTCAATATGAGAATAACATAACTATAAGCCATGAAAATAAAGAATGTTGTTAGTTCTAAAAGAGCATTTTCCAATAAGTAATAAAAATATGTTAAGGAGTTTATATATTAATAATTTATATACAAGAATGTAATGAATGATTAATATAAAATATAATAAAATGGAAGATGTTAACAATATAATATGAAGTATGGTCAATAGAATGATCATGACTCAATGAATGATTGATAAGTTATTGAAAATATTTTATATCGTGGAAAAAATAAATAAATTGAATCGTGAATAAGGCTACATGTTTTCGATAATAAATATCATGAATTATGTATATGATAATAATAATATATCCATGGTTAGTATATACACCTCATAATGAATTCATGGTTCACACAATTTATTATGTCTCCAAAATCAGAATTGAGGGGAAGAAAATCAAATGACATTAGGAACATTCTAATGAAATAAAAATTGAAGGATATATCTTGAAATTATAGTTGAAATTAATTGATAAAAATAAAACTCATGATATTATAGCTCAAATAGGTAGTAAATACCCCACATAAATGAAATTATGTTTTTAATAAAAAACATGTCTCAAAGAATGTAATTTGATACGAAACCCTTACAAAATTTACATCATTGGAACCAAAATCCCAAGTGAAGGTATATATGAAATGGGAAATTTAAAATAACATAATTTAACATAATAAGTACATAATTATAATAATTTGGTCGTGATTACCCCATTTATAATCAAACATGGTGTATAAAATAAACATCTCTATATGAACAATAATAGAGACTGAAAGTCTTCCATTTTTTCATGACATGAAATAACATAAATTAAACTTGTATATTATAAAAATATCAATATTTATTAATTAATTATGAAGCTTAATGACATTAATTTAAATTCATACTCTGCATAAAAAGTCATTACCTACCTTAGATATTTTTATTCTTACATGTGGTGTATTATTTTGATCATTTTTACTAGTTTCAAAATTATTATGACTATAATAATTATTCATTTAACTTTATTCATAAATATTACATTAATTTCATAGTATTTAATTATTTATAGTGTTTTAAATTCCTTTTATGAGTTTTTTATGCTTTTTCGATGAAGAAGATATTGTTATTGAGCATGTTTTTTGATTTTTAAAGAATGAAGGTTGTTGTCCTAATGCATAAATAAGATATTGATATAAAATATAGTGGATAAATAATGTTATTATTTAACCATTTATATAATATTATACTAGTAAATATGTCTTCATAGTCACAAATGATATAAATTCATAGTATTGTTTTAATTAGTGATTAAACCAACCCAAAGATGAATATACATTGATTTAATGAATGATTATGAGGTAGTTTTGTAATAATATAAATTTCCCAACATAATAATAATCCTATTAGGGGTTATTATTGTAATATATAATGACTATAATCATTGGAATACGCCTTTTTTTATTAGTAAGCTTATTTAATATATTAAATTTACATTGACCATTATATGATCATAACAATAATTGGTTCTCAAAAGATTCTTACCAAAGCCTTAATATAATAACATCATATTGGTCATTAATCCAATCCATATACCACACCATATTCTACAATGTTGGAAAAATAAACATGCTTTATTGTGGAGGCAGTAGTCACCAAAACTCATGAATGACATATATTTTTATTAATATATAATGTTTAACAAAAAGATAAAAATAATTATTATAGTAACCATAATGTATATTAGTGATACTATTATCAATATTATTGTGGGGGTAAAATAATTTTTAATTTATATTATTATGGATAAATTCTATGTCGTTCGTTATACACATATTTTGGACTCGAAATTTCCATGGAAGCCTTTTTGGAAACAAAAGAGTTATTATAACTAATTATGACCAGATGATTTTTACATTTTAATTGGGTTATAGGTGTATTAGAATTTTATAATTTCATAAAGAAAAATATAATGATAAATTTTTATTTCAGTGGTGATGTTGGTAAAATTTTATAAGCAATGAGATCATTACTTTTGAGAGAAACCATTACATTTTTAATAATTTACAGTTTTTATTTGGGTTTTAAAGGAAAATAAATTGATTAAATTATAGGAAAGTTAGTGTGGTTCGAAACTGAATTGAATACCACCTATTGGATAAAACTAATAGTTTTTATGGAATTTTACATTAACATTTTAACTTTTTACCCAAATTTTATTACCCTGATAATTAATTTACTAACATAGTAATTAATATTAATAAAATAGATTAAGATTAATATTTTTCATTAATAGAATAATTTTATTTAGAATTTAAAAATAATATTATAAAACTGAATTTATAATTATGTGAAAATATATTTTTTATGTAAATAATCTTTATCGGGTAAGAAATGTTCATTGAAAAATTAATTTCTAAAGAATTCAATTTATATATAATATCTAATATCATAGATAAAAATATTAATGACATAAATTGATTTATTATCAAAAAACAGAATAATATGATTCATTAAATAAAATTAAAAAATGAATCTCCATAGAAAATCCTTTATTTATACAAAATACTAAAAATAGTTTCATTATTAAAACAACATTTTAATTGGTTGAAACAATATATGACAATTGATTTTTATGATAAATTAATATTTTAAAATGCATAATTATATTTTTAGGATTCATATTTGATCAATTAAAATGTTTTTTTAATGTTATAGATCATTATTTTATAATTTTAATGCCATTAAATTGTGAGTTTCTTAAAAACCATATTTATTGACTAAAGAAAAACATTTTCATATGAAACTAAATAATAATACTAAGAAAATTTTTATATGATGAATTTAAAAATAGTGTTAATTAATATTAATTTAAAATTCCAAAAAAAAAATCAATTTTTGAATTAATTCATAAAATATAACAAAGAACCATTTTTACCAGAATATGAAATTTCCAAATATTATGGATTATTATTCTTTTTTCAAATTATCTACCTACTAAATTAGTGTTGACTCATTATTAATATCAAATATAATTTTTCATTAATATTATGTTTCTTGAAATAGTAATATATATTACATCAATATAATTTTTGTAGAAAAACATATTTCTAAAAAATAAATGATATTTTGAGACATTTTAGTAAAACATATTCAATTTGATTTATATTAAAAGTAGTATTTTTTTATTTAAACGTATAATTCCTGAATTGGTTACATATATTAAATATTGTCAATTTATTTTCAATGTATTAATAGTTATAAATAAATATTTATATTTTATCTCAATATGTCAGGGTTTCTTTTAATATTGATGTTATGTGTACAGAAATGTATCTAAACCAATGATTCCTTTAATTATAATCATATATTACGATAATCAGGAGGTTCAAGATATATTTAATATTCATCAAAATGTATTAAATAATTATGTATGAAATCATAGGATCGAATCAGATGCCCCAAATATTTTCACCTCAAAATTAGTTTCCTGCACAGACTATCTTGAATATAAATATAGTTTACCTCTTAAAATATATTCCTCTGTTAATTTTTTTTACAATTTTACAAAAAGAATATTGACATAGAAAATTTTGAATATAATTAAACATTAATTAATTTATATCTAAGTAATATTCCATGAATCTCTATACATATAATTTAATAGAGTCATATATTATAAAATATCATTATAAATACACACACCATTGGATGGGGTGGAATGAGAATCTTTTAGTTGAAAAAAGAACCCATACAAAATTAATAAAAATGAATAAAGAATTAAATAATAATGATTTAAATCCTAATATGGTTTCTCATTTCATAGTCCATTAAGATTAATATATTCTAAGTTTAATTTAAATTTACATGTTCAATGTTAATGATAATTGTATAAATATTGACATTTAAAATTATATATATAGATAAAAAATATATACCAAATCAATCGCGTGATATAAAATAAATAATTCTCCTCATACTTTCATAAAAACCCTTATAGTTAAAATAATCTTTTAATGATTGAAAATTTCTATATAGCCATATTGAATATAATTGTTTAAAAAAATGAAGTGTTTTTTTATGTGATGACACTAAATAACACCTCAACATAATTAATTATCGTAACCCACACAAAAATCCCAACACTACCCAAATGCTTAATTCATTAGTCGGGAAAACATTTAAAATAGTATAATGTTCAAATAATTTTTCAATTCTGCAGTGAATGATTTATGTATATGGATAGAATAATTTTAAAAAAAAAATTCCCACATATAAACAGTAGTCTCTTTTTGAAAAAAAAATCAACAGTTGAAGAAAAATAGTTCATCACATACAATTATATTTTGAAACGATACATGATTACACATTTTAACATCAAAATTAATATCCAAAAGGAATGAAGAAAATGATGTGCACATTGACTATTGTAGCATATTAAATATTTAATAATAGCAATGTAAAAAAATCAGTGTTTTGAGAAAATTACTGAGAAAAGAAAACCAACAGAATTTGAAAATATAAAAGATAATAATACATGAATTTATTTTTAAAGAAATAATATATCTGCTGATATATCCCAATAGAGTTTGATACAGATCATTTAAACCTCATAAGTATTGTTAGTAAAATTTCATCATTAGACAACTTTACTGAGAGTTATAACTAGATTGGATCAATGTTTAAGCCATTTTTTTAAAAGAAAAACTACTGCAAAAGTAAAAATAATGGGATTTCTATCATGAACTCATATATTATAAATATTAATCCCAAATAACTCCTTTAAATGTTAGTCCATGACCCTTTATAAGAAAAGTTAAAATAATTAATGGAACATCATTATTATTTTTCAAGAGTAAATTATTTTCTTTAAACTCCTTAAGGGAATTGAAATCAAGGAAAAAATGTGTATATTCCCTAAAAAACAAATATTTAAGGTTAATTCCCAATATTTTTATTATGTCTATATTTTGAAAAAAAAAAAAATTAAGAGAGTAACCCAAAAAAACAATCCATGATAAAAATTAATAAATTCAATGTTTTCCGCAAAAATTATTTATTCTATGCACTAAAAATCAGGTCTTTAACATATTGAAACCTAACCACAAACAAAATGAACTATACAAAAAAACTATTGAAAATTTAAATAACTGAAAAAGGAACCCACATAACGATTTCCAAATTTTCTGTAAAAATATAATTTTATGATTCTATGGAAGAAAAAAATGGAATCAATTTATCCAAAATGCGATATATGTCATCATAAATTAAATTATACAAACTGTTTTTTAGATATGTTTAAATTTTTATGAAGCTGACAATTGTCCATTTTTTCAGGGCATAGCCCATAATTATATCCACTTAATGAGACATCCAAACACTGAAACGTTTATGTAAAAAATAGATAGTCTCACAACACTTACGAAGGATAACATGATTCTATGAATTTATTTTAGGATATAGATAATTAATTCCCTCGAAAAATGGAGTCTGTACTACTGGTCTAACTACCTTAGTGATTATATCTAAGATAAGTCTATGTTTATGTTTAACCACATCATGGTTCCTAAAATAAAATTTCTTAAATTGACTATTATGTATCTCTATAATTTAAATATTTCAAGTAGATTTAGATCAAATAAATTTCACATGAAAATCATTCTTTACATGTTGTTTAATGAAGGAATCATTAATGTGACAAATTTCCTTCCTGGAAATATTTCTAAATGAATTCAAATCAATATTTATCTACATGCATCACAACACCCCTTGCGACTCCTTGAAAACATATAATTATTCTTTATCCAAATTAATATAATGTAAATTATTAAAATATGAAACATCTATTTCATCCCCATATATCGATAAGAAAATTATTCCTATAATTATTAGGCTATTCCTATCACACTCTATTTCATGAATTAGAATACCAGTTGAAAATGTGATATTTATGATATTAACTACTATATCATCTGGTATTCGATGATGGAAATCAATTGACATATCTACCTACTATAGTTAAATAATGTCAATATGAATTATCTTGGACCACCATTAGAAAAAAGAATTATGGAGTAAGTTTGATTCTAGATCCAAAGTAAAAAAAATTAATTAATTTGGTCTCTTTTACTAATTTTTTAATAAATGAAAAAAAAATTAATGACTTTCAAATTTGGAGATACCTGTTTTTGAACAATTGAATTCCAATCCTCAGTAATATTTACGGATTTATTACCCTACTTGTTTATATTTTAGTTAAAAACCATTTAATATTGTTTATATAGGTTATAATATTATTTAAATATCTTACAAAATTCATATTAATGATAAAGGTCGTAAACATTTGAAGAAACATCATATATTCTAGTTCACCGCCCTTTTATAATAATTGTGAATTATTTTTGGAATGGTTATAAAAATTTAAATAAGGCTGGTTATTTTCATCACCATAAAAATTCCACAATTTATATCCTTCTCCTATTAATTCACACATCAATTTTTTATGTTGTATTGATCTTTCAATTTAATTTTCATTAATAATTTCATTCTACAACTACTAATATACAAGTTTAGTTTTCTATTTTAATTGATTTTAAATATCAGATAATGTGTTTCAATCGGTCTTAACATACCTTATTTTTTCATTATTAGTTCATTATATTTAAACCCTGATAGTGCCTATGACCATAACATTCAGTCACAATTTTGGTTGTGTGCTGCTAAGAATCCTTCTCATGTCACTCCCTCCAATATGTTGAGAAACTTTACATTTTTGGTTTTGATAATATGGATTCAATAATATATAACTTTATTAAATTATCCAATAGAACCCAAAACCTTATATTATAACCCCTTTAATTTTCATTTATAATTTAAAGAATCGGCCCCGTATTGTATTTGAAAATATTGTTTTGGTTACTGTGGAAAATAAGAGGAAGAATGTTATTTCAAAACACCTTAATCACATAATGTATTATTTGGTTGATGATTATATCTAGAATAATATTGAATTGAATATAGATCATTATTTAGTTAGCTACAATATTCTAGTTTAGAAACTGAGCACATTCATTATTTTTAATGACTATACATTCTGCAGTAACAACATAGTTCTCTATGAAATTTATCATAAACATTAATTACATGTGTGTCTCTTTACGCCTAATGAATTTTTATCATCTTAGTGTAGTTGTGACAATAATTTAAATATTTTTTATCAAATATCTATTTTATCATCTTAGTATAGTTGTGTCAATACTTAAAATATTTATTAGTGATATTTTTATTATATTATGTATGAGTGGTGTAATATAATCCATAATAATATAAAGAGACATTTGATTATTAAGATAATACCTTAGTGAGGCTCTATACCAATCCCAATTCTCATGGAAAATCTTTCCATCATATTCATTAATGATTTTTATTTTGTGAATCTCTTCAATTTTTTTATCCCAAACATAAATAATTTTAAAAAAATTATAAAATGATCACTGCTATTATCAATTTCCTTATTAATGATTTTATAAAGGTATATTTGTGATCTTCAGAGAGAATGTAACACCCCCAATCTAAAATCCTCACCAGGTAACCTTCAAAAATGGTGTTGCTGAACATAACTATAAATATATCTAATGAAATTTTAAGAGTCCTCTAGGGGAATCCATCAAAGGGTTGAATCATGGAGAGGTGACACTATTTTATTTGATAGATCCTATACCTATGGGAGGGTATTATGTTGTATATATTTCAATAAATTTTTTTTTTATAAAATTCCTTAACACTAAGACACTATTGAGTTAATACAATTGTTTATATAATATTTAAATTATTTTTATTTTTATCCCTCTCAATATTGTGATTTTCTATTTCAATTTTTTATTTATATTGGGGGAAATACTGTGTTTATGAATTTATTGAATATTAATTTCAATATCATATTTTGATATTGTGGGTATTGTGTTCATACATGAATTGTTTTAATAGTAGAAAAAATAACACAAAATAATGACCAAAGAATCAGTTTGTTTTTTAACAGATTATATATATATATATATTGTTAGTTGTTATATTAATTTTTTTTAATTTTTTTGCTCATATTCCATCAATAATAATTAGGCTAAAAATATTATATGTATGGGAATTGTCAATGTAAAATTTGATAATATAGGACATACATACTAAAATTATAGTTGGAAATAGGGGTATAATATACATAAGGATGGATTAATTAAGGTGTGAGGAATCAAATAAAAAAAGAAAAATTAAAATCAGAAAAGGTGAAGGTGATTGTATTGATTGAAAATGATGAAATTAGAGAGAGAGATATATATTCTCAGTTGATGAAAATTATAGAGGAACCAAACTAGATAGAAGTGATATTTTATTCATGATTCATGTAATAGAAACTATGGTTGTTCATGTAAATGAATTGTGTTAAAAATCCTAACATTAATTATGTGATTCCAATAGATTAATTAACTATCCAAAATTAATGTCTGGTTGATCAAAATTCAAGAAAGTATTTGTATAGGATTGGAGAAAATAATCAGGATCCTTTTCCAAATTTGAATACCTCTACAGTTGTTCAAAGCTTATATAATCACTATCATCACCAATTAGTACATAAAATAGAACAAAATTAATACCCAATGAAAATGAAATGAAGATCGCTACACATTAAATTAATTGGAAAAATTAGGATAATAAAACCATAATAGATATAAGATATCAATATTTTCTAATTCGAACCCCCTTAAGATTTAAAAATTTCATGTTTTCAATGAATAAATAATTTATATACAAGATGATTTATATCAAAATAGGATTCAAAATATATAAGAGATTTAAAGGGATATTCTCTATTTAATTTACATTATTTTCTTACCTCCAGGTCCATTGAATATTGTGTCAAGAGTGATATTACATATGGTTCTATTTTTCTCCATTGGGATCTATCAAATTACTATTATCATTTTGGAACCATCATCCTCTTCTGTAATTGACACAATATCTCAGATCCACCAAACACTTCCATCGTTCATTGATAGTCAAATGGGATAATTAAATCTTTATTATTTTTTAGAGCGGTCTCATGTATAATATAACTATATCAACCACAACTTCCAATCTCTTGTAAAATCTGAAAAATTATCTTTATAACAATAATTTAATTCTATATGTATTTATTTTAATTCTATATAAATATTCTTAAATTCATCATTAATTACATCAGTGTCTTTATCTTGAGAAAACTTTATTTTTAATATGTTCCCTCAATATACGGTAAACTGTTTTACTACAAAAGTATGGTAATACATGGATGAATATAAGGTTTCATTTTATCCCAAACTATGTTTCACAATTGAACACACTCTTCACTGATCCTAGACCCCATGATCTATATCATCCAGTAATACACATTCATCAAAAATCTATAGAACATAGCGTACATAACTCTTTTAACTTGAAAAATAAGGATTATGGAATATACAATCACTAAACATCCTCTTAAATTAAACATTAAATAATCATATATCTAGTAATAATACAATTTATTTCAAACAAATTCATTTTTCAATACAAGACTATATCAAATTTTTTATTCTGATTCTAGGATCTTCTTTTATTTTTCTCAACATAGATTGTTATGAATCTAAAAATCCTTATCAAGGACATTAAATGTCGTCTTATTTTTCACCTACCTCATGAAATATCATAATTTGATCACTAGAGATCCAGTTGGGAATTGATCTTCTTCATCTTTTCTGCTCGAGTGGACCCACACGTGTTTATATAAACAAACATTTGTAAGCTCTTGATATTATTTGATTCGTGATAGTGTAGATTTATTCTTAAAAAAACTTCTTCATGAATCATAAACATCAAATTCAACATCACTATAACAATATTTTTAATTTTCCTCAATGTATTCTTCAATATTGTTCATGGTTGAGCATCGGTATAATCATATTTTAGAGTAGTGGCATCTCGATTTTAACCACATCAAAGAATTAGTCTACTTTTATCTCTACGTTTTTATATTCATTGTTTTTTTATTTTTTATAATCCTTACATGGATATAGATTTGGTTAATCATAATCCTCTTGAATCATATAATCTTTGTTACATTTTATATACACAGGTCTAATCTTCGTGCTAGGTTTCGATAAGCCTCAATTTTTTTATCAAACTCAATCAGAATCCAAAAGAAAATAACATACAATATAGAATAAATTATTTAACAAGTTACCCAAAAATTATCTTATAGAGGATCCAAATTATCATACATAGTTTTATTGCAATGTGGAATAATTTATCATTTAAGGACAAATGATAATTCCTCTAAAAAGGAAATTGAAATTTATATAATGCATAAATTATATTACTTGGAAATTACCCACAGATGACCTTATAGTTCCATTCATTATAAATCTCCCAAAAAGTAGTATCTCTTATGTTAGTGGGGTTTCTGTTATGGGAGAGATTTTTTGAAATTATATCAAACCCTACATTTTAATAAATAAAATTTAACAATTAAATAAATATAATTTAAATAAATAAATATATGAAAATTCTATAATATATTAACACAATAAATTTAAATTTTAGAAAAAAATTTAAAAAAAAGAAATATTAAAATATAATTAAGACAGTTAAACATTTAAATATTAACAGATATAATGAAATGATATATCAATATTACATAAAAGTATAAAATATCATAAAAAAAGAAAACTCAATAAAATTTAAAATAAATAGAAATTTAGGGAATAAAAAATCATTAATTTAAACACAAAAACAAGAATTTATATATAATAATTTTAAAAAATATATTTTCAAAAATAAATAATCATAACACTATAATATGGAAATTCAAGGAATAAATAATCATCAAATATACATTCGATGAAATACAAATAATGTGAAATATCCATAAAATAATGGACACATCTATCACATACCTCAACCAATGATCATAAATCAGTATCAATCTTGTACAAACCTCATTAAAGACCAATAACACATATGTTGTCAATAAACAAACATAAATTTATTTATTAAATAATTTTTTAACAAAACCTCATTTTATAATGCTTGATTCTAAAGAAACCAAGAAAAACAATTTCACTAAAACTGTGAGAAAGGTAGAATGGTCCAATCCAAAAAAAAAATCAATAATAATCCACATAGATTATACAAATTAATAACCCAAGACAATTTACAATTTCATTAAAATTATAAAGAAAAAAAATAATTTCATTAGGAAAAATACCTCAAGGTAAATGATGAACATGAAAAATATTTCATCCTTGTGGTATATACACTAAAATATATACATTGAATGAACTTATAGATTTATTATTATACAGTGATCTAGTGATATCATTCATCTAAATCCCAAAACTGATAAACCAAATCATAGAAAACTAATGGGGATGAAAAATTATGATAATTAAGTCGATATTACCTTGAATTTACACAACAAAACTAAACCAAACAACCTATATTGAGAGAAAAAATGGGAGGGAAACTAGATCACCATAGGGAGACCTCTAACATTTTTCAGTTGGCCACGAATGAAGGATCTTGAGGGGGTTCCAAAAATTGATAGCTAAAAAATTTCCAAATGGCACATAAAAATGTACCATGTATTTGGTAGTTACGAAACTATGAGGTTTGAAGTGAGACTACCCTCTTGGTAGAGGGACCACCCCATAGTCTGAACTATTTTTTGGTGTTAACCCATTGGTAATGTAACCAACCACCCTTAGAAAATTCAAACCCTCATCCAACCTCATTTTTTCTAGGAACCACCATGTTCCTAATGTGACATCCTATTTAAGTTGGTTTTAAACATAGATGTTAATTTGGTGATACAACTAAATACACCCATGAATATAGGAAACATAATATGCCTAAAAAATATCTTAAAAAGGAATTTAATGATTCCCAAATACATTTAATGTTAATATGATTCAAGGTTCTCAAAATGGTACCCTTATAAAAATTTCCATATTCCATAGGAATTCAAATACCATAATGATGTGTGTCATTATAAACTCTCTAATATAATTATGCTAATCCTTATGAAATCAATATAGTAACTAAACCATGAGTATGGACCTAAATTCATTGTCAATTCACTATTAATCATCCAGATTCCTTCTAAAGTCATCTAATAAATATTTAATAAGAAACTATTATCCCCAAGATAAGAAACACCATGTTTTCTCCAATAACCCTATTTGATCCTCAAACAACATACTAATCATGGATCTCTAAATGAGTACCACCTAGAGTAATAAAATTTTATTCGATATAACTGTTCGTCCCCTTATTTGTTGACTTTTCCTAAAAACATTACATTGTGTTTGCTGATTCATCATTGCATCATACCAACACCCAATCAGAGTGGATTAACACCTAAAGGCATCATGCAAATTCACAAATAGATACACCATATTCCAAACATGAATCATGATGTAATCCCCTACTATGATAATCAATTTAACAATTTATATACTATCAGATACCAATGAAACCTGATGCATATTCTATTTGAATCACACAAGAACAACACTTCCACAAAATCGTTCCCATCTTCTACACACGAAATCTATTCAACACGTTACTTCAATTCCCAACTAGGTATTCTCCAAGTGACCATATCAATCACATTCACCAATACATTGGAATTCAGGCTCCACCTTGGTCACCCAATGTTTTCCTATTACATCCCGATTCATCCAATATGGGTGTTGTTCATCCATTAATGACAAGATTATACCCACCAAAGGGACATTTTATTCTTATATATTCCAAATAATATTGTTCTAAGAGTCTGAAATAAAATCTTGATAAAAATTTTAGTAATCATCACCAAACATATAAATAGTCTCGAATCATACATGTTAAGACAAAAATTCCAAAACACAGATAAACAATCCATCATGAGTATTATGTTTTCTGCCGCTATAAAAATCACATACCAAAATATCACATTATGAAACATAGCCTATAAGAAACCAAAAATCACATATAGCTACCTGATCACTAACCCAAAAATCTATATCCATGATCCCACCTCAATATTCCCTCGCAAAACATCCACAATTTACCTATAGAATGTAATATTCATCATCTATGATTATCTCATTCAACCATTGAAACCCAAGTACACTCGTAATGTATATGATTTAGTTTTATTTCCCACTAATGGATCAAAAACCGACTACACCCATTGGCCTCACTTGGTGATTCAAAACAAACATAGCAGACATTGTAAACACATAATTAAAAATAATGATAATTCTTATAAAAAACAAATAGATCCAAGTAGAAAATTTTATTTGAGTACTATAATCTTATTTAAAAAAATATTAAAATCATTTTATGCATCAGTTTTTGTGAATGATTTTTCGAAACAATTCTTGGTCCTATGGTATTTCAAAAAACACTAATAATTCTAAAATCTATGTCTTATCTTGTCAAATTCACAAACACTAATTCCATATGAAAGTCTATTGGTGAAAGAAATTTTAAATATCATTCATTTAATTTTATCAAAAACAAAAAAACACAAACTATTTCAAATCATTGGCTATGTGTACTATTTCATATAAAAAACATATAATACAATTTACAGACACATTATGACATCACTGAAGTTCCCCATTGAAAAAAATATTTTATAAAAGTAAGAATTTATTTTAAAAAATTATATTTTACAAAATCATTTTCCTATGAAATAAAAATAACAAAAACCATAATCAATAAATTATTCCCCATATATCATTATTAATATAATAGACCATTATAATATATTTATAAAAACACTGATTAGATTTTAATTTTCTTAAATTAATGATGAATTATGATGAGGAAATACATATAATAAAATACACCATGGGTGTTGGTATCATGCCCTAGGCATGAATAATCCAAGATGAATGAACACTCACTAACTACATGCCAATCCTTACAACTCAACCCAAGTATCACCCTTTTTATATTAGTATTATTATTATAATCCCAAATGTAACTCGTCATAGATTTCCTAGTCTTAACACCAAATATCCACAAACAACATAGGTATCACATCATTTCATATTTTCTATGCCTTCTATAGATTGATCTCGTAGGTCCCAACAGCTTCTTTCATCATATACCTAACATTATCTCATCCCATGAAATTATATGATACCAAAAATAATGCTAAATACTATATCACATTAATGTATCCCTAACAAGCGTCCACAAAATGATGTTAAGAGTGCATCACAATACACCCGGGGATTGTAACTAGTAGTATGGTTACAAAAAAATAGGGAGACTATACTTTATAAAATAAGGTATGGGGGTTGTGCTTAAATATATCAAAAACTTGGCATGAAAATTTCATATAAAAAACCTCCAAAAAACATGTAAAAATAAAATATACTGGATGAAAATCCTATAATGTCTCAAATAGAAAGAAAAAAACTATAAATATGATGAATATAAAAAATAGAGTAGTAAGAGAAAAAAATAACATTGAGGTAATCATATATATATATATATATATTAAATACTTTATGTTTTGAATGTACACATTGATAAAAATAACAGAAAATAAATAAAATGTACTCTAACCCAAATCACATTACCTTAATGTCAAATACATGTCCTCTGTGACATAAAAGAAAATCACATGGTTTCTAGATCAAATCATTACTAGTACCCTGAGTGTATAAAATAGTGACTACTAATTTATATTGAAGTTAATATTGTCTATATGGGTAGTGGGTCAGTCCAATTACCCATTATGAATCCCCAGTATCAAATTACGAATTTTTTATTTGATCAAGTGGATATGAATGATATATATAGAGAGAGTCTTGTCATATCCATAAAAAAAGAATCTAAAATAATCAGTAAACACAATGTGCAATAATTACTTTATTTAAGGCCAACATGTGTTAACTAGACCACCATAACACCTAACCATCCCTCGATTAGGTATATGGAAGAATGAAGCCGTCAGATACCAAAATTCCATCACATAAATGATGATTCTGGGTATGGTGTCAAAAAAAGTCCCCAAACCATGCTTGGGGATGCAATGTATGTTTTCATATGTATCTAATGTTATACCAAGTGTTCAACCTTCACTTCTCACTATTGGGGGGTCGTATCACTAGCTAATAATTACCTTTTCACTCAAGGTAGGGTAAAAAACCCATAACCTATAACACATAAAATCATTAACCAATTCCAATATTGGTTGTCCCATAGTAAGATATCATATCATAGGTCTAGTAATATCACTCATGAATTTTCATGACCTGACCAAATCGGGCATGTGCTAAAACTACTTCATGCCCTCATCAATAGGCCATGGGGTAGAATTTTTTTGAAGGGATAATTAATATGGGAGGAATTTTCCACGTATATCTATTTGAACTCACCCAACCATATACATAATTGAGTTTAGATAAATAATAATAAAAGATACTGGATATAGGGAATAAACTATCGATTTAAAATGTTTAGGGTGTGCAAGAGTATGGTAACATAAACTAAAATATAAAATTTTGAAAATAAAAAAAACTAGAAATATGTCCCAGCCTGAAAATACTAGAAAGTAAATGCTGATAGAGAACCTCAATTAATCTCCATAATCCTAACACCATATATTAGAAAATACACCTGGGTATAAAAATTCTCAAACATAATCACACGTGAAATGCCTTTTATCTTCCGAAGACAAGATAGGTGTGATAAAAGCCAACCTAGGGGAGAGTATATACATTCCCATAAGGATACCGAGATAGAAGATTGAGTTAGTAAGTGAAATGACAAGAATAAATAGGTTAACTGATAACAAGAGAGATACAAAATCCATCTATATGGACACACACACATCATCATCATAAAAGAAATCCAAATGAGGGAGAAATGGATCTCTATCTCACATTCTAGCCTATGGAATGAGTCTTCCATTAGTTCTAGATGGGTCCACCAGAAAATCCTCACATCTCAAATACATATCTATAAGAAAACCCATATAGGGGTCCTAAACCTCTCCTCATTACCACATAGATGAGAGGAGCAATCTCAAACAATAGGAATCATACCATAGTGATTATAGCGGAGCCACATAGTTTAAGGATGACCCAAACCATATATGATAGGAAGAAAAATTGGTATGTATTAGACCCTTATCTAGTCCATCAGGACTACACCGCTTTGGGAAAAGAGTTACCACAACCAGTCTGATTGGGGGTACCATTTAGTTTGTAATGGACCCTCACCCTATTTGCTAAGGGGTAACAATATGAAGATTGAGGACCCACTCCCTAATTCCATAATCGCTAATACTTAATAGATAGATGACCCATTATCTAATGAAACAGTGGGGTGAAACTCAGTAGATAAGGGACATGTTATGTAACCACATATGGGGTACCACTCAGTAGATGTTGAAACTACAAAAAATAATCCCTAGGAAGAATTACTCAGTATATAGAGGACCCACACCTAAATTCAATAGGGTTTCCACTGAGTAGACAGAGGACCCACAACCTAGTCAATCAATGGGTACGACTCTAACGACCATGCATGATCACATATGACATTGAACACCATCTAAATATGCATCACACTCCGAGCACCATGTATTGTATCTCAAAATCCAATAAGAAGGACACCTTCATGATTAATGAATAAAAATATCATATATAGGATACTCAAGGGATAAAAAACAAGCCCAAAAAATGTATATATGAGATGTTGACATTTCCTAAAAAAGGGGATGTACAAAACAAGATAGGGGACACAGACAACATGTGGTCCCACCCTATTTTATAGATGTGTCCTTGCCATTACACATATCAATCCCATGTTCCCATACAATACATGTAAGGGAAAACACGACATGCATTAGCCACATGAGGTTGGTCTTATGCTCATGGTCATTCACATGTTTCTTAGTCATGTCCATGAACACTAGCCATGTACTCATGCTTTATAACAAGGCCATGTTGATGCACACTAGTCAAGTGCCTGACCATTCTATTGTCAATGTGTTCATACTGTAATAATTGGTTCAATGTCACTAGGTCACACAAATTGTGGGGGCCCCACCATCACGGGATATGGAACTCACCCAGAAACCATTACTACCACAACCAAGGTCCTACACACCATGTGATCATAAGACTATTTTGTGTATCATGAGGCTATTCAAAGAAGCCACGATGCTTTTCATGCTATCCAGATCTACCTCCTCAGCCACAAATGCAACCTATTGACCACCCATAAAAGGTTGGAATCACTTAATAATGTCAATTCTAGTCCTTAGATGGATATGATTTGGAATATAATCTATCTCAAAATGTAGGTATAAACTCTCTATTCCCCTCTCCGCCACATTACATCACTCATTGCCTCAACAGATTCCTAATCAATGGTTGAATCACATGTATCCTACAAAACATCCCAATCCATCCACAGATCACATATCCATTCTTAACACATGAATCTTCCATTAATTAGGGTGTTAAATCATTCATGGTCTCACTAAGAAGAAATTTAATCGTGTCCTCATGGTAAGATGACAAATATCCTGAAAAAGTTTTATAAAAAAGGACTAGAATGTGGAATAAAAAAAATTGTCCAAGAATTATTGTCCAACACACTGGATCGACGATATATGAGTTGAGAAATCATAAAACAATAATGATTAAAAAAAATAAATAATAATTTTTATTTGAAAAAGGCTCATGAAAATATGTAAAGAATAATAAATCAATAATTAAAAATACTTTTAACAACTAAATTTTTTAATTAAGAGGTAGAAAAAACAATTGATAAGAATTATCTCAATTTCGATCACTCATTGATGATGAACTTACTTTATAAAGAAGATTAATACTCTGTTTCCCTCATTGTGATTCAATTATCCTTGATCATATTAATCGTTCTTGTCTGATCTCAACTCACCAATGAGAGGTGGTAAAACAATACTTACAATGATCCATAAATTATATGGATAGACCTTGTGATCCTCAATAACATGGTAATTATGTCAAATTTCTTTTTTTGTTATTTAAATTAGATAGTTTAACTAAAAAAATTAATTTAAATTATTGGATCCTAAAAATGGTCACTCTACCCATGTTTACCAAACATAATCAACATTAGATTGCACCTAGTGTACATCTCATGATTTCAAATCAACAATGATTTCTAATTTTCAATACAATACTATAATTACCAGTTTTCCATTTTTCATGAAAAACATTGCAATTACAATAAAATATATATATAATGTTGTTATAAAATTAATCTCGACATATCAAGACTCATAATCACGGTCCATATCAACTATTTACACTGAAAATATTTTTTGATTCATTTCAATTTCATTCATGAAAAAAATAGTGTCTCTATATTATTACTACCATCAATAGTTTCAACATTAAAAAACAAGAAAAATCATTAAGGTTGGCACAAAAAGCCCATATCTAGATCTTCTACATCAAGGATATATCCTACCTAATATTGTGCATTCATAGTATAATAAAAAATAATGGCCTATCCATACTTGATTCTCTCTTGATGATCCCTGATCACCACCACATTTTCTTCAAAAGCGGCCATATCCTAGATGTTTTGATCACCCACATCAAAGAATATCATTAGGTTATGAGTGTATCTCCTTAGTTGTTAAATGTGGAAGTCTTCATGAACCTACTCCAATGGTTGGTATAAGGTGAGGAAGTAATTTAAAGACCTAATGAACATCGATGATAGATTTCCTCCCTTGCTGAATCTATATAATCCTAATCACGAGAAGACCCATAGGAAAACATGGTATCTATTCTCAAAATCATGGGGCATAAGACATAGATGTTCATAATATTTCATCCCACTCTAAGTAGTCATTATCTACTCTTGTATGTCCTAGATATTATTTTTCTACAAATGTTCCATCTTTGTCCCAACATGAGATGGATTACTGATAGTAGTCCAATATAAGGTTGACTTGTACGGTCACCAATATAGGGCCCCCAAAGGACACATGTCGATTAAAGAGTGGTAGAAATTATTTCACTCAAATTCATCTAATTGAAAGAAATTATCGAATATCTATAAAAATTAAAACGCACAAGCCCTCATCATAACCTCCATCCCAAGGATAATGCACTTGGTCTTCCCATCATTTTGTGGGTGAATGTCTATACTCATTCATATATGGGTCTAGAATGCCCCTTTTACTCAACTACAGAACCAGGATATGAACCATGCATCAGGAATGGATACAATTTCCAAGGGTTCCCCATGATTTATAAAGATCTCCCATATGTAAAACTGCATCAAAGTCTCAACCGAACTCTGCTCCCAGATAGAAAGGATGTCTACCAACATCGAAAGTTGATCAACTATCACCTAGATGGATTCATGACCTAGAATTTTCTGTGAATTCCATATCACGATTTCCAGGGATATGTCATCCCATTTTCTACACCCTATATCAAAAGGATACAAAAAACCTACCAGAAATTAGTTATCAGCCTTAACCTTTTGATGGGTGTGACACTAAGAGAGGAACTCTGCCATGAATCACCTCATGCCAGCCCGCAAAACTATCATGGGAGGTATTTGTACATTTTCCCCACACAAATATTTTTAGACAAATTATATATATGAAACATTTTAATAACATAATTCAAAATCATTACTGGGACTACCTGCCATATTTGGAAGAGGATGATGTGATTTCCACCTTATGAAAATTCATCTAGTGAATCTCTATATGATCTGTAGTCCCATAAGACATAACATTCATTGTATCACAACTGAGAGTCTCTCACACATTATAGGAGAAGAGGATTCAACACCAGTGTCTGAAGAAAATACACACTCTACTCCTCATCCAATTTCAGTTATAAAGAAGAAAAATAATCAAATTCTCTCTCCACCAAAAGAGCCATGGACTTCTTCCTAAGGGAATCTTCCACCACATTTCCCTTCCCAGTAGTATGGACTATCTCAATGTCATAATCTTGTAGTATCTCCAAACAGTGCCTCTATATCATGCTCATGTCTATTAGTGATAATTCATAATATAGATAATGATGGTAAATGTAACCAACAATATGCTATATCAAAAGATATGGTGTTTTCATCCTCAAAGAGATGACTATCACTACCAACTCTAGGTCATGATTCACATAGTTCCATACATAATGTTCCAAATATGTTTACCCACATGTGATATCATAATACATCTACATCAACATGCTTCTGATATAATACCTTATAGAATTGAAATACACTATGTAATCCACATCCTCTAGTAATATCAAAATAAAAGAACTCGCCAGCCTTAAACTAAACTCCTTGAAGGCTCTTTGGCACTGCTCAATCTAGGTATGTTGATGCACCTTCTATGCCCTGGTGGTCATAGTGGTAGAAATATTGGAGAATTCTTCCAAAAAACAACTATGGTACACAATTATGCCAAGGAAATTTTAAACCTACTAAATGATATTGGGCGGGTCCCAAGAATGAACTAGATCAATATTTGTTGGGTCCACAACTAATCCATGCTCAGAAATGGAATACCCCAAAATCAATGTTAACAGATCACGAAATATAACTTCACGATCTTACCATAATGAATGTCATATCGAAGAAAATATAGGTCCATTTCATGTACTCTTAGTTCTACACCTATGATATTGAGTATATCAGTATTTCATCAATGAAGTCAACATAAAAATAATATCAAGATCATATGAAATATCACAATTTTCAAATATATAATCATAGAGGGAGAATTAATCATACCAAAAGGCATCACTAATAACTCATAGTGTATATAATGACATCATAATTTCAGCTTCTGAATATTTTCCACACAAACTCTCATCTTGTTCTATGCAGATCTAAGGTCAATATTCGAGAACTATCGTTCACACTACATTTTATCAAAGAGGATGTCAATACTCTACATGTGAAAAAAAATTATTTTGGTCCAATTAAGGTGATGATAACCCATAAAATACATAAGCTACCATATTATATTTTCTCTAAAAAATTTCAACTATCTTGTGCAACACACTAGGGATGATCAAACCCTTCTTTTTAATGTCCTCCAACTATAATTGCATCTACTAAATCTAATTAGGGTCTATTTAATGTTACATATAAGATAATATAGTGGAACAAAGATGAATTTCGATGAAAAATTAAATATAATTCTTTAAAGGTATTCTTTTTATGTCTGTGTAGAATATTTTCATAGAATCCTCCAAGACTAAAGGAACCATGATTTCTGAAGAGGCTTTTTCATTCTGGGATACACTCACCAACTAATGGGTGATGGTAAAAATCCTCCTACTCATAAAAACTGCTTGTACCACTATGAGATCTCTCTCTCTACAAATGGATAATCTCATCCCACCAATTCAATTTCATTTGACTCATATATGGTGACAATTAATCTGGTTTCAGATTTTGAACAACCAATCCATACCCAAGATAATGTCTTATGGTCTCTTCATGATGACCAAAAGTTCCCAAGAGAATCTATCCTGACCTAGAGATAAATTGAACTAATTAACTATAAATTATATAGAAGATGTGTTCTCTGTGGGACCTTAAGATAATGATTCTAGGATAAACCCTCAAATGGGAGATCCATCACTCACAATGGTAGTAAATAAATTACGTTATAACTCATACTTATGTCTACTAATATTGAATTAGGAGTATAATTTATAGATATCGTTCCTCCAATAATGTAATGTTCCACAAGTTGATAGTCCATCATAGCTTAGAACATCCCATGACATTGGCTGCCAGCTCATTGAACATGACATGGGACTCCTGGTGGTGGTGGTGGAAGGATCACATAGAATTTTCAACCAACCAACATCTCCACCATGAGCTCCACTCAATCCATTATCTCCATTGGAGATTACATACCCATGAATGTGATATATTTCACTAAAACCTACTCAAACACTATAACATACGTAGTAATTCAAATGGGTACCAAACTAGACTAGATGTCTCTTTAGAGTCCATTCAAAAACTTTTGCATCCATAAGTAGGTATCTGTAATCATTTTTGGGGAGTACCATGTATGGTCTATTAACCTTGATTTATAATCATCCCCTATCATTCACCACTACAAAACTATATAATATCTTTAATCCTAAAATGTAAAAGCAGGCTGGGGTTTACTATTCAAAAAAAATTGTTGGAAATAATTCCATGATAGTGTCAACTAATCATGCATCTACATGAATAGAAACAACCAGTTCCTAGCCACTCCATTGAAAGGTATGTGTTCATGTGAGACAACCTAATATTTTAGTGTCTAGATAACCATGAAAAAATAGATCACCAACACATTCAAATAATTTGATGCCTAGGGACCTAGATCACCACAAAACATTATTGTCCTTTAGATATAGAACTCGCGTAGTGTGTTATGCCTATACACATACTCATCTTACATTGATGGTATGATCAGCTACTCCCCAAGTGGGGGTGCTACTACCTATCAACCTAGAGGAACAATTTCATTGGATAACCCCGTAATTGAGGCCTTATCACACATCATAGAGTCATTTTAATCCAGAACTGGTGCATTGGTTGGAAATCATTGTAGGGGTATCCTAGATATTTTATCATTTAGAAAAAATATTAATGTGAATATATATATATATATGGGGATATGAATCATGAATATCAAAAAAAGACTCAATATAATATGATCTATGCACCATTGGTCCCCATAACCAATTTCATGGTATGCTATATAACATGATGGTAGTCATAGTATTGGTTAATGGATATGTCGATCGCTACACATACAATTGGTTACATGGACTAAAATCAAATTTCAAAACACTTTAATATGGTTTCCCTAACTCCTATCCAAATACATTTAAGGGGAAAATTCCAATCTTCTTCCTGGGGAATACACTACAATGATACAAATATGTCATGGCCTTACCATACATGGATCAAGAAACAACTACCCATGACCTACATCCATATTCTAGGGGCTTGTACCATGTGTTGAAATTCATTAATAAAATGGGTGTATTTTTAATAGTGTACTTTTAAGCACCAAATCAACCATATACAAGAATAAGTTAAGTGGAATAATAATAAAATATGAAATATCTAGTTAATAAACCTTGCATAAAATCCCACTTGGGAATATAAGAATATGAAATCATAATCTGAAAATGAAAAGGGTAAAATACATGACCAACTAGAAAGATGTCCCAACCATGTAATAGAAAAAAAATAAATTTTTGAGAGAGACCAACTCTGAATCTACGTAGCCCGACCACCATACACGGTAAAATGCACTAATGTATCCCTATGCTCCTCTTTAATCATCAAAAACCTATCTAACATCTATATAAAACATGAAACATGTGGTCTAATCCCATGAAAGGGTGAGTATATAAATTCCCATCATGAGTCCCCATGATCCAAGGGGGGCAGGGTAGTAAGAGACATGAGAGGAATAGACAAATCAATATATAATAAGAGAGTAATTGAATCCAATGACATAGATATATATATATATATATATGTTCACAAAAGAAAAATAAATAATATAGAAATGGGATACCCATCTAATATCACTACCAAGGAAATGAGTCCACCGTAAGTTCCAAAGGGGTCCATCCAAAATTCATTTCATCACACTTCTCTTTCTATAAGAGTATCCAAATAGAGGGATATCACCTCACCACCGCGATCTATAGTCAAGGATCTACAATCTATATGTATAGTAAATATACCCTATTGCTAGGGGGAACTCAGTGTACGGAGGGGTAGTGCACTATATGATAGTGGTCCACTCAGCAGGCAGAGGACACAAAACATTGTTGATTAGGGGGGTAATACTCATGGTAAGGATGACCAACACCCTATCCGATAGTGGGTAACACAAAATAGGTAGAGGAATCCTTCTCTATTGAATAGTGGGTAAAACTAAAATTATAGAAGTCCAAAAACCTATTTCCTCAAGCGTGTACCACTAATTAGATATAGGACCTATTAACTATTGCAATAGGGGGTACCTCCCTGTAGATAGAGGACTCATGCCCTAATTCCAGAGGGGGTACCGATTATTCAATAAAAGAACCACACCCTAATGTCGTAGGGGTACCAATTAGTATTTTAAAAACCCACACCCCAATTCCATTGGAGGGGGAACCACTCAATTAACAGAGGACCCATACTCTATCCCATCTATGGGGGTACCGATCCACTAATCTTCCCTAATCACCACATTCTTCGAGCACTATCCAAAGAGACGTCATAATTGGAACATCATGAATCATATCTAAAAATACATTATGAAGTATACCATCACATTATATTATGAAAACACCTATGATAGGATTCTCATGTGAAAATATACGAGCCCAAAGAGAAGTGATAGAAGTGTTATATGTTTCTTAATAAAATTAAAAGTATAAAATATGTATGGGGACACACAGGGAATGTGGCTTCATAATGATACATTAACATGTATGTATCGATACACAGATCACATACCATGTTTCTATATGTGGATGATAATGGATTTCCAATCATTTCTATGCCACTCGGGGTCACTCTCATTCTCTTGACCATGTCTCTGTAACTTGGTTGTGTGTTTGTTCACTAGTTAGGTACATGGCATGTGTTTCTTGGAGGTGTACATAAAAACCTATTTCTTTCTATCCATAACAATTTCTGTGTACTCCCATAGTACATTCGAGGTCTCTATAACTAGGTCACACTATTTATGTGAGTCCAATATAGAATGTGATATTTGACTCACCTAGAAACCCTAGACACCATATTAAGGGGCATGTATTCCATGTGTCCTTCAGAATAAATGGTGTGTAGGTATTTTTTATAAATCCATATCTATCCCAAAAGATCTAAATATTATTCCTCCACCACAAATACTACCATTTTACCACCCAATAGTGGTGGAAAACTCAAACAGCTATCGATTCCTTCCTACCGATGTTTATAATCGTATTCAAGTCCTTTGTTGGAAGCCTCTAAAAACTCACCATTCAATTCAATGTCTCCTAAAATATATTTTGGTCTCACATGATTCATGATCCATGTTCGAATAACTGACACCCCACAAAGCATACATATTTTCCCTTTAAATTTTTGATCCATTCATTTTACTATAATCTTATATGAAATTGGTGGTCAAATTTTTCCCAGTCCCACATCACTAAAGTATAATAATGGCCCCATAGTCCAATAATGAAGATTGTTAAAACATTAGGGGGAAAGCATAAGAACTAGGATAAAAAATCATTATACAATATTTCATGTACAATACACTAAATGTAGGATAATATATTTGAAAAATCATTGCATAAAAGTTAATAAATAAATTAAAAAAGTAATTTAATTTGAAAAGGGAACATGTGAAGGATTCATGAATCACAGATTGATAATCGATGTGTAAATATATTAATCAATAATGATACATAAAAAATAGATGATTGAATCCTCGATTCAAATAATTATTTAATAAAGAACACACATTCCAATTAATGGGATTTAGGTTATAGTTTTTTGGATTAATATGTATGTATCCTAATAATCGTTGTCATATGGTCTCATTTATCCAATGAATGGTGGTGGAAATATCAACTCAATTCGCTTAAGGTTACATATATAACCAAAGATATATATTATAAAAACATATCTATAGAATATTTATGCTTATGATATTTAGATTAAATAATTAAATTAATTAGTGAATTTTATTTAATTTCACCCACCACTTGTATCTCAATACAAAAACCATATATTGTCTATATTTATTTCATTACTAGGGTAAACATCACATTATTGAATCAATTGTGATCTCATATTTTTTATATGAGATTTTTTATGAGGTCTCCCATTATTCATGTGAAACTATGGGAATGAAATATAAAATATATTTAATAATTATTTAAAATTAATCCTTCCACACTAAGCCCTAGAATCACGTGTCGTCTCATCACCTATCAAGAAAAATATTAATAGATATATTTTAAAATTATACTAGGAAACTATAGGGTCCCCACATGAACCCCTTATCATCCATCCACTATCCCAACCATCTCACTTATGGATTTCATTACACACTAAACCCAACCATCTCAGTCATGGATATCTGAAAAAGCACATATAATTATCAATCTATCTCATAGTATTCTAACCATTATTTTATCACCCAAAAAAGTAGTCTATTTATGACCCTTTATCCCACAAGAATTCACCACGTTTCAAAATAATTTAGTGACAATACAAATGTTATAACACCCATGGCACAAATCATATCTCATAATCTCACTGACTCCCTATTTATATTCTAGTCACCCTGGATATAGAGATTCATATCACCCCACCTAGACACTCATATAAATAAACATCAAAACCCTCAAAATATTTATTCCATACATCAATCTCATCCCAAAAATTTCATAGAAATGAATTGTTATCATAGGCCTTGAAACATGTCATACATCCTATGGAAACATCAGAATCACCAAGATACAATAAATATGATTGAAAATTAGATTAAAAACATTGTAAAATAGGTACTCACCCACAAAAGATCAAATGAACAAAATAAACACAATTAATAATTCCTATATTTCTTTTAGAAAATGCAATATCTCAATTTAAAACTACTTTAGAATGCATCACATTATATATTATTTACATAAGGTGGGTTTCCAAAATTATGTCAACAAATTCGTTATTAAACCAATTTTACATGATTAAATACAGTTTAAAAATCGTTCCTCAAATAAAAAATTTCCTTTAATATTTATATTTAATTTAGACCTTATGTTAATTTTTTCGCATAATATACACCATTTCTTTTTGAATTCCAAAAAAATCCTTCAATAAATACATTAATAGTGATTATAAACCTCATTAAAATATGGTACCACCATAATGTAATTTAGTAATCTTTGATGTCTATGGTGACTTTTAGGATGAAGGGATACCATTGAAAGCCTAACGAGAAAACAAAAAATCCTAAAACATAGAGAAAATATAATAATGATATAACATTAACATTGAATGACCTACTTGATAATTGGATCTAACAAATTCAATAAAATATAACTCTATTGGCAATAATAAGTCTTCCAATGTTCATATCAAAGTCATATAAGACATGAATCACATATCTCATCAATAAAAATCCATAAATATGTTGAATATAAAATTTATAATAAAAAACCAATTTGGAATTATTAATGAATAAATCACTATGAGACATTATTAGTCCAAAACAATGATAAACATTTTATGGTCCACTCCTAAGATATACCCCATCATATGTCATGAAAATAACCATTTTTGAAACCGGAAATTGTCTCTAATTTTATCTAAATTCATCAATAAAACTAAATAATGTCACTAGGAAATATAAATCACGGTAAACTAAGAACAACAACTTGATTAACCACTATAGAGACAATATATAAATAAAATTACATGGAATATCCATCTAGTGTGAAAATTTCACCATGATCTAGAATAAAAATTCACCCAAATATCAAAAAATTCAAACCAAATAAAAGGTTAAGAGAAAGGAAGTACGAAGAAGAAAAAAGAGGATATCATTCTTTTAATAAGAATATCAAAACCCACATAAATCACATATATTAAAGGATACTAAACGAAGGGAAGGGGAGATCCATATAGGAATCTACAACTACATTTTATTCTAAAAAATACATGAGGGTACTTAAAATTGATCCTTGAGAAATACAAATTGGACATTAAGAAAAAGTATGTGATGCTAGTTCATGGAATAATTGAGAGTGTTAGGAACGATTTCCCTCTAGGTAATGGAAGATAAAATATATCTTTATTTTTTATTTTTTTGACCCTATAGTACATAATATGATACTTCCCAGTCATATTCCATAATTATCATCTATCTATAGTCAATAACTGATTAGTTTCTCACATCCCCTCCATCTCATATTGGATTTAAGCACCATGGTCACACTAATTATTAACTAATATCTGCCTATAAAATTGAGATACTCACTATAAATCAAAACATGTCTAAAATCATGTTAATACGTTCTATAAATTGAGTAAATTTTAAAATGATCTCAAATTAAAAAAACAAACCCCTCGCCAATAACTAAAATTTACTCGGGAATTCATAAACTATAATGATATAAGTCATTTAAAAAGGATTTGTAAAGAGTATTTCTATATATATTTGTGTGTCTGTGTTTGCATGAAATCACTACCTCTGTTTGTAGATGATTTCCTAAATATATTCTTGGTAAAAGGGTCCCTTATGGTAGAAAGTTATTCAATCTGTATACAAATCATAGCTTAGATCTGCATTGGATAATACACATAAACATATTTGTGATTTTAAGAACAATTATTTGTTTTAATTTTATATTTATAATCATGTATAATTTACATCATATAAACATGATATCAATAGATTAATTACATCCACTTGTTATTTATACAATCATTATTCAAAAAATGTTTCACTTGGGTTTATCATTGACTAGAAAAGGATAATATTGAATTCTTGGATCCACATAATACTCACACCCAATTATTATATTAATACACTTATTTGGGGTATATTATTATTATTATCTCTTTCATTTGTCCATGACAATGTAGGAAAACGTCCATTAATCAGTTTTTGAAAGGAATTCTATTTCTCTAATTTTATTTAAAAAATACATTTTGATTATTTTCGGTATTTAATATATACTTTTTTATTTCATGATAGTTACATTCCATTATTCTATTTTTACCATGGCTTAGTACTATCAAAACTCTCTTTGAGATTTGAAATCGATCCTTTTCCCAATTTGGATTTTGATTACATCCATGTTATTCATTTAGTTATTTGATATCTTATCAATGATATCCATATTATATATGATTGTAAATGAATATATCTATCTACTTTGAAATTAACTTAATACACTTAACATTATATTTATGTATAATAACTTCTCCTTTTTTATTGATAACTTTTGTGATTAATATATTCCATATTATATGAGATAAATATGCATACTTTTCTTCATTCATCAAAAGTTATACAAGCACTAGTTATTAATTTATTTGACGTAATTATATACATTATTTATAATGTTTTAAAGAATATTTTGAGTGATTTATTATGTGATAGTTTGGCCTAGAATTATATGGTATCCAGTGGATTGTTTCAATATTTCTTTATTTGAGATACTCTGTATAGGAACTCAGTATAGAGTCAAAATAATCCTTTACTTATATAATAAGTTTTACATGTCTATATATGTGACCAATTATATCCCTCATTACATTGTTATATATTTATTTATTTAATTACGATTCTGTGATTTTTATGTGAAAAAACAATCATTATTTGTCATTTACTCGTACTAATTTCTATATCCATTCAATACTTTTAATCCTCCTTGAACTAGGTTGTTTTATAACCATTTATTTTTAATATTTAATCATTTCTTCATATATGTTAAAATTATTATAATCAAATTATTATAAGAATAAAAATTTAAATTTATAAAAATGTTATTTTTTTATATTCAAGCAGTTTGAAATGAATTTTCAATGAAATTAAACCTATTGTTTTTGGATTTACAATGTTATTTATTTGTATTATTATATATGTGTTTATTTATTGATTATGTATGTGATGTAAAGAATTAAATAGACCCATTATGACTACATCTCTTTGTATATATGATGAACTGTGGAAAAGTTATCAATATTCTAAATCATTATAATAATTTCAACATAACGTTTACAAATTTCCTCAAATTTCTCCAAACAAATATTTGGTTTTTTATATTGAAGTACAAATTACATAGACAACATATATTACAAAACTAGTGAAAGTTTTCCTATAATTAAACTAATATTACCCCCCTTTTAAACTTATCATATGTGATCAATATCATAATTACATAGAGACGGAGAACATGAGAATGTGGTGATCCCAAATACTCAACATTGTAAACAAAATCAACATGTTGTCAATGATTACATTAAAAAAAATCCTAAAAATCGTGTATGGATAAAAATAGTTATTAAGAAACATGGTATAAGAGTATTTTGTAAATCCTGAAGGAAGGAAAAGTAATATAAAAAGAAAAAATATGTACCATTATATAAGAGTGATATAGGTATATAAAAATGGAATAAGTAATTCTTACCATAAGATTATTTAATCATAAATATGTGGAAAACTAATAATGCACGAAAACATAAAAGTACATCAAGGCTAAAAAAAAGACTATCAGAGTTCAAAGATTCCCATTTTGGGTTGGTTTCATCCCCCATTTCCATAAAAACTATGTCCAGTCATGTGGTGTATTTGTTAAACTCTATATCCACCTGAATTTTACCTCATGAAATAAAATATTTTTTCTAATGATTTAGAGGGGTACATATTTTTTTTCCAACCTGTCACATAACATAGTGGGCATAGGCTAACTATTAGTGCCCCATACGTAGACACTAATGAGTAAAAACAATGACAATGCATTAGAGGGATATATAATTTTAGCCACAAAAAATCCATTATAAAAATAATAATATATGTATGCATCTTTCTTAAATATGAGAAATAGAGCAGAAAATTAATGTATATGTAGGTTAAAACCCTTGAGAAACATGCATGTTTCATGTTAAAAGATATCAGGAATTATTATTAAAAATGTGAACACAATTTAGTTTCTAAACCCACCATAGATATGAATGATGGAGACTCATGGATTTAGATATGATGATGGTGGTTAAAGAAAGAAAAATAAAATTTATTCAGTGAAAATGTAGCTAGTTTTACTAAGTGGAATTTTTCAATGGAGTAATAATATTTTTTATCTTCAAAAAATGTGTGTATAAAGAAACAACTCTCTAATGAATGATGGAGTAATTGATTAAAACCATTGAATGGAAAAGATTTGTTTCCTAGTAAAACCTTATTGGTTAAGGTACACACCTCATCTGAATTAATAAATTCATAGATAAAAGTATATTTTGGAAATCCTTAAATATCTATATTGGTAAATTGTCATTATAATTAGATGGAAACAATTATTTTAAGTGGGAGACTGTAATACCTATAGATTTTGGAATAAAGTTTTTCATTAAATATAAATTTTATCAATACATTATACCACATACAATAGAAAACTAAAATGATCCATGATATATAAAATCACCATTGTTATGATTTTTAATAATAGAAAATATATGATATAGAAATATTTAAATATAGTTTAAATACATAATAAATAATAATACAAACTTTTAATGTTATAATATTTCTATTTTTAATATATAAAATTTTTCTTTATTTATTTTATTTTCATAAAAATTATATATTTATAAATTTAAAATATTAATTTTATTTATGTAATTATTTTTTAATTCAACACTACTATCTTTTCTTAAGATTAATTTTTAAGATTATTCCAGAAATGAAGGATTTATAGGTGAATAGTAAGAATTGTTTTTTATTAATACCATCAGTTTTATAACATTAACATGATAAATATATTAGGTAAAAATTTATTATATATTTTTTATATAAATTTTTTTAATTTAAATTTCACAATTTAATAATACTACATTGAATTAATAAAACTCATGCTTAATATTTTTAAAATGTATATAATAATTTACTCTATTTTTTTAATTTATTTCAAAAAAATAAAAAATTGAAGATATTAAATCTAATAAATTTGAGGTAATAGTATAATTCCTAATTTTCATATTTTTTATCAAATTCAATTTCATTTAATGGAATGAATGATTTATTACAATTAATAATGTAAATGAATATGATATTGTTGATGCAGTAATTTTCAAATATTTTTATATTAATGGAATCTAATTTTTGTCTAAAAAAGTAAATTGAAATATTTTATATAAGGAATTATATATTTTCTTACACATATATAACAATTTATTATCACTTATTAAATTGGTATTTAATGTTATATAATATTAAATCACTATTTTATCAAAACATAATATTTCTAAAATATAGTATCTGCATATATTAAAATTTTTATTATAAAAGTAAATTTTAAGTTTTTATAAATTGAAATAAATTACATGCATATGAAATTAATCAACATGTAATTATAATTTCATAATAGATGTTACCATATATTTTTAATAATATATAAATTACATGGATATAAACTAGTTACAAAGGTAAAACCCTAAAAGGTAAAATTTTAAAATTTAGTTGATAAATATTTTAAAAAAGGTTAAATTTATTCAGAAATTAATTATAATGTATTTATTGACCACATATTACCACAAAAATTATTATTTAAAACTGTTGAAGATATACATCATATAATAGTATTATTCCATTATTGGAAAAGTATCTACTATGGACTTGAATGCCATTTTCTATACTTATTGAATGAAATCACTTCCAACACATTTAAATATAAATTAAAAGGAAATACATAAAAACATTATATATTATCTTTTATGTCAATAATTAATTTCTTATAAAAATATTTTATTATTAAAGACAAATATTTGGAGCATTAGGGTGTTAGTAAGGAACAACATTCAAAGGGGAAGATGTAGTTTTCAATTTTCATACCTCAATAATTTTTAATATATACTCCAACCATACAAATTATTAAAAAAAATAAGATAAAAAAGTATTAATGATGTTTTTAAATTTCATTATATTGTTTTAAAATCAATTTTCTATGCTCTCAGTAAATACATAAAATGAAGGCTTCATCATGCATTCAGGCAGACTAGAGCCTCCACGAATGGCATGATGTATTTTTCAACATCTTCATACACATGGTTATAAAATATCATTTAATGGATAAATATTATATTTTTAAAATTATTAATATAATTTAATTATATACCATTCTCTACCTGACCCTCATCTTTTGGAAAATAAATTTGTCGTCGATACGTACATGTAGACTACCTCCTTCAAAAAAGTGAACTATTTCATTTTTAAATATTTTGTTATATACCCATAAATATAATTATTTATAAAATTAAAAATATAATTTATTTGATAACAATTATTTAATAATTATATAATTCAAAAAAGAAACACATTTTGTGTTGTACTCGTTATTAGATTATAACCTTTTATATTTTTTTAATACATCTAACCACCTACATAAATAACAATATAAATTTTTATTATATATGTATATAATTAAATAATTAAATATTTATTATAAATTAATGATAAAATAATATTTTTATGATTCTAAAATGGTTAAATTTTTATTTAACTTTTTTTAAGATACAATCCCTCATTCGTGACAATTACCAAAATGGGTTTTTCACTAACATTACCATCCTAAATGATAAAAAATTATTATTAAATAAAGTAGGAACACTGTAAATAATTATTAAAGTATATCTTATTATATTTATAATAAGAAAATTTTATCATTAAATAATAATTTACATAATAATTTTGATGTTAGTACTAAATAAATATTTTTAGCTACTCACATATAATGATGAAAAAAATTATAACTAACTAATAAATTTATTATAATTGATTATATAGTAATATTATAAAAGGATAATTAAATTAATTTGTTTATCAAATATATAAATGAGGTATTAATTTTTTATATACTATTTTTTAGAATGCCTGGATAAGATTGTTTTATAGTAAGGTTTTGTTATTCTTAATTTCATTTTATTAAGTCTGGATGTGTAATAAAAAATTGATTCTTTTTTATGACATTTATAATAGAAATAGATATATTTTTGGGAAAATATTTATGAAATATTTTTCATTTAACAATCCATCACATGTTATACCATTATTGGATGTTCAATACAAAATTTTAGAAGGATGTGAGGGTTTATCTTGACAAAACTTCTTTTCTAGAGTCATAATGTTCCGTTTATTTACTATGGTCTTAGAATATGTATTTATTCTATCATATAATGATATTATAATTCATTTTATAATTTTCTAGGAATAATATTGGATAAATCTATTATTAATTAATTTTTAGGTAATTATAAATAATTACCATTCTTTACAAAGGATATATTTGTCTTCTATATTAATGTTTCTTATTAGAAATATGTTCCTTTATATTTGGAAACGTAATTCTGTGATATATATTTTTATATTCACATTTTATTTTTCAAATTTTCAGAAATAGTTGATATCAATATTTTTAGGGTGTAGGATTTGAATGAATTTATATTATAATAAAAAAAGTTTATTTCAATGGTTTATTTGTTTTTTATACTACTTAAAATTTAATTATGATAGTATTATTTATTCTTAAAAGATCCAATATTTAAAATTATTTTCAAAAGTAATGTTTATTCCAATATTTTCACTAAAACATTTCAAAACAATATTTTAAACGTGACTAATAACATCACATTTACAATAATGATAGAAATGTATTTAAAAAACTCTTTTTGGATTCTCTAATAGTATCCTCTTTATCAATAAAGGATTTATTTTCCTATAAATTAATTTTAATGAATAATTGAAACAAATTCATTTGAAAAAAATATTTTTGGTTGATTAAATTTTTGGTATCATCCTTTTACATTAACGAGGTCTATTTTAGTGATGCCATCTTGAAATGTTATAACACCATTTCTCTTTAAATGGCTTCATTATAATGTGATTTTTGTATTAAATTTTCATATATGTGTATGGATGATTTAATAGTTTTTACTATATAACCATTTGTTGATTTTGTTAAAAATATAAATTTTAATATTAATTTATGTTAATCATGGAACCATATTTTTTTTGAAACATAAAATGTTGATATTTTGTGTGTACACAATATGAGGTGTAGAAATTTTTTGTCAAAAATATGATGTGTGTATTTATTTTATTCAAAATATTATGTGAGTATATTTTTTTGTTCATAATATAAATATTTTATATTTTTTTCACATCATGATGCATGGGATATTTATTTCATAACATAAGGCATGGAAATTTTGTACGATCACATTTTTATAATTTACATTCAGTATTGTTTTATATCACAATTACATAAGATGATATGATTCCCTGAAATTCCATATTTATATGAAATATTAATATGAATGAAAAAATGGATTATGTTTATAATGTCACACTATTAGGATTTCTACATGGTTTATCATTTTATATTACATGTCGTTGAATCATGAATTATATATAACTCTTAGGGTTATAAGTTAAATTTCATTAGATATCTATACCGTGATCATTTTTTTGTCAATTGTCATGTTTTAACCCCTTTATAATGTTTCCATTTCACTTGTAATTGTGAGTATTATATCCATTACAGAGTAGAGAATGTGTTTAGTGTTTTATGATTATAGTTAAGGATTGTCACGTATCAAAAAATATGTTAAATATGTACATAGTAACCAAGGAAACTAAACCGTACATTATTCAGATTATTTAATTATTATAAGGTGTAATATTTAAATTACTGACAAATAGTAATGTTAAGTTTAGTAATTATAATATTGTTTTAATCCTATTGTGTAAATATTGGGATTTAGAATCAGACCTAAGAGTGTGGGTTTATGACATCATGAAAATACACATCCTTATAACATGATGATGATGATTATTATTATTATCATATATAAAGGATACCATAACCATTCATGTGTCCATATTGAGAAGAAAAAATTCATTTGAGAGTGATTCCACATATCCATTGAAATATCAATAATTAATTAAATAATAGTACCTTCATCAGATAATAACAACACAAACAATATATATTAATCCATATTGATGTTTAAATTTAATTTCCCTCTAATATATGTAGGGAACGATATAATTGTTTTTACTTATATGGTAATTATAGATACTTGTATTCATCATCATAACCTTACACCCATCTTCCATCAATATTTTTTTAAGAAAACTTTTTTCCAATATAGTTTCTCATATAATATAAAAAAAATATAATAACATAACATTATTAAGAATATAAAAATATTATTCATTTTTTCTAATAAATATTATATAAAAAATTTATTGTTATAAAAATAATATATTCATACTTTTTGAAACAAAATAAAATTTTATTTAATCAAAATACATATCTTATTATCAAATTCAATAACATTATTAATTTACAATGTAAATTTAATATATAAATTAAATGATAAATTTATGAAAAAAATTATACATTAATATATAATGTAATATTATGAAGAAAGTTATTCTAATTACCACATCACGAAATAATAGGACCCCACTATAGAAGTGGATTATGTAATTTCATTAGATTATGATGTTATAATAATGATCCTAATATAATATAATTAAAAAATCAATAATAAATCATCATTTCAATACATACATTCCACAGTATTTCTAGATGCACTTGTAGTATCTCTGTTGGTGGTCCTTGGAGCATGGCTAAGTAGTGGAAATGTCTATATCAATCGTGTGATGGTGAGGGGAATCATCAGTGGAGAAACATAAAAAATTAAGGGACCATTCCCCAGTACATATCCAGATGAGGATTTGATTTAATACATATAGAGTCGAAGTGCTACCATATAGGGATGAATGAGATGGTATAACCTCTACTATAGGTACCAGCAATTCTGCATATAAAAATGTGGAAATTATAGCTATGCAGTATTGCATTATTTGGTGTTGAATAAAAAATATTGATATATGATGAGTGGTATACTCAAGTGATTTAATATCTCTAGATCCTTCTCATAAATTGTGATGCTAAATTTCATTATAGTTTTACGATTGATATAAGGTCCCCCATCTATTAAAAAAAGATGATATAAAAATAATAAAAATATTTATGGACTTAGATATTTTAGAGAGGAAAAATAAATGACCTACAAAATCATTAAATACTTCTTAAATATTAACATTCATGATTTTATGACACAATTTATAAAATGATATCCTAAGAATGTTTTGTTTGAAAAAATAGAATAATTTTTTTTAAATCAATTACTCCAAAAATATTATATAAAAACTAACATATGAAATTTATGGAATTAAAATTTTCACTACATTGTGAAATTCCATCCGTGAAATGTCACTAAAATTAATCATTCACAAACATCTCTATACATTTTTACAACATATGGTTATCTATATACCATATAACCACTAAAATTTCTTCAAAAAACAATAAGAAAAATACTAAACTAATATATTTCTCAAATAATATTTTTTCTTCTTATCCATAATCCACATATTTCTTTTAAAAATTTATTCATCACACTCAACTGAATGTGTTTTTTGGAATAATCATTGTAGGATCATATAATAGCTTTATTAACTATGAAACATAGAACACATCATGAATCTCCATGTATATTACATGAAATTACCTATAATGAACCTCCTATTAAAACTCAATTATCACAAAAGGACCACATACTAAGGTTCTGAATTTACATTCCTTTTAAGTTGTTGTTTATCTACCTAGAACTACACATATAAAAATAATCTACTACCAACCATGAACTACATGGTTCATCATTAGTGGTTAACATATGAAAATTTATTATAATGTTTTTTCATAATTGAATTCACAATATTATAAAAATAATATTCCATTTATTATAATATACTAGTTTTTGAAAGTCTATTTATCCTTTGAAAAACAAATGTAATGACTATAAACAAAGTATTCAATATATTGCTAAAAATTGGTTCATTCTAAATGGTAATTTATAAATATCATAAAAAAATATACAAAATAAATATTATCTCACCATAATATCAAAATTATCTTCATTAACGTTAAAATCATGTAACCAAAATTATATATATATATTTAAAATAATATATTTAGAAAAGGATAATATGTAGAATATATCAATATTATGCCAATTACATTTTTTTATCTATAAAATTTTAAATTAAATAATATATCATGATATAAAGATATAGAAAATGATTCTACAATAAGACTAAGATGTTTCACCAGGAAAAAATATGGTTCACCCCTAAACCAAGACCTTGAGCTGGCCCTTGACATATATGTGGTGAATTCCTAGTGGCTTTAAGTTATCATGTATTCAAAAGGTCTCAATGAATATCTAGTGGGGAAAACGTCACCATCGAATAAAATTCACCTCATGGATTATACATATAATATGGTATGACTTTATTATAGGGAAAACAATTGTGTCTTCAAATAAGATGAAAAATAACTATAAATACATTATAAATACTAAACAAGAATAGAAAATAAAGATATGAAAAAACTAAAATAAGAATAATAAGTAATACATGAATATATAAAAAGAGATCTAGGTTATGAAGGTTGATAAATGATAATATTCAAATAAAACAAAAGAACTATTTTTTATTGATTAAAACAGGGAACATTAATGACTAAAGTCACCAAAAATACATGAGCCATTCCATGATAGGAAATTTTCCATCCAGAGCTGGTTAGAGTCGAATGGGCCTGAGGCTAGAAGATGATGGGACACATTATTACCTTCCCTTTTGGTAAAGGAGAAGGTGCATAAAGATAAGCATTGTAAATGTGAGAGAATTCTCCTTTTGATGATTCTAAATGATTGGAGGCCACTATCATTGTGGTGAATAGCATCGATAACTGTAAGGTAGTCGAACGCAATAATGATATCACTCCAACCACATTCCAATGTGAGAAACATACCAGAAAGGATGGACATGGCCTCAGCAACTGCAGGTTCCCAAAAAGCCTGATGTGGTTTGTATTTTACACCAGGGATTTCCCCTAGATGATTTCGGGCCTGGAGGCCTAGGACGACTAGCACATCCATTGGGAGCAACACATCCACGTTAATCTCAAGGGTACCTTCTGTTGGGGGAGTCTAATGAGGTGGGGAAGGGGTGGGTAGCACCTGACATTAAAATTCCATTTTGGTATTTCCATCCCTCAATCCAAGAGGTGGCCCGTTCAATCCATAATTTTGGTGGTTTCTGAGTTTGATGGAAAACAACATCGTTGTGCCGGACCCAAATAATCCATTCCAGAGTGCAAATTGAACCTAAAAAAGCAGAGGAAAGAGAGGATCACCAATGCGTAAGATGATCGAGAAGGTCAGATGTCGATGCCATTGAAGCAGAAGAAGGAATCCCCATTTATTCCAAATTTTCTCTGTTCTCGGGCAGTGAATAATGTCATGCAAAGGAGTTTCAAGAATGTTCGTGAAGAATGGGAAAAAGGCAGTACTTTCCATATGTTAGTAATAAAGGAGGATCATTGTTGGGAGAGTGCAAGTGAAGATCTGACACCAAAATTGGTGTATTTTAGGAGGAATGTTGAGCTTCCAAACCAAATTCCATGGTCCCTCATCCTGTCCAACTTAGCAGTTTGCAAGAGCCAGTCTGTAGCCAGAACTCACCGTGTATTCGTTCAAGGAATCATTGATCCAAAAAAGATGGGTTGGGCCTGTATCATGGACCCAGGTAATGATAATAATGATTCGTTTATCCCTTTCATTAAACTAATCAAGGATTTTTTTTCTAGACGACACCCATGTACCTTGTTAGAAAAGAGTCAACTAACAGTGGTGTTTTCATGAACTGGTTGGACTGGGGATGTAGCCCACAAACCATACTTATCAATAAACCAAGGATTAGTCTATATGTTTTCTGATGAGCCAGGCCCATTCTTCCAGCCTAGTCCTTTTTCCAGTAGTTTTTTATCCCCCTATATGCTTCTCCATAGGAAGCTAGGCTGGGGGCCAAGAGAGGAAGCACGAAAGTCTGTGTGGGGAAAGTACATAGCCCAGAGAAGTCGTTCACAAATAGATTATGGGAAGTTATGAAGTTTTCATACATGCATGGAAATAATTGAATAATTTAAGAGTCTTAGATTCCGAAATCCCATCCCTCCCTCTGATTTGGATTTTTAGAGTTTCTACAAGGCCGTGCGGTGTGGCTGATTCCTTCTACCATTCTTCCCCCACCAGAAATTGGCAGTACATGAGTGGATCTGTTTGATGATTAATGTCGGGAGATGAAACAGGGAAATAAATTATTTGGGAATGGATTGAATGACAGCTTTGATGAGGGTCACTTTTCCAGTTTTTGAAATTCCATTAGGGGAATAGCCTAGGATTTTTTCTCGATCCTGTCCACAAGAGATGTGGAGATTTATTTTTTGGATCGGCCGATCACCATGTTAAGCCCACGGTACTTATGATGTTTTACATCCATATGTATACCGGCTAAAGCACATATCTCATCCCTCTTAGAAATAGGAACCCATTCACTGAAATAAATTTTAGACATTCCATGATTGATCTATTGGAGAGATACCATCTCATACTATTGGATCTCTTGGATGATCACATGGCATTCATTAATTGATTCATGGGAAAACAGGAGGTATTTGTGGTTATGAAAATATGTGACAATGTGGGGATAAGACGACAGACCTTTGCCCCATGAATAGATTTATAGGATGAATCCCTTTAAATAAGATTACAGAACACACCAACCACTAGAATGAAGCGTAATGGGGAGAGGGGATATCCCTGGAGATGTCCTCGAGATGGGGCCAATCCTTTGGTGAGCTCCCAATTGACCATGATTTTGAAGGAGTCGGTCGAGATGCATTCCATGATCATATCAGTTCATTTAGCGCAAAAACCCATTTTTAGCATGACTACAGATATGAAGTTCCATTCCACTCTATCATATGACTTGGTCCTATTTATTTTTCATTCCATGGTTCCACTTTTCGCAGTGGAGTGTGATTTCATGGAATGGAACACATCATGGGCCATAATCGCATTATCAATAAACAGTCTCTTGGCCACAAAGGTGCTCTGATTCTCAGAGATTATATCAGGTATCCACGGTCAATGAAAATTGACAAGGATCTAAGAGAATATATTTTAAGAGACATTACATAGGCTGATATGTCTAAAATCAGGGATCTCCAGAGGATTCAAAATTTTGGGGATGAGGAAAAGGAAAATTTCATTTATGGAAGCAATGCTAGTATTCTTATCACGAATATTTTTTTATCAAGGTGCAGATGTCGGGAAAGATAATGTGATAGTATTGTCTAAATAAAAAGTCATGGAACCCATCTGGTTATGGGGCCTTAGTGGATTGAAGTTGTTTTAGTTCCATGTGTATCTTTTCATCTATAACATCTTTGGTGAGTTGTCTATTGTTCTCATCAGTGATCATGGTTCTGATAAAATCTTCCACCTCGGTATACATGAAAGGGGTTCCTACAGTGAAGATGTTCTGGAAATAGTCTTTCAATACCTCATCGATACTGTTCTTGGCACACCCTTTTCTTCCATTGGGTTGTAAGATGCAAATAATAGTGTTATCCTTCTCCTAGATGAAGCTTTATGGTGAAAAAATAGGGTATCAGTGTCCCCCTAATTAATGTGGTCAACCCACACCCTTATGGTCAAGAAGCTCTCTTGGACATGCAGCCTCGTGTCTAGCGCTCTTTGCATGGATCCAATCTCAGAGATAATGCAATTAGATGTGGGTTGATTGAGGAGGTATCTCAGTCTCTTTTCAAGGAAACCACAGTGCCGAGAAATCTAGAGCATGATTAAAAAATGATTTTATATTTTATAGAAATGTGCTAATAATGGGGTCCTTTATTAGTCTTATAAATCCATAATAAAGGGTTACATAATAAATGTTTTTAGAAGAACGTATTAATGACCTGATTTATAAGAATTTTTTTTTACATTAATTTAAGAACACATTATCTGTGCTAAAAAATTTCTCATAAAAAGACCCTTTAATAAATAGTTTTATAAGTTTTACTAAAGGATACAATTATTAGTTCATATATTATAGATGATAAATATGAATATTGTAATGTGATATTAAATTTAGAACTAACTATGACACCGTAAACAACCACAAAAATATCATCTAAATAGGTAAAAATATAGATATAAAATGAAATACAGTTTAAAATAAAAAATCATGAAAACAACACAATATTATAGGTATTTTAAACATTGGTTTATATAATTACATGAGTATGTACCAATTATTACAGGCATTTAAAAACATCAATGTTCTTCTGTCTATGCCCCTTGACACCAAATCTTGTTACTGTTTGACAAACCACACCTGCTTGAGAAAAATTATACACCTATATATAAAAAATATATTATACGTGAAATACTATAATTATATTAATTAAACATAATGTGTTGATTTTAAACTCAACATTGAGTCATACTAGGAACAATATATATCATATTGAGTTGTGGTTGATTCTGGAAAATCACACAATTTCATATTCACATTAAAGAACTATCTATGTTGATATTAACTAAATATGTATAATATATAAAAGATATGTAAATTAATTAAGTAATACTATATAGAGTGACAAGAAATCAATCTGGGCTTGTTTTATCAGTTTTGGTGATATGATACACGTTTCAATGTAAAAATACTATATTTTAAAAACATGCACATAGAGTCATATCGGTCACACAATACATTTTATTAAGGTAAGAATGATTTAAAAACATCACATATAACTGAAGGATAATTTTTATATTCAATTAAAACACTATGAATAATTTTACACAATTTTGAGTATGTCGCATTAATATTACTAAAATTTAATTTTAAACTAGAAACATTAATTTTGAGTAATAATGGTCACGTTTTGTGTTAGTTGGAAGTGACGCTAATTCCTACACATCGAAAATGAATTATGAAAATGTTTAATAAATTTTCATGAAAATAAGAGTCTTTCACCTAGTTTTAATGAGTTAGGGTTTTCAAACTAAAATTTCAATTTTAAATAGATAACAAACACTTTGAGTCATACAAGGAAAATCATGTATCAGATTGAGGTGTGAATAATTTAAACACATAAAAATGACTTATGGATCCCTGTAATAATTTATCAATATAATCCGAATGTGTTTTCTCAGTTTTGAGTATGTTATCCATCTTTTATACAAAAAATACTCTCAATTAAAAATAAAAAGACATAGTTGGAGTAATATCGGTCATGTAGTAAATCAAATTAATGTTCATCTAATTCTGACAAGTCACAAAATACATATAGAATTGTTCTGTAAATTTTTAAAATAGTATGAATGCATTTTTTTGTTTTACGTAAGTTACTTATGTTTTTTACTAAAATTTTATTTTGAACTGGAAACACACAATTGATTCATACATGAGACTAAATCCTACAAATCCAAAAGGATGTATGAATCAGTACCATAAATTATCAGGAGAATTTAATATTGTTTTCATGGTATTCGGTGAGTGAAAATTTTTGAATTTATAATGCCCACTAGGAGTCATGCCCTGAATATTGTGAATAAGTATGAGGTGTGGATAATTATTACTTTTCACATGTGACTTATGGATCATTTTACTAAAGTATCAAAACAATATAAATTTTTTTTCATTGTTTTGCGTTTTTTAGTTTTCATCATACTAAAAAACAATGTTAACATTAAATAAAAATATATAGTTGGAGACATATCAATCCTAATGTACCTCAATTTGAGATGTTGCTTATTTTTTACATTATAAAAAAAATTCAAAATATATTTTATTGGGTTTATGTGAATCACTTGTGTTTTTACTAAAAATTAATTTTAAACTAGAAACACACAACATGAGACATACAAGTCATGTCATGTGTCAATTTTATGTGAGTATTATTCCTATACACCAAAAATTACTTATGTATCATTTTCCACTATTTTCAATATAATATGGTTATGTTATCTTGGATTTTAGTCAGTTAAATTTTATTAACATAAATGTCAATTTTAAAATAATGATTGAAATATAGAGTCGTAATGGGAACATCATGTATCATATACTGGTACAAATAATTCTTACATGTCAAAATTGACTTCTGAATCAATTTTCTAATATATAGAAATAATCCAAATGCATTTTATTGTTTTTTAGTATGTTAGTTGACTTTTTTACTAAAATTAATGTCACTTTTTAATAAATCGACACACATGGAGTCATACTAGTCACACCCTTCAATAGATAAAGATATAGATGATTCCAACACATCACAAATGACATATTGATTGTTTTTAAATTTTCATAATAATTTGAATGTATTTGTTTTGTTTTAAGAATGTCAGTTGTGCTTTTTAATAAAATTAATGTATTTTTTAAAGAAATATACACAATTTGGGTCATTTTAGTCACACCATATGTAATATTAAGGTATGAATAATTCATATAGTTCAGTAATGTATTATTAATGATTTTCTGAAAGTATAAAAACAATTTGATTTCATTTTATTAGGTTTGAGTATGTTAGTTGTCTTTTTTAATAATAATTCATTTTAAACTAGAAGTACCAACAATGATTAATTCTAGTTACATCATCTGTTTCTTTAATGTGGTCATAATTTATAAATGTAAAAAATGTCTTATGAATTATTTTCATATATTCAATAGACAATTATATTTTTTTTCTCTGTTTTTATAGAGTATCACGTTTTCAAGTAAAAAGTATGTTTTTAAATTATAACAGAAACATTGAGTCATATCAGAAACATAACTTGTATTATTGAGGTGAAAATTATTCCTATAAATTAAAAGTTCCTTATGAAATTTTTTACAAATGTATTAAAATTATGAATTCTTTTTTATTGGTTTTGATTTAGTCACTTATCGTTGATTCTAAAATTAAAATTAATGTTATATAATAAGATATATTTGGAGTCATATCAGTCAACTTGTGAATCAGATTGTGGTGAGGACAATTTCTACACATTTAAAAGGAATATTTATCATTTTCATATTGTATCTAAACCATCCTAATGTGTTTTCTTTTTTTGATTATGTCACTTGTTTCTTCTCTAAAATGTCAACTTAAATTAGAAACATTTACTTAGAGTAATACCGAACACATTGTTGGTAGTTATACTTGAGAATAATTAATACAAAGAAAAATGATTTATGAATAATTTTCCTAAATTATAAATAAAATATTATATAATTTTTGGGGTTTTAAGTGACTCATACTTTTTTAATTAAAATGTCAATTTTAAACTGACAAGAGACACATTCATTCATATGAGGCACATGATTTATCAGTATGAGGAGAGCCTAATTACTACACATAAAAATTGAATTATTTATAATTATACTAAATTATCATAACAATCCTTATTAGTTTTATTTTTTGAGTATATAAAATGTTTTTTTACTAAAATTAATGCTTTTTTCAAAAAAAGGCATACATGGATTCATACAGGTCATTGAGTGAATTAGATTGAAATGATATTGTTTCTTATACATTAAAAATTACTTATGGATAATTTTAATAAATTTTTAATACAATATAGATGTGTTTTATCATTTCTAAGTATGTTACATTTATTTTTTAGTGAAATTTAGTTTAAACAATAAACACATGCTTTGAGTCATACTGGACACACCATGTGCTAGTTTCATGTCATAAACTTTCATACACATCAACAATAAATAATGAATATTGTTACTAAATAATCTAGAAAATATGATAATGTGCTATTGTTTTTAAGTGAGAGATACTTTTTGAACTTTTAATGTAAATTAAATACTGATGATAAATACATTGTTTCATAGTAGACACATCATTAATCAGATTTTAGTAACACTAATTCCTACATGTAAAAATGATTTATTGATATTTTTATTAAAAAACAATAAAATATGAATTCATGTTCTTCAAGTTTAAATAGGATGGTGTCTAATTTTTCTAAAATTAATGCCAATTTTAAATAAAAAGGCAGACATAGATTCATTTCATTCTTATTGTTTGTTAGATTGAGGTGAGGTTGATTCTTATAGATCAAAAAATATTTATGTATCATTTTATAAATTTATTACAATAATATGAATGTGTTTTATCATTTTTGAAATATGTCACAACTTTTTGTACTAAAATTTTATTTTAAATATCAAGTAATAACATTGAATAATATCAGTCATATCATGTTTTAAATTGACATCTGAATCATTATTACACATCAAAAATGAAAAATCAATAATAGTCTTAAATATGAAGAAAATATGAGTCCTATTATATAGTTTTTTGTGATTGTCTCTTGTTCTAAAATAATCATTCAATTTTAAACTGATAATGGAAACATTGAGATATACTAGATACACATTGTATCATATTAAGGTGAAGTTGATTACTATAGATCACAAAATTCATATGGATCATTTTCATATAGTATCAAAAAATCAAAACATGTCTGATCTATTTTGAGTATTTCAATTGTTTTACTAAAATTCCACATTTAAATAAAGAGAAACACTTCATGTCATTTCTGCCACACTGTGCTATGGATTGAGGTACATTTTATTCCTACACATAATAACGGACTTATAGATTTTTTCCATTTTAATCATAACAATTTTAATCAATTTTCACAGTTTTATAATATGATGTGTGTTTTGAACAAAAATTTAATTATAAAATGAAAAAAAACCATTCGAGTCTTACTAAGCACATTATCTATCAGATTGAGGTGTGAATGATTGAGTATGTAAAATGTGTTGTACATTAAACTATCTATGAAATCACAAAATAGTGAGAATATAATCCATTATTAAGGATGAGGAATCATAATGATAGCTTAATCACTTTACGTTTTAGTCATCCAGGAGTTTTATCTTCCATTAAAAATGTAAATGTCTTTTCTTTTAAGGATTGTTCCTTATAGTTAAAAGTAAACTATTACTTTCAAAAAAACATTTCAAAAACATAAATAGGTATTAGGTAAAAATGATAATGAAATTAACTTAAAAGAAATAGATATAATGATGAAAAATTTAAATTTATTAGTAATGGTATTCGTTTTTTCATGATGGTTTTATTGAATATTTACCCAATTCTTTGTTTTTATTATCGTTGTTGTATTTTCGAAGTCCAATCTCTATTATGAATAATAAGCTTCAAAAAACCACCCCATATCATGAAAAATAATCAACATATATATGAAGAAAATACTTCTCTTAGTAATAATATAAATAAATAAATTCAACATATATATGAAATAATAAATTAATAAAATGACAATTTTAAACAGAAATCATACAATTTGTGTCATACATGGTATACAGTGTATCTCTTTGTGGTATGGTTGATTGTACAGTGAATTTTTATCATATGTTTCCTTCCATGCACAACGTTTTCTAAAAATATTCTAGTTTTATAACCCAAAATGTGGCACTAATTGTATAGAAAAAATAAAATTGCACCATGATGAGTGAATCATCCTTGTTGAGTGTATGATAATAGTACAAGATTGAATCATAAATTTGCATTCAGTCATTAATTTCTAGATCTATAGTAACATTAACTAAATTAGTCCTTGATAAAAATGATTAGGAAATTACCAAAAAATTTATTAAATGGTGATAAAATCAACTGAAAATAAAATTTTCGTAGATATATGTCACTAAAAATTAATATTATTGTTCCGGATCACATGAAACTAAAATACAATGAATTTATTCAATATGAATTAAACCAAAATAAAAAATTCATTAGAGAATATAATATGATATTAAATTTCCTTTTGGGGTCATTATCACATGACATTAAATTTTTTGAAATATCATCCTAAATAAATGATGATTAACTATATTATATTTCATTATTAATGTATCTAAACTATAAATACCACAATAGGGGATTTATCTCACAATTCATTTTCTATATTAAAATAGTTTTTCCTTCAATAATACATATAATTATGACACTCATCTATCATAGTTATTTGGCATGACTAATCACATTGTTTTAAATTATGATTTAAAAATATAAAATTTTGGTTTCTCCTAGTATGTATACATATGAGATATTTTATAATCTCTATCTCAGCAACATAAAATATTTAACCACATTACAATAACATATAATTCACGTCTTAAAAAAAATTCTTATGAAAATATTAATTCATTTGGGTTAGTTTAAAATAGGCATATAAATATTTTCATTCTTATTTGAAAAATAAAACTACCATTAATAATTTTATATTTATGTATTACACTAAATATTAGTGTATACATTTATTAATTCCTATAAATCATTTACCATTAGTGTAAACCTATTTTCATTCATTGATAAAATTAAAATGAATATTTGAATTTTACTTTTAACCAAACATAAAAGAATATATCATTCCCATGCAATATAATAGAGAAAAAAATCCATGATAAACCATTTACCATCACTGGTGAAAAACACTTCATAAAGAACAATAAGGTATTTTTAGAAGCCATTAAAATACATTTTAAATTTTTTACCGCTTTTTAATAGAATTAAGTATCAGTATATCTCATTATTGAAATCAAATGGAACTGAAATAATGTATATTCATTATATCTCCATATATTGTGCTATATATTTGTATATCATTTTAAGAATTCTGGATGATGAGACACTTTAATATAACATCATCATTATTTGTTCACTAAAAAGAGAACATTCCTACTTCTATATATTTCTCATTGAGAATGAGGATAGGTTCTTTAGTAATGATATTTTAAATAAGGATCATTATACATAATTAATGTGAACATTCATATTAGTGGTGATCTAATGGACACATTTTTGGATGGTGAGTTAATGAACAAGTATCTATATGCATAATAAAGAAAGGATAAACATCTCTACTCATGTAAAAAATTTCAGATTATATATTATATAACGGTGGGATGATTAAATTTCTCATCATTTTCATTCAAAATAATAATTATTAGTCCATCAATTTCACTAATCAATACCTGATGTGTTTCCTGTTCTTATTTTAAAAGAATTTATGATATTAGATCATGAATCCAATTAATGATCAAATATTCCAAATAATTCCACCACTGGCCAACATGAGACCTCTAGATTCCTATTTTCCTCAGTCATTTACCACCACCCATGATTTAACCACATATAGTGAATTATTTCAATACTATTCAAAATATGAAAATTAAATTAACTAAAAAATAAGATTAAATGCTGATAAAATTAACTAATTAATTTTTAGGAAGTCACGTCTATATGATGCATGTATAAATTCACAGATTGTGTTAGCTTTTTATTTCAAAACAAATTCATTTCATCGGTTACACTTCTAATTGAGATATAGATCAAAAAAATATAAATATTTTGATACTAATTATTCACACCCATGATATATTTCCAAGGTCATATCCCATACTATATATTAACCATAGAATGGAATCGCCTAAATTTCATTCATGAAAACATTTCGACTTCTTGTATGCTACCCACAAATATTTAAATATATTTACTTTTTCTTTTGAGTGTGATGGAAGTTAAAAATCATAGTATTACTGAGAAAATATAAAATATGAAATTAATATTAATTAATATTAATGAATTTCTAATTATATTGGGTAATTACTAATTTGGGGATGCTACCATTTTCATGGTTTTTGATCTCTCTAAAAATATAGAAACATAATATATACAATCACTTTAATTGTCTTTCTTCAAACACTGTAAAAACATTGATCATAAAATTAATATTTTGAAATATGTTTTGACAATTAAATAATTATATATATTCCTTAAAATGTTTCCATGTTATTAAATCCATAGGGTTCCTAAATTTAGTCACTGACAACATTCCATGGGTTTTCAAATATTTACTGAATTCCCTATCATATAAAATTATAGTTTAAACATAGACTGAAATATTAAATTTTATGTTGATCTATATGATGTTGATTTATGTGTATTAAAAATTCACAATAAACATCATGTCTAGTTTTATTTTATTATTTCCATACAATGTATCCAAAAAAATAATTATTTTATTTAACTATATAGAGTTTTATTAGTATCCAGTGCTTCTTAAGAAATTCAGAAAATTCTTACAGAAAATAAAGAAAAACATTTTATCGGATAAGATTGTATGGTATTAACTCTTCAGTGTAGGAATAAAAAAGTATCTTTAGTCTACTATGGTTTTATAAAATCCTTTGTATAAATCATTTTTATTCTTACTAATTAATTCCTTCTCCAACGAAAATTTTATATAGGAATGATATATGTATTAGTGAATCATATTATTAATATATAGAATATTCGACATATATAGTAGTATTATGAACACCTATATAAAATATGAATATTTATTGTATTTACCTAACATATAATATTTCTATTCGGGTTCAATTATTGTCAAAATTTACCTTATGTTTTTATTTTCAAATGAGACTCCAAACCTTTATAACTGAATAATACCATTTATACATTCGATACTAACAATGTCAGTAATAAATGTTAAAAATAGTTATTCTTAATATGGAATGTTGTACATATTTTAATTTTATATAATTCAAATCTATAAGAAGTGTTAAAAATAATAAATATTTACATGGAATAGGAAGGGAAAAGGTACTCCTAGATGGTTATTTTTTTCTTGGTTGATTAATAAGATTTTCTGGATCTATCCATATGTCTCCCCGTCATATTTTCCATTTATAATACCATACCTAACTTTTGTTATTTTTTCATGATATGTTACATGGTTTTCATATGAATTTTTTACAGACCTACCTTGTGTATCATTATAATATTATAGGGACATGCTATAATTGTTCCAATAGCATAATTTAACGATGTAATATCATGATCATCAAGTGAAAGAGGAAACCCAATGGTTGGATCATGAGTTTACTAAATCTGTACTTTCATGTTATCATTTGGGATTAACATATTCTGTAGAATTTCTCCCCTGATTTCATGAACCATACCTATTACAACAAGGTGTTTTATAGGTGTTGATAGAAATAAATCACATAAACATTTAACATTCATAATTTTAGTAATATAAAATTGTTAAAAGTTATTTTTTTCTTGATTCGGAGAATGAATAATGGATTTTTTTTAACATAAAGTAATGTATGATCCTAAGGGGAATGACTTGCCTAATAGTTGGTGGGGTCATTTGGTAATTCATGTGAGAGTCTTTGTTCCACCAACATTTATATTTGATCCTTTCTTAAATATTGTACATACACACTAGAAAGGATAGTAATATCATGAATAGAACCTAATGGTTTATAAAATACATTAACAATATTATATGTATATTAATATTCGTTTATTTTCTCATAATATGTTAATGGATATGATCCAAAATCAACTCCCCTAACACGACCATATTTCACTAGAAACATCAAAGGCACTAATAGTATTTTTTCTTCTACAATTGTCAATACTGATTTATATATCTAAACCATAAAAAGAATATTAAAATAAATAAATAGTTTTAGGTTATACTATTATAAATACTAATAATTTTTTATGATTTCTTACTTATGGATGTTTCCCATTCTACTTTTGTGTTTTCATCCACTAGAATACAATATTAATTTACGCAGACCTCCTTCCATAGCACATGAAGAGGGATAGATGTGGAATTATATTTTGATTCATCTATATATATGGAATCAATGTACAATATTTTGATTCAAGTAAAATAAATTTGTTACTATTTATTTAAAATATAAACCAATTTTTTATTTAGTTAGACATACCTCACCCTTGATATGTGATATGGGTACATTTTTCTCAATACACATTTATTATTTTCAGAAAAATTATTACTTTTATTGAATAAATATTTTTGAATTAAATTGGATAAAATAAATAATTTTAAATAATATATTTTATACTACAATTAAACTACAATAATTTCTTATCACGATGACTAATGAAATCATTCCATGTTTCTAGAATTATAATGTGTGAATAACTAATTTGCTGGTGGGGATTTACTTACCCCTCAGCATCACTAAGATTTATATCATTAAAAAGAGTTTGAGAGTATCATTGTTATTTTCATGTTGATATTATGACTAATTTCCTATACAAATATTCGAAAATAAATGTATATTTCAATAATAATGAAAAATAAATCAGTGTTTCATAAAATATTTTTTTTATAAAATAGATAATGTATATCATAAACTTACCATTATATATTCACAAAATGTTTCATTCATTAATAGAAGGATGTGGTGGCCCAAATATATATCAATTGAAAAAATTTTACCCATTGAGAACCAAACATAACTAATGAAATTTGATTTGTTATGGTTAATAGGTTGACTGAGTTGATTCCATCGAACCACATGTTTTATACCATGAATTATTTCCTTAAAAATGTTATTCAATAATATGATGTGGTTTCATTCTTTTTTATCAACATGTTGTTAATTTCACAATAAAATTATAGATTCAACATAAAAATTCATTTATTCATGGGGATTGTTAACATCATCCAATATAGATGGAATTATATACATGAGTAGTAAAACATATTAATTAGATTCTGTTAATGGAGTAGAGAATATATAATTTTTTTAAAAAAATTATAGTATATTAGAAACAAGTTAAAATTCCAATTTAAAACACTTTTTTCAGTGGTTTAATGCATTTGGATCCTCTATTGAGAATCTAAATCCCATATTTAAGGTCTCATCTATCGTTGAGACCATTTTAGAAATTGGGACCTCCATGGAAAGATTGTGATTTCCGGATTAATGGTTCATATTTAATTGAATTTTCATTTTTACCATATAGTTTTTAGTCACTATTAGGATAATTGACCTATTATTATATTCTAGATCTGAGAAATAAAATAATTTTACTAATTTTTATTAAATTTTTAAAGGATAATCAAGTTCACCTACCATAATGAAATTAATCATCATGAATCGCATTTCATCAAATCCCATTGCACTACAATTATCAACATATTTTCAATGAAAAATAAGCACGTGAAATGTTGTATAATCCAAAATTAAAATCTATTTGATAATGCCAAAATATGAGGTATTTTATAAATTATATCTCTATCCTTGGAACCAAATATGTGAATCTCTTTCTACTAAGTCGTAACTCCATTATATTGTATCTTACTAAATTCATCATTTTTATAAAATGTACAAAAATTAATTACAATTCAAAATTAAGATATTACATTTAAATTTGGTCCACGGGATAACCATTGATGTTGTTTAACAATTTAATAATTATTTTCAATATAAATATTTATAAATTTTATCTCAGAACCATCATATAACATATTTATTTTGTATATTTGATATCCATTCTTTAGCCTTTTGTGGAACCAAATCTCTAATAATTTCCTAGTGGTATTAAACTTATGGACCAACATCTTCAATATCATGTAAAATATAATTTTTTACTTTCTACCTCATTATGATAGTAATTGTAATAGATACTTTTCCAAAAATACCTTCACCCATAAGGTGACGGATGTAAAGAGATGTTGGGAAACTGATACTATCAATATATGATAGGAAATAAGTAAATTATCCAATTTATCCCTCAAAAATATATAATTCTACAACACAACATTATAGATAATTATTATACTTCATATATTCTTTCATAATATTAAACAACTATTCAATGTTATACATTCATCTATATTGGATATGACCATATATATGAACCACTTTATTCAAGTGAGCCATCAAGAATACCTCTATATCAAAGAATCATTGTAGAAGAACATACCTAATTAAAATAGTATGACTAAAAATTACTTATTTATGATAGAGAAAATAATAAATTATATAAATGTAGAATTTGTGGCTTTAATAAATGTTTATATTTTAGTTAATATATAATATACATTTTTAGGAAGAATGAAACTTTAAGAAACAGTCCATAAATCTTGTATCAAAATAGGAAATTTGTGTGATTTTAGTTTCTATATGATCATATTAGCAATTAAAATGATATTATTTATATTTTATTATAACCCCACTGTATGATTAACAACATTAATAAAAATGGAAAAATGAAAATTGTATTTATGGGTTAGAGTATAAGCTGTTGTTGGATGCAACATATTCCCTTCACCATCACATGTGAAAACTCTTCCCTTATCCCCATGTAAATAACATCCAGTCTATCCTTGATTCCATATTATATTTATTTCAAGACCATTTACTAATGTTCCAATAACACTATTAAATATAATTTTTTCTAAATATATGACATAAATAAATTGTGTGACAAACATACAATTCCAATACCATAATTTGGAAAAATTGATATATTTTTCCAAAATAATTTTGTAGGTTTTTTAAATAGTGGTTTATGGAAAATAGTATTAATATATTTTACTTTAAGAAACAAATTATAAAAAATTAGTGGAGATACTGTTGTAACTTATTCAATATTACCATCAAATATTATCATCAATGATCCATATTTATGTCATTGAGGAAAACATTTTTGATGTCTTAATAACACTATCATCAAGGAATGCTTCAACCAAACTAATTGTGTGAATTCTAAGAGATTGGGACACCCCAAAATTCCATTAATTCTATCCTCTAAAAATTTCCATCAGAAGGTAATTAATATATCTTCCCATAAAATATTTCCCTTAACATGAATTATTCACTTTCATGATCATCATACTATAGAACAATGGTAACCCACATTAATTTCTGATATTATTTTAATGGAGGCAAAAAGAAATCATTATCATTAAAGTGCTTCTTTGGTCCAAATATATGTAGATAAAACAAAATAAATTTGATCTTTATGAAGAACCATGGTATCAAGTAATAATTTACCAACATGATGGGACATATACTATGAGTACTAATTTACACACTAAAATTATTTATTATATATATATATAAAATGAATGGAAAATGTTTCACAAATCATTAACAAATTCCGTATACTCATAATATATTTTCTTCCACTACGGTGAATGTTGGATGGAATATGTTTTCCTATTTATTTGTTGTATTTGCTTGATATTTTCATTATCTCATGGTTTTTGGAAATCCATATAGTCTTGAAACCCCTAGAATGATAGGGATGTTCCATACAAAATTTCAATGATGTGATTAATTTTTACATTATCAATCTACACCGCACTTAGACAATTATATGATTAATTAAAAGACTTTTAAAAAAATTGGAATCATTTAGACAAGAATTTATTTTTTAGATATCATTTCCATCGAAGGTAAAATTAATTTATAAATATATGTTCGACAATGATTCTCATTTTCATTTAGTAACATACCATTCTGGAGACCAAGTAGTTTTTTAAAGATAGTTTTACTCCATCTACAGATAGCTATAAAATCATATATCGTCAATACAACTAACAATGTTGTGTATTTATTACTACTAGTATATAATGGATTCTTAGAAAAACTATTTAACTTATACAACATCATTATACAATAAAAATGGTAATCATAAATTTTTAATTTTATTTTTTCCATGTGATCCCGCTCATAATTTACACTAGTTTTCATATCAAATTATCCATTAACAATAATATCATCCAAATCAGTGAATACATTATGTTTTTTTCAATTTTTAGTCCACCATTTGTTATCATTTATCTATTATAAGAAAAATAAAATGGTTTTCTAACTATTTTGTAATAATTTTCCTTGAATAACATAATTGCTAGCATGGAAAATGTTACGAGAATGGTGGTAGATATGATATATTAAAATCATGAGAAATTCAAAAACTACATCATCATATTAATTTTTTATATGATTAGAGTACATCTTTATTCGATTTATATCCATCCTATTATGTTCATAAAGTATTAATTTTCTTAAAAACATAAAAAAACACAAATAATATATTCATTATAAAAGGTGAATGTTATAAATAATTCTAATAGAGGGAACAAAAAATTTAATTGTTTCAAATAATTTTAGTATACTTAGAAAGAAATGGTTAATTTAATTTAAGAAAAGAATTAATCCCTTATACTAGGTGTTATCTTTAATATTATTCTAAATTGATCCCTAATACCTCTAAAGATATTTCTATTGCTCAGAGTAGTTCATATAACATAGGTTCATATACAAACGTTATGAGGGATGATTTTCAAGAAATCACATGCAATAGAAATCATTTAAGAGATAAATTAGATGAGTATGAAAGTTATATCATTAAATGTAAATGTTCTTAGGTTGGTAGTTAGAGAAGATCCAAATAACAATTTTTTAGTTTGTTTCCTAAATCTAAAATGTTTCTAATGGATACAATGGTTTGAAAAATTAATTGATAATAATATATATGTTCAAAGTCACTTACTCATGTATACTCTCTTACCCCTTCTAAATGGGATGATATATATGATCACCATAGAATGAGTATAAAATAACCAGTATCCATTGAATAAAAAAAATATTGAACTAGTATTATAATATTCTATCTAAGTGGAAATATATGCATTATATTATAGTCTAAAATATTTATGATACTATAGAGATATTCCGTGTTTGTATAAAAGGATTAAAAAATTAAATAATATTCCTTAGAATTAATAAAATATTAATTGAATGGGTTATGGAAATTTTGTCAAAAATATATATTTATCATTAATAAATCAATTATCTTATTACTTTGAAGGTTTCCCATATTCCATATGGAAACTATCCACTTTATAAAATTTTTTCCAAGAGACGAAGTCTTTTTAAATTGAAACATTGAAATTAAAAATTTCTATTACTATCTCAAAATCTCTTTCGTAACTCAAAATTATTTTTTTGAATCTAAAAAATCCCCAATTGAAATCCACAATTTTTTTATTCCTCATGAATATCAAACAATATTTATTTCAAAACACATAATGGGATATGAACCCCATTTTCTCTCAATAGTGTTAACAATAAGTGGAAATTTATAAAATCATATTCAAAAAATAATTACAATAAATGTAATAGATTTAACGATTTCAATGGTACAAGGTAAACTTTTCATTTTAAAAATATTACAGGTTAAATTCGAAATCTCATAATGTGTTTCAAGAAAGTATATCCATTGTGGTTCATTTTATAAGAAAGACTATTCTTTCATTTAACACCCCAAATTATAATTTTTATCCAATTTTCCATATTCATGACTAAAATTTATAATATGATTGAATATAAAAATGATAATTAGGTGACTAACCTAAAGAAAAGAAAGATTTCACAGCATTCATTGTAGAATCTTATTCAAAAAATGTAATATACTCTGAAGTGTTATCAATTCAATACACGTTGGCAGGGCATTGTTTTTAGACCATAAAGGAAAAAATTTAATTTTTTATGTTTTTCCTCTATTAACCCATGACTCAATAAACCAAAAAATATCTAAATCAACTCAATGGGGATAAAAATATATTTACTTAATGTGAAAATAAAAAAATTATCAATTTAGAATCAAATTAATGACATAATAATTAATACTCTTGGAATATAATTTCTTATAATGGTGGATAGTGATCAATAACATAAAAATATCACACCATCTGGTTTTTTTATGCCATAGTGCATAAAAATTCACATTAAAAAATAAGATATATGATAATAATTTTTTATGAATATGGTAGGCCCAACAGCCTAAATCAGTTGAACTGTTCCTCAACAACACCCAAAGAGTGTGGCAGATTTCCAAGAGAATAAAGAAAGAAACATGGTATAAATATATATATAATTGGATTTATTTCACCAATTAATAAAATTAAAAAATAATCATAATTTATTTTGTGTATTTTTTTTGTCAGTATATACATTAGACATCTATAGATATAAAATAAATAGTTAAAAAAAATAATCAGAACCAAATATTCATATGACAAATAAAAAAAGAAAATTATTATATAGAACATTGTAGTAATTCATAATTAGGTCTCTTTCTAAAGGAAAATAAAATTAAAAGCGAGAATATTTCTAAATATTCTTATATATTAATTTCTAAAAATAAAATAACAACCAAACATCACAATCTTACCCACAATCACTTAATTCAAACAAATTGTCCATAAATGGAATATATGAGTGGCATAAAAACTAAAATCATATCTTCATAACATATATGAAAATAGAAAATCTCTATGTATACTTATGGGTGTGTATGTAGGATGTGAGCTAAATAGACCTACTATGATTTCACTAAACAATCAATTAAATTTCATTTATAAAACATTACCAAAAATGTATGCACACAATCTAAAAAATGTTTCAATAATGAAATGTAAAAAAGGAACGAAATATCATACTGTTATCTGTTTTTTAAATAAAAAGATAAAATATTTTTGGAAAATAAAATAAAACCATAATTATGATCAATATATATATACACATGTAGATAGAAATATTTCATTTAAATTCATTCTTCAAAAATAATATTTATACTATCCGATGGATGGAAACATACATTTAAATGTGAAAAAACATTAATATAATAAAAATTTAGAATTAAAATCTTATGAAAATAAATAAAATTCAATTATATTCATAGTAAACATTTATCAAAACACATTTAATAATTAAAACAAAATGTAAAGTCAACCATAAATTTTTGATCGCATATAGATCACAAGAGATTTGTTATAAAAATAATTTATAGTAATTGGTAAAAATAAAAAATTCATACAATATGTACATGATACTTAAAAAAGGAATGAAAAAAATGTGTTTATTGGGGATAATTAACTAATAATAACAATTGAAAAATCCACATGGGAATATCACTAGACGATAGGGTCTGTCAATATTAAACATTTACCCATAGAATCGAAAAGAGAAGGGTTATCATCTATGAAAAAACAATATGAAATGAGGTAACTATATTATATACCAAACAATATAGGGGAATAAAAATAGATATTACATAAATAACGGTATGATAACTGCAGTTAATGAGTGATGACGAGGAGAAAAGAACAAAAAAGGAACTATAACTTGAAAGCTCTTATATCGCCCCGATGAAGTAATATACATAAGATACAAACCTTATGAGGAATCCAAACAAGAAATAAATGAGTGAGTAAGAGAATAATATATCATAATTTGGATTCAAGACTTCATTTGTTAAGGAGAATGATGCGGGGGAACACTGACTTTAAGGGAATTCTGTGAAATCATTAGAATCACATCTATATCTGTTGGGGTTATTGTTCTTTTATTTATATAAAGAGAGGTTTATTAATTTTTTAAAAAAATTTGATAATGATACCATATATCATATCTGAATTAATAATTTCTGGAAAAAGATATATTTATCAGCACTTTTTTAATGCTAATAAAGATAATGATTTATGAGTGCTAATAAAAGATATAATAAATGAAATCATTATAAGAGATAATGTTTTAGTGAACATAAAGATACCATTTATCATTTCATTTTCTTATTTTGATAAATATATATCAATATAATTGATGAACAATCGATGATAAATTGCCTCTTTATGAGTTCTAAAACATTATCACTGATAATGGATTTTTTAGTGCAACTGTAAGTGAGAATATGGTTCGTTATCTCAATTTTGATGCTTTTCCCCAAGGATATAAGATCATTATTAGTGGTGATTAACATGGCCTTCATCAATATCATCCCCTGTTAATTTCTCTTTGCATGTACACATTATTAATAAAAAAGTGATTTTTGAGAGATAATTATAACATTATAAAAATAGTAAATATTTTTATAAATATTTTTATATTATTACGAATGTATCTAAATCATTATATATATAAATATATCTATTATATCTATTCAATTTTTAAATGTATTTATCATAATTTTATAACTATATATGTATATAATTATTTATTTACAACTATATAAATACTATTTTAAATAAATTAATAAAAATTCATTATATTTATAAATATATTTATATAATTTTTTATAATTATATAAATATATATATTTAATATATATATATAAAAATATAAATATAATAAATAAATTCATTATTAAAATAATTTGTGTATAAATTTATGAACATAGATATATTTATATCACTATATATATTTAAATAATTATATATAAATTTAATAATCATATAAAAATTTAAATTTAAATAGCATCAATATATTCATTATTTAAATATATTAATTTTAATTTTGAAATTATTGAAATACATTTATATTTATCTTAAATTATGTAAATACATTTAAAAAATAATATTTATATATTTATCCAATTATATATATTTATAGTATATATATACTCATTTTTAATATATATATATATGTGTGTGTGTGTGTGTATTTGAATTTATTTATCCCAACTAGGTGCATATTAAATGTTGATTTACACTATTCTGCAACATCCAATTGGTGTGGAGTCCAGATTTTGACTCCCATCCATAGCTTATATTCCAACTTAATAACCAGGCAGGTGGATTTTCCACATCCACGGGTTTTAATTTCTTCCCTTGACGGAATGCGTCGAAAGGAAAATTGGCCAGTAGGGACCACTATTGGAACTGGTAGGTGATAATGGGTCACTGACGATATGAATGACTTTTGGACGGGGCTTACGCCTTTTGGGGGGTGTATGTGCAGATGCTGAGTCGAGCGGTTTCAGTCGTGGAGTCATTGGAATATGGGAATGTTGGGCACTAGTACGATGATTGGTTGGAAACCGATGGGTGTATATAGCCACTGGTGGGTCCAAATAGGGTTTCATCATCAACAAATGGGTGGGATTAATAGTGCAGAACAATGATATGTGGCTGACACACATTTGGGCCTTTGGGGTAGACGAGGCATACCCACTATTTGGTCTTCATTATCTTAGATATTGTTATTTTACTCCAATATTAGACTTCATTACGGCATTGGGTCCTACTATAACTAAATAGGTCTTGTTGGGTGTGATATCCCTTTGGGTATGGGGTGGAGTTATGGACTGCCTTTTCGGCATGCTTATGTGGTTTGTGTGTGTGTGTTTAATTCTATTTTACCACACAAGAAACTAATATACATATACATATATATATATAACCATATATATATATATAGAAATATAGATAATATATTCATTATTTAGATAATTTTATTATAAATTAATAGTTATAAAAATATATTTAATTATTTGTATATAATTATTTCTGTACTTTTAAAAAAATAATATATATTAATATAAATATATATATATATATATATATTAATAAAAAGAGTAAATATACATTTATATATATCTTTATTTATATAATAATTATTTATAATAATACTTTTAACAATATTAATTAATATATAATCTTAAATTCATGAAAGCTAAAAATGAGTGAAATTGAATAACTAAAAATAAATACACATTAAACATATTGAAAAAATGGATAAGCCTTATTATTTAAATATAAATTATTAAAAAATAAGGATATATACTGGTATGAAGATTTTAAATATATTTAAAATATTATAACATTGTAAATAAATAAATATATATATAAATAAATATTAAAAAATGTTTAATTTAAAAAAAATTATTGAAAATGAATAAATTGTAACACCCGTGAATGATTAAGGGATAAATAAATAAAATATATAACCCATTTCAACAAGGTGCACCTTTTTTTAGAAGCCTACTGATTAGATGTCCACATGTATTCGTGCTTGGCATGGAGTAGAAGTTATGAAAGTTGTCCTTCATTGAGGATTCCTAGGGTGTGTACAAGTGGGGATAAACCACACTAGAAAGAACATGTGTTGGCATGTGGGGATTTTCATTAGTCAGATGACCTGTTTGGGCACCTTTGTGGTCCCCATGTAGGGGATTTCATGTCTTCGGGGGAACTGGTGGTTTCTAGGTGGCTAGGTACCAATTTCTATGATATAGTAGGGGTGTCTGAGTTGTCAGCGGGGCCCAATTGATACTTTGGAATCCAAGAAGGAAACCATCTGTAAACACTGTGTCTTACTTGGATTGAGTTGTAGTGTCCACAATGAGGAAATTGTGCTCTAATGTGGGGGGGTGAAGGTAACTCCCCAAAGTGATGAAGGGTAAAATTAATAAATGATATGAATCATTTCAACGTATTCCACTATTCTTTTCAAGAGCCAACTAGACTAGAACTCCAATGTTATGAATATTTGGCTTGATGTAGTCTTTATAATGGATGATATTCTAGGAAGAATCCCATGGTTTATTCGAGTTAGGAAAAACCACCCTGGAAATAACATGTGTTGGCATGTGGGGACAATAATTAGTCAGATGACCCATTTGGGCACGTGGGTGGGACCCAACTAGGGGACCATATGTTTCAGGGGAAATTGGTAGTACATGGCCGACCAAAATATTACATCCAGGTTATTGTGGGTTTTCTATCCTTTCAGTGAGGCCCAGTTAGTACATAAATAATTCTTAAATGTAATACTATTAAAAATAAATAATTGAAATTTACAGATTAGAAATATTTAAAGTTAAATGTATCATGATATAATGAAATTCTAAAATGAATAATAATGTGAATGAATTACATAAATATTATGTGTTTGTGTTTCAATATAACATATCAATAATTGTGTAAATATTTGTGTTTGCGCATTTAATATATATAAAAATGAATTAATTACATATATGTATGAGTGAAATCAATGTAACCAACTTTTCAACATGATAAATAGAGAAATAAGACGGCGTTCAATTATGTTAATTACCCGATGCAATCAGTTAAAATTTTTAATTAATAGTAATTTTTTATTATAAACCATTTTTCAATAAATATATAACTTATTTAACAAAAGCATAAACTTTTTTATTATATAAATCATATTTTACGAAAAATTAATTATATTGATATATATAGAAATAAATATGAATATTTTTTTATTAAATGTATTAATGAATAATTACGTATAAAAACCATTACAAATGAAAAAGTTTTTAATTTATTTTGAATTATTAAATTTTATTTGTTTTTTATATTTATAATTAATATATTTTATTTATTACTATAATATATATATATATAAACCTCATTCATTTTTATTGTAAATTGTTTCATTAATAAAATTTGTACAAAATTTTTAATTTATTCATTTTTAATTTTCCATTGTTTAATTTCAATAATTTAGCCATTTTTTAATTTTTTGATCAATTATTATAATTTATTCATTTTTAAAATATTTATTCAATATATACTATTTTTTATTTATATTCATTGTATTTTTACATTTAAATTATTAATTTTTATCAATTATTATTTTATTAGTAAAATCATTAATATATTTTTAATTTACCCATTTTTATTTTGTTATTTTTTAATTATTTCATTTTATTCGTAATTAACATATTAATAAATTTAATATATACTATTTATTAATATTTATAATATATACATGTTTGTATTAAATATATTCATTTTTACCAATAATTATTTAATTAATAAAATTTGATCATATATTTTTTAATTTATGCATTTTTATTTTTTACCGCATTAATTATTTTGTTTTATTTGGGACCACTATTATTGGTAAAAAATAATTATAGTAGATACCGTTTATCAGTGAAAAAATAAAGTGATAGTAAATAACACCTTAATCAGCACTTTTTACTAGCACTATTAAGGACTAACACTGCTAAATATATTTTTTTGTGGAAGTGATTAAATATCCACATGACCCTTGGCGATTCCCCACATCACCAAACCAATACACATATGCAAACCGAACACCAGACATGAGGAAGGCTACTCTAGGGTAACCAAAAAGAAACTATATTAGATACCACACAAAGGGGAGTACACATGGTTTGACTAAATCCAATCTCAATAGGATACAACATGGAGTTTATATATTCCTTAAAATATAATATTCAATGATTCACATTTTAAATACATATATGAAGGTAGATTTTTCATACATACATGGAAAGAATTTGATATCACATTTATATTTTTTATGAACATCAATTTGTATTTAAATGAAAATATTCACTAAGAAAACATTTTTTTCTTGTGACATTATTCTTAAAATTGTGATTTTAAATAAAAATTTTAATCCACAAGAGAAATGAAACATTCCAACCTATTTTGAAAAACTATTTTAAAACACAATTAACTGAATGTAATAGTTATAAAAAACTAATGCATTGAATCAGATGGAAAATAATGTAAGAAACTAGGCAAGAAATAAATTGAAATATGAACCAATTTAGATAAATAAGATATGATAAGAAATTACATATTGTATATCTACATGTATCATAGGAAATACATAGAAATCACATGAGGTGATCCATGATAATGGGGTGGAATCATCTACAAAATCGTCCATTCACTCAATGTATTTTAACAAAAAGATTCTCCAACATATACTTTCTGGTGTCACTCCACTATATCACTAGTTTGAAACATCCCCAAACACATCCATCAAATAATTAATGAAATAAAACAGTCTTCTCGGGCCTCAATCCCTATCAATTAGGGGGCTCAAGTGGATTTCATACACACACACAGAAATACATTTTATAATTGAAATCTATGATAAAATAAAATCATATCTTGGTGTTCCATAAAACTTATCGTATGAAATTTTCTTTTTAATGATTCAATAAAATATATTTTTTGAAAAAAATTAAAAAATCCAATTTATAAATCATTATTTTATAATAAAATAATTAAACATCATTCAAAACATTTCTAACAGCAAAAAATTATAATTATAATAGTTCATGAATCAAAATCATTATCTTTAACCAATTCAGAAGCCAAATTGGTTGAAATAAGTTTTAAATCATAAAAAATGTGAATCAAAACATTAATTTACCTTTTTTCAAGCACTATTAATTTAAATATTCCATTTTAAACAAAAACCCCTTAATGCCACTTTTATAGAAATTTATAATAAATTCAAATCATGAATGAAATCAATTCTAAAAATTACAACTTGGATTAAATTATTATATAATCATATTAAAAACATCAAGCATCATATGATATTCAAAATAAATGAAGAACACGTCATTACCCGCCTCATGTTGACAACCACCAAATTGGATGCCATTTCCTTTGATAAACCAAACCCAAAAAGCCTCATTGAAACCTAAGAAATCACTATCAACCAAAACCCCATAAATTATGAAAACATGAATCAGAAATATAACTATATAATACCATAGGGTTTTAGGGAGAATTATAAATATAAATGAATGATATAGAGGGATTAATAACTGGGAAAAAATAAGAAAGAGTGTTACAACGTGATAAATATTATTGAATGTGTGGTGAATGAGCAAAAAAATCATTCATTGTAGTCGGAGGATCTCCCTTACTGATCTCTAAAAAATATTTTAATGTGGTTATGGGAAGGGGATGAAACCCCTTAAATTTAAATAGGGGAGGCTTTGGAAAAAAACTGAAAAAATATGAGTAGAGCCATTCAATATATGAATTATTACTTCTAGAAGATAATGATCTCCCCTCGATATATTCATTGAGTGAAATCCTATATCCTGAGGTATGTATCACTATGTAGTCCCATTCAGGTAATGAATCATTTCTTTTGTTGGTGAATCATCTCCCCAAATAATTTAATGGGATAAACTCCACAATTGTTGTGTGGGTATTTTTAGGTACAACCCTTCTATCAATTGGATGGATAGTTCATGGCATGAACCTTTGTTTCATAGTGTGATCTACTACATGTTCATACCATAAACTTATTGGGTTCCCTATAGTCACCATAGAATATAAATAAATATCCAATAGCTCCAACATAACTCAAAAATGAAATAAAATTCCTCAAAACTAATGAAATATTGTGAAAATTATCCCCGTTGCAAAACATTATAACATAAAAAATAATTTTTTCCAATGTAAAAGGATGAAAAATATCAAACCTGAATACCCCAAACATCCTTTTATTTGGATTGAGTCTAAAAACCCATTAAAAGGACTAATAATAAATATTCCACCAAAATATCATGTCTAACAACATATATTTCTTTTAATCATAGTATCTGAAATCCTCAAATGAAATAAATATATCAATGTGAAAACAAACCACTACATGATAATAGAAATACCCAAGAGGATGAATATCAACCATAGGTATCCCAATAATTCTTTCTCATTTTATAATGGTGAAAATATATAAAAGGTTTACCTCCATACGAAAACACTATCTTTTTAAAAAAAACCAATGAATTTCACCAAGATCACCATATCTAATCTATCATAGGTAATCACTAATAAACCCACTAAAACATCCAAAATTATCATAGAAAAAAAAATAAAAATATAAAATCCATCAAAGAGAATGATGAATATTCTGACAGAAAAGTAGGAAGATTAAACCCCCAATAGGACTCATAGAGGTAAAATATGGTGTCTATAACAAGGGTAAAATAATCAAATGGGTAAACTTTGTCGACAAATCTTAAATGATATATCACGATGTGCCCTAAAAAATACTATAAATTTCATGATCTCAATTACTAAAAGGAAATGTTCATCGTAGTCTCTCACGTATGGACCCTAGGTTATCTGATGCCCAAATCATCACAAATCCACCCCCATGATGAAAACATCATTGGATAATCCATGAAACCCTGATAAGAGACAAACCAAGTCATACATGTACATCCATGAAACTAATATCTAACATTATTCAGAAAACAAATTTTGACACATACAATGATTATATCCCAAAAAAATCAACAGTCAAGGAAACAACCCATGCCCTTAAAGGAAAACCCACATGGACTACCATTAAATATCATTTTCATTCAAAACTAAAAATGAGGAAACCATGAACCATCCCAATTCGTCTAATTCTTGAAAATATTAAATATTTATAAAATCGAATGTCGAGAAATAATCCAAGGAGTCTCTGATGAAAAAATTACCCATAGATCCACCACACTAATTAAAATTTTAGATAAGTAATTAATTGAGAATTGATATCTATATGGAGTGGAATAAAAAACATTAATACCAATCATAAGGTTAAATTCGCTAAATTACATTAATTAATTTCAATAGAGAATACAATAACTATCTATGAACATGAACTTGAGTGTATTTTTATTCCAAAAAAATCAAGAAACACAATAAAACTAAATATCAAAACAATTAAAAATTAATCCCTAAAAGTATATATGATTTTTTAAATATACTTGACCAATTAAAAGAAACCCATTCTATTAAAATCATTTAATCTCAATTAAAATTTTCAAAATACTGGATTTTCATAAATTAAATAATTTTTCAATTTTCATAAAAAAATTATTTTTTCATAAATATTTAATCTCAAACAATGAAACGTTAATATGATAACTATATAAAAATTTCAAAATAATTTACACAATAAAATGTACTTTCCTCTCAAAAATTCAATCAAAATATCATTTTGAACTCAAATACCTTTATAAAACACTAAATACCATAGTAAAAAATCATTAAATATTAATAAAACACAAAAAATTCATAATATATCAATTTTTTACTTAAAAATTGTTATTTCTAAACAAAAATATAATCATCTGAAAGAAAGTCCATGTATCCCCCAAAAAAATCATTCAAAACCATGATCAATAATATCAATTTTAGAACCAAAAACAATATTCATTAATATAAAAATAATGGTAAACACCATTAGAATCCTATCAAATGTAAAGGGATGAATACTGAAAATCCTAGTGATGAAATAAAATTGTGAAAGACTTGGACACAAGGATAGTAAACCATTATCCGACTATGATATTGGCTCTCAAATATTTCTCAAACCATATAAACACGATTTTTATGTTTTACATTACTATGTGGGAAAATAATATATCCTTATTTATCTTGATTTATTTTCCTCTAAAACACAATGTCATATTTTAAATCACTATTTTACTCATATGGGAGGATGAAATAAACACTTTATATAAAAATCCATAAAACTATTCAAAATTAGGTCACCATACTAATCATCCCATGTTGACACATGTTTCCCAAAGATGTGTAGAGATCAGCAACCATTAACACATCATGTCAAATATATTATCACATCATGACAAAATAATGAAAATATCTAAATAGAATCAAATTAAAGACATAATATTTATTACTCATGGAAACTAATTTCTTATGATGATATATAGTGATCAATAACCTAAAAATATTATACCTTCTGTTTACTTAAGTCATAGTGCATAAAAAGTCTCATATAATAAAAAGATATATTTGATAACATTTTGTAATGAATATGCTTGCCTTATCAGGATAAATGAGATAAAATTTTCCTCCATAAGATAAGAAGAGTGTTCGTGATTTCAAAAAGAATGGGGAAATGACCCAGGTATAAATATATATATGGTGGCTTGATTTCACCCATTAATGACATTAAAAAATAATTATAATATTTTTTGAGTATTCTCATTGTGGGTATATACAGTTGATGTCAATAAATATAAAATAAATAGAGAAAAATAAATAATAAGTACAATGAATTGAAAATAAAAATACAAATAATTAACTTGTTATATAAAACATATGAGTAATACACAATTAGGTCTCTTTGTAAAGGAAAATAAAACTCAAATAGAGAATATTTATGAATTTCATGATAAAAGAATATCAAAAAATAATCAAAAAACCTCACATCTCTATGTAACCCATACTCACATTACTCAGCCCAACTTTTCCATAAATTGAATATATGAATTGAATAAAAATTGAGACCATATCCTCAAAACATATATAGAAATAGAAAATATTTATGTATCCATATGGGTGTGTATGTTGGGTGTAAACTAAATAGACCTACTAAGATTTCCTTGAACTGTCAACAGCATTTCATTTATAAAACATTTCCAAATCATGTATGCACACAATCTAGAAAATGATTCAAAAATGGAATGTAAAAATGAAATGAAATATAATACTATTATATATTTATTACATACCAAGGTAAAATATTTTTGGAAAATAAAATACAATCGTTATTAAGATTTATATATTTATACCCATGTAGATAAAAAAATTATTTAAAAAAAATTATTTAAAAATCATTTTTTTAACAACCAATCTAGGGAAACATACATTTATATTTGAAATAACATTAATATAATAAACATATAGAATTCAGAGCATATGAAAATAAATCAAATGCATTTTTATTAAATAATTTTTTTTATCAAAACAGTTTTTTAATAAAAACCACAAGTAAAATAATCCATAAATTCATGATCACACATAGATCAAATGAGATATATTATTAAAATAATGTATAATAATTGGAAAAATAATAAAATAATAAAATCTATCCCTGATATTTAAAAAAGGAATGAAAAAATTTTGTATATTGGGTATAGTTCTTCTAATATCATCAAATGAAAATCCACATGGGAATATCTGTAGACCACAGGGTGTGACAATATTAAACATATACCAATAGAATTGATAAGACAAGGGTTTCCTATCTATGAAAAAAGCATATGCAATGAGGTAAGAATATTATATCCCTAAATATATTGGGGAATAAAATGGATATTACATCAGTAACAGTATGAGAAATGACTTCAATGAGTGAGGAAGAGGAGAAAAGAACAAAAAATGGAACAATAATAGGGAAAAATCCAAATCACAAAGATGGAGGAAAATATATAAAAAAACTTATGATAATAAAAACATGAAATCAATGATTGAGTAGGAAAAAAATTTCATACATTGGATTAATGCATTGATTTTTTTGAGAGATTGTAGAGGAGGAACACTGACTGTAAGGGAATTCCATGATATCTTGAGAATCGCATCTGAATCACTTGGGGGTTATTACTCTTTTAAATATAAAAGTAGATTTTTATTAATGTTTTTTCTGAATAATTGATAATGATACCTTCTATCATCTCTTAATTAATAACTTTTAAAAATATATATATTTATCCGCACTTTTTAATTCTAATAAAGAGATAGATTTATGAGTGCTAATAAAAGATATAATAAAATTCATCTTTACGAGCACTATTGTTTTAGAGCTGATAATGTTACCATTTATTATTTTGTTTTGTTATGATGATAAATCTATATCTTTAAAAATTATGAATATGATTTGATAAATGTCCTCTTTATGAGTGCTAAAACATTAGCTTTCATAATGGATTTATTAGTGAAAGTGTTAGTGATAATATTAGTCTTTACAACAATTTTGATGCATTTCAAAAAGGATATAAGAGAATTCTTATTGGTGATTCCCCTGGCCTTCATCACTATCGCCCCTATTAGTCTCCCTTTCCATGTACAGATTATTAATAAAAAGTGATTTTTGATAGATAATTATAAAATTTAAATAAAAAAATAGAAAATATTTTTTTTAATATTTCAATGTGATTATTTATGTATATATATCATTAAATATATATATATATATATATATAATATTTTAATTTTTTAAATATATTTATTATAATTTTTTAACAGTATAACTATATAATTATTTATTTAACACTTTATAAATAATTATTAAAAAAAATTATAAAATTAATTTATACTTATAAATATATTTGTGTCATTACATATATTTATATAATTATATATATTTAATAAATATATATAAAAAAAATATTCAATATATTCTATATTAAAATATATTTATTATAATTTTATGAATATAGATATATTTATATCACTATATATATATGTAATGAAATATATATATTTAATAATAATATATAAATTTAAATTTAATTGTTGTCAATATATTGATTATATAAATATATTTATTTTAATTTTATAATTTTTGAAATAAATATTTATTTATCTGAAATTAAATAAATACCTTAAAAATCTTAATATATTTATGTCATTATATATATTTATAGTATATATATACTCATTTTTAATATATATATAATATATATATATATGTCAACTAGGAGGATATTGGATGCCAATTTCCACCTGTATGCGACATACAATTTGTGTGTACTGTAGTTTTCGACTCTCATCCATAGATTATTTCCCAAAATATTAATGAGGTAAGAGGATTTTCCACATCCATGGGTTTTAATTTCATCCCTTGACAGATTTCATCGAATGTGAAATTGGCCAACAGGGAGCACTATTGGAGGTGGAGGGTGATAATGGGTCACTGAGGATATGAAGGACTATTGGATAGGGATTTCACCATTGAAGGGGGGCGTATTTGTAGATGATGAGACTAGCGGTTTTGGTCGTCGAGTCATTGGAAGAGGAGAAGGTTGGGAACCCGCATGATGATAGGCTAGAAACTACTTGGTGTACATTTTAACATTGTTAATGGGTATAAAATCATAAATGAATGCAAGTTAAAAATGAGTTAAATTGAATAATTAAAAATGAATACACATTAAACATACTAACAACGTGAAATGATTTATTCTTTAAATATAAATTATTTTAACATAAGTATATATATTAAAATAGTTATTTAAATATAATTACAAAAATAAAAACATTCTAAATAAATAAATATAAAAATTAATTTTAAAAAATTATTAATTCAAAAAAAACATAAAACATAAAAAATATTGAATATGAGTAAATTGTAACACCAATGAATGATTAAGGGTTAAATAAATAAATTATATGACTCACGTCAATAAGCTACACCTTTATATTTGGGTTCCTACTGAATAGAACTCTACATGTATTCGTGATTGGCATGGATTAGAAATGAGGATGGATGGCCTTCTTGGATGTTTCCCAGGGTTTGTACAAGTGAGGAAAAAGCACACTAGTAAAATCATGTGTCGACTTGTGGGGATATTTTTTTGTCAAATGACCTGTTTTGGAACCTATGTGGTCCCCCGGAAGAGGATAGCATGTCTTCGAGGGAACTGGGGGTACATGGTGGGCATTACCTAATTTCCATGTTAATTTGGGGGTGTTTGAGTTGTCAATAGGGAATAGTTTTTACATTGGTATCAGATAAGGATCCTAGCCTTAAATACGATTAAATACTTGGGTTGAGGTGAATGGTCTCCAATAGGGGAAAATTTCTCTAGTGTGTGTGGGGGGGGGGTGTGGTGTTAACTCCCCAATGTGATGAAGGGTTAAATAACTAAATGATATGAAACATTTAATTTCATGACCCCCTACCCACAAAGTGTACCCCTCCTGGGCCGGCAATGTGAGAAGGGAGATAATGAACCCCTGAGTCCCACCTCTAGTAGGCCCTGGGTTGGCGACTAGCACCGAGGGTATAGTAACACACAAATAGGTGGCATTACCCTCTAAGAGAACAGATGCGAAAGAGACAGATAAGATAGACACCAACCAACTCTAACTCAGAACTGAAATATAAAAGAAACCCAAGTACATATATGAAATGGCATGCAAAAGTACTAAAACTGAATGTGGAAACAACAAGTACCCAAAAGAAAGGACAAAACAGCAGCAACCACAAGCCCGAACAGCTCCTCCAACGACAAGCTAGTAGTAACCAGCCTGATCTCCAACCTACTCCAAGTGACCTAAAAATTAGTTTATATATATATAGGGTGAGTATAACAGTATACTCAGTATGATCCTCCCCGAATCCTCTCGTGCAAATTTAAAGAAAGAAAGATAATGCCTAGTGAAAAACAAGTTAAACTAACTTGCCACACAAAAATGTATACTATGTTCCCAACCTCACCATAGAAACTCTCACCAAGTAAACCATTCAAGAATATAGATAATAGTAAAGAATATCATGGGTACCCAGCTAATACTTCCCACTGGTTTGTTGCTTTTCCCCAACGACAAACATCCTGCGCATCTCTCCCCAAAGGTTGGCCCGTATAAACACGGGCTAAGCTCCACAATCTGCACCACGTGCACAACAAAGGCTTGCCCGTAGTCACCTGGGCTAAGCACCACACCATCCTCACAACCAAAAGTTAAAAGATATTTTCTGGGAGCCACCATAGCTCAGATAACTTGTATCATATGTCGGGTATTATACCTCAAGCCATCACAGCCCATACGCCGAGTAAGGATCCTCAAGCCATCACATCCTATACTTGTTACACATATAGTAGTACATAGAATACTATATCAATAATATATGTGTGTGAAATAACCACAAGACATTATATCCATCTACACACATATATGGAGAAAACTAACCACTATGAGAAAGGCAGTAGTATCTACCAAGAGAAGAGAGCGGGGCTAAAGGGGGTAGTCATCCATTCAACCTCCCATCAGAATGTTGGGGAAAACACCCTCCCAGGGCTCAGAATCACTGGGGTGTAAGTTTCCCCTACCGACTAGGTGAAGTAGTGTATAGAAACACAAAGAGTACAGAATATAATATCTCTCAAAACCACACTAGGGGCATTACCTAGTCTTAGAAACAACTACCGCTAACGTCTCTCAGACTTCGGGCTGCAACTTCTAAGTCTAGGTATCCTATAAGCACACAACCATTTGATGAGATTTATTAGATTAATTCATTCCCTTTTTATCAGTTACATTATACGTTAATTAATTCTTTAAACATTAATTAACCATGACCAATTCCACATTAAACTGAATTAGCATTACACCTAAAGTCAACTTCACCTTTTAAGATTCAACATCACCTTTAAATTCCAGCATCTCCACCCCCGTGGATTATCTCCATTGAATCAATCATTCATTACAGAAATTACTTCCCCATATTCCCAGGAATTCTATAAAATCAACTTATGCAACTAAACACAAGGGGGATCTACACGATGAGTAGATATATTACCCGTCGAGTCTTTTCCTCCTATAGCCAGAGTGTAGAACCATTCTCCCTTAAGAGGTTAAACACAGAAATCATGTGGCATACCCTGCATGACTTCGCCTCTTTCGGATGTAAGGTAAGCAAGACCAACTACCTTGAGTTGTTGAGAAAAGTAATGCAGATAAACAACCAATCAGTCCAACAAACATCCAGCCTTCACATCCATCCCATACCATCATCACTAGTGTCCTCCCTGACACCCACAAGCATAAACTGATACATCTTACAACTCTAGGAATCATCTGCTACCACAAACAAAATACATTCCTTCCTCCGCATATCACAACACCCCTCCAGGGTCATATCACAATACAAGAAGAAGGAAAACAAACATCACATCAAATGGGCTCTTGACCCTTTAACAAGGCATCCAACCTTCATACAAAAAGAGCACTCATGGTTCTAATTCACTAGGCACTCGACCTTACGAACAAGATGTTAACTATGAACCCAAACATGCATTAATGTTTATCAACCAACCAGTTTTTAATCCCTCTTGAATTAGAAGATTCAATTTGTAGGTTCCAATTCCAGGAAACCTATTCAGTAAGCTATCATAAAAGTTTTAACATGCTTACTATGCCAATTTGATTAACATAAATTTAGAATGACTAGAACAATGAAAACAACGGGATTCATTTACATGACTCTTTATCTTTATCCAATTAATTATCAATTAATTCCGGCTTTACGTTCTTTATCAATTTCCATCAAGAACAAACAGCTATGCAAAGCAAGCATAGATATCACACTATCTAGAAATACATGAGGCAATAACATAAGAGCAATAACAATTTATTTATAAGGTTCAAATATTTAATTAGGTCATTTTCATTGTGATCCAAAGGTATAAATCATGCTATCTCTATGATTGCACGTAAAAAATTAGGGAATCCATGGATCCCCTACCTTGAAGTGTTCTCGATGTTCTTTATCCACACAACGGGTCACGATCCTCCTCTCGCGATAAATGCATCCACTCGAGGATTCCAAAATACGTCTTCACAAACCAACCCCCATGAAAACCCCATTAGAAGCATATATATTACATGGTAATATGGAATGGAGAACAATAGATGATGATCCCTGAAGGAAGGATAATAAAACATACCTTATATCGATGATTGATCAATACACCTTGGTTGCATCAAAACCGAGCAGAACCAATCCTAGGAGTAACGTTTGATAATGAAACTCCTATGGTAAGGATTTAATGGTTCTAGAATTTCATAGCCGATAAAATAGAGGAAGAACTAAGGAGGATGAATCTTGTTTCTTTTTGATGATTTAATGAGGTGACGGTTTAAGATCCTGTTAATTATCCATTATAAACAGATCGCATTAACCCACACAGTTTGACCATGTAAAAACATCACAACCTTAGGAATAATTAATATATGATTTATGTCCTCTGAATCGACCTTAAGAGTCCTTAAAATAAGTCTTTAAATGCATTTTACGTCAAAGGAAATGTCAAAAGGGGAAAACTATAGGAATATGGAAACATTGTTCACCTACCGTTACTGTACACCTACAGATCTGTGAAACTGATCTCTGGAACCAATATGTGAAACCGATCGGTGCAACCGATATGTGAAACCGATCCGTGAAATTGATCTATGAAGCCGATCTGTGAAACTTATCTATGAAATCGATCTGTGGAAATGATATATGAAACCAATATGTGAAACTGATTTGTGAAACCGATTTGTGAAAACGATCTGTGAAACTGATCAGTGAAACTGATCTGTGAAACCGATCTGTGAAACCGATATGTGAAACTGATCTGTGAAACTGATCTGTGAAACCGATATGTGAGAATGATCTATGAATCTGATCATTGAAACCGATCTTTGAAACTGATCTATGAAACCGATCAATGAAACCGATTTGTGAAACCGATCTGTGAAACTGATCTGTTACTGTTCATAAAACTGGAAACATTGTTCACCAAACAGCAAAATAGGCAAAATGTTGGGGATAAGTCCTATTGACCTCCGAGAACACCTCCAACACCACATTTTCACAATGTAATGGACCAGAGAGGTCCAGGCCATTACATTAGATAAATTATAAAACATTCTCGTCCTCGAGAATTGAAAACCAACCTATGGAAAAAAGGGTCCGAACAACCACCCCGTAAGATACCTCTCAGGGGAAAACCACCCAATGTTGTTCTAAAGAGGGGAAAAACCACGAAATCTAAGAGCAAGGGAACAAAAAATACAAATCCAAATAATTCAATCATAACATCACATCAAAGGTACATAAAAGAATGGATCAAATAAAACTCATCACAACATCTTAAAAAAGCTCTGGATACTGGACACGCATCTGTGACTCATGTTCCCAAGTACTCTCCTCTATGCCACCATCCCCCCACAAGAAAAAAACTAAGGGGATAGAACTCCCAGAAAACACTTTTTTCTTGCGGTCTTCAATCTCCACAGGTCGCTCCTCGACGGTGGCATCATCATCTACATCGATCTCTCCCCAATCGATGATGTGAGAGTCGTCATGAAGATAACAGCGAAGCTATGATACATGTAAAACAACATGTATCCGACTCATCTATGGAGGAAGTGCTACTCGATACACCACAACTCCAACAACAGATGACACCTCGAAAGACCCAAAAACCGTGGGAAAAGCTTTCTTCCACGACCAAAACATTATTGCCCACGATGGGGAGTCACATTCATGAACACAAGATATCCAACATTAAACTCCAAGGGTCTCCTCCATTGATCAATATATGATTTCTAACGATCTTGCACTATCTTAATCCTCTCATGAATCACGATAACCATCTCTGTTGTATTTTGAACTAGTTCAGGTCCAAGAATTTCTGACTCTCCGACCCCAGTCCAACACAATGGAGAATGAAAAGGCCGACCATACAAGGCTTCAAACGACGACATACCGATGGTGGGGTGAAAAATATTATTTGTAGAAAATTCCACCATGGGTATGTTCCTCATCCATGAACCTCCTAAATCAAGAGCACAATATCGTAACATGTTTTTGAGATTTTGGATGGTTCGTTCAGTTTGACCCTCCATTTGAGGATGAAAAGAAGTGCTAAGGCATAGTTGAAAACCAAAACCATGTTGGAGACCTCTCCACACCCTGGAGGTAAAACGTGGAACTCGATTAGAAATGATCATCCTAGGTACTCCATGATGTCTCACCACCTCCTCTAGATACATCCTCGACAAAACATCCACTCATCCTGACTCCTTGATCGCTATGAAGTGGGCCGATTTTGTTAGATGATCCACTACCACCCATATAGCATCATGTCCTCCCGGAGCTCGAGGTAAACCTTTAACAACGTCCATTGATATGTCCTCCCACTTCCACTGAGGAATCATTAATGGATGGATAAAGACCACCAGGAACATGGTGATCGGCCTTCAGCTTTTGGCAGACTAAACATCAGGACACAAACTCCATAAACACATGCTTCAGCCCAGGCCACCAAAACTGACTCCTCTAGGATCGGTACATCTTTGTCACACCAGGATGTACAGCTAAGGGAAAACTATGGAACTCTCAGAGAACCATCTCACGCATTTACAAGGGAACAAAAAGCATATTATGATACAATGATCGGTGTTGTTCATCCCCCCGACCAGCCATCAATGGTCTCACCACAAACAACTCTATCTCTCCAAACATCCACCTCTGGATCACCCAACTGGGGCGCTTCCACCTTATGCATCAGGAATTATAGCACCATCATCTAGAATAGACAACCTCTACCTCCAACATCTTCCATATCAAGATGCAATGTTGACAATTCCTCTATTACATTCCATGAATCACTGAATTCACGAACAACATCACTACGTGGCTTTCAGCTTAGCGCATCAGCTACAACATTCCCTTTTCGAGGTGTATACGATATCTCAAATTTCTATTCCTGTAAGAACTCCATCCACAGATGTTTTGATAAGTTCAAGTCATGCTGGGAGAAAACATACCTCAAACTCTTATGATCGGTGAAAACCACAATGCGCTCACTAATGAGGTAATGTCTCCACAACTTTAGAGAAAACACCACAGCTTCCACCTTAAGATAATGGGTGGCATAGTTACATTCATGGGGACTTAACTGCAGAGACCCATAAGAAACAACTGACCTCCACTGCATGAGGGCACACCCTAACCACAGATGTGAAGCATTGTAGAAAACATCACACTGAAATCCCTCAACTGGAAGACAAAGAACTGGAGCACTTACTAACTTCTCCATCAAATAATCAAAAGATTCCTAACACTGATCAGTCCGTATGAACACTTGATTCTTCTTGGTCAAAGCTATTAGAGGAGTCGTAAATCGGGAGAAATTGTCTATGAACCTCCTGTAATAACCTGCGAGACCACGAAAACTTCGCACCTCTGACATATTCTTGGGGGAAACCCAAGACAACACTGCTTCTATCTTCGATGGATCAACGTCTACTCCCTCATGGGACACAACATGCCCCAATAAACGGACTTCTCTATCCCAAAATTCACACTTTGACAAATTCTGAAACAACTGATGTTGGTCAAGAACTCCCAAAACGACTCGTAGATTCTCTACATGATCCTCTTCAGATGTGGACTACACAAGGATATAGTCGATGAAAACCACCTCAAACTTGTCCAGGAACTCACAGAACACAGTGTTCATCAATCCCATGAACATAGCTAGATCATATTTTCACACCGAAAGACATTAAAATGAACTCATAATTCCCATGACGACAATGGAAATCAGTCTTCGAGATATCCTCATCCTTCACCCGCATCTGATGATATCCTGAATGCAAGTCAATATTTGAGAACCAACTTTCACCATTATATTGATAAAATAAGTCATAAATCCATGGAATAGGACAATGGTTCTTAATTTTCACTTTGTTCAAGTGACGATAATCGACACACAACCGCAAAATGACATTGGCATTCTTCACGAACAAGACCAGCACACCCCATGGTGACACACTTGGCCAAAAAAAAAACAGCACTACAATAGACCATAAAGTTGTATACGTAGCTCTCGTAACTCAGAAGGGGACATCCAATACAGAGACATAGATATAGGAGATTCTCCTAGCTTTAGCTTGATCCCAAACTCGGTCTCTCATCGAGGGGGTAATGCTACAAACTCTTGTGGAAAGACGCCATGGTCTACTTCACGACCCTAGGAAATGCCAACTACTGAACCTCTGAAGAACTCAACATCGTCTCATCCATCAAGGATGATAAATATGTAACGCCTTTATGACCCATCCGAGGATATTGCTCACCAAAAAACACCACTTTCTCTTCATCTGTATCAAATAAAACAACCTTCTTCCTGTAGCAATCCATGATATCCAGCACCGAATTCATCTAATCCATGTCGAGGATGAAATCATATGGTTGTATTTACAAACATAGGAAATCTCCCCAAGAGTGGTGTTGCCCCAACACTAGCTCATAGTCTCTATATAGTTCAAACAATTCAATTCAACCGCCAACTGGCGTAGTCAATTCCAAGGGCATTGGAAGCCTCCCTACCTCATGTCCCAAGGCATGGACAAGGGTAAGTTATATGAAGGAGTCTTCCGCTCCTGAATCAAACAAGGCACAGACCATGGTAGAAAACATGCAAAGGGTACCTCAAACGACGTTTGGATCACCTGGGGCTGGTAATGCTAGATCATGAAGCTGACCACGAACTCCTCTATGGCCTCTCGGACCCTGATGATGACCACCACCATAGACACGCTCTACTCTCTGAGGACGGGGAGCATCATGGGGCTGTCCTCTGCCTACTCCATCTACCATCTGGTGATCTAAAGCTGGTGCAACCTACTGCTGGTGCCTCAGCTAGAACTGCCTCAATGGAGGAACCTGGAGCGGAGCACCCGATGCACAATGACTGCTCTAAAAATCTGGGCACTCTAGCTGATGATGACCATGACCACCATAAGAAAAAAACCGCCTGATCCATTTGTATAGGCCTGAGAGTTTCATCCTCTGGAGAAACGAGACGGGAAGGGCTGGGACCTACCCCCAGGTGAACGGAAACACTTCTTCCATGAAAACTGGGAACCTTGGACCATAGATCAACTTCGTCATGAATCATGACTATTCCCCTATCGTGAAGATCCGGTCCTGGACAATGTCCTCTAAACATGCTCTTCCCTCACCAACACCTCAGGATAGGTCTTCAGTATAAACGGGGTGACCTGGCGCTGAAACAATGGACGCAAAGCCTCCTCGAAATTCCTCGCCCTGTCATCCTTATCTGGTAACAGATCTGAAGCATATCATAGAAGGTTCCTGAAACGGATTCCAAACTCTTGAACACTGGAACTCCCCTGTCGAAGGGTGAGAAGCTCCTGATGACTAGACACATTCGCAGTCGAGGAAAGGAACTCAACACTAAACTTGTATCGAAACTCCTCCCATGAGATCATTGACTCCTCACTATCCCAGAGGAATAAGAGCCACCACTCCCTTACTGCTCCACGCAGCATCGTCAGAACCAAGGACACTCACTGCTCCTTCTGAGCACGATTCAAAATGAAGCTGATCTTGACCTCCTCTAACCAGTCTCTCGTGACTGCATCTGAAATAGAGCCCTCATAATTATGCAGACTATGGTGCTGAAACTCTCGATGTGTCTTCCTTCATGTGTCGTCGTTGTCAACCTCTACCGTACGGTGTTCTGCTGGAACAGCCTTCTGGCCATTTTCTATGCAAACCTGATGAGGACGTCAGCCTGGAGCCATACCTATAAAATAACAAACCATTAGAGATCCTAATCCTGGAATATTGAAAACAAAAGATTAATTAATTTATTGTTTTCTTTCACTCATTTTAGGTTAACCTATCCCAAGGTCGACCCATTCAGACACAGGCATAAGAGGAATGATGCATGATCCTTTCCTAGGTGTCTACACTGCAACTAGTATCACCTTGTTTAGTAGACATTATAAATATAGTGGTCTATACATCAGATCATAGGGGGCCCTAAATTCCTATGTCTCAGCCGGTCTCTAGTGTTTACATCACTTGCTAAACATGAATGAAATTGTTTCCCTACCAACCCATGAAACCTCACTTGTTCCTAACTCCGAACTCCATCATATCCCATAACCAAACCTCTGATACCTCTCTGTCACGACCCCCTACCCACAAAGTGTACCCCTCATGGGCGGACAATGTGAGAAGGGGGATAATGACCCACGAGTCCCACCTCTATTAGGCCACAGGTTGGAGACTACCACCAAGGGTATAGTAACACACCATTGGGAGGCATTACCCTCTAGGAGAACACATGTGAAAGAGAGTGATAAGATAGACACCAACCAACTCCAACTCGGAACTGAAATATAAAAGAAACCCATGTACATATATGAAATGCCACACGAATGTATTACAACTGAAAGGGGAAATTACAAGTACCCAAAACAAAGGAAAAAAAACAACAACCACAAGCCCGAACAACTCCTCCGACCACAAGATAGTAGTAACCAGCTTGATCTCCAAACTTCTACAAGTGACCTGAAAAAGAGTTTATGTATACATAGGGTGAGTATAACAGTATATTCAGTAGCATCCTCCCCGAAGCCTCTCAAGAAAAATTAGAGAAAGCAAGATAAAGCCTAGTGAACAACATGTGAAACTATCTCATCACCTAAAAAGGTATACTATGTTCACAACCCCACCATGGATACTCTCACCAAGTAACACATAAAAGAATATATCATATAGCAATGAATGTCAAGGGTACCCCGGTACTACTTCTCCACTGGTTTGCCGCTTTGCCCCAACGACATATGTCATGTGCATCTCTCTCCAAAGGCTTGCCCGTAAAAACTTGGGCTAAGCTCTACAATCTGCACAACGTGCACCATAAAGGCTTGCCTGCAGAGACCTGGGCTATGCACCACACCATCCACACAACAAAAAGTAACCGGGTAGTTTCATGGATCCACCACAGCTCGCATAACGTGTATCATACGTCAGGTATTATACCTCATGCAATCACAACCCATACACCGAGTAAGGATCCTCAAGCCATCACAACCTATACAAGTTACACCTATAGTAGTCCATAGAATACTATATCAAGAATATATGTGTGTGAAATAACCACACTCCATTACAACCCTCTATAAACTTATATGGGGAAAACTAACAACTGTTCCAAAGGCACTAGTATCTACCAGCAGAAGAGATCGGGGCTAAAGGGGTAGTCAACCATTCAACCTCCCATCAGAATGTCGGGGAAAACATCCTCCCAGGGCTTAGAATCCCCGGGATGTCAGTTTCCCTTACTGAGAGGGTGGAGTATCATATAGAAACACAACAATTACAGAATATATTATTTCTCACAACCACACTATGGGAATTACCTAGTCTCAGACACAAATACAGCTAAAGTCTCCCAGACTTAGGGCTGCTACTTCTATGACAAGGTATCCTATAAGCACACAACCATTTGAAGAGGTTTATTAGATTACTTCATTCCCTTTTTATCAGTTCCAATGTACATTAATTAATTCTTATACATTAATTTATCAGGAACAATTCCACATTAAACTGAATTTTCATTACACAAAATGTCAACTTCTCATTTTAAGATTCAACATCACCTTTAAATTCCACCATCTCCATCCCCATGGATTATCACCATTTAATCAATCTCTCATTACAGAAATTACTTTCCTAGATTCTGAGGCATTCTAGAAATGAAACCAATGCTACTAAACACAATTGGGATCAACACGGTGAGTATATATACTACCCATCGATTATTTTCTGATTATAGCAAGAGCGTAGACCCATTCTCCCTCAAGAGGCTAAGCACAGAAAGTATGTGGCATACCCTGCGGGTCTTCACCTCTTTCGGAAGGAGGGTAAGCAAGACCAGCTGCCTTGAGTAGTGGGTAAAAGTAAAGAAGATAAACAACCAATCAAACCACCAAACCTCAAGACATCACATCCATCACATACCATCATCACTATTGTCCTCCTCGACACCCACATGAATAAACCGATGCATCTCACCACTATATGTGTCATCCGCTACGACAAACACAAGGCCTCCCTGCCTCCACATATCACAACACCCCTCCATTGTCACATCACAGCACAAGTAGTAGGAAATCAAAAATCACATCAAATAGGCTATTGAACCTTTAACAAGGAATCCAACCTTCATACAAAATGAGCTCTCATGGCTCTAAAGCACAAGGCACTCGGCCTTACGGACAAAAGGGCAACTAAGAACCCTATGAGGCGTTAAATTTTATCAACCAACCAGTTCTTTAATCAATCCTGAATTAATAGATTCAATTCATAGGTTCCAATTCATGTTAACCTATTCAATAAGCTATCCCAAAAAATTTAACATGCTTACTATGCCAATTGGATTGACATAAAATTAGAATAAATACAACAACGTCAATAATCAGATTCATTTACATGCCTCTTTATCTTTAGCTAATTAATTATCAATTAATTCTGGATTCAAGTTCTTTATCAATTTCCTTCAAGAACAAATTCCTATGAAAAGCAAGCATATATATCACTCTATCAAGAAAAACACGTGGCCCTAACATATGAGTGATAACAATTTCATTATCCAGTTAAAATTTTCAATTAGGTCAATTTCATTGTGATCCAAAGAGATAAATCATGCTAACTCTATTATTGCACATAAACAATTAGTGAATCCATGAATCCCCTAATGTGAAGAGTTCTCAGCATTGTTTTTCCACACAACGGCTCACGATCCTCCTCTTGCGACAACTTCATACACCAGAGGATGCCACGGTACGTTATCACCAACCAAACCCCAAGAAAACCCCATTAGATTCATGGAGATTACATGCTAATATGGAAATGAGATCAATAGAAGATGATCCCTGAAATAACGATGATAAAACATACCTTATATCGAAGATTGATCGATACATCTTGGTTGGATCAAAATAGAGCATAACCAATCCTTGGAGTAAATTTTTATTATGAAACTCCTATGGGAAGGATTGAAAGGTTCTAGAATCTCATAGCCGATAACAATGAGGAATAACAAGGGAGGATGAATCTTGTTCCTTTTTGAAGATTTAATGATGTGACGGTTCAAGATCCGGTTAATTATCCATTAAAAACAAATCGCATTAACCCACACTGTTTGACCAAGTAAAAACATTCAGACCTTAGAAATATTTAATATAGGATTTGTGGCCATTGAATATGCATTAAGAGTCCTTAAAATAAGGCTTTAAATTCATTTTATGTCAACGAAATCGTCAAAATGTGAAAAATTGTAGGAATATAAAAACAATATTCACCTACCTTTACTGTACACCTACCGATCTGGGAAACTGATTTAGGGAACCGATATGTGAAACCGGTCGGTGCAACTGATCTTTGAAACCCATCTGCGAAACCGATATGTGAAATCGATCTATGAAACTGATCTGTGAAACTAATCCGTGAAACCGACCTGTGAATCCGATCTCTGAAACGGATCTGTGAAATCGATCTGTGAAACCGATCTGTGAAACTGATATGTGAAACCGATCTTTGAAACCGATATGTGAAACTGATATGTGAAACGGATCTGTGAAACCGATCTTTGAAACTGATATATGAAACTGATCTGGGAAACCGATCAGTGAAACCGATATGTGAAACCTATCTATGAAACCGATCTGTGAATCTGATCTGTGAAACCGATCTGTGAAACTGATCTGTTAATGTTCATAAAACAGGAAACAGTGTTCACAGAACTGGAAAATTGGCAAAGTGTTGGGGATAAGTCAACTTGACCACCCGGAACACCTCCAACGCCACATTTTTACAATGTAATGGACTAGAGAGGTCGAAGACATTACATTTAAACCAGTTGCACCTTCTTTTCAGAAGCCTACCTAACTAGAACTCCACAGTTATGCATATTTTGTATGATGTAGACATCTGGATGGGTGACCTTTTAAGGAGTCTCCAAATTTGTATGTGAGTAAAGAAAACACACCCTGGAAATTACATGTTTTGTCATGTGGGGAAAATAATTATTCAGATGACCCATTTGGGCACAATGGTGGGCCCCATGTTAGGGGCCACGTGTTTGAGGGGCCACTAGTAGTACATGGCAGGGAAAATCTAACGTCTATGTTAATGCAGGGTGTCTCTCTTGTCTTTAAGGCCCAGTTGTTACATAAATAACACTTAACTATAATTTTATTAAAAATAAATAAATGAATTTTAATGATTAAAAATAAATAATTTTAAATGTATCATGATATTATAATATTCTAAAATGAATACACCAATTTTAATAAATTGCATAAATATTATTTGATTGTGATTCTATATAACATAACATTAATTATGTAAATATTTGTGTTTCTGTATGTATAATATATAAAAATTCATTAATTACATATTTGTATGTGTGAAATCAATGTAACAAACATTTGTATATGATAAACATGGAAGGAAAATGACATTAAATTATGTTCATTACTCGATGAAATTATATAGAATTTTAAATTATTTATAATTATTATGTATAATCCATTGATCACTGAATATGTAACTTATTTAATGCAAGCATAAATATTTTTTATTATATAAATCATATTTTATGAAAGGTTAATTATAGTAATATATGTAGAAATAAATATGGATATATTTATATATCAAATGTATTAATTAATAATTATGTATAAAAACTGTTAAAAATGAAAAATGCATTAATTTGTTTTGAATCATTTAATTCTATTAATTTTATATATTTATAAATAATATATTTTATTTATTATGAAAAAATATATATATATTAATATTTTTCAATTATTATTATTATTGATTCATTAATAATATTCTTACATATTTTTTATTTTATTCTTTTTTAATTTTCTTTGTTTAATTTCCACAATTTATTCATTTTTAATTTTTTGATTAATTTTTAAAATTTATTCTTTTTTAATATCTATATTAAATATATACAAATTATTATTAATAATATATTTATATTTATATTTAACATATTAATTGTTGTTAATAAATATTTAATTAATAAAATTATTAATATTTGTTTAATTTACCCATTTGTAATTTTTATTTTTTTATTTTTTGAATTTTATTTATAATTAACATACTTTGAAATATAATATTTAATATTTATTAATATTTTTAATGTATATGTCAGTGTACTTAATGTATTCATTTTTACCAATAATTATTTAATTATAATTTTTTTATCATATATTTTTTAATTTATGCATTTTTTCTTTTTAATTTATTAATTATTTTGTTTTATATGGGACATTTATTAGTGAAAAAAATGGATAATAGATATCATTTATCAGTGAATAAAATAAAGTGTTAGTAATGGGCACATTAATCACCACTTTTTACTAGCACTGATAATGACCAAGAATTCTTAATACATTTTTTGTAGTAGTGCATATATATCAGCATGACCCATGGTAACACACCACATCCCCAAACCAATATATATAAACAAACCAAACACCCATCACAAGGAAGGCTATTTTAGGGTCCCCGAAAAGAAATTATAATAGATTCATACACTAAGGTGTGTAAACATGGTTTCAGTGAAACCGATATCAGTAGAATCCTACTTGGAGATTATAAATTTGTTAAAAAATAATATTAATTTATTCATATGTTAAATACATATATGAAGATAGATTTTTCATACATACGTATATTAAATATGATATGATGATCATATTATTTTGGAACATCAATTTATATATAAATGATAATATTCTCTATAAAAACATTTTAATCATATGACACTATTGTTAAACATGTGCTTTACAATAAAATTTTTAATCCACTAGGGAAATTAAACAATCCAACCTCTACAGAAAAAATATATTAAAAAATGATAAAATTGAATGTAATAATGATAAAAAGACTCATGCATTCAATCGCAAGGAAAATAATTTAGGAAACTAGACAGGAAAAGACAATATGGAATATGATCGAATTGAGATAAATAAGATATTACAAGAAACTATCTACCATATATCTACATGTATCATAGTAAATACTTAGACATCACATGTGGTGATCCAATATGTATATGGTGGAATCATCCCCAAAACCATCAATTAACTCAATGTATTTGAACAAAAATATGCTCAAACCTATCCTTTTTGGTATCACTCCACTACGGTCTCCATATGCACATATGATATATTCCATATCATCGAGTCGAGATAGAAACCATATCTCATTTCTTACTATGAATCTTATGAATCCCAAGATGTCAGCAATTTGAGGGTAAAAATAAAAAACCATAAATGAATTAAGTATATAAAACTCACACCATCTTCTTATCCCTAGTAAGAAACATCCACAAAAAACATCACTCTATTAATTGGAAAAATAAAAAATTACTCTTGGTTCTCAATTCATATCAAATAGGGTGCTCTAGAGGATTTCATGCACACTCCCAGAATTTCATTTTAAAAGTGGACATTTTTCCTTAATAAAAACGTATATTGGTGTTCAATGAAATTTATCAATTTAAATTTTTTTAATGATTCAATAAAATTAAATCATTAAATTTGTTTTAATAAATCCCATTTATAAATAGTTAATTTATATTAACAATATTATACAATATTCATACCATTTCTAACAGCAACAGATTCTCAATTAAAATAGTTCAACAATCTAAAACATTCCCTTTAACCAATTCATAATCCAAACGGGTTCAAATATATTTTAATGAATCATAAATTCTGAATCAAATCATCAATTTAATTTTTTTTCAAGCACTATGCATTCAAAAAATACATTTTAAACTATTCCTTGATGATTCCACTTCTATAGAAATAGATAATGAATCCAAATCGTCAATAAAATCCATTTTAAAAATTACAACTAAGAATCAATTATTATATAATGAAAGTAAAAACATCAATAATCATACGATATTCAAAATAAATAAATAACACAACATAACCAGCCTAATTTTCACATTGTGACACAAAACACACCCAAGACAAACCAACAGATCAAGGGAAACCATGAATCTCTCTACCTCAAACAACATACTTTTACATAAATAAGAACATGAAAATACAAAACACAATTTTATCTCACTCTGAATGTGGAGGAGAATGGAGAAGGTACATAGAGAAAAAAATCAACATCCCCAAGCACAATTACCCCAACTGAGTGGGACACCATTATAGAAATACAGTTTAAATCATGACCAAAATTATCTCAATTTCAAATAATGGGTTGAGGTATCATTAGAAGTGGTTGATTTAACATTTGGAATGAATACTTATGTTGATCACCTGGAAATATTTCTAATAGAGAACCACGATTGGCCACATCACAACAACCAACACATAATTGGAAACCCACTTATCATTTCTCAATAATCGATCCACCATAGAGATCCCATAGCAAGACACAAAAATAGAATTACTTTCATATCGCAATAAATCATAAAAAGTAACAAAAATTCGAATATATTAGAAAAAATAGCCACATAACCCTCATTTAATAAAAATACCCCTATTTTCATCTTAATAAACTTTCTAAAAATAATCCAATTTTGTGGATTGTCCTAATCACCAATGGAGTTTCATCAAGTCTCACTGCTATCCATGGTTTCATGCCACCCCAAGAACCCATAAACAATGAAATTCCATCCATTCATCCACACATACATAAAACCACGAATGTGAGCACCCATGGAAACAAAATAGGATAAAAAACATTAATGACTCCAAAAAAATCATGTACATTCCAAAGGAACATTAACCACAAAATAAAACAACATATTCATATTTCACAAAACAATCCACACTTAATCATGAATGATTTTATTAAAAGCATAATCCTTTTAATTGAACAGATCCTCCAAAACAGTCATTTTATTCCAAATATTCCATTCCCATTTTAAAAAATTTAGCAGGGTATATTTTTAGAAACCGGCAACAAGAAAGGCCAAAACTCCTTTTGGAAAAAAACTCCAGCCGCTCAAAACAAAATTAAAAAAACCAATTCATCGGATTATGACACTTTTCACTATCCCAAAATAAAAAATATAACACATTTTTTAGAATCACGTTAAAATAATATATTAATTCAAAAAATTTCATTTCATGAAACCATATTTTTATATAATGGATATTCAATCTTATTCAATCATTTTATCTTTATCCGCATGATTTTTTTCACATAACCCAAAATTATAAAAACTTTCTCATATTTAATTTTTAAAAAAAATATTTAATTTTCAATAAACAACCATTAATTTAAACAACATTTTTACTATTCTCACACAATGATTTTAAAACAAATATGAATTCAAGAAAATTCCAAGACAACCACAAAAGGGAAATACTATTAGTGGGTGACATAACCATATGGTTGGAGGCCATATATAAAATAGACCACCAACATGAAGAGACTTATTAGGACCACGACCGATCTCCACATGGCTTTTCAATCCCTATTATTTCATCTAGATCATTCGTACAACTCCCGTTTTTGTTCCCAATAAAAAACAAATCATGAGAAGCAAACACAATAATGAAACAAGCCTTCTGAAGGACACCTAAGGGTCATTACAAGAAAAAGTTCACAATGATCTTCCAGAGCCTACACCTAATGTCTCATAAATAATATGACATCTACCATGACAACCACAATAAAAAAGGATCTATAAAAATAATGGTCAGGTAGTAGCTAACCTCTCATTGATATTATTTTATCAGGAACCCGCTTAGGACAATCTGAAAATGGGTACCAGAACCGCTCTGTGGCCTGTCCTGAAGGGTGTTCCTGATCTCCACGTGCTAGAATGTAGTTCTGAAAATCAATAGAGTACTCAGGGAAATGATGTACCTCAAATATAATCATGAACAATGTAGAAAAATTAATCAAACATCCCAAAAAACATTTATAAAATAATGAACTGAACATTATTTATATAAGAAACCGAAATTACAACTAAAAATACAACCAATCGACCAAACTGGATAACAAAACTAACAGCATGGGACCCTAATAGTCACTCGCTATCAAAATGAATACTCATCGCCCAATGTGACAAAACTCAAGCTAAAACCTACAGAAGGGCTAAAAATAGAAGAAAACTATAGGCATGCGTATTAATACTCAGTATGGTAGCAATATATTCTATTCCAAAAGAACATCCTTTTATATAATTTGAACATAAAATTCATGTTTGAGCTAAAATATCTATAATTATGTATTCAAAATAGGGTTTTATGATATAATCATTATAAATTAAAATTCATGCACGTTTTGATAACTTGGAAATGCTAGTAAACAATTTCAAAGAAACAAAACTTCTAATGGAAAATATTTTTTAAGAGGGGTGATTTAATGAATTAAAATTTTTAAATAAAACACACAAAATGATGAATTTACCAACTAAACACATTATATACTGACATTTAGTTCAAAATATCAAATGATCAAAATTCATGGGAACACCCCTAGACAAATGATCAATGTGGGCCCTAGATAACTCGTATCTTGGTGTAAATGTAACCATAAAAAATATTTGTTCTCATGCACATAATCCACTTGTAGGATAATCATATATAACTATTGGTCACCAAAAACATCATCATAATAGATTAGTTTTTTTTTCATCTTCAATCATCCTACGCGAAACTGGGAAGAAACACCTCCGGATCAATATCATAATAGTACATGTTTTCCCAGCTAGATACATCAGGAATCCCATATTGTGCTAAAAAAATTTAAACATCTATAAAAAAACATTTCTCATAAACATACCAATTACAAAACATATACACATTGAACAGACCAAACACATTACTCACATTTCATTTATGAATCAATAAACCAGCTTAATTTTCATAAAATAATTTCAAGATGTATAACAAGGTCTTGGACATAAAATCCATTAAAAAATGATCTTTTAATTCCCAACCCCCACATATACCATATAAAAATATATTTGGTATCCCAAAAACCATATAATAAATCAATTTAATAGACCATATAATTTCCACAAATGATACAAAATGAAATACACATGGAAGCCATTTTTACATGAAAAATGCAAAATGAACCTTTAAGAAATTATCAAAAACAACATTTTCAAAAGGTAGAAAAGTTAACTTTTAATAAATAAGTTTTTTCAAACCATTTATAGTAGAAAAGAAATTTTAAAAATACCATAAATTGTTTAGGATACACGTCAAATGAACATCCATTTAAATCTGAATTCTAAATGAACCATTTTTTCTGCAACTCAGGCCAAAACATATTTACCACCAAAAGACCAGTTGATTATAAAACAAAAAATAAATTGTAAATCCTTCAAAATACCCCAAAAATACCACATTTCATTCTAATAATTTATAAATAAATCCCACCAGTTCATTAAAATTCTCAATAAGTACATAAAAAATCCAACTTGTCAATTAACTGAACACATAAAATGCCCTTTTATACCAAAAGCATATTTTTAGCACATGAAAAGTGATAAAATACAATTTTCATGGCATAAATTTATCCACGATATGAAACCATGTTCAAAATACTAAAAACCATGTGAGTAATCTAACTAATACATTATGTAAGCAGGCGATGTACTTGATTATAACAAAATAACACTATATTTCACAAAACAAGGCTCAAATAAACCTTTTTTAATAGTAAGAAAATTATCAAAAGTCTGAAAAAAATAATAAACATACATATATATATATATTTAAAAAATAAGAAAATTATGAAATATAAATGGTAACGTCATTTTCATGGGATATGTTATCTCAAAACCATGACAGAAAGGAACCACACACCCGATATCACCTACCACAAATAAAAAATCTAAATATTTAAATAATTTCCAAAAACAAACCAAAGCCCCATAAAACATCATGTGGTAATGTAACCCTAGATATAGCATGACCAGGGGATATGTGTAAACCATAACAATGTGGAAGGATAAGGATGATGGAAAATAAACGTGATATAATTTCACATTAGAAACTAGATAACTCTTCATATTCATTTAGTTACACACCCTTAGAGGAAAGGGAATGGTTTGAAATATCATTTAGAGGCTCAATAGGTCAGGAAGAACTGGGGAATTATGATTTTTGATGAATATATAAATAATAAAAGATTCATGAAAAAACAAATAACATTACCAAATTTGGACAATTTCAGAAGCCTTGAGATATTTGTCCCTAAACTATGACTAAAATGAGCTCCAATGAAGGTAAATGGGACATGGTGGGCCGCCTTTGGATATTGGTCTTGAGTGCTAGTTAGAATCACCAATATATATTAAATAATTAATATGATATAAAAGAAATAAATTATTATTTTTTAAATACAAATTTTCTGATGGGTAGGCCCTATACCTGAATAAATAACCCAAATCCCCTATGATTATGAACTTATAAGGGAATCCAAAAGGATATGACGATTGGAATAGGCCAAGAATGGCTATGTGGGAAGTGTAATGAGTGAAATATTTTGAAAAATGTATGTGTTATAAAAGAAACAATTTTATTTTGATAAATCTGGAAATGAGCTCATGGTTGGCCCAAATCTTGACATAACATCCCTTTTCTCCAAAAACATCCAAACATGGAATGGGGGACTAATTTTAGAATAATTATAAATATATGGTATTTCAGAACTCAACATTCATCTCACCCAAATCCCAAAAAGATTATTGAGTTTTCCAATGCACCAAATCATAACCAATACATTGAAAAAAAAATCTTGATGTGATACCCATTATATATATGATCCAATATTTAAAATGGTTGTTCTTAGATAAAGATAACATGGTCCTATGATATGTCTTATAAGGTTAGTATATGTGAAGGATCAAGTATGTGATTCCCTTAGAGGGATACAAGGAACCTTTCATGAACTTGTGATATGTTATTTAGAAACACCATGCGATAAGATACTTTATCTTCTTAATTATGAATTTCAAAGCAGCATATATACCTAGGGTTTTTCATTACCTTATTTATTAATCTCATCATATTCTTCCCTAGAAAAATTCCTAGTATTACCTTCCCACCAACTTCAAATTATAGATCTGACAAATTATTATCGATATAACTTTTATATCAACAATAATCTTTTTTGATGTTCTTCTGAATGGCTTCAAATTTATATACCATATCATTAGCTAACTCAATTTACAATATATTAATTTCTCTGAAGTCATTCCCAGATATTGTAATAATAAACATGTTTCCACTAAGGTATTCATAAAGAGCAATATAAATTCATGAGTGAAATATACTACGTTAGAAAAACATTTCTAGTGTAATATGTTGATCATGAATCCCTTAAAAACCATATAAGAGGATATAAATATATCCTCTAGGGTTTTAATGGTTACCACAAAATAAACTCATTTATGAGGATGATACACAATTATTAATCTCCACACTATATAGAAATCAATCCTAATAATTTTCCAGAGTATTAGGGAAAATCATAGATCCCTATTTGATACAATTGAATGTGGTACTCCTTACAACATTACAACATATTTAATGTATAACTAGTAAATATGATCATGATGGAAATAATCTCTAATTGAAATGTTCAGTGATGAAATTTTATGTCAATAAACCGAAACCAAAAAACAATTATAGACATTATATGTTTTTGAGAGTCTGATGCATACCTCGACGGTGACATTTTCCCATTTCCATTCTTGTATGGGTAATGGTAATAAAATCCCCTTATACCTTTTTTAGTCAAACATTACATGATGAATTAATAAGTACCAACGTAAATACTCTATAATATCCCTCAACACACTATTTGAATGTGTCCAATCATGATAATTGTATCACTAAGAGGGGGTTAGGCTTAATCAGAGATACCGTTTCTTTTATGATTCGTTGAAAATGAATAAACATTCACCTTCTATTAAAGTTTTCGTTCCTTATTGAAAACAATTATAGCACACACATCCATAAAAACACATGTATTAACAAGTTTAACTATTCAATAAAAATATCTATGTCATTCTTATGGTTTGGTAATGATCCAAAAACAGACAATCTACTATAAAATTACATTTGATCTGGAATAAAATGAGTAGGATATTCCTTACACTCGTATAACACTATATAAAAAAATCAAATAGTGAATGTGCACCCTCTAGAACAATTCTGATAAAACAATATTTCTAAAATTACACCTGTTACCTATACTTATTTCTCAATTTATACAAATGTATTTTTTTCAAAACAATTCTTCAAGATCTTACCCAAAAATCCTATTTGATTGACAAAGTATTTTATATTGAACGCAGTCTGATTGCCCATTATGATATTCCTAATCCTATTCATCAAAATTAAACACCAACACTAATTTCATGATAGATATGACTCTTATATATTAGGACCGAAACAATTTAAAACTCCTTATTCCTTAGTCCATAAATCCAAATATGTCATTCTTGATCCAATTATCTAGCTAGCTACAATGATAAAGTGAATAACATGAAAAGGGGAATATTATAAATAGTTAACACAAGAATAACATAATACGATGATCAATAGAATATGGGAGAGAAAGGTGTTTCCATATTTTGATATGTAAATAAGACTTTATAATATTTTGATGTAAATGTACTATCACAAGAGAAGATATATAATCTCCAATGATTAAGGGAGAGAAAGTTGTTTTTGTATTGTCTTGTGTTGAAGAAGTTTCAACGAAGGGAACTGAATGTAGAAGAGTCAAGACCGCAATTTATTCTATTGATAATTGTATTAAGTTATTCTTATGCTAAACTATTTATAATATTATTCTTTTTTTTGTTATTCAGTTTATCATTGTTTCTAGCTAGATCATGGGATCAAGAATGACATATTTGGATTTATGTACTGATGAATAAGGAGTTTTAAATTGTCTCGATCATAATATTGAAGAGTCATATCTATCAGGAAATTAGTGTTGGTGTTTATTTTGGATGAATAGGATTAAGAAAATCAAACTCGGCAGTCAGACTGCATTTAATATCAAATTTCATGTTATTCGTACTGTATTTTTTGGTAAGATCATGAAATCTTATAATCATCATATTAATTTTCAGGATGCCATGAATTTTTGGAGCATCATTAAATCGTCTATTCTTCTTAATTATTCTCAGGTATTATGGATCCTTCTAAAATATTCAACATGACTCCTACCATTCATGATAATTCCATTTTCAAATACTAATCTTATTCAAATTCTCATACTAATTTTCTCACTCCAATTTCATCAATATGATGCTATGTACTAATTATATATTGATGTATGATGAAATATGATTATTTTATCTTCTTTGAAAACATCATTTCGATTTGTTTTTTTAATTTTTAAGTTCCATTCCATTTTTTAAAAATAATCATTATCTTCAAAGATCCTCCTAAAAAAATCCAGTTATTTCTTTATTGTATTTTCTTTATCCACTTGAATGATGTGATGAAATGAGATATACTTCTTCTTCTCTTTAGAAATATGTATTGGCATAAATTATGATATGATTGAACATGAACCAATTGAAAAATAAGCCGTTGAAAACAAATCAATATTCATCTTTCACTATTGATTATGATACCACTGACTTCACCCAAACAAACAATTCAGAATCTGGTTAATACGATGAAGTAATTAATAAGATGGATTGCATTCATCAAATTAGACTTTAGCAACTTCATTCAATCAAAAACATGTTCTTGTATCGTAAATTCTATCATGACTTTGAATAAAATTGAGAACAACTTCAATATCATTTGAATTACAATTGAAAATTTAGAAACTTTTGAAAAACTCTAGCGACCAACTTTCTTTTTAACTCACCCAGAATATGATTTTCTATAATTCAATTAGCCAGAATACAGTTTTATTGATTATGATCAGGCTAAATGCAATCTCCAAAATATTTTATGTTTCTATCAAAATATATTCAATCTAATTAATATCGACAACATCTCGATCACTTCTTTTTTTCATAAAGAAGTCATCAAATGTTTTCAAAACAAATGTGATTTATGATAACTATAATATCTGCAAAGAATAATCAAATAAATATTGTATTCATAGAGAGTCTTATTTTTCTGCATTACAATAATAACATTCATATTTAATTATTAGTTAATAAAATGGCCTTTTAAATTTAAAAAAGATACTTCATCAATAAGATCAACCTTTTCAAGAAGTGTATGAATGATTCCATCAATATAAAAGTCAGTCTGATTCATATACAATGTGAGGTACTCTAAGAAAATAAAATGTGAGGTGATTTTCCTTTCATTTCAAACATCCTTTCTACATTATTATGAGTTATTTACAACACAAGAAATTACAATGAATACGATCACCTTCATTATTATCATTGTCCTAGAAATATCAACCTTTAGATTTTTTTTATAAAATATTGAGTGTCAAGACCTCTTTATTGAACAGTGAATCTCTTTTACAACTATGTAAGAGGGAACATATTATATATCAGTAGTTCTAAGAATACATTTGCTAACTCATTGTATAAAATAGGAATTATTGGAGGAAAACTGTTTTTCCAATTGAAGTCATTATGTAAAAAATACTCACAATTCTTCTTTAGCTTCTCCACCTTACTAGAACAAAAAATATTCATTTCCATCAACCAATCATACAAATAGATAGAATAGTTAAAATACTAACAATATTGAATTCATATATTACTCAAAACTCCCCTTTTCACAAGAATTGAAAGATATATATTTATAGAACAATTCAATTATTCCCCTCAAAAACACTATCCAAAGGTAATATGATAGAGGGGGGAACACATACCTTAAGCATGATGAGTAATATATTGGAAACCCATGGTCAACCTTAATTTAGAAATGTATTACTTCATTATAGGATTTGTGAAGATGTCAAAAAAATGTTATAATGATGGAACATACTCCATATTCAATGTATTCTTCTACATATTCTCTTTGATGAAATGATATTTGATATAAATATTTTTTTTAAATGAGAACGTCGAAATGAATTACTAGTGAGATTGATTATACTTTTATTATCATAACCTAAGGGAAAGGGTAAATTAATTTCAAAAAGTAAGTCATCTAATGGAGTTTTCATCCACATAAGTTGTGTATAATTGTGAGTGGAAACAACATACTCATATTCAACCATACTGTTACAAAATTTTATTTAATGTCAGCTAAAACAATTATTTTCTACAAACAATACATCACAAGATGAGGTTTTTCAATAATCATCATTTCTTTTCAAATCAGCATCTGAATACACAAAAAATAAATACATTATATGATGTCATAATTAATTTTTTTAATTTTTTGTACCTTTGATATATCTGATAATTATTTTTCATATTATTAAATGTGATTATTTAGGAGCACTCTTAAATCTAGAACATAAAGTAACAACATAAACAAGGTCGTTTCGTAAGGCAGTAAAATACAAAAATATTCCAATCATCTTTAGAAATTCTTCCTCATCCTATTATATTCCTAATCCATCAGTTGTCAAAATATTTTCCTCTAAAAATGGTGTGAAGATAGGTTTTTATTTTTCTATGTTGAACCTCTTAAAAATTTACGTACAATATATTTCTTGAGAATGAAAAATTTGTTTCTCTAGTTTTAAAAATTGTAACCCCATAAAGTATTTAATTTCCACTAGTATTGTCATCCCAAAGACCTTATCCATTTATTCAAATAATATTTTACACAACTTCATTCACAATTACATGAAAAGATAATATCATAAATATAAACAATTATGTTGAGGGAATACTGAATACATTCACTGATATAAATAATGATATCAAATATTGTTTTATTGAAACTAGTACTACTTAATCAAGTATAAAATTTAGAATACCATGTTATTGGATATTTTGGTAGCCCATACAAGGCCGTCATCAATCAAAATACATAAATTTCACTTTTCCCAATCATGAATTCATAATGTAGTTCAATGTAAACTTCCTCATCAAGATCACCATTCAATAATGCAGATTGAACATCCATTTTAGATATCTTATAACCTCATTTTTTTGAAATATAAAGGGAAATTATGACTTTTTATAATACTACATCTAAATAAATGGTTTCATCAAAATAAATACATTTAATTTTTGAGTTACCATTATGCACTAATCCTTCTTTGTTTCTTATAACTCTAACTTGTCCATTTATCATATTCCAGAAAACACACTTTACACAAAAAATGGTTTTGTTTTAAATCATGGGAATGAGTTCCTATGTATCTTTATTTTCAATCTGATCTAGCTCTTAATTAATTTCATAATCCAATTCCATATATTAAAAATATTTTATTCTATCATTCAACTCTAATTTTGAATACAATGACGTTTCTGTAAGAACTTCTGATTATTCTTATCTGAACCTTTTGATATTGATCTCAACTGATATTTTGAGCATATAATTACATCATCATCTTAGGATGAGATTTATATGTATCTTCCACATCATTATAATTTTCTGATCCTGATTCATCTATTTGAATAGTATTACAATTGTCATTATCCTTATCTTAGTTGATATCAAACCATTTGAGATCCACTTCTTTGAAGCCTGAATGTGTTTTTATTCATTCTCTAATTCAATGAATATCAAATCAATTGGGTAAAAAATAATTCATATTTAGGTGTTGAAACATCTATATCCTTATCCTTTGAGAGCATAGGCAAGACAAATTACATCTTCATCTTTTTGCTCAACCATTACCAAGATTCCACATTTCTTGTTTATAATTTATGTCCTCCCAAAAACTCTTTTGTGTTTTAAAGATGGATTTTTGAAATAAATTAATTAATTTGATGTCATATGTGATATTGGTCTATATAAAAAATGTATTTTGAAAATAAACAATAGTACTTATGGCTTTCCTATAATAGTAATGAGAATGATCATGTTCATGTAACATAGTTCTCCCAATTTCCCCCATGATTATATCAATTATTACAGTAACCACATTTTCTTAGGGAGTATATGGATAAATATAATTATTCTTAATAACATGTATCTAAATATAGTATTTAAATTTTTAACTTTTATATTCACCATAATTTTCAGTCAATAAAATTTTAAACGAATACTCACATTCTTTATCAACATTCCTTCTAAACATTTTAAACATTTTCAAAGAATCTGATTTATGTTTCATATACATAAAATAAGAAATGTGAGTAAAATCATCAATTAAAGTAACTAACTACTTAAATCCATTTATTTTTTATTTTCACACTGGCCTACAAATATCAGAATGAATAAGATCCTTGAGATGTTTTGAAAAAAATCACAACATTATAGTGGAAAATAATTGTAATATTTTGTTTTGAATAAATAGTACAACACCAATCCCTTATTTTTGAAAAACAAGTACTCTATCATTCACTATTTATTTTATATAAATTTCTCATGTTTATTTGACACATGTTTCCCATACTCTTATGGCACAATAGATTCTCTTCTAACATACTCATATAACAAGAGTACTGTATTTCACCAACTTGAAACAATGATCCCATTGTAAGTTGGCCCCTTGTAATAATCATTCCATATTTAACACTCATCACAAAAAATACATAATTCATGAATGTAACTCTGTTACCTTCATTAGAAAATTGTGAAATCCATAAAAAATCATCTTCTATCACATCATCATTAAAGTCATTACTGGATTTCAAATGATCTTTTCCAAAGATGGTTGATCCAATACCTCTACTTCTCATATATTCATCATGTCCAAATTATATTATTCATTATTTAAAATCATTCCCATTCTTCAATATACTTATTTAATATTTTATATAATAATAACACCCACTATCAATAATCTCATTTTGTCCTCTTTTTTTTCTTTTAGAGCCATTTCAACAACAAGAGCCTTTTCCTTTCCATTTTATTTTTACACATTTGTCTTTTATGAATTGTTAAGAATATTTTTGTATGTCAGTAATAAAATAAGAAATCATTTTTAAGGTCTGATGGTTGTTCACATTAAACATAAATTTTTTCCAATGGTTGGAACCTATTTTCGTATGTTACACCATCCTTCTATGTTTTCATTAAAACAACTTGGTCTTAATTATTCACTTTATAGAATTTTATCCCACTCATCTATTTACTCTCATAACCAGTAGAGCAATAGTAATTTTTTTGGTTGAAAAAGCAAATATTTTCTATATGGTTGAATCCACCAAAACACTAGTTGAAGAAATATAAATATTATTTACCTCTAAAGCATTCATATAGAGTGAAATTGTAAATCTTTTGTAAACATTATTATATTTCTTATCTTGACCACTAAGCAGTCTATTATCAATCCAAATTTTAATTTCCTTTTCACTATTTCCAGAATTAGAAGTATTAGAAATAATTTCATATGTAGAATGTTTTTAATCATTATAATTTCCAACTATTTTGGTCATTTCTACATATATAACATTCCCATGATTATTATTTTTTACTTTACTTTTCACTATTTTCAGAATTAGAAGTATTAGAAATAATTTCAGATGAAGAATGTTTTTAATAATTAGAATTTCAAACTATTTTGGTTGTGTCTACATATATAACATTCACATCATTATTATTTTTATAAAAAATTATATGGTTATTCTCAAGCATTTAACATATCCTATATTGATCTTTCTCGGGTTTTTATATTCCATTACACTAACATACTCTATAGATAGTGTTTTTGATTCTTTTAGTTCTCTATTAATCTTGAGAATGTTTATTGGGACAACATCAAACTCATCTTCTTTTGCATTCAGTATCACCTCCAAATGTTCGTTATAATTATTTTCTTCCGGAAGTTATTTCTTCAAATAATCAATTTACTTCAACATCAAAAACATCTCATCCAGAAAAATTATTTATTATTTTTTTAGGTGATTTTATCACCCAACATTTTATTTTTCTTTTTTATAATTATAATATTTCTTAGGAATTGTTTGAAATCTTTATTAAAATGAAATTCAAGTTGACTTCCTTCTTCAGATCTACTTCTTTTGAATTATACATCATTCACTATGGCAATAAAAGTACTATCAATAACATAGTAAATAGATTTACTAGTTTTATATCATTGTGTTCTTCTTATTAATATTTAAATAAGAAACCTATTATTTTGGATTTCATCAATTTTCTGTCATTCCTTGTGGAATACTATTTTCTATTGTCTCTTAATTTCTTCCACAATATTCTTGTCCTTATTTATTCTTCATCACTATACTAATCATTATTACATTGAGGAGAATTATTCTCAAAATTTATAATGACTAAACCTTCAACACATGTCATGGGAGGTTTCCCTTTTTATTTATCTATACCCCTTTTCAAATTTTTAGATAACTGGGAAAAAATATCATCAAACATATTACATACCTCATTTTAAAAATTGGATTCACCATATTCATCTTAATTTACAATTTTATTTTATTTTATTTCTTAGAATCCATGAATGACAAATCTATATCAATTTTTTTTTAATTCCCATACCTTTATCCCATTTTATCTCAAAATTAATGAGAGTGCTATGAAATTCATATAGAGAAAATGTTTCAAGATCTGTGTCTTCTAGTGAATAAAAATTTGAATCAGGCTTATTTGTAAGGATTCTAAAAATATTTTCAACAACTATAAAATAATCTAAATTTTCTCAATGATATTTTATTGGGAGGACTATATAATTCATTCTGAAAAAACACCACAACATATTCTAATTCACCCGTGTTAACATATTTATATTTCAATATCTAGTTTGTACATTTTCATTTTTCCATTTTCTATTACCTTTATATATGTTTTTCAATTAATCCCATTTCTCTTTGGCTATCGAAACATCTTTCACACTTAGGAAATAACTTTTATAATGTAATGATAGTGAAGAATTTTTTTCCCTTCCATCATTCTCTGGTTTCTCTTTATCAACATATGTAATATGAAATTAATAATGATTACGAAGAAAAACATCTGTTACAAATTTCAGAACATCAGATAAAATAGACATAAGAAAACAAAATAACATCATATCAAATTGAGCTATGTTAAGGAAACATTATATTTTTTCATATAATACAATTATTTTTATTGAAAACTGAAATACCATTACTATTCACACCATTAAAATTTTCAATCACCAGAGAATTAGTGAAAGGATCCTACACTCTAATACCACTGTAATGTGACCTCTTATGTTTATCATATCCTTTAGATGGGTAGTGGTGAATTAGTAATACATTCTACTTTATGATTCCATACAAATTTAACAACCTTAACATCCTATTAATGATTTCATTCCCTTTTGAAAACAATTCAATCACACATCTATATGAAGACAAGTATTTAGAAGTTTCAATATTCAATAATAATATCTATTTCGATGGTATGGTTTGGAAACTACCCAAAACCAGACAATCCACTTGAATACATTGCATTAATGTGGAATACAATTTGTATAATATTCCCTTAAACTCATGTATCACAATATAAGAAATCCCATAACATGTGTTCACCATATAACACAATTGGGACAAAATAATGATTCTAAAATAACACATGTTACCTATGATTATTTTGAAATGTCAGAAATTTTATTATTTTCAAAAACAAATGATCTTTTTGTTACCCAGAATGTGGTATGAACAAAATAGTTTTTTTTTAAAATGAACAATATGATTTTTTAAAACAATGAAAATTTACATAATTATAAAAGAATGTATTTCGGTATAGTCTATATAATTTAGAGGAATCAGGTTAGGAGTGATATCATATAACCATGTGAGCTCTATGTTGATTACTTTATTATCATGTCCTTCCACCATTGCATTATCTTCCGGATAAACACGAGTGATGATGAAAATTAATCTTAAGAGGAAAGTGAGACACTCCATCCATCATTCAGTGAGATTTTAAGATATGTGTATCACACCATTTCTAATTTCATGCACTATGGTAGAAGTGTAACATTCAATAAGGAGGTTATTCATCCCCTTTAGGGGAGAAAAGTGAACGACATGAATAAAACATATCATTTCATCATCAAGAGAAGATGAAATATCAAACATTCCAAAAAACAGAAGTTCCAATGAGTGATGTCAATACCAGTAGACCAAAGGATGTGCACAAGATATGTTTTATCATTCAGAAAATAGGGTTTGAGGTGTGTAGATGATTTCAATGTTTTGCAACAACGAATTTAACTAGCAATGTCATAGATCTCTAGGGTATTAACATAAAAAAAGTCTTGCAGCACAATCAAGAGTGTAGAGGTAGTGTAACATGATAAGAATAGTTGTCTGATTTATTCCTTATTCAATTTGAAAAACATACATCTGGAAACTATAAACACACCATTAAATTATATGAAATTATTAGAAGGAAGTTTTTTATGTTCATGAAGCTAAATCCAAATCATCCAAGTGGTTCAGATCCATGAAATTTTATTGTGTTAGAGAAAAGAAAAATCATTGTCAGATACCAAATTAGAGTGAAAAAAATATTTTGAATCTAGTTTTCTATTTTGATCAGGTTCTAGGTAAGTCTATCTCTGTTATGGGAAAAAAATAGTTGCTATGAATTTCAATACCAAACCTGAACATCTCTGTGTTGTGGAGGGCCAAGAATTCTAGAATTTAGACATCCATGTCAGTAGAAAAATGGTGAGGATCAAATGTATAGGTGAGAATGGAGCCCATCCAATTACCAAAAAAAATTCATAGAGGTCTCCCTATAAGAAATAAATCTTTAATGCAACATAATAATATCGTAAAAATATTTGATTACTGACTATTTAAATGTACCGATATACAAATTGTAGCCCCTTTTTAATTTATCAATGATTATTTTTCTGATAAAATTGAGAGTGATCGAATAACTTATGAAAAGAATCTATCGAAACAATGTATTAATAGACTCATTGAAAATCAAGATGATCTTGATTCCGATGCCTCCCTTATCAAGGGGTTTTAACATTTATTCCATGAAACGTTGACTAATTTCTTTTCCATAATGTTTCCACTTCAGAAAATATTCCTAATGAAAATGATAAGTTGAGTGAGCGTACATGCAGAACATTTATAAATAATGAAGGAAATGAAAAGTTTAGAAATAATGGTATGCTTAACCAAACAGATTCAACCATATATACAAAGATCCACCTCCTTCGATGAATAGAGATTCTTATTGATTTAATCTATATGTTTTTTCAATGATTCTCTTTATGACATCCCTAGAAAATAGGAACTCCAAGATAATGAATGTACAATGATATTCCTTAATTACAATGTCAAACATGATTTATGATATGCTTAATATTGGTATAGTTTTACCAAAATAAATAATTGTTTTTCCAAATTGATAGTCTACCACTAGACGACTTCATAGTCGAGATGGATATCTTTATGTTTTATATGTTTCTTTTAGTACCTTGCAAGAAGAGGACCATTTCATATGTATAAAAAAGATGAATAAGGGCATCAAAAATCATTGAAGCATGGATAGTTTTGAGTTTTCATAGACCAATCATATAAGTGATATTTATACTCAATTATTCTTCTTAAAGGGAGAATAAGATATTAGAGAGTGGATATCGATTAGTAACACCTATTTACTAGGTAAAATAACCATTTGTAGTTATAATGATATGAAAAAATATAAGTGAAAATTGACTAATATCATTACACCAATTAAAAAATATATCATTGATGTTGAATCTACAAATCACTTTAAAAATGAAACCCCAATCCATTGCATCAAAAGATTTCCTAATGTACATCTTTATGGAAAAAATCAATCTCCAATAGATTTGTTATGGAGGTTTACACATTTAGAGGTCGTACTAATACATTCCTGTATATTCTGTGCTTTCACAACGATTAATTGATTTATGGAGATAATTTTACCAAAATTATAGTTATTATATTGGAACGTATATTGTATAAAATTTTATAGAAATTTTTTATGAGAGTAATGTGTTTGATCTAGTAAATTTAAGAAGCATTTTAAAACATTCCAATCAGAGTGAGGAAATAAGCATTGAGTACATGTAGTAACATTCCTGGAGGGAAGAAGGATTTAAAATGATTGAAAACAACCTAGTGAAAAAGATTCTAGTAGAATTTAATGAAGCTATTATTGAATCCATCTGAACCCAAAGAACTATCAGGTTTTAGGAATAAAACTGCCCCTCGAATCTCAAAGTCATTCGGAATAAATGAGAGCAAGTTATTATCCTCATCACTAACAATATTTGGGATGACACAATCTTTATGGTATTTGTTGAGCTCAATAAAATCAAAGAGATGTTCAACATAAGAGACAACATGGCCTCCCAGGGACACCTCATTGTCAATCACTCTATCCCCATCATTCAAGAACATGAGAGGTCTATAATCATTCTATGTTCTATGGATGTAATTATAGAATTTGGAGTTTATATCCCCTTCATTATTCAATTTCAAATTAATACCCTTTTTTTAATCTTATAGTTAATATAGGGTTGTAAATTTAGCATGGATTTGAGGAAAATTAATTGCTAAATTTTTCACTCAAAATTAGCAGATGTGGTTTCACGTTTAATCAGTATGAGTAGTGCCTCCATAGAAATAATTTCATCCCCTATCAAGATATAAATGATTTTATAAAAACTATTTAGATTCTTTTTTAGGTGTATTACCCTCATTATTTAAGTAAAATAATCATTTACACTTTAGATAGAGACCCAGAAAATTTAGTTCAAATTGTTGAAATCGGGTTGAGAGGATTAAGCCTTATTGAATCAAAATAGAAATCATGGCTTGTATGTTCTATTTATTAGGATGTCCATGATGGGATAATGATATGATTTAATCATTAGTATGGTAATTATTGTAATGGAATCATAATTTTCAAGAGCTTTGTCATTAGAGAATGCCAGATCATATTTTCTAGAAACCATTTGAGTATTATGTCTTGTATACAAACTGTAGTTTGCTCTAACAGGATAAATATCAGTCAGATTATTGGCTTCATTGATATATTTGAGACCCATATAATATAGATTGGGGTGAACATATCTCATTCCTTCAATAGGACACAATAGGTTATTGAAGTCACTAATAATAATCCATGGATCATGAATTCTATCACTATTGAGATCAATGTTCTGAAAAAAAAAATATTTATTACTAGTAATTGTTCACATCCCAGAAAATGGATGAAAATAAATGTACAATATATATTTCAGAGTCAAAGGTGATCATTTGATCATCGAGATTGTAGACAGAGTAATCAGTAATAGAATTTAGAGCAAAGACACAATAGGTGTAAATATTATCACAGGTATTATTGCATCCTGTTAGTGTGTAGCTTATTCTTTCAAGTCCATCATCTCTCGAAGAGTATCCTTATTGGGTAAAAAAATTCCCAGGTACTTGGGTTTGTGAAAATGTATAAACATTTTAATAGATTTGGTTGTATCATTGTTTCCCACTTCTCGATAGTTTTAGAAGAGTACAGTCTTTTTCATTTTCATTGTGGGGGGACGTCTTTTTTCCACCCAATTTCTATTTCATCAAGCTTTTATGATTGGGGGTTCTTCTATAATTCCTTTCCAATATTTTCTATAGTGGACATCATTAACAGTTGGAGTTTCGGTTTCTATGTTGTTTTGACTAGATATTATGTGATGCTCTAAATATTTAATAGATCATTTTTCTTGAGTACATCCAATGACATACATTGTGTTAATGTTCACCATATAGTTCCTAGTAGAGGAATTGTCGGAATTAATTTTACTTAAAACACGAGGACAATCATTTCATGTGTTGTTATTTTTTGTTGTGTAGTTATCACTTTTATCGAAGAGGTCTTGGAATACAAAATTGATGATAGGTTGCTTAGAATAGGATATTTCTACATTTTTATTTGGGGATTCTGATGACATGTCTTCTATGAAGATTTATTTTATCTAGATTTTCTCTAGAGAGACCAATTATCTAGCCATTCCATGCACATTGTAGTGGGCATCCTTAGAATAATTATTGGTTAATTTCAAAATGATTCAAGGTTTGTTCGTAACAGCAGGCGATACATGTAGAGACCCAAAGATTGACGTACATGGACATTACATTAATTTTGCGGAATACTTTATACATAACAAAAACAAACATACAAGGAACGCAATAGTTTAGTGTATTTGGAAACTCAGAACATAATATTCTAATCATGGTGAATGATCTTCAACATCTCCCATAATGATCTTCTCATTTTGTTTTCTTACCTAAAACCATTCTTTATATCTTGGGGAAATGAAAACATGAAAAGGGTGAGCTCAAATTCTCAGTAAGGGTAAGCATGGATAAAATAAAACAAACCACATACATTTGAACTAAAAAACATGAACATAATGTTTACACATCAAAATCTTGAGTTGTGAAATAAATCTTGGTAGTACGTAAGGCATAGTTCATAAAGGAACATTATTCATGATAAAATAGCATGGTAATAAAACATTTAATTATGAAAAACCATTAAGCAAATGAAATTATTTCAATAGTATCCAAGGCATTGCTTCCAAGAACATATTAGTGGAAAAATTCCCTTTCTGAATCGAGTTCACTCCTCGTTTCAGTCCTGTAACACTAAACCAGAACAACTTTCCATTCAATCCATGTCTATCTCATGAGATTTAAATATTTACCCAATGCATTGGATGGAGATATAGGTCCCACCCATCTAATAATGAAATCATTCTTACATGTCCCACACCATGAACATAAATCATTTATCATTAGCCAGAGTATAAAATGGGTTTAATAAAAATAATCCCATCATAACATAACCGAAAAAATGGATATCATTTCATTATAAGAAAAGTGAAACCATGTAAATAATATAGATATTATAATTTAAACATAAACATAAGATATAATTTCATCTTAGATGGAAATTGATTTTCATAAAACACTTGAAAAGAATTCTTGAGGAAAATATTCTTTCTTCTTAAAAATAATTTTATTTTCACAAAATGCTAGAAAATATTAAAAGAAAATGATTTTATCAAAAATAACAATGAAATAATTTAGGGTAAACATCAAGAAAATAAGGCGTTATGAAACCGTAAAAATCTGTTCAGGCCGTATATGTAAAAAAAATTCTCCTCGTACTTTTGTCGAAAAACTCAAAATATTTCTCGTATGGTAAAAAATTGAAATATTCCTTTCATTACATGTGTTAGAAGACAAAAACTTTTAGAAAACATGGATATGCATGATAACAATAACCCCAGTAAATACATACCAAAAAAAATCTCAGATAAGAACGAGATTGGAATAATTATCCCTTACCTTATGTCCAATTTCTTCCGTAAGTGTCCAAGACTCCTGTATAGTGGGTATAAACATATTATTAACTAGTAACAGAACCATAATAATATTTATCATATCGTATATGATTCACTTACGACTTTATATTATCTGTTCATTTGTCAAGTCTATGTTAAAGCAGCATTTTGGATAAAATTGTTTCATTTATCATTTGTGCTTTGACTTGTTATTATTAATATGTTTACTGAAATCATGATTACATAATTATAGAATATAAAAAAAATTATTTATACATAATATATATTCATAATATACATATATATATTAGATCAATTATTGGAAAGAAATACACCGTTCATGGAGAAGGTAGGTCGTACGTACGCATGAACGCTATTTTTCATTTCCTTATTGAATTGAATGGAATAAAGTAAGTGACATAAATATATATATATTTAAATATAGTTTCATTATTATGTAATATATTTCATGATTACTTATTATATATACTTTATAATCATTCTTGAATTGTTAACATGGAAAATGAATCTCATCGGATCGTGGAGATGGTAATCTGTACGTACGCACGAGTGATGATATCGTTCCCATATTTATTGAATGGAATTGGAGTGGATGATATTTAATTTTAAAATTATTATGATGTTATAATAATTATATATTTTTATTCTTTACACCATTATACCCATCCATGTATGGTTGTGGTGGAAAAACTGATTACACCACGGTGTGGAGACGGTATTCCATACATACGCACACCCGGTGATTTCGTTTTCCGTAGGATTGATAGAAGGTGAAATAAGGCTGTTTAATATTAATAATAACATATCGGTATATAACTAATACTGATTTCATTACTTTATAATGAAACAACTAAGGAAGAGGAAGTATAAGAAGAAAGAAACTTGAAATAATCTGTAGAATAGATTAACTCTTCCTCGACGCACCTCCTTTAAACTTCTTATTAGGAAACTAGAGTTTGTATTTTGAGAAGAAAAAAACCATTATGATATAACTATATAGGTTGAGAAGATTAATTGGCAGGGGTTTTCTATAAGGCACAAGCCTTAAACATTACTTAATCTGGAATTACATGAATAGTTCACATAGAGGATTTTTTTGGATTAAAGTTTTAGTGAATTTGGTCATAACTATTACATCTCAAAGGATTACATAGTATACACTTCTACTATGTTTCAATAAAATAAATAAAAAAATTAAAAAGAAACATGTATAGTTCCATGTTTTAGATAGAATGTCTTTCCTTGATCCCATCATTGACCCTATTCATCTTTATGTCCTGTGAAAAAAACATTTCAAAAACATGGGATGAGCATAAAAATCCTAGTAAAGGATACACAAAGAAGGAAAACTGTTAGTTTTTCAAAACAACAATTAAAACACGAGTACTTTACCAATGTAATACTTTTCACCTTTATGAATTAGTAAAAACTCTTCACTGAACAATAGAACATTACTTACCCTTTTGTAACCAACAGATTACCATAAAACTCGTATAAATAACACATATAATATAAAGGTAACTTGGGACATAAACTCACTTAAATGGAATAACCATACGGTCGACTTCCACACATACTTAATGGAATAGCCATACGACCGACTTCCATACCCAATGCATTGGAGGTTATAATGTAACCACCCATCCTGGTATTCACGGAACCATCCATAATATGGTTTATCATTTAACCACCCGTCAAATGTCCAAGTACCATCATAAAATCATTAGACATAAAACAAATATAATTGAAAGAAAACATTTACACACATTGATCACAATATATCGCTTTAATATATTGACAAAAACAATACATTATAAAAACCATATTCAATACCAAAATACATAAAATTGTACATGGTATTTATTTCATTTTAAAAACATTACAACTTTTTGAGGAATCCAAAGACCAAATAATACTCACGGCGGCGGAAAAAGGACGTTGTCACTGCGTACGTTAAAATAAACATTCCTTTTTTCGTTTTGTAAAACTCATCGTAGAAAAAGATACCTTTTGAATAAAATTAAAATTTAAAGGGGTTTATACACCGTATAAAATAATGTCTTTTATTAGAACAAAATATGCCTCAATGAATGGAGATTGAGACGAAGTCCCTTATAAAGAGGGTAACCTTGGATCAAGGATAAATAAATTACATAATTATGTTTGACAAACCAATACACCAAATATAAGTCGATATTAAGTGTAAAACAATAAGAGGATATTGACACATTTTCATAGAATGACATATTCAAGGAGTACATGTTGATCCCAAAGAATAAAAATTGGGTTAAGAAGTTCCCTTGAAAATATTTTATAGTCTAACAGTGTCACTTCAAAATTCAGAAAATGAGTTGATGATAGATAAAAAGGGGTATCTCATCACTTGGACATAACATTTATAGCAATAAGGTTATATAAGAACATATCCCATCATAATAAGATTAAAAGACCTAAAAAGAAGTCTTTTAAAATGAGGAGGGTGAAAGGTTCCCTTACCGAATTGGGTAACTTCTGAAACGTAAACCCCATGAAATAAAGAATGTAGAAAATTGAGGTAAATACCCATAAACGAAATTATATTACACCAAGAGTATAATAATGGGTAGTACATACACCACTCAAAGGTAAATGGTGGAAAATGTAGCATAAATCTCATAGGAATAAAAGTGAGATGAAAAATCACTTATGAAACTCAGCAGCCTAACAACGCCACTTAAAACATCCAAAAATGGAATTATGAGATCAAATAGGGTCTCTTATAATATGAAAGAAATACAGTTTTATGAATATAAAATAATATCCCCAAACATAATAATGATGAGCTTAATAGAAATGACATAAAAGAGTGTACTTAAAAAGAACGAGAGAGGATGGATCCCTTACCTCAAGTCTGAATTGTCTTGTTCGTTTTTTTATATTCCTGAATAATAAACATTGGTCAATTTATAATTTACTAAGTACCTCTTTTAAATATTATTATTCAGTTCATATCACATATTATAATGTTATAATAATTTGTTAATAATGTGGGTTCGTATCAGACGTTTTTGTCGATGTTTGGTACATGAGTCCAAAATGAACTAGTTTGAAAATGATTGTCCATGTAGTTATAAGTAAATCATCTCCAGAATAGTATTAATGATTTAAATATCATATATATCCAGTACATATTAATTTTATACTACTACATAACATTTGGAGAGAACAAAATGAAATGCACTGTTCATGGAGACGGTAGGCCGTACGTACGCATGAACGCTGCTTTCATTTCTTTGTCATATTAATGTAATTAAGAGTAATTTATAGATATATATATATATATTTTAATTAAAATATAATATATATGTTATATAGTTAACATATGATCATTAATTTAATTCTCTATACATTCCATGTATTGAATGAACGAGTCACATCACTTGAGGGGGCAGAAGTCCACATTTTCCTCGTATGAAATTATCGCATTTTCACAACATGAAAAGCATAAAGGCATGTTTTATATTTTAAATTTAGAGGAATATAGAAAAAATAAATACCATATATATCATATATAAAATATAGTTACATCATAATTGCCACCATGAATGGTTTTATGAAAATATTGAACAATCATCGTTTCGTGAGGCTGAAATTTGCCATCCACAGAAACAATATGTTCTTTAACCATTAGACAAAGTTGTGTGTAAGTGCAGCTATAATAAATCACATAAAAAAATCCTAGTATATTTATGATACTGGTTTTGTTACAAAATAAAGGAATAAAATGTTTTTAGAGGGTTGGATAATCAAAATAAAACAAAAGAACACAAGGGAAGACATTACCATTAAATCGGGTAACTCTTTTTAATTTGAGCTCTAAGGCTTCCTTGGAAAAGATTATGCCCAAAGGATAGGATTCAATGATGAATATATGTATGTGTAGAGATGAAATGTTCTGGTTTTTTCCGAGACAAAAGCTTGAGAAGTGTGGGTACGGTGGTAGAGGTGGGGGCCTTTTATAAGAGGAGAGGAGTGGCACTCTTGGAAAGTTATAAACTTTTACTTTATTATAAAATGCTTTTCAAATTTTAAAGGTACAAAAATTATATATTTCTAGGATAAGGAGATAAGAGTTAGAAATAAATCCATCCAATTGGTTTTTGACAAATGCAGGTCTTAGATTTTACATTATCTTTTCATTTTATTTAAATAGTTAAATAATGGGGTAATCACTGCATCATCATGGTGTCATAAATACATTAATTTATTTAATGTCTAAAAATTATATAAAAACTATCATGATGTAGGAAATAGTATTATCTTTCTAATGAATATTTATAGTAAAACATATGATTTCTATAACCCCATTTAAACATTGTTTTAGTAAAACAACACATGTTTGTTACATTTTTACTTTAACATTAAATAAAATGTTTTTAATGTCATTTTCCTACCAAAGTGGCCCCATGTGGTCCCCAAGTTGACCCATGGATTTTAACGGTCGAAATGACACATTAAATATGGGTAGGACATGTGTCACGGTCATTTAATATTATTAAAACATTATTTTTACCTTAAATTACAGTAATTACCTCTAATCGCGATTAAAAACTTAAAAGTTACTATCCACCAAAAAAAATTATTTTAATCCCATTGAACCACATTTTAATTCCTAATGATAACCATGTATGTCAGATTTTTGAAATTCCAAAAACAGAGTTGGTAAAATTTCATTTAAACGAAAAATCAGTTTTTTAAGTACAACTTAGTGGTTTCACTATTCATCAAAAATTGATGTTTTTTAGAAAAATACCAAAAATTCACCCTAAGGTATATTTGATATTCCGAATTCAAAAATGATTTCTATTTTAAAAAATTCAAAACATATAAGTTGCATTAATTAATTTAATAATTAATCCCGTGGTCAGATCAAATAGCATGTTTTTAGGAAACAATATATATCAAAAGATTGACACTAGTTTAAGTCTAATTTTAAAGTGAAATTAATTCCAATGACCACTATTGGATTAAATGGTAAAAATATATTATAATTTCACATTAAAACCAATTCAAAAGGTAATATAATCATATAAATAAATTAGATTAAAAAGTGGTTTTGAATTAAAATACAACATTTTTCTCTATTCATTAAAAAATGAATATTATCGGAAAAATACAAAAAATTTACACAATGTAAATTTCGATGTCCCAATTCTAAAGATGAATTTTATTTTGTCAAATACAACATATAAAATTTTCAACAGTATATTTTAAAAGGGTTCTCCATCAAAAGGCGGTTAATCGACCTTTTAAAGAATATTAGAAGATTTATGCATAAAATTGGATTCATTTGCATTTTTTGTCCTCTATACTTTTTTTTAAAAAGTAAAAATACTTGAAAAACATATAAAATCATTTGGTAGTTAGTTATGTTCATTCTCGTCATTACAACTGCTAGGTGTTAACTACCATTTGATATAAAATTATTTTATTATTAGAGTGCATCGTAAGATTTCAAAGGAACTCGTTGTTGCGTAATGGGTAAGCCATCAAGCATAGCGTTACCTTTAAAGTAATATTAATATGTTTTTCAAAAATATGGATAAATATAAAAATTTAATATTATTTATTTACCTGGGGTGTTACATCCTTCCCCCCTTTTGGGAATTGCGTCCTTGCAATTTTTAAATTGGGCTCGAAAACATCATTGAAAGCCCCACATTGTAGAAGGAGTAAATTAAACTATAACTATAAAATAATGAAAGGGAAGTACAAAGCTCACCCGAGTAAACCCATAATAATATTACATGTATAAAAAAATGGATATGGAAGAAAAAACAAAGGGTCATGTTCTGAGGGAGTGTGATAGAAAAAATGTTTAGGAGAATGTTAACCACCAGAAAATCACAAACTTGTGATGGGTTAAACGGTATTGGATTCCCCAGTAAGAAAAATTTAATGGAAAACATTTTTTTTGTTACTTTTCATTGAGGAATTTATTTTTGAGCTTAGCTAAAACATAAGGAAACATACTTACTTGTCATGTTTACTTTAACTTTAACTATATTTCTTACATGAACTCATATATTCTCCAAAAGATGAGTATGTAGGATGACTTGTTTACATTAAGAGAGCTATAATCAACTTCTAGAGAATCATCTAATCCACAAAAGAGAACTATACACTTCCCATGTCTTCATACCTTAACCAAAATTAAACAAAAAAGGTTAGTATGAGATCAGATAATACCCAAAAAGGATGATTCTTTATAAAAAGGAAATCTATTATTAATCTCCAAAACTTGTTCAACAAGACCCAAAGTTCAACGAACAACAAAAGTAAACCAAACTAAGATTGAAACCCAAATATTTTAAGGATTTAATCACATAGTCTTCCAAGTTAAATCGTAACATTTATCTCCAAACAACATCAGTTTCTCTTAAAGTCTCGTATTGAAAATTAATTAACCTAATCACATATCCTCCATGATAGGTTAATAATTTCCATTGATAACCCAAAATAAACTTACTCTTAATTCATAAAATTATATAACTAAAAAGAATTAGTCAAAATAACCAGGGACTTCACGTAGTCCAGTGGTAGGTGATAAATACCAGTCGCACTTTGGTTGTGGGTTCGATTCCCGCAGTTCTGTCAGACGCGATGGGTTGTCACACGGTCCGTGCGTTGTCATTTTTCCAAACTATATAATTATCAAATAATTCCCAAAAGAGATAAAATCATCAAAAATAACCATAACATAATTTAACCTCAATTTTATCTCATGCCTTTCACTTTCCATCATAACATATAGTAACCCATAATTACCATAAAAGTAAGGATCATATAAACCCAAATGGTTTTTTAAAACTATGTCCACAAAAGAACATACAACTATTCCTTGAATTAAAATTTTATATATCAGACATCAGGGTTACACATACTATAAAAAGCCTTCTAATGTATCCCCATCATCAAAAGAGACTTAACACTGTTAAGAATTTCACCATAACTCTTGAATCTCTTATATGTTGACTTCTTACTCATTCAACATTCTTCATGATCCATTAACCATTCCATTCCAACTTATTCTGAAATAATTCTTTCCTACAAACAAAATCATGAATCATATCCTAAGATTCCAAAATATGAAAACAAAAGTTAATAAATAGTCCATACCTTTGATTGGTCATTTTCAGTTTCTTCATCCTCAATCGGAATGGAATTAGGTATTGGTAAACGAATATTTGTACGATCTTGGTGATCCATTTACCGAAACATCTTCATAGGACATGTGTTTCCATAATGATCATGCACACCAAATTAAAAACATTCAATTGATCCCTCAGAAAGAACTTCTTTCCCTTTCCTTGAGTCAAGTGGATGTTTCCTTTTTCCATGATAGGTTCTTGCTTTATGACCTTCATTTCAAAATCTATAGCATATTTCTCTCCCTTGGAATACTTTTCCTAGGTGTTTCTTCCCACATCTTTAACACATTGGTTTTTGAACACATTTACCTTTATGATTATTACCTGTAGCTCCGTAGGGATTTTTTTCTCGTATATATGATGCCTTATAGAAATCACCAAGGTTTAGGTAGTCAATCATGGCTCCATATAGTTGGTTGATGATAAACACAAGAGTTCTCATTGTATCTCCCATATCATTCAGTTGCTTGCCCAAAAAACTGTCACAGTTTCCTTCACATCCACTGTTACTTTGGTGCTTGCTAGATCCATCCATTTACTAAAACCAAAAATGCCAGGGTGACAATATCAACAAAAACATCATGTACTAATGAGGAAGATAAACAATAATATATACTTACTCATTCACTTTATCTAAAGCTAGGACTCTTTCTGAAATTTTAACCATTATGGTAATGTCACTTATGCTTAGAGAATACCCTAACCTCTAAGGTTATCTAAACCGACCTCTAATACCAACTATAAGGCCCAGGCCTTAAACATTACTTAATAATGAATTAACTTAATAATTCACATAGACGATCTTTTCTGGATTAGACTTTTAGAGAATTATGTCATAACTATTACATCTCAAATGATTACATATTAAACACTTCTACTAAGTTTCCATAAAATAAATAAAACACTTAGAAAGAAACATGTCTAGTTCCATGTTTTAGATAGAATGTCGTTCCTTGATCCAATCCTTGACCATATTCATCTCTATGTCCTGTGGAAAACATTTCAAAAACTTGGGATGAGTATAAAAATCCCAATAAGGGATACACAAAGATGGAAAACTGTTAGTTTTTCAAAACAACAAGTAAACCATGAGTACTTTACCAAAGTAATACTTTTTTCCATTATGATGTAGTAAAAACTCTTCACTGAATAAAAGACCATTACTTACCCTTTTGTAACAAAATTATTTCCATAAAACCCATATAAAGAACACATAACATATAACGGTAACATGGGACATATACATACATAAATGGAATAACCATATAGTCGACTTTCACACATACGTAATGGAATAGCCATACGGTCGACTTCCATACCCAATGCATTGGAGGTTATAACATAACCACCCATCATGGTATTCACGGTACCACCCATAATATTGTTTATCACATAACCACCCATCAAATTTCCAAGTACCATTACAAAATCATAAGACATAAACAAATATAATGGAATGAAAACATTTTCACACTTTGATCACAATATATCACTTAAATATATTTACATAACAAATAAATTATAAAAACCATTTTCAATACCTAAATATATATAAGTGTATATGTTATTTATTTCATTTTAAAAACATTACGGCTTGTTGAGGAAGCCAAATACCAAATAATACTCGTGGTGGCAGAAAAAGATTGTTGTCACCACGTACGTTAAATGAAACATTCCTTTTTGTCGATTTGTAAAATGCTTCATAGAAAAAGATTCCTCTTGTATAAAATTAAATGTCAAAGGGGTTTATACACCATATAAATGATATTATTGTATTAGAACAAAATATTCCTCAATGAAAGGAGATTGAGACGAAGTCCCTTAGAAAGACGGTATCCTTGGATTAAGGATATATCAATTACATAATTACGTGTGAAAAACTAATACACCAAATATAAGTGGATATTAACTGTAAAACAATCAGAGTTCATTCAAAAATTTTCATAGAATGAAAAATTCAAGGAGTACAAGTTTATCCCAAAGAATCAAAATTGGATTATGAAGTTCCCTTTCCAAAATTTGACAGCCTAACGACGGCACATAAAAATTCAGAAATTGAGTTGATGAGAGATAAAAAGGGGTATCTCATCCCTTGGACATAAAATTTATAGCAATAAGGATATATAAGAACATATCCAATCATAATAATATTAAATGACCTAAAAAAGAAGTATTTTAAGATGAGGAGGGTGAAAGGTTCCCTTACCGAATTGGGTATCTTCTCGAAACGTACACCCCATGAAAGAAGGACTATACAACATTGATGTAAATACCAATAATCAAAATAATATTACACCAAGAGTATAATAATGGGAGGTAAATACACCACTCAAATGAAAATGGTGTAAAATGTAGCATAAATCTTACAGGAATAAAAGTTAGATGAAAAATCACTTATGAAAACTTGGCAGCCTAACGACGCCACTTAAAACATCCAAAAATGGAATTATGAGATCAAATAACGTATCACATTATATGAAAAAAAATCAGTATGATGAATATAATATAACATCCCCAAACATAATAATGATGATCATATAAGAAATGACATAAAAGAGAGTACTTAAATAGAATGAGAGAGGTTGGATCCCTTACCTCAAGTCTGACTTGTCTTGTTCATTTCATTATATTACTGAAAAATGAACTTTTTTTAATTTATAATTGCTTAAGGAAATATTTTAAATATTATTATTCAATTCATATCACATATTATAATGTTATAATAATTGGATAATAATGTGAGTTCATATCAGACGTTTTTGTCGATGTTTGGTACATGAGTCAAAAATGAACTTGTTTGAAAATGATCGTCCACGTAGTTATAAGTAAATCATCTCCAAAATATTATTAATGATTTAAATATCATATATATCTAGTAAATATTCATTATATACTACTACATAACATTTGGAGATAAAAATAAATGAAATGCACCGTTCATGGAGACGGTAGGCCATTCGTACTCATGAACACTACTTTCATTTCTTTGTCATATTAATGGAATTAAAAATAATTGAGAGATATATATATATTATAATTAAAGTATAATATATATGATATATAGGTCACATATATTCATTAATGTCATTTTTTATAAATTCCATGTATTGAATGAACGAGTCAAATCACTTGAGGGGGCGGTAATCCACACTTCCTCGTATGAAATAATCGCATTTTCACAACATGAAAAGCATAAAGGCATCTTTTAAATATATCATTAAGAGGAATATAGAAACCATAAATACCATATATATCATATATAAAATATAGTAACATCATAATGGCCACCATGAAAGGTGTTAATAAAATATTGAACAATCATCATTTCATGAGGCAGAAATTCACCATCCACAGAAACAGTATGTTCATTAACCATTAGACAAAGGTGTGTGTAAGTTTACCTAATATACTTCACATAACAACATTCTAGTATATTGTAGATACTGGGTTTGTTATAAAATAAAGGAATAAAAAGAGTTTATAGGGTTGGAGAATCAAAATAACTCAAAAGAACACAAGGGAAGACATTACCTTTAAATCGGGTAACTCTTTTTGATTTGAGATCAAAGGCTTCCTTGGAATGGATTCTGCCCAATGAAGAGGCTTAAATGATGAATTGAGGGATGTTTAGATGTGAAATGGGAAGGGTTTTTCTGAGTCAAAGGCTTCAGAGGTGTGGGTAAGGTGGTAGAGGTTGGGGCCTTTTATAAGAGTAGCGGAGTGGCACTCTTGGAAAGTTATCAACTTTTACATTATTATAAAATGATTTTCATATTTTAAAGGCCCAAAATTTATATATTTCGAGTATAAGGTGATAATAGTTCGTAATACATCAATCCAATAGGTTTTTTACAAGTTTAGGGCGTATATTTTACATTATCTTTTCATTTTATTTAAATCGTTAAATAATGAGGTAATCACTGCATCATCATGGTGTCATGAATAATTTAATTTATTTAATGTCTAAAAATTATAAAAAAACTATAATGAAGTAGGAAATTGTATTAAATTTATAATTAATATTTATAGTAAAACATATGACTTGTATAACCCCATTTAAACATTGTTTTAGTAAAACAAAACATGTTTGTTACATTTTTATTTTAATATTAAATAAAATGTTTTTAAGGTCATTTTCCTACCAAAGTGGCTCCATGGGGTCCCCAAGTTGACCCATGTATTTTATTGGTCGGAAATTACACATAAAATAAGGTTAGGACATGTGTCATGGTCTTTTAATAATATTAAAACATTATTTTTATCGTAAATTACACTAATTACCTCTAATTGCGATTAAAAACATAAAATTTACTATTCACCAAAAATATTATTTTAACCCCATTGAACCACATTTTAATTCCTAATGAAAAAAATGTAGGTCGGATTTTTGAAATTTAAAACACAGAGGTGGTAAAATTTCATTTAAACGAAAAATCAGTTTTTTTAAGTACCACTTAGTGTTTTCACTATTCATCAAAAATTGAATTTTTTCAGAAAAATACCAAAAATTCACCCTGAGCTATATTTGATATTATGAATTCAAAAATGATGTCTATTTTACAAAATTAAAAACATATAAGTTACATTGATTAATTTAATAATTAATCCTGCTGTCATAACAAATAGCGTATTTTTATGAAACAATATATATCAAAAGATTGACACTAGGTTAAGTCCAATTTCAAAGTGAAATTAATTCAAATGACCACTATTTGATTAAATGGTAAAAATATATTCTAATTTAACTTTAAAACCAATTCAAAATATAATATAATCATATAAATAAATTAGATTAAAAAGTGGTTTTTAATTAAAATACAACAATTTTCTCTATTCATTAAAAAATGAACATTATCGGAAAAATACAAAAAATTTACACAAAGTAAATTTTGATGTCCAGATTAAAAAGAGGAATTTTATATTTTTCAAATACAAAAAATAAAATTGTCAAATGTATATTTAAAAATGGTTCTCCATCAAAAGGCGGTTAATCGACCTTTTAAAGAATATTAGAAGATTTATGCATAAAATTGGATTCATTTGCATTTTTAATCCTCTAGAATTTATTTTAAAAAGTAAAAATACTTGAAAAACATATATAATCATTTGGTAGTTAGTTCTATTCATTCCCGTCATAACAACGGCTAGGTTATAACTACCATTTAAAATAAAATTATTTTATTATTAGAGTGCAACGTAACATTTCAAAGGAACTCGTTGTTGCGTAATGGGTAAGCCATCAAGCATAGCGTTCCCTTTAAAGTAATATTAATATTTTATTCAAAAATATGGATAAATATAAAAATGTAATATTCTTTATTTACCTGGGGTGTTACATCCTTCCCCCCTTTTGTGAATTGCGTCCTCACAATTTTTAAATTGGGCTCGAAAACTTCATTGAAAGCCCCACATCGGTGAATGAGTAAATTAAACTATCACTATAAAAGAATGAAAGGGAAGTACAAAGGTCATCCGAGTTAACCCATACTAATATTACATGTATGAAAACAAGGATATAGAAGAAAAAAAGGTTCATGTTCTGAGGGAGTGTGATAGAAAACATGTTTAGGAGAATGTTAACCAGCAGAAAATCACAAACTTGTGATGGGTTAAACAGTATTGGATTACCCAGTAGGAAAAGTTAATGGACGACATTTTTTTTGTTACTTTTCATTGAGGAATTTATTTTCTAGATTAACTAAAACATAAGTAAACATACTTACTTGTCATGTTGACTTTCATCTTTTACTATATTTCTTACACGAACTCATATTTTCTCCAAAAGATGAGTATTTAGGATAACTTGTTTGCATTAAGAGAACTATAATCAACTTCTAGAGAATCTCCTAATCCACAAAAGAGAACTGTATACTTCCCATGTCTTTATACCTTAACCAAAACTAAAACAAAAAAGGTTAGTATGAGATCAGATAATACCCAAAAAGGATAATTCTTCATAAAAAGGAAATGTATTCTTAATCTCCAAAATTTTTCCAACAAGACCCAAAGTTCAAAGAACACAAAAATTAAACCAAACTAAGATTGAAACCCAAATATTTGAAGGATTTAATCACATAGTCTTCCAAGTTAAATCGTAACATTTATCTCTAAACAACCTCAGTTTCTCTTAAAGTCTCGTATTGAAAAGTAATTAACCCAATCACATATCCTCCATGATAGGTTAATAATTTCCATAGATAACCCAAAATCAACTTAATCTTAATTCATAAAATCATCTAACTAAAAATAATTAGTCAAACTAACCAGGGACTTCACGTAGTCCAGTGATAGGTGATAAATACCAGTCGCACATTGGTTGTGGGTACGATTCCCGCAGTTTTGTCCGACGCGATGGGTTGTCACACAGTCTGTGTATTGTCCTTTTTCCAAACTATATAAATATAATATCATTACCAAAGAAGAGATAAATTAATTAAGAATAACCATAGCATAATTTAACCTCAATTTTATCTCATGCCTTTCACTTTCCATCATAACATATAGTAACCCATCATTACCTCAAAAATAAGGATCATATAAACCCAAATGGTTCTTTATAACTATGTCCACAAAATAACATACAACAATTCCTTGAATAAAATTTTCATTTATCTATCATCAGGGTTACACATACTATAAAAACCTTTCTATTGTAACCCCATCATCAAAATAGACTTAATACTCTTAATAATTTCACAGAAACTCTTGAAGACCTTATATGTTGACTTCTTACTCATTAAACATTCTTCATGATCCATTAACCATTACTTTCCAACTAATTATGAAATACATATTTCCTACAAACAAAATCATGAATAATATCCTACGATTTGAAAATATGAAAACAAAAGTTATGAAATAATCCATACCTTTGATTGGTCATTGTCAGTTTCTTCATCCTCAATCGGAATGGCATTACGTATTGGTAAACGAATATTTGTATGACCTTGGTGATACCTTTACCTAAACTTCTTCATAGGACATGTGTTTCCATAATGACCATGCACACCACATTAAAAAAATTAAATTGATCCTTCAGAAAGAACTTATTTCCCTTTCATTGAGTCAGCTGGATGTTTCCTTTTACCATGGAAGGTTCTTGCTTTATGACCTTCATTTCAACATCTATAGCATAATTCTGTCCCTTTGAAAAAATTTCCTAGGTGTTTCTTTCCACATCTTTGACACATAGGTTTTTGAACACACGTACCTTTATGATTATTACATGTAGTTCTATAGGGAGTTTTTCTCACATATATGATGCCTTATAGAAATCACCAAGGTTTAGGTGGTTAATCATGGCTCCAGATAGTTGGTTGAGGATAAGCACAATAGTTATCATTGTAGCTCCCATATCATTCAGTTGCTTGCCCAGAAAACTGTCACAGTTTCCTTCACATCCACTGTTACTTTGATGCCTGCTAGATCCAGCCATTTACTAAAACCAAAAAAGCCAGTGTGAGTATATCAACAAAACCATCATGTTCTAATGAGGAATATAAAAACTAAGATATACTTACTCATTCACATTATCTAAATCTAGGACTCATTCTGAAATTTTAACCATTATTGTAATGTCACTTATGCTTAGAGAATACCCTAACCTCTAATGTTATCTAAACCGACCTCTAAGACTAAATATATGGGACCTGACATAAACATTAAATAATCATGAATTAAATAAATAATTCACATAGAGGATATTTTCAGGTTTAGAGTTTTATATAATTAGGTCATAACTATTACATCTCAAATGATTATATAGTAGACACTTATACTAAGTTTCCATAAAATAAATAAAACACTTAAAAAAACATTTCTAGTTCCATGTTTTAGATAGAATGTCTTTCCTTGATCCAATCCATGACCCTATTCATCTATAAGTCTTGTGGAAAGCATTTCAAAAACATGGGATGAGCATAAAAATCCCAGTAAAGGATACACAAAAAAGGAAAACTATTAGTTTTTCAAAACAACAAGTAAAGCATGAGTACATTACCAAAGTAGTACATTTCGCCTTTATGAAGTAGTAAATACTTTTCACTGAATAAAATACCATTACTTACCCTTTTTAAACCAAAATATTACCATAAAACCCATATAAAGAACACATAACATATAAAGGTATCCTAGGACATATACATACTTAAATGGAATAACCATACGGTCGACTTCCACACATACTTAATGGAATAGCCATATAGCCGACTTTCATAACCAATGCATTGGAGGTTATAACCTAACCACCCATCCTGGTATTCACGAAACCACCCATCATATGGTTTATCATGTAACCACCCATCAAATTTCCAAGTACCATTATAAAATCATAAGACATAAAACAAATATAATTGATAGAAAATCTTTCCACACATTGATCACAATATATCACTTAAATATATTGACAAAACAAATACATTATAAAACCCATTTCAATACCAAAATAAATAAAAGTGTATATGTTATTTATTTCATTTTAAAAATATTACGGCTTATTGAGGAAGCCAAAGAACAAATAATACTCACGGCGGCAGAAAAAGGTCGTTGTCACCGAGTACGTTAAATGAAACATTCCTTTTTTCGTTTTGTAAAACGCTTCATAGAAAAAGATTCATATTGTATAAAGTTAAAAGTCAACAGGGTTTATACACCATATAAAATAAAGTCTTTTATTAGAACAAAATATGCCTCAATGAATGGAGATTGAGACGAAGTCCCTTACAAAGACGGTATCCTTGGATTAAGGATAAATCAATTACATAATTAAGTGTGAAAAACCAATACACCAAATATAAGTGGATATTAAGTGTAAAACAATTATAGGTCATTGACACATTATCATAGAATGGCATATTCAAGGAGTACATGTTTATCCCAAAGAATCAAAATTGGGTTATGAAGTCCCTTGCAAAAATTTGACACCCTAACGATGACACTTGAAAATTTAGAAATTGAGTTGATGAAAGATAAAAAGGGGTATATCATCCCCTAGAAATAAAATTTATAGCAATAAGGATATATAAGAAATATCCCATCATAATAAGATTAAAATACCTAAAAAAGAAGTATTTTAAAATGATGAGGGTGAAAGGTTCCCTTACCGAATTGGGTAACTTCCGAAACGTACACCCCATGAAAGAAGGACCATACAAAATTGATGTAAATACCAATAAATGAAATCATATTAAAACAATAGTATAATAATGGGAAGTACATACACCACTCAAAGGAAAATGGTGGAAAATGTAGAATAAATCTTACAGGAATAAAAGTGAGATGAGAAATCCCTTATGAAAACTCGGCAGCCTAACGGCGCCACTTAAAACATCGAAAAATGGAATTATGAGATCAAATAGAATCTCTCATTATATGAAAAAAAAATTACAGTATGATTAATATAAAATAAGATCCCCAAACATAATAATGATGAGATTATAATAAATGACATAAAAGAGAGTACTTAAAAAGAAAGAGAGAGGATGGATCCCTTACCTCAAGTCTGACTTGTCTTGTTCATTTCTTTATAGTCCAGAATAATAAACTTTGGTATATTTATAATTGCTTAAGGAAATATTTTAAAGATTATTATTCAATTCATATCACATATTATAATGTTATAATAATTGGTTAATAATGTGAGTCCATATCAAACTCTTTTTTCGATGTTTGGTACATGAGTCAAAAATGAACTTGTTTGAAAATGATTGTCCATGTAGTTATTAGTAAATCATCTCCAGAATAGTATTAATGATTTAAATATCATATATATCCAGAATATATTCATTATATACTACTCCATAACATTTGGAGATAAAAATAAATGAAATGCACCGTTCATGGAGACAGTAGGCCATTCGTACGCATGAATGATACATTCATTTCTTTGTCATATTAATGGAATTAAAAATAATTGATATATATATATATATTATAAATCCAGTATAATATATATTTTATATAGGTCACATATATTCATTAATTTAATTCTTTATACATTCCATGTGTTGCATTAAAGAGTCACATCACTTGAGGGGGCAGTAGTCCACACTTCCTCGTATGAAATTATCGCATTTGCACAACATGAAAAGCATAAAGGCATGTTTTAAATGTAACATTCAGAGGAATATAGAAAACATAAATACCATATATATCATATATAAAATATATTCACATCATAATGGCCACCATGAAAGGTGTTAATAGATGATTGAACAATCATCTTTTCGTGAGGCAGAAATTCGCTATCCACAGAAACAGTATGTTCATTAACCATTAGAGGAAGGTGTGTGTAAGTGTACCTCAAATACTTCACATAAAAACATCCTAGAATATTTATGATACTTGTTTTTTTACAAAATAAAGTAATAAAAAGAGTTTAGAGGGTTGTAGAAGAAAAATAAAAAAAAAGAACACAAGGGAAGACATTACCTTTAAATCGGGTAACTCTTTTTGATTTGAGATCAAAGGCTTCCTTGGAATTGATTGTGCCCAAAGAAGAGGCTTAAATGATTAATAGAGGGATTTTTAGAGGTGAAATGGGAAGGGGTTGGCCGAGCCAAAGGCTTTGGAGGTGTGGGTAAGGTGGTAGAGTTGGGGGCCTTTTATAAGAGGAGAGGAGGGGCACTCTTGGAACGTTATAAACATTTACATTATTATAAAATGATTTTCAGATTTTAAAGGTACCAAAATTATATATTTCTAGTATAAGGTGATAAGAGTTCAAAATCCATCCATACAATATTTTTTTGACAAGTGTAGGTCTTAGAATTTACATTATCTTTTCATTTTATTTAAATCATTAAATAATTAGGTAATAAATGCATCATCATGGTGTCATAAATAATTTAATTTATTTAATGTCTAAAAATTATAAAAAAAACTATCATGATATAGGAAATCGTTTTATATTTATAATGATTATTTATAATAAAAAATATGACTTGTATAACCCCATTTAAAAATTGTTTTAGTAAAACAATACATGTTTGTGACATTATTATTTTTACATTAAATAAAATGTTTTTTATGTCATTTTCCTACCAATGTGGATCCATGGGGTCCCCAAGTTGACCCATGTATTTTCATGGTCAGACATGAAAAATCCAATAAGGGTAGTACATCTTTCATGGTCATTTAATATTATTAAAACTTTATTTTTACTTTAAATTACACTAATTACCTCTAATCGCGATTAAAAACATAAAAGTTACTATTCACCAAAAAATTATTTTAATCAAATTGAAGCACATTTTATTTCCTAATGAAAACCATGTATGTCAGATTTTTCGAATTCAAAACACAGAGGAGGTAAAATTTCATTTAAACAAAAAATAAGTTTTTTTAAGTACCACTTAGTTGTTTCACTATTCATCAAAAATTGATGTTTTTCAGAAAAATACCAAAAATTCAACCTAAGATATATTTGATATTATAAACTCAAAAATTTTGTCTATTTTACAAAATTCAAAACATATAAGTTACATTAATTAATTTAATAATTAATTACCGATGTCAAAACAAATAGCATGTTTTTATGAAACAATATATATCAAAAGATTGACACTAGTTTTGGTCCAATTTCAAAGTGAAATTAATTCAAATGACAACTATTGGATTAAATGGTAAAAATATATTATAATTTAACTTTAAAACCAAATAAAAATATAATATAATCATATAAATAAAATATATTAAAAATATTTTTTGAAATAAAATACAACATTTTTCACTATTCATTAAAAAATGAACTTTATCGGAAAAATACCAAAAATTTACACAAAGTAAATTTTGATTTCACGATTATAAAGAAGAATTTTATTTTGTCAAATAAAACATATAAAATTGTCAAAAGTATATTTAAAAAGGTTTCTCCATCAAAAGGCGGTTAATCGACCTTTTAAAGAATATTAGAAGATTTATGCTTAAAATTGGATTCATTTGCATTTTTAATACTCTAGCATTTATTGTAAAAAGTAAAAATATTTAACAAACATATATAATCATTTTGTATATAGTTATCTTCATTCTCTTCATTACAACGTCTAGTTGTTAACTACTATGTAAAATAAAATTATTTTATTAATAGAGTGCAACGTATGATTTCAAAGGAACTTGTTGTTGCGTATTGGGTAAGCCATCAAGAATAGAATTCCCATTAAAGTAATATTAATATTTTATTCAAAAATATGGATAAATATAAAATTTTCGTATTCTTTATTTACTTGGGGTGTCACATTGTTTGAGCTTCAAGGCTCAAAAGGGTGTGAAGAGAAGAGGGAAGGGGTGCCCTTTTTATAATGGAGGAGAGGGGAAACTTTGGAAAAATTTCAAATATTATCTTATAATAAAGTCATATTCGGTTTATAATAGCTCAAAATTGATTTAATTCGATGCTAAAGTGGGAATGGCTCGATGTCCTCTCAACCAATAGGTTTTAGAGAAGTTTAGGATAATATTTTATCCTTATAATTTAGATTTTACTCAAAGTTAAATAATTTTACTTTTACCTTGTCTTCTTTTTTTCTTAAATTATATGGCTAATAAACATACTATAAAAATCCAAAAGAACCCCAAGTGGTTAATTATATATATATATAACCTTATATATGTTATTTGGAGAAACCTTATATTTTTAGGAATATAATAACAATTAATAATATAATATTTGTTTCAAAAACTATTTTATGTCAATTTTGACACTATTTGGTAATTTATTTTTTTAAAAATCATAACATGATTTGTTCGAAAAAAGTGAATTGAATCAATACTGACATGTCATATTAACCTATAAAATTAGTGTAATTCATAAAAAGTCTAAAATTAAATTTATTTGGGTATTTATAACATCAATTATGTTAATATTTCATTAATAAGGTAATTACATCATCATCATTATGTCATAAATAAATTATGTTATTTAAGGTCTAAAAATTATAAATAAAATACCATTATGTAGGAAAGATTTTTAGATTTATACTGAATATTTATTGTTAGATATAACTTATTTATAACCCTATATTAAAAATGTTTTAGTTATTAAACATTGATTTTAACTATTTTAACTCTACATTAAATAAAATAATAATAAGTGTCCTAATCTAATACAAGTGGACCTAAAGGGTAATATATTATTCCTAAGGTTGTTTTTGGTCTAATTACACTTATCCAATAGAATTAGGACATGTGTTAGTGTAATAATAATATCATTTTTACCATTTATTACCCAATTTACTTTAAACCATAGTAAATAATGTAAAAAGTTACTATTCAAAAAAATTATTTTTATCTTATTGAAACACATTTTACTCTTTTATATTAAGGGTGTCTCTTGGATTTTCGAAATTCCACTCACAGAAGTGGTAAAATTATGTTTTATGTAAATATTCAAATTTTCCTAGGAGGTGGGTAAAAGACGGTGAAAAGTTCAATAAAATTTATATATATATAAAATTATTATAAAATTACTCAAATGAATTACATTGAACATATATAGGTATTATATATCAATTTTTACAGAAAATAAATTTGAATAAAATTAATAATTATTTAAATAACTAACCAGTTTTTATATAGTAACCCAGTGTCTTCACTATTCATCAAAAATTGATTGTTTTTAAAAAAATACAAAAAATTCACCCGAGGATAATTTCGATATTTCGAATCCAAAAATGAAGTCCATTTTGAATGATAATTTTTATAAAATTTCAAAAAGTGGGTATTACTATTCATAATGGCTATTTCATAATAATATTATAATAATATATCGTTTAGTGAAACATAGTATTACGTACTACACATGCTATCGAAGAAGGTCTTCATTGCGTGTAATGCAAGCCAAGTCAGGGTTTCGTGTAGTGAAATCTCTGTTTGGTGTTGCAGATAACATTATCAAAACTTAATGCATTTATACATTAAAAAAAATCTATACTTAATGTTGCGTAGAATAATTTCCCCAAAACGAACTTGAAATTGTGTGTAACACGAGCCAAGAATAGGGTTGTGTATACTGCAAGATAATACGATGTTGCATATAGTACAAGATAATCATGGTTTAGTGTATAAGAGACAACAACAAAGAATTTAAAAAATAATATATCTCATAAAATCTTGGGGTGTTACATTCTACCCCCTTAAAATTAATTTCGCCCTCGAAATTCGTCGGGGTTATTAATGGTTTACTACATGCAAGTTTCTTTCATAGAAATCCACATCGTAAAATGGAATACCAAAACTTCATTTTAAAAATGGATGTTAGGTTCATAACTGTCACCCAAAGTAACTCAACACTGGGTTTCTGCATAGGACAACATATGTGAAAATATTGATATGGAAGAGAAATATAACCATCAACTTCTGACGAATAGTGGTAGGGGAAATGGATATGAAAAATCCAAAAATCATAAAGAAACAAATTTTTCATGATCTAAGGTACCATATAATTCATCAGATATAAGTGCAGTAGGACATCATTTTTGGTTTTCAAGATCATTTCACTAAAGCTGAAGAAATTGGAATTATAAGAAATACTTTCTTGGTTTTTGTAAAATATCACCATTGGTCGTTCCATGTACAATTTCCACTTCATCACTTAAAGAAATTAAGTTGAATATGTCATTTGTGAAGTGTTAGCAGATCATGTGATTGAATGATGAGTTATTCCATCTTTCTAAAAAAAAGGTTAGAAAAAGTTATCAAAAATACATAAGTCCATCTATAGTGAGATTTATCATATATGGTTCCTAAAATGGACTTATACTTCATATATCATAATTCTTAATATAATAATACTATTGTCTTATAACCAAGGACTTCTTGTAGGCCTGTGGTATGCGATAAAGGCCTATCGCACATTGGTTGTGGGTTCAAATCCCACAGCCTTGTCTGACGCAATGGGTTGTCACCCATCCTACAGGTTGTCCTTTTTCTAAAACAACATTATTATAACATTCCATAAATAATATAGAACAATTTTCAATCCTTAAACAATACTGACTTATGTCCAACATAATCCATTTCAATCATTAGGCATATCCAAAATACATCTGTAAAAGCTAATAGTATAATGAAAACAATTACTAGAAATGTCATCTACCGAGCATGTGAATACAATCATTTATCCCCCATATATCATACGATATATCATTTTGGTCAAATTACAAACATTTGAATACCTAAGTCATGTATTCTATTTAAAAATTAATACCCATTGACTCTTAGTGAAAACATGAATGCTGTAAAAATTTAACACTTTCCATATACCAAAATCCAAGATTCATTGTATACTCAAACCATGATATAAGTTTGTCCATATATCAGTCTTGAGATCATTTAATTTTTGTTTTATCTCTTAATTATGCACATGTCATCCTCCTTCCAAAAATTCATTAATCACTTTTCATGGTTACCCGTACCTAATAATCATTGAAAACTGATACATAGATAATATAAAATTCCACGATGCCATAAATAAGATTCCATGATACTATTTTGAAATCCCATTACATAAAAACGTAATCATTACACAACATCATTTTCATTCCCAACATCACAAATAGTGACCGAAAGTGACTTCCATTTATCCTTTACCTTAATATGTTTCTCACTTTGATCATAATTTTCCCTTAGATTGGGTCATTGATTAACATAATGCCCCATTTCTTTTCACTTGAAGCATTGATGGGTTGATTGTGCGTCCTCTATAGTCTTTTCTTTGTTCACATCATTAGCAAAAAATTTTCCATTAATTCAACACTCAGCTATTCGATTACCTTCTTTTCCACACATTAAATGTTTTCTAGTCCCTTTAAGATAATCTTCACCAAGCTTCATTCCACATTTTGAGCACAAAGAAACATTCATCTTGTTTTCAACATTATTATGAGATTTCTCTCTGAACTCCATCTTTTATTTCTTATCAAAACTATGAGATGGATATTCAACACCAACTTCCATTTGTACCTTGACAGTACAACGCACAATATCTTCATATCTACTGAAGTATCTTATAGCTAATACCCTTCTATGACTTGGTTTCAAGACACTGAAGAATCGATCAACTTTACTTTCATGTTGAATGGTAAATCCAGATGCATACCATTCAAGCCCTATAAAATTCTCTTTGTATATACCAATAGATTCATCATACTTTTTTCATAAGCTCAAGGAAATCCTTTTCCATCTTTGTTCAAAGAATATTAGGGATGTTCTTATTGAAAAATATGTTCTTGAACACATCCCATTCCAGGGAATCAATTTCATCTCGGGGCCTCGTATTCTTAATTAGATTCCACCATTGATTTTTTTCACCTTCTAAATGGTAAATAGCCAGAATGACTATTTCATGTTCCAAACAGAGTGTATGGAAAATATCTTTTAAATGGTACTAATACATTGTTCAGAAAAAAGTGGACCATAAGACCCATTGAAAGAAGGTGGACAATGCCTCATAAAGGAATCAATAGAATATTATTCCTTTCTCTGCTCATTTGGAAGTCCAGAATGATTCATAGTTTTTGTAAGTATAGTAATAATATTTTTCACTCCATCTCCCATAACATTGGTTTGTTCAAGAAGACAATAATTTCATTTTCCATTACATTGATCAACGTGGTTCTTTCGGGTTCCATCCATCATCGAAATCCCAAAATGAATAGTGTGAGATGATGAAATCATTCTATGGAAAACAACATAATAAAGGGGGAGTACCTTCAATATAGAAAATATTAGGGTTAATTATATGATTTTTACCTTAATTCTAGGACTATAACCTATAATTATACTTAACCTTAGGGACATCCATAGATATACCGTAGAAATATCTCTAGGGATCTCACTATATTTTCACATCCTAGTTCCAAAGGTTAACTAAACCTTTCCTATGATACCAACTGTAGAGTCCCAAATCATGACGTACCTGGACATTACATTAATTTTTTGGGGTCATTAATACATAACAAAAACAATCACACAAGGACCATAATATTTTAGTGTCTTTGGAAACTCGGAACATAATATTCTAATCACGGTGAATGATCTTCAACATCTCCCATAATGATCTTCTCCTTTTTTTTTCATAACTAAAACCTTTCTTTATATCTTGGGGAAATGAAAACATCTAAAGGGTGAGTTTAAATTTTCAGTAAGGGTAAGCATGTAGAAAATAAAACAAACCACATATATTTGAACTTCAAAACATGAACATAAAGTTTACACATCAAAATCATGGGTTGTGAAATAAATCTTGGCAATACATAAGGCATAGGTCATAAAGGAAAATTAATCATGATAAAATAGCATGGTAATATAACATTTAATTGTCTCAAACCATTAATCACATGATATTATTTCCATAGTAGCCATGGAATTTCTTCCAAGACCATCTTAGTGGACAAAGTCCCTTTCTGAATTGAGTTCACTCCTCGTTTCAGTCCTGTAACACTGAACATGATTAACTTATCATTCGATCATTGTCTATATCATGAGATATAAATCTTTACCCAATTCATTGGAGGGAGATATAGGTCCCCCCCATCTCATAGTGAAATCATTCTTACTTTTTTAAATAGTGACCTAGTGTTTTCACTATTCATAAAAAATTGATAGTTTTCAAAAAAATGTCAAAAAATTAACCCTAGGATAATTTCGATATTCCGAATCCAAAAATGAAGTCCATTTTGAATGATAAAATTTATAAAATTTAAAAAATTGGGTATTACTATTCATAACGGCTCGTTCATAATAATATTATAATAACATCTCATTTAGTGAAAATTGATACTGCGTTCTACACACGCTATCGAAGAATGTCTTGATTGCGTGTAATGCAAGCCAAGTCAGGGTTGCATGTAGTGAAAGCTCTGTTTGGTGTTGCGTATAACATAATCAAAACTTATTTCATTTATACATTATAAAAAATCTATACTTAATGTTGCGTAGAATAATTTCCACAAAATGAACATGAAATTGTGTGTAACACAAGACAAGAATAGTGTTGCGTATACTAAAATATAATAATGTGTTGGGTATAGTACAAGATAATCTTGGTGTATTTTATAATATAATACATCACATAAATTAAAAATAATATATCTCATAAAATCTCGGTCTGTTACAAGAGATTTCTTATATTTACTAAAATATACTCATGTAATATAACATTGTTGGAGGTTACCTCATGAGAGGCAAATTCTCTAAGGATAGACAAAATTTTGTAGCTAGAATCTACAATATCAATATTGTTTATGTTCACAGTGGCATTATCCTCATTCAGGGTAGCATAGGAATTGTAGTATCTAGCAATTGGGATATTCTCAATGTCTTTATTTGTAATAGAGGTGATAAAATTTGTGATATCCTAGGCAATTTCATATGCCATGTTATATTTTTCAATTTATTGTTCTTCCTCTGCCAATAGAACAACCCAAGAGTTTGAGGGATCGTGAAATGAGGGGTAGACATGTTTATTCACCAATTTATGTTCCTCGATATTTTTTCATGATTCCACTTTCGTCATTGCCATATACTTCCCATTCATAATTTTATTCACTTCAATCCAGGTATCTAGGTCATAGGCTAGTTTCACCTATTTTTGAACAATACAAAAAATGGTAAATGAGTGAGCTATAATATTACATACCTCATAGAATGGTGTCTTGTAATTTTACTTTACTTTGACATCAATTTTTGATCATTGACAATGAAACTGATAAAATATGGAATCATAGAGTTCATAAAAAACTCAACTTGTATTCCCACATATCTCCCCCATTCAATTCACAGAGTGAACTGATCTATTTTAATGGAGTTCTGATGAATAAAGCAATCTCATTTAGGATCATTGGGTTCCAGAATACCCAGCTCAACCCATGGAGTCTGATACAAATATTATCCATGTTTTTTATTTGAGAGAAATGATTGAAATTGATATCCAAATATGAAGTCCTAAGGACTACAGGATTTAGTTTTAAATTTTCAAAATTCCTTGAAATTTCTGATTATTTGTCACATCCCAGGAATTTTTGTAAATACCATTTTTTTATTGGGATTAGTTTCCAATTCCTAGAACCCCAAATATTGGATATAATTAATTTAATATCATAACAGGACCATGATTTTTCCCCTTATGTATACATAATCCATCTATGTAAAGAAAATCTATATAGATATAACCTTTGTTGAATTACTTCAGTATCCATAGTGACATATGAGGTGCCATCATCCTCCCATTTAATTGGAACCTTAGATAAATAAATGTTCGATAGATCCAACCATTGCAGAACCTCTAAAAACAACATACCATTGGATCTAGTATTTTAATCTGCATCTTGCGCATTAACTTTTGGGTCCTTAGGGTCCTTTTACAAACATAAATTCCCAATATGTGTTGAATGAATCTATATGGTATGAGATTCAAGTCGGAAAGGATCAATCATGCCAGATCCCTAACAACATGATTCGATATTTATGGAGAGTCGAAGTACAGTGTTGCGAGAGATCCATGTCAATTCCCATTCTACATGAGTTTCAATTAGGACTTTGATATCAAACTCTGTTTAATTTCACAATATTTTTATCTAAATAAAATTCTTCCATTCTGATCACAAAATATGATTCCACGATTGATATAACTCTATCAGAATATTATTGAGAAAATTCAGAACACTTTCATCCTTATCCCTTAAATCCAAATATAATAATCCTGATCAAACTATATAGCTCAATGCGAGGACCATAAAAATATAATTAAAAGAATAATAAAATAAAATATTGAGTACAAAAATAACTTAATATGATGATTAACTGAATACATTATGATATTGTCTCTTATCCATTCAATTATCTCCATCAAAACATCCTCAACACTGCAAAATAAAATATCATATTTCCCTTAATATATGGATCTTTTCTATATTCTCATGTGAATAGTAATTAATTCTTATACTATTAAAATGTAGTATCTAATTCTCTCCTTTTATTGGCAACCCATGAATGGTTTTGGCTATAATATGAAAAAAATTTCCCCCTCAACCAAATTACCTAAATTTGAATGGAGCCTTGAATTCTGGGTGCATCTTGACATTGTCCAAGATTGTTTATTCTTCCCATATCATCACAATCCTTCTTAAATAATCTCTATAACTTCAACTCTTCTTCATACATTATTGTTTTTATAAGTTTATGACTCAATTTTTCATATAGATTTTACCACTCTAATTTCATCAATACGATTATCTATACTTATTGTATATTAATGTTTAATTAAATAGAATCATTTTTACATAATTTAAAACTCCATTATGATGTTTTTTATTCATTACAATGCTCTATACCAAAAATTTAAAACAAAAAATATTCTTAAAATTACAAGATCCACCTCAACAACACATCCATCAACTATTTTAATCTATTCCCATCATCTACCTAACTAAGGAGACAAAATCACATCTACTAATTATTCTCTTTAGAAAGATGAATTGGAATCAATTATGTTACCATGGATGTTGACCCAATTTAAAAACAAAATAGTTGAAAAAATCATTCTTCATACATCTCTTCTAAATATCATACCCCTATCTTCTCCCAAAAAAACAATTCTTCCTCTAGTGAATATAATGAAATACTGAATATGATGAACATATTTCAAGAAGATTAAAATTCAATAACTTACTTCAATAAAAAACATAGGTTTCTATCATGAATTCCTTTATTACTTGGAATACAGTTTAGATCTACATCAACAACATATTAGTTAACATATAAAGTATTGAAATTTCCCTAAACTCCAGCGACCAACCTTCATTCCAACTAAAGCTAAATATTTTTGTCCAGAATACAATTGGCCTATGTATGATTGGGATAACTAGGATTAGAATGAATATGATCTATAGAATGATATATATTTCCATCCATTTATGATGAATATAAATATGATGGAATTAATCACTTTCACACCCCATTTATTTCACCATTCATCCATCAATTTATTTTCTAAATACTTGTGATTTATGAGAAATCCAATATCTGAATAGCATCATCACATTTATATCATAGTCATATAGACTCTGACTGTTGTATACTATTATCAATCCATTCATTCCAGATTCATATTGGATCTGATGACCCTTCACTTCTAGCAAGATTGGTTCTCAATAAGATATACCTTTTCTAGTAATGTATGTTTGATTCCTTGAATATTAAGGTTAGAACGATTCGAATAAAAAATTAGGGTATTTTATGTTATTTTTATAAAATATATTTTTCTATCATAGATATTTTTTTACAAAAAAATAAAATACCTTGATTTTGATCACCTTCATCATCAGTTGGGTCATAGCCCTATACCAATAGCAATAACCTATTAGATCTCTATACATCATTATACTTTTAGGATTAATTGAGAATGATGGAATATGATTCTCATATAACACCTATTTATGAACATTATTATAGATATGAATCATATATGGTTATTAAACATTATAATTAATTTATAATCATGGTTTAACTAAGGAATATATATTAACTTCTGCCGTAGTTCAACTTTATCTAACACTCTCAATTTAATCCTCACATGGATAGAGGTTTGATATTCATTTGGGAATTATAAAATTCATCCACATATATTAAGATTTTCATATATATCATTTAAAAATAAAAAAAATGTTGGATATTATTTGATCTTTTTCATAGATAATATAGCATGATCGTTTTGATTTCAAACATCTTCCACCGAGTATTCTTTTATAGGATGTTAATTTATTGACCAACTATAATAACTAATTAACATCATTAATCTTCTATGGCCAATATGAAAATCTATATGATTGAATATATAATTAATTTTTTATCAATATATATATCACACATTTCTAGTAACACAACAAAATTTTAGTAATTATTATTACATTTAATAAAATAATTTTTAGATAGCTTGTGTGACACGCAACACCATGTTTTAAAAAACCATGAAAATTATTAATATTAATTTTTAAACAATACTTTCATAAAATAATCATGAAACATAGAAGAATGAATAAGAATAAGAACATTTCAACTACTAATTATTGTGATTTTATATAAATAATATATATATATATATAATAAGTAATTATTTGGAAAATTCATTAAATGTTTTGAAAATACTATTTTCTCAAAAAATTATTTTATATTTATTTTTGTGAAAAATAATAATTTTATATATAGTATATAAAATTAAATATATAAAATACTTATTTTTTTAATCATCATTTCAGAATTTACTTAGGATGAATTTTATGGTTTTTTTTCAAAATAGGAATTTTTTTTGAGAAATAGTGAAAAATACTATTTTTTCTGAATACTTATTTTTCATATAAATAATCCATAAGGTTATATTTTATTATATAATTGGATAAAATGAAAAAATATTTCAATTATATATCAAATAATCATATTTATTTTAAAATAATGACTTTCATATTAAATATTAAATAAAAAAAATTTAAATACTTGAACACTTTCTCTTTGGAAAACCTCTTTCTCATAGTGTATACATGTTTAATTTCAAATTATAATTTTCTAGTTCAATGAAAATTAATTTTTACAAATTTATAAAAATTTTGGAACTAAAATAATTTATATTATTTTAGAAGGTAAAATTTTTTTGACCCTAACGAATAATTTATATAGTAAAAATAATTTACCATAGTTAAGGTAAAAATGGGGTTTCCCAGGGGTAAACTAAAAATATATGGCTTAAATGTTTTTAAAAACATTGAAAAATAATATAAATATTTAATATTTATAGTGTCTAGGGAACAAAAATGGTTTGTTTTTTATCCTCGTCTCCTATGAAAAATGTGTAAACATTTTATATTTCCCAAAATTAATTGTTTTTCACACAACACACTTATAAATGGAGACTGTTTCTCCTCTCCTCTTCACACTATGAAATCCATTTAGTTCATTCAATACCTAATCAAATCACATACTAAATTAAATCATCTCAAAATATATGATTTATTTTTGTTATAAACACAACCGAAGATATATTTTGGAGGAATCATAATGAGGGAACTCGAAAAAGATGGAATGTTATTCAATAAGAAATTTTATATTATTTATTTATCCATCCCATTAAATTATTATTAAAAATGATAATTTAATAAAAAATATATATTAAATATAATTATATTTAATTATGTTACATTCATTACCAAAAACTATCTCCACCTCTATAAAATGTGATATGATTCATTATTTGTGTGTATGGAGAACTATCACCTCATTAACTGATGTTATTCATATTCCATCACCACCATTATATTATATATATATAACGATTGAATAAATTTTTATATATTATATTATTATATTATAATACTTATTGAGGTATTATATCAGATAAAACTCAATGAATTCAATGATTTTGGGAATACGATAATGTCGCTTGTCTTTTGGTGGGATACTGCCTCAAGAAGCAATGTGATTCATCCATACATTACATAGAAGGAATGCAATGTCCTAGACCTCTCTGGTCCATTCCTTTATGAAAATGTGGGGATAGAGCTGTTTTGGGAAATCAAGGTGACTTGGGGTGCGTTTGGGTGGACCATTAAGGAAAATTAAAGGGGTAATGGCCTTCACATGAGAGGTGCACGGTTTGTCAAACCATGTAGCCAAACCGTGCCTGGTTGGTGGTGGGGGTAGTAGCCTTCGCACGGTAGGCGCACATTTAGGAAAACCATGTGCCCTAACCGTGCGAGGATTGTTGTCGAGACAGAAGATACGCATAGTTAGCACACAGTTTGATAAACCGTGTGGACTAAACATGCAGCCACATAATGTTAAATCCTAAAATTTTGGTTCTGAGCGATTTTAACTTTAAATGGATCGTTAAATCCCCTATGTGTCCATAACTCGGGATTCCCCTTCCTTAGAGGTAGAAGAACCTCTCTCAAGCGTTTTGGAGGAGACATGGAGGCTTTTCTTCGCAAATCAAAGCTAGTTTCTCAAGGTATGTGATCGTTCATGATAGATTCTTAGAACTTCATATATCTACTCCTCATACTCTCTTGGATTCTTAGATCTATGCCCGTTAAGGGTAGATATACATGTACAGATGTAGAATATGAAGATCTTTGGTCTTGGATGTGTTAGGAGAGGATATCTAAATAATATTTGTAGAGAATTGACCTGGTTTCTTGAGCATTCTTCGACAGTCGTGGTTTCATAAAATACCATTGATGTAGGGATTTTACCTTCGTCTCTCGAATTTGTGCATCATGCAGAATGGGTGTCCTCTTTCTTTCACGAGACATAGTTGAACCGGTACAAATTAAGATAATAACTGCCTTAAAGTACGTGGATGGGGAATTTGTTATGTTTATATTTGTTTATCCTATTGATATGTTGTGAATTGAATATGATTATGCCTACTAGAAATCACGGACTTTGGGGGACATTTCTTGCACAATTAAATTTTTCCCTATATTTCTAGACCGTTTTATGGAAACTTTGTGGAATATGGAAATTTGTTAATCACATAATGTTGGATGATTAAATGAATATCTGGAACCATTGTGTGATCACCCTGGTTGAAATAAATGGAATAATGAACATGTGGGTGTTGGTTTGGTTACGTGGTGTGTGAAAAGGGGGGTGAATCTTGGGTTATAACCAATAGGATGGGCAGTGGGGATACAGTAAATGATATTAATGGGGAAATTATGTGTCACGAGCCTTGTTTTGTGATACGGTTGTGGAGATGTGGTTATATTGGTAGTAGGGCTATAGAAATGGGTTGTGATATTAACAGAAAGTGGAGAGTTGATAAATGAACAATGGGGAGTGAGAATGAATTAATTGAAAGAAATAATGAATGGGGATTTATTATTGATAAAAGGGTTAGTTTTGTGTTTCTAATGTTCTATCTAGCTTGATTTGTGGTTGGTATGGTTTTTCTACGAAACACTTTATAGTGTTTTCTTTTGGTTATTTTCTTAGTAGTTAATGAACTAATAAACTAAAATTGTTGAAACATGAAAACCTAAATGGGGTTGGGTTTGTTTATTGTATGCATTCTTCGTAGTAGCAGTGCAGAGGAACGTGCTAAGTTTCTCTGGTTAGAATCCATAGGTTGGGATGTGTGTTTGGTATGCATATATGTATATATATCTTTGTGTTTTGTCTCACCCCACCCATGTTGAGCACATAGTTCTGAACACTCCCATTTCATGGGAGAGGGTGTTTTTGCCTTAGCTACTAGCTCCTTCCTGCTCTTTCTTCCATAGGCTGTGATGGCTTGAGGCGACCATACACCCAAGACTCTTCAGGTAGGTTTCTATTGGTGTGATTTTAGCCCAAGACTCTTCGGGCAGGTTTACTGTTCCCAAGAATCTACGAGATGAGGCTCAGGTGTGTGCGGGCAGGATATGTGGTTTGTGAGTCACAGGTGTGCACGGACGGAATATGTGGTTTGTGATTCACATGTGTGCGCGGGCGGGATATGCGGTTTGTGAGGCCCAGGTGTGTGCGGTCGGGATATGTGGATTGTGAGGCCCATGTGTGTGCGGGAAAGAAGAGTGTGATAGCATCATGACATTTGCTGTTATGAAGAGAAGCTTTCTAGTGGGGGGAAATGGTGTGGGGTAACCAATCTTCATGTTCTAACATACTATTACCTGTTGTTTTGTGTTTTGGTGAGCGTGGCTGGTGATGTTGGGTGGATAGAATTCCCTACTAGGTTTTGGTTCTTCAGTTGTTCTCACGGGACATTAGGATGTATCCCCACCTGTGCACGAGAGCCTTAGGATTCCGTACTGAGTATACTTGTATGCTCACCCTACGTTTACTTTCAGGTTTCCAAGAGAACTACTAGGGCCATGAAGGACCCTACTAGTCGGGGCAGTTGGAATTGTTGCAGTTATTGTGCTCTTGTTTATTTTGGTATTGTACATTTGATTTTTCTTGTACTTTTACTTGTTTCAGAATTTCTTAAACATGCATGTGGGATTGGTTTGGGTTAATTTTCATTTACTTGTTCTAGTTTCTTTTGGTTTTTGACTAATCTTATTTCTCGATCATAAATAATTAAAAGGGTCATGCCTCCCATATTGGTGAAAACTCATACCCTTGGTGCTAGTCGTCACACTAGGGCATACTGATGGAGGGACTCGGGGGTCATTATCTCCCTTTCACCATTTCCAGCTCAGAAGGGGAATCTTTGGTTGGAGGGGGTCATGACAGAATGGTATCATAGCTGATGATTGAGAGATATGATGGAGATTGGAGTTAGGAACAGTGAGGATTGCATGGGATGGTAGGGAAACAGTGTTAGGTGATCTTGGTGTGTTGCATAGGCGAGGGAAGACCGGCTAGGACACGGGATTTTAGGCCCCGCCATGATCCGATGCAAGGACTCTAAGCCTACTGAATGACCAAGTGAGACTAAAATGATTGTATGGTAGAGACCCTATGGAACGTACATGCATCTTCATGATTGTGTTTTAATTTATTTGGGAGTTCAGAGAATGAAATTGAAATAAAGTGATAAAATGAAACCTTGAGAAATTTCGATACTACTTGGGGTTAGGAGATCGTTGATTACCGTACAACTATGGTACCTAGAAAACATCCCTGGGTGACTCATAAAGTTGAGGCCCAATAGATTTAGGTGGTTGATCAGTTGCAGATTGACAAAGAGGAAGAAGATGATCAGTGTTAGAAGACTCTCTGTTCTTTCAAGTGACAAACCCTCAAGAAGTATGAGGGTAGTACATCAGATATGGAGACGGAGGGGTGGCTTGAGAAGCTAGGAGTTTTTTTCACTTTGATCTGTGCACTGAGGGTGTATAGGGTTCCCATAGTAGTCATTCAGTTGATAGGTGTGGCGTGTTAGTGTTGGACTCTATACCTCGGGGAGAGGTCAGAGGCGGAGATTCCATGGGATGACTTTGAGAAGGAGTTCCAATTGCAATTCCTTTCTTCCATAATCAATGTAGAGAATCAGAATGAGTTACTCTCCCTCCAACAGGGGAGTATATCAGTATGATAATTCAGGATCAAGTTCAAGGGTCTCCTACGCTTTTCTATGGATCTCTTTCTAGATGAAGAGTCTCGGACGAGACGTTTGGAGGAGGCGCTTCTTCCTTCGCTCTAGTATGATGTAACCCCAATCACCCTTCCGATGTACATTGCAGTGCAGAAGAAGGAAAAGGTTGTAGAATGGATGCACTTGTAGGGAGGTGTACCATGAGAGGGGATCTAGCTTGGTTCATCGAAGCGGAAGGCAGTCAGCAGCATGTCTTCTGCGACAGGACTTTCCAGATTCATGCTAGTAGGGTGTAGGCCCCAGCAGTTCCAGTTCAGATCTTCGGCACCTCATCCCTTTTTTATGATCCCAGGACTGAATTGTGTCTCTTTCGAAGTCCTCGGGAACATTCAGAGTCAGTGCCTGACCCGATCTCAGTACGGTGTACGTGGGCAGGTTCAGCGCCTCCTTCTGCAGCACCAGTTGTCGGCGAGGCCCTTCCAGCAGCAGTAGGACCCTGCTCCTCCGAGGGAAGACTTTGCAGGAGGAGGCCGACCTCAGGGTGCTCTTCAGGGACCTCAACCATGGTGTGGTCGGAATGGTTGTCGACATTAGAGAGGATTATAAGCTAGGCGTGGATAGTTTCACGTAGCAGAGTTGGCAGCTCCGGTAGGACCAGAGGTGGTGCCGGGTATGAATTTTTTGTTCAGCACTCTCATTTCTGCTTTGTTTGATTCGGGAGCTTCACACTCTTTTATTGCATCCGGTCTAGCCCATGCATTGGCTATAGACGTAGAGAGACTTTCCATACCCCTGGTTCTGAGTACACCAATTGGAGGTCATACTAGTGTAACTTGTGTTTTCTGGGGATGTGGGCTGACGTTGGAACCGCATCATTCAAGTAGGGATATTTTTTTGCTACAGATGCAGCCATAAGATTTCATCCTAGGCATCGACTGGTTCTTTTGTTCGTGCTGTTATCGACTACTTACAAAGAAGAGACATGTTCTCCGACGTGGATGGGAAGTGTGTAGCTTTTGTCAGCGAGTGGAGCTATCAGGTGGGAAGCCGGAATGTGAAGCCTCCCCTTTCAATGTTAGTTGGGTTATTATTGGGTTCAGCTGGTAAAGAGATGATGGATGTTTCAGAGGTTGTTGGGGAGTTCCTCAATGTTTTTCTGAGGCAGTTTTGACTCTACCCCCCTGAACTGACGTTGATTTTTGGATAGACTTACATCCTCATGACCGTACAATTTTGATGGCCCCTTATTGAATGTCACTTTTGGAGTTGCGAGAGTTGCAGATTTTGATTAACGATCTGATGGAGAAGGGTTTTGTTTGACCCAGCGTGTCACCATGGGGTGCTCTAGTTTTGTTCGTGAAGAAGGCAGATGGTGGTCTCAAGATATTCATAGACTACTGTAGGTTGAATCAGGTAATGGTCAAGAACCATTACCCCCTTCCAAGGATAGATGATATCATCGACCAGCTGAGGGGATCCTGTTGGTTTTCTAAGATTGATCTACGATCTGGATGTCATCAGTTGAGGGTAAAAGACAGTGAAATCTCGAAGACATCTTTCAGGTGAAGGTATGGGCACATCGAGTATGTAGTGATTCCATTTGGAGTTATGAATGCACTAGCTGTGTTCATATGACTTATGAACATTGTCTTCCGAGATTTTATGAACCGGTTTGTCATTGTGTTTATCGATGACATCCTGATCTACTCAAGATCAGAGGTGGAGCACGTTTAGTATCTCAGGGTAGTCTTGGATGTCCTTCAACACCACCATCTTTAGGGGAAATTGTCGACGTGTATGTTCTTGACACAAGAAGTACACTTCTTTGGGTACGTAGTGTGTCAATCCATATGGATGGAGAAAAATTGTAAATTTCCATTTGGGAGTGTTTACATTATTTTTGAAATATGATGAGGCTAATAGTTCATGGTTTCTTGTCCTTGAGATGATGCTCACTATAAGACTTTTTTATGGGTTCAGATAAATTACGGAAGCAAGACATAGACATATGATGTATGAGCGACCAAATGAATGTAATGATTTTGTGGAATTATAGTTCTTACACAACAAATGATGATAAAAAGTCTGGAAGAGAGAAAATGCATTGGGAATACTATGAGTCATGTTTAGAATGAGGTGGTGGATTTTTAAACATTCTTTAGATGTATTTGAAAAAAATGAATTATTTTTAGGTTTTTAAAACTCATCGATTAGTTCAGTAGATCTATTTTGAAATTATGTTGGATCATATTGGTTTGGACATTATTTTTATAGGTAGTTGGATATGATTGGATGCAATCCCAGATGAGAACTTCTCACAAGAAATAAAAGGAGTTTCTCGGGTCTTCATGGTAATTATTTATATTAAATAATTGTCCTATTATTTTATTAATGATCATGTCCCCAATGATGACATATTATTGTGTCTAATTAGATACTGAGTATTATATAGTCACCTAAATAAATAGATTTTGAACCTTTTTGTCTCAATAATAGAGTCTATTTGAGTCGCACACTTGGATAGTAGATTATCATAGAAGCGGGATATCTTGAGTTATATTGGGATTTCAATATAGGATGGCCTTTAAATAGATTCATGGAAAACAACTAATTTTTTAACTCGATTTCTTAGAAATAAATAACTTGTGGGATCAATCAGTGTTCTTGATTCATTAATGTGTTCGATATGAACTTATATCTCTTTGGCAATGTCCTGTGAATGGTCTTACATGGATGATCTCCTTGTAATAATGATAAAATTGATCGAATAATGATAAAAAAACTCATGCATTCAATCACAAGGAAAATAATTTAGGAAACTAGTCAAGAAAAGACAATATGGAATATGATCGAATTGAGATAAATAAGATATTACAAGAAACTATCTATCATATATCTACAAGTATCATAGTAAATACTTAGACATCACATGTGGTGATCCAATATGAATATGGTGGAATCATCCCAAAAACCATCAATTAACTCAATGTATTTGAACAAAAATATACTCAAACCTATCCTTTTTGGTATCACTCCACTACGGTCTCCAGAATCACATATGATATATTCCATATCATCGAGTCCAGACAGAAACCATATCTCATTTCTTACTATGAATCTTAAGAATCCCAAGATGTCAGCAATTTGAGGTTAAAAATAAAAAACCATAAATGAATGAAGTATATAAAACTCACATCATCTTCTTATCCCTAGTAAGAAACATCCACAAACACATCACTCAAATAATTGGAAACATAAAAAATTACTCTTTGTTCTCAATTCATATCAACTAGGGTTCTCTAAAGGATTTATGTCACACTCCCAGAATTTCATTTTAAAAGTGGACATTTTTCATTAATAAAAACATGTATTGGTGTTCCATGAAATTTATCATTTTAAATTTTCTTTTTAATGATTCAATAAAATACAATAATGAAATTTGTTTTAAGAAATCCCATTTATAAATCATTAATTTCTAATAACAATATTAAACAATATTCATACCATTTCTAACAGAAATAGATTCTCAATTTAAATAGGTCAATAATCTAAAACATTCTCTTTAACCAATTCATAATCCAAACGGGTTCAAATATATTTTAAAGCATCATAAATATTGAATCAAATCTTCAATTTACTATTTTTTCAAGCACTATGAATTCAAAAAATACATTTGAAAATATACCTTGATGATTCCACTTTTATAGAAAGAGATAATGAATCCAAATTTTGAATAAAATCCATTTTAAAAATTAAAACTAAGAATAAATTATTATATAATGAAAGTAAAAAAATCAATAATCATATGATATTAAAAATAAATAAATAGCACAACATAACCCGCCTAATTTTCACATTGTGACACAAAACACACCCAAGACAAACCAACAGATCAAGGGAAACCATGAGTCTCTCTTCCTCAAACAACATACTTTTACATAAATTAGAACATGAAAATAAAAAACACAATTTTTTCTCACTATGAATGTGGAGGATAATGGAGAAGGTGAAAAGAGAGACAATTCAACATCCCCAAGAACAATTACCCCAATTGAGTGGGACACCATTATAGAAATGAAGTTTAAATCATACCCAAAGTTCTCTCAATTTCAAATAATGGGTTGAGGCATCATTAGAAGCGGTTGATTTAACATTTGGAATGAATACTTAGGTTGATCACCTGGAAATATTTCTAATAGAGAACCATGATTGGCCACATCACAACAACCAACACATAATTGGAAACCCACATATCATTTCTCAATAATCGATCCACCATAGAGATCCCATAGAAAGACAAAAAAAGAGAATTACTTTCATATTGCAAGGAATCATAAAAAGTAACAAAAATTCTAATATATAAGAAAAACTAGCCACATAACCCTCATTTAATAAAAATACCCCTATTTTCATCTTAATACACTTTCTAAAAATAATCCAATTTTGTAGATTGTCCCAATCACCAATGGAGTTTCACCAAGTCTCACTGCTATGCATGGTTTCATGCCACCCTGGGCACCCAAAAACAATGAAATGTCGTCCATTCATCCACACATACATAAAACCACGAATGTGAGCACCCATGAAAACAAAATAGGATAAAAAAACATTAATGACTCCAAAAAAATCATGTACATTCCAAAGGAACATTAACCACCAAATAAAACAACATATTCATATTTCACAAAACAACCCACACTTAATCATGAATGATTTGATTAAAAGCATAATCTTTTTAATTGAATAGAACCTCCAAAAAACAATCATTTTATTCCAAATATACCATTCCCATTTTCAAAAATTTAGCAAGGCATATTTTCATAAACCGACAACAAGAAAGGCCAAAACTCCTTTTGGAAAAAAACTCCAGCCACTCAAAACAAAATTACAAAAACCAATTCATCGGATTATGACACTTTTTACTATCCCAAAACAAAAAATATAAAACATCATTTAGAATCACATAAAAATAATCTATTCATTCAAATAATTTCATTTCATGAAACCATATTTTTATATAATGGAAATTCAATCTTATTCAATCATTTTATCTTTATCCGCATGATTTTTTTCACATAACCCAAAATTATAAAAACTCTCTCATATTTAATTTTATAAACTAATATTTACTTTTCAATAATCAACCATTAATTTAAAAAACATTTTTACTATTCTCACACAATGATTTTAAAAAAAATGAAATCAATAAAATTCCACGACAACCACAAAAGGGAACTACTACTAGTGGGTGACATAACCATATGGTTGGAGGCCATATATAAAATAGACCTCCAAAATGAAGAGACTTATTAGGACCACAACCTATCTCCACATGGCTTTGCAGTCCCTATTATTTCATGGAGATCATTAGTACAACTCCCGTTTTTGTTCCCAATAAAAAAAATAATGAGAACCAAATACAATAATAAAACATGCCTTCCCAAGGACACCTGAGGGTCAGAACGAGAAAAAGTTCAAAATGATCTTCCAGAGCCTACACCTAAAGTCTCAAAAAATAATATGACATCTACCATGACAACCACAATAAAAAAGGTTCTATAAAAATAATGGTCATCTAGTAGGTAACCTCCCATTGATATTATTTTATCAGGAATCCGCTTAGTACAACCCGAAAATGGGCACCAGAACCGATCTATGGCCTAGGCTGAAGGGTGTTCCTGATCTCCACGTGCTAAAATCTAGTTCTGAAAATCAATAGAGTACTCAGGTAAATGATATATCTCAAAATAATCATGAACAATGTATAAAAATAGAATCAAATATCCCAAAAAACATTTATAAAATAATGAGCTGAACATTATTTATATAAGAAACCGAAATAACAACTAAACAATACAACCAATCGACCAAAATAGATAACCAAACAAACACCATGGGACCTCAATAGTCACTCTCTATCAAAATGAATACTTATCTCCCAATGTGACCAAACTCAAGATAAAACATTACACAAGGGCTAAAAATAGAAGAAAACTATAGGCATGAGTATTAACACTTAGTAGGGTAGCCATATATTCTATTCCAAAAGATCATCCTTTTATATAATTTGAACATAAACATCATGTTTGAGCTAAAATATCTATAATTATGTTTTCAAAAAAGGGTTCTATGCTATAATCATTATAAATTAAAATTCATGCACATTTTGATAACTAGGAAATGCTAGTAAACAATTTCAAATATACAAAACTTCTAAAGGAAAATATTTTTTTAGAGGGGTAATTTAATGAATTAAAAATTTCAAATAAAACACACACAATGATGAATTTACCAACTAAACACATTATATACTGACATTTAGTTCAAAATATCAAATGAGCACAATTCATGGGAACACCCCTAGAAACATGATCAATGTGGGAGCTAGCTAACTCATATCTTGGTGTAAAAGTAACCATAAAAAATATTTGTTCTCATTCACAAAAGCCACTTGTTGGATAATCATATATAACTATTGGTCACCAAAAACATCATCATAATATATTAGTTATTTGTTTCATCATCAAACATCCTACGCAAAACTGGGAAGAAACACCTCCGGATTAATATCATAATAGTACATGTCTACCAAGCTAGATACATGAGGATTACCATTTTGTGCTAAAAAAATTTAAACATCTATAAAAAACATTTTCTCATGAACATACCAATTTAAAATCATATACACATAGAATAGACCAAATTCATTTCTCACATTTCATTTATGAATCAATAAACTAGCTTAATTTTCATAAAATAATTTCAAGATGTATAACAAGGTCTTGGACATAAAATCCATTAAAAAAATGCTCTTTTAAATCCCAACCCCCACATATACCATATAAAAACAGATTTGGTATCCCCAAACCCATATAATAAATCAATTTAATAGAGCATATAATTTCCACAAATGATACAAAATGAAATACACATGGAAACCATTTTTACATGAAAAATGCAAAATGAACCTTTATGAAATTATCATATACAACATTTTCGAAAGGTAAAAAAGTTAAATATTAATATATAGGTTTATACACACCATTGATAGTAGAAAAGAAATTTCAAATATACCATAAATTATTTAGGATCCACATCCAATGAACATCCATTTATATCTAAATTCTAAATGAACCATTTTTCTGCAACTCAGGCCAAAACATATTTACCACCAAAAGACCAGTTGTTTATAAAACAAAAAATACATGTTAAATCCTTCAAAAGACCCCAAAAATACCAAATTTCATTCTACTAATTTATAAATAAATCCCACTAGTTCATTAAAATTCTCAATAAGTGCATAAAAAATCCAACTTGTCAATTAACTGAACACATGAAATGCCCTTCTATACCAAAAGCTTTTTTTTAGCACTTGAAAAGTGAAAAAATACCATTTTCATGGCATAAATTTATCCACGATATGCAACCATGTTCAAAATACTAAAACCATGTGATTAATCTAACTAGAACATTATGTAAGCAGGCGGTGTACATGATTATAACAAAATAACACTATATTTCACAAAACAAGGCACAAATAAACCTTTTTTAACAGTAAGAAAATTATCAAAAGTCTGACAAAAAAATAAACATACATATAAAGATCTAAAAATAAGAAAATTATGTAATATAAATGGTAACGTCATTTTCATGGGATATGTTATCTCAAAACCATGACGGAAAGGAACCACACACCCGATATCAGCGACCAAAAATAAAAAATCTAAATATTTGAATAATTTACCTAAACGACCCAAAACCCCATAAAACATCATGTGGTAATGGAACCCTAGCTATAGCATGACCAGGGGATATTTGTAAACCAAAACAATTTGGATGGATAAGGATGATGGAAATGAAACGTGATGTAATTTTACATTAGAAACTAGAGAAATCATTATATTCATTTAGTTAAACACCCTTAGAGGCAAGGGAAGGGGTTGAATCGTCGTTTAGAGGCTCAACAGGTCATGAAGAACTATAGAAATATGATTTTTTATGAATATAGAACTAATAAAAGATTCATGAAAAAACAAATAACATTACCAAATTTGTAAAATTTCAGAACCCTTGAGATACTTCTCCCAAAACTACGACTAAAATGAGCTCCAAAGAAGGTAAATGGAACATGGTGGCCTGCCTTTGGATCTTGGTCTTGAGTTCCAGTTAGAATAACCAATATATATTAAATAATTAATATGATATTAAAGAAACAAATTATTTATTATTTAAATACAAATTGTCTCATGGGTAGGCCCTATAGCTGAATAAATAACCCAAATTCCCCATGATTATGAACTACTAAGGGAATCCAAAAGGATGTGACGATTGGAATTGGCCAGCAGAGGCTATGTGGGAAGTGGTATGAGTGAAATTTATTTAAAAATGAATGTGTTATAAAAGAAACAATTTTATTTTGATAAATCTGGAAATGAGCACATGGTTGGCCCAAATCTTGACATAACAACCCTTTTATCCAAAACATCCAAACTTGCCTTGGGGGACCAATTTTAGAATAATTATAAATATATGGTATTTCATAACTCAACATTCATCTCACCCAAATCCCAAAAATATTATTGGGTTTTCGAATGCACCAAATCATAACCAATACATTGAAAAAAAATCATGATGTGATACCCATTATATATATTATCCAATATTTAAAATGGTTGTTCGTAGATAAAGAGTACATGGTCCAATGATATGTCTTATAAGATTAGTATATGTGAAGGATCAAGTATGTGATTCCCTGAGAGGGATACATGGAACCTGTCATGAACTTGTGATATGTTATTTAGAAACACCATGTGATAAGATACTTTATATTCTTGATTACAAATTTCAAAGAAGCATATATACCTAGGGTTTTGCATTACCTTATTTATGAATCTCGTCATCTTCTTCCCTTTAAAAATTCCTAGTATTACCATCCCACCAACTTCAAATTATAGATCTCACAAATTATTATCGATATAACTTTTATATCAACAATAAACTTTATTGATGTTCTTCTGAATGGCTTCGAATTTATATACCATTTCATTAGCTAACTCAATTTTCAATATATTAATTTCTCTGATGTCTTTCCCAGATACTGGAATAATAAACATATTTCCTTTAAGGTATTCTTAAAGAGAAATATAAATTCACGATTGAAATATACTACATTAGAAAAACATTTCTAGTGTAATTTGTTGATCATAAATCCCTTAAAACCATATAACAAGATATAAATATATCCTCTAGGGTTTTAATGGTTACCATAAAATAACCTTATGTATGAGGATGATACACAATTATTAATCTCAACTCTATATAGAAATCAATCCTAATAATTTTCTAGAGTATTAGGGAAAATCATAGATCCCTATATGATACAATTGAATATTGTACTCCCTATAACATAACAACATATTTAATGTATATCTAGTAAATATTATCATGAGGGAAATAATCTCTAATTGAAATGTTCAGTGAAGATATTTTAATTCAATAAACTAAATCCAAAAAATAATTGTAGACATTATATGTTTTTGAGAGTCCAATGCAAACGTCGATGGTGACATTTTCCCATTTCCATTCTAGTATGGGTAATGGTAATAAAATCCCCTTATATCTTTTTCAGTCAAACATTACATGATGACTTACTATGTACCAATGTAAATACTCTATAATATCCCTCAACACACTATTTGAATGTGTCCAATCATGATAATTGTATCACTAAGAGGGGTTTAGGCTTAATCAGTGATACCATTTCTTTTATGAATCGTTGAAAATGAATAAACATTCACCTTCTATTATGGTTTTCATTCCTTATTGAAAACAATTATTACACACACGTACATAAAAACACATGTATTAACAAGATTAACTATTCAATAAAAATATCTTCTTCATTCGTATGGTTTGGTAATGATCCAAAAACAGACAATCTACTATAAAATTACATTTGATATTGAATAAAATGAATAGGACATTCCTTACACTCGTATAACACTATATAAAAAACTCAAATAGTGCATGTGCACCATCTAGAACAATTATGATAAAACAATATTTCTAAAATTACACCTGTTACCTATACATATTTTTCAATTTATTCAAATGTATTTTTCTCAAACAATTCTTCAAGATCTTACCCAAAAAGCCAGTTTGAATAACAATGAATCTAATATTGAATGCAGTCTGATTCCCCAGTATGACATTCCTAATCCTATTCATCAAAATTAAAAACCAACAATAATTTCCTGATAGATACGACTCTTCTATATTATGATCGAGACAATTTAAAACTCTTTATTCCTCATTCCACAAATCCAAATCTTTCATTCTTGATCCAATTATCTAGCTAGCTACAATGATCAACTGAATAACATGAAAATATGAATATAATAAATAGTTAACACAAGAATAACATAATACGATGATCAATAGAATATGTGAGAGAATGTTGTTTCCATATTTTGAGAAGTAAATAAGACTTTATAATATTTTGATGTAAATACACTATCACAAGAGAAGATAGATAATCTCCAAAGATTAAGGGAGAGAATGTTGTTTCCATATTGTGTTGTGTTGAAGAAGTTTCAACGAAGGGAACTGAATGGAGAACAGTCAAGTCCACAATTTATTCTATTGATCATTGTATTAAGTTATTCTTATGCTAAACAGTTTATAATATTATTCTTTTTATGTTATTCAGTTGATCATTGTAACTAGCTAGATAATGGGATCAAGAATGACATATTTGGATTTATGTATTGAGGAATAAGTAGTTTTAAATTGTCTCGATCATAATATTGAAGAGTCATATCTATTAGGAAATTAGTTTTGGTGTTTATTTTTGATGAATAAGATTAATAAAATCATACTCGGCAATCAGACTGTGTTCAATATCAAATTTCATGTTATTCGTACTGGCTTTTTTGGTAAGATCTTGAAATCTTCTAATCATCATACTAATTTTCAGGATGCCATGAATTTTTGGTGCATCTTGAAATCGTCTATTCTTCTAAATTATTCTGAGGTATTATAGATCCTTCTAAAATATTCAACATGACTCCTACCATTCATGATATTTCCTTTTTCAAATACTAATCTTATTCAAATTCTCATACTAATTTTCTCACTCCAATTTCATCAATATGATGCTATGTACTAATTATATATTGATGTGTGATGAAATCAGATTATTTTATCTTCTTTGAAAACATCATTTCGATGTGTTTTCTTAATTTTTAAGATCTATACCATTTTTAAAAAAATATCATTATCTTCAAAGATCCTTCTAAAAAAATCCATTTATTTCTTTATTCTATTTTCTTTATCCACATGAATGATGTGATGAAATGAGATATACTTCTTCTTCTCTTTTGAAATATGTATTGGCATAAATTATGATATGATTGAACATGACCCAATTAAAAATAAACCATTGAAAACAAGTCAATGTTCATCTTTCACAATTGATTATCATACCACTGACTTCACCCAAACAAACAATTCAGAATCTGGTTAATACGATGAAATAATGAATAAGATGGATTGAATTCATCAAATTAGACTTTAGCAACATCATTCAATCACAAACATGTTATTGTATCATAAATTCTATCATGACATTGAATAAAATTGAGAACAACTTCAACATCATTTGACTTAAAATTGAAAATTTAGAAACTTTTGAAAAACTCCAGCAACCAACTTTCTTTTTAACTCGCCCTGAATATGATTTTCTATAATTCAATTAGCTAGAATACGATTTTATTGATTATGATCAGGACGAATGAAATCTCCAAAATATTTTATGTTTCTATCAAAATATAATAAATGTAAGTAATATCGAAAACATCTCGATCACTGCTTTTTTTCATAAAGAAGTCATAAAATGTTTTCAAAACAAATGTGATTTATGATAACAATAATATCTGAAAAGCATTATCAAATAAATATTGTTTTCATAGAGAGTCTGATTTTTCTGCATTATGATAATAACATTCATATTTTATTATTAGTTAATAAAATGTCCTTTTACATTAAAAAAGATACTTCATAAATAAGATCAACATTTTCAAGTAGTGTATGTTTGATTCCATCAATACGACAGTCAGTATGATTCATATACAATGTGAGGGACTCTAAGAAAATACAATGTGAGGTGATTTTCCTTTCTTTTAGAACCTCCTTTCTACATTATTATGAGTTATTTACAACACTAGACAATACAATTAATACGATCACCTTCATTATTATCATTGTCTTAGAAATATCAACCTTTAGATTTTTTTATAATATATTGAGTGTCAAGACCTCTTTATTGAAAAATGAATCTATTTTAAAACTATGTAAGAGGGAACCTATTACATATCAATAGTTCTAAAACTACATTTTCTAACTCATTGTATAAAATAGGAATTATTGGAGGGAAAACTTTTTTCCAAATGAATTCATTATGTAAAAAATAATCACAATTATTCTTTAGCTTCTTCACATTACTAGAACAAAAAATGTTCATTTCCATAAACCAATCTTACAAATAGATAGAATAGTTCAAATACTAACAATACTGAATTCATATATTACTCAAAAATCCCCTTTTTTACAATAATTGAAACATATATATTTATAGAACAATTCAATTATTCCCCTCAAAAACACTACCCAAAGGTAATATGAGAGAGGGGGAACACATACCTTAAGCATGATGAGTAATATGTTGGAAACCCAAGGTCAACCTCAATTTAGAAATGTATTCCATCATTATAGGATTTGTGAAGATGTCAAAAAAAATTTCTAATGATGTAACACACTCCATATTATATGTATTCTTCTACATATTATCATTGATGAAATGATATTTGATATAAATATTTTTTAAAATGAGAATGTTGAATTGAAATACTAGTGAGATTGATTATACATTTATTATCATAACCTAAGGGAAAGGGTAAATTCATTTCAAAAAGTACATCATCTAATGGAGTTTTCATCCACATAAGTTGTGTAGAATTTTGAGTGTCATCAACATACTCATATTCAACCACAATGTTATGAAATTTTATTTAATGTCAACTAAAACATTTATTTTCTACAACAAATACTTCACAAGAATAGGTTTTTCAATAATCATCATTTCTTTTCAAATAGGTATCTGAATACACAAAAAATAAATACATTCTATGATGTCATACTTAATTTTTTTGTTTTTTGTACCTTTGATATATCTGATAATTATTTTTCATATTATTAAATGTGATTATTTAGGAGCACTCTTAAATCTAGAACATAATGTAACAACATAAACAAGGTCATTTCTTAAGGCAGCAAAATACAAAAATCTTCCAAAAATATTTAGAAATTATTCCTCATCCTATTATATTCCTAATCCATCAGTTGTCAAAATATTTTCCTCTCAAATTGGTGTGAAGATAGGTTTTTATTTTTCCATGTTGAACCTCTTAAGAATTTTCGTACAATATATTTCTTGAGAATAAAAATTTTGTTTCTGTAGTTTTAAAAATTATAACCCCATAAAGTATTTAATTTCCACTAGTATTGTAATCCCAAAGACCTTCCCCATTTATTCAAATAATATTTTACACAACTACGTTCACAATTACATGAAAAGATAATATCATAAATATAAACAATTTTGTTGAGGGAATACTCACGACATTCACTGATATAAATAATGATATCAAATATTGTTTTCTTGTAAATAGTATTACTTAATCAAGTATAAAATTTGGAATACCATGTTATCGGATATTGTCGTAGCCCATACAAGGCCTTCATCAATCAACATACATAAAATTCACTTTTGCCAACCATGAATTCATAATGTCGTTAAATGTAATCTTCCTTATCAAGATCACCATTCAATAATGCAGACTGAACATCAATTTTAGATATCTTATAACCTCATTTATTTATATATAAAGGGAAATTATGACTTTTTATAATACTGCATCCAAATAAAAGGTTTCATCAAAATAAATACATTTAATTTTTGAGTTACCATTATGCACTAATCCTTCTTTGTTTCTTATCACTCCAACTTGTCCATTCATCATATTCCAAAAAACACACTTTCAAAAAATAATGGTTTTGTTTTCAAGCTTGGGAATGAGTTCCTATGTATCATTATTTTCAATCTGATCTAGCTCTTAATTAATTTCTTAATCCAATTCCATATATTAAAAATATTCTATTATATCATTCGACTCTAATTTTGAATATCATGACGTTTTTTGTAAGAACATCTGATTCTTCTTGTATGAACCATTTTATATTGATCTCAAATGATATTTTGAGAATATAATTACATGATCATCTTAGGATGAGATTTATATGTATCTTCCACATCATTTTAATTTTCTGATCCTGATTTATCTATTTGAATAGGATTACAATTGTCATTATCCTTATCTTAGTTGTTATCAAACCATTTGAGATCCACTTATTTGAAGCCTGAATGTGTTTTTATTCCATCTATAATTCAATTAATTTCAAATAAATTGAGTAAAAAATCATTCCTATTTAGGTGTTGAAACATCTATATCCTTATCCTTCGAGTGCATAGGCAAGACAAATTACATCATCATCTTTTTGCTCAACCTTTCCCAATATTCCACCTTTCTTGTTTATAATTCATGTTCTCCCAAAAACTCTTTTGTGTTTTAAAGATGTATTTTTGAAATAAATTAATTAATTTGATGTCATATGTGATATTGGTCTATATAAAAAATTTATTTTGAAAATACCCAATAGTACTAATGGCTTTCCTATAATAGTAATGAGAGTGATCAAGTTCATGTAAAATAGTTCTCCCAATTTCCCCCATGATTATATCAATTATTACAGTAACCACATTTCCTTAGGGATTATATGGATAACAATAATCATTCTTAATCACATGTATCTAAATATAGAATTTAAATTATTATCTTTTATATTCACCATAATTTTCAGTCAACAAAATTTTCAACGAATACTCACATTCTTTATCAACATTCCTTCTAAACATTTTAAACATTTTCAAAGAATATGACTTATGTTTCATATACATAAAATAAGAAATGTGAGTAAAATCATCAATTAAAGTAACTAACTACTTATATACATTTATTTTTTCTTTTCACATTGGCCTACAAATATCAGAATGAATAAGATCCTTGAGTTGTTTTGAAAAAAATCACAACATTCTGGTGGAAAATAATTTAATATTTTTTTTGAATAAATAGTACAACACCAATCCCTTCTTTTGAAAAAAAGTACTCTATCATTCACTATTTATTTTATTTAAATTTATCATGTTTATTTGACACATGTTTCCTATACTCTTAAGGCACAATCAATTCTCTTCTAACAAACTCATATAACAAGAGTATTGTATTTCACCAACTTGAAAAAATGTTCCCTCTGTAAGTTGGACTCTTGTAATAATCCTTCCATATTTAACACTCATAACAAAAAATACATAATTCATGAATGTAACATTGTTACCTTCATTTGAAAATTGTGAAATCCATAAAAAATCGTGTTCTATCCCATCATCATTTATGACATTACTAGATTTCAAATGATCTTTTCCAAAGATGGTTGATCCAATACCTCTACTTCTCATATGTTCATAATGTCTTAATTATACTATTATTTATATAAAATCATTCCCATTCTTCAATATCCTTATATAATGTTTTTATGATAATAACACCCACTATCAATAATCCATGTTTGTTCTCATTTTTTTTTCTTTTAGTACCATTTCAACTATAAGAGCCTTTTCATTTCCATTTTATTTTTACACATTTGTGTTTTATGAATTGTTAAGAATATTTTTGTATGTCAGTAATAAAATAAGAAATCATTTTTTAAGGTCTCAAGGTTGTTCACATTAAACATAAATTTTTTCCAATGGTTGGAACCTATTTTCGTATGTTACACCAACCTTTTATGTTTTCATTAAAACAACATGGTCTGAATTATTCTCATTATGGAATTGTATCCCACTAATATTTTTCCTTTAATAACTAGTAGAGCAATAGTAATTTGTTTGGTTGAAAAATAACATATTTTCTATATGTTTGAATCCATCAAAACACCAGTTGAAGCAATATAAATATTATTTACCTCTGAAGCATTCATATAGAGTGAAATTGTAAATCTTTTTTCAACATTATTATCTTTATTATCTTAACCACTAAATAGTATATTATAAATCCAAATTTTAATTTCCTTTTCACTATTTTCAGAATTAGAAATATTAGAAATAATTTCATATGATGAATGTTTTGAATCATTAGAATTTCCAACTATTTTGGTCATGTCTACATATATAACATTCCCATCATTATTTTTTTTACTTTCCTTTTAAATATTTTTAGAATTAAAAGTATCATAAATAATTTTAGATGAAGAATGTTTTTAATAATTAGAATTTCCAACAATTTTGGTCATGTCTACATATATAACATTCACATCATTATTATTTTTATAAAAAATTATATTGTTATTCTCAACCATTTAATATATCCTATATTGATCTTTCTTGGGTTTTTTCTATTCCATTACACTAACATACTCTATAGATAGTGTTTTTGATACTTTTATTTCTCTATTAATCTTGAGAATGTTTATTGCGACAACTTCAAACTCATCTTCTTTTGCATTCAACATCACCTCCAAATGTTCATTATAATTATTTTCTTCCTGAAGTTATTTCTTCAAATAATCAATTTACATCAACATCTTAAACTTCTCATCCAGAAAAATTATTTATTATTTTTTGTGGTGCTTTTATCACCCAACATTTGATTTTTTTTTAATCATTCTAATCATTCTTAGGAATTGTTTTAACTCTTCATTAAAATGAAATTCAAGTTGACTTCCTTCTTTAGATCTACTTCTTCATAAATATACATCATTCAATATGAAAAAAAAGTACTATCAATAACATAGTCAATAAATTTATTAGTTTTAGATCACTGTGTTATTCTTATTAAAATTTAGATAAGAAACCTATTATTTTGGATTTGATCAATTTTCTATCATTCCTTGTGGAATACGATTTTCCATTGTCTCCCAATTTCTTCCACAATATTCTTGTCCTTATTTATTCTTCATCACTATAATATTCTTTATTAAATTGAGGAGAATTATTCGCAAAATTTCTAATGACTAATCATTCAACACATGTCATGGGAGGTTTCCCTTTTTATTTCTCTATACCTCTTTCCAAATTTTTAAATAACTGGGAAAAGATATCATCACAATTATTACATACCTCATTTTCAAAATTGGATTCACCATATTCATCTTAATTTACAATTTTATTTTATTTTATTTCTTGGAATCCTTGAATGACAATTCTCTATCATCTTTTGTTTTAATTCCCATACCTTAATCCAATTTTATCTCAAAATTAATGAGAGTGCTATGAAATTCATATAGAGATAATGTTTCAAGATCTTTGTCTTCTAGTGAATAAAAATTTGAATCAAAATTATTTGTAAGGATTCTAAAAATATTTTCAACAACTATAAAATAATATAAATTTTCTCAATGATATTTTATTGTGAGGACTATATAATTAATTCTAAAAAAACACCACAGCATATTCTAATTCGCCATTGTTCACATCTTTATATTTCAATATCTAGTTTGTACATTTTCCTTCTTCCATTTTCTATTACCTTTATATATGTTTTTCAATTAATCCCATTTTTCTTTGGATATTGAAACATCTTACACACTTAGGAATTAACTTTTATAATGTAAATATAGTGAAGAATTATTGTCCCTTCCATCATTCTCTGGTTTCTCTTTATCAACATATGTAATATGAAATTAATAATGAATACGAAGAAAAACATCTGTTACAAATTTTAGAACATCACATCAAATAGATATAAGAAAAGGAAATAACATCATATCAAATTGAGCTATGTTAAGGCAACATTATATATTTTCATATAAGACAATTATTTTTATCGAAAACTGAAATACCATTACTATTCACACCATTCAAATTTATAATCACAAAATAATTAGTGAAAGGATCCTACACTCAAATACCACTGTAATGTGACCTCTTAGGTTTATCATATCCTTTAGATGGGTAGTGGTGAATTAGGAATACATTATACTTTATGATTCCATTAAAATTTATCAACCTTAACATCCTATTAATGATTTCATTCCCTTTTGAAAACATTTCAATCACACATCTAAATGAAGAAAAGTATTTACAAGGTTCAATATTCAATAATAATATCTATTTCGATGGTATGGTTTTGAAATTATCCAAAACCAAACAATCCACTTGAATACATTGCATTAATGTGGAATACAATTTGTATAATATTCCCTTAAACTCATGTATAACAATATAAGAAATCCCACAGCATGTGTTCACCATAAAACACAATTGGGACAAAATAATAATTTTAAAATAACACATTTTACCTATGATTATTTTGAAATGTCATAAAATTTAATATTTTAAAAAACAATTGATCTTTTTGTTACCTAGAATGTGGTATGAACAAAATGATTTTTTTTAAAAAAATGGACAATATGATTTTTTAAAACAATGAAAATTTACATAAGTCTAAAAGAATGGATTTCTATATAGTCTATCTAATTTAGAGGAATCAGGTTAGGAGTGATATCATATAACCATGTGAGCTCTATGTTTATTAATTTATTATCAGGTCCTTCCACCATCACATTATCTTCCAGATAAACACATGTGATGATGAAATTGAAACATAAGAGGAAAGTGAGACACTCCATCTATCATTCAGTGAGATTTTAAGATATGTGTATCACACAATTTCAAATTTCATGCACCATGATAGAAGAGTAATATTCAAGAAGGAGGTTATTCATCCCTTGTAGGGGAGAAAAGTGAACAACATGAATAACACAAATCATTTCATCATCAAGGGAAGTTGAAATATCAAACATTCCAAAAAACAGAAGTTCCAATGAGTGATGTCAATACCTGTAGACAAAAGGATGTGCACAAGATAATTTTTATCATTCAGAAAAGAGGGTTTGAGTTGTTTAGATGCTTTCAATGTTTTGTAGCAATGAATTTAACCAGCAATGTCACAGATCACTAGGGTATAAACATCAAAAAAGCCATGCAGCACAATCAAGAGTGTAGAGGTAGTGGAACATGATAAGAATAGCTGTGTTATTTCTTCCTTATTCAAATTGAAAAACAAACATTTGGATACTATAAACATTCCATTAAATTATAATAAATTATTAGAAGGAAATTTTTTAGGTTCATGTAGCTAAATCCAGATCATCCAATTGGTTCAGATCCAAGAAATTTTATTGTGTTAGAGAAAAGAAAAATCATTGTCAGATACCAAATTAGAGTGAAAAAAATATTTTGAATCTAGTTTTCTATTTCGATTAGGTTCTAGATAAATATATCTCTGGCGTGGGAAGAAAATATTTGCTATGAATTTCAATACAAAACCTGAACATCTCTGTGTTTTGAAGGGCCAAGAATTCTAGAATTTAGACATCTGTGTCAGTAGAAAAATGGTGAGGATCAAATGTATAGGTGATAAGGGAGCCCATCCAATTACCAAAAAAAATTCAGAGAGGTATCCCTATAAGAAATCAATCTTTAATGAAACATAATAATGTCATAAAAATATTTGATTACTGACCATTTAAATGTACCGACATGAAAATTGTAGCCACTTTTGAATTTATCAATGATTATTTCTCTGATAAAATTGAGAGTGATAGAATAACTTATGAAAAGAATATATCTAAACAATTTATTAATAGACTCATTGAAAATCATAATGATCTTGATTCCCATGACTCCCTTATCAAGTGGTTTTAACATTTATTCCATGAAACGGTGATTAATTTATTTTCCATAATGTTTCCACTTCAGAAAAGGTTCTTAATGAAAATGATAAGTTGAGTGAGAGTACATGTAGAACATTTATAAATAATGAAGAAAAGGAAAAGTTTAGAAAAAATGGTATTCTTAACCAAACAGATTCAACCATCTATAGAAAGAGCCTCCTCCTTCAATTAATAGAGATTCTTATTGATTTGATCTATATGTTTATTCAATGAATCTCTTTACGACATACCTAGAAAATAGGAACACCAAGATAATTAATATACAAAGATCTTCCCTAATTATAATGTCAAACATGATTTGTGATATTCTTAATATTGGTATAGTTTTACAAAAATAAATATTTTTTTTTCAAATTGATAGTCTACCCCTAGACCACTTCATAGTAGAGAGGGAAATCTTTATGTTTTAAATGTTTCTTTTAGTACCTTGAAAGAAGATGACCATTTCATATGTGTAAAAAAGATGAATAGGGGCATCAACAACCATTTAAGCATGGATAGTTTTGGGTTTTCATAGATCAATCATATAAGTGATATTTATACTCAATTAGTCTTCCGAAATGGAGAATAAGATATTAGATAGAGGATCTCCATTCCTAACACATATTGACCAGGTAAAATAACCATTTGTAGTTAAAACGATATGCAAAAATATAAGTGAAAACTGACTAATATCATTACACCAATTAAAAAATATATCATTAATGTTGAATCTACGAATCACTTTAAAAACGAAACCCCAATTCATTGCGTCAAAATATTTCCTAATGTACATCCTTAAGGATTGAAATCTATCTCTAATTGATTTTTTATGGAGGTTTACACATTTAGACGTCGTACTAATACATTCTTGTATATTCTATCCTTTCACAAAGATTAATTGATTTATGGAGATAATTTTACCAAAATTACAGTTATTATATTTGAATGTATATTGTTAATAATTTTATAGAAATTTTTGATGAGAGTAATGGGTTTGAACTAGTAAATCTAAGAAGCATTTTAAACCATGCCAATCAGAGTGAGGAAATGAGCATTGAGTACATGTGGTAACATTCCTAGAGGGAAGAAGGATTTAACATGATTGAAAAAAACCAAGTGAAAAAGATTCTATTAGATTTTAATGTAGCTGTTATTGAATCCATCTAAACCCAAAGAACTATCAGGGTTTAGGAAACAAACTACCCCTCGAATCTCAAAGTCAATCAGAATACATGAGATAATGTTATTATCCTCATCACTGACAATATTTGGAATGACACAATCTTGATGGTATTTGATGAGCTCAAGAAAATCAAAGAGATGTTCAACATAAGAGACAACATGGCCTCCTAGGGACACCTCATTGTCAATCACTCTATCCCCATTATTCAAAAACATGAGAGGTCTATAATCATTAGATGTTCTATGGATGTAATTATAGAATTTGGAATTTATATCCCCTTCATTTATCAATTTAAAATTAAATCCCTTTTTTTAATCTTATATTCAATAGATGGTTGTAAATTCATCATGGATTTGAGGAAAATTAATTGCTAAATTTTTCAATCAAAACTAGAAGATGTGGTTTCACATTTAATCAGTATGAGTAGTGCCTCCATAGAAATAATTTCATCCTCTATCAAGTTATAAATTATTTTATAAAAAATGTTCAGATTCATTTTTACGTGAATTACCCTCATTATTAAAGTAAAATAATCATTTCCACTTAAGATAGAGACCCAGAAAATTTATTTCAAATTGTTGAAATCAGGACGAGAGGATTAATCCTTATTGAATCAAAATAGAAATCATGCCTTGTATGTTCTATTTATTAGGATGTCCATGATGGGATGATGATCTGAGTTAATCATTAATATGGTAATTATTGTAATGGAATCAAAATTTTCAATAGGTTTGTCATTAGAGAATGCATGATCATATTTTATAGAAACCATTTGAGTATTATGTCTTTGATACAAACTCTATTTTTCTCTAACTGGATAAATATCAGTCAGATTATTGGCTTCATTGATATCTTTGATAACCATATAATAGAGATTGGGGTGAACATATCTCATTCCTTCAATAGGACACAATAGGTTATTAAAGTCACAAAGAATAATCCATGGCTCATGAATTCTATCCCTATCGAGCTCAATGTTCTGACAAAAAAATATTTATTCCTAGTAATTGTTCACAGCATGGAAAATGGATGAAAATAAATGTACATTATATATTTCAGTGTCATAGGTGATCATTTGATCATCGAGATTGTAGACAGAGGACTTAGTAATAGAATTTACAGCAAAGACACAATAGGTGTAAATATTATCACAGGTACTATTGCATCCTATTAGTGTGTAACTTATTCTTTCAAGTCCATCAGCCACCGAAGAGTATCCTTATTGGGAAAAAAGTTTCCCAGGTACTTGTGTTTGTGAAAATGTATAAATATTTTAATAGATTTTGATGTATCATTGTTTCCCACTTCTCGATAGTTTTAGAAGAGTACAGTATTTTTAATTTTTATTGTGGGGGGGACTTCTTTTTTCCACCCAATTTCTATTTCATCAAGATTTTATGATTGGGGGTTCTTCTATAATTCCTTTCCAATATTTTCTATAGTGGTCATCATTAACAGTTGGAGTTTCTATTTCTATGTTGTTTTGACTAGATATTGTGGGATTCTCTAAATATTTAATAGATCATTTATCTTGAGTACATCCTATAAAATACATTGTTTTAATGCTCACCATATAGTTCCTAGTAGATGAATTGTCTGAATTAATTTTACTTAAAACAAAAGGAGAGGCATTTCATGTGTTGTTATTTTTTTTGTGGAGTTATCACTTTTATCGAAGAGGACTTCAGATACAAAACTGAGGATAGTTTTCTTAGAATAGGATATTTCTACATTTGTATTTGGGGAGTTTGATGACATGTCTTCTATGAAGATTTATTTGTTTTAGATCGTCATTAGAGAGACCACGTCACTAGCCATTCCATGCACATTGTAGGGGACATCCTTAGAATAATTATTAGTGAATTTCAAAATGATTCATGCATTGTTCGTAACATCAGGAGATACATGTAGAGACCCAATGATTGCGTACATGGACATTAAATTAATTTTTCGTAATACTTTATACATAACAAAAACAAACATACAAGGACCATAATAGTTTAGTGTCTTTGGAAACTCGGAACATAATATTCTAATCATGGTGAATGATCTTCAACATCTCCCATAATGATCTTCTCCTTTTGTTTTCTTACCTAAAACCTTTCTTTATATCTTGGGGAAATGAAAACATATAAACGGTGAGATCAAATTCTCAGTAAGGGTAATCATGGAGATAATAAAGAAAACCACATTCATTTGAACTTCAAAACATGAACATAATTTTTACACATCAAAATCTTGAGTTGTGAAATAAATCTTGTTAGTACGTAAGGGATAGGTTATAAAGGAACATTAATCATGATAAAATAGCCTGGGAATAAAAAATTTAATTATGGAAAACCATTAAGCACATGATATGATTTCCATAGTAGCCAAGGAATTTCTGCCAAGACCATCTTAGTGGAAAAATTCCCTTTCTGAATCGAGTTCACTCCTCGTTTTAGTCCTGTAACACTAAACCGGCACAACTTACCATTCCAGCCATGTCTATCTCATGAGATTTAAATCTTCACCCAATGCATTGGATGGAGATATAGGTCCCACCCATCTCATAATGAAATCATTCTTACATGTTCCACAACATGAACATAAATCATTTATCATTATCCAAAGTATAAAATGTGTTTCATAAAAATCATCCCATAATAACATAACCGAAAAAATGGATATCATTTCATTATAAGAAAAGTGAAACCATGTAAATAATAGGGATATTATAATTTAAACATACACATAAGAAATAATTTCATCTTAGATGGAAATTGATTTTCATAAAACACATGAAAAGAATTCTTGAGTAAAATATTCTTTCTTCTTAAAAATAATTTTCTTTTCACAAAATGCAAGAAAATTTTAAAAGAAATTGATTTTATCAAAAATAAACATGAAATAATGTAGAGTAAAAATCATAAAAATAAGGCGTTATGAAACCGTAAAAATCTGTTCAAGCCGTATATGTAAAAAAAAATATTCTCCTCATACTTTTTTCAGAAATGTCAAAAACTTTCTCGTATGGTACAAAAGAAATAATCCCTTAATTACATGTGGTAAAAGATATAAAATGGGTAAAAAGGGATTTAATAATACATAAAAAAACTTTTAGAAAACATGGACATTTATGATAACAATAACCCCGGTAAATACATACCAATAAAAAATCTCAGATACGAACGAGATTGGAATAATTATCCCTTACCTTATGTACAATTTCTTCCGTAAGTTTCCAAGACCCCTGTATAGTGGGTATAAACATATTATTAAATTGTACCAGAACCATAATAATATTTATGATATCATATATGATTCACTTACGACTTTATATTATCTGTTCATTTGTCAAGTCCATGTTAAAGCGGCGTTTTGGATAAAATCGTTTAATTTTTCATCTGTGCTTTGACTTGTAATTATTAATATGTTTACTGAAATCATGATTACATAATTAAAGAATATAAAAACTGAATTATACATAATATATATTCATAATATAAATATATATAATAGATCAATAAATGGAAAGAAATACAATGTTCATGGAGACGGTAGGTCGTACGTACGCATGAATGCTATTTTTCGTTCCCTTATTGAATTGAATGGAATAAAGTAGGTGACAAACATATATATATATATAAATAAATACAGTTTCATTATTATGTAATATATTTCATGGTTACTTATTATATATAGTTTATAATCATTCTTGAATTGTTAACATGGGAAATGAATCTCATCGGATCGTGGAGACGGTAATCTGTACGTACGCACGAGCGATGATATTGTTCCCATATTTATTGAATGGAATTGTAGTGGATGATATAAAATTTAAGAATTAGTATGAGGTTATAATAATCATATATTTTTATTCTTTACACCATTATACCCATCCATGTAAGGTTGTGGTGAAAAAACTGATTACACCATGGCGTGGAGACAATATTCCATACATACGCACACACTGTGATTTCGTTTTCCGTAGGATTGATAGAAGGTGAAATAAGGTTGTTTAATATTAATAATATCATATAATTATATAATTAATACTGATTTTATTACATTATAATGAAACAACTAAGGAATAGTAAGTATAATAAGAACGAAACTTGAAAGAATCGGTAGAAGAGATTACCTCTTCCTCGACGCACCTCCTTTAAACTTATTATTTGGAAACTAGAGTTGGTATTTTGAGAAGACCAAAACCATTATGAGATAACTATAGAGTTTGAGAAGATTAATTGGAAGGGGTGTTTTATAAGGCACAAGCCTTAAACATTACATAATCATCAATTAAATGAATAATTCACATAGAGGATATTTTCAGGATTAAAGTTTTAGAGAATTTGGTCACAACTATTACATCTCAAAAGATTACATAGTATACACTTAAAAAAAGATTCCATAAAATAAATAAAACACATAAAAAGAAACATATATAGTTCCATGTTTTAGATAGAATGTCTTTCCTTGATCCTATCCTTGACCCTATTCATCTTTATGTCATGTGGAAAACATTTCAAAAACATGGGATCATCATAAAAAGCCTAGTAATGGATACACAAAGAAGGAAAACTGTTTGTTTTTTAAAACAACAAGAAAAACATGAGTACTTTAACAAAGTAATACTTTTCACCTTGATGAAGTAGTAAAAACCGTTCACTGAATAATAGACCATTACTTATTCTTTTGTAACCAACAGATTACCATAAAACCCTTATAAAGAACACATAACATATAAAGGTAACTTGGGACATAAACATACTTGAATGCAATAACCATACGGTCTACATCAACAAAAAATTAATGGAATATCCATACGTCCGACTTCCATACCCAATGCATTGGCGGTTAAAACGTAACCACCCATCCTGGTATTCACGACACCACCCATCAAATGGTTTATCATGTAACCAGCCGTCAAATATCCAAGTACCATTATAAAATCATAAGACATAAAACAAATATAATTGAAAGAAAACATTTCCACACTTTGATCACAATATATCGATTCTATATATTGACATAACAAATATATTATAAAAACCAATTTCAATACCAAAATACATAAAAGTGTATATGTTATTTATTTCATTTTAAAAACATTACGGCTTGTTGAGGAAGCTAGAGACCAAATAATACTCGTGACGGCAGAAAAAGGTCGTTGTCACCAAATGTATATTACACCAAGAGTAGAATAATGGGAAGTAAATACACCACTCAAAGGAAAATGGTGGAAAATGTAGCATAAATATCATAGGAATATAAGTGAGATGAAAAATCCCATATGAAAACTCGGCAGCCTAACGGCGCCACATAAAACATCCAAAAATGGAATTATGAGATCAAATAGGGTCTCTCATAATATGAACAAAAAAAATACATTATTATTAATATAAAATATCATCCCCAAACATAATAATGATGAGCTTATAAGAAATGACATAAAAGAGAGTACTTAAAAATAATGAGAGAGGATGGATCCCTTACCTTAAGTCTGAATTGTTTTGTTCATTTTTTTATATTCCTGAATAATAAACAT